>LR990628.1:3056250-5597500 GCA_905147815.2 Phalera bucephala
ATGATGCCCATTAAAATCTCCTAGTATAAGTGTATTTTTTTCATGCAAAGAGAATATTTGATGCCAGTCTTGTTGGCTTGTTTGAAATGATGGAGGGCAGTACAGGGCTCACGATATTTTTTAAAGGACCACAGTTAAAGACTTTCAAATAAAGCACTTCAATTCCACAATTTCGAATATTCAGCTGAGCAATCTGGTCTTTGACTGAATAATGAGTTATAACTGCCACGCCACCATAACCATCGTCTCTGTCTTTGCGAAACACGGTGTATCCGCTTAGTCTTATATTAATTTCAGGTTCCAGCCATGTTTCATTTAGGGCAGCGATATGAATTTTTTCTTGATTTAAAAATAGATCTAATGGAAGTAATTTATTGCGTTTATTTTGGCAGTTCCATTGTATATTCAGTTGACATTCATCCTTGTCTGCCATTTGGAGTTGAAAAATATTCCAGCCAAGGCTAATCAAGAATATTGTTTAGCAACAATGATATAAAAAGCTCGACAAACACCTAAATGCAAGCATTAACTTTGTAAATAATCGACCATTTCTTTTTGAAGATGACGATTTTCAATCGTTCAAGTAATTGTATTATCTTATCTTTTGTTTTGTCACTGTCATTTTCACTCTTCGTTGTATCTACTCCTGCTCTTTCATTTCTATTTGATTCACTGTCAGTGTCACAACATAAGCATCCCTAGTCAAATGATATGTCGTTTACTTTTTGACGTTGACGTTCCTTTCTAGGTTCTGTACCTTTTGACTTCTCCTTATTAATAACACTTAAATTAGGCTGTACTTGGTTATTTTCCTTAGAACTTTCTTCTGTTGAACCATCTAAATTATGAGTCCTTATTAGCGGGGAAGCTATATGCTCCTCATGGTAAGACCTTTGTTATTCAATTTGATGTGGGGTGGTATCATAATTTTCCAAATTGGAGTTGCAAGGAATGGGTGTCGCTGCAGGTACATATGTAAAGAAAAATATATTTATAGTGTAACGTAAAAAGTTAACAATAAAACTTTTCTTACAGAGAAACTCAATTGTGTTTTGATTGCGTGTGTCGTCGAAATCACGAGAAACAATCCTATACATATATAGATATTGCCTTTCTGTATGTGCAGTTAAACTGTGACATAATAGATCTAATTTTCTTTTCCTTCTCGTAGACTAGACATCCTTTGTTTAGGGCCATATGCTTACCGTTACAATTCACACACTTAAATTCTGTAGTCTCGCAGTTTGCATGATTTTTGCCACATTTAGGACATATGACTTTTTTGTGGGGGCAAAACTTCCTAATGTGGCCGAATTTCCAGCAATTCGAATATTGTGTGCCCGGGAACACAAATGATTCCACACTAACACGGATATCCAATGTGTATATACAGTCGACTCACGTTAATTCGAAACTCGAGGGACTCTTAAAATATTACGAATTATCGAGTATTTGATATATCAAATGGTTCGAGATTTTTGAGACATAAGAAATAAAACTTTGAATTATTGAGTGTTGATAATCAATTATGTATTTTGTATTAACTTCAACAATAACAACAAATGACAAAAGTCTAGAGGTACATAATGTGAATTAATTAATAAAGAAATCTCTTATATTGGTTTGCTTCAAAGAACATTGCTGCTGCTCAGACATACTCAACTCGATAGATAACTCGGGCTTGTTTATCAGAGGATCTGATTCTTTACGAATTATCGAGTGTTTGACGCCGATAAGATCGAATTAACGCGTCGTTTTGTTACGTAGCGATGATTTTTTCGTTCGAATTACCAAGTGCATAATAATATATTGATTTAGTTCGAAATATAAAGAAATTTTCTGGGGAACTCATGATAACTTTGAATTATAGAGTTCTTATTATCGCAGGTTTGAATTAACGAGAGTCTACTGTATGAAAAAATAAATACTATTTTGTGTCGAAATAACGGAAAAGCCATTTATTTTTATTATGTTATGTATTTAGAATTTACATTATGCATTCCACTGAAATTAACTGTCAAGTAGTAGTTAAACGATACAAATGAAATTGACTATTTGAATTGTGATGGTAGTCTCTAAAACAATTATTTCTGTGAGAGCTGGTGATGATAATCTCACACACGGTTGATAGGGTGATAAATGATAGGGTGTGGGTCAATCAAAAATGATAATAAAACCGCCGACTTCAATGCTGTAAGTGCAATGATTTATTAATGTTAAAAATGATGACCGATGCCTCGGTGACGCGCATACATACTTATTGTGTAAACGCCGAGTAAGCAAAACTGTGCAGTTTACTGTACATCCTGCCCACTCAAATGAAATGAATTTATGATGTTGTTAAAGTCAATAAAATTGTTAGGTGATACAAAGGCGATAAACAACTTGAAACGTTAGTAAATTTTCTATAGTTAGAGAACAGAAATTGAGTAATAATTATTGCTATTCACTGTTTAAACGCTATCTAAGATGTATGGGAGAGGTTCCCACATTTACCCTAAGCACTGATCTTTTAGTTTCACTTGGCACATTTTGTACAATTTGATTTTACTTATTGTTTCAATACTAGCACTACCACTGACACCGGTGTTCCTCGGCCTCGACTGAGGCGCTTCCGTCTAGGGTCAACAACTCGGCCTTGGCTCCTCCTCTTGATCCATATGCTAATGACGATAGTAGCTACCAATAGGGCCACCACTATGATGTACAAGAGTGTCGGACCTTTCTTTAAATCATCTATCTCAGTTTTTAAATTGTTCCATACATCTTCCCTACGATATCCTAGTGGAGGCAGAGTTTCGTTCACAGAGGTATTGAAAATGTCGTTAAGAGTAGGCATCTTTGGGGCTTCAATTCCTCGTTGAATAGTAATTTGATTAAAAAAATGATTATGAGCGTATAAACTAAACAAAGTTCCTTTCAGCGTACATCCTTCACTAAGGGTAATAATTCCTGTACCTTTAATAACCTTAATTGTCATACCAGATGAGCAATAAATGCGGACGTGACATTCTGCACAGCATGCAAATAGCCATTCGTGTTTATTATTAAATTTGATCCACTGATGTTGACATGATATAATACTTGAAGTACACGCCATTGCACCTGTGTCGGCGTTCAGTAACTAAATATCAGAGAATGATAGCTTATTATTCAGATTATACATGGGCTTATCTATTATGCATATGATAACTTGTTGCGAAGTGTGGACACAAGCTTGCAAGTCATTTTCAGATAGTGAAAAGCAGTGTACTTATTTAGGTCATACAATATGTACGGTACTACGTAACGAGTTTCGATTGTCTTTGAATTTTTAAGGGGCGGTTACAAATTTACCCAATTTGAATCTGTCGCTGCTCAAAAGTGGAATGTTGATTTCTATAATAAGATATTTCGTATGTACCCGACCGAATACCTTCAGTCTCTACGGGGTATATACAAATCTCTATTGAATTGTCCTGCGATGATATTAACTTCGTTTTGTAATTGTTCAGGCATCAACAAGTGTGTATCAATGCGTCCATGCGAAATATCTGTGATGGTATCGATAACAGTTTGCTGCATACGTCGTAGATTTGATAATATTATGCTAGCTGCTAATGCAGACGATGTGATATAAATCTCGCTGTCTTCAATGAAATGTACACGATTTTACATGATTCCTTTAAAATGATAAGTTTGTAGGCGTTTCTGGATGTATGTGCATTGTTTATTCATGATATTTTCATTTCTTCGAAGGATGTTGTATTCAGACTCGATAACAGATGTTTGAATTCGAAATAAGTTTCGAAGATGATCCTCATTTTTAGCAATTTACTCAAGATCTTCCTTATACTGCTCTACAAACCTTTCATCCAATACTCCAAATAGTCCATTGGCTAAATAACCTATTCCATTAATCAGACCTCTTTTTTTATTCTTGCTCCATGAATCGAATGACTGCAAACTGTCTGCTCAGCAAGGCTGCTCTGCCCGGTTGGCTCACACTTTGGAGCATTTGCGTCGTTAAGTCTGTTGAGTTACTGCACTAATGATACTGAAGTTTTGTCAACCCCAGTAATGATAAAGGAAGGTAGACCCTGGATCCACCTGATGATACTACTAACACACACTAAAACTGATATGAAAGTTCCACGTTGCAGTCCACGTTTCAGTGGAGGTTAGGAATATCCGAACGCGTGGCGCAATTCCATAAAGCCAAGAAACGTATGGTCCCGCAACGGTTGCTCGAAGGACCAAAAGAATGTGAGAGCTGGTGATGATAATCTCATACACGGTTGATAGGGTGTGGGTCGATCAAAAATGATAATAAAACCGCCCGAATTGAATGCTAGTAGTGCAGTGCTTTACTAATGTTAAAAATGATTACCGATGCCACAGTGACGCGCATACTTACTTATTGCGTAAGCTTTCAACCATTTAAGGCCCCTGGACCGGATGGTGTTTATCCTATTATTTTACAAGAGGGGGAACCAGTACTCAGCCAACATCTGTGCAGGCTATTCAGGACGTGTTTAGCCATACCCCAAGAATCTAGTGGCAGGTGACAGTGACGTTCATCCCAAAACCAGGAAAACCGAATTATGAGGATATCAAATCCTATAGACCAATCAGCCTATCCTCATTCTTTTTAAAATGTCTTGAGAAAAATATGGATAGGCACATAAAGGATGGGCCATTAAAGGATCATCCTCTACATAAGATGCGATGCGCTTACCTACCCGATAAGTCTACGGAAACTGCATTACACTATGTGGTGGATTGCGGAACTCTGCAGCAAAAGGGAATCTGTGCTGCAGCTTTTCTAGATATTGAGGGTGTTTTTGATCGCACAATATTCTCATCCATTGAAATAGCTGCTATAGAGCATGGAATATAACCAACTCTAATCAGATGGATCAAAAACATGCTAAAGAACAGGATAATCCAGTCTACTATATTAGGAGAAAGTCTCTCCGTCAAAACTACTAAAGGATGCCTGCAAGGAGGTGTCTTATCGCCGACTCTGTGGAGCCTGGTAGTGGATTCTCTTTTGAACATAATTAACAAAGGTCCGTTCTACGGAGTAGGATATGCGGACGATATAGTGATAGCAATCAATGGGAAGTTTCCAAACACAGTATCGACACTGATGCAGGAAGTTCTAGATAAAGTAACTAATTGGTGCACGACAAATAGCCTCTCGGTTGACCCGATGAAGACTAATGTGATCCTATTCACACGGAAAAAGGGTACTAACAGGCCTACAAGACATCATATGTACGGTAATAAAAAAATCAAATGGGCCACTGAAGTTAAATATCTGGGAGTAATACTAGACAAGCAACTACGGTGGCATGCAGATGTTGACCAAACCTAAGGCATTGAGGGTACTGAATATGTGGAGATCAACATATGAAAAAACATGGGGCCTACAACCCAAAATAATGCATTGGATATACAAAATCATGGTAAAACCGATATTAACGTATGGATGTATCGTGTGGTGGCCCAGAACTAAAATAGAAACCTGCAGGGACGCTCTTACGAAACTACAGAAGACAGCCTGCACCTGTGATGGTCACAAAGGTGCATTCAAAAGAACACCGACGGCAGCTATGTAGTGGTTCCTCAATCTCACTCCATTACATATCTATAGGCTAGAGAAAATTGGACTATGGAGCATAACAACGCCAAGCCTTGAGCGCACCAAGCTAGCGCCAGACAAGGAACTAGACGACATAAGGAACATGAGAAGTGACAAGATCTTGACCACGCACATGTTCAACTAAAGATTTAGCACCCACATCCCTACCAGGGAACAATGGAAAAGTGGTCTAAATAAGCAAGGTAAGGAACAAATGATACGGTACATTGATGGATCCAAAATCAAGTCTGGAACGGGAGCCGGTGTATATACAGAAGGATACAATCGAAGTCAAAGCATGGGCAGATTTGCGTCGATATTCCAAGCTATGCGATAATTATTTGTGCAAAAGAGATATTGGACAAACTAATTACAGGCAAGAGAATATACATTTGTAGTGATAGTCAAGCTGCTCTCAAAGCCATCAATCCAAGCCGCACCGGCTGTGGAGTGTGCATACCTTCTTGATAGATGTAGAGCGCGCAACACGGTCAGATTAGTCTAGGTCCCTGGGCACACGGGGGTTGATGGCAATGAGCGTGCGGATGACATGGCCAGAAAGGAAGCAATGGAGAAACTCGTTGGTCCAGAACCGTTCATAGACATACCAGATGGTGCCTACAGAGGCGCTCTCTTCAAATTTGCCCAAGAACAACACAAGAAAGAGTGGAAAACAAATACAGGGCTGAAACACTTCAAGGAATTTCTCTCCACATGGTTGGGACAGCGACAGCAAGAGACTACTAAAACACAGTAGACTACAACTAAGGCAACTAATTGGAGCATATACAGGCCACTATGGCACAAAAGAACATCTACACAAGATGAACCTCTGCAGCGACGTGGTATGCAGAAACTGTGGTACAGAGACTAAAACCATGGAGCACGTCCTCTGCCACTGCGACGCATTGGCGGCGCGGCGAATGAAGCTACTGGGAGTGGCCTATCCAAACCCAGACAAACTTCGGCTCCTTCGCCCCCCCCCTTTCCTTCCCCTGCTGGAATCTACAGCCTGGTACAGGAAGTATTTGGTTCTTCACGTACATAAAAAAATCTGGGCAAGGACAGCACAAAAGAACACATCGGGTCGAGGTGCGCCTGAGGTTTCCTCGGTCCGATAAGCCAACAGGATAAGATAAAGATGTACCTATTGCGTAAACGCCGAGTAAGCAAAACTGTGCAGTTCACTGTACAATTTCTCTTATTGTAACTGATTGCCACATTTATCACAATTGGTCTAAATGAACATCTTTAGTTGGTGCTGCCTGGGATAACCCTCTTTCTTTTTAATTGAATATCTCTTTCTAAAGAGCTATTAGGTCTGCCTCTCTTACTTTCTTGAGGTTTTTCGAGACGACAAAGATTTTCAGCTACTTCTAGGCGAAATATACTAAGATGGCACAATTTTTCATTTGAAATATAAGGAATATTTTTTTATATAAGGCATTTATCATGGCTAAATCTAGTAAATAGTAAAATAGCCGCATGTACCATTTCCTATTTTCATAATGATATGATATCTATACTGCCGTTATAAGAAAGAAGGCTGTAACTACCTTAACGTTGATTCCGAAATAATTGAATTTTAAGTTTAATTTTATCTAAATTTAAAGCCCGCGATTTACTAAATGATTTTTTACTTAGTGATTCTTGTTTTATAAGTCGTCAAAAAATATAGGCTTTATTTTGAACCATAATTTATTTAAATTCATCAGTGAGTATTTAATTTATTTTAATGTTTCCCATTAGTTTTTGCAAAAATATAATAGTAAATTGTGAAATATTTATCTGAAAGGGCGTAATTGCGTAGAATGTAATTACGACTTTTCATAGAAGGAACTCGATATTCCTAAAGCCGAAATCCTTGCATGTAAATCCTTAAATGAGCAGTTGCCCTTTTTTAAACGTTAACTAAGTCGTAATCGTTTTCAAAGCTCCTGCTTTGCAATTTTGCATGCTGCAATGCAATTATTATTTAACTATTCCTAAAGTTAAATAATAATTGCATTGCAGCATAGATTTTTTTGTCTAAAGGAAATAAAAGCCTTCGTCAATCGATTGTAAAAAAGACGTATTAAAATGAAACAAAAAATATTTAATAATATAGTTACTTTATTAAATCAGTCAGTCTCATAAGTTGAATTTTCATTTAAACTTAAAATAATACGTAAGAAACAAGTAGATACGTAACTAATGCCGGTTACATTACCACTATGAAGCGTTTTAAAGCAACCAATTCTTGCTTGTACTAATTAAATAGTATTAACAAATTAGTTTTAAAGAAATCTATCTATATCATCGCGCCAGATCCCTTGAGGGGTAGGCAGAGAGTACAGAGTTCCAACAGGTTCTTTCCTTACATACCTCACCGGCTTCCTTGACTCTCATAGTTCGTGTCATACACGCTCGCCGGTTACGGAGACTCTTGACTTGTCCTTCAGATAAGACTCGGTCTATTTGGTCATGGTAAGATAGTCTAGGTCTTCCCCGGTACCTACATCCTTCCACTTTCGCATTGTATATCAGTTTTGTCATTCTTTTTTCGGACATTCTTTCTATATGCCCGAACCAACGGAGCATACCCTTTCTCATCTTTACACCGATACTATCTTTCATGCCTACACACTTTCTTACTGCGCTGTTGCGAAAACAGTCCGTCAGCCGCACATCTCCCGCAGAACTCGCATTTGCACCGCATTTATTTTACTTCCATTCTCCTTCTTACATACCCAGCTCTCGCTGCTATATAACAGCGATGGAACAAGCACTCCGTTGTGTATGGCCAGCTGCGCCTTTTGACTTAAGTGCCGGCTTTCAAGTAGCTTTCCCATCGCACCATTCACTCTGTTCCCTGCACTCACTCTTCTCTCTATGTCAGCGGTGTATTTCCCATCCTTGCTGAATGCGCATGCAAGATATACAAACTCATTCAGTTGCTCCAACACATCGTTACCAACCACAATCCTTGCAATCGTTCTGGTTTCTTCCCGTTTAAAAACCATAAATTAAAGGAACATCTTTATTAATCACATTTTCCTCATTATCTATCTAAACAAAATCAACAAAACAAATAACTTATACTCATAAAACAAAAATACATCTTTGGACAATGAAATAACACACAAAACAACCAATAATATCTTTTTAAAACATCAGCTTATATAGTTATAGGAACTTCAAATAGAAGTGAGCCTAATAAGGCACTGAAAATTATATGTTAATTAAAATTAATCATCAAACTCAAACAAAAACCTTTCTAACATAAAAAATAATCTCCTTAACGCAAGTAACAATTAAGTTTCGTACCTAGTCAGTCTTACCGGTATACCATCAGGTCCGCAGCAGCGTTGTTTTTCGTGACAGTTTTTTTAAATATTCTCATTGAATGTAATCGGCAGTGCTGAAATCAGTTTTGTAAAACAAACACAAACTTCCTTCTTGAAAGCGTATGTCACTCATAACACGCAAATATGCTCGTGGATAAGATTGTTGAATTCTGGCAGTAGAGGTATCGTCGGCAATTTTGAAAACGTCTGTTACTACCATCTTCTTCACAACAGTTTTCCTATTATTTGTTGTTGCAACAGCGTTGGCAAAATCGTCAGTCATACACTTTTTTCTTTTTCTTCAAGGCATGTTCTGTTGGTGATAAAATTCATCAGCGGACATAAAAGTATGGCCTGTTTCAAAATACTTCGATACGATAGTGCTGACAGACGTCTCGTGAGAATTTAAAAGGTGATCTTGAATGAAAATTTCAATTTTTTTTTTGCGCAGCGCAATTATCATGCCTTAAATAAGCTATTAAGTCTCTAAAGTGCATCAAATAGGCTCTGAATGCACATATGATATTCTCTTTCTTCCTGCCTGAAAAACCTTCATGCCATATAGCAGCAAACGACATTATATCTGATGTCTTATACCCTAACGGCACAAAACTTTAATTCAACACCACCAGGAGAGGCCAAAATAAAACCAACTTAAACATATCAATTCTAGGTAACACGACCTTTTACAGGTCCACGGAGAAATAACCTTCACTTGCTGCACCAGATTTAGCATTTTGGCGATCAACATCATATGCTTGCCTTGCTAAGGTATATCGTTCGTGATGCTTGTCATAGGTTTTACAAGTGTCACAGTTTCTGTGACGCAATTCTTTTGCTTTCGGGTTGTGTATGGCTCGCGCCCTACACCACGTACGTTGTTATAAAATTAAACAATTGATTTGATTTGAATTTTGGTATATTGTCCAAAATACTGCTAAATGATAATGATGTGTGAAATGATATGATTATGAGTACACGTCAATCGCGAACGCGGGCTTTCCGTATACTAATGTAAAAATTGTTGCATGAAGTGAATGCGCTGACGATGCATTTGTGCGGTTAAACCGTACATGCTCCCGACCTGAGAGATGAGAAATGATATGATGATATGAAATGAGCTTAAAATGTAAACAAGGTGATAAAACAATGTCTTCTAATGCTAATGACAATTTGATCCCGACAATCATTGAGCGGTAGACCTAAAGTTACATTTGATTAATATAGGTGAAGTGGCCTTATCGACACAACGGCCTAGGCTATCACTGACACATTCACTTTGCTCTGCTTTGCACTCACTGTTATCACTCACTGCATTTTCAGTCAGACACTGAACACTATGATGTGCATTTGCACGACACTGATACACAACACTGGGCTCTCCCTGGGGAGGCGCGGCAGGCGCGCGGCGGCAGCGGGCGCGCACCGCGGCGGCTAGCGCGGCTGCGACGCACGCGCACACCATCGTGTAGATGACGGCATATTGATGGATGTCATGCTGCGACACCGTATCCTCCTCTTCTTCTATGACTTCTGTTGCTTCCTTTATTTGCATAATTCGTGTGCTGATGTCTCGGAAGGAGCTATCATCACCCTTTGTCTCTTCTAATGAAGGGAGAGGTATTGTTAAATTGATTATCTTATTTATAGGTGCTGCTACTTCCGGTGCGAATGCTCGAGACTCAATATGAATCACGTCTTCTATGTCTTTATGTGAATTGATAGTAAAAGATTCGCCCATTATTGAACAAGACGCTTCCATTTCAATAATGTTGGCTCCGGTCAGCTGTTCGTCGGAAACTTGATTCCCACATATAAACCTAAGTGCACTCTGATTGCAGCAACTCAGTAAAAATATGTTTGGCCTTAATAAATCCATCCATTGCGTTATACACGGGCCAGTGATAACTGCACATTTGTCTTTATCTTTTACACAGAAATTTTCATCCGATTTCCTCTGATAAATAGGCTTCTGGATGTGACAGAAATGCGTGTCAGAATCAAACACGTAACACCTTTGATAGAACTCCGTATCTCCAATAGGTAAATATGTATCCTTTTTTATATTTATCGCAACGTAGTATGCTACTGGCTTTATATGCACCATAATATTACCTACTTGGTGTCGAATAGGAATTAATCTGTAGATAATAAAGGTATCTTCATGTAATAAAGGTAACTTGATTTCAAAAATAAAGTATTGCGTTGTCATTCGGGCGTTGACTTTAGGAATCTTATATATTTTTGGGAGGTCATCTTTTATGTTCTCTATGGGCAATGATAATTCTTTAGGTAATTGCCCTAATATCGAATTGAGTTCATCTTGAAGTTGAGTAGGAGTTAAAAGATGAGTGTTTAAATGTTTTGCGCTTGTGATTGTATTCAGCAACATATCCTGAATGTCCTTTATGTTTGTTAAAATATTTTGTGCTGTCATAGCTGAAAGAATAAATTCGTTACTGTTCTCCATTTCCATAATATTTTCCTTCACAACGTTTGCTGTTCGATCCAAACTTATTAGATGCTGATTAAATATTTTGTGTTGCTTTAACATTACGTCTTCTATTCTTTTCAGCACATTGTTTTCTGCTTCCAGGACCGATGTTTGATTTTTCAGGAGAGATGTCACGTGTTTTTCGTTTTGTCGAACTAGTGTAATATCTCGTTCATATTGCTCAGCAAAGTGTTCATCAAGTACGCCAAAGAGAGAGTTGGCGACGTACCCGACACCATTGATCAGACCGCGGCGCGTGCGCGCGCGGTTATCATTCGTGAAATGCTGATCAAGCAACATGCGGTCATAGAACTGTACTTCTGAGAAACCGTGTTGTAATTGTAGAAGTATTATGTCACAATGCGATTTTCTTGTTGATTTCGAACATATGTTTGTTAAGTGATTCAGATGAATGTTAAGCAATTTTGTTGCTTGTCTGTAAGGGCCCATATCGTAATACGTAATAATTTTCCAGTCGTTGCGAATTAATTTCATACTTGTCACTTCATCGAAATAAAGTCCCCTTTTATCCTCGAATTTTGATATGTTGTAATAAGCGCACTGCACTGTTGATGATAGAAAGAGCATAAGGAACATAAACATCGACATTAGCGACAAGTGTACCTTTTTTGCCGTGCTTCTCCTTTTTCTTGGTTGATTCTCCACGGAAAATTCACCTTCCTTTTGGTCAGTTTCACTAGGTTTCAGGTTCACAGTTGATCCGGGTTTCATATCTTCGCTGCTTGCTGGTAATAATGATAATTTAATGATAGGCCGTTTTAGAATTCCGTTAGAGGTTTTCACACTAACAACCCGAACATTTCCGTCAGTCCCAGGGTGTAGGTCGACTACCCGGCCTAGTGCCCACTTTCCAGCTGGCAGGTTGATATCATGAATGACGACTATGTCATTTATTTTAATGTTCGGTTTAGGTTGTTGCCATTTGCTTCTTGATGATAATTGTACAAGATATTCAGTTCGCCATCTTCGCCAAATATCTCCAAATATTTTTTGAGTCAAATGCCATCTAGTTCTTTCATCATTCTCTGTTTCATAAATTGTGAGGTTAGGACCACTTGCTAAAAAGTGCGAAGGTGTTAGAAAGTTTATATCGTTCGGATCCTCTGTTAGAGCGCATAATGGTCGTGAATTAAGGCATGCTTCAAGTTGTGATAGCAATGTGTAGAATTCTTCATACGTGAGTTTTTGATCACCGACTACTCTGCGAAGATGATGCTTGAGGCTTTTCACTGCTGCTTCCCAAAGCCCTCCTGCACTGGGCCACGAGGGTGCATTGAAATGCCAATTGATTTGCATTTCGCTGACCTCTGTGAAAAATTCCTCATTGAATACTGATCTTAAGTCAATGTATTCTTCTGATAATATTCTATGCGCTTTGACAAAATTGGTCCCGTTATCACTATATATGTGACGTGGGGCTCCTCTCTTTGCCGCTAGTCTACGCAGCGCGGCTAGAAAAGATGACGATGTCAAGTCTGACACCAACTCCAGATGGACTGCTTTTGTGACCATACAAACAAACACAGCTACGTAGCCCTTTGTAGTCTTTATACCGCGACCTTTGCTTGACTTTATATAAACATGGCCACTATAGTCAACACCGGTATGAAAAAAGGGTCGTGATGGAGTTGTCCGCGAATGTGGTAAGTCACCCATTAATTGCTGATGCTTGCTTGGACTGTGTCTTCTGCACAGGACACACTGTCGTAAAAGACTCTTCACTGCTCTATTCCCTGATACGATCCAGAAACGCTGACGTATCCATGAGTGTGTGAGTCGTGCACCTCCGTGAAAGGTTTGTTTATGCGCATGTTCTATCAATAAATTCGTTACAACATTTTTATAAAGCAATATCTTCGGGTGCTTCATATCATAACTAATGTTGCATAATTTTAGCCTGCCCCCTACTCTGAGTACACCATCCTTGTCTAGAAAAGGATTTAGAGACAATAGGCTGCTTCTTGAGTGCAATCTTCCATGTTTTTGTAAATGCTTGATATCTTCTGCGAAATTACACTCTTGTACATATTTTATAATTTTTGTCTGTGCTAACTCCAATTCTTCAGTTGTTAGAAATGCTTGTTTTGGCGGTCCTCGGGTTACAGCTCGCATAATCCATGCTAATATGCGGGTCAATCGTGTAAAACTGCTATACTTGCTAATTAATAATGAAATAAGATTGTCATTGACTGGATGTTCTGTTTGTGCTACATTTGTTAAATATGACTTTGCTTCTAAATTTGTTGTATGGATGACATTTTGATCATCATTTTGCTTCTTAAATGACTTCAGCCACTTAGGTCCAGTCCACCACAGTTCATTTTGCTGCAATTGCTCCACTGTTATACCGCGACTCGCGCAGTCTGCTGGGTTTTCTTGGGTCTTGACGTAACGCCAACATTGTGCTGTCATAACATCCGTGATTTTCTTAACTCTGTTCGCCACGAAAGGTTTCCAACGGCTTGGCTCTCCCTGAAGCCATCCGAGTACAGCTGTGGAATCACACCAACCATATATTTCAACTTTGTGCTGTGGTAAGCTGTTTACCATTTTATACATTAATTTTGATAATAGATGTGCGCCGCATAGTTCCAGTCTAGGCAATGAAACATCCACATTCGACGATTTTTTGTTCTTTGGTACCAACTTGGTCTTGGCTGCTAAAATAACGACCGATGATGGGTCTTGATTTGCAATTCTTGCATAAATCACACAGGCATATGCTTTGTTAGAAGCGTCACTAAAACCATGTAATTGTATACACTCCTTTTCATCGCATTGTAACCACCTAGATATTTTGATATTACTGATGTTCTCTATATCTTTTCTTAGTTTGCACCATTCTAAATGTATTTCATTAGATACTATGTCATTCCAATTTAAATCTTGATACCAAACCTTCTGAAATAGTAATTTCAATTGGACTACAGCTGGGGATAACCATCCCAAAGGGTCGAATAATTTTGATATTTCGCCCAATAATGCTCTTTTAGTGAGTTTGTTTTCAGTATGCTTGGACATTTTACATTGAAATGTAAAAACGTCCTCGTTTGAGTTCCATGTGAGCCCTAAAGTTTTTGTAGATTCTTTATGCTTAAAATTAAATTCTTCTTGATTTGGGACAGTGCTTACGTTTTCTAGTAACGCTGGATTACTTGACGACCACTTGCGAAGGTTGAATCCTCCTAATTCAAGAAGCTTGATAAGATCTGATTGTAATCGTCTTGTAGACTGTATGCTGTAGCCTCCAGTAAGAAGATCATCGGTGTAGAATTGTTCTTCCACGGCCTTAGCTGCTTCTGGGAACCTATGACCTTCATCGGTTGCTAATTGCTTGAGCGTCCTCATTGCTAAAAATGGTGCTGCTTTTGTGCCGTATGTAACCGTGACTAGTTGATATTCTTGCAATGATTCATTTTCAGATTCACGCCATATGATCTTTTGATACCTTTGGTCATCCTCGTGAATCAAAACCTGCCTAAACATTTTCTCTATGTCGGCAGTTATCGCATATTTGTACTGTCGCCATCGAGTTACGAGTAGCATTAGGTCTTGCTGCAAATTAGGGCCACGGTACATGCAGTCATTCAAACTCAAGCCATTTGAAGTTGGTTGTGACGCATTAAAAACAACACCCTGTGACGTCGTAGTCGAGTCAGTGCGTTGGACACAATGATGAGGCATGTAATAACTAGGTATCGGGCTACAGTTTGCTGGGCGCATATGTCCTAAGTCCTGATACTCTGCTATAAATAATTTATAATTTGCTGCCAATTGTTCTTGTTTGTGGAATTTCTTTTCAATTTGTAGAAACTGTGCTATGGCTTTTGGTCTCGAAATGCCAAGCTTTTTATTTACGTCAGCATGTAATGGAAGACGCACTACGTAGCGGCCATCTGACTGTCGCGTCGTAGTTGATTTATATAAATCCAAACATTGCCGATCTTCCTCTAACACATCGTTGTTGTCATTGATATCTTCGATAGACCAAAATTTTCGAATGTCGTCTATGTTTAACATAACGACATTACATTGATAGGATTTCACGTTGCCACACAGAATCCATCCTAGTCGTGTTTGCTGTGCTATAATTGCCGATTGTTCTGAATTGATTATACCGCTCATTATAATCGAGGGGTATACATCGGCACCCAGTAATAAATCCACTGAGCGACAACGATTAAATTCTGGATCTGCTAACTGAATATTCTCAATGTAAGACCAATGAGGTTTGCTAAATGTCTTGTTTGGTAAATTGTTATAGCATGATTCATAATAAAAACATCCACTTCTAGTGAAAATTCATTGTAAGCGGACTTGATAGTGATATTCATTACACCTTTGCAACTATTTTCCTTCGCTCCTACGCCTAAAATAATACCTTTACAGCGTTTTCTACGTAGTCCCAAAATTTGAGCAGCGTTTTCGGTAATGAGCGAAGTTTGCGATCCCTGGTCTATGAGTGCACGCATGATGTGATCGGTGCCATCTGCGGCTCGCACTCTAATCAAGGCGGTAGCTAATAAGACTTCTTGTGTGTCTTTCTGTAAGACACTCATACTATTTTTTGACTCTGATTTGTCTTTACTAGAAGTGTTAGGTATTGCGTCAACTTGATTTACACCAAACACGTCGTGCAATAAAGTATTATGCTGCCCTTTACAGACGCGACACCTCTTCATTGAAAAACACTCTTTACCGCGATGGTCATAAAGACAGTTTTTACATAACGATAAATTTGTTATAGTTTCCCGCTTGACTTCAGGTCGAAATTCGAGAAACGTTTTGCAACTAAATATTCCATGATCTTTGTTGCAAATTAAACATTTTTGTAATACAGGACGGAATATTTTATGATTAGAATTGAATGATTTACTTTGATAGGCCTTAACTGAATGCTTAAATTGTGTCTTCATGGGAAAAGGAACGGATGGACTTTTTCGGCTCGGAAAGTCTGGAAGAGTCCAGAGCAGTAAATTTGGCTTCTAAAAATTCTAAAAACTCACTTAGTGTTGGCAAATCTCTGGGATTTTTTAGAGATTCAACATAGTCATTGTGTGTTTCGGGGTCCAATTTCTGTGAAACTAAGTACACAATCACGGGATCCCAGGTTAAAATATCCACACCAAGGCATCTTATTGCATTTAGACACTCGTTAGTTGTGTCGTGCACCTTTTTAATACTTGCTGCCGATTGCGTATGCAAAGTAGGTAAACTCATAATGATATTCATATGAGAATTAAAAATTAATTTCTTGTTATTATATCTCTGATTTAAAATGTCCCAGGCAACTTTATAATTTTCTGAAGTAATATGCAAATGTTGTATTAATTTTTCAGGCTCATTCCGCAATTTGCCTTTTAAATATTGCAGTTTCTGTGCATTGGACATAGACTTGTTGTTATGAATCGTCTCCGAGTATAAATCTTTAAAGGACACCCAACTATGATAATTACCATTAAAAACAGGCATATCTACTTGCGGGGTTGCTTTCTCCCGATAACATTCGGACCACATTTTGCTGTTAATTTGCTTTTTAATGTTATTAAACCTTTGTTCATATCTGATAAATGCTTCTTCGTAAGATGCGTTCTCTTCATACGTCTCGCTATCGATCTCCCAATGCAAGTTATCAACAACTGACCACCGTGCTTGTATTGTTTTTAAGGCATCTTCGAACTCCCATTTCTCTGTGAGGGAGTCGAGATTAATGCTGCTTATTGTACGCGAAAATGCTTTAAAGTTGCTACTTTGTCGCCTTAACATTTCCTCCAGCTTGCTGCTGGTACCTTGTGACTTCAAGGCACTTTGTTCTGGAGGAGCCCTTTGCCCACATGATTCAGACAAAGGAGATGGCTGACTGCTGGTGCTAGGTTGCGCCAAGAATCCAGGCGTTGATAATGGAGTTGCGGGCCGAATTACTGCTTTGTCCTTGGATTCACTGGGCAAATATTTAAGAATAAAGGTGCGTGATTCATTATAAAACTCCGATGTTCTCTTGTAATAGTTCTTGATAAAATATTCGGAATTTTTATCCTCAAATTCACATAACTTGATATGATTGCATTGGAAGTCCTGCCAATAAGACTCCAATGTGCTGAGTCGTTGTTTAATGTGAGTTGGAGTTTTGCGTTCTGCACCATCTTTCTTAAAGTTTATGAGGAGCGTCTCCATACCCCCCATAATTTGATTTTGGGTAATGATAAGATCTTCCATGATGATAAAGTGAAGTAGACTCACCAAATCTGCTGATCACTTACGTACAGTCGCGTGGCAGCTCCACCTCAACACGTGGCTTGCACTATGAACACGCGGTACACTCGCGATAGGCCCCGCCTGTACGAAAGCTCGAAGGACCAATTGATGTATGGCTCGCGCCCTACACCACGTACGTTGTTATAAAATTAAACAATTGATTTGATTTGAATTTTGGTATATTGTCCAAAATACTGCTAAATGATAATGATGTGTGAAATGATATGATTATGAGTACACGTCAATCGCGAACGCGGGCTTTCCGTATACTTATGTAAAAATTGATGCATGAAGTGAATGCGCTGACGATGCATTTGTGCGGTTAAACCGTACAGGTTGTAAATCCCAAACTGCTTACAAATTTCACATTATTCATGACCTAGCTTCGCAAAGGAAATATTCATTTGTTTTACTGTTTTTCTGTACGTAAAAAAGATTCCTCGGGATGTTTTTGAATTAGTCATTGTATTGTATTGATATCTCGGAAGAGAGTTACCTTTTATTTGGCGCATGCTCTCTTCTGTAGTGAGAAATATCTATCTATCTATATCATCACGCCAGATCCCTTGAGGGGTAGACAGAGAGTACAGAGTTCCAACAGGCTATTTCCTTACATCCTCTCTGGCTTCCTCTACTCTCAAAGTTCGTCTCATACACGCTCGCCGGTTACGGAGACTCCTGACTTGTCCTTCAGATAAAACCCGGTCTATTTGGTCATGGTAAGATAGTCTAGGTCTTCCCCGGTACCTACATCCTTCCACTTTCGCATTGTATATCAGTTTTGTCATTCTTTTTTCGGACATTCTTTCTATATGCCCGAACCAACGGAGCATACCCTTTCTCATCTTTACACCGATACTCTCTTTCATACCTATTTGCTTTCTTACTACGCTGTTGCGAATACGGTCGGTCAGCTTCACTCCGCACATCTTCCGCAGAGCTCGCATTTCCACTGCATTTATCCTACTTTCATTCTCCTTCTTACATACCCAGCTCTCGCTGCCATATAACAGCGTTGGGACAAACACTCCATTATGTATGGCCAGCTGCGCCTTTCGGCTTAAGTGCCGGCTCCCAAGTAGCTTTCCCATCGCGCCATTCACTCTGTTCCCTGCACTCACTCTTCTCTCTATGTCAGCGGTGTATTTTCTATCCTTACTGAATGCGCATCCAAGATATACAAAGTCATTCACTTGCTCCAGCACATCGTTCCCAACCACATTCCTTGCATTTGTTCTGGTTTCATCCCGTTCAAAAACCATAATTTTGGTTTTCTTCACATTCAAATGTAAGCAATTTTTTATGCAGTCGTCTTTCATGACTGTGACTAGTGATTGCAGATCAGTGGCTGTTGGCGCTATCAAAACCGCGTCATCTGCATATAGTAGATGATTTACCACTAGATCACTCATTTGTACACCTTCATTCATCGCTTTCAGTCTTTGAAGACTTTTATCCAAATATATTATAAACAGTCTAGCGGACAACACGCAACCCTGCTTGACGCCGATTTCAACGTTGACGTTGAAATGTTACCACCCACCCGTACGCATGCCTTGCAGTCCACATAGGTGGACTGGACGGCCCGCAGCAGAGTGCCATTTATACCATACTCAGGCAAAATGTCCCAAAGTCTCTTTCGCACAACTCTATCAAACGCCTTCTCCAGATCCACAAAACCGCAGAAAACCTTCTGGCCCACTGCCAGATGCTTCTCTACGATGTCGCGAAGGGAGAAAACTTGATCCGAACATCCTCTTCCGGACCTGAAACCCCTTGTGCCTCGCACAACATTCCATCGGACTTCTCGCGCATTCTCCTTTCAACAATTTTACCATACACCTTGGCTGATCAAGCTAATGGCTCTGTAATTGGCGCAGTCATATTGTGAACCCTTGCCTTTGTACAAGGGTACAATGACTGCGCGGCGCCAATCTGTAGGGATTTGCAAGGACCCGAAAGGCGTCCCGGACGCAAGTTCCACCATATTTGATCATCTCGGCAGATATCATGTCTATTCCCGCATCTTTACCATTTTTCATACTTCCTATCGCCCATTCAAATTCTTCCATAGTGATGCCCTCTGTTGATTCCGGTGCCACAAACTCGTCTCTGGGCTCGTCTGTGGCACCGGTATCCGAGGCATCTCCATACATTTCTCCAAAATATTCACTCCACCGCTTTAATACAGCTTGTGTATCTGCAAGAATGCCACCATCCTTAGACTTTATCCTTTCCATTCTGGAACCTGACGAATCACCTCGAGACTTTCTCACTTTGCTCCAAAAGAGTTTAGTGTTGTTCTCGAAGTTCTTCGCCAGCCTCTCCTCCTCAATCGCACTGGCTCTTTCACGCTTTTCTTTCACTAAGGATTTGGTGGCATTCTTGTATTGCCGGTAGATTTCTTTCCTCATCTCTTTCATACTAGCACTCAGGTTCAAAGAAGATACATAGTCCTGCCACGCTTTCTTCTTACTTTCTACAAAGCTTTGCAACTCCGCATCCCACCATGCATCACCTTTTGCTGTAATATGCTTCTTCGAGCAACCACATACTTCTTTCGCGGAATCTACTAAACTCTCTTTCAGGCTATTCCAGCATTCATCTACATTTGAGTCCGAAGAACCTACTGCCAAAAGCTTGTCCTGGACTCTGTCTTCATACATTCTTCTCACGCTCTCATCTTGCAACTTTTCAACCTTTATTCTTTCAAGGTCTCCGAAGGGGATACGCTCTCTCCAGTGCCTCCACTTCCTGAAGAGACCACTAAACCGCGCAACTACGAGATAGTGGTCTGATTCAAGAGTGGGGCCTCTATACGCACGTGTATCTTGAAGTTTGCTTCGGTGACGGTTATCTACCAGGATCAAATCTATCATGCTTTTTTGTTCATTACTTCTCCACGTGTACATATGTATATCCTTATGTTAGAATATCGTATTAGACACAAGGAGGCCCCTTTCGAAACTACCTCAACATTAATATCTGCACATTTCGATAGCGTTAAATTTATTATATTAGCAAGTTTAGCTGACGTTAAACCATGCGTAAAACAATATCCAATAGGGATCTTCCATGTTTGATTCAAACATACAAGAAGTAGGACTAAATCTGAAGATGCCAAGTTTTGTGCATCATTGGTATCATTAAGTCCAAAGTCAACATATCCATGGTGTTTCTTTCCATCAAAAATCTTTTGCTGGCGGATAGCCATTTCATCAATAACCAAATTACATATGATCTTGGATTTAGAATTATCACTTTTGATCTTAAGAACATTGAAAGCTTCCGACGTAAAGCCAGGATCGCCATTAATTTTGCTATACCAATTAACCAGTGTTCTTGGATGTGGTAGACAGTTGTTAAGTGCAGATCGGACAAATTTTATAGCAGCAGGGGAGTAAAAATTTAGTGTTAATGCAAATTTCTTTAACGCGTAAGGAAATTGTTTAAAGGACCTTTTCTATTTAAATGATTTTTTTAAATTCTTCCATTAGCTGCAATGTTTCATCATTTAAATTTAACTGCATATCTTCCTCTTCACTCAACATACGGCTTTCTTTTAATTTTTCAATGACATCTTTTAACTTTCTATTTTTCATTTGTAATCTTCTGTTCTTTTGTGACATGTTTTTTTATTTTTTTTCAGGCTTTTTTTTGGATATTATACTAAATTACAATGTGCAAAAATCTTATTTCGTTTGATTCACACGCTGGCAGGTTATTAAAAGATGCGCTCTGACAGCACTGAAACATTTTATTCCACGCAAACAACTTTTGAGTTTATCAAAATACAATTTATACAATTAATTGTGTACCACCATTGATATACATGTTAACACTGTACTACTATAAACCTTAAAAAAGCTGTATGTGTGTTAATGAATAAAACTATTAAATAATAAGGCATATCTTTATCAATACGAAAGAATATAATATTCATATATATGTTGCAAATTATGATTGCAGTTAGAATGGAACGCAAACATACAATACATATTTACCCGATTATTTATAAATAATGAGTAGTCGGTAAAATATGTTGCAATAACATAATTCCTTAAATTACTTTTATATTACTTGAATTTAGACTATGAGTCATTATTTTAACGCGTATTCGTATACGAACAAATACGAATAAACAAAAAAACATTTTATGTAAAGAGATTTTCAATCTATATTTTACCAAAATGACATACCATATACATAGCGCTTCAGTTAGCATTTAGATAGAAATCGAGCACCTAAACACAATTATAGTATAATGTTTAATCGATAAAATTTTGTTTATAGTAACTATCAATTAGGGATAAAATCAGGATCGATTATTTGCATCCCATCTGTATTGTTTTGTTTGGAATTGTCATCTGTCAGAGCTCTTCATATATTAAGCAGACTGTAATCATGTAATGTAATAAAATGTAAATATACAAACTACGCTTAAAATATTCCAAATGTGTACAGGACGACGTCTTCATGATGTATATAAATAGATGTTGTTATAGACTAAGTTACAATAGTATAGTATGTAATAGATTAAGTTAGAAATAAGATATTGTAATAGAGTAAGTTAGAAGAGTGTAACCCTGGAAAAGGATAGGAATAATTAGAAGAGTGTAACCCTGAAAATGGATAGGTAAAATTAGAAGAGTTTACCCTAGAGAGGGATAGACAATTGTAATGAGTGATTAGACTATTCGACTAATAAAGCTCGATGCAAAGCCCGCTAGTTGTGACCCAATAAAATAATACTTTAAACGGCGAAACATCGCGCCACACACGTTCAAGCGACTGGGCAACTATATTTGAGAAAGAAACTCTGCGCGAAGAGGGTCACAACTGGTGGGTGGAGCACTGTTTCAACAATTGTTCAGCTTTTTATTTGAATCTTTCCCCGCGACGCACACCGGCCAGAGAACAGGGCGCACGACGTACTATTCGTCCTGTTCATTCTGGTCTTTCGAGCCGGATCATCGTCGCGAAGACAGAAAATAGAAGACGCAAGCTGAAAACAGAAGAATCAAGCTGATAAAAGAAGAAAATAAAAGAAAGAAACATGCCAGTCACACGCTCCACCGCCAGTAGACCAGCAGCATCGGCCCCAGTCGCCGAATCGTCGGAGTCGACTACAGCGACAGAGTCGACCGCCACGACAGAATCTACTGTCATGACGGAAACAACCGCCACAGCTGACACTCCCGCGACGGAGAAAACAAAAAAACCAGTGTCCAAGAGGACTGGAACTAAAAAGACGCTCTCATCGAAGACGCGAAAATTGAAGCTCGCCCGCGCCAAGGAGGAGCTACTAGAATTGCAAGTTCAATTAGCAGCTGCGAAAATATCACGAATCGAAGCCGATGATGAAGAAAGCGAGAGTGACGCCGACCCGTGCATATCAGACGAGCAAGAAACTGAGAGAAGGGTCGGGAGCTGGCTGAATGACTCGCGACCTCACGTCCTGGCCATCGCCGACAGGCCACACGACATAGACGTGGGGCGCACCATCGATGCAGCGCCGTGGGTGACAACGCCGTTGCCCCCTGCACCGATCCAGCCACCACCCATCGCCGTGTCGAAGAAGGAAGAAACGACAGTCGCGACGCCGCCACAGCAAATTGACCTGCGTGAGCTGGCGTCCGCAATCACCTTCGCCGCCCGGTCCGGGAGCGCCCCGAACCACCGCTTCCCTACTGAATTGCCGTACTTCAGTGGGTCACACCAAGAGTGGTTCACCTTCAAAGCTGCTTATGAAGAATCTGCGCCGAGCTTCACGGACACCGAGAACGTCGCGAGACTACAAGGTAAAGCTAAAGAAGCCGTCGAGAACTTACTCATCTACAACGCCAAGACAGCCGACATACTCCGGGCGCTGGAAGCACGCTTCGGCCGACCGTCGGCACTTGCATCGCGCTGGGCGAACTAGAACGCCTGCGCGCGCTGCCCCGACTCAACCCGAGAGACATCTGCGTGTTCGCCACGCGGGTGATGAACATCGTCGCGACGCTGCGCGCACTCAACCGCGTGGCGTACCTGTACAACCCGGAGGCTGTCAAGACGACCATTGAGAAGTTCACACTGGCGCTCAAGTATAGATGGTTCGACTACGCAGCGGAAGAACAGACAGAAAAACCCAACCTACTGAGGCTCTCTAATTTGGCCGACAGGTGCGGGCGCTACGCACCTCCCGAACACGTGACACCCGAACGGGAACATACAGCCAGAAGACAGACGAACAAGACTTATAGCACCGCTGTATCGAGCCCGAGGAAAGAAAAATGCGCGGCGTGTCACGACACAGAGCACGAGGTAACCAAGTGCAAGAAATTTATTGAGTCGACGGTCAACGACAGATGGGACATCGCGAAGGCACGAAGACTATGCTTCGCGTGTCTACGCTTCAGAACAAAGAGCCATCATTGCAAGAGGCACACTTGCGACACCAACGGGTGCAAATACTCGCACCACAGACTGCTTCACCACGTCAAAAGCGAAAGGGTCGCGGAAGACGACAACACGGAAAAACAGACAGTCGCGTCAACATGGACAAGAGGCTTCGCGTCGTACCTAAAAATAGTGCCGGTACACATTTCCGGACCGGCGGGAGGAGTAGACACTTACGCCCTCCTCGACGACGGGTCAACAGTGACGCTCATCGACGCCGAGCTCGCCAACCAGACAGGCGCGCGCGGCCCCCGCGAGTCACTGCACATCGAGGCGATCGGCGATTGTAACGTCCGGTCAACGAACTCCCGTCGGGTCCAGCTGACGTTGAGAGGTACGTCCCAACGCGCACATCGGATTCAAGCGCGTACCATTGAAAATATGAAGTTGTCACCACAAGCCGTCACCGTGCAAGACATCGCCGACTGTAAACATCTGCGGGACATACAAAAAGATATCACCTACAGTAGAGCGAAACCCCAGATACTCATCGGCCAAGACAATTGGCACCTGCTAGTGACGTCGGAGGTACGCCGGGGACAACGACACCAACCCGTTGCCTCCCGGACTCCTCTCGGCTGGGCCCGCGCTCACGGCTCACTGAACAAGACGCGCACAAAGTCAACTTCATCGCGGACAAGAGTGAAAACGAAGACATGAACGATCAGCTGAGACACTATTTCGCACTCGAGTCACTCTTCGTCGAACCCAGAAACCCGAAAAGCAGCCTACACAGAAGTCCGTATCGACAGCGGCGGGAGATATGAAGCCCCTCTACTGTGAAAAACCGACACTATTAAGATGCCCGAAAATTATGAAAATACACTGAAGCGTTTACACAATATCGAAAAGAAGATTCGACTCTGAAAACGAAGTACACAGAACAGATGGACGCACTTATCCAGAAGGGATACGCCGAGCTCGCACCGAAAAATAGGACTGAGTTCCTTGGGCCCGAGTTTCTGCGCGAGCACCCATCAACATGGCCGGCGGAGCGACCGACACTCGACGCAGCGACGGGCGAGGAGCGGACACACAACATCACCGAGCAACGGCCCGTCTCACCGCGATCAGCTGTTCCGGATCCAGCGCGCTTCTCTACGTGGGAACGCCTGCTACGAGCGACGGCGCGCGTACTGCAGTTCATCGACCTGTGCAGTGTGAATAGTCAATTAGTGAACTATAAGAGACAGGCTAGGAATCGCGAAAAGGTACAGTAGAATAGTGTTAAGAATAGGAATAATTGTAGCGATAATCAATAATCAGTCGTGTTCCGAGCACCTCTGCTTGCGCACGTCTTTATTTTAGTAAATTCTTAAAAACCACTGTTTCTTAAAGGTTTATCTTGGTTTGTCTACCCTTTATCTCGAGTAGTTACAAGTTACAAATTCGCGAAATGGATACTTATACGTGCAATGCTTGCGGTGACTTGCTGTCGGAAGGTGTACATTGCACTTCTTGTAATCAGACACTGTACTTCCATTGTGCGGGTATTACCGAAGGAGGCTATCGGAAAGGAGAGGAAGAATACCTGGCGTTGCATTGAATGTAAACAAGTTGGCACCCATCCACCCAGTTCACCCAGATCAGAATCTTATTTATCCATTTTAAAGGAAATATCAGCACTGTCAGCGAAACTAGGCCCTTTGGAAGGTTTGAAGAATGAGATATCAGCTTTGAGGAGTGAATTTGCTGAACTGAAGACTTCTCTAGGCACGCAGATCAATGAGGGCGTAAAAGAAATTGGTAATAAAATCTCTGACTTAGAACAGCGTATCGTGAATGTTGAAAAGCTACAAGCCAAGTGGATTTGCTTCAAGCCCGAGTAGAAAAAATAGAGGAAGAGTCTGACACCAGAGACCAATGGTCCAGATTGAATAACGTCGAGTTAAAGGGAGTGCCACAGACTAATAATGAAAATCTATTTACCATCGTGAGTAAGATTGGCACTAAGATAAATTATGCCATCTCTAAAACCCAAATAAACTTTATTACTAGAGTTCCCACAAGTAGAAAGGAACAAGCTAAACCAATAATAGTTAGCTTCACCAGCCGCTACGACACCAACTTAAGACTTCTCCGCTCGTAGCTAATTATATCGGACTGTCTGGAAATAATAGGATATACATAAATGACCACCTGACCAGAAACAACAAAATTCTCTTGTCGAAGGCCAAAAAAGTGGCACGCGAAGCGGAATTTCGGTACATTTGGGTAAAAAACGCGACCATCTATGCGAGGAATGTCGATACTTCTCCTGTAATACGGATCCAAACGGAAAACGATCTGACAAAAATTGTTTAACTTATGTAACATGGCGATTGAAAATACATTCTTCAAACATTATTAATAAATATTTACTCGCAATTCATTATAATAAAGCTATGCAGTTTGAGAACCACCAGTCGCAGCGTGCCACTCATGTTTTCCATAAGGTACCGTGCCACTTTACTGTGCACCCAAGTAAGTCGTTAAAATGTTTTTTTTATTCTAATAATTCAAGGATCGCTAATCCTCACCCTATGTTAAATACTATAAAGTCTAAACTTCAATACATTACATTGTCGCTTATGCCTAATAGCAACTGGCTGCTCTTATCGCATCGCTCCTTTGTTTCTATTCATAACTCTTTAAGTCCATACTATTCCATGTTCATGCACTGTGCGACACTGTGTTTACCCGATCGGTATAGATTTTTTACTTCTACCTGCCATATTTTTCTAAATTTTTATCAATATCAATTATATTGTTGTTTACATAGCCTGCTAGTTTTATCACCGTTGATTATATTTTTAAGAAATAGTATTATAGTTACGCTAAGAAATGGGTACTCTTAATATATACTACCAAACGTCCGTGGTCTCCGATCAAAGACAAATAACGTTTTTCGTAGTGTGTCGTTGTCCGCTTATGACGTTATCGTATTCTCGGAAACATGGTTGATGGATGATATCTATAGTAGTGAATTGTTTGATAACCCGTACTTAGTATGGAGGCGAGATCGTGATTACTCGCGTACTGCACAAAAAAGAGGCGGTGGTGTCTTGATTGCGGTAAAAAATGGCATGACAGTGGTTGAAAAACGCGAGTGGCGTAGCTCCGCCGAAGACATCTGGGTGACCCTTATCATGAAGAGATCTAGGCCCCAAGTAAGTTACAATTTGCATATTTGTGGACTTTATCTTTGTAGGGAAAGTTTAGGTAACTCTTATATTACTCAGTTAAATAACTTTAAGAATGGTTTAAACAATATAATTCTTACTCAACCATTAGATAAATTTATAATTTTAGGTGATTTTAACTTTGGTAATGATGTTGATTGGTCTTTGGGGAACTCTGACAGTGCGGAGTTCATTCCTCAAAAAGTAACGCGTCACCATGTTAATGAATTCTTGGACATTATTTATGCATGTAACTTATCGCAGTTTAACGGCGAGCGTAATATCAATGGTAGACTGCTGGATCTTGTGTCTTCAAATGACACTGTGACAGTTAGTGAATGTAAAGATCCCTTAGCTGTGCCTATAGACATGCATCACAAGCCATTAATAATACAGGCAAAATTCGTAGAGATTCACAAACTCGGAGACAAATTAACAAATGCGTATATCTTTTCGCAAGGAGACTATGATAAAATTCGATATCACCTCGACCAAATAAATTGGGCTGAACTTCTGCACATCAAATCTTTAGACGAAGCAGTTAATTATTTTTACAATAAGGTCTATGAACTTAGGGACAAATATGTACCGTTAAAGTCTAGACGAAAGATATTATATCCCTCTTGGTATGATACTGCATTAATAATAATAATATTTTATTTCGGATACTTGATCCATAATTTTAGGGTTAGTAATACATGTATTAATATTAATGTTAGTATTTTTACATAAAAAAAAAAAAAATAATAATAATTTTGCATTGATCAAAGTATTAAAAGAAAAATATAAATATCATAAAAAATATAAAACTTATGGTAATTTAGCTGATTATCACTCTTTTTCCATACTTTGTCAACGGGCCATTGACTTGGAAAAATCTTGCTTTACCACATATATGAATAAAATAGAATCCTCTATTATAAATAATCCCAAATCCATTTGGTCTTTTGTAAAAAGTAAGAGAAGTAATAGTATGTTTCCTAGTTTAATGCAATATCGTGATGAGACTGCAAGTACAGGTGAGGAGATCAGCAATCTTTTTGTTTCTTACTTCCATTCTACATTTCAAGAACCTGATTCTATCGCCTCTAATGTAAGTGCTGGTGGGACCTCTTATGTTAGTGAATGTATATCATCTATTGGTACTGTTGAAATTTGCCCTTCTCGTATATTACCCTTGCTTAAGTCACTGGATCTTTCCAAATCTGGTGGCCCAGACTTTATACCCCCCATATTTATTGTCAACTGTGCCGATAGTATTCTTGTACCGATATGCATTTTGTACCGGAGGTCGCTGGCGGAGGGCACAGTACCACAAGTATGGAAATCTGCATTCGTTACCCCTGTACTCAAAAAAGGTAATAAGTCGGATGTCCAAAACTACCGCCCCATATCTAAGATATGTTTATTTGCTAAAGTACTGGAGCGAGTTGTTTATACTGCTGTATATGCGGCTGTAAAATGTAATCCTGGCGCCGAACAATATGGTTTCATCAAGAATCGCTCAACAACATCCAACTTAATCCTTTCACATGAATTTATTACCGAAGGAATGGAGCAACGGGCGCAGGTCGATGTATTTACTATACACAGATTATAGTAAATGTTTCGACCGTATCGATCACAGACTACTTTTGCAAAAACTATTAAAGGCTGGAATCCATGGAGATTTGTACAGGTGGTTTTCGTCATATATAGAGAATCGTACGCAAGCTGTAGTACTACAGGGATATACGTCGAGATGGGTCAATGTCCCTTCTGGCGTGCCCCAAGACTCAATACTGGGGCCTCTCTTGTTTATATTATTTATTGCAGACATTAATACCTGCTTCCAAAACTCTTATATTCTTTTGTTTGCTGATGACATGAAGGTTCATAAACTTGTCAATAGTATATCAGATGCCTATAAGTTACAAGCTGATCTTATTGAATTCGAAAAATACTGTACCTATAATAAACTTCAGTTAAACGTGTCTAAATGCTCTCATATTACAATCTCGCGTCAAAGATCGGTAATTGTTTTTGATTACATACTAAATAACCAGATTATAAGCAAAGTTAGCAATATAAAAGATCTAGGTGTCATACAGGACAGTAAACTTCTCTATAACCAACACATAGACAACATAGTAAAAAGAGCATCAAAGGCGTTAGGGTTTATAATGAGGACTACGGCCGATTTCAGTTCTCTAAAACCAGTCAAAATCCTGTACTGTTCTTTCGTTAGAAGCCATTTGGAATATGCCTCACAGGTTTGGAATCCTCAATATGAGGTATATAAATCTCGAATCGAGGGTGTTCAAAAGAGATTTTTACGATATCTAGATTATAAATCGCAACAACTCTCCGAAAATTACACCCATAGATGCAAAAGATACCACTTTTTACCACTGGAACAAAGGCGACTCATTAACGATATTTCTTTCTTGCTTGGTGTTGCTAATGGTTCTATCGATAGCCCGGAACTAGTCGCGGAAATAGGATTAAACACAAATCCAACAGCTCTTAGACAGCGACCGTTGCTCCACACTCCCTTTGCGACATCCAATTATAGAAGAAATTCGTTTTTCTTACGTAGTACGCGATCATTCAACAACCTTTCTCGTGACTTAAATCTTGACTTATTTTGTACCAACATGGGCACGGTAAGACGGCTCCTAACTGAACAATTTTTCTGAGCAAGTGGCACTCAAACTGCAAGTTTTTGTCCGTTGTTTTTTGTACCTTTTCTTTTTTTTTGTTGCATTCTTTAAGTTCTTTCTTTAAGTGGTTTTTTGTGTTTATTCTTTTTTTTCTCATTAAGTAATTATTAATCATTTGTTTTACGGAGGATACCTTTTTGTTTATATTGTTTTCTTTTTATTTTATTTTCAAATTTATTATGAAATTAGTGTGTAACAACATCATAACTAACTGTGGAAGCTTGTTATTAGCAACTTGTTTACTGTTAATATTATTATAAAATTTTGTTATTAGCCTGTAAGCTTTCTTAAAAATAAATAAATAAAAAATATTATAGAATTAAGTTAAGTGATAAGGACAGTGTTACGTGTTTACCACTCAGTGCAGAACTATTAATAAGAGCGGAGGCGTTGTTACTGCGTGTAGTACAACACGACTCGTATTATAGCGAACTGAGTAATAGTGTTAGACTATCGAAGGACCGCCTCCGCCCCTTACCAGCGCAAATTATCAGTGGAGTGATAAGAATCAGGTCGCGAATAAGTGCGAAGCCGGACATCAGTGATGAGCTACGGTAGTGCTGGACGGAGATCATCGCGTCACCCGCCTGTACATAGAGCACGTACACCGACAGCTGCACCACGCCGGAGGAGAGGCGACCATCAACGAATGTAGATGAAGGTACTGGATAACCAGATTACGTACAGTAGCCCGGATGGTCATACACAAGTGCTACAATTGTCGCCGAAGAAGAGACGCGCCTCCAGAGCCGAGTACCGGGAACTTGCCGCCCTGCAGACTGGCTCACCATCAGAGGGCCTTCACGTACACCGGCATCGACTATTTTGGACCTCTGACTGTGACAGTGGGCCGGGGCACACAGAAGCGCTACGTAGCCCACTTCACCTGCCGACTTCACGCGCCGTACACCTGGAAGTTGCCGCATCACTTAGCACCGAGTCAGCTGTGATGGCCATGGCCCTACGACGATTCATCGCTCGCCGCGGCTGCCCGACTGAAATATGGTCGGACAACGGGACCAATCTCCGCGGCGCCGATAAGGAGCTACGGGAGGCGCTGGACAACGCCACCCAAGAAGAGGCCACAAGGAAGACAGTCAGCTGGCACTTCATCCCCCCCCGGCGCCCCGTTCATGGGCGGCGCATGGGAAAGCCTGGTGCGCAGCGTGAAGACAGCCCTATACGCGATCCTGACGGAGAGGCACCCGACGGAAGAGGTTCTCACCACACTACTGGCGGAGGTCGAATTTACCGTGAACAACCGACCACTCACTCACGTACCCGTCGACCCTGAGGACCCAGAGGCGCTGACACCGAACCACTTTCTGCTCTACGGCCCGGCGCGCAACTCGACACCAGGGACCTTCACTGACACTGACCTCATCGGCCGCACCCACTGGAGAGCGGCGCAGAGACTCGCGGACATGTTCTGGGAACGATGGATAAGGGAGTACTTACCTGGACCTCAGTACCGGCGGGAGCCCCACGGACGCGGCGCCGCCCTGAAAGAGGAGGACATCGTCCTCATTGTTGACAATGTACTCCCCAGGAATATGTGGCCTCTTGGGAGGATAATAAGAACCTTCTCTGGAGAAGATGGAATTGTGCGTGCGGTGGACGTCCGCACCAAGAGAGGAGTTCTTCGGAGGCCAGCGACGAAACTGATAGTGTTGCCGACGTCGTCCCTCCACGAAGTAGTATGAACCGTCAGTGAAGCCGACAGTTCACGGCGGGAGAAATGTACAGGACGACGTCTTCATGATGTATATAAATAGATTATGTAATAGATTAAGTTACAATAGTATAGTATGTAATAGATTAAGTTACAAATAAGATATTGTAATAGAGTAAGTTATAGCACATAAGCAATAGTATACATGAAATAGTATACAGTTAGAAGAGTGTAACCCTGGAAAGGGATAGGAATAATTAGAAGAGTGTAACCCTGAAAAGGGATAGGTAGAATTAGAAGAGTTTACCCTAGAAAGGGATAGACAATTGTAATGAGTGATTGCTTTGATTGACTAATAAAGCTCGAGGCTAAGCCCGCTAGTTGTGACCCAATAAAATAGTACTTTAGGCACTTACTTTGGGCAACTATAATTGAGGAAGAAACTCTGCGCGAAGAGGGTCAAAACTGGTGGGTGGAGCACTGTTTCAACAATTGTTCAGCTTTTTATTAGAATCTTTCCCCGCGACGCACACCGGCCAGAGAACAGAGCGCACGACGTTCTATTCGTCCTGTTCACAATGGTATTTACAAAAAGCATGGGAACTGCATTAGTAGACAAATAAACATGGCCACCATCATTTTGTCTTAATTTCGAAAGTGCTTTGAACAAATAATAGTCGATTTCGTAGTTAGCCAATCCGTTTCTTTAGAATCTAATAATTTCTACCCATTTTTCACAACGCACTGCATCCTTAGGGACCCTTTAAAATGAATAGTATAATTATTTAAAGCATAAGTGACACAGTTCCCGTAAATACGGAAACATCACTTTATGTTTTTAATGGCAACACTGCAGCTTACATACATATATCTTCGAATGTTTTAAATCATTTTTTATTTTATTTACTGTAATACGAATAGAAAAACAACAAGCTTCCTTGTGGAAAGTAATTCCGCTTGCCTTGTTGTGTTTTTGAGACCTCGAATCGCATGCTTTCACCACACATTTGCCCATTTTGTAATTTTTTACCAATACATGTAACTCGACAGACGTCAGGCATGTCAATGAATGACATAAGCTTGTAAAATAGCTGCGGGCTTATTCTTAGCTGCCATACATTTACGCCGTAACTGCTAATCTATGTGAACATATATATCAATGGTGTTATGTATATCAATGCCTGTAACACATACTGCGATTATCCATTTTACTTGTCAAAATGTAGAAGTGTATTATGTTCCTTGTCACATACCTTGCATGCACTAGATTTGCACTGGTGAGCTAGGTGTCCGCTCCGGAGACAATTAATACAAAAACTATTCTTAGTTATAAACTTATATCTGTCTACCGGTGACATACCTAAAAATTTGCCGCAAAAAAAAATTAAATGTTCACCATATGAATTTAGACTATCAGCTGAGTTGTAGCTGACATTAATGTTTTTCATGCACGCGCCATGGCAACGGCGGCTCACGCAGGCGCAGTGTTCAGCGTTGTATGCCGATTCTGCCCGAAGCCCTGTTAGTTACTTAATTTTTAACGAATTTTCATAATATTCTGTTTGATAAATGTATGTTATATTACTTATTTTTTACTTTCATTCTATTTTATTCCATATCATCACGCCAGCTTCCTCGCGGGGTAGGCAGAGAGTAAAGAGTTCCAACAGGTTCTTTCCTTACATACCTCTCTGGCTTCCTCGACTCTCATAGTTCGTGTCATGCGCGCTCGCCGGTTACGGAGACTCTTGACTTGTCCTTCAGATAAGACTCGGTCTATTTGGCCATGGTAAGATAGTCTAGATCTTCCCGGTAACTACATCCTTCCACTATCGCATTGTATATCTGTTTTGTCATTCTTTCTTCTGACATTCTTTCTATATGGCCGAACCAACGGAGCATACCCTTTCTCATCTTTACACCGATAGTATCTTTTATACCTAATCGCTTTCTTACTACGCTGTGCGAATTCAGTCGGTCAGCGTTACTCCGCACATCTTCCGTAGAGATCGCTTTTCGACCGCATTTATCCTGCTTTCGTTCTCCTTCTTACATACCCAACTCTCACTGCCATATAACAGCGTTGCGACAAGCACTCCGTTATGCATGGTCAGCTATGCCTTTTATAGTAAGTAGCCTTCCTATCGCACCAGCACATTGTTACCAACTACAATCTTTGCATTCGTTCTGTTTCTTCCCGTTCAAAAACCATAATTTTTAGGTTTAGCTTTATTTATTGTATTTATTTTTAAGGAAGACTTACAACTAGAGTAAGAATAATTACAAAGATGTATAAAACAAGGCCATTTAAAAGTTTTCACAGTTAATTATAACAATACATATGATTGCAGAAATAGTCGGTAAAAAAGCAAAGATATATAAAGTTTTAACATTTAAAAAGATTGGAGAGAATTAAAATTAAAAACACATCTTATAATATAAAGAAGTGTTTACATAGTGTATTTTTAAGCTTCGGTACACTAGTTGTAAAAAAATCTATGTCAACATCCCGCAGCGCATCATTGAGCGTTCTGCTGGGTCTAATTAAGTATGAGTTCTGTCTGTACTTAGTTTTAACTAATGGGACATGTAATATATCCGGCTTTCTCAACAAAGCAGCAGGCGCTTTGTTGAGAAAGCCGGAAATTTGCTTTGGTTAGTCTTAAAGCTAAGTTTATCACATAGTGTTTCTATCTATCTATCTATAACCTCACGCCAGATCCCTTGCGGGGTAGTCAGAGAGTACAGAGTTCCAACAGGTTCTTTGCACTCACTCTTCTCTCTATGTCAGCGGTGTATTTCCCATCCTTACTGAAGGCGCATCCAAGATATACAAACTCATTCACTTGCTCCAGCACATCGTTACCAACCACAATCCTTACATTCGTTCTGGTTTCTTCCCTTTCAAAAACCATAATCTTGGTTTTCTTCACATTTAAGTGTAAGCCATTGATCATGCAGTCGTCTTTCATAACTGTGACTAGTGTTTGCAGATCAGTGGCTGTTGGCGCTATTAAAACTGCGTCATCTGCATAAAGTAGATGGTTTACCACTAAGTCACCCATTTGTACACCTTCATTCATCGCTTTCAGTCTTTGAAGACTTTTGTCCAGATATATTATAAACAGTCTAGCGGACAACACGCAACCCTGCTTGACGCCGATTTTAACGTCAAACCAGGGTGACCTGTTACCACCCACCCGTACGCATGCCTTGCAGTCCACATAAGTGGACTGGACGGCTCGCAACAGAGTGCCATCTATACCATACTCTGGCAAAATGTCCCAAAGTCTCTTTCGCACAACTCTGTCAAATGCCTTCTCCAGATCTACAAAACCGCAGAAAACCTTCCGCCCCACTGCCAGATGCTTCTCTACGATGTAGCGGAGTGAGAAGACTTGATCCGAACATCCTCTTCCAGACCTGAAACCCCCTTGTGCCTCGCACAACATTCCATCGGACTTCACGCGCATTCTCCGTTCAATAATTTTACCGTACACCTTGGCTGCCAAGCTGATCAAACTGATGGCTCTGTAATTGGCGCAGTCATATTGTGAACCCTTGCCTTTATACAAGGGTACTATGACTGCGCGGCGCCAATCTGTAGGGACTCTACCGGTCCTCCAGCAAAGATTTGCAAGGGCCCGGAAAGCGTCCCGGACGCAAGTTCCACCATATTTGATCATCTCGGCAGATATCATGTCTACTCCCGCAGCTTTACCGTTTTTCATACTTCCTATCGCCCATTCAACTTCTTCCATAGTGATGTCCTCCGTTGATTCTGGTGCCACAATCTCGCCTTTGGGCACGTCTGCGGCATCAGCATCCGGGTCATCTCCATACATTTCTCTAAAATATTCACTCGACCGGTTTAGCACAGCTTGTGTGTCTGCAAGAATGTCACCATCTTTAGATTTTATCCTTTCCATTCTGGAGCCTGACGAATCACCTCGAGCCTTTCTCACCTTGCTCCAAAAGAGTTTGGTGTTGTTCTCGATGTTCTTCGCCAGCCTCTCCTCCTCAATCATACTGGCTCTTTCACGCTTTTCTTTCACTAAAGTTTTAGTGGCATTCTTGCATTGCCGGTACATTTCTTTCCTCATTTCTGTCATACTTGCCAGTATGACAGAGATGAGGAAAGAAAGAGTTTAGTGTTGTTCTCGAAGTTCTTCGCCAGCCTCTCCTCAATCGCACTGGCTCTTTCACGCTTTTCTTTCACTAAGGATTTGGTGGCATTCTTGCATTGCCGGTAGATTTCTTTCTTCATCTCTGTCATACTGGCATTCAGGTTCAAAGAAGATACATAGTCCTGCCACGCTTTCTTCTTACTTTCTACGGAGCTTTGCAACTCCGCATCCCACCATGCATCACCTTTTGCTGTAATATGCTTCTTTGAGCAACCACATACTTCTTTCGCGGATTCCACCAAACTCTCTTTCAGGCTATTCCAGCATTCATCTACATTTGAGTCCGAAGAGCCTGCTGTCAAAAGCTTGTCTTCATACATTCTCCTCACGCTCTCATCTTGCAACTTTTCATCCTTTATTCTTTCAAGGTCTCCGAAGGGGATACGCTCTCGCCAGTGCCTCCACTTCCTGAATAGACCACTAAACCGCGCAACTACGAGATAGTGGTCTGATTCCAGAGTGGGGCCTCTATAAGCACGCGTATCTTGTAGTTTGCTTCGGAGACGGTTATCAACCAGGATCAGATCTATCATGCTTTTTTGTGTTTGGATACTGTAAACGGTGTCGCAACCGGATTTTTTACCATGTCGGCATTGTAGTGATGGAAGGCTTTTTAAAGGCACTAGAGGACTCAAAATTCGTACTGCTCGCAGCCATATTAGATCCATTACATCCTCGCTTCCAGCTGCCCAAGATGTGCCACCAATCACTACCAGTTCCCCCACTTTGTCCAATTTAGTAACCCAGTTTACATTTCCTTTCGAAATATAAATATCTCGTCTACGTCGATGCACACCGATAGTGAAACGTATTCCAAGAGGAGCAAAAGTGTTGCTAGCAAGATCTGTCTCTTTTACCATAGAAAAATGTTTTGGCAATAGTGAAAAATCCTGGCAAGATCTTTTCACTTTCGCGTTTGGTCACCTCCATGCCGACAAATCAATTAGTACTACTTTTACCTATCAATTAAAACAGCACTGTATCACTTCATAGCAAATTGCTAGTATTGTTCTACCGGCTTTTCTAACCTCCTTTTATAGTGTCCAGGAACTGTGTTTAAAAATACTTTCCAACACAGAATTAGCAGCCGTCGCCGCGGAGGCTTTGGAGGCCTGGAAAAGGATTTGTCCCAATGACGAAGGAAGCGACGTGCAAAAACTTTGGGATATGCCATTGATGCATATAACAAAGAACTATTTGGCCGAAATTATCGTCAGTGACCGCGACCGTGCTCGTTTACTAGCGTTGGGTCAAAAGAAATCGGGTCCTTGGCTTCATTCATTCCCTGCAGCCAACCTCGGCACACTGCTGGATAGTGAAAGTTTCCGGATCGCAATGGGTATTCGCTTATGGGCACCGATGCCCGCCGCCCGATGAGCAATGGCCCGCGTACACTGCCCTGAGGCACGCCATATCTAGTTTGTCTCAAAGTGGATGAGTATCTAGTCAGCATTTTTGTTTTTTAGACAGATTTTTGTTATATCTGTTCTTTGTCGTCTATCGGTCAAATACGATTCGATTAGTTCGCTGAATCCCATTTGTTCCTTAGTAAATAGTTCATTCTTTTCAAAATAATTGTATAGGCTATTATGGATAACTTTTTCAAAATCTTTGAAAACACAAAGTAATGCTATTGATCGATAGTTATTTAAATTATCTTAATCACCTTTTTATATAGGGGTTTTATTATTGAGATCTTAAGCGAGTTAGGGAAGCTCCTATTTGGAAACATCGACATATTAATTATATGATATAGTATTGGTGCAATTACATGCCACACTCTCTTAACAATATTAATATTAATCCCATCATATGTATGTTACAGTGTAGGATACACTGTAAGTCATTCTTAGTGAAGTGATAATTTTATAAACATCTTCGAGGCTAGTGGGTTGTAGAAATATTGAGTTCCTATAATAAGGGGGGCATTTAAATCTTAGTGTATCATAAGTCTTCTCTGGGACAATTTGATCGATAAAATAATCATTAAAACACCTTGCTGTTTCGTTAGGATCCTATATGGTCTTATCTCCTAATTTTATTTGAGTAACATGTTCTCTCGTAGTGGTGCTCGTAGCGTGAGGCGCTCGTAGCGTTGTGCGACCGCGGTGTTCTTACCGTTCTACTCGGTCGGCCTGAGATGGGTGACCGTTTGTGGCATTTACATATTTGAGCGTCTCCGTGCTTCGGAAGGCACGTTAAGCCATTGGTTCCGGTTACCACAAGCCTTAAAGGCGGCTTGATAAGTCCAACAGCGGGTGGCCACAAACCTGATTTTTATCATCATCATCATCTCAGCCTATACTTGTCCACTGCTGAACATAGGCCTCCCCAATCGCTTTCCAGCGTAACCGGTCCGATGCCACCTGCATCCAACGACTTCCTGCGATTTTCACAAGATCGTCGGTCCATCTGGCAGGTGGTCGTCCCACGCTGCGCTTGCCAATACGTGGTCTCCACTCTAGAATCTTTCTGCCCCAACGCCCGTCCGATCTTCGCGCTATGTGGCCCGCCCATTGCCACTTCAGCTTGCTAATCTTAACGGCTATGTCGGTGACCTTGGTTCTTCTACGAATCTCTTCATTCCTGATTCGATCACGTAGAGAAACGCCGAGCATAGCTCTCTCCATAGCTCGCTGAGCAACTCTGAGCTTTTTTATGAGACCTATTGTAAGAGACCACGTCTCTGATCCATATATCATCACTGGTAACACACATTGACTAAAAACTTTAGTCTTTAGGCACTGAGGTATTTTGGATGAGAAGATGTTGCGCAGTTTCCCGAACGCTGCCCAGCCGAGTTGGATTCGTTGATTTTTATATTATTTATTAAATCATTCATTCAAACAGATTTTTCTTGGACCGTGAACATATATCGTATTATTGTTTTCGTATTCTTGTTTTCGGATAAGTAAGATGGGTAGACGAAATAGAATTTAAGAAATGGATTCTTAAATTTTTCATTGGATGAAAACTGCTAATTAGATATTAGATGTCCTTCGATGATCACTAGTGTAGTCTCCTCTTTTCCTCGTACCAGTGCCACAAAATTCAAAACATAATAAAAATGCTTTTAACAGGACGCACTCGATGTTTGCCCCTAAATGTGCTGTCATCTGTCAAACTCATTCTTGTTTTTGTGTGCCAGTGCGTGGGACGTTTTTGTTTACATAAAGTGTTTTAAATGAAATTTAAGGAGTTATAAGTAAACGGTCAGATGAACATCTGAGCATAAAATTAATGAGATTAAATCGAGAGATTCGACGGAGACAATGTTTTATCTGACGATGGCGGTAAGTTATCCTACTAGTTCAAAACACACAAATCGTCACGACATCGGTTATTTATTTGATTTAAGTCGATACAGAGATCTATTATTAGCAATAAAGTGTCTAAGATTGACACTGGGGGGTCTTATGCCTATTTAATTTACGCACATTTAGACGAACTCTGCAAAATCATATACACACTCAAATTTCTATACTTCTATTTCTACACTAAAAGAATGCGAATAAATGTAAATTACGGAGATATCTTTCTTTTACAAAAATTTCATACTCAGTCTTGGATTCCACATCGCCGCACCCCGTACGTGTCTTTAAAGAAGCACGCGCGCCGACCAATAATACTAAGACTAGAGCCGACTAAATATAAATCAGCATCTTCTAACTAATTAAGTATGCTGATTACACCATCTAATTTCCTAAATGGGATCGGTTAAGTTATAGTGCGTTTCACGTAACAGTACTCTTCAGCGTTAGGTTGGTACGATTGAATTCAGTGCTGCCAATAAATATAAAAGGATATACCCCACAAAAAGGGGAAATACGTCAAAATAAAAAAAAACATATACATCACGCAATTTCTAAAAAAAATCAGCGCGTGGGAGACCTTGATACTTTGTACCAAAAATACACGTGATTTTGGGCAGGGGGTGGGGGGTTAGTCTGAAACCTTTCCACCAATGGGGATGGGGGGTTTAAAAAGTTGCTAAAAACATGACGTGATCAATGGACGATCCCTTAGGTTGTTTTTTCCTTTCCTCGCAGAATTTTCCCCTAATAGGCAAAATTCGTACTTAATACGAGCATGTCGTACTTTCAATTCAATGTGTCGGGTAGTAAAAAAAAAGTAAAAAAAAATGTATGTTCCTACTTTTTCGACTAACTGGTTTATATATAGATTTATTAGTGTATAACTCTGTTACAACTTTTACTATATGTGAAAACTTTTAATTGGCCTTACTCTGTATAATCACTTATCATTTATATTAGCTGTAAGTTTTCCAAACATTATAAAAAATAAAATAAAATAAAATATGTGTTGGATACCTTTTTCATATCTATTGTTTCTTCAGCTCGCGTAATTTATTTGTTTCTTTTTCTTACATTCTTTCTATTATTCCTACTATTACTCTATCTTTCCTGTGCGGCTTTGTTTAGGGTCCAGGTATCCAGGTGCCGAGAGGTCACGGTGCGCTTGTTGTTCTATTCCATCTTACCGCTTCCCCGACCACTTTAGTGCAGAACTTTATCAGGTACGGCCTCGAGTCCTGGTCAGCTAGTATTTTCCATAATGCTGCTTCAGTCAACTCCATGTTGATTGCGGACTCGAGGTCGTGGCCTGATATGTCCGTGTTTTGGGCAGTTTATCAAAAGGTGTTTTAACGTTTGTGGTTGGTCGGGGTTGCAGTAACAGTTGGGGCTGTCTTTTCTTTTAAATTTATTTAAATATGCCGCGAATCCTCCATGGCCTGTCAGCGCCTGGATCATATATACCTATGGCGCAAACTGTTCGCGTTTTATCATTTTCTGGGCCTCAATGACATCAGGGAAAAAGTTTTGTTGTGGAACCGGTTGAGGCGGTCTTGTATTGCTGGTTCCCCTTTTCCAGGGTTTCGGCCCTGATGGCTCTCTTCGCATATGACAGCGGAAGGGTGTCGTATGCTGGAATCACCTTTTTCCTGGTAGCGGCCGATTTTGCTAATTCGTCGGCTCGCTCGTTTCCCTGATTCCCATTGTGTGCCTTTATCCAGCGCAGCTGGATGTCGCATCCCCTTCCCCTTAGTTTTACTATATTTTTGCGTATAGCAAACGCAAGGGGGTGGGACGCCCCGGTGCGCCGGACCGACTCCAGAGATGACATCGACGCGCTCAGCACCGCCGCCTCTTTTGGCAGCCCTGTAAGCAGTAGTTTCGTGGCTTGGAGTACTGCGTAGAGTTCTGCCTGGTACACGGTGCAGAGCGGCCCGAGTGGGCTGCATTCAGGGACACCGTGCGATAGGATAGGCGAACTTTTGTGCAAAACCTCTTTGCACCGCTCATTTTTCTGTGGCCGGCGCCCATACGCTAGAAGCGTACATTATTATTGGCTCGATCACGGCGACGTAAGTGGTCCGAATGACCGCGGGACCCAAGCCCCAGTTAATCTTTGCCGATTTGGCCAACATTTTGTAAATGCATATTACCTTACGGCAGACGCCAGAGACGTGACTGTTAAAAGCATCTACCGTAAGGCCCAAAATTTTTATTCCATTCACCATTTTTATTTGTTTCCTGTCCATGTGCACGATTGATGTATCGAATTTTACCTTTTTCGCATAAACATCGCGTTAAGTTGTGTGCGCGGCAAATTTTAGTTTGTTTTCCATGTCCCATTCGTGCACACGTTCCAGTATTCTGTTGGCTTCTGCACTGATCTTCTGGGATTTGAGTCCGGAGAAGACCACCACATCATCAGCGAAAGCCTGACAATACGCTTTGCGTTTTTGCAGATCGTCCAGGGGGGGACCCAGTAATATATTCCACAGTGTCGGTCCACTTACGGATCTTTGTATGCAGCCTTTGTTTGTGTGTCTATTGCTTGTTCTCCCTCCATAGTGGACCGACACTTCGCGGTCCTCCAAGTAATTGTCCATTACCTTCCTGATATTTATGGGGCATTTTTTCTTGAGACGATCTGGTTCTTATTGCCGGCCACCAAGCATTGGCAAAGGCGCCTTCTATATCGAGAGATATAACTAAAACCGATTTTTTTGCAGCCAGACATTTTTGACGTGCTTGCTAGATCATACAGTGTGTCCTCGGTACTACGCTGCGGAATGAAACCGTATTGTTTGGTGTTGATTTTGGGGAGAACGTGTCATCTGAGTCGGTTCATTACCATTTTTTCCACTATGTGCCCCAGATTTGGCAGCAGTCCTATCGGGTGGTAGGATTTAGGTGTTGTGTAATCCTCCTTTCCCGTGTTCCCCAAAACCAACACCTATGCTCTTTTCCAGAGCGCTGGGAAGCACGACGGAGACAAGCATTGTTCGCGATCCCCAGGAAGACTTCTTTTTTCGCAGATGTTGCATAGCAGCAGATATCCGCAGTAAAGCCGTCGGATCCTGAAGCTTTTTTCGGATTGAAGCTGTTCATGGACCCTATTAACTCCGCCATAGTGAAGGGTGGGTCGTCGATGTCGTCAGGCGTCCTTTTGGCGGTTTCCTCGACTGGTCTTCTAACACCTGCGTGAAAACTATTTTCTCCGCAAGTGTTGTCTACCGGGAAAAAAGTCGTCGCCAACAGTATCAGGGTCTTGAACAGTCCCATCCTTTACAATAAGTTCGTCTTCCTGTGTCCCTGTGGTGCCCCTCATCACTCTGGAGATGCTGTTCCACATGCTTTCTTTTGTCTGCTTTGTGCAGAATTCCTTCCAGGATTAAGTTTGTGCTAGTTTGCATTTCTCTTCATATTTTATTTTTATTTGCAAGTTACTCGAAGATTACGTAATCGCGGCGGCGTGGAGCAGCACATCGGATTCTCCTTTTTCGGGTGGTCATCTCCCTCTTCAACTTAGTTATTTCTTTCGTCTACCAAGGTAAGTACTTTTTGTTTCTATTTATTTTAATTAATGTTATTATTAATGGGCCAAAATAATAACTGACTGGTCCCCACGAAATACAAAAAGGCAACGCGGTAGACCCAGGCGGAGATGGCGGGATGAGCTGGACCACTTTTCGAGGGACTGGCCTGACATGGCAACGAACGGAGAGGAGTGGAAAAAGTGGAGGGAGGCCTTTGCCCAGCAGTGGGACACAAATGGCTCGTAATAATAATAATAATAACCATGGCAACCGCTGTCAACGACACGTCGTTTTGTGTAAATAAAAATTTTTTTTGCGAAGAAATATAGAAATTATCCGTTTAGACATTAAAAAAGCAACAAAAAACAACACAGTTCAAGAGCAAAATTTTACAATGCGAACGTGGGTTCGCAAAATGTGGTATTGGAAGAAAATACATATAACATCTGTAAATGGCCGAGCCCAGCCGAAGAAACCCTGTGCGGCTGTGTCGGCAGCGGGATGCCCGGTCACCTAGCGCACGCCCAACACCTTTGCCCGGCTCGCCCGCCTCGCCCCAGCCTTCGGAGGATGAAGATTTTTTCACACCGCCGACATCTGGGGCCTCTAGCGACGATGCCGGGATATCGGCGACTCCACCTACATTAACATCTGCGAGGAGAGGACGCCCACCGCTGCCGGCACGCCTGGGACCAGCGGGACATTGTGCTCCGCCCACGGTCCCTGCTACCGGTGGTGTAGTGCGCCGCATGAGATGGACTCCGGAATTAAATCTGAGTGTCATGCGGGCCTACTATGGTGCTACAGAGGGAGGAACCATCCTCACCGCTTACCGTCCGAAATTGTTGTCTCTGTTTCAGGGGCTTCACCCGACTGTCGCCGTTACTGCGCAACCACTATCGGATCAAGTACGTGCCATCCAGGGGTGCAAGTTGTTGGATGACACAGTGCTTGAGCGACTGCGCCGCGAAGCACTTCCTGCTCGTACTGACTTCAACGTGCGAATTGTTGAAGAACCTATCTCTTTAAATAACTTCGCACGATCGGAGGAGGTAAATAGCGAGCAGGTAAGTGTTAGTGACCAGCTACAGGAGCAGGTGAGGAGAGCTCTGGAGGATGCATTTGCGGAGTATCGGTCTGCACCGATTTCCCTAAGACCATGCCTACCCCGTTTGCCCATGCATAGACGTAACATTTCGCTTGTGAGTGCCCTAGACAATGTTTTAAAGCCACACTGGGAGACCAGTGTGGACTTATGTGATACCCATTCTATTTTGTACTGTGGAGCGGTGGCGGTGTGTCGGGTGGCAGGTGTAAGATTTCCTAATCTACATCGAGCCACCCAACCCACAAATACTAAACCATTCTGGCAGTGCAGAATAGAACGGCGTATAAATATGGCTAGGACACTCATAGCGAAATTGTTGTGCTTCCAGGCTGGAAACAACCGCCCGAGAGTTATGCGTTTCGTGGCCCAAGCCTTTGCAGGCACAGGAGTGGCTCCTGTGGACTATGTGGCAGGGGTCGCGGAACGCATAGACTACTGGAAGCAAAAAGTTTATGCATGGGCGAAGAGGATTCGCAGGTATAAGGCGAGAGCAGATAGATACCACGTGAATCGCACCTTCCAGACGAATCAAAGGAGTGTATACCAGGCTTGGGAGCGCCCCCAAGAGAGAGTGACTGACGTGCACTTGCCAAATGCGGCCGTCATGGCCGAGTTTTGGCGTAAAATTTGGTCAGTGCCCGTCAGTCACTCCGAGGGCGAATGGTTTGATGTTGTTGGACGATCCTGTGGGCCCATTCAGGAAATGGAGCCCGTAGTCATAAGCCGTGAAGATCTGGCCTGTGCGGTTCGTGCGGCGCCGAACTGGAAAAGTCCGGGGCCGGATGGACTGCACGCATTCTGGCTAAAGAGGCTCCAGGGCTCACATTCTCGTCTAGCGACTCAATTCCAAGAAGCTCTTCAATTGGGATCGCTCCCTAGCTTTATGACATCGGGTGTCACTCACTTGATTTACAAATCTGGCAGCACTTCGGAACCTAAAAATTATAGACCGATTACATGTCTACCTACGGTCTATAAACTCCTTACATCCATTCTGAGAATAAAAATCAATAATCACCTTAAGGCACAGCATATTCTATCGCCTACTCAGAATGGTTGTAAGGGGGGGTCCCGGGGTACAAAGGATTTGCTCCTCATTGATATGGCCATTTGCCAACAGGTGCGACGATCCAGAAAGAATGTCTCCATGGCCTGGATTGACTATAAGAAGGCCTATGATTCGGTGCCTCATACATGGCTGGGGAGGGTGCTAGAGCTGTACAGAGTACACCCGGCGCTGTGCTCTTTCCTCGGTTCGTGTATGGGGCAGTGGACCACAGTTCTTCGTCACCCAGGCTGTGGAGGCCTTTCTGGTTCGTCGGACTTGATAAAGATAAGCAGGGGTATCTTTCAGGGCGGTTTCCGGTTGTTCTCGTCTTGCTAACGGAGAGTACTTGCACAGACACAACCAAGTGGCTAGAATTATCCATCAGCAACTTGCTCTTAAATATGGCCTTGTGGACTCTGAAGTACCGTACTACCAGTACCAGCCTCTTCCAGTTCTCGAAAGTGGTCATATCACGCTCTACTGGGATCGATCTATTATCACGGACAGGACTATTGTAGCCAATAAACCTGATATCGTGATAATAGATCGATCGATGCGTCGTGTAATGCTAGTTGATGTCACCATTCCGCATGATGAGAACCTTGTGAAGGCCGAAAAAAAAAATTATCTAAATATTTGGACCTGGCCCATGAGGTTACCGCCATGTGGAATGTTGATTCAACTATCATTATTCCGATGGTCGTTTCAGTCAACGGCCTTATAGCGAAGAGCTTCGATAAACACCTTGAGAAGCTCTCGCTAGGCAGTTGGGTGAAGGGCCTGATACAGAAGGCAGTAATGTTGGACACGGCACGCATTGTGAGGAGGTTCCTCTCTTTGGAGCCCTGACCACCGGTAGCTTGGGTCGTAGACCTTGCTGTCGGTGGAGCACATTTTTTTTTTTTTATACAATATATATAAGAATATTTGTATTTTATATTTTTATATATATTTTATAAGAAATTATATTTAATAAATATATTCATAATAATAATAATTAATAGTATACATTTCCTAAAAGTTTGGTCTATTGATTCCGAATATTTTTGTACTACCATATTTAATTCTTATATTTCTCCTTTTATTTCTTTGGTTAAATTGAGTGCTGTTAATAATGTTTTCATTACCCTTGTGAACTGGTCCCAGTCCGCTTTCTTCGTGTTGAAGAGGGGGTTCGGGGGGTGGGATCGGGTTTCTGCGTCGTCCCTCAGGTGGTTTTTCGACCTCCAGTTTATATAATATTGCATTGTGATCCGCGCTGGTGAGCCCACGCAGCCCAACAAGTCCGTTGTATATACTGTTACGACCGCCTGACGGCGGGTACAAATAAAACACACAATTACAAAAAAAAATACAATTGTTTATTGTTATCAGGCAAAATATATTTGATTACGCAAACAATTAAAATCGTAATAAGAACAATCCAGAAAATTAGAATAAGTATCAATATTAAAATGGGGCGTGAATTCCCGGCACAGGGGAGTTTTCGGGTCCACAAAAAAAAACCTATGGGCGCTGGGGACTTATCTTTAGGCCGCTCGATCCCGTGACGCGTGGGGGGTCTTCGGTAACAGCCTCCACCGGCTAGGTGAGGAATCTGGAGGTGCCCTGTAGAAGGCCCTCAGCCGCCGAGGTCAGCGGGAGTCGACGGGCAGAAATGAGGCCTGCTGTCTCCCAAACCGTACTTGTCAACCCGTACGGTGGACCCCCAGTTTTCTGGAACGCGCCGAATTGGACACATGTAGCGCGAAAGATCCGACCCCCAGGCACTAGGTGAGACCAGGAGTGGGCGTCGGCATCTTTCGCGAAGCAATTAAAATATTCACGAAATGGAGTGGTGATATTTACGTCCGGTTGAAATATAAGGAAAAACAAATATATAAAAAAAACTTATTACCCAACCCAGAATCAAACCCCAACATTATATTTAGGACTATCACCACTCCACTACGCTATGAGGTACAAAAATTTTAATTCTTACACATGACGGTAGGTCTATAAAAACAACATCGAAACAATGACCATTGATATTATTTTTTTTGTCGGGTATATTGAGAAAACCCTCTTTCGTGACATCAATCCAGCGAATAATTTTGTGTTTACATTATACAATTTGCGGTGGCAATTTTTAATAGATTAACAAAACAAAAAGCTCATTATTTTAATGTATGAAGTTAGAAATTTAGTTATTACGGAATTTTTGACAACAAATATTTAAAAAATAGATATTCACAAACCACCGATGTTCAACAACACACGCGTGGAATGCACAGTGGGAATTAATTATCGCGGCCATATCTCTCCTGGTTTCTTGTGGAGGCTGGATCGATTTGGACGAAATTAATATGATAATAGAAATGAAGAAAAATACCGCGGTGAAACATATTCAAAACTTATCGAATGATTAAATAGAAAAGGTTATATTTTACAATTTTTAAGATACTAGCTGTCACATTTGGTTACGTTGTTACCCACTATTAAGAAATATATTTAGCCACAGAAAAATACACTATTAAAAGGTAGAACAAATCACTTGTTGAATAGTAATCGAATTAATCCAGACACGAAAAATTAGTTAACAGCAATCAGAACTATTGGAATAATTATATTAAACTTACCAAGGGGGGTTGAAGAATGTTGCTAATTTAAACTTTTATTTTTTTTTATTTTAATAAAGCACTGTTCGAACTGAACTGAATTGTTGTCGTGCGAGCTCTGGCGTCGGAAAAGGGTTGTTACTGCACGAACTCGTTTTTATATACTGCCCCCCCAGGACGGCCTACTTCCTGCCTGGCAACAGTGCGCACTCCCCAGATCTCTTGATCCTTCGTCTGAGACGAGGACAGAGATATAGAAAGAACGGCTCAACCGAAGCAAGGCACGCCCTAAACTATTGTCTGTTTTTTATACAATTCTTGTGGGACTAAGTTAGCAATAACCGAACCGAGTGAGATAGGATCATTGTCCCGTTGTTCGCTATTGTATTATTTCTAGATCCTTCTATGTTGTGTACGTTTCTTATTAGGTGTTCTAGAAGGAATTTGATTTCCGGTGCCAACGAATACCTTATATGGTCATTATGATGCTATCACTAGTTAAGGCGCGCGGTTTCCATTCGATGTAACAACTAGTTATTTTGTTTGTTTGTGTGTAAAGATTTTTTATTTTTATTTTATATTTTTAAAACTGTTACGACGTAACAATACTGTGATGTCGACGTTGTTTGTTAGCCTGCGCCCACCCCTGACTGTGTCGAAGGCCGGGTCAGCACCTCGGTTATCAGTGCTGCTTGTCAATAAATCCCCTGATTATCTCCTCTGCTGTCCTCCGGTTTGCTCCCTCACCACGCACTTCACGCATTCACGTGCCCTCCTAATATTGTTGTGCACTGCATGGGCTGCCCACATACTGATTCGAGTCTTTGCAGGTATGGCTCAAGGGGCTCGTTACCCTCAAAGTATACAAAGCCCAGTGTTATTTTCCATTTCGCTGTTGAAATTGTTACCGTAACGATATTTTCAGTTTGTGTTTTCTCGGATATTGTCTATACTATCGTTAAAAACTGTAATGGTAAAAACTATAATGGTTTCCCGTTGTTTGGTCCGTTCTGTATAATTCGGGCGCTCGCGTAACCCCTGAGTTCACCCGTCGATCCCACGTATGGTTGCTAGACCAGAGCTAGGTTCTTTGCAGGTTCCTGTACTATCTTTATATCGCCTTTATTTCCTGGTTAGCTGCCCTCAGCAACTATACGCTACACCTGCTCTCGCGAGTTTATTCCATTTTTGTCTTATGGGGCATTCATCGCTGAATACCCCATACGTAGTGTCCTGCAGCTTCTTTTGGGAGCAGTTCTTACATCTAATCGCCTCACCAGTCGCGAACTGCGGGCTGTTCGCTCTAACATGTTGACCACCGCATGAATCCCCTACTTCCTTGCATGACCTACGGTCGTGGCCAAACGCTAGGCACTTTGCGCCTTTAATGAGTGGCGACTGATCTTCGACTTGTAAGTACTGTAGATCTACATGGAGCCTGTCCGCCGATATCATACGCTGCCACATCTGAGGCGCCACCTGCAGTACAATGTGGCACTGCAGTTGGTCCCTCACACGTCTGCTCTCATTTCCTCGGCAGACAGGCCCCGAGTCAGATCAGGATTTTGATTCACGATGGCCTTCAACACCTCATCGTCAGTGTTGTAGGCCATCATGTATCATAAAATCACTTGAGATTTTTTATTTTTAGCTTCCTTAAGCATAAGGTGTTTATTCTCCCTTAATTTAATTGCAGTTTTTACTGCCTCCTCTGTTGTTCTGCAGCTGAGGACCACCTTTTGGTCTTCACCTTTCTTAGGGAGTTTATTTGGACGACGGTGTCTCGTGCCTTTAAGGTGGTCCTTAGTTTCATAACAACGTCGTCACTTGTGTCCTCGACTTCCGTGGAAGACACTAGGATGGAGTGGTTGGGCTTTGGTTGGGGTGGCCTCGAGTTGGCGGGTGTCTCTGCATACGTCGGTTTAGTTACAGCCGTCTCCGCAAGTACTTTTGTGGTGTTTTTCATTTCCTTGCGGAGCTCCTGCATTTCCCGTTTGTGGTCTTCGAGCATCTGACCATGCTCTTCCAGTTTTTGCTCCCACGCATATTCTATTTTTAATGTCATCGTGGGCTCTTTTCCTGAGGCGTCAGATAAGGTAGGGAGTCGCCTTCGCGACTTCTGCCCTATCCGATTTCTCGGAATTTTTCTGGGTCTTCCTTTCTTCGGCCTCCGCCTCCTTCACCAATTTATACAGCCGATTCACGGCCTGCATCACTGCGTTTTTTATTTCAGGTTTTTAGTTCCTCGAGTTTCCAAGGTGTAACTTGGCTCGGTTGAGGCAGGCCCTGGCCTCGGCTGTGTGGGCGGACGTCCTGAACGCGCGAACACGAACCCTCTTGCGGAGACCGCAGAGGGTTATGACGACCAGGGCGATACGCGGATACCGCACCGTCTCGTACGAGGCCGCGTGCGTCTTGGCGGGGACCCCACCCTGGGATTTAGAAGCGGGGGTGTTGGCCTCAGTCTTCCGTCAGAAGGCGGAGGTCAGAGGCCAAGGAGGCGCCCCACCAGATGAGGTGGCGAGATGGCGGCGGCGGGCACAGAAACGTGCCCTTCGAGATTGGCGGAGCCGACTCGAAGAGCCGAGTGCGGGTCACTGGACCATACGGGCGGTTCACCCAGTGCTGGAAGAATGGGTGCACCGAAAAGCGGGAGACCTGACCTTCCGGCTGGTGCAGCTCCTGACGGGGCACGGTTGCTTCGGCAAGTACCTGCACCGTATAGCCGGAAGGGAAGTGGACCCGAAGTGCCACGAGTGTGGCTGCGCTGAGGATACGGCGCAGCACACACTCGAGGCATGCCCCGCCTGGGGTGAGGAGCGCGACACACTAGTCGCAACTGTGGGAAGAGACCTCTCCCTGTCGGCCATTGCTCGCTCAATGGTCGGCAGTGAGAGGTCATGGGAGGCAATGGTTACCTTCGCAGAGAAGGTTATGGCGGCGAAGGAGGCGGCGGAGCGGGTCAGGGAGGAAGATCCACTCGCTGGCCCGAGCCGGCGTCGAAGAGTAGGACGGAGGAGACGGCGGCAAGCCGACCTGATGCCTCCGTAGTCAGGGCGTGCGCGGGTAATGGCTTCGGGGGCCGTCACCTGCATTGCACACGCGCCCGCGAGATGGAGGGGACGTGCTTGTGTTTCAGCACGCCCCCTGGGGGGGAGAGAGAAGGAGGCGGAGATATATCCGCCCTGAGAGGAGTCCAAAAGGGACAACCGCCGGAGTGGCTGCGGACGACATCTTGGACCCGTGGCCCTTCACTATGGTGGCGAGTAGGAAACACCGTGGAGGTTTTAGTCGGTATGCTGCTGCGGTCCCCGTGCCGCCAAACAGCGGGGCGAGGACCACAGCAGAGAGTCCGACACTCCCCCGTCCGTCCACCCGAAGGCGGACGGGGGGTCTTCGGCTACTCTAGACGATTATGTTATTCCAGACGTCCCCTCCTGCGCGTCTGCGGCGGACTCCCACTCTCCGATACTGCGCTTCACACTGGTGGTTGTGTGAGGCTTTGTTGGTGCTTTTGGGGGCATCTGTTGCTCGCTTGTTGTGGGTTTTACGGGGATGCGGAAGCCGAACATATTGTGGTATGTGGGGGTTTCTCCGGGTTTTGTTAGACTTACTACAGCTGTAAATATAGTTGTAGTTTTTAAATTAATCAAAAAAATTGTTAAGTTGTATAATATTTGTTAATATATCTATCTATCTATATCATCACGCCAGATACCTTGCGGGGTAGGCAGAGAGTACAGAGTTTCAACAGGTTCTTTCTTCTTGTTTATATAATTGGACTTTAAATACTAGATTTTTTATATATTTAGTACTTTGGTCAATTTGATGCGCTATTTGATCCCTTAGGTTAGCCGTAAAGTGGTGTGCTTTAACAATGGTTAATCATATATTTTTTTACAATTGTCCTAATCTTTTCGTCATGGGGTTTGGTAAGTAATTTACTTGGCTCTAAATCACGAAGTGTGTGTCTTTACCCGACTAAGAGCAACATGCGCTTGACATTTGTCAAAGTTTTTCTTTCCTAGGTCAATTACTGCTTTATTTAAAGTGATACCCTAATGCTTATGTACCCTTACGGCCTAATTCAGGAGTAACGGCAGCATTCTTCTTTTCACATCTCCGTGGCCTTGTATTGCTTGAAATGCTACCAGTACAGGTGATATTGCAATTAAGCCGTCACACTTTAGTGCCAATACCCTCATCATCGAATGTAATACAAAATGCATCAGGCAATTCACTAGCTTCTAGTTGATAACGACGAAGGGCAGGCCACTTGGATTTGCAAATAATTCCCATCGCACATTGACGAAACACTCAGTAACTGATATGGTACGCCTTGCTTGACATTACTCTGGAAACTATGCCTGGTTTTAAAAAACCCTAACTGCAGCGCCATCTGTAAAATCATCAACCTGTGAAAGTCGTCGTCTTTCACACAAAAGTTGCAATTGTGAGATTGTAAGCTCACGCTATTTAATAAATCGACTAATTTCTCATCGCTACTTTAACGCATGTTAATGGTGAGTTCGCAGAAGGGGAATTGCCACCATAAATGTATTTCTGCGTTTGACTACGAAGGTTTTTCGAAGCACCAATGTCTTTTAACTGGTAGGAACTGCATGATGTCTCCAAATAACAATACATTTACACCTACAAACAATAAATGATTGTTTTTGAATTCCTGCAGGCGTAAGTGGATTATACGCTAATTCTTGTAGGATACTTAACACAAAAACTGTCCACTTATATTACGATGAGCCACCTTAGTGCCTTTTTTGATAGGAAGTACACCGGTCAAAAACGCCACTTATACAAAAGTGCTAATATGCTCAACAATTAATTTTAGTAAAAAGGATTTTCCACAGTCGCCCTCTTGTCCGGTGAAGCTATAAACGCCCCGCGGCCAACAGCGTTGATCTACGCTGTTCACACACTCACACACACAAAAGAAAGGATTTTGCACTACCAGCTCCACCCGTGATAAATAATAACAAAGGCTGTAGATTATCATCAAACCTGATGTCTCTCTCAATGGAATCCGACACCTGCTTTAGTAATATTTTTGTTGAACATACAGGCTCCTAAATAAAAACTTCATGGGGCATCAAAGTCAAATCCATTATTTTGCATTAACCCTGCGGGGATATTTAGAAATTGTCATATTTGCATTTTTTTAACTTACTAATCTACCACCGGATCGGAACGCGGTCTCCACTGAGAAGATCCGACGAAAAACTCAGCGGTCTTGACTTTTTTATTTAATTCTCCATTCATTTTTTTTATCATTTTCTGTATAGATACATACATTTTTATATTATACGAAATCATTTATGCGATCTAGCTCCAGTGTGATGTTTTATAACTGAGATATAAGACTAATAATAATATTTTTAAATATATGCTATAATTAAAAGCTAGAGGATTCTACTAGGTGGACCAGTCTCCACAAGCAGCACCGAGTACGCCTACTTGAGCAGACATCACCTCCCTCGACCATATTAGAGGGAAGGCAGTGGAGTCATTATTTTCGATGAAATCATAATGATTATACATATTGATTCCTCCCTCGGCATATACATTTATATAATGGAATCTAGAGTAGTTGTTGTCTTTATTTTGATTCACAGTGTTGAGTGCTACAGCTTGAACAACAGCTTGTTTATAATTTGCTTAGCATGTGCGAACTGCTCTACGGATAAATTATGTAGAAGAGGCCTTGACTCTGATTGACGGCGTAAGAAATAATCTTCAGCTGTTCCACCCTCTTAAATAAATTCACTCTCATTTCGAAAAGGAATATGAAACACTATCATATTGTAAAAAACACCTTCTTGGTTACTATTTAGAGTGTAGCAGCGTGTGAGCAGAACAGCTGCCTGATTTCTAATTCGCATTGTTGTACTATCGCGTAATTGGATGCATCTAAAATTCTCGTTCTCCTAGCCTCTTAACTCAATGTCACCGTCATCATCAGTCCAAAATGTATTTGCAACGGTTTCGTAACGAACTGCAAATTCAGTGGAGCTTATCTCTTCTAGTTCGTTTGGCCTTTGTTGGTAGTGATCGAATATATTATTAATAACTGAAGTTTCATTTTCAACTTATGATTTTATGAAAATGGAACGTCAGTTGCTACCTCAACTACAGGTGTGTCATCACACGAGTTTGAGCCATTGAACTACAGCTCAACAACAAAATGACTAGCTCACGGCTCAATCCTGCTCATATTGTATCTGTGACTCCCTCTACAGAGTAGCTTTGTGATTATTGTACATCTCAAAAAGCTCAGTATTTTTATAGATCATTTCTTTTGTATATTACGGCAAATCTGAATGATTTAACTTATAATTTGTTAGTCTAATTTGATAGTTAAAACATATAACTTAAATGTAAACTCTAAAGTAAGAAAATGAAACTATGTTTTTTACTATGTTTTAATAATATCTGTTAGTCATCAGAAACTAGGTATTTACAAAAACCTTTAATTAAAACTCTTATTAATTAAAATAAAATAAAAAGTATTTGTAGGCGTACCTACATAATAATATGAACAATCAAATTACTGACATGAGATCAATAACTAACTATACCTATTAAATTAGTGACAAATAATAAGGATATTTCGAAAATAAAAAATTAAACCTATTATTAGTTGACAAAATAATTAGGTTCTTATTTAGTCATTGTTATGTAAATTATATATACGAGTTATATAGTATAGAATACATAGACGAGTTTTCATACCCTGAAACAGCCTTGGGTATATATTTTTACGCTGGTACCACTATAAAAGTGGATCTAGTTTTCGATGTAACAGTGGTTCTTCAATATATTTATCAACTTCCACTACAGCGGAAGCGAAAGCATTTGCAGAATGTTGATTTTGATTTACTTCCTCAAATCAAAATCTTTAAAAAGAAAACTTGTGTTCGTTGTACAGCAGTTTGGTTTACAGTTTCAGCCCTGTTTGAATTTATTTCTTCTAGACAGCGTAGATTTTCGGGTTCTGAAGAATTTATTTTGATACTTGCGACCTTCGCGTATAACATCTGTAAGCACTTTTCGTATTTCGCCTCGTGTAGAAAACCAAATTTCTTATAACTTGTATCTAAAACAGTAGACTGCGCTATAAAGCTCATTGTCCACAATGCTTTCAAATCTTATTTATGTTATTTTTGTAAAGCTTCGGCTAGAGTTTTTACTTCTGGCCGCTATGTAAACATACACAATAGTTTATGTATCTGCTTGTAAAATAAAACAATTAAGGAGCTAGTCACCTGTTTTTCGCTGCTTATAATATTCGTAACAATGTCAAAAATTTCAAGTACTTCAAAACTGCTCAGGGAAATGCCATTTGTAACTAGTTATTAGGGGGTCAGAAGAATTTGAAGAAGCATTTCTTCAAATTCTTCTGACATACAAAATCTATCGCCTATCAACGCTAAGGTCGCTATTACAGACACTTTTACTTCTAAAATGCGTCGGATCATATAAGTTAAATTCCAACCAAGGCCATTCATTCTTGTGTAGCCTTTAATTGCGAGCTAGCATCTGAACTTCGACAAAAATAATTCACTATTGTATTTTTGCCACATCTTCTAATTGTTTTAGGCCAGTTTGCACCATAAAATTCAAACCGTGAGCGTAGCATCCCCAATGTCGCCAGCCTCTAATCCTTATCATATTATTGGCGTTGTCGGATACAACAACAGTAATTTTGTTCGTTAAATTCCATTGAGCAAGCATGTTTTTAATTTTATGACATATAATTTCAGCAGTGTGCCGTTCTGTTAATGATACACAGCCTAATAGGACAAATGATATTTTTTGTTTGTCTTGCTCTTCAACTATGTAGTGATAGTCATTGCATAGAAGCCATCATTATTTCGACTTTTCCAACCGTAGACTGTAATACAAACAGCAAAAGCATGATTTAGTCTTTCTGTAACTTCTTCTAGAACCATATTGTGTTGAGCAGGTACTAAGCTCGACTTCAGTGTTTTGCGGGTTGGTAAACGGTATGATGGGCATTAAGGTGGACAAATTTTAAGAATTCCGGATCTTCGACTACACTTAATGGATAATATTCCTTAGTTATCATTGCTACGAATTGTTTCTTGTTTTCTTTTTGATGTAAGGGGTTTATTTAAAATTATATTTAAATAAGACGTTATGGACTTTTTTATGTCCTTGGCAAATAACTAATACTAGGTGCGGTAGTATTAACGGGTGAAGTGTAGAGTTTGAGGTGCTAGTTAGCCCGCTTGTGGAGCACTTACCTGAAATTGTACATACACGTTTCATTTAAACACCTAAACATGGTATCGTGCATGAACCGACTATGCATTCAGGATTGTCTCTTCTGGAGAAAAATCTTAAACGATGAATGTACACGAAACTTTGTATAATCATTTATGTAAGATATTTGATCATAAACATGAACTGTATATTCTTACGAGAAGGCTGTGTAAAACTTTGTTACATACTTAGCTCGCAATGTACCTTTTTTAAATATTATTTCGCCAGATTACTATATTTGGCAGAAAAGGTTTAAAAGTATTGTATATTCTTTGTATGAGACGGCGTTAGCGTTAAATAAGATTGATTAGAGACCTATGTCAAATTACAAAATAAACGCGTGCGTAGCCGCCGGTAACAGCTATATATATATGTAAAGAAAAATATATTTATCTTTAATTTAAATATTCCCGCGCATCAAGCTTCATCATAGTAGTATTTTATGTTATAATCTGTATTCGCATTATATAGCCTATGGAGCATCTAGCCGTTGTGAAAAGACAATTGTAAATAATTTTGTTTTATAGAAGGTTAATAATATGATTTACGAATCGACATTGTGATTAATAACATTAAATGTCGTTTCTTTTCTTACAGCTAAAGTTTTCTATCTATCTATCTATCTATAACCTCACGCCAGATCCCTTGCGGGGTAGGCAGAGAGTACAGAGTTCCAACAGGTTCTTTCCTTACATACCTCTCTGGCTTCCTCGACTCTCATAGTTCGTCTCATACACGCTCGCCGGTTACGGAGACTCTTGACTTTTCCATCAGATAAGACTCGGTTTATTTGGTCGTGGTAAGATAGTCTAGGTCTTCCCCGGTACCTGCATCCTTCCACTTTCACATTGTATATCTGTTTTGTCATTCTTTCCTCTGGCATTCTTTCTATATGCCCGAACCAACGGAGCATGCCCTTTCTCATCTTTACACCGATACTATCTTTCATACCTACTCGCTGTCTTACTATGCTGTTGCTAATGCGGTCGGTCAGCTTCACTCCGCACATCTTCCGCAGAGCTCGCATTTCTACCGCATTTATCCTACTTTCATTCTCCTTCTTACATACCCAGCTCTCGCTACCATATAACAGCGTTGGGACAAGAACTCCGTTATGTATGGCCAGCTGCGCCTTATGGCTTAAGTGCCGGCTCCCGAGTAGCTTTCCCATCGCACCATTCACTCTGTTCCCTGCACTCACTCTTCTCTCTATGTCAGCGGTGTATTTCCCATCCTTACTGAAGGCGCATCCAAGATATACAAATTCATTCACTTGCTCCAGCACATCGTTACCAACCACAATCCTTACATTCGTTCTGGTTTCTTCCCTTTCAAAAACCATAATCCTGGTTTTCTTCACATTCAAGTGTAAGCCATTGATCATGCAGTCGTCTTTCATAACTGTGACTAGTGTTTGCAGATCAGTGGCTGTTGGCGCTATTAAAACCGCGTCATCTGCATAAAGTAGATGGTTTACCACTAAGTCACCCATTTGTACACCTTCATTCATCGCTTTCAGTCTTTGAAGACTTTTGTCCAGATATATTATAAACAGTCTAGCGGACAACACGCAACCCTGCTTGACGCCGATTTTAACGTCAAACCAGGGTGACCTGTTACCACCCACCCGTACGCATGCCTTGCAGTCCACATAAGTGGACTGGACGGCTCGCAACAGAGTGCCATCTATACCATACTCTGGCAAAATGTCCCAAAGTCTTTTTCGCACAACTCTGTCAAATGCCTTCTCCAGATCTACAAAACCGCAGAAAACCTTCCGGCCCACTGCCAGATGCTTCTCTACGATGTTGCGGAGTGAGAAGACTTGATCCGAACATCCTCTTCCAGACCTGAAACCCCCTTGTGCCTCGCACAACATTCCATCGGACTTCACGCGCATTCTCCGTTCAATAAGTAAGCTAAAGTTTTGTTAGTAAATACTTTTAATTAAGTGCATCAAATGTGTAACGTAAAAAGTTAACAATAAAACTTTTCTTACAGAGAAACTCAATTGTGTTTTAATTGCGTGTGTCGTCCAAATCACGAGAAACAATCTTATAAAACGACATTTATTGTCAAATAATATGGAAAAGTTGAGATTTACGTTCCAAGCAAAACCAACAATAGACGGAAAATCTAACTATATTGCCATAACCTCAATTGTCACACAAGATGACAAAGTTTTCCTGATTCCTGAGGAGTATCAAGCAGTATCGCTTCACAAACATATCCAAACCTCTAAAGCTTTCGTTACAGTGAAAAATTCATTGAAAAAAAGAAATCAAACTAGAAGTGTATGGATAAAAATGACAGAGGGTATATTACAAACATACTTTGATGAGGATGATAACATGATTTTTCAGGACCAATTCCTTGAGGAAATCACCCAAGAACAATTGGCTATTGTCAATAAAAAGAATCCAGAAGATCCAATTGTGAAAATTTTGGAAAAATTAATTGAAGGTCAACAAAACAAAGAAAAACAAAGTGTAAAAAAATTGGCGGACAGGTTTGTGATTGAAAAATTTGATGGGAAAAATAAATATGCGAATTACTGGATGGAAGTATTTGAAAAAGAATGTGCAAGGTTTGATATAGTAAAACAAGAAGAACAAATTTAAATCTTCAGATTATTTCTAGAAAAATCATGCACTGATTGGTATTCTTCCATGATGATCAAATTAAGTTTACAATCAGAGTGGTCAGAATGGAAATCAAACTTTTTACAAACCTATGCTAATAAAGGTACTAGCAAGTATGCTTTATCTTTCAAGTATCAATCGGGATCTTTATTAGAATATGCTATTAAAAAAGAAAAACTTCTACTTGAAGTAAGAAAAACAATTGATCAAGGGACCCTAATTGATATAATTGCTGCTGGCTTACCAGATTTTATAACGGATAGAATCAACAAAGAGGAAATTATACAAACAAAAGACTTATTTAATGAACTTGGCAAGTTACAACATTTGGTTTCAAAAAAGAAATTTATTAAAAAAAAAGATGATACTAAGCCGATGAAAGAAAAATGTAGCATTTGTGAAAAATTAAAGAAAGGTGTGCGCTATCATTCAGAAGATTTATGTTGGTTCAAAACAAAAATAAATAATGAAAAAGAAAAAGATACTAAACAAATAAAGCTCATCAACAATTCAGAACTAGAATGTGAACTGCAATATGAAGACCAAAAAAACTAATAGTGCCGCCATTAATCAAAGTAAAATTAGTATTAAATAAAAATGTTGAGGTATTTAGAATCTATGACTCGGGCATTAATGTGTCATTGATAAATTCAAGGTTGTTGAAGATAAACAATAAGGAATTGAGCTATTCTAACAATACTTATTTAAAAACAATTAATGGCGTTAAAAAGGCAAATGGCATAATAACTCTAGATATAACCATTTTTAAAGTTGAGAAAAAAATGGATGTCTTTGTTATAGACAAGGAAAATTTTGATTATGATTTTTTAATTGGACTAGATTGTATAAAAAAGTTTTACTTAACTCAAAATGAAAACTTGGAAATCAATCAGAAAGTTCCTACACAAAAAATGAAACAGTTTCTGAAGGAAAGAATAAATCAGATACTGACATTTTTAAGGAAATAAAATCTGATAATTTAATAAACTTCAACGAAAACTTCAATGAAGAAAACTTCAAAATTTTGATAAATCATCTAGACTATCAAAAACAGGTAGTGATTGATGACTTAATATTGAACAATAAGTCTGTATTTGCCAAGGACAAATATGACATTGGAACGGTAACGGATTACGAAGCACACATTGATCTGTTACTAGAAAAATATTGCAGTAAAAGGCCATACCGTTGCACAATTGAAGATAAAAAGGAGATTGAAAACCAAATTGCAAAATTTTTGGAAAAAAATATAATAGAGGAATCATATAGTCCATTTGTACGTTCTTCGTCGTCTCGTTCGCTCTCTCTCTCTCACACTTCCATTCGTTTGTTGATAAAAAATTGTGTTGTGCGTAATAAGAATGTAGTGAATAGGTATGCATTTAATCTTGGCTTGGCTTGGCTATCTATGGTTCGCTCCCTTTTTTCTTTACCGGTGCCGTCGCACGGTCTGCACGCTGTACTGTTAAGTTCCTTTATAATAATATATCTTTGGTATTATTGTACTGTTTGTCCGCCTGATTACTTTCAATATACTGCTGGATGTTTGCTGCTGGTTTGTTTTGAATCCCACGCAAGTTCCACCTGCGCGACTGACAAGAACCAGAGGCCCGCGTGTCATTCATCTGCTTTAATAGGTTATGGGCCCAGTTAAAAAGCAAACCAACAAGAAGGACAAGCAGACAAAACAAAGCAAGTAAGACAATTAAGTATAATATTTTTGGACTCCAACGAAATGACGTCGACACCCGTCTCGTCAGCGCCCGCTGTGAACGTGCCGGTCGGCAGTATGTCACTGACGAACTCCAACATGAACGTCGTGGAGAAATTGGAAGGCGCAAGGAACTACTATTCGAAGAAATTCGCTTTGCGAATGTCATTAATGCATGACGGACTTTGGGACACGGTGGAATGCGGTATTGAGGAGGGCGACGCACGTGGTCAACGCGCGCTCGCACGCATTTGTCTATCAATCAAAAGTAACCTATATCAGTATGTGAGGTCGGCCAAAACTGCAAAAGAGGCGTGGAAGAGCCTGGCCGACGTCTTCGAAAGTTCCGGTCTCTAAGGCAGCTGCACAGGGTTGAGTATAGCATGTTTAACTCTATGTCTAATTACATAGAAACAGTCATGACTGTAGTACAGCAGCTAGCGAACATAGGCAGAGTGATCCAGGACACAGAGGTAGCGGAGATATTGTTAAGCGGACTGCCGGTTGAGTATGACTCTCTTGTATCGAACCTGCAAACAGCAAGGATGACAACCGCCTTAACCAGTGAACTAGTCAGAGCCCGTCTGTTGCAAGAGGAGTCGAGGAAAGCCGATACAGATTCAAACACTGCCTTCATATCAAAGCAAGCTACGTTCCGAGGTAAATGTCACTTTTGTAAAAAGCCAGGACACATGAAAGCTCAGTGCTACAAGTTAAAAAGAAGCAAGAGTAAAGAGGATCACAAGCCATGATGACTTCGTTGATGGTGCACCAGAAGGACTTGTGGTTTGTGGACTCCGGCTGTACAGCGCACATGTGTAATTCTAGAGACAACTTAAATTTTTTTAGAAGTAATAGTATTAAAATTATGGTAGCTAACAATGAGGAACTGGTGTGTAAAGGTTATGGGTGATTTAAGTTTAAAGCTTGATGGGGTTGATAGAAAGATACCTAATGTGTTATATGTACCTGATCTTTCCACAAATTTATTATCAGTTAGTAGATTGATAATGAAAGGTTTCAGCGTGAGGTTCGACAGGAGGGGCTGTTTTATTTTCGACAAGGGAAATAATAAGGTTGGATCTGCTGCAATAGTAAATGTATAGTAGTAGTAGGATGTATAGGTTACATGTAGGTGAGCCTTCGCGCATTAAGGCGAGCTGCAATCTCTCGTTAGGTCGAGAGATGTCAAGCTCCGCAGTAGCTACTCAAAACACCATAAGAGGTGTGGCATCAGCGACTCGGACATATCAATTATAGGGATGTTAGGAATAGGTTTCCTAACACTCTTAAGTTTCAGAGCAGTGACCAAGGACAAGATAACAATTGCATTCCCTGCCTAGAAGGAAAACTGTCTTAGAGGACCTATCCCAAGGGTAGCAAGACGCCGGCTGACCAGGTGCTGGCGCAGATCCATTCCGATGTCCGTGGACTCTTGCCGTGTAGCTCGGGTGGCTTGAAATACTTACTCACGCTTACGGATGACTGCACGAGGAAGTCGTTTGGCTACTTACTGAAGAGGAAGTCAGAGGTATGTGACCGTTCTATAGAGTTCATTACTATGGTTGAGAAGCAGACTGGTTTTCCTGTTAAATGTCTACGTTCAGATAATGGTGGGGAATACACCAGTAAGCAACGTAAAAGTAAAGGTATTTTGCATCAGACCACTGTTCCATATTGCCCACAGCAGAATGCTGTTTCTGAGAGACTTAACAGATCATTAATGAATAAAGTCAGATGTGTACTACAGCATTCAGGGCTGGACCGCCGCTTCTGGGGTGAGCCCATCATGGCCCCTATTTATTTAAAAAACAGGTCCCCTACGGCCGCGCTAGATGGCAGAATTCCGGAGGAGGTGTGGACCACGTCGAAGGTGGATCTTAGTCATCTTGGAGTCTTTGGGTGTGTGGCATATATGAAGATACCAGATGGCAAGAGAACGAAATTGGATGCAAGATGTAAACCGTATGTATTTGTAGGGTATTCAGGCACCACCAAGGGATATAGACTGGCGGATTGTCTTGACCCTAGGAAAGTTGTTTTGTCAAGGGATGTAGAATTTTTAGAGCAAGAGTTTTATAATTTTGGACATATTAATAATGATAATAATTTTAATTTTGATTTTTTTAATGAAATTATTTAGAATTTTAGTATGGACATGCATAATAATGGTGTGAATGAGAGTAACACTGAGATGACTGATGTTAATGAGAGTAATGTTGTTTTATACGAACAATGTATGACAGTAGCGTCAGTAGTACGGACAAGAGTACTAAAGTCGATGAATGCTATGCAGATGATAGTAGTATAGAGGGTAACAGTAGGAATGAGTTTACGACGGGCATCGACAGGGACTGTGTGAAGGATAGTAGCATAGGAAGTAGCTGTGCGAATGAGAGTAACACATGCACTGATGAAAGTGATGACACTGGTGTGGGTGTTGTAAATGATATTAGCAATATAATAAACAGTGTCAGAAACGATCATAATTATTCTTTAAATATTTCAGGATCTGGAGACGAGTACTGCTCGGCGAGCGACAGCAACTCTCCCAGTGGGTGTTCAGCGGCAGAGGCTTAACGACCTCTTAATGAGGGGTCAGCTCGAGGGGAAGTCCTGGAGGATTGGTCCGTCCATCCACCAACGACTGCCGAGCGACCAGTGCGTAGTACGCGTTCCATTCCACCTAAGAGATACGACAAATATGATATGACCTTAATGGCTAGCGGTTGTACACTTGAACCAGGCACATACACTGAAGCAATGTCTAGTTCTAATGCTGATGATTGGCAGAGTGCAATGAAACAGGAATATGATTCGCTAATCTCAAATAATTTCTGGAAACTTGTAGATAGGCCTAAAGATGTAAATGTAGTAAAATGCAAGTTGGTTTACAAAGTAGAATATGATGCATCGGGTAATTTTATATGTCATAAAGCTAGGCTAATCGCTAGGAGCTTTACTCAGCAGGAGGGGATAGATTTTAATGATACTTTCTCACCTGTCGTTCGTCATTGCACCATGAGGATATTATTCAGCTTAGCAAATGAACAGGATCTTAATATTGACCACATACATGTAACTACAGCTTTTTTGAATGGAAACTTAAATGAAACTATCTATATAGAACAACCTAAAGGTTTTTGTAATGATAAAAGTAAGGTATGTTTACTTCAAAAGAGTATTTATGGCTTAAAACAATCCAGTAGAATGTGGAATTTGAGAATCCATAATGTCTTATGTGCCATAGGTTTTACGCAGAGCAAAAGTGTACCTTGTGTTTATTATATAAGGTCTAAAACTGATTTTGCCCTTTTGAGTTTGTATGTGGATGATATATTTGTTTTATAGCAAAAATGGTTTATGTAAAAGTAAATTATTGCAAGCTTTAGAAAAAGAATTTCAAATTAAAGATCTGGGTCCCATACAAAGTTATCTGGGCATTCTAGAACAAGGACCGGACGAGCAGGAAGAAATACTTGTTTTAAATTACCCGGCGTACACATTAAGTTAGAGAGAATATCTAACTGTAATGTATGAAAGTTTCAACCCGTCATCTTACTACGAAGTAAATACCTTTTGGACATCGCAGAAGAAACCAAAGTGGATTCACTTTGGTAAAGGATGGGGCTTAATTACGTCCATGAATGTACTTCATGGACGTACGTTACAAGGGCGGAATAGCAAACGTGACTCAAGTGCAATCGAAGTTAAAAGAGTGGCACGAGAGACTAGCTCAGCAAATTTTCAATACGTAGAATCTGATGAAAAAGATAATACGGCTGCTTGGAGGGCAAGATACATCGCTTACCTTTCAGTGCTAGTGAGAGCAAGACAACTAGAGCGTGTGAACTGATACACGCTGACATATGCGGGCCTATGGAGGTACCGTCTGTGGGAGGTTCCCAGCCGACGACTACTCCAACTTTAGATCTATGTAAAATACATAGATCTAAAGTTGGAGTAGTCGTCAAATGGAAAGATGAAGTGAAGAAATGTATTGAAAACTTTATAAACAAAGGTGCAACACTACTAGTCAAAAAGTACTCAATTTCAGAAGTGACAATGGATTGGAGTTTGTGAACAAGGAGGTGCAATATCTGTTTGCTAGAATCACACATCAAACCACGGTGCCATATACACCACAATAAAATGGCAAGGCCGAACGGGAGAACCGAACTCTGGTCGAGGCTGCAATAACAATGTTGTGCACTAAAACCTTACCAAAAAAGCTATGGGCCGAAGCTGTTCATACCGCAACGTTTGTATTAAATAGAACAAATCATCTTATCTTTCAGAAAGAAATAGGTTGGACATAAGAAGAGATATCATTTTCCTGCAAGAGACAAAACAGTTGGTATTGTTGAAATATGATGATACAAGTGTACAAGTGGAATCTAGTGAGGAGTAATGATGGGCGATTATTACAAAATAAACAATCGAATGAATCGACAATTGTGATTACACTCATTAGATTGTCGATTCACTCGTCTATACCAAAAAACTATCCAATGAAAATCGAACAACGAATACACTAATCGACGACCCGTTGCGCAGTGCTGTCTGCACAGGGCACGCAGGTCAACTACGGCCTATCTTGTGTTGCGGTCAGGGGGCGACGCGGAAAGGTAAAGGTTGACGGAAAACGCTAAGGCATCAGAGGCGCGGCCCGCGCTCCACCGCCCAAAAAACAAAGGCAAATGCGCATGTTTGCGGCAGCTCAAAGAGAAATTGCCTGCCGTTCATTTGACCGACGTTTGATTCAAATGATCCTGGCTGATTATCAACCACTATCTATTGTAGAAAATACAGGTTTTAATACATTTGTAAAATACTTCAACCCAATTATAATTTACCAAGACGTAGATAATTTACCAAGACGTAAGAAAACTTCCCACACAGTATTGCCACAAGAACATTAACTAGTTTTTAACCGTATAAAAAATATGATTTTGAATGATTGTGAATACACCACATTTGTCTATAACTACAGACTTATAGACCTCCGACAGCAACAAATCGTACAAACGATTACAGGCCATTTTTCTAAGGATTACGAACTTAAAAATTGTGTGTTCGGTATGGAAGAGGTGTCGGTAAATCACACTGCTCAAAATATTGGCCAAGCCATTTTGAAAATTATGTAATCTGTGGTCGTCACAGAGCCGCCGCCAACTACGAACCTAATTCCCCTCCAACAGCCGCTACCGCTGTCCGCGGCATGTTCTCACTGACCCTCCCGATGTCCTTACATCCCTTCTTTCGGATACAGATACCGCACACAGGATCAGACACCGACCTCACCGGCGAGGTCGAAAAATCCCTTGCCCGCCGGCCGGTGCAGAGTACCACGGCGAGACACCTAGTATACGCCCTCCCCCATAGCGACTGCCCAAGCCGAGGCCGTTCCTCCTTGAGGCGCCCTTGAGCTAGTTGCCCCGTTGCCCTTCTGGGTCGAATGTAGTGGTTGCCCGCTCGCCCTCTTGTCCGATGACATTCACACACGCACACACACAAAAAAATCAGCCATGCTAACAGTAAAACAGTACTTAGTGATACCCCTAATTCATAGGAAAGGGGACCCATTTACTTTTTGGAAAACACGTAGTAACCCATTTCCTATTTTAAACCAAATTGCCTTAAAATATCTTTGCATTCCGGCTACCTCCGTACCTTCCGAAAGATTATTTTCAAAAGCAGGATATATTGATCAAAGACGAAACCGATAATCGACAAAAAAACTGGACGAGATGTTATGTTTTTAAATAAAAATATGGATGTGTGTTTCTAACTATTTATAATGTTTTTTTTGTTCAAAAGTAAGTAAAGTATGTTACATACTCCAGGTATGTAACATAATTTACTTATTTATAATATTTGTTATAGGTACTCATTAATTTGTACTTATAATTATTTAATTTAATATAAACGGTTGTTTTGTTTTTATTCACATTTTCTATATTTTTTGTTAAAACAATAAAATTATTATATTAAAAAAATAAATGATTTACATATAAACGTTGGCAGAGTGATAAAATAAAACACAGGTTATGTATGTACTGTACATATGTGCAATAAATAAGATTGTTGCAGAATAAAAATTATATATTTAAAAACAATTGCTGCAGTCGTTATTTAAGAATGATCGTTTAAGGTTCAATAATAAGAAAAAAAAAATGTAACAAAATAGCTACTATATTTCTTTGTGTTCCAAAGCGGAGTGTCTACTTAACTAAACAAAGACGAATCAGCTTGTCAAAAACTTGACGTTTCTAAAGCAAGAAGAGGGATATTTGTTTTGATTACTTGTTTACAAAACATACCTTACTTATTTTTTAGTATTGTTTATATTGCTTATGATAACTAGTTATGTAGTTATGTATACCAGACCAGAACACAGCTCAGTGCAAGTACTTTAAAAGATGATGCAATAATAACAGACGATTGCTCATGCAAATTAATTCCAAGTACTGTTTTGCTGAATCGGCTTAACTTGCCTCCGCTGCGTATTTATCATGTAAACAGATATCAGGTTGCATGTTTAGTCTCAGTTCAGCTCTAATAATTGTTTTGATTAATAAGCAGATATCAATTAATACGGCGCACTCTGCGTGGGCGCCTTCTAGAAAGATGTGTTTTCTTGGCGATGCCTATAAATAGCTATCACCAAGCAAAGAATCACTCATAACCAAAATATGCCCAAACTTAACTGGCAGTGAGTGAGCACAAATTTTGAATGTAGAAAAAGCACTGTGAGGCCTATATTCCCCAGGCAGGGGTGGTAGATTTGTACTCACTATTTGCTTATGATTTGAGTCCCAATGTAATAGGGGACAAACCTAATGTCATTCCACTAGACACAATTTCAAACTTGAATATGATACCGGGAGCTTTTCATTACAAAAACTACACTTTTTCCAACCTAGATTTCATGATCTCTATGCATATTGTATGCCAGTAGTCAAATGAGACAGTTAAGTTTGGAATGCATTACATGTAAATAAAAACATGTCACTCTTATGTTATTCAAGGTGGGGGGACCAGGGGAGTCCTATATGGGGCGATCCTATTACCATTATATAGACACAACACAATTTTACACATTAACAACACATTATGCACTATTATGCCATTGAAGCAGTCTGTATGTATGTGTGTTTAAAATATTCATGTTTTTGTAGGTAAAAGTTCCAGCAACAACTCTGCGTCTCATCTAACTAACACCACCAGAGAGCAAGACCCCACTCCATCTGTTTCAATACCTCAACTACCTGTTGCTGCTATTTTTGGTTTGTACTACTCCATTAATATGTAATTATAATCTAAACAGTATGTTAAGTAATAATGTCTACCCCCCTTTATTTATGTTATAAAATATAATTCATTTACTATGACTCCACTTATATACCATCTCCCTTCAACGTCTATAAGCGGATTCTACTGTAGTTCTGAAATTAAATTTATATTTATTACAGCAATACGTGGAATTGTTTATCAACTACCATATAGTTAGTAAAAGATCTCCAATGCTTTTAAAGATATTATAAGGGTTTTGTTTTGTAGGTGATAGTACGAGCATCACCTCAGTAGCTAAAAGCACCATTGACTATGAACTGTCTACTCCTGCAATGCCTCAACACGTGGTTATTACTTTTGGTATGTATCTATCTATCTATATCATCACGCCAGCTCCCTCGCGGGGTAGGCAGAGAGTACAGAGTTCCAACAGGATCTTTCCTTACATACCTCTCTGGCTTCCTCCACTCTCATAGTTCGTCTCATACACACTCGCCGGTTACGGAGACTCTTGACTTGTCCTTCAGATAAGACTCGGGTCTATTTGGTCAGTTTGCTATAAAAAACTAAATTTATTCTGGATTCATAGCAATAAGGAGATTTCAAATGCATTCCTAAAACGTATTTCTAAAAATGCACACATACACATCCAAGTTTCATTGTTAATTGGGGTATAAAAGTGCTTAAAAAAGGGTATTTGGGGATCTATATTGACACCAACTTCACGTGGGGCCCGCAGATTCAAGAACCTAGCCGCAAGATTTTTGCTTCCGCTGGCTCATTAAGAAGGTTGCGAAATTTTCTGCCCACTGCTACTAAAATTGCTCTTGCACAATCCCTTCTACTTCCTATCCTCGATTATGCCGACGCCAGCTATCTTAATATAACTGAGAGTCAACTTGATAAACTTGAGCGACTTCAAAATAGGTTCTTCAAATTCGGTTTGCGGAAATATGATCATGTGTCTGAATTTCGTGCTAAGCTCAAGTGGCTACCAATTCGCTTTCGCCGGAATGCTCACATACTATCACTTCTATACAGCATTCTGTTTGATCCTAATACTCCTTTATAAAGGAGTATTAGGATCAAACAGAATCACGGAGAAACTCGAATCGTTTTTTGAGGTATACCTCAAAAAACGATTCGAGTTTCTCCGTGAGTCACATTCAAGGTTCTTAAGGTCTTCGGAAAATCTCAGACTTGAAACACCAATGCATTCCAAGATATTTCTTGATAAATCATTCTCAGTCCAAGCTGTTCGTCTATGGAATGCATTGCCTGTGTCAGTAAGACGCGCAGAGTCATTGGCCATTTTTAAAAGAATGGTTAAGGACCACTTTCTTTCGTTAAGCACCACTTTTATTCTGTAATAAGTCACGTACTATCATGCCGTTTCTTTATTCCTACCTTTATTATATTTGTATATTGTTATGTATCATATATATTTATATCATATATATACCTATACCTATTAAAGTAAAACTTAACTAATAAATGTACGCCACCTACTGCCCTCTATTTTTTGTATATCTTTTTGTCTTGTTCTTTCAGTTTTGGTTGTCTGGAAGAGATCGCTATTAGCGATAAGACCGCCAATTGTGCCTATGTTTAATTTTTTTTTTTCTCTATGTAAATGTATTGGTGTACAATAAAGAGTAATCTATCTAATCTATCTAAAATCTTTAAATTTGGAAATTTGGTTTTCGTTTTAAATTTATGAAGCAATTTCCTAATCGGGGTGTCTGAGGTCTTGCGTTTATTATGTTACACTTTGTATAATACAATGCTTAATATCAAAAAGGGGCATGGACATGCTTCATCTCAAAATAATGGCTCATAAACATACACTAAAGAGCAACTATTAAAATGGATAATGGATGAAATCGCGAGTACTATACAAGAGTTACAATTAAGTGAAACCACTATTGACCATTGTATCGAAATATTGGGGTTTTAACAAATTCTGGTTAACACAGACTGATTTATTCTTTTTAAATTCAATAACTTTGATAGTTATTGATTACATATTTGATAGACGTAGGAATATGACTATAATTTGTTTTGTTTTTGTGTTTAAATAACGTGATTATATTTTCTGTTTATTAAGTCATATTTTCAATTAGATCACTTTAGATTAGGCAATATGGTGGCTAAAGGCCCTGCTGCCAATTTCTAATCAGGTTTCAAAAAAATATACTTAAAGACTCCATCTATTTTCACTGTATTTTTTCTACTATTGATAAAAAATTAAATATAAGACGGTCTGGACCAAAAACTGTAGTTCAATAAATATAAAAATATGTTTGACTGATATTAAACTATTTGATTATTTGATACAATAGATTTCCATTTGACAGCAAATTCAGACCAAAACACCTATCCCATAATCTAACTTTATTTTATTAAAACACTGCAATTGGCATAAGCCCAAAGTTAAAAACCCATTAAACTATTAAAATTGCATAAATCATTAATAACAATTTAATAATTAAATCTTGTGGTTAATACTTTTATTAATGTTCACTATATTCTGATCTACGGTAATTTAATCACCAATCACAATACTCTAAACGTATGAAGTTATTTCACCTGACTGTAAATTTTTGGACAAAAACCAATTGAGGGATGAGTTGGTGAAAGCATAAAGGAATTTTATTTTAACTTTAACCAACTCACCCGCGTAGGTTTTTACAAAAAAAAAACCTTAGCAGGTCCAGTTATAGAAAAAATAAATAAATTAATATAGAGTTTAACCAACTGAGCCTCGTGGGTCGAGATTGGTGGGTCCAGATGGTTATGAACCCGCTATTCTATACTTGATCTTGTTTGTATGTCTGTTTTTAACATTGCAATCTGCCACAATTTTTTTAAATATAGTTCCTATTTACTTTCTTTATTAAACTTTTCTTGGAGAAAATATTCCACCAAACATTACTTACAAATCTTCACATAAACTAATTTTTTTTTTAATTTTTTTAATCTTGTGCAATACATCAAACCAGTTTAGCCAGGTAAAAAATACCACAGGACGGCGATTTTGTAAATAAATAAAGAAAATTAGCAAGTGTTGAACAAAATCAACCTACTCGAAACCGACAGTGTTATCGTTTAACAATAAAACATAAAACAGTCTCTGAACCTGCTGTTCCTAACCCTGAAACACTACCATCAACAAGTACAGATGTGCCTCGTGTGCTTCCGCCTTTTAAGCGGCAAAAGTCGATTTATGAAAATTTCGAAAATATATATACTTATTCAGAAAGTGGCAATAAAACTTTGAAAATCAATAATGCCCTCATTTACATGGTTAGTAAAGATAACCAACCATTCACGACTGTAGAAAATGTCGGGTTTTGTAATCTGATCAAAGTAATTGCACCGCATTGCAAGCTTCCAAGTAAGACGACATTGATTAGCTGGATCGATGACAAATATAATGTACTGTCCGATGTTTTTAAAAATACATTAAAAAGTGTTGAAAACCTAACACAGCCGATCTATGGACTGAAACACTGAGCATGAGGAGCTTTCTGGGAATCACAGGTAAGTTCGGTATATGCACTGATTTTTTTCTATTATTTTTGAAGCATATCAGTCATTTGACCGCAACACTTCGGATCATATTGCTGAGATGCTTCTAAATTGCTGTTCTGAATGTAATATTGATATTAATAAAGTTTCGGCTGTAGTCACGGACAATGCAGCATCTATGATTAAGGTAGTCTACCTGGCCTTTGGTAAAAAACACATACCGTGTTTTGCCCACACGTTAAATTTAGTTGCGCAAAATGCGATAGAACACTGTTCAGAATTACGAGATCTAATAACTAAGGTAAAGGGCATTGTAACATCGTTCAAGCAAAGTAATATCACAAGCAATGAATTAAGGAAAGCCACAAGTAAAGAAACAAAGTTAAGTCAAGAAGTTCCAACAAGCTGGAACAGTACTTATTACATGATTGAGAGGTTTTTGGAGTTACTTCCTGTAATCAATGATAAAACCTTTCGTCATAAAATGGCACCACCTATGCTAAATGCTTCAAAACTCTCTTCTATGCTTTCAATCTTACGACCGCCCGAAGCTGCTACAAGGAAATTTCTGGAGACAAGTACTGCACTAGCAGCAAAATCATTCCTTTAGTTCATTGCTTAGTCCTAAAAATTGAACCTCTACGCCTTGAAGACTCACTCGCAATAGAACTGAAATCATTTTTGCTTAAATGCCGATCATCGAAATGTCAGAATCAGATTCTGATCAATCAGATAAACAAGAAGAAAGCTTTTGCTTCACTATAAACTAGTAAGCAAGAATTGGAAATCAATACAATCAGAAGATGCAATTTCAGATGAATTATCTATCTACTTGCGTAGCCAATAGTTGAAAGGCTCATTGAGAATCCTTTAGAAATTTGACAAGATCTAAGAGGTCAGTTCCCTAAGCTTGACAAGATTGCCTTCAAATACTTAAATATTGTAGGGACTTCTGTTCCATCCGAACGTTTATTTTCAAAGGCTGCACAAATAGTCAACCAACAAAGAAATAGAATGAAAGGCAAAAGACTAAGTAAACTTTTATTCTTACAAAGTCTGCCTGAAGAGCATTGGATAAAGTGAAAGTAAGTTTTTTCAGGTAGATCTTAGTATTTAATTTCTGTTTTTTTACTGTGGGGGTGTTGCCCAAAGGCCCTGCTGCCAATTTCTAATCAGGTTTTTAAAAAAATATATTTAAAGACTCCATCTATTTTCACTGTATTTTTTCTACTATTGATAAAAAATTAAATATAAGACGATCTGTACCAAAAACTGTAGTTCAATAAATATGAAAATATGTTTGACTGATATTAAACTATTTGATTATTTGATACAATAGATTTCCATTTGACAGCAAATTCAGACCTGATCACCTAACCCATAATCTAACTTTATTTTATTAAAACACTGCAATTGGCATGAGTCCAAAGTTAAAAACCCATTAAACTATTAAAATTGAACAAATCATTAATAGCAATTAAATAATTAAATCTTGTGGTTAATACTTTTATTAATGCTCACTATATTCTGATCTACGGTAATTTAATCATCAATCACAATACTCTAAACGTATGAAGTAATTTCACGTGACTGTAAATTTTTGGACAAAAACCAATTGCGGGATGAGTTGGTGAAAGCAAAAAGGAATTTTATTTTAACTTTAACCAACTCAACCGCGTAGGTTTTTACAAAAAAAAACCTTAGCAGGTCCAGTTGTAGAAAAAATAAATAAATAATATAGAGTTTAACCAACTGAGCCTCGTGGGTCGAGATTTGTGGGTCCAGATGGTTATGAACCCGCTATTCTATACTTGCTCTTATTTATATGTCTGTTTTTAATATGCAATATGCCACAATTATTTTAAATATAGTTTACATTTACTTTCTTTTTTAAGCTTTTCTGGGAAAAAACCAAATATTCCACCAAACATTACTTACAAATCTTCACATAAACTAATTATTTTTTATTACAATTTATACTATTTACATTTTAATAATACTACTTACATACTTTTATATTACAGTAAATTATATATAAAAGCATAGGCAGTATGAAAGAGAATCCTTGACAATGTGTCAATGCTGGAATCTTGCTGGAATGCTTCGTCACTGCCAATGACGTAATCCGGCTTTCAATACTAGCCTTTTAGGGTTGTATATTTGAAGTTTTCTTTTTTATAATGTACCCTACAGAGTGTGTAGTTTATTTTTCTCTATCTGTTGCTCAGTTAATATATTTACTATCTATCTATAACCTCACGCCAGATCCCTTGCGGGGTAGGCAGAGAGTACAGAGTTCCAACAGGTTCTTTCCTTACATACCTCTCTGGCTTCCTCGATTCTCATAGTTCGTCTCATACACGCTCGCCGGTTACGGAGACTCTTGACTTTTCCATCAGATAAGACTCGGTTTAGATAGATTGATAGATATAATAAAACTATATTTCGGAATTTATCGCGGTTTATTTGTGATTTGAAACATCGGGAACTTAAAAATCAAAAATAAACCACGATAAAATCCGAAAAATAGTTTTGTTTCAGATACAATCAACATTTAAATTTTTTATATATCTTCTGTCCTTAAACGTAAAATTGTCTGTTTTTGTTCTTGATTTATCATAACTCTTTCTTTATACTGTCTTTCTGTTACAGATCGCAACAGCAGTTCTTCTAGCCACAGTTATAAATCAAACACAGAGAGCTTCTGATAGAAATTCTACAGAAAACATAGCAAGCATAAACAATGTTTTAGAATCACAAAGTAAGGAATCTTTTTATTAGTTATTTTGTTTCATTTTCTATATTTAGAATTGTTGCTCACAGTCGCCACATGACTAAGTCGCTTGAACATGAGTGACATTATAGAGGACAAAAATTATGTAAATTAAATAACGTTTAACGAAAGGCTTACATATTATACATGTGTCGATCTTTACTGATATGTTACACTGATATGAAACATGAACGAGAACTACGAGACACGAAACAGCAATACTGACACAAATGCTTCATTAGACTCTTAGTGTAACATTCACCAGTCATCGATGTACGTAACAAAGAAACACACGATGAATGAGAACTATACAATACACGTGAACTACAATACTTATTTTAAATCTGAAACAGAAAATGTATCTGAATCTCGGCCTAACATTCACAGTTCAAAGTAGGTATGTAAAATGAACTAAAGAGGTGCAGCGAGTTCGGCGTCGGGCCGACGGAGGGCGGATTCAGCCGATGGTTGCCGACTTAATTACGGATTCAACATCGGCGAGATCGCGCGAACTGTGAAATAGGAGACAGAAAAGAATGTTTCCAAGTTTATTTTTTTTCCTATTTTGAAGAAAAATCGTAAAGATGTATATATAGGTGATTTTTTTGCTGTTTGGGTTTTCAGCGCATTTTGACAGATTACGCGTGATTCGTGCCATGTGTCAAAATTAAAGTTGTGTAGTTTTTATTGCCAGTTAATTATGGAAAGACTTACAAACGAACAACGCTTACAAATGATTGAATTTTATTATCAAATTAGTGCTCTTTTAACAGAGTGTGTAACAAATGTGTTTCGCGCACTACGACTATTTTATGGTCGTCATAGTCGCCCTACTAAGCAGGCTATTCAAACAATAGTGACCAAATTTTGCACCAACGTCACGTTATTGGATATTAAACCACCCCCACTCGTGTGCGTAGAGCGCGTACAGAAGAAAATATTGGTGCTGTAGCCCTAGTGTTCCGTCGTCGTCAACAACAACTGGGATTGTGTTATTCCACTACATGGAAGATTTCACGCAAGGATCTTGGTTTTAAGGCGTATAAGATACAGCTCGTTCAAAAATTGAAGCCGGGCGATTTGCCACAGCGTCGTATTTTCAGTGAATGGGCTTTAGAAAAGCTGGAGCAAGATTTGCTTTTTTATCGAGAAATTGTCTTTAGCGATGAAGCACACTTTTAGTTGAAAGGATACGTTAATAAGCAAAATTGCCGTATTTGGTCCGATGAACAGCCACAAGCAATACAAGAGCTGCCAATGCATCCCGAAAAATGTACGGTTTGGTGTGGTTCGTAGCCCGGAGTAATCATTGGCCCGTACTTCTTTAAAGACGAAGATGAGAACAACGTAACTGTCAACGGCTATCGTGCAATGACTTCCAACTTTTTATTGCCCAAAATACACGAACTAAATTTGGTTGACATGTGGTTTCAACAAGATGGTGCCACATGCCACACAGCACACGGTGGACCTATTGCGCAATAAATATGGTAAGCAATTCATTCCTCGTTTTGGACCAGTGAATTGGCCGCTTAGATCGTGAGATTTGACGCCGTTGGACTATTTTTTGTGGGAGTACGTTAAATCGCTTGTTTATGCCGATAAACCAGCATCGATTCAAGCAAGACAACATTACATACCTTCAATATCTGGAGGTCACCAATCCACCATGACAGATTTTGCTCACAAGCCTATTCCTATAAAACAAAGTACTCATATAGACAGACAAATTTTAAAACTTGTAGTAAATGAAAAAACTTATAAACAAGCTTTTATTTAAATGCGCTAAAAAGAATGAAATAAAGTTTTTCTTTAAAACTTTTACTAGCAACTTATAACGTCGTTACACAATTTATATGATATAAAAGCTTGTCGCGAGATTTAAGTACTCGTATTTTATAAGTTTGAAATTTTCAATCAGATCAAGTTATTTAATTTTACTTGTTTTATCTACACAGGTAAATCTCGCGACAAAATCACAAAAACACATTTTTTGCACAAGGGACGAGAATATTACAAGCATACGTGATTGCAACACCCGACACACGGGTACACTGTCATTCTGTGCAATTGAGGTAGACGAACTCTGCATGCCCTTAGTTTGCCTTGACAAGTTTCATGACTTTGGACATCTTCTTCGACCATATCGTCACCCAGAACTCGATTTATCACTAACTGTAGCACCTTCGGTAATTGATTGTAGACTACTATACGAATCTGGATATTGGAGCACTAGCGAATGGGCTAGTCATAAGGAAATTCCTCTTTCTTCTAGCTTGGGGTTATGCATGCTATACAGTTAATAAGCGTTACAACGATTTTTACCGTAGTAAAAATTTGACTGCTGTAGTGAAAGGCACGATGTCTTGATATGACTCTTCTCGTCGCTGCCAACTTCTTCTAGATTGATCTGAATCTCTATGAATGGATGTTCATGATTCTGAAAAGTTCGCTTTTAGATATAATATAATTCAAATTCACCTTCGCTATCAGGTTGGTCTGAAGCTTCCTCTCCAAATGATGGACTGTCTAGCAGCATTATTTTTATTTTTGATAGCTCAATTAAACTCATGGTTGGTCGTTGACGTTTCCCACCGTTTTCTGTCATTTTCCACGAGAAAATATAAAATAAAAAGAAAGTTTGAAAAAATATTTTGTGTGTGTGTTGGTAACTAGGGGCATGTAGCCTGACAGGCTGTTTTCGATCTTTTGATTAGTATTACTCACGTGTTATACAATCGACGACACACCTGACTCCTTCCGTGGTCGTTTTACGACTAAAACAAAAGCTGCAAAGACGCAGGGTCCCGGCCAGCCGGGGGAAGTGGTCAATTCTAAGAATTTGCAAAACGCGTGACTCCTGTGAGACTCCATGTCCCTATTTAAAGGTTAACACTGCAGTTATGGTTTACAAAAGGAAATGTGGTGTAAATGTAAGAATATCTATTTCATAATGTTAGTGTCCACGCCGCGCTTTAATGGGCGAGCGGGGACTGCGGGGGGCAGCAGTGGCCTCCCACCACCAGCACGAGGGTCCGGCCGGCATCGGCGGCGCAAGGACGGACACTTGGCGTCACGGGAGCACGCGCGACATACGGCTCTAGTATAAATACAGTCCACTAAATAAATAACCATCGTTTACGCATATTAATGCCTTTCATTACATTACCACTGAGCCGAACCAAATTTGGTCCTTCGAGCCGGATGTCGCGCGTGCTCCTTTAAAGTCGCTGCAAAAAGTTATCATCGGATTCAAGCATTCGGACTTTGTACCCGACCCGCGTGGCACAACTCATCTTCAAGTGTCGTCTACAAGAATCGAGGACAAAAACCGAGTTAGTCCGTTCCATATCCCACCTTTTATTTGCCTTGTGTTCCGCTAAAATTTAATATAGATTTAATTTGTGCCATACGAACTATTTTTATGCTAGGAGGTGTTATTGTGTGTGTTTAATTTCATATCGCTGCGCTGTCACAGCTGTCCTATTGTTCTCGACCGATCGCCGGGTCGGACCGCATTCCTAAGCACATTTTTTATAACTGTTGCTACCTTAATTTTCTATCTATCTATCTATCTATAACCTCACGCCAGATCCCTTGCGGGGTAGGCAGAGAGTACAGAGTTCCAACAGGTTCTTTCCTTACATACCTCTCTGGCTTCCTCGACTCTCATAGTTCGTTCACCTTAATTTTATTTTCTTAAATACCTTGTTTACTTCTTTTTTCTTTTAACTTGATAAATACCCTTGACTTCTATGCTGTTAATAAAATAATAGTTTTCCTAAGCATATATAAAAGCAAAATGCCTGACGATAATAAAGATACGTAGCAGCTTAAGTTCTAGTTTAGAACAGTGCGGTGACACACATGAACTGCCTCTAAGACGTATATCAGAACTTGAAATTCAACTTAGTGAGGCCCATAAGGCTATTTCATATTTAGAAAACCTCCGAATTACCAAACTAACTGTCGCTACCCAGAGCCTTTATGATGAGTTAGTCGGTAAAGGGTCCAGTTGTGTATGTGACATGCCAGCCATTATATATTTGACTGGTGATGATACCATAAACAAATGGCTTTCAATTAGAGGTCACAAAAATTTAAAAGGTATTTAAAAATTAAATCCATTATTAAGAAAACAAAAAAGGCACTAAGAAGGCGTAATTACTTAACTAATGTTTATCTTAGAAAAGAGCGTTTCCAATTATTGAATAAGTTGGACACCTGTACAAAAGAATTAGAATATAGTGAATCTAGGTACAATATAGATACACAACAATTACAAAACGAATTACTACTTAAGGAATTGACTTTAAAGGATAGTTTTAGTAAATATGAAGCCGCTCAGACATAATTATGTAAACGGATGCAGGAGGTTAGCGAGCTAATTGACCTGGTAAAATATAATTCAGAGAGATATGAGTCTCTGACTAACAATATCTCGTGTGCCGTGCCCCTTCGAAATCTATTACTGCGACCAGGCATGTAATACCCGTGCAAGAAATTAGTAATTCTAGTGTGGGTTATAGAACATTAGTTTTCTCAGACCAAATTGGAGCAGGCTTTGGTGCACTTCTACACAATGAACTTCATCAGATTGCAACCAACTTCTGTTATAATAATTAGCCCTATAAGTTATTGATAGATAGAAATTTGCAGACAAAAAAGATAGTACCACTACAGTTGTATTGTTGTTTGGTAACAGTCTAGGCATCCAAAAAAAGGACTTTGTGGATGGTATTAACACCTTATTTAAATTAAATCTAGGAAAATTAATGTTATGTACTTTTCCTTACTCTGACTACCTGTCAAAAACAAATTAAACTTATTCACTACTTGAATAATTATATGTATATGATATCATGTCAACATGATAATGTTTTGTTTTTTGACACTAATAAGTTTGTTAGTGGATTTAAACTGACACAGGAAGCTTGTTTCTTCCCAAGAAATGCAAAAAAACAATGGCTACTTTGATAGCATATAATATTAACTCCGTTACAAGTAATATAACGAAAACTAGGGTAAGAGACGAGCCAGTATTATATAGTTATTCTAATAATACTGTGATAAACTGTTTAAACGACCGAGGCTGGTAACAGAGGTACATTCTAGTTTCTGTAGCAAATCACATATTTTAAATAAGGAGGAAGAAAGGTTTGGTACTTCAAAACTTTTCCACCAGAATATACAAGAATTTTCTTCAAAATCATTAGAGATCAGAGTTATTTATGGAAAAACCTAAATATGATGTTGTTTGTATTTGTGAACATTGGTTTCGTCGAATGAATTATTAATCAATTATAACAATTATTCCGTCTTAAGTTATATACTCGTAAATCCGAGTTTCATGGAGGTACATTAATTTTGGTTAAAAAAATATCAAGTCAAGAGAACGTAGGGATATAGTTGAGCTCTCAGTTGAACAGTGTGTTAAAATTTCTTGTGTTGAGCTGGATAAGCATATTATTGTGTGTGTATACAGACCTCCAAACAGTCAAAATTTCTAATGGAAGATGTGCTGATTAAAACTTTCATGAGTAACAAGTCTGTTGTAGTTTGTGGTGACTTCAACATAAATATTTTAGAAAAAACATCGTATAGTGACAGACTCTTACGTTTATTCAATTCTTTTAAGTTAATTAATTTTTTCCTCGAACCGACACGAATAACATTAACTTCTGCTACATGCATTGACAATATTTTTTGTAATTGCGATTATATAGATCAAGCAGTGGTTAGTTATCTACAATCTGATCACACTGGGCAAACAGTCACCTTCAATATTACGCCATTGAGAAGTGTTAAAAGTTAAATCTAGAAATATAACACCTGCAACATTGCATACATTCAATACAGCTTTGAGTAATAAATTAGGTATTTACATGAGTAACGCAAACGACCCTAATAAACTCGATGCTGATCTTTTTTTAATTATACAGGTACAAATTACTAGACCCAAGTGCCAAATTGACCCGACACTATACCGAAGACATCCCGGACATCAGTCTGTACGAGATTAGTATGGCTCTCAAACAGCTCAAGAACAACAAGGCGCCAGGCGATGACGGTATAACAGCCGTGCTTCTCAAGGGTGGTGGAAAGTGGAAGGGGAAAGCTGATATTGAGGGCTCTCCAGAAACTATTCAACACCGTCATCCTCGAGGGCAAAACGCCACAGTCATGTCGCGGAAGTGTGGTGGTTCTCTTCTGATAAGGTGATAAAACCCTTTTGAAGAATTATAGACCCATCTCACTTCTGAGCCACGTCTATAAACTGTTTTCGAGAGTCATCACGAATCGTCTCGCGCGCAGACTGGATGACTTCCAGCCTCCCGAACAAGCCGGTTTCCGAAAAGGCTACAGCACCATAGACCACATTCATACGCTACGACAGGTAATACAGAAGACTGAAGAGTACAACCTGCCACTATGCTTAGCGTTTGTGGATTATGAGAAGACCTTCGATTCGATTGAGACTTGGGCTGTACTACAGTCTCTCCAGCGGTGCCAAGTAGACTACCGGTATATCGAGGTGCTGAAGAGTTTGTACGAAAACGCTACTATGTCAGTCCGCCTTCAGGACCAGAGCTCGAAACCTATTCAACTGCAGCGTGGTGTGAGACAGGGAGACGTTATATCCCCGAAACTGTTCTCCGCCGCGCTGGAAGATGTCTTCAAGCTTCTGAACTGGAGAGGACTAGGTATCAACATCAACGGCCAGTACATCTCTCACCTTCGATTTACCGATGATATCGTGCTCATGGCTGATACCCTGGAAGACCTCAGTACCATGCTCGACGACCTCAGTAGTCTCTCAACAAGTAGGTCTTAAAATGAATATGGACAAGACGAAGATCATGTCAAACGTCCATGTAGTACCAACTTCTATAAAGGTTGGAGACTCTACGCTTGAAGTTGTTGACGATTATATATACCTGGACAAAGAATCCAATTAGGTAGGTCCGACTTCGAGAAAGAGGTCAATCGTCGAATCCAGCTCGGTTGGGCGGCGTTCGGGAAGCTACGTAACATCTTCTCGTCCAAAATTCCGCAGTGTCTCAAGACAAAAGTCTTTGACCAGTGTGTGTTGCCAGTGATGACTTACGGCACTGAGACATGGTCGCTTACAATGGGCCTCATAAGAAGGCTCCAGGTCACCCAAAGGGTGATGGAGAGAACTTTGCTCAAAGTTACCCTGCGGGATTGAATCAGAAACGAGGAGATCCGCAGGAGGACGAAGGTCACTGACATAGCACTCAGAATTGGTAAACTTAAGTGGCAGTGGGCGGGGCACATCGGTCGTAGAACTGACGGCCGTTGGGGCAGAAAGGTTCTCGAATGGCGACCACGTACCGGAAGACGTGGAGTGGGTAGGCCCCCTACAAGATGGACCGGTGACCTGGTGAAGGTCGCGGGTAGAAGTTGGATGCGTACAGCACAAAGCCGGTCGTTGTGGCGGTCTTTAGGGGGGGCCTTTGACCTGCAGTGGACGTTTTTCGGCTGAAGAAGAAATTACTAGTAGCTTTCCCATTAAAATGAAAAATATCAAACCCAAGTTCACCACCGCTGGAATTCGTAGAAGTAGGGAAAAGCTATATGAATTATATGAACTAAAATCCCAAACGAATAGTGAAAGTTATGCAAGGTATGTTGCAAATTATTCTAAAACGTTTAAAAGAGTATGTAAGGCAGCAAAAGCGCTACATATAAGTAAAAGAAATAAATCTGCAGATGACAAAATTAAGGCCACCTGGAAAATTGTTAATAGTGTAACTGGGAGGTCTAAGCAACGCAGTACGGACTTTAGAGACTGCGCGTGGCCTCATTCAGGCAGATAGAGACGCAGCTCAAAAATTCGAAATTTTTTTCATTAATATTCCGGTAGAGACAACAAAATCCTTAAATTGCTCTTCTTCCCTTGCAATTTCTTTTGTTAAAAGCAACATTACTGTTTGTCCGGTGGAGTTCAGGTTTGAGTTCACTAATCCCCGGTCTGTTATTAATGATTTATAATTAAAAGTAACTGAAGAATTATGGAAAATGTCGGTAAAAGTGTGTAAATCCATTATACATACAATCGCGCCACACTTAGCTGTTATTTTTAATATGTGCGTAGATCTTGGAGTCTTCCCGAATTTAACGAAATTTAGTAAGGCTGCAAGAGTTCGAGGCTCAGCAGTCCAAAATGAACTCGTTATAGCGTTATTTATATAGATAAAACCACTCCTTAAGAGCAGACAAGCCGATAACACGGGCTAACTCGTCTTACGATGAAATATCTATCCCATCTACAAGAACCTCATCTGGTAGATCAAAAAATCCAGTCGCCTGGACAAATTGGAACAAGGCCAACATAAATTAGAAATAATGATGGAAAATTTCATCAAATGTTTCCAACCGGAAGACGACTTGTGTTCGGGTTCTGAAAATGAATATTTTTATCTTGAACCATCAGAAGATGAAGAAGACATCCCAACCACCAATATGCAACGTAGATGCGGACTTTAACTGGACGCCTTTTACAAAACAACAAGACCCTCTGCTGATTCCAGCAGCCACATATTACGGTACGGAGTGCCAGCGTTTAGGCGATAAATACTTCAACCAGATTCGGTATTCTATCTATCTATCTATCTATAACCTCACGCCAGATCCCTTGCGGGGTAGGCAGAGAGTACAGAGTTCCAACAGGTTCTTTCCTTACATACTTCTCTGGCTTCCTCGACTCTCATAGTTCGTCTCATACACGCTCGCCGGTTACGGAGACTCTTGAGTTTTCCATCAGATAAGACTCGGTTTATTTGGTCGTGGTAAGATAGTCTAGGTCTTCCCCGGTACCTGCATCCTTCCACTTTCACATTGTATATCTATTTTGTCATTCTTTCCTCTGGCATTCTTTCTATATGCCCGAACCAACGGAGCATGCCCTTTCTCATCTTTACACCGATACTATCTTTCATACCTACTCGCTGTCTTACTATGCTGTTGCTAATGCGGTCGGTCAGCTTCACTCCGCACATCTTCCGCAGAGCTCGCATTTCTACCGCATTTATCCTACTTTCATTCTCCTTCTTACATACCCAGCTCTCGCTACCATATAACAGCGTTGGGACAAGAACTCCGTTATGTATGGCCAGCTGCGCCTTATGGCTTAAGTCCGGCTCCCGAGTAGCTTTCCCATCGCACCATTCCGGTGTATTTCCCATCCTTACTGAAGGCGCATCCAAGATATACAAACTCATTCACTTGCTCCAGCACATCGTTACCAACCACAATCCTTACATTCGTTCGGTATTCTGAGATTCAAAATAAGCTTCATGTTAGTCCGGTCTTCAGTCCTTTAAAGGTAACCCTGTCCTTGTTTCACATGGATCCCCTTCGAATCAAGATCACGTAGTTCGAATGGAATAATCCATACCTTAGGCACTATTTCCCATAGTATGCAACTTTAAGGAAAAGCTCTTGCGAATTCACTAAAAGATCTTGCCAGCAAACACCTAGAGGCAAAACAGGATTTAAAAAATATCCTATCGACAGATATAGCTTTCAAATCTCTTTTTGATGATCTACTTTATTATGTGTGGTAGAATAGCAAAGATTATTGAACAAAGAAAGAATGAATTTCTTCCAAAAAAAGACTATTAAGCCGCTCTCCTCGGTGCAATTCTACCCTCAACCACCCATCTTTTTGATGAAACACGACTGGCTGAGTCACTTAAACAGCCTTCTTAATAAAAATTCTTTCGCATCTTCCCATGAAAATCCCTTACAACCCAAGAATTTTAATACCACGTACTCCGCACGACAGCTTAAATCAACACATAGTCTCAAAAGCGTCTAAAATCGTTGAACTACCCGCAAAAATAAAGTACAACCAAAACGCTCAGAAGTTCAGCTCTAGAAATAAAGATCAAGGCCAACCTTCTCTCTGAAACAAGTCTAATAAGGGCCAGACTACTAATGGCCGGTTTCATTATTCAACTCAAGGATATATTTGCTTACTGTCAGTTGAATATTGACTAATTTTCCGCACAAAATATGTCACAATTATATCAGTAGTAGGGAATTCTATCCTTGAGTTAAATATTGAGACCGGCTGTCTGAGACACAGAAACGACTGATGTTTTCCATGCCCGAACTTTCACAATTTGTACAGATATGGAAAAAGGAGGGAACGCCTTTAAACATTCTACAAATAATAAAAGGGTATATTATCCCCCTTGTAAAGAAGCTCCTACTAACACCTTTTCTATCCAGGACACTTACCAACTTCAAAACAAAAAAATTGGATTCCGAAATCCAGGATCTGATACGGAAAAAGGTTTTAGAGAATTCAACGGGTCAGACATATTTCTTATCAACTACGTTTCCAATCCCAAAGCCCAACAAAAAGTACGTCCAATAATAAACCTGAAAGGCCTGAACAAATATTTTACTGCGAAGAAATATCGTTTATTAAACCACTTCAAAGTACCTCATGTCTTACAAAAAGGACATTATCTAATAAAAATAGATATATCCCATGCGTACTTCCAAATACCAATCGCCAAACGTCATCGCTGATTTATGCATTGACTTAAAAGTTTTATCAAGTTGTAGCTGGGGACTTCATCAAAAACATTTAAGGAGATTATCCATATCTCGTATAATTAGCAGTGGAATTGACTATGTTTTTTTTCTATACGACAAATAGCGTTAAATCAGTTATTTAAGTTGGACCGATTACAGAACCTAGCTCGTCGTGTTGTTGGTATTTTATTCGTAGCACACCAATCAATGTTATGGAAAATGAGCTGCGCCTGAAACTCAAACCCAAAAATCAAAATCTGTTTTTATCCAGTTGGTTCCGTCACATGTTCAATTAAAAGGTATGGGCGAAGAAGATTCATTAGGTAAGCAAGCAATAGTGGATGGAGTCCCAATTAATATATCTCCCTTATATTCGGACATTTTTCAGATGAAAAAGCTGTGTTTGGATAAGTGGCAAGAATATTTTTATGAACGTTCAAAATAGAAAGGTATATGGTACCGTACTATTGCAACAATTCGCACCTAGCTTCACACGAACATATGTCTCATGTTGTAAAAGGACTGTAAGACTTGTTTATGGAAGTCACGGTACTTCTATCGGGCCCGCCAATGAGGGTACCTATGGGCTAATACAGGTATGGAACATCTCACAAAGAATACGTTAAAAATCATATGAAATTTTCCTTCATTCATCGCACCTGCTACTTTTCCTCACGATAGCTGCTATAATCACAATTTGTATTAGTCACACTTTATTTAAGCTAAATTTGCTTACTACAGATACATAAAGTACGTCTAATCCAGTATGTTGAGGTTTTCATTTTCGGCAGTTCTTAATTATCCATAGCCGAATACGATCACAACTTATGCATCGCTTTATTTCCTGTGAAATTCCACCTATGAAGCCACAGATTCAGAACTACAATATGGAAATTAACTAAAATTTAAAATAATTTACATTTTCACTATTATAATCCATTGCAACATCGACCCATGCTCGCACGGGGATTTTACGACCTTGATTGGGTTCGGTAGCCTAGGTTTAGAAGTAAATAACCTTAAATATTTAGGTCTCGGGGTCCCAGCCTTTTCCCGACCTTTGATCGCAGTTGGGACTCCATTGTGACGATTTCAGGATGACAACTATCCCGCAGTTAACTCAAAGAGTTTCTGCACTACAGAAGATTATTTAGCAGTGGTCACCGCCTCTAGCACTGCTCAAGTATTGTGGACGTAGTAATGATTTCCACCCGAGGATTACATTTTGCACGGTTTACTTTTCCTAGACCAAATCATGTTCAGATTCGCAGACTATAGTTACAATAGTGACCAGATGCATGTTCCAACTACTCGTGAAAATAGCTAAAATAGGAAGCAATTTCTTACAAAATTATTATATTTTACAGGGTCCGGCTGCCTAATATGTAACTCTCATACAATCTGTTTTACTCGATTGGTTTAGTTTCCACCTAAGTAAGTGCTGTTAGAGAATTCTGATAATTAGTTTCGGAAACACATTCGCCATATTTTAGGTTAACATTTTTAAGTACATACTTATAACAAGTTGTTGATTTTTGGTGTGATCAGTTTAATTATAATTTTTACACAACAATGTTGTCGTAAAATTGATTATATTTACACTGTACAAATCATTATTTATTTTCTATTATTCCATACATATTTTTTTAAGACTGTAGGTATAAATTTATAAGCCTTATATCCTTGCTGTAAGGGAACTCATTTTAGCTGAACTATCCCTATCGTCACTATGGTATCTTGTTTTGATCTAAATCGAAGACATTCATAGATTCCGTCGTAAGAATGTCTCTTCCAAAGAAATCGATATCCGAATCAAACGCACTAGAATCCATTATAAATTAAATCAAGCACTAAAAGGTCTAATCGAATTGAAGTCCATTTCCGAATGAGCAAAATTTTGAATAATGCATTTGATTTAAGGAAAACATATAAAACGGAAATCTTTCCGAAATCATAAAAATAATGATGTTTTAGAAGGCACGTATTTGGTATTTATTCGAATATATAGATGCATACTTTACTTAAATAAGAATCATATGTGAATGACTACTTCTGTGATTCCACTTCGAAAGATTCTCTGAATCGACTCAATGTTTAAAATTGATTAAAAAGGAATTATTATTTCAATCGAATAATCGATACTTCGACTTTGGACAGGCATGGGAACATTTACTTTGCTTAAGTACATATACATATAACTACACACTTAGATATTTAGATAATATACGCGTACACGCACTTTATTGATCATTAACTATATTGATGAATAGTAGGCACATTTGTTTATATATTTACATATACATACACGCATACATATATTTTTATGCAGCATTTGCTACATTTAATTATACAGTTGTTTAGTCGTCATCTAGGCATCTCTATATATACATTGCACAGATGTATATATGTGGGAATAAGTTGATTTAATTTAAATTTTTATGTCTAGTATTTCTTAAGATTTTAATGATAGCAACAGTTAATGTCAGTTTAGAATGACGTACGTTAAAATAAGGGATTGTCAAGAGGTTGTCAAAAGAGAAAAGACGCAGGACTTTGTTCAAAATAAAGATTTAGTTGGATAATTGTTTTATATCAATCTCGCGACCCCACATCTTTTTGGGGGCTCGTCCGGGATAGGAATAGATATCGGGATCGCGATTAATATGGAGAGGATTGAAAACATTTAAGACGAAATATGAAGGCAAGTTGGCACTACATTACGAACTGCTTTACCGACATCCTGTGAAGATATTGTGAAGATCGTTCAATCGTAGACAAGTTGCGAACTGTTTTACCGACACGTAAACCCACCGAATGCGACGGGACGTTGGAAATTTAATCACGATAATTTATAATTCCGAAAACGAATGCGACGGGACGTTGGAAATTTAATCACGATAATTTATAATTCCGAAAACGAATGCTACGGGACGCTGAATATGACGTCACATTTAAAACATTTTTATTAATGATTTTTAAGAGAAAATAATTGTATTTTAATGACATCAAGACGGTTGTCATTTTGTACGAAGAATAAAAAGAATTTCAAGACTAAAAGACTTACCTTTAATACAACAATAAGCAAGATGCCTCCGAAGAAAGATACGCCGCAGGAGAGTGGTGATGAAGAAGATCTTGAAGTACACATTTCATTTGGAGATCTGGAGAAATCTATGAATAGTTTTACTGGAGATGACACCCAATATCCTCATTTATTGATGATTTTGAAGGTACTGCGAATATTATGAATTGGACTAACGTTGAAAAGTTGGTTTATGCCAAACGACTTCTAAACGGGACGGCCAAATTATTTTTACGATCTGTGGGAAGAGTAAAAGACTATGCTACATTAAAGAAAGCTCTTAAAGAAGAATTCGGTCCTAAGATCAACAGTGCGGTTAAACACAAGAAACTGGCATCACGTAAAATGAAGAATGACGAAACATATCAGCAATATTTCCTCACTATGAAAGAATTAGCATTACATGGCAAAATTGAGGATGCTGCACTCATAGAATATGTTATTGACGGTATCCGTGACGTGGAGTCTAATAAAATTATTTTATATGGAGCAACAGATATCAAAGATTTTCGTAAGAAGTTAGATATTTACAGTGACTTTAGAAAGAAATTTTCAATCAAACCTAGTCATACCACTGGGCACACCTCTGGTAGTCAATTAGCTCGAAAGCCTATCACCACAAAGAGATGCTACAAAGAGCTGGAGAGTTTGGCCTTCAGTTAAACTGGAAAAAATGTCATTTTCTAAAAAGAGAAATTGAGTATCTTGGTTACATTATACGTGATAATGAAGTACGCCCATCTAAAGAGAAGATTAATGCTGTAGCAAAATTTAAGAAACCGAATAATGTGAAGGCTGTACAATCATTCCTTGGATTGACTGGATATGTTCGAAAGTTTATCAAGAACTTTTCATTGATTGCGAAACCAATGACAGATTTATTAAAGAAAGACACTGATTTTTATTTTGACGAAAGATGCGAGAAGTCTTACACAGAATTGAAACAAATATTGTGTGACTCACCTGTTCTTCGAATTTACAACCCCGAGCTTGAGACAGAGTTGCATACAGATGCTAGTGCAGATGGATACGGAGCAGTGTTACTTCAAAGGAGTCCTACAGACAATCACCTACACCCAGTGCACTACATGAGCAAAAAGACAACACCCCCTGAAAGAAAGTATCATAGTTATTATTTAGAGATTTTAGCTATTGTTGCTGCTATTAAGAAGTTCCGAGTGTACCTGTTGGGGATACACTTTAAGATTATAACTGATTGCTCTGCTTTGACAATGACGCTCCAAAAGAAAGATTTACCGCCTAGAGTTGCACGTTGGGCTCTACTCCTAGAAGAGTATGATTACGAAATAGAACACCGACCAGGAACGAGAATGAAGCACGCTGATGCTTTAAGCAGATACCCTATCTGTTTATTACTTACTGAAACGACCTCACGAATAAAAAGAGCACAAGATAACGACGACCATATTAAACTATTGAAGAAAATTTTAGAGTCTGTACCTTATCAAGACTACGTTATACAGAACGGAATACTGTACAAGGAAAAGAACGGAACGAAGTTAGTTGTTGTACCTAGAAAAATGCAGGCTGAGATAATTAGAAAGAACCATGAACGAGGACATTTCGGAATCACAAAAACAGAAGAACTTTTAAGCAGAGACTATTTTATAGATAATTTGCAAGGAAAGGTAAGAAAAGTTATAGATAATTGTGTTGAGTGTATTCTTACAACGCACAAAAGAGGTAAAAAAGAAGGATTTTTAAACCCAATCGACAAAGGGAATATTCCATTATCAACATACCATATGAAATTATACAGAAGAAGGCAAATGACAGATACGTCGTAAAGAAAATTGGAAACAGCGAAGGTCCGATTAATACTACTAGCTCAGCTAATCTTATAAAACCCTGTATATCAACCGTAAACAGTAGTAAATCATCTGGGACAGATGAATGAACAGGATGGCCGTGTGGGAATAAGTTGTTTTAATTTAAATTTTTATGTCTAGTATTTCTTAAGATTTTAATGATAGCAACAGTTAATGTCAGTTTAGAATGACGTACGTTAAAATAAGGGATTGTCAAGAGGTTGTCAAAAGAGAAAAGACGCAGGACTTTGTTCAAAATAAAGATTTAGTTGGATAATTGTTTTATATCAATCTCGCGACCCCACATATATATACCATCTATGCAGCCTTTGCTACATTCAACCACAATCGGCGTCTAGGTCTACATATACACATTACACACATGTATATATATACCATCTATGCAGCCTTTGCTACATTCAACCACAATCGGCATCTAGGTCTTCATATACACATTACACATGTATATACACACCATCTATGCAGCCTTTGCTACATTCAACCATAGTCGGTATCTAGGTCTACATATACACATTATACATGTATATATACACCATCTATGCAGCCTTTGCTACATTAAACCATACATTGTATGGCCGGCACATTTTCTATGTTACGAACTGCGACACTAAACCATACGTTGTATGGCCGGCACACTTTTTATGGCGCAGTCTGCTACATTCAACCATACGTTGTATGGTGGGAACATTTTGTATATTGCAAATTGCGACATTCAACCATCCGTTGTATGGCGGCCACATTTTCTATGTTGCAAATAAGCACAATTAACCATACATTGTATGGGGGCACATTTTGATGTTGCAATTTCCACAATAAACTTTACTTGAGTATCCTCGGCATACTTATTTTTGTCTTAATATTCTATGTAGCTATTTGCCATAATAAACAATACTTTTGTATAGTCTGCAGTGTTTATTAAAGGTTTGCCATATCCAACCATACCCTTGTATGTTGGACACATATCTATATATTACTTCGGTATTTCTATATAGTTGTTTGCTGTTGCTACGCTCAATTTAATATTTGATATTTATAGCAGTAGGCCAATTTCAATTTATTTACGTAAGTTGAATTACTTTTAATGCAGGTAGGTATTTGTTTTGGACGTAATACCTATTACTTAGCCATTAAAAACGAAGTAGATAGTACTGATTTCAGCACCATATTAAATGAGCCGGACCCCAGCCGAGCTGCTAACTCACTTGTAGCCTTAATTCAGCAAAGTATCACTAAGCATAGCCGAACGTTAAGAGTTTCAAACAGAACAAGAGTTCTCAAACCGTGGATGACAACGGGGCTTGTTCGTTGCATCCACAACCGTGACAAGCTACATCAAAAATGAAAACGCTCACCTGAGAACCAAATATTAAAAATAACATATACGCGATATCGCAACTTTCTTAATAATTTAATGACTAAGCTACAACGGGCATACGACAAAAGCGAGTTGCTGAAAGCTAAAAATAATACTAAAGCTACGTGAAAAGCAGTTAAAGCTATCACTAATTCCAATTTTCAGCCGCAATCACCGAATGAACTCATCCCAGACTTCGCTAATGCTAAAACATCTATCAATCAAATTAATAGCTACTTTGTCAATGTAGGTAAAAATCTGGCCTCTACAATTAAGCAACCCAGTTTCCCGCTAATTACAACCCAGCCACCCTTATCTAACTCACTTGTAATTATGCCAGTCGATGAATCTCAAGTTTGTGCACTAATAAATATTCTACGCTCTAATTGCGCCACCGGACATGACAATATCCCTGTAAAAATTCTTAAGCAATCATGCCTTACTCTTTCCCCTCCTATTAAGCACATCTGTAATCGCGCCATTGACACAGGTATATTTCCCAAAGTTTTTAAAAAAGCAGTAGTCTATCCGATCTATAAGAGCGGGGACAAAAGCAATGTTTCCAACTACAGACCAATTTCTGTATTGAGTTCCTTATCCAAAATTCTCGAAAAAGTTTTGAACAAGTCTTTGATGTCATTTCTTTCCAAATTTCAAGTCATATCCAATAATCAATACGGGTTTCGACAGGGAATCTCTACTGAAGATGCCATCCTAGATCTTACCAACAGCGTTGCTACCAAACTGGATAATAAGCTAAAATGTTACGGTATATTCCTGGACTTGTGCAAAGCATTCGATTCTGTCTCTGTCCCTACCTTATTAGCGAAGATGGAAAACGTCGGAATCCGTGGCGCAGCGCTTAAAATATTTACCGACTATTTATCGGAAAGACGGCAATGTGTAAAAATTAATTCTGTTATTAGCGAAGATGAGCTCACTAGTTTTGGAGTCCCCCAGGGAAGTATATTAGGACCAACCTTATTCCTAATTTACATAAATGATCTGTGTAAAATGTCAATTCCAAACTGCGAAATATTTACTTATGCAGATGACACCGCAATAATATCACATAATGTAAATTGGGAAAAGGCCAAGCAAACAACGGAAAACTGTCTCTGTCTCGTCATGAAGTGGCTTTCAGCAAACTCGTTAACTCTCAACTTACAGAAGACCAAATTTACACGTTTTTCCTTGCCCAATTCTCCCTCCTTACCTCCTGAGTCCAATGTTATTAGAGCCCACAACTGTCCAGATCATGATACAAACTGCCAATGTCCTATGCTCACCCTGGCTTCTAATATCAAATATCTCGGGGTGTACATAGACGAAAAATTAAACTGGCGCACCCATATAGAGGCATTATGTACGCGGACGAGGAAACTAATTTATATATTCAAAGAACTCCGAAATTTAGCAGACCCCGAAACTCTAGCTTTGGTTTACCAAAGCTTATGTGCATCAATAATCACCTATTGCATTCCGGTATGAGGAGGTACACATAAAAGTCTACTACTTCTAGCTGAACGAGCACAAAGAGCAATTCTAAAGGTTATGCATTTTAAGCGTAGAGACTATCCTACTTCCCTGTTGTATTCTGAATCCCAGGTACTTACTGTGCGACAACTTTTCATATTGCGTATTATCTTATGTCGACATTCTACGCTCCCCCTCGATTCAAGCATCCTTCAGAGGCGCCGCGGTCGTCCGGTTTGTGATACCGTTCAATTTCGCACCGCATTTGCAAGTCGCCAGTACCCAATCCTAAGTGCACGCCTTTATAATACAATTAATCGATTGATATGTATATACACACTAACCAAATTCAACATAAAAATCAAGCTTACTGAATGGTTGCAGAAATTGTCATACGATTATACGGAAAGCATTTTAAACACTCCATCATAAATGCTCCAAACACTGTTACGTACATTGAGCTACAAGAATCGTGAAGTTGTCATATTTTTCTCATGGGAGGAACAATGGCTCCTGCGATACAAGTATTTTTTACTTAGTTCAGGAGTCAGTTGTTTTAGTATTATGATTACTGTTTTGTACAACTTAGGTTCTATATGTTTGACTTATGTAACATGATAATTGTACAATAAATAAATATTATTAAATTATATAAATTTACCTTCTAAAACGCAACAAAGTACACGTTTATTTTATTTCTACATCTTTCCTTATTTTGGAATAACCGAAGTGACCTTAAAACATTGCAATGCAAACCATTATTTATGAATACTGCATGAACTGATAATTTTGTCAGTCTATGAAGAACTCTCAATTATCCTTCATATTATTCGCTTTATCGTATTATTTGGTAGACTTTTTGTCGGTTCTCCGACTCGGCTAATACCTACAGGCACAATTTAATTGTGTGGTTGATAGCAATCTCTGATATATTTAAGTCCACATAATTAATTGTAGGTAGTTTTTTTTCCATATATCTACTCGCGAAATGTTAAAATTTAATCATGTTTAATTCTTTGTTAAATGCAATGAGTTTATATTTACTGTAGTTTTTTATAAAATTATTATATAACCACAGTGTAACAGACAACCACACAACAATGAAAATCTTTGTCCTGTTGCAGTATTAGCAGGCACAAATGTTAGATTGACCTGACCGGAGCAATGAAACGATTTAGCGCAGTAGTTAAGAGCTTAAGCCGCTCCGCCCACTGTGTCTAATAGTCGCGGGTTCGATTCCCGCACGGGACAAATCTTTGTGTGATCCACAATTATTTGTTCCGGTCTGGGTATTTACGTATGTAAATTTTCATGTTTGTAAACGCACCCACAACACAGGAATAAATCCTAGTGTGGGGCTACGTTTTTTAAAAAAAAAAAAAAAGTATTTAAATCTCAGGACGACATAACTGTGACAATTTGACTGTCTACCACCTTTCCCGTTTGAAAATAAAAAGATGATCATTATTGTTCAATAATGCAGTAGTATGTAGTATATCAAATAATAATTCTTAGGGTATTAATAATAAATAAGCAGGGTAGGTGGTGCGGCCATTTCAATGTCAAGCATTTAATTATTATTCCGGTCAATTCCAGTCGTATAATTGCTTTTGTATGTATTACTCACATGTTTATCCTCGTCGCCAATGTGGTGTACTCAAAAGATACACTTCTTTGGTTATCACCATAAATACACTCAATGCACAGACAACCGCTCATGGCGGCAGTCAACAAGTGAATGTCCCATAGACGAAGAATATACCTAGACACCGCATATCACCACGGTAGCGTGTCAATTTTATGTCGGTGTGAGTTTGTGAATCTGCGTTAGTGTGCGTGTTTAGGCAAGTGATTACTAGTACAGGATTTATAGATAAGAAAATTATCGATAATTTATGATTTACAAATATTTACTTCATGCAAAATCGTAATTGACTCATCTTAATTATGATTTCGAATTACTACGAGTAATTTATATAAGTTCACACATACGTATCATAATACAAATCTTAAAGACGAATCTGTAAACATCGATATTAGTATGTACAATTTAATACAATAGTAAAGCCTCATTGGTAATGCGCATAACCATCACAAGGTCATCGGTTCGAATCCTATGTCGGAAAATACGAATTATTCGATAAAAAAAAATCTAGTCCGGAGTCTGGCACTGTGCTTGGTATAATATCAATAGACCCATCCTCTACTACATGAGACCTTACATTGTTGAACGACAAGTGAGTGTACACAGTACACCACTCCCACTCCCGCTTGGGGAATATAGGCGTAGTGGTGGTAACAATTTTTACATCACATTTATCCTACGTTTGCACGTGCGCTTTTTCAATGCACGTTAGTCATGAAACTAGGATATATGGTCAGCGCATATCGCTGAAGTAGCGTGGGAGTTTGTGGATCTGCATTAGTGTACTTTAATAGGGAAGTGATTACTAGGACAGGCCTTATCAACGTAAAAGACAATAGATGATTAAAGAACATATTTATTTCACCGAACAGAAAATCTTAAGTTATCTGCGAATCTATACTAAATGTGTTCATTTATTAAATAACATTAGTGTACAACTGAGACACGTGGAATTATATCAATTCACACCATTTTTAATCTACCCCTGCTGTTTGTGTATAAGGGGTTAATTAAAGTTGAATCATTAATACAGAAAAAACATTGGAGCAATCAGTTCAGTTCAATTTGTGATAATTGAAGATATATCATCTTACACTTTGTTAATTCTGAAAAATCCTTAGTAAATATATCAAAAGTAATAACTAAAATAACTCGAGTTGTTATCACCTGGAGGTACAGATTTGCTACTAGACCAATAAGGTACTTAAATAATATTTTTTAATACTGAGTTCTTAGATTCACGCGAATATTACACACGAAATAAAACTATTTTTCGGATTTTATCGCGGTTTATTTTTTATTTTACGTTCCCGACGTTTCGAATGCTTTGCAGCACCCATGGTCACGGGAAGGACTGAGGTGTTAGATGTCCAAAAGGCATAGTTGTTCCGGGGTACCCTCAAACTTTTTAATTATATTTTTGGTCCGATCTACGCAGAATGAGCTCACGGTGTCTTGAGGTCTCGCAGTGCTGTTCTTGGTTTTGGATTTTCTACTTGCTAACCGCAACCGCGTGCCGGCGATAATGAAAGGGGAGGTACCTTTTAAACGTTTTAGCACTCAAACGCGGATTCTAAATCACGATAATCAATAGTTCCATCACGCGGATATCAACATGCTTTTCAGGGTTCAGATTTATCTACATATGGGCATGGCATACAACGCACCCTCACGGGGTGGAGGGCACAATGCCAACTCATATAGAGTTCAAACCTCTAATCTTCAGTATAAGCAGTACTACCCAAAAGGCAAAACTTCATTTCGCAACCGAGGGTCTATATGCCATCATAATATAAAGCTTCCAGTGAGGTAAGTAGTTTAAGAAGTGTTTTATATCAGGGAAAACGCTATAAAGATGAAATAATCATAAATAGGTCCTACCCCCGATTGGGGAATATCCCACCCCCGATTGGGGAATATAGACGTGACAGTGTTTATCTAGATATTCTATCCTTACTAAATTTCATCCAAATTCGTTTAGTCATTATGACGTAAATAGGAATTGTTAATGTTTCAGTATTAATTTATTAATATCGACAGTACGCGATAGGCGCTGTAGGACATCACTATTGGAGAAGCGTAAAATAATGCATATTTAAAATACAAATTAAAGCTTTAAACTCACAGTAAATTATCACCGTATATTAATTATATGACGTCAATAACGTATATATTTCATGTAAAATCCATAATTTTGCTGTGAAACTTCCCTATAATATAATAAGAGGCAATAAATACATACGTGTGAAATGATAATTCAGGACTTTTTACTCCTCCTTTGGTTGTCCTTGATTTACAAAATAAAGCACAACACGACATATTTTCACTGTATTAAAGTATATTTGGTGAAAAGCTTAGGGGATATTACATCCCCCTGTCTCACCCCTCTGCGCAGCTCAATGGGGTTGGTTTTTTGTTCCTGGAGCTGAACGGTCATAGTGGCGGTATCATATAAACATCTCAGCACTTCGATATAACGCCAGTCAATACAACATCGTTGCAGAACATCCAGAACTGCCCAGGTTTCGATGGAGTCGAAGGCTTTTTCGTAGTCCACGAAAGCCATACACAGCGGCTGATTGTACTCTTCAGTTTTCTGTACAATCTGCCGAACAGTATGGATGTGGTCCACGGTGCTGAAGCCTTTTCGAAACCCGGCTTGCTCTGGTGGCTGAAACTCGTCGAGTTTTCTGGCGAGGCAGTTTGTGACTACTCTCGAGAACAGCTTGTATACATGGCTCAGAAGTGAGATGGGTCTGTAGTTCTTCAGCAAGGCTTTATCGCCTTTTTTGAAGAACAGAGCCACCGCACTCCCGCTTCACGCTTTAGGTGTTAGGCCCTGGTGAATGATGGAATTGAAAAGGCTTGCCAGCTCTTTGAGAACCGGAGTCCCATCAGCTTTGAGGAGCTCGGTAGTAATTCCATCATCACCAGGAGATTTATTGTTCTTAAGTTGCTCGAGAGCCGCCTTGACCTCGCCCTGATCAACATCTGGGATGTCTTCCGTGTATTGGCGCGTAAGTGGGGCTCTGTGGTCATCATCGCTTAAGCTGTAAGCTTTTCACCAACGCGCTTGAAGACGTCTTTAAGACGCTAAACTGGGCGGGACGGGGCGTGAATATAGACGGTGAGTGCATCTCGCATCTTCGGTTTGCCGACGACTTCGTCATAATAGCAGAGACGCTGGAACAGTTAAGCGAGATGCTGCACAGCCTAAATGTAGCCTCTCGACGTGTTGGTCTCGGCATGAATTTGGATAAAACCAAGATCATGTTCAATGAACATGTCACGCCGAGACCAGTCTACGTCGAAGAATCGATGCTCGAAGTTGTTTGAGAATACACCTACCTTGGGCAGATTATCCAGCTTGGTAGGAACAACTTCGAGGAAGAAGTCGACAGAAGGATCCAGTTGGGCTGGGCGGCATTCAGCAAACTACGTCGGGTTTTCTCTTCGCCTTTACCGCAATGCCTGAAGACGAAAGTCTACAACCAGTGCGTTCTACCAGTCATGGCATACGCTGTCGAGACGTGGACACTTACAGTAGGGCTAGTCCATAGGCTCAAAGTCGCGCAGCGAGCTATGGAGCGGGCTATGCTCGGAGTCTCTTTGAGGGATAAACTCCGAAATGAAGTTATCCGTCAAAGAACCAAAGTAGTTGACATAGCCCGCAGAGTGAGCTCTCTAAAGTGGCAGTGGGCTGGCCATGTCTGTCGAAGAACCGATGGCCGATGGAGCAGACGAGTTTTAGAGTGGAGACCACGACTCGGCAAACGTAAGGTAGGGCGCCCCCCTAGGTGGACCGACGACCTGAAGAAGGTCGCAGGGTGGGACTGGATGCGGAAGGCGGAGGACCGTGTATTGTGGCGCAAATTGGGAGAGGCCTATGTCCAGCAGTGGACTGCAATAGGCTGATTTGATTGATTGAAAGTATATTTACTTAACACAATAATTTTCATTCATATTTTAACCGCTGACACGGACGGGGCGCATTTGTTATGGCCGAAACATCGGACACAACAGGCTACGAAGCACACGTACAGTGCGACGTTGCCAATCTTACAATAGCTTTCTCATTCACTCAAAATGGTGATCCGTGTAATTAAGAGAGAAAAAAGACAATGTGTTGAACGATGACCGGCGGAGCGGCAACGTCGTATGACTCCCTCCAGGTAATTTTACCTTCATGGAATGTCCAATGTCACCGATCGCCCCACCAAGCCATCCCGTAGTCTTTACGTCACAATAAACAATAATTAAGAATCACAAAGTAAGGAATCTTTTAATAAGTTATTTTGTTTTAATTTATATATTATGAATGAGTATTTACGCTGTGCGATTTAATTTGCAATTTCAATTTTCGTTTCAGTGAATGAAACTGTGATTTTGTTATTTCTTTTGATATACAAAGAGTAGCAAAGTGGAGGTTCATACTTTATTATGAAAAATTTAATTTTTTAAACTATTAACATTTTTTTAATGATTCTTATCTGTAAAATTAAAATGATAAAAGGTATAATTATTGCACTATAATTATCTTATAATTTTTGTTTTTGCTTCATTACGGATTATAGACTAAAAGTTAAAATAGATTCCTAATCAAGACTATCTTACGATACTAGGTTTTAAAAAAAACTAAGCGGAAATGAGACGTTTCGTTCGGGATGCGTTTTTAAAGATGTAATGTCACGAATATTAAAATTGATAAATAAATATAAATATTTTGTTTTAGGTTCTTCAGGGAGTCCAGAGAAAATGAAGATATTTACTTAAAAAATATTTATATGATAGCATTCTTCAATGCCTTTTTAAACAAAGGGATAAAAAGTTTGATTATTCACAAAATCATTTATACGAAATTTCCAAATGTGAACATAACGTGCTGAAGCATAAATTATCTCATTTCAAATCAGACTTTAAAAATAAATGGGCTGCTGCTTCTAATAAAAGGGGATGTTTTTAAAAAAAACAATGAAAGATTGGTACATGGTGTTATTGTTTTACCACTGATGACGACTTCACGAGCAAGTGGACGGCCGCAAAAGATATTCTCAGAATCAAGTAAGCGTATCATAATGACAAAGACAAAAGGTTTACGGCAGTACATGGACGCAGATCAATTAACGTTTTCCGCACAAATGAGCTTAACCTTCCTCGGTTCTTCGGGTCATATTGACCCGAAACTGAAATTTAACTGGCCATAAAAGTCTTAATTATTAATATAATTTATAACGACTTCATGATAATTATTAATTATGCATTCACTATATTTTAGTATTGTAAAATTATGGTGAAGTCTCTTATCTTTAGAAAATAAGTTTTTTCCGTCTTAGGTTCCTCGGGTCAATAATACCCGAGTATGAAAATGATCCTCGGGTCAGAAAAGCCCGTGTTCTTCAAACAATAATGCTTTGTTGCATTCTAAGAATATACTTACAATTTATAAATGTTAGTCATATCTCAATCACTTAGCGTGTTATTGTTGAAGGTAGTTTGAGCAAAACTGTTTATTTACATTTGTATGCGGTTAGATTACATTACTTACGTGAGACGGTTACTTTTATTTGATTCATTGGTTGTTTGGACTTGATGTGTTCCGCTGGTGTTTGAAATGACTTACAATTTGTTTGAAGCTATGATTACGCAAATCCTAAATTACGATATAAATTTCTAAAATGAAATAATTAGTGAAACGGAGAATAGTTTGGATGAAAATCCTACCGACAATATTCAACCAAATAGCGATGAAGAGCCTCTTTCAAGATACATTACCAATACCAGTGCTAATAAATAATGTATGTAATAGTGAATTTGTCTGGTCAAGAGCCCCATTGGAAGTCAAGAGGTCGTTTGAGTAGTGCAAACCTAATAAAACTTACACCGGGCATTACCAGGTACGCCGGTAATCGCATAAATACATTTAGAAGTTCTTTTGATTTATTTCTAAATAATAAATAAATCAAAAGAACTTCTAAATGTATTTATGTCTAAATGAACTAGTAAATGCTTCACGGGAATTAGTACAATGAGTGCAGTTAGGTGTTACTGAGACAACGAATGCTTCCACTACTCAGAGTTCTAATAAAAGAAAAAAGTGTAGTGTACGTCCACCTTCAAAAATGTAAAAACTTCAAAAATCTATAAAAAATGTTAGAAACATATATGTCCGAAATTTCTGAAATTTTGTGCCTTTCGTGTTGCCAAGTAAATGTGTAGTATATATATAGTCGTTTAATGTTTCCTTATATTTATTTAATAAATGTGTCTAAGTAATAATTAATTTTGTATTTAATTTAAAACATTTGCTTCATATTTTTGAAATCGGGTCAACATGACCCGAAGGCCTCAAGTGTACATAGTATTTGAAGAACCGAGGAAGGTTAAGGGCGACTTGAAACGTAGATGCCTCTACTGTTATAAAAGAAATTACAAAATCACTTAGAGCATTTCGACTTCGCAAATCAATCACGAAAGCTCAAAATATTTCTTTTGGGTTGTGACCTACAGAAGCTCTTTCTATGTTTAGGGAAGGAGATTTTACAAGATAACAGTACAATCTTGTACAAAAGGCGGCCGGCCGATCACCGATTCCCATGCTACTCTATTTAACAAAAAACAAAAAGGCTATGCTATCCAAAACCAGAAGCATTTTGTATAACATCCACATGAGACGAGGTGAAATCTTCCAAGCAGTACTAGATCAAACTTGTTCTCGATTATGTATCTAAAAAAATTATAAAATGTGACGAAGAAGAAAAGTACAACATGGAACTTGTTTCTAAATGGGGTTGTGACGGATCCCAGCAGAGTAGATTTAAGCAAAAATTCGAAATTTCTACATACTCTGACACAAATATACGTCAAAGTTCCTTTGTGCCACTTAAGACTAGGTATCAAAAATTATAAAGGAAATAAATTATTGTGGCAAAATCCGTTATCATCATCTCCTCGATATTGCAGGCCCATAAGAACAAGATTTATTCAGAAATCCAAAGATGTGACAAAGGATGAGATTCAGTACGTAAACCGCCAAATAGAACTTCTACAGAAAACTAGAATAGTATTATGGGTGGGTCTCATTGTGAAGTTAACCAATCACACATTTTTATTCACTATTGTCGATGCCAAGATATGTAATGCTGCGATACATTATCTGCGACGCGGAGCGGAGCGACTACTACTACCTGTGTGGAGCGACTAAGGATGCAAACGATACATCAATGTTTTAAAATATCGAGGTTTCATTTATAAACATCGATGTTAAACTACAAGAAAACGTCGATACATCGATCATTAAGAACGATGTTTTATGAACGATATTTTATTGCAGCGGCATCTCTTTGTATAGCCCAGTCATTTAAGCTTAAATAAGGTAAGAATCTCGGAATTCGAGATACCCAGCTGTAAGTCTGTAAATACTTGTATATTGACACCCTAAAAGTTGTCTCAAAACCTACATATGGTAGGGTGTACGCAACTATTAAATTTCAAGGTCAAAAGTCGCAAAAATCGTTTTTTTGCGCTTTTTTTATAAATATCTCATTTCCTATGGGTTTTTGATATTTGTATTTATTATCAATATTGTAGAATACAAAATTCTCTACAAATTTTGTTTAGAATTTTTTTTATACGGTGAATCGTTTTCGAGATAGAGGGCGGAGAGCGCGCGGTCACAGGATCACTTCAGGTCAACCGGTGCCTCCGGTCGAAAACACGCCATATATAGTTGATGAACCATCGATCAATCAATGATTATAAATACTTGTCAATTTTTATTAACTATTATATTATATTTTATCTTTTTCTTCATGTATTAAATCTATATCTATTCAATAATACTGATAACCGTTTCCTAAAATTAAAAAATAATTAAGGGAAAAACTTAAATCATAATATAATTATATTCCCATTTACACTAATGACATTTTAAATTGAAAATAATTAAGTGCATCTTCTTTAAAATGTGCAGCTTTCAAATATTCCACCAACAAGTGCAGCTGCTCATCAACATTTCAAACGTGTATATTATCAAGTTCAAACTTGGTTAGGGCATGATTTGGAACCCCAGGTATGGGGTTGGGCAATGCAAAACGATTTTCTGGAGCCTATCATTACAATTTTACCACCTGCTCCAGAAGATTTGCTAAATACAATTTTCTGCAACTGCAAGAGTGGTTGTGGTTCGCGATGCGGATGCAGGAAAGCGGGCTTGCAATGCTCTTTAGCTTGTGGCCAATGTAATGGGCAAGCTTGTCTCAATGCTCTACCATATCAGAGCGACATTAACGAAGATGCAACCTTTGACCCCGAAATCATGGAAGAACTTGAGACAAATTTCGTTGAAGACGATAATGAAGACCAGTTTGAAATTTACCAGCGGCCGGAAGACGACGATGAAGAGGAAGAAGATGATTATATAAATTTTAAATTGTTGTTTTTGTACCCTTTATTCCATTTTTTTACTTTTAATAAAAATAAACGTATTGAATGATATTTTTTAATAAAAAGATTAATTCATAATTTATTTGTTTTTTTTTTCATCATGTAAGAAGTTATTAATATTAATTAGGTTAAAATTCAAATATAATTCCTATATTTTCATTAACAATTCGGCAATTACATGGGCAGGTAAAGTGTTGTTAAATAAATTAATACTGAATAAAAAGTGGATAGGTTAGGAAAAAAATGATAAAATATAATATAATAGTTAATAAAAATTTACAAATATTTATAATCAGTGATTTATCGATAGTTCATCAACTATATATGGCGCGTTTTCGACCGGAGGCACCGGTTGACCTGAAGTGATCCTGTGACCACGCGCTCTCCGCCCTCTATCTCGAAAACGGTTCACCGTATAAAAAAATTTTTTAAACAAAATTTGTAGAGAATTTTGTATTCTACAATAATGATAATAAATACAAATAGCAAAAAACCCATAGGAAATGAGATAATTTTATATAAAACCTATTATTTTTTATAAATGTGGGGCGACAACTGTATTTCCATATTTATATAAACTGGCTATGAAACATTTGCCAATAGTTGCAACTTCTGTCCCCAGTGAAAGGTTATTTTCTGAAGCTGGAGCTGTAATTACTTAAGAAAGAAACCGATTGCTCGGCAGAAGATTATCGAAATTATTATTTTTGAATTCTATAATGAGAAACAAATAGTTAATAACTTTTGTTTAATTCCTCTCATAATAAATTTGATTATCTTTTTCTATCTGATATTTGTTTCATTTGTGGTTCTACCAGTCTTCGTATCCTAATACATTATAACTGTATTATTTTAAGTAACTAATTGTTTATCAGTTATCATGATTACCAAAATGAATCTATCTATATATCAAGATTGTTTTATAAGAAAACACCTTTTCTCTGTATTTCAAGTCCTTAATTTAAGGTATTTGAAAAACATCGAGAAAACATCGATATATCGTTCATAAACATCGATATTTTGAACATCGATGTTACAGTTTTAAAAACATCGATATTTTGTTATCGATGTTTTTTATGAACGATGTTGCATCCCTAGGAGCGACTTCAAAAGATTTTAATGACTTATCGAAGAAAGGCCATCTAAATCCAGAAGCTCTACATTTTGGAATTTCCGTTATCCACGCTGAAATACAGATGTTCAAGTCAATTCTATATATATATAAATATATATATATATATATATATATATATATATATATATATATATATATATATATATATATATATATACGGTAAATATTCTAGTAGACATCGTGGTGAATATTTTGTTAATAAATTGAATTTTTTTATAACTTGAGATGAAGGTAAGGAGTATGATTCCTTTGGAGAAGACACGCACAACAACGAAGTCGTAAGACACTTATGAGTGTTTTGTATTTCAATGAATTGGATCTGCTTATATTGAAATATGTTATACATTTATGATGAAGGTATGATTCCTCTGGAGAAATACACCCACAAATGACTTGTAAGACAATCATGTGTGTATTGTTTTTCAATAAATTGGATATGTTACTGAATAATTTTAAAACTGAGATGGTAATTTATTAAAGGAATCTATTCACAAAAGAGACATAAGACAAATGCGAGTGAGGTAAATCCGGTAATTGAAGTTAAGAAAATCATTGTTCAATATTATTATATTTTTTAAGATTATTTTCTCTTTTTTTCTTAAACCAAGCATGACAGGCTAAATAATTTATTCTAAAATATGGATGCGATGTTAAAAATTTTCTAGTGATGCGACAAGTATTTAGAATGATGGCTTTCTGTACTAAATTAAATGTATGAGTTGGTGTTTTAGTATATTTGAGGCTTTGGAGAACAACAACTTTTACACCAGTTGATTACTAATGGAACAATATGCACTGTCTGCTTTCCACTGTGTTTTTAATTCTACTCTTGTATATAGTACTCTGTGATTCTACTGCAAGATTTAGGTATTTTGTGAGCTCATCAGATATTGTTGATTGGATATTATGGGGGTTAGGAATGACTATATTAATAGTTTATACTGTGTTACTGTCCTTAACGTGAAGAGTTATGACTGGTCTAATATAATGGATCGCTTTGTCTGTAATTACAGTTCTATCCCAGTAATTTTTTACGTCTTTGTTTTCAAGCACTGTGTTTCGTTTGTATTCATAAAAAGAGTTTTTTGTACAAATTGTATTGGTGGGCCGTTGGTGTATTATTGCTGCCACTTGGTCGTAGAGGTGTTTTAATAAGTTTGGATGATGATGATCCAAACTGATTACAAACACCGCTGGTATTGCGCCGGTGTGTTGAGTGGTTTCGGAGGCAGAGTTACAGTGTCGGCATGAATCTGTCGATAAGTTTGGGTCCTTGATAATGCTTTTTATAGTTGCGAGTGACAATAATTTGGTCTTGAATTGCAAGAATGAAGCCGTTAGTCTCTGAAAACTGTTATCCTCGTTAAAGCCATTCGTTCGACGACAAGCGACTTTACATTATCCGCGTGTCTTTGGCCCAAATCGGATCGGTCTCCCATGAATTGATTTCCGAACCTACCTTGCTATTGTGTCACGCATATATGTAAGTTTTTCCATGGAGGATTTTGTGTGATGCTTTCGATGTGTTGTCATAATTCTGTTTGTTATACGCTGCAGTTATTTATGATCTGTGTTTGACCAGTTTATGTTTTCGAATAAATAAGTAAGTATTTGGATGGCGAAAGTATTCATGGTCGTTATTATATTTATAGAATTGAAGCATGTTTCTAAAATCTGATTAAGGGGTTATTTAAATTTTCATGTTAGTCAGTTTGTATATAGTACTCTGTGATGTTAGTCCTTGCTTTGTTTCCTTCTGCTGGATTTATCGACACTGATTAAATCCTAAATATTTGCATACACTATATTCATCCATGGGTTCTATTTGTTCACCAGTATCCAATACGTAACTATTGCTCTCGATTTTATCGATGATTGATGATTTATAACTGCAGGGAGAATTTGGGTGATATCTCCTATGCGAAATAGATCGTTTTTATTGCCAGCATACATTTTAATATTATCCATGAAAAAAAAGGTAAGAATGAATAAATGATGAGTCAAGTTCATGCAAATTCGAGACATGATTATTATTGTCGAGAAGAGAGAGAATCATAGAGAGGATAGAGTGCCAAACAGAACCGAAGACGACTGAGAGCATCCCCTTGAAAGATGCCATATCGTATGCGGATCGGTTCGGTAGTAATTGAAATAGAACATTTTAAGTATAGTTTGCCAATTTTGCATTGATGATTTCAAGAACATAATAATGGTGGGGCAGATTTTATACAGCTGAAGCATTTGTAGAAACCAACAATGTGGAACAAAATCAAAGGCTTTCCTATGATCAATAAATATGCTGTAGATACTATGTTTCTCCCTGTATGCTTCGTTCATTGTGATTGCATTATTAACAGTGTTGGGCACTAATTGTTTAATTGTTCTATTGTAGGATCAAACAATTGAAATTTCAATCGCAGAAAACATCAATTGCAATTGACGATTGAAAAATTAATTGTTAATTGTAGGTTTCACAATTAACAATTGATCAATGGTAATTGTAAAACGTTGCAATTACCATTGATCAATTGTTAATCGTTTTTTGCATGTTTACGATTAAACAATTAACAATTAAACAGACAACAGAATATATTTTAAACACATCCAAGATGGCGGACGTGACTTTTGAAGTAAAATGGGTGTCACTTTTGGGGTTTCGGGAATAATGATTGCGAATATGGCGTGAATTTTTGAAATAGATGTCGCACGCGACTTTTGAAGTTAAATCAATATGGGTGTCACATTTGCGATATTAGGGCATGCTGATTACGAATATGACGTTAATTTCTGGATCTAAGATGGCGGACGTGACTTTTTTAACAAAATCAATATGCGAGTCACTTTAATGGTTTTGAGGGATGTTAATAGCGAAAATAATGTTAATTTTAAAATCCAAGATGGCGGCCGCGACTTTTTATGAAAATCAATATGGGTATCGATTTCGGGGTTTTAGGGGATGCTGATTACGAATATGGCATTAGTTTCTGGATCCAAGATGGCGGACGCGACTTTTTATAAAAATCTATATGGGTATCGATTTCAGGGTTTAGGTTATGCTGATAACAAATATACCGATAATTTTAAAATCCGAGATGGCGTCGCGACTTTTTATGAAAATCGATATGGATATCGATTTCGGGGGTTTAGGGGATGTTGATTAAGAATATGGCGTTAGTTTCTGGATTCAGGATGGCGGACGTGACTTTTGAAATAAAATCAATATGGGTGTCACTTTTAGGGTTTTAAGGAATGCTGAGTAGAAATATAACGTTATTTAAAAATCCAAGACGGCGGACGTGATTCTTGATGTAAAATCAATATAGGTGTCACTTTTGGGGTTTTAGGGAATGCTGATAACGAATATGGCGTTAACATTTGAAACCGAGATGGCGGACGCGACTTTTGGAGTTAAATCGATATGGGTTTCATTTTTGGGGTTTATAGTTTATCATATTTTTGCACCTTTTTTATTATTTTTCTTTGTTTTTATGTATCTTTTATATTCATTTACACAATGTTATCCATGTTTCCGTTTGAGGTGACTCAGAAAATTGGATGTACAGTTGTCGAATCCTCTGATTTTAGTAGTGAAAGGCGAGCATTTAGTACACAGAACTGTGATTATATGTGCAAGTGCAAGACGCGGGGGTGAAGATATTGACGTGATTGAGCTCGGCCCTGAAGACTGCCCATCTCGATCTAACTGTTCATTGATGTTCGTATCCGACGTGTTATCTGATATATAACTATATTCCTTTTCATCCATAATGACTATAATATCCAAAAAGGGTGGAAATATTCGTTGAAATATGCGAATATACTTAATAGAAAATTCGTAAGTTCAAATACCTACTACTATAAGTACACACACAAAAGTACTCTGAAGTGAGATCGTGTTGAAATGTAGGCGATACTTTGCGTTTCGAAAAAAGTTATGACAATATGTAGGCGTGGTATGTGGTGTGCCCTACCACACTGTACTATAACACAGTAAAACATCTTAGTACTTACGGTCCGAATCAAACTCACGCACACAGACGCGCGCTCTACACGCCTTCTCGATAGTTTGCCGCATGTAATAAGTCGCGGTGGCATGCACGTCCGAGACGGACGCTTTTTTTACAACTTACATTAGAACGTTTTGTGAATAAATAACCTGTTCGAACTCTTTACTCTCTGCCTACCCCACAAGGGATCTGGCGTGACAATATAGATAGATAGAAAATTAATACAAATTTAAATACTTTGGCTTTTTGTGCTATTAGGCCTTAATATTTAGAATAAAATGACCACTTTAAACTTATTAGTTACTACATCGCTATTTGCTTATTGCTATCAAAATCGATACATGAGGGCTTGTATGGTTTCTCAATATGTATCTATTATTAGAATTAAAATAATGGCCACTCGAATCTCCAAATTGATATTTAGTAACTCATGTGGTTTTTAACATATATCATAACATATATTATAACATATATAAACTCTCAATAAGAATGAGATACGAGAATACTTATATATAATGAGAATACTTATTCGTAAAAGAAGAAAACGTGTTTCTAGAAACAATTTGCAATAAAGGTAAATAATATATTCTTGAGCATAAAAATTAAAATTATAAACGTTTTCATTATGCTGTTATTGCACAATGTCTATGTTAAATTGTATTACTCTGCACTCATATCGAAAAAATACAGGCGTATAACCACTGCAGTAGATTAGTTTTAATAAATGACAAAAAGTAAATCCAATAAAAGGTGCTAAACTTAACAGCGTTCTGACGGGAGTGTAATTATGCCACTAAAACGGCTTAGATGAGTTACTGGATAGATAGATACTGTGGCACTACCGACCGACTTTACCTACCTACGCACGTGCACTTTGTCGGCTCGTGTCGGTGCCGAAAGGCGACGAGTGCCACCCATAGTTTATTCTAAATTACGTATTGTACCTTATTTAGGGTATCTATACTTCATACTTTATGAGAACTGTAAAGTACGCGAAAATTGATTTTTTAAGATTCATTTTACATAAAGCATTAAAAAGAAAATAATTGATCGCATTAAAAGCAAAGTGCATGATACTGAGTTCTTAGATTTACACGAATATTACACATGAAATAAAACTATTTTTTCTGATTCTATCGCGGTTTATAACGGTTTTTTAACGCCGGGAACTTAAAAATAAAAAATAAACCGTGATAAAATCCGTTTTTTTTTCTAAAGTGGATGATGTCTATGCGCGCCCCTCTACTTCTCGTGTCACCGCCGCGCCCGCAGCCCATGTCCCGCCACGCGTCGCCGTTCGTCGGGCTCCCCTAACGTCGTCGGTAGGGTTGAGCGTGCCCGACAGGCACACCGGTCCGCAGCAACCGCCAGCCGGCAGATCGATGCCGCTGCTGCGCACGCCTTCCCCCGAACCGCGCACCTCTGCACCCGCGTCGCTTGCGCCGTTCGCACTCCTCACGCCCGCCACACGCGACCTCCGCATCCTGCGCATCTCTTGCGTTGAGCGACTTTAACGCAAGCGAGTTCGCGCGCCCATCGCCGGGCCCCGTTCGCAGACCACGCGACTTCTCAGACAACGAGCTGAACGACGGGGTTTCAGAAGAGACCAAGCGTCTTTATACAGCCCCGCCCAGCCCCATACCACGACGTTACGCCGATGTTGCCCGAAATCCCGCTCGCCTCGCCCCGCCTCCCGAGAAGCAGAGGCAGAAGCAGTAGCGGAGGCACTTCAGGACGCTGAAGATCTCGCTCGGTCACGCACCCAACGCACGCCGCCCCTATGGACAAGGCGTGCGTTTCTCACCCAGGACAAGGAATACCGGGTTATCCAGTCCTACCTCTATGTCTTGGAGAATGAGAACATCGCCTGATTCCCGTACTCTCTCCCGGCGGAGAAGAGCTTGAAGGTGGCAATCCGGGGTCTACCGGAGAACACCGACCCCGAAGACATTCTGGCGGAGCTCACCAACCTAGGGTTTGGAGTGGCGATCAAACAGCCGTCGAAAACGGTCGATATTTGACGTCGCGCTCACGAAATAAATCGAAAAATTCCATAAAATCGGCTATATAACAGATACAAACATGATTTTAGTGTTAAAGTGTTCATTAAAGTGTAGTGCATGTGCTGGCGTGTGTTCCTGGAGCCGGCGGCGGCCCTCTGAAGTAGAAACAGGGCGTACCTACTCCGGAGGGAACGGAAGAGTCTACGGTGTACATCCTTCTCAATCAGAGTTTTTATCTTAGGATGTTGCTACATCACGTTCGCGGTCCAACCTCATTCGAGTACTTAAAAACCGTTGACGGTGTTCTCAAAGAGACCTATCAAGCAGCCAACACCGTTCATGGCGACCCTGCGGGAGTCGGCCACCCGTGTTGCGCGAATTTGACGCCGTCCGTACTTAGAATGGAATTTTTAAGAGATTTTATTACGCTGTGACAATGGGACTGATACACTTTGATCTGTGTGAACAATTGGACGTTGTTATAAAGGAAAATTATTACACAAAAAAATGGGAAAGCAACAATCTAAGGACGAAACAATAATCGTGCAAAATTCGGCTGCAGGAGACAATAATTCAGTAGTGGATAATTTTCAATTCCATCTGTTCACTACTAACATTCTATTATCGTTGATAGTATTGGTTATTTTCTTGCGGCTCCTGTACCTCTTATACAGAGCCTACAAAAGATGCCACGTTAATTGGATTGGTAATGAAATAAATCATGTTACGTGGAAGAGATCCTTGCTTCGACAAAAATCGTTATCGAAGGCTACCAGCGCCGGTTGGGAAGATGATCCGAAAGTTTAAAGTGTAGCGCGAATATGATATAGAGTAATTTGAGTGCGTATAAATATAATCATCGAGTGCGTGTTTTATACTATCTAGTAGTACGTACGGTCGTACAATTATGTACACAGCAAAATTATATTACTGGACTTTAGATTGATTTTTAAGTTAAAGGTAAATGTGATTTTATTAAAAGTGCAGTTTAGTCTTTGTGTATCGATTATATAATGTTTTATAGATACATATTTTTGTATGGTTTAACGCGCAATCTATATATTATACTCTGCAGTTTGTTGATAAGTTATGGCTGATGAATTGCAAAGATTATATAAAGAAATAAAGGAGATTAGGACATATTTGATTAAGATTGGACCAAAACGACGTCAAGTACATATACTAGAAAGAAAAATAAATGAGGCTAATGATATATTTAATCGATAGTCTTACTTTTTAAATATATTCAATTAGAATATTAGAGAAGGAAAAATTAAAGATGCCTTAATACCTTGTTACGTCGTAACAAAGTTTTAAAAATATAAAATAAAAATAAATAATCTTTACACACAAACAAACAAAATAACTAGTTGTTACATCGAATGGAAACCGCGCGCCTTAACTAGTGATAGTATCATAATGACCATATAAGGTATTCGTTGGCACCGGAAATCAAATTCCTTCTAGAACACCTAATAAGAAACGCCCACAACATAGAAGGATCTAGAAATAATACAATAGCGAAAAACGGGGCAATGATCCTATGTCGCTCGGTTCGATTATTGCTATCTTAGTCCCACAAGAATTTTATAAAAAACAGACAATAGTTTAGGGCGTGCCTTGCTTCGGTTGAGCCGTTCTTTCCATATCTCTGTCCTCGTCTCAGACGAAGGATCAAGAGATCTGGGGAGTGCGCACTGTTGCCTCAGGCAGGAAGTAGGCCGTCCTGAGACAGTATATAAAAACGAATTCGCGCAGGAACAAAGCCTTTTTCGACGCCAGAGCTCGCACGACAACAATTCAGTTCAGTTCAAACAGTGCTTTATTAAAATAATAAATAAAAGTTTAGATTAGCAACACTTTTCAACCCCCTTGTGAAGTTTAATATAATTAATTCCAATAGTTCTGATTGCTGTTAACTAATTTTTCGTGTCTGGATTAATTCGATTACTATTCAACAAGTGATTTGTTCTACCTTTTAATACTGTATTTTTCTACGGCTATATATATTTCTTAATAGTGGGTTAACAACGTAACAAAATGTGACAGCGAGCATCTTAAAATTTGCAAAATGTAACTTTATCTATTTAATCATTCCGATAAGTTTTGAATAGGTTTCACCGTGGTATGTTTCTTCATTTCTATTATCATATTAATTTCGTCCAAATCGGTCCAGCCTCCACAAGAATCCAGGAGAGATATGGCCGCGATAATTAATTCCCACTGTGCATTCCACGCGTGTGTTATTTAACATCGGTGGCTTGTGAGTATCTCATCATCATCATCATTTCAGCCTATACATGTCCACTGCTGAACATAGGCCTCCCCAATCGCTTTCCAGCGTAACCGGTCCGATGCCACCTGCATCCAACGATTTCCTGCGATTTTCACAAGATCGTCGGTCCATCTGGCAAGCGGTCGTCCTACGCTGCGCTTGCCAATACGTGGTCTTCGCTCTAGAATCTTTCTGCCCCAACGCCCGTCCGATCTTCGCGCTATGTGGCCAGCCCATTGCCACTTCAGCATGCTAATCCTGAGGGCTATGTCGGTGACCTTGGTTCTTCTACGAATCTCCTCATTCCTGATTCGATCACGTAGAGAAACGCCGAGCATAGCTCTTTCCATAGCTCGCTGAGCAACTTTGAGCTTTTTTATGAGACCTATTGTAAGAGACCACGTCTCTGATCCATATGTCATCACTGGTAACACACATTGACTAAAAACTTTAGTCTTTAGGCACTGAGGTATTTTGGATGAGAAGATGTTGCGCAGTTTCCCGAACGCTGCCCAGCCGAGTTGGATTCGTCGATTGACCTCTCTCTCAAAGTTGGACCTACCTAACCGGACTGCCTGTCCCAGGTAAATGTAATGTGAGTATCTATTGTTCTAAAATACTTGTTGTTAAAATTCCGTAAATATTAAATTTCTAAACAGCAAGCTTTTGGTTTTTGTTAATCTATTAAAATTGCCACCGAAAAATTGTATAATGTAACACAAATTTATTTGCTAGATTGATGTCACGATAAGAGGGTTTTCTCAATATACCCGACAAAATAAATATTAATGGTCATTGTTTCGCTCGATGTTTTTATAGAACTACCGTATTGTGTAAAAATTAAAATCTTTTGTACCTCATAGCGTAGTGGAGTGGTAATAGTCCAAGATATAAACAGTTGGGGTTTGATTCTGGGTTGGGTAATAATGTGTAATTAAATATTTGTTTTTCCTTTGTATTATATTTCAACCGGACATAAATATCACTACTCCATTTCGTGAAATTTTTAATTTCTTCGCGAAAGATGCCGACGCCCACTCCTGGTCTCACCTAGTGTAAGGACAAATATAGCCCGCCTTCTAAAGTCCTTCAAACAAAGATTAAAGATAACAATAATAATCATACAAAAAACTAGCTCAGGAAAGTTGCAGTCAGTTTAACTTCGACCAGGAAGACTGGGCCAACTGGCTGACAACTATAAAAAATTTCTTTCGCACTTTCAAGGTCGCAACTATTTTTAATAAATTACCTCATAACGATCCTCGTCCTTATGTTACGGTTTCAATTGCTAATTATCCTAACTTAAAATATTTAGGTCTATTAGATTCGGGTTCAGCTATTACCATTTTAGGGAATAATTCCCATTTACAACTTCTAAAAGCAGGGTTCATATTGAACACTGCTGATATATTAACAGTTACGACTGCAGGCGGTCAGTCTTATCATTCTATTGGTAATATTCTGTTACCTATAGTTTTCGAAAATATAATTAAAATATTAACCGTTCATGTAATACAAGAAATAGATTCGTATTTAATTCTTGGCATTAATTTTTGGAAAAAAAAAAATATTTGGCCTACATATTTACCTAACTTAGATTTTATCAGTAACACAGACCCTAAAGTTTATAATATTACAACGTCTTCTACTTCCTCACTAGGCCTTCATTCCTATGACACTGTGGCAGAAACATTTTGGCAGGATTTGTCAAAGGAAAGATGTTCCAGCCAGACGGGTGGTGTGTCTGGCGGGGCCTGCCACTCTCCCCCAGAGTTGTTGTCGGGGGCTTGTATATATGTTACGCTTCGTGCGCACTCTTATATCGCGTTCTAGACATGTATGGCGAATCGTCAGCACCATCTATTAGTATGTAGTCGCAACTATGTAGCGATGTATAGGGGTCGCTACAACACGTTAGAACCATCAGAAAAAATAATCGCGAATAGCGTAATTGAGCAATTTAAAAATATCTCTTTTTAGCGTATAGGTTTAGGTAGAACATCCCTAATTACCCATAGGATCGATACAGGAGATGCACTTCCTATTAGGCAGCGCTCGTATAGGTTGTCGCCGGAAAAACAAAGAATCGTATCAGAGCAGGTAGACGAAATGTTGAAACTCAGCGTAATTTCGCCAGGCGAAAGTCCGTGGTCTTCCCCTGTCATAGTAGTAGAGAAAAAAAGAGGGTAAACCTCGGGTATGCCTAGACAGTAGGAACCTTAACTCGGTCACCAAAAAAGACGCCTATAGCCTACCGTATATATCGGAGATCTTCGACAACCTTAGGGACGCTCGTTTCCTGTCATCGATTGACCTGTCAAAATCCTTTTCGCAGATTCCATTGGATAAAAAGGACAGAGAGAAGACTAGTTTTTACGTTCCGGGTCGTGAAACTTTCGTTTTTAATGTTGGGTTTGCCTTTTGGGTTGACCAATGCGCCAGCTACACAACAAAGATTAGTGGATACCTTATTTGGACCGGAGTTCGAGCACAAAGTCTTCTGTTACTTAGACGACGTTATAGTAATTAGCGAATCTGCGCGTATTGGAAAAACTTAAAATAGCTAATTTATCAGTTAACTTCGAAAAATGTCAACTTTTTAGGGATAGCTTAAAGTATTTGGGCTATGTGGTTGACGCTGAGGGTCTCCGCACAGACCCGCTGAAGGTGGAAGCTATTCTCAACTTCCCAACACCAACCACGAAAAAAGATGTAAAGAGATTCCTAGGAACCGCGTCTTGGTACAGACGTTTTATACCAAATTTCAGCACCATTGCGCGCCCTCTGAACTCTCTAACATCAACAAAGAAGTGTACTCCACCCTTCAGATGGTCAGCGGAAGCGGAAGCGGCCTTCACGACACTTAAATCATGTTTGGTCACAGCACCGGTATTATGCTGCCCTAATTACGACCTTTCTTTCGAAGTTCACACAGACGCCAGTAATTTCGGGTTAGGCGCCATGCTCACCCAAAATATAGATGGCGTTGACCGCCCTATAGCATTCAGGAGCCGCTCTTTAACGGGTCCTGAACGTAACTATAGCGTTACAGAGAGAGAAACTCTGGCTGTGCTGGACGCTCTCGAACACTGGCGCTGTTATTTAGTGAATGGTAAGTGTTTTACGGTTTACACTGACCATTCAGCTTTAAAATGGTTTTTAACCTTGTCCAACCCCACGGGTCGTCTAGCTCGCTGGGGTCTGAGGCTCTCTGCCTTTAATTTTATTATTAAACACCGTAAAGGTAAAGATAATGTCATTCCAGATGCATTATCTAGAGCAGTACCAATAGCAGAAATAAGTGCCACAAGTGGTCGCAGTTACATTACCAAAGACGACTGGTATCTTAACATCTTCAACGGTTGCGTAAGTTCGCCTACTAGTTTTCCGAACTACGTGGTGACGAATGGGAAATTGTATCGTTTCTCGAAGGGTAACAGCCCACTTACATCCGAATTCGAATGGAAGGAAGTTGTTCCTAAAGAACATCGTGAAACGATACTAAAAAACAACCATTCTGACCCCACTGTGGGACATATGGGAATTTTTAAAACTGACCAAAGACCTTAGTTACGCTATTATTGGCCAGGTAATGTACGGCGATACTGCTAAATTTGTGACAGCTTGTGATACATGTACTGCATATAAATCTCCTACCCATACTACCCTTGGTCCACCAGGTAGGCCTAAGGAGTGTAGCAGGCCATTTCAAATGATCTCCATAGATCTAGTAGGCCCTCTACCAGTTTCCCGTAAGCAGAATGCTTACATATTAGTAGTTTGTTGTTGCTTTTCCAAATATGGTTTACTATTCCCTCTAAGGAGAGCTACGGCAGCAAATGTCGCCAAATGTTTAGAGGAAGGTGTTTCCTTGTGCATGGCATCCCACAGGTGGTTTTGCAGGACAATGGAATGCAATACATTAGTCGTGAATTAGCTAAACTATACGAATATTATAAAATTCCAAAAGTGCAATTCACGCCTAAATATACGCCCCAAGTAAACACTGTGGAACGTTATAATAGGACATTGATCACCTCCATATCAACTTTTGTAGAAGATGACCACAGAACTTGGGATGTAAACTTAACAAAGATACAGTTTGCTATGAATAGTGCCGTTAACGAGGTAACCAAATACACGCCGGCGTTTCTAGTGTACGGTAGAGAACTTGTACCATGCGGGTCGCATTATTCTACAGATGTAGACCCAATTGATCTGGTGCTCTCGCCACGCGATGAATACGCGGAAAACCTCGGCTGTTTGGCAAAAATATTCGACAAAGTTCAACTATCTCTGTATAACAGCCATGTCAAAAGCTCGCGACATTATAACCTACGCAGAAAACCCGTAGATTTTAACGTAGGAGACATTGTGTGGAAACGGTGCTATTTCCAAAGCGATAAGGATGCTCACTTCGTGAAAAAACTAGCTCCGAAATTCATGAAATGCAAAATAATAGCCAAGCGCTCCCCATTAGTCTACACCGTCGAAGACATGTCTGGTAATAATTTAGGAAACTGGCACATCAAGGATTTTAAACTACACTCCTCTCCTTCGTAATTTTTTTTTTTGGTAGTATGTTATACTTTTATAGTGTCTCTGATCCTCATATCAAGTCACTTATTATGTTGTTATATTCACGTGGGTTATACACGTTGAATTTACCTTATCATTTTCGTTCTGTTTCGTGGGTTCGACTCATAAAATGTTTTTCCTTTTTTAGGGTTGCTAATCAATATTATGATATATTAGCATTCGTTTTATTTTATCATGTATCGGCAAATATTAAATTCAACATTATTTCGTTCAGTAATTAATTATGTTTGTCTTTAGCGGATTAAAACAAGCCTACACGAATTTGATGTTTTGATTGGGAGTTTTGTTTTAGTGTGTATGATTCCTTTATAGGTCTACACACTTTTTGTTTTATTTGCGTTTTGCAAATTTTTAGCGGAGTATGACAGTTTCTTGGTATAGGTCTACTCGTCTGCTGCTTTCTTTTCGTTACAGCGGGTCGTGACTGTAACAAATTCGCTAAAGACTAGACATACTCGCAATGCCGCTTAGTTTAGTTAATGTTGTTTTAATGTTTCGTATATTTATCATAGTCGTCACCGTCCACGGTTCGATTCTTGTTTTCCTTGATACATAGTGTTTCGGAATATTGGTTTATTTTTTTTTCTTTCTTTCTCACGTCTACAATAATTTTAAATTAAAAAGTTGTTGCGTTTCGGTCTCTGTCTACGTTGTCTTTGATGAATTAAAATAAGCCTACACGAAAGTTGACGTTTAGTTGGGAGATTGTTTTTTTTGCGTTTTGCGCGTTATAGCGGATTATGAGCCTTGTATGGGCCTAATTCGTTCATTGTTTTGCGTTTTGCGCATTTATGGCGGGTTGCGACCTCTTGTATGGGTCTGATTCGTCTTGTTGTTATGCGTTCTGCGCGTATAGAGCGGGTAGTAACTCTTTAAGTAAGCCTACACTAATTTTCTCGTTACAGCGGGTCGTGACTGTAATAAATTCATCAAAGACCAAATGTATTTCACAGTGCCGATTCGTCCGAATGTTTCACGTTTCAGTATTCTTCCTCTAAGACGCTCCCTTGTCAAGCAGTGCTGTTCTCGAGTCCAATCTTTTAATAGAGTTGTACTCTAGTTGTATGGCAGTCTGTTGATTATAAATTTCCTCAGACAACTATGACAGGTTGTATGCTAGGTCGCATGGTAGGTATTTGTTAGTGGAAGTATGAAAGTGAGACAGTTACTGGGCAGTTCTGTCCTTATTAGGCGCTTATCGCAGTGGATTTTACTACGTAAAATCCTTTCTCTGGGAGAGGGGGTATTGTTACGTCGTAACAAAGTTTTAAAAATATAAAATAAAAATAAAAAATCTTTACACACAAACAAACAAAATAACTAGTTGTTACATCGAATGGAAACCGCGCGCCTTAACTAGTGATAGTATCATAATGACCATATAAGGTATTCGTTGGCACCGGAAATCAAATTCCTTCTAGAACACCTAATAAGAAACGCCCACAACATAGAAGGATCTAGAAATAATACAATAGCGAACAACGGGACAATGATCCTATCTCGCTCGGTTCGATTATTGCTATCTTAGTCCCACAAGAATTTTATAAAAAAACAGACAATAGTTTAGGGCGTGCCTTGCTTCGGTTGAGCCGTTCTTTCCATATCTCTGTCCTCGTCTCAGACGAAGGATCAAGAGATCTGGGGAGTGCGCACTGTTGCCTCAGGCAGGAAGTAGGCCGTCCTGAGACAGTATATAAAAACGAATTCGCGCAGGAACAAAGCCTTTTTCGACGCCAGAGCTCGCACGACAACAATTCAGTTCAGTTCAAACAGTGCTTTATTAAAATAAAAAATAAAAGATTTAGATTAGCAACACTTTTCAACCCCCTTGGGAAGTTTAATATAATTAATTCCAATAGTTCTGATTGCTGTTAACTAATTTTTCGTGTCTGGATTAATTCGATTACTATTCAACAAGTGATTTGTTCTACCTTTTAATACTGTATTTTTCTACGGCTATATATATTTCTTAATAGTGGGTTAACAACGTAACAAAATGTGACAGCGAGCATCTTAAAATTTGCAAAATATAACTTTATCTATTTAATCATTCCGATAAGTTTTGAATAGGTTTCACCGTGGTATTTTTCTTCATTTCTATTATCATATTAATTTCGTCCAAATCGGTCCAGCCTCCACAAAAATCCAGGAGAGATATGGCCGCGATAATTAATTCCCACTGTGCATTCCACGCGTGTGTTATTTAACATCGGTGGTTTGTATCTATTGTTCTAAAATATTTGTTGTTAAAATTCCGTAAATATTAAATTTCTAAACAGCAAGCTTTTGGTTTTTGTTAATCTATTAAAATTGCCACCGAAAAATTGTATAATGTAACACAAATTTATTTGCTAGATTGATGTCACGATAAGAGGGTTTTCTCAATATACCCGACAAAATAAATATTAATGGTCATTGTTTCGCTCGATGTTTTTATAGAACTACCGTATTGTGTAAAAATTAAAATCTTTTGTACCACATAGCGTAGTGGAGTGGTAATAGTCCAAGATATAAACAGTTGTGGTTTGATTCTGGGTTGGGTAATAATGTTTAATTAAATATTTGTTTTTCCTTTGTATTATATTTCAACCGGACATAAATATCACTACTCCATTTCGTGAAATTTTTAATTTCTTCGCGAAAGATGCCGACGCCCACTCCTGGTCTCACCTAGTGCCTGGGGGTCGGATCTTTCGCGCTACATGTGTCCAATTCGGCGCGTTCCAGAAAACTGGGATTCCACCGTACGGGTTGCAAAAGTACGGTGTGGGAGACAGCAGGCCACACTTCTGCCCGTCGACTCCCGCTGACCTCGGTGGCTGAGGGCCTTCTATAGGGCACCTCCAAGTTCCCCACCTAGCCGGTGGAACCTGATCACCGAAGACCCCCACGCGTCACGGGATCGAACAGCCGAAAGTTAAGTCGCCAGCGCCCATAGGTTTTTTTTTCGTGTGACCAGGATACCCCGGGTGTAATAAAATTATTTTATTTTAGTTTAATTCTTTTTTCCTTTCTTTTGAGATTTTTATTTATTCAATTTTTTTTTTCCAATAAACAATTGTATTTTTTATAATTGTGTGTTTATTTGTACCCGCCGTCAGGCGGTCGTAACAACTTTTTATCACGAGTTCCTGTAAAGAGATTGGAGGGTATATTATGAAGTAGATGTATGTAGATTTTTGTTAGTGTGTTGGAAGAGAATTTGAGTCCAGTATAGAAACATTTGATTTAAAAACGGCCTTATATTTGTTGCCCGTTATGCGCAACGATGAAGCAAGTATTAAACAGCTTATTGATAATATTCAATATTATGACTCATTGCTTAGGGAAACTGAATGTAAGAGGAATTTAATAAATTTTGTAATTAAGAGCAGATTATCTCAAGCCGCAAAATAAAAACTAAATACTAATTATGCCAGTATCAGTGAATTACTGGCTGATGTAAACACAAAATTATTACCTAAAAAAGCTGCGAGTGCGATTCAAAATAAGTTGCAGAAAATTTAAAAAAACGACTTATCAATTTCCGATTATGGAAAAGAAATAACTGAGTTATTTGTAGATTTAACGATTGCGCAGGCTCACGAAAATAGCAAATGCTATTCTGAAACCTATTAATGAAAAATACGCAACCAAGCAATTTTCCGATGGTTTACGAAATCATAGGCTTAGTACAATAAAAAACTCATTGAAGGATGCCATACAAGCTGCCCAAGACGAGGAGACACCATCGACTTTAGGCGAGATCTTGGGTATGTCTACTAATAATTTTATAATCCTCGTAGATTTCGACAGGATTATTCAGGCGCGTATCGTTATCCTTCTCGCAGAGGCCAAAGTTCTAGTTATTCAGGAAATCAACAAAGAACAGGGAACTACCAACCGAATTTTTGAGGTCAAACACCGCGAAGACGTCAAATCAGAGGTATGTTTTATTACAGAAACTTTAGAAATCAAAGGATAAGCAACCCTAACGTTCATACTCTAAATCAAACGGAAAATTCTAGCTCCGATCCGGAACCTAGATTGGAAAAATTTTGTGTGACTAGTAACGAACCTTTTATTTTAGCTGATAGTAATAACAATTGTTTAATAATTTAATTATATGTCCTAGCTATTTACAATAATTTACATTCAGAAAACACAAAATCTTGTAAAGACAGATTCTTTTTAGTAAAAATGTTAGATTAAATAGCGAAAAAAGATAAGATTTCTGTGTCTCTAAAATTAGAAATCATAAAAAATAAAGATAACACACATAACTTTCAGTTAGAAATAAATAACTTACCAAAGAAATTATAACAAAAAATGAAAAAAAAAAATGAAGATTCTGAAAAGTTAATACTAGCGATAGTATTGACCGATCCGTACTATCGATAGTGCTATAGAAATCTTTATTAGAAGTAAGAATTCCTATTTTTGCAGTAATAATGATAGCCCCGAAATTCGGTTTTCAAGAATAATTCATGTTTTTTTTGGGAAATTTGTGGAAATCGGCGCGCGGACTAGGCTAAACCAAGCCGAAGAGAACAAAGCCAGTCTGGGTTCTCTACTACCACGTTCGGTTTCTACAGCGTTGTTAAATATTGGATATCATCATCAACATATCGGAAAAATTTTAAGGGTCCGTAACTTCTAAACAACGGGGTCGATTTTAACGCGGCCCAAACGCGGCAGGAGATTAAAAAACACAAATTCCCAGAAAATGTTCTGGGTTCGCAAATCTACCACTGGAAATCGGTCTCAGTACTCAAGGATAGTTTGCTAATCAAGTCTTAACCGTCTTCTGGACTGTAACACCTAGAATCCTAAACCCAAAGACTTGGGTAGTTTCCAGCTGAACCCATGCGAGATACCGGCGCCTGAGCAACCCTCACGTGCCGCAGTTAGGTAATAATTATTGCTATTAATATGTATTGCTACCATATATTAATCATGTACGTTATGACAATAAACGCAGTCTTATAATCGCATTTGGTGATTTCACTTGTCTCCCAAACAAGCCCTACAATACACCGTGACACTTCATTCAAGATGTCAAGCCGCTACGCCCCTATGAACTCGGCCTTGAAGACTACTAACACGCTGAAGAAGAGGCCTACCTCCATGTAGTCTAAGAGGCCGCTACCACTTCTAGAGAGGCACGAAGTCAGATTGGACTCGTAAGGTAACGCCGACCCATGAAGCCCCACGATACAACTCCGGAGCACGAGGACGGAGCTCTGACCAGGCTGATTGGATACTAACACCACTCAGTGCGGCAGATCATAGCGACACTGCATCAGGTTATTAGGTCATCTTGCAAAGAAAATGACCAATATCAACGGGTCCCGATAACCTTCAACAATAAATGTGCAGAAGATACGATTGGAACGGATCATACATCAATATGTATGGTCCGTTCCAAAAACGTATCAATATACATTTTTAAATAATGCTATATTTAATGGACCTCAAATTCTCGTGAAAGAACACCGAATCCAACCAAGAATGGTTCGCGAGGCTATTGAAGTTAAAAAAACATCGTAAATTCAATAGAGAAGATGAAGGTGCTTCAATTGACTTGGGGTCCGTTAATATACTCAAACCCAAAACCAAGCAAACACCGCAAGGCCTCAAGACACCATGAGCTCATTCTGCATACATCGGATCAACAAAAATAAGTAATATGTGGGTACCCCGGAACAGTTATGCCTTTTGGACGCTTAACACCTTAGTCTTTCCTGTGACCATGGGTGCTGCAAAGCACTCAAAACGTTAGGAACTTAAAAATCAAAAATATTTTTCAAATAGCAACTTTCACTTTCATTTAATGTTACAAGAGACCATCAGCAATATATAGCTTTATAAATCCTAGCTTCTAATCATAATAAAATGCATATTATTAATGAAAATTAAACTACAATATATATACAATAACATCCTTTAAGCATCATCAATTTTGGCTGCCTCGTTGGTCTGGTGGCAAAGCGCATCGCTTTGTGATCACGAGGTCCTGGGTTCAAATCCTAGGTCGGACAAATGTAGTTTTTCTAACGAAAAATTCCCAGTATGAGTCCGGAGTCTGGAATTGTGCCCGGTATATGGCAATAGGCTCGCCCCCTATTACATGGGACCTAACATCGTCGGTGAAACGTGGGTGTACTCAGTACACCTCTGCCACACCCTCTGGGGAATATAGGCGGGACGGTTTTTTTTTTTTTTCGTACGCATTACACCTTTAGGTATATAGGGGGGATGGTGTATGCTTTCTTTATATTTTAAACTGCTTTAAAATTGGACAAATAGTAATATACCGTCCATCTGAGAGTAAAGATAACTTAGACACTAAAAAGTAATTTATTTATGCCAACAGAAAATAACAAATTCTTTACACTCTGCCCACCCCACAAGCGAGCTGACGGGATGATATTGATAGATAGTCAACAACCTCAATTATCTAGAAAACATTTTACCTCACGAGAGGTCAAATTGGAGACCAAAAGATCAAATTCGAGACCAAAAGATCAAATTGGAGACAATTTGTTTAATTCCACTTTTTCCATGAAATCATATAACATTTAACATGGTTAATTAGTTTCAGCAACACTTCTTATCAAATAGTGATTATGATAGCAAAAATGTTGTCTCACACCACCCTACAGTAGACTGGCAGAAAATGCCTCGGACATTAAGTTCGCTTATGTACATAAAGGCATGAAGTACAAATAAATAAATAGCAAAAATGAGTATTTTCACTTTAGATAACAAAAGCACAATAACTACTAGAATTATATTATTTTAATTAGTTGGGGTTTAAAATTAGTGCTTACAAAGGTTTATAAAGGTTTTGAACATTTTCCATAAAAAAAAATATGATATTGGCAAGTTAATTTCCTGAACTGCTTCCTGATTTAAGAAATAGTATGCAATTATAGAAGACTATTTATCACCATAAAGCTTAAAATTAAATCTGATAATAACTTCTGTGACACCACTTAGCAGACACTTATTTCAGAAACTTCCAGTTCCTCTCTTCTCTTCAGTGTTCTGTTTTGTATAGTGCTGATGTTTGTGTTCTGTATACAAGGTGTATCATAATAAACGCAAGACCTCAGACACCCCGATTAGAGAATTGCTTCATAAAATCAAAACGCAAACAAAATTTTCAAATTTAAAGGTTTTTACCCTTTTTTAAAGCACTTTTATACCCCAATTAACAATGAAACTTGTACGTGTATGTGTGCGTTTTGAGAAATACGTTTTAGGAATGCGTTTGGAATCTTCTTCTTGCTATGAATCAAGAATAAATTTAATTTTTTATTCCGCACTGAAGGAGAAAAAGCATTTTTTGCAAATTTAAAAAAAATGTGAAATACATTAAAAATTGTTGGAATTGATTCAGTTACCCATTTAGAACAAACTACTTTCAGGTCTTGCGTTTATTATGTTACAGCTTGTATATAAAAACACATCACCACAGCAAAAAATATGTGCATATTTTTATAACAACTAATACACTCTAGTACTAATTCACCTACAGAAGTTAACTGTAGTGAATATACTTACAGGGTTATGCCCCGAATACAGTCCATATTAGGAGCACAACCCCATAAGAATATTCACCATGTACTACACTAAATTATATAATAAGCCACCTACAACCAAGAACCAGTTCACAATTTAACCAACATGTTCATATATAACACAAAATGAGAAACACCTATAACGTAGTTCACAACCAAGCATACCAGAACATTACATCACAGATTGGGATAGATAACCATTTAGGAATTCCTGAACACAAGCTGTAAAACACAATTTAGAAAAGAAAGAGATAGCCTAGTCATACTTAATAATGTAAATTTGCCAGCTTAATGTTTTCTTGCTAGATCAGATAAGCCACTATCCAATAGCTTACTGTTTTTTTGTGGGTCTTCTCAGTTGGACCAAATTTCAATCCAGTGGTAATCGTAAATGATGTAATAATACCTATACAATTTTTCTGACCTTTAACTTATATCGATTTCAACAATTCATAGTAGTCACTATCACCACCCGCTACAAAAATGATACACAAGCCTACTATTTGGTTTATTATGGACCTTCTTGTGAAACGATTATTAGACTTGGTTTAAAAAAAGTTGATGTTGGAAGCAAATACAAAGATTTTGGGACCAACAAAATTTTCACCAAGAAATATTTTATTCTGCGAAAAACATCTAGCCACGTTGCGTCAACTTCTGGCAATAAAACAATGCAGAAAAATGTTATAGAATAATAAAGAGTTTATAGAGATAGACCAATGCTATTTTAATTGAGTATTTTTGAAGTTATTGGAGAATCGACTTTTTATAATGGCTAAGGCAAATCCAATACGAGCTACCAATTACTTCACAATATATTACTCCATAAATATATTAAAGAAAACGCAGGACTCCTTACTTTCACAACAAATCTGATGACAAAAAAGGGAAAAACTTGAAAACCTTTCAGTTGAAATGTAACTGTAGCCATCTACAGAATTAAAATTTCGAAACTAAAAATAGACTTGACCAAATAACACAGCCAAAGAATTTAAAAACTGGTTACTTCTTTTCATTTTAATGAAAAGCTCACCACAGTGCATTTCGCTAATGTCAAGTAATAATTGAATCTTAGATTATTACAATAAATTATATAAAAAAAACGTCTCGCTGTCGCTATTACGCCAAAAACCAAACACCACCACAGACTAAGCTTGTGAAAAAGTAATGAATTTAAAAAAGACGAAAATTTTTCTGAATTAATCAATTACTAATTGTCGACTTTTATTTTATTTGAAACGATTAAATTTCGTTATTTTTATTAATTAATTGTTTTATTTATCAAATCATCTGCTGTAGTAGGTACGTCGATTCAATTTACTGGAATAAACCAAGGATTATAAGGCCGATTCTCGATTATTCGATTCGAAACTATTAATTCGCCGATTGAATAAGTTATTGATGTTTTGGATCTTCTTCTTCTTCTTTAAGTTATGACTATGCACTAATTTTAAGTATAATTTACCAGTGTCCAGTGAGATGCATAATGTTGTTTGTTTGAATTAATTCAACTTCCCGATGAAATTGATAAAAACGATGATAATGAAAATGATGAAGTACTCCACCCTGAATAGTAAATCGATGGATACTATACATAACAATTGCGACGGCCGTTTTAAGGGAAATTGAAAACGAATGTTTTACAGCGTTCGGAACCGTACGATAATTATCGTACACATACGATAATTTTGTGCCTACGTACGATGTACGATAGCATATTATTATCGTACGCAGATTGTACGATAATTTCTATCATGATGCAAAATTTGAGAATCAATTTGTGTTAAAAATTGATTTTTGAAATCGAATAATTTTTAGAATAATTGCAATTATTTATAAGAGAAAAGACGCTGTACGGTCGGGCCGCTACTTCTGATAGCTACTTTATATTTTACTAAGATTAGTGCCGTGTTGAAATAAGGCGGATCTGATCTGAACATCAGATTCGATCATGTTGCTAACAGGACTAATGTAAAACTTGCTAAATTGCTGTTAAAAATTTGTCAATACTGCCAATTGCTTTATAATAATGCTAACATTTTCAATGTCAATTAAAACGTCATTTAATTTAAAATGTTAATATTTCAACAAAGTTTAGATTTATTTTATGTTATCGAATAAAATGTTAATATCTTGGTCTTCATGGGCACAGCTGCTATTTGCATGTAGACATGAATAAATCGCATCGCTGGGAATAAATGTAAAAGTATTATAAATAACACAACAATAATAATTTTATAGGTAACTAGCGATCCGCCACGGCATCGCACGGGAGAATTAAACACATACCTCCCTCTTAAACTACATACACCTTCCTCTTAAATCACTTCGTTTATTGGGTGAAAACCGTATTAAAATCTATTCCGAAGTTATTGAGTTTATCGCGTACAGACAGAAGAAGCGGGATGGACTTTGTTTATAATATGTAGTCTGTCTAATGAAAGCTGAGAGGAAAATTGGTGCAAATTTAAATAAAATTTTATCGTGCAATGACAAATTAGATCGCCCTGGATGAACTGGAAATAAATGAATGGCTTTGACACTCAAAAAAGCATAAGTAAAAAATCGTGTAAATAACTGTATGATTTTAAGGAACGCATTCACACACCCAGGAGAGTGGAGTAGCGAGGGAGTTACATAGAAATCATAGCATTCTATCATATTACATTGTTTTGTCAATCAATGCATCACCTATTTAAGGTGTAACGTAATAAAAACAAGACCTGAAAGTAGTTTGTTCTAAATCGGTAACTCATTCGAACTATTTTTAATGTATCTTGTATTTTTTCAGGATGCAAAAAAGGTTGTAACACCTTCAGTGCGCTATAACAAACTAAATTTATTATTGATTCAAAGCAATATTGACATTAAAAATGCATTTCTAAAACATTTTTCTCAATATGCACACATACATGAACAAGTTTCTTTATTAATTGAGGTATAAAAGTGCTTAAAAAAGGGTATCGGAATTACAAATCTTATGGATTAATATTATTCATTAATCCTATGTAATTGTCATATAGATTCATTATTCTTATGTTATTAAACTTATGGATTCGAAAATTCCTAAAACTGGTAGGTACTTGCGCAATAGTTAAGTACGTGCACACAAAACGCGAATAGGCGGCGAACTGGCGTTGCGTCGAGTGAGCGGGACGCACCACTCATTCGGTAAAACGTTGCGGCCTCCGAGCGTGGGAAAGCCTCAACGGACGACTAGTGATGTGGGTTGCTATATGGGGTAAAAACTTTAAATTTGGAAATTTGGTTTTCGTATTGAATTTGTAAAGCAATTATCTAATCGGGGTGTCTGAGGTCTTGCGTTAATTACGATACACCTTGAATATTCCATCAATAAAATGACAAGGAATTTAATAACATTACACAATCATAAGTGTAAAATTTAGATCGTGTGAATTTTATGGATAGATAACACAACGCTATAAATCTAGGGTGGATCAAAACCAGTTCGTCTATGGTTCACTTATTTCACCAGAACTAGAACAATAGGTGACATTAATTTCAGTGTTGTTTATGAAAAAAGGTAACAAATCACTCTCAGTTTTTATTAGACGGACTACATACCCTTAACGGTAGAAAAATTGATACTTTGTTTCACAGTGTTCGTAGTACTGTGTTATCAAAGATGAAATACCCATTTCAGATTAACCGAGCCGAACTCTTTCCCATTTGTGGCATTTTTATATTCAAGTGTCTCCGTGTTGCCTCTTCAAATTAAATGAAAAATGCCCTATCCTTTTTAATGCTTTTTTAAGACTGATACATAACCCGGTTTCCTATTTAAAAAAAAATCTTTTATAAATTTTATAAACAGGGGTGAACTTTGTTATGCAATGTACTATGCGATAAATTTGAAGATGCACAATAACTACACTAGATTGACTGTTTTCTCTAAGCATTAATGATTAGATTTAGATAGAATCTTAAGTACTCCCAAAGAGATTTTTTTATTTTTGTTTAAAGGTACCCCCACACTAATATTTATTCTTCTCTCGTGGGTGCATTAACAAACATGAAAATTCACATACCCAAATACCCAGGCCGAGACAAATAATTGTGAGTCACATAAAGATTTGTCCCGTGCGGGATCGAACCCGCGACTTAATGATTGAAAAATTTACATCGATATCGATAGAATTTTCGAAAATTGGTAATTAAATAATTGTTAACGCAAGTTTTTTTTGTTCTAGTATGCCTACAAATATTGTAGCCTAAATGAAAAGTGTTTTTATGCAATACTAAGAGCACATTAAAGTTGACCTCAGTAAAATGGCATCTTTTCAAAACATCTTACAAAAGAGTGCTTCGATGTTGGACTCAAATAGCGAAGATTACAACCAGTAGCAGTTTCAATGTAAAATTAACTTAAAATTATTCCCTTTTAAATTAGTTATATTGCAATAGGTTTTTCTTAAATATTTTGTTTGCACTTATATTAAAATAAATAAAACAGTTACGAAAGGTTCAATTATATTTTTACAAGCTTTTCATGTGTCTGTGTGTGTCTGTCTTTCCGGTTCAAATCTTGTGATCCATTTTTTCAAGCACTTGTAGGTATCCGATTGAGCTAAAATTTGGCATACGTATGTAAGTCCGACGACAATGCAATAATATAGTATCATGGAGCTGGTCTGATGATAGAGTCGGATGGTGAGTATTGGAACTTGTGAACTATACAACATAATCCCCTCATATTTAGGCTGATTAGACTGGTATTAAGAAATACTACACCGTCACTCCTATATTACCCAAACGGGGGTGGCAGAGGTGTACTGAGTACACCCACATTTCGCCGACGATGTTAGGTCCCATGTAATAGGGGGCGAGCCTATTGCCATATACCGGGCACAATTCTAGATTTCGGACTCGTACTGGGCATTTATTCGCTATGCCACATGAGATTCCCCGCAAGTAACGTGTGACGTCATAACAAGCAGTAAACATAAACACGCTTCCTTGACGAGCCTTCGCGTGGAATTACAAAATGGTATTCGGTATGCCGTAAGGAATGTTGTCTACGGCAATTTTATTTTTAATTTGAGATTTCGCTGGATTCGTTCATAATCTTACATCTGTTAATTTCGGTAAAGCATCGGTTTTTCGAATATTCGTTTCAACTTATTCAATTTCGGTAAAAATATATTTATATGTGCTGATAACATGGTTTTAAGTATGTGTCTATTGAAAACTAAGTAAATAAGTGGGGCCAGATATAAAAAAGGCAACTTTAATTAACATTAAACAAAGATCCAAGTTTTAGAACGTACGAATGTCAAATACAATAACCTACACCTAAACAAACAAAGACTTGTCTGCCACATATATATAGTCTGTTTTTTTTAAGTGGTCAATTTTACATAAAAATATTGTGTGTTAAGGCAATACAATTGGTTCAAAATTAGTTTATTTTATTCATTCATTAATTCCCCAATCCTTGCTCTTCGTCCGAACCGACCACTTTAGTGTCTTTAGTTGTCACACCATGTTTTTTCATAAAATTGGCCACTTAAGAAAAACCAGACTAAACCTAGCACCATTCCGATCTCAGCCTTGAACCTATTCGCACCTATATAAAAGCCCTTTTTAGCTGCTGCCGCCTACGCACTTGACTCGCCTCCTATCAGCCATTATTGCTGCCCGCGCCATATTTTCAGCAACCCTTACTTCCCTCCTATCAGATACCGATATCACACACAGGATTAGACACCGATCTCGCCGGCGACGTGGAAGAATCCCTTGTCCGCTAGCCAGTGCATCTCTGCACTGGCCAGCGGACAAGTTTCTTTCATGTTCACCACGGCGAGACACCTAATGTATGCCTTCCCCCATAGCAACAGCCCAAGTCGAGGCCGGTCCTCCCTCAACCTAGTTGCCCCTATGCCCTTCTGCCCCCCACTCCGGGAATACCGGCGTGACGGTGTTTATTTTTTATTTTAAAGTTTGTTTTGCAAATATACATACAGTGAATTAAAAGGTATACTATTTTATTTAGTTTATTTACTGTGTATCTTTATCTTTACTAGCTATCTATCTACACAGATACATAGATTGATACATAATCTATGTATCTATCTAAATTAAAGAATTAATAAAGAAAATAAAATAATAAAAACATCATCAAGCCAGATCCCCTGCGGGGCAGGTATGTATATAAATGAAACAAAAGTATAAATGAAACTAAAGTAATTGGTAAATCAACAAGTTTTATTTATGAATAACAAATCAATAATCACATGCAAGTCACTTGGTATTGTTAAATGGAAACTTGTAAGTCCTCATCAGAACAACAGCACATACCATCTTTGTAACCTATGACCACAATAAATGCTATTTTATTTGATTTGAACAACAAACATTCAAAATTATACAGTTTCGTATACCACACAGTAATGGTTCCACTTTGCTACCAAGGTTACCACACCATAATTATGCAGCTATAATTGAAAAACAAATTGAAATAAAAACATTTTTCTTTCATTCATTAGTATAAAAATTCCCACCACAGATGACATCACCGCACATCTTCCTCTACAAGAATGGGTCAACTTGGGTGTTCTAATTTTCTCAACCATCAGCAATTCTATAAAAGAAGTTTCATATGAAAGATATGATTTTAGATGCAAAATTAGTGCTTCATAATATATGCAACACATTATTTGATGAACAATTAAAACTCACTAATAGAAAATGCATTATAATAACCCTACATTCTACTTGTAATGAAAATTGATAATGAAAAAAAGCCTATTATGTTATTTTAGGTCAACATCATTCACCTATGCCCTATAATTAAATCAATGATACAAATATTTAATTCACCACAAAATCAATAATGTAGCACACCACAAATTATTTGTCTTTATAAAATAACAAAAGTCACATTTATTTTAGTAGATACGTACCTGTTTTTTATGATCACAGTTTTAAATGGGCCTCCTAACGCATTTAATTGGTAGGTTAGGTCTTTCCACATCTCTCGATGAACTTCCTTGAGGAGAACAATTGATGTACCCAGATTCCACCTGTGGGTGGGTAAATATGCTAATTGGGCTGTAGAAGCTTTCGTCCGGTTCATTGTGACTACAAACTAAAACAAAACACCATATTTTTAAGATAAATGTGTACACTATTGTTGAAATTGAGAAGTTCACTTTAATAGATGAGCCACCACAATTTTCCAATGTCACTGGTTATGAGTAATAATTTATTACTACGACGACGACGCGATGATCATAATATATCATTTAAATTGCAATAAAACTATTTAAAAATGTTTGTTTACATTGAATTACCTTAGCAAGTTTTTAACATGTTTTCAATAACACGCAAGCGCGGAGCGTGTTATTTTGACAGTTCGAAACATGGCGTGTGACGAGCCTTGTCATGTTTTCAAATCTGACAGTGGCATACAGAATTCCATTCCACGCCAATAACACGTATGTTTGATAACACGTCTTGTTTCGTGTTTAAATTGTCATAGCGAATAAGGGCCCTGGTAAGTTTTCGTTAAAAAAAACTACACTTGTCCGACTTAGGATTTGAACCCAGGACCTATATATACAAAGCGATGGCTTTGCCACTAGACCACCGAGGCAGTCGGAGATAGGAGAAATACTATATAACCAGATAGTGTTCAGAGTCTGATGATGAAACCGAAAAGTGGCCAATGGAAGCACACAAGTACTCAATATAAGCCTGCCGTGTTTGGGCTCGTTGAATTGTCTTGACAAGTGCTTTACATCCGGATGGTGTCCAGGGTCTGATGTTGGAGCCGGAGGGTGGCTAATAAAACTATCCAACTTCTCAACATATAACGAATGTCAAGATTCTTTAGATACAATTACTATAATTGATTACTACAAAACTTCTGTAAGTTACGCATCTATAATTGGCAATATAAGATACAGCGATATTTTGTATTGTAAAAATATTTAATTTTCGACATATATACAAAATGATTTGATCCATTTATACGGGAAAGTATCAACACTACACCTATGGGAAAGTACAAGTATGGTCTATAGTCTATGTCATTAATTTAAAAAAATGTACAAGTGTGTAACTGGTAATGATGAATTTGTCCCCTTTCTTATCACTGACATGACATTAGTGTAAGCAGTGCAAATATATAATCTTGTACATGCTCCCTCTATGGTTTTAATCCTACCTCTATGAAAAATATAATGAAAATATTTTTTTTCGATTTCTTTTTCCGGTGAAGCTGCAAAGGCCCGTACATTGTTGTCATATCGACTAACTAGTCTACCTTTTTACCACCATACTCCTGAAATCTACTTAATTTTCATAACATTATGACACCATTTGATTATTTATTAAATTATTTATTATTAATTAGAATGGAGTCGTACGTGTAACAGAATTTCATTGAGTCAGACTGGGCGCTGACAAGGATAGAGATAGCTGACAGGTTACGCGGTTTTTTCATAGTATGTCGGGTGAGTTGCATAGAAGACTAAAGGTCAGAAAATCCACCTAAAAATGCACTAGGACCAAAAATGTTTTGAAATCATAAAAGAAACAAAAGGAATATGCAAGTTTGCTTGAAGAAAGTACAACAGGTGAACGGTGTTTTTATAGTAAAGCGTGCAAGACTGAACTAAAATGATACAAGTAGATAGATGTACCTATTTCTGGCATGTTATCTACTAGTAGAAAATTCACACGTACGATTTTTTCGGATTTTATCGCGATTTATTTTTAAGTTCGTGACGTTTCGAGTACTCACTGCAAGACCTCAAGATACTGCCCATTCTACGTAGATCGGACCAATAAAAATAATTAGAAGGTAAATAGTTTTTTATACCATATTATATATTCGGACCATACTTCTATTAAATTGTTACTAAACTGGTTAACCGAATTCTTAAAATAAACACACATCTCATCAGTAATGTTTGTGATGTGTACGCGACAGAAAAGTATAGCGATTTTCTGTTTATATTTTACTTTAATACTAATACTATCGTGTCGATAGAACGCGGGCGCTCTTTCTAAATATCGAATAAAATACATCGATGCATAGTTAAACCATTGATTGAGAATTAAAAAGACTAGCCCGCTGAGTTTCTCGCTGGATCTTCTCAGTTGATGTTGCGTTCCTAACTGGTGGTAGCTGTAAAACATGTAATAATTTATGCCGTGTGAAAAAGAGCTCTTCTTTTCCTTTTTTGATATAGCACTACGCAGACCAAGAGCTCTTGTTGGCCTATCTATTCAATAAAACAGTTTTGTCTTTGACTTTTGATTTCGATGCATCGAATAGTGATGTTTTAGAAACATCGAAATGTATCAATCATCGCTCGTTGACACTTGATAGTTTGTCTATTCCATATTGCGATCCAATTTCTAACCAAGCTAGTATTGTTTTCGTTCATGACATTTTTGTTTTATAAATATTTCGTACAAATTTTACAGCGTTAAGCAAGTATTCGTTTTGTGCTTGTTACGTTTTTGGTACGCCGGGGCTGATCAGCCGTTTTTTTGAGTTTAGCGTTGGGGTAAACTCCGTCAGTCGGGTCGGGTCAGTCGCCCGTTACAAACACTCCAACAGAACCAAAACATAATCCTATTTTAGTCCACAAAATGAAGTGCTACGCGTATTTGTCTTCTGAATATTGACGTTTTTAAAATATCGATCGTTGTTTAGCTTCCATCTGTAGCGTATCATTAGGTCTTTTTTTCATCCTCTTTATGCATAAAGCAGTATAATTTCCTGCAAAAGTTTACTATTTTTAATCTATAGTCCTGCAATGTAGTCATTTTGTGGATGGAATGTGTGGAAATGGGTTGCAGGAGACAGAAAAAGTGTACTCTACAAATGCCATACAAAGTAAAAAAAAATGTAGAATGTGTGAGGTCTTCAGCAGAACATCAGTAACTCCTTTTTGGATTATACCAACTATGCCTTATTTAATTTAACTTCTATGGTGAAGTAGGTGAATGCACTTTACACTTGTCTATCTTAAGGAATATAAAAAAAAATCTATTTCTAGTGGCTCATGTTCGGGGAAAAAGTTCCAATATTTGGTTTGAGTATGGTGAGGGATAATATCATTATCAACTGAAAGACATTCACTATATGACATTCTGCTGTCCTTAGGATAAGTGCAGTAACTTAGTTCCAGCTCCAACATAGGTACTGCACTTATCTACTGCGGTAGATGAAAATCTAAAGTTTTTTATTCATTTAGACCAAGAAGTACTTATCAATAGTCAAGAAAGAAAGAGTTAATGATAACTTAAGTCTCTACCACCTTTTTGGAATGTCATTCCTGTGGAGAAGCACAAGAAACTCCATGGTTACTCTTTTAAAATGAGAGTTTTACTTGTTGTATACATTGCGTTCATGGGTTATGGGAGAATAATGCAGAATGAGTTAAGTGGATGGGCTTAAGTATAGATTAAACATTAATGTACTTACACTCATGGTATCAATCAGTGTCTACATAGTCATCTCATTTACAAAATAAAGACTGTAAAGGTATATAATTATAAAAATAATAAAAAAATTCTAACAATAATAATAAAAAAAAATAATATGCCCAAATCATAAACACATTAAGTATGTTCTACACTAGAACCTAGTTTCTGTGTTTGTCATTTAGATGGGGCTGTAGTAGTTTTGTTTTTTTGCTACTTCTCTTGTTTGTCTGGTGTCTACGACAATGAATGCTGGTCTCCTATATTGGCATATCCTGGCCACAATTTGTATTTTATGTTATTGAATTGTAACAAACCATTTGAAAACAGAAGAGATTCAGGTCTAAACACTGAATGAAGTGTACTTTTTTCCCATAAATAATTGCAGATTGTTCCTGTATTATCAATCTCTACCTAGGTTGACAAAGGAATTTTATATTCAGTCTGTCGGTTCTTGTTGGTGTATCATATAAATATCACCTATAATTTATTTGCATTATTTATCAGCCAACACATCCCCCATAGAACAAAAGGTTCCTCCGAAGATTACCATATCAACATATTAACTGACTTTGTGACACAGAATATCTTGAAATCAGCACAGCAGACTTAGTATTGATTTAGCTATGGTCATTTGTTTATATAAGGGTTTTCTGATGTTTCTTTCTTAATATAAAGTTGTCTGGTTTTCATATAGTCTTGTGAAATAATATCTTGTTTTTAAAACAGAAATTATGTGTTTAGTAGAGATTTACAAAGAGATAAACATTCCATCTCCTGCACAACTATAATATTTTTCTCATAAGATTGGTAGTGACAGATCTAAGTGCCAAACGAAATTAATATTTAATCCAATGGTATTAAGGTATAACACCATAAGTATACAAACAGGTCATGCCTCTTATGGCCATTGAATAAAATATAATTTACTTTAGCACTTATAACTGTCACCGTACAAGGGTAAGGTGACCGACGTTCATGAAAAATACTATTTATGATCCCTACAGCTGAACTAACTATACATAGGTAGGGCTTAGGGAAAATAGAATTAATTTGGAATTAATGTAAGGTTGTCTTTTAAATAATGAAAGGAAAATATATTTTGTCTTTCTTAATTAGTGTAGCTAGCAATAGAACTAACACGATAATGCATTATTATTATTAGGCTTGCAACGAATATTCAGTTACTATTCGGTATTCGGCTGCTTTTATTATATTCGGCCGAATGCCGAATATCTACATATTATTCGGCCGAATACCGAATACTTAAATAATATATTTTGTCATAGGGAGATAATTAGTAAAATGAAAAAAAAATCGATTCATTACGTATATATTCATATTTTCAGTTCTCTTATAATCATTTAAGTAGTCATTGGTACATAACACAGGTACATAATCATCTTTTGTAATAGAAAAGTTAAGGATTCTATGTATTTGAATTATTGTCGTAATCAAAATTTAGAAGGGCAAAGTTATGGTGCAGAAAGACTAATTTTTCTGCATTTTTAGGAAGTAGTTTACTTCTTTTTTTCTCGTAGACCATCCCGCTTCAGAGAAAAGGCGCTCTGAATAAACACTACTTCCTGGCGCCGACAAATATTATGCTGCAATCTTGATCAAACACGAAAATTAAAATTTCCTTGCTTGCCACCACGTATACGGATTGTCATGACGTGATATATTACTAATACTTAAGAAAATATCCATTTCTGTTGAAACTGCATTATTTTCTGCTGATGTGTTTGTATGAGCTGTGCTTTTTTCTGCTATCACCTCTTCGAAGCAATCCATAAAAGTTGAGTGAATAGTCTGATTCAGACTTTGCTCTTCAGTTCTCATCCTCTTGGTCAAAGTAGGGGACGAACTCGCGCTATCGTCGCTTGTTTCTTCACAGCTCATTTTTATGCTATCGATTAATACATACTGCTTCTTTTTTCAGTTGATTGGTGAAAACATTAATTTAAAATCGTGGATCGAGAAGTGTAGCCACCAAATGATTTTTACTCGTCGTAATGTCTTCAAATCGTTCTTGTAACCCTTGTTATATGACGAGTATTGCCTGTCTTAATTTGGGTGTTAGCTCTTTTGTGTGCTCATTTTATTGTAATATCGCATTAAGGTAGCAACATACGGAATAATTTCAGAAATGCAAGCGTATCCGGAATTTATAAGTTTTGTTATCTCCTCAAATGGTTGCAATAATTTTAAAAGATGCTCCAAAAGCTCCCATTGTGCAGCAGTAAAATTGGCAATATCACAGTCCGTTAGATAGACAGAAATGGCTCGTGTTTGTTGCATTAGCCTTTCGAGCATATATGTTGAGTTCCAACGCGTGCTAACGTCTTGGACTAATTCATGTTGAAGAAGATCCAAATCTTTTTGGAAAGAATGCAGTTTTTCTTGTGCAGTACTAGAATGATTAAAATGAGTTACGATCCTTCTACCTGTAGCTATCATTTGAGTCACATCTAACTGAACCTTGAGACAATCATTGACAATTAATTGAATAGTATGAATGAAACAACGCGCTGAGGCCAACTCTGCATGACTAACAGCTTTTACTATGTTTCGTCCATTATCATGAATAACAACATGAATTTTTTAACGGATACCCACAAATTTGCAATTTCTTGTAAACTCACTGCTATATTACTTGTTGTGTGTTGTCCCTCAAAATGCTTGATGTACAATACTACATGTTTGAGATTGAAGTCGCGGTCAATAAAATGTGCAGTAAAACTTAAAAAACTGATATGATTATGCAAGCACGTCCACATGTCGGACGTCACGGAAATATAATCTGTCTCTGAAAGTAAACTTTTAATTTTCTCAACCACTTTACGATATTTTTCTGGAATCACATTGTCTGAAAAGTAAGGACGACTTGGTATATTGTACCGCGGCAAAGCGCTATTCATCAGTCTTCTAAAACCAGCCCTTTCTACTATATTTACTGCCTCATTATCAAGTGCGATCATTTCAGCAATTAAGACATGGTACTTTTTTGCCTTGGGATCATTAATATCCCATAGTTTATTCATTTCTGCACATTTTTCAAGAGTCAATTGCTTTTTTGACGTCGAAGGTTTATTACTTACATTCGTCTCTTGATTTGTAGTTTCTTGCCCCTTAGGCAGCGTGGGTACCAACTTATGATATTCTTCACTGTGATTATTTTTTAAATGATTTAACATTCCCGATGTAGTCGCCTGTCTTCCAACGCCACCACGAGAAATTTTTATTTCGCACAGTTTACACACGGCACTTTTTGGGTCATTTACATCATCCTCGAAGTATGTCTATATAGGCGATTTCTTTTTATAATTAAAGTACGTTCGTAATTATTTGTTTATTTGTTAAATTTCACACTATTAACTTACAAACAAATCAAAACTAAGAGAGCACGATAAACTGTACTTAACGCAATACGATATCAACGAAATAAACTTGTCTAAACATGCACTGCGTTAGCAATACACCGCGCAGAGCAACCGCGGGCGCGCGGGCGGTGAGTACATTAAAACAAACGAGCGCGAAACAATCACGTCTGTACAAGTTTTGGCCCTAAAATCCGGCCGAATACTTTTGCCTAATATTCGGCTATTCGGTCAGGGGGCTCGCCGAATATTCGGTATTCGGTATACTGCCGAATATACTATTCGTTGCAAGCCTAGTCTCTATCAGGTGTATGAACGGCACCGTTTCTGGTAGCGGGGCCAAGAGCGGGTCCCACTGCAGCTCGGGAAGTAGCGAGCGCGGCTTCGCTGCCTTCCTAATCTCGTCCTGCCGGCGCTCCATTGTTTGGCGAAGTGACCCATGTTCTTCCTCCAGGCCGTCAGGAATTAAGAACTCCTAGTACATCCCGCTAAGCTTCCTCTGTTTTAGAGGCCGTTGTGGCCTGCTGGGACTTTGATTGTACCGCCAGTGTTCGTAGTTCACCTCGGATTGACCCAATATCCCTGAGGGGCTCATCCAGCTCGAAACACCAGAAGATCAATGTCGGTTGGTAGTGTTGGTGTTATTTCTCGTGTCAGGTGATTTGCAATTAAGCCGACTGTACCGTTTATTGTTCCTTACCCACACTGCCCTAAATTATAGCAGCATTTACAATATATAGGCTGCGCTAGCTGACAATACAAATATATATCGCACATTGTGCAAAGGGCACATAGCTTCCCCTTTTTTTTAAAAAAAAAATCAATATTATTGAAGGGTCAAAAAGTATACAAAATACTAAGCAAAACATTATAAAAAATAGTTACACATTACAGAAAAATATAGGATTTAAAAAACAAATACATTATTTAAATGGCCAAAAAATAAAAAAAATAAACAAAACAATTATAAAATGTACGAGGTATATAAGTTAATTAGCAATTAATATTATTAAATCACTATACTGGATACAATAGTATAATATAAGATTACAGATGTAACACAAAAAAACAAAAAGTGTTTAAAACTTCTCACTGTTTTTACGAACTTCACAACACTATACTATCACTTGCTGCGGCAGACCGGCAGAACTATTGGTAATGGCCTGGCTGTTCTGGCTTCTCACGACCACTGGTATGTCCTGAAGTTATCTCCGCATAAAAATGCCATATTTCCTCTTGCATGCTCTCCATAGGAAATAGCTGATGGTTTGCATCCCAATTAACATTATACATAATGTATAGATTTCTAAGCGATATACATCTGCCAAGCTCTTACTGGGTGCGGTGGCAGACGCTTCTGCTGAATTTTCTGCACCATTCTGTGCAATCACTATCTCTTCTCGGCTAAGTGACTTGCCAGAACTCAATTTATTCCTGTGAGATGATATGATTCACTATTAATAACTGCGTTATGTCTGCTAGAAACAACGAATAAATTACACCGTGAAGCGTACTGTCGATTTCACAGCTCGACCTGTTCGTGTCACATAACCGGTGTTTTGCCTTTTCCATAGTTGGCGTGAGCATGCATTCCTTGTCGTCTCCTGTAAACGCAGGCTTAAGGCTATCTATACTGATAACTCTGTTGTTCATGTGAAAACCCCTTCGATAGCTCAGTTGCTGGTCCTGAGTTTTCTATCGGTTAGATTTGGGAGTCCAGGCACCGCAATCCCCAAATACAAGGTGAACCACTCACCTTGACTCGTCTCCCGAAGGTAGCTCCGCCGTGCACGGCTGCCTGGTTGTTTCAATCCTTTTATATTGATGTCTTTAGCATACCACCTTATTGTCCGAAATCTCACAAGTTGTTTTGCACAAATAAACCGACGAATAATGTAGTAATTTAAATATTTCCGGTAATCGATCAACACCCTTGCACCCGAATTCAATGTTGTAGTTTTCCAACTACCCTCATATTCCGAGTCGCAGTTTTTGCGGTCCACCCACATAATTGGTGAATCACAATGCCCAAACATCCCCCCGCCTAACCAAGACCCGTCTTGGTTCCTAATTATCTATGGGTAACCTACACAATTTAGAAATGGGCCTCATCAGGACACCGTTTTGAGTTTTCACTTCTGCAACCCGTACAACCCCGTCTTTACCTGGTAAAAGTTTGACTAACCGTCCGCGTTTCCAATGTAAAGGAGCTAAATTATCTTCTTTAATCAAAACCAAGTCATTGAGTTTAGGAGGTTCCGTCTGTGAGGTCCATTTGAACCGCTGTTGAAGAGTGTGTAGGTATTCATTTTTCCACCGAGACCAAAAGTGTTGAGACATCTTTTGAATTTGTTGAAACCGAGACAGCCGGTGCACACTGACATCGGTGTAAGGGTATTCAGGGAGAGCCACCAGTGGTTGTCCAATCAAAAGGTGCCCCGGAGTTAATACATCCAGATCCGCCGGATCCGTACTAAGCGGATATAACGGGCGAGAGTTCATGACGGCCTCCACCTTGGTGAAGAACGTGGTGAGCCCTTCGAACGTTAAACGTGCTTCGCCGAGCACACGCTTGACGTGTGTTTTTGCAGATTTAACCGCCGCCTCAAATAAACCGCCGTGGTTTGGACTCGAGGGCGCATTAAATAGCCATTTAATGTGATTCTTCGTCAAGTTCCGTTCAATTTCAGATTGGTTGTCCCGCAAGAAAACATACAATTCTTTTAAATATTTATCCGTGCCCGTATAATTTGTGCCACAATCCGACCGCACTAGTGAGGGTAGTCCTCGACGAGAAATAAATCGCGTAAACGCCGCTATAAAGGCTTCAACCGATAGTTGACTGACTACTTCCAAATGAACACATTTAGTACTTAAACATACGAAAATGCACAAAAAACATTTTTCTATCTTCGCGTTCCGTAGCGAGCTAGATTTAATATAAAATGGTCCGGCAAAGTCCGTACCGACTCCGAGAAACGGACGAACACCCTGTACACGATCTGCGGGCAGATCCGCCATGAAGGGTTGGACAGGTCGCGCCCGGGACCGGTAGCACTGTACGCATTTAAAGGTGATATGACGCGTCACGCGTCGAGCCGAAACAATCCAATAGGTCCGAGATAAAATGGCCGAAAGTGTATTTGCACCGACGTGACAAAATATTTTATGATAACGAGTTACCAACAGTTCCGTGAAGCGACCTTTGCCCGGTAGTAAAACAGGATGCCGCGCAGCGTACGGCAGCTCCGACGCACCTATTCTGCCGCCGACACGAAGCAACTGATCGTTATCAATGAATAAATTTAACCGCCGAAGTGAGCCCTTAATTGATTTCTTTGACTGAAGGGCCGAAATTTCTTCGTGAAAATATGTATTTTGTACAATTCGTATTAAATGTATGGTCGCGTTTCTACGTTCCGCAACTGAGAGATTACCGCCGAGTTTACATGTATTTTTACAATTATTAGCGAACCGTAATGTGTACGCCGTTACATTTATTAATTTATCGTACGAACTGTACCGATCCAATAAATCGAATTCTGAATCGACGGTATTAAGGTTAACAACTTTAGCTTTCATGCCCGGTAACATGTCCGCCGGAAAGTCCGAGCACTCGCCGGGCCACCGGGCCGGGGCTCCCGCAACCAGCGCGGCCCCCACCACAGCGGGTGCTGCAGCAGCTCGTCGGCTGTCGCGCCGCGCGACGCCACGTCCGCGCAGTTCATCTCGCCGGGGACATGTCTCCATAAAATATCTACTTTAGATGAAATAATTTGAGATACCCGATTTCCTTCAAACACTTGTAATTTATGTGGTGATGTTTTTAGCCACGCCAATACAATGGTACTATCACACCAACACACGACATCATCAATCGCAATGTCACTCTGCAGGGAGGGGACTATGTGGTTGATAAGCGTAGTCAATAGGGTCGCACCACTCAGCTCTAACTTAGGGATGGTCCGCTTTGTGTTTAATGGTGCCACCCGAGACTTAGCCATAAGCAACCGCATAAAGACATTACCGGCCTCATCCACCGACCGCAAATATACGACCGCAGAAAATCCTACCGATGATCCGTCACAAAACCCATGAACCGAATAACTGCTATTTTTATCCGGTTTCAGACATCTAGGTATTGTAATCTTTTGTAGATTAGGCAAATCCGAAAAGATATCGCGCCACGCTCGCACTATATCCTGCGGCGCGGGAGCGTCCCAGTCTACCTTCCGTGAATTATCACCAGTGCTAAGCAATCGTTGTAGTAATAATTTAATTTTGAAAACAACCGGACACACCCATCCGAGAGGGTCGTAAAGGCGAGCCGTCAATGATAAAATACTGCGCCGAGTGACAGTGGTGTCCGTTGGTAGATTCAACTTATACGAAAAACTGTCTGACCTTGGGTTCCACTGTATACCTAAAACCTTCATAAATTCCGATCCGTCTGTATCCATGTTAAATGACTGAGCCGTCTCCAAATGATCCGCCGGCAAGTCGTCCAACAGTTCCGGTGCGTTCGACGACCACTTCCTGAGCTCGTAGCCCGCCGTGTGCATGAGCGCCACGAGCTCGTCCTTCAGATGCCGCGCGTCGCGCAGCGTGTCCGCGCCGCCGTTCAGATCGTCCACGTAACTGTTGTGACGTAGCAGCCGGGCCGCCCGCGGGAACCGGTGCTCCTCGTCACTCGCCAACTGATGTAAACACCGTATAGCGACGAATGGACTGGACTTTAACCCGTATGTGTTTGTGGTCAGCTCATAAACTACCAACGGTTCATCGGGTGACGAGCGCCAATATATTAATTGGTATTTCCGATCGTCCGGATGTATCCAGGTTTGCCGGAACATCATTTTCACATCCGTAGTGAACACAAACAGAGGCAACCGAAAATTAATTATAATTTGTGTGATGTCATTTTGAAGTCGTTCACCCGTGAACAAACAATCGTTGATGGACGCACCGGTGCTGGTGGGTACACTTCCGTCGAAAACTACCCGAATTTTTCCGACGTCGCCTAATTTTTTAAAAACACCGTGATGCGCAAGAAAATAATGTTCCTGTCCTGACGAAACATCAAATTTGGAAACCGTCATATGACCGAGTCTTAAATATTCCGACATAAATTCCACATATTTTTTTTTAAATTCTGGTAGCCGTTTCATTTTTCGTTCTAAGGCCGTAAATCGACGCAGGGCCGTCTCCTTAGATTCTCCCAACCGCTGTCGATCTGGCAACAGTGGTAATCTGACAACATATTTTCCGTCCGAGCCGCGTGAGGTAGTTGTAGAAAACAAATGTTCACATTCTAAGTCCGCCGGGTCCTTGATTTTCAGCCTGGGTGGTTCTTCCGATCGCCAAAATCTCTCGACCGCTTCAATTAATGTAACACCAACATTAACATTTGATTCCGAGTTATCATTTTTTAATGGTTGCGCCGGACCGAAAATCGCAAAATCAAAAATGGTGCCTAAAGCATACGGTCCATCAGTACCGAAATTCACCTTTTCACCATTTAAAATTTGACCTAATATGTCACATCCGAAAATTATGTCAACATTTGACATATTAAATGAACCGTCATCCGAAAATTTTATATGAGCAATTTGTTTACTAAACCTACGCGCTAAATATGAAGTTGGTTTCTTCAAAACCACCGCCGTAACCGATAACAAATAACTCGAATTTACCGGTTTAAAATAAAATTTAACAACATGACAACATTCATTGTTATTAAATCCGCCGACGCCTGTTAACGGTGTTTGGTTGTAATGCCGCCTTAAACCCAAACTTGCTACCAAATCACTCTTAATTATAGTGACTTGACTACCCAGGTCTAGCAGGCCTCTGGATTTGATAAAATCCCCCCGATTGGATTTTACTTCTACAATGACCGTGGGTAAGATGACATTATCCGCTAGCCGAGGTACCGAGGCGACATTACACGACTGTAATTGCTATTCCTGTGGCACACGCGGCACCACAGGACTCGACTGCCGCCCACCCCAATCAGTCCGCTCCCGGCGGTGTCGGGTCTCCCAGTCCCGCTGTTCCCGTGGGTCCGAATCACGCCCGTAACCATCCTTTAACTCGCGTACCCGGTCCATAGATCCCGCGGAACTATCACCACGCCGTGGATAACGCGAGTCTCGAACCGACGACCTAGGAGACGCGTGCCGTGACCGCCGCGACTGAGTAATAGGTGAGCGCCGCCGACCGCCCGTCGCTCTATCGCATTGCGCCGTAACAAATGCGCGCCGTGTATACGGCTCGCCGTCCGCCGGTGAGTCAGAGCGCGCAATGGACGTTGTACAAATTAGTTTGTTATGTCCGATATTTCCGCACCGACTGCATGGTACCTTGCGGGTACACGATGCCGCCAAATGAGTACCGAAGCACCGAAAGCATAAGAATTGTCTTTTAACCCAATCCTTACGTTTAGACCTGGACATGTCAGCAAATTTATAACAGCTGTCTATACCGTGCCCCGACCTCTGACAATAGCCACAGTCTTTAATACGGCCGTAGTTGTTCGCCCGTTCCCGCTGGTCCTGTGCTGGTGGTTCCGTCACAATATTATGCACCCTGCGCTCGGGCCTGTTGTGAGTGCGATCCGCGTAATAAGAAACCGGTTCCGCAGTGGCCGTGTCTATAAGTCTACATTCATGTTGTAGGAATTCTATGAGCTGATCAAAAGTGGGTAAACTTATATTATTGCCACCGTGTTTTTGCTCAAACCGTGTTCTGACGTCAATTGGTAATTTTTGTAGACTTACATGCAATAAAATGTAGCTCCACTCGTTAATTGGAAAACCTAAATTAGCTAATGCCCGCGAAGATTCCAATAACGGGTTCAATATTTTAGTTCGAAGCCCAGCACACTTATTCAACACCGGCAAATGTAAAATCCGCGCAATCAGTGAATCCGCCAACAATCTTTTATTTTCATACCGGCCTTTTAGGATATCCAATGCCGTGTCTAACGACCCGTCCACCATCGGCAGATGCTTAATAAGTGCTTTAGGCTCCTTTTCCACGTGCGAAATAAGATAATGAAATTTTTCCGTTTTAGTGATATCTTTCCGTGTTAAAACCAATGATGTAAACAGACTAATGAAGCTACACCATGAAAAAACGTCCCCGTCAAACGTACTAGGCACAATCCGCGGTAGCCGCGGCGTTGACGCGCCCTCCGTGGGCATGTGGGTGCCGTCAAGGTTCGGATAGGCCGCCGAGACCGCATCCAACTGGTTGTATAACTCCGTGGCCTCTTTGTATTTTACCTCATATCTACCGATTATTTCTTCATCTTCTGAAGAAGTATTGGTCAGTATGCCCTCGTATGACTCCGTTAAAACATTGAAATAGTCATGCAGTTTTTTGAACCGAGCTGATAAAACACCCGAACTACAAGTTTTACTATTTACTAATTTTGACGAATCTACAAACCAGTCGTATTTAATTTTAAATTTGCTTTCAAAAGATTTTGCCATCTTTGGAAAACAATAGAACCTCTAAACACAATGCCTATTACAATTTAAATAATTATTTCTATGCCAAAAGTAGGTACCCCGTTTGTAACCGTTATAAATAAATGAAACCCCTATCTAACCAACTAATTTACGAAAACCCAATCCGGCTCGGGGACCAAAATTATGGTCATGTGAAAACCCCTTCGATAGCTCAGTTGCTGGTCCTGAGTTTTCTATCGGTTAGATTTGGGAGTCCAGGCACCGCAATCCCCAAATACAAGGTGAACCACTCACCTTGACTCGTCTCCCGAAGGTAGCTCCGCCGTGCACGGCTGCCTGGTTGTTTCAATCCTTTTATATTGATGTCTTTAGCATACCACCTTATTGTCCGAAATCTCACAAGTTGTTTTGCACAAATAAACCGACGAATAATGTAGTAATTTAAATATTTCCGGTAATCGATCAACACCCTTGCACCCGAATTCAATGTTGTAGTTTTCCAACTACCCTCATATTCCGAGTCGCAGTTCTTGCGGTCCACCCACATAATTGGTGAATCACAATGCCCAAACATCTGTGTTTGTATCACCTTGCATGATTTTTAAATATTTAGATGTTTTTTCTAAAACTTTAAACGGTCCCGTATAAGGCGGTGTTAAAGGTTTTGTAACTTTATCGCAACGAACGAATACGTGTGTGCAATTTTCTAATTCTGGATGCACAAATCTTTTATCTTGTTTTCTTTCTCTCTTTGGTATTGACGATATATCCGAAATTCTCTTGCGTAAATTTTCCAAGAAGTTTTCGTTTTCGGAGATATCAGATTTAGATAGCTGAAAAAAATCTCCGGGTAATCTAATTCATCATCATCATCATCAGCCCGTGTCAGTCCACTGCTGGACGTAGGCCTCTCCCATGGCACGCCACTGAGCTCGATCTTCAGCTCTCCTCCAATCCCTGCCCGCTGCCTTACGAATATCGTCGCCCCACCTAGCTACAGGGCGCCCTACACTACGTTTGCCGACACGCGGTCTCCACTCAAGAACCAGTCTGCCCCAACGGCCATCGGTTCTGCGGCATATGTGACCTGCCCACTGCCACTTCAGCTTGCTAATTCGCTGAGCTATGTCGGTAACCTTGGTTCTCTGACGAATAACTTCGTTCCGGATTCGATCCCTAAGAGAAACTCCGAGCATAGCTCTTTCCATAGCTCGTTGAGCGATCTTGAACTGGTGGACAAGCCGCACAGTGAGTGGCCACGTTTCGGCTCCGTATGTCATTACAGGTAGGACGCACTGATTAAAAACTTTCGATTTTAGGCATTGGGGTATGGGGCGATAAGAAGACTCGACGGAGTTTTCCAAATGCTGCCCAGCCCAGCTGTATCCGTCTCTTAACTTCCTTGTCGAAGTTGTTTTTACCTAGTTGGAGCACCTGCCCTAGGTATACGTACTCAGAAACAACTTCGAGGGGGGCTCCGTTTACGGCGATCGGTCCCGGGTCAACATGCTTGTTGATCATAACTTTAGTTTTATCTAAGTTCATCCGGAGATCGATTCGCTGAGACGAATTAGCAAGGCTGTCCAGCATCTGTTGTAGGTCTTGCAACGTTTCAGCCATGAAATGAAATGAAATGAATGAAATGAAATGAAATGAAAAATGTTTATTCAGCACAACATAGATAAAGCGGTTAAAAAAAAAGAACAAAAACAAACAGACAATGAATAAAATACAATAAGGTACTATTTTATGTATTGTTTACTACGGTGTGAGCTGTGCCGAAAGGTGTTTGGCTCAGCATGTGTTGGAGAGGGATTGGGGTCTCCTCCAACGCTGATTTTCAGCCAAACCCTTCTTCAAGTGGTTTTTACGTAAACATGGCTACCCTGAATGGTGACTGAATCGCACATGCTATGTATACCCTTAATAAATATCGCATTTTCAATAAATAGATAAGGACGGAAGAAGAAATAAAGTACAATATAAGTAATAATATAAATAATAACATTAACAAATATTTTTACATTATTATTAGAATAAATAATTAAGAAAAAAAAAAAAAAACAAATTAAATAACATTTACAATGTATTCATTTATTATTAATAATATATTTCATTCAGTTATTAATAAAAAAAGATACTGTTGCGTTAAGTGAGAGGGAGGCGTTTAAATCCCAAGAAACCGGTTCCTGGCGAGCGGCATTCCGGGCAGAGATTATTCCGGCGCATGTTTATCGCTCACAGCACTCGCAGGCGCGGGCTGTGACGCCGGTGCGCAGTCTTGCTGGGTGCTTAAAATATGACACTTAGACTTTTCGATAAATTGGCAATTTCAAGTGAATGCCGAAAAACTTGTCTATTGTGTCATATCTTAGTAGTACGTTTATTGTTATGTCACATAGGAAGAATATAATTGTGACTAATCAGTGAGTTGGATTACAAGAACGAAGTGGAATAAGAAATGTACCATGAAACTATTGCGCAATGGAGGCGCCGCCATTGACCAGCCTTGGGATGGACCAAATATTAGCTATATGGTTGGGTATTTGGGAGGTTAGTAGTTGTATACTGGAATAATTAGTAATAATTTCATAAGTAGTTAATAAGAATGTATAAATTTGTCATATACTAGTAATATATAAATATTTTTAGGTACAATTCATATGCATTGACAAGCAGTAAAGTTATTGAGTACTATAAGAATATGACGGATGGATTAAATAACCCGTGAGTAAGTGGAACAAGACCCATGAGGTAAGTTGATGGAGAATTATATATTACCTTTTTCCTACTTAACATGGTCTCAAAGTTTAATGTTTCGCTTTAAGATACAACAATCCTGCATCAATCACGACACAAGCCGCACACACATACATGTCCACACATACACACACACGCACATATATACATATATACACACATATACATATATATATATATACACATATACATATATATATACATATACATACATATACATATATACACATACACCAACATACATACATACATACATACCACCGCCTATGTCTATCCACGGAAGCACGTGTTTATGCCTATAAAGACATGCATATATCACGATGGTTGATGTGACCGACTACATTCTACTCCCCGGTTCCTACTGTTCGGGCGGATAGGCGCTTTGGGACTGACTAGACTGGATAAAATGTACTGTGTTGCAGAGATAGTGGATATGGACATACTGGGGTATTTATTTATTAAATGTATTATTATCATATTAAAGACAAATCTTGATTAATATTATTATATTCCCTCTGCAACTCGACCATGTGCTTTTTGAGTCTAACTTTAAATACGTTTATTGATTGCAGATTTCTGATCGGCGGCGGCAGGTTATTCCAGCATTTCGTGGCTGCATATCTGAAACTGCCCCGGAACGCCGCTGAGCAATGCTTTTCAGTGGATAGTTGTTGAGAACATTGTCTGCGGGCGCAGTCCCTTCGTGCTGCCACCCAAGTAAGCTTCTCGTAAAGGTATTCCGGAGTTTTGTACTTAAGAACACCAAAGAGCAGACATGCCAGATGTAGCTTGCGTCGAGACTTCATTTTCAGGCAATAATGTTTGTTTAAAAATGGAGTTATGTGGCTTCTCGGTGGCACGGCGAAACAGAATCTTACACATGCGTTTTGAACCCGCTGGATCAACCGTTCTGTACGCGCAAGTAGCCTTGGCCCATACACCGTGTCCCCGTAGTTGAGTTTTGACAAAACAAGTGACTCAACGAGTTGTGTCCGTAGTTCTTCCGATAAGTAAGGTCTTATTTTATATAGGAGCCTCAGTCTGTAGAAGCAGTTACGCACACACTCACCTATATGTCTTTCGAAACGTAAGGAGGCGTCCATACACAAGCCCAGATTTCGAGTCTCGTCCGAGCGTTCAATAGTCTCACCCAATAGACGTATTTCAATGGGAGAGGACAGGTTGGCCAGCTGCTGTTTAGTTCCAAGTAGCATGTACTTTGTCTTGGATGGATTAAGGACGAGACTATTTCTTTCAGACCAAGCTGCGATCTCAGCGAGATCTTCGTTTATTTTTTTAGTTGCTATTTCTTTGTCACCTGGCCGGAAAGATATATAGATTTGTAAGTCGTCCGCGTATATATGATAGTTGCAATTTTTAATGCAGTTTTGAATATCAGCCGTATAAAGTGTAAATAGCACGGGGCCCAGAATGGAACCCTGGGGAACGCCCCTGAGCACTCTCATGGGCGTTGAACGCCGTATAGGGGCACCACCCGTTCTCAGTTCAACGTATTGAAAACGGTTGCTGAGGTAGCTATGGAACCAGTTAATTGTGGCCGAGTCAAATCCGTAATATCTGAGTTTCGATAACATTAGAGTCGTGTTTATTGCGTCAAATGCCCTAGAGAAGTCTAGCAGCACGAGTAGTGTACACATACCCTTATCCTGAGCATATAGAATGTTGTCTGACACATCTAGCAATGCTGTGGCGGTACTACGACATTTTCTAAAGCCAGATTGGAATGCAGGTAGAATGTTGTTTTTCTCAAGAAAACTAGTCAATTGCTGATAGACTACCTTCTCGAGCACTTTAGATATACATGGCAGAATACTTATTGGTCGCAGGTCTTTCACTTCCAATGGGTTAGACTTTTTCGGCAACGGGCGCACTATAGCCGTTTTCCATGCGTCAGGGAATATTGAGGTGGTGATGGACGTATTAACCATGGCCGTTATTGCTGCCAGCGAGTGAGGACAAGTCATAAGCAGCATGGTCAAATTCAGTTGGTCGACACCCTCGGCGTTCGACTTTAATTTTTTTAGGACGTTAATTATGTTGTCAGAAGTCACGGTATTTAAATTAAACGTTTCTTCGCCGACGTTATGAAATTCATAGAAAGTGAGAAGTGAGATGTTGACCTCCGAAGTTCCCGGCACATTTAGAAAATGTGTGTTAATTTTTTCCACGTCACTGAGATGTAGTGGCATTTCTAAATCATTTTTTTTGGAAGGAACAATGTTAGATTTTAGGTTTTTCCAAAGGTTTTTAGGGTCTTTAATTTTATTGTTAATATTGTACTTAAAGTATGCAGTTTTTTCAGAATAAATAGCCTTATTTACTAGGGAATTTAAGCTCTTGTAGTACATTTTTTTTTCTGCTGATTTTGTTTTTCTGTAACTTTCTAGCGCTTCTTTCCTTAGACGTAGCATAAGCTTAACATTGTCCGTAAACCATGGATATGTACGGTCTTTTATTTTACAAGTTTTTAGCGGAGCGTGGCGGTCAAATACTGAAAGAACAGTGTAATTAAAGCAGTTCACCATGTCGTTTACGCTCCCTAATTCAGCGATCAGATCCCATCTTATTTTGCTGATTTCTTCAGTAAATACGGCAAGGTCAATGTCTTTAATGGGGCGATAGGTTATTGTCTGTGGGGCATTTTTTTCTTGCTTAATGTTTAGCTCGCACAAAACAAAAGCGTGCCCACAAATTGTCCCTGCAGCCTCTACAGAGATATTACGCACTCTTAGGTCCGTAATAATGAGATCAATTAGTGTCTCAGACGTTTCTGTAAAATGAGTTGGCGTGGTTACCATTTGAGATAAGCTGAGGCAGTCGAGTAAAGTAATTAGTTTTTTTGTACTGCCGTTATTTTGATTAAGGATATTAATATTGAAATCTCCTAAAACAAGTATACCGTCGCAGGCGGATAACGAATTTATGCTATCAGATAAGGCATCTAAAAACAGGTCTACATCGAGCCATGGCGGGCGATATGCAGTCCCTATTGCCAGCTTTTTTCCGTTGATAGTGAGTGTTAACCACATTTGCTCCACGGCAGTGCGGCGAGGATCGACAGGGTGTGTGTAGGTGCGCACGTTGACGCCGCGCTTGACGTAGAAGCCTACCCCACCCCCGCGTCCGCCGCGCACCTCCACTGGGCGCGGGATATGCCTCAGCCGATATCCAGGTACAACCGGCGCTCGGTTCTCCTCGCCGGCTCTCAGCCAGGTCTCATTAATTGCCATGATGTCAACATCAAAAATTACCATTGCCTCAAGGAAAGAGTCTTGATGTGTCCCTAATGATCCCGAATTGTATAGACCAACTTTGAAAAGGTCTTTACGTATCATTTGTTATTAACGATTGCGTAACAATACAAAAATATATTAGCGCACTTTAAATGAATAGTGACCGGGATTATTAGGAATTCACTATTGTGCATGCGTAAAATAATACGATATAATAAAATATGATTATTCTGAAATATTAGGTTCATTATATACAATACATTAAATTTGAAAATGAATATTGCTGTACGTAGAACATATAGTAACACTAAGAATTTTATTTTAAGAAAACGCACGGTGCGAGCATTGAGGTGATCATGAGAGTGGTAAACAATAAATCTATTTCTCTTAAAACTGAGGCATGTGGAAATCTTGGTTCTTTCGACCCAGTTCACACCGAGGCAGACAGAAAGCTTAAAAAAATAAAACAAAAGATATGAAATAATTAGTACCACAGAATACACGGGACGGAAAACATGTAAACATATATGCGTTATTACAAAACATTGTTTATGCCAAAAAACCTAGTAATGTCCTTTTCGGATCTTAATCGCTCTGCAGGTTTGCCCTCATCCTTACGAATAAACACGGTGCCGTTCCTCGTCCAAACATATTTCCAATGCCGGCTGCGACCCTCTTCCCGCGCCCGGTAAATTAAATGCCTATTGGTGCGCGTGAGTCGCTCGTTTACATACACGCGGCCTGGCGGCGCGCCCTGCACCTCGAGGTCGGCGCTGGTAATAACGCGGCGAACGCGCGCAGCGCGCAACAGCTGGTCTCGCGGCGCTCGGCGCGCCAGCCGCACGGCAATGCTGCGCGGTCGGGTGGAGGGCGGCGCTCCGTCAATCAGGTTCCGGCGAATGGGCCCGACCCGCTCCGCGTGTACCAAGTCACGGTCGTCCAGGTCTACCCCGAGCTTAGTAGCTAACACCTTGACTAGATGTAGCGTTGATTCCTCCTTGCATTCGGGAATACCCGCGATGTCAAGATCGTTGAGAAGCAGTTCTTGATCTCGCTCATTCAATTGGGTCCTGAGGTCATCAACGACGCCTTCGACGAGAATTTTGTCTGCCTTGGTCTCGAAGTCAGATAATCGAGCTTCAAGCTTGTCTATCCGATCGGTACACGCTTTTAGGCCAGATCTGAACTCGGCTATTTCTGAACGTGTCTCCCTGATCTCTTGTTTCAGCTCACCTCGCATAGAACGCATTTCCTCGCGAAGGGCTTGTATCTCTTGTATAAGACACACACTGTACTCCTGTGGCGTGGATGCATTCTGATGACTAGAGCCCGGAGAAGGAGAGGGATGTTCAGGCGGCGATTTATGATCAACCAATGTGTCCATACCCTTAACAGGGGTTGATGAGTTGTCTCCTCTGGGCTGCTGGGTCTGTATTTTGCACCCAGGGCAAAGCCATCCGACGCTCAGCTTAGTAGCGGCACTTACAGTTACGCAAGCACGATGAAATGTACCGGGGCATTTACCACATTTAACGCTTTCCGCTGCTGATGTAAACTTGCCACAAGCTCCACATTTGCTAACCATTTTTGCAATAAGGAACTTTACTTGTTTTTTAATGAAGTCTCGCTACCCGCCAATAGATGGCCCTAGTTGTATACAAAATCTTAACTAATGTTATCAGTTGTGTAACACTTGAACTAGAACGCCACTATTTACGTTTGGTTAACGATGTAAGTTAGACCGCAAAATAAATGTAAATCATTTTTAAAGTGGCCAGATGTTTATTTTTAAGTTCACTTTATATATCAAGCGGGTAGGATTGCAAAATGTAAGCAAACTGAGACATATATTTATTGTTTTTTCACCAAAAAGTCTCGTATATTTGATGCACTTTATTTCAGAACACTTATCACAATAAACTTTCCCTTTATGCACAATAAACTTGTAATAATTGATGTTATTTTATTTTATTTATAACGCATAAAAATAACTTGAGATTTGTCAACACAGGGTGCCTACCCATGATGACGATGTCGTCTGCAAATCGCAGGTGAGAGATGTTTGCGCCATTTATATTGATGCCGCGACCTTTCCAGTCCAGCGTCTTGAACATATCCTCCAGTGCATTGGTGAACAGTTTTGGTGATATTACATCACCTTGGCGCACTCCGCGGCGCAGGTGGATATGTTCAGTCCGCTGGTTCTGTACTTGGACGGTCATCGTTGCAGCTTCAAAAAGGCATCTCATCACCTCGATGTATCGCCAATCAACTTGGCATCGTTGCAAGGAGTCCAGAACTGACCAGGTCTCGACAGTGTCAAAGGCCTTCTCATAGTCCACGAAGGCTAGACATAGGGGCAGATTATACTCTGCAGTCTTCTGTATAATCTGCCGCACTGTGTGGATGTGGTCTATGGTGCCGTAACCACTTCGAAACCCGGCCTGCTCCGGGGGTTGAAACTCGTCGAGCATTCGCGCAAGACGGTTCGTGATGACCCTTGAAAACAGTTTGTATACATGGCTCAGAAGCGATATGGGTCGATAGTTCTTCAAAAGGGTTTTGTCACCCTTTTTGAAAAACAGGACGACCACGCTTCTGTTCCATGCCTGCGGAGTTCTCCCAGTGTAGAAGACAGTGTTAAATAACTTTCGAAGCTCCTTAAGTACTGGGGTACCTCCTGCCCTCAGAAGCTCAGTCGTGACGCCGTCCTCACCCGGGGCTTTTCCATTTTTAAGCTGTTTAAGGGCCAACTCGATCTCATCCAGGTTGATCTCGGGCAAGTCTTTTGTGAAGTGACGTGTAAGGGTGGCTCTGGGATCTCCTCTAAGAGATTCGGGTCAAGGTGCGTGTGAGGCGTAGAGCTGGCTATAGAAATTCCTGACTTCCGAGAGGATTTCCGGCCTAGAAGCGATCACAGTACCCGCTTGTGTAGTCAACCTTGTCAAGTGGTTTCTCCCAAGTGACTGGACGAACACTTTCGACCCCCGGTTCTGCTCGATGGCTTTCTCAATCTCAAGCTTGTTGAAAGCTCGGAGGTCGCGTCGGACCAGCTTTGTGATCTTTTTATTTAAGGCCCCGTGTTCTGACAAGGTTGAGGCTGCATTTCGGCGTCGTTCGCTCATAAGCTCCAGAGTCCCCCCCGAAAGCTTAGATTTCCTGTCTCTACGCCTCGTTTCGCATAATTTAGTACCCTCTTCTCTAAGAGTCTGTACCACCTGCTCGAATTTCTGATCAACGCTGTCAGTGGTTTCCAAGGCAGCGAAACGGTTTTCCAACTTTAACTGAAAAGCTTGGGAATCCATAGCGGCTTGGAGCAAATTCGGTCGGAGACTGGACTTCATCAAGCGGACTCTTTCGCGCTTCCATTGTATATTCAGAGTGCCCCGTACGAGCCGGTGGTCGCTTCCGGTTTTAAACCTTGCGATCACTGAGACATCTCTGAATATGCGCCTCTTGTCCGCCATGATGAAGTCGATCTCATTTTTTATTTTACCATCGGGGCTTTGCCACGTCCACTTTCTTTGGGGCTGTTTTTTAAAGAAAGAGTTCATCATAAACAGCCCTAATTACTTCTCCGTAAATCATTTCTGCGGCACTAATCTGTGAATCGTATCTTAAACTTGCCCTTAAGCCAAGTAATACCGTAGGCAATTCGTCAACCCAATTTGTACTACTGCGCCTGCACATAAGAGCGCTTTTTAAGGTTCCATCGTTCTATTGCACCATTAGCTTGCGGGTGATAAGCACAAGTTCTAATTTTTTCAATACCCATTCGTTTTGATAAATTGCGAAATAGATTTGACTCAAATTGACGTCCTTCATCGGTTGTTATACGCACAGGACATCCAAATCTTGTAATCCATACTGAATATATAATATCAGCAGTTATATCCTTGACTGGGTAAGCTTCTGGCCAACCCGTACTCCTATCTATCATAGTGACGATATGTCGGTAGCCATTGCAGTACTGTAGAGGTTCTACAATGTCTACGTGAACATGTTCAAACCGATTACTTTTCACGTAATTTCCGAAAGGTGACGTAGGATGCCTTTGGACTTTAGACTTTTGAGAATCTAAGGTTGATCTTTTCCACATAGTAACATCTTTGTTGATTGAATTCCATATATATCGATCGCGTATCATTTTTCGAGTTGATCGAATGCCAGGATGGCTTGTTCCATGTATTGCGTCGAAAGCTGATATTCAAAATTCTTTAGGCAAATAAGGTCTGGCGTTTCGTGTTGATACTTCGCAGAAAATTGGTATGCAGCTATTTGGCATATTAATTTTCTTGAAATTTAATGATTTTGATAACAGCAGTTGTGTCAGTTCTTGTCTCTTTCTTGCGCTACAGCCAATTTTTTTTAGTCTATGGGTGATGGTACATCGATAGTGTAAATTCTCGATAATGCATCAGCAACTGTTTTCGGAACCACTTACGTGTTCGATTGATGTGCAAAATTGCAAAATAAAATCTAAATGATGTAATCTTCTGGGTGTGTCGTTTTTGCTAACAGCGTTATTCTTAAAGGCTTGTACCAGAGGTTTGTGGTCTGTATACACTGTTAATGGTCGACCTTCGAATGTGATATCTAAAGTGTTTTATACTCATGTATATAGCGAGTAATTCACGATCAAAAGTAGAATAGCATTGCTGCGCATCGCTTAATTTTTGTGAAAAACATCCTATTGGTTTCCAAAAGTCTCCTTCTTTCTGTTGCAGTACTGCACCAGCACAGGTACTCGAACTATCAGTCATCAATGCAATTTTCGCGTCAGCTGAAGGGAACGCTAATGTAACGGAATTTTGAAGGTTCTCCTTACATTTCTCGAATGCCTCACTAGCTTCTTCGGTCCATTGTATTTCTGTTTTATCCTTCTTTTTCGGATTATGGATATATTTATTTAGACTGGTTTGGATTTCCGCTGCACGGGGTAAATGACGTCTGTAGAAATTAACCATTCCTAAGAAACGTCTTAGCTCATCTACCGTTCTCGGTTTAGGATATTCTTTGATTGCCTTAACTTTATCGTCTAAAGGTCGCAAACCGTCCTCGGAAATATGAAAACCCAAAAAACTTAATTCTTTCTTCCCAAATTTAGCCAAGTTTATAGTTAATCCGAATTTCTGTAAACGTTCGAATAATTTTCTTAGATGTCTCTCATGACTGGATCTTGATGACGATGCAATTATTACGTCATCGATATAATTAAACAAAAAAGGTGATGTTTCGTCATCTTTAGTTTTTGAAGTACATTCCAGGTCGCGAAATACGACGTTGCTAAGGAATCTTTGGAATGATTGCGTTGCATTTTGAAGTCCTAAAGTCATCCTCAAGAACTCAAATAATCCGAATGGAGTAGTTATAGCTGTTTTTTCAATATCGTCTTCAGCGATACCAATATTAAAATATGCTTTTTGTAAATCCCACCTTGAAAAAATCTTTTTTCCTGCCAATAAATACGCACAGTCTTGTATACGTGGAATAGGATATCTATCGGGTTTGGTAACAGCGTTCAAACGGCGATAGTCTCCACATGGTCTTATATCTCCGTTCTTCTTTGCCACTACATGTAAAGGGCTTGCCCAACAACTCTTTGATGGTCTGCATATTCCCATCTCTTGCATACGTTGAAACTCAGCCTTTACCTTGTCATAATTATCAGGAGGTAAAGGTCTGGGGCGTGGGAAGACAGATGGTCCACTCGTCTCAATGTGGTGGACTATCGTATGGCGTTGATTTTCTATAAAACACATAGGCTTCGTTATGTCCGGGTATTCTGCCAATAACTTACTGTATTCATTCGTACAGTCTATGGTATTGATTGATAGTAATAGACTCTGCGTTATAGATGCTATAACACTTAGGTTGGTTATTTTATTCAAAAGTTTCTTTTTATGTATGTCCACTAAAAGTTTGAAATGACCTAAAAAGTCAACTCCAAGAATAGGTTGCTTGACGTCTGCTATCACGAAAGTCCAACGGAAGGGTCGGCGGAATTTAAAATCTAACACTAGGGTTTTTACACCATAAGTCTTAATCACACTTCCGTTGGCTGCATAGAGTATATATTCATTACACTTATCACTAATAAATGGTCTTTTAAGCACAGGAAGTACAGAAATATTTGGACCAGTGTCCACTAAAAATTTAAGTTTAGTCTCTTGGTCCGTAACACAAAGGCGGTAACAAGGTTTTACGGCGCATATCTCCGCCGACGATTGCACCAGATCTAGTTTTCCGAAACATCAGATTTTTTCCACGCACAAGGTTCTCTGCATTTCGTTGCTATATTGCGAAATCTATAATGATAAAAAACATAGCCAGTCAGCGTTTTGAGGCGTACGTCGGTTCTTGTTACGTCCACGCGATTCGGAACGAGATCGTGTTCGGAAGTGCTTGCGATTCCGTGAAAAAGATCTGCCTCTTTGTAATTCTCGCATTTGTACACTTAATTTGGCGATTTCTGCCAAAGTAAATGCATTATCATTATGAGTTGTAAATCGTACTTCGGAAATATTCAAGGGCTGTGCTGTTTCCATCACTTTGTCTGCGATAGTCGCAAGACTATCCAAGTCCTTTGTGTCACAAACTGCCAATACCGTTCTCACTGACGATGGTTAATGTCCTTGCCACATGATGTTAAGCGTGTCATCGACTATTTTTCCACGCGCTAAGTCACGCATTTGACGCAAAAGCTGTGAAGGCTTTTGATCGCCGAGGTCCATTTCGCCCAAAAGTTTCTGGAATTTCCTATTCTCAGATTCTTCGTATACTTGTAAGTCTTGTCTTCAAAGCATCATATTTACGTTTCTCTGGCGGTTTTAATAAAATATCTGAGACTTGCTGAATACATTCCTTACCTAATTTTGAGACAACCAAATTATATCTGACTTCGTCACCGAGTTTTTGGGGTCCAAGTATTGCCTCACATTGCACGTACCAATGTCGTGGTTGATCGCACCAAAATTCCGGTATCCTCGATGGGACTGTAACCGTAGCGAGTACTGCTGCGCCCTCGTTTTGAATCATCGGAGCAGCTGGAATGCTCTGCTGTTCAGCTGGAGTGGTGTGAGTAGATGGGGTAGTCATCTTCGAAAAGTTAATCCCAAATAGATAAAGGATCACGTCGTGTTCACCACTTGCTGGTGTTATTTCTCGTGTCAGGTGATTTGCAATTAAACACTTAAGCCGACTGTACCGTTTATTGTTCCTGACACACACTGCACTAAATTATAGCAGCATTCACAATATATAGGCTGCGCTAGCTGACTATACAAATATATATCGCACATTGTGCATACGGCACAGTAGAAATCTCTTTTTTTTTTTCAAGAACACCGTCACGCCTATTTTCCCTGTTCGGTGCATTTCCGCCGAACATCTTACTATGCAATATTGTTGTGACGCGATTGCCTAATACGTAGTAAATAAGTAATTGTCTTCAGTGCACATTTAACAGTCGCGGCAATCGGTGCATTCATAACATTTATCCGCTCATCAATTCATTAACATTTTAGTTATAACATTAATATTACCAGTGTACTATATTCTAAGAACAAGTACACCCACGTTTCGCCGACGATGTTCATCATCATCATCTCAGCCTATACTTGTCCACTGCTGAACATAGGCCTCCCCAATCGCTTTCCAGCGTAACCGGTCCGATGCCACCTGCATCCAACGACTTCCTGCGATTTTCACAAGATCGTCGGTCCATCTGGCAGGCGGTCGTCCCACGCTGCGCTTGCCAATACGTGGTCTCCACTCTAGCATCTTTCTGCCCCAACGCCCGTCCGATCTACGCGCTATGTGGCCCGCCCATTGCCACTTCAGCTTGCTAATCTTAACGGCTATGTCGGTGACCTTGGTTCTTCTACGAATCTCCTCATTCCTGATTCGATCGCGTAGAGAAACGCCGAGCATAGCTCTCTCCATAGCTCGCTGAGCAACTCTGAGCTTTTTTATGAGACCTATTGTAAGAGACCACGTCTCTGATCCATATATCATCACTGGTAACACACATGTTAGGTCCCATGTAATAGGGGGCGAGCCTATTGCCATATACCGGGCACAATTCCAAACTCCGGACTCGTATTGGGAAGTTTTCGCTAGAAAAACTACACTTTGCCGACCTTGGATTTGAACCCAGGACCACGTCATCACAAAACTTTTACAGAAACAATTATGCAAATAATTACTGTACTCTTTATAATATTATTGATATTATTTTCTTTGTGATTATAACAATGATAACAATTTCTTTAAGATGATTGATTGTGCTAATTCGTCGTTTAAAAATAGTAAACACAGTCCACCATTTCTTTGAAGGCATAATTTAAACTTTTTTAAGATCAGAATACTCACGGCACTCGACAAACAAATGATGAGATTCGACTGTATTGGGTGTTAGTACCTTTTTACAATCCCTACATTGATTTTGAACTTTCTTTATCACAAAACCACACACGTATGCACAAGCCTGTATTTGTCCTCATTTTCACTGTATGTACAAGCTGTAACATAATAAACGCAAGACCTGAAAGTAGTTGGTTCTAAATCGGTAACTGAATCGATTCCAATAATTTTTAATGTATTTTACATTTTTTTTAAATTTGCAAAAAATGCTTTTACTCCTTCAGTGCGCTATAAAAAATTAAATTTATTCTTGATTCATAGCAAGAGGAAGATTCCAAACGTATTTCTCAAAACGCACACACACGTACAAGTTTCATTGTTAATTGGGGTATAAAAGTGCTTTAAAAAAGGGTAAAAACCTTTAAATTTGAAATTTTGGTTTTCTATTTGACTTATGCCCGGTTTCTGAGGTCATTTTGTCGCCGGTTTATCTGTTCAATAGGCCTATTGGTTCGATAACTTTTAAAATGCGTTTCCGAACAACGCAATATAAGATAAACTCTGTTTAAACGTAGGATAACTTAACTGACAATTTTGTGCCGTTTATCGGTTCCATAACTTTATTTGACGTTTCATATTGTGTCAAACTATACAAAGTTTTAGGTTAGACGATTTTATTTTGAGGGAATTGTCAAGAAATATAATAAATATGAATACAAGCAGCTCATCAGATTTGGATTTAGAAATATTAGAGTTTATTTCTAATATATCTGTACCCAGAAACTTAAGACATAGGAGAAATTCTTTCGAAATGTATACAGACGAAGAATTTAAGTGGAGATATCGTTTCGATAAGAACACTGTGATTCACCTAAGTGATATCATCAGCCCTGCTCTAGTTCCAATTGCGCATCGCAAATACACATTGTCTGTGTTAGAACAAATTTTCATCGCATTGCGATTTTATGCTACAGGTGCATTTCACATAGTCGTCGGTGATGATATAAACGTCCACAAATCCACTGTGTCCAGAGTTGTGTAAAAAGTAAGCAAAGAAATAGCAAAGATGGCTCGGAATTACATACGCATGCCAAGCTTGGAAGAGCTGGGACAAGTCAAGATCCAATTTTTTAATATAATTGGATTTCCAAATGTAATTGGTTGTATAGATGGGTCACACATCAGTCTCCTGGAGGTGACCATGCAGAACTTTTTAGGAACAGAAAAGGTTTCTTTTCTATAAATGTACAGGTTTTATGTGATGCCACATTAAAGATCCGTGATATAGATGCTCGCTGGCATGGGTCAACTCACGACAGCACCGTTTACCATAGTTCATACCTGCGTGCAATCAATCAATCAATCAATCAAATCAGCCTATTGCAGTCCACTGCTGGACATAGGCCTCTCCCAATTTGCGCCATAATACACGGTCCTCCGCCTTCCGCATCCAGTCCCACCCTGCGACCTTCTTCAGGTCGTCGGTCCACCTAGCTGGGGGGCGCCCTACCTTACGTTTGCCGAGTCGTGGTCTCCACTCTAAAACTCGTCTGCTCCATCGGCCATCGGTTCTTCGACAGACATGGCCAGCCCACTGCCACTTTAGCGAGCTCACTCTGCGGGCTATGTCAACTACTTTGGTTCTTTGACGGATAACTTCATTTCGGAGTTTATCCCTCAAAGAGACTCCGAGCATAGCCCGCTCCATAGCTCGCTGCGCGACTTTGAGCCTATGGACTAGCCCTATTGTAAGTGTTCACGTCTCGGCACCGTATGTCATGACTGGTAGAACGCACTGGTTGTAGACTTTCGTCTTCAGGCATTGCGTTAAAGGCGAAGAGAAAACCCGACGTAGTTTGCTGAATGCCGCCCAGCCCAACTGGATCCTTCTGTCGACTTCTTTCTCGAAGTTGTTCCTACCAAGCTGGATAATCTGCCCAAGGTAGGTGTATTCTCGAACAGCTTCGAGCATCGATTTGTAATGTTGGTGTCACGAGGTTCTAATAAATACAACCATCTCGTTCAAAGTATGTTTAATGAATTTACTTAATCGTAACTTACATTGCGCATTGTAAAGTATACTGCCTAGTTAGCATGTTATGGATACGGTTCTTATAAAGGAGTGTACATACTTAGTAAAAGCCACTAAGGCACCGTACCCACTTATAACACTACACTTCACCTCCTGGGACAAATAAAAAAAAAAAAACAAACGAACGGAGGTTTTTTTTTCACTATAAGTAAATAATAAAAAAGTATACAATACCAAATTACCAGCTTAATTAAAATTTCTTAAAAATAATATATTACATATGAAGTATATATTTTTATATTTTAAAACAAATGGATAATTCAATGACTTACAAGTAACGTTTTTCATTACATTTATTCATAATAAGGTCTAGTCCTATTTTTATGTACCAAATCTTTCTTACCATTCTTACATATTTTAACGTTACAGCCTAAATCTTCTACTATTTTATAGGGACCATCAAACAAAGGATCAAGTTTTCGACCTGTTTCATTTTTTAATAATACCAGGTCATCCTTTTTATACTTAACAGAATTAACAGACTTATCATACACGTCTTTGCGTTTCTGTTTATTACGTAATAAATTTTTCTTTGCATCGGCCTGGGCTAACTGTAACCTGTATTTTAGTTGTAATGAATAGTCATCACTATTATATAACGGTTCCACTGTATCATAAATCCTACAGGGTATTCTACAAAGTTTACCAAAAACAAGTTCATATGGCGTATAATTTATTTCGGAATGGACTGTGTTGTTAAAACTAAAACACCAAAACGGTAACCAATAACTCCAAGTGTCTATGTGGTTTTCACACTGGATCCTTAAAAATGCACCCAAGGATTTGTGTACATTTTCCAGAGCTCCAATAGACTGGTGATGGTAAGCTGTTGAGCATAACTTTTCGATATTAAGAATTTTACACACCTGTTCCATCGTCGCAGAGATGAATTCTGTTCCTCGATCTGTAGCTATACTTGTAGGAATACCAAACCTTAAAATAAATTGTTTAACAAATGCATCTGCAATGGACAACGTTTCTTTATTTTTAAGAGGAATAGCTTGAACAAATTTTGTCAATTCACATTGCATGGTCAACAATATATAACAATAACCATCTATATCCCTGTCTAAAGGACCCACTACATCTTAATATATTTTTTAATTCTTTTTACTCCTCGTAATATGCATATTCGTGGTCCGGACCAATGCGCGAGTGACATTATCTCATCGCAAATATTCTTTATAAAATCTATATTATCTTCCTTTTTAATTATACAAACTTCCTCGATATGTATTTTTTTGCAAAACCTATTTAATTTCTGCACAAATTCGGCTCGCGAAAAATGCGCCTTGAAATCAAGATTAATATATAATGTCTTTTTATTTGCACTAAATGCAAAACATTCTACTTCCTCTGTTATCATTTTATTTCCTCTAAGCCTTTTTAATTCACTACCTTTGATTAAAAACATTTCTACTGAGTCACACGGCTTTCTTAATATATCCACAACTCTGGGTTGATCAGGCCTTTTGTTAGTGGATTTACTAAGATCCGTCCTCACAACACCATCATTGCTTATACGATCTTCGTTCATTCTTTTCTTTTGAGCCCTAGTTATCACAGCCGCAACTTGCTCGTGCATACTCTTTAGTTCATCTGACGTCATGCATACTCTAGATAAAGCATCCGCAACAACGTTTTCTTTCCCTTTTATATATACAACCTTGAAATTATAATCTTCTAACATTAATCGAAATTTAAGAATCCGACTTGAAGGGTTTCTCATACCAAACAGATATACCAGGGGTTTGTGATCTGTCATAATTGTAAAATTACGTCCATATAAGTACGGCCTATAATGGGTTGTAACACTATAGCCAAAAACTCTTTTTGGATCGTAGGATAATTCTTTTCCGATTTATTTAAAGGTCTACTAGCGTAAGCTACTGGTCGTAGATCTTTATTGCATAATACTGCGCCGACAGCAGTGCCTGACGCATCTGTCTGTAGTACAAATTCGTTATTTTCTGAAAAATCAGGGTACTGTAAAATAGGTGAAGAAATGAGAGCATTTTTTAAGAATTCGAAAGCCTCGTTACATTCCTTAGTCCAAATAAACTGTTCATTTTTTCTACCTAATCTATTTAGAGGCATTGCAATATCTGCAAACGATTTTATGAATTTACGGTAATAATTGCAAAAAGCCACGAAACGTTTTACTTCATCGAAATTTTTGGGTGTGGGGTAATTTTCCAAAACCTTCGTTTTTTCAGGGTCAGGTAGAATCCCCTTATCTGAAACAACATGCCCTAAATAAAGAATTTCTTTTTTCAAAAATTCGCACTTTTGAGGATTAACTTTCCTCAGTCTTTCCATGACGCTTATTAAATTTTGGTTATGGGCAGCAAGATTTCTTCCAAATATAATCAAATCATCCTGATACACTAAACATTTATCATAAGTTAGACCAGACATTGCTACAGACATCATACGACTAAAGGCACTTGGACTGATTTTAAGTCCCATTGGTAGACGTTTCATATGATATTGACCTGTATTGGTCGTAAAAGCTGTAAATTTTCGACTGCTAGGTTCCAAGGTCACTTGATAATAGCCTTGATAAAGGTCAAGGTGACTAAAATAAATAGCTCCAGAAAGAGAATCTAAAATTTCGGTTATGTTGGGTAATGGAAATTTATCGTCACAAATGTTTTCATTCAATTTTCTATAATCTACAACCAACCGCCATTTCTTTTCACTTCTATCGCTATTCTTTTTTGGTACTAATAATATTGGACTCGACCATTCACTAAATGACTCCTCTATAATATCATTTCCTATCATTTTGACAATCTGCTTAGCTATTTCTGGTTTTAGTGCTTGTGGTAACCTATATGGCTTTACATAAACTGGAGTTGAATCTGACTTTATAACTATAGATTGTTCATAAATATTTGTCGATGTCAGTTTGTCCCCTTTGATATAAAAAACGTCTGAATACTTAGTGCATATAGCCTCTATAGATTGTTTCTCTTCCCTATTCAAGTAATATAAATTTAAGTCGGATAATACCGTCTGAACTCTAGTACTTTCGATATTGTTTACCTTCTTATCACCGAATTGACAGACATCATAATCACTCAGCGATTTGAAATCAGGACTAAAAGATGGTAACGTGACATCTTTTTCACTAACATTAAGTATTTTTACAGGAATCCTATTATTTTTGACTTTCACTATCGCATTTGCCAAATATACATCCTTCGCTAACTCTCTCCCGCATACAATCATGTCATCGTTCGAAGTTTGATTAACTACAATAAAGTGTATTGACTCGGAACGAGCTGGCACAGTTACCGTATTTTTTACCCTTTTTTTTTTTTTTTTTTTTTTTTCGGGTGGAAATGCCTAGCGCATACCCCCGGGCCGAGGGCACGGCCCGGGTGGTTATGTGGGGCTCGCACCCACTAAAACCCCCCGGCGTCCTACTGCCCTTGTGCCGGGCCACAGGAATCGTCACTGGCATGACCTCTGTGGCACCGGCGGGCTCGGTCCGCAGATAGGCGCGGACAAATGTAGGGGGGAGTTCGATCTCCCCCTACCGCCTGTTGGAGGCTGCGTGGGCGCAGCGCTTTTCCGACGACGCGGGCCTGCTAAGTGCTAGGGCGCCGGGGTGCCCTCCCCGACGCCTGCAGGCCGAGATTACGGTGGGCGAAGGTCGTTCCGGGCGTAGTCCCTGCGCCTTCGCCCAACGCGCCGTCTTCGAGCGGGATTGGAGGACGTCTCCTCCCTCACCCGCTCTGCCTCCTCCTTCGCGGACATGACGGCCTCGCAAAAGGCCGCCATTGCCGCCCAGGCGCTCTCGCTCCCAACCATGGATGATAACACGGTCGGGAGCGATAGCGCCTGTACCCCTGCACCAAGCGCTCCGGCGAGCCGGCGCCGCTCGGCATCCTATGCCGGGCACACCAGCATCGTGTGCGCCGCCGTGTCCTCTGGGGCCGCACAATGGTGGCAGCGCTCCGCCTCCTCACGACCGATCCGCCACAGATACCGCCCGAAGCAACCGTGCCCGGACAGTACCTGCGTCAGACGGTACGTGAGGACGCCGTGTCGTCGCCCCAGCCACTCCCAGAAGACTGGCATTAGCGCAGCGATGACGGCGTGACCGGCAGTGGGATGGGCGAGCTTGATCCGCCAGCTCTCCAGCGCGGCTCGGTGCAGCTCTGTCCGCCTCGCTCTCGGGGCGCCGGGATCCAGGATGTTGTTAGGATCCCGACGCCAGGCATAAAGCTCAGAGAGCGCCTGTGCCTCCAGCTCCCATGGAGGTGTTCCAGCGAGGAGTGTCGCCGCCTCAAAGCCGATGGTGCGGTACCCTCGGAAGACCCTGACGGCCATGACTCGCTGCGCGCGGTGCAGCAGCACCACGTTTCGGGCCGTCAGGGCGCTCGCCCAGATTGGGGACCCGTATAGGGCCTGGGACCGCACCACCCCCGTGTACAGCCTCCTCGCCGAGGCCTCTGGCCCGCCCAGGTTTGGCAAGAGCCTCGAAAGGGCCCCTGCAGTGGCCATAAGCTTTGGCGCTAGAGCGGCAAAGTGAGCCCTGAAGGACCAGCGCCCGTCCAAGAGTAGGCCCAAATATTTGATTTGGGCCGAGATGTTAATGCGCTGCCCCCCGACAATGATGTGAGCGTCAGGGGGGGGGCCGGTTTCTGGGGCCGTGGAATGACACGGCCTCGGTCTTGTTGAGGGCCACCTCCAGGCCGAGCCGCCGTATGCGGCCCACTACCACTGCCACGCCAGCTGTGGCCAACAACGCCGCCTCCCTATGACTCCGGGCCCTCGCGGTGACCAGAGTATCGTCCGCGTAGCATGTCACTGCCAGACCCGGCAGCAACGCGCCACGCAGGACCCAATCGTAGGCGATGTTCCACAGGAGCGGTCCGAGGACCGACCCCTGTGGAACCCCGCACCCGACGCTCCTCTCCTGCCACCGCGACGGCCCGGGGTAAACTACCCGCCGGTCCGCAAGGTAGTCCGATATGGTCAAGTGGAGGTATTCGGGGACGCCGTGATACCGGAGAGCCGCGAGTATTGAGGGGTAGGGGACGGAGTTGAACGCGTTGGCGATGTCCAAGGACACCGCCAATGTCACATCCCCCTGCTCCACGGCCTCCTGCGCCATCCCTTGGACCCGCCTGATGGCGTCCACCGTGGACCTGCCTCTTCTAAAGCCATATTGGCACTCGTGCAGGTCCGGCCCCGTCTGCGAGAGGTGCTCGACGAGTCTGTCCGCAATCACCCTCTCAAAGAGCTTGCAGACCTCGTCGAGCAACACAATGGGGCGGTAGGCGGACGGCGAGTCTGCCGGGCGCCCCTCCTTCCTGATCAGGACCAGTTTCCCCAACTTCCAAAGCTGAGGAAAGCGGCCCTGCCTGAAGCACTCGGTCCAGAGAGCCCTGAGACGGCGGCCGAGCGGACCGTGGGACAGAACCCACACTCGGCCGGGGACTCCATCTGGTCCGGGTGCCACCTTCTTCGCCCGCAGTCTGCGGACGGCGGCGTTCAGCTCCTCCTCCGAGACTTCAGGAACGGCTTCGCTCAACGGCAAGTTGGGTCCGGGTGTTCGGGACATTGCCGGAGCAGTGTACGCCGTTCCTTCCGGAAAAAGGACCGACAGCACGCCATCCGCAAACGCCGGCGGCATGGTCTGCGTAAGGGGGGGCGTCCAGGGGCGGAGTTTATTTCGCACCATGCGGTAGGGGCGTCCCCAGGGGTCGGCGTTGATGCTGGCCAGGAGCTCTTCGCGCGCCCGCACCTTGGCGTCCGCAATCGCCACCTGCAGTGCGGTCTTTGCCGCCCGGTAGACGGCATAAAGCTCCTCCTCCCTAGGCGTCAGACCCGGTAAAAGCGGTGGGTTCTGACGCCTTCTTCTCCGCTGTCTGGTGTACTGGCGGCGCGCATCGACGCAGGCGCATCGCAATTGCGCAATTTCGCGCGACCACCAGTACACCTGTCGTCTGCGAGGAGCTGTATGCCGCACACGGGGCATGGCGGCGTCGCAAATTGCCGTGGCCGCGGCTCTAAACCACTCGGCCTCCCCTTGGATGTTAAACGGGGAGACCGGTGCCGGTATCCAGGCCTGGACTTCGGCCGCCTCTGTCGCGGACTCTGCGCTCAGGCGCGCCAACGACCATCTCGGCCCACCCCCAGCCACACCAGCCGGCACGGCGGCCTGAGACTCGGCGGAGACCACAAATCTGACGTAAACATGGTCAGATAGGGTCTCCACCGAGTCGACGACCCTCCATCCTCGCACCCGGCCCGCCAGCGCCGAGGTGGCGAAGGACACGTCGACCACCGAGCCGCCACCCCGCCTGACACAGGTGTAGGCGGTGCCCCTATTAAGGACCGACAGTCCGTGGGCATGCGTCCACTCCTCGAGGGCCTCGCCCCTGGCATCGTCGATGGGGGAACCCCAGGCCGAGGACTTGGCATTAAAGTCCCCCATGACGAGAGTGGGGCGGGGTCGACACCGCTGGACAAAGTCACCGAGTCGCGACAGGAGGGCCTCGAACTCGGGTAGTGGTCGGTTTGGCGAAAAATACACCCCGGCCACCACCATGGCCCCCACGCGAGCGGCGACAAAGCCCCTCTGCCTCTCGACGTCTTCGAGAGACAGAGAGCCCCCACCCCTCGGCAGCAGTATGGCCACCGTGCCGTCCGCGTCGCCAGCCCAGTTGCTGGCGGGCAGCACGAAGTACGGCTCCGCTGCCACTGCCACGTCGATCGACCACTCTGCCATGCTCTGGAGCAGGAGGTCCTGAGCTCTGGCAGAGTGGTTGAGGTTCGCCTGCAGGAAGCTGATGACTACCCATTGGTGGCGTCCATTGCTTCCACCATCTGGGTCTCTCGTGGCCTGGACGGCACTGGCCGCTCGGGGGTGCGCTTCGGGGCCCTCTTGCCTGTGGGACGCGACCCACAGGTCTTTGTGCCTGCCCGGTGCTCGGCGGGCTTGCCTGCCTTCTTGCAGCTCAGGCAGTGTGCGGGCTCCGTACAGTCCCGCGCCTGGTGCCCCGGCTGCCCGCAGTTGTAGCAGCGCTCCCTATGGTCCGTGATGTTCGCCGGACAGAGAGCGCCGACATGCCCCTCCACCTGGCAGCGGAAGCAGCGCAGCGGCCTCGCCCGCAGCAGGGCCACGTTCGCGGACACCCATCCCACTAACAGCCGCCTGGCATCGGCCAGCTTTTTGGCGGCTTCTACAGGGCAGGTCACAACAGCCGAAAACAGGCCTCTGTAACCTGCCCGTATGTCGCCGCACTTAACCCGCTGCAGGTCACAGCCGCCCGCCTTGGCCACCGCGGCGATGAGCTCGTCCGTCTGAACCGAGTCGTCGAGCTCGCTGATGCGGAGGCTCGCCGACTTGTAGGGCCGCGTAATTATGACCTCTTCTGGGGAGAGCCCTCGGCGGAGCTTCTCCGCCAGTGCGTCCGCCTTCGGGGAGCTGGTCGCGCCCGGGACTTCGAAGAGGCGCGCACCTGTAATAGTGCGCTTTACCCTGAGCCCCTCGATCCCGAGCTCCCCGATGTCGATAGTTGACCTGGCGTGATGCAGTATCGCCGCGTAGGTCACGGCGCGTTCGTCCACTCCGGGGGCCAGCGTCAACACGACCGCCGACGTGTCCGGAGCGCGGAGCCTCCGGCGTTCGCGCGCTCGTGCCTTCTGGTCCTTTTTGGCCGCCTTCTTTCGGGCCTTTTTGGCCCCGGCGACCTCCCATTGGCCTCCAGCTCCGGCTTCAAGTGGCGGCGGCTGCTGCTGCTGCGCCTTCTTCTTGTGCCCCTTGGTCGTCCCCCTATTTCCCTTGGCTTTTTGGGCCGCGGAAGCCTTGGGAGCAGCGGGTGCAGCTGGGATGGGCACGGGTTCGGACGTCTGCACCGACGTCGACGGTACGGAAGCGGGCGACCCCGAGGGGCGGATCGGGGCTCTTCGCAGCGCCTTCTGCGCGGCCTTCTGCGCGTACGTCGTCGCAGGGGAGGGCGTCGCAGACGTCTTGCTGGCTTCGGAGGCTAAGGGGGGGCGCAGGACTTTGCCCTCCAGAAAAGAGAGCCTCTGAAGGACTCTGCCCATCTCCTCCCGGATCACGGTCGCCAGGTCCGTGTCTGGTGCCTTGGGAGCCGGCTCTTGTGGCCTGTCCTCAGCGGTAAGGACCATCGCCTTGAGCACGTCCATCTCCTTTTTTAGATCCGCCATTTGTCTGTGGAGGCGGGTATTCTCCACCTGCAATCGGCGGACCTCGTCCGAGGCGGTGCGGGAAAACGCCTCCTCCACCACTTCGGCGATGGCATTGGCCGCCAGCTTTAGGGCCTTCTGGGACGTGCCCTTAAGTCCCTTGGATATGCGGGCCACGTCCCGTATGCTCTCGAGGGACGCAGCCACCCTGCCCTTGAGTCCTTCGAGCAGTAGCTCGTCCGCGTCTAGGTTTGACGAGGCTATAGACGCCGCACGGGAACTCCCGGCGGCCAGTTCGGCTGCAGCGCTCGTCTGGTAGGTCTTCTTCCAGTACCCCACATACTGCCCAGTGGTGGGGGGTCGTCCCCTCCCGCGTTTTGACTGGGGTTTCGGCGGGTTGTCAGCGTCCGAGCCTTCGCCTGAGCCCGAACGACTGCCTTCCGGCTTTCTGGGGTGCTTTTTGCGCCTCATTGTGGTGCTTCGGGCGAAGCTGGAGTCCGAGGTGGACATATAACTAGCTTCCAGCTCCTCCTTTTCCACCTTTTCCTTATCTGTCGCAGAAGCGACCCGCTCCAACCGCTCCAAGACCACAACCGGCTTGCTGGTCCTCATCACTTGCAAATCGATGTCCGTTGTTGGTTTGAGAACCTTCTCATTCTCCTTCTTCTCGTCATTTTGGTTTTTATAAACGTTTTCCATAATTGGTCCCACGAGTATGGGGGAAATAAAACGTCGACCCGGGCGGAGCCCCCTGCACCCGGGCAAGCCTATATACACCGAGGGGTCGGCCGGTACCTCGGGTTGCCGCACCTGCAGCTGGTAATTTTTTAAAGTGGTTTTCTTCCACGTGGCCCATCCGGCGAAGGCAAGGCCCCCGTCCCAGCGTAGAGCCGAAGCTCATCGTTGCCGGTTACGGGTTCGCCATCGGTGGTCCAAGACCGTGTCTGGAGGCGGGGTGAGCGCACACCAGACCCGACGACTTGGAGGGGAAGGGAAAGGATTGGGAAGGAAGATAGGGATGGGGATAGAGAAGGGGAAGGGAAGGGTTATGTTAGGGCTTAGCGCCCTCTCCCGACTGTCGTTACCGCGGGGTCTCACTGGTCCTCTCTGAAGCCCAGAGAGGTACCTAGAACCCCCGGGCAACGCTTCTCCAATTTGCCCGCTGCGCGATTGTGAAGGGCAGCATGGCGACTCCCGCCACACGCGCCGGACTATTCGCCGCCGCCGGCGGTTCCTCCGGGAAACGAAGGGGACCGCCGACGGCGCCCAGGGTGCACACGAGGATGTTGTCCGACCCAGCACCCCACCGTATTTTTTAACCTATCATAACCATTAACAAGATTTAATTCATATGATTTACCATGATTAATTAACGTTAAAATATTTGAATTTAAATTAATATTGGCTTGAAAGTATTATCTCTATGAACAACAAGATTTTTTGGTAAAACCTCATTTTTTATTATTGAGAGTGTAGCACCTGTATCAATAAGCCAATAGTACTTAATATTATTTATATATAACTCAACATATTTAGCATTGCCTTGCCATGATAATACAAAATGCTTAAGATCGAAAAAAATTGCGCGAGCTGTCTACATTATCGGTGTTATTTTTGCTATCATCATGTTGTCTATCGTCACTTTGTTCAGCTGTAAACATATTTTGACTTCGCTTACGATTTCTAAAATATCTAGTGCCTCTGTTACCTCGTTGACCGAATGATGTTGAACGATAGTTATTCCTATAATTCCTTTTGGCGTGGAATTGTCTACGAATATAATTATTACCATACTGCGGACCACGTATAGTATTGCTATTATATTGACCACGAAAATTACCTCGCTGATGTGGATAACTACGTGACCTCCTGTTATACGAACCTCGTCCATTTTTAGACAAATGCATTATGTTACCTGGTTGACACTGGAAAGACGTGGTTTCTTCATCTTTTGCAGCTTGGATGGCATCTTTTAGGCTGCTGTAGTTTCGGGCAGAGATAATCGTGCTTAATTTCGAACTGCGTAGACCATCTGAAAAACGTTTTATGGCAAGTTTTTCATTCAACGGCTTTAAAACACTAAACGCGTTCGAATCACTGTCAGCTTGGGAAATAGTCAGCTCGGTAAATAACTTCTCTATCTCGGTTCCATATACATCAATAGACTTTGAACCTTGTTGTATTTACTGTAACTGTGTCTGTAATGCTATAAAAGATTTCTTAGGTAGCAGATGGCGTCTCAAATAGGTAATTAATTCTTTAATAGTCTTGTATGAACCTGAAATGCGCAATTTTGCATTTTCAGAGAGTCTGTTTTTTAATATAAATGTAATTAACAAGGCCTCACCTTTTTCATGGAGCATGTCAGCGTACATCTCAACAGAGTCTATCAGCCGTTTGGTAGTATCCTCAACACCGTCCATAACTGGAATTAAACTACACGCCACTTTAAGGTCAAACTCCATTTTGTCTAAAACAATTTTCTTCGGAAAAATACACAATCTATTTATTTCCTCGAATAACTTTTTACCATTTTGGTAAGTTTCTATTGCCGATGATAATTTAACATCATTGGTTTGTTCTATTAATAAAAATATTTGTGTACAGTTGTCAAAAATACATGTGGCCTCACCTAACTTAGTTTCAATAGTTTTGCCTTGATACCTTGTTTGTCCCTTTTTTATCAAATATTTTCGAATACCTAACAATGTATAGCTTTCTATTAAACTATCAATCATAATCCTTAATTAACATATCCAGTAATGCATTATTCTAAGTAAAAACAAAGTTATCAAATAATATCATTGCGAAACGACATAGACAAATGTGCAATGTTGCACTTTTGGCGTACGGCATCAAGTTCTCGAAGCGTCCGTGCACAATTCCAGCGCGTTTTAAGTTTTTACGTTATGAAATATGATACGAATTGTCCTTATAGATAATTATACTTAATCGCAACTATTATCACTTTTGCACACTGGTAGCTGGATCGGTATATTAATTATCAGCTGTACCTTCAACTCGTCCTCGTAGCGATGCTCTAATGCGCTGCATAGTGTTCAGACCAATTTCTTCTTGCATCTATCGGCGATGGCAATTTTTATATAGTCTTAGCGCGAAGTAAATTGCCAAGACAGATATTACGGCGAGAATAATATACGTAACGATACTCAGTCGCTCCACATGGCCCCCGATATCCTGGAGAGCGGCGACATTGTTTCCTCCGGCTGCATTTTATAATAATAATAATAATGAATTTATTCATTTAAGATCAGTACATGATACAATCTTATTCGAACTTATATTTAAGTAGGTATATTTACCGGTTTGCCTGAACTAGGTCGAGACCTGTGTTTCAGGCATGATTAGTGCTAAAGCATCGTAAATCTAATAATTTTAATTACAATAATATAGCTTATTTGATTAGAAAGTGGCTTAACTAATAACATATGTTTTATTCTACTTTTATAATAAAATTAAAGTTATGATATGCTATGAGAAAATATGTTATCTACAAATTGCTAGTAATTGTTCCGTCTGTTCGTAGGACATTCTTTGTAAATAGTTATATAGCATTTGTTTGCAGCTAAAATAATTTAATTTGTATATATTTAGTGCTTTATTTATTCTATTGTACAGAAAAGGTCCTAGAAAAGTGAAAAATCTATTAGTATATATATGTTTTGAAGATGAATTTGAAAGGCAGACTATATCTTTCCGTCTCTTATTAATAGTCATTTCAGCTGTATAAGCGAGTGTTTTATGTTGTTTTAATAGTAAGTGCATTATAAAGAGTTGGCGGACTGTTAACACCTTGCAGGACTTATACAACAGGATAGTGGGAAAGCGAAAAGAATGGAAATTGGCAACTTTTAGAACTGCTCTTTGGGCACGTTCGAGGGGCATTAAAACAGTTTTTAGGGCTCCTCCCCATGAGGTAATACAGTACTGGATTATGGACTGACATAGGGTTAAGTATACTTGTGTCACTAGTTTTGAATTAGCAATTTTTCTGAGTATTTTAAATACATATATTAATTTACGGACTCTTCTGACTAAACATTCAATGTGTTGGTTGAAGAAGAGTGTATTGTCGATAATAACTCCGAGGTATTTCATATGGTTGGTGTTCTGGATAGTAGGACAGTTGCAGGTGTTAACTGTGGGGTTTTTACAATGGTGTGCATATAGATGAGGGTTAGTTACAGTGGGGTATGGCTTGCGCATAACGAAGTGAACATATTTAGTTTTGTCAGCATTTAATGTTAATAAGTTGTTATGAAGCCAATTATTTACTAAATTAAATCCAAGCTGTGCATACTCGTACAGCTCGTTAGTGGTTTTGGCGCTAAAAATTAATGCGGTGTCATCGGCGTAGGATATTATTTTGCCGTGTCCAATATTTAGATCACACAGGTCATTAATGTAGATCAGGAACAATGTAGAGGCAAGTATACTACCTTGAGGGACCCCAAAGCCTGTGTTTCTTTGGTAATCGCTAGTAATATTATCTATTTTAACACATTGGTACCGTTCGTCTAGGTAGTCTGCAAACAGTTTTAACTGCGTGCCCCTAATGCCTAGAGCCTCTAGTTTTTCCAAGAGCAAAGGAATAGAAACGGTATCGAATGCTTTGGCTAGGTCAAGGAATATTCCTAAGGTTTGATATCCTTTGCCAAGTTCTTGTGTCACAAATTCCGTAAATACATGCATTGCGTCAGCCGTCGATAGTTTAGCTCTAAAACCAAATTGCATTTTTGATAAAAAATCGTTCGTTTCAAGATAACTGACTAATCTATTGTTGATGATTTTTTCTAGTATTTTGGAAATTGAGGGAAGCAACGATATAGGTCTATAATTTGTAACTAAGTCTTTGCTCCCGGATTTAAAGACAGGAATCACTACTGCCTTTTTTAGACATTTAGGGAATATTCCATCAGAAAGACAAAGTTGGAATATATAGGTTAGTGGCGGTACCAAGATGTGCTGGAAGCGTTTAAGGATCTTGTTATTTATGCCGTCCCAACCAGTTGCGCAATCGTCCTTTAGTCCTGAAATAATTCGTTTTATTTCTTGTTCATCAGTATCAAACATTGCAAACGTTTTTGTACTAAAGTTCTTTTTTGTTTGGTAGATAGACGTAGCTGTATAAGTGCGCGTTTGTTTTCGAATATCCTCTGCAAGGTTCTTACCGACATTTACAAAAAATTCGTTGACATTATTAGCTGAGCAAAGGGGTGTAGTATGTGTAAACAACAAATTCGAACTTGATTCACGTTGTTTAGACGTAAAGGTAATATTCTTAATATGTTTCCAAATTTCTTTGCTATTTTTACCTGCTCTCTGTAATTTATTTCTATCGTGTTCAATTTTTAGCTTTTTTAACAGATTATTACAGAAATTTCTGTAACTTTTATAGGTCGTTTGAAGAATTAAATTATCGGGGTATCTTTTCGATCGCTGATGGAGTTTATCTCTGTGTCTTATACACCGAATTAACCCAGGAGTAATCCATGGCTTAATATTATAATGTTTATTCTTTACTGTTATTAGTGTCGTGTTTCGTATAATAGCTTGTTGGGCATTCTCAATTAGGTACGATAGAGATAAGTTAGGGTCAGCAGTATTGTAAATGTTGTTATAATCAATGTTGCGTAAGTCATGTTCGAGTTTGTTCATGTTTAATTTGGTATTAGTCTGACGGCGATTTAGCTTAGGCAGCATTAAATTTACGTTTAGTAGGACAGCGTAGTGGTCGGTAATAAAGGAATTAGTAATAAGCGTGAGGTATTGAAGGCTGGATTTGATCATCATGTGATCGAGGCAGGAACCGCTCTGATGTGTAGTCTTTGTATGAGAGGGAAGGAGCCCATGGTATGAGCACAGATTTAGATAGTCTTTAGTTCCTGCATCGTAATGTTCAGATCCAATGTTAATATTTATGTCACCTGTTAGTATAATATTTTTAAAAGGCGCTAGTGCTGTAAGTGTATGATTCAACGAGTTTAAAAATAGGTCTAAGTTCCTAAAAGAGGGAGACCTATACATGGCAATAACCGCTGTGTTTGTACCTAATTTAACAATCAAGCAGTTACAGCCTTGAACAATTGGTTCGTCGATGGTGATGTTCAGCGATTCCTTAGCGTAAATTATCACTCCATCATTTTGATTGTGGGTCGTTTTGCTATAAGATAAATTGTACCCGGGAATCTGTGGGAGGATATTGTGGCGGTTTGATAACCAGCACTCGGTTAGGACTATTAAATCACAATCAAAATTAAGCCTATGTACAAATAGATTAAAGTTCTCTATATTCTTGTAAATACTACGAATATTTTGGGTAAGTATGGTTAGCGAGTTTTCGTAGATGGTGAGATATTGTCTGCAGTTCTCAACATCACAGGACTTTGACTCAGAGATGAAAGCGTTATCTATTTCACTGATTAAATTTATATCCATCCTAACTAATTTAAATTACTAATTAATTAAAAGTTCTAAAAAAAACACAGATGACTGTGGCGCTCTTAGGCGCCTTCATAATCAACAGAGTTAATGTACCTATTTTCAGCAGCCTTTCTAGCCGGGCAGTCGATGTCGCCTGTCCTGTGATCGCTAGGTTTTTTGTAGCGCAGGCATGTTGCACATTTAGGTGAGTCTGTTTTCTTTGTGCAGTCTTGGATTGAGTGGCCTTCCACCCCGCAGTGGCCACACGTTGGGGTTGTCGCTTTGCAGAATTTTGCTGAGTGGCCATATTGCTGGCATTGGTAGCATCTGGTCACTAATGTGAAGTCTCTGACCGGGCACGACGTCCAGTTTATGAAAACTCTGTCCTGGGTTATGAGGGCTTTACGAGTAACTGCCGATACTTCTAAGATGTAGTTGCAAGTATCAGAGGCTTTCTTGCCTGATTTGTGGCTTAATTTTGTTGTTTTCATAAATGTATCCCGAGTCATAGCTGGGAGTTTGTCGGCTATATTTTGCTCGAAAATACATTTATAAACTTCTTTCTCGGCCATTGTTGCGGGCACTCCTAAAACTATGATGCGTGGTTTACGCTTATGTGGTTCATCAACTGTGAGACCTGACGTAGCCAACTGGACATTCTGCTTCAGCTTTTCGGAGTCACTCTTTGTCTCGGTGCTTATGATGACTCCACCGTTTCTAATTTTGCGAACAGCACGAACTTTTAGCTTCATTTGTTCGGGGCATATTGCTTGTTGGACTATTTGTTTTGTTTCCTCACTTGTCTTCGATTTATCGCACGGATAAATTGCCACGGAACTGAGGGTGCTCGGACGAATGAAGCTGTTTTGGTTTTTCTTCACCATGTCCGCAAAAGATGTGCTTGCTGGTGCTGGTTTTGAGCAGGACTCAAGGGATTCTTTGAGCTCTGTTAAACGATCGGCTAGGGTTTGTTGTTCGTTCAAGGTCTGCAGTGAACTGTGCGTTTGGAGCGCTTTTTGTTTTAATGACTGGTACTGTACAGCCATTTGTCCGACACCGTTTCCAACTTTTCGGCAAAGGTTTGTAATTTTAAGTTTCTGCTCCGTATTTAACTTCCCGTCGGACGCAATGTTGCAGATCTCGTTTAAACATTGCTCGATTGAAGACATCCAGTTCTGTATTTCAGGTGTTGAGACCACTTCCATTCTCTCATCCTGTTGCCTCTGGGTTTAAGGAGTGGGCGTCGATGGAGGGGTGCGGCGTGTCAGACCGCTCCGATTAAAGGGGCTGCTATCCATAACTATCAAAAACCACTATTGTCCATTTCAATAAGTCACTAATGTTACGCTTATCGCGCTAAAATACTAAACTAGGTCACTAATAATGAATTGTTAAAATTATTGTAATTATATTTATGCACGTCTGCATTCGCCGAGAGTCAATATAAATTCCGAAAATAAAAAATTTTGGCTCAGGAACACCTCCTCTTTCTCCACGGTAGACCGACACATTACTTTGTTATATTAAGACCTCAATAAACTATCAAACTCAGACGAGTAACCCCTTGGCAGACCTTAGGCAGGGTCGCCATGTAATCTTGGTGTCACGAGGTTCTAATAAATACAACCATCTCGTTCAAAGTATGTTTAATGAATTTACTTAATCGTAACTTACATTGCGCATTGTAAAGTATACTGCCTAGTTAGCATGTTATGGATACGGTTCTTATAAAGGAGTGTACATACTTAGTAAAAGCCACTAAGGCACCGTACCCACTTATAACACTACACTTCAGATTCTTCGACGTAGACTGGTCTCGGCGTGACATGTTCATTGAACATGATCTTGGTTTTATCCAAATTCATGCCGAGACCAACACGTCGAGAGGCTACATTTAGGCTGTGCAGCATCTCGCTTAAATGTTCCAGCGTCTGCGGAGACGCTGGAACATTTAATAGCAGTATTATGACGATGTCGTCGGCAAACCGAAGATGCGAGATGCACTCGCCGTCTATATTCACGCCCCGTCCCGCCCAGTTTAGCGTCTTAAAGACGTCTTCAATCGCGTTGGTAAAAAGCTTAGGGGATATTACATCCCCCTGTCTCACCCCTCTACGCAGCTCAATGGGGTTGGTTTTTTGTTCCTGGAGCTGAACGGTCATAGTGGCGGTATCATATAAACATCTCAGCACTTCGATATAACGCCAGTCAATACGACATCGTTGCAGAGCATCCAGAACTGCTCAGGTTTCGATGGAGTCGAAGGCTTTTTCGTAGTCCACGAAAGCCATACACAGCGGCTGATTGTACTCTTCAGTTTTCTGTACAATCTGCCGAACAGTATGGATGTGGTCTACGGTGCTGAAGCCTTTTCGAAACCCGGCTTGCTCTGGTGGCTGAAACTCGTCGAGTTTCCTGGCGAGGCGGTTTGTGACTACTCTCGAGAACAGCTTGTATACATGGCTCAGAAGTGAGATGGGTCTGTAGTTCTACAGCAAGGCATTATCGCCTTTTTTGAAGAACAGAGCCACCGCACTCCCGCTCCACGCTTTAGGTGTTAGGCCCTGGTGAATGATGGAATTGAAAAGGCTTGCCAGCTCTTTGAGAACCGGAGTCCCACCAGCTTTGAGGAGTTCGGTGGTAATTCCATGATCACCAGGAGATTTATTGTTCTTAAGTTGCTCGAGAGCCGCCTTGACCTCGCCCTGATCAACATCTGGGATGTCTTCCGTGTAATGGCGCGTAAGTGGGGCTCTGTGGTGATCATCGCTGGGTCTCGTAGGCTTACCTGTCCGTGATGCAAACAGTTCTCCATAGAAGCCCTCGATTTCCTCGAGAATCTCGAACTTAGAGGTCACGGTTTTGCCATCCGCAGTTTTGAGTTTCGTCAGACGGGGACGTCCGAGCTGTTGGGCGAAGACCTTAGTGCCCTTATTCTGCTCGATCGCAGCCTCGACGATACGGGTGTTGAAGCGTCTGAGGCCGCGCCGAATCAGCTTTCGGATTCTAAGGTTTAAGTTCTTCCGATCTGACGAAGATATCTGCGTAGGTGGCATTTCTCGTCTACCTCTCATAAGTTCGAGAGTCTCGGCCGAGAGTTTAGAGTCACTGTTTTTGCTTTTTCCGTACAGAAACTTTCGAGACACGTCCTGTAGCATTCTGACCACTGTGTCGGTTTTCTCGTCAATATCGCCAATGGTTTCCAGCAAGTCAAAACGGTTTTGAAGTTCCAATTGGAACTTTTCGGAACCCAAGGCTGTTTGGAGCGCGGTAGGTCGGAGAGTAGGCTTCACCATTGGGGCCCTTTCGGCTTGAAAGTCTATATTTAGGGTGCCTCGGACGAGTCGGTGATCGTGGCCAGTATTGAACCTGTTGATTACAGAGACGTCCTTAAATATATACTTCTTATCCGTCATGATGAAGTCTATCTCGTTCTTTGTCACGTTGTCGGGGCTTCGCCAAGTCCACTTTCTATGGGGCTTCTTTTTAAAGAAGGAGTTCATTAAGAAGAGCCCCTGCGACTCGAGATAGTTTACTAGCATTTGCCCCCTGTTATTTCTGCGCCCCACACCGAAGGGTCCGATTTTCGTTTCGCCGCGTTCTTGTACTCCCACTTTGGCGTTGAAGTCCCCCATAACAACGCTGTAGTGAGCCTTTGGAGTGCCGTGTAGTGCTTTCGCAATGTCTTCGTACACGGCTTCGGCTATATCGTCAGCGTATGTCGAGGTCGGCGCATATACCTGTACCACCTTAAGGGAGTACCTATCGCTGAGCTTCAGTATAAGGTACGCTACCCGTGTCGACACACTGCTGACTTTCACAACGCTGCTAACGAGGTCCTTATTGACCAGAAAACCGACACCACCCTGGGAGAGCTGATCACCTTCTCGGAAGTAGAACAAGTTACCTGACTCAAGGGTTATCGCGTCCTCCCCCTTTCTTCGGACCTCACATAACCCCAAAATATGCCATTTTATGCGACCCAGTTCTACCTCGAGTTCAGTGAGGTGGTGGTCCAGCCGTAGTGTGCATCCATTATACGTCGAGGGTCAAGGGTTAGTTCTTTATGGTAGCCTCTCGTAGCCCGGAGATTCTTAGCACCCCCTCTCCCGCTGTCGCCCCGACCGCTACCGTGATCGGGAACAGCGGGAGTACCGGGAACTGGGGGCCGGTTAAATTGTTGTGCTTTCATAGGAGGTAGATTAGCCTACTATACCACGCTGGCCAGACGGGTTGGTATAGGGTTTGATTTCAAGTTTTCCTTCTCTACGCACTGGGTCGTTTGCGCGAGTGTGTTCCCTTTGTCGGCTTTTACGACACCCACGGGATGATAGGGGGTGATGACACATGTATTCTTTCCCGTCACCACACGGGCACCTGCGTGCGCGCTTGGACAACTATGAGCTGAATGGTCACTAACTGGGAGACAGCGCCTATCCATGTGGAAAGTATATGATGACACCATTTTTAAATCCATGCACAAATGCTGAGAAACTGTACAATGAAGCCCAGATAAAAACTAGAAACACAGTTGAAAGGACATTTGGTGTATGGTAAAGACGATTTGCATGCCTTTCTCAAAAATTAGATCACACTTTAGTTGTTATTGTTGCCACAGCTATGTTACACCACATAGCTTTGTAACATAATGATCCTGTTATAAGTGATAATTCTCTGGAAGACAATAATATTGTTACAGATATAGAACATCCGTTAACATCTGAAGGAAATTATTTTCGACAATTATTGTTGGATCAATATTTTTGTTTGTAAAATCTTTGTTAGAAATATCTGTTTTTATGTTGTATATTTATATGTGACACTAAAATGAAAACATTACACACTTAATTTTTTTTAAACTTTTTATTTTGATGTTATTATTATTTGGCATCGGAATCACTGGCAATATTATATTAACTATAAATATTAAGAACTATAAATGGAGGTTACGTCCAAGAGCGTGGTCATCGCCATCCCTGCCAGCCACTATGGCTGCAACCTTGATACCGCAGTATGGGTTAAAGCGTTCCCCATTCGGAGCGCGCCCGGCCCCATCAGTACACATTTTGGTGAGTCGTGGAGTGCAAAGTCGCACTGGTGCGGAGTCTGCACTCTCTGCCTACCTACCAAGGGATTTGGCATGACGTTACCAAAAAAATATTAAAGTAATCACACAGGTCCTACATATTTAAATGTCTTTTTTTTAACGCTAAATCCATTTTTGCATTTTCTAATAAATTTTTAAAACATCAAGATCTAACTATATTTTATTTTTTTATAATTTGGCTTGTCGCTTCTGTAATTCTAAAATTTCTAATTATTTCGTCGTTATTACATCTTCGTTAATTTGCTTTTCACTTTTTTTTTATTATTGAGGCACTAAGCTTATTTATGTTCTTTTTTTTTTGTTTCTGTTAAGCTTATTTTTCTTATTTTTGGTGTGTTTTCAATATTATTAGCGGGCGGTGATGCTGGTCTTTTAGAGAGATCTTGTTTAGAAGTGGATCGGATCTCAGTCTCCAAATCTCCTGACTCCAAAACTGTGAGCCCTTCAGAAGTACCCATCTGTGCATTACTACTAATTACTTCTAGGTCTGCACTTGTTTCAAGATCTGGAATAAATAATTATATACATTATTTTTTGTCATGTGTATTATAATAATCTACTATTGCATGGTACTACACTGCATTAGGACCCATAAAGTACTAAAACAATAATAAATTATGTAAAATTTGTAATAATTTTTATTACACAGTATCCCAATAAAATTGCATTTTTAAAGACAAGTAAAGTACATCTGCATTTGATTTTGCAGCTAAGTAACCCACCTATAAAGTTATTCTATAGTAAAAGTTGTGTTTTACAAAAAGTGAAGTGCTGATGAATCAAATTCATTAGATACAGGCTTGAATTGTGGAGTTAATAAAGCCACTATTTTTTCGTCTATTGGTGTGGTCTTAGGATAAAAAGTTCCACCTCCAGTCTTGTACAATTCAGACTAAAATTAAATGTTGTGTTATCAATGAATACAATAAAAGTCTATATGGTACTGATGTGTAATATAACAAGAATCAAATGGTTAAAAATATAATTGTTCCAAGCACTCACCTTATCGTCACTCATATTTCTTCTCGCTTTTTTCTTCAAATTATCGTATAGGGAATGTAACTGTTTTTCGGTCCTAAATCCAGTTTCCGAGGCAGCATTATACCTATTCGTCAACTCAATCCACGCATGTTTCTTGGCCTCTACAGAAGCCCCGTCTGTCTTTTTATTATCAATTATATTTGTAAATCCTTTTGCTACATCTATAAGAAGCATCTTCTCTCTTTCGGTAAAATTTTTGCTCCGCTTCCCAGATTCCATTATCAATCATCATCATCATCATCATTTCAGCCTATACTTGTCCACTGCTGAACATAGGCCTCCCCAATCGCTTTCCAGCGTAACCGGTCCGATGCCACCTGCATCCAACGATTTCCTGCGATTTTCACAAGATCGTCGGTCCATCTGGCAGGCGGTCGTCCTACGCTGCGCTTGCCAATACGTGGTCTCCACTCTAGAATCTTTCTGCCCCAACGCCCGTCCGATCTTCGCGCTATGTGGCCAGCCCATTGCCACTTCAGCATGCTAATCCTAAGGGCTATGTCGGTGACCTTGGTTCTTCTACGAATCTCCTCATTCCTGATTCGATCACGTAGAGAAACGCCGAGCATAGCTCTTTCCATAGCTCGCTGAGCAACTTTGAGCTTTTTTATGAGACCTATTGTAAGAGACCACGTCTCTGATCCATATGTCATCACTGGTAACACACATTGACTAAAACCTTTAGTCTTTAGGCACTGAGGTATTTTGGATGAGAAGATGTTGCGCAGTTTCCATTATCAATGATAGTTGTTAATTTATAGTGAGAAAACAATGCAACTGAAGTACGACGTTTTATACTGATTGGAAACAAATATTCGCCTCGTGCCAAATTACAATACCGAAATGATCGACCAATGAGCATCCACCAGTCTGACGTTTCATAATTTTTAGAATATACAGTTATCCATACAGCCAGAGAATAGTAATAAAATATACATTTTTAACTAAAATAGTGTTTGCACACTTAAAAGCCATCAAATAAATATTTTTTACGAAACGAATTGTATTAATGAAGAATCAAATAATTTAAATTAATGTTAGACTAAGTTTCTTAATGAGACCCATCTAGTGGCAAAAAAAGAAATTGATTATCGTTTCAATAGTTATTTATCGGCTTGTTGTGTATTCAGAAACGCAGTGACAGTTAACCGACGTTTATCTTAGGCATAACTTTAATGAATCAATAGCTATTGAGAATTTAACTGAGAGTTTCAGAAACCGGGCATTAATGAAGCAATTCTCTAATCGGGGTGTCTGAGGTCTTGCGTTTATTGTGTTACACCTTGTATAATCCATTGGTGTTAGTACAATATGTACTTACATTTTGTGTGGGGCTTGAGATTAACAATACTGTATTTAAATTGTCGATAGTTACATTATTGTCAGTCTCACAGTTGTTCTCAGTCACATTAAAGTGGGAATGAAGTATTTGCGATTAAGTAAAACAACCGTCTAGCTTGCGTACTGGTTTATTACTGGCCGTGGCCGTTGAGCGGGCGCGTTAAATACACTGCACTCCTCCCACGTTACTTTAATACTGCCATTATCTAAACAATGTATTTATAATTATTTTACATAACTTCAAAAAAACTTCTTATAATTAACTGCCTTAATTGGTCTCCTAGATCTCCCGCACGAATTGGGTTGGTCGACATTTTCGGCAGGGCTCTTGGGCTCATTACAATCAGGTTCTATAGTCTCCGCAGCTTCCACCCATTCATGACCTTCCTCTCCCCCACCAGTATCAGAATCTATACCAGACTGCGCTATTTGGGCCGTCTCTGATATTGTTGCGGCTGTACTAGGCACTAAAGCAGTATCAGAAGAGGTTGGCGAATTATATTCTATCTCAATTGGCTGTGGTGACGATTGTGCGGAAGGCTGCAAGGGTACATATACTGCTATGTCTTTTGAATTATCATTTACATTTCGTACATAATCGTTCGAAATACATTTACGTATTTGGTCTACATGTCGCAAACATGTTGTATTATAATTTCTAAAATAAATTCCATACATCCTGTTTCCTTTCTTATTAATAATTCTTCCTATCGCCCACCTAGCTTTTCGTGCCGAAAACCACTTCGCCCAAACGGTTTCGCCTACTTGGAAACATCTTGATTTATTTAGGCTTGTTTCCGATTTTACCATGGTGTGATTACTAGTCTCTGGCAAAACTAGATCCAGTCTAGATCTTAGGTCCCGGCCGAACATTAATTTTGCAGGCGTTACACCCGTAGCACAATGAATAGAATTTCTGTATTCAAATAAAAATTTTAATAATCGTTCATGGATCTGGCGGACCGAGATCTGACCTTCACTAATAATGCATTTAATCATTTTTTTGCAAATCTTGACGGAATTTTCGGCCTGACCATTGCTAGATGGATGATATATAGGAGAATTTAAATATTTAATACCGTTATTTAGACAAAACTCATGAAATTCGGAGGAACAAATTTTAATATCATTGTCCGATACGATTACGTGCGGAACTCCAAAAACTGAAAATAAATCTTTTAATTTAGTTATCAACGCGCCAGTTGAGGTGCCGCAGTTCATAGGAATACAATCTAACCATTTGCTGTACGCATCTATAACGACGAGGTATACAGTTTGCCCTAAAGACATATAATCGATGTGAATGCGGTGCCAGGGAGCCGGCGGGCGCGGCCAGGGCGCGGGGGGCGCGCGCGGCGGCGCGCTTCGCACGGCGGCGCACGCGCTGCAGCTGCCCACCACTCGCTCGATGTCGCCGTCGATACCCGGCCACCACATTCTACTACGCGCCGTACACTTAGTTTTAACGACACCGAAATGTCCAGAATGTAATTCCTTTAGCAACTCTTCACGAAATACTGTAGGGATTACTATTCTATGTCCCCGGAATAAACAGTCCCCAATTACCTCTAAATCGGCCTTACACATAAAATAAGGCATAACAAATTTACACGTAATTTTACGCGGTCATCCATGATTCATATAACGAATCACTGTTTGCAATACCTTATCGGCTGCCGTTGCGCGCTTAATCCTCTCGTAAGAAACCGGTTCTGTCGTCGCATTCATAAACAATATGGGTATAGGCATGTCCTCGCATTCCTTATCGGTATCAGCTGATTCATTAGGGGGCAGCGGTGTCCGTGAAAAATAATCCGCAACTAAATTATTTTTGTTACTTATATACTCAATGGTATAATTATAGGCTGAAAGAATTATGGCATATCGTTGCAAACGTAGCGCGGCTGTTACTGATATGCCATCCTTTTTACCAAAGATCGATAGCAGTGGCCTGTGATCGGTCCTCAAAATAAAAGGCTCCTGCCGTCCGTATAAATATTGATGGAAACGTTTGATACCGAAAATTATCGCAGTGGCCTCTTTCTGAATTTGACTGTAGTTCTTCTCGCTAGCAGTGAGCGAGCGTGACCCAAAGGCGATCGGTCGCTCTGTCCCGTCCGGGGCTAAATGTGCAAGCACTGCACCGAGGCCCGCGGGCCCTGCGTCCACGGTGAGTGCGAGCGGCACAGCGGGCTCAAAGTGCGCCAACACGCGCTCCGAGGCCAGCTCGCGGCGCACCCCGGCCAGCGCGCGGGCCTGCTGTTGTCCCCACTCCCACACCGCGCCCTCCTTCAGTAACTCATGCAGAGGACTTAACAACGAGGACGCGTTCGGAATAAAATTCCTGTAATAGTTTACTACGCCTAGAAATCTTTTTAATTCTAACGGGTTAGAAGGCGCCGGCGCTTTTAAAATAGCTTCTACTTTGCTCGAACACGTTCTCAGACCGTTCCTATCTATAGTGTAACCCAAATATGTAACACTTTCCTGGAAGAATGCACATTTGTCCTTTTGAAGTCTTAGTCCCGCATTTTGCAATCTGCACAGTAGTTCTCGAAGCCTAGCTAAGTGCAGATTCCGATTAGGAGCCGTGAGACAAATGTCATCATACCAACAAGAAACACCGTCTATTCCCGCAACTAGCGTCTCGATGGCCCTTTGGAAAATAGCTGGAGCGTTCGCGAGACCATACACGAGCCGCGTGTATTTAAATAAACCCTTTGGTGTATTAATTGTAGTTAGCTCTTGTGACGGTTTAGACAAACAGAATTGATTGTAAGCATTACTTAAATCAAGTTTTGAGTAATGTTGTCCTCCTCCGATTTTGGCAAATACTTCGTCTATGTGAGGCAAAGGGTATTTATCAATTTTTAAAATTTTATTTAACGTACAAGAGAAATCCCCAGCTATTTTTACCTTGCCGTTTCCTTTTAATACCGGAACAATTGGGGTGGCATGATCTGAGTACTGTACGGGAAGTAAGATTCCTAATCGGACTAACCTATCTAATTCCTCTTCTACCTTTCCTTTTAAGGCAAACGGTATAGGTCGCGGTTTGAAAAATTTTGGGACAGCACCCTCCTTTAAATGCAATTCTATTTCAAATTTATTGAAACAACCCAATTCGTCCTTCCAAACGTCAGGAAATTCATCTAAGAGCTGCTGCACCTCGACGCATTCCGATTCAACGCTTAAATTATGATTATCAGAAACAGAAACTAGCTGCATATTAAATCGTGTCATAAAATCCCGCCCCAGGAGCGGTGGCCCGCCTTCTTTGACAACATAAAATTCCATTTGTCGTTTCATATTATTGAATGAAACATCACAAAGAAAATAACCCAAGGGTGTTACTTTATGTTTGGTATAAAGACAAAATACAAGGTTGGTTTTACACAATTTTAAACATTTAAAATGCGTTGAATAAAAGTGCTCAGACATGACACTACGACCAGCGCCGCAGTCGAGTTCCATAGATAAGTCTACATCATGTACCCTCACATTCACTTTAATAGGGTCATAGTTCACATACCTTAAATTAAACAGGTCGCATTCCTTACAATCACGGCCGTCGTTTCCGTCAATTTCGATACTATTTAGCGATCGCTTCCCGACTTTAGCACTGCACACTTTCTTAAGATGGCCTTTTTTTCCACAAATAGCACATCGGTAATTCTTGAACCGACACTTATCTGCATTATGGTTCTTCATTCCGCACACTGTACACACCACAGCTGGTCCTGAAACTCCGGCATACGCGGGGACGTCCGGCGCCCTCGACCTGCGCTCAGCCACACGGTACACGTACTCCCGCTTGACAAGCTGTTCTGCTTCAGAGTAAGCACGCGCAGATCGAGCACATGCAGCTTGCTGAGCTATTTCCAAGGCTTTACTAAGCGTTAATGACTTCAAATCTTGTTCGAACAGGCGATCTTTTTCGGGCCCGGCTTCCAGCCCCAGAATAAATCTGTCACGGAGAAGAATATCCAGCTCTGAACCGAAGTCACAATATAAGGCGAGTCCCCTCAGACGCGCCGCCCAATCCTCTACGCTTTCGCTATTTGCTCTGGTGGCACCATAAAATTTTGCCCTATCAGCAAATGTCGATCTTTTCGGCTGAAAATGACTATTGAGTACTTCAACCAGCTCCTTCCACGGCACATCTTCTAGTTTCCGTGGATACACAAGATTCCTTACCAGACGGTATGACTCATCCGATAGATGCGTTAGCAGTACGGCACTTTGATTCTCGGGTTTAATATCATTTAATTTGATAAATTGTTGAAGTCTACCGAAGAATATCTGCCATTCTTGGCTTTTTGCATCGAAAGTATGCAAATTTCCGATAAAATTGGACATTTTTTATTTGTTCCTTTTTTTTTTTTTTTTTGTACGTAGGTAGTTTCGTCCTCGTCGCCAGGTGAAGTATTAGCGATTAAGTAAAACAACCGTCTAGCTTGCGTACTGGTTTATTACTGGCCGTGGCCGTTGAGCGGGCGCGTTAAATACACTGCAGGGAAACATTTGTCAATATTGAGGTTTTTACCAGCCACCAATTGGATAGTCTGGTTTTGTATTAATAATAATAAAATAATAGGATCTTGCTGAAGTCTTGGTGTGGTAAGACTTATTGTATTGTGGGCTTTTGTTAAATTTTTCCACAATTGTTCTATGACATTTAACGTCCATAACCTTTATTAGAAAGAGGTGTACGTGAGCTTCACACATATTTAATACCTTGGAAGAATCTTTTCATCTCTGCAATAAATTTTAAATGCATGCTTGGATGAGTTAAATTTATGGCGAATGGTTTGCCTCTTCGCAAGTTAGCAGAGACAAGTAATCGATCCATTTCGATCACGAGATCTGCTGTTACAATAATATCAGCAGGGAGCACACCTAAAAAAATATAATATTACGTTACCTATCTATACATATAATAAAACTGTAACCGAGCCGAATCTGTACATTAAATATTATATGAAAATTTTATTTGGGGTGCATTTCTATATATAGACATAGAGGCCGAAACGACTTTTTTATAATTATTGTCCGTCCGTCTGTCTGTGTCTTTGTTTTTCAATCACGCAAAAACTACCAAACGGATTTCAATGAAATCGTTATATGTAGAAAAAAATTAAGAGGTAGATAGCATTTCTCTTTGCTATAATACATTATTTCAATTAATAAAACAGTTTAACAAAACTTACTGCATAACATAATCGACTTCGATGCTAAATAAAATAATACTTACTCCGTTGGCTCAGCGTCCCAAAGTGAATCTTGGGCTCCGAAAAGAGATTCCGCCACTTCTCACGGTCACGGCTCACGCAGATCCGCCTCAACCATGTTCTTCCAGCAGTACCTAGGACAACCGATTCGGCGGGCGATAGGTTGGCCCAGATAGGCCTACTTTACACTGCGATCTTCTCCCATTCTTTGGATGTTTAATATAAAATAATAATTAACAGAAATTTAATTTTAGTCATACTTTTTCATACCATGTATGTGAATAGAGGTGCTCACCTACTTGTATTCCTTATAACGGCAATTTTCTTCGTCGTGATTTCTTAAGTGTTAGACCTATTACTACTGAAGCCCCGTTGCCGCCGCCTGGTGGACGCTGCTCGCGGCCCCCACGGCCGCTCGCCTCGCCCGCGCCGCCTCCGCGTCGACCATAGCCGCGCGTCCACCCTCTTTTGTTGCGCGATAAATCGGTTACGGCTTCACTTCGACTATTCCATCGTTGTTTAACGCCACCTTTGCCTCCCTGACAGATGATGTTTGCTCCGCGATTTCTAAAGCCCGCGACATTGTCATTGCAGATGGTTTTTGTTCAAATAATTTATCACGTTCGGGGCTCGGCCCAAGGCCGAGGACGAAACGATGTGTGAGGTTCGTTTCAAAGGCGGAACCGAACTCCGTTCACAGTAACTTGCCAGGCCACGGAGTCGTGCCGCCCAGTCTCCTAAGCCTTCGCCGGGGCTTCTTCTCCATAGAACTTAGCTTTGTCTGCATATGTACACTGTTTTGGCTTGAAATGATTGTCCAGCAAATTTATCAGTTCATTGTAAGTCTTCGTTGAAATTTCGGCGGGGTAAGCTAGGTTACAAATCAGTCGAAAAGTGTCGTCGTTGAGATTCGTTAACAACATGGCGCTTTTCTTTGCATTTTGCACATCGTTTACCAAGAAAAAGTTCACCAGTCTATTCTTGAATATCACCCACTCGTTGTTCTTATAATAAAACGCGGTTAGTAAACCAGTTGTCGTGAGAGAGGTTAAGTTGCCCATTAGGGCAACTTAACCTCTCTCACGACAACTTCCTTGAGTTAGAATTATCTAACTCAAGGAAGAAGCAATATGCTAATAGTGGTAAAGCAATTTCCTTATGCAGCCGAGTCTGCACGAGTCCTTCGTCGTGCCACAGGGTACCCTAACCGTGCCAGCTTTGACTTAGCTTCTTCTGACAGCTCCCCCAGCTCTGTTTCAGCTATCTTCTTTACTTTTTTTCTATAAGCACTGCATTGGTGGGCTGATGAAACTGAGAGAGCTGATAGTTCTCGCCTACCAGTTTTTGAAACTTCGCGTTGGCGTAAGGCAAAGGGCTACTCCACACTTCTCACACTTTGTTTGTGTGTATCCCTTACACCTAGGCATTTTGCACCTGCTGCGAACACAGTCATCGGGCCAGTGACCAACATTATCTGTCCTTATGTCCTTAGGTGGAACATGTTGAACAGGCCCTCGCCTTTTTTTGGCTTGAAGTTCCATTTCAACACTGTTACTGGTGCGGGGCCTTCCTCGTTTGTTACAGAACACAGCTGCATTATTGACATTGGCTAACACCTCAGCTAGTTCCAGTCTATAGTGACACAAATTCAGAATTGATGATGGAGCTTCATTTCTTTTCAAATATTTATAAACCAGCCAAGAATTTATTACTGTCATGTCCAATAAGTGATAGAAGATACGTAGGTACCACTTTCGACTTCTCATTCCTATGCGATACCTACCAATGAAGCTGTCCATGAGGTCCACTCCGCCCTTATGGTCATTGTATTCCTGTATAATATGTGGGCAAGAAATCTTGACCCTAGTCTTATTCGCTTTGTCAAACCTTTCTACATGAGAGACAGGTTCTGCTCCAACATATGAAGATAGGAAAGTGACAGCTTTATTGTCCTTCCAAGTTACAGCTGTCAAATCAACACCATCAAAGCTAGTCATTTGCTCTTCATAAGTTCCACGGGGAACGGATTTTTTCATCAGTGTTTTTTGTCAGGTAGTTTGCAATTTACAAGTCTGTTGTACTGTACAGTGCCTAGACTGTAGATTCCTTGTTTGGCAAGATGGGCAACTAGTGGCACAGAGGTATAAAAGTTGTCAAAATATATAATATGATTTATATGCCTTGGGACACCTCTGGATAACCGGATAACAACATTTCCTACTGGCCCAAAATCTGGCTCATCTTGAAACCGCTCATTCTCTTGGCCAGTGTATATCTCAAACTTATGAGCATAGCCTTTTACACTGGACATTACATATAATTTGAATCCCCACCTGTGTGGTTTATTTGGTAGGTACTGCGTATGGGCCTTATCTTATGGAGTCTATCATGTTGCGGGTGTTCCCTTTGAAAATGTTTTTCATTGTTATTGAAATGAAATGAATAATATAAAACGCTAAGAAACCTTTGTAATTCTTTTAAGTTTTTAAGGAGCGGCACCTACTCTTCTCAGTTTTTTTTTTCATTAGTCCGCAGCGGATGTTTAACTGGAGACAATAACTCCAATAACTTCTATTATTGTCTCCATTTTTTCTCTGGTTCTTGTTTCATGCGGGTTATACTGAATATATGCCGTTTATAAATAATAAACTTTGTTCCGGTGAGAAACAGCGAGGTGCTCGTAGCTCTGTGCGAATGCGATGTTCTTAGCGATCACCAAGTTTAAGCAGCGTTCGGCACTGTCGGTCTGAGATGGGTGTCCGTTTGTGGATTCTTCATATTACAGCGTCTACGTGCTTCGGAAGGCACATTAAACCGTTGGTCCCGTTTACCACGTATGCGGCTTGATAAGTTCCAACAGCAGGTAACCACAAACCTGCCTTCGCACTGGGTCCGCGTGGTGGAGTATGACCTCATTTCTTTCACCTAGATTTCTGAAAGAAGGCCTTTGCCCAGCAGTGGGACGGTATAGGCTGATATTATTTGGCGAGAAATACTAATTTAATTTCTCTACAGCGACGTGAAATATATCAGACAAATCTTTCTCATCCAAATGCGCCCTCGGCAGGTAGTAAAGGTCTTCTTGTCCCGATTCCTTCATGTGTCATAATGTTAGGAGTTTCTTTAAAGGTTCGTTAATTCCCTACGCTAAAAGACAATTGACAATTATAACGATCTGTAGGAAACTATAAAATCTTATTTATCGCATTTGTCCAAAATATAAACATTTTTCCAAATTATTCATATTTTATTTTGCGTTCCACAATGTTGATTGGATGGTAACATTGATCAGCTTAAAAGCTAGGTAACAATCATGGACCCTGTCGGGCACAGCAAAGTGTTTAGGAGAGAGGAAGACTAGTAGGAATTTTAGATTGCAAGTAATAAATATTATTAAATTTTTATATTGAAATACTTAGCTACGAACTGTTATTGTTGGTAGGAAGTCAGTAGTGATAGATTTTTTAATTGATATATTATGTCATTTATATTAGTTTTTTTTATAAATATATTATTATTATTATGAATGTATATTATTATTATTATTATAAATGTCTATTATTATTATTATAAATGTCTATTACTATTATTATAAATATCTATTATTATTATTATAAATGTCTATTATTATTAGTATAAATATCTATTATTATTATGTATATATTTATTAAGTATAATTTCTTATAAAATATATATAAAAATATAAAATACAAATATTCTTATATATATTGTATAAAAAAAAAAATGTGCTCCACCGACAGCAAGGTCTACGACCCAAGCTACCGGTGGTCAGGGCTCCAAAGAGAGGAACCTCCTCACAATGCGTGCCGTGTCCAACATTACTGCCTTCTGTATCAGGCCCCTCACCCAACTGCCTAGCGAGAGCTTCTCAAGGTGTTTATCGAAGCTCTTCGCTATAAGGCCGTTGACTGAAACGACCATCGGAATAATGATAGTTGAATCAACATTCCACATGGCGGTAACCTCATGGGCCAGGTCCAAATATTTAGATAATTTTTCTTTTTCGGCCTTCACAAGGTTCTCATCATGCGGAATGGTGACATCAACTAGCATTACACGACGCATCGATCGATCTATTATCACGATATCAGGTTTATTGGCTACAATAGTCCTGTCCGTGATAATAGATCGATCCCAGTAGAGCGTGATATGACCACTTTCGAGAACTGGAAGAGGCTGGTACTGGTAGTACGGTACTTCAGAGTCCACAAGGCCATATTTAAGAGCAAGTTGCTGATGGATAATTCTAGCCACTTGGTTGTGTCTGTGCAAGTACTCTCCGTTAGCAAGACGAGAACAACCGGAAACTACATGTCTAATAGACTCACCGGGACGGTGGCATGCCCGACAAATGTCAACCGTGCCGTCCTTTAGGATGTGCTTCCGGTAGTTGTTCGTCATGATAACTTCGTCCATAATTGCAAAGACAAACCCTTCAGTTTCCCCAAAAAGGTTGCTGAAGCGTAGCCAGTTCACGGAAGCGAGCTGGTCCACATCAGGCCCTGTAAGAGCCCGATAGAACCGTCCGTGTAGCTCCTTGCCCTTCCATATGGCTGTGCGGTCCGAAATACTTAATACCTGGGGCCTTCGCCAGTTCTCGTTTGCCAAGGAAAGCGGAGTTAGGCCTCTATCGATTGCGGCAACATCTCGATACATCACCACGGATACACTCAAAAAGTACTGTCTGAGATTGCACACCTCGCGGTTGTGTAGAGTCTTAGTTAGCGTTTAAAAACCCACGACCACCGCACTTCCGCGGGATGTACAACCTCATAACAGATGACCGCGGGTGATGCATACGATACGCTGTCAACAATCGACGGACCTTTCTATCCAGGGCATCCAGTTCAGACTGAGTCCACCTTAGTATGCCAAAAGAGTATGTAAGAACAGGCATGACCCAACCATTGAAAGCTCGGACCTTATTTCCACCTGATAGAAGGCTTTTTAACACTTTTATCAGGCGGGCAAAGAACCGATCTTTCAATGATTGTTTCATATCCTGTTCAGCTATACTTAAGGCTTGTGACATACCAAGATACTTGTAAGAATCCATTTCAGAGAGAGACCTGAGGGATATATCTTCAGAGAGCTGTAGATTAAAAGAATCTTCAACTCTCCCTCTTTGTACATGGATGACCGCACACTTGTCTACTCCAAACTCCATTCCGATGTCGTTGCTAAAATTGCCGGTTATTTTGAGCAACTCCATCAGGTCTGTTTTCTTCGAAGCGTACAACTTGAGGTCATCCATGTACAGTGGATGAGATATAGGCTCACTCTCCCTCCGCAAATGGTAACCTAGCTTTGAATCCTTAAGTATATCACTTAATGGATTCAAAGCTAAGCAGAACCACAACGGACTCAAACTGTCGCCCTGAAAGATACCCCTGCTTATCTTTATCAAGTCCGACGAACCAGAAAGGCCTCCACAGCCTGGGTGACGAAGAACTGTGGTCCACTGCCTCATACACGAACCGAGGAAAGAGCACAGCGCCGGGTGTACTCTGTACAGCTCTAGCACCCTCCCCAGCCATGTATGAGGCACCGAATCATAGGCCTTCTTATAGTCAATCCAGGCCATGGAGACATTCTTTCTGGATCGTCGCACCTGTTGGCAAATGGCCATATCAATGAGGAGCAAATCCTTTGTACCCCGGGACCCCCCCTTACAACCATTCTGAGTAGGCGATAGAATATGCTGTGCCTTAAGGTGATTATTGATTTTTATTCTCAGAATGGATGTAAGGAGTTTATAGACCGTAGGTAGACATGTAATCGGTCTATAATTTTTAGGTTCCGAAGTGCTGCCAGATTTGTAAATCAAGTGAGTGACACCCGATGTCATAAAGCTAAGGAGCGATCCCAATTGAAGAGCTTCTTGGAATTGAGTCGCTAGACGAGAATGTGAGCCCTGGAGCCTCTTTAGCCAGAATGCGTGCAGTCCATCCGGCCCCGGACTTTTCCAGTTCGGCGCCGCACGAACCGCACAGGCCAGATCTTCACGGCTTATGACTACGGGCTCCATTTCCTGAATGGGCCCACAGGATCGTCCAACAACATCAAACCATTCGCCCTCGGAGTGACTGACGGGCACTGACCAAATTTTACGCCAAAACTCGGCCATGACGGCCGCATTTGGCAAGTGCACGTCAGTCACTCTCTCTTGGGGGCGCTCCCAAGCCTGGTATACACTCCTTTGATTCGTCTGGAAGGTGCGATTCACGTGGTATCTATCTGCTCTCGCCTTATACCTGCGAATCCTCTTCGCCCATGCATAAACTTTTTGCTTCCAGTAGTCTATGCGTTCCGCGACCCCTGCCACATAGTCCACAGGAGCCACTCCTGTGCCTGCAAAGGCTTGGGCCACGAAACGCACAACTCTCGGGCGGTTGTTTCCAGCCTTGAAGCACAACAATTTCGCTATGAGTGTCCTAGCCATATTTATACGCCGCTCTATTCTGCACTGCCAGAATGGTTTAGTATTTGTGGGTTGGGTGGCTCGATGTAGATTAGGAAATCTTACACCTGCCACCCGACACACCGCCACCGCTCCACAGTACAAAATAGAATGGGTATCACATAAGTCCACACTGGTCTCCCAGTGTGGCTTTAAAACATTGTCTAGGGCACTCACAAGCGAAATGTTACGTCTATGCATGGGCAAACGGGGTAGGCATGGTCTTAGGGAAATCGGTGCAGACCGATACTCCGCAAATGCATCCTCCAGAGCTCTCCTCACCTGCTCCTGTAGCTGGTCACTAACACTTACCTGCTCGCTATTTACCTCCTCCGATCGTGCGAAGTTATTTAAAGAGATAGGTTCTTCAACACTTCGCACGTTGAAGTCAGTACGAGCAGGAAGTGCTTCGCGGCGCGGTCGCTCAAGCACTGTGTCATCCAACAACTTGCACCGCTGGATGGCACGGCACGTACTTGATCCGATAGTCGTTGCGCAGTAACGGCGACAGTCGGGTGAAGCCCCCGAAACAGAGACAACAATTTCGGACGGTAAGCGGTGAGGATGGTTCCTCCCTCTGTAGCACCATAGTAGGCCCGCATGACACTCAGATTTAATTCCGGAGTCCATCTCATGCGGCGCACTACACCACCGGTAGCAGGGGCCGTGGGCGGAGCACAATGTCCCGCTGGTCCCAGGCGTGCCGGCAGCGGTGGGCGTCCTCTCCTCGCAGATGTTAATGTAGGTGGAGTCGCCGATATCCCGGCATCGTCGCTAGAGGCCCCAGATGTCGGCGGTGTGAAAAAATCTTCATCCTCCGAAGGCTGGGGCGAGGCGGGCGAGCCGGGCAAAGGTGTTGGGCGTGCGCTAGGTGACCGGGCATCCCGCTGCCGACACAGCCGCACGGGGTTTCTTCGGCTGGGCTCGGCCATTTACAGATGTTATATGTATTTTCTTCCAATACCACATTTTGCGAACCCACGTTCGCATTGTAAAATTTTGCTCTTGAACTGTGTTGTTTTTTGTTGTTTTTTTAATGTCTAAACGAATAACTTCTATATTTCTTCGCAAAAAAAATTTTTATTTACACAAAATGACGTGTCGTTGACAGCGGTTGCCATGGTTATTATTATTATTATTTTAAACGTCTATTATTATTATTATAAATGTCTATTATTATTATTATAAAATGTCTATTATATTACGTTATCTTTTATGCCAGCGTATATTATATTTATTATTATAATAATATAGTTTAGTCTACGTCACACGCAATTTAAAATATTCTGGTGTTATAGGTAGTGAATTTATTTGCGATGAGCATTTCTTTGTCATTCATATATTCGTCAACTGTGTAAAATGCTTTTGTGATTAGTAATTCTTTTGTTTTATTTATAAATTTACTAAAGTTAGGTTCAATTTTTATTGAGTCGGGTAGTTTATTGTATATCTTTATAGACATCACGTATGGGCTATTTGAGTGTAGTGTTATCCGAGAAGCGGGTTGAACCAGTCTGTTTCCATGTCTCAAGGATCGGTTTTTATATGTGTCTGCTCGTGTTGTGTAAAAAGTGCTATGCTTCCTGACAAATTTGCATATTTCAAATATGTAAATACACGGTAATGTTAATATTTTATGTTTTTGGAACAGAGGTTTTCAACTATCGGTTTGTTTGATATTACCAAGGATGCGTATTAGCTTCTTTTGTAGAATAAAAAGTGTAGTTGCATTTGCACTGTTTCCCCACATTATAATTCCATAGCTGAGCCAAGCATATGCATAGGCGTAATAGGTTAATCATTTTAATGCCAAAACCTTTTTCCTTTTGTAATTATAGCTACGCATTGTTGACACATGCATCTAGCATGCAGTTCATTTAGGACCAATACCACTACTTCTATACCATGCGGTCGATTTCACCCATAAACCTATTATATTCACCCAGAAGAAAGGGTAAATAATTAGATACCTTTTCTTTTGGTAAAAATCACGCCCAGGGCCCTTATTCGCTATGACAATTTAAACACGAAACAAGACGTGTTATCAAACATACGTGTTATTGGCGTGGAATGGAATTCTGTATGCCACTGTCAGATTTGAAAACATGACAAGGCTCGTCACACGCCATGTTTCGAACTGTCAAAATAACACGCTCCGCGCTTGCGTGTTATTGAAAACATGTTAAAAACTTGCTAAGGTAATTCAATGTAAACAAACATTTTTAAATAGTTTTATTGCAATTTAAATGATATATTATGATCATCGCGTCGTCGTCGTAGTAATAAATTATAACTCATAACCAGTGACATTGGAAAATTGTGGTGGCTCATCTATTAAAGTGAACTTCTCAATTTCAACAATAGTGTACACATTTATCTTAAAAATATGGTGTTTTGTTTTAGTTTGTAGTCACAATGAAACGGACGAAAGCTTTTACAGCCCAATTAGCATATTTACCCACCCACAGGTGGAATCTGGGTACATCAATTGTTCTCCTCAAGGAAGGTCATCGAGAAATGTGAAAAGACCTAACCTACCAATTAAATGCGTTAGGAGGCCCATTTAAAACTGTGATCATAAAAAACAGGTACGTATCTACTAAAATAAATGTGACTTTTGTTATTTTATAAAGACAAATAATTTGTGGTGTGCTACATTATTGATTTTGTGGTGAATTAAATATTTGTATCATTGATTTCATTATAGGGCATAGGTGGATGATGTTGACCTAAAATAACATAATAGGCTATTTTTCATTATCAATTTTCATTACAAGTAGAATGTAGGGTTATTATAATGCATTTTCCATCATCAAATAATGTGTTGCATATATTATGAAGCACTAATTTTGCATCTAAAAATCATATCTTTCATATGAAACTTCTTTTACAGAATTGCTGATGGTTGAGAAAATTAGAACACCCAAGTTAACCCATTCTTGTAAAGAAAGATGTGCGGTGATGTCATCTGTGGTGGGAATTTTTATACTAATGAATGAAAGAAAAATGTTTTTATTTCAATTTGTTTTTCAATTATAGCTGCATAATTATGGTGTGGTAACCTTGGTAGCAAAGTGGAACCATTGTGGTATACCAAACTGAATAATTTTGAATGTTTGTTGTTCAAATCAAATAAAATAGCATTTATGGTGGTCATAGGTTACAAAGATGGTATGTGTTGTTGTTCTGATGAGGACTTACAAGTTTCCATTTAACAATACCAAATGACTTGCATGAGATTATTGATTTGTTATTCATAAATAAAACTTATTGATTTACCAGTTACTTTTATTTCATTTATATACATACCTGCCCCGCAGGGGATCTGGCTTGATGATGTTTTTATTATTTTATTTTCTTTATTAATTCTTTAATTTAGATAGATACATAGATTATGTATCTATCTATGTATCTGTGTAGATAGATAGCTAGTAAAGATAAAGATACATAGTAAATAAACTAAATAAAAAAGTATACCTTTTAATTCACTGTATGTATATTTGCAAAACAAACTTTAAAATAAAAAATAAACACCGTCACGCCGGTATTCCCGGATTGGGAGCAGAAGGGAATAGGGGCAACTATGTTCAGGGAGGACCGGCCTCGACTTGGGCTGTTGCTATGAAGGAAGGCATACATTAGGTGTCTCGCCGTGGTGAACATGAAAGAAACTTGTCCGCTGGCCGGTGCAGAGATGCACTGGCCAGCGGACAAGGGATTCTTCCACGTCGCCGGCGAGGTCGGTGTCTAATCTTGTGTGTGATATCGGTATCTGATAGGAGGGAAGTAAGGGCATTGTAAGGGTTGCTGAAAATATGGCGCGGGCAGCAATAACGGCTGATAGGAGGCGAGTCAAGTGCGTAGGCGGCAGCAGCTATAAAGGGCTTTAATATAGGTGCGAATAGGTTCAAGGCTGAGATCAGAATGGTGCTAGGTTTAGTCTGGTTTTTCTTAAGTGGCCAATTTTATGAAAAAACATGGTGTGATAACTAAAGACACTAAAGCGGTCGGTTCGGACAAAGAGCAGGGATTGGGGATTAATGAATGAATAAAATAAACTAATTTTGAACCAATTGTATTGCCTTAAGTTATCACACAATATTTTTATGTAAAATTGACCACTTAAAAAAAACAGACTATATATATGTGTGGGACAAGTCTTTGTTTGTTTAGGTGTGGGTATAGGTTATTGTATTTGACATTCGTACGTTCTAAAACTTGGATCTTTGTTTAATGTTAATTAAAGTTGCCTTTTTTATATCTGGCCCTACTTATTTACTTAGTTTTCAATAGACACATACTTAAAACCATGTTATCAGCACATATAAATATATTTTTACCGGAATTGAATAAGTTGAAACGAATATTCGAAAAACCGATACTTTACCGGAATTAACAGATGTAAGATTATGAACGAATCCAGCGAAATCTCAAATTAAAAATAAAATTGCCGTAGACAACATTCCTTACGGCATAACGAATACCATTTTGTAATTCCACGCGAAGGCTCGTCAAGGAAGCGTGTTTATGTTTACTGCTTGTTATGACGTCACACGTTAATTGCGGGGAATTTCATGTGGCATAGCGAATAAAGGCCCAGGTTGTTGGATGCCATAGTAGCAATAGAATTATCCATCCATCTTACTGCCATGACTCCCATCTCCTTTATTTATTGCGGACTCATAGGAACCTCTGTTCTTCTTTTTCAATAATTTATTAGATGTGAGTTTATGATACTTTTGTAGGCGATTTACTCTTATTGTTACGGTAGCTACATAACTTGCTGTCGAAAGTAGTTCAACAAGTGCAGTTTGGTAAAAAGGTTGTTCCATCATTAAAACTCGAAACGCCTCGTCAACGTCGATAAAGAAGGGCTGCACATATTGTAGAGGGGCAAAGAAACTTAAGCATAAAGGCTGCTAGCCTTACAGCAGCGTACGTTTGTTTAGTAATTATTCGGATGCAAAGGCGATAAAATATGCGATAAATATTATCATTCATAAAATTTTGCAAATCCATACAAACATCTCGCATTCACCGCACTTCCCGCCCGCGTAATGTTGGCAGCCCGGAATGATAACCACATTTTGGGGTAAATGTTCATGACTAAGAATAGATGATAATAAAATCATTGTTGCGCTAACGTTTATTTTAATGCATATTAAATACAAAAAGCAGATTAAAACCATGATGTAGTAGTAAATTAATACCATTTAGTAGTAGAACTAATTAAGTCCTCAGCAAACAAAAGAAGGGAAAATAAAATTGTTATACTAGCAACACTAACAAAATGGACCCGTCTTTTACAATTTTTTATAACAATGGAAAGTGGGAGATTGCAAAAGGCAAGGTCAAGAGTATTGTCAGCATCATTTCTAATTAAATTGTATTGAGATAAACCTAAAAGTCCCAATTCCTCTAGTAATAATACTCCCGCCCTCTGAACTTCTAAGGAACCCCGTTTTACGTGTAAAGGCCCGTTTATGCTCCAGTGAATATTAGGCAAGTTTAAATCGCCGATAACTATACAATTATTATTCGGATAAGACTCAAAAATTGTTTTGGTTGAGTGTACTATAAAATCAATATCTGCGGGGATATAATGGGGATCGGGAGGTACGTATGTGACACCGATATACAGATCTGAGCGGGCACCCATTGTACGACCCGGTATAGTAATCCAAAGCAACTCTGTAGATAGTGGGGGGCCCGGTTCATAGCGAGTGGCACGAAGTTCTCGCCGCGCCAATATCATCACACCTCCGCCTGTAGATTTGCCGCGAGTTGTTAAATCGCGATCGGCACGAATCGCTCTGCAACCAAGTTTCCGTTATGATCACTATATCGTAATCGTTATATAGCACATTCTCCCGAAATTGCAAGGATTTGGTTCTTAACCCGCGTACGTTCTGGTAATAGATGTTTATATTATTGTCAGCCATTTATGAATTAAAGAAGCACTACCAACTATGCGATCCGTATCAGTTAAGTAGAATGGAAATTCAATTAAAAAAATATAAATAAAACTATACGGGATATAATTCTATCTATCTATAACCTCACGCCAGATCCCTTGCGGGGTAGGCAGAGAGTACAGTGTTCCAACAGGTTCTTTCGTTCACGGGATATAATTGTTATAGAATATTGCAACGTTATAGGTACCGAAGGAATATGACATAATTCTTGAATAAATTAATGAAGTAGTTGTTAAACAATTATTGATTTGCCTAATTAACTTAAAACTGTATTTATGGATATATTTAAATTGCGGGTACATAAAGTTTTTACGCCGAATGAATAATGCTCCGATCGGGAGTAAAAACAACATCGAGTTAAATAGTAAAATGTGCGCACTACAAGACAGTGCACTCCTATAACAAAAAAAGTTAGCAATTGGAGTCCCCTCTACATGATTACATTCCGTAAGAAATAACATGGGAATACTATTAATGTCAATATAAGAAATATAATATTTATTTGTTTTTATATCAAAAACAATAATATTGCAATATACGTAGTTATTGACAGCTGTGATAATAAATAAATATAATAATGTATAATACATAGTATTTAATATTATTAAGTATATTATAAAAAGTGATAGCAGAAAATTATAAATATAATTTCTTAATACACAAGTAGTGCATGCATATATTGTGTTACTATTATAATGATCGTAAAAATAAAAATAAAATAATCGGTGCGCATTAATTGAGCTTACGTGCGATACCATTGGAATGCATGCGCACGACAATAGCGTCAAAGAGTATTCAAGCAATAACTGTTGAGACACGTTACGTGATATTGTTTTGTTCAAATGATAATTATGTGATACAATCATAAATTCTATGGATTTAAACTTAGAGAAACCACATTTCACAATAGAAAATATGAGTATAAAAATTAAATATAAGACTACCGCATATAACTTCAGCGTATTTTTCCCAGGTCTTCTTCGTCCTTTATTTCGATCGCAGAAGAATTGTCGTCTCTTCTTACATATAATCTTCCGTTTTTTTAGGCATATTGAAACTGTTTAACTTTTGCCATTTCCTTACATTTTTTGAGTAGCTGCTTATTATATTGTGTCAGGTGTTCATTTATATAAATCGGTTTAGCTTCACCAGGTATTTGTAAATTCTTTGTAGACACTCTAGTTTTGCGTCCAGCTGAGATGAAATTATCTTTCAGCAATCGGGATTTCATTTTAGCTATTATAGTTCTCGGTTGTCCTTGAATTTTTGTTTTCGGAGTGATTCGGTTGACTTGACTTACATCCTCCGGAGATATGTTTAAATTACAACTCTTACCAATTTTGCTTATAATATCTAATAGATCTTCGTCCTTGGATTCAGTGACGCCAAATATTTCTATGTTTAAGATTCTATCTCTCTGGTTGTTTAGGTTAATTTCCCGCTGCAGTTGCCTGTTGCAGTTTTCGAGCAACCCTACTTGAATCTAAAGTTTTTCTACAGTTTTGTTTGAGTTAGCAATGGTTTCTACTCTATTATGTAAGGTATCCGCTTGTTTGCTTACAAATTCAACAGACTTTTGCACCTCACGTACTTCCTTATTAGTGACCAAATGCTTCACATTCAATGTCTCAATGGATTTCTTGATATCAGTATACTCTTTCCTTACTTTTCGAAACTCAGACTTCATTTCAATAAATAGATTATTTATTTTTGACAAATCTGAATTAATTGCATCGTTCATGTTGTTGTGGCTTTCTTTGATCAGCTCCTTCATATCCTTCCTCCAGCTGTCTAATGTAGCATTAATTTCCGTTGTGAAAGAGTCAAAGCACTCGATAAAGTCTTCACCATGTTTACGATTGCGTAAGGGCGCGATGTTAGGGCCTTCACTGAGTAAATTGAGATCCGAGTCGGAACTGTGTAGGTCACCCGCTGAACGCGACATTGCCAAATGTATCCTCTCTGTACTTCAATAATCTTTGACCAACGCGCACTTTGTATGACTTGAGAGTAATAAGGAATTGAATTTGTAGCAATGAGATTCCGAAATGTATTTTAAATACTGGGATATAAGGTACAATTTAAATAAAGAGGAGTAAAAAGAATAACTATTAAAATTGCAAACAACCAACTACACGTAGTGAGCGCCACGCGCTGTTTATTTTTTGTTGGGTATTTTTTTTGCTGGGTATTTTTTGTTGGGTATTTTTTTTGTATATGATATGGTTTTAAATTTTCCTGATTTAGAAGTTATTAGGGTTTCAGGAGGAAACTTAAGGAAGGTGAATACTTTTCCTAAAAGTCTGTAGAACTTGGGAATTTGGTTTAAAATGGACAAAGCTACATTATTTTCCTTTAGTGAAAATGACAGTTGCATATTGCTTTTAAACCTTGCTTCTGTACTTGCTAAGTTTGTTTTTGACTTGAATAAATTTTCGGTATAAATCATTTCATCAATATATCAATTTTGTCACCTTTGTGACAATGGTCCCGAGTGCCTTTTTAATGCACCAGTGGTTAATGCAAATATTTTTTCCGGCAGTCCCGTCCGAAGTCAAACCGTACACTTAGAATTAATTGTCAGATGAGAGTAAATTGAACTAAACAAAAGAACGTAAATTAAGGTAATTAATTTTTTATGTGGCATATTATGCCCAATATTGTAATATGTTAACCTGACATTCTAGTTGAGCTTAAAGTTTAGTCATTATTATATTCTAATATGATACATATACCTAACAGCTCAGATCCATCCTGAGTTTGAGTTAGTCATTTCGCTTATATTTATGTATATAAAGAAACAACAGAAATTAATAAACAAGTATTTAGTAAATAATCATCTTAATACTGAGCAGAACTATTGCCTGGCATTCAAGGGATGGCATAATGTACTATTCCTCTATTATTCCATCCATAAATATCTAAACACTCTTCAATTTTCTTAATCCAATTCAATACTGTCTGTTCTTTCAGCATGGGATCAAAATCGGGAATTACATTACTATTAAAAGGTGACTTAGATTTATGTGACATCCTTTATAATTGACTTAAAACTTATCGAAATTTTATTAGTGTCATTATGAGAAGTGACCTTTGAACACTCCAAAGACGAGACGCTCTACTAAGTTACGGACATGTTTTGATAAGTATTGTAAGGTCGTTCAGGTGAGTCTTCAGGAGAATTTTCAACTGGTGTCATTAGGTACTCTTTCAGTGGATACACAGAATCTTCTACAATAAACAATATTTTTTATTAAACTAAACAGAAATAAAAAGAAAATTAAGGCAATTATATTAGCACTTGAGTTACTCAATAAATAAGCAGTCTCCCCTTAGACGCTTTCTAAATTCTGTTTAATTCTATTATTCTGCCAAATAAAAACATTATGAGTAGCGCCACTGTATGATGCATCAATATTTAATATTTTTAAGTCGCAGTCAGCAAGCTGCGTGTATTGAATAGTTCTAATACTAAGCGGTTAACATTATAACAATTTTTTTTCTCTCAATTTGAACATTCAAAGGGTGGTAATGCTTTCTGTTGTTGTCGGCTTGATATGATATGATATGATATGCCTATAGCTCCAGGAATACCATAATTACTAGCGAAACTAAAAAGTAAATTTTATTGTTATAAATTAAGTTTTATTTATTTGAATACTTTGAACACATCCCTACATTTTAAAAATACAATGTCTCTATTATGATTCATTTGAAACTTCCTTTCATAAACTAACTTTCTCTTGAAAACATCCCTGCTATCCCTGATTTGTGGAAATCTTATATATTTTTGTGTTATGCATAGCATATTCAGAGAATCGGTTATCTCTTTTATGCAGTTGGACACAGACTGCTGTGCCCAACTGCGAACAGGACGAATAATACGTCGTGCGTCCTCTTGCTGCTGTGGCTAGTATTCGTCGTGAAGGAGAATTCAAATAAAAGCCGAAAAATCTTGAAACAGTGCTCCACCCACCAGTTGTGACCCTCTTAGCGCAGAGTTTCTTCCTATAATCTTGTTGCCCAGTCGCTCGAACGTGCATGGCGCGATGTTTCGCGCTCTTAAATACTATTTTGTTGTGTCACAACTAGTGGGCTTTGCATCAAGTTTATTAATCAAATAAACCAATCATGATACAATTATTCCTGTCCCTTTCCGGGGTTACACTCTTCTTACTATTCCTAGCCCTTTCAGGGTTACACTCTTCAATTATTCCTATCCCTTTCAGGGTTACACTCTTCTAATTGTATACTAGTGTTTATGCGCTAGGATTCTATGACATTATCTTATTTCTAACTTAAATTACATAATGTACTACAGTAACTTAATCTATTACATAATGTATTTATACAAATCATGCAGACGTCGTCCTGTACAAACTGCATAAAACTGACATCGGTGCTTCCAAATTTTGCCCAACTGTCCCTTGGTAACTGCCCCTGCCGTAAAAGTTCAATGCTGTGAGAATTTTCACAATAGTCGGATGGCCAGCGTCCAGAGGGAGGACTTTTAGAACCCGACGCTAGGCAAGGGCAAATATGTTTCTAGATTGATAAAGATCCCCCATGCAATTCCAGATAAATTCAACTCAAAATATTGCACGCGCACAACAAACAAACAATACTAGTTTGGCGGCAATTTGTAACACTCCGCCGACTGGTCTAAATTAAAGCAAAGCAGATCAAATTTAATACAGATATACATTGCCATGAACAGATTAATTTAATTGCCATGAAAATATTAATAATAATTGTATTATTATTAATATTTTTAAGTGTAATAAAAAGGTATTATTTATCCAAACTCTCTCTCTGTTGTATATAGGTACCTATGCCTCTCTAACTGTGTAAAAATAACAATTATATTGCTGTATTACCTTAAATGATTTAAACTTATTGATTGGGCCCTCTTTTGAGCTGCCTTTTTTAAATTATCCCATTTAAATTTTAATTGGTCTTTGTTTCTGGGAATGAAACCATATTTTGCGTTAAAGACAGCTGTCAGAGATACCCACGCGTCTTCCTTAAGCCTATTGCTATGCATGGTAGCAGAATTCGTTGTTTTGCTGGTTATTACTGGCTTGTCTTCAATAAGGTTAATAAGCAACCCCACTTTATCCTTGCTCATGGGTTTCTTATTTTTCTGCAAATCAAATACGACACTACTAAGTTGCAATTCATAAAAACTATAAAAAGTATCGAAACACATCTTAACATTACTTACCGGAGTTACATTCATCTTTATACTGCTAATGATCACTAATGAAACACTGGGCACGAACGAAACAACAAACAATTTAAAACAGACGAAAACAACGAAGTGCAAACTACCAACAAAACAAAGCGAATCTATTTTCAAATTCCAATTAAAATGCTTAATAAAAGTTGTATTGGCCGACGTCAATCTCCATGTCACTGTTGCTTTTTTTTTAAATAGAAAGAAAGAAAGAAAGAAAATTTATTTATTTTGATAAACACACGCAGTCCAAAAATAAAGCAACAACAATAAACAGTATTTAATTCTATATTAAATGAATATAGACACATTTTGTCATCAAAATGGGTTCCCCATTCAGCTAAAAGCTGTAACACGGTCGTAATCGTGCTACAGCGCTGATTTGCAATGAGGGCCCAAAGTGACGTGCGAGCATTGAGTCAAACTAAAACAAGTATTTCGCAGTGTTATAAAATTATAACTGTATAATTCTGCACTTAATACATAATAAGTGCTAGGGATTACGCAACATGCCTCACTCCCCCAATCTGCCGCCAGAACAGGCACCTCATTCCGTATGCACTCGTACTTCCATCCCGCTCCCACACGCGCCCAGCAGCGCTGCCGCCGGTCAGACAAAAAAAATATTCTGTTGCCTTTGAGCATGGCGACAGTCACCCGCCCAGCGCGTGAGCGCACACTCATAAGCAGCGAGGCAGTGAGACAAACATTAGCGGCCGAATTCATCTACATAAGATTATTATAATAAAGTTTGTGCATAATTCGATTGAACTCGAGTACTACAGTTCTAAAGACTTACAGTGTACCAATTGTATTACAATGCATAGATCCACGCAGATATGATCTATTAACATATGTGAAAGAGTAAAAAATTGAATTACTCTCAAAGACCAAGTGGGACAGACTCAAGATGGGTGCCGTCCACTCCGCCGGCTGGAACTCGATGTACATACAACCCTGCCTATGGATCATAAACGGTGACGTAAGTTTATTGCTCATTAATTTGTTTGTCTACAAGGTATTTTTTAAACGACTTTTAAAAATGAACTTTGTCTTCAGGGATCTTATTGGAGGCGGTATATCATTCCAGCAACGGGTGGCGGCATATTTGAAGCATCCCCTAAACGCTGCAGATCTATGATGAGGTACTGACAGTAATCAGGGAAGTGTAGGCATTTGTTATCAATATCGTTATGGAAAGATCCTTTTTTTGCAAAAAGCTTTTTCTTCGGACAGGAGCTCCCATAATACAAGCTTTCCCTTGCCTTGAAGGTTAAGGTTCAGGTCATTGATATGTTTAAAAATATCCGATAAGTCTTCATTTTCTCTAAAATGCTGAAGAATAAAACGCAAGCTTTGCTTAACCATCTCACATTATTATGCAACAGTTGATCTTCATATTGTGCATTAGCACTGTTATTTTGTCAAGAAATGATTTCAATTCACGATGTTTCAGTGATGATTTGTCATAAAGAAAATTTACTATATAAATTAATTCTTGCATAATGCTCTGCTCTCGAGACTAGGATTAAGTTTAGGTTAGAAATCATTTTTATTACATTTTGCATTGGTTCTCAATAGGCGAACTAGTCTTGTTGTGGTCCTTACCATCACTGGCGCACTGTCGGTGGTTTCTGATAAAAGCTCTTTTAAATCTAACTTAGCTCTAATCGAAATAATGCATTGCAGCGTTAATCATATCAATTACTTGACATTTTGACGGATGATTGTAAACACCTGCAAATTTTTTGACTTGTTCTTATGTAAAACTGATCAGATCCGTATATCTGTAATGATTCAGTATTGTATTATTGTCTGTGCTATTGGCGTTTCGAATATATAAATAAATAATCCTGCCTTCTGTACGAGTTCTTCCTAATAACGGCAAAACATTGTTTTATAGCAAATTACAAGGAATCCAGTTTTGTTACTTGACTACAAAAAAGAAGACCACAAAGAAAAAGGATTGGCTATAGTAAATCTAATAACAACGTGTTAACAATCAACCTTGAAGATATCATCTAAAATCGATGCTGGGGATTGATATCATTATGCCGACCCCAGCTATGGTACCAGGAAATGGTCATAATGTGGGAACAATATCACACTGTACGCATATCAATCAAGCATGAGAACCCAGCTTGTGTGTATGTGTGTGAATGATCTACGCTGTTGGCCGCGGGGCTTTACTGCTTCACAGGACAAGAGAACACAACTTTGGCGTCTAATTTATTATGTAATTCTTCATTACTGTGTAGCTGGCTTTAATAGGTGTGGGTTGGATATCAATAATAAGTCTGCATAAAGTGCAAATACAGTATATTCAAAGGACACATAAGCACAACAAAGCACAGTCAGGAAGATGATGGATGATTGGAATTGATGAGACTTATCCTACGGGTGTTGGTAGGAATAAACGGAGTTTGAGGAATGGACTGTATAATAAACTTAGATACGCGCAACAAGACAATTACGGAGACAGAATTAAAAATGTGTGCTTCGAACGGCGGACAATGACGCAGTGCCGTGCCGTGGCTGTCATCGCTCCCAGCCATCCCCGTCCGCGTCCCGCGGCCTCTTCGCCGCATAGTGATGTACCAACATGCTCCCGGCGTTAAAGACTTGTCTTCAAAATTATACTGGTAGAGGGCAGATAGTGTTGTATGCGCGTCGAGCGATGCCCTTTTTGGTGCGGATATCCGCGACCCGGGCGATGCCATCTCCGCCGGGGATGACTCGCACGATACGGCCCATAGGCCACATGAGTGGCGCTGTGTGTGGCTTCTTAAGTACCACCAAGACTCCCACGTCTAACTTCCTGTCATCTGATGCTGTCTACTTTGTTCGCTGCTCGAGATAGAAGATGTACTCGTTAGAGAAGCGCTCCCAGAATTGGTTCTTCAATACCTCGATGCGTTGAAAACGTCTTAAGTTGGCGACGTTCCCAGACTGGATTTGAGGATGTGGTGCCGAAGTGAGAGATCTCCCAATAAGGAAGTGAGCAGGAGTCAACGGGTACAAATCTGAAGGGTCGGTGGAAAGAGGAGTGAGAGGACGAGAGTTTAAAATTGCTTCGACCTGAATGAGGCATGTTGCATTCTTCACGCGGCCCCGACGCGGACTACCTTTTCAAGCCCCCCTTGAAAGCGTGACCCGCTACCTTGCCACCTCCTAGACGCCATGCTGGTGTCACTCAGCATGACGTCTCGCCCTCAAACTGGGTGACAGACTCCCCCGAGTCTGCCAACCAGGTTAATTTGTTCGAGACACCCGTGTACTCAGACTGTAAGATCTGAGGCCACGGGCCTGCGCGCCAGCGGCGGGAGAGCCGGTCGGCTGCAGCTGAGCTACTGAATTAGCAGCAGCGGGTCGGCTCTGTTTTCTTCGGCTGGGCTTGGGAGCCTTGCAGGCCCTGCCACCCAGCAAATGGCCGGAAGGTCTATCGGCCGCAGCGCACAGTGCTCAGCAGGGGGCAGATTTACAATGGCCTGGCCGCCCGCACCCGTAGCACTGTGCGCTTCTATCAACTTCAGCACGGCAATTCTCCCGCACTACAATATAATATACTTTCAACTTAGGTATTTAATCAAAGTCCTTTTACAACAAACCTATATTAATTGTACAGATCGCCATCTTTTCCACAGACTATTGTCTATGACCATTTATGTTTAGGGTTGTAATTAACTAATCCTTACACCTCACCTCCAGCAGCTTAACTTGCGCGGAGGTGAAGTCCACGAGGAGCCGCCCCGTTGCCACCTTTTTCGCTGCCTCCACCGGGCAGCTTACGACAATAGTGCCGAGGGGTGTCCGGTGGCGTAGAAACTCTCCAGTCTTCACAGAGTCAACCGGACATCCCCCGACACGAGCCACCGTCTCCACTACTTTTTCTTTAGGGACGTAATCGTCCAGACCCACAATGCGCATAGACGCGCGCTTCGTGGGCCTGGAGACCGTCACACCATCGGCAGCTAGAACCGCCCTCAATGCGGCCGCGAAGGCGTCCGCTTTTTGGCCGCTGTCAGGCCCTGCCACCTAGAGCAGGCGCGCCCCCGTCGCCGCTACTTTGAATCCGAGGCAGGGGATTCCGAACTCCTCCGGATTGACCTCCCTCTTGGCGCGCAGTACCACCGAGGCGTAAGTCACGCCGCGACTCACGGCGTCCGGCTGCAGCTTTAGCGCCACCGCAGCTGAGTGCGGCGGCCGCAGCCTGCGCTTCCGCCTCTTTTTCTTCTTGTCCCCCATGGCAGGGGACGCCATCGCAGGCTGCGCAGCGTTAGGGGCCTGCACAGTCCTCTTGGCCTTTGTCACCTTTTTCCCCTTCTTCTTGCACGCCACTGACCACGGACCCTCCGTGGAGTTTCCGTGGGCTGGTGACGAAAGCGGGGGGCTGTGCTCCACCTGGGCTGGTTTTGGTGCAGGCGCAGGGGTCTTACTCTTCTTCCCCTTCCCTTTTCCTTTTGCAGAAAGTGCATTGGAGGGCGTCGGTTCGGCGGAAGGTCCTGTCGGGGTTTCAGCTGGGCGATCGGACGCCAGCGGCGGGTGGAGACGTCTCTCCGGGAGGAGTATGTCCTCGAACGCCGCGAAACGAGCGTCCAACATCGCTCCAACGCTCATTATTATGGAGCGTCGGAATTCCTCTTGGCCCTTTCGTGATGCAGTTGCAGCTAGGGCCACTGCCGCGGTGGCCGTCTTCACTGGAGCAGCTGTTAGGTCCGTCTCTGCTGGGGCTGGCACAGCGGACTCCGTGCGTCTCGGGGTGATGGCAGCATGTTGGCGCATGTTTTGCTGCCTGAACCAATCCACTTTTAGTTTGAGTCGCGCATTCTCCTCAGCGACTCTCTTCACTTCCTCAGGTACAGACACCTCAAAGATGCCGTCAACGGCCTGTTCGATGACCTTGGCGGCATCCTAAAGGGTCTTCACAAGGGTTCCTTTGAGGTTATTTGATGATCCGGCCACTCGTAGGATAATTTGAGCCTGCTAGAGCGCAGCCTCCTTGTGGTCGGCCGGTCCAAGTTTGCCCCTTTCTTCGAGGACCGATTCTTCTCTCTGCGCCGGCGTCTCCACTGCCGGCGTTGACGGCGCTTTCGTTGTTGTCAGCGCCCTCACCTCTGGGGCCGCCTCCTGCTGAGCCCGGTACTCAAGCAGCTCTGTCTCCTTCGCTGCGAGCTCCGCCCTCTTCTTCGCCTGATCGACGTAAAGCCTGACAGTGGGCGGTCGGCCTCGGCCGCGCAGTATTTTCGCCGCCTTTTTGACTACATCGTCAGAGCTCGCCGTTTCGGGGGGGCGCTGGCGTTTACCGCCCACGCTCGCTCTGGGCCGTTTTAAGCTCGCCTGAGAGTCTCCGGAGTCCGATATGAAAGACATGTTACTGTCGTCGTCGTCGTCAGAGGCGCCATAAGCCTCTTTTATAGCGGCCTCCCAATTGCGCCTTGCCGCCGCAATTTCCTCGGCGCCTTCTGGTGGCGCCTCGTCCTCGTACATGTCGAAGAATGCCTCGGCCAGCTTTGAAGCGGCCTCCCTCTCTTGTACTGTCGCCTTAGAAGCGACGGGAACGTCATGAAGACGCTCTACTAAAAAAACTGGTTGCCTGATCGCAATGTCATCTAAGTCCGTTCGGGGAATGCTGGGGGTCGTTGGAAGATGGATCGAAGTGCCCCCCCCCCCCCCCCCAGAATAGCCCTGGGGAGGATTCTCCGGCCTGGCACAGGCCGGTACCTCCCTGGGGTAGTGTCTTTTTGCTAAGATCCATCATTGAAGTTTGGCTGATCCATAGCTTTGGTTGCTGTGCGGAGTTTAGCCCCTTCGCTTTTCAGCCGCGGCATGCCGACCGCCGCATTAGACACCTTAGGCCGACCTGCCTATCGACGACTGACAACACACATCAAGGTTCGCCCACCGCCTCTCTTCAAGGAGAGAACAGGGAGCGAACGACTCGAGCAACCAATGTTTGTCGTTAAACGATCAATCGAAGTCCCGCACCCGGCACTCTCTTCAAACGGAAAGCACCGGGAGCGAGCGAACCAAAACACCCCTCAACAACAAACAACACGCGCCATCTGCTGCACCCGACCCTCTCCAAACCGGAGATTAAAGGCGCAACCAAAACTTCCAGACAAAACCGGGGGACGAAGGACGGGTTATTAAGGAAAAGGATGGGGAGGGATGGGACCGAGAATTGGGGAAGGGTAGCGCATGACTGTTTCTGTTATGTCTGTTCAGAGGGACCAGACCAATAGCAGGCAGCAACCGCGAGCAGGATACAGTCACACTTGCCTTGGGGATCGTCGCGACCGTGCGCTACTCCCAAGACCACGCCAAATTGCTTGCCGAGACAGACGAGCAAAATAGGTGAGAAGCTATGCTACTGCGCCTCGAAGGACGCGTATGGTGGGATAGCCTTTCGCCCGCCCATCACTACCGTAGCCTTTGTAGCGACTCCTATACATCGCTACATAGTTGCGACTACCTACCAATAGATGGTGCTGACGATTCGCCATACATGTCTAGAACGCGATATTAGAGAGCGCACGACGTGTAACATATATACAAGCCCCCCACAACAACTCTCGGGGGGAAATTGACAGGCCCCGCCAGACACACCACCCGTCTGGCTGGAAGATCTTCCCTTTGACAAATCCTGCCACAACGTTCCTGCCATATTGGTGACCACCGACGTGATCATCGAGCAAGCCTTCTGCAGAGTCATCGTCATCATCATCGTACATCCCTCTACAACAGGTCGTTCAGATTTAACAGCAGCAGTCACACAGCAAGCCATTCGTCATTCTCAACGGACCATTGGCAGCTTACTCACAGGCGACATGGTTCGGCAACTCTTGACACTCAACCGACTCAGTGGACTATAGTCATCATATGGACTTCGCCACCAACAGTCGACACTCCCACCTCAGTCTCGACTCACTGAAGACTTCGAGCATCTGCGCACACAGTCTCGACTCACCGCAGACTACGCGCAACTCGGCACTTGCAAGCTCATCACTACAAGCACGACGCAGCGACTTCTAAGAATCACGACCTCCGGTCTCGGAGGGGAGCCATGTAGCGACCCCTATACATCGCTACATAGTTGCGACTACCTACCAATAGATGGTGCTGACGATTCGCCATACATGTCTAGAACGCGATATTAGAGAGCGCACGACGTGTAACATATATACAAGCCCCCGACAACAACTCGGGGGGAGAGTGGCAGGCCCCGCCAGACATATCACCCGTCTGGCTGGAAGATCTTCTCTTTGACAAATCCTGTCACAACGTTCCTGCCACACCTTCTTTTTTTTTTTTACCTGGGGAAAATCCTGCATAGGACTTCCGCGAGCCTCGGGGGAAGCTCGCGGGGCGTGTCGGATTCCTACCGACTAAAAACCCCAGGGTGGCCGACATCAGCACTTTGGAAGGGCTCCGGGATCTCCGTATGGAACGCACCGGTGCCCCTTTTGTGCCTCGCTCCGAAGAGCCCGCCATCGGAGGGAGACTTGATGACATGCTCCCTCCCGGACCGACGCGGTGCTCACGGTGACGTGGGCCACACCACGCCACCGTCCTCCTCGGGGTTGCTCGTGAAGGACGCTCCGGGCCCCCGCCCCTTGCGTCCGCAACCCCGAAGGCCCCCCTGCTGATTTTGCAGGGGGGGGGTCCCCCGCCAGATATTACGGCGGGGGACGCGAGTTAGCCCGTATTCTAAAGCCCCGGGCTATTGGGCTGGGGGGCCTGGGCGGGCATTGCCTCCGCCCCGGCGCCGTCGCCTTCGTCGAGCAGGATCGGTCCTCTCCCGATCCCGCTCGGCCTCCTCCTTCTGGGACATCACAGTCTCGCAGAAGGAGGATACGGCCCCCCACGCCGATTCCCCTGCCAGCATAGCCGCTACAACTGCCGGCAGGGAGAGGTCCGGTCCGATCCGGTCGACCAGGATCCGCCGCTCGGAGGCCCACGCCGGGCACTCTTCAAGCGTGTGCTGGGCGGAATCCTGGTCCCCACCGCAGTGGTGACATGTTGTCGTCGCCTCGCGTCCGATCTTCCTCAGATAATCACCGAAGCAACCATGACCGGTGATTATCTGAGTGAGTCTATAGGTGACTCGCCCTCTCCTCCGTTGGTGCCAGGCTTCGAAGGACGGCAGGATAGCTTGGACGACGCGCTTGCGCGCGATATGCTCTTGACTGAGCCTCGCGCGCCACTCCTCCAGAGCGCGCCGTCGTTCCCGCCGTCTCACTTCTTCGAGCGCAGGCACGCTCTCGCCGCTTTGACGAACGCCGCGAGTCTGGTCGTAGACCCTCACGTCCATGTCCGCCAGGATGTCGAGCGGCGGAAAGCGCGCCAAAAGTGTTGCCGCCTCAAAGGATATGGTACGGTATCCTCGTGCGATACGGATGGCCATCTTGCGCTGCAGGCTCTCAATCTTCATCCTGCTGCGCCGGACGCCCGACAGTCGGTGTAACCACACGGGCGCCCCATAGAGGGCCACCGATCGCACGACCCCCCCGTAGAGGCGGCGCACCTCCTCCGACGGTCCCCCAAGGTTGGGCAGCAGTCTGTGCATAGCACCCACTACCCTTTCGACTCGGGGGACTAGGCGCTCGAAGTGCTCCTCGAAGCCCCAGCGACTGTCCAGGGTGAGGCCTAGGTACTTTAGGTACCTCCCCACCCGGACTGGCGAGTCTCCAACGCGAACCCACGAGTCGGGCGGTTCCCTGCTCCTTGGCAGTTTGTGGAACCATAGCGCCTCGGTCTTATGAGGCGCTCCCTCCAGGCCCAACTCGCGGATCTTGGCGACGAAGACCTCTGCCCCAAGCTCGGCGAGCCCTATGGTCCTCTCGAAGGTGTCCCCCTCGGCCAACATCAGTGTGTCGTCAGCGTAACATACGACGCTGACACCGGGGGGGAGATCGACACGCAGGACTGCATCGTCGGCGAGGTTCCATAAGAGGGGGCCCAACACGGCGGAACCCCTGCGGAACCCCGCAAGACACTTCCCTCCGGTGCAATGTACCGCCCTGTCCGATGTACTGGACGTATCTGTCGCGTAAGTAGTCCCTGACCACGGCCTGCAGATATGGGGGGACGCGATGATGTTCCAGCGCCCCCAGGATCGCACCCCAAGGCAGGGAATTAAAGGCGTTGACGATGTCCAGACTTATCGCCAACGCCACCCCACCCCGGGACACAGCCTGCGCCGACAGAGAGCGGGCGCGAAGTATAGCGTCCAGCGTGGAACGCCCCTGTCGGAAGCCGTATTGGCTTTCAGCCAGGTCGGGACCGACACGCGACAGATGCCCGCCGAGACGAGCGGCAAGAATCCTTTCGAACAACTTGCCGGCCTCGTCTAGCAGGCATATGGGACGGTACGCAGCGGGTGTGTCTGCAGCCCTGCCTTCCTTCTTCAAGAGGACCAGGCGAGCCTCCTTCCAGGCCGTGGGGAACTTGGAATAACGGAGGCAGCTATTAAACAGCCGCCTCAGCCTGCCCCCCAGGGTGGCCAGAGTGATCACCCACACCCGCCCCGGTATACCGTCGGGGCCGGGCGCGGTATTGCGAGCCCGCAAGCGGCTAACGGCTCGGTCCAGCTCCAGTTCAGTCACCCCCAACTCGTCGGTGTAAAGTGCCGACGATACCATCAGGGGGACGTGACGGTCCGGGGTAGTCCCCCGGACCGTCGGGAATAGTGCGTCGATTACCCGACGCAGCAGTCCGGGATCTAGGGTCTCCGTCAGGGGGGGCACCCAGGGCCGAAGCTTGCCCAACACCACCTTGTAGGCGCGCCCCTATGGATCCCCGTCGAGTCCCTCTAGGAGCTCGCTCCAGGACCGAGACCTGGCGTTCGCAATAGCGATTTGAAGCGCCTTAGTAGCCGCTCGGTAGGGCTCATAGGCTCTGGCCTTCTCCTCTTCATCACTACCGTACCCTGGCACAACCATACCCAGTCTACCCTACATATTTCCAATAGCCATGGGATTTTTTAGGGTATTAAATGTAATACTCTAAGGCCCGTATTACAGATCGTAAATAAGGCGTGATCTAGTTTTAAAAACTGTTATTTATACTAAAACATTAGAAAACTAGATTCACTATTGATTCTGGTTCTGTAATGCGGGCCTAAGTTTTCTAAGTAAAAGCAGATTGAAATATTTTTTAATAATGTTTTTTTTTAAAGTTGACATTAGATTTTCACTTATGACCAGACCAATTATGACAACGTTCTGGGTTCAAATCCTAGGATTTGAACCCAGGACGTTGTCGAACAAATGTAGGCTGTCTACAGAAAACTCCCAGTATTAGTCCGGAGTTTGGAATTGTGCCCGCTATATATGGCAACAGGCTCGCCCCCTATTACATGGGACCTAAGATTGTCGGTAAAAACTGGGTGTACACAATACACCTCTGTCATCTCCGGTTTGGGAATATAGGCGTGACGGTGTTTTACGAAACAAAATTAATACCATGGTTCGATCATCATTTTATCCGTTTATCGAATATCCAATTAATTCTTACCTGTATGAATCCATAGTAGTCATTTTCCATAACGCAATCATTAATTGATGGCTAGGCGGAATCTTTGAGCACCCTGATGAATGCCGGATGAGAGGCTGCTAGTAAATTATTTATGTACTCAAAAGGACTTCGGTGGAGTCTAAAAAATAAATTAAACTATAGTCCGTTGTAATATATATTATATAGGTACCTAATATATCCAATTCACCTGTAATGGCTTTTAAAGTCTTCATCGAAAAAAAGATTGACGAAACATCCGTAATTTGTAATACGAGGTCAAAGTTTTCGTTTGTCTCTATTATGTAATAATTCCCATTCCTCATCCGAACTTGGAGAAGAACTTGATTCGGAATCACGTTGACGCATTAATAATAATCCAATTAATTCATATGACATTTTCTTACAATTTAATTAAACAATTCGCTAAATTAAGTAATTTAATATTGAAAATCTCTGCGCCTACTGTATAAGAGCAAAACAGACTGCCTACTTGATACATTAATCATATAATTACCTATTTATAATAAAAAAGATGTTCAATGAGAGTCGTAATTAATTAAATGATACAGAACTAAATTTAAAATAAGCATCTATTTACAAAATCACTTATGAACTTCCGCGCCTTTTGTAAATATGTAGATACGTTTTGCACCTTGGTCAGGGACCAAAGACAAATCGATCGCAATGCTCCCAAAAGCGTTTCACTTAAGTGTTCGTTTGTAACGTCGACAACCTAGTTATGTATACCAGACGAGTACACAGCTCAGTGCAAGTGCTTTAAAAGATGATGCAATAATAACAAACTATTGTTCATGCAAATTAGTTCTAAGTACTGTTTTGCTGATTCGGCTTAACTTGCCTCAGCTGCGTATTTATCATGTAAACAGATATCTGGTTACATGTTTAGTCTCAGTTCAGTTCCAATAATTGTTTTGATTAATAAGCAGATATGAATTAATAGGGCGCACTCTGCGTGGGCGCCTTCTAGAATGATGTGTTTGCTTGGCGATGCCTATAAATAGCCATCACCAAGCAAAGTACCTTAGTATCGACTTAGCTCTCTTACCGTTCGCATGAACTTTAAGCAATACTATTGACTGCATAGTATTTTGTATATCTATTATTAATTTATATTGTAAAATAAATATATTTTTATAAAGTCACGCCGGCCTTTATATTTAACTACCTTGTGGAACGGCGGATGTCACAATTGTGAGCGTGATCGTTGTGGGCTGCCTGTGGAACGCACCCTAACAGAGCAAGCTCAGACCGACATATCGGGAACATTTTTTTTTATATTTCATATTTATGGCATCACAACGACGCGTATTGTGCCAATGTCAAATCTTACGAATATAACTTCATTTCTAAATTAATTTACCTTGAACTTGACGACAATCGTTGTCGTATATAATGATGATAATGAAATTGATAAAGTACCCCACCCTGGATGGAAAGCAATGGATACTTTACATATAAAAATACATAATGGTTAATATTCTACCAATATTACACATTATAATTCGAAATGACATAAGTTTTGGAATTAAAACAAATTGACGACATCGTTCTTCATTACTGCCAAAGCTCCCCGTCGGGAACATTTGTCACGCACCCACCTTATAGAATGACAGTGCTAGAATTGCATATGACGTTTCTTTTTTTTTAATGTATTGATACAAAGCATAGACGAAAAATATACCTAGACACCGCATATCGCCACGGTAGCGTGTCAATCTTATGTCGGTGTGAGTTTGTGAATCTGCGTTAGTGTGCGTGATTAGGCAAGTGATTACTAGTACAGGATTTATCGATAATTTATGATTAACAAATATTTACTTCATGCAAAATCGTAATTGACACATCTTAATTATGATTTCGAATTACTACGAGTAATTTATATAAGTTCAAACATACGTATCATAATACAAATCTTAAAGACGAATCTGTAAACATCGATATTAGTATGTACAATTTAATACAATAGTAAAGCCTCATTAGTAATGCGCATAACGATCACAAGGTCATCGTTTCGAATCCTATGTCGGAAAATACGAATTATTCGATAAAAAAAATCTAGTCCGGAGTCTGGCACTGTGCTCGGTATAATATCAATAGACTCATCCTCTACTACATGAGACCTTACATTGTTGAACGATAAGTGAGTGTACACAGTACACCACTCCCGCTTGGGGAATATAGGCGTAGTGGTGGTAACAGTTTTTACATTACATTTGATGAAAAAGCGCACGTGCAAACGTAGGATACGTTTGCACGTGCGCTTTTTCAATGCACGTTAGTCATAAAACTAGGATGTATGGTCAGCGCATATCGCTGAAGTAGCGTGTCAATTTCATGTGGGAGTTTGTGGATCTGCATTAGTGTACTTTAATAGGGAAGTGATTACTAGGACAGGCCTTATCAACGTAAAAGACAATAGATGATTAAAGAACATATTTATTTCACCGAACAGAAAATCTTAAGTTATCTGAGAATCTATACTAAATATGTTCATTTATTAAATAACATTAGTGTACAACTGACACACGTGGAATTATATCAATTCATACCATTTTTAATCTTCCCCTGCTGTTTGTGTATAAGGGGTTAATTAAAGTTGAATCATTAATACAGAAAAAAACATTGGAGCAATCAGTTCAGTTCAATTTGTGATAATTGAAGATATATCATCTTACACTTTGTTAATTCTGAAAAATCCTTAGTTATATTAATATGCACAACAAAAAACTTCTTCATTTTAAGAGACATCAGATTGAAAAATAGCAGATTTTTTCTGTTGCATAATGTGTAAATATATCAAAAGTAATAACTAAAATAACTCGAGTTGTATCACCTGGAGGTACAGATTTGCTACTAGACCAATAAGGTACTTAAATAAGATTTTTAATACTGAGTTCTTAGATTCACGCGAATATTACACATGAAATAAAACTATTTTTCGGATTTTATCGCGGTTTATTTTTCTATTTTAAGTTCCCGACGTTTCGAATGCTTTGCAGCACCCATGGTCACGGGAAGGACTGAGGTCTTAGATGTCCAAAAGGCATAGTTGTTCCGGGGTACCCTCAAACTTTTTAATTATTTTTTTTGGTCCGATCGACGCAGAATGAACTCACGGTGTCTTGAGGTCTCGCAGTGCTGTGCTTGGTTTTGGATTTTCTACTTGCTAACCGCAACCGCGTGTCGGCGATAATGAAAGGGGGAGTACCTTTTAAACGTTTTAGCAGTCAAACGCGGAATTCTAAATCACGATAATCAATAGTTCCATCACACGGATATCAACATGCTTTTCAGGGTTCAGATTTATCTACATATGGGCATGGCATACAACGCACCCTCACGGGGTGGAGGGCACAATGCCAACTCATATAGAGTTCAAACCTCTAATCTTCAGTATAAGCAGTACTACCCAAAAGGCAAAACTTCATTTCGCAACCGAGGGTCTATATGCCATCTCAATATAAAGCTTCCAGTGAGGTAAGTAGTTTAATAAGTGTTTTATTTCAGGGAAAACGCTATAAAGATTATATAATCATAAATAGGTCCTACCCCCGATTGGGGAATATCCCACCCCCGATTGGGGAATATAGACGTGACAGTGTTTATCTAGATATTCTATCCTTACTAAATTTCATCCAATTTCGTTTAGTCATTATGACGTGAATAGGAATTGTTAATGTTTCAGTATTAATTTATTAATATCGACAGTAAGCGATAGGCGCTGTAGGACATCACTATTGGAGAAGCGTAAAATAATGCATATTTAAAATACAAATTAAAGCTTTAAACTCACAGTTAATTATCACCGTATATTAATTATATGACGTCAATAACGTATATATTTCATGTAAAATCCATAATTTTGCTGTGTAACTTCCCTCCCACTTCAACATACGTGTGAAATGATAATTCAGGATTTTTTACTCCTCCTTTGGTTGTCCTTGATTTACAAAATACAGCACATCACGACATATTTTCACTGTATTAACGTATATTTACTTAACACAATAATTTTCATTCATATTTTAACCGCTGACACGGACGGGGCGCATTTGTTATGGCCCAAACATCGGACACAACAGGCTACGAAGCACACGTACAGTGCGACGTTGCCAACCTTACAATAGCTTTCTCATTCACTCAAAATGGTGATCCGTGTAATTGAGAGAGAAAAAAGACAATGTGTTGAATGATGACCGGCGGAGCGGCAACGTCGTATGACTCCCTCCAGGTAATTTTACCTTCATGATACAAAGCGATGAGACAACGGAAATGGATTATACAGCCGGTATTGTATGCGGGCCCAGGGCCACTGCTGATGTTATTTTTAGGAGTTTTTGGACACTAATAAATAAAAGAAATTATTACAAAAATAATTTATTTATTTTTCCTTTTATTTTTGATTTTTTACTTGTACTTCCTTATAAGTACCGTGCGCTAACCAATTGCGCCACTGGAGCGACAACTTGTACTTATTGAAAGGATTTTTTTTTCATTTATGGCAAAGCCATCCTTTCGAGCCGTAATACATCAGTCCCTTTCAAAATTTTATTTATAACACGGCACCAATTGAAAATAAACAAGCAAATAGTTATATTTTAAAAATGACCTAAGGCTGTATAATCCATTTACGCTATCTCATCTCTTTGTATCAATACATAAAAAAAGAAACGTCACATTCTCTAACTTTAAGTAATAAAATCTTTAAAAATGTGGTTATACTGATATCATATGCAAAATAATTTAATAGTGTTTATTGCTGCTGTTTTATTTATATATTAAACTATATTTTTTTAATTTAATCAGGATCATGTGTTGATCGGTCAATTTGTATACTAGTATTCTGGATTCACCATGTTTACATGTGGCATTAGCGGGGTGAGAGAGGCAGGGGGAGGGGTAGAAACGTCAAATTCAATTCTAGCACTGTCATTTCTATAAGGTGATTTTTTTGTTTGAGCATTTTTTAATTGATGCAGCTTTTATAAGGAGGAGGTTACATAGAAATAATAACATTCTAATTTATAAGATTCTTTGGTATCAATGGTTATAAACCAAGGTTTTCTGCTGAGAACGTGATACGTATTGGCTTTCTGATGCTCAATCAATTAAGAATAAGAATAATAAGAATAAGAATAATTTATTGTTGAAAAGACTTAGCAACTAAGTGACATTATCTAAGAGCCCCAAACTAGACGAAAAGTCTGTATCTTGGGACTCCGTGGAGTTAAACTATGAGTAAACTTAATATAGTTACAATTACTAACGCGAGCTGGAAATTAATGACAAATTATAATAGTAAAATAATAAAAGAAAATAAAACTAAAGTAGTAATTAATACTTGTGAGCCTTGCGTGCCTGGCTCTGTGTGTGTGTGTGTGTGTTTGTGTAATTACTTGCAAGTCCAATTTTTCGATTAAAATACGGATTATCAGAAGCCTCAATGCATCGTCTAATTCGTCTATGTATTCCATCAATGCAATGCCACGGAATTTAATAAGATTTTAAATTCAGTAGTGTTAAATTTAAATCGTGTGGAATTTTGTGAACAGATAACGCAACACTAAATAAATTGCGCGTAACAAAACCTGTGTCGTTTTTGGCGGGAAGTCGAAGAGTGATGTTGTCGATTTGTTTTAATTTCCAAAACTTGTGTTATTTTTACTAATAATGTGTAATGTTGTTGGAATATTAACCATTATGTGTTCTTATATGTGCATGAGTGAAGGTAATTGTAACAAAGTGATAAAATGTGCGTTTTCGACTTCCCTCAAAACGGCCGTCGAAATTGGTATGTAAAGTATCCACCGCTTTACTATCCAGGGTGGGGTACTTCATTAATTTCATTATCATCGTTGTCATCAAATTCATCGGGGAGTCGAATTAATTTAAACCAACACGATTATACATCTCACTGGACACTGGCAAAATACACTTATAATTAGTGTGAAGCCATAACTTGAAGAAGAAGAAGAAACCTGCGTCATTGTCTATAGTTCAGAAGAAAAATAGGTGACATTAATATCATTGTTGCTAGTTTATGATAACGTTAAAAATCACTTTTAGCTTTCATTAGACAGACTATTGCACCATAATTTTTGTTATTCAATTTATATTTAAGAATAAATGTTAGGAATAACGTTTATGTATCGATAACATTGATTATGTAATTTTTATTTACAATTTTTTATTTCTTGTATCTTTAATGTTGTTTTTGATGACACAGGCACAGGACAAAATGTTAACTAAATGTTATCAGTTTATTAATTCTATCTTATATGATATCTACGCAACGTTATGTTTACCGCCTAAATTATAGGTAGACTAACCTAAACTAGGGATGTTAAAAAATAATTGATTATTATTTAAATCGATTATTATTTTCTTATAATCGATTTTTATAGTAATATTAATCGATTTTTAAAAAATTGATTATACAAATTACGCATTTAAATCGATTTTCATAAACAGCGCTATCTATGCGACGGATGAAAAAAATTCGAAGTAAGTTCATTATTATTTACATGTTAAGAGTGAGAAACTATATATAATAATAATAATTTTATAATAATAATAATAATAATATCAGCCTATACTGCCCACTGCTGGGCAAAGGCCTTCTCTCACAAATCGAGGTGAGAGAGATTGGGTCATACTCCACGACGCGGTCCCAGTGCGGATTGGTGGAGGCAGGTTTGTGGCCACCTGCTGTTGGAACTTATCAAGCCGCCTTTAAGGCTTCCAACTCGGCTTAACGACTACCACATTAAGTGGTAACCGGGACCAACGGCTTAACGTGCCTTCCGAAGCACGGAGACGCTCGAATATGAAATGCCACAAACGGTCACCCATCTCAGGCCGACCGAGTCGAACGCTGCTTAACCTTGGTGATCGGTGTGAACACCGCGGTCGCACAGCGCTACGAGCGCCTCAATAATTTTATAATAATTATAAATTAATATAATATAATAATTATAATATAAAAAAATTAAAAACTTGTAGTAATACTACAAATTTAAAACAGCACATAGAACGAAAACATCCCCTGTCTTACAGGTAACATTACCTGTAACACAGGTATTGCTATAACTATCTCAGGCACCAGTCTCTCACAATATAGTTAAAACGATTTAGTTAGTTTTAAGCACAACATGTACAATTATTGTGATGAGAAAATAAATACATTATTATTATTATTATTAATATTTTATGATTATTGTGGTCCTTATGACAGCAAAATACTGTTCTCTGTAAAAGTCGTTCAATAAAACTAAAAACGTCTGTCATTCGAGTCATACACTTTATAACCTCAACATTTTCAATAAAAAATGTGTAATGATAAACTCGATATCAATAAGTTCTTACAAACTAAGATAAGTTACTTTTAGAAAAGTACCTATTGTATTCATTCGAAACTAACCGGTTATATATGTTTCATTGTTTGTTTATAAACATCTTTTAATTAAGTGATCAATTTGCTGATCTGAAATTCCGCGCAATATTTTATGAACACTTTGTTTGTATATGACTTTGCGAATCACTCACACTATGATACGAACTATCTGTTCTGTTCACAGCTTATTTATTTATATTTTTGAAAGGAGTTACGAAAAATTTTGCTTATATTGTAGGCTTGTTAAAAAATAATCGATTATTAATAAAATCGATTATTCCTTTTTAAATAATCGATTTTCTGAAAATCGATTTTTAGATAAAGAAATAAAATCGTTTATCAAAAATCGATTATTTACCCCTCTTGTCACATCCCTAACCTAAACCTTTTTTAATTAGTTTTTAATGATAAGACAGATGTAATTTTTTTATTCACTTTTTTTTCTTAAACGTAGCGCCTCATTAGTATTTGTTCCTGTGTTGTGGGTGCATTTAAAAACATGAAAATTCACATACGCCACTACCCAGACCGGAACCAATAATTGTGGATCACACAAAGTCCCTTGTCTTTGTCATTTGTACCGTGCGGGAATCGGAACCGCGAATATTAGACACAGTGGGCGGAGCTGCTTAAGCCCTCAGACACTGCACTAAACCGTTTACACTTTATGTATCTATCTCTATCTATCTATAACCTCATGCCAGATCCCTTGCGGGGTAGGCAGAGATTACAGAGTTCCAACAGGTTCTTTCCTTACATACCTCTCTGGCTTCCTCGACTCTCATAGTTCGTCTCATACACGCTCGCCGGTTACGGAGACTCTTGACTGTTCCATCAGATAAGACTCGGTTTATTTGGTCGTGGTAAGATAGTCTAGGTCTTCCCCGGTACCTGCATCCTTCCACTTTCACATTGTATATCTGTTTTGTCATTCTTTCCTCTGGCATTCTTTCTATATGCCGGAACCAACGGAGCATGCCCTTTCTCATCTTTACACCGATACTATCTTTCATACCTACTCGCTGTCTTACTATGCTGTTGCTAATGCGGTCGGTCAGCTTCACTCCGCACATCTTCCGCAGAGCTCGCATTTCTACCGCATTTATCCTACTTTCATTCTCCTTCTTACATACCCAGCTCTCGCTATCATATAACAGCGTTGGGACAAGAACTCCGTTATGTATGGCCAGCTGCGCCTTATGGCTTAAGTGCCGGCTCCCGAGTTGCTTTCCTATCGCACCATTCACTCTGTTCCCTGCACTCACTCTTCTCTCTATGTCAGCGGTGTATTTCCCATCCTTACTGAAGGCGCATTCAAGATATACAAACTCATTCACTTGCTCCAGCACATCGTTACCAACCACAATCCTTATATTCGTTCTGGTTTCTTCCCTTTCAAAAACCATAATTTTGGTTTTATTCACATTCAAGTGTAAGCCATTGATCATGCAGTCGTCTTTCATAACTGTGATTAGTGTTTGCAGATCAGTGGCTGTTGGCGCTATTAAAACCGCGTCATCTGCATAAAGTAGATGGTTTACCACTAAGTCACCCATTTGTACACCTTCATTCATCGCTTTCAGTCTTTGAAGACTTTTGTCCAGATATATTATAAACAGTCTAGCGGACAACACGCAACCCTACTTGACGCCGATTTTAACGTCAAACCAGGGTGACCTGTTACCACCCACCCGTACGCATGCCTTGCAGTCCACATAAGTGGACTGGACGGCTCGCAACAGAGTGCCATCTATACCATACTCTGGCAAAATGTCCCAAAGTCTCTTTCGCACAACTCTGTCAAATGCCTTCTCCAGATCTACAAAACCGCAAAAAACCTTCCGCCCCACTGCCAGATGCTTCTCTACGATGTTGCGGAGTGAGAAGACTTGATCCGAACATCCTCTTCCAGACCTTAAACCCCCTTATGCCTCGCACAACATTCCACTTTATTATACGATATTCAAAAGGCACCGGGCAGGGATTGGAGGAGGAGAGCTGAAGATCGAGCTCAGTGGCGTGCCATGGGAAAGGCCTACGTCCAGCAGTGGACTGACACTGGCTGATGATGATTACACTATTTATTGCTTATATTCGCTCTGAGTAAAATGCTATCTTAATTTATAACTTCTATATTTTTAACGTATGTCGTTAATTTATGTCGATTGATTTAGTTGTTACCGCTTATAACTAGTCATCATAAGCTGGCAATATTTTTTTTAGTTTTGGCATTTGAATTCGTCAACCTTGTGTCAAATATCCATAGACTAATTTACTTGCTGTCTTGTAGGGAGGGGTAATCTGTAATAGATTTTTTGTTAACCATTTTTTTTTCTTAGCCTAAAAATCGATTTTCAGAAAGTAGTTTATTTTAAAAGAATAATCGATTTTATTAATATTGTTTGTTGAATTTTTTTTGTTTGTTTTTTTAAGCAATATTTCAAGAAATATATGGGATGTCTCTTTTCTCTTATAAATTATCGCAATTAGTCTAATAAATATATCGAATTTGTTAAAAATAGTTTTTTAGGTACTTTATTTAATCTCCAAATCGACAATGAATATTCTGGCAAAAACATTGAGTTAGTAATGAAGTCACTTCAAGTAAATTTTTGTAGCAAAAGTTAGAATGCATATACCTTTGTTCCATATGATTCCCATAATATGACACCTTCGATTCATCATCATCATTTCAGCCTATACTTGTCTACTGCCAAACATAGACCTCCCCAATGGCTTTCCAACGTAACCGGTCTGATGCCACCTGCATCCAACGACTTCTTGCGATCTTCACTAGATCGACGGTCCATCTGGCAGGCGGCCGTCCCACGCTGCGCTTGCCAATACATAGTCTCTACTCAAGAAATCCAATCGTCGCGTTATGTGGCCCGCCCATTGCCTCTTCGGTTCGCTAATCCTATGGGCTATGTCGGTGACTTTGGTTCTTCTTTGAATCTCTTCATTCCTTAATTTGGGGAATACAAACGGGTATCTTTGTGTTCCCCAAATTCAGGAATGTAAACCCCTAGGTCATCAAGTTACACGCCATTTTTTATTTGAGCTTAGTATAGCTTTTCTAGTACTGTATGATGAGATGAATTATACCACTCAATGACCAAGTATGTAAAAAAAATAAGTTTTGTCAAATGTTTATTAAGTAAACCGTTTCCGTATTGTGTTGAGTGTTGTGTGAGGCACAGGGAGGTTTCAGGTCTGGAAGAGGATGTTCGGATCAAGTTTTCTCCCTCCGCAACATCGTAGAGAAGCATCTGGCAGTAGACCGGAAGGTTTTCTGCGGTTTTGTGGACTTGGAGAAGGCGTTTGATAGAGTCGTGCGAAAGAGACTTTGGGACATTTTGCCAGAGTATGGTATAAGCGGCACCCTGTTGCGAGCTGTCCAGTCCACCTACGTGGACAGCAAGGCATGCGTACGGGTGGGTGGTAACATGTCACCTTGGTTTGACGTTAAAATTGGCGTCAAGCAGGGTTGCGTGTTGTCCGCTAGACTGTTTATAGTGTATCTGGATAAAAGTCTTCAAAGACTTATGCGATGACTGAAGGGGTAAAAATGGATGATCTAGTGATAAACCACCTATTGTGTGCAGATGACGCGGTTTTGATAGCGCCAACAGCCACTGATCTGCAAACACTAGTCACAGTTATGAGAGACGACTGCATGAACAATGGCTTACATTTGAATGTGAAGAAAACCAAAATTATGGTTTTTGAACGGGAAGAAACCAGAACGAATGCAAGGATTGTGGTTGGTAACGATGTGCTGGAGCAAGTGAATGAGTTTGTGTATCTTGGATGCGCCTTCAGTAAGGATGGGAAATACACCGCTGATATAGAGAGAAGAGTGAATGCAGGTAATAGAGTGAATGGTGCGATGGGAAGGCTACTTGGGAGCCGGCGCTTAAGCCAAAAGGCGCAACTGGCCATGCATAACGGAGTGCTTGTCCCAACGCTGTTACATGGCAGTGAGAGTTGGGTATGTAAGAAGGAGAACGAAAGCAGGATAAATGCGGTCGAAATGCGATCTCTGCGGAAGATGTGCGGAGTCACGCTGACCGACCGTATTCGCAACAGCGTAGTAAGAAAGCGAGTAGGTATGAAAGATAGTATAGGTGTAAAGATGAGAAAGGGTATGCTCCGTTGGTTCGGGCATAATGAAAGAATGCCAGAAGAAAGAATGACAAAACAGATATACATTGCGAAAGTGGAAGGATGTAGGTGCCGGGGAAGACCTAGACTATCTTACCATGACCAAATAGACCGTGTCTTAGCTGAAGGGCAAGTCAAGAGTCTCCGTAACCGGCGAGTGTGTATGAGACGAACTATGAGAGTGGAGGAAGCCAGAGAGGTATGTAAGGAAAGAACCTGTTGGAACTCTGTACTCTCTGCCTACCCCGCGAGGGAGCTGGCGTGATGATATAGATAGATAGAGGTTTCCGTATTTGCTTACGACGTTGCCTGCTATCGTAAATAACCTTTGAGTCGTTAAAAAAAATTTAAAAAGTGACTAATATTAATCGATCTATTCAACAACATAATCGATTTTTTTTAAAAGTCGATTATTCTTTGACAAGCCTACTGTCTTGTCGCTTTGTTTTTTCTTGCATGGCGACAACATGCCAATTTTCATAATATACTGTTTTTTTTTTTATTATTATTACATTATATTGGTGAAATGCACAGTGCAAAGCGTGGGGCCATTCATTAGTTTAAGAAGAAGTTGTGTCGGTCATAGATATAGTATTTTGTCCAGTGTTGTCCATTGATTTGATATATAGGGTTTTGTCATCTAAGTTGTTATCTATCGATTAGTACACACGAGTCTAGTTATAGATAATGTTTTGTGAATTGTGAACGATTTCAAGTACTTAATATTTGTGTCCTGCGTGTGTGATTGTTCTGAAATATATCTAGATTGTGTTTTTCTGAGCGTCTACGTCGGTTTTGATCATAACGATGTCTGTTGGTTGTTGTAAATTACCGTCACACCTATAATCCGCAAGCGGGGTGGTCTACTCTGTATACCTCTTGGTGTTCTGTGTACACTGTGTGTGTTGGTTGTTGTCTCATGGTAAACTGAACAAAAATCTACACCTAATAAAAAAAAAATCACGACTAAAACAAAACTTTAAGCAATAGTGTTCACTTTACTAAAGTATTTTGTTCATAAAATTGAATGGGTGTCATTCTAGGTCTGACTGACTGTTCTGAAGGTTTTGTAACTGTCCCACATTTATACTCAAAGATGTCTTTTAAAAAATTAACTAGCAAACATGTCTGGCTTGTGAATCATTAATGTGCACAATCATAATGCCAGATACCTTGTGGGGTAGGCAGAGAGTGTAGTTCCAACAGGTTCTTTCTTCACAGGCTTCTCTGGCTTTCTCCACTCTCATAGTTTGTTTCATACCTGCTCACTGGTCATGGACACCTCATGATTTAGACCCACTTGCCCGAACCAGTGTTAGCGTTACCTATAGACTAACTTGAGGTTATAATGTTAAGCTAAAGGCAATTTAACATTATAACCTCGAGTTACTTAATTACTCTATGTTACTCGTAGTTACGCTAACCCTGGCTCGAGCAAGTGGGCCTCACACTATATGACCTACATGCTACCTAAATCTTCCTCATGAACCAGGCTATCTAACGGTAACACTAAATGAAAATCCAAGTAGTTTCAGATATAAATTTGTATCTAAGTCATGGTATGTAAGAAATTCTATTTGGTCTGGGAACTTGGATCATGGGGTTTTAAGCGCCCATCGCCTAATCATAAAGTAACTCATGTCAAAGATTTCAAGCCCACCTATGAGAATGTAGAGACACATGTAAGAATGCAGGGCAAGCAAAATAGGTATGACAAATTGATGGCTCACATCCATCAATTCGTCTTCCCAATTTGCTACAGTTTCTGTGCACTGTTGTGTTTAAAGGTTGTTGTGTATGAGGACAAGTACTTGAAATAAAAAACAATTTATAATCACAGTTTAACTGAACATTTAATTGTGTATTTAAGGAACTCACAAAATCAGTGACTAATAATTAACGCTTTAAAAGAAGGAGGTTTGCTACATAGACTGCTCAAAGGATCAACATTGCCATCTTATGTAGTCGCTATCTAGTTGTACTCTTGGGTGGCCAGTGATCTGGCATCTTTATAAGTAATATATTTTTTTGCAATTATGTATTACACTTTTACACAAATAAAATAAATTTGTGTATTAGTACTTCTAATCTATTGGGTTTCAGTATTTGGTCAAACAAAGCATCATTAAAGTATTTGGGTCTAACTCTACAATTAACAAAATTGACTATGTATGATTTGGAAAGTGTTTAAGCTTTAGCAATGTTCTACAAAATAGCATCTTATCGACCATTATTTTATAAATGAAGTCAAAAATATGAAGTTTTTTGTGTATGTAAATCGGAATCTGAAAATTTTTTGTTCATGTAAACCATTTAAGTATTTATGAACTGTCTGAAAAGTTAAGAGTATCAAATCTCATTCCTGTGGAGAAAAAGGGCAAGCAACTCGATGGTTAGTATTAAATTAAAAAAAAATGTTTTTTTTTCCATGGACATATTGTTGTGGAGTATAAGAGGACAGTGTAGGCTGGTCTATCAGGTTGGTTTAAGTTCAATCAAGCAAATTAGTTTTTCTAAGAATGGCTACATGCTTTGACTAAAACTTCACATCAAAAGATTTGTACAGAAGATACTATTCGGAAGGAAAAATATATTCCCGATTTAATTCCTAGGTAGGGCAAATTTAGTTTATCTAACGAAAAAATTCCAGTATGAGTTCGGAATCAGGAATTGTGCCCAGTATATGTCACTACACCTCTGTCACCCCCGTTTGGTGCATATAGCTGTGTTTATTTTTATATAAATATTTTTTTAAAACTGTAGTTCATGAGTCACGCATTTCTAGAGCAAATGGTACTAAGATATAATTGTTGCTATTAGCAGCATATTTGTACCATTTACTCAATTTTGTGTTATGGACTTAGTAGGTCAGGGCCCAATTTTCGGACATTTTCGATACTTTAGTGTTTAAATTCAATTGTCCATCAAATGAATTTTCAGGTTGTTTTATATTCCTTTGCAAACAAAGACGATAAGGTAAATAATTTAGTGTTATTCGACCTGTGGGTCGCGACTACCTGGGTGGTCGCGAAGCTGGGTAAAAAATATTTATAAATAAATTTATAATAGGAAAATTTTAATTAAAGGACATATTTAAACATTTGACCAACTAAATACTGAAAACATAGGTAATATACCTCGAGTACTAATAAATTGTCTGAATAAACTTGGAATTTCTTCTTAACTTTAATCTGTTAGTACAATTTTAACTAATATAATTATATATTTATAAGGAATGTGTCATCCGATTCTTAAACCAATCTCCTGAATTAGAGACAATTTTCACGTTCATGGAACAATAGCCATTTGCACATTTTGTAGATACATATGAAATTCTCTTAACCCTTAAATGCATGATTTATTCTGACCTCTTGCAAAAAATATATCTCGTAGACTTGTACATTCTAATGCAGGGAGACATAGAAAGAAATAAAAAATATATTATTTTTATACTATTTTATTAAAAAACCTTATGTTGCAGATATACAACATCATGCATTTACTTACATTAATTACATAAACTCACTACATTTAGTAAGGCAAAGGGCTACTTCACATTTCTCTCACTTTGTTTGTGTGTATCTCTTACACCTAGGCATTTTGCACCTGCTGCGAACACAGTAATCGGGCCAGTGACCAACATTATCTGTCCTTAGGTGGAACATGTTGAACAGGCCCTCGCCTTTTTTTGGCTTGAAGTTCCATTTCAACACTGTTGCTGGTGCAGGGCCTTCCTCGTTTGTTAAGCTGGGTATCCATTTGCGCAGCCTCGTGGCGAGCTGCCTCATCCTGAGCGTGCCGCGGGCTGCGGAAAGTACATGCGTCTCCACTTGAGCACACATAATATCGTATCGAGCGGCAAGCCTCAATACGAGCCACGATTTTCTCAATTCCTCATTAACCACCATGGTTGACGCACGTAAAGTCGCTGCAGCATTAGTAGTAATTAGTCACTACAAAAGGAAGCAACATAGGAAACGGATACATCGATGGTGGATTAAGGAAATATATCGTCAGCGAAATGTTCATGCAAAACAATTGTTGTCAGATATGACCTTTGAAGGCGTAGAAGAAACTATTAAAAATTTTACCAGAATGAACTCTGAAACCTTTGAAGATCTATGTATCAAGCTTGAACCAATAATTGGAAAAAAGATACATCGTTTCGCAAAGCAATCACAACAAAAGAACGACTGGCCATTACCCTGAGGTTTTTAGCAAGTGGTGATTCGTTTGTTAGTTTGCAATACCTTTTTAGAGTGTCAAAGCAATCTATTTCAAAAATTGTTCGCGAAACATGTGATGCCTTGGTAAAAGTGCTCAAAGAATATGTTCAGGTATGCTTTATTAATCAAAATTTTAGTAAAGTACAAAGTTACAATAATGACAGAGTAGTAAATTGTTCAGTATTTCCAGTAGAATCTTGTGAGTTCACAGAAGTTTGCCCATATTGTTGGGAATTTTGTACGTTCGCAGAAGTTTGGCCGTATTGTTGCGTGTAGTATCCTTGTTGTCGTGTACCTGGTAACATCCCGGTATCAGCTTGAAATAAGATATCCATTATAGCTTTTTTAACGTGTGCTAAAGTAATTGGATCATATTTCCTAAGTTCTGCAGTAATATGTTTACCAAATGTATCATAACTATCATCTGTATAATTTAACACTTCCATAGCTTTATCTAGATCTATATTATCTTTACAAGCATCAGTCATTTTTCTTTGATTTGATCTTGCAGTTTCGGGCTGCGTCTGTTGTTGATCATCGCGGGGCAAAGATGATCGCTCGGAAGAAGAAGTTTCACGCATCGATTCTTTTTCTTCGAATAATTCTTCATTCTATAAATTAAAATAAATAAAATCATCAAATAATGTTTTAGCAGTACGATAACCTAATAGTAAAATATGTGACATAATTTTCAGATACCATCATCAGAAGAAGAATGGTTAAAAGTAGCACAAGATTTTGAAAACCAGTGGCATTTTCCTCATTGTGTGGGGGCCCTCGATGGCAAACATATTATTCTTCAATCACCAATTAATAGTCACGGAGAATACATAAATTATAAAAATTTTCCCAGCATCGTATTGCTTGGCTTGGTGGATGCTATTTTTAATTTTATGTATGTAGACGTTGGATGTCAAGGACGCATATCCGATGGTGGAGTCTTTAAAAACAGTGCATTGTACAAATCATTGGAAAATAATGAATTAAAGTTACCAGCACCCTGTATATTACAGACACCATATTTGATTAAAGTGCCCTATGTTATATTAGCTGACAAGGCATTTGCTTTAAACAATTATACTATGAAACCGTTTGAAGGAACCCCAGACAATGGTTCTCCGGAAAGAATATTCAATTACCGTCTATCTAGAGCACGAAGGGTAGTAGAAAATGCTTTTGGCATCATGAGTTCTGTATTTAGAGTGTTAAGAAAACCAATGTTATTGGAACCAGAAATTGCTACGAAAGTGGTACTGGCTACTGTTTATTTGCATAACTTTTTACGAAAAACAAGGGCAAATATTTATACACCACCAGGAAGTTTGGACTCCGAAATCGATGGAAATTTCGTACAAGGGTCGTGGAGGAATGAACCAGATTCGACTTCTTTTGTGCCTTTACGTGCAATTCCTCGAAGGTCTGCAAATGACGCAAAAGCAATTCGGTCACACTTGGCTACACACTTCGTTACAAATGGACAAATAACATGGCAACATAGATATTAACTATCCGAATCAGAAGAAAACATTATGTACGTTTAAACACTGCGAGGTTCTGTTCAGAAATTAAAGAAATAACGCCAGAGCACGCCACGACACGACACATAAGTGTGCACACTCACCGTCACGACAGTAAGCACCACGACACGCCACGACACGTAAATATGTTTCCGCCTTTAGCCCAAAGCTTACTGACCCCAGATACTTACAGAAGGCGATGGTTCTGAATTTGTTGTGTCTCTTGCTGCAGAAGGCGACGATGTGTCGATAGACATTGAGTTTTGAGTCTCACGGGGAGAGAACTTGTCAGCCAAGAAGTAAAAGTGCTCATAAGCGAACCATTTCGATATATACACCTCATTACGACCTAGAATAAAATCATTTTTAGAGGTACACTACACACGGGAGTAAAATGAGTATAAAATAAATGACAAGAAATATACAACTAATTTTCAAAAACCAATTAATTTTTACCTGATCCCGTGACGAGACTTTTTTTATGCCGAGATTTTCCCTCCGAAAAGATCCACAAAGCGAAGTATTTTTTTTTTACTTCGGAAATGGGTAGTTTCATTTCCTTGCTTATTATTTTCCAAGAATCTTCTTTCAATTGTTTATTATAATGATGCGGTGAAGTTGGATCCCACAAATGTCGGTGGTTTTCATATAACTTAATTAATTCGATACATTTCTCATTATCCATTTTGCCGCGTGCTGAGCACACGTACGTCCGTCTCCACTGAACGCACGCCTCACACTGAGGCGTCTTTGAGCATGGCCATTTACCGACACGATTTGGCTCGCTGCGCGGCCGCCTCGTTTGGTTCAAGTCGCGGCAAGCCTCGACTCGCGGCACGGTCTCCACTAGATCTGCCTCGGGTCGAGGCAGCCGCTCGGCCCGAAGCTGCCTCAAATGGATACCCAGCTATAGCGTCTCGAGCGGATTCGTGCATGTGGCGTGGGCTTCCGGTATAAGATGATGGGAGAATCGTCAGACGTCCAATATTCTGAACATCACCATCTGAATGAATAGCATCACGCAAGTGTATATACCGTCAAACGGGGCGAATGGGCACAGAATTGAACTTTGGGTAAATTTATCATTAATCATGCCTGGAAATATTATATTGATTTTGGTATCAAAACTTGAGTCGCATCCTGAAGATTCTTAAGGACTTCACACTCAATCATGTAAAGCAGCCAGTTTTAAATATTTCTTCAAATTATAGGTCGTCCCTATTTAAACACGAAATGGGGTTAATAGGGACGGTGATTGGCCTTATAGGGAAACACCTTCAGGGCTGTCACGCATACATATTGGTAAGATAGGTAAGTAGGTACTTAGATAGGTATTTAATATTAAGTGTGAATTAAAGTAAGTAGACGTGTAGTGCAGGTAGGTATTTATACTTTGAATAAAAACTAGTATTTTATGAACATATTATACTTTATATATTAAAATAAATATTTTTAAATATAATGAAAATGACTCAGTCTGTCATATATCACAATTTGTATGTCAAAATCAGTATATATTAAAATCAGAGTATTAGTGAGGTACACTTAAAACAACCTCTTATAATAATTAAATTATACAAATAAAAAACAACTTTAAAATCAACAAAACTATAAAAATAAATCTTAAAAATGTCAAACTTTACTCATTTAACCTCATGTAATTAAAAATTCTCATCCATGATATCGTGTAATATTTCTGTTTCATTTTTATAAAACTTTGGCTTTTTACTTACAATACTATCAGTTAAGTTTATCTTGTTCAACTTATTTATTTTGATCTTTGGTTTATTAGTAGTTATAATTTCCTCCGATATTATCTTAATTCTTTTATTTAGAGAGTCTGACTCCTTTTCTATTTGTCTCTTTTTTACGTTAATGTTTTCTTTATTAGCTTGCAATTCAATCTTCTCCTCCTCCATTGTTGTGCAGTAAGATAATTCCACTTCTTCGTTAATAGTGAAAAAGTTATCGAAAACTACAGGCAGTGTATTTATATCGAAATCAATACCCTCATGGTTAAAATTTATAGCATAATCGCTTTGTTCAATGGTGTAATCAACTAGCTGATTATTATTATTTAGTGGTGGGGATAAGGTTTCTTGAAAATTGGTTCTGACTTTTCCGTTATAATGGGCATGTTTATTTTTGTACTGTCTTTACGTATATCTGCTTCACTGACCCTTGCTGTCTTTATTTTAGTTTTTTTTACAAGCGACAGATTGTCCGTTTTTTTTTCCTTTTCCTTTTTGGATCTTCAATTTTTGACTTAAGCATTGTTCATTTTCAGTTTCTGTGCCAAATTCATTATTCATAAAATAAGTTTTTTCCTTTAGATCTTTATATACTTTTTGTGTTATTGTATTTTCTTTTATCTTTGTAAACTTATTATGAGCTTTTTTGTCGTTACTGGGTCCAGGTTCTTCCAATATGTTTAAATTAAAACTGTTTAAATTATTATCGTGAATTTCTTCCGTATTACTTTCATCATCACTTAATTCTTTTGTTTCGTTAAGATATTCTAATTCTTCTGTCGAGATTATATTTTCTACGCTTCTACCTGGAATAACATCGGTTTTCTTTTTTTTGTTTGATGATTTAAGGCTACCTGTGCCATACCTCATTTCTTTGAGCATAGAAAGAACCGTTTGATCAATTGCATCTTTAAAGTTTTCATTTATTGCTTCTGGATTTGTAGTTGGCAGTCTATCTAAAACCTTATTTCTATTCATCGGACTTATGCCGCACTTTTCAAACCCAGCTATAATATTTTTATGGACATTGCATTCTATTTCTTTCATAAGCTTTTTAAGAAGTGACGGAAATATATTTTTGGGTATAGTAGGCTGCATTCTCCCGTCAGTCTTTTTCCAGTTATAGAGTATGTGCCGCCAAGCACTTTTCAGAGGTCTGAAAAAAGCAACGTCCAAAGGTTGGGTAAGGTGCGTAGAATTGGCCGGTAAAAAAATGAACCGGATATTACGTTTTTCACATTCCCTTATTATTTCTATTGAAAGATGAGAGGCGAGATTATCGCCTATAAGAATTTTTGTACCAGTTTTATCTTCCAAATAGTTGAAAACAATAGTCCTCACCCAGTCTTCGAAAGTTCTTCCATCGAACCAGCCAGAACTGGTACTATTATAACGACAACCTTTTGGCCCATTTTGTCTCCATGTGTCATAGACATGTTGTGCCTTATAAACCACATATGGTGGCAGTAAGGTTCCATTTGCAGCAGCAGCCATCATAATAGAGGTTGAACCTTTTGTATGATTCATTATCCTTTCTGGATACTTGACGCTCCTTTTTACTAGAACTCTTTTTCTGCCTGGATCATCAACCAAATTAGTTTCATCATAGTTGATGATATTACTTAAAGGAATTCCTTGTAGTGATACTTCTAACTCATCAAAATATGCCTTTATTACCTCTGGGCAGACTGCGGCTCTTGAACGTTTTATATTTTGACTCAATCTACTGGTAATTTTACTTTTATTGCGTTTCAAAAAGCATTTTATGTAGTCAGGACCAGGCATGTTGTTTTTGAATCTTTTTATTGCTACTCCTAAATTGTCCAAGTATCCCTTTATTAATAATCTAAAGTCTATTGTTTCAAGGGGATATCCCCATTCAGAAAAAACATTTATATATTGTATAAGGTATTCCTCTACATCCGGCGCTAAAGCTGTTTGGCCACCTTGCTTTTTCATGATAAAAGTATTGTGTCTATGAAGGACTGATTTGGAGATGTTATATTTTTCCGCAATATTTATTAACGATTTATTGGTACTGCTGTACTCATTTAGTGCCTGTTCTATGAGTAGCTCGTCATATTTTTTATAATATTTTTTTCCACTAGGTTTGTATGTTCGCGGCATTATCGGAAGTTAGGAATCTGAAAGGAAATAAGTTTAATGAATTACCTATAATTGTAACAAGCTAGTATACTACGCAAACACTAAATATCCCTCGACACAATAAATCCTTTCACCCATTACGAGAAAAGCTGCGATCGATCTTCAAAACGGCTTATGGTAACACATCGAAATCGGTCCATCTACTTGGTAGCTACAGTGGCACAGACAAAATATTATACACAAATTATTAAGCGTAAGCTTCAAACTTTTAACACCTTAGATACTTTTTGCGTCGGGGCTATAAATTAAAAATGTTAATAATTACATCGCGAATAAGTGATTTAAATTACTTCATAAATCAAGTGGCAACCCTGTTCCTATAGTCCCTTTACTGTCTCTTGACATACTGTGTCGTCCCTATTTATTAAATATCCCGTTCCTACTGACCCCACAGTCGTACCTAAACACTCCCGACGCGTACCGAAAAACCTCTTAGTATGTTAATAAATTATTAGTCATAATAAAATACAGATTTATGACTTAAAAAGTCTTTCAATTCTACTTACATTACGATATACAGATTCCAGAATAAACTCGAACCACGCAAATAGTTGTTTTGATACCAATTTAACCACAAAAACAATGTAACTTGATAAAATTATAGACACTTCAATAGCAGGTAATTCAGACAAGCAGCTTCAGAATGTTGTTTTGACAATTTATTTCTAACTGAATGTCAAATAACTTTTCTCAGTTCATAAAGTAACTATTCTACCATACAGTCTTGCTATTTTATAGAGTTTGGTTAGTAGGTTTTCAGAGTTACTACCACGATTATTTCAATCCCGATTTTTTCCCTATTCACCCCTCGATTCCTATTCACCCCGTTTGACGGTAGTCCTCAGATCGTAGCTTTGCCTGATTGAATCGGATGAACGCTAAACGTTCGGTCTCGACTTTGACATACATGTCGCCAGCGAATTGCTGGAATAGCCGACGGCACTTCAGAATGACATTCTTCTCATGTGTACGAATCATCACACGATACGCATAGTAATTCATTGCGCTTAGATTTTTATTCGTCGATATGCCTGAAAATGCAAAATTAAATGAATTGTTAATGGAAACCAATAATAGCAATAATTAGTGTGTGAATATTGTACCTGTAATTGGATCGACCATCTTCAACGTGATGTCGTATCCGTCTTGCCCTTGGCAATAAATGATAGGATATTGTAACGCATCGTACAAACGATGTGTCTCGTTTACACGATGCATGATATTGCTTCTTCGCTGAACGACAATGTCTCGCGATTTAGTTGGATCGCCAACAATAATTGCAGCAACATCATTAACGGTGGGTGCATTGAATCTTCGCACATGTTCACCCGTTGGGGTACAATCAGCTCTTATGACAAATTTGTGTGTATCCGATGGCATTCGTTCCAATGCTGTTTTGAACATATTAACCACAGCATTATTAGCGTGAAAAAATACTCGAATTCGTCTCTTTAACTGTTGTGTTCCCTGTATATTGCACCGCACATTCAGCTGATCCACCATCGACGAAATGAAAGATATTTGCAGAAATTGATGCGGTTCATCTGGTGTTGGCACCATTGAACCATGCAAATGATATATTTGTCCTTGTATCTGTAATTGCAAACAATCATTTGTTGAAGAATACGGTGTAACTTCTAATTGTGTGATGGTGTAGTGTGTGGTGTATATGTAGTTGTTATGTGTTGCAATTCATTGTGTTGGTGTGAGTGATTGGTGTGTGTGTGTGTGAATGATGTACGCTGTTGGCCGCGAGGCCTTTACAGCTTCACCGGACTTAAAGTTATGTGTGTTGTATCTTTTACCTTGCAAGTCGGCATGAAGCCGCCTTCTCGAATGATATTATTAGCTCCAAAGGAAGTCATGCGAAAACAGTTATTGTATTCAAGGATGTGTTGAAGAAAATGGCTGGAATCGGGATCACTTCCATCGAACAATGGTTTCAGTGGCTGTGGTGGTGTAAGTAATGGATCCAGTTTGACTTTTCCACTTGCGCAGCACAATCCAGACGTTTCTCTTTTGAACTTTAACGCATTGCAATATCGGCATATAGACGTCATTGGTCCAATATCTAAATTTTCATCATCACTGTAGTTCGCAGTGGGATCATATTGGAATGCCAAGCGATTGTATGATGCCAATGATCTTCGTGTGCTCACGCGTTGTCTCAGTCGGGCATTTTCTCTTATTATATTTTGTCTTTCTTCGCTTAAGTTCTGTGAATACACTTGTTGCTGGCTTGCATGTCTTGTGCGGCGGCCGATGTTCGCACGTCGTCCTCTAGGCATTTTGGACTATGGACAGAGTGGTGAATTTAACCTCAAATGCACGATCCACATAATTTACACAGTTCAACTTACCACCTTAAAGACAAATGCCTGCTGTTGAAATTGAATAAAAATTTGCACAATACACGTGATTGATTTGATGGTAAATGTTAGGAAACGAATAACTAATTTTTTTTACTTTTTTCACAATTTCACAGTGAACACAATACCGGTTTGTCACATGAAATTAACTGAGCAGACAACAATGAGTAGCTGTCAAACAATGTATCACGCACCGGCGCCATCTACTTAAAATATTGGTTTGTAGTACATGCTATGTATCAGAGATGGCGCTGTATGTGAAAAAAGATTTTCCCGCCTAAACCTCACGGAGCCCGAGACCTTTCCAACGAATGCAAAACCGTGGAAATCGGTTCGTGCGTTCTGGAGTTATAGCGTCAGGAAGGAAAACCCGACTTATTTTTATATAGTAAGATATATATATATATATATATATATATATATATATATATATATATCTTTATCCATTTATATATACATATAAATGGATAAATAAAAAATGTTATTTTGATAAATTTGTGTTATAATTAATTGAAATAAAAGCGTGTTAAAGAAGTAATATTTAAAATAAAGGACAAATCACAGATACTAAAGTAAAACTTAACTATAGTAATTTATATTTAAAAACATTGTAATTAAAATAGAACTAAAGTTCATAGGACTAATTTATCTTCTAGCTCTCCAAAGCTGCTGTACTAAAAGTGCTCGCCTTTCTATCCCAACTCTTAGTTCAGCAGGTGCACTCATCCCTTGGTGCAGGATTATCTTCAACTTGGAAGTTATCGACCTCCAAATGTAAAATTTCTCGTTTATTGCACATGTTGTGTAAGACACAACATGCAATAATATGTTTTGCAGCAACATCCGGGTGATAATGGAGCACATGCTGCCCTAATAGACACCTCCACCTAGTTTTAAGGACACCTATAGTACGTCCCACAGTGTTGCGTGCAGAGCAGTGCCTTCAGGGGCATCTATGATCATATCCAGAATCGCCTGAAAGAGAATATCAATAATAAATTAATGAATTTATCTATTTTATGGTATTTAAGTACAGTAAAAAGTAATACATTTGCCACATAACTACTTACCAAGTAAATAAACAATTTCTCCTGAATTAACCAACTCCATTAAGTGTGTCTTAATAACACTTTGGTTAAATATGAAACTGTCATGTGTTGCTCCTCCAAATGAAGCATCTACTGCCATTATGTTTAAATCAGCATTACATATCTGGAAAAAAAGTAGATGTGTGCATCCTTAAAAAATATGCCTGGGTATAATATAATATACTTATACATAGGTGTAAGTACTTAAAAGATCTTACGATTAAAACATTTCTAGAATGAAAATGTTTCCTATTAAAATATCTTTCCTCATTTTCTTTAGGCCGTATTATGGCTACGTGAGTGCATCAATAGAGCCTAAGACAGCCGGAATACCAAATTTTTCATCCTCTTCACTACTGGTGTGATTGTCTTTTTGCAAGACTAAAATTTCAGAAAAAAAATTCTAAAAGGCAAGATTTTTTTTTCTTGTGCTTTACTTTCTCAATACTTTTAGAACTGTGTTCTTTTCGGCTCTTTTTTTTTGGCCTGTTCTTCTGCGAGTGCGTTCTTTTCAGGCGTATCTGTGAGAACTGCTGCTTTTCTAGTGCGTCTTTTGTTTGCTACAGATAGTCGAGGAGTCGCTTTAGGAAGTGGCCTGAAAAAGCAACGGCTGAAGATTTCTTTCTTAAAAAAAAAATGTCTTTTGATTAAAAGCTTACAGCCTATCAGGATTATTTTCTTTGAGAGTTTCTGCTCTAGAAGTTGAGTTAGGTATTTAAGAAGAAACTTTGTCTTTGTTGGAGCCCGGATGGACCAGGTTCTTTGCCTAATTCCATTTGTTCGGGTTCACTTACTGCTAGCGGCCGATCGGTGACAAAGGACGGCGCAAAGTTTTCCTCAGTAAAAACATTTGGATCAAAAGGCCAAATTCCAGCTTTTTTGAATGAGTTACATATATTGAGTTCTTAGATTTACGCGAATATTACACATGAAATAAAACTATTTTACGGATCCGTAAAATAGTTTTATTTCATGAGTTACATATGTTGGTGGGCGTTGCTGCTAATGGCAAAGCATATTTTACTATGCCTGGTATTTTATATATGCTCATGGTCTTTCCGGGATTGTTTCGCAGCCAGTTATTTTGAGCCTTTGTACAATAGGTTTTGAATTGGCCATTGACATCGACGTCAAGTGGTTGCAGCTCATGAGAGCAATGAGGTGGAAATGAAAGCATGATGAGTGAATTTTCTTTTGCTTTTTCAACCACATTAATATCAACATGGGACGAGTGGTTATCTAGAAGTAAAAGGACTGGTTCCACAGGGGTGGGTTTTGTATATTTAATAAAGTATTCCATGAAAATCAAAAACTCTGTGTTAGTCATCCACCTTGAGTTATTGCCAGCACCAATAGACTCAGGAGGGCCGTCGCGGATAAAAAGATCTTTATATTTTAATCTTGGAAACACAAACTTGGGTGGGATTGTGTTTCTTAGAGCATTTGCAGCCAGTTCAACCGTGACTAGAGTTCCACGTTCAGCTGAAACAATTGCACCTACTTGCTTTATACCTTTTGACGCAACAATTTTTTTGGTTTTAGTACGGTTTGCACTCCAGTTTCATCCAAATTACAAATACGAGACGGAGGAAGCTTATACTTTAAAAGCAAATCACCTAGCTTGTAGTCTAGTGAAGTTGTACCCCTTTGAGTATTCCGTTTGTAATTCCGCATTCTAAAAAATAAACAAAACGGTTACAATTTTGTTCCTAAGGGGGCTAGTTGCACCCCTTAGCACCTATAAAAGATACTTTCAACCCCGTCGCGGATACACAAACATTTCACTGAATCTAAAAAAATGAGTTACGAATGACGGTTGTTTCAAATGTTTAAATGTATATTGAACCAAATACCTTACAAAAAAGTAAAATAATACTATTCACTACTCAAAAAATGGATGGCACAGACCAAAACGTATAAACATAAAAATATTTACTCACGTGCTTCCAGATTACTTTAAAACACAATGTTGTACGCGGCAACTCGAACCGCGCCGCAGGAGTAACCAAAATGGCTGTCGCGATGACACGGCTAATAGAGAATTCGCGGCCCAATTTGACAATATAGTTATCTCTGCCCGTCCCGGAGATATGATCATCGGCACAACTGACCCCCGGCACTTTCAACCCCACCAACATCTTATGAGGAGGTAGTTTATTTTAACTGTTCATCATTGTAATGTAATGTAATCTAAATTAGTCTTTCCCTTCTATCTATACGGCTATACAATATTTGTATTGCACCAATAACAGTAAATATTTAAATATAATAGCACACTATAAGGTTTGGGTTACCCCGTTATATTATAAATTAATTCACTGGGCTTACTACACAAAATTGACAAAAGTGTAATCATATAGGTATTTTAATGGTCACTAGGTTTTATTTATTTATTTATTACGTTTTCCATAACACAAAACTTTTGTTTTATTTCTTTAACAAAGACTAGCGATGGGCTAGCCACCTGTCTATATAATTTTAGATCTATGTCTATTGAAGCGAAAGGTGAACAGTGGTGATGTTTAGTGGTAATGTCTTAAAACCAGCAGCTGCTTTACCTATCTCTAAGTGAGAAAGAGGTAAGTATATGTACTGTGTCACAAAATAGAGATGAATGCATAATTTTAAATAAACAACAAATATTCGATGATTATCCCACTTCAATATTTTCAGCCATGCATCCAATTCATGCAGTCCCATCCCATCCCATCTGGCTTCACCCACCCGCAAGTCATCCAAGTTATCACACGCAGTGCACACGGTCACATAATAGCATGCTCCTTAGCTTTACGTGCGTGGTGTCAGTTTTTAAAGTGAAACTTTTATTGTACTTACTATCAGAAGTAGCCCAAGACTGACGTAAGTTGAATTCCTGCCTATAAATAAATACAAAAATTTGTACATATATAGGATCAGTGAATACTGATTTTATAAACACCTTCACGCCTATATTCCCCAAGCAGGGATGAGAGGTGTACTGTGTACACCCATTTTACGCTGATGGTGTTCGATCCCATTTAATAAGACTTTACTACTTTTATTGTTACTCAAAATCAATTAATTACCTTTTTTTTCAAACGACTAACTTTCATTTGAAGTTTTTGTATCTTTAAGCCATCTCTTCTTGCTTTTTATCTAAGTTCTGCGATTTCTTGCTTTAGCCTCATCGCTCTCGGTGTATTGTGAAAAAATAAAAATTCACTTAAAGTACTGGAGGTAGGTTGTGATGATTCTCTTTTCACCTTTAAATAATGACCACATTTTTTAAAATAATCATACTCAATTGTTTTTTTCACAACTAACTTAAAGGTGGTAGAAAATGTGTTAAAACAAACCGAAACATCTAATCCAATACAAGGTAATCCCTTATGATTTTTTTTTGCCTGTTTTTGGTCAAGATGTCGGTTGTATTAAAATGAGCAGAGCAAATCTTTGTATATTTAGATGGCGTCTAATTGTGCCGGTTTATTTTTAATATCTACTCCTGTTTCAATTTTTCATTAGTGGGCAATCTGAAACATAATTATTACTAATATAAATGTGAAAATTTAAATGTTTGTTAATCTCTTGTGTCTAAATAGTCTATCTGGAATAGACCGGCAACTTATGCCGATATACTTCAGTGAAGCCTAGCCCCTATGCTCGGATGAAATCGCCAAATTTTGCAGCAGATGTCTCAGAACCGGCGGCTGGCCGAGGCCATTTTTTGCCGACGTTTGCTAATAAAATGATCATTCAAAACCTACAGCGAATTTTTACTTAAAGTAAACGACTTTATGATGATGACGTGCTTAATTTAAGTACAACTTTACTAAGTTGCTGCCATGATATGTAGGTTGTAAGCCAAAGGGAAATATTATAATAAATTTCGAATCCGGCCCAGTTTTTGTAATACTTACTACTTCATAACTGATGGCGAGCACATTAAACCGCGTGGTAATTCAAACGTTACTAAAACGATTAGTAGATATTTTTACGAACCAAAACTAACATGTTTTAATCTAAAACTAAAATAATATACATCATCATCATCATCATTTCAGCCTATACTTGTCCACTGCTGAACATAGGCCTCCCCAATCGCTTTCCAGCGTACCCGGTCCGATGCCACCTGCATCCAACGATTTCCTGCGATTTTCACAAGATCGTCGGTCCATCTGGCAGGCGGTCGTCCTACGCTGCGCTTGCCAATACGTGGTCTCCACTCTAGAATCTTTCTGCCCCAACGCCCGTCCGATCTTCGCGCTATGTGGCCAGCCCATTGCCACTTCAGCATGCTAATCCTGAGGGCTATGTCGGTGACCTTGGTTCTTCTACGAATCTCCTCATTCCTGATTCGATCACGTAGAGAAACGCCGAGCATAGCTCTTTCCATAGCTCGCTGAGCAACTTTGAGCTTTTTTATGAGACCTATTGTAAGAGACCACGTCTCTGATCCATATGTCATCACTGGTAACACACATTGACTAAAAACTTTAGTCTTTAGGCACTGAGGTATTTTGGATGAGAAGATGTTGCGCAGTTTCCCGAACGCTGCCCAGCCGAGTTGGATTCGTCGATTGACCTCTCTCTCAAAGTTGGACCTACCTAACCGGACTGCCTGTCCCAGGTAAATGTATTCGTCGACAACTTCAAGAGTAGAGTTCCCAACGGTGAGTGCGGTGGGTACGACATGGACATTAAACATTACTTTTGTTTTGTCCATATTCATTTTAAGACCCACTTGTTGGGATACTCTATTGAGGTCACCGAGCATTCGTCCTAGATCTTCCAGCGACTCCGCCATGACCACAATGTCGTCGGCAAATCGAAGGTGAGTGATGTATTCGCCATTGATGTTGATGCCAAGTCCTTGCCATTCCAAGAGCTTGAAGGCGTCCTCTAAGGTGGCCGTAAACAGTTTCGGAGAAATGACGTCTCCCTGTCTTACTCCTCTTTTTATGGGGATCACCTTCGTGCACTGCCCCTGTACTCGGACTGACATGGTGGCGTTATTATACAAGTACTTCAACACTTCGATGTACCTATAGTCAATGCGGCATCGCTGGAGAGATCTAAGAACCGCCCAAGTCTCGATCGAATCAAAGGCTTTCTCATAGTCCACAAACGCCAAGCATAGTGGCCGATTATACTCCTCAGTCTTCTGTATAACCTGCCGCAGCGTATGTATGTGGTCTATGGTACTAAAACCTTTCCGGAAACCGGCTTGTTCGGGAGGCTGGAAGTCATCAAGCCTTCGTTCGAGACGATTCGTAATGACTCTCGAAAACAACTTATAAACATGGCTCAGCAGTGTGATGGGCCTATAGTTCTTCAATAAGGTGTTATCACCTTTCTTGAAAAACAGCACCACCACACCCCTGTTCCATGCTTCCGGCGTTTTCCCTTCAAGCAAGACGGAATCAAATAGCCTCTGAAGGACTTTAAGTACCGGCGATCCGCCCGCCTTCAGAAGTTCTGCAGTAATTCCGTCTTCACCCGGCGCTTTGTTGTTTTTTAGTTGTTTGAGAGCCATCCTAATTTCGCACAGGCTGATGTCCGGGATATCTTCAGTGCAGTGTCGGGTTAGCTTGGCTCTTGGGTCTTTTACCAAGTCAACAACAGGTTTAGCTACTGAGGTATATAACTGTCCATAGAACCTCTCTATCTCCCTGAGCACCTCTGACCTATTTGACGTTACGTTTCCGTCCTCCGTCTTCAGCTTCGTCAACTGGCTCTGCCCAATAGACGCGTCTCTTGCGAACACTTTAGAGCCCTTGTTCTGCTCTATGGTCTCCTCAATACGCCTTGCATTGAAGGACCGTAAGTCGTGTCGCAAGGACTTCAATATCTGTCCATTAAGCTGCCTATAGGACTTAGCATCATCGGAGGTTTGGAGCGTCATGGAACGTCGCTCAGTCATGAGGTTTCGGGTGTAGTCAGATAGTTTTTGAGGCCTATTTTTACGGTGGGTCTTAAAATACTTGGACCCGACTGTATGAACAGTCTCTACCAGCCTGTTGTTGATTTCGTCCACTGATGCGCTGCTGTCTAGCAATTCGAAGCGGTTTGACAATTCGAGTTGAAAGTTCTCGGGGTTTTGGATATATGCATGAGTAGGTCGGAGCGTAGACTTCATCAGACGCGATCTTTCCATTTTGACATTAATATTTAATGTGCCTCTGACCATTCGGTGATCACTGCCGGTTTTTACCCTATGAATCACGGAGACATCATTAAATATTTGTCGCTTGGTGCTCATGATGAAGTCTATCTCATTTTTTGTGGAACCATCAGGGCTCATCCAGGTCCATTTTCTATGAGGCGGCTTCTGGAATAAAGAGTTCATCATAAAGAGTCCCTCTTTCTCCAGAAATTCGGCCAGCCTCTGACCCCTGGGGTTGCGCTGCCCATATCCAAATTGCCCCACTCTCAACTCATCATCGCCCCGTTTGCCCAGCCGCGCATTGAAGTCACCCATAACCACTGTAAAGTGTGTTTTGGAAGTATGTATGGCTCTACTAATGTCCTCATACATAACTTCGACGTCATCATCTGAGTATGCCGAGGTCGGTGCGTAGACCTGTATGACCTTCAGCGAATATCTTTTGGATATTCTGAGTATAAGGTACGCTACCCTGCTCGACACACTAGTGATGGACACAACGTTGTTTATGAGTGACTTGTGGACGATAAATCCGACACCACCTTGGGACTGCTGTTCGCCCTCCCGGTAGTAAAACAAGTTGCCGGATTTTAAGGTTATCGTGTCCTCGCCCTCTCTTCGGACCTCCGATAAACCAACAATACTCCACCGCAACTTGTTTAACTCTTCTTCCAGCTCAACTAGCTTCTCATCTGTCCTCAATGTGCGTGCGTTGTATGTCACCAGGGCCAATTTTCGGTTTTGGTGGTAGCCGAATCTCTGCCGGAGATTCTTAGCACCCCTTGTCCTGTCGTTACCATGGCTGCTACCGTGGCCAGGACGAACAGGACCGCCGGGGACTAGGGGCCTGGTTTTTCTACTTTCTTCCATAATTGGGGGTGTTTGCCATACTCGCCACGCTTGGCAGGCGGGTTGGCGAGCGCAGTTATTGGTCGTCGAAGTGTTAAGTAAATAATATACAATTTCAAATTAATAAATGCTCATTAGATCGTTTTTAGTGTTAACGTGATAAAGAACGTATCCGCCACCTGGCGTCGAATAATAGTACTGTTTATTATTAATTTGGAGACACGATATAAATAGACTTTCTAGAAGTAACTTAATAAATTACGAAAAAAATACAAGTGAAATGAGACACCATTTGGGTTACCATAATGTTGATCCGAATAATTTTTGCAACTTATGACGCAACACTTCATATGAGTCTTTTTTAAAATAAAAATAGAGAATATTTAATAGGTCTGCGTGCTTCAGCGTCGTGTGAATGAAACGAGTAGCGATGACAAACTGAGGTAAGCCACGCCCACCGCGATGACGTCATGACTTTAAGGAATTCCACAAGCTCGTTAGCTTAGGCCATCTCCACTTCGTATTTTTTTCGTGATACCGAGATTGGGAATGAATGAATGGCAAATTGGCGATCACCAGTAGCAAACTGTTGCCCCCCCCCCCCCCCCCTATTACTGCCACCATCCTTTCTTTCAGTGGCGATAAGGTGGGCATAGAGTGCAGGGCTACCACCTGTGTGTCTCATGGATAATGAGTGCAATGCACATTGTTTTTTAACGCACATTTTTTTTAGTCCAATTCTAAAAATCAAATTAAAGTTAGTTACTAACACAAGCACATAAGATTGTTGGTATACTAAGAAAAAAGTAGGAAATATATATGTACATACGTTGGTCCAACCTTGACCATCGTTAGCGGCACCTCCAAGAGCATTTAATGTCGTGGCCAAGGACGCCCATTTTCGTTACGTTTCCTGTTTAGTCTGGAATGATCTCAATAATCATTTTGCTAAATTAGGATTTTGCTCTAAAAACGCCACTAATTGTTCAATTTGACCATAAGTTGGGCGGTCTTGACATTTTTGCTGAAAGTAACAACAACTAAGATTAGATGATTATATAAATGAAGAGTAACTATCATATAATGTGATTGCAGTTAAATGTGCAATAAAGTTTACTTACTTTGTTTTTTTACAAAATTTTGTCATATTATACACGTATAGAATAAAAGAATGAACTAATGCACGCCAAACGCAATATCAATTCCAATCTAAAGTTAACGGATTGCTTGTCAAGAGTACCAAAATATGGCACTTGAAATTTCACATTGGTCATGATTTGACTTTTTATTGGAATTAAAATTGTATTCGAGAGTAAGGTGTGTCTATCATAAGATGGCGGCCCCGCTACCATAGATATAACGCTCCGTTAAAGGGTTTTTTTACATGGCAATCCACTCTTGGGAATACTTTATTTTTGAGACGCGCCGTCTAATTTTATATACAGGGTATTGTTTGTTTTTCCTCATGCGAATCATGGCAATAAAGTCACAGAGAATTTTACCCTGCGTCAGAAAGCATGTCTGTTGATGTTAGTAACTGGTAAAATGTTTCTGTTGTGTTAATACATCAATTAGTCAAACTCAAACTTAAGTAATTTAATTGAATAAACCCTGCTTTATTAAACAAGCTATTTATATGCATGGGTCACAACCCAAAATAAATGTTATAAAGACTTGCTTCTGGTTCCTGTATCACTTGTCCCATGTGAGGTGCCAGGTATTGTAATATGGTTGCTTTTGGATGGGTTGCCAAGTTCAGGGCAAACAGTAACTGAACTTGGTGGGTTTGGTGTAACTAGATCCACATCTAGTGAAGTTACGACAACATTTTCTTCTGAAGCAGGTTGCTCCATAAGTATCGGGTTCTGTAAAATAAAGATTTGATTAAAGACTAATATTTTTGCATGGATATTGCATAACTGTATAATAGTTTTATAATTATCAAGATTGGGAATGGATGAATGGCAAATTGGCGATCACCGGTAGGAAATTGTTGTCCCCCTAATACTGGAAAAAAAGAATGGTGGCATTCTTTTTTTTCCAGTAGCGATAGGGTGGGCATAGAGTCTGCAGGGCCACTACCTGTGCGTCTCGACCACTTACATACTTACATTTTCTTTATCTAATAATATTACAACTACTTATCTACCACCTGATCGAAACACGGCCTCCTCTGAGAAGATCCGGCGAAAAAACCAACTGGGCTTATTTATTTCTCTTTTTTCCTTTCTATTTTAGTCGCTGACCAAAAAGATTTAATTGATATAATAACCCGTTATATTCTCGATAAACCTCAATCCTTTGCGACTCCGGTCGCAGCTTTTCCACTTCCAGTTGATGGAGTCGCTTGTCTCGCGTCTCCTCATGTTCAAGGCGCCGCTGCTCCACAGCTAAAAATTCCTACAAATTCAGTCAGTCCCCTGTTTCTTAATAAAGAGCCTATATGTATGATCTATCTTGTCTATATGAATGATCTCTATTTTTATTATCTCTATTAGGGCTGGTGGTATAATATTGAATTTGATCTGGTGGGATTTCTATTATATTTTGGCTGTCCTCATACCGTCCAGTCATTAAGAAATTTGGTTATTTGCTCCTTAATTTTTGGCAAAAAGTATCTTTGAGACAAGGACAGATAATATTTGTTAATGTTTAGTTTGTGATAATGAGGAATGATATCCTGCTGTCCGAGATAATATTTAACGCTTTCTATTCTGCTAAGCTCTGAATGCTCTGATGAGCTCTTAAATTTTTCCTGAAGGATTGGTGAGGTACACTTACTACGTCATTCATGGGATCATTTGAAGAGACTGTGGAAGAGAAGTCCAAGGATTGAAAGCAATTAAATACTGGAATAAATGGAGGGGTTAACTTGTTCATAAAGCCCTCCAGTCAGGGGCTGGGAACATGAGACGAAGCGTTAGAATCCATATAAGAACGGCGACAAATCTTCTATCTATCTATCTATCTATAACCTCACGCCAGATCCCTTGCGGGGTAGGCAGAGAGTACAGAGTTCCAATAGGTTATTTCCTTACATACCTCTCTGGCTTCCTCGACTCTCATAGTTCGTCTCATACACGCTCGCCGGTTACGGAGACTCTTGACTTTTCCATCAGGTAAGACTCGGTTTATCGGACATCTTTATCTTCTTCGATATAAGGGAAGGAGGATATCAAGGAGACAGAGAATCGCAAAATTGATGCCAACCTGAACATTTTTTTTTCCGTAAGAAGCCTACCAGTTCGCGCAGAAATATGCTTTAAGTTAAAATAATTTTTAACTCTTAAATCAACAGCAGCAAACCTTACCTCTATTTCTTTGCGCAGACAACCACTTTGAGAGCAATCCACCTTGGGGGAGAGAAAACCTCATTCCTAAGAAATAGTCTGATCGGCGGCGCGGAGAAAACATGATATAACTTGTTTATACTGCCAAATAAAATCTAAGTTACCAGCAGGAAAATCGTTAATTTCCTGATCCAAAATCAAAGAGTATTTCTCCCAATTTGCATGAGATAACCGGTATTATCAGAAGAGGATTTGCAGCGGGTAACGAGGAAGAAAAATTGGAAAACCTAATTAAAATAGGGAAGTGATCGCTACCATGAGAACAAGGATAAGGTAGAGAAGATGGAGACTAATGACAGGTCAGGAACGGTTGCATTCTGGGAAGGCGAATCTCTATGAGCAGAAGAACCATCATTCAGCACACATTAATTGATATCATCCAATGAATCTAATAAGAAAGAAGAACAAGGATCGTTAGTATGCGACCCCCACAAAGAATGGCGATAATTTAAATCATCTAGTTACTAGATGATTTAAATGATCGCTTAATGGTCCGGTTATATTAGTAGTAGATTGTAGTACTATAACCGGACCATCAAAAGGACCTAAGATACACTCTACACTCTCTGAGAATAAATTCATGAGGGTGAGGAATGTAAACAGAAATAAAAGAAAAACCTAAGGCCGTAACAGCTACGATACGTAAGCCGGGATCATGGATGGAAATAAAAATTCGTGAATATATAACCGAACCACTTTCTAGTAAAGCACACCCCGCCCTACCGTAATTCCTGTCATCCCGTAAGCTAGAGAAGTCATACTTGAAACGAGAGCCCGATCTGAGCCCAGTCTCTGACATTAACAATTCTGGATCTATAACCAAAGAGCTAATAATTTTCATTTCGTAACTAGTAATAATTGAGGTATGTATTGTATATTGTGCTCCATACACGTGTTTTCGCCATGAAGTAGTGGGTAGATGGAAGAGAACTGGATTATACAACTCGTTTTCCTTGTTCTCATTGTTGCCTTCAAATAGAACATTTAAATCGGTTAATTTCTCCACTATCTACTTCATAGTTAGAATATTTGGTTCAATAAGTTCGATAAAAGCAATGATTGAAACGTTTGTATTGGCATCTGGATATACATTTCGATAGTTAGTAGCCCTTATGACGACAAAAAATTTCAAGTGAGTTGATTAATATTTCGACGATAATAACATTCCACGTTATATCCTTCAATCAATAACTTAAATGTTTTTATGAAGTTTTCCAAAGTTGTGATCCAACCTTCTAGGGATGACACACACACAAGACGAGGTTGACCTGTCTGGATGGCTATTTTACTACCACTCTTCAAATTCACATTTTTTTATGGCTTCAGCCCAACATGGATGTTGTGGCGAAGTTTTCTTTATAGCTTTCCGTTATTTACCACTTGTTGCGCCGCCGGGGTAACAATTGACGCTATCGATTGAATTGAAGTGCCATGTTATTTAGTAGGGTAAAACCGGGATAGATGCCCCACTTTTTGTAATAACCACCTAATTTTAAAAATATTAAATTTTTACGTATCATCATCATCATCATCTCAGCCTATACTTGTCCACTGCTGAACATAGGCCTCCCCAATACCATGGCCTATTTTTACGAATAATTTCTATTAATGTAGCTAGTTCAATCCTTCTATTTCTCCATGTCGAGGGAGACCAGGGCGGCTTTCTCACGCTTGTTAGCGGAGGCCGTCAAGTCGTAGCCTCGATAGCTGGAGTGTGGCTCGATAGCTGGTCCGACCTGAATCCGAATTGTTCTGGGCGTGGGGTGATGTGGGCTTTAATGCGGTGAAGTAGGAGTCTTTCGAACACCTTAGAGAGGGTTGGAAGTAGGGTGATGTGCCGGTAGCTTTCGGGCTTGAGTGAGTTTTTCCCCGGTTGGTGCAGCATGACGATTGCCCCGTTTTCCATTGGTTAGGGAATTCCCATGTGCGGATGATCCCCGTGAAGCGCTCTGTTCGGTATACCGTCCGCGCCGGGGGCTTTTTTGGGGTTGATTTTCCTTGTCACCTTGCTGACCATGCCGGGGGAGAAGAAGATAGAGTCTTCATCGGAAGCTACCGGAGAGGCCAGGTATTCTCTGAGGTGTTGCTCCACCGTTGACATATGGCCCATGTTAGTGGGCGGATTTGGTCGGAATTGGTGTTCTAAGTGTTCGGCGAAAATCTCTGCACGATCCGCTGCTGTGTAGAGGGGTTTCCCGTCGGCGTGTAAGAGGGGGCGGATTGGGGCAGGGGTGTTGGAGAGTCGGCGGCACAGGCGGTAAATAGACGGCCAGTCGCCGTCTATGCCGTAGATGTGGTCCTCCCAACTCTCTGTGGCGTGTGCTTGGATCTCGTTTTTGATTTTTTCCGTTAGGCGGTTTAATTGGGACTTTAGTGAGGGGCAGCGGCTAGTTTGCCATCTGCGGCGAAGAAGTCTTTTCTGGGCCTGGAGTCCGCGGATGTGCACCGGGATGTCCGCTTTCCTGGGTGGCTGGGTGTGGTCACGTCTGGCTGCAGTAAGGGCGTCCTGAATAGCTGATGTCAGTTCGTCCATTAGTCGGTCAATGTCCTCTGGGGATCTTATGGGCCGAGAAGGGGTGGTGGTCTCCAATGTTTCCTGGAAGCGAGTCCAGTCAGTCATGTGGTGAGGCGCTCCCCAGGCTCTGGTGATGGGGTGGGAGGCGATGGTGACGAGCACTGGCAGGTGGTCAGAAATCATATGTTCTAGTAGGGTATCCTGGGTAATGAGACAGTCCATCCCGCGGTGAACGATTATGTTCAGCACGTTGGGTAGGAAGTGGGCTGCGTCTGAGTAGTGGGTCGGGGTTTCTGGGCCACTGACCGTGTACCCGTGGGCTTCGGAGTCGTCGAATAGAAGTCTGCCTGGTCGACAGTAATTGGTGGGATTCCATGCCGGGTTCTTGCAGTTCAGATCGCCGGCAATGAGTGTTGGGATGGGTGAGTCGAGGAGTTTGTGGAAGTCGCCTAGGTCTAGGTAGGGTCCTGGTGGGCGGTATGCCGCGAATAGCCGCAGCTCACTGCCGGAGATGTGAAGTTGCACGCCGAGACCGTACATGGAGTTTAGTTGTTGGGGTGTGATTGGTTGGTGAATGATGTTGCTTTTTATAAGGACTGCCAGGCCTCTCCAGGCCGTGAGCCCCGAGTGCTCGTCCTGACGGAAGTTAAGTTTGTCTGGTGTTGCTAAATGGGTTTCATTGATCAGTGCTACGTCAATTTCTTGTTGGCGTAGCAGGATTCTGAGGAGGGCGACCTTCGGCTTGAGGCCGCGGGCGTTCCAATTCAGAATCCTAAGGGGTTTACCCATAATTAGATATTAGTTTGGTCATGCCCCCCAGGATTACTGGGACTGGGTCGTCGCCTGCTTGGAGAGGTTATGGTGGCGCTGAGGAGGTCTTGATTCCTACCTGCGGGTTTTTGCTGGGAGGTAGTTGTTTTTGTTGGTACCCCTTCGTCGGCCGTTGGGGGGCTGGATTTGTTGGTGGTGAGTTTGGCATTGGGAGTGGGGGGGCCGAGGGGGAGGGAGTGTCCGCTTCCGATTTTGGGGACGGGTTGGTGGGCGGGGCCGTTGCTGGGGCTGAGGTTGGGGCCGTGGGCGTGGCGGGCTCAGTGGTGGGTTGGGCGCGGTTGGTCTTGCGTCTATTCCTCCTTCTCCTCCTCGTTTGACTTTGCGAGTTCCTTGTTGTTGGAGGGTTCGCGGGTGCCATTAGGTTAGTGGGAGCGTTGGTGCTACGGGGGACCAGCGGTTGCGAGGTCATTGCTTACCTCATTTGGGGTTCTACCGCTGACGGCTACTGTACCTGCGGTCTTGTCGCGTGCCTCCCTGCGGTAGATGGGGCATTTGGCGTGGTTGGCGGGGTGAGGTCCGCCGCAATTGATGCAGGTGGGAGGTTCCTCCCTGGGCCTTACACATTCCTTTGTGGGGTGCTCTCCGCCGCAGCGTAGGCATGCGAGTTTCCTATGGCACTGGTGACTTGAGTGCCGGAACTGCTGGCATCGGTGATATTAGGCGGGGCCTTTCTTGCCCCGCCAGGCCTCTATTTTGACCCCGGGCATGCAAAGGAGTTCGTCCACTGCGTATATTCCCGGGGTGGTGTTCGGCGATCGCAAGGAAGATGTATCCGGGTCTTCCTTGTTTGGCGCGGATTTGGCGCACGTACTCGGTCTCGAACCCGAGGGCGCACAATTCCGACAGAATCTCTTCCGGGGCCGTGTTTGCCGGCAGGACCCGGAATGCAACTTTGAGGTTTTTCTCTGTCGGGAGCGAGTAGGAGAACCATGGAACGTTCTCGCTTTTTTCTAGTGTGTACAGATATTTCTGTACCGCACGGTATTCTGCTTCCGATTTGGGTGTGAAGCGTACGCCCTGACCGAATGGGCGTGCGTTGGGGACATGGCCGAGTTTGGCTCTAAGCTCCCTAAAGTGGGATGGCCAATTAGGTAGGCGTTTCACAATGAGAGGGGGGTACCTGTTATTGGTTGGTGGCGGTGCGGTGCCTGCCTCTACCGCGACGTCCATCTCCTGGGTGGCGGCTGGTGCTTCCTCGGTGCGGCTGCGGGCCGCGTCGGAGTATTGGCGTGGCCTTGGGCTAGGTTGTGATGTGCGAGGACGCTTGATGTCCTCCCTTGAGGTCTTCCCTCCGCGTCGTCCTCCGAGTCTTCTTCGCGTGGGCGACGAAGGGGGACGGATGGGGATTCGCGTATGATGTTGATGTTGTTTCGCGGCGGCGGGGTCGGTGCGGCGACCTCACGGGTCGCGGCGGCCACGTGGGGTGCGGCATCCATGTGGGACGCGGTAGCCGCGCTGGGCGCCGCGCCCGCGCTGGACGCGGTGCCCGCGCTGGATGCGGCAGCCACGTGGGGCGCAGCGCCCGCGTTGGACGCGGCAGCCACGAGGGGGGCGGCGGCCGCGGAGGCGTCACGGGTCGCGGTCGCGGCACGGGGACCGGAGGCGACTGCACTCGCGGGAGCGGTCTGCGCGACTGAAGGGCGCGCGGTTGGCATCTTCGACGGCAGGGCGCGCGGGCGCGGGGCGTGCGGACCCCCCGGGGACAGTCGGCATGCGGCGGCGTATGACTCGGCGGGTGGCGAGGCTGGGGAGTCCGTGGTGAATCGGGTGGGGCGTCTGTCGGGCATGTCCGAAGACGACCGAGTCGCTGTGAAAGAAAGAAAGAAAGAAAGAAAATACATTTATTTAACCACACACAACAAACTATAAACAAAAGGTAAATATACATAATACAGCATACAAAAAACATACAAAATACAGCATATGCCAGCGATTGTGTGGGACTAAACAGGCTACTACCTCAGCATATTGCTGCACCATAAACACTTATGGTGCAGCGCTGGTATTCTGGCAGCACCTATGAAAAAGGTGACGTCACAGATGTCATATCGACGATTCCACACATTCAGATGTGAATGAATAAGAAAATTGTTGAATGAATATTATATAATAATTATAGTAAGTTTAATAAACGAGCAACAGATATAGGAAAATAAAATTAAACAATTTGTAGGGTACATAATAAAAAAGAAAACTTCAATTATCAACCTTAAGGAAGAGGACATAGACAGACATAAATCTACAATTGGTGACCATCAGTGTGTATAATAAAGCGAGAAATTACTTCAAGATTGCAGTGCTGGTACATAAAACAGGTGTGCCTCCATACAGGTGAGCAAAAACGTAAGGTGAGTGCGCTAACATTGTTTTTTTTTTTGGTGAACGGCCTCATGGTGACACAAGGCCGGTTCTAAGCGCGGCCCTAATAAGGGCCTTTGTTTAAGGCGTCAGTTGGGCGCGTGATCCGTGTGGCGGTGTGTGTGAGATGACCGTTCGCTGCGGGTAAGCGGAGAGCAATGGACCCGTGCCGATACACTCGAGGTCTTCGCACACACCCGCAAGGGTGTGGGGAATCTGCGTCGGGGCAACGGCCCCCTGGCCGAAGTGTCGATCGCCGATCATTAATATGATCGGGCCCTTGTTGTGGGACAGCGTCCCTGGTCTTCTGCGTTGATCCCGCGTGGGAGGCCGTCAAGAGAATGTTCACGCCGCCTCCGCGGTCCGCCCAACCGGGTGAGACCATAGGCGAACCTATGGAAGCCCAGTTAGGCGACGAGCGAGGAGGCGGTAACTTCACGAGGCCCCTCTTCTTTCTTCGCCCGGCAATGCGATACAGCTCCGCTGGGAAATCAGCGGGCGATCAAGCACCACCGGGCCGGGTGATTGATGTAGGTTTGAGCCGGTCATCGAGGTGACCGGCCTTGGGTGGACTGATGTCCAGGGTAGGTGGTGACTCGTAGAGCCCGCGGTGGAGGCCATCTGTGTTTGATCTTCACGCCGCCTCCGCGGTCAGCCCAACCGGGTGAGACCATAGGCGAACCTATGGAAGCCCAGCGAGGTGAACAGCGAGGAGACGGCGATTTCGCGTGGCCCCTCTTCTTTCTTCGCCCGGTAATGCGATTTAGCTCCGCTGGGCATCAGCGGGCGATCGAGTATCACCGGGCCGGTCGAGGTCGTTGGGGCGTGGAGTCTGGTGTGGGGAGGCCGGAGTGGGGAGAGTTCTTCGCGTCGCCGTGCGGTCACTCCCGGCCTTTTTTTATCAGGAGGCCGCGCGTGCCATGGCGCCAGGTCCTGGATATGAGTCCAGGTTGACGTTTTGGTGCGCGCGAACATTCCTGTGCATAGATGGCGAATAAAGTGCTCCAGGCTCTCGACTTGGATCCCTCTGATCCCTCTGGATCGTGGCATTCCTCACGTATCTTGGTGCTTTTACTATGGCGCGGAGTGATAGTGATTGCTGCGCCTCTAGTCGGGCTTGGTTGGAGGCGCTTAGTAGCGGTACCCACGCCGGGGCAGCGTACGTGAGGTGGCTGCGGGTGTAGGTCTTGTAGATGGCTGTATCTATCTATCTAGTAGGGCGCGGGCATGTCTTGCCTTAGCGATGAAGTTTATAAGGTGAGGTCCTAGGGAGAGGTTCCTATCGATGGTGACTCCTAGGTATTTAACCGAGGGGGACCATTGGATATCTGCTTCGTGGAGCTGGAGGGGAGGGGCAGCTGTATCCCCATGGCGATTGCCTGGGTTTTCGCTACGTTCACCGATAGCCTCCATTTGGCAAGCCATTCAGGCAGGAGGTCAAGGACGCGTTGGATTTTCCTGGCCGCGTGTGATGCGCTTAACGCCGAAAAATAGTATGCTGCGTCGTCCGCGTACAGGGCCAGGTGGACGCCTGGTGTTGTCGGGATGTCGTCAGTGTATAGCGAGTAGCAAATCGGGGAGAGGCAGCTACCCTGGGGTACTCCTGGGGTGATGGGCGGCTCCGAGGAAGTGACACCTTCCACTGCCACTTTGAAACACCTGTTTTTGAGAAAAGAGGAGACCACCTGTACGATGCGACGGGGAAGGTTGGTCTTGGAGTTTGTGTAGTAGGCCGTCGTGCCAGACTCTGTCGAACGCCTTCTCCATGTCGAGGGAGACCAGGACGGCTTTCTCGCGCTTGTTAGCGGAGGCCGTCAGGTCGTGTAGTACCCTCGATAGCTGGAGTGTGGTGCTATGTTCCGACCTGAATCCGAATTGTTCTGGGCGTGGGGTGATTCGGGCTTTAATGTGGTGAAGTAGGAGCCTTTCGAACACCTTAGAGAGGGTTGGAAGTAGGGTGATGGGCCGGTAGCTTTCGGGCTTGAGTGAGTTTTTCCCCGGTTTGGGCAGCATGATGACTTGCCCCGTTTTACATTGGTTAGGGAATTCCCCTGTGCAGATGATCCCCGTGAAGAGGCGAGCCACCGCCGCCACTGTTCTGTGGGGGAGGTGCTGCAGCGCTCTGTTCGGTATACCGTCCGCGCCGGGGGCTTTTTTGGGGTTAGTTTTCCTCGTCACCTTGCTGACCATGCCGGGGGAGAAGAAGATAGGGTCTTCATCGGGAAATACCGGAGAGGCCAGGTATTCTCTGAGGTGTTGCTCCACCGTTGAAATATGGCCCATGTTAGTGGGCGGATTTGGTCGGAATTGGTGTTCTAAGTGTTCGGCGAAAATCTGCACGATCCGCTGCTGTGTAGCGGGGTTTCACGTCGGCGTGTAAGAGGGGGCGGATTGGGGCAGGGGTGTTGAAGAGTCGGCGGCACAGGCAGTGAATGGACGGCCAGTCGCCGTCTATGCCGTAGATGTGGTCCTCCCAGCTCTCTGTGGCGTGTGCTTGGATCTCGTTTTTGATTTTTTCCGCTAGGCGGTTTAATTGGGACTTTATTGAGGGGCAGCGGCTAGATTGCCATCTGCGGCGAAGAAGTCTTTTCTGGGCCTGGAGTCCGCGTATGTGCACCGGGATGTCCGCGTTTCTAGGCGGCTGGGTGTGGTCGCATCTGGCTGCAGTAAGGGCGTCCTAAATAGCTGATGTCAGCTCGTCCGTTAGTCGGTCAATGTCCTCTGGGGAACTTATGGGCCGAGAAGGGGTGGTGGTCTCCAGTGTTTCCTGGAAGCGAGTCCAGTCTGTCGTGTGGCGAGGCGTTCCCCATGCTCTGGTAATGGGGTGGGAGGCGATGGTGACAAGCACTGCCAGGTGGTCAGACATCATATGTTCTAGTAGGGTATCCTGGGTAATGAAGCAGTCCATCTCGCGGTGAACGACTATGCCCAGCACGTTGGGTAGGAAGTGGGCTCCGTCTGAGTAGTGGGTCGGGGTTTCTGGGCCACTGACCGTGTACCCGTGGGCTTCGGAGTCGTCGAATAGAAGTCTGCCTAGTCGACAGTAATTGATGGAATTCCATGCCGGATTCTTGCAGTTCAGATCGCCGGCAATGAGTGTTGGGATGGGTGAGTCGAGGAGTTTGTGGATGTCGCCTAGGTCTAGGTAGGGTCCCGGTGGGCGGTATGCCGCGAATAGCAGCAGCTCACTGCCGGAGATGTGAAGTTGCACGCCGAGACCGTACATGGAGTTTAGTTGTTAGGGTGAGATGGGTTGGTGAGCGATGTTTCTTTTTACCAGGACTGCCAGGCCTCTCCAGACCGTGAGCCCCGAGTGCTCGTCCTGACGGAAGTTAAGTTTGTCTGGTGTTGCTAAATGGGTTTCATTGATCAGTGCTACGTCAATTTCTTGTTGGCGTAGCAGGATTCTGAGGAGGGCGACCTTCGGCTTGAGGCCGCGGGCGTTCCAATTCAGAATCCTAAGGGGTTTACCCATAATTAGATATTAGTTTGTACATGCCCCCCAGGATTACTGAGGTCGTCGCCTGCTTGGAGAGCCACCAGGACGTCCTGTAGGACGGTTATGGTGAGGCTGAGGTGGTCTAGGTTCCTACCTGCGGGTTTTTGTTGGGAGGTAGTTGTTTTTGTTGGTACCTCCTTTGTTGGCCGTTGGGGGACCGCATTTGTTGTTGGCGAGTTTGGGGTTGGGAGTGGGGGGGCCGGGGCGGCGGGAATGTCCGCTACCGGTTTTGGGGACGGGTTGGTGGGCGGGGCTGCTGCTGGGGCTGCGGTTGGGGCCGTGGGCGTGGCGGGCTCAGAGGAGGGTTGGGCGCGGTTGGTCTTGCGTCTATTCCTCCTTCTCCTCCTCGTTTGACTTTGCGAGTTCCTTGTTGTCGGAGGGTTCGCGGGTGCCATTAGGGTAGTGGGAGCGTTGGTGCTGGGGGGATCAGCGGGTGCGAGGTCATTACTTACCTCGTTTGGGTTTCTACCGCTGACGGCTACTGTACCTGCGGTCTTGTTGCGTGCCTCCCTGCGGTAGACGGGGCATTTGGCGTGATTGGCGGGGTGAGGTCCGCCGCAATTAATGCAGGTGGGAGGTTCCTTCCTGGGCCTTGCACATTCCTTTACGGGGTGCTCCCCGCCGCAGCGTAGGCATGCGAGTTTCCTGTGGCACTGGTAACTTGAGTGCCGGAACTGCTGGCATCGGTGACATTGGGCGGGGTCTTTCTTGCCCCGCCAGGCCTCTATTTTGACCCCGGGCATGCAGAAGAGTTCGTCCACTGCGTATATTCTCTGGGTGGTGTTCGTCGATCGCTTGACGATCGCAAGGAAGATGCATCCGGGTCTTTCTTGTTTGGCGCGGATTTGGCGCACGTACTCGGTCTCGAACCCGAGGGCGCACAATTCCGACAGAATCTCTTCCGGGGCTGTGTTTGCCGGCAGGCCCCGGATGGCAACTTTTGGGTTCTTCTCGGTCGGGAGCGAGTAGGAGAACCATGCAATGTTCTCGCTTTTTTCTAGTGCGTACAGATATTTCTGTACCGCACGGTATTCTGCTTCAGATTTGGGTGTGAAGCGTACGCCCTGACCGAATGGGCGTGCGTTGGGGACATGGCCGAGTTTGGCTCTAAGCTCCCTAAAGTGGGATGGCCAATTAGGTAGGCGTTTCACAATGAGAGGGGGGTACCTGTTATTGGTTGGTGGCGGTGCGGTGCCTGCCTCTACCGCGACGTCCATCTCCTGGGTGGCGGCTGGTGCTTCCTCGGTGCGGCTGCGGGCTGCGTCGGAGTATTGGCGTGGCCTTGGGCTGGACTGCGATGTGCGAGGACGTTTGATGTCATCCTGGGGTCTTCCCTCCGCGTCGTCCTCCGAGTCTTCTTCGCGTGGGCGACGAAGGGGGACGGATGGGGATTCGCGTATGATGTTAATGTTGTTTCGCGGCGGCGGGGTCGGTGCGGCAACCTCCCGGCGCGGCGGCGGTCACGAGGGGTGCGGCTGCCACGTGGGGGGCGGCGGGCACGCGGGACGCGTTACCCGCGCTGGACGCGGCAGCCACGTGGGGCGCGGAGCCTACGTGGGGTGCGGCAGCCGCGTGGGACGCGGCGCCCGCGCTGGACGCGGCAGCCACGTGGGGCGCGGCGCCTGTTGCGTTCGCGGCACGGGGACCGGAGGTGACCGCACTCGCGGGAGCGGTCTGCGCGACTGAGGGGCGCGCGGTTGGGATCTTCGACGGCAGGGCGCGGGGCGCGCGGTCCCCCCGGCGACAGTCGGTGACGTATGACTCGGCGGGTGGCGAGGCTGGGGAGTCCGTGGTGAATCGGGTGGGGCGTCTGTCGGACATGTCTCGTGTTCGTGATTTTAAGATCGATAGAAGTCTAGTCGTCACGTTACAAACAGTGCTCCGTTTTAAAAATTATTTTCGTATTAAAATATCACCTAATTTTTTGTTTATTTAACTTAATAGTTATATTACAGTGTCAGTTAAAGTTCTCGAGTAATTTTTATCTTCAATTCCTATCGTTAAATAGTGATAAATCCAAAAATAATAACCATAATCATAAAATCAACGTCTAATATTCAAAATGTGCATCCATTGAAGTAAACGCGTAAGTGACAGCATATGCACGGCGCTTACGACCTTTTGGGCACGACTTTGTACTTTGTTCATCGATTGCAAGTAATAACGTTCTACAACAAAGCGAATGCATCCTACTTCAAACGCTGGAATCCGTCGTTAAGGTTAGACTACCATTTACGATCATAACTGCAGCGCTTAATATACAATAAACTTCTTATCGCTGTAAAGCTCGCGATAATGTCTTCAAACACAAAACAATGCGCCGGGTGTCTAAACAAAATAACGAACAAAGAATATTTAACTTGTTTCCTTTGCAAAGACCCTTATGATATGGTCTGTGCTAATATATCAAAGCAACAATTGAATTCAATGGACAAATAGAATAAAAAGAAATGGTCCTGTCCATGTTGCCGTAATAAAGAAAGGAAAGGCGATAATACCAACACCCCTATTGTATCAAAAATTTCCCAACAACGTAATTATGGCGAAGTGTCAGTCTCAGAGGATGGGAGTGTAAATTCCGATACCTGTAGTTCCGTAACACACCGCAAAAAGGAAAACTTATCGCCCCAAACCTTATCTGCGACTTCCTCAATTGACTCGTCTCTCCTGGCAATAATTAGAATGGAAATACAATCATCTATTGAAAGTTCTATGAAAACTATAATAGAAACGATGCTGAAGAAAGATATAATGTCTATTAAAAATGAGATAAGTTCTTTGAATGAACTGAAAATAAGTGTCGAATTTATAAGCGGAGAATACGATCGGATGAAAAACTCTCATGAGGCTTTAGAGGAAAAGGTTAAACTTTTAAATAAGGACAACTCTAAACTAAATAGTAAAGTTGAGGAGCTTTCCAATAGACTAAATTTGCTGGAACAACATTCACGGGAAAGAAATATTGAAATTAACGGCATTCCTGAAAATAAATCTGAAAACCTGGTTTCCACTGTAAAGCAACTATGTTCCACGGTTTCCACGCCTATTCAAAACATAGATGTTATATCATGCACACGTGTACGTAAAATGGACGATTCCAGCAATAGGCCACGTTCAGTCATCATGAAGCTTCCGACTACTAGAATGAGAGACGAAATCCTATCTGCGGTTATGAAGTTCAACAAAGCAAATCCTACTGATAAGCTTCATTCAGGTCACCTTGGTTATGGAGGGGCTAAATCTCCGATCTTCGTCTCAGAGCATCTGGCCCCTTATTACAAAGCTCTTCATGCAGGCACTAGACAAGTTGCCCGGGAGAAGGAGTATAAATACAACTGGATCCGTAATGGTCGTATTTTCGTGCGGAAGAATGATCAGTCGCCAGCAAAACAAATAAAGAACTATGAATCATTAAATCATTTGTAAATCAGACTTGTCATCTTAGTCCGAACATTAAATATTAAAATTCAGGATCTACTACCAAAATTTTAGGGGACTCAAAACAAAAACCAAACAGCTAAATTTGGCTGTGATGTCAACTCACTATGATGTTATAGTTGGCTCGGAAACATGGTTGGATGATGGAGTGAAGGACAGTGAACTCTTCGGTGCAAATTATAATGTTTATAGAAGAGACCGTTGCACTAGCGGAATATCTGGAAAAACTGGTGGAGGTGTTGTAGTGGCTGTTGCAAAATCTCTCCAATCTAAAAGAGTAGAACACTTTGAAAGTCTCTGCGAAGATCTTTGGGTCTCAGTTAAGTTTAAAACATGTAGTAGTAATGTTAAAGAAATTCTGTTTTGCGCTCTTTACTTACCTCCTCCAGTAACATCTTCGTCTCTTAACTCTTTTATAGAAAATTGTAACCTTGTCATGCAGTCTCACTCTGGAGATATTGTTATTTTGGGCGATTTTAATTTGGGATTTATAGACTGGCATTGTGACGTAACCAATCAGTCTTATTTGACGCCTCTTAATTATAATTGTAATTTAGGTTACATGTTTGTAGATTTTATGTCATTAAACAATCTGGTTCAATATAACTCCGTAAGAAATCAAAATAATCGGACTTTGGATTTGGTATTGTGCAATTTAAAAGGAGTGATTGTATAGTCCTGCGATGATCCACTTATCAAGTTAGATTCACATCATCCAGCCCTTGAGATTGAATTAGTGATAAAGAGACTAAAGAGCAACATAATTAATAAACCATTTGCAACTCATAACTTTAGAAAAGCAGACTATACTATCATAAATTCAAAGTTAAGTAAGATTGACTGGGTCTCTGAACTATCGTCTTGTAAGGATGTCAATCTCGCTGTTGCCATATTCTATGATTTGCTCTACTTGGTTATTGAATCCACGGTTCCTAAAACTAAACCACGAAACCTAAAATTTCCCTCTTGGTTTACTCGTAACCTTATAGCTTTAATATGTGAAAGAGATAAAATTCGAAGTTGATATAAGAAATACAAAAATCCAAGAGATCATACAGAATTACTACTATGTAACAAACGAGTCAAGTCATTGATGGCTTCATGTTACTCCGATTATATAGGCGATACAGAAAAATCTGTGCATAGTAATCCAAAAAAATTTTGGTCATTTATAAAACAGCAGCGAGGGGATACCTCGGACTTACCGGCGGAGATGTTTCTTAATGATCAAGTAGCTTCAACGGGGGAGGACATTTGTAGCCTTTTTGCCGCACAGTTTTCTTCAGTATTTTCCTCGTCTAATGACCGACCAGCGTCAACCCCTATTGCACAAGATCATTATCCCCAACTCTCGCTAAGTGGCGTAGCAATTACGGAAGAAATCCTGACAAAACTGCTGAAATCGGTGGACATAAGCAAAGGGGCTGGACCGGATGGAATTCCGCCATATTTTATTAAAATGACTTTTAAGCAACTGGCACTTCCTTTAACATTTCTCTTTCAGAAATCAATTGATAATAGTACTTTTCCCACCCAATGGAAAATCGCAAATGTCATTCCAATTTATAAAAAAGGTGAGAAAAGTCTATCTCTATATCATCACGCCAGATCCCTTACGGGGTAGGCAGAGAGTACAGAGTTCCAACAGGCTCTTTCCTTACATACCTCTCTGGCTTCCTCTACTCTCATAATTCGTCTCATACACGCTCGCCGGTTACGGAGACTCCTGACTTGTCCTTCAGATAAGACCCGGTCTATTTGGTCATGGTAAGATAGTCTAGGTCTTCCCCGGTACCTACATCCTTCCACTTTCGCGTTGTATATCAGTTTTGTCATTCTTTCTTCGGACATTCTTTCTATATGCCCGAACCAACGGAGCATACCCTTTCTCATCTTTACACCGATATTCTCTTTCATACCTATTTGCTTTCTTACTACGCTGTTGCGAATACGGTCGGTCAGCTTCACTCCGCACATCTTCCGCAGAGCTCGCATTTCTACCGCATTTATCCTACTTTCATTCTCCTTCTTACATACCCAGCTCTCGCTGCCATATAACAGCGTTGGGACAAGCACTCCATTATGTATGGCCAGCTGCGCTTTTCGGCTTAAGTGCCGGCTCCCAAGTAGCTTTCCCATCGCGCCATTCACTCTGTTCCCTGCACTCACTCTTCTCTCTATGTCAGCGGTGTATTTTCCATCCTTACTGAATGCGCATCCAAGATATACAAACTCATTCACTTGCTCCAGCACATCGTTCCCAACCACAATCCTTGCATTCGTTCTGGTTTCTTCCCGTTCAAAAACCATAATTTTGGTTTTCTTCACATTCAAATGTAAGCCATTTTTCATGCAGTCGTCTTTCATAACTGTGACTAGTGATTGCAGATCAGTGGCTGTTGGCGCTATCAAAACCGCGTCATCTGCATATAGTAGATGATTTACCACTAGATCACTCATTTGTACACCTTCATTCATCGCTTTCAGTCTTTGAAGACTTTTATCCAAATATATTATAAACAGTCTAGCGGACAACACGCAACCCTGCTTGACGCCGATTTCAACGTCAAACCAGGGTGACATGTTACCACCCACCCGTACGCATGCCTTGCAGTCCACATAGGTGGACTGGACGGCCCGCAGCAGAGTGCCATTTATACCATACTCAGGCAAAATGTCCCAAAGTCTCTTTCGCACAACTCTATCAAACGCCTTCTCCAGATCCACAAAACCGCAGAAAACCTTCCGGCCCACTGCCAGATGCTTCTCTACGATGTTGCGAAGGGAGAAAACTTGATCCGAACATCCTCTTCCGGACCTGAAACCCCCTTGAGAAAAGTAATATCGAAAACTATCGGCCAGTGTCCATTTTAAGCATTTTTCCAAAACTATTGGAAAAAATTGTATGCTCAACTCTTACAAAGCACTTTGAAACGTTTCTCTCAAATTTCCAACACGGCTTTCGTAAACATAAATCAACCCTCACTAATCTTATGAACTATGTCACAGACCTTATAAATGGGGTTGATAATCAAATTCAAATGGATTCCATATACATCGATTCTAGCAGTGCCTTTGACAGGGTAAATCATGGTATATTATTATGTAAACTCAAAAACTATGGTATTCATGGAAATTTGTTAAACTGGGTCCAATCTTACATCAAAAATAGAATCCAACGGGTGACGGCTCTTGGTTTTAGCTCATTGCCTTTTGAACCTTCGTCTGGTGTACCGCAAGGTTCTCATCTTGGCCCAATCTTGTTCCTGGCTTTCATAAATGACATATCGGACGGCATCAATACCAGTAATTGTTCTATCTTTGCAGATGACGTTAAACTTTATAAAAGTATTAGAACACAAAATGATATTAACCTCCTTCAAGCTGATCTTGATTCTATAAGTGAATGGTGTAAATTAAATGGTATGAATTTGAATGCATCAAAATGTCTCCACATAAAGTTTACAAAAAACAGAAATGTTTTCTCATCTAGATATAGCATTTCCGGAGATTATCTCCAAGAATGCACATCAGTTCGGGATCTTGGAGTCACCCTTGATAAGAAGTTGAGTTTTATAGAGCATATAGACAAGACAATTAGAAAATCTTGGCAGATGCTAGGTTTCGTAAAACGTTCATGTAGGGACTTCAGGAATCCTAGTTCCATACTCGTCTTGTACAATTCGTTGATCCGCAGTCACCTCGAATACCTATCTCCAATCTGGAATCCACAGTATAAAGTTCATTGTGACAGAATTGAGCGGATCCAACGAAATTTTACAAAATTTCTTGCATTCAGGGACCCTAGTTGTCCCTACAGGGCCTGCTATATGATAAGGCTTCGTCATTTTCAAATGGAATCCCTTGAGACCAGACGCAAAATTAGTGATCTTTCTACCCTACATAAACTCATACATGGCGGCATACTGTCGTCGGAAGCATTAGCTTCCGTCCAAATCACAGTCCCCCGTAATATGCCAAGACACCCTATCAGAAATACATTTACTCTACCGAGATACAAAACAAATCTGAAGAAGAATGCCCCTCTAAACCGACTATTAGACACATATAATAGATTGAACTGTGCTGACGATATTGTCATCTTTCACCTTACTGACATGCGTAAATTTATTAAAATTTGTTCTTTATTTTATAAATTGACTTCTTCAAATTAAAATTATAAAAATTAATTCGAATTCTTTTCCCAGCTTTATTTTTATTTTATTGTTATATATATTATAATTTTATAAATTTGGTAATTCTTAATTATACTATTTATTATCTTTATCTTTAACTTGATGACTAATTTTGATTTATTTCTTAAAAATGTTGTATACACCTGTAGAGATTTAACACTTTGTCTCATTCCTGTTGTATTTTTTATTTTATTTTAAATGTTTAGTGTTAAGTTGATGGTGTAGCTACTTTAAATAAATAAATAAATAAATGTCCGAAGACGACCGAGTCGCTGTGAACGGCCTCAATCAGCTGTCAGTCGATCGTCTAAGCAAGTCGAGGCGGAAGATCTCAACCGTTTTAGATTGCCAGACGATGTTAGAATGCCTCAATCCGAGCGTACGACTCCTACCACACCGAAGCCAATCGGGCCCGGATACGCGCCTCACAACGTAAAGCGTCGTGTCGCGGAGGTCCGGGAGGATCGTTGGGGTGACTTCCTAGAGGGCCTCACGCCATCGCATCTGGCTTACTGGAAGCCTTAAATCCGACTGGCATGCCCCCGCTGTCCCGCCCCTCAGGCGCAACCCCAGCCTTCGACGACGACGAAAAGGCCGAGCTTCTCACCGACACCCTTGAGAGCCCAGCTCTCTGCTCGTTGACCCAAACCATGTCGACATGGTCGACAGGGAAGTCGAGCGCAGGACTGAATCGACTGAATCGCGTACTGAAATGCTTGCCTGCCCAACTCATCTGCCTCTTAGTGGCCATCCTGAATGCCGCCATAACAAACTGCATCTTCCCCACTCAGTGGAAGGAAGCCGAATTCATAGGCATTGCCAAGCCCGGCAAACCTCGTGATCACCCCACGAGCTACCTATTAGTCTCCTCAATTCCCTTGCTAAGGTCTACGAGCGCCTACTTCTGGTGAGATTCAAAGATTTTGTAATGTCCAGGGGTATCCTCATCAACTATCAGTTCGGCTTTCGAGCCAAACACTCTTGCGACCACCAAGTGCACCGCATCACGGAGCACATCCTCACCGGTCTTGTGTGTCTTGTCAGTGACAAATCTCGCGAAGGACACGCAAAATCAGCCTTCACTGAAGATAACATCATTGCTGTGAGACAACTAATTCTCGAAGATCGTCATGTGACGTATCGAGGGATAGAGGCTCTATTAGGCATCTCAGGGACAACCATTCAGAAGATCTTGCATGAAGCGTTTGGTGTGAGAAAGCTAGTTTGCCGTTACTGCATCTGCTTTCCGACGATCACAAGGCGGCCCGCGTCAGATGGTGTAAGAAAACTCTGCAAAGGTTCAACCGAGGAGAGTCAAATCACGTCTACGACATCATCAGTGGTGACGAATCTTGGATCTATGCCTACGATCCTGATTCCAAACAACAATCTACAATCTGGGTCTTTCAAGACGAGCCAAAGCCGACTAAAGTTGTTCGTTCTCGAAGCACTCCAAAGAAGATGGTGGCCACGATCGTTGGAAAAACCGGCCATGTTGCGACTGTTGCACTTGAAGATCGTAGAACGGTTAACGCAGAGTGGTATACCACAGTTTGTTTACCACAAGTCATCGCCGAACTTCGAAAATCTAACTCAAAGCGACGCATCATCCTGCACCACGACAACGCAAGCTCACACAGCGCTCGTCAGACGATTGAGTATTTGAAGCAGGAAAAAGTAGAAATTCTTGACTATCCTCCATACAGTCCTGACCTAAGCCCTAACGATTTCTTTACATTTCCTAAAATTAAGAAAAGTCTTCGTGGTCAAAGGTTCCAATCCGGTGAAGAAGCAGTCGACGCTTTCAAGTCAGCCATTTTGAACACCCCCACTTTAGAGTGGAATAAATGTTATAATAACTGGTTTGAGCGAATGGAAAAGTGTATTAAGCTACGTGGTGAATACTTTGAAAAAAAATAAAAAGTACTATAAGGTTCATCATAATGAACGACGAATTCTCAAGGAAAGGTAAATGTTAAAAATACTAGCATTTAATTCCTTAATCTTATACTAAGCTGCTTTAAAAATCAACCATTGTTTCGATGTTGTTTACAGATTTTATAAAAAATTCGAAATTCCTGGTGTCCTGGGTTGTGTTGATGGTACCCTGCTATCCATGATACGACCCAAGGAACATGAGGAAAGATACTATTGCCGAAAAGGATATCATGCTAGAAATGTCCTCATTGTAAGTACCACATATGTATGTCTAGATGTGACAAGTTAATTGCTTAAATTCACCTCTCAATGAGTAAATGTAGTGGTTAATACCCAAAATCATTACAAGAGGCCTCATATATGATAGATAAGAAGAATTAATAGTATACTATTGCTGTGATATTACTACTTGTACCAGATTAATGATGCAGATCTTAACGTCTTGCATGTGGATGTTACTTTTGAAGGTGCAACACATGATAGTTTTGTGTTTTCTAATACAAGAAAAAAGGAGCATTAAGAACATTTAAATAATAATGGAGAAATAGTATACTTACTAGGTATGTTATTATTTAAAATATTCACTTAATTTCTATCTATCATTATCATCATGCCACATCCCTTGCGGGACTGGCAGAGAGCATAGATTTCCAATAGGTTCTTTCCTTGCATATCTCTCTGGCTTCCTCCACTCTCATAGTTCATGTCAAACACGCTCGCCAGTTACAGAGACTCTTGGCTTGCAATTCAGATAAGACACTATTTGGTCATGGTAATATAGTCTTAGGTAAATTAATTTCATATTAAATTAAGGACTAGACATATTTAAGCTATGTATCCTTAATGATTCCAGGTGACTCAGGATATCCTCAAAGGCCATATTTAATGACTCCGTTCAATAATCTCGAAGCTGGTACTCCGGAGTGTCATTACAATAATTTGCACTGCAGTACTCGGAACAGTGTGGAGAGGACAATTGGGATCTCGAAAGGGCGGTTCAGATGCCTCTTAGTCCACAGGGTGATGCATTATGACCCTACAATGGTTGGGAAGATAGTGATAGCTTGCTATGTTTTACACAATATGTGTAATCGAGCAGGGCTGCCAGCTCCCAAGTTAAACCAAAGTGAAATTGATGAAGAAACTAGGTTACTTGACATCCTAACACAGCAAGTGGGCCATGATGATTTAGTCAGTAGGAGAGATTTAGTCAATCAATTATGGCGAGCATGTGATACCTAAATATGTTTTTCCCTTTGTTCAGATGTTTAAAACAGGTTTAGGTAGGTATTTGCTGACCATGATTGGTTAACCAATCCTAATTAACACAAAATTGTATTAGCTGCCAGATTTAAATATTGAAATAAGATAATATTTTTACCTACCCCATAAGAGACCTGGGGTGATGATATAGATAGAATTTTATTATAATTACAACGGTGCGTGTTTTTAGGTAGGTACATAACGAATAGAATAAAAATATAAAGTCGATTTTTTACTTGAGTAGCGATTTTTTGAGTTATTTAACAATAAAAACACTGAAAAATACAGTTAAGTGGAGTTCGTCACTGATTCGTATAAGTTTCAGCAACAATATTGTAGCTTTTGGATGTGACAGATAAAACCGAGGCTGTAGGCGAACCCGACGCTGTTGTTTCTTAGGGAATACCAACCTAAATGTATAAGGAACTGTCAATTTGCTCGACGTTGAGTAGTTCTAGCTGACGGCCGTCACAGCCTTGAGCGCTAGTGTCGCTCGTCGTAAGTTAGTGAAAACCAAGTTCAAGTTTCGCCGCTGCGGCAGCGCTGCGCTCACGGCTGTTTTCTTAGAGATTAGCATTGCTGGCGTAATATAGGTAATTATATCGGCTCTCAATATGAATAACATTGTAACTCAATATGTCATGTTTTCAGGACAGCCGTTTTAAGTTATATAATTTTTCTATCTCTATCTATATCATCACGTCAGATCCCTTGCGGGTTAGGCGGAGAGTACAAAGTTCCGACAGGTTCTTTCCTTACATACCTCTCTGGCTTCCTCCACTCTCATAGTTCTTCTCATACACAATTTTTTTAAATTGTAGCTGCTGGTACCTTAAACCAGCAGTTACAATTAAAAAAATAAAAATTATAGGTGTAATAGTACTGATTTTATGTGCTCTTTCAAATGGTATGAATGTCGATTTGATAAAACTATTATTGCAAGTATGATTTATCAAGTTATACAATGTACAATTTTTTAACATACTTATTATGAAAATCATTGTAACTTACAGTACAATGCAGTCATGTCAAAATTTCAATATATTTTTCAGTGAATAACATTGCATCTTTTATGACAATTACACAAAAATTGGTTGATCACACGAAAGAGGACCTGGCAATAAATCATTCAATTAAAAACAAATGAAAAACGAATTTAAAGTTTTTAAGCCGTGTACTTGACAAAATGTCTTATTTGGTCATTTTCTTTTTATTTCCATTAAAATGAAGTAGAGAGATTTACATCGCTAAGAAAAATTAAAACAGTTTCCATAGCCTTCAGTTCCCCTTTCGTCTATCACAAATATATAAATGAAGCTATTCAAGTCCCTGTATTTGCTTTGAGTGCTTGAATGCAAACTTTTAATAGTACGAGAGCTAGCAACGTCGGGAAAACAAGAATTTCAGGTAAGCCAGTTTTTAAATATGCTACCTCTCTCACTCTTTCGGACGTCATACGGGCTATCTGGCTGGCGGTAGGGGTTGCGTTCATCAGTGCGCATCGTACCTGTACAGGTAAAATATCAATTTTTCGAAGAATTTTAAGGATTAATTTTTTTTCATTATTTTAATTGAACTTTTAGCAACATTATTAAAACTACGATGGTTTTTACACAGACTAAATAGATTTATTCAAGTTAATTACAGAATAGACAAAAGAACAATCTTGCATACATTATACTAGATGTCGCTAGTAGATATTAATATATTATTTTGATATACATATTTAACACACTCCCTTATCAAAATAATTGACATAAAGCTTATTATTAGAAATACAGTATAGTAAACAAGTTTTAATTTATAAGATTAACACCTAACTCTTTAACAAAATGATAATGTTTTTCACAACATAAACTTTTTGTCAATATATCCGCAGGCATATCATTTGTGTTTAAGTATTCTATTGTTATATAATTATTTTCAACAGCTTCTCTAACAAAATGGAATGTAACATCAATATGCTTGCTTCTTTTGTGGAAAACACTATGTTTAGTTAACAACTGTGCGCTCTGGTTGTCATTATATAACAGAATAGGTGACTCATCTCTGCATTTCATTTATAATAACAGGTTTCTTAAATAAATAGCTTCCTTACTTGCCTCAAACATAGCCTTATATTCGGCTTCTGTACTAGATAAGGCTATTGTTATTTGTTTTTTAAATTCAAATGAGATGACGCTACCTGACATTTTAAACATAAATCCTGTATAAGACTTACGATCTACACATCGGCATAGCCTATTACATCTAAGTCATCTTTGACATATTTTAAACCAAAATGTTTAGTTTTTTGTAAATACTTTAAAATTCGTTTTACATGTTTCCAGTGTGATTCATTATAGTTGTTATTAAACTTACTTAAGTAACAAACAGAATAGAATATATCTGGCCGGGTCAACATTGATAAATAAAGCAAACTACCAAATAATTGCTGGTAAGGAAACTGAGTACAGCAAGTATCACCCTTTTTAAGTTTTAAATTTACCTCCATTGGTGTACTGACGGGTTTACAATTTTTCATTTTAAACTTATTCAACAAATGATCAACAAATTGTTCCTGGTCTACAAATTCTTACCTTTTTGCCTTCTGACCTGACCCTCATACCCAAGCATTGTCTAATATCTCCCAAGTCTTTCAATTTAAATTTAGATTTTAATTCTGTCTTAAGATATTCAGTTTCTTTCTTACAATTAGAAAAAATAAAGAAATCATCTACAAACAAAGCTATGTATGTTCTAGTAGTATTAGTTTGTTTTAAAAATAGACAAGGTTCATCTACTGACTTCTTATATCCTAAAGATTGTAAACAATCATCTACACGCTTATACCATGCCCTAGCTGATTTTTTCAATCCATAGATTGCTCTCTTAAGTTTCAACACTTTGTTCTCCCTATCATGACATTCAAAATTCTCAGGTAAGCACATGTACACATCTTCATTTAAATGCCCATTTTGTGTGCTGTGGTTACACCTAGGTGAGTTATATCTAGATTATATTTGACACACAAAGCAAACAATAGTCTTATTGTTGAATGACGAACAACGGGAGAAAAGGTTTCTGTATAGTATATACCTGCTTTCTGTGTTAATCCTTTGGCAACTAGCCGAGCACGATACCTTATATTATCAATCACTATCTATTTTCTTTTTGAATACCCACTTACACTTAACCACGGTAGCTTTCTTTGGTTTGCCCACTATTACCCAAGCTTCATTTTCTTTAAATGATTTCAATTCCTCTTGCATAGCTATACACCATTCCTTTGATTCTTGTCCATTTAATCTATCTATCTATCTATCTATATCATCACGCCAGCTCCCTCGCGGGGTAGGCAGAGAGTACAGAGTTCCAACAGTTGTCCATTTAAAGCCTTTTCATATGTTATAAACTGGTCTCCACATGGTTCTGTATCTGTCTCGACACACACATTACTGTAACCAAACCTGTCAGGCCTTTTTCTTTCTCTTGTTTATCTAATTGTTCATTCTGCAAATTTTTTAACTCCCTTACTGCTACAACATCATGAAATTCATCAACAGAACTATAATTTGAGTCGGATTCTTCTTCTATATAGGTACTGTCATTTCCACTCTTCTCTGTACTAGATGATAATTCAGAGTCTGAGTCATCATCTCTTAGCTGGTCAGATGGTGAATTGTTGTTTTTATGTACCTCAGCTTGCATTATTTCTGAATTGTACTGCTCAATAATAGTGACATCCCTGTTTGTTATAAACTTATTGGTTTCTAGGTTATATAGCCTGTATCCCTTTACATTTTCATCGTATCCAACTAAATAATGTTGCTCGGCTTTTTTATCCCATTTAAACCTTTTTTCCTTAGGAATGTGGGCCATAACTGTACTTCCGAACACTCTTATATGACTGACATTTGGTTTACAGCCAGTCCAAAGCTCATAGGTAGTTTTTTTGTTTAACCCTGAAGCTATTGTTCTATTTTTTAGATACACTGCTGTGTGAACTGCTTCAGCCCAAAACTGCTTATGGAACTTTGCATCATAGAGCAAACATGACCGAGATATAAAAATTAGTTTTCAGAAAAAAAAAATATTGGTATTAAACATCGTGGGTCTGGGGGTCGGGAAGTGGTGGTGCCGAGTGTATGGGGGAGGGGCCCTGGAATTTGTCGATTTCCTCGAAAATTTGGAGTATCATATTTTTGTTCTCCTTTTTGAGGCTGTTGCCTTCTATAAGGAGCTTCCTGGTAGATTTGAGTTTTTCTTTGACAAATACTCTGAAGGAGTCAGTCTGGAGGTCGTCTATGTCTCGGTATATAATTATATTTTTGAAAGAACGCACACCCAAACTTTAGTATTGTTCCGGTGTCGTGGATGAGTTGAGTATAACACACAACAACAAGTGCTACCCATACCTGTGTGATTTTTTTGAATCGAATGGCCTATTTCCAAGCATTAGACAAAGCAGGCGGTCATCTAAGGTGGGAGAAGAAGCTGGGATCTCTGTCGGGAGCTACCAGAGAGGCCAGGTACTCTCTGAGATGCTGCTCCACCGCTGACACATGATCCATGTTAGTGGACGGATTCGGTCAGATTTGATGTTCTAGGTGTTCGGCGAAAATCTCTGCACGATCCGCTGCTAAGTAGCGGGGTTTCCCGTCGGCGTGTATGAGGGGGCGGACCGGGGCAGGGATGTTTGAGAGTCGGCGGTGAATGGACGGCCAGTCGCCGTCTATGTCGCAGATATGGTCCTCCCAGCTCTCAGTGGCATGTGTTTGGGTTTCGGTCTTGATCTTTTCCGTTAATCGGTTTAGTTTTAGTAAGGGGCATCGGCTGGTCTGCCATCTGCGGCGTAGGAGCCTTTTCTGGGCCAGGAGTCCACGGATGTGCACCGGGATGTCCGCCTTCCTGGGGGCTGGGCGTGGTCACGAACACTGGCAGATGGTCTGACATCATGTGTGATGAGAATGAATGAGGCAGTCTAGCCCGCACTGAACGATTATGTCTAGCACGTTGGGCAAGAAGTGGACTATTTCCGAGTAGTGAGTTGGGGTTTCTGGACCGCTGACCCGTGGGTTTCGGAATCATTGAACAGGCGTCTGCCTGATCGACAGAAATTGGCGATGTTCCATGCCGGGTCGAGGTGCGGTCCTGGTGGGCGGTATGCTGCGAATAGCCGCAGCTTACTGCCGGAGATGTAAAGTTATACGCCGAGACCGTACATAGAATTTAGTTGTTGAGGTGATGGGTTGGTTTCCTTTTGACCTCCAGACCATGTGCCCTGAGTGCTCGCCCTGGCGGTAGGTGTGGTAGCCTGGGAAGTTTAGTTTATCTGGTGGGGCTAAATGGGTTTCGTTAATTAGTGCTACGTCAATGTCTTGTTGGTGTAGCAGGACTCTGAGGAGGGCGGCCTTCGGCTTGAGGCCTCGGGCGTTCCAGTTCAGAATCCTAAGGGGTTTGTCCATAGTTGGTTATCAATTTGGTCATGCCTCCCAGTATCACTGGGACGGGGTCGTTTCCTGCCTGAAGAGCCACCAATACGTCCTGTATGGTGGCGTCTAGGTTTCTGCCCGTGGGCTTTTGTTAGGAGGTTGTTGTCTTATTTTGGTGCCTCCTTCGCTGATTTTGGGGGCAATTTGGGGGCCGCATTTGTTAGTGGCGGAGTTGGCGATGGAAGGGGGGGGGGGGAGTATCCGCTTCCGATTTTGGGTGAAGTGTAACACGGTAACACCGGGTTATATTAAAACGCGTCTGACTGTTTCTAGTGCTTACTCTAAATAATACTTCACCTTAAACATACTTACCTTATGCTACGTTATCTTGAGTAAACCTATGTTACACTAAAGTACACCCCGGAACGTAGATTTAAAAAAAATCGAAAAAGTTTTTTTTTTTAAATGAGTACAATAACAATATAACATAACCTATGAGACAGCTTAGTTCCATCCTTATGAATAATTTCATATTTGTTATTTTTCATAATTTTCACGTTAGGTCCCAAATCATCCATTACAGTATATGGGCCTTCAAATATTTTTTCTAACTTATGTCTATTTTCATTTTTAACTAACACTAAATCATTTTTCTTATAGACGATAGAATTACATTTCTTATCATATCCCTCTTTTCTCTTTTCCTTACTTTGAACTAAATTATTCCCAGCATCTTTAAGTGCTACTTTTAATCTATATTTTAAATCTAAAGCATAATCATCTGGATTATATAGTGGATCCACAATACTACCTAAATTGTTTGGAATTTTACACGGTTTTCCAAAAACCAGTTCGAAAGGCGCGTATTTCGTCTCAGTATGGACAGTATTATTATAACTGTAACACCAAAAAGGTATCTAGTGAGACCAATTATAACCATTGTTACCACAGTAAGTTCTTAAAAATGTGTACGGGAGCGAGCAGTGGACTGTAAGGGCTGCTATGCTGGATCGTTGCTGTACTCCCGTGTCTGTTTTGCTGGTTCAGTAACAAGGCTGGTAGGCTTGAACTGGTCTTTATTGGCGAGACAATTCGCTTACAATTTAGATAGTGACTGAATACAATAATGAACTGAACTGAAACTCGAACTGACACTGGCATACAATACTGAATCTGCGCCGACTTATATACGATTTTGTCTTTAGAAAATGTAGATCCTCTGATTGGCCGACTAATCTAAGCTACGTTTCTAAGGCGCCGCTCGAACGGATGCGACGCAGCGCGGCGGTCGACCAATCATAGGAGCTTCTTTTCTCTCAGCCCCAGCGCACCACGTCGCCCGGCCGGCTTGCTCGAACGAGTGCATTGCTAGGTACATGGTGGTCCGTCGTTCTGCACAAAATGCTTCCAAATGCTTATGAGCATTTCTAAGTGACCCGATTGATTGGTGGTGATATGCTGTCGATGTTAGTTTTTGTATTCCTAAAAGCTTACAAACTGCTATCATAGTTACAGAAATAAATTCTGAACCTCTATCTGTCGCAATACAATTCGGTGTACCAAAACGAAGAATAAAATTTTCAACAATCGCTTGAGCAACACTTGCAGATTCCTTATTCTGAATAGAATATGCTTCTATGAATTTGGTTAATTCACATTGGATAGTAACAATATAACATTTCCCATCTTCATCTCTATCTAACGGGCCTACTAAATCTAAAAATATTTTTTGGAACGCAGTTGTTGCTGTCGTAGTAATTGTCATAGGTTGTTTGGTAAATCTACTATATTTAGTCTTTTGACATGTAGTTCACTTATTTACAAAGTCATATATATCTTTTTCAAGACCTGGCCAAAAATAATGTCTTTGTATGTTATTAGTCATCCTTCGCAAACCTGCATGACCACTGGTGGGCAATATATGAAAATCATGTAAAATAAAGTTATAAGTCTTTTCATCATTAATTCGTTCTACACCTCTAAGAACACATACTCGTGGTCCGGACCACATTTTTAATGATTGGAGCTCCTTACATAATCCTTTTATAAAATCTTCATTTGCTTTATTTCGAATAATACATAGTTTCTTTATATTTATCTTTTCACAAAATTTCTCTAACTTCGTCTCAAATTCGGCTCGCGAAAAATGTGCTCTAAAGTTAAGATTTACATATAATACCATTTTACTAGGAACAAACGCAAAACATTCATCTTCTAGACTAATTGGATTATTTTGTCTAAGTGTATCTATCTTATCTCTCTTTTCTTAAACCATTTCTTCAACCAACCAACCAAACAACCACCACACCTCTTAGTTTATCAGTCAGTTCTGGCTGTGCCTTGCGCGCGTTCGGTCGTGTCGCTGCGCTGCCCGCCCGCTCGCTATTTTCGTATTTACGTACGTATTAGATTTCGACTTGCTCTGTTGGAAACGCCTGCGCTTGCGTGGAGTGGTGATCTCGCCGGCTCGATATACGTGTATACGTACATATATACGGGCTTGCGACATTATTTCCCCGCGTCTGGCTCGCGCGTAGCAACAAGGCGAGCCGATAGGTAGACACGCCGTTCTGACGGCGGTCGGCCTTCCCGCGTTTTCGTAACGGTCGTTTTCCGAGACCTACGTGGTTTGTCGCGGCTGTGCTTACGTGTTTTGTGCTTGCGTGTTTACGTAATTGCATTCGCTGTGCGTATGGTTTTGCGTCTCGTGTAGGTACGGTTCGCGTATCGCCCGGTGTGACCAACTACGTGGGTTGCTAGGCAGCCACGTCGGTTAACGGCGCGGCCGGCCCTCCCGCGGTTTTTTTTCTCATCGGTTATTTTCATAACGGTTTTCAATATTAGTGTTGTATTGTAAATCCACGTCTTTTGTCCGTTCGTGATAAGTCCGGTGGACGCCTAGCGGTGTCGTAAGCCGGGCTTGAGCGGGACCCGAGCGCTCGCCTCCCTCCTTCAGAGGGCGGCCAACTCGGAAGGGCTTGAGCTCTGGCCTTGGGGGCTTCCCTAGTCAGGGCTCTTGATTACGCCAGGACCCTACCTTAACCCATCCTGCTATCCTATTCTCCGTGCGGCGGTTCTCTTCGCCCCGGAGCAGTTAGGGTTTGGTGCCGCCCGTTCGCCCCTAAGGCGAAGGGGCACACCGCGTCTCCCCGGTAGTGCCACCCCCCCCGCCGCCAGTCGGTGGGGGATCAGGGCATCCCTCACGCCCGGGTCTTAGGGCCCTATTTTAGTTCACTCGCCCTGCCATTTCCCTTCTGGAAATGGCCGAAGATTTCCCTCCTGAGTTCGTCCGGGACCTAACCAGGTACATCGTCCAACATTGCCCGGACATAGTCCGGGAATTCAGGGCGACGTACTCGCCCGCCTCGCCCGACGCGTCGCCCGCGCGCGCGTCGGCCCCCGGCCCCGCGCACCCCGCGCCTTCTGCGCGCCCCGCGACTCCGTTCGCCGCGCCGCGAACTGATTTAGTTGCGCCGCCCCAGACCCCTGCCGACCGCCCCGTCTCGCCATGCGGGTCCGAGCCTCTCTCGGACTCGGATATGGAGGTCGAGCGCGCGTCCGCGCGACGCGCCGCCCCCGTCCGGTCCCCGTCCCCGTCGCTCTCGTCGGAGGACGATTTCGTTCCCATTGCTAATGGGAAGCGGGCGCGCAAACCGCGCGACTCGCCGCCGCCCAAAATTCAAAAGGCCGGAAACGTTTCCGTTTCTCCAGGCCCCTCCGGCCCCCGGCCGTCACCGTCTCCCGACGCGGCCGCGAGGGCCTCCCCCCTCGCGCGCCCCCCGCACGTCCGAACATCACTCCCCCGCCGCTTGTCATTCAGGACAAGAGCGCCTGGGAGCGCATCTCTAAGGCGATTTATAATCGCCAAATCAACTACACGCACGCGCGTTCCACCGCGCAAGGCATAGCCGTCAAGGTGGCGTCCTCGGACGACCATCGACGGCTATCCGCGTTCCTGCGATCAAACAAGATCGCTTATCACACATACACCCTGGAGGAGGAAAGGGAGCTCAGGGTAGTAATCCGCGGTGTCCCTAGGGAGCTGGACACCGCCGTCATCAAGGCCGACCTCCAGTCCCAGGACCTTCCTGTGCGCCAGGTGCACAGAATGGTCAATGGGCGCTCCAAGGAGGCGTATGACATGGTGCTGGTCGTCCTCGACCGCACCGAGTCCGGCCGTAGGGTCTTCGACCTGAAGGCCGTGTGCTATATATCTGGCCTCTCCGTGGAGGCCCCCCACAAACGTGGCACGCCCGGGCAGTGCCACAACTGCCAGCTATACGGGCACTCTGCCCGTAACTGTCACGCGCGCCCTCGATGCGTTAAGTGCATCGGAGACCACGCGACGTCCCAGTGCGCCCGTTCGAAGGAGACGGCGGCCGATATTCTAAAAAGGTCATTGTCAAACGCACCAGTTTTAGACTACCCAAATTTTTTGCCAGAAAATGAATTTATTTTGCAAACTGATAGTTCAAATTATGCACTAGGATGTGTTTTAAGTAATTCAAATGGAAAACCAATTGCTTATGCTAGTAGAAATTTGAATAAATCTGAATTAAATTATGCAACTATTGAAAAAGAACTTTTAGCGATTTTTTGGTCCGTAACACATTTTAACCCTTTTTATATGGTAGAAAATTTACTATTAGAACCGATCATAGACCACTGATATATTTGTTTAATATGTCAAACCCTTCAAGTCGCTTAACTAAATTTCGTTTAGCGTTGGAGGAATATGATTTCAAAGTAGAATACGTAAAACGAAAGGAAAATGTAGTTGCAGACGCTTTATCAAGAATCGTTATTACATCTGACGAGTTGAAAGAAATGAATATTGTCGTTTTAAGAATTCGCACTTTAATGGATTCAACTTCAAATTCACCTTTCGTAATCGTGAGAAAACTGACCTGAGATTTTTGTTATGATCTGATAAATTTCTATCAAAAATAATTAGGTCATCTAAATAAATTATGCATTTATCATAATTAAGGCCTGACATGGCAACTGTCATTAATCTACTAAATGCTGAAGGGCTTATTTTCAATCCCATAGGTAATCTACACATTTGAAATTGACCTTTGTCAGTTGTGAATGCCGTATATTTTCGTGACTCTTTTTGTAAATTACACTGAAAAAAACTTTTACTCAAATCACAATGACTGAAATACATGGCACCTGATAACGAATCTAATATGTCTGTTATATTTGGGAGAGGGAATTTATCATCCTGCACGCGCTCATTTAATTGCCTATAATCGACAACTACGCGCCATTGTTGTTTACCGCTTCTATCTAACTTTTAGGTATTAATAATAATGGACTAGATCATTCGCTACTAGCTTTTTCTATTATCCCATCTTCTAACATCTGATCGATCTGTTTATTAAGTTCCTCTTTTTGCGGAAAAGGTATTCTATATGGTTTTCTATACACAGGCGTTACGTGATCTTTTAAATGTATCGACTGTTCGTAAACATTTGTAACACTGAGTTTATCACCTGGTAAATGAAATATATCGGAATATTTCGCACATATTTGCTCTATAGATAATTGCTATTCTTTTCCTAAATATGTATTTAACTTGAGTAAAGAAAACAATTTCTTAACTTTATCTACTCTCACATCCGATTTTTCAAATGTACACAAATTATAGTTGTCTAATCTATCTATCTCAATATCTTTTAAACTAAATGTTTTTTCTTCTGACGTTGTATTTAAAAGTCTTATAGGAATTTTTCCATTTTTCGGCTGAGTAACTACACTAGCTATAAAAACACCAACACACACCTCTTTAGGCGAAACAACACACTTATAATTAACACGTGTCGGTATATATTTAATTACCTCACACCGTGGTCCGATTGTCAAAAAATAATCATAATAATTCATAGGCAATATTATCTTATTTTCACCTATTCTAAGCGAAATAGTATCTGTTTCATAATCTATGATGCCTCTATAATTTTTCATAAAATCTTGCCCTAATATACCTATAGCTTTGACCTACCTTGGTCTTCAAAAACATAGAACTTATGTTCAAAAAATATATTATTATATTTTAGCGTCAAAAGTACATACCCTATTGCATTTAAACTACCACCAATGCCTCTTATACTTAAGCTACACTCATATAAATCTAATTTCTTCATATTTAAAACATTATAGCTAATTGCTGATAAGGAGGCCCCCGTATCTACTAAACATTCTAACTGTTTATTATTATCTAGACTTAAATTTACCCAATTAATACTATCGCAAGCTAAAATTAGATTAGGGACGAAAAAACTCGTTAGAAGGCTCTAGAACAGTATTTTCACTAGATGAACAACAATTATTAGTAGTGAAATGGTTCAAGGCTATTATTAGAACGAATTGCGCCATAACCAAGTCGACGACTCGCATAATTGCGATAATTTCTACGGTAACCTGAAGCACCGCGGCCTCGACGCGAACTTCCTGATGCAGCCGTATTTTGTTGCGCCATCGACTTGTTATACGTGGAATTATTAGAGTTATAATTATTATAAAATCTGTGACCTCGTGGTCTACGAAATCTAAAAGAATAATTATTTCGTCCAACTCTATTGTCATAAGACATTACCTGATAGTCCGTAGATGAACTAGATTCATCTTCCGCCACACGAATTGCATCCTTCAACGAAGATAAATTGCGAGCCGAAATAATTGTGCCTAATCTTTGACTTTTTAACCCATCGGCAAAACGTTTAATGGCATTCTTTTCATTAAGAGGACATAATAATCTATACGCCTCGTCGTTACCATTTGCCTGAGAAATAGTTAAGTCCACAAACAGTTTTTCGATCTCTTCTCCAAATTCAGACCTATCGCCTTGTCTAGCTTTCTGTAATTTAGACTGTAAGGCAGTGTCGGACTTCCTAGTTAATAAATGAATACGCATATCCTTTAAAAGCAAACTAACAGTAGTATAAGCACTTGATAACTGCATTTTCGCTCCACTTGTTAATCTACTTTTTAATACGAAATTTATTAGCAACTTCTTACCATCATCGTCAAGCATTGAGTCGTACAATTCGATAGCCTCAATTAAATCTTGAGTAACACTTTGATCTCCAGTCATCTTTGGCAAGAGGCTCACAGCCGTCTTTAAAGAAAATTTCTCACCTGACATGTTTTCTTGCGTTGTAACACTACTAGACAAAACAGATTTTTCCTCAAACTTCAAAATTTTACAATACACGTCGTCAATACTGCAACATAATATCAATATTTCATCAGAACTTTTTGACTCTAAGCAACTTAAATAAGTTCGAAAAGTTTTATATAAAGATTTTGCCTCTAAAATCTTCTTCTCAAAAATACTACCTATTCTTCTCTAAGGACCTAATTTACTGATATTTTCTCTAAGTTTTTCTAACTGATTGTAAATGTCTGATAACTCTAATATTGTTACGATAATCAACAAAAAAAAATTATAATTAAATCTTAACTCATTTCTACTTAGTTATTTTATTCATTATAATGTCTACAGTGATAATCTAAATACTTTCGAAATTATAAAACGTATCTCTGAAAAAATAATAATAGGTATCTTATACATTAAAACATAATTAAAACTCGCACCTTACTCTTATCACTGTCACTCACACACTTTACAATACCTATAATACCGCAGCGGGGTCAGCAGGGCCTCTGGCATCTCTCCGACGGTAGCTCAACCGGGACAGGACACGCTCCATGGCTTCTCGCTGGAACTCCTTCCGCATCCACTTCGTGTGACACTTCTTGTATAGACAGACAACTCCAACCAGAACCGCCAGCAACATACACGACGCAATTATGGTCAATAAGACATTATTTGTTTGTTCAGCTGTCGCCTTAGCATCGTTTCCTCCTCCAGAAGCAGCCTGAGCTATGACAACCTCTTCCTTTGTTTGGCTTGATCCCATAGTTATTTCATATTAAACTATGTGATATATATCAAACAGCAGTAGGCGTACCAGGACTGGCAGGGTCGCCATATAGCGTGTACGCTTTTGTGGTATTGGGTGATAGTGAGACAAACACGTCCGCTTACTTTAAGTATCGTTTAATGACTGTTTTACATTACTCTTATACAATTAATGCTTACATAGCATAATACTACACGCTACAACATTGTAAAATTTTTGTTTTTTCGGGATCTGGTAAAACACCATCAGCAGAAACAAGGTGTCCCAGATATAAAATTCCTTTCTTAAGGACCTGACATTTTGCTGGATTACATTTTAAATTAACTTTTCTTAACCTTTCAAGGACATCAATAAGATTTTTATTGTGAATTTCCAAATTGCGACCGAATACAATTAAATCATCTAAATATATGAAACATTTTTCATATGTTAAACCAGACATAGCTACTGACATAACTCTACTAAAATTACTGCAAGAAGTCTTAAGTCCCATAAGGAGACGTTTTAGTTGATATTGGCCTGTACTCATCATCATCAGCCGAAAGACGTCCACTGCAGGACGAAGGCCTCCCCCAAAGATCGCCACAACGACCGGCTGGTACTAGTTGTAATGGCGGTGTACTTACGGCTCTCAGAAGATAAACTGACCTGATAATAGCCTTGATTTAAATCTAAATGTGAATAGTAAATAGAGCCTGATAGCGAGTCTAAAATGTCAGTGATATTCGGCAGTGGAAATTTGTCATCTACAATAACATCATTAAGTTTCCTAAAATCAACTACCAAGCGTCACTTTTTTGATCCTTCAGACTTTTTCGGTACCAAAAGCACTGGACTAGACCACTCACTTGTCGATTCTTCTATTATATCATTTTTCAGAATTTATAGATTGGTTTAACAGAAATAGGGCTTACGTTTGGTTTTAACGTGGTATAGATTGTTTATATACGTTTGTAGTTGTTAACTTTTCACCCGGTAAAAAAATAAGTCTGAATATGCGGAACAAATTATTTCAATTGATTTCTTTTCCTCCATATTTCAATGATTTAATTTTAATAATGACAACAATAATTCAGCTCGGGCAACATTAGCTTTAATTTTGCAAATGAACAGATCATGTATTCATTTAAAAATTAAATTCTGGAACAAAAATTTCTAGTATTATGTCTTCTTCTTTAACATTCAAAATTTTGATTGGTATCCTACCATTTATAGGTCTTACTATAGCCCCTGCTAAAAAAACATCCATCTCAATTTCTCTCGCGCAAACAATGTAATCATCTTTCAAATCACAAACGTAATATAAATTCACTAGGTGCGGACAAAACGATACGATTACTAAAGACTGGTGTATCCGAAATCTGTAAACATGACCTTCTACCATTAATATTTAAAGTTAAAATATTAGAAGCTAAATCAATATTGCATTTATAATTAGACAGAAAATCTAACCCTAAAATTTCACTAGCTTTTAAAGGTAATTCTGAAAAAGTATGGACACCGTCACGCCTATATTCTCCAGAGGGGGTGGCAGAGGTGTACTGAGTACACCCACGTTTCGCCGACGATGTTAGGTCCCATGTAATAGGGGGCGAGCCTATTGCCATATAACGGGCACAATTTCAGACCCCGGACTCATACAGGGAATTTTTCGTTAGAAAAACTACATTTGTCCGACCTAGGATTTGAACCCAGGACCTCGTGATCACAAAGCGATGCGCTTTGCCACCAGAGCAATGAGGCAGGAACTTTTGAAAACTTATGTCATTATTTTCTGAAAGTGTAGTGTAGTGTATGTACCCCCTTACCTCAGGTGTAGCCTATAAAAAGGGGTACACCAGTGTGATGGAAGAGAATATACGTGCATACGCCGAAGCAAACTGTTTTATTTGTAATACCCCCAACGGCCCACATTGCATGGCGACCCTGCCTGGCCTGGCGACGGCGCAAAGATCAGCGGCTCATCTGCCGGTCCATCCACTTGATATGCATCTTCTTGTACAAATAACAGAATGCGTAAACTGCAGCAACTATCACGACTGCGACAATAACGGTCAGCAGAATGTTTGTGGTGCTGACGCTCGAGTATCCCGTCTCAGTAGTGGCACCATTTTGACCAGCACCGGCAGCGTTTTGTGCGACTATCGTTTATTCTTTGGTCTGGCTTGATGGGGTTTCGTATAATTTTTACTGAATAATAAATTTATCGCGGCGGCATATATTAAAAAAAAACGCGAAGCCATCCTGGCATGGTCGCCATGAAGTTTTCGGTGTTATATTAAAACGCGTCTGACTGATTCTATATCAATCTTCATTCTGTTACCTTTAATTCTACTTATTACAGTAAAGTGCTAACTCTAAACAATACTACACTTACAAACCTTAGGACGTAGGTAAATATTCTCTTTAGTTTTAAACAGGTAGTGTTTAGCAAAATCTATTATGACTGGATATTTATTTTCTACATTAGTTTTAGTTAGGAATACTTTAATTTCGGGTAAAATTTTTTAATATTATGAGTGTGAGGCCATTGCGACTCATCATTAGTTAAGAATTGTGGTCCTTTCTACCACAATGATGACAAAGTTGACTCGGGTCTACACTTCTTGAGCCCATGTTCGCTGGGTTAAGGTGTGTGGGCACATAAGGTCTGTCGCCATGAATTTCTATCGGTCAATTCGTTAATTTCATTGACTGACTGTTATAAACAAATGTTTTCAATATCTTAGGTTTCGTTTTTATCCAACCTAATGTGATTGTAGAATTCGACCAGAAGGCAACACTTGCTACCACACGAGCACCTAATAAGGCGCGTATAACTCAAGAAGCGTTACAGTTATAGTATTAACAGGAGACACTCGGGTCTTAGGACAGAGCAGTTTAACAGTTATGTGAGCTGAGTGATCCACGGTGCGCATATACACACGTTGCGTAAGCTTCCTGTGGAGCATCTATGAAGCAATGGAGCTCGCAAACGGCAGAAAACGTACTTTAATGCATGTCTCGGCACCGACACTGTAAGTAAAGCATCACGGTTAGTAATATTTTTTTGCCAAATTTTCTTAAGTTTCCATAATTTTTGGAGGAGAATTTTGAAAGTGATTGTACACGGATTTAGCAGACCACTGGATCAAAAACTTTGCAAGTGTTGGATAGGATTATTCTTTTTGCGCCCTTCTCAGCTTGGATCTAAATTTAATGAATAGGTTAACGTGTCAGTATCAGGCGCCCACAATATCCCTAAAACATTGAACTATTTTTATTTATAGGGTAAATGACCTAAACTAAAGCGGTACCTAGAGGAACTTGTCCTGTATCACATGAAAGGTGTTATGGTTTGAATTATTATTTGGGTTTTCGATATGTAACATCGTATTTTGTTTTTTGTTGCATAACCTACACGAACCTAGGCGACAAGTAGAGGGTTGGTGTCCTCTTCTCAAGCAGTTAGAACAGAGGTTTAAATTTGTAACTTCTTTCAATCTAGTTTCAGTAGATAAAGCTTTGAATATATCACAATCAATTATTCTATGCGACTGATCACAACGAGGGCTTGACTTAGGTTTCGCTGATGCAGAAGTGACAAAACTTTTTGAAACAATATTTTTAGGCAATGAATTAAATTTATGATGATTATGTTTATTATTAGGAAATGCGTTTGATCAGTGTTTTCACTTCTGTTAGCTTGCACAGTTTCAAGAATATCAGCCCTATTTCGAAGTAAATTCAAAAAATCTTTGAGAAGTGGCAAATCAGATAAATTATTTTTGAGTTCTTCCTATTTACCACTTGTTACGGAATCTATTTTAATGAAGACTATATAAATTATAAGGGTGTCCCAGTGGTCTACTGGTTAACCGAGTGTGGTCAACGCTCGTAGGTTTTTAGTTGCCGTATCAATTAAATAACGAATTGACCTATAAGATTCCCTTGTAACAACCTATAAGGTTCAATTTTAAATGATGCCTTTAAATGATTGTTAATTAGTATTTTTTATCATTATATCTCTGTCAAAGCAAGTCCCAAGCTACCGAATAATTATTTGAAGTGAACTCAATAAATTTAATGACTAGGGCTGCGCTTCCTTCGAGGGAAGAAGGTAAGTAGTGTGTTGTTGTTTAAGTCAGGGATAGATTCATTATTGTTGATTAAAGACTCGAAAATATCTTTGAACATCAACCGCGTAAAATAACTACCATCCAAAGTGGGAAATTTTATAATGGGCAATTTGACATTAACATTATCATGGCTAGAAAATGCGTTTACACTTTAATCTTCACCTCTTTCTTCCACACGTGTCGGAGAACGAGATTTAATTATAGATTGAGCTTTGGATAAATAAGGATAAAAAAGGTTTTCTGTTTGTTTCCTTTTTTTCAGCTCGTCATCAAGTGATGAACATAATAATTCTATCTGATTTCGACATGTAGAAAACTCGTAGAATAACGATTCTAATTTTTCCGTCCGTAGATTTAATTCCTTTATCTGGGAATAGGTAAACTCATCGATCTTAGTTTATTTTAAATATTAACAAAATTAATAAAATTTGTAAATTGACCTCTAATGGAACCGCGTTGTCTAATGAGGGTTTAAAACTCTATTGCATCTTCAGCTATAGATTCCGACGTCATTATAACAAATAATATTTAGTTAGGGCAAACACTAAATAAAAGAAAAAAACTGAGCATCAAACCAAGCGCGCTGTTCAATAGATGGCGCGCATGTGTGGCATTAGTTCCAAAATTATCCGGCAGGGCGCAGTAAATATACTATAAAAATTTCGTCGTATGTATGCAAGAACAACTAATTCATTAAAATCGTTTATACATTTATATAAAAGTAAAATACCGTGTTTTGCTGTTATATTAATTTATAAACCCTCTTAATTAATTAACTGTACCCGCATACTGAGAAATACATTGTTTATGAAAAATAAAACAAGTACGTATAAAATTTATTTCGTCATTCAAGAATCGGTAAGGTATAACAAAACCAATACTGCAAAATGCCTGAAAACATAAAAATATTTACAAAAATTCAATTGAAAAAAAACACAAGATAATAATAATATTTTTATTTTATTTCGGATACTTGATCCATAATTTTAGGGTTAGTAATACATGTATTAATATTTTTATTTTTACATAAAAAAAATAAATGATTTTTGATTTTGTTTTGATTCATGATGTTTTCTTATCTAGTTTAACGCGTACCTTAAACTAGATAAGAAAAAATCATGGTTTTACACATAGGCAGTTCTTAAAAAATCTAAATTTTATACGACCATGGTTTTACACTTTGGCAGTCCTTAAAAAATCTTATCACATTTCATAAATATAAAGATATACAAAAACAATTTCCATAGATATAAACTAATTTAATTCCATAGATATAAACTAACGTGTCTTATCTGAAGGGCAAGTCAAGAGTCTCCGTAACCGGCGAGTGTGTATGAGACGAACTATGAGAGTGGAGGAAGCCAGAGAGGTATGTAAGGAAAGAACCTGTTTGAACTCTGCCTACCCCGCGAGGGAGCTGGCGTGATGATATAAATAGATAGATAAACTAATTTTCAGTTCGAGTGACAAAGTTGGAAAATATCAGATTAGTCTGTTGAATACTGTGTAAAAATATAAAAAATCTTTATAACTCAAGTTGTATTATCTTTCACTAAAGGTATTGAAATATGCAAGGGTATAAAGATTTTAAATTCTTATTACATTTAATATATACGATAATAAACAAAATCAATTTGTATTGGTATTAACTGATCTTTCATTTAAAATGCTCAGACTAATTTATCAATTACACTTAATTTTAGCTAAAGATTATGAAAATAACTAATACAATTTTCATAGATTCCACATTACAAATAAATCATAAAAAACAACATGTGCAAATAGTTGTTAAACTAAATAAATAACTACAAAAAAACAGTCAAAATATATAAAAATAGAGGACAAAATCCAAACTGCTGAAAAAATCACGAAGGCATGCCACACTCATGAAATATATATTACTCATCAAATCAAAAAAAAAACCGTCACTCGGATGGTATAATGATGTTTTGGTGTAATCAATTTCATAATTAAAAGATTCCAAATCAACTTCATTCCTACACAGATCATGCAAACAAATATCACAATTTCGAAATATTTTTGAATGACATTTTTTAACACACACTGTTACATATTTCTTTGATTCAGCATGCAATAACAAATCATCTTTCCTTATTTCATTAATTAAAATCAACAGAGAATCAATTTTACATGCAAAATCATGCTTATCAGAATCATCTAATTTTTCATTAAGCCGCTGTACCAACGGTTTGAATGATTTATTGTTATCTTGCTCACAGTTAGCTCCCGGAGAATGTGGCGAATTAAAATTATTGATTTTTAAAGTTTTAAAAGCATTTATAAATTGATAACAACTAGGATTAATATTCCGTGCACCTTTGATGTGATACTGATCTTGATTGATATTTCTTGTGAAAAGATTATTGATTTAATGGGTTTTTTTAAATACATCCACATTGCCTTAATAACTATTATATTATGAATCCAACTTTTTATAGAAGGTATTGATTCATGCTTAAGCGTGATAATTTCATTCTTATTCATGCTTAAGCGTGATAATTTCATTCTTTTTAACAATTGATTCAAATTTGATTGATTCCAATATTGGTAACTAATCATTCCACTATAGCGTTGTACGCTCTTGTGGTATTGGGTGATAGTGAGACAAACACGTCCGCTTACTTCAAGTATCGTTTAATGTCTCTTTAACATTACTCTTATACAATTAATGCTTACATAGCATAATACTACACGCTACATCATCCCCCTAAAATAATAAAAAAAAATTACATACAAGTACTTTTTTTTTTCTAACAGCAGAAAAAAAAACAAATTACATTTTATATTTCTTAGTCCTATTTTTATGAACAATCATAGGTTTATTTCATGTTTTATTTAATAGTGAATAGTAACATTAATAACAAAAAATAATTATTATTAACTTAATACGCACTGTTGACAATATATTGTTGACTTGTGTTAAATCAAAATCAAATATTATTGTTTTATTTTATAACAAAAAAACTGCATGTTACATACAAGGATACACGATATCATCACGTTACACTGGGAATTTTAAAAATGTTTTAAATATTCTTAAAAAAAAATTACTGGTTACTCCATAATACATTAATAGCTTATCGTAGTTACATTTATATTCAAAATTTTTCCTTCCTATATTCCTTAAATTCTCACATAATGATCACGTATTGATACCTTCATTGCTCTAAAACATGTTATCTTTTTTTTCCTCGTCTTAATTCAAACAATAAAATTCTTTGTCATTATCATTCTTTTCTTTAACTACTTAGGCAGGTATACACTTATAACACAGATCCTAACTCATGTCGAACTCAAATATCTTTTATCACATTTTCATTTAGGTACATTTCATTTATTTTGTCGACTTTTCATATTTATTTTCACAAGGGTCATAATTTAAGACATACATAGTCTCCAACAATTTTCACAGAGAAATCTCGTATACACCATGATCAAACTGAGGAACTCAACCCTTACTTTTACCTTTATTTACTTGTATACCTTATACCTACCTATAAATAATACAGCTTTTGAGCTACTTTCTCACACAATACCACAACATTTATGCTTTACATTCCCAAAATGAATCCTTTGGTCTTTAAGAAACCTGCGTCGCTTTTGGGTGATCAATCCATTTGCTTGTCAGACCTTATTTACCGAATTATTCCTATTTGCTGTTTAACATTACTTCAAACAATCAAAATTAATTTATAAAACAATTTTATCCGATTCCAAACTAGGTTTACCATTACTTACAAACCATCATTTCTATATATCTTCTCATTTAATAATATAACAGTAACTTCTTGCGCACTAAAGGTCACAAAAGATGTTTAAAAGCACTAATATTTTATCAAAATTGTTTTCACCTTGCATATTTACCCATATTTGAAATTTCCACATAACTTTTAAGTAATAATAAACCACAGTTCTAGTACATTATGCATTGTTATTAAAAATGCTACAAACGCATATTTGTATTCTCACACGTTATTGCTGATATAGCTAAAACAAATTGCATGCACCATTCCTAAGCGTATGGTATCGGTTTCAGATTCTAAAACATTGCCTTTTCCGAGGAAGTCGTAACGCTCAACACTATTCAATTATGACATCAAGTAACAGTAATATGAAACCGATAATGACATCATTGTAACAACTATTTTAGTAGAATGCCCGTTATGAACCTATTTAAAATAATTCTTGTTACTTCTAGTTTAGATTAAGTAGAATAATATTTCAAGAAATTGTACCAGCAGAATATATTTTGAAATTGAAAAAATTGTATTTAAAAAAAAAAAATGTATGTGCCTTCCTTAACAAATCTTACAAAATGCTTTAAAGTACATATGATTACATTTAACTCATACGAGATCTAGGACACATATTCCGTTATTTTTTATGTATTGTCAACAGGCGGTTTATGTATATTATCGATTTCACATATTCAATCCATGTTAAAAATAGAACACTAATAGTACGATTTAACATAAAACAAATAGAATTGTCCGGTTAAACATGAAAAAAATAAAACAATGTCACAAGTCATCACCTCACTTCACTTCCTGGAGATTCTGACTCCATGGCTCCTCATCTCGTGCTCACCTCTACACCTACAGCGCCCAGCTGCACCATCATCAGATGCCAACGACTCCCAGCGCTCAGCAAGTCCAAATAATTGCCATTCTTCTTATACATTTTTTCCAGATTTTTCAATGCTTTATTTCTTTTTATTAAAATCTTCATCCAAAGTCTCTTCACTTAATAAAACTCTAGCACAGAACTGCCCAAAGGCAGCCCTGGCAGGGTCGCCATATAGCGTTGTACGCTCTTGTGGTGTGTGTGTGTGTGTGTGAATGATGTACGCTGTTGGCCGCGAGGCCTTTACAGCTTCACCGGACTTAAAGGCGAGCGTGCAACCACTACGGTCTAGCCAGCCAGAAGGGCAAGAGGCGACATACTCGAGGGCGCCTCTTCGAGGCGCCCTCGGTTGGGACAGTCGCTGTAGGGGGACGGGTGCACTACTAAGTGCACCGGTCAACCGCCGGCTATGGGAGGGGATCTACTACTACGTCGTCGTCGTCGCCCGTATTCTGAGCGGAAAGAAGGGATGACAAAGCATCGGGGGGTCGGTGAGAACATGTCGCGGCCGGCGGTGGCGGCAGGGGTCGGGGGGGAGATCGTAGTCGGCGGTGGCTACGATTAACGGATTCGCATGGGTAGATGCGTTCGCGAAGTGACGTGTTGACGCCTTTTTAATAAAGGCGCGAATAGGTTCGAGACCTAGATCGGAGTGGAGGTCGACGTTCCGTACGAACCAGGGGGCTCCTACGGCTTTACGGAGGAAGCGGTTTTGAACCACTTGGAGTTTATCGATGTGAGAGGGGGCCGAATGCCCGAACACAACACACGCATAAGTCATGATGGGTCGAACGCAAGTTTTGTTAAGTGTCACCTTATTTCTAAGGGACATTTTACTCCGCTTGCAGATTAACGAATGGAGACGACCGAGCACAAATGATGCTCGGTGACGGACCCGCTTGATGTGCGGGCCGAAGGACATGGTACTGTTTAGGGTGACCCCTAGATATTTGACCTCTTTGACCCAGGGAATGGGTCGGTCGAACATGGTCACTTGGCCGAGATTACTTCTAGGGCGGCGCAGGGAGTGGCGCGGGGTGGTACCTCTGGAGAAGAACACCGCAGCGCTCTTGTCCGGGTTCACCTCAATACGCCATTTTCTGAACCAATTCCCTATTGGGCGATAGTGAGACAAACACGTCCGCTTACTTCAAGTATCGTTTAATGTCTCTTTAACATTACTCTTATACAATTAATAAACATTATGTAAGCACATAGCATAATACTACACGCTACACCACAATTGGAAGTGGGGTGAGTTGTATTTTAAACAATTTCTATAACTTTTAGTGGAGTCTTAATAAGAATGACCATTAACAGAATCAAATAATTTATCAATTAATAATAAAAAATGAGCAGTGTCTTCACACTCTGGTGGCAGTATTTTGTGTCCTGGAACAAAGTCCATATTTACTGAATATTATATTGAAATATTACCACTATCTGTATATGTCATTACGCCAGACCCCTTGCGGGGTGGGCAGAGTGTAGAGTTCTAGCAGGATCTTTCGTTACATTGCTTGCTTCCTCCATTCCCATAGTTCATCTCATACATGCTGCCGGTTACTTGCCACAAACATTATAATTAATATATTGTACCTATTGTCCACAAATTGAATACGAAATTGAATTGAATAAAATAATTTCTTAAGTTCTGCAGTAAAATATTATTTTAGTTATTATCTATCAACAACTGTGCTCGACACCCAAATCAGTGAAGTGGAAAGAAAAGCGAAACAGAACTTAAATAAATAATTTTGGAGTTGTATCACTTTACACTAAAGGTTAACGGTAAGGTGACTTATTAAGATTGTTATCCTACCATCCTTTGAAGATACATGTATGCTTTGGATGCCTGATATAGAGGGTTGTATGTTATCCACATCAAGGGTAGCAGTAAACGCTAGCAAGTTAACCGCATTTTGCGTAATATTGTGTAATATTTCAGGTGCATCATATTTTTCGGAGTGTTTCTTGCCATATCACCCAACACGTCATGTTGTTCTGAAAATGTATAATTATACATTTAATAATAACTGAATTATTACACAATCAATCCTATATTCCTCAAGTGGGGGTTGCAAAGAAGTATGCTTACACTATTTTTGGCAATAAAGTTATTATTATTATTGCTATGAAAATGATTAAACACTTATATTTCAGGAGATATGTATATTGTTATTTCCATTTAACTACTAGTTTCTTAATTCTTTATTGTACACACAAATTATTACAAATACTTATATTGAAATTACAAAATAAATGAATGTCTTGCAATGGACATCTTTCGGCTGAAGATAGATAGATAGAAAAAAAAACCTAGAAATATGATAGGGACAACATTTATTGTCAATCGTTGGCTTGGCAGTTTGAAACAGTCATTAACATGTTTGTTGCACACTCTTATATTATCATATATGTACATATTTCCCTTATTCATTTTCCACTTCGTAAATCTTTCAATGTCCTCCATATTTTCACTCGTAGGATTGGGAAAGTTATGCAATGGCCTGTAATAAAAATATTACTTGTTATCAATATACACAAATACCAAGTACCTATTTTAAGCTAATGCAGGAACACAGCTATGCAAATATTTTTCCAAATGTATGAATTTAGAAGGAATTAATATTATAGCAACTGCAGTAACATAAATAGGTATTTAAATTTAAGGACTCATTGGAACCGAAAAATATAATATTATATCATAATAACTACTATGATATAAACTTACCCTCATGCACACATCCATAATAACACTTTAAACGGGATTTCTATCTTTCTCTTTCTCTATTTTTAAAAAACGTAGCCCCACACTAGGATTAATTCCTGTGTCGTGGGTGCATTAACAAACATGAAAATTCACAAACACAAATACCCAGACCGGAACAAATAATTGTGGATCACACAAAGATTTCTCCCGTGCGGGAATCGAACCCGCGACTATTAGACACAGGGGGTGGAGCGACTTAAGCTCTTAACCACTGCGCTAAATCGTCCGTCGAATTTGTTAGGCATTTTTAAAGAAGTTTAAATCGTAATGTAAATTCAAAGTCCGTGTTTAATGCCAAGTCTGTTGTTGTTGCAAATATCGAATTCAAAAAAAAAACAAAGCCGGGTGGGGTTGCAAAAGTTCGAGAATCACAAAATCCGTGTAACAGCACAAGTCGGTAAGAAAAATCAAAATCCAGAGATCTACGCACAAAGAAAAGCGAGCGAGCGAAATAAGTTTCAAAGCGAAACTGAAAAGATTTTCCTTCATAGACTATGCCATAGACACAAATATATCGGTTATTCCCATAGAGATTAAAAACATAGAGGGAGCATGAACAAGATTATATATTTGCACTGCTTACACTTATGTCATGTCAGTGATAAGAAAGGGGACAAATTCATCATCACCAGTTACACCCTTGTACATTTCTTTTGACATTAATGACATAGACTATAGACCATACTTTTATTTTACCACAGGTGTAGTATTGATACTTTCCCATATAACTGCGAAAGCTTTATCGATGAAATCATTTTGTATATATGTCGAAAATTAAATATTTTTTTACAAAATATCACTGTATTTCATATTGTCAATTATAGATGCGTAACTTACTTAAGTTTTGTAGTAATCAATATTAATAAATGTATATAAAGAATATTGACATTAGTTATATGTTAAGAAGTTGGATAGTTTCATTGGCCACCCTCCGGCTCCATCATCAGACCCTTGACACTATCCGGGTGTAAAGTACTCGTCAAGATAATTCAACCCCCCGCCCGGTCCCCGTCCCCGTCGCTCTCGTCGGAGGACGACTTCGTTCCCATAGCGAATGGGAAGCGCGCGCGCAAACCGCGCGACTCGCCGCCTCCCAAGATCCAAAAGGCCGGAAACATTTCCGTTTCTCCCGGCCCCTCCGGCCCCCGGCCGTCTCCGTCTTCCGACGCGGCCGCGAGGGCCTCCCCCCTCGCGCGCCCCTCACGTCCGAACATCACTCCCCCGCCGCTTGTCATTCAGGACAAGAGCGCTTGGGAGCGCATCTCCAAGGCGATTTATAATCGCCAAATCAACTACACGCACGCGCGTTCCACCGCGCAAGGCATAGCCGTCAAGGTGGCGTCCTCGGACGACCACCGACGGCTATCCGCGTTCCTGCGATCAAACAAGATCGCTTATCACACATACACCCTGGAGGAGGAAAGGGAGCTCAGGGTGGTAATCCGCGGTGTCCCGAGGGAGCTGGACACCGCCGTCATCAAGGCCGACCTCCAGTCCCAGGACCTTCCTGTGCGCCAGGTGCACAGAATGGTCAATGGGCGCTCCAAGGAGGCGTACGACATGGTGCTGGTCGTCCTCGACCGCACCGAGTCCGGCCGTAGGGTCTTCGACCTGAAGGCCGTGTGCCACATTTCTGGCCTCTCCGTGGAGGCCCCCCACAAACGTGGCACGCCCGGGCAGTGCCACAACTGCCAGCTGTACGGGCACTCTGCCCGTAACTGTCACGCGCGCCCTCGATGCGTTAAGTGCATCGGGGACCACGCGACGTCCCAGTGCGCCCGCTCGAAGGAGACGGCGGCCGAGCCCCCCAGCTGCGTCCTCTGCGGCACCAAGGGGCACACCGCGAACTATCGCGGTTGCCCCAAGGCCCCGAAGGGGAAGCGCGGCCGGGCGAGGCGCGGCGGCCGCCGCCGCCCCCGCGCGGTTGCCCCCCCCCCTCTGCGCCCTCAGCGCAACACCCCCCCGCGCCCTCAGCGCACCCTCGTCCGGTGCCTTCTGCGCCAGCGACCACGGCTCTGAAGCTGACCCCCCCTCCCCCGCCGCTCAGGCCGTCCCTCGGCGCCAACGCGTGGGTGAAGCCGCTGCCTTACACCGCGGCCTCCCACCCTGCGTCAGTGGGCCCTGCCCGCCCCCCGAAGCGCGCGCCAGCGATCCAGCCGGTGGCGGCTTGTCCCCCTCCGCCCTCTAACGTCAGTCAGGACGTCGACCTAATAATGAGCGTCTCGGCGGTTATAAGCCCCGCACTTTTCCCCAGAGTCCGCGAACTCGCACTTCGACTCCGCGCCGCCACCAACTTGGCGGACCAGGTTCTCCTGGCCGCGGAATACAGGGACGTATATGACGTCCTGGCGTCCCTCAAAACCCAACCCCCCCGCACCCAATAATGGATCTACGATCTCCCCGCCAAAAGCCCCACAACCTATCCCTGGCGTTCTTTAACGCCGATGGCCTTCGCTCCCAGCGAGATCAGGTTGCTGATTTCCTCCGAGATCACCAACTTGATATCCTCCTCGTGCAGGAAACCTTCCTGAAGCCCGCACAACGCGATCCTAGGATCGCAAACTATAACCTCGTGCGCAATGACAGAATCGGTTCCCGCGGAGGCGGTACTCTCATTTACTACAGGAAGTCCCTGCACTGCATCCCTCTCGATCCCCCCGCGCTCACCAACATCGAAGCCTCGGTCTGTCGCGTCTCTATCACGGGGCACTAGCCCATCGTGATCGCCTCCGTTTACCTTTGCCCCACTAAATCCGTTCTCAGGAGTGACTTTGAAGCACTCCTCAATCTGGGAAGCGCCGTCATTCTGGCGGGCGACTTCAACAGCAAGCACGTGGCCTGGAACGGTCTCACCACTTCCCCTAACGGTAGGAGCCTTGACGCCCTGGTCGACGTTCTCGACTTTGACGTCATCGCACCTATGCACCCTACCCACTATCCTAACAATCCCAATCACCGACCCGACGTCCTGGACATGGCGCTTCTGAAGGGTGTCACCCTACGGCTGCACTCCTTGGAAGTAGTCCAGGAACTCGACTCTGACCATCGACCTGTAGTCATGAGACTCGGTTCCCCCCCTTCCGCCCCTCAGCGACCCAAAAAGACGGTGGTGGATTGGCATGCGCTAAGCACGGCCTTGGCGGATGCCGACCCTCCCCCCCTGCCTCTCAGCTCGGACTCCATCCCGTCCCCTCAGGACACCGATCAGGCCGTAGATGCCTTCACCGAGCACATCCGATCGGCTGTCAGTCGATCGTCCAAGCAAGTCGAGGCGGAAGATCTCTACCTCAACCGCTTTCGACTGCCGGACGATGTTAGGGATCTCATTCGTTCCAAGAATGCTTCTATCCGAGCGTACGACTCCTACCCCACCGAAGCCAATCGGGCCCGGATGCGCGCTTTACAACGAGAGGTAAAGCGTCGTGTCGCGGAGGTCCGGGAGGGACGGTGGGGTGACTTCCTAGAGGGCATCGCGCCATCGCATCTGGCCTACTGGCAGCTGGCGCGTAGCCTCAAGTCCGACTCCACGACTGACATGCCCCCGCTGTCCCGCCCTTCAGGCGCACCCCCAGCCTTCGACGACGACGAAAAGGCCGAGCTTCTCGCCGACTCCCTCGAGAGCCAGTGCGCCCCCAGCTCTCAGTCCGTCGACCAGTCCCACGTCGACGCGGTCGACAGGGAAGTCGAGCGCAGGGCATCCCTCCCCCCCGTCGATTCCTTACCTCCTATCACCCAAACGGAGGTCGAAGATCTAATTATGGGTCTCAAAACTAAAAAAGCCCCCGGCTCTGACGGCATTTCGAATCGCGTTCTGAAATGCCTGCCCGCCCAACTCATCTGCCTCTTAGTGGCCATATTGAACGCCGCCATGGCGAACTGCACCTTCCCCGCTAAGTGGAAGGAGGCGGACGTCATAGGCATTCCCAAGCCCGGCAAACCTCGCAATCTCCCCGCGAGCTACCGCCCTATCAGTCTCCTCAACTCCCTGGCCAAGATATACGAGCGCCTACTTCTGGCGAGGCTCAAAGACTTCGTAATGTCCAGGGGTATCCTTATCGACGAGCAGTTTGGCTTTCGAGCCAAACACTCTTGCGTCCACCAAGTGCACCGCATCACGGAGCACATCCTCTCCGGTCTCAATAGACCCAAACCCATCTACACGGGCGCCCTCTTCCTAGATGTCGCGAAGGCATTCGACAAAGTCTGGCACAACAGCTTGATCTACAAGCTCTACCAATTGGGTGTGCCGGACAGACTCGTGCTCATCTTACGAGACTTCTTGTCGAATCGCGCCTTCCGTTATCGCGTCGAAATGACGCGCTCCACTTCCAACTCCATCAGTGCTGGAGTCCCACAGGGCTCAGTTCTCTCTCCGCTCCTGTTTAGCCTTTACACGAACGACATTTCTCGTTCGAGTAAGGCGCATCTAGCCCTATTCGCGGATGATACCGCTCTCTACGTCTCGCATAGGAATAAGGGTTTCATTACCAGACACCTTCAGGCATCCGCCAATTCCCTAGGGAATTGGTTCAGGAAGTGGCGTATTGAGGTGAACCCGGACAAGAGCGCTGCGGTGTTCTTCTCCAGAGGTGCCACCCCGCGCCACTCCCTGCGCCGCCCTAGAAGTAATCTCGGCCAAGTGACCATGTTCGACCGACCCATTCCCTGGGTCAAAGAGGTCAAATATCTAGGGGTCACCCTAAACAGTACAATGTCCTTCGGCCCGCACATCAAGCGGGTCCGTCACCGAGCATCATTTGTGCTCGGTCGTCTCCATTCGTTAATCTGCAAGCGGAGTAAAATGTCCCTTAGAAATAAGGTGACACTTTACAAAACTTGCGTTCGACCCATCATGACTTATGCGTGTGTTGTGTTCGGGCATTCGGCCCCCTCTCACATCGATAAACTCCAAGTGGTTCAAAACCGCTTCCTCCGTAAAGCCGTAGGAGCCCCCTGGTTCGTACGGAACGTCGACCTCCACTCCGATCTAGGTCTCGAACCTATTCGCGCCTTTATTAAAAAGGCGTCAACACGTCACTTCGCGAACGCATCTACCCATGCGAATCCGTTAATCGTAGCCACCGCCGACTACGATCTCCCCCCCGACCCCTGCCGCCACCGCCGGCCGCGACATGTTCTCACCGACCCCCCCGATGCTTTGTCATCCCTTCTTTCCGCTCAGAATACGGGCGACGACGACGACGTAGTAGTAGTAGATCCCCTCCCATAGCCGGCGGTTGACCGGTGCACTTAGTAGTGCACCCGTCCCCCTACAGCGACTGTCCCAACCGAGGGCGCCTCGAAGAGGCGCCCTCGGTCGGTTGGGACAGTGGGTATGTCGCCTCTTGCCCTTCTGGCTGGCTAGAGCGTAGTGGTTGCACGCTCGCCTTTAAGTCCGGTGAAGCTGTAAAGGCCTCGCGGCCAACAGCGTACATCATTCACACACACACACACACGATAATTCAACCAGCCCAAACATGGCAGGGTTATATTGAGTACTTGTGTGCTTCCATTGGCCACCTTTCGGTTTCATCATCAGACCCTGAACACTATCTGATTATACAAGCTGTAACATAATAAACGCAAGACCTGAAGGTAGTTTGTTCTAAATCGATAACTGAATTGATTCCAACTATTTTTAATGTACGTTACAATTTTTTTTTAAATTGCAAAAAATGCTTTTACTCCTTCAGTGCGCTACAAAAAACTAAATTTATTCTTGATTCATAGCAATAAGGAGATTACAAATACATTCCTAACCCGTATTTCTCAAAATGCACACATGCACATACAAGTTTCATTGTTAATTGGGGTATATAAGTGCTTAAAAAAGGGGTAAAAACCTTTAAATTTGGAAATTTGGTTTTCGTTTTGAATTTATGAAGCAAATCTCTAATCGGGGTGTCTGAGGTCTTAAAGTGTTAATTTTGATATCCAAATTAACTACAAAACATGAACCAGTACCTACATGTACATGTTTACGTGTTGAGGAATATTACTTCGGATGCTATGTACTATAATTGTCTATTATAATTATATACTATAATTTACGAACTAAGACAGTTAGTGCAATCTTAGGAAATTGTATTAAAAATAGACTGCCGCTTTGGTCTAGTTGCAAAGCGCATCGCTCTGTGATCACGAGGTCCTGGGTTCGAATTCTTGGTCGGACAAGTGTAGTTTTTCTAACGAAGACTTCCCAGTACGATTCCGGAGTCTGGAATTGTGCCCGGTATATGGCAATAGGCTCGCCCCCTATTACATGGGACCTAACATCGTCGGCGAAACGTGGGTGTACTTAGTACACCTCTGCCATCCCGCCATCCAGCCTAAATATAAGGGAGTTATGTTGTATAGTTCACATGTTCCTATACTCACCTTCCGACTCTATCATCAGACAAGCTCCACGGTACCATATTATTGCATTGTCATCAAACTTACATACGTATACCAAATTTTAGCTCAATCGGATACCCGCAAGTGCTTGAAAAATGGATCACAAGATTTGACCCGATAAGATAGGCACACAGATAGACAGACACATCGACATACGAAAATTGTAAGTTAAATAAAAACTTGTAAAAATAAAATTGAACCTTTCATAACGTTTTTATTTATTTCAATATAAGCGCGAAAATATTCAAGAACAAACCTATTGCAATATAATTAATTTAAAACAGAATAATTTGAAGTTATTTTACATTGAAACTGCTACTGGTTGTTATCTTCGCTATTTGAGTCCAACATCGAAGCACTATTTTGTAAGATATTTTGGAAAGATGCCATTTTACTGAGTTCAACTTTAATGTACTCTTAGTATTTCATAAACACACTATTCATTTAGGCTGCAATATCTGTAGGCATACTAAAACAAAAAAAACAAGCGTTAATAATTATTTATTTACCAATTTTCGAAAATTCTATCGATGTCGATGTAAATTTTCCAATCATTATGACTAATCTCTTTGGGAGTACGATTATATGTAAATCTAATCATTTATGCTCAGGGAAAATAGTCAATCTGGTGTAGTTATTATGCATCTTCAAACTAGTTACATCTTTATTAGAAAATACATTTTATCTTTACCATGATACAGCAAAACCAAGTCACCGGCCGAAGCTTACATAATTTAGCTTCATCTGCTTTTCTAGACCAAAAAGATTTGCATTCATTGGAATTATATTGATAAAGCACGGTATTTTAGTTGTGTGGCACCATGTTTTCACAAACATTTTAATTATATATCTTTTTATTAATTGAAAACAAATTGAAAGTCTCCGAGAACACGGTCACTAGGCAAACAAATATTAAACGATAAATTTGCGTGGTGCCTACGTCAAAATGACAATTTATAAATTTTGAATAAAAAAGAAGTTCGTACAAAGATTTTTAAATTGGTTACCTAAATGGTACCAAGTGTCCACAAAAAGAATCCCTGTATGTTTTAATCCTATCTCTATGGATATTTCCGTCGATAATACTTTCGATGTTGCTATAGGAAATATTCAGAATTAATAATAAACAGAAATTATAATTTTATATATACAGAAGCAACTATTTATCTATTATTTATCTTTATAGACCGGGTCTTATCTGAAGGACAAGTCAGGAGTCTCGGTAACCGGCGAGCGTGTATGAAACGAACTATGAGAGTAGAGGAAGCCAGAGAGGTATGAATGGAAAGAGCCTGTTGGAACTCTGTACTCTCTGCCTACCCCGTAAGGGATCTGGCGTGATGATATAGATAGATATAATCTATCTATCTCAAGTTATATTTTTAAAGGTACCCTTATTTAATTTAGACCATCTAGTATCTTCTTATAGTAAACTCAATATAAAAACTGGGGCCTCTAAACGATAGATGGCGTTAAGAGCATCGAAAATACAATTGTATGAGAGTAACATGCCCCTGGGCCCTCTATTCGCTATGCCACATGAGTGCCCCGCAAGTAACGTGTGACGTCATAACAAGCAGTAAACATACACACGCTTCCTTGACGAGCCTTCTATGTGCTGATAACATGATTTTAAGTATGTGTCTATTGAAAACTAAGTAAATAAGTAGGGCCAGATATAAAAAAGGCAACTTTAATTAACATTAAACAAAGATCCAAGTTATAGAACGTACGAATGTCAAATACAATAACCTATACCCACACCTAAACAAACAAAGACTTGTCCCACACATATACTGTATAGTCTGTTTTTTTAAGTGGTCATTTTTACCTAAAAATATTGTGTGATAACTTAAGGCAATACAATTGGTTCAAAATTAGTTTATTTTATTAATTTTTTCATTCATTAATTCCCCAATCCTTGCTCTTTGTCCGAACCGACCACTTTAGTGTCTTTAGTTGTCACACCATGTTTGTTCATAAAATTGGCCACTTAAGAAAAACCCGACTATACCTAGCACCATTCCGATCTCAGCCTTGAACCTATTCGCACCTATATAAAAGCCCTTTTTAGCTGCTGCCGCCTACGCACTTGACTCGCCTCCTATCAGCCGTTATTGCTGCCCGCGCCATATTCTCAGCAACCCTTACAATGCCCTTACTTCCCTCCTATCAGATACCGATATCACACACAGAATTGGACACCGACCTCGCCGGCGACGTGGAAGAATCCCTTGTAAGAAACTTGTCCGCTGGCCAGTGCAGAGATGCACTGGCCAGCGGACAAGTTTCTTCCACGTTCACCACGGCGTGACACCTAATGTATGCCTTCCCCCATAGCAACAGCCCAAGCCGAGGCCGGTCCTCCCTTAACCTAGTTGCCCCTATGCCCTTCTGCCCCCCACTCCGGGAATACCGGCGTGACGGTGTTTATTTTTTATTTTAAAGTTTGTTTTGCAAATATACATACAGTGAATTAAAAGGTCTATCTATCTATCTATCTATAACCTCACGCCAGATCCCTTGCGGGGTAGGCAGAGAGTACAGAGTTCCAACAGGTATACTTTTTTATTTAGTTTATTTACTGTTTCTTTATCTTTACTAGCTTTCTATCTACACAGATACATAGATAGATACATAATCTATGTATCTATCTAAATTAATGAATTAATAAAGAAAATAAAAAATAAAAACATCATCAAGCCAGATCCCCTGCGGGGCAGGTATGTGTATATAAATGAAACAAAAGTAATTGGTAAATCGACAAGTTTTATTTATGAATAACAAATCAATAATCACATGCAAGTCATTTGGTATTGTTAAATGGAAACTTGTAAGTCCTCATCAGAACAACAACACATACCATCTTTGTAACCTATGACCACAATAAATGCTATTTTATTTGATTTGAACAACGAACATTCAACATTATACAGTTTGGTATACCACACAGTAATAGTTCCACTTTGCTACCAAAGTTACCACACCATAATTATGCAGCTATAATTGAAAAACAAATTGAAATAAGAACATTTTTCTTTTATTCATTAGTATAAAAATTCCCACCACAGATGACATCACCGCACATCTTTCTCTACAAGAATGGGTCAACTTGGGTGTTCTAATTTTCTCAACCATCAGCAATTCTGTAAAAGAAGTTTCATATGAAAGATATGATTTTTAGATGCAAAATTAGTGCTTCATAATATAGGTGTACAGGACGACGTCTGCATGATGTATATAAAGATACGAATATTGTTATAGATTAAGTTACAATAGTATATTATGTAATAGTTTAATTTAGAAATAAGATAATGTAAAAGAAATTGTAACACATAAACAATAGTATACAGTTAGAAGAGTGTAACCCTGGAAAGGGATAGGAATAATTAGAAGAGATTTACCCTAGAAAGGGATAAACAATTGAATTATGATTGGTCTATTGCACTAATAAAGCTCGATGCAAAGCCCACTAGTTGTGACCCAATAAAATAATAGTATTTATGAGCGCGAAACATCGCGCCACACACGTTCGAGCGACTGGGCATTGAAGATTATAGGAAGAAACTCTGCGCGAAGAGGGTCACAACTGGTGGGTGGAGCACTGTTTCAAGATTATTCAGCTTTTATTTGAATCCTCCTTCGCGACGCATACTGGCAAAACTGCAACAGGGCGCACGACGTGTTATTCGTCCTGTTCAATAGGCAACACATTATTTGATGAACAATTAAGACTCACTAATAGAAAATGCATTATAATAACCCTACATTCTACTTGTAATGAAAATTGATAATGAAAAATAGCCCTATTATTAAATCAATGATACAAATATTTAATTAACCACAAAATCAATAATGTAGTACACCACAAATTATTTGTCTTTATAAAATAACAAAAGTCACACTTATTTTAGTAGATACGTACCTGTTTTTTATGATCACAGTTTTAAATTTATTTTATTTTATTGAGGAACAGCAAACAGTTATACACTAGATTTTACAATATTCCATAATACTATATTACAAAATAATATATAATTAATAAGTGTGTAACCCACTACGCTATCCACAGATTACTTATTAATACAGTAGCTTGTTGCTTAAAATTAAGAGATTAGTAAAAGGTCATGTATTTATGTTACAATCATATTACTATTATGCTAATATTGTATAAACGCGGTCTATATACTACCACATAAGAGATTTGAGATAGAATCTAAAACTTGCTTTTTAAATGCTAAGGGACTCAAACCAAATATGTCGATATCTTCACAATAAGTGTTATAATGTTGTACCAGCTGCCGGAGTGGAGATCGCAAGCCAGCGTTAGTGTGACAAGTCACCGCAGCGAATATACTATACTTGCGAGCTCCGCGCTGGTTTACAGTTCTAGGGACCACATATATCAGTTCCTTGATTAGCGCCATACAGTCTATCATGTTGTGACATAAGCTATATAAGAATATTGCTCCAAGTAACATGCGTCTACTTTTTAAAGGAATAAGGTTGTACCTTTTAAATAAGTCATCATAAGATGGATACCTATGAAAATACCTATAATGTATAACACGCAAAAACTTAGGCTGGACACTTTCAATTGACGCTATATATTTTAATTATATAGGATTCCAGATTGCAGTAGCGTATTCTAATTGAGGTCTAACTATGGATGTATAAAGATGTCTTAACGTGGATATACGACGAAAGCTCTTCGAGTTCCTCATAACGTAACCATATACATACTGTACGCCTTGTTTACTATTGAGGTGATGTGGGTATCAAAATGAAGCTTAGAATCAGCAATAACGCCAAGGTCCCGCAGAGCAGCAACTTTAGTTAAAGGATTATTAGAGAGATAATATATACTATTAACTATATTTATCTATATCATTACGCCAGATCCCTTACGGGGTAGGCAGAGAGTACAGAGTTCCAACAGACTATATTTAAATTCTTTGTGAATGTTATAGATCTACATTTGTCTATATTTAACTGTAATTTATTACTTAGGTAGTAATGAGACAGACGATCCAAATCCTGCTGAAACAATTCACAGTCACGCAAATTTTTTACTGCTTTGTAACATTTTAAGTCATCTGCGTATAAGAGGAAACTTGTATTTTTAAAGCATTATTTTATGTCATTAACGAACAGGCCAAAAAGAAATGGTCCTAATATAGATCCCTGAGGAACTCCTGACGTTACAATCACTGGGTAAGACTGATACCCGTTAATAACCGCTTTTTGCGATCGATTAGTAACGTAGGAAACAAACCATCGAAATAAGTTACCATGAATTCGATAAATGCAAGTTTTTGCAGGAGTAAATTATGGTCCACCTTATCAAAAGCCTTCCGGAAATCCGTATAAACTGCATCAGTTTGCGACCTGTTGTCCATGTTATCAAACAAGGAATTTGTGAAAAGCATCAAATTAGTAACAGTAGATCTGCGTTTCATGAAACCATGTTGCTCCTGTATAATTTGACTTTGAAGGAGCGGATAAAGTTTACAGTGGACAAGCGTCTCGAATAGTTTAGATAAGGTGGACAATATAGAAATAGGGCGATAGTTCTCTACATCGTGTTTCGAGCCAGTCTTCTGTACTGGTGTTATGTAAGCGAGTTTCCATACATCTGGAAATGTTCCTTCCCTTAAACATTTACTGAACAAAATATGAATTGGTCGAGAAATTGTGTTTGCCGTATTTATAAAAAAACTAGGCGGCAGTCTGTCAGGTCCAGGTCCTTTCGCTGGATCCAAGGTTTTTAAATGTTGACGTATTTCTGATACAGAAAAATACAAATCGTTTATAAGAGTGGAATTATCACCGGGTCCAGCAACGCTATCATCAATATCATGTTGTAAAGTGCAGGGTTCATAGACAGATTCAAAAAAGTCAGAAAATGTGTTACATATTTCAACCGGATCGCTAGTCATTTATCGCGGAAGTGGATAGTTGATGGTATCTTTGATTAATGTTTTAGATTAGATAGATACGCCCAGAAATATTTAGAATTAATACTGATGTTATCTTCAACAGACTCAATATATTTTTTGTAGGTAATGTCACAAACTCTTTAAATCTTTCTCTTAGTACACAAAATACTTCATAATCCGAGATATTGCCATAGGTTTTCCATTTTTGCCAAGTTTTGGTTTTATTTTTATATATGTGTATCAGCGCAGGAGAAAACCATGATGGATATGGTTTAGGTTTAATTGTCACTTTTGGTATGTGTTTCGCAATAATTTTATTAATAACTTCATAAAAAATATTAACAGATTGTTCAGCTAATGTACTGCCCAATAATATTTCCCAATCAATATCCAGAATTTCATTATTTATAGCCAGATAATTTGCTTTACGGAAGCAGTATTTTTCATGTGGCTGTGGTGTCATCGATTTACTGATATTGAGCACCGCCGTGATACAGAAAGGGGGGTGATAATCGTCTACTAGTAATAAAGGTGCACTAGGTTCGATTATGGAGCATTCCGAGTTAGAGATTAATTAATCCAATAGCTTGTCATTTGAATTTTTAATTGTATTTTACTGTAACGAGTTATGAAATGACAAGAAATTGGAAAACGTCGTTCCAAATTTTGTTGTAGAATAGCACCGCAATCCGGGGTAAGCAGTTTGATCAGAAATCCAACCAAGACCAGGAAGGTTTAAATCGCCGATCAGGAAAAACTTATCTACGTTGGTATTTATCAAGAAATCATTGAAAGAGTCAATAAATAGGCTATATATATTATCTTTGGTTTTTGGAGGTATATATAAAACACAAATTTTATGATTATAATTGAGTTGTAAAGTAGGTAATTTTATTACTACATGTTCATTTGTCTTGCTAAATGAAGAAGAATATTTCATGAAGGTACGTGATGGCTGAAATTCCCTAAGTACAGCAACAAGGACCCTCCCCACCATCTGGTTTTTGGGTTGCTAATCGATCGCGATCGCACCTGAATGTGATATACCTACTGTCAATGAATTCGCTATCAAATATTTCCGGCACTAACCAGGTTTCTGTCAATATTATCACGTTGACAGAAACCTGGTGTATAGAGTTTGCAATTTGGTTCGAATCCCTCTACAATTTTGGTAATATAGTGAAAGATTGTCGTTAGTATTATCGAATGTTATGTATATGTACCAATTTAATTAATATCAATAAACAAGTTGTCGACAAAAATATAATACAAGGTAATTTCCTAATTATTCTATACTTATTGTTGTTTTGTAATAATTTATATAATTTTAGTAACATAAGAGTAGAATAGGATAACTTATAAGACCTTTTAAAATGTAAGTTATTACAGACCTTTTTTGGATATTTTGTTATAAAAGATGATTTTTGAATATAGTGTTGTATAATATGTTGTGTTGTAGTGTGTGTGTAGTGTATTTGTATGTAACAATTAAAAAGCAAACAGACATAAACAAAAACTATAACAAAAAAAAAAATAAAAAAATATATATAAAGAGGGGCTTGCTATCCTGTAATTTCATTGACACGACCTTTAATTATTTTTTTAATGTCATCAGGAGACCGTATTGCAAAAGCTGGGGATGTATCAGTTTCTCGAACGAGAATTGTGGCATGTCACACCCAGATATACTTATAGTGGCATTTTTTGCTCTAATACGACATTTACGAAATAACTGTTTAGTTCGTAAAGTTAAATGTTCGTTCAGGTATATATTATGCAAAGTGCCTTGCAGGTCCAGCTGATCCGATCTTATTCCCTTATGCAAACGCGTTGCGCTTAAGACGTTATCGCGTAGAGTCCGAGAAGTAAATTTAACTATAATGTTTTTCGGACTCTTATTGTTTTGATGTGCATGATGTACGCGATGAATTGACACAACATCTTTCTGAGATATAGGATACTCGATATTTCTAGCAATTTCATCTAGAAGTTTGAATAAATTTTCACCTCGCTTCTCAGGAACATTGCATATCTCTAAATTACAGTTACGTGCCTGCTGCTCTAATGTCTCAATTTTGTTTTCCAGTAAAACAATGGCATTACTCGTGATGAAGTCTTGTTTACGGGCAGCTTCAAGCTTGGTGACACGGGAAGTGAGCTGAGAAATCTCCTCACCGTACGCAGTAGTGGAAGTTTGCATCGAGGTTATCTCAGTGGTTAGATCCCTCTGTTTACATTCAATGTCCTGAATACGTTTCTTGATATTGCATTGTTCAGAACGTAGGGCTTGTAACTCGTCTTATTTTACTGGAAGTCTTCCTCAGGCTGTCCAAGTCACTTTTGATTGTGGTACTTAGTTTAGCAGAATTGGAATTAATCTCATGTTGCAACTGTTGCATACTTTATCTCATTTCGTTTGCAAATAGAAGAAATGACGGGTTAGTATCAGGTTGTCTTCGTTTTCTTTGAGCGACATTCGGTATTTTTCCTGTATCCGTTGATAGATCAGAATCTGATCCGTATTGCTTAGTTGGTGAACGAAGCATGTCTGGTATATATTATTGTTGTTTACTTGTCGTTAGTGACGGAGACTTTGGAAGGACGTAGATAAATAAATACAATAAAAATAAAAAAGCCTTTTATTTCGCGCCTATTAATGGATTTGATACAATTTTTGTGTAGTTATTAGTATAAAAAATATCTCATTAAATAGTTAATCAACAATAATAATAATATAATAATTTAATCTAGAAAAGAGAATCGTCATGCATTGTTTCAAACATTTTAAATTTATTTGGAATCTATTGAGGTTTTAATTTTGCGTGAACCCGTCTACTTGAGGGTGAAGGCCTCCTCCAGAGATGACCAGTCTCTATCTGTGGCTTTTTCCTTCCACAGTCTTCCAGCAGTCCCTTCAATGTCCTCTGCCCATCTGCTTCTAGGTCTTCCTCTCTTCCTAGTACCCATGGGCCCTAGCCATGACGTCAGCCGAGAAGTCCATCTATCGACACTCATTCTTGCTACATGACCCGCCCATCGCCATTGCAATGTCATAGAATAGTTTAGTGCGTCTATCACTCCTGTTGCTTCTCTTATAGTAGAGTTGCGAATTTTTTGAATTTTTCTAATTTTCATCATGCTTCTTTCCATGCTCCGTTGGCTTGAGTTTATTTTGTTTATAACATTGCGCGTGAATTTCCATGTTTGGCAAGCGTATGTGAGTGACGGTAAGAGACAGGTATTCATGACATTTCTCTTAATTTTTACTGGCATTTGGCTTTTGAAAATTTCTTTAAGGCTCCAAAACTTCTTCCATGTCACTTTTATCCTTCTTTCAATTTCTTGGTCATTACTTTTATTTTCAAAGGAGAGTTGTTTGCCTAGATAGATGTATGAATCGACAAATTCTATTGAAGTATTATCAACTTTTATTTCATTTTTCAATGTGTTTGTCATCACTTTTGTTTTGTTGAAGTTGATTTCTAGGCCTGACTGTCTGCTTGCTTTGTAGTGTATCTATCATGTGCTCTAGCTCCACGCTGTTTTCGGATAGCAAAACAAGATCGTCAGCGAATCTCAAGTGATTTATATAATTTCCATTTATATTTAAGCCAATCGTATTCCAATTTAGTTTATTTATTATGGACTCTAATACTGAGATGAAAATTGTGAGTGACAGAGGGTCCCCTTGCCTTACCCCTCTTTTTATTGGAAAGGGGATTCCAGTTGTCTCTAGCTTCACTCTGCTAATGTTGTTTTCATATATATATTTTAGCAATCTGATGTATTTAGCCTCTACATTTTGTGAGTTTAGGGCTTCCCATATTGATGAATGGAGTATAGTGTCAAAGGCTTTTTGGTAATCTATGAACGCTATGTAGAGCGGTCGCTGGAAATCCTGGTACTTCTCAATAAGTAGCTCTACAGAATGAATATGATCGACCGTAGAGAAACCTTTTCGAAAGCCCGCTTGTTCCATTGGCTGGTGTGATTCGAGTGTAGCGCTAATTCTATTTTAAATAATGGACGAGAAAAGTTAAGGCTGTTAAGTTAAAGGCTGATAGGTCTATAGTTTTTTATATCATTGGGATCGCCTTTTTTATATAACAATATAATGTCTGACTCGGACGATTGCTGAGGCGTTATAGAGGTGTCTAGTATTTTGTTGAAGAGAATCATCAGCAGTGTGGCGAGGATCGTGTAAGCCGTTTTTATTGCTTCGTTACTTATCCTGTCCGGTCCCGGACTTTTTTCTGATTTAAGGCGCTTAATTTCTCTTATAATTTCGGTTTGCTCCACTGGGTTTATTTCTGAGGTATTAGTTTCTTTTAGCAGATGTAGAGCGCTTTCGTGTTGTGTTTCTGGGGTGTCATATAAGGTTTTGTAAAAATTAGTGGCTATATGGAGTATGTCTTTTCTATTGTGTGAGACTCTATCCGATTCGCAAAGACCTTCTATCCATGTTTTGTGAGATCTTAGTGCATTGTATGCTCTTTTTAAGCTACCTGATGTATTAAGGTGACTTTTTTATGACTTGTCTTCGGTGGTCTTTGTAGTCTTGTCCTATGCACTTGCTTATAAGTTTGTAGAGGGCACTTAATTCGTTTTTCATTGCTCTTGATTTAGGATTCGTCTTTTGTAGGTCTTTTCTACGTGTTATTAATCTTCTTGTGCATTCAGATATAGCGCTACAATGTTTATTGCTAGGTGGTAGAGCTGTTTTCAAACTATTTTCAATAGCGGTTATTAACTTCTTGTAATAAATCTGGACTGTGTCGCCTTCATGGTAATTAAGAGCGTCTTGATATTTGCTCAGTGTTTCTATATACCTGGAAATTTCTTCCTTATTTTCCAATGTGTTTTTGGAGTAACCTGAGTAGTTGTTTCTTCTTTTTTTAAAACATTTTAAGTTAAAAGTTGCCCTTACGCACCTGTGATCTGACGGGAATCGAATATTTAGTATTTCTACATTTTGAACGTTTTTATATATGTTAGTAAGTATGTAGTCTAGTTCATTTTTAGTAATTCCATCGGGAGATCTCCAAGTCCACCTTTGTTTGCTTTTCTTATTAAAAAAAGTGTTCATTATTCTGAGGTTATTTTCGTGTTCGAACTGGATCAGTCGATCGCCACTGCAGTTTCTTTTGCCAAATTTGTTTATAACTTGACTGTCTTCGCGTGTCGGTTGTCCTATTTGCGCGAAAAAGTCGCCCATAATTACAAAGTTTTCATCAGATAATTTTACAGCTGTTTCGATAGTGTCATAGAAAGCCTCTTTTGCTTCTTCAGTGGCCCCGTCTGTAGGCGCATATACTTGTATTACGCTTATTTTGAATTTGTTTATATTTAGTTTTAAGAGTGCAACTCGTTCTGATAGGCCAAAAAAACTTTCTATGAAATTTTTGAGATACCTTTTCACAAGAAATCCTACACCATATAGTCCTGGAGTTTGTCCTATGTAGTAAAGTATTATGTTTTGGTATTCTTGTATTGTATTGCCGAGTCGTCTTACTTCTGATAGGCCAACAATGTCGAACTTTGTATTTTCTAGTGCATCTAATAGCTCCAGGAGGTGTGCATGAGTCGATAGAGTTCTTACATTGTATGTAGCTATATAACATAAGTTTGAGTTTTTCGTTAACGGGTTATTTATCTCTGGAGGGTTTTGGTCTGATTCTCCCGCGGTGACCATCCGTCTTGGGAGGACGTAGATACTGAAGGTTAATTTATTTTTTGTAATGGGTACTACTATTGTGCGCATTAAGTCGTCAGGTACATAAGAATGCCCAATACACAGATTGAAAAACAATGATAAAACTCTTGGCAACTGAACTCCTGCGCGCTGCAAGTGCTCGATGCTGAGATTATCGTGTCCCGGTGATTTACCTCTCACCATGCCCTTAATCACTTTCGCTACATCTTTGGCGGTAAAAATCACACTACGCTGAGAGCGGGACGACTCAGCATCGGACACCGGCAGCGTCGGTCCCAATGGTGACACCACCTTAAAGTGCTGCCTAAATAAATTGGCAATATCACACGGTTGATGAGCACCAGCCACGCTCACGGGTAGACTCGACTTATGATATTCGGCCATTATGTTCATTTTTATTTGGTGCTGATTGTTTTGACACCATTTTAATTTTCCTTTGAAAATACGCCTTGATTCGCACATCTCGTTATAATAAAAGCCCGATTCAGGTCTGCCATGCTGTAACCACATTTGAAAACAAAGTTGGGCCTTGCCGTGTGCGTCGCGAACATGTTTATTCCAACCGGGTATGTATTTACCATTTCGCTTTTTTCTTACACTGTGGCTACTAACTGCTGCCTCAGACAGTATACATATGATATTGTTATACATTTTGTTTATCAATACTTTGTGACATTCACTACTACACATGCCATCGCAACATTTCGCAAATTCCATTGGAAAATCTAATTTTCTTAATCTGGAATGACATTCACTATGATACCTTGATATTTGCTCATTTTCCCGTTCCCCCCATGTGATTTTATTTACACAATTATTTGGTGTAACTATCTTTGATTTTATTATATTAAAATTACAATCAATTATTACCGGGTAATGACCGACCAATAGGTGTCGTAAATAATAGATATTGAACAAACTGAAGACCGGGCAGCACTAGTCACTAGGCAGTGATCGAGCCAGCGGCAACAACCGTGTGCGTCACTTACAAACGTGTGGCTACCTGTTGGCAACAAGTCCATATCTACACACGACCACATCTGCTCAGAACAAAAGGACGAAAGTTCTTGTTTAAAAGACTCACCAGGGTGCGCATTGTAGTCCCCCAGCATAAACACTGACTCCACACTATGACACTCAATGATGGCAGACATCTCACTAAGACATTCAGTAAATTCTACCAAATTTTCACTAGAATCTGTGGGCATGTACACTGAGAAACACATAATACAACGCTCGCCGAGCGCAAGTTTTTATGGCTGCAAGCCGTACACTACTACACTTCACTATAGTTACTGTAAAGACATGAAAGATTTCGTCTCTAAAGAGATAGAGATGCTTAAAAATGATTTCACGCAGACGACTGATTTTCTGGCTCTTGAGCAGCGGGATATTAAAGCTGAACTTAATGCGAAGACTGAGGACATTAAAAAACTAGAAGCTGATAATATTCGCCTTCAAAACGACCTGCTGCAACTGGAATACCGTTTATCAGCTGCCGAAAACCTTTCCCGCAGCCGAAACTTAGAAATTTAGGCGGTTCCGGAAAGTCGTAATGAAAATGTTATGCTGATGGTGAGAAAACTATGCGAGTCTATAAATATAACCTTGAACATTTCTGACATTCAGGCCTGTCGAAGGATTGCCAAGATGGATCAAAGATCTAACCGACCACGTAATATACTTGTATCTTTGTCATCACCTGTTCTCCGGGAGCAAATCCTTTCAGCTGCTACGCGGTACAATAAGGTCTCAAAGGACAATCTACTCAATTCTTCCCACCTTGGGGTCACCGGTGATCCGCAAAGAATTTATCTATGCGAGCATTTGTCGCCTGAAAGCAAGTAACTCTTTGCTGCTGCGAGAAAAGTTACTAAAGAAAAAAAAATATAACTTCGTTTGGGTCAAATTCCGTCGCATCTACATACGCAAAGATGAGAACTCAGGGGTCACACTGGTGAAAAATTATGACACTCTTGATAGATTTTAATCAGATACTTATTTTTCTTTTCTCTGTTTTATTTAATCAGTATTATATGGCATTTTTTTCTCTCATTCGATTATGTTATTGTTTTGCCAAAATGTAAATAGAATTAGAAGTAAGTTATACGAATTACATAGTAATGCAACTTTGATATAATTTATCTCACTGAGACTAATCTTAATGCCTCAGTGCACGACAATGAATGCTTTGATAGTAGATACAATGTTTTCCGTAGAGACCGTACGAACACTAGCGTTTCTAAGAATGAAGGAGGTGGCGTGCTAATTGCTGTTAAAAATAGTGAGAACATTGTATACCGAAAATCATGGTCTAGTGATGTCGAGGATCTTTGGTTGACTTTAATCCCAACGGCTAGCAACACTGCTATGAGGCCATTGCATCTTTGTGTTTGCTTCGTTCCTCCAGACTTACATCCTTACCATCTAGTCATTTTATGTAAACTGTCAAAAGGTTATTTTGGTCTGCCGGGTGCTACCGGGTCTGGCAGTGACGTGCTACGCGGACGATACTCTGGTCACCACGAGGGCCCGGAGTCATAGGGGGGCGGCGTTGCTGGCCACAGCTGGCGTGGCCCAGGTGGTGGGGCGCATTAGGCGGCTTGGCCTGGAGGTGGCCCTGAACAAGACTGAGGCCGTGTATTTGCACGGCCCCAGAAATCGGCCTCCCCCTGACGCTCACATCACTGTCGGGGGGCAGCGCATAAACATCTCGGCCCAAATGCGCTACTTGGGCCTCATACTCGACGAATGCTGGTCGTTTAGGGCCCACTTCACGGCCCTAGCGCCAAAATTAATGGCAACTGCAGGTGCCCTCTCAAGGCTCCTGCCTAACTTGGGCAGGTCAGAGGCCTCGGGGAGGAGGCTGTATGCGGGAGTGGTGCGGTCCCAGGCCCTATACGGGTCCCCAGTCTGGGCGGGCGCCCTGACGGCCCGAAACGTGGTGCTGCTGCACCGCGCGCAGCGGTTCATGGCCGTCAGGGTCGTCCGAGGGTACCGCACCATCGGCTTCGAGGTGGCGACACTCCTTGCCGGAACGCCTCCCTGGGAGCTAGAGGCACAGGCGCTCTCTGAGCTGTATGCCTGGCGTAGGGATCCTACTAACACCTTGGATCCCTGAGCCCCGAGAGCGAGGCGAACGGAGCTGCACCGAGTCGCGCTGGAGAGCTGGCGGAGCAAGCTCGCCCATCCCACTGCCGGTCACGCCGTCATCGCTGCGCTGCTGTCAGTCTTCTGGGAGTGGCTGGGGCGACGACACGGCGTTCTTACGTTGCTTCGGGCGGTATCTGTGGCGGATCGGTCGTGAGGAGGCGGAGCGCTGCCACCATTGTGCGGCCCCAGAGGACACGGCGCGCTTACGTACCCGGCATGGGATGCCAAGCGGCGCCGGCTCGCCGGAGCGCTCGGTGCAGGGGGACAGGGGCTATCGCTGCCGACCGCGATATCATCCATGGTTGGGAGCGAGAGCGCCTGGGCGGCAATGGCGGCCTTTTGCGACGCCGTCATCTCCGCGAAGGAGGAGGCAGAGCGGGTGAGGGAGGAGACGTCCTCCAATCCTGCTCGCAGACGGCGCGTTGGGCGAAGGCGCAGGGACTACGCCCGGAACGACCTTCGCCCACCGTAAGCTCCGCCTGCAGGCGTCGGGGAGGGCACCCCGCCGCCCTAGCACTTAGCAGGCCCATGCCGAAATAGCGCTGCGTCCGCGCAGCCTCCAACAGGCGGTAGGGGGAGACCGAACTCCCCCCTACATTTGTCGAGGTCCGCGCCTAACTGCGGACTGAGCCTGCCGGTGCCACTGAGGTCATGCCAGTGACGATTCCTGTGGTCCGGCAAAAGGGCAGTAGGATGCCGGGGGGTTTTAGTGGGTGCCAGCCCCACATAACCACCCGGGCCGTGCCCTCGGGCCGGGGGTATGCGTCAGGCATTTCGCCCCGTAAAAAAAAGTATGTACCGCTAAGTTAAATTTTACCTCACAAACAGAAGCTAACTTGTGGCTTTAAAGGGATATATGCCAACTCCAATTCCAATCACTTCCGGTGTTCCTCAGGGCTCCCATCTTGGTCCTTTATTCTTTGTCATATTAATAAATGATCTAATAGATTTGCTTATTAATCCCTGCCTGTGCTGACGGCCTAAAAATTTTTTTCTCCGGTTTGGAATATGCACTCGGTAATTGTCTTACAATGACATGTTAAAAAAATTTAACTTGGTAAGTCTCTCACTTCGGCGGCAGCATAGCGATTCTTTTTTTAAAGTTACACTGTTTCATTCCTTGCCAACCAAATGAAGACATTGCAGATTTTTAATGGTAAAGTGACCTGAAATAAAGAAAATACAGCAGTAGCATTTCGCGGTATCCAGTCATTTATGATTCCGCAGGAAGTACCGACATTATTGAAGTACAATTATACAGAATAATTCATATTTTCTTCTGTATAATTTTACCGATCACATTCTTGCTATCTAAAGGTAGCCCTTGCCTACTTTGGAAACTTCGACTAACACAGTAGTATCAATATCGATATCTTTGAACTTCTTGGATGATGTAGCTGTCATTTTTTCTGCTACTCTTTTTAAATTTATCTTGTCTTTCTCGCATGATTTTTATTTCGTTGACGCATAGATTACAGATCAACTGCGAACCGTAACCTTCCAACAGCCATGTTCATCCACAGGCTCTAATTCACTCATTGTCAGTATATATTAACGTTGTTTATTAAATTACACTATTAAAACTAGTTTAAACATTTTTAAATTTAATAAAAACACGCACAGGATCGATTTGTTTATGCCGGTAAGAGAATAATGGCGGCAGGGGAGGGGATGAAAAACAGGTGATTCGTTCAACCAATCAGCGTGCGCTTTGCGTCTCGACACACGCAAAATCACAATTTGACGGCTGGACATGGTCAGTTTATAAACCTACGAAAATGTAAGCGTTAGATTGTAAATTTTAGTGTCCGTTCACAATCTATCACTGGATTCATTATAAACTAACGGATCGTACAATTATCCGGTGACATATACATTATCTTAGGGTTATTCCCTAGCTCATAAATGTTTTAGTCCTAATGTAATCATATCGTTGGTGTAACCTGTTTATGAACCAAATAAAATAAATAAATATCGAAAAATTCCCAGTATGAGTCCGGAGTCTGGAATTGTGCCCGGTATATGGCAATAGGCTCGCCTCCCATGACATGGGTCCTAATGTCGTCACGACACGTGGGTGTACTCAGTACACCTCTGCCACCCCCGTTTATAACTACGAATATAGGCGTGACGGGTCAATTTTAGATTTTAATCATAATTTTGTTGCAACAAATACATGCGCATTTGTTGCTTTATCAGCTCAGGCCATTGCTGTAGCATATGCTGAAAAATATAAAATTAGTCTTCAAATTGATACCGATACTTTGGATGAAGACTACTTTACATTCATCAAAACGCTAGTAAATAATCATAAAGCTCCTACCTATAAAATCAGAAACAAAATTCTTGCAGAACAATTTAGAACAGAAAATATAGGTACTAACATATATGTACATTGTGAGTGCAATATCGTATATTGTGGAAAATATTTTATCGGGTGTCTTGTTTAGTGCAGAAATGTTAATGAGTTGTTCCAATAGTGACTGTTCAAATAATATGAATAAAAAATACTGTTGTTTTCCTCCACTTGACTTAAATGTTATAGAAACCAAAGGTATACTAGGCATGCCTTTTAAGTTCTGTCGTTTCCATATTTCCCGGCAATTTTGAATTTGGAACTGTTTTATATTCGAATGTGTTTAAATTTTGAATCTCAAAACAGTTGAAAGTATTAGGATTAATGCTATTGTTTAGTCACAGCGTCGATTGGAATCTGTCAGGTTACGTACGAAAATGAATCTTTCTAAGGAAAATGTTCCTGCAATAATTTTCTACAACTTTAGAAGAGGCCTGACACGGCTTCAGTGTTTTGAAGAGCTAACATCTGTGTTCAGTGATGAAGCCCCATGTCTGCGGACTGTCGAACGCTGGTATTTAGAATTCCAGCGTGGACATACTAGTGTTAGTGACAAATCTCGCGAAGGACGCCCAAAATCCGCCTTCACTGAAGATAACATCATTGCTGTGAGACAACTAATTCTCGAAGATAGTCATGTGACGTATCGAGAGATAGAGGCTCTATTAGGCATCTCAGGGACAACCATTCAGAAGATCTTGCATGAAGCGCTTGGTGTGAGAAAGTTAGTTTGCCGTTGGATTCCGCATCTGCTTTCCGACGATCGCAAGGCCACCCGCGTCAGATGGTGTAAGAAAACTCCTTTCGTCCGAGACTTTGTTGAGTACAGACGTGTTGGTTGTTGTCTTAACGAAAATTAAATTTGTATCAAACGATATTAGTTATTACTTACATGCGACTAAAAGTGATATTGTATTAAGGGGTAATTGACCAACTGCGAAGCACCGCCTCCACGAGTGAAAGAAACAGCCGTCATAATTGTTGTCCCGCACACACGTTGACCTCCCACCAAGCCCGGTTACCGTAGCGACTACGAAACTGGTTTCCGCTACGTGTTCTGCTACGTAATATCAGCGACTACGCAAGATATCAAATCGCTGTCGCGTGAGTAATTGTGGTTTACTGTTATTTTCCTATATTAAATATTCACCTGGAAATTCACATGAATGTTACTAAGAGGAACATTTCGAAAAGAGTACGACTAGATGATGACACAGAACCCACCGCTTTTGTAGAATTCAAGACTGATATTATGAACATGCTCTCTGCTAAGCTAAATCCTTTATTCTCTAGGCTGGCAAGCGTAGAACAAAAATTACAGGATATTAAAAAGCAAAACACTGAAATTAAATCATCTAGTGGTGAGGTTGAAAAATCACTTAAATATATTTCGCATCAGATCTAAGAGTTTGAATCGAAAATCGCCAAACTTGAAAAAGACCGACATTCTACAAATGCAAAGATATTAGAGCTTGAGGATAAAAGTGATAATCTGGAACGGTATATCAGGAAAACCTGTGTGGAGATCCGAGGTGTACCGAGAAGGGATAAGGAAAACAAGTCGGAACTCCTGAAGTCTGTTATCACTCTTTTTAAATCAATGAGCATCGAACATTCCTCTAGCGACATAAGAGACGTTTACAGACTGCCATCGAAAAAAAATTCCACTACAACGTCAGTAGTTCTGGAATTCTCAAATATCTACCTAAAGGATACTTTTCTGCGAAATACCAGAAAGTATAACAGAGATAATAGATCTGCACAGCTCAATTCTTCGCACCTAGGCTTTGAAGGCATTTCTACCACCCTATATTTTTCCGACTAACCAACAAGGCGAAGAGACTGCACTTTCTCGCACGTGACTTTGCTCACACTGAAAAATTTCGTTTCTGCTGGATTGCAAATGGCCGAATATTTTTGCGAAAAGAAGAAGGAGCAAAATATGTACTGGTCAACAACGAAAATACTCTTCACCAACTTCGTGCGAAGAAAGAAGATGAGAAGTAGAAGTATGATTCATGAACTCGTTATCACTGTCGTAAATTACTCTACTCTGTACCATTCAACATTATATACAAAACAAATACACAAAATACACATACACACACTAACATCTGACACACTTTCATTATCCATACAGACACAAATGGAAATTTTTACTTGTAAGGTCAATTCTAACAAAGTCTTATACGCCATTTGCATTCCTATAAGATATTACTACGCAAAAAAAATTCACTTACTTTACTTGTCCACAGTATCTAAACTAAACCAACTATTTAAACTAAATAACATGCTGTACACATCACCTAACGGGACCTCATTTTTAAACTATTTTAAAAATGGCTAATCAAAACTATTGAATTGACGATATTGATAGTACTGACATTTATTTTAGTATTAAACATAATAACCCCGAACAATGTATAAAAGACCTAGCTAATCACCGGACTCAACTAACTATTGTAAGCCAAAACATTCGTAGTATTCACAAAAATTTTGATAATTTTACTATTTTCTTATCCAGGTTAAACTTCCTGCCGGACCTAATTATCTTGACAGAATGTAGACTAAATAATACATCTCCTAAAGTACACCTTGATGGCTATGAATGTCACTATTCAAAACGCTTCTTAAACCGAAATGACGGCATTGCTGTTCTATACAAAACTGATCTTAACATCACTGTTGAAGAGCCCTTGTTAGAGGATGCGAATTGTTTAGTGATGCACATAGACTCTGAATTTACAATATGTGCTATATACAGATCTCCTTCGGTGCATAATATTTATTATTTTTGTGTATCATTGGACAAACTTCTGCAAACCTTCTACAAGCCTACATGCGCCCTGATAGGGGATATAAACATAGACATAAAAGTGGATACTAGTGACAATCGCGCCTGTGATTACCTTGATATTACAGGACATCATGGCTACTATCCTGGGCACCAGTTTCCAACACATGATCGCACATGCTTAGATCATGCCCTAATAAAAACAAAAAAGCTCACGAAGATCATTGTTTGCGAAACTGGACTGACTGACCAGAGGTCACACAGTGTCTGAAAAATCCAAATATAAGTATAAAATAGATTATCCCAATATAGTAAAAGACATAGAAGCTATAGATTGGAGTACTATACTTAATAATAGTGATATTACTGAAGCAACGAACTTGCTTACTAACAACCTAAATGCTATAATTTGTCGTCATACAATAAAAAAAGAGATACGCAATTCAAAAAATATTAGGAAGCCTTGGATGACGGCTAACCTCTTAAGATGTATTCGAAAAAGGGACTTTTTACACATAGCGGCTAAAAAAAATAAAAACGACTTTATCTTACAACAACGATACAAAAATTAAAGAAATTATTGTAATAACATCTTACAAAATCTTAAAAATGCTCATGAAAAGGAAAAGATAGAAGGATCTGAAGGTGATAGCAGAAAAATGTGGTCAGCAATTAAAAATATTTGTAATTTAAACAGTAAGACATCTAAAAGCTCCGCTTTGCTGAATGGACACGATGATCCTGTCACTTCATTAAACACTATAAACAATTTCTTTTCAACTGTGGGCGAGCAGCTTGCCGATAATACAATGGAACGACTACAGAAAACAGATCTAATTCTCATGGCTTCTAGTCTAGGTTGTACTAACGCAAATTTTTCTGAGTCCTTTCTCATGCATCCAACGGACGAAAACGAAGTTAGCACAATCATTAATAGCCTTAAGAATGATTCTGCACCAGGATGGGATGGAGTATCTAATCGTGTACTTAAACTCGCTAGGAATTCTGTGGCGGTACCCATTACGTACATATGCAACCTAAGCTTTTTAACTGGAATAGTTCCTACTCAAATGAAGATAGCCAATGTGTGTCCAATCTATAAAGCTGGAGATCCGTCTGTGGCATCAAACTACCGGCCTATATCCCTCTTAACTAAAATTATCGAGAAGTTAGTAAATAAGAGACTCCTGAAATTCCTTGAGAAATTTAATTTACTCTCACCTAACCAGTATGGTTTTCGCAATAATAGGTCGACGGAGGACGCCGTCACTAACTTGGTTGACTTTGTAATCTCCAAACTTGATAGTGGGGACAAATGTACGTGCGTTTTTCTCGACCTTGCGAAGGCATTTGATACTGTCTCAAGGCCATTACTTATAAGGAAAATGGAATGCATGGGTATCAGAGGTACTGCACTGGATTGGTTCAGTTCTTACCTCTCGGGTCGCTTGCAAAGGGTATGTCTGGACGACTACCAAAGCTCACTTAAACCTGTAAACTATGGTGTACCACAGGGCAGTGTTTTAGGCCCCACCCTGTTTCTTCTCTATATTAATGGTCTCTGCACACTTAAACTTAACAACGCTCAAGTAGTTTCGTACGCCGACGACACTGCCATTGTTTTCCATGCCAAGACTTGGGACGATGCATATGTTGCTGCGGAAGCAGGTCTGAAGGAGGTAGCTAACTGGCTTGACCATAATTTGCTTACGCTAAATATAGAAAAAACTAAAATTGTTAACTTCAGTGTCACGAAAAGAACATCTGCACCAAACAATCATAAACTGATACTCCACACTTGTAACAACAGCTTGGGCAGTGTCTGCGGTTGCAAAGCATTTGAACAGGTAGATAGTGTCAGGTACCTGGGCATACACATTGATAAGCACTTATCATGGTGTAAGCAAATTGAAAACCTAAATATTCGTATTAGAAAATTGATACATATATTTAAGAAGCTTAGATCAATAGTAGATGCTAAAACAATAAAACTCATATACTTAGCTCTCTGCCAGTCGGTAATCAACTATTGTATTGTCTCCTGGGGTTCCGCTCGAAAAAATTACTTCATCAAAGCCGAACGGGCACAAAGAGCAATTTTGAAAGTAGCGCACAATAAGAATATCCGATATTCAACATATGAGCTATATCAAGAGACCGGCGTGCTAACGGCACGCAAATTATACATTGTGGCCATACTTCTCAAATTCCACAAATGTGCTTTAAACAATTTAATATGTAAGCAACGCTCCTCTGGGAGCGTTGCTTACATAATAAAACAGAGGGCACCGAACTGGAATAAATCTACGTGTAATTTGAGCTTTGGAAACCAAGCTTTTTCTTTTATGGGGCCGCACATCTAATAATAAATATATATAATATCAGCCTATACTGCCCACTGCTGGGCAAGGGCCTTCTCTCACAAATCGAGGTGAGAGAGATTAGGTCATTCTCCACCACGCGGACCCAGTGCGGATTGGTGGAGGCAGGTTTGTGGCCACCTGCTGTTGGAACTTATCAAGCCGCCTTTAAAGCTTCCAACTCGGCTTAACGACTACCACATTAAGTTGTAACCGGGACCAACGGCTTAACGTGCCTTCCGAAGCACGGAGACGCTTAAATATGAAAATGCCACAAACGGTCACCCATCTCAGGCCGACCGAGTCGAACGGTGCTTAACCTTGGTGATCGGTAAGAACACCGCGGTGGCACAGCGCTACGAGCGCCTACAAAAAAGTAAATAACGAGTTAAACCTACTGCATATGACTAGATCGGCCTGCAAAAAACGCGTGACTGAATGGCTCCTAGATTTGGACTTTACAAATACAGAAAATATTTTATCTATCTTTTGAGAATCTACCATACACTCAGACTCACATATACTCACAATCTCTCCTCTCTCTCTCTCACACACACACACACAAAAACACACAGACACACACACACACACAGAGACAGACACACACAAACACACACACCAGCATACTCACGCACAAACACATGCACACACATTTTTTTTTTTAAATGTGATGATATTATATACTATTTGCCTAAATAGCCATATGAATAATATTATTGTTAACTTGTAACCTTTATTCTAAAAGACGAATGAGACTAGATCCCACAACACAGGGTATCCTAGTGTGGGGTCTAGGGTATGTAATCGTAATGTACCTGCTTTACGTTTTTCAATAAAGTTTTTATTATTATTATTATTACTCTGCAAAGGTTCAACCGAGGAGAGTCAAATCACGTCTACGACATCATTAGTGGTGACGAATCTTGGATCTATGCCTACGATCCTGATTCCAAACAACAACCTACAATCTGGGTCTTTTAAGACGAGCCAAAGCCGACAAAAGTTGTTCGTTCTCGAAGCACTTCAAAGAAGATTGTGGCCACGTTCGTTGGAAAAACCGGCCATGTTGCGACTATTGCACTTGAAGATCGTAGAACGGTTAACGCAGAGTGGTATACCACAGTTTGTTTACCACAAGTCATCGCCGAACTTCGAAAATCTAACTCAAAGCGACGCATCATCCTGCACCACGACAACGCAAGCTCACACAGCGCTCGTCAAACGATTGAGTATTTGAAGCAGGAAAAAGTAGAAATTCTTGACCATCCTCCATACAGTCCTGACCTAAGCCCTAAGGATTTCTTTACATTTCCTAAAATTAAGAAAAGTCTTCGTGGTCAAAGGTTCCAGTCCGGTGAAGAAGCAGTCAACGCTTTCAAGTCAGCCATTTTGAACACCCCCACTTAAGAATGCAATAAATGTTATAATAACTAGTTTCAGCGAATGGAAAAGTTATTAAGCTACGTGGTGAATACTTTGAGAAACAATAAAAAGTACTATAAGGTTCTAGTTGTGTTTTTTCTTCAAACGACAAAACTTAAAAGGCATGCCTCGTATGTTCCGTAAACAAATCAGCCGAAAACATGCTATTTAATATTATAACCTGCAGTCAAGCCGTATGTAATGGCGTTAAATAGTCAGTTACTCCCGATCAAATATATTTTTTTTGAAATTGCGACACTAAGGCTATCAATATTTATGAAATACCGAATATTTTAAAACTTTGCAATAAATATTACAACATAATATCTATAATAGAATATAAACCACCATTATTAGACAGCGGTATAGGCCATTATATATCTCACTCTACTAGGATACCCAGCAAATGGGAATGCTACAATGATTTGACTTCTAGAATTACCAGGAGTCAAACGATGTTAATTCCCCATTTTGTTATATATGCAGAGAAGTAATAGAACAATGTTGTATTCACATGTTGTTTTTCCTTATTTTAATAATACAGATGTATTTGGAATATTAATTCTAAACAGTAGGTGAGTGACAATTATAGGTGGAAATCAAACCCACGTAATCCGACATACCGAGGCGACCCCTCAAACCACTAATCTACCGTAGCAAGTAACTGAAGTGTTGATTGCTGAAGTGACAGCAGTTTAACATAGCATCTGCGAATCAAAACGGTGCTGGATAAAAAATATGAAATAAAGATTGGCGACTGCTTAGTACAGTGGTTAAGAGGTTAGGCCGCTCCGTTCACTGGATTGAGTGGTCGTGGCTTCGATCCCCGCACGAGAAAAATCTTTATGTGACCCACAATTACTTGTTTCGGTGTGGGTTTAAGTTTATCTTTGTTAACGCACCCAGAACACACAGAAGTAATCCCTAGTGTTGGGGCACGGTTATTATTATATAAAATTATAAGAATGTGGGTCATTATAAGAAAATTCTGTTTTCAGTTACCTAATTTTAAAGGTACAAAATTCTTGCCAAAAACTCAATATTTTTAGAAAAGATAGAGTGAATATCCTAGGTAACCTTAAGGCATTAGACTCTGAGCTTGCTCATAGTCACTGTGTGTATGACACTGAGGTAAATGAATTGCAGACTGAAATCTTTCATCTGCAGTCTGAACTTAGGAAAATGACCTCAAGGTATGAAGATGCTCAAAAGCAGATCAAAGAGCATATCAGAGCTACTGATGAGATTCTAAAAATGGGGACATACAACCTTGAGCGGTTTGAATCTCTTACAGCAAGCTGTGCTATCCCACCCACCCCAATCGATACCCCCTCATTGGACACATTATTATCTGATTGCTCTATTAATGTAATGCAAGTAAATAATAGTGCTAGCTCTTACCTAAATAACCCTGTTAGCCAACCGGCCACAAAAACATGCAAAAAACCTACATATCCACAAAAGTCTGTAATTGTTTATTCAGATAAAATAGGCCAAGACTTAGGTTCCTTATTATCTAGGCATTTAGATCAGAAAGTAACTAATTTCTGTTCACCTGGGGCCAGTTTAAATCACTTGATTGATAATATTAGTCAAGCTAATTTAGACAAGGACACAACCACTGTTATATTTTATGGTGATAGTTTATCAGTTAAGAGGAAGGACCTGACTAGGAGTATTGAAAAATTATTAGAGCTGCATTCTAAATTAAATTGTAAATTTGTATTCTGTGCCTTGCCATATGCCAGTAACTTAACCATTCAGCAAAACAGGCACATTTATGACATGAATTTATATATTTACAACATAACACACCGTCATAGTGACGCCATTTTTTATTTTGATATAAATAAATTCATTAGCAAGTTTAGGCTGACAGAAGATACTATGTATCCGCCCTTTACAACTAAACGACAGTTGGCTACATTGTTAGCATTTAATATACAAAAAAATGACGCGGTTATATGCAATATAAACCAAAATAAAATGATTGATACTGGCAGCAACATTAGGTTGTGTGACCATAGTTTAAACTAGTAAATGCGACAACAGCTAAGTCAATAGAATTAAATATTTTTCATCAGAATATGCAAGGTTTAGCTGGCAAAGATCTCGAGATAGAATTATTTCTTAGGAAATACAACGTCCATTTATTCTGTGTTACTGAACATTGGCTGAAATCTCATGAAATAATCAAATATCAAAGTCAGTACACAGTGTTGAGTGCGTTCACAAGAAAAACAGCCATACGCGGAGGGTCTCTAATATTAGTCGCCAACGACATCAAGTGTAAAGAGCGCAAGGACATTATGGGTCTTTCTATTGAACGCATTGTTGAGATATCTTGCGTCGAACTGGATAGTTATGTTGTAGCATGCGTTTACCGACCGCCCTCAGGTGATTTTAATACATTTGAAAACGTTATGGAAGAGGTGTTAAAAAAAATATCTGGTATTAAAAAGCAAAGCATTATATGTGGTGACTTCAATGTCAATCTAATCGAAAAGTCATCCATTAGCTGTAGACTAATTACTCTTTTTAAATCTTTTAATCTAGTATGGTTGTTTAATGAACCGACTAGAATCACTGCTACGTCTGCTACCTGTTTAGATAATGTGTTTTGCGACTGTGAAGTGTTTGATAAATTAATTATAAACGCTTTGCCCTCAGATCATAGTGGTTTGTTGGTGTCAGTACCCAGCCACCTTATACCTAAGTTATGTAAAGTTACTTGTAGGCCGATATCAGATCGACGTATAAACTGTTTTAGGGATAAAGTTTACAATCGCATATCTAATATGGATTGGTTACATAATGATCCCAATTACCTATATCAAAACCTTTTTGATACCATGAAATCAGAATTCGATAATATATTTAAAATAAAATCATTTTCAACGGCCAAGAAAGCAAAGTTTAGTGATTGGGCTACTGTAGGAATTCATAAAAGTAGAGCTAAGATGTATGAACTGTATGATACGAAAACATATAATCAAAACCCAGCTTTCTTGGAATATGTTAAAAACTACTCGAAGACTTTTAGGAAGGTGTGTACTGCAGCAAAGTCTTTATATTATAGCAATATGATCAAAAGGTCATCAAATAAGATCAAAACCACATGGGGTATAATTAACAGTGTATCTGGGAGAACTCAACCACGCGATGATCATATTGAACTTGTAATTAATGATAACATCTTAACAGATGATTTCGATATTGCGCAGGCTTTTAATAAATTTTTTTGTGAAATTCCAGTTCATACTACTGGCTCTTTGAACTCCTCTTCCCGAAAAGCTGAACTAATATTAAAAAGCAGTGTAAAAGAATGCAATGTCTTGTTTGAATTTAAATATGTGACCCCGACAGACATAATCTTAACCTTTAAGTCGTTAAACATTAAAAACACTGTCGACTTCTGGGGTATATCATTAAAAATACTAGATAGCATAGTAATGGCTATAGCACCTGCGCTGGCGACGATATTTAATAAATGTGTAGAGAAGGGTAGGTTCCCCGACTTAATGAAACTTAGTAAAGTTGTACCGATTTTTAAATCAGGGATAAAAAGCGAGCCTTCCAATTTTAGACCGATTTCCATCTTGCCGGCCTTGAGTAAAATTTATGAAAAGATCCTACTCAATCAATTGCTTAACCACTTTAATGAGAATAAGCTGTTACACGGTGATCAATATGGTTTTACTAAGGGACGTTCAACCACAGACGCGGGAGTAGGTCTGCTTCAGCAAATTTACGGTGCCTGGGAGGCATCGCAGAATGCAATTGGTGTATTCTGTGATCTCTCTAAGGCATTCGACTGTGTTGAGCATGCAACCCTTATTAAAAAGCTAAGGCATTACGGTATTAAAAACACTGCCCTTAATTTATTAGCTTCATACTTAGGTGAAAGGTCTCAATGTGTTGAGATTAACGGGGTCAAGTCTCAGGAAGTTAATATTTCAATTGGTGTTCCACAGGGCTCCATCTTAGGACCCTTTCTCTTTTTAGTATATATTAATGACCTGCCGAACTTTGTCCGTGATGTCTGTGACATTGTACTATTCGCAGATGATACCTCATTGATCTTCAAAGTTGACAGAGCTAAGCTTAATTTTGACGATGTGAATGGTGCTCTTTCACGGATATCAAATTGGTTCGAAATAAACAATCTATTGCTTAATTCACTCAAGACAAAGTGTATTAAATTTACTATGCCCAATGTAAAAGTTAATGCTACGAATATTCTTATTAATGGCACAAAGCTGGACCTCGTGAACTCCACTGTCTTTCTAGGCATTACCCTAGACTCCAAACTCCAATGGGGGGCCCATATCTCATCGCTTGCGGGTAAACTTAGCTCCGCTGCTTATGCAGTGTGGAAAGTACGGCAACTTACGGATGTGGATACAGCACGTCTAGTTTATTTTAGTTACTTCCATAGCATTATGTCTTATGGTATCCTACTGTGGGGTAACGCTGCTGACGTGGAAAATGTATTCATACTGCAAAAAAGAGCTATCCGTGCCATTTATAATCTTGGACCTAGGGCTTCCCTCAGAGAACTTTTTAAAGAGATCAACATTCTCACGGTCGCTTCACAGTATATATACGACAACATAGTGTACATACGTAGGAATATCCATTTATTTAATAAAGTGAGTGACGTTCATAAATTAAATACTAGAAATAAACATAAACTGGTATTACCAATTGTTAGGCTTGAAAAAGTATTTACTTCCTTCGTAGGAGTCGGTATTCGCTGCTTCAATAAGATACCAAAGCCCATGTTAGAGTTGCCACTTGACAGATTTAAAAAGTATATTAAATCTTCACTAATGAGTAAAGGATATTATACACTAAATGATTTTTTAAATGATAAAAATGCCTTTACACAAGTTAACTGAAATCTAGAAGAATATAATGTTAAGTGCAGCGTGTCCTGCCTAGCGAGCGTTCATTGATTTTAAATATTATTCTCGAACGATGTCGACAGGGTCGTGGATTGGTCATGCTCACTAAAATGTCTTTGCTAGTGGCGGCTCTGTGGAGCGGGTCATTCTTTTCCCTCTAAAATGGTTGAGGAGAGTGATGGCTGCTTCTCAGGTCATACTCGTGAACGGGTGCTGCTGGTGGGGACTGGTCCGTCCCCTGCCCTTTGTCTGACTGAACGTGTACCATAATGCTGATGAATTTTGTCTCGTTCGGCATCACACTGGAGCTATGACCAGTTGTTTTGTACGCGCTCTTTACATATTTTATAGTAACACTTTCTCTTACTATTATTATTATGCTTTTTATTATATACCTCTACAACATCTCTATTTTGTAAATGAGAGGACTATGTAGACACTGACCAATATCATGAATCTAAGTACACTTATGATTAATCTATACTTAAGCACATCTATTTAGCTCGTTCTGCATTGTTCTCCCATACTCCATAAATGCAATGTATACAAAAAGAATTGTAAACCTCATTTTTAAAAAAGAGTAACCGTGGAGTTTCTTGCATTTCTTCTCCACAGGAATGACTTTCCGAACGGGTGGTAGAGTCTTAAGTAATAATAATTTTCTGTTTTTGACTATTCATAAGTGCCTTTTGGTCTACATGAATAAAAAACTTTTGATTTTGATTTTGAATTTTTGATTTTAATGATTTTTTAAATGTTTTGTTCGCTTTTGTTCATGTTGTATTGTATTTTATTATTTATAATATTTTCATAATAGCTAAGTATAAGTTAAAGTTAAAAACTGACGAATCTTCCTCAAATGAAGAAGAACTGCTCCATAGATCTTATTACCTTATTGATGAACCTGAACTTGATTCAAATGCAAGAACCGTTTCACCTTCCATTTTAAGTCAGCCGCAAGCTTGGTCCTCTCCTGTGAACGAGCCACAACCTGGAACATCTACCTCAAAAGAGACAAGACCTGGATCTTCGACTTCGAATGAGCCACAACCTGGAACGTCTACCACAAAAAAGACACGACCTGGATCTTTTACTTTGAATGAGCCACAACCTGGAACGTCTACCACACAAGAGACACGACCTGGATCTTCTACTTTGAATGAGCAACAACCTGGGACGTCTAGTTTAATAATAAATACTTCCTATTCGACTCCAACCTGTTCCAAATATTATCTCAATCACTTACTAGGACATTTTTGATTTTGAATCAAAAATGCCCCTTTCATGCCACCTCTCCCCTAACAGTTCCATGCTAGCGCGACGACGTCCCTTGCTCGCTCTTCCCGAGACTTTATAAAACGAGACTGTCCCAGCAGGAAAGTTATTTTATTTTATTTTAAGATTTCGAAAACTTACAGCTAGAACAGAGATAGTATATAGTAATATATATAACAGCAGGCCAATTACAAGTTTTCACAAATAGTTTCACGAAAAAAACAATAAAAGGTTAGCACATGAATAGTATACCAGTACGCACAGCTAAGACTAATATATAAAACATAGAATTAAAGATATCACACATTATTATGTGTAGTAGTATTCTACTCACAGAAAAACAAACAATTTAGGGCTTTTTTAAGTTTTGGTACACTTGTACAGAAAAGATCTATATCGGTATCATGCACCACTGTATTAAAATGTCTGCAGGCTCGAATAAAAAAGGAATTTTGATGATAGGTGGATTTCGCATTAGGAACATTTAAAAGGCAGGGTTTTCTAAAAAAGTTTGAGTGAGTCCGAAGCCCTATTTTGCTCAGCAGCTCTGGACAATCTACGGAACCGTTCACTATTTTAAATAAGTACGCTAAGTCAGCAATACGCCTTCGCTCTTGTAATGGTAAAAGATGAAATTTCTTACATCGAGTAATATAATTCGGTAAATATGTTTTAGATCGATATTGAATATACCTTACAAACTTTTTTTGAATCCTTTCAATTCTGTCTGTGTAGATATTATAGTTTGGATTCCATACCTGAGATGAATATTCGAGATGACTACGGACGAGGGCGCAATATAGGATTTTAAATGTTTTAACATTGTTAAAATGAGATGATAATCTAATTACGAGTCCCAGTGCTTTAGAAGCTTTTTTGACGATATTAGTAATGTGAAGATCAAATAAGTTTAGAGTCGAATGTTACCCCTAGATCTTTAATTGAGTTTACTCTTGTTACAGCAGTACCGTTAAGTGTGTATGTGAATATAATGCGTTTTGGTTTTCGAGTAAAAGTGCAAATATAGCACTTAGACACATTTAAGTCAATTTTGTTAACGGTACAATACTCAGTAAAGCTGTTAAGTTCGTTTTGTAGGGCCAAGGTGTCAGCCTCAGTCGTAATGCAGCTTAATATTTTCATGTCATCTGCATAAATGATTATTTTTGAGTTTGTGACACATTTAGAGATGTCATTAATGAATATTGCGAACAGCAATGGGGCTAGTAAGGATCCTTGGGGAACACCGGATGGTACAAATGCCGCTCTAGACGAGAATCCGTTGAGTACAACAGTTTGACATCTATTGTCGATGTAAGAGGAGAACCATCTATACAGGTTTCCTCTGATACCAACAGCTAGTAATTTCCGAAGCAGTAGAACGTGATCTATTCTATCAAATGCCTTGGAATAATCAGTATATATTATGTCGACCTGATGACGTAGAGACATATTGAAGGATAGGAAGTCACTGCAGACGAGGAGGTTTGAGGTAGTGGAACGGCCGCTAAGAAAACCATGTTGATTTTGGTGAATGTGTGTTTAAGCGAGACATATAGTTGACTGTGAACAATTTTTTCCAGTATTTTTGCAAATATGCAGAGTTTGGAGATTGGTCTATAATTTTCGACTATATCTTTGGGCCCTTTTTTATGGATCGGTGTGACAAACGCTGCTTTCCAAATTTTAGGAACCAATCCTTCACTTAAAGACCGGGTGAACAAGAGAGTCAGGGGTGTGGTTAGACTTTTCGCACAATTTACAATAAAAACTGGGGCTACATTATCGGGGCCAGATGATTTGTTTAAGTCTGTTTCTTTTAATAGTTTGTATACCTCTTCATCTTGTATGGTAATCGATCCTATGTCTGCTAAAGAGTGTGGGAAATTTGTGGGAGTAGAAGCAGAGTTTTGTACGCTCGAGGAACTATCATTTGCTGTAGAAACCTGTAGGAAATTAGAATTAAAATAATCGGAAAACATGTTGCATATTTGTTCGCCATCATTGGAGGAAACTTGCCCGTATTTGAAGGTAGAAGGATAAGAGTCACATCGTCTAGTGCTATTAACAAACTTCCAAAATGCTTTAGGATTTTTTATTATGTTATTTTCAATATTGGAGATATATTCAACAAACATCTCGCGCTCCAGGATTTTTGCTTTTTCTCTCAACAGGACAAAAGATGTATCATCATCATCATTTCAGCCTAAACTTGTCCACTGCTGAATATAGGCCTTCCCAATCGCTTTCCAGCGTAACCGGTCCGATGCCACCTGCATCCAACGATTTCCTGCGATTTTCACAAGATCGTCGGTCCATCTGGCAGGCGGTCGTCCTACGCTGCGCTTGCCAATACGTAGTCTCCACTCTAGAATCTTTCTGCCCCAACGCCCGTCCGATCTTCGCGCTATCTGGCCAGTCCATTGCCACTTCAGCATGCTAATCCTGAGGGCTATGTCGGTGACCTTGGTTCTTCTACGAATCTCCTCATTCCTGATTCGATCACGTAGAGAAACGCCGAGCATAGCTCTTTCCATAGCTCGCTGAGCAACTTTGAGCTTTTTTATGAGACCTATTGTAAGAGACCACGTCTCTGATCCATATGTCATCACTGGTAACACACATTGACTAAAAACTTGAATGCTCGGTGACCTCAATAGAGTATCCCAACAAGTGGGTCTTAAAATGAATATGGACAAAACAAAAATAATGTTTAATGCCCATGTCGTACCCACTGCACTCACCGTTGGGAACGCTACTCTTGAAGTTGTCGACGAATACATTTACCTGTGACAGGCAGTCCGGTTAGGTAGGTCCAACTTTAAGAGAGGTCAATCGACGAATCCAACTCGGCTGGGCAGCGTTCGGGAAACTGCGCAACATCTTCTCATCCAAAATACCTCAGTGCCTAAAGACTAAAGTTTTTAGTCAATGTGTGTTACCAGTGATGACATAAAGATGTATGGTCAGATATATTACCGTATTTTTTATATTTTAAATGATACTTAGATTATTCTTTGAGAGTCTTAATCAGTGGTTTTTTAAACCAAACGGGATATTTGGATTGAGGGCAAACTAACTTGGCTGGAATGTGGGCAGAACGTAGTTTATATAAAATATTGTATAAAAAATCCGTAGCTTTCTCCAACGATTTATCTTTAAATTCCTTATGCCAGTCAATCTGGTCTAACTCTGCTGAGATGGCAGTAAAGTCGGCAAGATTGTAAAGAAATTTGGTGTACGGTAAAGAATGTAACGTATGAAGTTGAACGAAATCCGCTGACACACATACCGCTATGTGATGAGGATCTTCGGGTACTAGAGGGTCGCTACGATATGTGGCTATACATTCGTTAGAAAAAATTAAGTCCAGTAGTCTTTTATTGCAATTAAAATGAGAATTATATTGCAGTAGATTGCATGTATCCATGTAGTCAAAAAAATTTAACTGAATTGTACCAGTAATACTATCGGTTTGCCAAGAACAGCCATCGTCAGACAAAGACCAATTAATATTTGGCAGATTAAAATCTCCTAAAATGACGAATTTGTCCACAGAGTTTTTCAGAAATATGTTTACAAGATTATCCGAGAAGTGCAGCAACTGGGTAGACATAGAATTACCTTGGTTTTGGCTACATATATATACAACGCATAAATGCATTTTATACAATATCTTGGGATTTTTGTGATGTAACGTCAGAGTTATCCAGATGTCTTCAGCTGAAGAGTCGCTGCGCATTTCGGCCACCAAGTCACGTCGTACCGCAACTAGTACACCACCCCCCAATACCTGATGCGTGTTGGCATAATTTCTGTCTCTCCTCCATACTAAGTAGCGATCGTCAAATAGTTCACAGTCACTTATACCGTCAATCAGCCAGGTTTCAGTCAAACATATAATATCAAAAGAGTTTAAACATAAGTTCCTATAAAAAGTGGATGTTTTCGTCCGCAGTCCCCGAACATTCTGATAATAAATACTAATTGGCATCATTAGAAAGCAATAAAATAGTTAGCAGCTGAATACAAAGAATGTAAGGTATAAATAACAAAACAATAAAAGCGGGTAATACTACTAATGACTATTAGCAAAAAAATATGCAAACTAGTAAGCAAGAAGCGACGTAAGCGTGGCGTAAATAAGGTGCATTTATGCGTTAGCGGCAGCGAAGGATCGTTCGAACAATAAGCGATAAGCAAACAATAGGGCCCGGCGCTTTGAGTGAATAGAAAAAAAATAGTGAGTGTGTTTCTCAAACTTTTTCAGTGACGAATTAAATAAAGAAAACTCAACTAAGACTAAGTTAAATATTTTCTTAAGTCCTCTTCTGATTTTATGTTTAAGATTGGAGATGTTGGGTTCTTTCTTATGAGGATTTTGCAGTTCTTGACCCAAACATAGGCAAAACCCCGCTCCTTGGCAAGCGACTTCGTCTTGTTCAGCAACATCTTGTTGTCAAGGGTCAAGTGATCATTGACAAAAATCATGCCAGCTCCAGATAAGCCAAGGTCACTCACAGATATCTTACGTTTTTTCGCAGCAGCAACAAAATCTTCTTGTATATACCTATCTACCTATACCTATTGTGGACTGAACAGATAATAGATTTATTTGGTCCATCTCGCAAAAACTCTCAGTAAGCTTATAAACTTCTGTTCGCATCGTTTTCTGTCTTGTGGGAAAATTCTCAGACCTTCTCGGATTACCCCTTATCTGTATTTTTGTATATATTCATATTCACCACATTAGGCCGCAACTAAACAAAACTAGCCTTTTTTAAGGCGATTGAATTTGCATTCTGCGGTCGCTACCCGACACTTTAAGACAGCCGTGTCGGCACCTGCCTGGCATGGTGCCATGTGAGGTTCGGTGTTTGTTTGCAATAAAAGATGTTCACTCTTCAGAGTATAGGTTTATTCTAATTGAATAATACCGGTTACAAGAGTATATTTAGGTTCTTAAACTACTACACTATACCGAGTTTTTTTCGTACTCCGTAGAAAATTGGGAGAATGTAGAAATGCTGGTTGATTTTCTGTCATCATTTTATGAAGCTACTATCATGCTTTCAGAACATTGCTATCCAAGTTTGTACTATGTGGTCCTATACTGGACGTTTAAACTCAACATCTGAACACTGACACTGACAATGGTTCGCTCAAGGAATACTCAGAGTTATTAAACACTGATTTGGTACAAATGGCTGCATGATCAAATCTGCGACTCAACAACAATTACTCACTGCTTAACTGAGGGTCAATACGGAAGCATTAAATAAATTGAGGACTCTTTATCATCTTTTATTTATTAAGGATTGTACAAACCAGGCATCATTGTTAAATAAGGTAGTTTGGGGAGAGCGAACCGCTGAACAGGTTGAGGTTTACCATCAATTATGCCATTCTCGACTAAGGGAAGTTGACTTTTCAGCTGAGCTCTCTCAGTGTTGTGACAGAATGTGCTCTAATGATAGACACAGACGTATCTTGGATTATATGTACTCGGAAGTTGTTACTATTCTGTCAGAGGCCGCGTCATATACATGTAAACGTATAGGGGTGCGTAGGAGAGGAGTTTGCATTGCTGGGTGGAATAAGCACGTAGCAGCATTCCACAGAGAGGCCAGGCTTAAGTTTTTGGCCTGGATTAATGCTGGCAAACCGAATTACGGGCACACGTATGAAGAGATGTGTGAGAGTAGGAAATCATTTAAAAAACGACTAAAATGGTGTAAAGATCAACAAGACCAGATCAGAATGGATATTCTTGCCGCAGATCACTCCGCCAAAGACTTTAAACACTTTTCGAAAGACACAAACAAAATAAATGTAAAGCCTGGCCTCCCTGTGAGTGTCGATGGGGTAACTGATCATAAAATGATTGCTAACCTTTTTAAAGATCACTTTAGGGTAATACCAGGAGCTGGTCAAACTGGATGCGAATTGCTCTGTGGTGAGGCTGGCGGTTCGGAACGAACTGTAAGCTTTACTACGAATAAAGTACGGAAAATCATCTGTGGTATGCACAGAGGAAAATCACCTGGACATGACAGTCTCAGCATAGAGCATCTCAAATATGCCGGGTTTCATTTGCCACGCGTGCTCTTCATGTTTTTCAACTTGTGTTTGTGTCATGGCTATTTACCGGTCGAACTGACTAAAACGATCGTAGTTCCAATTATCAAGTGTAAAACTGGAGATGCATCGAATAAAAATAATTACAGGCCAATATCTTTGGCGACCGTAATCGCTAAGGTACTTGACAGCTTGCTTAACGATATATTGCTGCAGTACGTTGAGCTTCACGACGCACAGTTTGGTTTTAAGTCTGGACTTTCAACAGAAAGTGCAATAGTGTGTCTCAAGCAGGCTGTCAGGTACTACACTGACAGAAAGACACCGGTGTATGCCTGCTTTCTTGATCTTTCCAGGGCCTTTGATACAGTGGTGTATTGTATGGAAGGCTTTGGGACAGGTTACGGGTGGCGGGTGTGCCGGTGGAAGTCACTGCCATGTTGAAGTGCTGGTACGGTTGCCAAAGGTAACCTGATTCCTTTGGCAACCGTACCAGCACTTGGGGGGGAAATCTATCTGATGAGTACGGCATGGAATGTGGAGTAAGGCAGGGTGGAATCTCCTCTCCTTTGCTGTTCAACCTGTATGTAAACACCTCATCAGCGAACTCAGCAACACTCATACGGGATGCATCATAGATGGAGTAAGCGTCAATAATATCAGTTACGCAGATGATATGGTGCTGCTGGGGCCGTCGGTGGGGTCAATACGCAAGCTGGTGAGGATATGTGAGGCGTATGCGGCTGAGCATGGACTGAGGTATAACTCCAAGAAGAGTGAAGTTCTTATATTTAGGAGCGGGAATACTGTACCCATCCATGTTCCGCTCATTATGCTTAATGGCGAGTCTCTGCGGGTGGTTAGCAGCTTCAAATATTTGGGGCACATTGTTACTGAGGATTTGAAAGATAACACTGACATAGAGAGGGAACGTAGAGCACTGGCGGTCCGGGGAAATATGATCGCTCGCCGGTTTGCTCGCTGCTCGAAGGATGTAAAGATCACCCTGTTCAAGGCATATTGTCAGTCATTTTATTCGAGCTCTGGATAAACTATACCCGCCGGGCTGCCAGTAATCTACGTGTCCAATACAATGACATCTTTAGGGTGCTGTTGCGGCTGCCTCGCTTTTGCAGCGCATCTAAGATGTTTGCTGAGGCGCACACGGACGGCTTTCATGCGATTATTCGCAAGAAAGTTGTATCCCTACGACAGCGAGTGAGAAGCAGTCGCAACGGCATCTTGCAGATGATTGCTGATCGTCTGGACTGTCCCATCCAAAACAAGTGGATGTATGTTGGAATGGGACAGGTAATATAAATAATAAAATATATATATATATATATATATACTTTTTTTTTTTTTTTTAAACGTAGCCCCACACTAGGATTTATTCCTGTGTCATGGGTGCGTTTACAAACATGAAATTTCACATACACAAATACCCAGACCGGAACAAATAATTGTGAATCACACAAAGATTTTTCCCGTGCGGGAATCGAACCCGCGACTATTAGACACAGTGGGCGGAGCAGCTCAAGCTCTTAACAACTGCGCTAAATCGTCGTCAAAATATATATATTTGTATCTGTATTTTTATTATCAAAATTTTAATTAAATAATAATAGGTAATTAATGTTATAATATGGATGTATATCAGAAATAAATAAATAAATAAAATTAAATTTATCAAAGGTTTAAAGAGTTGGGCTGCTTACCAGAACCAGAAATAGATGAAAGCGCTCCGTTTCCCATTGTAATAAGAACGAATGTTGATGAAGTAGATAGTGGGAAAAAAACGTTAATTTGCATGTTTATATAAGCAACCAGATAATAAAGAACGGGTAGATTGAATAAATCCATATGTAACGCGGCGTTTTGATATTACCGTTTTGACGCTGATCGCGAACGCGCGGCGTATGCATGCGCGGGGAGTCACCCCTCGCGGCTAGTTTCGCCCGATCGATTGCTAAGTGCAGTGCGCGCGCGGTTGCGTCCGCGCCCATCTATAGTATTACGTAAAACCTTAGTGTAGAACCCATATTGTATGTCCGTGAATCGTGAATATATACCCGTAATGCTGTCAAGGTGTTAGTTTTCATTTAACCGCCAACCTACCCTGTTATACTTATATTAATATGGGTATCGGACCTGAAAACACAAATGTTTATTGTGGTGGAATCTATTAAAATTTATCCAAGTACGCAGTGAAACTTCAGTAAATCAGCAATAACTTTATTACGTATATTGAGCGCAACAAAACCGGCCCTACGTCATCTTAAAAAGTAATAGAAGTGAACAGCAACGACATAGACACTACATACATTCACGTACAATAATGAAACACCCCCTCGCAAGTTGTAGTTATTTTTATATAAACCAAAAAACTAAAGATAAACTGAAAATTGAAAAACATTACAAACAATACGGCACCTACTTACAAAACGAAACTACAACTTTTTAAAAACAAAGTTTGCTATCACATGACACATGTAGAAACTTTTCCTTATTACAATAAGTACTTATCACATTTGCAGACAATATTACAGTAACAATTGATTACAAAACTTTACAGTGTTTAACGACTTAGTCATAACATCTGCTATGTTTTCTTCGGTTTTTATATAATGTAATGCAATCAATTTTTTGTTTACTTTATCTTTAACAAAGTTATATTTAATGTATATCTTTTCCTTGTATTTTCACTATTATCATTTTAATAGCACTACGATTGTCTATAAATACGCTTACATTATCAAGAGTTTAAAATTCATTCGCCAATCCCTTTACAAATAAAACTTCACTGATACACTTTGCTGCGGATATGTACACAGCGTCAGATGAAAACAGTGCAACAGATTGCTGCTTCTTCGACGCCGAACAGTTTACTTTATCAAATGCTTTCTGAAAGTCAGTATTAGTTGAATCCACCGGCTGACCAATAGCAAGAATATTTTTACAGAAGCTATTCCAGATTCCAGAAAATTGTAAATCAATAAAGTGTTTACGGCCATTTTGAGTCATATACCTAGTCAGCCATTATATAATTTTCACTTGTATGTAGTGCAGTAAATTTTAACGTCTACCAATCGCACAACATTCAATATTCGTCTTCATTATTTCAGTAACAGTTGCGCCATCTACTGACTCCAAATACTACGCAACTTGCGTTTGCGTAAAAGTGTGCGCGCCGGAAGTAGCAACTGTTCTACCGACATTTGCAGCCATATTTGAAGTCTATTGCAAATAATGTAATTGAAGCCTTTTGTATTCCAATCTTGCATCTGCGGCGCCACCAGTCTTTTTACATTAGTAATTTCAAGTTCCCATCTACTACCGTATACTCATTAAAAGTAACAAATTCCAAGTGGAATTCTAAGTAATCTCTTTAATATAAGTGGAGACTGTGTAAAATAATATTTACAAGTTTCTGAATACGTACCTATTCATTGTTGTAAAACCTTACGTTAGGTAAAAAATTGAGAGGGGAAAAGCCGAATCATCAGCTTTAGTTAGTGTCAGAAGATACACAAATGCGTCCCAGTCTATCTTATTATCAAAAAAGATCTCCTAAAATCAGCATATGGTGAACTTACTAACTAAATATAAAAATTTTGAATATAAATCCCGACGATCATGCGAATGTTGGCAATCAGGTCACAAATTTATTAAATCATTTGCTAGCTTGACCGGGCAATAGCCGCAAACGGCTCAATTCAAGGTCATTCTAATCCTATGAAACAAACCATGCTGCCCAATGTGGAAATTGCAACATTTACTGGAAAATATCGTGAGTACACACAATTCATAAATATATTTACATCTGTAATTCATAATAATCTTGATAATGTAAAACGACTTTATTTGCGTAACTTTGTAAAAGGTGAACTGTATGACTTAATAAAATCGTCCCTTATGTTGGGTTAGCTATATAGAATCTTTGAATATTTTTAGTCATATGCCAATAATTCACCTTATGATCATATTAAACAAGTACTTGATTTACCTAACATTAAATATAACGCATAATGGTTTAAGGTTTATTTCTCAAGTCGTGCATTAAGAGATTTTGTGGTTACGGTAGATATCTGGGACATACTTGCGTGAACACTTTTGCGGAAGATAGACAATAGGCTATTTGACAACATTGTAAATATACTGTAAATTGTCATATAAGGATTTGTTATGGTACTAAAGAAGAAAACAATAGTTTTGCTTCGATTTCAGTTAAAATATCGGTAGTGTTCCTATGCATTATGAAAGCAGGTAGTTCCTTATAAGACAATCAAAAATTTGACGGTTGGCCTTGCTAGGGTACATGGGCCTTACTAAGAACATTAACAAATCATGGAAATATGAACACTTAGTTTTTAGTTATAAATACGCACCGGGAAAGTTGAATCAATGTTTTATGTTTATAATATTATTATTTATAAGGGTTATTCTACTTTTTAAAATTAATTTATTACAGATATATCTTTTGAACAGGACGAAGTACGTCGTGCGCCCTGTTGCTGCTGTGGCTAGTATGCGTCGTGAAGGAGAATTCAAATAAAAGCCGAATAATCTTGAAACAGTGCTCCACCCACCAGACCCTCTTCGCGCAGAGTTTCTTCCTATTTTTTCCAATGCCCAGTCGCTCGAACGTGCATGGCGCGATGTTTCGCGCTCCTAAATACTATTTTGTTGTGTCACAACTAGTGGGCTTTGCATCGAGTTTCTTAATCAAATAAACCAATCATGATACAATTATTCCTGTCCCTTTCCGGGGTTACACTCTTCTTACTATTCCTATCCCTTTCAGGGTTACACTCTTCAATTATTCCTATCCCTTTCAGGGTTACACTCTTCTAATTGTATACTAGTGTTTATGCGCTACGATTCTATGACATTATCTTATTTCTAACTTAAATTACATAATGTACTACAGTAACTTTATCTATTACATAATCTATTTATACAAATCATGCAGACGTCGTCCTGTACATTTCTCCCGCCGTGAACTGTCGGCTTCACTGACGGTTCATAAGTCTTCGTGGAGGGACGACGTCGGCAACACTATCAATTTCTTCGCTGGCCTCCGAAGAACTCCTTTGGTGCGGACGTCCACCGCACGTACAATTCCATCTTCTCCAGGGAAGGTCCTTATTATCCTCCCAAGGGGGAGTACGTTGTCAACAATGAGGACGATGTCCTCCTCTTTCAGGGCGGCGCCGCGTCCATGGGGCTCCCGCCGGTACTGAAGGCCAGGTAAGTACTCCCTTATCCATCGTTCCCAGAACATGTCCGCGAGTCTCTGTGCCGCTCTCCAATGGGTGCGGCCGATGAGGTCAGTGTCAGTGAAGGTCCCTGGTGTCGGGTTGCGCGCTGGGCCGTAGAGCAGGAAGTGGTTCGGTGTCAGCGCCTCTGGGTCCTCAGGGTCGACGGGTACGTGAGTGAGCGGTCGGTTGTTTACTGTAAACTCGACCTCTGCCAGCAGTGTGGTGAGAACCTCTTCTGTCGGGTGCCTCTCCGTCAGGATCGCGTATAGGGCCGTCTTCACACTGCGCACCAGTCTTTCCCATGCGCCACCCATAAACGGGGCGCCGGGGGGGAATAAAGCGCCAGCTAATGGTTTTTCTCGTGGCCTCTTCTCGGGTGGCATTGTCCAGCGCCTCCCGTAGCTCCTTATCGGCGCCGCGGAGATTGGTCCCGTTGTCCGACCATATTTCAGTCGGGCAGCCGCGGCGGGCGATGAATCGTCAAAGGGCCATCACAGCTGACTCGGTGCTGAGTGATGCGGCGACTTCCAGGTGTACGGCGCGTGAAGTCAGGCAGGTGAAGAGGGCTACGTAGCGCTTCTGTGTGCCCCGACCCACTGTCACAGTCAGAGGTCCAAAACAGTCGATGCCGGTGTACGTGAAGGCCCTCTGATGGTGAGCCAGTCTACAGGGCGGCAAGTTCCCGCTGCTCGGCTCTGGAGGCGCGTCTCTTCTTCGGCGACAGCTGTAGCACTTGTGTACGACCATCCGGGCTACAGTACGTAATCGAGTTATCCAGTACCTTGCTCGACACTCGTTGATGGTCGCCTCTACTCCGGCGTGGTGCAGCTGTCGGTGTACGTGCTCTATGTACAGGCGGGTGACGCGATGATCTCCGTCCAGCACTGCGGGGCACCGTAGCTCGTCGCTGATGTCCGGCGTCGCACTTATTCGCGACTTGATCCTTATCACTCCACTGATAATCTGCGCTGATAAGGGGCGGAGGCGGCCCTTCGATAGTCTATCACTATTACTCAGTTCGCTGTTATACGAGTCGTGTTGTACTACACGCACTAACAACGCCTCCGCTCTTATCAATAGTTCTGCACTGAGCGGTAAACACTTAACACTGTCCTTATCACTAAACTTAATTCTACACTTATCGCTACACTTATTCCTATTCTTAACACTATTCCACTGTGGGTCCTTTTCACGATTCCTAGCCTGTCTTTTATAGTTCACTAATTGTCTATTCACTCTGCACAGGTCGATGAACTGCAGCACGCGCGCCGTCGCTCGTAGCAGGCGCTACCGCGTAAAGAAGCGCGCTGGATCCGGAACAGCTGATCGCGGTGAGACGGGCCGTTGCTCGGTGATGTTGTGTGTCCGCTCCTCGCCCGTCTCTGCGTCGAGTGTCGGTCGCTCCGCCGCCCATGTTGATGGGTGCTCGCGCAGGAACTCGGGCCCAAGGAACCATCGGTGATGAGAGCCGATGTCCCTGGGTACTTCGCGCGTCGCGTCGTCGGCCACGTTTAGTTTCGTGGGCACCCACCTCCAATCACTTATGGCGCTGTTTTCTTCTATCGCGGCGATGCGATGTGCGACGAACGGGCGGTAGGATCGCGCGCCCGTCTTCATCCATGTCATGACGGTACGGCTGTCCGTCCAGTAGGTCACTGCGCTTGGCTTCTTGTCGTGTTCGGCGATGATAGTCGCGCCCAGGCGACTACCCAGGCGGCTTGCAGTTCGAGTCTCGGGATCGATGTGAGCTTGATCGGTGCCACCTTCGCCTTCGCCGCCACGAGGGTTATATGTACCTCGCCGTCGCTCGTGGTGGCTCTCCAGTACGCCGCTGTCGCGTAGGCTGACTCGCTCGCGTCCACGAACACGTGCAACTCGAGCGTCTCGGCGTCCCAGCCGAGAGGGGTCCGTGAGGCAACGGGTTGATGTCGCTGCCCCCGGCGTACTTCTGACGTCAGCAGTAGGTGCCAATTGTCTTGGCCGATGATGATCTGGGGCTTCGCTCTTCTGTAGGTAACGTCGCTCTGTATGTCCCGCTGATGCTTACAGTCGGCGATGTCTTCCACTGTGACGGCTTGTGGCGTCGACTTCATGTTGTCTATGGTGCGCGCTTGTATCCGATGTGTGCGTTGGGACGTACCTCTCAACGTCAGCTGGACCCGACGGGAGTTCGATGACCGGACGTTGCAATCGCCGATCGCCTCGATGTGCAGTGACTCGCGGGGGCCGCGCGCGCCTGTCTGGTTGGCGAGCTCGGCGTCGATGCGCGTCACTGTTGACCCGTCGTCGAGGAGGGCGTAAGTGTCTACTCCTCCCGCCGGTCCAGAAATGTGTACCGGCACTATCTTGAGATACGACGCGAAGCCTCTTGTCCACGTTGACGCGACTGTCTGCTTTTCCGTGTTGTCCTCTTCTGCGACCCGTTCGCTTCTGACGTGGTGAAGCAGTCTGTGGTGCGAGTATTTGCACCCGTCGGTGTCGCAAGTGCGCTTCTTGCAATGATGAGTCTTCGTTCTGAAGCGTAGACACGCGAAGCATAGTCTTCGTGCCTTCGCGATGTCCCATCTGTCGTTGACCGTCGACTCAATAAATTTCTTGCACTTCCTCGGGCTCGATACAGCGGTGCTATAAGTCTTGTTCGTCTGCCTTCTGGCTGTATGTTCCCGTTCGGGTGTCACGTGTTCGGGAGGTGCGTAGCACCCGCACCTATCGGCCTCCCTACTGAGGAAATTAGAGAGCCTCAGTAGGTCGGGTTCTTCTGTCTGTTCTTCCGCTGCGTAGTCGAACCATCTATACTTGAGCGCCGGTGTGAACTTCTCAATGGTCGTCTTGGCAGCCTCCGGGTTGTACAGGTACGCCACGCGGTTGAGTGCGTTCACCCGCGTGGCGAACACGCAGATGTCTCTCGGGTTGTCGCTGAGTCGGGGCAGCGCGCGCAGGCGTTCTAATTCGCCCAGCGCAATGCAATCTGGTCGGCCGAAACGTGCTTCGAGCGCCCGGAGTATGTCGGCTGTCTTGGCGTTGTAGATGGGTAAGTTCTCGACGGCTTCTTTAGCTTTACCTTTTAGCGCTCTTCGTAGTCTCGCGACGTTCTCTGTGTCCGTGACGTTCTCTGTGTCCGTGAAGCTCGGCGCAGATTCTTCATAAGCAGCTTTGAAGGTGAGCCACTCTTGGTGTGACCCACTGAAGTACGGCAATTCAGTAGCGAAGCGGTGGTTCGGGGCGCTCCCGGACCGGGCGGCGAGGGTGATTGCGGACGCCAGCTCACGCAGGTCAATTTGCTGTGGCGGCGTCGCGACTGTCGTTTCTTCATTCTTCGACACGGCGATGGGTGGTGGCTGGATCGGTGCAGGGGGCAACGGCGTTGTCGCCCGCGGCGCTGCATCGATGGTGCGCCCCACGTCTATGTCGTGTGGCCTGTCGGCGATGGCCAGGACGTGAGCTCGCGAGTCGTTCAGCCAGCTCCCGACTCGTTTCTCAGTTTCTTGTTCGTCTGATATGCACGTGTCGGCGTCACTCTCGCTTTCTTCATCTTCGGCTTCGATTCGTGATATTTTCGCAGCTGCTAATTGGACTTGTAATTCTAGTAGCTCCTCCTTGGCGCGGGCGAGCTTCAATCTTCGCGTCTTCGTTGAGAGCGTCTTCTTTGTTCCAGTCCTCTTGGACACTGGATTTTTGTTTTCTCCGTCGCGGAAGTGTCTGCCGTGGCGGTTGTTTCCGTCATGACGGTAGATTCTGTCGTGGCGGTCGACTCTGACGTGGCGGTCGACTCTGTCGCCGTAGTCGACCCCGACGATTCGGAGACTGGGGCCGATGCTGCTGGTCTACTGGTGGTGGAGCGTGTGACTGGCATGTTTCTTTCTTCTATTTTCAGCTTGATTCTTCTGTTTTCAGCTTGCGTCTTCTATTTTCTCTTGACGACGATAATCCGGCTCTCGAAGGATCAAATGAACAGGACGAATAGTACGTCGTACGCCCTGTTGCTGCTGTGGCTAGTATACGTCGTGAAAGAGAATTCAAATAAAAGCCGAATAATCTTGAAACAGAGCTCCACCCACCAGTTGTGACCCTCTTCGCGCAGAGTTTCTTCCTATATTTTCCAATGCCCAGTCGCTCGAACGTGCATGGCGCGATGTTTCGCGCTCCTAAATACTATTTTGTTGTGTCACAACTAGTGGGCTTTGCATCGAGTTTATTTATCAAATAAACCAATCATGATACAATTATTCCTGTCCCTTTCCGGGGTTACACTCTTCTTACTATTCCTATCCCTTTCAGGGTTACACTCTTCAATTATTCCTATCCCTTTCAGGGTTACACTCTTCTAATTGTATACTAGTGTTTATGCGCTACGCTTCCATGACATTATCTTATTTCTAACTTAAATTACATAATGTACTACAGTAACTTAATCTATTACATAATCTATTTATACAAATCATGCAGACGTCGTCCTGTACATCTTTAATTGTTTTATTTATGGAAACGTTATGTCTGTAAATATCGCTATAAGAATAAGTCGATAATTGAACATATGATTAAATTTTATACGCATAATTTCAGATTTCAAGAATGTCAGGATCAAAAACTAAATGATGTCGGTTAAAAAAGAGGTAGTACGTGGGATAAAGATAGTTTAAGACGTGCCATGGAAGCAGTACAAAATAATCAACTTAATACAAATGCTGCAGCGTTAAAATTCAATATTCCAAGACGCACCCTTAGAAATCATATACTAAACGGTATCAATACTAAAATTATTGGAAAGACAACTGTTCTCACAAAATTAAAAAATTAAAATTAAAATTAAACGTTTTGCAAAACTGGGTACCCCTAAATTTATCCGGAAACAAGTCTTTAAACTTTGTGAGGTTTTAAATCAAGGACTCGTTCAATATGTCTACAAGAATGCCTGGACTCAAATGGCTTAAAATGTTCTTGATTCGAAACCCATCAATATCAAAACGAAAACCCCAACTAATGAATCCAGCTAGAGCCCAAAAAATGAATAAGCCCGTTGTGAAAAACCATTTTGAAGAAGTGAAGAAACTCTATGAAGAGGTAGACATTATTGCATATCCAGAACGCTTGTATAACATCGATGAAAAGGGGTGTTGCATTACGGTCCACAAACAAAATGTAGTTTTGGCTGAAAAAGGGAACACCAGAGTACATCTTGTTGCTCCGGAGCACGCTGAGAACGTGACTATAGCGATGTGTGTAAATTCTGTGGGTAATGCTATACCGCTCATGATTATTTTTAAGGGCATTAGGTACAGATCAGAATTAGGATCAAATTTGCCACCTGGAACAAAGGTAAGCATATCACCCAAAGGCAGCATGACCAGTAGCTTGTTCGTAGAGTTCATTCAATATTTTGCTCAACATAAAGCGCCAGGTAAGTGTCTGCTTATCTTTGATCGTGCAGTGTCATTTATCATATGAGGCTCTGGAAGAAGCAGACAAAAATAATACAGTACTGTATTAAAAATAATATAATACTGGATTTTATATGTGCGGAACAAGCTTCTCTAAAGTCGCAAATAACTGAAAAAAATGAAACTTTATCTAAATTGGAAAATGAGAATGCTAAACTGCAGTCCGAACTACGTTCCCTGAACAATCGCTTGTCCAGCATTGAGAATTTGTCACGCAGTAACAATATAGAAATCCAGGCTGTGCCTGAAAATAGGTCTGAAAACGTAATTTTACTATTTAAGCAGCTTTGCAATACAATTGGGATGACTATCGAGGACTCTAATATATTAGCCTGCCGAAGGGTATCCAAAATGGATGTTAAATCGAGCAGGCCACGTAACATCCTAGTCACCTTATCCTCATCCCGCCTTCGAGACTCGGTGATATCACTGACAAGGCGTTTTAATAAATCAAAGACCAAGGATCGGTCTGAGATGCTGAACACCTCGGCATAACTAGCGAAAAATCAATGATTTACGTTACGGAACATATATCTCCCGAATGCAAGATGCTCTACGCTGAAGCAAGAAAGGCTGCTAAAGCCAAACAGTTCAAATATGTTTGGGTCAAATTCGGTAGAATATACTTGCGTAAAGATGACGAGTCGAAGGCCATCCATGTCAAAAATCTTGATTGCTTAAATAAAAATTTAAATTATTAAAAAAAAGAAGATCTTATATGTTTTGTTGTATGTATTTTGGCTATTCTTAATATTCACGATGATTGTATATTATCAAAATGTCAATAGAATAAGGAGTAAGTTAAAGGATTTATACTTAAATATCCTCAATAGCAACTATGATTTAATTTGTCTTACAGAAACCAACTTCAATGATAGTGTTTTTGATTCAAATTTCTTGACTCTCGGTATGCAGTTTACAGACGTGATCGTGTAACCACAAGCATTAAGAAGTGTGAGGGAGGCGGAGTTGCTGTTATTGCTAATAAGAATCTCGTTGTTTCTCGTTTAAACTCGTGGGAGAGCGATGTTGAGGATATTTGGCTTCAAATCGATACTATCACTTGTTTAATGTGTATGCTATCTACCTCCAGACTTAGAAATAGATAAACTTAAGGCCTCCTATTATAATGTGCAAAAGTATAAAGTTACTAAGCAAACAAAATTTTGAAATAATATGCATAGGTGATTTTAATGCACCGAATATACACTGGTCAAAATCCCTCCACTCAGTAGACATGACACCTACTTCTGCACATTACCCTAAATCTGAAATCCTACTTGATACTATTTCTCTATGTAATTTTAAACAATTTAATAATATACCAAACCAAAATAATAGATTCTTAGATCTTGTCCTATCAACGGTCGCTTCTGTGAGTGTGCGCTTTTGCTCTTAGTCGTATAGACAATCATCATCCCCCGCTGTTAATAGATATTACTCTTTCGCAGGTGACTCAAAAGTGTATAAAGGATAGCAAAATAATAAGATCTAATTATTATAAATGCGATTTTGATATGATTTGCAATGAGATAAATTCTGTGAATTGGTTAAATATACTAGATTGTACTGATATAGACGTAGCTGTGTGCAGATTTTACGACAAATTGAAAGGCATCATAAAAAATATACTATGTTAAATAATAAATCAAATAGTTACCCTTCATGGTTTAGACCGGCCTTAATTCGTTCCTTAAAAGATAAAATTAAATTTTACAGGCGATATAAAGAAATCTAAAATCCCCGCGATTATGATTCCTTTGATGTCTTACGAACCCGGTGTAAAAGTCTTATGAATAATTGCTATAATAATTACATATCTATCTATCTATCTATCTATCTATCTATAACCTCACGCCAGATCCCTTGCGGGGTAGGCAGAGAGTACAGAGTTCCAACAGGTTCTTTCCTTACATACCTCTCTGGCTTCCTCGACTCTCATAGTTCGTCTCATACACGCTCGCCGGTTACGGAGACTCTTGACTTTTCCATCAGATAAGACTCGGTTTATTTGGTCGTGGTAAGATAGTCTAGGTCTTCCCCGGTACCTGCATCCTTCCACTTTCACATTCACTATTTAATTACATATCATCCGTGGAAAACTCTATTAAGCACAATGTAAAACATTTCTGGAGATTTATTAAAGAAAAAAAAGATAACAGCTCTATTCCTATGACTATGAAATACGGTAGCACTTCTTCTTCCAATGTAAATGAGATATGTGAAATGTTCTCAGATTACTTTGGTTCAGTTTTCGAAAATATTAACAATCTGTCGACTAATTTTACAAAGGTTTCTTCTCATGGCGCTAGTCTAAGTAATTATTAATATCAGCACGAGCATCATAAAAAATAAAATAAATAGTCTTGATCGTGATAAGGGAGCCGGACCTGACGGTATTCCTACTTTCTTTATAAAGGAATGTAGGGATGAATTAAGTATACCATTGCATTTATCAGCTGTATCTACTTGGTGTGCATCAAATCAAATGTTTCTCAACGTTGATAAATGTTCAGTTATTTCATTCACGTCTAAAAAGCAAAAGAGCTTGTTTAATTACTCGCTAAATAACTCAATACTGAAACGCAATACTAAAGACCTAGGAGTTTATTTTAATGAAAAATTAACATTTCATGCTCACTATGATCATGTAATTGCAAAATGTATGCAACTTTTAGGTTTTATTTCTCGAACCACTAAAGTTTTCAAAAATCAACAAACAATCCATTTATACTATTCTCTCATCAGAAGCATCTTAGATTATGGGTCTATTATTTGGTCTCCATATTATGAATTCCATAGTAATAGGATAGCAAAGGTACAAAAAAAGTTCTTAAATGTTATTTGCTATAGGTTAGGAGTCGGTCGTGAATGTAGGTCCTATGCTGCAAGATTAGATAAATTCAAAATGCCCTCTCTAGCTTCTAGGCGCAAAAGTGATAAATTAATCTACATTTATAAAATAATTTACTCTTATATTAATTCCCCTGCTCTCATTTCTCAAATTAATTTTAATACCCGTTATAGATCTCGTAACCCTAGCCGTGCTCTGTTTTCCTTGAATATTTATAAAAATAACACATCGTTCTATAATCCTCTTACTAGGATGTGCCGCCTTTATAACGACCTATTTCGTACTGTAACACCAGTCTGTAATAATGATTAAATAAAATCATTCTACGTTGTTTAGACACATTATTTAATAAGTGAATCCTGGAAATTTATAAGACCACATGCAATAATAATGACATGATCAATTACACGAAGTATGTCAGCACTTATCACTGAATGTTATTACTCTTTCAATACGAATTCGAAAGCTAGCGATTATTTTACTTTGTTGAACTCCAGTTTTTGACAACTTTGCACCAGCATTTACACTGTGTGGCCTTATTAGTTGCAAGCCCTTTGTATGAAGTATCTGTTCAAGTTGCTTGAAGGCTCTGTCAGCTAAGATGCAAGATGCCGGTTGTAACCCATCTAGAAAGTTACAGTTTTCTACTATGGTAACATCACTTGTTCTACCCCCCCGAACCCTTGAGAAACTAACTAACCTAACCAAACCATTAGGCGTGCAGGATATTAATATTAAATACTTCACAGTATTGCCCTTTTTGTATTCCGACCATGTCAGTGCCTGATGAAGAGCCTTTGGTGGTTTTTGTATATCTAGACAGTCCATCGACACCAGCTGACATTATGATAGTTATGTCCAAATGCAATAGAGAGTTTTTTTTATTTATTGTCTAAGTATACAATGAATAGTCTTAAAAACTACTTATTATTGATATGTTTCTTAAAAATAGTTTACTGGCATAAGATAATTATACCGTTAGTTCGGGCTTATAGAAAGAATGTCAGAAAAGCAATGACAAAACAGATATACAATGCGAAAATGGATGGATGTAGGTACCAGAGAAGACCTATTCTATCTTACTATGACCAAATAGACCGTGTCTTATCTGAAGGGCAAGTCAAGAGCCTCCGTAAGCGCCGAGCGTGTATGAGACGAACTATGAGAGTGGAGGAAGCCAGGGAGGTCTGTGAGGATAGAACCTTTTGGAACTCTGTACTCTGCCTTCCCCGCAAGGAAACTGGCTTGATAGTATAGATAGATAATATTCAAAATAATATTCCAAAATTATCCTCTTGTTTAGAATATATGCTGTTCAACTTATTTGTTTCAAGCCTAGCAAAATGAGTTTATAAAACAACTGAATAAAAAAATAATATTCTTTCGAAATACCAACATACATAAAAGGTTTCTTGTCAATAAAACGCATAATATATTTATGGCAATGCCATTTTAAAATATTCTCATTGGTATCTGTAACATTACTATAGGAATCAGTAACCCTTGATGATGATATAGCTACAAAAGGTGATAAATGACCGCTTTTAAGTAACAAATATCACTATCTGATTTTTCACCAACTAGAACAATATGAACTGCTTTAATAACTCCTGACTATGGCGGTTGAAGACGGCATGGTTCAATCTTAAAGGGTGAAGTGAAACAAGATTTTGTAGAAACTTTTAATGGTGAAGTAGCAATATTTTTACTATCGCATCTAGTTTGCACAGCCTTGCTCGTATAATGCAGATTCACGTTTCGTGTTACTTGAATAGATTTTTCTATAGTTTCTTTGAGATTTTGGTAATTCTAAAAATACAAAGATCCAAAATTAATTACTGCATTTAAATGTGAATGATATAATTTGATCACATTATGATATTTGTAATAAATAGATAACAGACCTCCTGCAGGCTTAATAATTTCTTGTATCATATTATTATCATATTTTGTAAGCTTTCAGCATGGGTTTCAGTAGCATTGAGTTTGCAGACATTCTGTGACAAGACCAATTCTTTGTCTTTTAAGGAACACTTTTCGAGAAGATCCAGCATCAGAAAGTCGTTTTTATTTGGCACCATTTCCAAAAGGCAAAACTAGGTATAAAGCAATATGTAATGAATATAAAGATGTATTAAGTTTCAAGTCCTCCACTGCCAATTTAAGAATCCACCTCAGGAGGAAGCATCCTACGGTCTATTTGTCAGCGTTCGAAGTCGATCGTGATCAACCCATTGTAGAACCCCCGCCACATCAGGAATCCACTATGGGCCCTTCTACATCAGTTTGTTCACATCCATGTAGACCAACCTCACCGCCACCTGCTAAACGGCAGAAGGTGATAGATAACATTATTCATAAAAATAAGCAAAATTCTGTCGTTGGATTCCCGGCTATAAATTACCACCCAGAAAAACTTTATCTGGCTCATTACTGCAAGAAAGCTATTTAAATACTGAGTTCTTAGATTTATTGTTTAGTTATAGTAGTAGTATATCATAGTAGTGCAATATTCGTGCACATAAAATAAAAGTATTGTTTAGATTTTATTGCGGTTCATTTATGATTTTTAGGTACCCGACGTTTCGAGTGCTTTGCAGGACCCATGGTAACGGGAAGGACTGAGGTGTTAGATGTCCAAAATGCATAGATGTTCCGGGGTACCCTCATACTTCTTAATTATTTTTGTTAGACCGATCTACGCAGCATGAGCTCACTTTATATTAATTACCGGATCCCAAGTCGAAGTAAGCACCCAGCCATCTTCTCTATTGAAATTAGTATGATTTCATCATGATTTTGGACGTCTAACACCTCAGTCCTTCCCGTGATCATGGGTGCTGCTAAGCACTCGAAACTTCGGGAACACCTCTAAAATAAAACGTCGTATAGCTAAATTGTAATTCACGCTATATAAAATTAAGCAGATGATATGTTCTTTTATTTTATGTATAATTATGACAGACTTCTATGACAGACGTCTCATTCCAAAGGAATGTCAGGACACTGCAGACTTGTTATTATTCTTTAACAAATTATTTGACTCCGTAAATGGAAGTTACGGCAAGAAGTAATATTTAAAACCTGCACTAGGACCGGGAACCCCAAAATCAGTAAATCAACGCATATGGAGAAAATAAAAAATCACATTAAACTCGATGCGTTTTATATGCAGGGGAAGCAATGAAAATGTCCCCACACTATAAAACTGGGTATGGCCAGTAGACGGACTAGAAATTTTATTAGATAATTTGAAGAAAAAACATGGTAGTGGCTGGGGTCCGATTTCAAAATAGGTCTAGCTTTTGATAATTTTAATTGGTCGGGGAAAATAACCTTTATTAAAACACTTGGTCCAGGTCTACTTCCTGAAACTTGTATTTCTTCGGTAGTTAGCCTTATTTGCGATAGTTAGCCTTATTTGCGATAGTTAGCCTTATTTGCTATAGTTAGCCTTATTTGCGATAGTTAGCCTTATTGCGATAGTTAGCCTTATTTGCCATCGTTTCAAAGCGTTATATTTGTGTTTTTAATTTTTTCATAGTTAACTGTTTGTGTTAAATTGTGATATTTTTTGGTATGTTGTTTGCAAGTTCGGTGCTTATTGTAGTGAAAAAGTATTGGAATGTTCGCAAATTTCATTAAAATACGAGGGCGGGTCATAATGTCCGTAACTTTTTGAATAAAACACAGGTTTTTAGATAAAAAGTAATTTTATTTTTCAACATAGTCTCCTTTAAGTTTTATACACTTTACTTTATACAGTTTGACCCAATAAGTCAGTATAATATTCCCCATTAATTGTTTCCTCCTTTTGAAGGTAGTCAATGTGGATAACCGCGTGCATCCCGAAAAACTGTCGCCATAACTTTATTGGCTGACAAACCCACCTTTGCCATGGAACAACATTGGTGCAGAGTCCCCATTATATTTAACAAGCGTAGCCTTGGTTTGAGTGATGGTTTTTTTCCGCAAAAAATAATGCATTATGAACACACGAAATTCACTTTTATACATTTTCTTCTCAAAACGCGCGGTAGTCCGCTATCAACGGCTGCCAAACAAACTAAATGACGCAGCTTGTTCAAATTTTTACAGGAGTCAACTGACAGCTGCCTGTTGACAGGAGCAGTGTTGCCAAGTGTTCAACTAAGGAGCGGGAAATTCTAATAGACACGGACTGATTGACCCGCCTTAGTATGTAATTTCGCCGCGCGTAGTGTTGACTTTGATTGACCTGTTTGGCATTTCATTTTTTTTGTTTGCTACGAGAATATATGAATTCTTACATTTTCAAAAAAATATTCCGACAATTTAGCAAAAGCCTTGTGATAGTATTGATTCGTGGATGCTAGAATAATATAATAATACTATACAAGACCAAATTATTGCCACCAGAAATTATAAAAAGTACATTATCACAGACACTAACCTACCGACAGATTTATGTAGACATTGCAGCTCAGCCTCCGAAACAATACAACACATCACCGGCGCTTGCAAATCCCTTGTTCAAACTGACTACAATTTATAAATAAAAACGAACCGTACTACAAATACAAACCCAACTCGAAAACAGGGACGTCAAAATCTACTGGGATCGAACCATCGTCACAGATAAAACGATTCATTATAATAGACCAGATATAACAGTTCATATAAAAATCAGTAATACAATATATCTTATTGACATAGCCATCCCAAACACTCATCACATTCAATCCACAATATCCGAAAAACTCACAAAATACCAAGACCTTGCAATAGAATTGAAAACACAGTGGAAAGCAAATACAGTCCATATAATACCCATAGTAATATCATCAATAGGTTAATTCCAAAAAGTCTCTTACAAAGCCTTAATTTATTAGGTACACCAGAATCCACATCATATTTACTACAGAAGGCCACTATTCTAAATACTTGTCGCATCACCCGAAAATTCTTAACGTCATCATCATCTTCTACTTTTATTATTTAATCTGTCACGCTTGGCCAAGGCCCGCATGATAGAAAAAAACCCCTGTAAAATGGTAGAAAAACAACAAACTCTCTATAATAATAATAATATTTATTTGTTTCTTCCCAAAGGTTATCAGGTCTTAAAAGTTGGTACATACAGCATGCTCAAACTGAACTCCTTTGTGAGAGGCTGGTGCCTGCACTAGGTAAACCTGTGTTACAGGTAACCAGGCTCTCATCCCTTAAACAAGTACTGCATTAATAAGTAGAAACGTGAATAAATTAAAAGGAACATTATTTTAATAAGAGTAAACTAATCATAAAGTTAGATCGATAATTAAATTATATATCGATAAGGAAGTCTGTGTGTGTGTGTGTGTGTGTGTGTATTTGTGCACACATGTGCAAGAAAGAAGAATGGTAAGCGCGATTCTGGAGAAATTGTGTACTATGTGTATATTAATTATAAATACAGTCATAAGTAGGATTAGTAATCAAAAAGTAATGCGGACTGTATAAGATTAGCAAATGGGGATAAGGAGGTCTTCTGTTTCCGTATAGGACAAACTGTAACCATTCCGTTAATACTTTCTTCAGTTTAAACTTGGTTAGGGTATAAATGGATAGGATAGCGTTAATTTTGTTATATAAGTACGGTCCAAAAAAATCTGTGTGAAAAACTAGTTCTAAATAATGTGGATGGACAAATAGCATTTATTCGACGTTTGGTAGAATTGGTTAAGGGATTATAGTTTAGGCATAAATGAGTTTTAATAACGGTATTATACACGAAGAGTTGGCGGACAGTGAGAACATTTATTTTTGGTAAAGGTTTACTTACGGTAGGGTATAGGAAGGGAAGAAAATAGGAAACTTTAAGTACTGCTCTCTGCGCTCTTTAATAATAATAATAAATTATTTCAAGTTCGTATGACTTATTGTCGTATTATTATAACAACAAGAAGTTATACATCAACAATGACACTATAAACAATTTTTAGAAAGACATCTGTGCCTGAACTAGACAAAATTATCTGTATTTCAGACATAAAGGTGAATTAAGGTCTTTTCATGTGAATTAAGTTTGACTTCGAAGTACCACCCCAAGAAGTGATGCAGTATGCCAGAATAGATTGAACTAAAGCAAAATATGTAGTTTTTAGGATTTTTTCATCAGATATATGGCGCAAATTCTTAAAAATGTATATTAACTTTCTTGTTCTTGTAGTCAGTAAATCAATATGGGCTTCAAAGTTTTGATTTTTATCAATGATGACTCCAAGATATTTTAATTTCTCAACAGGAAGAATAGGAAAGCAAGAGCAGTTAGCGTTGTAGTTGGGGCAGGTATGTGCTATGATCTGTTGGGGTAATCCATGGTTATTATTTCTATTCTTGAATGCAAAAGCTATGTATTTCGATTTATCGATGTTTAAAATCAAACCATTGGAGCTGAGCCATACTAAATACTTATGTTGGTAATGTTTTTTTTGGTTTATGAGTTGTTATTTATGCCATAAATCGTCCTTTTTATTATTATTGTGAATACGATGCGGTTTAGTCTGTAAATGAGGAATGTGTTAATAAAAATATGACCTCAATAAGTCAAGTAGTTCCAAAGATCAGTAATAGATGTAGCAGCAATATTTATAATATATAAAGAGTTAATATTATTCTTTTACAGATGCAACCAAGACAAAACCTCTTAGCGCCAGTGTCAGGCAGCTTCGAACAGGAATATCTCGCTTACGCAACAAACAACAATCACTGAAGGCAAGACTAAAAAATGCAGAACACTTATCTGACAATGCGATGTTTCAACATGTCGTGAAGAACATGAGTCAAACGGCGTAAGTATTTTTACAAATGCAACTGCAAGCCTTAAAAAAAGCAAAAGGGAGCTGATTCACATTAAAAGAAAAGCTACTTTCCTTATCACTTTATAACAAGTGTTGTGGACTTATATATAAATACTACAGATCTCCTGAACTACGAAAAGGATAAACGTAACTATACTGCGGAAACAGAAAATCAAGGCAAGAATAACATCGATCTGCCTTCGCCGCACTCTCGAGTACTTCGGTCAAATCGCACGAAGAAACCCAGATAGTGTAAAAAGACTCCTAGTCACAGGGAAGATCGAAGGAAAGAGACCTCGCGGCCGCAGTCCTACACGTTGGACCGACCAGATCCGCTCAACACTTGTAACCCAAGTACAGCTCCACACACTGCCGGAAATCGCACAAGATGGAAAGACGTCGTGCAAAAGGGAATACTGTCTGCATCCCGCATCGGAGGTCACGACCCTCAGCATTAAGGAAACGATGCACGGAGGAGGAGGCGGACTTTTATATAAGTATTTTACTTTACCGTCAACAAAGGCAATGAAACAATTACTAAGCAACATAAAACTGTCATTTGGGATAAACTCAATAATATTCAAGAAAATTCAAAACATTGTAATAGAAAAGGATGTGCCTGACAGATTATGGAGTCTGACACCGCAGATCTACTAAAATACCCAGAAGAACCATTTTGAAGGGTTTGCAAATAACCAAGAAAAAAAAAATGCAGACCATGCTTATGTTATTATTGGTGAAAGGATTACAAAATTTCACGCAGCCTATCGTATGTTACTTTACAACAGGCCTCATAGTCCAGTCATTTAAGCTTAAATTAGGTAAGAATCTTGGAATTCGAGATACCCAGCTGTAAGTCTGTAAATACTTGTATATTGACACCCTAAAAGTTGTCTCAAAACCTACATATGGTAGGGTGTAAGCAACTATTAAATTTCAAGGTCAAAGGTCACAAAAATCGGTTTTTTGCGCTTTCTTTGGAAATATCTCATTTTCTATGGGTTTTTTGCTATTTATATTTATTATCAATATTGTAGAATACAAAATTCTCTACAAATTTTGTTTAAAAAAAATTTTTATACGGTGAACCGTTTTCGAGATAGAGGGCGGAGAGCGCGCGGTCACAGCATCACATCAGGTCAACCGGTGCCTCCGGTCGAAAACGCGCCATATATAGTTGATAAACTATCGATAAATCAATGATTATAAATATTTGTCAATTTTTATTAACTATTATATTATATTTTATCATTTTCTTCATGTATTAAATCTATATCTATTCAATAATACTGATAACCGTTTACTAAAATTAAAAAATAATTAAGAGAAGAAGTCATAATATAATTATATTCCCATTTACACTAATGACATTTTAAATAGAAAATAATTTAGTGCCTCTTTAAAATCTGTAAATTTTAAAATTCTTCCACATCGTATATTGGTAAACTACGGACGTACAATTTCAAGAACTATGGCTGATTTGTGTTTTCACACACACACACATATTTTATTTCTGCACGCATTAAGTGGTTGTGACACAACTTCTGCGATTTTTAAAAAGGGAAAAAATCATTTTTAAAAGTTTTTGAGAAACTGACAAATTTGGATGAACTAGCTGCAGCATTTGAGGAAGAAAATTGTTTGGCCCAGAGATTATTAGAGAGTGGAACTCAAACCTTATTGGCAGTCTATAATGCTCCGGAATCTGTGAAAAGTCTCGATCATCAGGCTATACAGTAGTTATGTCTGCTTTAAAAGGAAACAGGATGCAACTAACAACGGAAGAAGCTAACGAATCAAGGAGAGTTACAAAATTGAGATGGGTTGTAGAAGCAGTTCATGGTGCAATAGCACAAAAATATCGCCTTCTACACAATTCTTTAGATAACAAGTTTATACCGAAGTTGAACATTATTTGTAAAATTGTTGGATTTCTGCAAAACAAGTATGGCCAGAGCTAAATTCAGATGGCGATAAAAATGATGAGGTGCTTGAGTATATGCAGAGCATTGTAAATACTCTCAGTGAAGAAATTATTAAAAAAAAATAGAATCGTCGAAAGTCGGCTTTTCAGCAACTTCAATCACTGCTGAAATTCTAGATTTTCCTCAGCTTAACAAGGAACAACTCGTTATTTTTTTTACTCGCTCTTACCAACTCTCACAGGCTGCGTCTTATTTAGCGGAGATAATGGATGAAGAATGCAACCTCACCGTACAGTTTAGTAAAACCACACCGAACATATTAGAATTGGAAGTTAGATCAAGACATGTGAACCGATCATGTTTATATTGAATATGTACGAAATGGAACGACAATTGAAACCATATCCCGATATTGTTGTAACTGTCCTAATGGTCTAAGAACAGTAGGATGTTGCTCTCATACAGCCGCAGTTGTTTATTACTGATCTTATGCCCGATATTTATCCCGTGTCTTACGTTTCGCTAAGCTTTATCTGATATATTTACATCCGAATAGACTTGCACAGTTATTAATTAGGACAGCGATGAAGATTGATCATATATCAATATAAAGTTTAATCAGAAGACAAATGTAAAGTTATTAGAGTACCCATGACTGTCATAAGAGGTGTTGATTTTTTTTTTGGAGGTGTTAATTTTTTTTGGAAGTGTTGCACCCTTTTATATTTTTGCACTTTTTGGTTGTAATACTAGACATAGTAAGCTACATTATATATATTTTTTTTGTGATTGTACCTTTGCGTGAACTTTAAATAAAATCATGAAAATATTTTTTTTTACGTTTTGTTTTACGTATGACGGGGTAGCGAGGTAAGACGGGGTACCCCACACAAAGAAGAAACTAGACGTTTGTGAAAATAAAACAATAAGCCAATAGGAAGCCTCATTCAACCCACGGTTATTGCGTAAGAAACTGTGAGCAGGAGTACATGCGTCTTTTGTTTACAAACGAAAAAGTGGTTTAGCGTTTCGTCGATCAAATTTTTTGTAAGGTTAAACGTCATTATTTTAAGGTAATTATGATCAACCCATATATGTCTTTTCGATTTTTGGTAACAAGTGTTGTTTATTTTGATATGGTATGTTGTTTTAGGTAAAATCATGGTACGTACTTACAAGAAAAAAAACCAAAAGAGGAGAATGGTCGATAGATTCTATGAAAATAGCTGTAGATAAAGTTTTAAGCAAAGAGATGGGATACAAGAAAGCTGCTTCTGCATACGCAGTGCCTCAGACTACTTTAGAGCGATATGTTAAGAAAATGAAGGAAGGGGGTGAAGTTACTATTGGTTTACCTTTAGGCCCGAAAAAATCTATATTTACACCTAAAGAAGAAGGTGAAATAGAAGCATATCTGAAATATATGGAAGAGCGTCTTTTTGGACTAACAACTATCGAACTACGACGTCTAACATATCAATTGGCAGTAAAAAATGGTGAGGCACACAATTTCAATACTGATAAAGAAATGGCAGGCGTTGATTGGCTTAAAAGTTTTTTGAAACGTCATCAAAATTCATCAATTCACATCAGGCCACATCAGCAGCTAGAGCAATGGGGTTCAATAAAGTGGCCGTAAGTAAATTCTATCAGTTGCTCGGAGATATTTATGATAAGTATGAATTGAGCCCTGACAAAATATATAACTGTGATGAAACTGGAATTTCCGTTGTGTCTAAAACCAAGAGCAAAATATTAGCTATGAAAGGATGAAAACAAGTGGGTTCGTTAACATTCAGCTGAACGAGGACAGACTATCACAGTAGAAATATGTTTTAACACTGCTGGAACCTACATGCCCCCACTGATGATTTTTCCGAGGCAACGAATGAAGCCAGAACTTTTAGGTCATGCTACACCAGGTACTATAGCAATTTGCAATCCTCGAGGCTGGATTACATCAGAAATATTTTTGACTTGGTTTAAAAATTTCATCAAATTTTCTGGAACTACTCCTACTAACTACGTATTGCTGCTTCTAGATGGTCATGTGAGTCATACTCAAAATTTGGAAGTAATTGATCTAGCTCGTGAAAATGGAGTAATCATACTTTGCTTTCCTTCTCATAATCATACTTTGCTTTGTGCTGGTTCAGAGTTTGATAATTGGATCTGTGACTTTTGCAAGTGAATTTAGTAACTTATTTCAATTTTCTCAATGTTATTTTCATTTATTTGATCTCATAGATATTTATGTCTATTTTTGTTATTGATATGATGATTTATGCTTATATTCCATATATGGACACCTATTCCATATTTGGTTACTCATTTGTACTTTAGCTTTTTGTCTTAGATTTTAATTTGATAACTAATATATTTGATTGAAGGCTGTTAATTACTACATATAAATGTATGACTGATTAGTAATAACATTAAACTGTTTTCATTTCTATGAAGTTTTTTTTTATATCCAAAAACAAAATGGTATTCCATATTTGATGACTTTCCTCTAAATCAGAATTAGTTAATTTTCTGAATTTACTTGGGTAAACATCTAATTTAACATTGTTCGATCGAAAAGAAAATGGATTGTCAATAAATCAACTTAAATCTCACAGGCCAGGCCTTACTTGGGAAAACATTGCCGAGCTTAGAAGACATACGCTACCTTCAATGAGAAATACAAAAACTGACTGTGGCGCAAGCCTGAATTATTTTTCTCAAAAGGACAGGAAATTCAAATAGAACCATTGCTGCTGTTTTGGGCTTTCAACATGAACAATATGTATCAGAATTTTTTGACGAGATCATGAAAGGTTTTGAAAGAAATATTTTACCAATATATTTTAGCTATAATGCTATTACACGTCAAGATCTTATTTCTAATACATCCAGTACAGCCAAAAAGTTATTAAATCTATCTAATAGTCAACTTGTTCAAATATGCGATGGTACTTACGTACAACATCAAAAAAGTCAAAATAATTTTTATCAAAGAAAATCTTTTTCTGGACAAAAAAAAAATTAATTTATGCAAACCTTTTACAATCTGCTCTACAAACGGTTATATTATAGACTTTGCAGGACCTTTTTACGGTACTCAAAATAACACTTCAATACTGAAACTTATTTTACAAGACTCTACTGGTTTACAGACATTACTATCACCAAACGATATTTTTATTGTAGATCGTGGTTATCGCGATTCAGTTGATTTTTTTTTTACAAAGTAAAGGCTATACAGTAGTTATGTCTGCTTTAAAAGGAAACAGGATGCAACTAACAACGGAAGAAGCTAACGAATCAAGGAGAGTTACAAAATTGAGATGGGTTGTAGAAGCAGTTCATGGTGCAATAGCACAAAAATATCGCCTTCTACACAATTCTTTAGATAACAAGTTTATACCGAAGTTGAACATTATTTGTAAAATTGTTGGATTTCTGCAAAACAAGTATGGCCAGAGCTAAATTCAGATGGCGATAAAAATGATGAGGTGCTTGAGTATATGCAGAGCATTGTAAATACTCTCAGTGAAGAAATTATTAAAAAAAAATAGAATCGTCGAAAGTCGGCTTTTCAGCAACTTCAATCACTGCTGAAATTCTAGATTTTCCTCAGCTTAACAAGGAACAACTCGTTATTTTTTTTACTGGCTCTTACCAACTCTCACAGGCTGCGTCTTATTTAGCGGAGATAATGGATGAAGAATGCAACCTCACCGTACAGTTTAGTAAAACCACACCGAACATATTAGAATTGGAAGTTAGATCAAGACATGTGAACCGATCATGTTTATATTGAATATGTACGAAATGGAACGACAATTGAAACCATATCCCGATATTGTTGTAACTGTCCTAATGGTCTAAGAACAGTAGGATGTTGCTCTCATACAGCCGCAGTTGTTTATTACTGATCTTATGCCCGATATTTATCCCGTGTCTTACGTCCGCTAAGCTTTATCTGATATATTTACATCCGAATAGACTTGCACAGTTATTAATTAGGACAGCGATGAAGATTGATCATATATCAATATAAAGTTTAATCAGAAGACAAATGTAGAGTTATTAGAGTACCCATGACTGTCATAAGAGGTGTTGATTTTTTTTTTTGGAGGTGTTAATTTTTTTTTGGAAGTGTTGCACCCTTTTATATTTTTGCACTTTTTGGTTGTAATACTAGACATAGTAAGCTACATTATATATATTTTTTTTTGTGATTGTACCTTTGCGTGAACTTTAAATAAAATCATGAAAATATTTTTTTTTACGTTTTGTTTTACGTATGACGGGGTAGCGAGGTAAGACGGGGTACCCCACACAAAGAAGAAACTAGACGTTTGTGAAAATAAAACAATTAGCCAATAGGAAGCCTCATTCAACCCACGGTTATTGCGTAAGAAACTGTGAGCAGGAGTACATGCGTCTTTTGTTTACAAACGAAAAAGTGGTTTAGCGCTTCGTCGATCAAATTTTTTGTAAGGTTAAACGTCATTATTTTAAGGTAATTATGATCAACCCATATATGTCTTTTTGATTTTTGGTAACAAGTGTTGTTTATTTTGATATGGTATGTTGTTTTAGGTAAAATCATGGTACGTACTTACAAGAAAAAAAACCAAAAGAGGAGAATGGTCGATAGATTCTATGAAAATAGCTGTAGATAAAGTTTTAAGCAAAGAGATGGGATACAAGAAAGCTGCTTCTGCATACGCAGTGCCTCAGACTACTTTAGAGCGATATGTTAAGAAAATGAAGGAAGGGGGTGAAGTTACTATTGGTTTACCTTTAGGCCCGAAAAAATCTATATTTACACCTAAAGAAGAAGGTGAAATAGAAGCATATCTGAAATATATGGAAGAGCGTCTTTTTGGACTAACAACTATCGAACTACGACGTCTAGCATATCAATTGGCAGTAAAAAATGGTGAGGCACACAATTTCAATACTGATAAAGAAATGGCAGGCGTTGATTGGCTTAAAAGTTTTTTGAAACGTCATCAAAATTCATCAATTCACATCAGGCCACATCAGCAGCTAGAGCAATGGGGTTCAATAAAGTGGCCGTAAGTAAATTCTATCAGTTGCTCGGAGATATTTATGATAAGTATGAATTGACCCCTGACAAAATATATAACTGTGATGAAACTGGAATTTCCGTTGTGTCTAAAACCAAGAGCAAAATATTAGCTATGAAAGGATGAAAACAAGTGGGTTCGTTAACATTCAGCTGAACGAGGACAGACTATCACAGTAGAAATATGTTTTAACACTGCTGGAACCTACATGCCCCCACTAATGATTTTTCCGAGGCAACGAATGAAGCCAGAACTTTTAGGTCATGCTACACCAGGTACTATAGCAATTTGCAATCCTCGAGGCTGGATTACATCAGAAATATTTTTGACTTGGTTTAAAAATTTCATCAAATTTTCTGGAACTACTCCTACTAACTACGTATTGCTGCTTCTAGATGGTCATGTGAGTCATACTCAAAATTTGGAAGTAATTGATCTAGCTCGTGAAAATGGAGTAATCATACTTTGCTTTCCTTCTCACTGCACTCACAAAATGCAGCCTGCAGACGTAGCATTTATGAAGCCACTCAGCACTTATTACGATCATGCTGTTACAGGTTGGTTGAGATCACATCCTGGACGTGTGGTAACTGTATTCCAGATAAGTGAAATATTTGGTAATGTATACGTTCAGGCGGCTACAATGTCCACCGCTATTAATTCATTTAGATAATGTGGTATATGGCCCTATGATCAAAATAATTTTACTGATGCTGATTTTATTTCTGCTAAAACTACGAACATACAAAATATTGCAGACTCATCGAATGTAGAACATCAAAGGGTATCAGAAGCCGAAGGTCTTCAATCTGGGTCAGTGCCATGTCTGTCTTCAACAACAACAGTTACAACTGTATCTTCAACAGTCATGACAACTTCTCATACTGAAACTCTTGCAACAGAACCTGAAACTACAACGACATCTTCCACTCCACCTAAAACAAACTTAATCACCGAATGTTACGAACATGTCACACCAAGAGTGGATAAAACAACCGTCCTAGAACCTGAATCTGGATGTTCTTATTATCCTAAAACCTTCCATTCGTGCAGCATGCCGGGATCTGACGTCCAGCTTCGACAATGCACCCCAAATGATATTTTTCCCATTCCATCTGTTCAACGAACTGAAAAAAGGAAACAATACCGCTGAGGAAAAACAGCCATAATAACCTCGACTCCTTATAAAAATGAGCTGGAAAATTTGAAAAAGCCGGGGAAAACATCCAATCCAAAAAGCCTTAAAAAGAATACTAAAAACAAACAAAAGGCCATATACTCAGCCAAAAAACAATGATGAAGATGCCATTTGCTTATATTGTAATGATGTAGACAACAATTTTTTGACATCAGAACCTTGGGTAGGCTGCCAGCTCTGTGGGCGTTGGGCTCACAACGCTTATGCTCGCGTGGACGATGAAGATCTGGAGGAAATACACATTTGTTTGTTTTGTGAGAATGACTAGCCTTCCCCATCATGCCCCAATTTCATTACCCCATTATACCCCATAGTATGGGGCAAGATGGTTTTTCATAATGTTCTTATTAATTATTAAAAATGTGATATGTTGATTGTCCAAAGACTGTACCAAATCATAGTTAGATTAATGACATACCGTGCCATAAATTAATGAGAGTAATAAACAACTGATTATGCTGTATTTTTTTATTATTTCCCTTAGTTATCCCATCATGCCCCCCCTACCCCTATATGTTTCTATACTTGTTACTTAAATTGTGTACCAGTAGCTAGCGTAAGTTAAATTATTGAGGCTGAACCAAAACTTCTTTTCTGACAAAAAAATCGCAATAGTAGATTGTACTAGGGTCATAGACCTGAGAATGCTTCAGAGATCATGTTGCAGTCGGTCTCTGTTATGCCTGTAGAATAACTGGAATTCTAGAAATAGTGGTTAGATTATTCACGTTTGTAACAAAGATCTTATTTTTTAATAGATTCGCCATGCCTAAAAACTACTGCAGAAAATCACCAGAAGCCATCTAAATTGCGATACAAAAGGTGAGAAATAAAGAAATCACAAAACTACGCCGCATCAAAATTTATGGGATACCAACATCCACCCTAAGCGATAGCGTTAATGCTAAAACTGGTTTGAAAAGCTATACGCTAGGTAGATCACTGGCCATACCCATTGAAATGGAAACCAAATTAGCATTAGGCCTACGTACGATGGAAAAATGGGGTTGGGGCTTGTCTAAGTCTGAATTGATCCATATCGTGGAAGAGTTCATAGAGAAAAATAACATAAAAACTCAATTTATTTATGACATACCCGGCAATGATTGGTTTCTAGCGTTCCGAAAGAGGCACAAGCTATATATTAAAAAACTTCAACCAGTGAAATGCCTTCGAAAACGAATAACAGATCCTTTTGTGATACACGAGTATTTCACTTTACTAGGAAGCGCACTGGAGCAGTTAAATATAAAAGACCCGCGAATGATTTGGAATTTAGATAAAACCTCTGTATGTTTAGATCCAACAAAGACCAAAGCTGTTGGCGCAGTTGGTGCACCATGCACGAGAATAGCGTTTGGATCCGCAAAAGAAAATATTACCGTGTTAACAACTGTCAACGAGGCTGGTATCAAGTTGGATTCTTTGATTGTATTTAAAGGGAGCTATGTATATGACTAATGGATGGCAGATCAAAAGGAGGAATATGATTTTAATGTTGCTTATGCTTCTAGTAAACGTGGTTAGATGGAAACAGAAATCTTTTATAATTATATGGTTAAAGTCATAATTCCAGGTTTGGGAGAAGAAAGATCAGTTCTTTTAATTTATGATGACCATAGTACCCACTTTGGTGAACGAGTCGTAGCATTAGCAGCAAACAACAATATAACTATTCTTAAACTACCTGCTCACACATCTCACTTGCTGCAGCCTTTAGATTTAGCGGTCTTCAAATCTTTTAAAAGTATCTGGGACAAAAATCTTGAGGAATGGCAACGACAAAACGATGGTTCTAAAATTTCTAAAATTCGCAAGAAAAAGTTTGCAAACAACACCAAAAGTAATACAGAATGGCTTTAAAAAAGGAGGCATCTATCTGTTTACAAATGTTATACCAAAAGAAAAAATTGACCCGGTGGCTTATAAAAGGTGGCAAAATTGCATTATATATAAAAGTAGGCAGAAGAATTCACCAAAACCCCAATCTCTGACCCAAATATGTATAGACGCCTTAAATTAAGAAATAGTTAATCCTTCTAAAGTTCAGAAAAATATCCACGTTACAAAAAAAGCTGAAGAGTCATTAAATTATACAATTTCTTTTGAGAAATTGTTTTTAAGAAAAAACATAAACAGCCACAAAACCCAAAACTCAAAATGAAACGTGTAGCAAAGAGGGCGGAAGTGATAATGCGCACGTATTTTGAAACAAAGCTGCTGAAAAACAAAGCACAACAGAAAGGCCGCAAGTTCTTAAAACTAACTCCAGCATACATACTAATGGTTATCAAGCAAGTGGACCATCGTAGATGTCAAAAGAAAAGTCACCAGATAAAAATAGAAGAATCTGGCACTCTAGCTAAACGAAAAATAAAAGTAGAAGACTCTGGAACTGCAGCCTATGTGGCAAGCGACACAAAGATCTGTTAAAGGAAAGGGAGTTGGTAAAAAACTCGTACCGGAAAGGAAATAACGTTTGGAATGATGATGAGACAAAAGTCACTGTGCTGTCTTCAGTTCGATTTGCACCTGAAAATCGTCCTTTCATTGGTTTCGAAAGCTGTGCACCCCTAAGCATTAAACCAATAAATATAGTTTGGTTTATTGACCCAACTAAAGACTAAAGATTCCAAAGGAAAATCTTTAGATAAAGAAAACGTACCAACAAAAAAATCTGAAAACCTTAACTAACAGTAATGGATTCTGAAGATGATAAAAATGTTCAAAGTAATGAATACAAAAATGGAGATAAGAGTATTGACTCACATCGAATCCGTTAATCGTAGCCACCGCCGACTACGATCTCCCCCCCGACCCCTGCCGCCACCGCCGGCCGCGACATGTTCTCACCGACCCCCCCCCGATGCTTTGTCATCCCTTCTTTCCGCTCAGAATACGGGCGACGACGACGACGTAGATCCCCTCCCATAGCCGGCGGTTGACCGGTGCACTTAGTAGTGCACCCGTCCCCCTACAGCGACTGTCCCAACCGAGGTATGTCGCCTCTTGCCCTTCTGGCTGGCTAGAGCGTAGTGGTTGCACGCTCGCCTTTAAGTCCGGTGAAGCTGTAAAGGCCTCGCGGCCAACAGCGTACATCATTCACACACACACACACACACACACGCGTTATTATCACAAGGGATGGAAGTATTATGTCGGTGTGATTGAAAACACATATTTGGCTACAAAAAAAATATACCATAAATTATTACAAAACCATCGGTAAAAAAGAAAATGTTAAATTTATTATTCCTAAGCGCAAAGATCACGACTGCGTGCCAGAAATTTCTATTGTAAAAGCAATTGAATTGCTGCAGATAATAAACATCAATTTGTGTTGCCTGAATTAAATAAATTATTATTATTATTAAACCTGAAAAGTATATACTACTGAATGAATGAAATTTATTTTGCATACATTTTATTATGACACCATTATGACATTACGCGCGATTTTATTTAGCCGGATTGCAGTTAGTTACTCCGAGCGGTCGCTAGGAGTCGTTATGAATCTTTATAATAATAAAGTTACAACATATCCTACTAATTATATAGTACTCGGTGCGAGGTGCGTCTGTGTTTTTCGTGCCTAACTTTAATCCGGCCAGGTTGAATCGCCAGCACTACAATTCCCTATAATGAACTGGCGTTTTAGATATACTTAACGATAGTAATCTGCCACAAAACAAATAACCTGTAACGTTAGTTACGTACGATACGAAATAAGAAGTAATACTATGTTTTCTTTTCTACCAAGTTTTCATTATCGTTTTTAGTTTGGTTTATATTGCTTTGTATTATTAATAAATACATAAATATAATAGCAAGATATTTAATAATAGAAGTAATATTTTGTGATAGCAATAATTTAAATAAAATTAAACTTTAAACCTAATCAATTACTTATAGATTTTTAATACATTTTTTAAGATCTTTTTGAAATCTGATTACATGACTGATGTCAGGGCTGCTTATATTCATAATTAGAATATTATTAATACACATGCATATGTATGCAAAGGATAAGTACTTACCGACCTTAAACACCCGTCCTATTTGAGATATATAAATGTTGTTTGATTTTTAAAATGTACTTTTTTATTAGTGCTTATAAACCTGAAAATCTTTAACCTATTACTATCTCAGTCTATTACATCCTAGCCATAATCACTAGCTAAGGATTGCTAGGGTGGATTCTGATAGGGCCTCACGCTATCCAGATGCGAGGGCGTGATTCCCTCTAAGAACTTACCCAACCGATGCAGCTTAGTGGAAGCAGGCATGTACCCTTAAATCCGACTCCATGTCTGGCATACCTCCGCTGACTCGTCCCTCAGGAACAACCCTAGCCTTCGATGACAATGAAAAGGCCGAGCTTCTCGCCGACACGCTTGAAAGGCAGTGCACTCCCAGCTCACTGTCTGTAGACCTAATTCCAGGGGCGTAGTTATCCACAATGTCACTTAATCTCGTGCTTCCCGGAAAAAAAAACCTGTCATATGTGCCTATAGAGTTTTCACTTTTCACAAAAGTCAAAAAAGCAAACTCTTTTTTTCCCGGTTAAGCGTGCGCCCAAAAGTTGGCAACATCCTACATCTGTTATTGTGGGATTCCCCCGTTTGAGTCATTCACTTAAACGGGGGAATCCCGCAGTACAGTGACAAACCACGGAGAGCAATATTTACGCGTTTTATTTCATTCCGGTTCAAACGTCGTTACATTGTAATACAAATTATATTATAAAATACAATCTTGTTCTTCTGATTATTTATTGGTTAATTAGTTTGATTTGTGAAAAGAATGAGTAAAAGGAAAAGAGATTATCCCAGTGGAGCTATGAAAAAAAGTAAACAGAAAAGGGCGGAGGTTATAAAAAAAAAATGCCCAAAATTTCTTCATCAAGCAGCTTCTGTGACTGATTTAGATTGCAATGGTAAACTAGAGATGCGCCTCCGAAACCGGAAATACTACGAATAATAATTGTAGAAGAAAACGCGCGGCCCGGCGACATGATGACAGACAGATCGGCGATTCAGAAGCGTTTTAATTTATCTAAACATTAGTTTTAGTCCTCTAGTTTTAAATAATTCCAAAAAATCTTTACTGTATCTTGGTTTCAACAAGAAAACCTCCTTTCACCTCTAACGAATCTACAGGAGCAGTTCGTAATCTTTTTAGCCAGAAACTGATATCCAGGGCATTAGCTGTAGACTTTTTCCTATGGGGATATCTTAAAAGTAACCACCAAAAACCCAGGTTCTAATATTAGCCCTGTTAAGAAACTGTCCCACTGCTGGGCACGGGCCTCCTCACAAACTGAGAGGGTTTAGGCCATAGTCCACCACGCTGGCCCAGTGCGGGTTGAAGAACTTCACACACCTTCGAGAAACTCTTAGGCATGCAGGTTTCCTCACGATGTTTTCCTTCACCGTTAAAGCAAGTGATAATTAATTTTAAATACGCACATGCTTTCGAAAAGACAGAGGTGCGTGCCTGGGTTTCAACCCGAGACCTCTGACTTTGCAGTCCAACGGTCTAACCACTAGTCTATCACTACTTAAAAACCCAGGTTCTATTAAAGAATAATTATGCAAGGAAATGGAAAACATTTCGCTAACCACATGCCGGACGTTCATGGAACTGGTCAAAGGTTCTAAATAAACAAGAGTCACACTTACATAATCAGAAAATTATAACATAATGTAAGTCTCAGGTGTACAATGGGAAAGGCTAGGAGTCGGGGGAAACGATAGGAGTCACCACTCGTGGAAAGCAGCGGAAAACGGAGGAAGGATATTCTCACCCCAAGCATGCTAAACACTTGGCGCAGACGTCGCCGCCGTCCTCCACTCCCGAAGACAGCGACGTTGAGGACCAGCCACCTCCTGGGTACAGTAGACGCGGACCCCTCCACCATGTACACTCTCCTAAGTATGCAGAAGGACTTGAAAAAGGTTCTGTCTACTTTAGGCATTATTTCCCTTCAAATAGCAGCAAATAGGAAACGAATCCAAAACTTGAAGTTGCGTGTGTCTTCTCTGTAGGAGATGTGAATGCTGGGAATTACTTCCCAAGCGACGCTGTCTACCTCGTTTACGCCCGCGAGCGGGATGACCCCTCCTCCACTCCAACTCTAAGCGGTCCCGTCATAATATAGTTTAGAACCCCTATTTTAAATATATAGTTCAGAAAATAAAACCCTACATCATGTAATTAAGTTAATGCAATAAACTGTTTGCTTAATACAGCGTGTTTATTTTTATGGCCATTTTGAATGTTAAAGGACTATTTGTCCACATCTATTTCTGCATTTTGTTAATACTTCGACTTCTTTATGCTTAAGAAATACCAATTAAACCATTAACACCAAAAAATAAATCGAGCCCAGACACTGAAGATAACATACACTCGAAAAGCCCGAAGCAGATAAGAAAAACAAGTCATGGGCAGCGATTAACACCTACCTCACCTGAATTCTTATTAGCTGTGACGCATTAAACATGAATCGGCGATTTCCGATAACTTCGTGAACTGATTGCTTCATGGTACAACAGTGGTATACAGAACACTATTCCGCCGGCAGCGACATATTCTCTCCGATCCCCCCGATGCTTTGACATCCATTCTTTCCGCTCAGAATACGGGCGACGACGACGTAGTCGTAGATCCCCTCCCATAGCCGGCGGTTGACCGGTGCACTTAGTAGTGCACCCCGTCCCCCCACAGCGACTGTCCCAACCGAGGGCGCCTCGAGTATGTCGCCCCTTGCCCTTCTGGCTCGAGCGTAGTGGCTGCACGCTCGCCCTTAAGTCCGGTGAAGCTGTAAAGGCCTCGCGACCAACAGCGTTCATCACTCTCACACACACACACAAACACGCACACTATTCATGAAAAACAAACGTGACCTACTTATCTCCACAGAATTACCAATTCTTTCATGGGACAAGGCATACGTGTCTTCAACATCACGCGTAGATATCCGAAACATGCCTATCAATAAGTTTAAAAAGGCAATCACAACTAGATTGTGTAAGAAAGGGTATTACAAAATTTCGGCTCATGTTGACGATAAAACAGATCTGGTTTGAGCAGCTCCCGAGGAGATGTGTTTAATAATTGCCGATTGAGGAGCGGCTCCTTAGTCAGCAATTATTTGACAATGCTATATAAAACAACTTTGAATAACAAAACAATTTTGAAACCCAAAACAATTATGTAAAACCAAACAATTAAAAAAAAAACAAAACACTTTTAAAAAACATCAGAAAGGCCAATCGCATAAAACAAGACTAGCCAGCTGAGTTTCTCGCCGGATCTTATCAGTGGAGGCCGCGATCCGATTCAGTGGTACATGTAAACAAAATTGCTTTTGTATTAGCCTTTACAATAAAGCATTTTTGACTTTGACCGAAGATGTAGCATTTTGAATATACGGAAATAGACGGAAGCGAATTCCATTCCTTAGTAATACCCATTATAATAATAATTCAATCCACAATATCCAAAAAACTCACAAAATATTAAGATCTTGCAATAGAATTGAAATCAGTGCCTAAAGACTAAAGTTTTTAGTCAATGTGTGTTACCAGTGATGACATATGGATCAGAGACGTGGTCTCTTACAATAGGTCTCATAAAAAAGCTCAAAGTTGCTCAGCGAGCTATGGAAAGAGCTATGCTCGGCGTTTCTCTACGTGATCGAATCAGGAATGAGGAGATTCGTAGAAGAACCAAGGTCACGGACATAGCCCTTAGGATTAGCATGCTGAAGTGGCAATGGGCTGGCCACATAGCGCGAAGATCGGACGGGCGTTGGGGCAGAAAGATTCTAGAGTGGAGACCACGTATTGGCAAGCGCAGCGTAGGACGACCGCCTGCCAGATGGACCGACGATCTTGTGAAAATTGCAGGAAATCGTTGGATGCAGGTGGCATCGGACCGGTTACGCTGGAAAGCGATTGGGGAGGCCTATGTTCAGCAGTGGACAAGTATAGGCTGAAATGATGATGATGATGAATAGAATTGAAAACAGTGGAAAGCAAATAAAGTCCATAAAATACCCATAGTAGTATCATCAACCGGTATAATTCCAAAGTCTCTTACAAAGCCTCAATTTATTAGGTACACCAGCATCCACATCATATTTACTAAAGGAGGCCACCATTCTAAATACTTGTCGCATTACCCAAAAATTCTTAACATCATCCATATCATCTTATTATTCAACCGACTTCAAAAAGGAGGAGGTTCTATGTTCGGTTGTATGTATGCTTTTTTTTTAATCTGTCACGCTTGGCCAAGGCCCACATGATAGAAAAAAAACTCTGTAAAATGGGAGAAAAACAACAAACTTTCTATAATCTATCTATCTCTATCATCACGCCAGATCCCTTGCGGGATAGGCAGAGAGTACAGAGTTCCTGCTGGTTCTTACCCCACATACCTCTCTGGCTTCCTCCACTCTCAGAGTTCGTCTCATACACGCTCGCCGGTTACGGAGACTCCATCAGATAAGAGTCGGTCTATTTGACCGTGGTAAGATAAGTCTCCTATCCTATCCCACATCCTTCCACTTTTGCATTGTATATCTGTGTTGTCATTCTTTCTTCTTTAATAATAATAATAAATCATTTTTTGGTTTTTTTTTTTTGGCGGGAAGTCGAAGAGTGATGTTGACAATTTGTTTTAATTTCCAAAACTTGTGTTATTTCGACTAATAATGTGTAATGTTGGTGGAATATTAACCATTATCTGTTCTTATATGTGCATGAGTGAAGGTAATTGTAACAAAGTGGTAAAACGTGCCTTTTCGACTTCCATCAAAACGGCCGTTGCAATTGGTATGTAAAGTATCCACTGCTTTACGATCCAGGGTGGGGTATTTCATTAATTTCATTATCATCGTTGTCATCAAATTCATCGGGGAGTCGAATTAATTTAAACAAACACGATTATATATCTCACTGGACACTGGCAAAATACATTTATAATTAGTGTGAAGCCATAACTTAAAGAAGAAGAAGAAGAAATCATTTTTTCAGGCAACTGAAGTTTTACAAAAATAATTATGTGCAACTTACAGGGCCATAGAATATATACCTTACAGATTTATGATTATGGCGGCCGTTGAGGCCACAAAGCAAAAACGAAGAGATGGCTTAAGCTAGCGAGTCTTTTGAATTCCCAAAAACCTTGACGAAATCGTGGTGGACAAGCCCTTATTCTGTCATCACTACTCGCTCAGTTCACACGAGTTCGCATAGCTATTAAATATTATCTATTTTAACCAAAAATAAAACGCGCGAAAATGAAGTGATGTATATGCAAACATTTCTTGGACAGACATTATGGTCACATAATATAATGATATTATTTCATTTCACTTGTATTTTTTTTTTGTAAGTTCCTGACTCATACTGGGAATTTTTCGTTAGAACTACATTTGTCCGACCTAGGATTTGAACAGGATCAGGATCAACTCATCATCACAAAGCAATGCGCTTTGCCACCAGGCCAACGAGGCAGTCTTATTACTTATTACATTAAAAATGCCATCTACCGTAATAAAATTGAACTTACAAGTAACATTGACATAGACGAAACATTTAGTTTTTACCAGTCTCTGCCAGATGGCAAATATAATGTTGATATAATTTTTATTTATTCTCGAGAAAATTAATACAATTTTTAATTTTTTGTTAATAAACTTAATCAAGCTGTACCATGTGGACACAGAAAACCAAATTGAAGTATAGAACAGAATAAAACAAATTCAAACATTCGTACTAATAAAGAAAAAAATCTTTTATAAAAAAAGGTAAACAGACTTCAAAAAGCAAAAAAATAAATATTTGAAGTCGGTGCTGGTTGGTGCAGTCGGTTACTTGGCACCGACTTCATAAAAGAGACCTTTTTTTATAAAAGATTTTTATTTTACAATTTTAAGTGACCAGTGAATTCTATAGTAGGGTACCTATAGGATTGACGTAATACCCATAATATCGCAATTTACACATGCCTATTGTTTGTCGTTAAGGAGTTCCCTGGTGTATCTTCTAAGTCCAGGGTCCAATGTCAATAAAATTAATATGGGACCACCTTGGAGATATACTGAACCCAATGCAAAAAAAATATCAAAATCGGTCCACAATTGACGGAAATATCGCTGAACATACATAAAAAAAAGCATACATACAACCGAACATAGAACCTCTTCCTTTTTGAAGTCGGTTAAAAAACGAGTAAATTTCATAGCAAACGGCAACCCAGTCATGAAGTAACATTTCACTTGTTGACGGCGCTAGTTCCGATTTTGTTTACGTGCCAAAAGATCCTTGCCGCACTATATTATCATGTTTGTAAACGCACCCTCGACACAAACAATTCTTAGTGTGGGGCTACATTTTTTAAAACAAAGATTGTGGATTCCCACCTAACTCTTCCGTGATTTATTCAACTTGAATCCACATTTGGCTGCCACTGTTCCAATAACTTCATGATATCATTGCATGCTGCCTCAGCATCTACCACCCTCATATTATCAAGGCGTTCAGTCACATGCTTGCCGAAGAATCTGTACCGATCTTGAGAATGTTCCGACTGATTTTGGGTGTGTTCATTTATTAATGGCTTCATAGCGATAACTAAATTGTCAATAATTTTCTTGCATTTCGTCCTCTGTACTGGTTTGTAGATGACTTTGGTCCTGCGTCTAGGCCGGTCTGTCCGCCTTACTCGCTGTCTGATGTTCAGCTGTATATCTTCGATCTCAGACTGCAATTCTTCTTTGATGGATAAGCTGTTTACTTCTTGGTCCAGTGTTTGCGGCTGGAAAATGGAATAATTAACTGTGAGTTTTCTTAAATATTTTAAGTGGCTTGCACCTTTAAATATTCATAAACACATATAAATATGTGTACAAATCTGTTAGTGCTGGGTTCTAGGCCTAGAAAACTCTTCAGTAGTGGAATATGAGACTGTCAGTTGGCAATAGACAAATTTAACATTTTGGAAAAGGGGCAGACCTATTACTATAATATAGTATTTCGGACTGCCTCGTTGTTCTATTAGCAAAGTGCATCCCTTTGTAATCACGAGTTCCTAGGTTCAAATCCTAGGTCTGACAAATGTAGTTTTTCTAACGATAACTTCCCAGTATGAGTCCGGAGTCTGGCATTGTGCCTGGTATATGGCAACAGGCTCGCCACCTATTACATGGGACCTAACATCGTCGGCGTAAAGTGGGTGTACTCAGTACACCCCCGCTTGGAAAATATAGGCGTGACTTTTTTTCGGACCTAAAATGTGGGTGAAATGAGGGTACATGATACACCATTGACACCTAGAATGGGAATATACGACGTTTTATTATTTTAGTTTTGTGCATTTGACTGTTGTATTTATCTTTTCGAGAATCTTCTCTGAGAAATTAGACCCGACAGGCAACATAGATATCTGAGGGTGTCTTGTTGTTGCCTTGGGCTTGTCAACATTGCATTTATATTTATAGATTTTGCCCGAGTTGAAATTATCTCACTCTATTTTACAATGGATCAACCATTGTCAAATAGAGTGAGATAATTTAATTAATCTAGACTATAGGGACAATGAAAAGAGCTACAGCTATGCTGTGAGTTCCCCTATGAGATCAAACACGAGATCCTTAGGAGAAACAAAGTCACTGATATAGCCCTCAGAATTGCCAAACTTAAGTGTCAGTGGACGGGGCCCTGGTAGAACTGACAGCCGTTGGGGCAGTAAGGTTATCGATTAGCGCCCATGAACCGGAAAAAGTGGAGTAGGCAGGCCTCCCACAAGGTAGTCTGACGACCTAGTGAAGGTCGCAGATAGAGCTGGATGCATACAGACACAAAGCCGGTCAAAGTGGCGATCTAAGGGGTAGCCCATGTCTTGCTGTGGACATCTTTTGTCTGAGAATCGATAAGGCTTCATATGGGACTAAGCCCGCCACACATTCCCACGATTGTATATTCTGTAAGCCATCCACAATGGTCTCCTTTGATGACACCAAGGTTTGAACCTTGGGGTGACCCGGAGAGCGCTTTAAAGGTTCCGTCACATAGCTGACGCGACGGTGGCGCGTCTTGGGGAGTTGTAATGAACTGAAATGTATCTCAGCCCTGCTCAGCGCGACGGCACATGTCACGACCGAACACAGACGAGCGCTTCTGTCACGCGCCCGTCGACTATTTGACCAAAACTGCAAGTTTCGGAACCCGCAAGAAATTAAATTAGAAAGAAAACAGAAGTATGAAAAAGTAAAATTCCACTGATTGATATGGTTATCTACAAATGGTTTTTACCAACCTGACTATTGTTCTCATCTTTTCTAGAACCTTCTCTAAGGAATTGGAGTGGCTTCCACAGCGGCCAGCAGGGAACGTAAATGTCTGAGAGTGTCTTAGCCGTTGCTTTTGACTTGTCAACTTTACGAAGATTGTGACTGAAGGTACTCCGGATGTTGACCCAACGATCTCGGACAGAGCGAGCTGGGAATAATAAATATAATATTAAATAAGTATTAAAAGATACGCCATTATTGAGGTTCAAAGCAAAACAGATTTATTTTCATGATACCCACAGTACATTTACAAATATAATAATTGTCAAACTGATGTGGGTATGTTCATACATAACATACCTTTCCCTCATCACAATAAGTTACAATTACAAAATTAATTATATAATTTTATATATCTCATATCTATAGTTAACATTCAGGTATGCCTTTTATTTCAAGCCATAATTCCGGGTGGGGTAATAACCGGTTCTAAGGGATGTTCTGATATCCCTGGTTCATCATCTGGACGATCCCATGATAGCCTTGGTTGTTGATCTTGGAAGAAGATTAATCGCTGCAACATAGTCCTGCACGCTTTCCGTTTGAAGTTGTTGGCGTTTATGAAATTTCCGTTTGTAAAATTGCATTAGTTTCCAGCTCATAAAATTTATCCAACATTAATAATATTTTTGATAATTTCACTTCTGTGGGCCGATCAGGACACCAGGAGTGATGCTATTAGTGCATAAGTGTCCTTGCCGCACTGAGATAAGAACATTGAACGAGCTTTCTCCTTGTCAATGTCATCATAACCATCAGCATCCAGAGCACACAATAATTGTTCTTTGTAATTGCACCACTTGTCGACTTTTGGGTTAAAATGTCTAGGAAACACAATAGTGGCCATATTTGACGCCATTATCTAACTTCACTAATTCGCCAATAAAAGATACGCCAATATTAAGGTTAAAAGCAAAACTGATTTATTTTCATGATACCCACAATACATTTACATATAATTATCAAACTGATGTGGGTATGTTCATACATAACAAGTATAAATTAAATCAATGTAATAAATTGTCTTGTCTGAAGAGTGAGTCTTCATAACCAGAGAGCATGTATGAGATGAACTATAAGAGTGGAGGGAGCCAGAGGTTTGTAATGGAAGAGCCTGTTGGACGTCTAGTATTCTCTGCCTATTCTGTCTATCTGGCGTGATGATATAGATAGGTAAATAAAAATGTCATAGATTTCTTCTTCTTCTTCAAATGCCTCTCCATTACTGGAGGTTGGCCATCAGCTCTACGTATGTGCTTCTTTCTTGAGCCATATGGAACAACTGCTCAACACTGGCAACTACATACCCATAGATTTACTTGGAAGATTATAAGGGAAACCTAGGCCCAGCGGCAACATGTCCAATGATCAAAGTCCTATAATCCAGTATTTATATTTGGCATAAAAAAAACCTTATCGATGGGCACGAAGGTTTAAATGCTGTTTCTTTTGTTTGGCATATGTAACTTCGTTCCATAGGACTCACGTAAGCAAAAAAAATAATGAACACCATCAGTCTATATTTCCCAAGCCCCGGTAGCAAAGGTGTTCTGTTTACATGTATAATGTTAGGTCCCAAAGTAACAGAGGGCAAGCATATTACCATTTTACCTTGTGTAGTAAACTTATATGAATAGCAATTATAGACACACAATTCCTTGATCATACAATTAACATGTCAAGTAATTAGATAATAAGAATAAATATAAATTGAAAAAATAGATTAAATAAAATTAAAAATAAATTGATACATTATATTTAAGTAATAATAAAATGATTTTTTAACCTAGAGACTAAAATAATTTACCAAAATATTTTTAGTGACTGAATGATTGGTGAAAAATATCAAAAGTACCAATGTTTTCTGGGTTTCCACAGATGGCATTGTACTCGCTACGTATTTGAATTAATGGTGAATGTCGTCCAACATTGGTTCTGCACAGGGATGACATTCCAAATGGGTAGTAGTCTTAAGTAATCACTAGCTTTTTTCTGTCTTGACTATTCCATTCACTTTTTGCTCTACATGAATAGAAATCTTTTGATTTTGAGGAAGGGTAAGAACCATTCTATTAAAATTGAGAGTTTAACATCTTTTAGTGTACATTGCGTTCATTGGGGTACAAAAGAGCAATATCATCATGATCAGCCTAAGATAGCCACTGAAGGGGAAAGATCATGACCACCAGCTTAATTCTGCACCTACCCATCTTTTACTTGTGATCTTCACTAGATCATCAGTCCCTCTTGTGGGGTGTCAGCCCATCCACAGGATTTGGTCTACATATGTGAAGAAAACATAGTACTTCCTACACGCCGCTTTATTGATATCAAAACAAAATTTTCAAAGTAGGTTACTTACCAGTAAAACCTCTACCCAATTTCGCAGCGAACTCAGCGTAAGCCTTATATTTTAACTGTATATGATGATTTGTATTCGATAATGGTTTCCAAAGGTAATCTTTTTGATGAACAAACTCGACCAAGTCTAATTCCAGTTTGCGCGTCCAGTAACCGGGTCTCGCTGGCATCGTTATACAGATAATTCTGAAAATAAAAGGCTCACTGGTCGAATACCATGGATTTATGTGAATAGAATGCGCAAACCACGTAGTGATTATATACTCTTCGGCGCAAACAGCGAATTCTTCTAAAAACACAAAAATAAATTAACACTAAGGGGCCGTACGCACGAGCGGTTTTTTGCAGCGCTGGAATAAATCTCGCCCTAGGCGATATTTCTTCTTCTTCTTCTTCTTCTTCAAGTTATGGCTTCACACTAATTTTAAGTGTATTTTGCCAGTGTCCAGTGAGATATATATTCGTGTTTGTTTAAATTAATTCAATTCCCCGATGAATTTGATGACAACGATGATAATGAAATAAATGAAGTACCCCACCCTGGCTAGTAAAGCGGTGGATACTTTACATACCAATTGCGACGGCCGTTTTGAGGGAAGTTGAAAAGGCACGTTTTATCACTTTATTACAATTACCTTCACTCATGCATATATAAGAACACATAATGGTTAATATTCCACCAACATTACACATTATTAGTCGAAATAACACAAGTTTTGGGAATTAAAACAAAATTGACAACATCACTCTGCGACTTCCCGCCAAAAAAAAACTAGGCGATATTTAATCGCATGCAAAATAAGTGTTCAAACGAGCGTTAAAAAATCACTTGAAAATGTTATGGCTTTACACTAATTTAAAGTGTATTTTGCCAGTGTTTAGTGGAATGCTTAATCGTGTATGTAAGATTTCTAAAAGAATTCAACTCTCCGATGAACAATAATTAGAGATGATCGACTTCATAGATTATAAAAAGAATGGTTTGACGGATTTGAGAAAAGTGGGCAATATAAACATAAATTGAATAAGATAACTTGAAAAACAATAATAGACACATACAAAATTAAATAAAGATAATAAGATCCTTATTGTTTAACAGGTTCAGTTCACTCTGCTCACTCTAATGCACAGTGTAAGAGAAATCCTTTTTAAGGGAAGCTTGAAATAAAAGGCTGGACCACTTCACGGTATACACATTATTAATCCGTTTATACAGTATAGGTACGAGGCATGCCTTTTAAGTTTTGTCGTTTGAAGAAAAAACACAACTAGAACCTTATAGTACTTTTTATTGTTTTTCAAAGTATTCACCACGTAGCTTAATACACTTTTCCATTCGCTCAAACCAGTTATTATAACATTTATTCCACTCTAAAGTGGGGGTGTTCAAAATGGCTGACTTGAAAGCGTCGACTGCTTCTTCACCGGACTGGAACCTTTGACAACGAAGACTTTTCTTAATTTTAGGAAATGTAAAGAAATCGTTAGGGCTAAGGTCAGGACTGTATGGAGGTTGGTGAAGAATTTCTACTTTTCCGGCTTCAAATACTCAATCGTTTGACGAGCGCTGTGTGAGCTTGCGTTGTCGTGGTGCAGGATGATGTGTCGCTTTGAGTTAGATTTTCGAAGTTCGGCGATGACTTGTGGTAAACAAACTGTGGTATACCACTCTGCGTTAACCGTTCTACGATCTTCAAGTGCAATAGTCGCAACATGGCCGGTTTTTCCAACGAACGTGACCACCATCTTCTTTGAAGTGCTTCGAGAAGGAAACTTTAGTCGGCTTTGACTCGTCTTGAAAGACCCAGATTGTAGATTGTTGTTTGGATCGTAGGCATATATCCAAGATTCGTCACCACTGATGATCTCGTAGACGTGACGACTCTCCTCGGTTGAACCTTTGCAGAGTTTTCTTACACCATCTGACGCGGGCCGCCTTGTGATCGTCGGAAAGCAGATGCAGTATCCAACGGCAAACTAGCTTTCTCACACCAAACGCTTCATGCAAGATCTTCTGAATGGTTGTCCCTGAGATGCCTAATAGAGCCTCTATCCCTCGATACATCACATGACGATCTTCGAGAATTAGTTGTCTCACAGCAATGATGTTATCTTCAGTGAAGGCGGATTTTGGGCGTCCTTCGCGAGATTTGTCACAGAGGGACGTGTAGCGTGCAGCGACATGGAATTCAGCACTAAGGGTGAAAACGATATATCGGTGTTATAATAGGCAACACATCGACGTTTTAAATTGCGAGTTATTTAAGTTTCGATTTCGCTTTAGGTTAGTACAATGCAGTAAACAGATGTAGTGTTGGCATACATACCTTTAATGAACTATATTATTGCATTGTCACCGAATTTATATTCGTATGCTAAATTTCAACTCATGCAGACGCCCGCAAGTGTTTGAAAAATGGATCACAACTTTTGAACCAGAATGACAAACCTAAAAAAAGTGCAGAAACAACTTCTAAAATATCGATTTATCGATATTTTTAAAGCGATGTTTTTTTTTACAAAAGCCCAAATCATACACTGACAATAAAGAAAGTTTAATAAAAGATTGATGTATCGAAACATCACCAATCACTTTCATTTTATATCGATCATTAAGAATAAAGGGGTATTATTTAACAGACTTCTAAAAAGGAGGAGGTTCTCAATTCGACTGTATGTTTTTTTTGTATGTATGTTACTCGAACATTCCTCCAATTATGAATCGATTTTGTTGATTCTTTATTTGAAATCCAAGATGGTGGACGCGACTTTTTGTGTAAAATCAATATGAGTATCATTTTTAGAGTTTTAGGTGATGCTGATTAAGAATATGGGGTTAATAAGGAAATCGAAGATGTTGTGTATTTGAGTACTAACGAGAGAAGTACTAGTGTGTGTTTAGTGCTCGTGTGTACTAGTGTTTGACGAACTGTTTTGTGCGTACAGCGCCTAATAAAGTACTTCGCACGTTAGTTGGCATTTAATTAACGTAACATTATAAACTACTTCATGATATTTACTGATTTTCTTAGTTGCTTGCAATCTCTGCATGCTAATCCATTTAGCAAACATATGAATCCGGTAAAACCTTTTGTTGGCCTGGATTCCTGGATATTCGGGTATTCAGAGCAATGAAGATGGTCTGGCAAAACTAGCAAGCCCCAAGGCCGTTTAGATAGTATTGTTTATTGTAATGACATTCTATTACTTCCACATATACAGGTATTTGAAAATTGGAATCGTGATTATGTGAAAGCAAATTTATACAAGGCCAAATTTTATCGGACTATTTAATCCGTAGTCCAAACCAACCCTGGTTCTCCAAATTAAAATTGACTAAGAAAACGACTTCTATTCTTTTCCGTCTTGGATGAAATCATTGTTACTGTTTTGTACATCTTTAGTATCATATAAGAAACTCGCCGTTAGCCACATTTTATTTTCCTGTCCTCGTTAAATCTTTTCATCCTTACACCATTTCTTTATTAAATGTGAAGCTCCTCTTGCTTAGAATTTATCAAGTATTCTGTCATAATCTAACAATTGATATATTTAAGCTATTGTAAAGTTAATTGTACATCATAATTGTTAACCCAAATGGTTTGCATTTAGGTTTTAGTTTTTTATAATCTCACTACTGGTACACATGACAGATGTTGTAAATTTGATTTTAAATATTTTCACAGAATGACTTGAGAAAATTTTTGATTGGCAACAATTTTGTTAACACTGAAAGAGCTGTGTTATCAGTCAAAGCAAACAGTATAATAATAATTTTGTACAATTATACCAACATGAACGTTTTGTAATAACTTATAAACCTATACTGTATAAATGGATTAATAATGTGTATACCGTGAAGTGTTCCAGCCTTTTGTTTCAAGCTTCCCTTAAAAAGGATTTCTCTTACGCTGCGCATTGGAGTGAGCAGAGAAACTGATCCTGTTAAACAATAAGGATCAACGGACCTCTGCTGTTGCCCCCCCCCCCCCCCCCCCCCCCCAATAATGATATCTATATTTTGTAACATGTCTATAATTGTTTTTCAAGTTATCTTATTCAATTTATGTTTATATTGCCCACTTTTGTCAAATCCTTACCTATCCGCCAAACCTTACAACCTCGTCAAACCAATCCTATTTATAATCTATGAAGTCGATCATCTCTAATTATTGTTCATCGGGGAGTTGAATTCTTTTAGAAATCTTACAAACACGATTAAGCATTTCACTAAACATTGGCAAAATACACTTAAAATTAGTGTGAAGAAATAAAATTTTTAAGTGATTTTTTAACGCTCGTTTGAACACTTATTTGCAAGCGATTAAATATGGCGATTTATTCCAGCGCTGCAAAAAACCGCTCGTGCGATCGGCCCCTTACAGCGACGTTTATTTTTGAACGAATGAATGAAAGAAAAAATACGAATGAATTGAATGCAAAATGTAATCGATATATCTATAAAAACGATATTAATTTCATATTACAATCGATATTCATTGGCAAATATCATGGTTATATTACAATGGATTGAGCACTCTGCGAAAAAAACGTGATGACAAGGATACTCACTACTAGGGCGTTACCTACCCGTTTTCCCTGACTTAGAAAGAGACGTAGGGCGTAAGCGCTCTACGTCTCTTTCTAAGTCAGGGAAAACGGGTAGGTAACGGTAGGGAAAACGGATCAAACCTAAAGGTCATTCACATGCGTAATTGCCTGATGTTCGATCGGGACACCGTGGTGAAAGGTTGTGTGCACTTTACGATTGATAAATAACAATATCTACCCTCAATATGGTGCTAAAAAAATGTGATAAGTGTAAGAAGAATATCACAAAGAAAATGCCCGGATTGGAGTGCAGTAGATGCGATAAAGTGGTACATGCCGATCCTGCATGTGCAAAATTATCAAACAAGCAGTTAAATACCCTGCGGAACGCTCCAGGTATTGAATGGAGCTGTGGGGAGTGCCTACAAAATACCTCTCGTAGATCGTCGTATATGATACCGGATGACGACGAAGACGATGATGAATCACAAGCTAACTCCTCTACGCCGACTCATACCATTGATACAAAAAAACTCGTAGAGGACATCAAACGAGAGGTGAAAAAAGCCTTTCGAGAGGAGATGGCCAATCTTGAGACCTCACTTGAGTTTTTAAGTGACCAACTTAGAACAATGCAGAATTCAATTCAGAAGCAGGACACTATTATTAAAAGCCTTGAGCATAAAAACGAAGATTTACTAAATAAAAATAAAAACTTAGAGTTGAGAGTAAATGTTCTTGAACAAGGACTGCAAACCTTTGAACAAAAATGCCTATCAAACACCTTAGAAATTGTTGGATTACCTGAAATTTCACCAAAAGATTTAAACAATGCCCTAGGAAATATAGCCTCGAAACTAGACATGGATGGAGGTGATATACAATTCTCCCAGCGACTGCCTGGGTCTAAAGATAAACCTGGCCCGATACGTGTCGAAGTGAAGACCAAACTTGCTCGTAAACAATGGGTAGAAGCTGGTAAGGAGAAGGGACTCACCGTTGGACTTCTCTTACAAGATGTACCAAAGGAAAAGACAGATAATCGCGTCTACATAAGAGAGGCGCTAACAAAACATGTAAAAACACTCTTGTACAACTCCAAAATGCAGCTCAGCAAGTCATTCCAATTTATATGGTGCAAGGACGGCAATGTTTGCGTTAGAAAAACTAGCAACAGTAAAATCTATTATATCCGTTCACTACAAGATATAAATCAACTATCTCAGGCTAAGTAAACATTTCCATCTAGCACTTGTAATCATTGTAACCTAGTTGTGAAAATATATATTAAACTATAAACTAAACAGAATGGCTACACAGATAAATGAATTATTTAATTGTAATTCTACCAACAGTTTCTTTCAACAAATTCCACCTAAAACTTTATTAAATATATCTTGCCTACACATAAATATTAGATCTATGATAAAAAACTTCACAAAACTATTACAAGTCATTGATAGCTGCCGATTTCCGTTAGATGTAATCGTGATTACAGAAGCTGGCATTTCAAATAATGTTTGTAACTTATTTAATATATCAGGCTATAAAATGTACCCACAGCTGCGAAATAACAAACGGGGAGGCGGTATTATATTGTATGTTAAAAACTATATTAAATTCACACCGCTCCAACACCAAACAAAAACATTTGAATGTTTAACTGGTTCGCTCAAATTAGACAATACACGTTACGCAGTTGTGTGTGCGATTTATAGGCCACCGTCAACTAATAAAAATATTTTTATTAAGGAACTAGATAATCATCTATCAAGGTTCGACTCTAAACAAAGTCTTCTCCTAATTGGCGATATGAACATAGATATAAAATCGTTCTCATCGTACAAAGATATTTATCTAGAAACACTTAGTCAGCACGGCCTGATGTGTGGGATAACTGAATTTACCAGAATTGAAACAAAATTAAACATTATAACTAAATCATGCATTGATCACATTTTTGCCCGTTTCCCCACAATGCATCCGTACTCTGCGGTGTTGGACGTCGTACTAGCAGACCACCGTGCGATTATATTTACTTGCATCGACTGTAACATACCGAAGTCTATACAGGATGTTACTAAACGTGTAATTAATTATGACATTCTTTATCGTGAATTAAAAAATGTTAAATGGCTAGAGACTACAGAAATGTGCTGCCCTAACAAAATATACAGTTTTATTCAAAACTCATTTTATAATGCGAATAAACTTGCGAGCTCCACAGAAGCCTTTAGTTTTAAAAGGAAGCGATTTAAAGTTCCTTGGATAGATCGGAACGTATCACGTCTATGTAAAAAACGTGATGAATTATTTAGGTCTTGGAAAAATAGCCTGAATGATCCTAAACTAAGACTAGCATATAATAAAAGCCGTAATAAAATACATAAAATATTAGAAAATAATAGAAATACATACTATATTAAAGAAATAGATAGCAATTCAAAAAATATAAAAAAAGTTTATGAAATTGTTAATAAAATGTTAGGCAGAGTAACATTATCAATCGATGCCGCAGTACTCAAGGCTTTTAATCTACAAGGTCTAAGCAATAAGATTATTGCAGACAACTTTGCAACTCATTTTCACAAAGCCGTAAATGACATAACTCCAAATTGTGACTCGAAACTTCTAGATCCAGCCAGTTATAATACACAAATTAACTCTAGTATTTATTTCCAAAAAGCGTCAACAGATAAAATACATAAAATTATTAGTAAATTAAACTGCAAAAAAGCTCCAGGGCTTGATAATATAAAAGTGTCCGACATTAAAATAGTCGGTAAGGAAGTATCATTGGCTATAACAAATCTCATTAACTGTAGTGTAGCAACGGGTCTGTATCCAGATGAATTAAAGATTGGATGCGTTAGACCAGTATATAAAAAAGGGCCAAGAGACAATTATTCAAATTATCGTCCTATAACATTGCTCTCAACCATAGATAAAATAGTAGAGAAATTTGTATGCGAACAGATTCACTCATTTTACACAAAGCATGATGTGATATACCAAAACCAATTCGGGTTCCAATCAGGCAAAAGCACAAACCAACTCTTAGCAAAATTTACGGATGAAGTAAACGGATTCCTTAATGAAAGAAAACATATATTGGCGCTATTTATAGACTTTTCACGAGCCTTTGACACCCTGCAACATAATCAACTAATCACCAAACTCGACCATTGTGGAATACGCGGCCCATTACTCAACTGGTGTAAAAACTACCTACAAAACAGAAAATTTACTGTAAAGGTTGATAACGCATACAGCGACCATATACCCATAACAGAAGGCACAGCCCAAGGATCCGTGCTAGGCCCCCTCCACTTTTTATCGTATGTTAATGATATGAGCGAGTGTGTTAAGCACTGCACATGCTACCAATTTGCCGATGATACGTGCTTGGTTACGTCCGATACAGATCCGCAGAAAGCTAGTGATCTCTTACAATCTGATTTAAATACCCTTGTAAACTGGTGCCATGATGTGGGTCTAGTGCTAAACTCTATTAAAACTAAATAGTTAATAATTAAATCTCCATACACACAATTCATACCATTAAAAAAACCTATAGTAGCTCACGGGCACAAATGCCTACACACAACAGATAAGAAATTATGTCGTTGTCCGACTATTGAAGTCGTCGATACTCAAATATACCTTGGATTAACTATAGATAGCAAATTTAATTGGAGCAAGCATATCGAGTATGTTTGTAATAGGCTCAGGCAGTTTTTAGCTAACATAATCATTTTAAGGCACCGTATACCCTTCAGGGTCAAGCTAATGTTATATAATTCACTAGCTGAGTCTTATATTCAATACGGTTTAACTAGTTATGGTCGTACTTATAACACATATCTAAATACTATCTTTGATCTCCAAAGAAGAATCCTAAGAAATTTAGTATCTCCAAAGATAAAGAAGCAATTTGATAACAATGACAGTGGGCTATTTAAACACTGTAATGTATTACCTGTCCATTTACAGTTCAAATATATGTTACTAAAAGAAAACTTTTTTAATGACAAATATAAAATTGAAATTACACATCCTGTATACACGCGGGCTGTGGCGCAGAAACGGCTTCGTACGAACACGACCCGCGTAAACAACTGCTATGGCGAGCGAACAGCTGCTTACCTAGTTCCTCGATTTATCAACGAACTACCCTCTGATGTATGTATTAACATTAATAGAAAGAACATTAAAGATAAATTAAAATCCTTCTTGCACAATATTGCCTAAATAAAAACATAATAGTTTAATTATATATAAACTTGATGTTTTTAATATTTTTGTTATATTTTGTTATTATTCTTATAAATATGGTGTCTCGATGTATTTAGCATGAATACAAACCTTTGTGGTTTCTCAATGCTATGTGACCGACTTGTTGTACAAATTTTTTAAGTGATAAATAAATAAAAAAAAAAAAAAAAAAAAAAATTGACCTTAGATAAGATAAGTCAAGTCGTAAGCATAAACGACTCTTTTCACCTCACCCCATAGATAAAAGTCTAACGGAGCAAGATCTGGAGAGCGGGCTGGCCATGGCACGGGCCCTCCGCGACCTATCCACCTATCACCAAAGTGATTGTTTAGGAACTTACGTACTCGCACCTGATAGTGCGCGGGCGCTCCATCATGTTGGTAAACATATATATATATATAGAAATAAAAAAATAAATTATATTATCTGGATGATCTACGCCATTGGCCGAGAGACTTTTATAGCTTCACTGGGCAAGATGGCGAGTGTGCAACAACTACGCTCCAGTCTGAAGGGCAAGGGGGCAACTAACTTTAGGGCGCTTCAAGGAGGAACGGCCTCGGCTTGAGCTGTCGCACTGCACCGACTCCTCCTCCAACCGACCATTCCTCGACTTCGCCGGCGAGGTCAATGTCTGATCCTGTGGTGCGGTATCTGTTATCCGAAAGGAAGGAGGTAAGGGCATGGAGAGGGTTGGTGATAATATGCCGCAGTCTTCGATAACAGCTGATAAGAGGGAAGTCAGGTGCCTAGTCGGCAAAAGCTACGATTAGATAGGGGGTTAGGGTGACTGACGGCGTTCGCGAAAATGCGGGTCGTCGCCTTTTTTAATTAGGCTTGAATAGGTTCAAGATCAAGATTGAAATGGTTTTATATATTTATATTACGGGATATATTGGATGGAGTTGTACTGCGACTGCCAAAGAATGTGAGCGCCAACTGACCGCTCATGAAATAGTAGCAATAATTATTTACAAATATAAATAATCTAAGAAAGGAACTCAATTGCACCCATGAACCAGCCGAAAATAAATACCTAAGTTAAGACTTTTTCATTAGACTAATAAATAGAATGGAATAAAGAGTATTCTTTCCGATTCTCTTCTAATAATCAGCAATAACGTAATTATAGCAAGCTCGCCTCGTATTCAGAGTGGTTCAACTCCGGCTTACACGTATGGATTTGACACGTGAAAAAAATTATACTATGAGAAACATTATAGAAAATCTCCATATCCAAAAACCTGTCAAATTATTTGCCCGAACCCAAAAAGCAGTGATAGACACGACCCTACTGGGACCAAAAATCACAGCAAAAATACTTTGGCATGGTTGGGATGTATTATTATATATATCTATCTATAACCTCACGCCAGATCCCTTGCGGGGTAGGCAGAGAGTACAGAGTTCCAACAGGTTCTTTCCTTACATACCTCTCTGGCTTCCTCGACTCTCATAGTTCGTCTCATACACGCTCGCCGGTTACGGAGACTCTTGACTTTTCCATCAGATAAGACTCGGTTTATTTGGTCGTGGTAAGATAGTCTAGGTCTTCCCCGGTACCTGCATCCTTCCACTTTCACATTGTATATCTGTTTTGTCATTCTTTCCTCTGGCATTCTTTCTATATGCCCGAACCAACGGAGCATGCCCTTTCTCATCTTTACACCGATACTATCTTTCATACCTACACGCTGTCTTACTATGCTGTTGCTAATGCGGTCGGTCAGCTTCACTCCGCACATCTTCCGCAGAGCTCGCATTTCTACCGCATTTATCCTACTTTCATTCTCCTTCTTACATACCCAGCTCTCGCTACCATATAACAGCGTTGGGACAAGAACTCCGTTATGTATGGCCAGCTGCGCCTTATGGCTTAAGTGCCGGCTCCCGAGTAGCTTTCCCATCGCACCATTCACTCTGTTCCCTGCACTCACTCTTCTCTCTATGTCAGCGGTGTATTTCCCATCCTTACTGAAGGCGCATCCAAGATATACAAACTCATTCACTTGCTCCAGCACATCGTTACCAACCACAATCCTTACATTCGTTCTGGTTCTGGCGTAGTATAGGTGTATTATATATAATACACCTATACTACGCCTACCTATGTGGGTAAACCGGACGTGAGAAAGTATGTTATTTTATTTAAGTGTTTCTGTGTGAGACTATTATATATAACCAGTATGCATATTATAACGAACTATTACACAGCTATAAAATTTAACAGCTAATATCTACTACGCACATTAAAATTTGCATGCTGGCAACATCGCATTAACGCCGCCATGACATTAGAGCTTATCGAACGCGCCAAAAGCTCCGGATGGTTTATTACTTCCGTTTCCTGGCACAATGGATGGCACGAGTGAGCGTTCGGACATACGTACTGATTTTTTAAATTTTATGTAATTAAGCGTGAATTGTTTTAATGTTATCTCTTAGAACTTTTTCAAATAACAACCCTTTTATTTTTTGCATCATCAGTATTATCAATCGTCGTCGTCCAATGCAGGACAGAGAATTCGCTAATTTCTTAGCGCTTCTCGAGGCGTCTATGGAACTATTAAAATATACAATTTACATACTATTGTTCAAGCATAGTAACGGCAATAGGCTTGAGTTTTATTACGTGGTCTGTTTGAGACCATTTTGATAAATTCAAACTCAAATAATTATTATATAGCTTGAGATTTAGGGATAAAACAACTATTCTTATCATCCATCCTGGGATGACGGTCGTGATAGTCTAGTGGTTGTTGCGGGTTCGATCACGGAACAAACCTCTGTGAGAGCCACTACGATCCCCTGCAGGGGATAAAGTATGCGTGACCCACAAACCTTCGCGGTCTACGTATTTGTATATGTGAATTTCGTGTATTTAAGTAAGCAGTGATAGCCTAGTGGTTAGACCGTTGGACTGCAAAGTCAATGGTCTCTGGTTCAAACCCAGGCACGCACCTCTGTCTTTTCGAAAGCATGTGCGTATTAAAAATTAATTATCACTTGCTTTAACGGTGAAGGAAAACATCGTGAGGAAACCTGCATGCCTAAGAGTTTCTCGAAGGTGTATGAAATTCGCCAACCCGCACTGGGCCAGCGTGGTGGACTATGGCCTAAGCCCTCTCAGTTTGAAAGGAGGCCCGCGCCCAACAGTGTGACAGTTTCTTAACAGGGCTAATATATTGTTCTTATTATTATATAAAAACACTCACGACACAGGAATAATTTTTAGTTTGGGGCTACTATATATATAACTAAACTGTACGTCCATTGTTTATAATTACGGCTTTCGAGCCATTATTGTGTGGTAGTTCCCTCTCCGCTCTTCTACATTACCGCTACCGCTAGGTTACTGCTTTCTACAGATCAGTTCGTTATTACCTATTAGTGATGTAACGAATGTCGATTTTCACACATTCACAAATGCGATTGCTTATACTCGTAATTCACATTTGCAAAAGCTAATGCGCATGTCAACATTCTTTTGGCTACTTCCCGTTTGGACACCTTATCGTTTTGTAACTCTCATAAAATACCTACACAAAAGTAATGTTTTGTAATCTTTTTATATTTTATATATTAAGTGGTGTTGTGGTGTATTAAAATAATGGTTGTCCACAACCATTATTTTAATAATAAGTTTGCATGGTACAGTCTACTCCATAAGTAAGAGAATAAAATATATTTCTTAATAAACTACCAACTAGCATGACTCTTTATAATTATTAGTAAAGATTTAATATTTATAACGAGTTGGAACCGCCGCTGCATGCTGCGTGTGGTTGCAAACTCGATTCTTTTTAATGCGAAATGTAGAAACGTTATTAAAATCTATAATTCTATCTATCTATCTATATCATCGCGCCAGATCCCTTACGGGGTAGGCAGAGAGTACAGAGTTCCAACAGGCTCTTTCCTTACATACCTCTCTGGCTTCCTAAATCTATAATTAATATGTATATATTGTTTCTTCTATCTTCTAACTACAATGATATAATCATAATCTAGTTTTGAGTTAACTAAGTCAGATGGAACTACACCTTGTGATCAAATCTGATTAAATACTAAAAAAGCATAATATTCAACAATTTCATTTATAAAATATTTTTCTACCTGACTGTACTACTTAAACGACGTTTCAAACACTACAAAATGTATAAAATATAAAAGGTTACGAAACACTACTTTAGGTATTCTATGAGGGTTACGAAGCGAAAAGGCGTCTAAAAGAGAAGAAGCTATTTTTTAAACTTATCTCCATTTTCTAGGCCTTTGATAGGCAACTACATGCGCTTACATATAGGTAAGTCCTGCCTGCTATTAACTATATCCGTTTGACCGGGTTTTGTGTGTAATATAACGTTCATTCGTTATTTTGTTACTGTATTTTGTCAGTTTCATTTGAATAAAATTACAATTTTATTACTGTATTGCGAAATGAGCAAATCAATAAGAAAACATTGGAATTACTTTACTCTAGTTACAAAGTTATGTTTGAAAGCTTGTTGCGAATGCGAATGCGATTATCAAAAATCACACGAGTATTCGCGAATGCGATTGCGATAAGTCTATATAACTAATATCTAAGTTCAACTCATTAGCTGTGTATTGTCTACCTAACGACAGGATGGCGTGGCGCAGGCCGCGTTCCAACCGGCTAATTATTCCGACACCTTTTCTGTGTGTTGGCTAACCAATTGTGCTAATCAGGGTTGTGGTCTATCTGTCTATATCATCATGCCAGATTTCTTGCGGGGTAGGCAGAGAGTACAAAGTTCCAACAGGTTCTTTTCTTACATAACTTTCTGGCGTGTGTGTGTGTCTACGCTGTTGGCCGCGGGGACTTTACAGCTTCGCTAGACAAAAGGGGGAGGGTGCAACCGCTACGGTCGAGCCAGAAGGGCAAGGGGGCAACTAGCTCAAGGGCGCCTCAAGGAGGAATGGCCTCGGCTTGGGCACTCTCTGGCTTCCTCCACTCTCATAGTTCGTCTCGTACACGCTCGCCGGTTACGGAGACTCTTGACTTGTCCTTCATAAAAGACTCAGTCTCGGTCAGGGTTGTGATGCTACAGATTTATGCTAAGCGGAGATTCGCCCGTGTTTATGTTAATACGAAACCTAATTAAATCAATAATAACACATTTCTAGTTGCATCTTTATTATTACACATTGAAAAATCTCGTATAACGTATTTATATAAAAAAATAACAAAATGGTAATTATAATATATAGAAACAATACAATGGTATTTATAATGCCTACAATCTTACCACGGTTGTAAAACGAATAGTGAAGGAAAAAATGACAGAACAGATATAAAATGCGAATGTTGAAGGATGTAGGTAGGTGGGAAGACCTATAGACCGCGTCTTTAACTGATGGGTACGTCAAGACTACGTAACCGTCAAGCATGTATGAGACGAAATATAAGAGTGGGATAAAGCGAGAGAGGTCTGTAAGTAATAATAATAATAATATTAGCCCTGTTAAGAAACTGTCCCACTGTTGGGCACGGGCCTCCTCTCAAACTGAGAGGGTTTAGGCCATAGTCCACCACGCTGGCCCAGTGCGGGTTGGCGAACTTCACACACCTTCGAGAAACTCTTAGGCATGCAGGTTTCCTCACGATGTTTTCCTTCACCGTTAAAGCAAGTGATAATTAATTTTTTTTAATACGCACATGCTTTCGAAAAGACAGAGTTGCGTGCCTGGGTTTGAACCCGAGACTGTAAGTAATGAACTTATTTATTTATTGCACAATCTACATAAAGTTACATACTACAGACTTATTGGAACTCTTGTACTCTGTGCCTATTCCGCAAGGGATTTGGCGTGATGATAGAGAGATGAAGAGATAAAGAGTATAAAATAAATATAACCCAAAAACCTTGAGCGCATGTAATAGATAAGGGAGTATTGTGTGTAGCAGTCGTTGAAAAAACACACATACACGACGTTTCAATCATTTACAGTGCGATTAAATTGTTAACTATTCATAGGTACATTAATAATCTGAATCATTCGATTACGCAGGAATACTCATATTCTTTCCCTCCTTAATAATATTTTGTTTAACTCTTCCTCTCCGTCTTATCTCAAAGAATGTTTCGAATATTCCCAAAACTCTGGTACTCAACGTCTAAGGTCCTCTGAAAATCTAAGTCTAAAGATGCCCTTGCATAGTAGCAGTTTCTATGATAGGTCTTTTGCTGTCCAGACAGTCAGACTCTGAAATGCTTTGCCTGTCATTATACGACGCGCGACGACTTTAGAACGCTTTAAAGAACAAGTTAAGGAATTTTAATTTTCAGACCGCTTACCAGATCCGGTATTAGCACCTTCATCATAATTACGCGTCACTTTTCAAACATGTATTTGCTTATTCTACTATTATTAGTATTTTGATTAAGATTTTATTTTACTTAGCATCTTTTTGTTGTTATTGTATTTAAGTAATGTTAATATTCACATTACTATCATTTTAATTTAGTGCACCCCCGTACATTCCAATCACTCGAAAATTCTCCATCCTTGCCTGGAAGAGATCGCTCATTAGCGATAAGGCCGCCCTTTGTGTTACTAGTAATGTTGTTTATGTCCAATCACTATTTGTTACATAATTGGTGCACAATAAAGAATTTATCTATCTATCTATCTGAACTCTAACATAAAACTAACTTGGGGAGAGTAGAATTTTTGATGTATTTTATGCGGAAAATCTATCAAAATACATAGTTAAATATTGGGAGCGGGTACAAGATTAAAAGAAACAGTCCGAAAATCGGCCCGAAAAATGAGAGCACAAGTATGAGTAGGTATATATATCTTATTTCGTATTATTTCGATCCAACCCTGCCGAACGTGAGGACACGTTAAATTGTTACACTTTGTTAATTTGAAACTAATTTCTACAGTTACTAGCTACGCGTAGGTATACATGCGTAAGTATATCCAAACGCGACCGTTTTTGGCTGTCATTTTGTTCGTGATTCGTAATCTAGTACGATTATATCGATGTTTGAATCTAAAAAAGATACTTGATTTGCCTAAATCGATATGTGCGCAACAGATTCCCTTTCAAAGTACTATCCCCGCGAATAACTGTAACATATTTCATGTTAGGCACAATTCAATGTAATATAAAGTTGAGCGGGCATATATCCTTTTGTAAGGGAAATTGAATAATCGTTTGTATGCTGGCGCCTTGTCGAATTAACTGCGCGCGGAGCGGAAGAATACAAAATTGTTGCTATTACGTTTTTGTCAGGCGTTCACTAAACTTTGGTAGGCGTATTTTTATACCGTATTTTCTTGACGCTAGATTTTCTGATATGTAGATGGAAGGGTGTCGTTAGTGTTATCAGTAATTTATATCTTCTTGCTTATGTAGAAATAGGGCGTTATTTAGATTGTTCGATAGTAGTAATCTGGAAATATGACCAGAAAATGAAGATGCGCTTGCGTTATCGTTATTACATTCATATGGGTTAGAGGCCCAAGCAATGGCAAAATATGAAAGGATGTACATAATTTCACCATCTAAATCATGTTATGTTAACTAGAAACGACTTCCGCTTTGAATTATAGTCATTAGACTTATCTAATTAAAAAAAAACTTTAACACTGACTGATAGATAATGCATCGCTTGAACCGGAGGGTTTGAAAGTTAGCTTACGGGCTCCTTGTATAACGTATTTAAGCACTAACAAAGGAATTATGAATAATTACTAATTAGATATCCCATCGGGCACACAGCTTGTGATAAATAATTATTCTTAATGAGCCATATAACAGGCAGTTTATGAGATCTCTGTATCGGAACAGACAACGACTTAATAGTCGACTTTGATAGTTTTGTTTCTATTACTCCTTGGCAGTCCATAGGTTACTAAAAACAGAGGTGCCATTCAGTTCTATAGGTATAGCGTGAGACGGCCGCCTACCAGATAGGCCGACAATCTTGTGAGGATTGCAGGAAGTCGTTGGATGCAGGTGACATCGGACCGGTTGCGCTGGAGAGCGATTGGGGAGGCCTGTGTTCAGCAATGGACGAGTATAGGCAGTATAGGCTGAGATGATAAACTAGGTACAAAATACAACTTCTTCTCTGTCCTCCCAGTGTAAGTTTTTAGAATAAAGAAGCCAATACATTCTTGAAGCTTTCGTATAACGTTGCCTTAGAGTGAAAACCTCGAGAGTTTAAATTTGGTATTTTTTTTAAATATGTCGCCCTACATTAGTAATAATTCCTGTGTTGTGAATGCGTTTACAAACATGAGATTCACATGCACAAAACCAGACCAAAACAAATATTTGTGGGCCACACAAAGATTTGTCCCGTGCTCGCATCGAACCCGCGGCTACTCAATTCAGTAGGCTGAGCGGCTTAAGCTTTTAACTATACCAAACTGTCCGGAAAAGTTCATAGTATTTCATTTATAATCCCGTAAAATTGCCCTTTAAACAAAATTTGTCTCGTATGTTTACAAAAGCATTCTAATTGCACACTAAAAGACAAATAATGGACTGTTTGTAATCAACATTTCACAGGATACAGACAGGGAGTAGTTTTTTTTCTTGCAAAGATACCCTTTTTGACACATCCAAGGTTTTCACTCGAAGGCGACGACAAGTACCTGCTCACTTTTATGTGCACGAGTCTGTACATAACAGGATTTCTTACTAAAATGAAAATCTATTAAGTTGCATCCATAATAACCAAGGTGATGACAAGATCGGTGATCCCGAAGATACTAGTATAATAAAATTAGTACGTGTCTGCGTTTGGGACATATCAGTATCTACGTGATTATTATGTAGTGGCATTCACCTTTGGTGTCGTCGTAGCTAAGAAAATACTGTTTTAGCGTGCAGTTAAATAAAAAAAAGTAAGAAGATGAAATATGATTTTAATAAATTAAATGTTATCTGCTGCTTGAAAAAAAAATTATTACTGAGTGTTTTCTGAGAGGAAATTGTTTTGTAGTTCAGTCAAGAAATTTTCTAAATTATTGGATATTACATCATCATTTTTACCATTAATTTAATTATCATGAGGTATGTAAGGAAAGAACCTGTTGGAACTCTGTACTCTCTGCCTACCCCGCAAGGGATCTGGCGTGATGATATAGATAGATAGACAGAATTTTATTATCATCATTATGTTATTGGAAACTTCTCTGGTGAAAGTGTTATCTTTGTATGAAGAATTTCTGTCCCCATCTTCAGTTGTCCTTAGATATATTAACTAGTGCCATCTGTACTTAAACATGTAAAACTCTGGCTTGAACTATTTGCACTAGATGTCATTAGAAGTACAATATGTTGTTGACTAACTCGGATAATGATGGCCGAATAGGTAACCGTGAAGAGATTCGAAACTATAAAAAAATAATTTTAAGCACCACATTTCATAAATACTGAATCCAATGCAAAAAGAATCATCAAAATCGATTTATAATTGGCGGAATGATCGCGTAACATACATACAAAAAAAAACATACAGTCGAATTGAGAACCTCCTCCTTTTTAGAAGTCGGTTAAAAAGTATGCCATTAATCCAATTATAAGATGTCACTGATACGAGTCGAAATTCACGATAAATTACCTAATTTAGTAAATAAGGTATGTATTTGTTTAATAGAAAAAACGTACTCTGCTCGTTAGTCTAGTCACCCTAGTAAGGCTAACGATCGCGAGGGTCTGGGTTCGAATCCTACATTGCACAAAGTATATCCTCTTAATATTATAATGTTTGTTACTCAATTACGCAAAAACGGCTGATCGGGGTTGGATGAATGTTTTTTGTTTTATTTTATTAAATAAAAAAACGTTTATTCCTGTGTTGTGAATGCGTTTTTAGACATGAAAATTCACATACACAAATACCCAGACCGAAACAAATAATTGTGGGTCACACAAAGATTTGTCCCTAGCGGGAATCAAACCCGTTAAGCTCTTAACCACTGCACCAAGTCGTCCGTCCAATTTAGCACAAAGATAATTTATTACTTGGATTAACATATATAACCCGGAAAATTGTTAGGGTCTAAAGACATCGCGGATGAAGTCGCGGGCAAACACTAGTACCTAATATATCCACAAGAAAATTGACGTAGCATCTTCTCTATCTACACTAAAAACCCAAATTTGCTCCAAAATATCTACCATGAAAATATTTCAGGGTAAAGAGTAATTTAATTTTCTAACCTTATCTCACTGAAACCAATGATTTAACAAGCAGCTTTTTTAAATTATACTAAAGTACGTTTATATACGTGTACGAGAGCTTTCGACAACGGAAAGGGAAGACATAAAGAACGTACTACACGAGCGATAGCAGAGTTAATGTGACAATGCGGTATCTAGATGCGTTTGTGTGTACGGCCTTATGTAGGTGCAGAGATAGGCGAGTGAATAGATGGTAATATTCGAATGAACGATATTTATGTAGGTAAGTACCCGAACGTGATAGGATATACGTACCGGGAAGACTTTTTTATCAGGGGAATTTCCCGCATAGGACTTCCGCGAGCCTCGCGAACAATTCAATGGTAATAACATGAGATATGATAGACTCAAATTCTCGTGAAAAACAAAGATTCCTACGAAGGATGGTTCGCGAGTCTATTAAAATGAAAAAACTGACTGGCTTCCAACGACTTTGGATCCGGTAATCAATATAAAACACCGTTACGACTAAATTATCCAAGCGGGGGTGGCAGACGGATGCTAAGTACATCCACTTTGCGCCGACAATGTTAGGTCCCATTTAATAGGGGCGAGTCTATTGGTATATACCAGACACAATTCCAGATTTCGGACTGATACTGGGATTTGGGACTTATTTCGATAGAAAAAAAACTACATTTGTACGACCTTGGATTTGAACCCAGGACCTCGTGATCGCGAAGCACATTATTCACCACTAGACCAAGGAGGCAGTCAATATTATTAAATCTAAAACCTAGCATAACACTGCAAGAGCTCAAGACACCGTGAGCTCATTTTACGTAAATAGGACAAACAAAAATAATTCATAAGTGTGAAAGTACTCTGGAATAACTATGCCTTTTGGACGTCGACCACCTGCCCGTCCCGTGACCATGGGCGTGGCTTAAAACGTCGGGAACTTGAAAATCAAATATAAATTGTGAAACAATCCGAAAAATAGTTCTATTTCATGTGTAATACACATATTCGCGTAAATCTGACAACTTAATTTTTTAATGGTCTCTTGGAAAGGGTTAAGTGCATAGTTCTATTAAAACACCGGCACGCCTATATTCCCCAAGCGGAGGCGGCAGAGGTGTTCTGAGTGCACCCACGTTTCGCCGACGATGTTAGGTCCCATGTAATAGGGGGTTAGCCTATTGCCATATACCGGGCACAATTCCGAATTGTCCGGACTCGTACTGGCAAATTTTCGTTAGAATAACTACACTTGTCCGACCTAGGATTTGAACCCAGGACCTCGTGATCACAAAGTGATGCCCTCTGCCACTAGACCAACGAGACAGTCAGACCAACGAGGCAGTCATACTACTACGAGTATTAATCGACGGAAATCCATGAGAAGATGTATCAAGGTAAATGAGGCGAAAGAGGTGTGTCAGAATTGTAGTATGCAGTGTGGTCTCTGCTTACTCCACTGAGATAAAGGCGTAAGTGTATTTAAGTATGTACAACACGAGATTCCAGACTACGACTGAGAATTGTTCGATAGAAAAACACACTTTGTCCGATCTGGGATTTGAATTTAGGATCTCGTGATCGCCAATTGCACTATGCGCCACTGTCACAAGTTTTTTTTAGTTTCTTTTTGTGGTTTTGGTTACATAATTGTATTTTTCTTTGATTTTATAGCGATGATTAGGTTTTCTACTATGAGAGTGGCAAAAGCTAACAAACATCTCTTGTTTGTAAGTAAAGAGCCTGTTGGAACTTTGAACTCTCTGCCTACCCCGCAAGGGATTTGGCGTGATGATATATAGTGAGAGAGATACTGTGTGTGAGAGAGAGAGAGAGAGAGAGAGAGAGAGAGAAAGAGAGTGAGAGAGATCTTCCTTTCTTACTAGCTTGGTAACGTCATGACTGCCGCGCTGGTAGGAGCGAATAATGTGAGTGGATATCACAAGGTCGTGGATTCGAATCCTAGGTCGGACAAAAATGTCTATCTATCTATATCATCACGCCAGATTTCTTAGACAAAAGTGTAATTTTTCAATAGAAAAATTACCAGTATCAGTTCGGCACTGTGCCCGATATGATGGCAATAGGCTTACCTCCTATTACATGGAACCTAACATCGTCGGCGAAAATTAGGTGTACACAGTACACCTATGCCACTCCTGCTTGGGTAATATAGGTGTTACGGTGGTAACTTTATAGTATTAGTGAATCTATGATAGTGACACCTTCAATTCGTTTAGAATTAAGTTACCGCGTCCAATATATAGGGACTAGCGCCCTCTGCACTCAGCTGTTCGTAATTTCGAATATCTACGCCTAAAATAAGTTTGTGTTAGGTGCTTATTGCGTGTCATGGCAATAGACACCTTTTTAAAAAGACGGGCTGAATTTGGACTGCATACCAGCTGTAATTGGCGGACGACTTGATACCGGTCCACTGGAGTGTGTGTGTGTGTGTGTGTGTAAGTGATGTACGCTGTTGGCCGCTAGGCCTTTACAGCTTCACCGGACTTAAGGGCGAGTGTGCAACCACTACGCTCGAGCCAGAAGAGGGTCCCAACCGAGGGCGCCTTGAAGAGGTGAGAGGTTGGGACAGTCGCTGTGGGGGGACGGGTTGCACTGCTGAGTGCACCGGTCAACCGCCGTCTATGGGAGGGGATCTACGACTACGTGGTCGTCGCCCGTATTCTGAGCGGAAAGAATGGATGACAAAGCATCTGGGGGATCGGTGAGACCGGTCCACTGGATCAAGTAGTCGCAGGTTCGATTCCTGTACGGGACAACCATTTGTGTGATCCACAAATTTATGTTTCGGTCTGAGTGTTAGCGCATATGAATTTCGTGTTTGTAAACGCACTTACGACACAGGAATAATTCTAGTGTAGGTCTATATTTTAAAAAAGAATATAGTTTAGGTAGTGATCACGAGATTTTGGGTTCGAATACTAGGTTGGAAAAAGTGTGCTATTTCTGTCGAAGAAAATGTTTCACAGTCTGGAGTTTGGCATTGTGCTTCCTTTAATGGCAATAGGCTTGCCCTCTATTTCTTTGCGCCGAACACTTTACATTGGTGGGGTACCGGGAAAACTATTTTCTTTTAAATTGAGGAAATTTATCATGGACTTTTCTCAGCCTCGGGGGAAGTTGGTAGGGCATGTTGGACTCCTACCAATTTAAATTCCCACGGTGGCCGCCATCGACACTTGGGAGGGGGTCGAGGATCTCCGTTAGGAATACACCGGTACCTCTATGTCCGAATAGCCGCCCATTTGAGCTTAAGGACCCGCGCCCCTCCTGTACCGACGAGGTGCTCATGGAGGTCTGGGCCAGCCCGGGCCACACCACGCCGCCGTCCTTTTTGGGATCGGGCGTGGCTTCCCCGCTCTATCGTCCCACAATCCTAAGGGCCTCCCCGGTGGTATTAGTGCAGGAGAGAACCGGAGAAGACCTAGACTATTTTACCATGTCTAAATGTACCATGTCTTATCTGATGGGTATCTCAAGAGTCTGCGTACGAATTATGAGGTTGGAGGATGCGAGAGAGGTCTGCAAAAGCATCTGTTGGAACTATGTACTCTACTGCGCAGTAGACAGAGAGTACAGAGTTTTAACAGGTTATTCCAAGGTATCCGGCCCAATGATATAATTAGATAGCAACTGTTTAGCAACTACTCTCTATCGTTAATGGATTCGTATGAAAATACCCGTCGTTGGACAAGATCCGACAAGTTTGTTCATTAAGCGACTGCCGCTGACCTGGTAGCCGCATGGAACTTTAATCGTTCCCGCTAGCGGGTAGGCAGAGTTCTCTGTGAGCAATTGAAAACTGTACAAAAATAGAGGGATTTTAACCTCTCGGTCGCTTTGTGACGGCGCTTTAAGGCGATTTCGCGTGTTTCCGAAACCCACAAGTTTCATCTTTGCATAAGTTTATATCTCACCTGTTATTCGCAATAGAGTAGATGCATATATTACGAGGCGCTCGTAGTGCTGTGCGACCGCGGTGTTCTTACCGATCACCAAGGTTAAGCAGCGTTCGACACGGTCGGCCTGAGATGGGTGACTGTTTGTGGCATTTTCATATTCGAGCGTCTCCATGCTTCGGAAGGCACGTTAAGCCGTTGGTCCCGGTTATCACTTAATGTGGTAGTCTTTAAGCCGAGTTGGAAGCCTTAAAGGCGGCTTGATAAGTACACCAACAAGTGGCCACAAACCTGCCTCCACCAATCCGCACTGGGTCCGCGTGGTGGAGTATCACCTAATCTCTCTCACCTCGATTTATGAGAGAAGGCCTTTGCCCAGCTGTGGGCAGTATAGGCTGATATTATTATATATTACGTTAATTTTTCGCTGTGATGTTCTGCTGCAAATCATTACATATTACTACGGCTTTATTAGATTTCGATGTCCGCTCTGATTACACTTCTTCGGCCTAGGATTCGAACCTCGGACCTCTTAAAGCGCATTATTGCCAACAGACAGTACTGGAATATACAGCATGGATTTCTTCGACGGGACAGTAAGGGGAGCTATCGGCTTGGATCACATCATCAAGGACAGCTACCTTAAAGGTTTCATTACAAAGCCAGCGCACCGCGACGGGGGCGTAACGGTGGCGTGACCTGAGGAGTTGTATGTAATGTACTGAAATGTACGGGAGACGCCACACAGCGCAGTCACGACCCGCTGCCGTCGCGCCCGACACGGGGGCAGCGAAACGCCAACACGCGTGCGAGCGGGACGCTAGTTTTGAGCGGCCGCTTGGCCGGTGAGCCGTTGCGCCTGCAGTGTGACGTGCACTCGCGCTGCCGAGCGCCGGCCGAGCGTCAGCCGAACGCCTCCGTCACGCTCCGTCGGTTATTTGACCATACCTTAACTGATGTAGTTACAGTAAAACGGTCTGAGGAGACTATCCTTAACTTTGACACATTTTGAATTGCATTTACAGATTTTGAAAACATAAATTACAGTCAGCAAGAAAACTGGCAATTAATACAAAAACTTTTTTTTTGCTGCCTATCGATCCTGTTTCTTATAAGGATCAGAAACCTTTATTGGACCCATTGAGGGTGAAGTAGTAGTAAAGTCAGAAATCGCAAAGAACTTTAAACGTACATTTCGTAGGAAATAATCGTGGCTTCGATAACCTTGAAGAATGTAAGAACAAAATCAACGAAACAACTAAAACGTACATAACAGGCCCACTGGCACGAACTAGGGTTACCGTTACCTATTAAATAACTCGAGATAATAACGCTTAGTTAATCAAGAAAGTAAACTATTTGTATGCCAAATGTCGTCCAAATCCGTTCAGCCGTTTTTGCGTGATTGATTTACAAACGGCTAAATACACAAACTATCACATTTATAATAGAATTAATAGAAGAATGAGAGGAATATTAACTAACAATAACTGTACAAGCTATCCGTATTCAAGTGGAGCTGGATCAAATCGAGACGCCTACAACCAGAAAGCCATTTCTCGTATTTAATTAATCCTGAGACTGAATGTTGACTGAAATGATATTTAATTATGAATTCACTCACAATTGGTATTTGCTCCGCTAAAATTTCGGTCAGATTTTAAATTTAGATATAAAAAAATCTCCGTCACGCCTGTATTCCTCAAGCGGGGGTGGCAGAGGTGTACTGAGTACACCCACGTTTCGCCGACGATGTTAGGTACCATGTAATAGGGGGCGAGCCTATTGCCATATACCGGGCACAATTCCAGACTCCGGACTCGTACTGGGAAGTTTTCGTTAGAAAAACTACACTTGTCCGTCCTAGGATTTGGACCAGGACCTCATGATCACAAAGCGATGCGCTTTGCCACTAGACCAACGAGGCAGCAAATTTAGAGATGTCAAGTAACGTTAAGTTAAAGGCAATTTAACGTTAAAACCTCGAGTTAATTAATAGGTAACGCTAACCCTGGTTCGTGCAAATGGGCCTTAAGTTTTCGCCACATAACCGACGCAGCGCGACGGGAGCGCGAGGGAAGCGCGGCTTGAGGAGTTGTAATGTACTGAAATGTACGGGAGACGCCACACGGCAGAGCCCCGCTCGGCGCGATGGCAAATTTCACAACCGAACGTAGCCGAGCGCTTCCGTCGCGCTCCCATCGCGCTCCGTCGGCTGTTTGACCAAACCTTTAGGCTTGTATGCATAGTGGATATATTGCAGTTGATGATACACACCGTCACGCCTATAATTCCCAAGCGGGGGTGGCAGAGGTGTACTGAGTACACCCACGATTTGCTGACCATGTTAAGTCCCATGTAAAAGGGGGCGAGCCTATTGCCATATACCGGGCACAATTCCAGACTCCGGACTCATACTGGGAAGTTTTTTCGTTAAAAAAACCTCATTTGTCCGACTTGGGATTTGAACTTGAAGGACCTGGTGATCACCAAGCGATGCGCTTTGCCACTAGACCAACGATGCAGTCTGCAGTTGATGATGATGACAATTTGAGCGGAAGTGGAAGACATGAAGAAAAATAAACAAAACTAAATTTCAAAATTCGTATCACCGTAATAAGGGTGAATTAACCCCAACTTCGGGATATGGAGGCCGGAAACTATGAGTAGGTATTTATAAAGTTAAAAACACTACCCTCTTTGGATAGTCGGGTATAATAATATAGTATCTTAGCGTAATATATTAGCGTAGTATTTTCTGAATAAATAAAACTAGAGGAAGTGCCGTACAGTCAGTGTTGCGAATCCTAATTTTAGAGACAATTCTCTAAAATTAGGATGTGTTGATGTGATTAGTATATGAAGTGCCAAACATGGTCGACTGTAAAATTAATACTCAAACTCAAATTATTTATTTTGTATAAACCCCGGCTGGAATACATACAAAAGGTCATAATTATATTTTAATAAACTTACTAATCTACCACCGGATCGGAACGCGGCCTGCAATGACATGATCCGGCGAAAAACTCAGCAGGCTTGTCTTTTTTGTCTAATTCTCTATTCATTTTTTATTCATTATTTTCTCTACAGATACATGCATTTTCATATTATCCAAATTAATTACTGCTCCTTTTTTTCTTCGTGCTCCTCTTCATTCTTCCAGTTGCTATGATAGGTCTTTTACTGTTCGTGGAGTGAGTCTATGGAACTCACTCCCACACGCTATACGCGCAAGCTCTTCTCTGGATATTTTCAAGAGAAGAATCAGGGAACATTTCCTATCTGATTGTTAAAACATATTTATTATATAATATACTATGGGTATTTGTATGGATGTTTATTTTATAAATTATATGTATATAGTTTCTGTATAGTATGTATTTTATTTATATTTATCTATCTATCGATATGTCTATATGAAGATATAGATACGCCAGATCCTTTGCGGGGTAGGCAAAGAGTACAGAGTTCCGACAGGTTCTTACCTTACATACCTCTCTGGCTTCCTCCACTTTCATAGTTGGTCTCATACACGTTTGCCGGTTACGGAGACTCTTGACTTTATATTTATGGTTATTTTATTGTATGTTTGAATGTGTGGTTATATGACTTATTGACCTTCTCATCTCTCAACACTAAAAGGTTCGCTGGAAGAGAACTGGAGGAGAATTTTGAGTTAAGCTCGCCTTTGTATATCACCTTTAAAATTACAATTGTTTTGTGCTGTATACAATAGAGGATAAAAAAATACGATTCAGCTCCCGTGTGATGCCTTACGCCTGAGATATAAGACTAATAGTAATATTTTTAAAGAATAATAAGCTAATGGATTTCGGAAAAAAGAAGGAGAATAATCGGTAGATTTACCTACCCTATCAGTCTAGTTCAGTCTGCAAGCTTTAAATAAAAATACCATTCACTTTTTGTACTCCTAGGTGGGACAAATGTAGTTTTCCTATCGAATAATTCCCAATAATAATCCGGAGTCTGGAAATTTGCCCGGTATATGGTATGAGGCTCGCCTCCTATTATATAGGACCTAACATCGTCTGCGAAAAGTGGGTGGACACAGTAGACCTCAGCCACCCATCTTGATGAATATAGGCGTGAGAGTGTGTCTATTTACCTTTTGAATTTTGTTGAGGCTAACCTATGCAGCCTCTATCTATTATGATAATATTTTCGAATCTATCTATCTACAAGGTGTAACATAATAAACGCAAGACCTCAGACACCCCGATTAGAGAATTGCTTCATAAATTCAAAACGAAAACCAAATTTTCAAATTTAAAGGTTTTTACCCTTTTTTAAAGCGCTTTTATACCCCAATTAACAATGAAACTTGTACGTGTATGTGTGCATTTTGAGAAATACGTTTTAGGAATGCGTTTGGAATCATCTTCTTGCTATGAATAACGAATAAATTTATTTTTTTATGGCGCACTGAAGAAGTAAAAGCATTTTTTCCATAATTAAAAATAAATGTAAAATATATTAAAAATTGTTGGCATCAATTCAGTTACCGATTTAGAACAAACTACTTTCAGGTTTTGCGTTTATTATGTTACAGCTTGTATATCATCGTGCCAATTCCCTTACGGGGTAAGAGAATACAGAGTTCTAACAGGTTTAATTAATAACTTGACATGAATTTGAGATTATCAGACAGAAATTTAGAGCAAATACCAATTGTAAGTCATTTCATAATTAAATAGCATTTCAGACAACATTCAGTTTCAGTATAAATTAAATACGAGAATTGGCCTTCTGATTGCAGGCATCTTTATTTGAACCAGCTCCGCTTGAATATGGATTAATGTTTAGCTATTATTAGTTAATATTCCTTCGCTTCCTTCCATTAATTCAGTATAAACGTTATTAAAAAATATAAAAATAAACACTATCACGCCTAAATTCCCCAAGCGGGGGTGGCAGATGTGTACTGTGTACATCGACTTTTCGCCAAATATGTTAGGTCCCATGCAATAGGGGACCTACTGTCGTTGTGGCGGGCACAATACTAGATTCTGGACTGATATGGATTTTTATTTCTGTCAATAAGTCACATTTTGTTGCGACGCGCATTATTCGCTACAACACCAACAAGGCAGTCAGGCAGTCGAGTTTTTTTATTTTCTTCTCTGTCCATGAAGGTACCATATAGCCATTCTTATGAACAGTATAAACTGTTCTTTTAACTTAGATTCACTTGCATGTCAGATGTAAAAAAAAATGTAAAAAAAGTATTTTAAAAGATTAGCTGTGGACCATAGAATAACAATAATCCAGAAGCCGCGTCCAATCGTAATTGCATGCCGCGCGGTGAAGCAAAAAAATCAACAAACGTCCCGCACTTCCCATCCGCATAATGTTGCTAGTTAAAAATGATTTACCACTTTTTGGGGAAATGCTCAGTAAGGAATAATACAACCATTATTGTTTATTTCTAGCAGTAACATGTATCTTTATATATATATATTAACGAAGGAAATAGACGTAATTAAGTAGGTTATTAAAATAAAATACGATTCCATTAGCAGTAGGTTAATAATGTTTTTTTTTATAATTTTTTTATTTGTGTCGTTGCCATAATATTACGAAGTTCTGGAATCGATTCTTAGGACGGAAAAAAAAAATTATATTTAATATCCCTTTTGTAGAATCATTTTTTTAAATATTGTCTAAAATGTGGGTGTACGCGGTACACCTCTGCCACCGCCACGTGGCGAAATATGTTTTTAGTATCTGACGTCGTCGGCAAAATGGATGATTCGGCTTCATCATTATACTACTAGGAATAAAATTATATCCTGACTTTAACTATCTACTTCTGCGTCATACATATAAAAGCCTCATTCCATAGTAAACTATAATTACTAAATAATTAAACGTGATAAAAGTACTTTCGTCATCGTAACTAAGTAGATAAATCATTATGTAATAAGTAATTAAATTCATAAAGTTAGTGCTATAACAACTAAGATCCATAGTAAATAAAAGTAGGGAAAAATTACACTGCAGTATTGGCAACACAGACAAAATGGACGCATCATTTTCGGTGACAATTATGAACGGAACATTTAATTCAATATTTAAATAATACGATGTCCGATTGCGCTACTTACAAATGAAATGTAATCCCATCCTGTTTTTTTTTGAGCTTGATGGAATTGTTTCAGGTAGGAACGCCATAAGACGCCATAAATAAATTTAATTTGACACGCGTAGAGTACGTTGTTTCGCGAGACGGACGCCGAGTGACTAATCGCGTAAACGTGTGACTACTTGCTTTGCAGGTACTAATTGTTGCTTCAACCCTATGCGCGCCCGCGGCTTCAAGATTATTGTTATTCTAAGCTGTGGACTTTCTTGCCCTTCAGCAATGACATTCCGAAGCGGAGGTAGATTTTTGTTGACTTTGGTCTACTATTGAGATTTTTCACTTCAAAAAACTTTCTGCCCGACCTAGGATTCGACAAGACCACGGGCTCACCAGCCTCACGAATCACCAGAAATAAACTATTTTTTTATCTAAAGGCATATTTTTCGTAACGCGATACAGCCAGGGCCCTTATTCGCTATGACAATTTAAACACGAAACAAGACGTGTTATCAAACATACGTGTTATTGGCGTGGAATGGAATTCTGTATGCCACTGTCAGATTTGAAAACATGACAAGGCTCGTCACACGCCATGTTTCGAACTGTCAAAATAACACGCTCCGCGCTTGCGTGTTATTGAAAACATGTTAAAAACTTGCTAAGGTAATTCAATGTAAACAAACATTTTTAAATAGTTTTATTGCAATTTAAATGATATATTATGATCATCGCGTCGTCGTCGTAGTAATAAATTATTACTCATAACCAGTGACATTGGAAAATTGTGGTGGCTCATCTATTAAAGTGAACTTCTCAATTTCAACAATAGTGTACACATTTATCTTAAAAATATGGTGTTTTGTTTTAGTTTGTAGTCACAATGAACCGGACGAAAGCTTCTACAGCCCAATTAGCATATTTACCCACCCACAGATGGAATCTGGGTACATCAATTGTTCTCCTCAAGGAAGGTCATCGAGAAATGTGGAAAGACCTACCAATTAAATGCGTTAGGAGGCCCATTTAAAACTGTGATCATAAAAAACAGGTACGTATCTACTAAAATAAATGTGACTTTTGTTATTTTATAAAGACAAATAATTTGTGGTGTGCTACATTATTGATTTTGTGGTGAATTAAATATTTGTATCATTGATTTAATTATAGGGCATAGGTGGATGATGTTGACCTAAAATAACATAATAGGCTATTTTTTATTATCAATTTTCATTACAAGTAGAATGTAGGGTTATTATAATGCTTTTTCTATTAGTGAGACTTAATTGTTCATCAAATAATGCGTTGCATATATTATGAAGCACTAATTTTGCATCTAAAATCATATCTTTCATATGAAACTTCTTTTACAGAATTGCTGATGGTTGAGAAAATTAGAACACCCAAGTTGACCCATTCTTGTAGAGGAAGATGTGCGGTGATGTCATCTGTGGTGGGAATTTTTATACTTATTAATGAAAGAAAAATGTTTTTATTTCAATTTGTTTTTCAATTATAGCTGCATAATTATGGTGTGGTAACCTTGGTAGCAAAGTGGAACCATTACTGTGTGGTATACCAAACTGTATAATTTTGAATGTTTGTTGCTCAAATCAAATAAAATAGCATTTATTGTGGTCATAGGTTACAAAGAGGGTATGTGTTGTTGTTCTGACGAGGACTTACAAGTTTCCATTTAACAATACCAAATGACTTGCATGTGATTATTGATTTGTTATTCATAAATAAAACTTGTTGATTTACCAATTACTTTTGTTTCATTTATATACATACCTGCCCCGCAGGGGATCTGGCTTGATGATGTTTTTATTATTTTATTTTCTTTATTAATTCTTTAATTTAGATATATACATATGTATCTATCTATGTATCTGTGTAGATAGATAGCTAGTAAAGATACATAGTAAATAAACTAAATAAAAAAGTATACCTTTTAATTCACTGTATGTATATTTGCAAAACAAACTTTAAAATAAAAAATAAACACCGTCACGCCGGTATTCCCGGAGTGGGGGGCAGAAGGACATAGGGGCAACTAGGTTCAGGGAGGACCGGCCTCGATTGGGCTGTTGCTATGGGGGAAGGCATACATTAGGTGTCTCGCCGTGGTGAACATGAAAGAAAATCCCTTGTCCGCTGGCCAGTGCAGAGATGCACTGGCCAGCGGACAAGGGATTCTTCCACGTGGCCGGCGAGGTCAGTGTCTAATCCTGTGTGTGATATCGGTATCTGATAGGAGGGAAGTAAGGGCATTGTAAGGGTTGCTGAAAATATGGCGCGGGCAGCAATAACGGCTGATAGGAGGCGAGTCAAGTACGTAGGCGGCAGCAGCTAAAAAGGGCTGTTATATAGGTGCGAATAGGTTCAAGGCTGAGATCGGAATGGTGCTAGGTTTAGTCAGGTTTTTCTTAAGTGGCCAATTTTATGAAAAAACATGGTGTGACAACTAAAGACACTAAAGTGGTCGGTTCGGACGAAGAGCAAGGATTGGGGAATTAATGAATGAATAAAATAAACTAATTTTGAACCAATTGTATTACCTTAAGTTATCACACAATATTTTTATGTAAAATTGACCACTTAAAAAAAACAGACTATATATATGTGTGGGACAAGTCTTTGTTTGTTTAGGTGTGGGTATAGGTTATTGTATTTGACATTCGTACGTTCTAAAACTTGGATCTTTGTTTAATGTTAATTAAAGTTGCCTTTTTTATATCTGGCCCTACTTATTTACTTAGTTTTCAATAGACACATACTTAAAACCATGTTATCAGCACATATAAATATATTTTTACCGAAATTGAATAAGTTGAAACGAATATTCGAAAAACCGATACTTTACCGAAATTAACAGATGTAAGATTATGAACGAATCCAGCAAAATCTCAAATTAAAAATAAAATTGCCGTAGACAACATTCCTTACGGCATACCGAATACCATTTTGTAATTCCACGCGAAGGCTCGTCAAGGAAGCGTGTTTACGTTTACTGCTTGTTATGACGTCACACGTTACTTGCGGGGAATCTCTTGTGGCATAGCGAATAAAGGCCCAGAGCGCGTAATATAGAGTTGGTCTATTCTCTATAGAGCCAGTTGGATGCTCGCTAAGGGAGGGGGTGGTCGCGCGCTCGAACCCTCCGCGTTTATGTACGTGAAAATTCCATACATATAAAAACCGTTCTAGTTTTAAAACTGATTATTGTTTGGTGACCGCTGTAAATTTAAATAATTCGAATTCGGAATTGTTTGTGAAGTTAATACAAAAAAAAGTTTAGATTCGAACTTAATTTTTTTAATTGAGGTTTGTGTATGTGTGTGCATTAAAAAATAAGTAATTTATTGTGAAGTTAATTGTCAAGTGTGTTGGTGTGAGTGGTGACTTGTTTTTTTATCTGGATCTACGGGTAAGTGGATTATTTTTAATGCGGTTAGGTGTGATTAGGGTTGTTACGTATATGAAGAAAAGGTGAGGTATTATGATTGATGTGAATTTTAAAAAGGGAAAGTAGCTCAGTAATTAAAATATTATGTAGTACCTATAGGTATATTACAAAAAGGATTATTAGGAATTCAGTGTGGCCGTTTTATAATTCAAAATCCTTCATAATTTTTAATAACAACCAAAGGACCATTCTAAAAAAGTGATATAATTTGAATGTCATAAATGTAAAAAAAATTAATTGTGCACGTTCCATAACTTAATATTACTATATTATTTTTCAAATAATAATAATAATACCATTGTTCACCTATTACAAAAAAAAGAGACGAAAATTCTGTTAAATTATCAGCGACAGAAAAAAACTGAATATTCTAAAAATTCAAATATAGAAATAGAACATCAATTTCTATATTTTATTAACATTTTCAAATCCACGCGAGAATACATTAGGCAAATAAAATATTAATCGGCTCTACTTATTTACATTCGAATGAAAATACGTAAATCTTTTTTTATCAACTTTTAACCGGATAAAAAAATTGGTAATGCGGGTTCTTATGTTCCTGGGTTGCGTGACGTCATAAAAACGCTACAGTTTCTAGTATACAACAATAAAATGTAGTGCTTATTTTTAAAACAAAAATTCTTTGTCCGCCATTTTTATAATTTGAATTAAGAACGCGCTATGCGGTAAAAATTATTCAAAAATATACACCGTAATTACTTTATGCATGGGGTGATTAGGGATATATTGAAGTAGGCAAGTAATAAGAACATTTTTTTACCTGGGAGTATTGGAGTAATATGTTAACTCAAATCTTCGTGTTTTCTTGACGGATTTGGCCTAAAGATGAGAAAGGATATGCTCCGTTGGTTTAGGCACATAGAAAGAATGTCAAAACAGATGTACAATGCGAAAATGGAAGGATGTAGGTACAGGGGCAGAACTAGATTATCTTACCATGACCAAATAGACCGTATCTTATCTGAAGGACAAGTCAAGAGTCTCCGTAACCGGTGAGCGTGTATGAGACGAACTATGAGAGTGGAGGAAACCAGAGAGGTCTGTTAGGAAAGAACCTGTTGGAACTCTGTACTCTCTGCCTACGCCGCAGGGGATCTGGCGAAATGATATAGATAGATATATAGAATTTGGACTATTCTTTTTTAAGGTCTCATAGTTAATGTGATCCTATGTAAAGTTTTTGAGATACAGAGTGAATCTCCCGACACTACATTACTATATACTAGCTTAGGTAAATTGCTGTTAGGTATTTTAAAGAGAGAAGTATTTAAAAACTCTCACGCCTACATTCCCTAGCCGTATCACGAGCCGATAGACCGACAAGACAATATTAAAAAGAAATAATATCACTAAATACTGCACTATTCAAATACCTAATAACCCCGCAAAATATAATTCTACGGTAATAATGTCGTTACGACCAATTTGAATAAAACATTAAAACTTCAAATAGGGACGTTCCGTTGGCTCGATAATGAGTCGATTATCGTAAACACTCGACTGGGATTGCGGGTTGAATCGATATAATTATTATTTAATAGGTACTCCGTTTTGTTTTGTATTCATTGTGATACGGAAAAAGTTTATTGTGTGTGGTATTGTGTTCAGTGGAAATTTAGTTATGTTTTGTACATATCATTGTTTAACGCATAACTAGACGTGATAATATGTAGACCGTGTTTTCTCATTGGCAAGTCCAGATACTTTAAAAACTATGAGAGTGTAGGAAGCAAGCGTGGAAAGGACTTATTCGAACTCTGTACACTCTGTCAACCCCACAAAAGACCTGGCGTGATGATATACATAGATAAAAATTCATAGTTTAATAACCTCAAAAATATTACATGAGAAATGGCTTCCACTAATATTAATTAATACGTTCAAATTTTAATTAAATCGGCAAAGGGTACACGCAGTTTTCCGAGGCTTTTGTGTTTACGAGGAATATTATGTTGTATAAGTGAATTTCATATTAATAATTTTAGTAATAGTTTCATAAATGTGGAATTTGTTAAAAAGAAAGTAGACCCCGTCACACCTATTATTCCGAAGCTTGTGTGCCATAGATGTACTGTATAACCCCACATATCACCGACGATGCCGGGTGCAATTCCGGACTCCATACTCTGTTCCCTCTGCCTACCCCGCAGAGGAATCTGATATAAATAGCTAGAGACAATTCCGTTCGGACTGCTATTGACAATTTTTCTATAGAAAAACACACTGTCCGACCTAAGTTTTGAACTTAAGGTCTCGTGTTCACTACCAGCATTATGCGCCACTTGACTAACAAGGCAGTGGTATTGCGTGTCTATACAGCAGTAGTAGAGGTAAAGTCGATTTTATTAAAAAAAAACGTGCCCCGCTCTTGGATTTATTCCTGCATCGTGGGTGCGTTTACGAACATGAAACTTACACACATAAACAATCAAACCGAAAGAAATATTTGTGGGACAAACAAACATTTGATACTTGTGTGAATCGAACCCGCAACTACAACTCGATCCAAAGGGCAAAGCGGGTTAAAACGAGTCAGGCTTCAAACTTCTAAGATATTTTCCATAAAAATATTTCTACGTCACATTTCTCCAACATAAAATGGGCACCTAATTCCTTAATCACGTCACTAGAACAACGCAGCCGTGTTTTTTAAATTTCGAATACAGTGTGAAAGAAGAAAAATATAACAATCAAATAGTGCTGTGTAACTGGAACAATGTGTATTGTATTCCGATTTGTAATTAGTCACTCGTAAATCGATTATGATTTAGTAGCAATGCGAATAGGCGATTATCACGAACCGATGATCATTAACACCGACGCGAATAGTAGATTGTTCTGATTACATTTCAACAATGTACGCATTTTATCTATCTATTGGCGAGCACATTAGATCATTAATTTTATTGTAACTATGTGTATGTAAATGAGTAATTTACTAAATTTCTATTTTGACATATGATTATTTATTATGTCTGTCTATACATATCATCACGAACATGTACTCAAAAGCGTGATCAGAGGTCATAGCATGTTTTTTTTTGAGAATGATGCCTGACACTTTTTTTGAACTGTTAGGTGTATAGCAGATTTTTGATTGCTTTTAGTACAATCAGACTCTTCATCGAAATTATAGGTTTTAAATTAGAGAATTTATTACAGCTGTGACACAAGGCGATTCTAATAATTATTATAGGAAATATCGACTATTTCATGTGGATTTCTACAGACACTAGAAATCAATCTTGTATTGTTTGCGTTTAAAATCATAGATTAAATATACACAACACCTAGATCTAGCGTTTGCTGGTCATACCGATGTGTGTTTTGCGGGAATTGACCTGCGACTACTCAATTCCGTGAGCGAAGCGGCCTACGCTCTAACCAGTAAACCAGTCTTAATATTCTATCTTTTTTCGGGCGACGAGAGTGATAGCTGCTGGTTTTTGATTTAAGAGTTTTGAGTTTTGACTGCCTCGTTGGTCTAGTGGCAAAGCGTATCGCTTGGTGATCACGAGGTCCTGGGTTCAAATCCTAGGTCGGACAAATGAAGGTTTTCTAACGAAAAAACTTCCCAGTATGAGTCCGGAGTCTGGAATTGTGCCCGGTATATGTCAATAGGCTCGCCCCCTATTACATGGGACCTAACATCGTCGGCGAAACGTAGGTGTACTCAGTACACCTCTGTAACTGCTTGGGAAAAATAGGCTTGACGGAGTCGAATAAGATCTTTCGATCAATCGACTTTTAAAGAACCAGCACTTTTATTGGACTAATACTAAATCCAAATGTAATATTTGTCTTAATATTAAGCCCGTTATGATATTAAGTAACAGGGTTTAAAAGTAATAGATAATCTAGTGGCACTGTAAGTACTACTTATCTTAAAGTGTTTTAAATAGAAACCGTAAATCTATCACCCTGATAGACCCTATCAATGTTAAGTGCCATTTTGTTTCTCTTTTAGTCGATTTTTACAATATCTACAAGAATAAAAGAAGCGCTATTTTATTAACTACACGGATCTCGGCACCACACGGTAATTATAAGTAACAGAAGTATTTTAAATTTAGTCTGATAAGATTTTTCGATAAATCGACTAAAACATACAAAATATACAGTAATACAATATTAAGGCCGTTAGCGTGATTAGTACCTTAACACTTACCTACAGTGTTTACAAGTTTTAGATAAGCTGGTGGTATTATATGTACTATTCATTATAAAGTGCTTAAAAGAAACCTTAAATCTATCAGCATGATAGACTCGGTCAATGTTAAGCGTCATTTAGTTTTTTATTCGATTATTACGGTAAGAAGAGAAGCGCTATTAACTACATCGATCTCAAGATCACAATATGGAAATTCTAACAACAACATTTAAAAAGTAATCGAATAAGATTTTTTGGTGAATCGACCACTCGAATACAAGAACCAGTATTATTTTTAACCAAGTTCTAAAAGTGGAGTGGGCCCCTAAAAGATGGACCGATGACCTGGTGAAGGTTGCGGGTAGAAGTTGGATGCGTACAGCACAAAGCCGGTCGTTGGGGCGGTCTTTAGGGGAGGCCTTAGCCTGCAGTGGACGTCTTTCGGCTGAAGAAGAAGAAGTTCTAAAACGAATCGGGTTCTCAATTCAACAAAATTAATTTATTTTTTATACCTATTTTCAAGCATAACTTTTTTTTATGAGCCGATTTTGATGTTTTGATGTTTTTATTTTTATTTGATAAAGCTGCAAGGTAGTTGGAGTCGGTGTCAAGTAAAATACTACATCAACTGACTGGCACTGACTTCAAAAACATTTTTTTTGCTTTTTACTTAACTTAGGTATGTTACTTATGCATATTTTGAACGCAGTTTCCTTTTAAAGTTAATTATATTAGACTAAAATCTAAATATAATGTTTGTTAATATTAATCCTGCTTGCGTGATAGTAAGTAACACTGTTTACAGTGTCTTGTTTACTTCCGTTCTTACTGCCACGCAAATGAACTAACTGGGTGGGAGGGGATGGTGCAGAAAATTGTTACATACTGAAAACTAAGAAAACAGTTCGCGGAAAATTAAAAGTTGTAGTGCAAAAATTGTTTAGACTGACGTCTAAATGCAACAACTTCAGCATTATACCCCAATCCCGGGTCGCACTATAAAACTGAAAAACCGAATAAAATAAAATGACCTGACCACCGTACTGACCTAGAAAGTTACTGTTCGTTCGATTTTGGCGACATACGTTTCTGGCATAAAAGCCATAGTGTCGCCCCCTATTGGGCTCTACCATCGTCGGTAATATATGGGTGTACATAGTCCACCTCTGCTTCCCTCGGTTAGGGAATATAAGCGTGACGAATATAAGCGTCTATCATTGGTCTAGTGGCATAAAGTCGGTTGAAAATCCCATGCGGTACTTAATCAGAACAGACGTGTTTTTGTTTACTCCGTAATTTTATATTGATGAAAGGTATAAAAAGTGATTATTTAACAGAACGTTTTGGTTATTATTTGAGTCTAACTAACTATAGTGTGCATAGTGAAGACCGTTTCTGGATTTATAAAGTAGTTTAGAAGTTATAGCAATTTTCATTTTAAAACTTTAATTAACGACCGCCGTTCCTGACCTACGACAACCCGCGGTAAGCCCGCTTCGCTCCCGCCACTGCACAGTGCATCGCTTGCCGTGAACACCCCGCGCGCCCCGCGAACCCTACCTCGCAGACCGTGCGGTATCAACAACATTACGCTCGGACTATGGATGGTAAGCAGCAACCGAAGATGTCTTCTGTGTGCGGCGCGTGCAGTAAGAAATTAATAACTCTTTCTTACTTGGAATGCTCATACTGTAAACAACCGTACGATCTAGGGTGTCTTAACATCGCCTTAGATAACTTTAAAAAAATGACAGACACATACAAAAATCAATGGATATGCCCCTCATGCACCTGCGCTAGGCCAAAAGTCAGCGATACAAATACACCCATACGCACGTTGAACAGCTCTTTCTCAATCGACAACGTGACTACGTCTCGTGGTAGCCGCAGCAAGCCGGCCACTTTCACTGTTAGCAGCGAGGAAGAAACCTCAATCTCTGATCTGCTTAACGAAATTATATTGCTGAGACAAGACGTCGTGGAAGTTAAATCCCAACTGTCTACTGTATCCTCCAACTTCGACCAAAAATTGAATGACTTCGTTAACAGACTTAATGCGAAAGACGACGAAATTAACCTCCTGAAATCTAAGATAGGTACATTGCAGGAAGTTATAAACTCACAGGAGCAATATCAACTAAGAAACGAAATTGAAGTGGTGGGAATTCCCGAACGCAATAACGAAAACTTAACGCACTTATTATTGGTCTCTGCAAAAAAACTAGGCGTCGACCTCCAGGACTCGGATATTGATGATGTGGCGCGTGTGGGTACCAAGAAGAGTGTGGAACAGTCGCCGGGGGGAGGAGTGAGACCAATAGTAGTTAAATTGGCACGTAAAACCAAAAGAGACGAACTGATAACGGCAGCAACCAAGAGACGTGGGCTTACATCCGATGGAATAGTGGATGGAACTTCTTCAACTGTCTACTTCAATGAACGACTGTCAAAAACGAATAGAAAATTATTTGGAGAAGCAAGGAAAAGGGCAAAGCTAAGGAACTTTCGCTTCTGTTGGGTACGTAATGGAAACATACTTGTGCGAAAAGCTCCAAATTCTAATAACAAACGCTACCCGGTTCAAACTATTCGCTCACTTGAAGATATTGACAATGTCATTGGCCCACTTGAAGCTACTGTTCCGAATTTTTTTCGCTCGCCTACCAGCGGCATCCAATAAACTACATAAATTAGCAACTTATTGTTTTAGGGTTATTTGTTTACTTCTTTTCTCTATTTGTTTTTTAATTACTCATTTAATTGACCAAACATTGCATACTACTCGCTCTCTCAGCATTGAATACATCGTTGTTAATAATTCTCTCTACGTGGCCAAACTCAAACAAAAAATTAATTTTATATTTGTAATTGTATATATTCGGTATGGCATCTGTTGACATCTTAAATAATATAGATAATTCTTTTGATATTAAGTGCCACGTATTATACAATGCTGAAAAGTGTGAGTCAGTACTATCTCGATTTGGAATTAGAATTATATCTCTTAATATAAGAAGTTTACAACAGAATTTGAATAGTTTTTTAGTATTATTAAAGCGATTAAATGTTTCTTATGACATTATAGTATTAACTGAGTGTTGGATTAGGACAGATTCAGTAATCGGCCAAATTGAAGGCTATGTATCCTCTTCTTCTACAAAATTCATTAACCAGTCCGGTGGTGTAGTAATATATGTCAAAGACACTTTGAAGGCAACAATTAGTGAACCTAATTTATTGGAAGCTAATTCCCTGCTGGTTCATATTCCACATGTTGTAACTCTACTGGGTATATACCGCTCCCCATCATTTCGGAATACTGATTCTTTCTTGGACTCTCTAGAATCTGTTATCTCTAATATGCCGGGTAGTCAGAATGCTGTTATTATTGGTGATATTAATATTAACATTATTAATAGTGAAACATGTGCAGACTACCTATGTCTCATGGCTCAATTAGGCTATAGATCTGCAATTAATTCTCCAACTCGCAATGATGCAATTATTGATCACATTTTCGTAAAAACCCGAGTTCTTACAGAGGCTATAGTCTGTTCCTCGACAGTAACTGACCATTACCCAATAATGATCGGTATTTCTACTGAGCGCCAACGAAAACTGCATCTCCCTAACACTTCAATGAAGTTGGATCTTGAAGCTATGGGTACGGATGTGCAGAAAATTGACTGGTCTCCGGTCTTGGAGAATACTTGTCCCTCAGAAGCCTCACTCATTTTTGTATCCAAGTTAACTTCGTTAGTACAAAGCCACTCAAAAACTATAAAAATCAGCCGTGCGAAGGCTCTGTTAAAACCATGGATGACTCCTGGGTTACTTAGATGCTCCATCCATAGAGACAGGCTCCACTTAGATGCAAGGAAAAATCCTAAAGATCCATCTAAGTCTCTGATTTATAAGCGATACAGGAACTTTTACCGTGCACTTCTGCGAAAGCTTAAAAACCAATACGATGAAAACCAACTGATATCTAACCAAAATAATCCAAAAAAGCTCTGGGATGCTATCAAGCATATCACATCTTCAGCTCCTCCTAAAAATAGTTCCCACGATCTCTGCAACATCAAGAATAATGTTAATGATTCATTAGACTACTGTAATCTGTACTTTTCTTCTGTAGGATCTAACCTAGCTAATAAAATTCTAGAAGAACTCAACGAATCTCAAGACTCTCTGGCTGGTAAAATTAGCTCTTCTTCCTCTCAGGTTCAATCCCTTTTCTTTCACCCTATTACTTCATCTGATGTTGAACGCTTAATCTCCCAATTAAAAGACAAGAGCGCTCCAGGAATCGATGGAATATGTAACCGATTAATTAAACATATTAAAGAATATATAGTAGAACCACTAACACATATATTCAATTTAAGTCTTTCGTCTGGGATTTTCCCTGAGATTTGGAAAACTGCCCTAGTAACCCCCGTTCATAAAGGAGGTGGCACTGACCATCCCAACAACTTTAGACCTATATCCCTACTTAGCTCTTTTTCGAAATTACTCGAGAAAATTGTTAATAAGCAGTTTGTTTCTTTTCTGGAGTCAAATAATATTATATCTAATCAGCAGTACGGTTTTCGACAGAACAAGCCGTCTCACTGCTAACAAATATTGTTTCTCAGCACCTGGACAGTGGTGAAAGGTGCTTAGGAGTCTTCCTAGACCTGGCGAAGGCATTCGACACAGTATCTACACCCATACTACTGAAAAAATTGGAAGCTACTGGTGTCAGAGGAACTTGCCTAGAGTGGTTTCGAAGTTATCTCACAAATAGAAAACAATGTGTCAGAGTAAATGCCGTTGTCAGTAACCCTCAAAATGTATTTTATGGCGTCCCACAGGGGAGTATACTTGGCCCTACCCTCTTCCTTGTATACTTAAATAGTCTTTCTTTAAGCAAGTTGAATAATGCGGACATAATAAATTATGCCGATGACACTGTCATAATTTTTCATGATAAATCTTGGAGCAAGCTTCAGTACACCACAGAAAACGGTCTTCAAAGTGTGGCAAAATGGCTAAGTGAGAACTTATTAACCCTTAACGCCACCAAAACAAACTATATTTGTTTCCACAAAACTATAGTCTCAGCTCCGCCACCTGAAATTAATATTGTAGTTCATTCCTGCCTTTCAGTTTTTGGACATGTTCAATTACCTTGCAAATGTACCCAACTATCTAGAGTAAAGACTACTAAGTACCTTGGCATCATCATTGATGAAAAATTATCTTTTAAAGAGCATATCATCAAAACAACATCTAGAGTCCGTAAATTTATATACACCATGAAACTTCTCAGAGACGTCGCCCAAATTAGCCTCCTAAGGACAATTTATTTCTCCCTGTGTCAGTCTATACTATCGTACTGCATCCTAGCATGGGGTGGTGCGGCCACCTCTCACCTTATTGGTTTAGAAAGAGCTCAGAGGGCAGTCCTAAAAACAATGCTTAAACGACCCTTTCTTTACCCCACTATATCACTTTTCAATGAATCTCAGGTTCTCAGCGTCAGAAGACTATTTTTCCTTAAGGCTATCCTTGAATGTCATAATGAGTTAATACACATTCCGGACTTAGAACGTCTAGCTAAAAAAAGGGTATTCCTAGTCCCAATACCTCCAACTAAAACTTCATCTGCCCAACGTTTTAGTTCATTTCTAAAACCGTTTTTGTATAATAAATTCAATAAATCTAATCAAATCTTCGGTTTGAATTACTTTTACGCTAAAACTAAAATTACGGCAGAATTACTGAATTGGCCCTACCAAGTTACTGAAGATTTTATGAAAATTGATAAATAATAATTTTAATACTTATATAGATAATTATATTAGTTCCTAAACCTGAAATAATACTTGTTTTTTAACTACATGATTTTATAGCTTTCTTTTTATTTTATTTTTTTATTTTTTTATGTAATATTTTATTTTTTATTATTATTGTTTTCGTATCCCTTGAATGTACCGCAATCCATCTTTTATTATGTCAAAAAAAACACCACAAGACAGGCTCTGCCTAGTGTGGTGTGTTTTGCCTGTTCTGTACGTTATAATGTGTTCTTTGGAAATAAAAATTATTATTAAAAATTATTATTATTAATGTCGGAATAATTGCAATTTGTCGTTACAAAAATTCCTAGATCAGGTCGCAGGTATTGTGTCCAGTATAATGGCAATAGGCACACATCCTATTACATGAGACTTAAAATGGTAAGCGAAAAGTAAGTGTACATAGTACGCCTCTACCTCGCTTGGGGAATGTACGCGTGATGATATATTATTATCTCCCGTAGCACACAAGGTGAAAACTTTCCGAGTTAACCAAACTTTGTTTACAAAACGTTCCCATCACGCGAAACTATCATTATATCGGATATTATCGGCAATCCACAGCACACATTGAGCATTATATTATCCGAATCATTTCCGAAATTTAGCACCTCCCGCGAAACGATTCGATCGCATTGTAGAGGTTGTAATCGATTTTTTTCGCTTTTTAGTCGAGTAACGAGATAAGTTACTAATGGGCGTATCGATTTGGGAAAAAATAATGTTTAAAGGTTGTATTTGGGGTAATCTGGAACGGTGGAAATGGTTTTCGGCAGGGCGAAATGTCGTGAGGGAGCAGGACAATATAATTAGTTTAATGTATTAAAGGGCTACCGCGATCATCCACTTATCTACCGAGAGAGTGAGACTGATGCAATTACTAAATAAATAATAAGTGAGGGATATATTGAGCGCGCACTTGGAAATAAACGACGTATGTGCAAAAACAATTTTTTACAAAAATCTACACTATGTCATAAAAACTGCTTTATAAGAACTTTGCTAAAATTATTTTCTTTGTATTTAAGTAAATTCTATTGACTAGTTTTTAATTCTATTCTATTGACTGCCTCGTTGGTCTGGTGGCAAAGCGCATCGCTTTGTGATCACGAGGTCCTGGGTTCAAATTCTAGGTCGGACAAATGTAGTTTTTCTAACGAAAAATTCCCAGTATGAGTCCGGAGTCTGGAATTGTGCCCGGTATATGGCAATAGGCTCACCCCCTATTACATGGGACCTAACATCGTCGGCGAAGCGTGGGTGTACTCAGTACACCTCTGCCATCCCCTCTGGGGAATATGGGCGTGACGGTGTTTTTTTTTTAGTTTTTAATCGTTTCGCGTTGGAATTAGAAAATGTTAGCAATAGAGTTGACTTTAGATTTTTGTTCTATCGAGAAAATTTAATCACCAGATGCTAAAGTATAGATAAACAGTGATAGCCTAGTGGTTAGACCGTTGGACTGCAAAGTCAAAGGTCTCGGGTTCAAACCCAGGCACGCACCTCTGTCTTTTCGAAAGCATGTGCGTATTAAAAATTAATTATCACTTGCTTTAACGGTGAAGGAAAACATCGTGAGGAAACCTGCATGCCTAAGAGCTTCTCAAAGGTGTGTGAAGTTCGCCAACCCGCACTGGGCCAGCGTGGTGGACTATGGCCTAAACCCTCTCAGTTTGAGAGGAGGCCCGTGCCCAACAGTGGGACAGTTTCTTAACAGGGCTAATTATTATAAAGTATAGAGCCAAAAATTATATTTTTAATTATTAAGTCTTTGTCTTGACTGACTTGTTGGTTTAGTGTCAAATAATGTGCTTTGCGATCATGAGGTCTTGGGTTCAAATCATAGGTCGGACAAATGTAGGTATTTAATCGAAAAATTCCTAGTATCAGTTCCGAATCAGTGCTCGGTATATGGCGATAAGTTCACCTCCTATTACATGGGACCTAACATCGTCGGCAAAAGTGAGTGTACATAGTACATTTCTGCGACCCCCACTCAGTTAATATAGGCGTGACGGTGTTTATTAAGTCCCTATTTCATATACTTCTTGAATTGTATTAAGTACAATAACATGATCGTTTAATGCTTCGGTCTAATTCGTGATGGTGTTAAAAGATAAATAAAGAACCTCTCAGGAGTACCTCAGGGCTCTCACCTAGTACCTCTATTTTTTCTAATTTTTATAAATGACTTAGGAAGTAAAATTGATTCAGAGTACAAACTTTTTGCTGATGATTTAAAAATATATCGAACTATATATAGTGATTCTGATACTAATCAACTACAACTGAATATAAATAACTTATGTCGATGGTGTGAACAAAACAACATGTCATTAAATGAAAACAAATGTTACTTCATTAAATTTAGTAGGAAAACTATAACAAACCAAGCTTTTTACTCAGTTAATGACAACCCGCTCCAAGAAGTGGACACTATTAGAGACCTTGGTATCCTGATAGATAGTAGATTAAATTTTAGAAATCACTATGACCTAATTATAAGTAAGGCATCAAAATTGTCAGGGTTCATTGTCAGAGAAATGAAAATCTTTAAAGAACCGTTCCTAACTATTTTAATTTATAACAGCATTATACGAAGTATTCTAGAATTCTGTAGCACAGTGTGGAGTCCGTCATACCAGGTGCACTCCGATAGAATAGAGCGAGTCCAAAAAAGGTTCCTATATAACTTATGCTATTCAGACAACTAATGCCGTATTTTGAATTCCTATAACTCCAGACTGAGTCACTATAAAATGAAATCGTTGAGCGCACGTAGAAAATCTCTAGACGTTATGTTTCTGTTCAAGATAATTAATGGCTTAATAGATTCACCTGGGATTTTAGAGAAAGTGCATATTTGTATTCCGCGTACTGGCAGCCGCTTAATTAATCGGAAAACTTTTATTATGCCTCACAGTCGCACAAATATTGGTATTTTTTCGCCCATATCTCGTATGCTTTCGCTTGCCAACTCTATTCGCGGCGAAATGGATGTCTTTGCTGGTTCTGTAGCCTCAGTAAAGTCTAAAATCAGTGTCTTGATTTGTTCATAGCAGATTATAGTAGTTTACACTAGACCCACTTAATTTTTGTCTCGCTTAAAATATGCATGCTGGATTCACATCTAGTAGATGTCAATCAGACCTAATGTATTATACTCTGTAATATTGCATGAGAGATTGTACATCAGTTTTGTGAATTATAATAAAAAAAAAAAAAAAGAACTGTTTTTCTAGAGTGTACAATATCTGTCTTCAGAATCGTGAAATAGGGCCTCGGAGAATCTTTTTTTTGACATGGGCAGCTGTCATGGTTGGTAACTCAGCAGAATTTGTATTCAGCTGGGGAGTATGGAATTATTTCTTTGCTGTTCCGTTGTACAAAATGTTAAAAACACCGTCACCCCTATATTCCCCAAGGGAGGGTGGCAGAGGGGTACTGTGTTCACCAATTTTCCGTCGACGATGTTAGGTTAAGAACTGAGGGCGAATATATGAAGTTTACACACTTTGTGATATGTGGCAGGACAAATAATGTTATTAGATCGGATTTTCAGGACTAGCCTCGTTTTGTACTTCAGGATCGGTTAGGTTCGATTCAGGTTTGGTTCAGATTCGGTTCAGGTACGGTTCAGGTTTAGTTCAGATTCTACTCAGGATCGTTTCAGGTTAGGTTCAGGTTAGGTTCAAAATTGGTTCAGGTTTAGTTCAGGTACGGTTCAGGTTCGGTTCAGGTTCGGGTTAGGTTCGGTGGCAATAATAAAGTCTTGGGTTTGAATACTGGGTTCAGACAGAGATTTTCTTATTGAAAATGTTCTCTTTAGCAGTCTGGACTCTGGTATTACTGATGGGTAGGTATTATGGCAATAGACACGCCACCTATTAGTTCAGTTTCAGTTCAGGTTTGGTTCAGGTTCTATTCAGGTTCGGTACAGGTGGATTGGTTTTGGTTCAGTTTTGGTTCAGCTTCCGTTAAGATTCGCTTCAGATACGGTTCAGAATCGGTGCGGGTTCGGTTCAGGTTCGTTACAAATTCGGTTCACGTTCGGTTCATGTTCGGCACAGGTTTGGTTAAAGTTCGGTTCGTTTCGGTTTAGGTTCGGTTCAAATTCGGTTCAACTTTGGGCTAGGTTCGGGTTATGTTCAGGTTACGTTTACGTTACGTACGACTGCCTCGTAGGCGCATAGTGCGGTTGACAATCACGAAGTTTCGGGTTTGAATGCTGGGTCAAGACAAATCAATACACACAAATCAGACAAAGGGATTTTCCTATCGAAAAGTCTCTATAGCAGTCCGGAATTTGGAATTTTTGACAGGTAAGTATAATGGCAATAGGCGCATGGCAATAACAATAATACAAGGATCTTTTGACCCGCGGCCAAAATGAGGACTAACGCTGTCACCAAGTGGAATGTCACTTCTTGCCAGTTGTAGAGTTGCCGTTAGCTATGAAATTTACCCAAGTTCTATTTGTAATTAGTGACCGTGCGGACCCATCTGTAGAAATATTTCCCTGGAACTAGGAATATTTTACTAAATGATAACCCCAAATTTATACCAACACCATAACATTGTCAGGGATAATGTTATCCACGGGCCAAAAGATCCTTTTGGCAATGAACATTGGTACCTAAAAATATTGGAGGTATATGAATGAATGGACACAATACACCTCTGCTACTCCAGTTTGGAGAATATGAACTTGACGGTATTTATTTTTTACAAGGTTCTGTCACGGTTTAGGTGCAGTTCTGGTTCGGTTCAGATTCGTTTCAGATGCGGTTCAGGTGCGGTTCTGGTTCGGTTCAGGTACGGTTCAGGGGCGGTTCAGTTTCAGTTCAGGTTTGGTTCAGGTTCGGACACAGTATAACCTCTGCCACTGTGGTTTAGAGAATATAAGCTTGACGATATTTATTTTTTACAAGGTTCAGTTCAGTATCAGTTCACGTTTGGTTCAGTTTCGGTTGAGGTTTGGTTCAGCTTCGGTACTGGTTCGGTTCAATATTAGTTGAGTATTGGTTCCGTTTCGGTTCAGGTTCGGGCTAGGTTCAGTTTAGGCTTAGGTTAGGTACGACTGCCTCGTTGGCGCATAGTGCGGTTGACAATCACGAAGTCTTGGGTTTGAATACTGGGTCAGATGAAGTGGAATATAGGCATGACGGTGGTTATTTTTTTTACAAATTAGAACATACGATAAATGAACTGACTGAATGCCTCGTTGGTCTAGTTGTGTATGCACCATTAGACCAGCGAGGCAGTTGGCAATCACAAGGTACTTGGCTTGAATCCTAGGTTAGACAAAGAGATCCCAAAGCCTAGAATTTGTGCTGGGAAGGCATAATGGCAATAGGCAACCTACTTTAAGTACAGTCATACAAGGATCTTTTGGCCCGCGGCCAAAATCGGAACTAACTTTGTCATCAAGTAAAATGTCACTTCATGCCAGTCGTGAGTTTCTTTTGCTATTAAATGTACCCAAGTTCTTTTCTTAATTAGTAACCGTGCCGACCCACTTGTTAAAACAATAGTTGTAGTAATAAAATATATAACACCCTCAACAAAAAACTAAATATTGTAGGACTCAATAGGTATAAAACCAAAACTGTAGTCACAGAATGGCTTCTTGAGCAGGATTACCAAAAAACAGAAAATCTACTTGCATACATTGTATAACAAATAAAATAATATAACACGTACATTTAATATTTATAAGAGTCACACACAGGCACACATATCCACACGCATACATGCGCGCATGCACACACACACATGCACACACACACACACACACATACACACTTTCATTGATTTATTTTGCATCTTTTTATATATAAGCATATAATATTCTTTACTGGACTCTATTCCATTATAGTTATATAAAAAGCTCACACTTGTGCAGCGTCCACAGTATATTTTGGAGTGTACATGATATTTTATGATATGCTCGACTGAACGCTGTCCCCCAAAATACAGGCTATGTCCTAGTTTGGGAGCCAGTTTTTCGGTAACGTAATGTTAACATTCCATGTTCACTAATGCTAATAAATGTAACACCTCAAATGTAATGTTATATGAGTGTAATAAATGATTATTATTATTATGAAAGAAGGAAAATTTTACTCAATGATGACTTAACTGCACACCTCAACGGCCTTCAGCATAGAGACGGATTTTTGTAAAAATAAACACCTATATTCCCCAAGCGGGGGTGATAGGGGTGTACACCCACTTTTCGTCGACGATGTTAGGTCCTATGTTATAGAGGGCGCCTATTGCCATATACCGGGCACAATTAAAGACTCCGGGCTCATACTGGGAATTTTTCGTTAGAAAAACTACATTTGTCCGACCTAGGATTTGAACCTTAGACCTCGTGATCATAAAGCCATGCGCTTTGCCTTTGGACTGAACGAGGCAGTCAAAAATCACAAAATGTTCTAGGGACATATTATTTTAATTATCCATTTAAATGATTTAAATAGTTCCATTAAGTGGCTGCATACAAGCATCTTTTTAAAAGTGTCAAGAGGATTTTTTTTTTAAAAAATTTGGGACATGATACCGTCACGCCTATATTCCCCAGAGGGGGTGGCAGAGGTGTACTGAGTACACCAACGTTTCGCCGACGATGTTAGGTCTTATATAATAGGGGGTGAGCCTATTGCCATATACCGGGCACAAATTGGAACATAAATTACTACCGTAAACATAAACCGTCTAACTCCATATACGAATTTTGTGTTTGACAACACCCCCGGGGCGTGTAAACGCAAAAAACTATTGGTATACAAAAAACTTTCACCGATTTGTTATAAAAACCGTTAAACCGGTACCGATCTCTATCTCAGCAGCATTGGTTTTTTATTTATCGTTTCCGATTTTTGCTGGCAGGTCGTTAGGGTGCGATTTAAAAAATATTTTTTTGGTTGAGATACTATAGTTTACGAAACAACTTGAATGTGGAATGGTTTAATTAAACATTCTAGGATACTTCTTCCAAAATAACTTTTATTTATTCATTATGAGAGTGGAGGAAGCCAGAGTATAGATTTCCAACAGGTTTGCTATTATACTGGGTACACATGCCGCCGGAGTTACAATGTGCAATTCTCATCTGTAAAGGTGGGGCATCACTGAATCTCCTTACTGTGAATGCGGAGACTTGGTGCAGACTATCCAGCACATCGTGGAGGACTAGGTTTAGGTTAGGTTAAGGTTCGATTTGGGTTCGGTTCAGGTTGGAGTCAGGATCGGTTCAAGTTAGGTTCGGGTTAGGTTCAGTTTGGTACACATCCAGCCGGAGTCAAGTGCAATTATTATCTGCACAGATGGGGCACCACTGAACCTCCTTACTGTGACTGGCGACTCGATGCAGACTATCCAGCAAATCGTGGAGGACTGCCCCACTAGGAAATTCAGCGGCGGATTCGTGACCAGCTGACACCAGATGCTAAACAATGGATGCTCCAGTCTAACATAAAATATTGATCGAAGGCCGCATTTTTAAAAGAGCACCGCCATACGATGACGATGGTGTAGTTTCCGGGCTGCTATTCAATTTTTTGTTAAAAAATCTATTAATATTTTGTGCGCCCTAAGATTCGAACCCAGGGCCTCGTGATCACCAGCCGCACCTTGCATCACAAAACAAATGTACCTATGTATATGTACTTGTGTATGTAAAACAATTATTCTATCTATCTATCTATATCATCACGCCAGCTCCCTCGCGGGGTAGGCAGAGAGTACAGAGTTCCAACAGGTTCTTTCCTTACATACCTCTCTGGCTTCCTCCACTCTCATAGTTCGTCTCATACACACTCGCCGGTTACGGAGACTCTTGACTTGCCCTTCAGCTAAGACACGGTCTATTTGGTCATGGTAAGATAGTCTAGGTCTTCCCCGGCACCTACATCCTAAAACAATTATTATTTATAATAATGACACATTTTAAATCTATGTTGAATTTACAGTATAGTAAGTAATTGCTTGCAAATATTTCAATTCGGCTCTGTCTGCACTAGGTCAGTAAACTACAAATTTCGACGGACTTTATGACGCAGTGGTTAAGAGCTTAAGCCGGCGCCCACGGGGTCGATTCGCGCACGAAAAATCTTTGTGTGACCCACAATTATTTGTTTCGGTCTGGGTATTTGTGTAAAAGCACCCACGACACAAGAATAAATGCTAGTGTGGGGCTACGTTTATATTTTAATATTTAATTTTAGTATTGGTCATATATAATAAGGTACTCTGTGGTCGATGCGGTCGAAATCCGAGCTCTGCGAAAGATGTGTGGAGTCAAGCTGCCCGACCGTATTCGCAACAGCGTAGTAAGAAAACCTGTGAGTATGAAAGAAAGTATCGGTGTGAAGATGAGAAAAAGTATGCTCCGATGATTAGGACATGTAGAAAGAATGTCGGAATATAATGACAAAAAATAAAGAGTACATACCAACTTTTAAAGGGCAAGTCAAGAGTCATCTTAACCGGCGAGCGTGTATGAGATGAACTATGAGAGTTTAGGAAGCCAGAGAGGTCTGTAAAGGACGAACCTGTTAGAATTCAGGACACTGGCTACCCCGTAAGGGATGGCGTGATAATATAGATAGGTAGATAGATTCCCAGTAATTGTAGCCAAGTGTAAAATTTACATACATTTACAGACCAAACAGAAAGTCATTGCAGTGGACTTTGTTGTATAGATTTATCAGGAATATAATACTTAGAGTGTACTTGGATGCAGTTGGTATCGGACCGGTTGCACTGGAAAGCGATTGGGGAGGCCTACGTTCAGCAGTGGACGGGTATAGGCTGTGATGACACTATCCCACTGCTGGACAAACACCTTATCTCACAAACTGAGGCGAGAGAGATAAATAGGTAGGATAGGTTTTCACAGAATAAATAAAAATAAACACGGTCAAGCCTATATTCTCCAAGCGGGGGTGATAGGGGTGTACACCTACTTTTCGTTGACGATTTTAGGTCCTATGTTATAGGGGGCGAGCCTATTGACATATACCCGCCACAATTCCAGAGCCCGGACTCATACTGGGAAGTTTTCGTTAAAAAAACTACATTTGCCCGACCTAGGATTTGAACCTAGAACCTCGTGATTACAAAGCGATGCGCTTTGCCACTAGACCAACGAGGCAGTCATACTCACAGAAATTGTAAAAGTAACACATTAGAAATGAAATTGCGCACGATTTCATTTGACACCACTATTATCATTGTTGCTGTTCGCCACACGAACAGTTTGAAACAAATATTACCGCACACAGGATCAGACACCGACCTCGCCGGCGAGGTCGAAGGGTCCCTTGCCCGCCGGCCGGTGCAGAGCACCACGGCGGGACACCTAGTATTCGGCCTCTCTCATAGCGACTGCCCAAGCCCGAGCTAGTTGCCCCCTTGCTCTTGCCCGGGTCGAGCATAGTGGTTGCACGCTCGCGCTCTTGTGCAGTGAAGCTGTAAAGACCCCGCGGCCACCAGCGTAGATCATACACACACACACACGCTTGAAACAAATATACACAGTCTCACACACATTCACAATATTGCTAAAAAAGAAATCCGAATAAATGTCATCTACTAATATTATAAATTCGACAAAACAGATACACAATGCGACAGTGGAAGGATGTAGGTACTTGAGAAGACCTAGACTATCTTACCATGACCAAATAGACCGAGTCTTATCTAAAAGATAAGTCAAGAGTCGTTGTAACCGGCGAGCGTTTATGAGACGAACTGTTAAGAGTAGAGGAATCTAAAGGTATGTAAGGACAGAACCTGCTGGAACTGTACTCTCACGCGTGATGATATAAACAGATAAATTGGAAAGTAGCTCTGACTGTCTGTTTCGGTTTTATGCACAATCCGCTGAACAGATTATTAATCAAATTCGGCAAGGAAATAGATTTTATCCAGGGGAAGGAAACAGGCTACCTTTTGCTTTAAAAGAAACAAGCTTAAGGGTGTGAAATATACGCCTGAAAATAACGCAAATGAAGCTGCAGGTACAGTTAGTACTCTTATAATTATAATTAGAACTTTTGGATGTCTTTCCGCAGTTGGTAATGCAGTAAAACACTAATTTCAGATACTGTATCGTATACAATGGTCCACGCACTACTGAATCACGTAATGCGCATTTGAGATAATTTTTTCACATGTGTGGCTATAAGTACATACGGTTATGTGACTTCTCGTGTGTTATTATTACGATTTCAGTGGTCATATTCACGGAATAGGGAATATCAGTGTTTCTGTGGTTATGTGATCTTTCTGTGGTCAGTAATGTGGTCACACTTATACACGGTGTTATTTTAATCGTCGTGAAGCGAAAACGCAGATGATGTATCCAATACCTACTATTTATTGGTACTAAAAAAAAATAAAAAAGAATACCTCAATAAATAAAATCTTCATAATAATATGTACTATTTTATAATAATACGTCAGACGATTTAGAGGAGTCGTTAAGAACTTAAGTCACTCCGCCGATGTGTCTAATAGTAGCGGGTTCGATTCCCGTACGGGACAAATCTTTGTGTGATCCACAATTATTTGTACCGGTCTGGGTATGTGACTGTACTTGTGTATGTGAATTTTCATGATTGTAAACGCACCTACAACACATGAAAAAATCCAAGTGCGTGGCTACGTTTTTTACAAAAAAAAACGCGTCAGCTAACCGGTAAATACCTTCGGTGTTTTGGAATTTCACCCTAGATATAATATTTGGATAGTTCAATAGGTAGGTGTTACTAATTGGTAAGTTTTTGTTATTCTTTTTTTTTATCAGTGAACAGCAGTCATTGGACGACGATTAAATTTACACCGTGTATACTCCACTACGCGGACCCAGTGCGGATTGGTGGATAATATACGTATAAAAAAATAAATTGGTATAAAAAAAATTATACTTTTATTTTAAAGGAGAAAGATTTTGATTTGGATTCGTTCGTAGCGGTTCGTGCCGTGCAGACGTGTTGCTTTGCCTCCTCTGGGTGCTTGTTTTTCTGTGATTTTTCTGATTGGCTGTGCTTCTAATTTTCGATTCCTTGTCGCACTTGGGGAGTCCTTACCAGTAGTGTACGCCCTATAGGCGGAGCGAGAACGAGACGAAGAACTGTCGCTCGGTTGGATCCAGATTGATCGTGAGTCTAACAAAATCCTTTTTGCGTACTGGGGCGGATTTGATCCTGCGCACTTTGGCACCGATACCGGACGCTTAAACCGCTGAGCTACTACAGTGCTCTCGCGGCACGACAATTTAGACAGCTTATTCTAGCCCGCTTTATAACATAATCTTAAAAGCTTATTTACTCTACCTTTTGGAAATGCCTCGCACCGTTAGAACCCCACCCTCTGCTCTATCCAGTCCAATAATGGAAGTACAATCCGAACCGGATTTAACTGGACTCAACGAACCGGGTCCCGTAAATATAAACACACGGAAACGTATTCGGCTTGACGTCTCGCATCCTGACCGAGCCTACCAGCTTATCAGCCAACCAAACAGCTCGCAAGCTAACCAGTTCGAACAATTAAATGCAATGTTACTGTCTTGGAAAGCTGAACAGGATGTAGTTTTAAGTAAACTGGTATCGGATGTTGCCGAATTGAAGCGCCAAAACCAAGCAATTCAAAAATCCAATGCCGAAATAGAAAAATCAATTGATTTTATGAATAAGAGCTACGAGGACATGAAATGTCAACTTGAACGATACGAACTTGAGCGAAAAAGCCTACAGATAACTGTGCTAAATTTGGAAAAAAAAATTCAAGACCTGCAGCGGTCCACTCGTTCTTCAGCAATAGAAATAAGAAATGTCCAAGCTAGCGAGGGAGAATCAACGTCGGACCTTATTTCCACAGTTACCAGTATAGGAAAAGCTATTGAAATCGAAATAACACCAACTGATCTGAGAGATGTTTACCGCCTGCCAGGAAGAAATAGCAATAACTCGAATAGAAGCATTGTCGCGGAATTCACTACAGTGACCACCAAGACCAAGTTCCTATCCAATGTGAAAGCCTTTAATAAGAACCGCAAGCCACAAGAAAAACTAAATTCGGAGATCATTGGTCGGACTGGGAAACGCCAACCGGTGTATGTTGCGGAATACTTACCCCCCACAACAAGGAAGCTATTTTTCTTGGCGCGTAACTTTGCGAAGGAAAATAACTTCAAGTTCTGCTGGACGGCAAATGGCAATGTGTTTTTACGCAAAGATATTGGAATAAATCAAATTCTTATTCACTCGGAGGAATGCCTAACAAAATTAAAAACTAAACAATGACTATTAACTATAGGTAGCGTATCACCACATTGCCTTTGGCTGCCTTATTACTATTATTGTTATCATATTGCGATTTGTATATCATGTCCATTCCTAGTCATTTATAAAGATATTTTAAAAAGACGCATGATATCCACTAAGTTACAATCATTATCACACTTTCACAACTCTTACTTACCCAAAACACACAACACACACATAAACAGATGCAAAATACTCCTATTCCACACTACTTGCCTCACCCCATATATACGCAAATATCCTTACACACATCATCGCTTATATAATAAATCCAAAATTAAGTTCCTATTTAATTTCTGTTCATGGAAAAGTGATCTGACGTATGATAAAGTACGAATCATGTGCAAAAATACTCTTCCCAAATCCTGGTTGACATTTCAAATATCTCCCTCTAACTATTTTACAGATTGTTCGTCTTTTTGCGCTTTTTATATCCATTACAAATGGCTAATATAGATCTATTGCTGGACGAAATTGACTCGCTTAGTGTATCTAAATCGTTTAAATGTAAACCGGAAAACTGTTTGTCATACGTCGACAATCCATCTAGAGGACTCACAATACTCCACTTTAATATACGGAGTATTAATAAAAATTTTGATGAAATTCCTGTCTTCCTGCATTCAATTGGCTTTCAAACCGACATTCTCGTTTTAACTGAATGTTGGCTAAATAAAACATCACACCTTCCTGCGCTTGATGGGTACAATTCCTACTATACAAAAAACACGTATAACCAGAATGACGGATGCGCTATATACATCAAATCATCTATTAAATATAGTATAATAGAGCCACACTTTCTAGGCGCTAACTGCTTAATCTGTCATTTGGAAAATGAGTTGACAATCATCTCTCTTTATCGTTCCCCTTCAAACAAAAATATTGATGATTTTATTGTAAGTATGGATGCCACCTTGAATGCTTACTCTAATGCAGCCACCGTAATTGTAATTGGCGATATTAACATTGATATAAAGACAGGCAACTCTGATAATCGTTCCGATGAGTACCTATCATGTGCAGCTGCTCACGGTCTTCTCCCAGCTCATCTATTCCCTACTAGATTGTCAAATTGTTTAGACCACGCTCTCCTCAAAACTAATCTCCTTGCCACTACACTTGTCATAGAGACCTCGATAACTGACCATGAACCACTGTTATTGTTTCTTGAAACTAAAAAACACCTTAATTCTAATAAAACTAGATTAAAACGTATGACAGATTTTGCAGCTGTGAAAACCACTATTGAAAACACTGACTGGTCTCCTATACTTAACTTGAGAGATCCAAATGAGGCCACAAATGCTTTTATTAAAACTCTTTCTCACATCATCTCGCAACACTCACGACTGAAAAAAGTACCCAGGAAACAAAGGAACATAAAGCCCTGGATCACGCCTGGTCTCATTCGGTGCATTCGTCATCGCGATCGAATGCACGCTAAGTTAAAAAAAAGTGGTGGCAACGAAATATTGAGAATATCGTATATCCGTTATCGCAACTTCTGCAATAATCTACTTCGCAGGCTGAAACATGATTATGAAAGGCAGGAATTTCTCAAAGCTAAAAATAATACGAAAGCCACATGGGAAATTATCACAACCATATCTGATTTACATACTCAACGTTCCCCCCCTACTGAACTTTTTAATCCTTCTGACTCTCCTAAATCTTCCCTGAATAAAATAAACTCTTTTTTTGCTAATATTGGAAATAAATTAGCTTCTAAATTTACATCATTTTCGGACTCTTTAACATGTCCAACCTCTAACCAACCAGGCTCTATGGTCCTCTTGGAAACCACCGACAAAGATATTGAAACTATTATAATGAGCCTTAAATCAGAATGTGCCATCGGATGGGATGGAATATCCACCTCAATCATCAAGAATACACGACGAGTCCTTATACCAGTGATCACACATATTTGCAACATCTCAATTACAACTGGTGTTTTTCCTCTGGCTTTTAAAAAAGCCTTAATACACCCTATTTATAAGGCGGGGTCCAAAGGTGACGTCAATAATTATAGACCTATCTCCGTCCTAACTACCATGTCTAAGATCCTTGAACGTATTCTAAATAAAAACCTTATTAGCTTCCTAAACTATAGTAACATTATCTCAAACAATCAATTTGGTTTTAGGGCCGGGATTGGTACTGAAGACGCTGTCTTAGCTTTAACCGAACATGTCGCCAAAACACTCGACGCGGAACAGAAATGCTTAGGAATCTTCCTCGATCTATCTAAAGCTTTTGACACTGTCTCTGTGCCGATCTTACTGGGCAAAATGGATCGCATCGGAATAAGAGGTCTACCTTTCCAGATTTTCTCCGACTATCTCAAAGATCGCAGCCAAGCCGTTATAGTAGATAACATTGTAAGTGACGATCTGCCCATTACGTACGGAGTGCCCCAAGGAAGTATTCTTGGGCCAACATTATTTCTTATTTATATAAATAATCTCTGCAATCTATCTATTCCACATTGTAACATTTATACTTACGCCGATGACACAGCGCTATTAATTCACGGAGGGACCTGGATTGAAACATACCAAACTGCTAATTTAGCACTGACTGAAGTGAGTAAATGGCTTGCCCATAACCTCCTTACGCTAAATATAGCAAAATCCGTTTCTGTTCCTTTTAGTCTTAGAGCCAACCAAATTCCTCCAGATACGCTCATCTTAAAGGCCCATACATGTCCTTCCACGGGACAATGTGATTGTCAGACGATTAAAAGAACCCCCTGTGCCAAATATCTGGGTATCAATATCGATCAAAATCTGAACTGGCATGTGCACATTAATTTACTATCCAGCCGTATTCGCAAGATCATTTATATTATTAGGAGATTGCGGAAATCGGCGGATCGAAAAACCCTGGAACTAGTATATTCCTCCCTGTGCCAGTCCCTGCTGTCATACTGCCTTCCAGTCTGGGGTGGAGCTAATAAATGCGATCTCCTCCGTCTTGAACGAGCTCAGAGAGCGGTTCTAAAGGTTATATATCGTAAGCCCTTGAGATATCCTACTAGACAACTATATGCCGATTGCGATTTCCTCACAGTTAGACAACTTTACATATACCTGACAGTACTCCGAAAGCACTCGTCTCGTCCACGCTCCCAACCAAATATTAGAATTAAACACAGAGTTTTTCACATAGAGTCTCACCGTACTAAATTTGCTGAACGTCATTTCTTTATTTCTAGTGCGAAATTGTACAACACCGTTAATAAACAGGTTTCTTTAAATATACTAAATAAATATAACTGTAAAGGTAAACTCAAAGCCCACCTAAAACTACTTACCTACGAGATGACGGAAAAGCTCATGCTAGGGATTGTAAATTATAACACCACCTAAACAACTCTTATAGTTTTCCATGCACATTTTCCGACACTAAGAAATGCACGCACGCACACTCACACATACACACACACACACTCACACACAGACACACGCATGCACACACACTTTTTGGTTTTGCTTTTGTTTTGTTTCGATCAACTTTCATATTGTAAGTAAATGTCACCCATTTTATAATTTATATATCTACCTACCCATTGCAACTCACACTATGTATCATTGGATCAATTTATAACAATAGGCACATTGTTACGAATGAACACTGCTCCCTAAGACACAGGTATATAAACCTAGTTTAGGGGGCAGGGTACTCACTGTTATTTGCTTTAGCCTATGTTCATTTTTATTGTGCTTCATTACAAATGTATTAATGTAGGTTAAAAATGTTTGCAAGCAATAAATCTTTATTATTATTATTATTATTATTTGTTCCTTTGTAATCTTTAAATAGAAACTACTGAACTGATTTTAGTAATTCTTTCACCATTTCAAAGCTACATTCTCCAGAAGTAACATAGACCTTCTAGGTGGCGTTGTTGTCGACGGCGAAGCCGCAGAAAACTGCTAGTCACGAATAAAATACATCCCGATGTCTAATTAAACCTGAGAGGACAGTCTTTACGATCGATTTACGAGACCCGCCCTTTCCAAGTAGTTAATTAAACGAAGATTGATTTCCTAAGAAACTTTATTGGGTCGTGTTCAAGACGCTACGATTAGGAGCACCGGGTAATCGACTAGGCCGATTTTTGTATCGATTTTCAATAACGATTATTTGAAAAGCTAAGGGGATTGAGTTGGCTAAATGCTCTAAGTTGGGACGAGAAATAACTATAATCGTGTTCAAAAATCCACGGACTACTTGACAGGTGAAAATGTCAAAACAAAAAATGTTGCCAGGTTATGACTTCTAGTTGCAGGATTAACAACTAAAAAATCTGTATAAATTCTGGACATTTCCTACTAATTTTATAAACTAGTTTCTGCCCACGACTTCGTCCACGTTGAATATTGACAGAAACCATCATTCTTCCGGAATAAAAAATATCTTATGTGTTAGTTCAGGAATTAAACTATCTATGTGCTAAATTTGATGCCAATCCGTGTAGCCGTTTTTGTGTGATTGAGTAACTAACATCTAAACATACAACGTGATGATTCCAGATTCTGGTAGTACTGAATCTGGAATTGTTTCCGATAATGTATGGATACTGACATTTTTTCCTCGATTGCAAACCCCTAACAGCACGCTTATCATACACCACCATGCAGTCGGCCTAACTAGAAAACAACAAACTATGTATATATAAATGTATTAAAAGCATAACATAAATCTTTGGTAACTTGAGTTAGCTCTCTAATTACAGCACTATAGAGCTTAAAATATTCTGTATTTGCTTTTCATAGTTATATCCCTGTTCCATTTGGACGTTATGTCAGTTTTACTATCACGCAATTCGTAATCGAAACTCAATTCGCACGTAAATCGACTAAAAACTTTCATTTGGACTCTTCAACTAATTCTTATCGATTCGCTGAACCGATAAATCGAATTATCGATGTTAAGTGCAGATAATATCTGTTGGAGTTTCTTATTATTTCTTTTGCTCAGTCAGTCGGTAATTTATAATAACTTCTTTAAAAGAGATTGATTTCGAGTTGGGGGATTCAAGTTCTTGTCATCTTTTTTCTAAGAAAATAAATATCGACATGCATATATTCCTCAAGCGAGGGTGGTAGCAGAGTCTTGTGTACATCTACTTATCGCTGATCATGTTAAGTCTCAATGTCATTGGGGGTGAGCTTATTGTTTTTATATAAAGCATAATTATGTACTCCGGACTAATAGATCGTAAGCCATCTCACACCGTTAGTGGTGTGGGAACTCAGCGGCGGGGCTTTGAGCCCCGAAGTATCTATCGCCTATCATGTTCTTGGCCGAAGTATTTATCGCCAGTCATGAATATGACCTGGGCCTTGGATGGACTCGGTGTCCATGGTAAATGAAATCGTGTAGATCCAGCGGCGGGGGCCATCAGTGGCAGTTCAAGCCATCTCCGCGGTCAACCCTACCGGGTGAGATCATAGGTGGACCTAAGGAATGAATTACACAATGACATAAAAAAAATATAATAACTTAATTGCTAATGACAAGCCTCCACCAATTTGTAACAAATTAATTAACTGATTAACTAAGCACCTTTGATCGCGAGATAAATAAAAGTATCTTTTAATTCAGACAAAAGCAATACACCAGAGTACAAAACCTAAACCAAAAAAGGAAAAAGTTAAACAAATTAAAAGAAGGAAAAACAAAAAGGAAAAACAAGACCAACAATGAATAATAGCTATTTTTAATCTTAAACGGCGATTAACTGGTGATTAATTAGAAAAAAAGAAATCCTTGGTTAATTCCTTTTTCATTAAGTTGTCGCTAGTGCAAAACAAATCTATATCCAGTTTTAACGACTATTTAATAAAGCTGTCAGTACTTCGTAATAAAAAAATATAGTAGTATTCAACACTTGGCTCGCTTATTAAAGTTTTTCTCGCAAGTATTAAGTGACATGTGAGTTCTGCTTATATTTTTTCCATGAATTGGCTACAATATCGTTTTTCATTTCTATCTATCTATCTATCTATAACCTCACGCCAGATCCCTTGCGGGGTAGGCAGAGAGTACAGAGTTCCAACAGGTTCTTTCATTTATTTTCTAATTTTCTGTTTTGGCCATAAAATATATTTTATTTATGTGCTACAACGACTCATTTGCTTAAATAAACTAGTCTATTATTTATAAACCTTATAATTGTAAAAATAACAAGAGCAGATTTAAATATCAAATTAGATATAGGTATATATATCCTGCCTACCCCGCAAAGGAGGTGGCGTGATGATATAGATAGATAGATATAGGTAATTAAAGTTACCAACTAATTAACAAGAAAGACACCTGAAATAATTCTCTCAATCAATCAATCAATCAGCCTATCGTAGTCCACTGCTGGACATAGGCCTCTCCTAACACGCGCCATTGCACACGGTCCCCCGCCTTCCGCATCCAGTCCGTCCCAGCGACCTTCTTGAGGTCGTCGGTCCATCTAGCTGGGGGCCGTCCTACCTTACGCTTACCAAGTCGCGGTCTCCACTCTAGGACACGCTTGCTCCATCGGCCGTCGGTCCTTCTGCAGATGTGACCAGCCCATTGCCACTTTAGCTTACTGAGTCTGCGAGCTATGTCGGTAACTTTGGTTCTTTGTCGGATTACCTCGTTACGAATTTTATCCTTCAAAGAGACGCCGATCATAGCTCGCTCCATAGCCCGCTGTGCGACTTTGAGTTTGTGGACTAGTCCCACTGTGAGTGTCCACGTCTCGGCCCCGTAAGTCATAACAGGTAGAACGCATTGGTTAAAGACTTTAGTCTTCAGGCATTGCGGTATAGGCGAAGCGAAAACGTGACGTAGTAATAATAATTCTCTGAAACAAACTAATTTTGTGGGGAATTTGAGGGGAATCGGAACGTTGTTTTCCTCATATTTGGGGAATTTAACCTACATTTTCGGAGAATTCGAAGCATTGGCGTTGGTAATCCCGGGGAGACGCCAGACAGCGCAGCCCCGCTCAGCGCAACGGCAAACGTCACGACTGAACGTAGCCAAGCGCTTACGTCGCGTTGCGAAGGCTATTTAACCAAACCTGTGTGTGGTATACGTGGTATTGATGTCGTAAAGCTATTTGTAGCTACTCTGTCTATGTTATTAATGCTAAGAATTTACTTGGAAAAACTAAAAATACATGCTATCATTTCAAAAAATAAATTCATCACTTTAACTAGAAGTCGATAGAGTTAGTCAATTATCTTGATTTAACCGCGTCCCATCCTTACTTTTTATAAAAAGTTTAATATGAATTAAACGAGCTTTGAGATTAAGTAATATTTTAATATAAGTTTATTGTTGATGATGATGTGCGGAGTGAAGCTGACCGACCGCATTAGCAACAGCGTAGTGAGAAAGCGAGTAGGTATAAAAGATAGTATCGGTGTAAAAATGAGAAAGGGCATGCTCCGTTGGTTCGGGCATATAGACCAGAGGAAAGAATGACAAAACAGATATACAATGTGAAAGTGGAAGGATGCAGGTACCGGGGAAGACCTAGACTATCTTACCACGACCAAATAAACCAAGTCTTATCTGAAGGAAAGTTCAGAGTCTCCGTAACCGGCGAGCGTGTATGAGACGAACTATGAGAGTCGAGGAAGCCAGAGAGGTATGTAAGGAAAGAACCTGTTGGAACTCTGTACTCTCTGCCTACCCCGCAAGGGATCTGGCGTTATGTTATAGATAGATAGATAGATAGATAGTTTATTGTACAGTGTATTAAATAAAACTACGGCTGTCGGTCGACTAGAAATAGACGAGCAAAACTTCAATTAAAAAAAATATAACAACACCCGGTGAAAATGTGTTATGTTTATTCATTTAATTGCCTGACAAATTTCTGTTTATAAGGTATGTGCTTATGTAAAATGTTTGAGTTACTATTCATAAGTACTTTAGCAATTTTATCTTGCAAAAAATAAAAAATTAAATAATCTATTGTCTGTGTATAGTCATGGTACCTTGTGATTAAAATAGTAAAACTCAGGCCACTAATTCATAAGGAAGTAAGCGCTTTCGTTCATAGGTTAAGTCAGTTTAACAGGGTACTTATAATTAGTTGTGAATTAAAACAATAGACCAAAATAACTCGACTAAAGTTGATAGATTTAGTCGATTATCTCAACTTAATCGCGGCTTATCCCTACTGTGTACCGAGTTAATTTAATACGTAGCATGGTCTCAGAGATAAGTCGTCTTGGTGACTGATTACTTATATTTCGCCTCATAAAATGTAACTGGGCTTTCTATCTCAACCGCCATACTGTTTATCCCAAGATTATAAAGGTTCTCAACGTGATGTAATTACCAGTTACTTCGTGACTTAATTTTGGAAATAATTTCGCTATTGTGTAAACATAGACATATAGTAACGATTATAAATCACAAGCGTTCGTTCAACAGTCGCTTTTTTCACAATAAACGATACAAAAAACGTATTACACTGTAAAAGTCGGTAAGCCTATTGACTGGGATAGTGAAAATTAGACTGCTATTTTCTAAGAAAATTTTGATTGAAAGTAAAGCCTGTTTAAGAGAGTTCTTTAAGTTAGTAGACAAAAAACGTTGAATAAACTGGAAATAGCTGCTTTCAAATGGACGCTCTTTAATTAAATAAATACATAAAAATAACTCGAATAAAATTAACAAGATTTAGTCGATTATGATGGCCCCTACTGTGTACCGAGTTTATTTAATACGTAGCATGGTTTCAGAGATAAGTTGTCTTGGTGACTGAATACTTATATTTCGCCTTATAAAATGTACCTTGGGCTTCTATTTCAACCGCCATACTGATTGTCCTGGGATTATGGCTGTTCTGATCATGATGTGATTTCCATTTATTTTGTGACTTAATTCTGCTATTAGCTATCTGCTAATTTTGGAAATAATTCCACTTTATCGTAAACATAGGCATATGTTTACGCTAAAAGTAACGATAATAAATCACAACGTTTATTTAAAAGTCGCTATTTTCACACTAAACGTTACAAAGAAACTTATTAAACTGTCTAAGTCATTAAGTCTATTGAGTGGAATCGTGAAAATGAGCCTGATATTTCCTAAGAAAATAAATACTTTTGATTGAAAGTAAGGCCCGTTTATGAGAGTTTTTCAACTTATTAGAGAAAAAACGTTGAATAAACTGGAAATCGCTGCTTTGAAATGGAAGCTCTTTAACTAAATAAATAGTCAAAAATAATTCGACTAAAATTAATTACATTAAGTCGATTATGACGGCTGAATCGCGGCCCATCACTATTGTGTACAAAATTAATTTAATACGTAGCATGGATTTAGTGGTAAGTCGTCTTGGTGACTGATTACTAATATTTCGCCTTATAAAATGTAACTGGGGCTTCTATCTTAACCGCCATATTGTTTCAGATTATGAAGGTTCTCAACGTGATGTGATTTCCAGTAACTTCGTGATTGAATTTCTAAAATAATTCCGCTATCGTTTATATATAGACATGTGATACGTAACTTTAGTTAATTACTTACGTCTATTCAAAAGGCGCTTTTTAACTAAGCTTACACTAAGCTCTACATAAAAACTTATTAAACTGTAAAAGTCACTAAGTCTTTTGACTGGGATAGTGAAAATGAGAATAATATTTTCTAAGAAAATACGTACTTTTGATTGAAAATAAAGCCCGTGTAAGAGAGTAGTTACGGTTAGTATAAAAACATCTTTTAATAAAGTGGAAATAAACACCTTTGATCAGATGGTCCACATTAAATAAATAGACCAAAATAGCTCTTCTACATTCAACTAGAAATAGCGCCTATAGAAAGCACTTTCCTCAAATAAATTAATACATCATAAATTACTTGACTAAAGTGGACTGATTTAGTCGATTATCTCTTTTGAACCGCGCTCCATCCCTACTGTGTACAGAATTAATTTAATACGTAGCATGGTTTCAGAGATAAGTCGTCTTGGTGACTGATTACTTATATTCCGCCTTATAAAATGTAACTGGGGCTTCTATCTCACCCGCCATACTGTTTGTCCTGAGATTATGAAGGTTCTCAACGTGATGTGTTTTCCAGTTATTTCGTGACTGAATTTCTAAAATCATTCCGCTATTACATGACATCTAAAACCGTCAGCTGAAAATGGGTGTACCCAGTACACCCCGGCCACCTCTGTTTACCCTTCTTACTTATAACATTCTGTATTATGATCGGCGATATATGGGTGTATATAGTACACCTCTGCCACCCCCACTTGTTAAATATAGGCGTGACGGTATTTATTTTATTATGTCTAACATTAAGTAAACATATGCATGTGAGTAGTAACTTTTTAAATAGCTTCTTATCTATCTATAACATCACGCCAGATCCCTTGCGGGGTAGGCAGAGAGTACAGAGTTCCAATAGGTTCTTCCCTTACATACCTCTCTGGCTTCCTCCACTCTCATAGTTCAACTCATACACTCTTTCGCCGGTTACGGTGTCTCTTGACACGACACGACAAGATAAGACACGGTCTTTTGGTCATAGTTTCTCCATTGGAAAAAAAATTTTTTGAATGGATAAGTACCACGGGTAAATTGAGCTTCCCGTGTTACTATTGGGCCTGTCGGTAGTACTACGGCAAGAATTATTGCCCGTGTTACTACTGGTATTAAAAGCTAGGTAGGGGCTAGGTAGTACCACGAGCAACAAACGAAAAATAGGAACTGTTGGTCGTTGATCGATTTTTGAGGAGGCTTCGACCTTTGCTTGACAGTGGGGTACAGTATAGGCTTATAGAAAGAAAGAAAGAAAAGTATATTTATTAGTCCAGCTAATAGCAGTACACTACAGAATATAAGATCTAACAATAACACAAAAAAAATACAAAATTACAAATAGGTATTATAATATGCCATTCGCTTCTATCACGTTATTTCGGGACTGAATCTTATGTCAGGACTGTTCATATCAACTTAGTGCCGCCCTTCAGAAAAAATATTTCGTTATTTATGTCCATACTGTCATAGACTAGATAATTTTTGCGTTTTTAAGAAAAAAGTGTTAGATTAGAAATTAGCAATTTTAAAAGTCGTTTCTCATTTGACAGTTTTAGTAGATCATACACCGTTTCCATAAGACTTCTCTTACTAAAAAACCGTTTTATCAGTCAGCAATGAGTCAGTGATAGCCTGTTGGTTTGACCATTGGACTGCAAAGTCAGAGGTCTCGAGTTGGAACCCAGGCACGCACCTCCGTCTTATGGAAAGCATGTGCGTTTTTTAAAATAATAACTATCTCTTGCTTAAACGGTGAAGGAAAACATTGTGAGTAAACCTGCATGCCTAAGAGTTTCTCGAAGGTGTGTGATGTTCGCCAAGCCGCACTGGGCCAGCGTGGTAGACTATGGCCTTAAACTCGCTCAGTTTGAGAGGAGGCCCGTGCCCAACGGTGGGACAGTTTTTTCATTATTATGAAATATTATATCAATCTCACTGTAGGCCAAGTTTTTTTTTTAGAGAACGTAGCCCCAATCGTGGAATAATTCCTGTGTCGTGGGTGCGTTTACAAACAGGAAATTAACGTGCACAAGCATCCAGACGAAACGTAATTTCTGTGGGACACACAATGACTTTTCACGTCATCATCTCAGCCTATACTTGTCCACTGCTGAACATAGGCCTCCCCAATCGCTTTCCAGCGTAACCGGTCCGATGCCACCTGCATCCAACGACATCCTGCGATTTTCACAAGATCGTCGGTCCATCTGGCAGGTGGTCGTCCCACGCTGCGCTTGCCAATACGTGGTCTCCACTCTAGAATCTTTCTGCCCCAACGCCCGTCCGATCTTCGCGCTATGTGGCCCGCCCATTTCCACTTCAGCTTGCTAATTTTAAGGGCTATGTCGGTGACCTTGGTTCTTCTACGAATCTCCTCATTCCTGATTCGATCACGTAGAGAAGCGCCTAGCATAGCTCTCTCCATAGCCCGCTGAGCAACTCTGAGTTTTTTTATGAGACCTATAGTAAGAGACCACGTCTCTGATCCATATATCATCACTGGTAACACACATAAACTAAAAACTTTAGTCTTTAGGCACTGAGGTATTTTGGATGAGAAGATGTTGCGCAGTTTCCCGAACGCTGCCCAGCCGAGTTGGATTCGTCGATTGACCTCTCTCTCAAAGTTGGACCTACCTAACCGGACTACCTGTCCTAGGTAAATGTATTCGTCGACAACTTCAAGAGTAGAGTTCCCAACGGTGAGTGCGGTGGGTACGACATGGACGTTACACATTATTTTCGTTTTGTCCATGTTCATTTTAAGACCCACTTGTTGAGATAGTCTGTTGAGGTCGCCGAGCATTCGTCCTAGATCTTCCAGCGACTCCGCCACGACCACAATGTCGTCGGCAAATCGAAGGTGAGTGATGTATTCGCCATTGATGTTGATGCCAAGTCCTTGCCATTCCAAGAGCTTGAAGGCGTGATCTAAGGTGGCCGTAAACAGTTTCGGAGAAATGACGTCTCCCTGCCTTACTCCTCTTTTTATGGGGATCGCCTTCGTGCACTGCCCCTGTACTCGGACTGACATGGTGGCGTTATTATACAAGCACTTCAACACTTCGATGTACCGATAGTCAATGCGGCATCGCTGGAGAGATCTAAGAACCGCCCAAGTCTCGATCGAATCGAAGGCTTTCTCATAGTCCACAAACGCATAGTGGCCGATTATACTCCTCGGTCTTCTGTATAATCTGCCGCAGCGTATGTATGTGGTCTATGGTACTAAAACCTTTCCGGAAACCGGCTTGTTCGGGAGGCTGGAAGTCATCAAGCCTGTGTTTGAGACGATTCGTGATGACTCTCGAAAACAACTTATAAACATGGCTCAGCAGTGTGATGGGCCTATAATTCTTCAGTAAAGTGTTATCACCTTTCTTGAAAAAGAGTACCACCACACCCCTGTTCCACGCTTCCGGCGTTTTTCCTTCGAGCAAGACGGAATTAAACAGCCTCTGAAGGACTTTAAGTACCGGCGATCCGCCCGCTTTCAGAAGCTCTGCGGTAATTCCGTCTTCACCCGGCGCTTTGTTGTTTTTAAGTTGTTTGAGAGCCATCCTAATCTCGTACAGGCTGATGTCCGGGATATCTTCAGTGTAGTGTCGGGTTAGCTTGGCTCTTGGGTCTTTTACCAAGTCAACAACAGGTTCAGCTACTGAGGTATACAACTGCCCATAGAACCTCTCTATCTCCCTGAGCACCTCTGACCTATTCGACGTTACGTTTCCGTCCTCCGTCTTCTGCTTCGTCAACTGGCTTTGCCCAATACACGCGTCTCTTGCGAACACTTTGGAGCCCTTGTTCTGCTCTATGGTCTCCTCAATACGTCTTGTATTGAAGGACCGTAAATCGTGTCGCAAGGACTTCAATATCTGTCCATTGAGCTGCCTATAGGACTTAGCATCATCGGAGGTTTGGAGTGTCATGGTACGTCGCTCAGCCATAAGGTTTCGGGTGTAGTCAGATAGCTTTTGAGGCCTATTTTTACGGTGGGGCTTAAAATGCTTAGACCCGACCGTATGGACAGTCTCTACCAACCTATTGTTGATTTCGTCCACTGATGCGCTGCTGTCTAGCAATTCGAAGCGGTTTGACAATTCGAGTTGAAAGTTCTCGGGGTTTTGGATATGTGCATTAGAAGGTCGGAGCGTAGACTTCATCAGACGCGATCTTTCCATTTTGACATTAATATTTAATGTGCCTCTGACCATTCGGTGATCACTGCCGGTTTTTACCCTGTGAATCACGGAGACATCATTAAATATTTGTCGCTTGGTGCTCATGATGAAGTCTATCTCATTTTTTGTGAAACCATCAGGGCTCATCCAGGTCCATTTCCTATGAGACGGTTTCTGGAAGAAAGAGTTCATCATAAAGACTCCCTCCTTCTCCAGAAATTCGGCCAGCCTCTGACCCCTGGGGTTGCGCTGCCCATATCCAAATTGCCCCACTCTCAACTCATCATCGCCCCGTTTGCCCAGTCGCGCATTGAAGTCACCCATAACTACTGTAAAGTGTGCTTTGGAAGTCTGTATGGCTCTACTAATGTCCTCATACATAACTTCGACCTCATCATCTGAGTATGCCGAGGTCGGTGCGTAGACCTGTATGACCTTCAGCAAATATCTTTTGGATATTCTGAGTATCAGGTACGCTACCCTGCTCGACGCACTAGTGATGGACACAACGTTGTTTATGAGTGACTTGTGGACGATAAATCCGACACCACCTTGGGACTGCTGTTCGCCCTCCCGGTAGTAAAACAAGTTGCCGGATTTTAAGGTTATCGTGTCCTCGCCCTCTCTTCGGACCTCCGATAAACCAACAATACTCCACCGCAACTTGTTTAACTCTTCTTCCAGCTCAACTAGCTTCTCATCTGTCCTCAATGTGCGTGCGTTGTATGTCACCAGGGCCAATTTTCGGTTTTGGTGGTAGCCGAATCTCTGCCGGAGATTCTTAGCACCCCTTGTCCTGTCGTTACCATGGCTGCTACCGTGGCCAGGACAAACAGGACCGCCGGGGACTAGGGGCCTGGTTTTCTTGCTTTCTTCCATTATATTGATTGGGGGTGTTTGCCATACTCGCCACGCTTGGCAGGCGGGTTGGCGAGCGCAGTTTTTGGTTGTAGAAGTGTTAAGGGAACGCTGCTGCCCATTCCCTAGTTTTCCCTTAGTCGCCTTGTACGACACCCGATGGGATGAGATGGGTTGGTCCTATTCTAAGCCGGGCACCACGCGGCCACTTTTCACGTGTGGGAATCGAATTCCCGAATATTGATATAAGACATTGAGTTTCTCTAACTAATCGATATAAAAAAGCTGAAGCTGAAGAAGCTGAAGTTAAGCAAATAGAAACGTCAATTTTAGGCCTACACATTGACAACAAGTTAAGATGGAAACCACAAATAGAGCATGTTTGCAAAAGATTGCATAAATGTGCATACGCATTGTACAATCTGTCAAAAATTGTAAATAGAGAAGCAGTACTTGTTCTTGCTCTACTTAAGGTATGGTATTATATTTTGGGGTAACGCAACCAATAGAGAAGCAGTGTTTAAAGCACAGAAGCGGTGTGTGAGGGCAAGTTGTGGTTTGAAAATGACAGATAGTTGTGTACCCTTCTTTCAACGATTAAAAATTCTAACAATGTCATCACTATATATATTGGAAATAGCAATTTTCGTAAAACAGAACCTAAAATTAATTAACAATATAGCAGATGTGAGAAAACTACCAATTAGAAAGCAATATGAATACCAAATCACAAATAAAGCTGGTTGTAAAAGTGCAGCTGCCAGAAAAAGCGTATTATTAGGTATGGCCATCCACATATTTAATAAGGTTCCGAATGAATTCAAAACCTTACACATAAAGGAATTCAAATCTAAATTGTCAATGTTCTTAGTAGAAAAATGTTATTATAGCATAAGTGACTTCTTAAATGACCGTGACATTTAAACGGTGTTTGAGTTACATATACAATGACTTGTTACAGTATGACATGTGGTATAATTTGCTGTTGTTGACATAATATTTCTTAATTGACAGTTATTGTTACAGGTTATTTTTGATGTCTTTCTGTTATTATTTTATTATTTTCATGTTCTTTTTAAGCAAGTATTAATTTCATTTTATTATTACAATGCATTTCCGTATACCCTTAGCATGCACTTTGTATACTTGTGTTACTTAATTATCTTTAACCGAATAATGTTTCAATTTTATTATTAACATGAACCTTTGTATACCCTTAGGGTGAAACATAGTGAGACTGTTCATAGTATTAGGATCTAATTCCATACCTATGTTATGACAAATAAATAATTCATTCATTCATTCATAAGAAAGATTAGGTCACCTATTCCACCGCGAAAACACAGTGCGGTTTGGCAGTGGCATGTTTGTGGTCATTAAGGACAGCTGATGCTGCATTTGTACTCTGTACTCTCTGCCTAACCCGCAAGGGATCTGCCGTGATGATATAGATAGATAGATAGATGGACAGCTGCTCCTGGAACTTATTAAGTTGGCTTCCAGCTTGACTTAGCGATTCCATATTCAGTAGCAGCCGGGACTAACGCATAAGTATGCCTTCCGACGTATCGGAACAATCGAAAATGGAAATTCCATGAACTGACACCCATCTCACACAGACCTAACCAAACGTTGCTTAACTTATTCATTGCTAATAACATGCCTTCTGAAGCACGGAGACGCTCGAATATGGAAATGCTAAAACGGTCACCCATCTCAGACTGACCTTACCAAACGTTGCCTAACTTAGGTGATCGCTAAGGAAACAGCAGTCTTACAGCGCGCCGCATATTAAATATAAAAAAAACATAAGGTACTTAATATTATTGTTATGTCTTAATCCGTAATCAAACTTAGCAGATTTCAAGTAACTTAACACTAATTACAAACTCAACGGTTTAATTTACTAATTAATCCAAAGTTTATTGTTAAATTTGGAGTAAGTTGCTGTCAAGAATAATTCCGGATATCGATATTGTGAATAAATATGATTAGACACAGGATGGACTAGGCAGGGCCCACATAAAGTGGGTCGACGACCTGGTCAAGGTCTGGTAAAAGCTGGATGCGTGGTCAAAGCTGGCGCCGTGACGATTTTGGGGAGGGTTTTGTCCTGCATTGGACGTCTTTCGACTAATGGTATGATATATCAGGTGTAATGTATGTCACACAAGACCTCAAACACCTCAAATAGATTATTGCTTTACGAATTCAATACCAAAACCAGGTTTAAAGTTTTTTACCCATTTTATTGCCCACCAGCAGTTTCTCGCGACTTCGTACCCGGTCGACAGCAGCGCCACCTACCCGGTCTATGTTATATGACCTATATTACTTTGGATAAGGTAGCTTTCTAATGGTAAAAGAATCATTACAATAGGATCAGTAGTACCGGAGATTTCCCTGAACATCCAAACTCACAAACTTTACCTCCTTATTATATTAGTATAGATTAAGCACTTTTGTACCTCAATTAACCATGAAAATTTTATGTGTATGTGTGCGTATTGAGAAATATGTTTCAGAAATGCAGTTGAAATCGCCGTCTGGCTTTGAATCAAGAATGAATTGAGTTTGATATAGCGCACTGAAGGAGTAACAGCATATTTTGCAAATAAAAAAAATGTAAGATACATTAAATATTGGAGTCAATTCAGTTACCGATTTAGAACAAACTACTTTCGGTTATTGCGTTAATTATGTTACACTTAGTATATGATTAGAATGGACATTGTTAATATCTGAATTGTTAATGAAATATCAAATATACTTTATTTCATGATTAAATTGGGATAGGATCTCATAGCGTTGTGTGATCGCAGTGTTCTTAGCGATTACCAAGGTTAGGCAAAGCGTTCGAATCGGTCGGCCTGAAGATGGGTGACCGTTGGTAGCATTTTTATACTCGAGCGTCTCCTTACCTCGTAATGGGGTAGTCGTTAAGCCTAGTTGGAAGCCTTATAGGCGGCTTGATAAGCTCCAACAGCAGGTGGCCACAAACCTGCCTCCGCCAATCCGCACAGGGTCCCTATGACTGGCATAGGCTGATTTGTGCAGGCAGAATTCCTCATTAAATGACCCACTAATGGGGAATTGTGAAATTATTGTTCCAAATCCACCTTAACCAAAGTAAAGTACATGAGCAGTTAACGGGGATTTTTGGACAAACATTCTAATATGCTCTCCATCTCCATTAATGAGGCAAATCAATGAGGAGTTTTAACCCTGGTTTGTTAGTATTATTATACCAATGTTTAAGTGTACATATGTATTCTAAACCTCTCTGTCAACCTCCTTTTAAACAACAGTCATGATGAGACGTGTGTAAAAAACTCATAAGGCTGGCAAAGTTCGCTGGTAATCTATGTTAAGCTAATAATAACTTTGGTAGTCAGCTTTATAGTCTGAGAGGCAGTTCGGCAAAATTGTCGGGCGTTCCGAGGAGGCAGGGGTGTTGCGTGTATTGTTCGAACCTTGAGGGGGACGCACTCCCACTTGTAATATCTGTAGAATTATTTTGTGTGGATTGGATCTTCTTTAGGGTTCCGTACCACAATATTTAAAAACGGAACCCTTAATGAATCACTTTGCTAGGGTTTTGTATCTCAATCGGTAATAAAGGAACACTCATTGGATCATTTTTTCGGGTTACGTACCTCAATCAGTAAAATGGAACCCTTATAGGATCACTTTTCAGGGTTTAGTATCTTCATAGTTAAAAACGTAAGCCTTATAGGAGTACTTTTGGGGGAAGTTAACCAATCGGTGAAATGGAAAACTTATAGGATCACTTTTTAGGCTTCTATATCTCAGAAGTTGAAAACGGAACCCTTTTAGCGTCACTTTGTTGTCAGTTTGTCTGTTTGTTTGGTGAGATCCCTTTTTTTCAGTAAGGAATAAATCTTAAATTGAAATTTATTTCAAATGCTAAAGTTTACGGTCCCTTGACGGTGTAAAAAACTGAAGCTTCTTTCGCAATGCAATCAAAAGATATGGCCATTTAAACTCACTCATCAAAATCTACAGAGTACTTCCCGTTGATCTAGAATTATAAAAATTATCAAGAAGCAGGGTTCATTTGTAATAATTTTACATAAAAAAAGTATTTTGCATGAATTCTATGAGAATTATTTACACCATTTGAAATTTGTATGATCGTCTATTCTTCGTTGAGAGCTGGAGCCGGAAACACTACTATGTGCATTATTAAAATTTGACAATTAAAAGTGTTACTCATTTCAGTCATGACCTTTCTTTCGACCTCCTAACTTCTGATTTACGCCACCTGCCCCTTTTACGGAATCTTCATAGCGCGAGTCCGACTCGCACTTTTTTCTTTGTAATAGTGATTGTTGCCTTGATGTTGGGTGAGGATAATAGGGTCGTTTAAAGTGTAACTGTTATTTCAATATTAGTAGAATGTCATTCGTTTTGATTAATACAAGGTGTAACTTAAATAACGCAAAACCTTGTACCACCCTAATTAGATTATAGTTTTTCAAACGAAAACCAAACCTGCAGTTTTAAAAAGTTAATGACTATTTTCTTACGAAAGCTGTATACGAATTAACTACGAAACCTAGCTTATTGAGAAATTTAGAAGTACAATTAAAATTCTCAAAGTTCTCTTCTCAGTCTTTTCATTCCAAAATTAAGTTTCTTTCTTCCTGTTTTACATCCTACTTATGAACTGTGTCAGCAATGCGGTATTTTTAACCGACTTCAAAAAGGAGGAGGTTCTATGTTCGGTTGTATGTATGCTTTTTTTTTTTTTTTTTTTTTTTTTTTTATGTATGTTCAGCGATATTTCCGTCAATTGTGGACCGATTTTGATATTTTTTTTTGCATTGGGTTCAGTATATCTCCAAGGTGGTCCCATATTAATTTTATTGACATTGGACCTTGGACTTAGAAGATACACCAGGGAACTCCTTAACGACAAACAATAGGAATGTGTAAATTGAGATATTATGGTTATTACGTCAATCCTATAGGTACCCCACTATAGAATAATTCACTGGTCACTTAAAATTGTAAAATAAAAATCTTTTATAAAAAAAGGTAAACCGACTTCAAAAAGCAAAAAAATAAATATTTGAAGTCGGTGCCAAGTAACCGACTGCACCAACCAGCACCGACTTCAAATATTTATTTTTTTGCTTTTTGAAGTCGGTTTACCTTTTTTTATAAAAGATTTTTATTACAGTTACAATTATTTAAATACCAAAAACTTTAAAGAAACATTCGGATTTAACTTTTGACTCTTAAATAGTGACCTGAACGTATATTTATACAAAAAATCAATACATTAAACATCAACCATATCTATGGACTGCAGCATTGGTATCTGAAGTCAGCCGGATTGGAGCGCACATGAGATGCACCTAGCATTCTCCTCTGCTCTAGGAACAAGTCGACTGCGTCATCGAAGTCATTCCCAAATTATAAGTAATAGAAGGCGAAAACCATTTTTTTTAATCAAAAAGATTTAACACAAGTTTTTCCCACAGGTTTCACAGTTTCCTCGGAACATATCTCAACAACATCATATCCATTCCCATTCCGTAAATGCAAAACAAAGATTAGTGCAGGCTAAGGAATCTGGATTATTATGAAACTGAAAACCTTTTCAAACCATTATTTTGAATTTGTTACATGACATTTTAATTTTATATTATGAATAATAAAGATTTGTTTTTACATACACACGCATTTATACACTCATGAGGGAAATTTTCATTCATTCAAATTTCTGATTCATTCATGCATCAGGTTCCTGAATTTTTATTTATTTTTCATATTTGTCTCTTTTCGTTTTTGTTATATTTAATTTAGAAGTATTGCTGTTACTTGGTTTGTCATTTTTCGTGAGGTGGATATTCCGGTGATCTATTTTAAAACCTACTTCAGACACTAGTCAATAAATTTTAGTATATTGTAAATGTGGAGAAAAAAATATATTATTCAAAAAATCTCCGTAATGCGTTTAATTATGGTGGAACTATTAGAGTGAGGGACACTAATTTAAGTAATTAAAGTATAATTAGAAAAAAATATAACATAATAGAAAAGTTGTAGAAATTGACCCAGTTGCCGATTTGGAACAAACTACTTTTGGGGCTTGCGTTTAATATGTAACACGTTGTATATCTATATCACCACGCCAGATCCCTTGCGGGGTAGGCAGAGAGTACAGAGTTCCAACAGGTTCTTTCTTAACATACCTCTCTGGCTTCCTCCACTCTCATAGTTCGTCGTATACACGCTCGCCGGTTACGGAGATTCTTGACTTGTCCTTCAGATAAAATACACATTGTATATATAACCCCTATTTTCAATTCAGTGCAAATTGGTGAAGGCAGGTTTGTAGCCACCTGCTGTTGGAACTTATCAAGCTGCCGAGGTCACAACTTGGCTTAACGTCTACCACATGTAATGGTAATCGGGACTAACGGCTTAATATGTTTTGCGAAGTACGGAGACGCGCGGATTTCCACAAACGGTCACCTATATCAGTCTGATGATTCAAACGTTGATTGACCTTGATGATCGGTAAGAACAATGGTCCCAGTAATTTACTAAAATAACCTCAAATAGCTCTCATAATAGTGGGTAAGCATATTGCAGTGTGTCTTTGTAGGTATAGTAGAAGGATAGGGGGAATTAACCTGTTATGAGGAAGTCAACTTAAAAGTAAAATGCATAAGATGGCAGCATTTTGGCAAATTAGGACCTTAACATAGTATATATAGTACCTATGTATTTAATAACGTAAGTATTTAGAACATCACATTACTGTGACATAGTACTAATGGGTTAAACTTTTTACCCCTTCATCTCTGAAACACGTTTTATAAAAATAGCAGTCTTGTCGCCTGTAGTTTTATATTAGAACTGCGTCAAAATAATCACTCTATTTAATAACGCAGGTCTTAAGAACATCACATTACTGTGACTTAGTACTGAAGGTTTAAACTTCTTCGCTTCTTCCCTGAAATACGTTTAGAAAACCAACAGTCGTTTCGTCGTGTAGCTTAGTATTAGAACATCGTCACGCCTATATTCCTCTAGCGGGGGTGACAAAGGTGTATTGTGCATACCCACTTTTCGCCGACGATGTTAGGTCCCATGTAATAGTGGGCGAGCCTACTCAGTCGAGTGGGCGAGTCTGGCATCATACTCCGTACAATGCCAGACTCCGGGTTTATACTGGATTTTTTTTCTATTGCATAATTAAATTTTTTCCAACGTAGGATTCGAATCCAGGACCTCGTGATCGCTACGTGCATTATTCACCACTAGGACTAAATCAACGAGGCAGTGCTAAAGTACTAACATTTTACCAAATCTAACTGTGCAAAACATCTCTTCATCCCTTCTTCCCTGAAACACGCTTAGAAAACCAACAGTCGTTTCGTCGTGTCGTTTGATAGCCCCCCGTCCGATCTCGCTTTGAGATAAAGCACGCTCAATCAACCGTCCGTATTTACAACCCTGTGTATTGTTTCAACCCCTATTTGGTTTCGGCTTTATGCCCCATATCATCATACTTCAGATCGTAAAAAAGATTTCTTGTTTCTATTGTCGTTTCTTCTACGTCAAATAAATCTTTTTTTTTTAATACCCGCTCCTATTCCAAAAAAATATCTTCCGAAGTTTTCTTACAGTACAGTGGTCTTAAAACCGTTGCTGCGACATTTTGATCCCTGTCCCCACAACATTTACCTCGTAATATTTTCTGAGTGGCTACCCCGCCGGACCTAACTTAGGAACCAGTTCACGTACCGTCATCTACATTACGTGATGTCAATTTATACCGATGCCGATTTTTCCCGGCGAAAAATTGCCAAGTTACGGCTAGAATGTTTAGCTTTCTATCTACCTGGGAGATATATGGGCACTTGTGACCGCATATGAATAAAACTGGGGTATAATACCCGTTTAGTTGGAGGGTTGAATTTATAGTCATTTTTGTCGAACTGTATTGCAGGGTTAAGTATTGGAGTATGAATTGGAATGATAGGGTTGAGTTTCATGCTGCATTTATATTCTCCCGTCTCGTGGGAGGGGCAAGTCAGTCATATAAAGTCGCCACTTCCATTGTCATTTCCTTCACTTACCAACACTGCCCGGCTCCTTCCATTTTCAGCGTAAATAAAGGATTGATAGCGAGCGCACTTAATCAAGCATTTATGTTGCCTTTACATACCCAGTCAGTGTCGTCATAATATTTTCTTTCCCAATATTGCAAAAACGAATTATGCAATTTTGAGGAGAAACATATTTTTGATTTCCTCAAACTTAAGTATAAAAATCTAAAAAAAATACAAAAAATGTGCAGATGAAGCGTCAGAATAAGCATGGGAAAGCTAGCATGAAAATTGATTTGTGGATATTTGTATGAAAAAATATAATTTACGGCAAAAAATAATCTGATGTGGGGAGTTTTCGTAGTCATAAAGAGATACAAGCGATGCTGAAAATACAACGTATGTGACCAGTCCACGTGGTCGCGGAATTGCTTAATGCACTATGCGAGAAGTGACGGCAGTGGAATATCGATCATTCCCGCTGTCTCCCACACACTAATCCACCAGAGGTGAACAGTGACACGACTTTTAAAAATGATACTCGCTATCCACCAGAAGGGAACGTTAACACAACGTTGGCCACCCCTGGTGATAATGAAGGATTAAAAAAACATCTCTTTGTTCGCCAGTGGAGGACAGCGATACAGCTTTTCAATATTATTTCCAGTGATCGCGGTGGTTTAACTATTTCTGTTATCTCTGCCGAAGTAGCTGACAGGTCCAGTCCACTCCGATACATTCTTTCTATAAGTGTTATTTTCGAGCGTCTTTGTATTTGCATAGGAACGTTAAAGCGTTGGTTCCGCCGTGGAGACCTTATAATAATAATATTAGTCCTGTTAAGAAACTGTGCCACTGTTAGGCACGGGCCTCCTCTCAAACTGAGAGGGTTAAGGCCACATTCCGCCACGCTGGCCCAGTGCGGGTTGGCGAAATTCTCACACTCGAGAAACTCTTAGGCATGCAGGTTTCCTTACGATGTTTTCCTTTACCGTTAAAACAAGTGATAGTTAATTTTTAATACGCACATGCTTTCGAAATAACAGAGCTGTGGGCCTGGATTTGAACCCGAGACCTCTGACTTTGCAGTCCAACGGTCTAACCACTAGGCTATCACTGATTTTTACCTTATAGATGCCTTAATGTTATACATAGGTACTGCCACATATGTCAAGGATATAATATACGCAACTTAATATTATATATAGACACCTATTTATCATACTCAAAGCTTTTACCTGGTATACGATCGGGGGATTTTCGACCGCTTTGTGGTGTATCCCATCACCATTAGCTAGGGGTCGAATTTTTATTCATATTTGTTGAATTGAATGGTAGGGTCAAGTGGATATTTTGAGAAAGTAAAGATGGAAGGAGGTAAATATTAATAATTTTGATGGGGTATACCAGATATTATGCGGTGAATGTTTAATCTTAAACGTTCTGAGGCTGTCCTTTATGGCTTACAACCCATTCATACCCATGTTACCCATCGTGCGTCTTTTTTTAATATGGGCATATGCACGTTTGCTCAGTGTGGCCAGTTTGGGACGCCTAAATATTTTCTTGTGCGAAATAGCAAAAAAAAACACAAATTTGCAAATTCAAAAACATACTTCAGGAGAAAAACTTGAGGATGAAATTTTACATATAAAATCGAGTATTCACTCGACACTTTAAGCATTAAATGATGAGATGAGAGTATTCTATTTAATCGCGCATTTCAAGAATGAGAGACGTCCACATTTTATTAAATCGCGCATCCCAAGATTGTGTGGGAAGCCATTTTGTTTCCCAAGTTGTGCTTATTCGAGCAAGGGGCAAGAAAGTGGCTCCGGAGCGTCCCATTCCTCGAATAAACACGCTTCTCTTATTATTCTTCTGCTTATCTTTCTTTTCATGGACAATGATTTAACAATTCAAATACCACAATTCACCTCAATATAATAGCCAACAACTATAAACGAGGGTCCATAATAAGGTCTCGCTTCTGAACGTGCCAGTTTAATGAATTAGGGTTAAACGCTTTGTAAAAGTTTATGCAAACAACCGAACTTTCATGGGGTAACGCCTCTGGACGGCGGAGCATGTAAATTGAGGTTACCTCAAAAACTACGGCATATATTCGGTATGATCAAACGCAGCGCGTTACGATACTTCGGGTTTATGCGTTTAAGATTCGCCATCCCCCGAAAAAGGGTTTTTGAGATATCGGTGTATGTCCGGGTCGTAACAATATTATTCGTACTAACTTACAGATTGGGAACAAAATGACAGCTAAAAAACTGCCGCGTTTGGAAATACATTAGCATCTATGTCTACTCGTAGCTAGAAACTGTAGAAATTAATAATTATAATATCAGCCTATACCCTCCCATTACTGGGTAAAGGCTTTCTCTCACAAATCGAGGTGAGAGACAGAAGGTCATAGACCACCACGCGGACCCAGTGCGGATTGGTAGAGGCATGTTTGTGGCCACCTGCTGCTAGAACTTATCAAGCAACTTATAAGGCTTCCAACTTAGTTTAACGACTACTACATTAAGTGGTAACCGGGGCAAACGGCTTAAGGAGCAAAGCACGGAGACGCTCCAATATGAAATGAATGTTTTGGAATTAGGCGATAGCGATGCCACTGGAGTATCATAAAACTATAATTTCATAAAGGTATCGTAACGCACCGCGTTATATTTTTAATTCATCATAACGAATAGGGGCCCAGTACCCTTTTGTATGAAGCACGCAGTTTAGTGTTGAAGCTAATTTTTGTTGGACAAACGACCTCCGGGTAGGACAATAGTGTAGCGGCTAGGAAAGTCGTTATTAATTCAGTTTTAAGCTATTATTATGGAGTCTTGTTCATTATTCATTGGGAGGTGTTAAAGTAAGTAAGTAAAGTTTGAAATAGTTTTTAAACTCGATTTTTTGGGAAAATAGCGTGGTGAGTGAAGCAAATGAGATATTAATAGTGACACACATAATGACTTTTATATTATCTATATTTGTTTGTTTTTCGTCAGAGAACCAAGGTTACTGACATAGCTCAGAGAATTAGCAAGCTGAAGTGGCAGTGTGCAGGTCATATATGCCGCAGAACCGATGGCCGTTGGGGCAGACTGGTTCTTGAGTAGCGACCGCGTGTCGGCAAACGTAGTGTAGGGCGCCCTGTAGCTAGGTGGGGCGACGATATTCGTAAGGCAGCGGACAGGGATCGAGCCCAGTGGCGTGCCAAAGGAGAGGCCTACGTCCAGTAGTGGACTGACACGGGCTGATGATGATATTATCTACATAGTATATTAAGATAGTATCAGTGTAAAGATGAGAAAGGGTATGCTCCGTTCGTTCGTACATATAGAAAGAATGTCAGAAGAAAGAATGACAAAACAGATATACAATGCGAAAGTGGAAGGGTGTGGGTACCGGGGAAAATGTAGACTATCTTACCATGATCAGATAGATCGAGTCTTATCTGAAAGTCAAGTCAAGAGTCTCCGTAACCGGCGAGCGTGTATCGAACGAACTATGAGAGTGGAGGAAGCCAGAAAGGTATGTAAGGAAAGAACCTGTTGAATCTCTGTACTCTCTCTGCCTACCCCGCAAGCGATCTGGCGTGATGATATAGATGGATAGATATATTATCTATCATAAAGCCAGATCCTTGGCAGAAAGTACAGAGTTCCAACAGGTTCTTTTCTTACAGACTTTTCTCCTTTCCTCCATTCTCATAATTCGACTCATATACGCTCGCCGGACACGGAGACTCTTGACTTGCCCTACAGATAAAACATGGTCTATTTGATGATGGTAAGATAGTCTAGGTCTTCCCCGATACCTACATCCTACTTCTATAAAAATGAACAACATAATAAGTTAAGATTCAAGTTCATTAATTACATATAAAATATGAGTCCTTATCAAAATAATTTATTTCAGCATCACAAGAATAAATTTGAATTTGAAACAAGAATTTGGCCTTTACATAATATAATTTAAATTATTATTTTAGGAACTGCCTCGTTGGTCTAGTGGCAAAGCGCATCGCTTTGTGATCACGAGGTCTTGGGTTCAAATCCTAGGTCGGACAAATGTAGTTTTCTAACGAAAATGGCAATAGGCTCGCCCCCTATTACATGGGACGTAACATCGTCGTCGAAAAGTGGGTGTACTCAGTACACCTCTGCCACCCCCGCTCGGGGAAAAAAGGCGTTACGGTGTTTATTTTATATATTAATTTTGGAAATATCATACCTTTATTTCCTATTTGGGGGTGGCAAAGGTGAATGGTAGTGTACGTTCCCACATAGCGGGTATGTGCTCTGAGTTCCCACATTGCTATTTCATCGGGCACAATTCCAGAATTAGATTTTCATTATAGTATATTCCGACCACCAAAATATGGCTGACACGCATAGGCACACCCTCTCTTTTACCGGGACTTAACATCGTTGGCGAAATGTTGGTGACACAAATCACCCCTGCTTGAGGAATACAGGTGTGGAGGTATTTTTTTATAGACCGCATATATTCGTATAGATTTTTCTCTCTGCCACCAAGTAAAACTTTATGAACAAGAGATTTCTTTTAATGGCTGGAAGATTATATAACAGGTTATCTTCATTAAAAGACTACAAGCTTTTTTGATAGACAAATTACCATATGTTTATCAAAAAAGCTTGTAAATAAATTAATTTATAGTATAGTACCCTATACTATAAATTAATTTATCACCAGTAAACTTTATTAATTTGACATAATACATAAACCGATTCCACATTTGACACTTCCTTCTCTTCCTTCACTTCCTTCTCTCTAATATGGTGAAGGCAGGTGATGGCTGCTCAAGTAGTCGTCCTCGTGAACGGGTGCTGTTTCTGGAGACTGGTTCACCCAGAATCCTTTAGCTTTTTATTATAACATATATTTAAAAACAGTCTTATATCTCAGTCGTAAGGCATCACACTGGAGCTGGATCACATTAATGATTTTGTATAGTATAAAAATGTATGTATCTATACAAAAATGATAAAAAAAATGAATGGAGAATTAAACAAAAAAAGACAAGCCCGCTGAGTTTGTCGCCGGATCTTCTCAGTGGAGGCCGCGTTCCGATCCGGTGGTAGTTTAGTAAGTTAAAAAAAATATGTAAATATGACACTTTGTAAACACCCCCGCAGGGTTTATGCAAAATAAACGGTTTGAGTTTGACATTATTTAAATATTTTTTTCATGATAATTTTATAATGAATGACGTATCTATGTAATATTTTTACAACCACTAAGGTGTATATAATAATAATATCAGCCCATATTGTCCCACTGCTGGGCAAAGGCCGTCTGTCACAAATTGAGGTGAGAGAGATTAGTGCGCCACCACGCGGACCCAGTGCGGATTGGCGAGGCAGGTTTGTGACCACCTGCTATTGGAACTTAACAAGCCGTCATTAAGGCTTCCAACTCGGCTTAACGACAACCACATTAAGTTGTAACTGGCTTAACGTGCCTGCTGAAGCACGGAGACGCTCTAATATGAAAATTTCACAAATGGTCACCCATCTCGGGCCGACCGAGTCTTATGCTGCTTAACCTTGGTGATCGGTAAGAACACAATAGTTGCATAGCACTACGAGCGCCTATATTATAATACAATGTTACCTAACTTATTTTATACCTCTATCTTATATTAGGTATTATTAAACAGGATCAACAATATCGGCTTCCAAAACACCTAGACGTTTAAAAATGGAAATGCCGCAATTATCCCAAAGCGTGACGACTAATCACGTCAGATCCGGGGTAAGCAGAGAGAACAGAGTTCCAACAGGTTCTTTCCATACAGAGCTCCCTGGCTTTCTCCACTCTCATAGTTCGTGTCATACACGCTCGCCGGTTACGGAGACTCTTGACTTGCCTATCAGATAAAACACGGTCTATTTGGTCATGGCAAGATAGTCTAGGATGGAATTATTTTATATATAATACATCTACTCCGCGAGAGACCTGGAGTGACGGCTTAGATATAATAATAATACATAAACATTTCAATATTCCTGGTATGGGAACCCATAGCCGTACTTAGTGTATATAAAAAAGCAGGTGTAAATCGGTATTGAAAAATTGGACTTCGTGACTACAAAGCGAGCGCCTGAGCAACCTACTTACATTCATACCTACGAGATGATGGCATAAAAATATCCTCCCTTAGTTATTTTTTTAATCTTTAGCCTGACCCATATCTCCCAGGCGTCTGTTTTGCATCAGATCGGCTCACAGCTTAATGCAACAGCTGGTTAGCTCCACGTATGTCTTCTTCTTCTTTAGTCGACAGACGTCTACTGTAGGCTAAAGATCTGCCCAAAGACCGCCAGGATGACCGACTTTGTGCTGACCTTTTACCTGCAACCTTCATCAGGTCATACATGTACCTGTAATAATTTGTTTATTTATTAACATGAGAAATACCACCTACGCTAGTAAGATGAGAAATAATACAAGCAAGAAATAGAAATGTAGAAGCTCACTCAATATCAGGAAGCTATTATTATGTAAAAAACTTTACTCATATTACGAATTTGTGCATATAACCGTGGAGTGTCATGCCTTTCTTCCCAACGGGAATGACATTCCAAAAATGTCGTGGAATCTTAAGTAGTAATTACTATTCTTTAATTTTTTGACTATTCGTAAGTATTTTTAATCTCATCAATCAACCTGTATCTACCCATTGCTAAGTTTGTTCTGTGCATACTTTTGTGCATAGATAACATGAACATTGTATGTATGTATAATCTGTTATTCGGGCTATTCCCAGACTTCCAAAACATTTCATTGTTATCAAAAAATAATTATCTTTCATACATTAGTGAACACGACTTCTACGAAAATATATTTTCTTTCCCACGACATCCATGATTAAGTTTTTAAGTAAAGCTGGAAACAATATTTTTATGAAGAAAATCTTCAATGTGGAATTCTCCAGGAATTGAGCAATCTTCTTGGAGGAGAATTATTTAATAACCAAGTTTATGTGTATTTATTAAAACAAGCACAAACCCAAATAAAAAAATATGATTTTAACGATAATGATTTTTAATGTAATTATCTACGGGTACTACTGGCGATTATCATAAAGAGTTGGATTATGAATAGTATGAAAAATGGCTACTTGATCCAAATATAGCCAGTAATTTCTATCTAGTTATCGACAACGCACCTTTTCTCCCTGTTCATGTTGACTGTAGTGTGAATTTCTTGGATGTAGTAGGAATTAAAAAATATGTCCTAGAAGTGGCGGTAATAACATTTTGAAAGTCTGGGAACAACTCGTTTTTTCTTACGTGGCGAATTTTATAAACGAATATGATATGGTAGCTAAAAACAATACAATTGAAACGGTAAGGAAATCATTCATTGAGCAAAATTTATTCATTTCGTTCCCAACGATATATAAACTGGCCTCGTAAGAAAAATACTCATTAACTGTGTATACATGAATAAATATCATTTGATTTTGATATAAATCACTCGCTATAGTCCTTTCGATGTTGTTAGTGCATAGTGACCTCGCTGTTTTAATAAGCTGTGGCCGGTCACCCAGCGGCCTTCCTAAGATGTTTGCGTTTCAATTTATCAGGCGCACTTGGCTAAAGAAGAACTGGGTTCTTTCCAAAAAACAAGTAGGGAGGAAAATAAGTGCGAGTGTAGGAAAAGAGCAGAGCATATTAAATATAATGAAAAGTGTAGATATAACTGAGCGGCGCAAGTACCTTTTTAATACGAACGACTATTGCTTCCATCGAGTCCTGATGCTGTATCTATCTATCTATATAGTCACGCCATATCCCTTGCAGGCTAGGTAGACAAGACAGAGTTCCAACAGGTTCTCCTTACAGACCACTCTGGCTAGCTCCTCTCTTATAGTTCATCTCATACACGCTCGCCGGTTACGGAGATTCACTTCATTTCACTTAGGATCCAGTACTAAATTTTAAAACCAAGCATAACTCTGCAAGACCTCAAGACACCGTGAGCTCATTCTGCATAGGACCAACAAAAATAAGTAAGAAGTTTGAAGGTGCCTTGGAATAACAATGAGTTTTGGACTTCGAACATCTCAGTTCATTTCGTGACCATAGATGCTGTCAAGCACTCAAAATCTCAAGAACATAATAATCAAAGAAATTTTCGATGAAATCAGTAAAAAATAATTTTATATTTGCATAAATATTGTTGAAAGGATCAGCCTTGTTCGTAGAATTCAAGTCTCAAATCTCGTCTGGTATGTTAGGATTTCTCAATTGCTTAAAGGAAGTTACACATTTTAGGAAATCTTATCGGTTCTCTTAGAGCTCATGTGATATTTTTAACAGTATGATAATAAAACAGCTGTTATGCGTTCTGGCGGCGTTGAAGATATTATTAAAGAGAATAAGAATCAAAATATGTTTGATTCTAGAAAATCAGAAACTAGCACTGGCTTGGAATATGGTCTTGTAAAGAAAAAGGTGAAAATACGTCACGGTTACTCCTTTAATTTTTCTTTTTTCTCGTTTATATTATTAGTTGTTGGGGAGAGATATGCGTACAATGTGTACAAAGGTTTATTGCCCCACTTATGGTATGGTGAAGCTGTATAGGCTCCTCGATCAACAGCGCTAGTCATTTACACACACATACACTCAAAATGGCTCCCTCTGACTTAATACATATAACACCCTTATATTTGTATATTAATATTTATATGTAGCTGGGGTTGAAACACATTCATATTCCAGCACGCAACGTAAGGGGGCGCCACAAGTCTATAATAAGCACTATTTGCACCGCCATCCGCCATAGAGCGCTACTGATATTTACGTGCTACGAACACGCTACGCCGTAGCACCTGGCTACGGCGGAGTAATTGCCTATATTGTTCTCGAGTTACTAATATTTACTAAGGAAATAGGTTTTAATGAGACTGATTAGAAAGTTTAGGGCGTACGAGGCAGTGTTGGGCACTAATTGTTTAATTGTTCAATTGTAGGATCAAACAATTGAAATTTCAATCGCAGAAAAAATCAATTGCAATTGACGATTGAAAAATTAATTGTTAATTTTAGGTTTTCACAATTAACAATTGATCAATGGTAATTGTAAAACGTTGCAATTACCATTGATCAATTGTTAATCGTTTTTTGCATGTTTACGATTAAACAATTAACAATTAAACACACGACAGAAAATATTTTAAACACATCCAAGTTGGCGGACGTGACCTTTGAAGTAACATGGGTGTCACTTTTGGGGTTTCGGGAATAATGATTGCGAATATGGCGTGAATTTTTGGAGTGAAGTAAAATCAATATGGGTGTCACATTTGGGATATTAGGGCATGCTGATTACGAATATGACATTAATTTCTGGATCTAAGATGGCCGACGTGACTTTTCTAACAAAATCAATATGCGTGTCACTTTTATGGTTTTGAGGGATGTTGATAACGAAAATAGTGTTAATTTTAAAATCCAAGATAGCGGCCGCGACTTTTTATGAAAATCAATATGAGTATGGACTTTGGGGTTTTAGGGGATGCTGATAACAAATATAAAGTTAATTTTAAAAGCCAAGATGGCGGACGCGACTTTTTATGTAAATCAATATGGGTATCGATTTCGGGGTTTTTGGGGATGCTGATTACGAATATGGCATTAGTTTCTGGATCCAAGATGGCGGACGCGACTTTTTATGAAAATCTATATGGGTATCGATTTCAGGGTTTAGGGAATGCTGATAACAAATATACCGATAATTTTAAAATCCGAGATGGCGGACGCGACTTTTGGAGTTAAATCGATATGGGTTTCATTTTTGGGGTTTATAGTTTATCATATTTTGTGCAAATTTTTCTTGTGTATATGGCTGGACCTCTTCAACTTTTCTTAAGCCCCTTGTCGGTATTTTTTTTCGAATTTTTGCACCTTTTGTATTATTTTTCTTTGTATTTATGTACCATTTATGTGCCACCAGACCAACGACTGCCTCGTTGGTCTGGTGGCAAAGCGCATCGCTTTGTGATCACGAGGTCCTGGGTTCAAATCCTAGGTCAGACAAATGTAGTTTTTCTAACGAAAAATTCCCAGTATGAGTCCGGAGTCTGGAATTGTGCATACCGGGCACAATTATGCACAATGGCAATAGGCTCGCCCCCTATTATATGGGACCTAACATCGTCGGCGAAACGTGGGTGTACTCAGTACACCTCTGCCACCCCCTCTGGGGAATATAGGCGTGACGGTGTTTTTGTATTTATGTATCTTTTATATTCATTTACACAATCTTATCCATGTTTCCGTTTGAGGCGACTCAGAAAATTGGACGTACAGTTGTCGAATCCTCTGATTTTAGTAGTGAAAGGCGAGCATTTAGGACACAGAGCTGTGATTATATGTGCAAGTGCAAGACGCGGGGGTGAAGATATTGACGTGATTTAGCTCGGCCTGTAGACTGCCCATCTCGATCTAACTGTTCATTGATGTCCGTATCCGACGTGTTATCTGACATATAACTATATTCCTTTTCATCCATAATGACTATAATATTCAAAAGTGTGTGGAAATATTCGTTGAAATATGCTTATAAAAATTAATTCAAGTCCTTACAATCCCAGTCCTACAATCAAGTCCCTCCTGTGTGCGCACGATTCACACTCACTCTCTATGTTTGTGTCTATAAGTACACACACAAAAGTACCCTGAAGTGTGATCTTGTCGAAATGTAGGCGATACTTTGCGCTCCGAAAATAAGTATTTTTTTCTTTTAAAAAAAATGTTGCCCCACACTAGGATTAATTCCTGTATCGTGGGTGCGTTTACAAACATGAAAATTCACATACACGAATACCCAGACCGTTATGACAATATTTTCGTCCTAAACGATCGAACAGAGACACGCGGGGTCTCAGTGCGCGGGGTATGTGGGGTGCCCTACCACAGAGTACTATAATACAGTAAAACATCTTAGTAGTTACGGTCCGAATCAAACTCAGGCACACAGACGCGCGCTCTACACGCCTTCTCGATAGTTTTCCGCATGTAATAAGCCGCGGTGGCATGCACGTCCGAGACGGACACTTTTTTAACAACTAACATTAGAACGTTCTGTGAAAAAATAAACTGTTCGAACTCTTTACTCTCTGCCTACCCCACAAGGGATCTGGCGTGACAATATAGATAGATAGAAAATTAATACAAATTTAAATATTTTGTCTTTTTGTGCTATTAGGCCTTAATATTTAGAATAAAATGACCACTTTAAACTTATTAGTTACTTGTATGGTTTCTCAATATGTATCTATTATAAGAATTAAAATAATAGCCACTCGAATCGCTAAATTGATATTTAGTAACTCATGTGGTTTTTAACATATATACTTATATATAATTAGAATTCTTATTCGTAAAAGGAGAAAACGTGTTTCTAGAAACAATTTGCAATAAAGGTAAATAATATATTCTTGAGCATAAAAATTAAAATTATAAACGTTTTCATTATGCTGTTATTACACAATGTATATGTTAAATTGTATTACGCTGCACTCATATCGAAAAAATACAGGCTTATAACCACAGCAGTAGATTAATTTTAATAAATGACAAAAAAAACGTCCAAAAAAAAAGGTGCTAAACTTAACAACGTTCTGACGGGAGTGTAGGTAATTATGCCACTAAAACGGCTTAGATGAGTTACTGAATAGATACTGAATAGACTGTGGCACTACCGATCGACTTTACCTACCTACGCACGTGCACTTTGTCGGCTCGTGTCGGTGCCGAAAGGCGACGAGTAACTAGGGTTGCCACCCATAGTTTATTATAAAGTACTTTATGAGAACTGTAAAGTACGCGAAATTTGATTTTTTAAGATTCATTTCACATACATCATTAAAAAGAAAATAATTGATCGCATTAAAAGCAAAGTGGATGATGTCTGGTGTTAGAATCCGAATATATGGTAAGCTAGAATTAGGAAAAAAAACATTGTTACATGTAAAACTTCTCTAACTTAAAGAAAATATTAACTACAATAAAATATTACTATAAGCACTTTTAAATTCTTTCTCCAATCTATTTAAGTTATCATAGACTGTCAACATGCTGTGAAGGTGTTTAGCAATGATAATAGTGATTGAATAGATCTAAAAGTAATAAAACATATGTTTTTAAACAAAATAGTAAAGTGAAATAAATAATACTTTATTTAGATACAATATACTTTTTTACAATATACAATACAATATACTTTTTTTGGAATGTTGTGCGAGGCACAAGGGGGTTTCAGGTCTGGAAGAGGATGTTCGGATCAAGTCTTCTCACTCCGCAACATCGTAGAGAAGCATCTGGCAGTGGGCCGGAAGGTTTTCTGCGGTTTTGTAGATCTGGAGAAGGCATTTGACAGAGTTGTGCGAAAGAGACTTTGGGACATTTTGCCAGAGTATGGTATAGATGGCACTCTGTTGCGAGCCGTCCAGTCCACTTATGTGGACTGCAAGGCATGCGTACGGGTGGGTGGTAACAGGTCACCCTGGTTTGACGTTAAAATCAGCGTCAAGCAGGGTTGCGTGTTGTCCGCTAGACTGTTTATAATATATCTGGACAAAAGTCTTCAAAGACTGAAAGCGATGAATGAAGGTGTACAAATGGGTGACTTAGTGGTAAACCATCTACTTTATGCAGATGACGCGGTTTTAATAGCGCCAACAGCCACTGATCTGCAAACACTAGTCACAGTTATGAAAGACGACTGCATGATCAATGGCTTACACTTGAATGTGAAGAAAACCAAGATTATGGTTTTTGAAAGGGAAGAAACCAGAACGAATGTAAGGATTGTGGTTGGTAACGATGTGCTGGAGCAAGTGAATGAGTTTGTATATCTTGGATGCGCCTTCAGTAAGGATGGGAAATACACCGCTGACATAGAGAGAAGAGTGAGTGCAGGGAACAGAGTGAATGGTGCGATGGGAAAGCTACTCGGGAGCCGGCACTTAAGCCATAAGGCGCAGCTGGCCATACATAACGGAGTTCTTGTCCCAACGCTGTTATATGGTAGCGAGAGCTGGGTATGTAAGAAGGAGAATGAAAGTAGGATAAATGCGGTAGAAATGCGAGCTCTGCGGAAGATGTGCGGAGTGAAGCTGACCGACCGCATTAGCAACAGCATAGTAAGACAGCGAGTAGGTATGAAAGATAGTATCGGTGTAAAGATGAGAAAGGGCATGCTCCGTTGGTTCGGGCATATAGAAAGAATGCCAGAGGAAAGAATGACAAAACAGATATACAATGTGAAAGTGGAAGGATGCAGGTACCGGGGAAGACCTAGACTATCTTACCACGACCAAATAAACCGAGTCTTATCTGATGGAAAAGTCAAGAGTCTCCGTAACCGGCGAGCGTGTATGAGACGAACTATGAGAGTCGAGGAAGCCAGAGAGGTATGTAAGGAAAGAACCTGTTGGAACTCTGTACTCTCTGCCTACCCCGCAAGGGATCTGGCGTGAGGTTATAGATAGATAGATACTTTTTTACCTTTTTTAAAAACCAATGTACTTTATTTGCTCAAATAAAAGGTGGCAACCCTACTACTGACGCGCGCGCACTTGTCGGTTCGTGCCGCTGCCGAAAGGCGACAAGTGCGCGCGCGTTTCTTTAAAGTTTTAGGTACTTATTTATAAACAAACATTTTGATTGCACGGGGGGTTGGCAGAGGGGTGCAGTGTATTGAACGAATTTCGAATGCTTTTATATGGAACTGGAACTTGTAAAATATTTAATTCTTATAGGGACAAAATAGAAATACTTAATTTTTTACAAGCTTTTATTTAACTTGCACTGTTCGTATGTCTGTCTGTCTTTCCGGTTCAACTCTTCTGATCCTTTTTTCAAGCACTTACGGTATCCGAATCAGCTGAAATTGACATACGTATGTAAGTTCGGTAACAATACAATAATATGGTACCATTGGGTTGGTCTGATGATGAAGTTCGAAGGTGGCCATAGAAACATGTGAACTGGACAAAACCCCTCGTGTTTAGGCTAGTTAGATTGATACTGACAAGTACAAGTAGATTGATATTGGTGTTAAATTAATATGGATATCATTTTTGGGGTTTTAGGGGATGCTGATAACGAATATAGTGTTTAATTTGTTCGTAATCAACCCATATTCGTAATCAGCATACTCTTAAACCCCAAAAACGATGCCCATATTGATTATTCATAAGAAGTAGCGAACGCCATCTTTGATCTAAAAATTAACGCCATTTTAGTTATCACCATCCCCTAAAATCTCATAGATGATTATGTCTTGTTTTGTCTTGAGTCTTTTTAGAAGGCAAGCTTTCACTCAAGCATCGTACTTCCGAGTCGAGCCTTACAACACCAGACAGAAGTGTACATTGTACACTCCCACATTGCGCCAACGTTAAGTGTGCTTTTAACACCTACATTGCGCCGACGGTTTTTTGATGATTAATTGTTAATTGTTTAATCGTAAATGTGCATAAAACGATTAACAATTGATCAATTGTAATTGCAATGTTTTGCAATTACAATTGATCAATTGTTAATTGCAAAACATTGCAATTACAATTGATCAATTGTTAATTGCATAACACTGCAATTACAATTGATCAATTGTTAATTGTCAATTGTTTAATCAATTGATTTTTGCCCAACACTGGTACGAGGTACTGGGTCTTTACCAGATTAGTATTGTATAATAATAATAAAAGAAAAAATAAACACCGTCCCACCTATATTCCCTAAGCGGGAGTGCAGAGGTGTACTGTGTACACTCACTTTTTACCAACGATATTCTGTTCTAAACGGGGCCTAACAGTCCTTAGGGGGTAAGCCTTTTGCCACTTTACCGGGCCCAATGCCTGACTCCGGATAGATTCTAGAATTTCTTTTAGGTTCCTAGGGTTCCAACTCAGGACCCCGTGATCGCTACGTGGATTTTTCGCCACTAGACCAGCGGGGCAGTTATAATGAATAATAATGATGAATCAATCTATACTGACAAACGCCATCTCTCACAAATTCCTTAAATTAGAGGTCCAAAGTCCTTTTTTTATTGTGACCTGTAAGGTCACAATAAAATTAAAAGGTATTTAAAAATTAAATCCATTATTAAGAAAACAAAAAAGGCTTTGTTAGTACAAGGCAAAATTACTAATGTTTGTCGTTTCTAATTATTAAATAAGTAGGATACCTGTAAGCATATTATTGTGTGTGTATACAGACCCCCAAACAGTCAGAATTTTACTACATTTGAATCTGTAATGGAAGATGTGCTGAATAAAACTTTTATGAGTAACAAGTCTGTTGTAGTTTGTGGTGACTTAAACAAAACACTCTCAACAGACTCTTACGTTTATTCAATTCTTTTAAGTTAATTAATGTCTTTCTCAAACCGACTCGAATAACATTAACTTCTGCTACATGCATTGACAATATTTTTTGTAATTGCGATTATATAGATCAAGCAGTAGTTAGTTATCTATAATCAGATCACACTGGGAAAACAGTCACCTTCAATAATATTACACCATTGAGAAGTGTTAAAGTTAAATCTAGAAATATAACACCTGCAACATTGCATATATTTAGGCTGTATGCCTTGAGTAATAAATTAGGTATTTACATGAGTAACGCAAACGAACCTAATACACTCTACGCTGATCTTTTTACAATTATACAGGTACAATTCACAAACAGCATTCCCATTAAAATAAAAAATATCAAACCCAAGTTCACCTTCTGTAATTGGGCCACCGCTGGAATTCGTGAAAGTAGGGAAAAGCTATATGAATTATATGACCTAAAATCCCAAACGAATAGTGAAAGTATTGCAAGGTATGTTGCAAATTATTCTAAAACGTTTAAAAGAGTATGTAAGGCAGCAAAAGCGCTACATATAATCTATCTATCTATCTATAACCTCACGCCAGATCCCTTGCGGGGTAGGCAGAGAGTACAGAGTTCCAACAGGTTCTTTCCTTACATACCTCTCTGGCTTCCTCGACTCTCATAGTTCGTCTCATACACGCTCGCCGGTTACGGAGACTCTTGACTTTTCCATCAGATAAGACTCGGTTTATTTGGTCGTGGTAAGATAGTCTAGGTCTTCCCCGGTACCTGCATCCTTCCACTTTCACATTGTATATCTGTTTTGTCATTCTTTCCTCTGGCATTCTTTCTATATGCCCGAACCAACGGAGCATGCCCTTTCTCATCTTTACACCGATACTATCTTTCATACCTACTCGCTGTCTTACTATGCTGTTGCTAATGCGGTCGGTCAGCTTCACTCCGCACATCTTTCGCAGAGCTCGCATTTCTACCGCATTTATCCTACTTTCATTCTCCTTCTTACATACCCAGCTCTCGCTACCATATAACAGCGTTGGGACAAGAACTCCGTTATGTATGGCCAGCTGCGCCTTATGGCTTAAGTGCCGGCTCCCGAGTAGCTTTCCCATCGCACCATTCACTCTGTTCCCTGCACTCACTCTTCTCTCTATGTCAGCGGTGTATTTCCCATCCTTACTGAAGGCGCATCCAAGATATACAAACTCATTCACTTGCTCCAGCACATCGTTACCAACCACAATCCTTACATTCGTTCTGGTTTCTTCCCTTTCAAAAACCATAATCTTGGTTTTCTTCACATTCAAGTGTAAGCCATTGATCATGCAGTCGTCTTTCATAACTGTGACTAGTGTTTGCAGATCAGTGGCTGTTGGCGCTATTAAAACCGCGTCATCTGCATAAAGTAGATGGTTTACCACTAAGTCACCCATTTGTACACCTTCATTCATCGCTTTCAGTCTTTGAAGACTTTTGTCCAGATATATTATAAACAGTCTAGCGGACAACACGCAACCCTGCTTGACGCCGATTTTAACGTCAAACCAGGGTGACCTGTTACCACCCACCCGTACGCATGCCTTGCAGTCCACATAAGTGGACTGGACGGCTCGCAACAGAGTGCCATCTATACCATACTCTGGCAAAATGTCCCAAAGTCTGTTTCGCACAACTCTGTCAAATGCCTTCTCCAGATCTACAAAACCGCAGAAAACCTTCCGGCCCACTGCCAGATGCTTCTCTACGATGTTGCGGAGTGAGAAGACTTGATCCGAACATCCTCTTCCAGACCTGAAACCCCCTTGTGCCTCGCACAACATTCCATCGGACTTCACGCGCATTCTCCGTTCAATAATTTTACCTACATATAAAAAATAAATAAATCTGTAGATGACAAAATTAGGGCCACCTGGAAAATTGTTAATAGTGAAACTAGGAGGTCTAAGCAACGCAGTGCGGAATTTACTCTAGAGACAGCGCGCGGGCTCATTCAGGCAGAAGACGTAGCTCAAGAATTCGAAAAAAATTTCACTAATATTCCGGTAAAGACAACAAAATCTTTAAATTTCTCTTCATGCCTTGCAATTTTTTTTGTTAAAAGACATTACTGTTTGTCCGGTGGAGTTCAGATTTAAGCACACCCGGTCTGTTATTAAAGTTTTTTAATGCTTTAAAATTAAAAGTAACTGAAGGCTTATGGGGAATGTCAGTAAAGGTGTGTAAATCCATTATACATACAATCGTGCCACATTTAGCTTTTATTTTTAATATATGCGTAGATCAAGGAGTATACCCGAATTTAATGACATTAAGTAAGGTAATACCATTGTTCAAATCCGGCGATAGTGAAGATGCCAACAACTATAGGCCAGTGTCTGTCTTGCCAATGCTCAGTAAAGTGTTCGAAAAGATAATGCTCATTCAAACGCTAACCGCTAAACGCTAAAACGCTAATTTTAACGCAAATAACATACAGCACGATCAGCAATTTGGTTTTACTAAAGGGTGCTGTACAACTGACGCCGGTGTAACTCTAATAATTTGCCGCAGAATTATAAAAAAACTGTCCTTGTAACTTAAGATAAAATAGCGTAGAACGTTTAATGGTTTGATCAAATAGGCGACGCAGCGCGACGGGAGCGTGGCGCAAGCGCTCGGTTATGTTCGGTCGTGACGATTGCCGTCGCCCCGAGAGGAGTTGCGCTGTGTGGCGTCTCCCGTACATTTCTGTACATTACAACTCCCTAAGCAGCGCTACCGTCACGCTGCGTCAGCTATGTCGCGAAACCTTAAAGGTTTGGCTAAATAGCTGACGGAGTGCGACGGAAGCGGTCGCTGTTCGGCCGGCGGTCAAGCGGCCGCTTAACACTGGCGTCCCGCTCGCACGCGTATTGGCGCCTCACTCCCGCCGTGCTTCGTTTGTAAACGCTTCGGGCGCGACGGCGGCAGTTCATGCGATTTGTCTTCACGGTGAGCGTAACCGCGTTGTGTGGCGTCTCCCGTACATTTCTTTACATTATAAATTCCCAAGCCGTGTAACCGTCGCGCTTCCATCGCGCTGCGTCGGCCATGTGGCGAACCTTTAATGTTATCAAAAAGTTTTCCTTAAATATTGTCTTACGCAATATTAGAATTAAGGCAAAAATTTGTTGCTCCCACATCGATTCGGACGAGATCGAACCCAAGACTACTTAAAGCAGTTGTCAAAATTGTGTACATTTTGTTTTACTAAAACTTTTTCTGACGTATTTTGCGAGAGATTAAACGACAAATCCCTCAGGTGTCTACAAGCGAAATTCTCATTGAGGTAATCCTCAAACTCGGGGGATTCAAGATTCCCCACTTTATAGCAAGCGGATTACCGGGGATTATGTCGTATGAAGGTAAATGATACATAACACGCTTGTTATCTATAAAGGGATAGACTGAGTAATCATATACAAGGTGTAACAAATAAGGCAAGGTCTTGGAAACCTCATTAAGATTATTATTTTACAAATTCAACAGGAAACCAAAGTTACAATTTACAAGAGTTATTCAAATTATAAAATACTATTTTCTGTCCGCGTGGACTTTGGACAAGAACCTAACATTTTTCCGGGATATGGACATGTTATTCCAGGTAATATACTGTCCGTGTGCCAAATTTCATCCAAATTTGTTAAGCCGTTTTTACGTGATTGAGCAATAAACATCCAAACATACTTATACATATATAATATGAGTAGGATCTTTCATATCATTTCAATATTTTATACTTTCAATATTTTACACTTTGATAGCAATTTCCCATGTTACTACTGGATCTTTCTGTAGTATAACCCCTGTAACTGCTGGTAGTACAATCTGGTAGTATCACAGGCAACAAACGATATTAACACTACGAAGGTGTTCGTTTCGAGGTATTTTGTCTTAAAAATAAATTACCGTAATGCTTTGAATTATGATATGATTTTGTTTATTACAATTTTTAAGTAATTTAACAAATCACTCTTGCTCCGTTGGTTCGGGCATATAAAAAGAATTTCAGAAGAAGGAAGGACAAAACAGATATACAATGCGAAAGTGGAAGGATGTAGATACCGGGGAAGACCTAGACTATCTTACCATGACCAAATAGACCAAGTTTTACCTGAAGGACAAGTCAAGAGTCTCCATAACCGGCGAACGTGTATGATACGAACTATGAGTGTGGAGGAAGCCAGAGAGGCATGGAAGGAAAGAACCTGATGGAACTTTGTACTCTCTGCCTACCCCACAAGAGATCTGGCGTGATGATATAGATTAACAAATTACAAACATTAAAAATTGTTTGAATCGATTTAGTTGCCATAATAAAATAAATTACTTTCTTACGTTAAATATATTACACGTTTTATATCTAGCATACTCAAACCCATAATAATATCAGCCTATACTGCCCACTGCTGGACAAAGGCCTTCTCTCACTAATCGAGGTGAGAGAGATTAGGTCATATTCCACCACGCGGACCCAGTGCGGATTGGTGGAGGCAGGTTTGTGGCCACCTGCTGTTGGAAGTTATCAAGCCGCCTTTAAGGCTTCCAACTCGGCTTAACGACTACCACATTAAGTGGTAGCCGGCACCACGGGTTAACGTGCCTTCCGAAGCACGGAGACGCTCGAATTTGAAAATGCCACAAACGGTCACCCGTCTCGGGCCAACCGAGTCGAACGCTGCTTAACCTTGGTAATCGGTAAGAACACCGCGGTCGCACAGTGCTACAAGCGGCTCTGAAACCCACTGTACATTGTGACCTTACATCGTTTGCGAAATGTGGGCGTACATAGTACACCTCTGCTCCTCCACTTGGGGAATGAAGGCATGACGGTATTTATAATTTTCTTAATAGTATGTTATTGGATTGTTACACCTTTAACATAGTAACCTATCTATGTATTAACGCAGGTCTTTAGAACATCACATTACTGTGATACGTCACAGTAATGTGATGTTATGTATGTTGTCTGCGTCTACTAATGAGTTAAACTTTTCATCCCTTCATCCCTGAAACACGTTTTAATAAAACCAGCATTCATGTTGTCGTGTAGGATTGATATTAGGACGTTGTCAAAATAACCACTCTATTTAATAACGCAGGTATTTAGAACATCGCTTTACTGTGACATAGTACTGAAGGTTTTTACTTCATTCCTTCTTCCCTGAATTGCGTTTAGACAACCAACAATTGTTTCGTCGTTTAGTTTTGTATTAGAACACCGTTACGCTTTTTTTCTTCAAGCGGGGTTGACAGAGGTGTAGTGAGTACGCCCTTTTATTGCCGACGATTTTAGGTCCAGTGTAATAGGGGGCGAGCCCTATTGCCATTATACCGGTCACAATATCGGATTCCGGACTGTTACTCAAAATTATATTTTGTCCTAGACCTCGAGATCACTACGCTAATTTCACGCTACTAGACCAACGAGGGAGTTAATATATTACAGTAAAACATTAATAATGCGTCTGTTTGAATATTCATTGGACTTAAAATGGCCGACCTGGATATACAGATGGATGAATCGGACTCAATTAATTAATGACGCTGAATAAATACTGTTAGATTAATTTATGAGGCTAATTTTGATTATAGCTTGGTCTGGTTGTTAGTAGGCCGCTCACTGGACTACTCGAAGTCACGGATTCTATTCCCATACGGGATAAATTTTGTGGGACCCACGATGTGAATTTTATGTTTGTTAATGCACCTTAGACACAGTTATAACTTGAGTAAATCGTTATAGTTTAAAAAAAAACAGATAGAAAAAAATTGCCAGCCAGACTTTAAAGTTTCGCCATATATCCGACACAACGCGACGAGAACGCGACGGCGGCGCGGCTTGGGCATTTGTAATGTACTGAAATGTACGGGAGACCCCACACAGCGCAGCCCCGTTCGGCGTGACGGTAAACGTCGCAACCGAACGCAGCCGAGCGCTCCCATCGCGCCCCGTCGGCTGACCAAACCTTTATAGAATAGACAATTAATTTGTGTGTGACACAAAAATTCGTCCCGTGTGGAGATTGAACCGGCAACTAATCGATCTAGTAGCAAACGCTCAAACTAACCACCGTCGTTAAAAATATTAACCACCAAGAATTTCGACAGACAGGCAAGTGACATGCATTTAACATTACTAACAGCGTCCCCGGAGCGATGTCAAGAGTCTCCGTAACGAACGAGCGTGTATGAGACTAACTATGAGAGTGAAGGAAGCCCGCTCATAGTTCCTTCCAGGTCTGAGTATCTGCCTAACACAAGATATCTGGCGTGATGATATAGTTAGAGGTAGAAACAGCGTTTATTTTATTTTTATTAAGACATCCAACAGCTTGGCATCTGTAAGGCTGTATTAATAAACTGTATTTCGATTCTTTAACTGCCGAGTTGTTACTTGGAACTTGGTGTTGATTTCTGAAATTGACGATACTTATCACTTTTACTTGCAGAGTTACGCTTATCAAGAAGTAACTAACCAACAACTACTTTACGGTGTTAAAAGGCCCAAAAAGTTCAATTTCGAGCCCGAAACTTCCTCAATTCAGAATTACCAGACAGTTTTTTTGTGTACCAAAAGGATCCTAATAACCATATTCAAGTCCCATATTCGGGTAAACTTGACCTTAGAGGGTGCTTTGGGTTCTTTATCCGGGCTAGTACCCTTGTTACACGTCACGAACAAGGACCCTTGGGACATGGTATGCCATTCATCATATTTTTCCCTCCAAATTTGATAGTGCCTCCGATTAATCGTTTTCGGGATTTGTATTTGAATAAAAACGAAATATTTCGAGCTTACGTTTTCTGAGTTGGGAATGCGCAGGTGTGCTATGTACACCTACGTTCTGCCTACTAGATTAGATCCTTATGTTAGAGGAGGCGAGCGGCGAGAAAAAAAACACACTTTCAAAGCTAGGATTTGAAATAACGACGGTCACCATAAACATGTTTAATCCATGACACAATTATCACAATAATGAATGTAAAACATTTTATTTTTAGGCACAGCATAACGCATTTACCTAGGTAGTCAGCGCGAGTTCTTCTCCAAAATACGCTATCTTTATCTATTACCGGATCCGGACATCGGATCCGGTAAATTGGTACCGGATCCGGTAGACATTTAATTATGCCGGATCCGCCGGATTACGGGATCCGGTTTTCCTGATTATAATCCCTACTCGTGATCACTCGCTCTAAGCGCCACTAGACCTACGCGGTAGTACTCTAATTTTTATTATAAACTCAAACTCAAATCGTTTATTTTGCATAAACCCTGCGGGATGTTTACAAATTGTCATATTCACATTTTTTTTTTAACTAATTAATCTACCACCGGAACGCGGCCTCCACTGAGAAGATCCGGCGAGAAACTTAGCGGGCTTGTCTTTTTTGTCTAATTCTCCATTCATATTTATAAAAGCTAGAGGATTCTGAGTGGACCAGTCTCCACAAGCAGCACTCGTTCACGAGGACGACTACTTGAGAAGCCATCACCTCCCTCGACCATAGCCGTCAAGCCGTCAAGCCTGTATTCCCCAAGTGGGGGTGGCAGAGTTGTACTGAGTACACCCACGTTTCGCCGATGATGTTAGGGCTGATTATATCAACCTATATTATCCTTCTGCTCAGAAAAGGCCTTCTCCCACAACTTAAGGTGAGAGATTCGTTCATACTCCACCGCGCGGATTCAGTATGGATTGGTAGTGGCTTGTTGGCCACCCAATGTTGGAACTTATCAAGCAAATCTTAAGGCTTCAAACTTGGCTAGACGACTACCACTCGAAGTGGTACCCGGGACCAACGGCTTAACGTGTCTTCCGAACATGGAGACGCTCAAAAACCGATATGCACTAAAGAAGAAAGAAACGGCCATCCATTACAGACTGACGGATCAGAACGCTGTTTAACTTTGGTGATCGCTATGAACACCGCGGAAATCTGTATATCCGCGGTGTTCATAGCGATCAAAACATCCTGTGATGTTTTTTTGAGATGGGGCTGTGAGGGCAGATACCTCAACCATTATAGCTAAAGGTAAACGGTCGCAGGAGACTATCCTTAACTTTTTGAGACATTTGAATTTAGATTAGATTTTACAAAAAATTACAGTCAACAACAAAATGAGAATTTACACAACATCTTTTTTCGAAGCCAATCAATCCTGTTTTTTACAAGAATCAAACACTTCTATTGGATCTACTTTACAACAAATAACTTTTCCCATACATTTCCTAAGAAATCATCGGAATTTTGATAACCTTGAACAAAAAAACACCGTCACGCCTATATTCCCCAAGCGGTGGCAGAGGTGTACTGAGGACACCCACTTTTCTCTGTTAGGTCCCATGTAATAGGAGGTGAGCCTATTGCCATATACCGGGCATAATTCTAGACTCCGGACGGACACTGGGAATTTTTCGATTGTAACTAACTACATTTGTCCGACCTTGATTTGACCCCAGGGCCTCGTGATTACAGAGCGATGCGCTTTGCCAATAGACAAATAACGCAGTTGATAAGTCTACCTTGAACAATGTCAGTTTTTAAATAGGTTGAGCTTTCTTTACTGCCCCGTCAAACATACCCTACTACTACCCTAAATATATAAGGTGTATTGGCAGTAACGCAAGACCTCAGACACGTCGATTAGATAATTGTTTGCTAAAATATAACAAACTTCCCTACGATATTCGAGATTTACCAATCAATAATTATTAAAAAATCTCGGATTACATAGAAGATAAGACCGCGTGAGATTGAAGTGCCATGTTATTGATAGTAATGCTGTGTATTAGTCTCGTATAATTATGGCAATGTTAAAGCGTAGCGTGTTCTGCCTGACCGTCTTTGGGGTTCTGGTTTGGTCACGCTTACTATAATGCCTTTCCTTGCGGTGGCTGTCTGGTGCGGGTCACTCCCTTCCCTCCAATATGGACGAGGGGAGTGATGGTTGTTCCTGCAGTCATACTCGTAAACGAGTGCTGCGTTTGGGGATTGGTGCATCAGGAATCCTTTAGACGCTCATTACAGATAACATCATTAGATTCATATCTCGATCGTAAGGCATTATACTGGAGCTAGGTCATAAACTATTTAATTTTAACCTAAACATTGTATCTACACAATATGATTAAAAAGAAGTAAAGAAAAAGAGAATGAGAAGAAAATAATAAAAACCCAAGCACGCTGAGTTTCTTCACCGGATCTTCTCAGTGGAGGCCGTGTTCAGACCCGGTGGTAGTAAGTAGATAAATTAAATAAAAAAAAAATTAGATTGACTACTTGTAAACGCCCCCGCAGGGTTTAACAATAAAAATATTTGAGTTTGTGTTTGAATACCAAAACCAAATTTCTATATTAAATTTTTTTTTTACCCTTTTTTCAAGCACTTTTGTACCTCAATTAACAATGAAACTTGTATGTATATGTGGGAATTTTCATATTTTTTTTTATAAATGCATTTGAAATTCCCGTATTGCTTTGAATCGTAGATAAATTTAGTTTATTATATCGCACTGGAGAAGTAACAGAGATAAATTAAATATTGTTGTAATCAATTCAGTTACCAATTTGGAACAAATTACTTTCAGGTCTTGCGTTTAAATTGTTACAGCTTGTAGATCCGTGATATTGATGGTCTGAAATTCTCAATTTCAAACTGTCGCCGTCATTTGAAAAAGTGGGCTATTAACTTTTTATAAACCCAAAAGTGATTGACGTCGTATGACGTTACAGATCAATTTATCACAACTTTTTAGCCACCCATAAAATAGATTACGTCACGAGGCACAGATAACAAGATATTGGGCGGAGAAAATAGAGTTTTGACTTACGACCTTCCATTTATTGGAGTTGAAATATCTGGGGATTTTAGCCGATGTTAATGGGCTTTTGGGAAAAGCAGGATTTTGGGGGAAAATTAGGGATTTAGGAAATATTTGGTACGTGTCTGATATTGTTCGAAATATATAGTTACCGGCACGGTAGAAACACTTATCGACCTTTAAAATCGTATCATCATCATCATCTCAGCCTATACTTGTCCACTGCTGAACATAGGCCTCCCCAATCGCTTTCCAGCGTAACCGGTCCGATGCCACCTGCATCCAACGACTTCCTGCGATTTTCACAAGATCGTCGGTCCATCTGGCAGGCGGTCGTCCCACGCTGCGCTTGCCAATACGTGGTCTCCACTCTAGAATCTTTCTGCCCCAACGCCCGTCCGATCTACGCGCTATGTGGCCCGCCCATTGCCACTTCAGCTTGCTAATCTTAACGGCTATGTCGGTGACCTTGGTTCTTCTACGAATCTCCTCATTCCTGATTCGATCGCGTAGAGAAACGCCGAGCATAGCTCTCTCCATAGCTCGCTGAGCAACTCTGAGCTTTTTTATGAGACCCTTTGTAAGAGACCACGTCTCTGATCCATATATCATCACTGGTAACACACATTGACTAAAAACTTTAGTCTTAAGGCACTGAGGTATTTTGGATGAGAATATGTTGCGCAGTTTCCCGAACGCTGCCCAGCCGAGTTGGATTCGTCGATTGACCTCTCTCTCAAAGTTGGACCTACCTAACCGGACTACCTGTCCCAGGTAAATGTATTCGTCGACAACTTCAAGAGTAGAGTTCCCAACGGTGAGTGCGGTGGGTACGACATGGACGTTAGACATTATTTTCGTTTTGTCCATGTTCATTTTAAGACCCACTTGTTGAGATACTCTGTTGAGGTCACCGAACATTTGTCCTAGATCTTCCAGCGACTCCGCCACGACCACAATGTCGTCGGCAAATCGAAGGTGAGTGATGTATTCGCCATTGATGTTGATGCCAAGTCCTTGCCATTCCAAGAGCTTGAAGGCGTCCTCTAAGGTGGCCGTAAACAGTTTCGGAGAAATGACGTCTCCCTGCCTTACTCCTCTTTTTATGGGGATCGCCTTCGTGCACTGCCCCTGTACTCGGACTGACATGGTGGCGTTATTATACAAGCACTTCAACACTTCAATGTACCGATAGTCAATGCGGCATCGCTGGAGAGATCTAAGAACCGCCCAAGTCTCGATCGAATCGAAGGCTTTCTCATAGTCCACAAACGCCAAGCATAGTGGCCGATTATACTCCTCGATCTTCTGTATAATCTGCCGCAGCGTATGTATGTGGTCTATGGTACTAAAGCCTTTCCGGAAACCGGCTTGTTCGGGAGGCTGGAAGTCATCAAGCCTGCGTTCGAGACGATTCGTGATGACTCTCGAAAACAACTTATAAACATGGCTCAGCAGTGTGATGGGCCTATAATTCTTCAGTAAAGTGTTATCACCTTTCTTGAAAAACAGGACCACCACACCCCTGTTCCATGCTTCCGGCGTTTTCTCTTCGAGCAAGACGGAATTAAACAGCCTCTGAAGGACTTTAAGTACCGGCGTTCCGCCCGCTTTCAGAAGCTCTGCGGTAATTCCGTCTTCGCCTGGCGCTTTGTTATTTTTGAGTTGTTTGAGAGCCATCCTAATCTCGTACAGGCTGATGTCCGGGATATCTTCAGTGTAGTGTCGGGTTAGCTTGGCTCTTGGGTCTTTTACCAAGTCAACAACAGGTTCAGCTACTGAGGTGTACAACTGCCTATAGAACCTCTCTATCTCCCTGAGCACCTCTGACCTATTCGACGTTACGTTTCCGTCCTCCGTCTTCAGCTTCGTCAACTGGCTTTGCCCAATAGACGCGTCTCTTGCGAACACTTTGGAGCCCTTGTTCTGTGCTATGGTCTCCTCAATACGCCTTGTATTGAAGGACCGTAAATCGTGTCGCAAGGACTTCAGTATCTGTCCATTGAGCTGCCTATAGGACTTAGCATCATCGGAGGTTTGGAGCGTCATGGAACGTCGCTCAGCCATGAGGTTTCGGGTGTAGTTGGATAGTTTTTGAGGTCTATTTTTACGGTGGGGCTTAAAATACTTGGACCCGACCGTATGGACAGTCTCTACCAGCCTGTTGTTGATTTCGTCCACTGATGCGCTGCTGTCTAGCAATTCGAAGCGGTTTGCCAATTCGAGTTGAAAGTTCTCGGGGTTTTGGATATGTGCATAAGAAGGTCGGAGCGTAGACTTCTTTAGACGCGATCTTCCCATTTTGACATTAATATTAAATGTGCCTCTGACCATTCGGTGATCACTGCCGGTTTTTACCCTGTGAATCACGGAGACATCATTAAATATTTGTCGCTTGGTGCTCATGATGAAGTCTATCTCATTTTTTGTGGAACCATCAGGGCTCATCCAGGTCCATTTCCTATGAGGCGGCTTCCGGAAGAAAGAGTTCATCATAAAGAGTCCCTCCTTCTCCAGATATTCGGCCAGCCTCTGACCCCTGGGGTTGCGTTGCCCATATCCAAATTGCCCCACTCTCAATTCATCATCGCCCTGTTTGCCCAGCCGCGCATTGAAGTCACCCATAACCTCTGTAAAGTGTGCTTTGGAAGTATGTATGGCTCTACTAATGTCCTCATACATTACTTCGACGTCATCATCTGAGTATGCCGAGGTCGGTGCGTAGACCTGTATGACCTTCAGCGAATATCTTTTGGATATTCTGAGTATCAGGTACGCTACCCTGCTTGACACACTAGTGATGGATACAACGTTGTCTATGAGTGACTTTTGGACTATAAATCCGACACCACCTTGAGACTGCTGTTCGCCCTTCCGGTAGTAAAACAAGTTGCCGGATTTTAAGGTTATCGTGTCCTCGCCCTTTCTTCGGACCTCCGATAAACCAACAATATTCCACCGCAACTTGTTTATCTCTTCTTCCAGCTCAACAAGCTTCTCATCTGTCCTTAACGTGCGTGCGTTGTATGTCACCAGGGCCAATTTTTGTAGTTGGTGGTAGCCGAATCTCTGCCGGAGATTCTTAGCACCCCTTGTCCTGTCGTTACCATAGCTGCTACCGTGGCCAGGACGAACAGGACCGCCGGGGACTAGGGGCCTGGTTTTATCCTTTTCTTCCATTTTAATAAATTGGGGGATTTGCCATACTCGCCACGCTTGGCAGGCGGGTTGGCGAGTGCAGTTTTTGATGGTAGAAGTGTTAAGGGAACGCTGCTGCCCATTCCCTAGTTTTCCCTTAGTCGCCTTGTACGACACCCGATGGGATGAGATGGGTTGGTCCTATTCTAAGCCCGGAACCACGCGGCCCAAATCGTATGAGAAGACTTAACCACTTCTATCCTTCACTGCAGAACAAGTCTTTTATCTTAAGCTCGCCGCGAAGACGAACTTATATGTACTAGTTTCTGCCCGCGACTTTGCCCTCGTTGACTTTAGCCAGGAATCTAACATTTTACCGGGATAAAAAGTATCCTATGTGTTAATTCAGGTAAGAAACTATATGTGTGTCAAATGTCATCCAAATTCGATCAGCCGTTTTTGCGTGATTGAGTAACAAACATTCTAACATACAAACTTTTACATTTATAATATTAGTAGGATACTAGGATTAGAACAAACGTATCTAAGCAAGGGTGGTCAGAGGCTTAAGGTTTCACCACATAGCCGACGGTGGCGCGGCTTGGGGAGTTGTAATGTACTGAAATGTATGAGAGACGCCACACAGCGCAGCCCCGTATGGCGCGACGGCTAACGTCATGACCGAGCGTAGCCGAGCGCTTCCGTCGCGCTCACGTCGCTCTCCGTCGGCTATTTGGCCAAACCTCTATAGATACAAGCAGATACAAAATTGTATGTTTAAAGTAAAATGAACACTGTCACGTCTGTATTTACCAAGTAGGGTGGCCGAGGTATGCACCATTCACAGTCGATGTTCGATTTTAAATTAAATTCATGGGCCCCTTTGATCTAGTGGCCAATAATCGCGTTGCGATCACTAGGTCATGGATTGAAATCCTAGGTTATACAATTGTAGTTTTCCTATCAAAAAATACCCAGTGTCAGTCCGGAGTCTGGATTTGTGTCCAATATACGAAAATAGGCTCGACCCCAATCATATGGGAGCTAACATAGTCTGCGAAAAGTGGATATGCACAGTACACCTCTGCCACCCCCGCTTGGGGAATATAGGTGTGACGTTGTTTATTGTTTATTTTTTTATAATTTCAAGAGAGAGAATCTCTCCATAAAAACCTCACTCTGTTCGTCCTAGGATTTGTACCCAGAAACTCGTGATCGCAAACTGAATTTTACGGCCCTAAATCAAAAAGGCAGATATTTTTTTTTAAATATATTTAAATACGTATACATTTCAAGCGCGTTTTTCTACTAGGAGCTACTGTTCTTTAGCACAGGGAAGTGTTGAAGGTGTACAAAGTACACCTACATTGCACCCAGATAATACATTAGTAGCCGATCTTAAAAATCAAGTACGGTTTTTTGCAGAACATGTCTGAGCTGTACAAAAAATGCCTACATTACACCAAGATATAAGCATAAATAGTAGCCACTCTCAGAGGAATAAGGAATCTAGGATGTACGAAGTACCCCCACATTTCACCAAGGTATATACATAACAAGCAGTGATAGCCTAGTTGTTAGACTGTTGGACTGCCAAGTAAGAGGTACCGCATGGACGCTTTAAAAAAAATATCTATCACTTGCCTTAACTTGCATGCCTTAGAGTTTCTTGGAGGTATGTTAAGTTCGCCAACCCGCACTGGGCCAGCGTGGTGGACTATTGCTTAAACCCTCTCAGTTTGAGAGGAGGCCCATGCCTAGCGGTGGGACAGTTTCTTATCATCATATTCATAAGTAGCTACTCTAAAAATCATATACTGTGTTTGTGCAGAGGGGTAACTACCATGTTTTTGCAGAAGGATAAGTCTGGAGTGTATAAATTATATCACGTTTCACCAAGACTTTTATAGGTAGAAGCTTCTCCCAGAAATAAAACATGCGATCACTCGATAAAGTAAACCGATGTCTTCGTTAAAGTTTCAGAAACCATTAACACAAATATTCCGCCAAGTTTCAGTAACTATTGTTATGTTTGTACACAAAACTCGTTTCGATTGTAATTATAATCGACTAACTTCGTATTGATAAAACTGACAAACCTACTTGATAATTACAGTTTTAGCCTTCAAAAATGTGCCTAACGACGCTGAATGCGAGTGGTGATTACACTGTTCCGGGTTCAAATACGTCGGTTTGGTCCAGTGGAGTTTAAGCTGCGACGCCTACTGGATTGGGTAATCGTGGGTTCGACTCCGCACGGCAAATGTTTGTGTGACCCACAAATTTATGCTTCGGTCTGGATGTTTGTGTTGTTAAATGCATGTTTGTAAACGCTCCTACGACACAGAAATATTTATTAGTGTAGGGTTACGTTATTATCCTATTAATATTATAAATGTTAAAGTTTGTATGCTAAGATGTTTCTTACTCAATCACACGGTTCAACGGATTTGCATGAAATTTCCGAACTTACTTCAAATTCTGAAATTTCGAAGCGTCGACGGCGACCATCCTAGGGTTTTTGATCGGCTGGAGTCCGAAACACCCCGTAAGCTTTCCCCTAGGCTGGCAGAAGTCCTATGAAGGTTTCTGTCCTTTTTTTAACCTCTTTCTCCCACTGCTGGGCAAAGGTCTCTTCCGTGATCCTCCACTTAACCCGATCCTTAGCCATATCAGACCATCTCTCCTCATATGCGTCAAGGTCGTCGTGCTATCTTTTTCTAGGTCTTCCCCGGCGTCGATGTCCATCTGGTCGCCATTCGGTACTTATTTTTGCCCACCTATCTGGGCTCATTCTGCTTAAATGACCCTCCCATCCCCACTTAAGTTTGGGAGACTTGTAGCCCACGTCTAAAATGGCGGTTTTGGAACGCAGTATAGTTACGGACTTGATCAGATATGTTGATTCCTAGAATACTGCGTTGCATTGTCCTTTGACATACTTTGAGTTTGGATTTTTGCAATTCGGTCAGTGACCGAGTCTGTGAACCGTAAGATAAAACAGCAAAGATACATCCGTCGATGAGTTGGCGCTGTTATTTCCTCTTAAAATAAGTTTTGTTTATTAAGAAGCTCTGGTCAGCGCTTGACCACAATCTCACCTGATGGAAAGTGAAGATAGAGCCGAAGATGTGGTTTACTGACTCAATAATAGCCTATTCACTTTGAAATAGGCTGAGGAGATGGAAGTTAGACCGAGTTCGATATGATCAGGCTAGACCCGACTTCTCGTAAGGCAACTCCGCGTCAAGGAACACGACTGGCTGGCTTGGCAGCATGACTGCTGGGAAAGTGGTGATCAGCCACCGCCATAGCCTACCACTGGTGAAGGCGATGCTCATTTAGCAATGCCCAGGGACCACGTGTAGGGAATTGAGAGGAAATTCTACGGACGCGAGCAGTTCCGGCTCCTAAATCAGGTACGCGCGAATGCTTTCTCTAAAGACTTATTTCTGTCCCATTTCCAAAAATCGATACATCTAGAATATCGACTCAAATCGAATAGGACAGCCAATTCAGAATCGCATTCAAGTTTTCTTCCGATAGAAATTTCGTCTGCACGATTTAAAACTTGCACCTGCCTTCAACTCTATATATACAAGAATACAGACTATTTTTCTTTGTTTCTTTTTATTCCGAAGCTGAATTTCATTTTCTCAGTACAAAATTTTAAGAGTCCGTTCGTATTGTATCTTATTTCTTGAGAAGGAAGGTTGGTTTTTCGTTTCTTAAGTGCTGTTTGATTGAAAACAAACTTGCATATCCGAGATAGAGAAGAAATCCTGTTTTGGAATACACATTGTGTCTGACTTTGTTGAAATGAAAAGTTATGTCTTTAGATTATTATTGTTATTTCTAGGCGTATTCGAACAGATTGACGTTAGCATAACACTCTTGAGTTAATACGCGATCATTTTTACACTACAAAGGTATTATATTAAGATTTTTTAAACGTGGCCCCACATTTTGTTTAATTCCTGTGTCGTGGGTGTGTTTACAGACATGAAAATTCACATACACAATACCCAGACCTCTGCGCTAAATCGTCAATCGATTGACAGCCTCGTTGATCTGTGTGGCAAAGCGCATCGCTTTGTAATTACGAGGTCTTGGGTTCAAATACTAGGTCGGATAAATGTAGTTTTTCTAACGAAAACTTCCCAGTATGAGTCTGGAATTGTGCCCGGTATATGGCAATAGGATCGCCCCCTATTACATGGGACGTACGTACGAAAAGTGGGTGTACTTAGTACACCTCTGCCACCCCCGCTTGGGGAATATAGGCGTGAGAGATGTTGTAGAGGTATATTAAGTCAGACTATAACCTGTTTTTAATTTGCAAAGGTCACGCGAAAATCGATGCGGTGGTTATCGCGTGCTGTTCGTACGAGTTCGGTACGATTCTATGCTTTATTCAATTTTTTTTTCAAAAATATAAATGTCAAGATGCCTATGCTCCCCAAGCGGGGATGGCAGAGGTATATAGTGTACACAAATCGTTGACGATGCTAATTTCCCAGTATTATAGGGAGCGAGTTGTCATTTAAAAGTTAAATAATAACCAAATAGACCGAGTCTTATCTGAAGGACAAGTCGAGAGTCTCCGTAACCAGCGAATGTGTATGAGACGAACTATGAGAGTGGAAGAAGCCAGAGAAGTATGTAAGGAAAGAAGAAATTGAGTGAGAGAGAGAGAGAGGGAGAGGAAGAGAGAATTGAATCAAAAGAACAAGCACGCTGGGTTACTCGTTGGATCATCTCAGTGGAGGCTGCTTTTCGATCCGGCAGTAGATTAGTTAGGTCCAGTGGTTGAAAGCTTTAGTCGCTCCCCCCACCGGATCGAATAGTCGCGGGTTTGATCGTTGTGTGATCCACAATTATTGTTTTCGGTCTGAGTGATGGTGTATGTGAATTTTATGTACACGCACCCACGACACAAGAATACTTCCTGATGAGGGTGACATTTTTTTAATATTAATTACTTTGTTATACGGCAGTGAGAGTTAAGTATGTAAGGAGAATGAGATCAGGATAAATGCGTTAGAAATGCGGAAGACGTATGTAAGCTGACCGAACGTATTCGTAAAAAAAATATTGGTAAAAAACCTTATAGATTGTCAAGTTATAATTTTTTTAACTAACTTATTTACTGCCGGATCGGAATACAAGCTCCACTGATAGGATCCGGCAAGAAAACCAGCGGGCTTGTCTCTTTAGATTCAATTCCATTTTTCCCTTTTTTTTAAACTAAATTGTTAATGTAATTCTTAAATAACAATATTCTCGCCTTCTACTACTGGGACTTAGCATCGTCAGCGATATGTGTATTTAATAAAATTTAAAGCGTTTATACAAATGATTTGAGGAATATAGTCGTGACGATGTATTTGGGGTTCGAATCGTGACCCTGTTAGGGTGCATTTCATGTAAAGATTGTCCAAGGCGGTGTGCGGCCTTGGCGGCTGCCGCTTGCCCGCAATGCGGCATCTTACTTTAATATTTTACTTATTCGGGACACACGGGTGTGCGTGAGCGGCAACATGTTGGCGAACATGCTCGTAATGAAGGAAGAGGCAGGCTGGGTTACGTTACGCAGATTTAGATTCATATCTCGATCGTAAGGCATCACACTGGAGCTAGGTCATAAACTATTTAATTGTAACCTAAACATTGTATCCACACAATATGATTAAAAAAAAAGGAAAGAAAGAGAATTAAATAAAAAAGACAAGCCCGCTGAGTTTCTTCGCCGGATCTTCTCAGTGAAGACTGCGTTCCGATCCGGTGGTAGATTAGTAGTTTAATTAGATTTAAAAAAAAATGTAAATTTACTACTTGTAAGCGCCCCGCAGGGATTATACAAAATAAATTATTTGAGTTTGAGTTGAGGAAATAACCTCTTGGAACTCTGTATTCTCAGTCGACCCCGCAAGGGATCTGGCGCAATGATATGGTAGTAGTAGTAGTATATGAAAAGTATAAAAAAATAAACAATATCACGTCTTTTTGCCCAAGCGGGGGTTGTGGAAATGCACTGTGTACACCCAATTTTCGCCATTAATGTTAGGCTCAATGTAATAGGGGGCACCGTGCCAGATTCTGGGCCTATACTGGGAATGATGAAAACTGAGACGAACTATGAAAGTGGAGGAAGCCAGAGCGGTCTATAAGGAAAGAACCTGTTGGAACTCTGTACATTTTGCCAGTTCTCTTGCGTTCTCTAGGCGTGATGATATAGATAGATAGAAAAATAACACTTTTTCCGACCTAGGATTCGAACCCAGGACATCGTGATCGCTATGCGCATTATTCGCCACTAGCGAGGTAGTCAAGAAACATATGTACATATACTATCAATCAGCCTAAAGGCTGCCATTTGACCTTACAGCAGACTTCCACGTCCCACGGTTGGGCAAAGACCTTCTCTCACAAATAAAGATGGGAGAGCTTCAGTCATACTCTAGCTCGCGAACCTAGTGGGAATTGGTATTGGTTTGGGGCAACTTGCTGTTGGAACTTATCAAACCGTTCAGTACGCTTTCAACTTGGCTTAACGGATGCTACCTGGAGAAGTAACCGTGATTTTTCGGATATAATCTATGAAGGCCATTGTGAATTTACAGGAGTTACAGGTATATAAGGTACATCTTGTTGCTAATAGCAATCTCTTCCAGATAACCAAGTCGAAAGAAATACATAAGTTGAGGGCAGTTGGTGGCGTATATTTATTAAGATTAAAGTTATTACACTTATTGAAATATATTACACACATATAAAAATATATATAGTAAGAAACAAATACTTATATATAGTGAAATAAACATAATGCACTTAAGTAAGGTAAATTGAGAAGAGGCTGAGCGGGAGCTGTCGGAGACCTCCTCCAATCCTGCTCGCAGGAGACGCGTCGGGCGAAGGCGTAGGGCATACGCCGCAAACGACTTCCGCCCCCCATGAACATAGGCCTGCGGGCGCCGGGTAAGGGCACCAGGTCACCCAAACTATGACAGGCCCGTGAAAGAAGCGCGCTGCACCCTGCGCGCCCTCACAAAGATGAGCACGGGATGTAGACGAGGTTTGTGCGCAACAGACCAGGCCCGCCCTCGCCGCAGATTTTATGCCACTGGCGATTCCTGCGGCAAGGCACTCGGGCAATGGACGGACACAGTTATGTGAGGCTCACATCCACCGGTTTTGGTGGATGTGAGCCTCACATAACTGACATATCATCAAAACCCGCCATGTGGCAGTGTGCGCTCGGCATTTCCCCCCGAAAAAAAAGGTAGGTAAATTGGGGTAAATACAAAAGGTTGGAAACTTCCAACCTTTTGTAAATAACTATTTATGACAGCGTCTCACTAATGACAGCAGACAAGAAGTGGTTCTAAACCATCGATAAAAAGAAGTCCCAGCCGAAAGACGTCCACTCCAGGACAAATGCCTCCCCAAAGATCGCCGCAACGACCGGTTCTGTGCTGTACGCATCCAGCTTTTACCTGCGATCTTCACCAGATCATCGGTCCATCTTGTAGGGGGTCTGTCCACTCCAAGTCTTCCGGTACGTGGTCGCCATTCGAAAACCTTTCTGCCCCGACGGCCGTCAGTTCTACGAGCGATGTTTTTGGCTATTACGAGTATGAGATAAATAAACTCCAATAAAGTCTACAAAAGCGTCACAAATATTATCTGGAATTATCCTATTGTCCTATTAATTAGAAGCGGTTTTCATTCACCCATCAAATTGTTAGTTAGAGTGCATCGTTGGTCCTGCAGTGAATAATGCGCGTATCGATCACGAGGTCCTCGGTTCAAATCCTAGTTCGGACAACAATGCAATTTTTCGATAGAAACATTCTTCATTAAGAGTCCGGAGTTTGGCTATAAGCCCGGTATGATGCAAATAGGCTCTGCCTATTACATGCGACTATTAGTCGGTAACGTAGGTGTAAACAGTACACCTCTGCCACCCCCGCTTGGGGAACATAGACTTGACGGTGTTTATTTTCACTTTTATTATATTAAACAAGTTTACGCAAGCAAAACTTACTTCAAATCACTAATTGACCTTTACCCTTTAGTTAAAAGATGGTTTTCTCTATCCAATTATCAGTTAATTAATTCTAATAAACCTCATCTAAACGGAAACCATTAACCATCGCAAACAATGATTGGTTTATTTGAAATGTTTACACTGTACAGTATTTGGGTCAAGTTAATTAGAACGGCTGGAACCACATGCCGATGTGTTTTAATTGGGATCGTAATTGGCGATGTGTTTCGTATTGTTTTCGAGTATTACATACATAGTGCGGTAGAAATTGTGGGTTGTGTTTAAGTTTACTAGTGGCCTTAAGGCACTCGCAGCGTTGTGCAATGGCGGTGTTCCTAGTGACTACAAAGGTTAAGCACCGCTCGGCTCGGTCGGTCAGATGGGTGACCGTTTGTGGCATTTTCATATTCGAGGGTCTCTATGCTTCGGAAGTCACGTTTAGCCGTTGATCTCGGTTAGCATTCAATGTGGTAGTCATTAAGTCAACTTGGAAGCCTTATAGGCGTGTTGTTGTTATTGCTTGAACAAAGCTGCCCCCGCCTATGCTCATTGGGTCCGCGTGGTAGAGACCTTTTTTTACGTGCGGAAATCCGCCAGCTTCCTCCGAGGGCATGTCGGACTTCTACCGACTAAATCCCCACAGTGGCTGGCACTACACGTATCAGAGGGGTTCCGGAATTTCCGAGTGAAACGCACCCTTGAGTCATGCTCCAAACAGCCGCCACAGGGGAGAGGGGAATCTTATAGCTCGTTTCCCCCCCTTCGCCGACTTGACCTCTACGTCAGCGTGAAGACACGTCACGCCGTTGTCCTCCTCTGGGTCGCTCGTGAAAGATGCTCAGGGACTCCGCCCCTCGCGTCAGCGACCCAAAGGGCCCCCTGCGAATGTCGGTATAGCAGGAGATCGTTGGAGTATGACCTAATCTATCTCACCTTAATTCGTGGGAGGAGGCCTTTTCCCAGCAGTGGGAGTGGCTGATATCATCAACATATTGTGCGGTAGAATATATGGGTCGTGTATTAGTTGACTAGCGGCCGCCTCCGACTTCTTCTGCGTAAATATGTTTATAAATTAAAGCTTAAGTGTTATTATGATGTATAAGAAATATTACTATAAAGCTTCATCAAAATTCGTTCAGTAGTTTTTGCGTAAAAGAGTAGCAAACATGCATACACCCATCCTCACAAACTCTTGCGTTTATAGGTAAGTAGCTGTACCTGCAACTTCTTTCGCGTTATTTTCAGGCGTGCATTTCTCATCCTTAAACTTTTTTGAGACCAAAGGTAGCTTATTACCCCCTGTATAAAATCCGTGCCGTTTGATCAAAATCTATTCAGCGCTTTGGACATAAAAAGGTAACAAACAGACAGACAAAAAGGGACATGAGACTTCATCTGCGTTGACTTTAGACAGGAACCTAACATTTTTTCCGGGATAAAAAATATCCTATGTATTAATCCAGGCAATAAACTGTGCGCAAAATTTCATCCAAATCCGTTCAGCCGTTTTTGCGTGATTGAGTAACAAACATCCAAACAACCAAACATCGAAACATCTAAAGATACAAACTTTCACATTTATAATATTAAAAGGATTGTCTCTCTTCCTTCTATTAATTTAACATAATGTAATTTTTTGTGTACTTCTTTTTTTGTAAATGATCATAAATAGTCATCACCTGATGACCAAACTACATTGTTCTCCCATATCCCACAACAGAATGTAGATGAAAAAGTTTGTAATTTCTTATTTTAAAAGAGTAACCGTGGAGTTTCTTGCCCTTCTTCTCCACAGGAATGACATTCCGAAGTGGGGGTAGAGTCTTTGTTACTTTTCTGACGATTCATAAATACTGTAATGGTTTACATGAATAAAAACTATTCTGATTCTGATTCTATCAATATTTGTTTGTATTATTAAATTCCATGGCCGTATGTCACAGCCGATAAATTAAGATTAAAAGTGCGAAGGCCCGAATGTTAAGTGCCTAATGAATGTCGTTTGCTTTACTAGTTGTCGAGTCTAATCTGTGCGTGACTCGCCCGCGAATGGACTTTTAGTTCAGGAGGATTTGATAGAGGAAGAGTTTCTTGAGAAAGCGGTTTCGCTGTCTAGACGAATTTCCTCTTGTGGTCAGCGGAAGTACAGGTCGGTTTTACTGAGAGGATTTAATAAGGGAAGGGTTTCTCGAAAGCGGTATCACCGTCTAGACGAATTTCCTATTGTGGTCATTGGAAGTACTGGTTGGATACACTGATGGTCTCGTCATTAGAATACTTATCTTAAAGGTCCAAGGCCTTTATTCGCTACCAACTTCTGCCCGCGACTTTGTACGCGCTGATTTTAGACAGAAATCTTACATGTTCCGGGATAAAAAGTATTGTATGTGTTAATCCAGATAACAAACTAGCAGTATGCTAAATTTCGCCCAAATACGTTCAGCCGTTTTCGCGTGATTGCGTAAGAAACATACAACATTTATAACATGGTTTATTTATTCAATATTATTTATTAATATAGCCTTAAAAGGCGGCTTGAAAAGTTCCAACAGCAGGTGGCCACTAACCTGCCTCCGCCAATTCGCGTGGTGGAGCATGAGCTAATCTATCTCACCTCGATTTGTGAGAGAAGGCCTTTGTCCAGCAGTGGGCAGTATAGGCTGATATTATTATTATTTATCAGGCATTTATTTATTCGTAGGTTTACTTGTATGAATATGTATATATGTGCGTAGTTATTCTATCTATCTATTCTATTACGCCAGATCCCTTGCGGTGTAGGCGGAGAGTACAGAGTTCCAACAGGTTCTTTCCTTACAGACATACCTGTAAAATCAATAACTATGAGAGTGGAGGAAGCCAGAGAGGTCTCTGGCTTCCTCCACTCTCATAGTTATTTATATATTAATTTTAAGCAACTTCCCTTTTTTCCTCTCCACCTTGTGGATTTTGTACCTATTTTACTTGTTTCTGCATCACCTTAAGGTAGACTGGTAGAAAATGCCTAAGGCATTAAGTCCGCCTATATACCAACAGTGCATAAAGTATTAAATAAATAAATATTGGTAGGTAACCAAACGTGACGCGTTACTTCGTGAAATGGCCGTGTAATGGTACTCTGTATATTGGAGTACCATTATACCATAATTTCACAAAGTTGGTTGAAATTGCGGTGCGCGTCTCTAGGTTATTAAAATCTGTGTTAAAGAGAGAGAGATATAGGGAGAGAAAGAGGGAAAGTGGGAGGGGAAGAAAAGCGGAAAGATAGAGAAAGAGAGAGAGAGTTTACTACATACAGTACAAAAAAGACACAATACACCGGAAGACATACATATATTGCCAACAAAGCCATTTTTTTATACTCCTATTTTCTTTTTTCTAATTAAATATGTTACGGGATCTAATACATTTGGACGGACGGACGATTTAGCGCAGTGGTTAAGAGCTTAAGCCGCTCCGCCCATTGTGTCTAATAGTCGCGGGTTCGATTCCCGCACGGGAAAAATGTTTGTGTGACCCACAATTATTTGCTTCAGTCTGGGTATTTGTGTATATGAATTTTCATGTTCTTAAACGCACCCACAACACAGGAATAAATCCTGTTGTGGAGCTACGTCTTTAAAAAAAGTTAAAGACTCCATGGGTCACCCCGAGGTCCTGGGTGTCATCAATTGAGGCCAAGTAGTGGAAATACGGCAAGCCTAGTAGGTGGGTGTACAAAGTACAACTTTCCTACTCCCGCTTAGGAATGGTATGATAGTGTTAATAAAACATTATATTTTCTTCCCCAGGTTTGTGCCGCCAAGTTTTTGATCCAGCACCTGCCACAAAACGGTAAGGGTAGCCCATTAAGTGGAGGGATGAATTTTGAATTATACAGGTACACTCCACCCCGCAATCAATATTAAAGGGACCTTCCGGGAGGTCCCGAGATTATTGTGTTGAGGTTCCAAGATGGCACTAAATCCTTTAAGTTGCTATTTCAATACGAATATCGATGTATTATTTGTACGAGCTTTAGGTCCGAAAAACGGCCAAAAATAGAAGCACAAGTATGGGTGTGATCTTATTTCGAATTAGTTCAATCCAACCATAGCCAAGATTAGGACGCGTTAAAATGCTACAGTTTGCTTAAACTACTTAAATAAAAAAATATTTGAAGTCCTTAATAATTAAAAACTGATTTCTACTGTTGCTAGCTGCGAGTAGGTATAGATACTTAAGTATGTGCTAACAAGGCCGTCTTTTGGCTACTATTTTGTTCGTGATCCGTAACCTGAGGGCCTAGACAAGTGGTAAGCGTTTTGTTTCTATTCTCTTGTCGCAATCGATAGCGCATTGTTTTGACCACGTGACTTTTCGTTGCAAAATGTCATTCCCATACATTTTTCCGCTTTCTATTAGCGTTAACGACTGTAGATTGTCAACTTGGCTATAGGCGCTGGTACGAATAGTGGATACGATTAAATTTTTTATGGCTTTAGTTATTTTTATTTATTCAGGACTTGTCTCTTACAATAGGTCTCATAAAAAAGCTCAAAGTTGCTCAGCGAGCTATGGAAAGAGCTATGCTCGGCGTTTCTCTACGTGATCGAATCAGGAATGAGGAGATTCGTAGAAGAACTGAGGTCACCGACATAGCTCTCAGGATTAGCATGCTGAAGTGGCAATGGGCGGGCCACATAGCGCGAAGATCGGACGGGCGTTGGGGCAGAAAGATTCTAGAGTGGAGACCACGTATTGGCAAGCGCAGCGTAAGACGACTGCCTGCCAGATGGACCGACGATTTTGTGAAAATCGCAGGAAGTCGTTGGATGCAGGTGGCATCGGACCGGTTACACTGGAAAGCGATTGCGGAGGCCTGTGTTCAGCAGTGGACAAGTATAAGCTGAGATGATGATGATGATGACTTGTCCGTGATTAACCATCTCACCTGATAGAAAGTAACGATAGCACCGAAGATGTAGCTCGCTGGCTTAATAATAGCTGGCCCGTATTCTAGACTTAGTATTGACAAATGTATTCTGTGAAGTCATTGAGTCTTCAATTGATAACCTGCATCCACTGTTGGAGATCATAATCTCGCTCATTGATTAATGAATTCCTACGTAAGGTCGAATGGGTTATGCTATTTAAGAGACTTAAAAAAGTAAATGAATATCTGGATGTTTTGTATGCTAAAATTCGGAAAGCTGTAGTAAATATGTTCCTTTCGTCGACAAATAGAACTCTAAGCGCATTCCAGCCTGGTGTGGTCATAGTTTGATCCGTAGTCTAAAAGAAAAACATAAAATTAGATCATGGTTTAGACGGTAAAAAAACCTCTTGGATGAAGTAGCTTTAAAGAAAATTTAGTCGGTGATGTAAGCAACTTACAACCAAAATTACAAGTAGTACATAACTAACATTGAGTCGGGTAATATTGATAATCCAAAATTGTTTTGGACTTTTATGAAGAATTAACGTGGTTGCCCTGGCTCCTAAACAAATTATATGGGTGATGGTGTATCGTGTAACGTGTAACGCGAGAGATGGTTTAGCAATATGTAATCTCTTTGTGAACTACTTCTCTCGAGTTTATTGTTCTCATAAATCCAATAGTAATAATGTTTTTGTTTTTTTTTTTTTAAACCTAATAGGATTTATTCCTTTGTCGTGGGTGCGTTTACAAACATAAAAATTCACAAACACAAATACTACCACAATGTCGACTGCTTAAGAAGTTTGGATCACTTTGTGATAAACAATCAATCAGTTATACAATCTACAATAACTGAATGCTATGTTTTGCATGTATTAAAAGCTTTACACCGGAGAAAAAGCAGGATCTGATAACTTTCCACCGTCCTTTACTGTGTCTTCTGTAGTTACTTTAGCCCCCTGTTCTGAGTATTGTATTTAATGAGTCTTTAATATCTGGACAATTTCCTCGAGCATGGAAAACTGCAAAAGTATTTCCAGTTCACAAGTCAGAGAACGTTTCTATTGTAACGAATTAAATACCTATATCAATATTATCTACATCTGCAAAGGTATTTGAAATTATTATAAACTCACTTATCAACACCTGAATCTGTAACAACATGGTTTAGTTCGACGCAGATCAATGTGGACTAGTCTTGTGAGTTTTACTGAGATTATAGTTAAATCCACTTATCAAAACAAACAAATAGATACCGTGTACACCGACTTCAGCAAAGCTTTCGACTTAGTACCACATGATATTTTAGTATCCAAGCTCGCGGCATATAGTTTGGCTAGATCTTCGCTGGGATGGTTAAAACCATACTTAAAAGAACAGTCTGCCATTTGCAATATTACCTCAGGAGTACCACAAGGTTCTTATCTTGGCCCAATCCTTTTCAATTATTTTATAAACGTTATTACTCATTGTTTCACCTATTCTTCTCTGTTCAGTATACGCAAACGACTTAAAATTTTCCAGAACGATTTAAACATTGATGATTAGTTACTATTGCGACAAGACTTAAATAAACTGGCGCAGTGGTGTCATGAGAATAATATATATTTAAATCCTACTAAACATTACCTTTTCCATAAAGCATCAAGAAATTAAAATTCGGTAGGAAGAGTTAGAAGTCATTCGTGATTTAGAGATTTTAGAAAAGAAGATGACTTTCAGTTCGCACATTGAATATATCATCAAAAAATCATAGCGTATGCTTGGTTTTGTCATGAGAAATGTAAAAAAGTTCAAGCGCCTACAAGTTAAACAACTTTAATATCACAGCCTTGTTAGTTTCTCTTGGTATCTTGAATATTGCTCAACAGTCTGGCGACTCTATTATGCTACTTATTGTCTGAGGATACAGCATATTAAAAAAATATTTCTCCGGCGCCTAGCACGTAGTATAGGTAGACCAGACATTTTAAATGAACTCGTTAAAAAACGAAGAAATTGCGTTGATTTACGGTTTCTTTTTAAGATATTTAATTTAGGTACTGTCCTGCACTACTGAGTAAATTAAATACGAGAGTACCTGTTAGAATGGCGCTTTTCCTATTCTCACCTCTGGGAGCACCCTTACGTAGAACAGTTCTTGGTGCAAACTCGCCTGTACCACGGTTGTGTCGCCTTCTTATCCTATCTTATCTTAGTGTTGGCTTACCGGACCGAGGAGACCTATAGCGCACTTCGACCCGATGGGATCTTTTGTGCTGTCCTTGCCCTAATGCTCTTACGTACCTGACGTATCTAATACTGTATCAGGTTGTAAATCCCAGCAGGTGGGCAGAGCCGTAGTTCTTCTGGATTTGGATAGGCCAATCCTAGAACCTTCATTCGCCACGCGGCCAGAGCGTCGCAATGACAGAGGACATGCTTCATGGTGTCAATGTCTGTACAGCAGCTCCTGCATACCACGTCGCCGCATAGGTTCATCTTGTGTAGATGTTCTTTCGTACCATAGTGGCCTGTGAATGCTCCAGTTATTTGCCTTACTTGTAGTCTACTGTATTTCAGTAGTCTCTTGCTGTCGCCTTCTTAACCACCTCAGTAGAAGTGTTGATATTAATGCTGACTTTCTTCTCATGTTTCGAAGGTCTATTTACTCCAACAATTAGATTACAAAGATCGGTTTTGGCTTATTTTTAACTTGATAGTCTTAAGATGCTATTTATTTAAGTTTTAAAACTTGTTAATATGAAGTTATCCAGCATAACAGCTTCCTTCTTTTCTGTTACATTACATTTTTAGATATTATTATTGCCTCCTCTATGTTTATGTTGTATTTACTTGTAAGTGATCGCTGTACTTAGTCAATAACCACGGATTCTTTTTCTTTTCTTTCGTTTGAAAATAATACAGCCTCACACTTGAGCCTGTTGGCACCTGCGACTATTTGACCCAATGGGGGAAGCAGCTTAAGCTCTTAACCACCGCCGAAACAAATATTTATGGGTCATACAAAGATTTGTCCCGTACGGGGATCGAACCCGCGACTATTAGATTCAATAGGCGGAACGGATTAAGCTCTTTACCACTGGAACAAGCCGGCTTTAACCAGCCAGTTATGCCAGTTATGTTTCAGGAATATACGCGTGACGGAGTTTTTCCTCCTAATCTTGCCATCCTACTAATATTATAAATGTTAAGTTTGTATGTTTGTCACTCAATCACGCAAAAACGGCTGAACAGATTTGAATGAAATTTGGCACAGATAGTTTATCATCTGGATTAATACATAGCATATTTTTATTTCGGATAAATAATAATAATACTCTTTATTGCACATAAAATATTATGACAAGAAACAAGATCGAACATAGTTATGTTGGTACAGTAAGGCGGCCTTATCGCTTGAAGCGATTTCTTCCAGGCAACCTTTAGGTACAGGACAGAGATGTTAAAAATAAAATGGAAATGGGTAAGGTGCAACAATGAATAAAATTACATAAAAATAAAAAAAAGAAGTAAAATGAAACAAAAAGAACCTATTATACATTACGTAAATGAATGACGAAATAAATAAATATAAAGGAAAGGAGAAACGAAAGAGATACGAGCAAAGGTAAAAAAATAAAAGGGAACTTGCTAAAGGTGTTAGGTCTAATAAATGTAAGGTTCCTGTCTAAAGTCAGCACGGGCGAAGTTGCGGGCAGAAACTAGTATTATAAATGTAAAAGTTTATATATTTACATGTTTATTACTTCATCACGCAAAATCTGCTGAACGGATTTAAATGAAATTTGGCATACACATTATTTAAAACCTGGATTTACATATTGGACATTTTTTTCTTTTTATCCCGGAAAAATGTTAGGTTCCTGTCTAAAGTTAACGCGGAAGCAGTCGCGGGCAGAAGCTAGTTATACATATAATTATTTGTATGTTTGGATGTTTGATACTCAATCTCGCAGAAACGGCTTATCGGATTTGGATGAAATATTATCCAGGAAAAATGCAAGGTTCTTGTCTAAAGGCAACGCGGACAACGTGGCGAACAGAAACCAGGTTATCATATTTTAACGCCAATTTATTAACTCCAACATTAATTATATACGGACACTAGCAATTATTTACGGCCTAATTTAATAACAAAACATAACTATGATAATAATAGCGAAATGTTACTAAGTTAAAGCAATTAGTCTTGGAATTGGGACGAGAGGAGGTCCTGGTCCCAAACGGGTCCTGATTAATGGTATGTCTTAACGAATATTTGCCCTCGTTCTTTTATGCCCTTTTTCAGTCTAGACGTTACAATCATTTTAGATAAAATACATGGGATTGTCATTCATTCTTATACTAGACGAAATTCAGAACTCATTTCTCCTATAATAATAATGAGCCCGCAGGGCCGCTAGTAGCGAGCTGTTTGTGAGCAACGACACTTCGGACCCGAGTGCTCCGGAGAGTCGGTCAGGGCCCCCACCTCGGCGAAGACGTCGGTCTTATCCGCAGAACTCTGCTTACGTTTGCCTTAGTTGGCCGTCCAGAAAGGAGCCGTAAGAGCTATATTGACGTAGGAAGGTAATGCTTTCCTACGTCGATGTTCTCCAGGTGAGAAAGTGTTAAGGGGCATAACTTCGGAAAAAGCGCAGCACACCTCTTGACACCCCCGATGTTACTCTTAGTTGTCTTATGACGACTGTTTCAGGGCCCATTTAGTGAGTGGCGAATCACTGCCAGCCACGGGTGGTTAGGTATCACTAATTATGGCCGGTGTCCGTCCCCATTTGAAATAGTCCAGTTTTATCCATCAAACCTGATTCAGATAGTGTTATTTCCATAATTTACAATAGTCCATCACCTGCTGGGATCGGTTCGCTGTTTATGTTTCTTCATTTTCAGCAATTAATATCTGCAGGTGACTTATGTATATAACATTAACCGTCCGGGTAAAGTCCGAGGAACGGCCTCGGCTTAGGCAAACGCTATGATATATTAGGTGTCCCGCCGTGGAGCTCTGCACCGGTCGGCGGGCAGGGATTCTTCGACCTCACCAGTAAGGTCGGTGTATGATCCTGTGTGCGGTATCTGTATTCAAAATAAGGGAAAAAGTGAAGTAAGGACATCGGAAGGGTCGGCGAGAAAATGCCGCGGGCAGCTGTAGCGGCTGATACGCAGGACTACGATTAGGGGGGTGCTAATATTTAGTCGCGGTCGCGAAGTAGCATGTTGTCACTATTTCAATATAGATGCGAATAGGTTCGAGACTGCCATGTGTACAAACTCCTCGTGGAGTTCATCGCTTTATGGACTCTAGCATTTGATGTAGCTGAAACCGAGGCGTTAGGAATGATATAAAGCTAGTGGCTACACGAGAATTCTACCACGTGGGTAGACTACTGTACGTGTACTGTAGTGTACACCTTTCCCTATTCTCCACCTCCGGAAATAGCGACCACGAAAGGTCGTTATTTGTGACAAGTTGTAATGGTTTACGAATTGCGACATAAATAAATTAAATGCATTGGTGTGTATGTCAAAGTTTTATAAATAAGAAAAACTCCAACGATTTATTTGTTCTCGTCCTGAAATATACAAATTATAGGTGGGTATTGTAATTTTTTGAGATTTATTTTTATGTTGTATACAGCTTATTGGGACAGCTGGCTCCTGTTACGGACCTAAGGTTGACTTTGAATGCCATTCCAAACGAACATAGTCTATTATATAGGGTATAACATCGGTCAGTGTGGGGACCTCTAAAACTAGAAGACAGAAAAAAAGTTTTAAGGATGAATGTCATTAATTATAGAGACGATTAATACGTTGATTATGGAAACACGCGAAATCGTTGTGAGAAAGTGGCTATGAGGCTAAAATTGCATTTAGAATTAAAAAATAATTAACTTGAATCAATAAAATAATATCAAATACAGTATTAAAACCATCCTTACGCCTATATTCCCTAAGCAGGGGTATCAGAGGTGTACTCAATACATGCACTTTTTGCCGGCGATGTTAGGCCCCATATAATAGGGGGTGAGCGTACTCATACTGGGAAGTTTTCGTTAGAAAAACTACATTTGTTCGTCCTAGGATTTGAACCCCGGACCTTGTGGTCACAAAGTGATGGAGCGAGCCACTTGACTTTTATAGCAACATTTGATCCTTGCACGCTACATAATTAATCGTAGTAAAATAAGTTGTATTTTGTTTCAAATGAAATTTACTAATATTATATTAGTTATATGTAAGGATTGTGGTTGGTAACGATGTGCTGGAGCAAGTGAATGAGTTTGTATATCTTGGATGCGCCTTCAGTAAGGATGGGAAATACACCGCTGACATAGAGAGAAGAGTGAGTGCAGGGAACAGAGTGAATGGTGCGATGGGAAAGCTACTCGGGAGCCGGCACTTAAGCCATAAGGCGCAGCTGGCCATACATAACGGAGTTCTTGTCCCAACGCTGTTATATGGTAGCGAGAGCTGGGTATGTAAGAAGGAGAATGAAAGTAGGATAAATGCGGTAGAAATGCGAGCTCTGCGGAAGATGTGCGGAGTGAAGCTGACCGACCGCATTAGCAACAGCATAGTAAGACAGCGAGTAGGTATGAAAGATAGTATCGGTGTAAAGATGAGAAAGGGCATGCTCCGTTGGTTCGGGCATATAGAAAGAATGCCAGAGGAAAGAATGACAAAACAGATATACAATGTGAAAGTGGAAGGATGCAGGTACCGGGGAAGACCTAGACTATCTTACCACGACCAAATAAACCGAGTCTTATCTGATGGAAAAGTCAAGAGTCTCCGTAACCGGCGAGCGTGTATGAGACGAACTATGAGAGTCGAGGAAGCCAGAGAGGTATGTAAGGAAAGAACCTGTTGGAACTCTGTACTCTCTGCCTACCCCGCAAGGGATCTGGCGTGAGGTTATAGATAGATAGATAGTTATAGAGACTAGAATGAAAAAGAGTCTGATATAAATTTCATAGAAATTGCTGATCGCATTTTTAAAGAGGACGGCAATTAATTTTTTAAATTTTCAATAATGAGTGTATCTATAGTCCCTATAACTCTTATAGAATCGACTGTCCCAACCGAGGGAGCCTCTTTGAGGCGCCCTCGAGTATGTCGCATCTTGCCCTTCTGGCTGGCTAGAGCGTAGTGGTTGCACGCTCGCCTTTAAGTCCGGTGAAGCTGTAAAGGCCTCGCGGCCAACAGCGTACATCATTCACACACACACACACACACACAGATTGTTATTGTTTGGAAATTCAATTAAAAAATCTAGCTGTATTCCTATGGATATGACGTTTTGAAATGACTAGTTGTGCTTCTGTTCGTGAACACATATTACAGTATGCCTGAAACTCGGTTTTGGTGCCGTTGTTGGACGGAGTGAGCTAGCTGTCGTTTCGCTGTAGGTGGAGTTGGCGTGTGGAACATTGAATATGATTACAAAGTTCCAATACTGATATAAACAAAAACCATTTGGACCGTAAATAGTATTTTTATAGGGTACCTGATTAAAATGTTAATTTAGTATTGTTTTTTCTTAACACGCAAACGTTTTGTGGGACGTTCATTCTTTTATAAATATAACAGAGGGGCTCGAGACTATGCCAGGCCACGATGTTCTAGCGATCACCGCGGTTAAGCAGCTTTCATCTCGGTCAGTCTGAGATGGGTGACCGTTTTTTCCCAAACGTATTTCGGAATGTATATTGCTATTGGCTACACATGGCGGCTACACAAACCATACCATAAAATCTAGATCACATTTGTATCATAATTATCTAGCGGAACTCTGTGCTGCATTGAAGGGTAAAACCAATGTACCTACCTAAATTTATTAATTACATCAGAGAAGAGGCGCTCGTAGCGCTGTGCGACCGCGGTGTTCCTACCGATCACCAAGGTTAAGCAGCGTTCGACTCAGTCGGCCTAAGATGGGTGACCGTTTGTGGTATTTACATATTTGAGCGTCTTAAGGGACGAAGGGAAGGGAGGCGTTAAGTTGGTCCCGGTTACCACTTGTGTGTTAATCGTTAACCGAGTTGGAAGCCTTAAAGGCGGCTTGATAAGTTCCAGCAGCAGGTCCGCGTGGTGGAGTAAGACCTACCTCACCTCGATTTGTGAGAGATGGCCTTTGCCCAGCAGTGGGCAGTATAGGCTGATATTATTATTATTATTACATCAGAACAAATCCAAACTCAGAATGATACTAAGAAATTTTCTATAGAAAAACCGCAATAACCTTTTTTCAGTACGTAATAACATTATCTTATTGAATTCACAAAAATGGCGCTACCGGTACCCTACTTCCTACTAATATTCTAAATGTGAAAGTTTTGTATGTTTGGATGTTTGTTACTCAATTACGCAAAAACGGCAAAACGGATTTGGATGTTATTTGGCACATAGATAGTTTATTATCGAGATTAACACATAGGATACTTTTTGTCCCGGAAAAATCTAAGGTTCCTGTCTAAAGTCAAGTCGGACGAAGTCGCGTGCAGATACTAGTTTGTTATATGTTATAATCTATCTATCTATATGATCACGCCAGATTCCTTGCGGGGTAGGCGGAGAGTACAGAGTTCCAACAGGTTCTTTCCTTACATACCTCTCTGGCTTCCCCATCTCTCATAGTTCGTCTCATACACACTCGCCGGTTACAGAGACTCTTGACTTGCCCTTCAGATAAGACACGGTCTATTTGGTCATGGTAAGATAGTCTAGGTCTTCTCCGGTACCTACATCCTTCCACTTTTGCATTGTATATCTGTTTGCCATTCTTTCTATATGCCCGAACCAACGGAGTATACCCTATATGTTATAAGCTGTAGTATAACCGATAAGTTACTCTATTTTATTAGGGATTACCTGTAATGATAGTAGTAACAATAAGTGGAAATAAATAAATGAATTTCGTCTAACGTAGGACTAGGGTCTATTTCTAGGTTACTAAAAGCAAGTAGAGCAACTAATTATATTCTTAACTTGTTGTGTTTTGTTCTTTAAAAAAGGCGTAGCCCTAACACTAGGATTTTTACAAACATGATAATTCACATACACAAATACCCAGACCGAAATAAATGTGGGTCATACAAAGAGTTGTCACAGTCGGTGGAGTGGGCTCTTAACCACTGCGCTAAATCATCTGAAAATTAAACAAGAATCATCACATCATCAACTGAAAGCCACTGTGGAACAACCCCTTAAAGATCTCTACAACAACTGGCTTTGTGTTGATGGAACGTATTCAACAAGAATTCATAATAAAAATAATTGAATTCCATTACTAACAACTAAAGTAGTGTAATAAAGGACTATATCCATTTAAACGGGGCCTGATCTAACAGCATTGGATGCGTGATTCACAGCCATTAGCCACTCCAAGTTATTTGCCTTGCGTTACACTGCACAGTTCAAAACAGCGTTAATTTGGACATGTGGGTTGAATTATACGTTTGCATTCATAATGTTAAGTTTCCTTAATAACACCAAAACGAAAAAAGAAATGAGTGCAATATCGAGCTATTTAAGCTAGCTATAAAAATCTAACTATATATCTATATCATCACGCCAGATCGCTTGCGAGTTCCAACAGGTTCTTTTCTTACATACCTCTCTGGCTTCCTCCACTCTCATAGTTCGTCTCATACACGCTCGCAGGTTACGGAGACGTATAAAAAAATGAACACCGTCTCGCCTATATTCTCCAAACGGAGTTTGCAGAGGGGAATTGAGTACTCCCATGTTTCGTCACGATGTTAGATAGCATGTTATAGGAGCCGAGACTTTTGCCATTGTATTGGGAGAAGATACCTTTGTCTGACCTAGATTTTGAATCCAGATCCTTGTGATCGCTACGCGCATTATTCTCCAAAAGTATTTTACGGATATAACGCGTTATAGTTCTGGTTTTTGAGGTTCCGGTGTTTCGAGTGCTTTACAGTACCTATGGCCACGGGAGGGACTCAGGTGAGGGATTCAGGAGTGACTCTGGTGTGAAGGTGTGACAGTGCCAAGAGTCATAGTTGTTCCAAGTGGAATATAATCACCTGGGTGATCAGCCGCTGAGTGACCGTTGGACACTAATTAGTCGCCTTTGATCACCCTGGTAATTAATAATGATAACAATAATTTCACCCAATAATGTCCCCGGCTCGGCAAAGGCCCTCTCTCACAAATCATACTTCACCACGTGGACCCAGTGCGGATTATTGGAGGCAGGTTTGTGACCACCTGCTGCTGGAACTTATCAAACTGCCTATAAGGTTTAACGACTCGGCTTAACGACTACCACATTAAGTGGTAACCGGGACCAACCAAACGTACCATTCAAAGCACGGAGATGCTCGAATATGAAAATGCCATACACGGTCACCCGTCTCAGGCGGACCGAGTCGAACGCTGCTTAACCTTGGTGATCGGTAAGAACGCCGCAGTCGCACAGCACTACGAACCCGAACCTCTGCATGTCCTTTTAAATCCCTTCTATTACATAAGGCATGAAAAGATCTCGATACGTATGAATAAAAATATTCTGTAGTTCTGTATGCCGAGCCGTCCTCCCATTTCATATTTTATTTTATATTTCTGGGACGCTTTTGTCGCGCTCAACGACGGATACGCAAAGAAATTGTGAAGGCTGAAACATATTTTATATAATGTTGGGATCTTCGATGCTATACGTGGTGGAAACGATAAGGGCGTCCAACCGATTACTTTGTTAAACGAAATGATATTACATTGGTATACCTAACATAAACAACTGTGCACTGTGTCTTTCAACTAGGCTCTGATGTCATCGCGGCGGGCGTGGTTTATGTCAATGTCGGGCGATTTAGCGCAGTGGTTAAGAGCTTAAGCCGCTCCGCCCACTGTGTCTAATAGTCGCGGGTTCGATTCCCGAGACGGGACAAATCTTTGTGTGATCCACAATTACTTGTTCTGGTCTGGGTATTTGTGTATGTCAATTTTCATGTTTGTAAATGCACAAACGACACAGAAGTAAATCCTAGAGAGGGGCTACGTTTTTACAAAATAAACAAAAATAGTCTGCCATTCTCAACTAGATGGCAAATACAGTGGGAAATACGTGGGCGTGGTATAGCATTATCTTCGTTCCGCGCCACCCCGCGCAGTGACACGTTTGATTGTATAGGACAAATCTAGTAATGCTATCTCCTCTTAACATTATCGGCGAAAGGCTATAATCTGCCGAGAAGTAGTGTAGAGCGTGCTTCTCTGTGCATTATTCTACTTTGGACCACAAGTATAGTTCGACAAGGATCTTTTGGCACTTGAATGGCATTGACATTAAGTGAAATTTTATCATTTCTACAGAAATATTTCAACAGATGTAACTAACTCGAGAGAATTGGCGGACTTGGTCAACAAACTTAATCAAGCGGCACCATGTGGACGCAGCAAACAAAATTAAATAACAGAACAAAATTATTAAATAAATAACACATATTGACTAAAGTTTTTAGTCAATGTGTGTTACCAGTGATGATATATGGATCAGAGACGTGGTGGAATTATTGAACGGAGAATGCGCGAGAAGTCCGATGGAGTGTTGTGTGAGGCACAGGGAGGTTTCAGGTCTGGAAGAGGATGTTCGGATCAAGTTTTCTCCCTCCGCAACATCGTAGAAAAGCATCTGGCAGTAGGCCGGAAGGTTTTCTGCGGTTTTGTGGACCTGGAGAAGGCGTTTGATAGAGTCGTGCGAAAGAGACTTTGGGACATTTTGCCAGAGTATGGTATAAACGGCACCCTGTTGCGAGCCGTCCAGTCCACCTACGTGGACAGCAAGGCATGCGTACGGGTGGGTGGTAACATGTCACCTTGGTTTGACGTTAAAATCGGTGTCAAGCAGGGTTGCGTGTTGTCCGCTAGACTGTTTATAGTGTATCTGGATAAAAGTCTTCAAAGACTGTGTGCGATGACTGAAGGGGTAAAAATGGGTGATCTAGTGATAAACCACCTATTGTATGCAGATAACGCGGTTTTGATAGCGCCAACAGCCACTGATCTGCAAACACTAGTCACAGTTATGAGAGACGACTGCATGAATAATGGCTTACATTTGAATGTGAAGAAAACCAAAATTATGGTTTTTGAACGGGAAGAAACCAGAACGAATGCAAGGATTGTGGTTGGTAACGATGTGCTGGAGCAAGTGAATGAGTTTGTATATCTTGGATGCGCCTTCAGTAAGGATGGGAAATACACCGCTGATATAGAGAGAAGAGTGAATGCAGGTAATAGAGTGAATGGTGCGATGGGAAGGCTACTTGGGGGCCGGCACTTAAGCCAAATGGCGCAGCTGGCCATGCATAACGGAGTGCTTGTCCCAACGCTGTTATATGGCAGTGAGAGTTGGGTATGTAAGAAGGAGAACGAAAGCAGGATAAATGCGGTCGAAATGCGATCTCTGCGGAAGATGTGCGGAGTCACGCTGACCGACCGTATTCGCAACAGCGTAGTAAGAAAGCGAGTAGGTATGAAAGATAGTATCGGTGTAAAGATGAGAAAGGGTATGCTCCGTTGGTTCGGGCATATAGAAAGGATGCCAGAAGAAAGAATGACAAAACAGATATACAATGCGAAAGTGGAAGGATGTAGGTGCCGGGGAAGACCTAGACTATCTTACCATGACCAAATAGACCGTGTCTTATCTGAAGGGCAAGTCAAGAGTCTCCGTAACCGGCGAGTGTGTATGAGACGAACTATGAGAGTGGAGGAAGCCAGAGAGGTATGTAAGGAAAGAACCTGTTGGAACTCTGTACTCTCTGCCTACCCCGCGAGGGAGCTGGCGTGATGATATAGATAGATATAGAGACGTGGTCTCTTACAATAAGTCTCATAAAAAAGCTCAGACTCGCTGAGCGTGCTATGGAGAGAGCTATGCTCGGCGTTTCTCTACGCGATCGAACCAGGAATGAGGAGATTGAGGAGAATGAGAGATTCGAAGAACCAAGGTCACCGACATAGCCCATAGGATTAGTAAGCCTAAGTGGCAATGGGCGGGCCACATAGCGCGTAGGTCGGACGGGCGTTGGGGCAGAAAGATTCTAGAATGGAGACCGCGTATTGGCAAGCGCAGCGTGGGACGACCGCCTGCCAGATGGACCGACGATCTTGTGAAAATCGCAGGAAGCCGTTGGATGCAGGTGATATCGGACCGGTTACACTAGAAAGCGATTGGGGAGGCCTATGTTCAGCAGCGGACAAGTATAGGCTGAGATGATGATGATGATGATTAAATAAATTACGTTAGAACGTTCCTTTTTCCGTCTAATTAAAAAAGATCTTGGGTAAATTTCATAGCAAACGGCAACTCGTGCGAACTGTCATGAAGTGATATTTCACTTGGTGACAGCGATAGATTTTTGCCACGTGCGAAAAGATCCTTATTTCAATGTACTAGGATATTCTACTGTTTACTGTTTACTGTAAATATATGTTTACTGAGACGCAACTGAGGTTAAGATCATTGAAGTAGCATGAACAATCAATCACACTTTAATTAAAAGTGACCATTGTCACATTGACAATGCAATGACATGAGATTTGGTTGACTTTTTATTATTATTTTTTTTACTGGTTGGAGCTCAATTAAATCCAAAATCAAAAGGTTTTTATTCATCTATCTATCTATCTATCTATATCATCACGCCAGATCCCTTGTGGGGTAGTCAGATAGTACAGAGTTTCAACAGGTTCTTTCCTTACATACCTCTCTGGCTTCCTCCACTCTCATAGTTACGTACGCGCTCGCCGGTTACGGAGACTCCTGACTTGTCCTTCAGATGAGATCCGGTCTATTTGGTCATGGTAGGATAGTCTAGGTCTTCCCCGGTACCTACATCCTTCCACTTTCGCATTGTATATCAGTTTTGTCATTCTTTTTTCGGACATTCTTTCTATATGCCCGAATCAACGGAGCATACCCTTTCTTATTTTTACACCGATACTCTCTTTCATACCTATTTGCTTTCTTACCTATTTGCTTTCTTACCTATTTGCTTTCTTACTTTATTCGTGTAGGCCAAAAAGCACTTATGATTAGACAAAAAGAGAAAATTATTGATTACTTAACTCACATCCGTTCTGAAAGACATTCTTGTAAAGACGAAGGGCAAGAAACTCAACAGTTACTATTTTTAAAACTGAGAGGTTTATAATTCTTTTTGTATATATTGCATATATGGGGTATGGGAGAACGGTGCAGAACGAGCTAAATAGATGTGCTTAAGTATAGATTTAACACAAGTGTGCTTAGATTAATGGTCTCAGTCAGTGTTAACATAGCCCTCTCATTTACATAATAGATACTTTGTAAAGTTATATAATAAAAAGTATAATAATAATAGTAAGAGAAAAAGTGCTTCAGAGAGTCGGTCAGGGCCCCCAACTCGGCGTGTCTTCGTCGGTCGAGTGGAAACCGAAGGGTGCCCGCAAGACTCTCGGCTCTGGCTAGCCTTAATTGGCCGTTCAGAGAGGAGCCGTGAGAGCTATATCGACGTAGGAAGATAATGCGTTCCTACGTCGATGGGGAAGAAGCCCTTTAACACTTCCAGGGGTGGAAGTGTTAAAGGGCATAACGCCGCGAGTAGCTTCGGAGAAAGCGCAGCACACCTCTCTACACCCCTGAGCCGCTCACACCGGTGTTGCCCTCAGTTGTCCTAGGACGAGCGTTTGAGGGCCCATCTAGTAAGCGGCGAGTCACCGCCGGCCACGGGTAATTAGGTATCACTAATTATGGCCGGTGTCAGTCCCCTTTGAAATAGTCCAGTTTTTGTCCATCAAACCTTATTTACATAGCCCTAGTTTTTTTCCATAATTTACAATAGTCCTTGCACCTGCCGGGGTCAGTTCGCTGGTTATGTTTCTTCATTTTTAGCAAGTGATCTCAGCAGGTGGCTTACATAACATTAACTTCTCGCAAAGGGCCTCTACGTGTTGGATCCATGTCCCCATGCAAGCCTTTCAAAGGTCCGGGTAAAACCCGTGAATAGCAGCGAGATACATATAATAATAGTAAGAGAAAAAAGGGTTACTATAAAATAAGAGAGCAAAAAAATTGGTTATAGCTCCAGTGTGATGCCGAACGAGACAAAATTCAACAGTACTACGCTACATGATTAATCAGTCAAAGAATAGAGAACGGATCAGTCCCCACCCGCAGCACCCGTTCCCGAGTATGACTTGAGATCCGCTTACTTGATCGAGCAGTCGCGGGTTTGGTCAAATAAGTGGGTCATACAAATCTTTGTGTGATCCACTTGTTTGTGTATGTTCATTCCATGTTTGTAAACGCACCCACGATACGGAAACATGTTCTAGCTTGGGTCTACGTTTCATTTTATGAAAAACGAAAGAAAGAAATGCTAGTAAAAAAATAAGTCTTTTTTAAACGACTCCTCAATTACCAATTTCCAAAACATACTACGTGTTACTTTATTAAGGCAAGATCTCAGATACTCCAATTAGATTATGGCTTTACAAATTCAATACAGAAGCCAAGCATACAGTGTTAATCAGTTAATTACTATACAGGGTGGGTTTATGAGACGGGGTAGTTAGGGTAGCTACTTGAACCTTAACTTTTTTCCACATACCGAGCTGCATTTATAGATTTAAAAAAAAATGTACAGTCGGCAAGAAAATGGGCAATTTACACAAAACTTTTTTGATGTCAATCGATCCTGTTTCTTATTCTTATGGGCCGTATCGTGCGAGTCAACCCCGGCGGAGATGGCATCGCCCGGGTCGCCGACATCCGCATCAAGCAGGGCATCGTTCGACGCGCATACAACACTATCTGCCCTCTACCAGTATAATCTTGAAGACAAGTCTTCAACGCCGGAAGCATGTTGGTACATCAATATGCGGCGGAGAGGTCGCGGGACGCGGGACGGGGATGGCTGGAAGCGATGACAGCCACGGCAAAGCACTGCCCGCCGTTCGAAGCACCCATAGGATAATTCTCATCATTTCCACGGACCAAAAACTTCTATTGGACCAACTGAGGTTCTAGTCTTAAGAAAAGTCAGAAATAGCATTTTTGTTTCTTATTGTTTCAGATACAAAGCAGAATACAATCGTTACTAATTCAATGTAAAGGCTAAACTTACTTAACTACATTATATTCCAAAGCATGTGTCCTGATCTACATTATTGATTTTTATTTACACCGTCACGCCAATATTCCCCAGAGGGGGTGGCAGAGGTGTACTGAGTACACCCACGTTTCGCCGACGATGTTAGGTCCCATGAAATATATCGGGCACAATTCCAGACTCCGGACTCATACTGGGAATTTTTCGTTAGAAAAACGTACATTTGTCCAGCCTAGGATTTGAACCCAGAACAACGAGGCAGTCAATTATTAATTTAATTTTTGGTATTTGGATCTTCTTTTTTTTCTTTTTTTTTTAACATAGCCCCACACTAGGATTTATTCCTGTGTCGTGGGTGCGTTTACAAACATGAAAATGCACATACAAATACCCAGACCGAAAGAAATAATTGTGGATCTCACAAAGATTTGTCCCGTGCGGGAATCGAACCCGCGACTCTTAGACACAGTGGGCGAAGTGTCTTAAGCTTTTAACCACTGCGCTAAATCGTCCGATCTATACATAACATAAGATTGGCATGAGTTTTAAAAAGGAAGGGTGAATCAAAATACAGTAGGTAGGCCGATCACAAAGGAGTATTAAATAATTTATATTAAAATAAGGCAGGTAAACTGAAATAGACGAAAAAATTAAAAGGTGCTTATTAGCAACTTAAGAGCCTATCGCGTTCGACCACTTATCGACCGGAAGAGTGACAGTGATTCAGTAATTTACAACTAAATTATAAGAGACGGATATATTGAGCGCGATCGTATAGGTAAATGACGTTTGTGCAAAAAAAAATATAATCATTTTCTAAAAAACCTACACCATGGAATAAAAAACTTCTTTACAAGTACTTTACTGTAATTATTCTCTACGTATTTTAGTAAATTCTATTGGCTGTTTTTTTTTATAGAGACAAATTGGTTTAATCGTGTATTCCTTTTACGATATTTTAAATATGGAGTCAATAATTATATTATATATAATATCAGCCTGTACTGCCCACAGCTGGGCAAAGGCCTTCTTTCACAAATCGAGGTGAGAGAGATTAGTCATATTCCACCACGCGGACCCAGTGCGGATTGGTGGAGGCAGGTTTGTGGCCACCTGCTGTTGGAACTTATTAAGCCGCCTTTAAGGCTTCCAACTCGGCTTAACGACTATCACATTAAGTGGTAACCGGGACCAACGGCTTAACGTGTCTTCGGAAGCACGGAGACGCTCGAATATGAAAATGCCACAAACGGTCACCCATCTCAGGCCGACCGAGTCAAACGCTGCTTAATCTTGGTGATCGGTAAGAACACCGCGGTCGCACAGCGCTACGAGCGCCTCAATAATTATATTTTGAAATATTAAGTCTCTAATCCATCTTACCTGAAGGAAAAGTCTAGGATCTCCGTAACTGGCGAGCGTGTATTAGACGAACTATGAGAGTGGAGGAAGCCAGAGAGGTATGTAAGGAAAGAACCTGTTGGAATTCTGTACTCTCTGCCTACCCCGCAAGGGATCTGGCGTGATGATATAGATAGATAGATATCCATATACTACTTGAAGGGCATGGAGTACAAAAACACATGTTTATTCCGGTTGCCCCTTAACAGTGGCTATTTATACCGCTGAAATTTACAAGTAGCCTTATACAAGCTGTAACATAATAAACGCAAGACCTGAAAGTAGTTTGTTCTAAATCGGTAACTGAATTGATTCCAACAATTTTTAATGTGTGTTATTCATTTTTTTAATTTGCAAAAAATGCTGTTACTCTTTACTCCTTTATTACAAACTAAATTTATTCTTGATTCCAAGCAATACGAAGATTTCATACGCATTTCTAAAACGTTTTCTCAATACGCACACATACATGTTTCATTATTAATTCGGGCACAAAAGTGCTTAAAAAAGGGGTAAAAAATCTTAATCTTGGAAATTTGATTTCGTATTGAATTTGTGAAGCCATTATCTAATCGGGGTGTCTGAGGTCTTGCTTCATTTCCGATACACCTTGTATAGGAACGCGTTTAGTAATATATTTTACTCTCTCTTATATATGTGTGCACATGAAAATAGCTGCAAACGACCGCAGAAATACTACTCAATCTTAATCACAATTGGCACTCTTTCGGAACTGAAATAGGAAAATCCAGAACAAAGAAAGGCAATCAGTACTTAACCGTAAATCTTGGATTCTGAGTCGTACCTTGATGTACGGTGCCGGATGCAGGGCAAGCAAGATAAATTGCCGAGTGTGATCTCGCACGGAATACACGAACAGGACCGTAAGATGTATATGGGAAAGCATTAGAGCTTTTGCAAACGACCCACGTTTTATTCATTAACCTATACAAGTTTTTAGATCAGCTGATCATTTTTTTTTTGGAAAAAAACTGTATAATCCATTTGTGAAAAATATTTTTTTTTTATAAATAAAACCTCAGATTTTGAAATGTTCATATGTTATGGGTGCAGAGTTCCAACAGGTTCTATCCTTACTTACCTCTCTGGCTTCCTCCACTCTCGTAGTTCGTCTCATACAACATTGCCTCTCTTCCTTCTATTAATTTAACATAATGACATATTTTGATACCTTTTCTTTGTAAATGAGGGAACCGTGTAGCCATTCTCATGAATATAACTATAACTTGCTAACTTAGACTCACCTGATAACCAATCTATATTGTTCTCCCATACCCCACAACAAAATGTAGATGAAAAAGTTTGTAATTTTTTTATTTTACAAGTGTAACCGTGGATTTTCTTGCCCTTCTTCTCCACAGGAATGACATTCCGAAGTGGTGGTAGTCTTTTTTACTTTTTTGACGATTCATAAACACTATAATGGTTTACATGAATAAAAAAATATTCTGATTCTGATTCTGACACGCTTGTCGGTTACGAAGACTTGACTTGTCCTTCAGATAAGACACGGTCTATTTTTGTTGGAACTCTGTACTCTCTGCCTACCCCGCAAGAGATCTGTCGTGATGATATAGATAAATAGATAGATGGGTGCATTTACAAACATGAAATTTGCATTCACATACCCCCAACCGGAAGAGATATTTGAGGTTCACACAAAGATTTGTCCCGTGCGGGAATCGAACCCGCGGCTATTCAATCCAGTGGTTGGAGCGACTTAAGCTCTTAACCACTGGATAAACCGTTCGTTACTAAGATTTTTTTTTATTTCAAAGCTCTTTTTGAAAACAAGCTTTTATACAACGAAGATATCTTGTTTAGTTAAGGAATTTCTCTGGCCTCCTATCGGCTCCATCATCAGGCCTTGGCCACCACTGTTCTATAGAATTACCCAAAACAATGAAACGAGCCCAAACACGATGGTGCTATCTTTTTTCAGTTGAATAGTTCCTGTAGCCACCTTCTGGTTAACTTATTAGACCCTAGAAAAGATAAATCCAACGAGCCTGCACACCATGGGGTTCTGTTGAGTAGTTGGAAGTTTCTATGGAAGATCTATATAACCTTACGGCTCTATAATCAAACCTTGGTCACCATCGGGGGCTGCAGTACTCGTCAGGACTAATTCAACGAGCCCAAATACGACGGGGTTATGTTGATTACTTGGGTAGTATCATTGGTCACTTTCCGATTCCAACAACAGACCATATCCATAGTACCATATTATTGAATTGACATCGAGCTTACATACGTATGCCAATTTTCAGCTCAGTCAGATACCCGCAAGTGCTTGAAAAAAAAGATCACAAAATTTGAACCGGAAAGACAGAGGGACATACAGAGCAAGTTAAATAAAAGTTGTAAAACAATTAGCGAAAAATAAAAAGTTGTTGAGCAAAAGTTGTTTATAATTCTACTTAATATTATAAATGTCAAAGTTTGTATGTTGAGATGTTTGGATGTTTGAAACTCAATTAAGCAAAAACGGCTAAATGGATGAAATCTGGCACACAGATAGTCTGAAAAAGCACATAGGATACTTTTTATCTTGGGAAAATGTCAGGTCCTTGCGAAGGCGAAGGCACGGGCAGAAAGTAGTAACGTATAAATGCAACAATTTTCAGCATTTTATCCTAATTCCGTCTGAACGCGATAAACTCAATAACTACCGAACGGATTTTCATACGGTTTTCACCAATGGACGGACTGATTCAAGAAGGTTTATGTGTATAATTCACCCGTGCGAAGCCGGGGCGGGTTGCTAGTACAATAATAACATGAGCTTATATTGTCCCATTGCTGGGCTAAGGCCTTCTCTCACAATTCGAGGCGAAAGAGTTGAAGTCATACTCCACCACGCGGACCTGGTCCGGATTGGCGGTGGCAGGTTTGTGGCTACCTGATGTTAGAACATATCAAGCCGCCTATAAGGTTTCCAACTTGGCTTAACGATGTCGTAACCGGGAGCAACGGCTTCATGTGCCTTCCGAAACTCGCATATGAAAATGCCACAAATGGTCACCTATCTCAGCCCGACCGAGTCGAACGCTGCTTAACCTTGGTGATCGGTAAGAAAATCGCAGTCGCACAACAAAATGAGCGCTTGTATAGATAGATAAGTAAGTAGATAAAAGAAATGGCTGCCACTCCATGAATTTCCTCCATTAAGAAGATTATAGAATTCAACCCAACAATTGATTTCGCAGTGATTTAACAAGTAATTTAATTATACAGCGAAATAATAAGTTCCGACGCTTCAGAATATAATTCAGCTAATTGAACAGCCGTTTGAGACAATAGGCCTATTATTGGAATCGAGGATTATGTACGTTGAAGGTTTAGTTCATTGAATCTTTTGTGTTGAAAGAAAATGGGCGGATTAATCGCTCTATACCGTGTTTGTGATTAACTACCCTTAATTGTAGCTAGCTCCCTAATGCGGAGATTAGTAAAAGAACCAAGGTAACCAACACAGCCGTCAGGATTAGCAAGCTGAAGTGGCAATGGCGGGCCACAGGCGTTGGGGCAGAAAGATTCTAGAGCGGAGACAAAGTTGAACCTACCTAAACGGACTGCCTGTCCCAGGTAAATGTATTCGTCGACAACTTGAAGAGTAGAGGTCCCAACGGTGAGTGCGGTGGGTACGACATGGACATTAAACATTATTTTCGTTTTGTCCATGTTCATTTTAAGACCAACTTGTTGAGATACTCTGTTGAGGTCACCGAGCATTCGTCCTAGATCTTCCAGCGACTCCGCCATGACCACAATGCCCCCAATCGTCAATCATGAATCATTCTCCATCATCTCTGTCACTCCTTATTGTGTGTGTGTGAATGATGTACGCTGTTGGCCGCGAGGCCTTTACAGCTTCACCGGACTTAAAGGCGAGCGTGCAACCACTACGCTCTAGCCAGCCAGAAGGGCAAGAGGCGACATACTCGAGGGCGCCTCTTCGAGGCGCCCTCGGTTGGGACAGTCGCTGTACGGGGACGGGTGCACTACTAAGTGCACCGGTCAACCGCCGGCTATGGGAGGGGATCTACTACTACGTCGTCGTCGTCGCCCGTATTCTGAGCGGAAAGAAGGGATGACAAAGCATCGGGGGGGTCGGTGAGAACATGTCGCGGCCGGCGGTGGCGGCAGGGGTCGGGGGGATCACTCCTTATTCAAATATAGTGCTATAAGGATATTTTGGCCAGTGGATGACATTGACAGGTGTGAAATATGGGTTATCATTTAGTAAAATTTTCCTACTTTCAGGAAAATATTTCAATACTTTCCCCAAGCGGGAGTGGCAGAGGTGTACTGAGTACACCCACGTTTTGCCGACGATGTTAGGTCCCATGTAATAGGGGGCGAGCCTATTGCCACATACCGGGGACAATTCCCGACTCCGGACTCATACTGGGAAGTTTTCGTTAGAAAAACCACATTTGTCCGACCTAGGATTCGAACCCAGGACCTCGTGATCACAAAGCGATGCGCTTTGCCACTAGACCAACGAGGCAGTTAAAAAAGAACTTGGGTAAATTTCATAGCAAATGGCAACTTTGCGATTATCATGTAGTGACATTTCTCTTGATGATAGCTTTAGTACTAATTTTGGCCGCTGGCCAAAATATCCTTGTATGGCTGTAATATTTGCATTAAAAATAAATCATTGATCGAACAGTTTTCACCCAAAGCCTACCAAAAAGTCCTCATATCATCATCATCATCATTAACTTAATGGTGTCCTCTGTAGGACCAAGTCCTCCGTCAAAGATTGCCTAGGTCTTCAACACGAAGCAGGTGCTTTGTGTTGAACGGTTCCAGCTTCTACCTGCCACCTTCACCATGTCATCTACCCACCTTATAGGGGACCTGTTCACTCCACGTCTTCCGGTACAAGGTCGTCACTTGAAAACCTTTCTGCCTTAATGCCGAATACCGCATGTGTTTCTCAAAACCTAAAAGATCTAAAAAGGTAGGCCAACATTTTCAAATGGAAGCCATATATCTTATAGCCTTCAAAGCATCAATAAGCATTTAAATTCTTCCTAGAAGTATTCCAATCATTCGCTGCTCCCAGGCCATTTTTTTCTTGATAGCCACATAAATTTCCAGTCGAGGTCGCAGGTCGTGCGATGTAAACACGGGCCTTCAGCCTTATTCGCTAAATACTTAACACGGCGCGTTACTTTCATCATTACCAACATTTCCAGCTCATTGCAGCCACTGCGGAGCATAAAGCCTACTCCCTCTTACGCCAAATATTACTATTCTGAGCCAATCTTAGCCTTAGGTCGTACTCATGCCTTTAACCACATTTTCGACCCATTTTTGTACTGGCCACGAAGCAAAAACGAAGAGGAGATGGCGTAATAAGATGTTCCTATTCAATTTAAGCGTGGCACTGCGCAGGGTGGCACACCCATCCCACATTTGAATTTGCCACCTGGCGAAGGCTGGTAAAAATTAAACGGTATGTCCATGTAAATGTTACTTGTTAGTTGAATTATATTACGGTAGATGGCGTTTTTAATATAGAAATACTTACAAGTGAAATGTGATATTATTTGTGGGATCAGAATGTCGATCCAAGTAATTTTCGCACGTCAAGAAACATCAATTCATTTTAAGGGTTTTATTTTTAGTAAAAATAGATAATATTTGATAGCTATGCGAATTCGAGCGGGCGTGTAAATGGAGCGAGTAGCGTTTACAAACTGAGGTAAGCCACGCCTACCACGATGGCGTCAAGTCTTTTCGAAATTGAAAAGGCTCGCTAGCTTAGGCCATCTCCTCTTTGTATTGGCTTCGTGGTACTGGTCCTCCCCGATTTCGTTACGATATTATTGTGAAATGATCGTTTAATGGTATTTATATAGAATAATATTACACAAGCATTTCACGAAGATATCGGTACGCACCGCGTTTAGTAATAGTGAATAAGGACCCTGGGATTAAGGTACCATACGACGTGAAATGAGTTTGTCGCAACGCCTATGTATCGGTTACGGAACCCTTTTAGGGATATTTGTTTGGGACATGAAAGATTGAAATCAGATCGCTTAAGGGTATATTGCATTTGATCGGTTAAGGGGTACTAGCATATTGCATTTAGGCGCTCGTAGCGCTGTAGCGTCGCGGTATTTTTAGCGATTATTATTTGCTTAACCTTGTTAGGTCTCATGTAAACAAGAGACCTAACATCGTCGGCGAAAAGTGCGGTAGCGTCCTGGCTAGCCTATTACCATATATCGGGCACAATACCATATTTGTCCGACCTAGTATTTGAATCCAGGACCTCGTGATCGCATCGCGCGTTATTCGCCACTAGACCAACGATATTGTATTTAGCTTTCAATTTTATACCTGACTCGTTTGCGTAGTGGAACATGGCATGACTGGTCAGCACAAAAGTTCGAATCCTGGGAAGGACAATGTGTTATTAAGGATTTAAGAAATCTCAATAGCTGACTTGAGTTTGGATGGTTGGTTTACCCTCCCTTTGAGATTTTTTTTTATTAAATAAACATAGTAAAGCAGTGATAGCTTAGTGGTTAGACCGTTGGACTGCAAAGTCAAAGGTCTCTGGTTCAAACCCAGGCACGCACCTCTGTCTTTTCGAAAGCATGTGCGTATTAAAAATTAATTATCCCTTGCTTTAACGGTGAAGGAAAACATCGTGAGGAAACCTGCATGCCTAAGAGTTTCTCAAAGATGTGTGAAGTTCGCCAACCCGCACTGGGCCAGCGTGGTGGACTACGGCCTAAACCCTCTCAGTTTGAGAGGAGGACAGTTTCTTAACAGGGCTAATATTTATTTATTTATTATTTAAATAAACATTGCCCCGTTGGTCTAGTGACGAAGCGCATCGCTTTGTTCAAATCCTAGTTCGGACAAATGTAGTTTTTCTAACGAAAACTTCCCTGTATGAATGTGGAGTCTGGAATTGAGCCCAGTATATGGCAAAGCCTCGCTTCTATTACATGGGAGCTAACATCGGCGGCGAATATAGGCGTGATAGTGTTTTTTATTTAAATAAACATAGGGCTATGTCTATTTTATTTGAACCCTATGAATTATTCCTGTATCATGGGTGAGTTTACAAACATGAAATTTAGATACACAAACATCCAGACCGAAACAAATAATTGTGCGTCACAAAAAGATTTGTCCTGTGTGGGAATCCAATCCGCGACTATTAGACACAGTGGGCGGAGCGGCTTAAGCTCTTAACCACTGCGCTAAATCGTCCGTCAAATCTGTTGGAACTCTGTATTCTTTGCCTACCCCGCAAAGGATCTGGCGTCATGATATAGATAAATAAATAGATAGACAAAGATTTGTCTCGTTACCCTATGGAAACACATAACTGGCTAACGTCGCGCTAACGTCAGTTTCTTCATGCTAAGCATTTAGTATTCCTTCACGCACTTGTTGCTTACAAAGAAAATAAAATATTTACAGAGTCGAACGAATACGTCCAAATGTGATTGATCCCTAACATTCCTTGAAAGTTCGCATTATAATTCATTCTTCAATTTATAGGATATTATTGAATGTTTATTCAATTTATCCTTATTTTACTTTTATCCTTAATTACACTCTTCCGAGCGTACTGTACGAACTTCTACACTTGCAGCCTGTGGGCTAGATTTACTCGACAATCATACAGCGCCCTCAGAGTTCAGTACAATGATGCGTTCAGAGTACTAGTTGGACTGCCCCGATTCTGTAGCGCGTCAGGGATGTTCGCAGACGCCAATTTAGATTGCTTCTACACCACAATGCGGAAGAGGTGTGCATCTCTGGTGCGCAGGGCGTGGAGCAGCTCAAACAGCCTGCTGAATATGATTTCCAGCAGGCTGGACTGTCTTTATGTGAATCACTGCTGCGCCATCTCGCACGGGATGGCGCAGTATTGAATCGAATCTTTTGTACGACGGAATACTAACATAGGTTAAGTTTTACTAACATGATGAGTCCTGGTCACTCGAATAAAGAAATTATATTATTATTAAAACCAATATTGTGTGGCATGAGTACTATATAAAATTTGTATGGTAAATTTTTTATCCTGCTTCTATATCACTAGGCAAATGAATATCCTATAAATTTATGAATGAAAAATAATGCGAACGCCTAATAAATGTTATGGCTCAACCAGATTTTGACGTATTTAGTATCTTGCAAACTTTGGGAAATGGATTTCCCATTCTGAAAAGACTGATTTCGTTAAAGTTCATTTTTGTGTAATATTGCTGATCGGAAAACTGGCGAGCATGACTGAATATAAACGCGTAAGTACATACGTATGTACTCGTATGTATGTATGTGTTATTTTAGTCCAACAAATGTAGTTTTAGAGCAAGGCCCTTAGGTGTCTCAGGCCACAATGAAGGGCCAAAGTGATGAGGAAGGCTTCATCAAGGTGGAAAGAAAGAAGAAGCCTCCTCGACAAAACTGGTGTGGGACTGCGCCGGTCGATGATGGCATGCTCCTCCGCTCAGCAGTACCAACGACGCTGCTGTACGTGTCACGGTTACATTACACTACCAAAGCCGATGACATTGTGGGGTATGCCCGTAAGAAGACCATGTACACTCTGAGGGTCGAAAAGCTGACCTCGCAAAACAATACGGCGTTTAATTCGTTTGTGCTACGAGTTCCCACTGTTAAGCTGGAGACCTTCATGAGCGAGAAGTCCTAGCCGAAGGGTGTCATCTCCATGAGATTTCGTAGGAGACTGCGAGACGCCCCTGCACAGCGCAACATATCACCGAAATTACATGTTACTTAGAGTATAAGTTTAATATATGTATGTTAGTTTGTAATATATATATTATATGGGTCTGTAAATAGTTTGTGATGCCTGAAATAAATAAATAATAAAAATTATTATTTTCTATCGAAAATTCCCAATGTTAGTCCAAAGACTGGTATTCAACGCGCTAATCGCTGGAACAACCAGTCTAATTGGAAAAAAGCTTTTTACATGTGATAGGCCAATTTTTGAGAAAGGTCATTATGCTACGACCCCTAGGAGCCGAGCAAAAACAAAGTCCTAAAGTACGCTTAGCGGAAACGAAGTGATAGCGCGGGCTGGTGATGTGTTGCGACCGAATCAGTAACCGCGAGGCACAGCTAGTAGGTATATTATAGAAAAGAAATGAAAGTTCACATAATTGCATGATTATACTTACATTATTACCTAGGTCGACGCAGAATTTTACACCACGTATAACTCCCTCAGCGGATAATTTTCAAAAACCCTTTCTTCGGTCTCATCTTAATCTTGTTGTATTAAGAAATCATGTGAAAAAATGTCATACTACTTGATACATAAGTTTAAGCAGTGCGTCTTCATTCAGTTAAAGTTGTATTAAATAAAGATTGACTACTTGAATATATAGTGTCAGCCTATACTGTCCTTCCTGGTCAAAGACCTTCGCTCACAAATCGAGGTGAGAGAGATTAGGTCATACTACCAAGTGGACCCAGCGCGGATAGGTGGAGGCAGGTTCGTGGCCACCCGCTGTTGGAACTTATCAAGCCGCCTATAAGGCTTTCAACTCGGCTAAACGACTACCACATTAAGTGGTCATCGGGACTAACGGCTGAGCGTGCCTTCCGAAATACGGAGATATGAGAATGCCACAAACAGTCTGCCGCCTCAGGCCAACCGTACCGAACGCTACTTAACCTTGGTAATCGGTAAGAACACCGCGGTCGCATAGCGCTACAAGTGCCTTAGCAGTACATGAATATTGCTATTCTTTTCTTTTCTTGTCGACGCCGTTACTCTATTATTCTATATTATCTCTATTTCTTTTCGACGCCATTATCAAGTGGCACTCCGTATTCCTATCCCGCCAGTAGTTTTTCAATAAATAATACACCGTTCAATATTAGTGCACTACTAGTTCGAGTTCAGGAGCAATATCTTTTATTGGAGTTTTATTTCGTGTATTTCACTAGCAGTCGTTGGACAGGGAAGAATTTTGCCATTGTATTTCACTCCTCCTCCGGTTTGGAGTTTTCAGTCGCATCTGTCGAGTCTGTCGTGGATTCACACACATTACAACTAGGTTTTCTGCAAGGAGAACTGAAATACGAAGATCAATTATGCTAAATTAACAGAAGAAAGTGAGGAAAGATTAACCAATAATAGTTTAACAAATTATCCAAATTCAAACGGAACTGGAGCAGCATCCATCCATTTTTATCTTTTAAATAATCTTCTAGTGTATAATAAGCTTGCTTACAAAGCGTACGTTTAATGGAAGCTTCGAATTTAGTTTTACTAAGTTTAGTTGGATTTGTTACAAAATTTAACCCATACTGGGTTAAATTTTTGAAAAACATGCGAATGAAAAACATGCGAATAAAAAAAACGACAGTTGAAAGTGTATTTGATCTACTTTATTTCTATGTCTTGTGTTATAGTCGATAATAAGCATGAAAGTTAAATCAACTTCGTAAAAAAAGTAAACTATAAATTAAACCAATCTATAACTATTAACTTTGCAATACCTAGTAAATACACCTTAGCAGCGTCTAGGTTTTTGAAGCTGTCTGTTTCTTCGTCTAGGAAAGTACAACATACCTCAGTCTTCACCACAGAGAACGAAGAATCTTTTGAATATTTTCCCTACGAAACACAAAATGAAATGTTTTCAGAGAAGCAAAGGTATATGAAAGTACATTATTATACGCTTCGGTGGTTTCGTGTCGTAGATAAGATGCCAGAGGTAATAATACCAAAACAATGCGAAAGTAGAAGGATGCACGTACAGGGGGTTATCTGAAATTGAATAATAATAAATCGTCTATGATATCCTATTGCTATGCAAAAAAGGTCTTCTCACATAAATCGAAGGGAGGGAGAATAGCTCCTAATCCACCACGCGGTCCGCAAACCAGTCTCCAGCAATTCGGTGGGAATGCGTGACCGCAGGTATCGGCCGCCTGCTTTTGGAACTTATCAAGCCGCCCATAAGGCATCCAACTTAGCGTGAAGACTATCTTAAGAGGTAATCGGGATCACTGTCTTAAGGACCATCCTACATGGCTGGTCGTTAAGACGGTAGAGATGTTCTCCTATACCCCCCCTAAAATGTTGATGGAAATGTATGTAAAAAAAAAAATGTGCGTCTCGGGACGCCCGACAGAAGTGATAATTTAAACTAGCGCTGTGGGATAGAGTGAAAGAGAAAGAGCCTGCCTACCGCTGCCGTATGCGTGAGAGAAAGGGAAGAGCCCTGTGGGTTAGAGTGAGAGAGGAAGAGCATGCCTACCGCTGCCGTATGCGTGAGAGAAAGGGAAGCCAGTCAGACTGACGCCGTTACGCGTCACGTTACGAAGCGGGTTACCTTCCCATAAGAAGTTATCACTTCAAAAATATTTTAATAAATACTATAATAGTTTAAATGAATAAAAAATATGATTCTCATTCTAACGTGCCTTCCGAAGTAGGGAGACGCTTGAAAATGTAAATGCCGAACGCTACTTTACCTTAGTAATCACTAAGAACGTCAAGGCGCTACGAGCGCCTCAAAGTGCACTCAATATATCTCTCTCTTTACTAGTCCGGCCCTGTCCGGTCGGTCAATTGAATACAAAATTTATTCTCTCAGGTAAACTGATTGCTATTGATCGCGCCTTGTTATATTTCTTTTTATTTTATGAATAATTCAAATGTTTAGGGGATATTGGATTCATTTATTCACGAAATATAGAGACTGGAATGTCAGAGACCTAGACAAAAAGGCAGATAGAGTAAAGTATCAGAAGGATCCATACTCATAGTTCCTTCTTAATCTCGCTAATTATGTTATTGTATGTATGTCTTGAGAACCAAGTGATTGGGTATTATTCATATTTCCCGAACAGTTTAAGAAATGCCTAATATGAGGGGGCAATATGACATTAACATTTGAATAATCAATAGGGGTTCATGTCTAAGAGCGTGTTCGTCGCGACCCCTGCCAGTCATTATGGCTGCAATCTTGGACCAAAGAGGTACCGCAGTGCGGGATAGGGCGTCCCCCCGAGGCGACGCGTACCGGCCCGCCCCCGTCGGTACGAATATAGGTGGAAGCGGCGATGGAGGCCGCCACCCATCACGCCGGGCCCGAACTGACGAGTCGTGGGGTGCAGAGTGCCGAATAGGCACTTGGAGTGTGAGGAGTGGTATGGAAGATAAGATGCATGAGGTGATTGACGTAATGAAAAAGAGACGTCTGGATGTTCTGTGTGTAACAGAGACTAAGCGAAGGGGCAGTGAAACCTGTGATCTTCCTGATGGCACGATGGCTCTGTGGTCTGGGGTACCGCAGAGCAGTCGTGCCAGCATGGGGGTGGGTATCTTGCTGTCCCGTCGCCTGGCCGCTGGAGTGAGAGATTATCGCTTGTATGATGCGGGACTTTTATGGGACCGTTTAAAACTGGGTGTCACTAGAGTATTTTTGGTCACAGCATATGCTTCCGTAAGCTCGTCGACACCCCAGGACCTTGAGAAGTTTTGGGATAATGTCAGAGAAGTTCTGGATCTGACTGAGGCTAACGAAAAGATGATTTTGTGTGGCGACCTCAACGGATGGGTGGGAATCAGGCGGCAAACTTGCGACGCTGCTCTCGGTCCTTCTAGTGATAAGAGAGTGAACGATGCAAGTAAGCTCATTGTAGATGTATGTTTGGAAAGGGGCGTCCTTGTGTCTAATACGATATTCCAACATAAAGACATTCATATGTACACGTGGAGAAGGAAGGAACAAAAAAGCAGGATAGATCTGATCCTGGTAGGTAACAGTCTCTGAAAAAAACTCCAAGATACGCGTGCGTATAGAGGCCCCACTCTTGAATCAGACCACTATCTCGTAGTTGCGCGGTTTATTGGTCTGTTCAGGATGTGGGGACACTAGCGAGAGCGTATCCCCTTCGGCGACCTTGAAAGAATAAAGGTTGAAAAGAGCTACAGCGATTGAGGAGGAGAGGCTGGCGAAGAACTTCGAGAACAACACTTAACGCTTTTGGAGAAAAGTGAGAAATTCACGAAGTGTTTCGTCAGGCACCAGAATGGAAAGGATAAAATCTAAGGATGTTGACATTCTTGCAGACACACAAGCTGTGCTAAACCGGTGGAGTGAATATTTTGGAGCAATGTATGGGGATGCCCCGGATGCTGGTGCCACAGACGAGCCCAGAGGCTAGTTTGTGGCACCGGAATCAACAGAGGAAATCACTATGGAAGAAGTTGAATGGGCGATAGGAAGTATGAAAAATGGTAAATCTGCGGGAATAGACATGATATCTGCCCAGGTGATCAAATACGGTGGAACTTGCGTCCGGGACGCCTTTCGAGTCCTTGCAAACCTTTGCTGGAGGTCCGGAAGCGTCTCTACAGATTGGCGCCGCGCAGTCATACTACCCTTGTATAAAGGCAAAGGCTCACAATATGACTGCGCCAATTAAAGAGCCATCAGTTTGATTGGCTTGGCAGCCAAGGTGTAGGAGAAGTCCGATGGAATGTTGTGCGAGGCACAAGGGGGTTCAGGCCCGGAAGAGGATGTTCGGATCAAGTTATCTCCCACCGTAACATCGTAGAGAAGCATCTGGCAGTGGGCCGGAAAGTTTTCTGCGGTTTTGTGGATATGGAGAAGGCGTTCGATAGAGTTGTGCGAAAGAGACTTTGGGACATTTTACCTGAGTTTGGTATAAATGGCAATCTGTTGCAAGCCGTCCAGGCCACTTATGTGGATAGCAAGGCATGCGTACGGGTGAGTAGTAACAAGTCACCCTGGTTTGACATTGAAATCGGCGTCAAGCAGGGTTGCGTGTTGTCCGCTAGACTGCTTATAATATATTTGGATAAAAGTCTTCAAAGACTGAAAGCGATGAATGAAGGTTAACAAATGATCTAGTGGCAAATCATCTACTATATGTAGATGACGCGGTTTTTATAGCGCCAACAGCCACTGATCCGCAAACACTAGTCACAGTTGTGAAAGACGACTGCATGAAAAATTGCTTACATTTGAATGTAAAGAAAATCAAGATTATGGTTTTTAGAAGAAACCAGAACGAATGCACGGATTGTGGTTGGTAACGATGTGCTGGAGCAAGTGTAAGGATGGAAAATATACTGCTGACATAGAGAGAAGAGTGAGTGCAGGGAACAGAGTGAATGGTGCGATGGGAAAGCTACTTGGAAGCCGGCACTTAAACCAAAGGGCGCAGCTGGCCATAAATAACGGAGTTCTTGTCCCAAAGCTGTTATATGGGTATGTAAGAAGGAGAATGAAAGTAGGATAAATGCTTTGGAAGTGCGAGCTCTGCGGAAGATATACGGAGTGAAGCCGATTGACCGTATTCGCAACAGCGTAGTAAGAAAGCGAGTAGGCATGAAAGATAGTATCGGTGTAAAGATGAGAAAGGCTATGCTCCGTTGGTTTGGGCATATAGAAATAATGACTAAAGAAAGAATGACAAAAGAGATATACAATACGAAAGTGGAAGGATGTAGGTACCAGGGAAGGCCTAGACTAGCTTACTATGACCAAATAGACCGAGTCTTATCTGAAGGATACGTCAAGAGTCTCCGTAACCGGCGAGCGTGTATGAGACGAAATATGAGAGTGGAGGAAGCAAGAGGGGTATGTAAGGAAAGAACCTGTTGGAACTCTGTACTCTCTGCCTACCCCGCAAGGGATCTGGCGTGATGATATAATAATAATAAATTCTTTATTTACGGACAACATTGATCCAAAGTGTTAGTATACAGACGACTTATGCCTAGTGTTAGTAAACGAAGAAAACGAAAACAATACAAATAACTAAAATAACAAATAACGGTCCTAATTGATCGTCCTCCACACCATCCGCTTAAGGATACGAAAAGACACACTCTCCGCCACCATCCCCAGAATGCTGTTACGGCTGTCCCGCACCCTGCGCAGCAGTGATGCAGTTTTCTTACGCATGATGGCGGCAAAGCCATCAGTGTCCGCTCTCGCAAACATCTCTGAGGCACTGCAAAAGCGGGGCAGCCCCAACAACATCCTGAAAATGTTGTTATACTGCGTGCGCAGGTTACTCAACGACCTTTTGGTGTACTGGACCCACAAGCTTCCCGTGTACATACCCTGGCAGTAGGCTTTAAAAAGGGTGCTTTTGACCTGATCAGTACAGCGGGAGAACCTGCGGGCCAGCATGTTACCTCGGATTGCCAAAGCTCTGCGCTCCCTCTCAATGTCATCATCGTCCTTAAGGTCGTCAGTAAGGAAATGCCCCAAATACTTAAATTTATGGACTCTGTTTATGTTCACGCCATTTAGGGTAATGTCAGGTGTTGTTTCTGGGCATTTACCGGCGGCCTTAAAGACCATGAACTCGCTCTTTCTGCAGTTATATATTAATCCATGTGAGGCCGCATAAGACTCACATACCTTCAACATTTCTCGAATACCTGCCGCTGTTGGGCTCAGCAGCACCATGTCATCCGCATAGCTCATGTTATTGAATAATATGAATAATCAAATTTCTTGAGCTTTAATGCCTTACTAGGCAGAATTATTCAGCCTGAAAATACTTATATTCTTTTTATTTATTTAAATGTTTGTCGTTATAATCAATATGGTAGGTAGGTACAAAGAATCCTTTATTATAAGTAAAAAATTATAATATTAGCTTTATTAAGAAACTGTCCCAACGTTGGGCACAGGCCTCCTCTCAAACTAAGAGGGTTTAGGCCATAGTCCACCACGCTGGCCTAGTGCGGGATTGCGACCTTCACACACCTTCGAGAAACTCTCAGGCATGCAGGTTTTCTCACGATGTTTTCCTTCACCGTTAAAGCAAGTGATAGTTAATTTTTAATACACAAATGTTTTTCGAAAAGACAGAGGTGCGTGGCTGGGTTTGAACCCGAGACCTCTGACTTTGCAGTCCAACGGTCTAATTACTAGGCTATCACTACTTAGTTAGTATATATATCTAGATTTTAGTTATTTGGCACTGGACACGTATGAATTATGCATACTTATCCAGTGCCGAATAAATGGGCCATCCAGCCGATTATCCCAAAACCCTTAGGAGAGTATCGGCGCTGCTCCGCATTCGCGACATCGTGGACGCTGCTCGCGCGGACGCGCTCTTACTCGGGATGGCATGAAATTCATCTACTCTTCAACATCCCCGATACACTACCGAATCGGGGCAGCCCCAAACCACTCCTAAACGCATTATTATATTGGACTCGCAGAGCATCCAGACTCTTCCGCGAGTATCTGACCCACATGCTGCACGTGTAGAACGTCTGAAAGTAAGCCCTGAACAATGTTATCTTAACTTCGTTGCTACACCACGCAAAGCTACGAGCCAATATCTTACTTCTAACGAGTAACTGCATGGGAATATTTTATTCCCTACGACTGACACAGTTAAAATGATGTGTCATCTGGTCAGAAAACCATGAAATAATGTCCTATCGAGTAAAAGAGTGACTGATTGAGATCATTTTAACGATTTTTTTTTTAAACGTAGTCCCACACTAGTATTTATTCCTGTGTCGTGGGTGCGTTTATAAACATGAAAATTCACATACACATATACCCAGACCGGAACAAATAATTGTGGATCACACAAAGATTTGTCCCGTGCGGGACTCGAACCCGCGACTATTAGACGCAGTGGACAGAGCGGCTTAAGCTCTTAACCACTGCGCTAAATCGTCCGTCGCATTACCTGCCGAATATACCTAAATCATCAAATTTTCCAATAAACAGCAATATTCATAATGACCAGACACTGATAATTAACGAAGTTTGAACAATAAATCTAATTATATGGCACAATTTGACTGTCATTATTAATATTTCCTGGGCATTGTAAATAATGTCCTTAATCACTCAACCCATAACATATACACCTGTGCCCTAGCAGTAATGGTGAACGTGTAGTCTGCCCACCCACATTTCGCCAAGATGTTAGATCCTAGTGTAATAATGATTGCCGTTTTAGTGGCACATTTTCAAGCTCTAGCCTGCAATGAAAAATCCTTTGTCCGACGTTAGATTCACCCCAGGACCTCGTGATCGCTAGCCGTACCATGTGCCACTAAACCAAGGTGAAGATATTACTAAGATGGGCCGATGGCCTGCATCTGAATACGTTGACTCAGGTTTCAAACGAATTGTCAAATCTTCTTGTCTATATTTCAACTTACTCTTCCAAAAAGTAATTCATTATTTCTCTCAAAAACTCTTAACTGCATTTGCGTTAACGCAACTATCCCCACACGCCGGTTCCTGTGTAAATAATCCCTCGAAATTTCCGTAATCCAGTATTATAATGAAAAACTGAATAATTACAGCCCACCCTGCGTGTAATTAGCGGGGCCGACGGTGGCTTTAATACTGGATGCTTCGCTCAGTGGGGTCGGTTCAGTGTCATAAGTGGAGTTTCATACTGTTGCTATTGTAACTTTGAAAGAAAGAAAAATTGTTTAATTCTTAATCGACGGAAATGCACGAACAGATGTTTGGACGTTAATGTAGCGAAAGAGGTTTGTCAGAATTGTAGTATGTGGCAAACTGAAGTCGCTGCCTACCCCAGTGCGATAAAGACGTGATTGTATACAAGCTGTATCGTAAGTAACGCTAGACCTCAGACACCCCGATTAGATAATTGCTTTACAAATTAAATACGAAAACCAAATTTCTAAATTATTTTGATTTACCTCATTTTAAGCATTTTCATACATCAATTAACAATGAAACTTGTACGTGTACGTATGCGTATTGAGAAATACATTTTAGAAGTGCATTAGAAATCTTCGTATTTCTTTGAGATAAGAATAAATTTAGTTTATTACAGCCCACTTAAGGAGTAACAGCATGTTTGCAAATTAAAAAATAAGTAAAATACAATAAAAATAGTTGGAATCAATTCAGTTATCGATTTAAAATAAACTACTTTTAGGTCTTGCATTTATTATGTTACAGCTTGTATATGTATGTAAAAATAGTTTGACTGTCTCGGTATATATCTATCTATCTATCTATAACCTCACGCCAGATCCCTTGCGGGGTAGGCAGAGAGTACAGTGTTCCAACAGGTTCTTTCCTTACATACCTCTCTGGCTTCCTCGACTCTCATAGTTCGTCTCATACACGCTCGCCGGTTACGGAGACTCTTGACTTTTCCATCAGATAAGACTCGGTTTATTTGGTCGTGGTAAGATAGTCTAGGTCTTCCCCGGTACCTGCATCCTTCCACTTTCACATTGTATATCTGTTTATCTCGGTATATAAATCAGTCAATACTGTACTGTGTCCAACAGTGGGGCACCACTGTTGGACAGAGGCCTTCTCTCACAAGTCGAGGTGAGAGAGATAGGCACATAGTTTAACACGCGAACCCAATGCGGATTGATGGAGGCCGGTTTGTGGCCCCCTGCTATTGGAACTTATTAAGTCGCCTGTAAGGCTTCCAAGCCAAGCCATGTGGCTTAACGACTACCACATTAAGTGGTAACCGGTACCAACGTGTCCTCCGAAGCACGGAGACCATAATCTGTTTATCAACATTTTTAACTTTAATTTGCCTTCGAATTTACATGTTCGATATTCGGTAGACAAGAGAGATCCCAACATGACTCGCTTTTAGGCTCTTTGTTTGTACGTATGAACATATTTCCAAGTAGTATATACTTGGAAATATGTTCATTATTAAATAATGATAATATCATTAAATAATGATAATATCAGCCTATACTGTCCGAATACTGAGCAAAGGAATTCAGAACTCAGAGAATTCTGACAAATATAGGTGAGAGAGACAAGGTCATACTCTACCAATCGGACTTAGTATAGTGCGGTGGAGACAGTTTATGACCATCTGCAATTAACTAACTTAGTTTAACAGAAAATGGTAACCGGGACCAACGTGCCTTCCGAAGCAAGGGTCCGTGATCCGTTTATCAAACATCTTCAGATTTAGTTTGCCTAAGGATTTCTGTTTGATATTCAGAGAAGCAGTAACAACCTAGTGGTTAGACCGTTGGACTGCAAAGTTAGAGGTTTCGGGTTCAACCTAGGCACGCACCTCTGTCTTTTCAAAAGCGTGTGCGTATTAAAAATTAACTATCACTTGCTTTAACGGTGATGGAAAACATCATGAGGAAACCTGCATGCCTAAGAGTTTCTTAAAGGTGTTTGAAGTTCGCCAACCCGCATTTAGCCAGCGTGGTGGACTACGGCCTAAACCCTTTCAGTTTGAAAGGAGGCCCGTGCCTTACGGTGGGACAGGTTCTAAACAGGGCTTATATTATTATTATATATATTCAGAGATAGATGCTCAACATAGTTCGCTCCATAGCTCTTTGTATCACTTCACGTGTACATGTTATAGAAAAATAATTCCTTAAATTCCCCGCCAGTTTCGTGGCTCGCTCGTAAAGAGGTCGGCTCTGCCATTAGTGGATTTGAGTTATATTACGAGTTCCTTTAAAAAGCCTGCAACTGAGGGGTTCTTAAGATAATCACTTTGCTGCTTTGTACAGACTTCATTTCTATACAAAATCTCACTGCAGTGCGTTGGCAGTTTATAATATATAAAATTCTGGGGTGCGCGTTTTCGTAAACCAATGATCCTGAAAGTCAGTTATGTAAACGAAACGTAAAGAAAGGTTGTTACAGAAGACAATTTTATGAATGGATTAATCAAATCAAACAGTTTATTTTCGAAAATGGGTTGTAGTGGATGTTAAAACTATATTAAATTTTCTTATTTAACAAATAGTTACGAAAATCTATTTATCGATCTATATTATGACGCCAGATCCCTTGCAGGATAGGCAGAGAGTACAAAGTTCCTACAGGTTCTTTCTTTTCAGACCTCTATGGCTTCATCTACTCTCATAGTCGTCTCATATACGCTTGCCGGTTTCGGAGACTCTTGACTTGCCCTCCAGACAAGACATGGTCTATATGGTCACGGTAAGATAGGTCTTCCCGGTATCTACATCCTTCCCCTCTCGCATTGTTTATCTGTTTTGTCATTCTTTCTTCCGACATTCTTTCTATATGCCCGAAACACCGAAGCATACCCTTACTCATCTTTACACCTATACTATTTTGCATACCTGCTCGCTTTGTCGGTCGGACGGTCGCCGGTCGGTCAGGCTGACTAAGTTACGAAAACATGAAATTAGGATTATTTTTTGTAACCAGTTACGAAACACAGCTATGAATCTAAAAAATATTCTGTATCGGTAACTAGTTACGTATAAAACCTAGTTACGTGTAAAACCTAGTTACGTGTAAAAACTCATTTCGCTGGTTGTGAAAATTTTGTTACAAACGTGAACCAAACTATTCCTCCTAAATGGCTCCTCTGGATAATATAATTAACTACACCGTCACGCCTATATTCCCCAAGCGGGGGTGGCAGAGGTGTACTAGTACACCCACGTTTCGCCGACGATGTTAGGTCGCATATAATAGGGGGCGAGCCTATTGCCATATACCGGGCACAATTCCAGACTCCGGACTTGTACTGGGAAGTGTTTCTTTAGAAAAACTACACTTGTCTGACCTAGGATTTGAACCCAGGACCTCGTGATCACAAAGCGATGCGCTTTGCCACTAGACCAACGACCAATATAATTAGGCATATTAGATTCTCTATCTATATATCATCACGCCATATCCCTTGCAGGATAGGACTCTGCCTACCATGCAAGGGATGTGGCATGATGACCTATCCTGGCATGGTGAGAAAATAAGCTGTTAGTACAGAGTACTAATAGGTTATTTCCTTACGTACCTCTGGTTTCCTCCACTTGCATAGTTCGTCTCACACGCGCTCGATTCTTGACTTGCCCTTCAGATTAATATTAGATTCATACTCCTAATTGTATTCATACATAAGTATTATAATATTCCAATACGAAAGTCTAAACGCAAAGACACTAAAAGTTCCACCCGCCTCACTGTCTTGAGCAAAAGTGAAACAGTCAGGCCCTCCTTTTACTTCGGGTCATTCTTCATTCAAAGCGAAGGGTGGGTGTACTCAGTACATCTATGCCACCCTCACTTGGGGAATATAGGCGTGACGGTATTTATTTTAATACAAAAACATGAAAGGGATTATGTCTCAAAGTGACCATAAAGAGTTCACAAGAAAATTGTTTTAAAAATATAGAATCTTTTATATGAAAAATTTATTTAGTATATTTTAAAAGCCTAATCCAAGATTAGTAGTTCAGAAAACTGTTTTTTTACCTGTGTCTTTTAGCGATTTTTGAATCAACGTAGGATGTTCGCATATACAAGGGATGGTAGTACGTCAATCGCTATTTCTGATCGTTTTGGTAAACATGTTCGAAATATCTTTATCAAGCCTTATGCAGACATCCAAACGTCTTTTAAGAAACGCTCACGAAAATACTAATTTTTTTAATTTATTTAATTTGAACAATGTAATTTTTATCAAAGCGCATCGCTTGGTGATCACGAGGTCCTGGGTTCATTTCCTAGGTGGGACAAATGAAGTTTTTCTAGCGAAAACTTCTAAGTATGAATCCGGAGTCTGGAATTGTGCCCGGTATATGGCAATAGGCTCTCCCCCTATAACATGAGTCCTAACATCGTCGGCATATAAATGACTTAATTTTTAAAATGCTTAAATGCTTTGATTTGTTTAATTGGTGAGGAGGAATTTGTCGAATTTAGTATGTTTTAGATCTAAGAGCTTCATTATCATTATCATTAGCCCAAATTAGTCCACTACTTGATATAGGCCTCTTCCAATGCATCTCAGAGCCCGATCTTCGGCTTTATGCATTCAGTTACCGGCTATCGAACGTAAGTCTTCTCTTCATCTCACTGGGGGGCATCATACATTACACGTGCCATAGGTTACTGAACCCTATTGAAAAATCGTGCTGTCACGATCATATTTATTTTGTATATTTGTGTTTAGAAAAGGACGGCATATCAACTCGATAGCACTGCTGGGCAATTTCTTTCACATCTCCAGGCGAAAAAGTTAGGTCATAGTCCACCACGCGGACTCAGTGCGGATTGGTGGAGGCAGGTTTGTTACCAGCTGCTATTAGAACTAGTCAAGCAGCCAATAAAGCTTCCAACTTTGCATAAAAACTACCACATTAAGTGGTAACCGAGACCAAAGGCTTAACGTACCTTCTGAAGCACGGAGTCGTTTGAAAATGGAAATGCCACAAACGGTCACCCATCCTAAACCGCTAAGAGTACCGCGGTCGTACAGCACTATGAGCGCCTAATAATTTAATCTCTTCCGTGACCATGGGTGCTGCAAAGCACTCAACACGTCGGGAACTAAAAATAAAAAATAACCTGCAATAAAATCTCTAAAAATCAGTGAAACCTCTAGAAATGCTACTAGAACTCAGAATGGCTACCAATTGAACGTTACCAGGGCTATCTTCACAAATGTTGGATCCCTCCCAATGTCAGCCGTTCCATTTCAATATGTCGCACAGTTTTAGTGTATGTATATATTGTACTAGGAGTTTCCCGTGACTTTGTACCGGGTCGACAACAGCGCCACCTACCGGGTCTATGTATAGCCCATGTTACTTCTGAATAAGGTAGCGTTCTAACTGTGAAAGAATTTTTGAAATCGGTCCAGGTATTTTTAGTTTATTCGTTACAAACATACAAATCTTTACTCTTTATAATATTTGCGTAGATAATTATGTCTGCATATATATACCTATTAGTGGTATATATAAATATGTTTGTATGTATAGTATCGTTATATATAATTTGTATTTATTAAGTTAAGTGATATTAATAGTTAACCAATTCTTATTTATATTAATTTTCTCAACTTTTTTCCTTAAACTTGTAATCATATGTCTAATAACACCACTCTAAGGTAGACTGACATAATAGTCCTAAGGTATTAGATCCGCCTATGTACATAAGTGCATACAGAATAAATAAACAAACAAAATCCAAAAAAATTGTTCCATTTTCTATCTATCTATCTATCTATCTATCTATAACCGCACGCCAGATCCCTTGTTCCATTTTATGCCTAATAATTATATTATAGAAAGAATGCCAGAAGAGAGAATGACATAACAGATATACAATGCGAAAGTGAAACGATGTAGGTACCGGGGAAGACTATCTTACCATGATCAAATAGACTAAGTCTTATCTGAAGGATAAGTCAAGAGTCTCCGTAACCGGCGAGCGTGTATGAGACGAACTATGAGAGTGAAAGAAGCCAGAGGGGTATGTAAGGAAAGAACCTGTTGGACCTCTTTACTCTGTGCCTATACCGCAAGGGATCTGACGTGATGATATAGATAGATAGGTAGATAATTATATTTCAGCGTAACTCATTTTCATATAACTTACGATCCATAGCTGGCACGGCTCATTAGCACACCACATTCGTTTTGATAGCTACTCTAAATCCAGGGAATACGACGTATTTTGTATTAAGATTACATTTGCTTTGCTTAATGATCCGAATCGCCATTTACGAGGCTAAAATCCGAAAATCTAATGGTTCTTCGAAAAGATAAAACTGAAGTATAAGAAATGTTGCTTTTAGAGTATAACCTAGAAAATTGATTATTTGATATAGGACTGATTTTATGAACAAGATTGCCTCTTGGTCTTATGGCACTTGTGCGGCCCATCACGGGATCGTAGGTTCGTATCCTAACACGGATAAAGAGGTTTTTATACAGTAAAATTCTATTTTCAATTCGTGATAATCTTCGTGTATGAGACGAACTATAAGAATGGAGGCAGCCAAATAGGTCTGTAAGGAAATAACCTGTTGGAAATCTATACTCTATGCCTACCCCGCAACGGATCTGGCGTGATGATATATTTATTTATTTATTCTTTAGGCACATGTGTACAAAGGCGGACTTAATGCCAGAGGCATTTTCTGCCAGTCTGCCTTGAGGTGGTGATATAGATAGAAAATTCTCAATATTTCTCCGGAATCTGGAATCGGGTCCGGATCAATGGACGGCGTAGACCTAAGGACAAACTTTTGTGTAACCAACAGATATGTACCTATTTGTTTCGGTCTAGGTCTAAATGAAAAAGGAATTTTTCCCAGTGTAGAATCGTACAGAAGCATCGTTATAGCTATGTTCCCTAAGTAAGGTGGCAAATTATATTTAAGATGGTACATTTACTCCCTCTTCTTACACTCATATTTCTAACGATGTAAGGGTCCGATGTAACACGGACGAGCTTAATATTGGACTCAGTTTCAGACTTCGAACGCTTTTGAGTGTTTTTATATAGGATTCTATCTTACCATGATCAAATAAACCGTAATCGGCGAGCGTGTATGAGACAAACTATGAGAGTGGGGGAAGCCAGAGAGGTCTGTAAGGGAATAACCTGATGGAACTCTGTACTCTCTGCCTATCTAGGGATCTCGCGTGATGATATGGATAGAAAGCTTCTATAGGAAAACCCCAACAGCACAGTCCAATCTAGGATCAGAATCAAATCAGAATCAGCGCCACTGCACTAACGAGCCAATTGTTTACAGAATTGTTCGAGGCATATTTAATTGGTATATGAATAATGACACTCTTATATAAAAGTAAGGGATTCTAAAAATTTCTACCTTAAAAGACATCAAAACTAAACTAATCTATTTCTAACCTTGGCATTACTTTCTCTTGCTATTCCAATCACATTTACCGTCACCAGGAAAAGAAAAAAGGATATCGGCAAAGTTTTGTCTACGTCGTAACTTTAGGCGCAACACAGGGGCCTTATTTGCTACGAACAATTAACCACGAAACGCGAGTTACGATAATTCCGTGAAATTATCATTGAATGGTACTGCAGTAAACTTAAACACAAATAATTTATTTTGTGTAAACCTTGATGGGGCGCTTACAAATAGTCAATTAACATGTTTTTTAATCTATTTTAACTACTAATCTACCACTGGTTCGAAACGCGGCCTCCACTGAAAAGATCCGGCAAAGAAACTCAGCGGGCTTGTCCTTTTTTAATTCTCTTTGTTTGTTTTTCTTCCGTTTTTCAATCATATTATGTGGATACAATGTTTAGGTTTTAATCAAATAGTTTACGATCTAGCTCCAGTGATGCCTTATGATCGAGATATGAGACTAATAATGTTATTTATAAAGAGTGTCTAAAGCAGAAGTACCCAGCCAGGGGGGCGCGCGCCCCTGGGGGGGGGGGGGGGTGTAGAGAAATAATAAGGATGCGGGACACAAATAAAAATTTTCCCGTAAATTAAACATCACAATATCACATTCTGTTTGCCACTGTTTTAAAATGCGACTTCTTCGTTCAGAAGTTCAGAAAGTATTCAAATTCCATAAATGATTTCGATAAGAAACGTTTAAAATTTGTTTGAAGTTTATTTTGTATAATTTAGAATTAAAATACATAGAATGTTAAATAGTTCTAGTTGTGAAAATAATGTGCTTTTTCATTGGAATCAAGAAAAGAGGAATGGGGCATAAAAATGTTATTTACTATCCGGGGAGGCGAAACAAAAGAAAAGTTGGGAAACCTGGTCTTCAGGGTTCCAGGTGGACCAGTCCTCACGAGTATGACCACTGGACGAATGGACTACTCTAGTGGAATGCAGAATACAATTACACAATCATTTCACGAATATATCGTAACGTGCCGCGTTTGGTCATAGCGAATATGGGCTTTGGAGTGTATAGGCATAAAGTAAAGAGTAAAAAAGGGCAAACATATGCGTGTTCTTCATGTAGCCTCTAATCTTTGTGTGCGCCAAGTTGGGAGAGGTCAGCGGGTGAAAGCGGTCAGATTTTGGATGGATGACCGCTAGTCAAAAAAAACACCTCTCTTTCCTTTAAACGACTTAACGTCGTCGGCGATATGTGAGTGTCAACAGTACACTTCTACCATCCCTGCTTGAGAGGCGTGACGTTTTTTGTTCTTTGTTAAAAACTAGTTTCTGCCCGTGTCTCCGTTCGCGTGGACTTTAAACGGGAACTTAATTTTCTTCTGGGATAAAAAGTATCTTATATATTAATCTAGGTAATAAACTATCTGTGTGTCAAATTTCATCGTAATCCGTTCTGCCGTTTTTGCGTGATTGAGTAACAAACATGTAAACACAGAAACTTTCACAATCCATTTATAATATTAATAGGATACAGCGCTTTAAAATGGAACAAACTGAGCACATATCTTAGGTCTAACGAGCCACTTTAACCTTTATAATCGCAGAGAACACCGCTGTCATGTAATACTACAACCTCATCTATCTCTTTTCCAAATCCAATAAAAAAATAAAACGCAAGCAGGAGAGGTATGTAAGGTAAAAACCTGAGGATATAGGTATGAATAATTAGGTAAACCATTTACTCATCCTTCTTACAAAATCATTGGCTAAATGATATTCAAAATGGATTCCTCTAAAGTTGTTTGTTCGAGCTAAGGATTAAGTCCGAAACGCCTTAAGCTTGTTTCGCTCTTGACACCGGTGTCCGAATCTATTTGACACGGTAATCTATCTAGTATCTGTCTAAAGGCTTAAGTGCTTAGGTATTACGGTACTTTTTGTACCACTTCTAAAAGTAATTCTCTCTATGTATTATCAGTTTTCAAAATGTCTAGTCAATGGATCTAAGTAAACTTTCAAGTATCTTTTATCACGCCAGATCCCTTGCGAGGCAGAGAGTACAGAGTTTCAACAGGTTCTTTCCTTACAAACTTCTCTGGCTTACTCTAATCTCAGGTTAATTATCACTTTTGAAGTGAAAACTTCTTTGGGCGCGTTGGGTATTTTTTGAGATGAGAAAAAAACAATTGAACTCTCGGCACTGTTACCGTTACCGACACCTCTGTATAATAAGTATGTACATATATTTTTATGTACGTACATAGATACACATGCACATTGACATTTTTTGAGATGGGAATAATCAATTGAACTCGCGATACTGTTACCGTTACCGACACCTCTGTATATATAAAAAAACAAAAAAGATTTCCTGACGATTCAAAAAATACACACGTAATTGTTCAAGTTTTCACTGTCGGCACTCCCGGAGTGCCACTGTATGTTTTTTTTTAAAGAAGAAACCCACTCTAGCATTTATTCATGTGTCGTCGATGCGTTTACAAACACGAAAAATTCACATACACAAATACCTAGACCAAAACAAATAATTGTGGGTCACACAAAGATAACGCTACCTAAATATTTAAGTCCCACTTAACTGTTTGAACTAGAATTTTTATATTATCAAACGTCAAATAAATCCCCTACTTAAATTGAATTTAGGATTGATTGGCCTGATGTATTCAAGTGGAGGTAAAATTGTACTAGAATTCATCAATGAAGTCATCCAATGAATTTTAAGTGACGTGCGACACCCATATTGGCGTCTCGTTCTAACCGTCCGTTTGTAATTGCTGGTGGTACGGCGGCGGCGAGTGCGAGGCGAGCGTGGCGGAGTTTTGTTGTGCTTGCGTTCTGTACATTTCAGTGCATTATGGCTCCAGACATTATGTTCGTCCTGACGTAGCACCTCACTCACGCTGCGCTCACAATGTGACCAGGGGTTTGACTCTGAGAGTGAATATTGAATGAACTAAGATTTCATTATGAATTGACACACATTTGGTATTCTGCTCCACTATAGTATCAATTCGATTTCAGTATCACCTCAGTCCAATTTCTATATTATGTCAAGTTGTTTAATTAAAAACACATGTTAATCGAACATGAAATAAAACTATTTTTCGGATTTTATCGCGGTTTATTTTTGATTTTTAAGTTCCCGACGTTTCGAGTGTTTTGCAGCACCCATGGTCACGGGAGGGACTGAGGTGTTAGACGTCTAATCTAGATATCTAATCGAAATTTTCAATTTGACGTATGTTTTGCGTATTTTTTGTTTACGTCAGTTCGAAATTTTATCGGAATACCGTTTATATTTTGTTCAATTTTCGATCCGATCACGATTCGGTCGATGTCCATATTTTAGGAGAATACAATTTTCATGATTTGTGATATTGAGATTAGATCGAGACCATGCCACCACTGTTCCGCACCACCTACGTGTAATAAAATCGCTAGTCGTCTGTGACATGGATGCGCCTAACTTTACACGGCCGCGAAGACCGCAGCTGCGGTACAAACCACAACACTTGCTTGAAATACGATACAAAAGCTATTTTTATACTAAAAAAAAACTTACTCTCAAGCTTGTTTTTATAAAGGCTCATTTTTTGTTTATGCCTACCATTTTTTAAAGATAAAGAAAAAGAGGTTTTCTGTTAAATCAAGTTATTTATACTCGTAAAGGTAGCATTAATTTCAGTTCTGTTTCAAGAAACTTTGAGGATGATTTTTATACAATGTAAAGTCATTTTGGAAGTCAGTATTCCAATTATTATTTCAAATAACTTTGACTGAACTCTTCGGCGATATTTTAACACGTGTGATTAAACGATTACAGTGGCTATTTATTTGATCTTTTCAATCAAGATTTTTTTAAACATTTTTCCGCTCTATATTCCTGTGTCGTGGGTCTGTTTATGATTACACTATCAACTTCAAGTATACAAACACTCAGACCGTAATAAATGTTTGTGAATCGCGCAAACAATCATCCCGTGCGGCGATCGAATCTACGATTATTCGATTTATTGGCCCACGCTCTGACCATCTCACTAAGCCGTCGCCGCGTCGACAAGATAAATATAAGTCATAAGAATAAACTTCAAACTAAAACTTAAACTGTGTGATAATCTAGATACAAGGGCCTATCCCTAGTCCAATGTTTTGCAACGTAATAAAGCTGGAACAGACTTGGGCGGGATAACTCTTCGTATTGTAATTTGAGGGTAGTTTTATGCGGCAATGTGAGAGGCACATACATTCTACGACTACCCGCAATATTATCCAGATTCCTAGAATTTCGTACTACACACATACCCTGTGAGTATTACGAGGTATATTGTCTAGGAAATTAGTGTGACCCCTTTTTGGGGTTTCTGTCTTAAATGGCAGGTTAGAACGTCAGTTAGTTTTTAGAGTATCCCTTAGGGTTAGGTTCTGGATTCACTACTCAAATAGTTTGTGGTTGATTGTCGGCTATCTGACTCTGAGCTAAAAAGTGGTTGCAAACACCGAGTAGAATAAATCCAAGGGTGTCGAGAAAGCGTCCTATAGTTTTTATCTTTGTTTGCATATAGTTAACTCGATCGCGACACGGTAACGCCATGTATAGATAATCTTTTTAAGTCTCGCACTCGTTCGCCCCTTGTTATTTAAAAGCGTCCTTCGCCCCTTTTTACGGGCCCCGTTCGGTCCTCACAGGGGGTGAACATATTTTTAATATTTATTAAGTATCCGTTCGCTCCTCGTTTAATAAATACGTTATTTTTCAAAATAAATGTGTGTCGAAATCTCAATTTTATTTTATTGTGACTAAAATTAATTTTGCGTTGGCTTTTAATGATTTTCAATAAAAATCTTTTATAGAAAAAGGTAAACCAACTTCAAAAAGCAAAAAAATAAATATTTGAAGTCGGTGCTCGTTGGTGCAGTCGGTTACTTGGCACCGACTTCAAATATTTATTTTTTTGCTATTTAAAGTCGGTTTACCTTTTTTTATAAAAGATTTCATTTTACAATTTTAAGTGACCAGTGAATTATTCTATAGTAGGGTACCTATAGGATTGACGTAATACCCTTAATATCTCAATTTACATATGCCTATTGTTTGTCGTTAAGGAGTTTCCTGGTGTATCTTCTAAGTCCAAAGTCCAATGTCAATAAAATTAATATGGGACTACCTTGGAGATATACTGCACCCAATGCAAAAAAAAATATCAAAATCGGTCCACAATTGACGGAAATATCGCTGAACATACATAAAAAAAAAGAAAAAGCATACACAACCGAACACCTCCGAGAACCTCCTCCTTTTTGAAGTCGGTTAAAAACTATATTTTTGACTAAGATTAAAGGAGGGCCGAACGGGATCATTTTAACTTTCAAGGGACGAGCGGGTTCATTCAGACTAGCAGGGGTGAAACATACGGGGCGAAGGGGTGCAAAACCGCTCGTTCGTCGCCGCCGACTGGATCAAATTGCGCGCGTTCTTTCGCTGCAAACCGGCTGCTGAATGAGTCGTACAGGAAATGTTGCAATCTATATACAGTACGAAAATATGAGAATCATCATCATCATCTCAGCCTATACTTGTCCACTGCTGAACATAGGCCTCCCCAATCGCTTTCCAGCGTAACCGGTCCGATGCCACCTGCATCCAACGACTTCCTGCGATTTTCACAAGATCATCGGTCCATCTGGCAGGTGGTCGTCCCACGCTGCGCTTGCCAATACGTGGTCTCCACTCTAGAATCTTTCTGCCCCAACGCCCGTCCGATCTTCGCGCTATGTGGCCCGCCCATTGCCACTTCAGCTTGCTAATCTTAACGGCTATGTCACGATAATATGAGAATACTCTATCTTAATCACATGGGAGGCAAACAGCCGCAAACTATTTGTCTAATGGGCCGGAAGCCTAAATGAAGGCGGTCTGAAGCCTTAATGTTGTTACTCAATTTAGGCTTGCTAATGAGAATCTTGCTGTAGTAATATGGCGATGTATATTCAATTTGGGGCGTTTTATACTTTGGTCTTACCAAAAGAGATTATGAGACTCTGTTCATGTAGATCGGTTCGGAAAGCAGACCGTAATAAGATCGTTTTTATTAAAATAGAGTTTTGGAATATTCACACATCTTTTGTGATTAGAGGTGTTTAAGAGTCGACGAAATGCGCTTATTGTGAAACATTGGCCTGGTTACATTTCCGGCGCGGCGTGAACGTCCCCTCGCCCCCTATTACATGGGACTTAACAACGTCAGCGAAATGAAAGTGTACACCTCTGAAACCACCGCTTGTGGAATATAGACGTGACGGGTTTTTTTTTCCAGTGGCATACAAAATACCAAAACACAATCAATCCACGAAGTTCTCGCAAACGCACCGCGTTTGGTCATATCGAATAAGGACCCTGTAAGGAGTAACTAAAGTACTTTTAGTTTGAATAATGCATTTTCTTTTATATAATCATTATTGCTGTAAAGTGCTTGCTTACGGCTCTTAATAATTTTCTTTACACTTTGGTCTAGCCAAGGTGATGATTATAGACCTAGGCCATAATAAAGCTGAGTGTGGAATCGTGTTTAGAACTCTATATGTAGTAACTTAAGTAATTTTCGTTAGATTAATGCATTTTCTTCTTTAAAATCATTATTAGTAGTATGAGAGTGGAGGAAGCCAGAGAGGTATGTAAGGAAAGAACCTGTTGGAACTCTGTACTCTCTGCCTACCCCGCGAGGGAGCTGGCGTGATGATATAGATAGATAGATAGATTAGTAGTAGAAAATGCACTGATTCGGGCCAATATATTCATTTAACTGTTTCAATTTATATTAGTAGTTGATCTTACAAGTAATGGATAAAGCCTATAAAAAGCCACATATCAATAATAAATCTGTCTGTACTGTCACCACAGACGAAAAAACGTTTTCTCACAAATCGAAGTGACAGAAAATAGGTCATCTTCCTCTACCACGTAGATCCAGTTCGGTGTTTTGAAGGCAGGTCTGTAGTCATCTGCTGTTGGAACTTATTCAATCACCCTCAAGGCTTTCAAATTACACAAGTCATACTTAGGAACAACGGCTACACTTGCCGAAACACAAAGCGGCTTATATATGAGAATGCCACGAACTGTCATTAATCGTACACTGAACAAATCGAAAGCTATACAATTTTGGTGATCATTGAAAACACCGCGGTACACTACGAGCTTCATATATCAAAGACCTAAAAATCTTAAATCGATCACAAAATATCCTAGAAAAAACCCGTCAACACGCTCCATCAAAATACTGACACGCCCTAAAAAACAGACCGCCAGGCGCCGTTCCGTCAAGGGTGACTACTCTGAACGTTGTATTAACATAAAAAATACAAGAGCCCCAGAAAACCGCGGTTATTTACTTATTTAGGTGGCCTCAAGAATCAACGGTAGCCTCTGTTGTAGGGATGGCGTGTGTCGCAAAAACATCGATAATATCGATATTACAAAGATTTCGTTTATATCACTTTTATTTATTGATTTTTACAAACACGAAAAAAACACCGTTTTTAAAAATAAGAAAACATTAAGGACAAGTGAGAGATTATGTTTATTTTGAATAGTTAAGTCATCGATAGCTTAACATCGATGTCGGATGTAAGCTGAACATCATCATTTCAGCCTATACTTGTCCACTGCTGAACATAGGCCTCCCCAATCGCTTTCCAGCGTACCCGGTCCGATGCCACCTGCATCCAACGATTTCCTGCGATTTTCACAAGATCGTCGGTCCATCTGGCAGGCGGTCGTCCTACGCTGCGCTTGCCAATACGTGGTCTCCACTCTAGAATCTTTCTGCCCCAACGCCCGTCCGATCTACGCGCTATGTGGCCCGCCCATTGCCACTTCAGCTTGCTAATCTTAACGGCTATGTCGGTGACCTTGGTTCTTCTACGAATCTCCTCATTCCTGATTCGATCGCGTAGAGAAACGCCGAGCATAGCTCTCTCCATAGCTCGCTGAGCAACTTTGAGCTTTTTTATGAGACCTATTGTAAGAGACCACGTCTCTGATCCATATGTCATCACTGGTAACACACATTGACTAAAAACTTTAGTCTTTAGGCACTGAGGTATTTTGGATGAGAAGATGTTGCGCAGTTTCCCGAACGCTGCCCAGCCGAGTTGGATTCGTCGATTGACCTCTCTCTCAAAGTTGGACCTACCTAACCGGACTGCCTGTCCCAGGTAAATGTATTCGTCGACAACTTCAAGAGTAGAGTTCCCAACGGTGAGTGCGGTGGGTACGACATGGACATTAAACATTACTTTTGTTTTGTCCATATTCATTTTAAGACCCACTTGTTGGGATACTCTATTGAGGTCACCGAGCATTCGTCCTAGATTTTCCAGCGACTCCGCCATGACCACAATGTCGTCGGCAAATCGAAGGTGAGTGATGTATTCGCCATTGATGTTGATGCCAAGTCCTTGCCATTCCAAGAGCTTGAAGGCGTCCTCTAAGGTGGCCGTAAACAGTTTCGGAGAAATGACGTCTCCCTGTCTTACTCCTCTTTTTATGGGGATCACCTTCGTGCACTGCCCCTGTACTCGGACTGACATGGTGGCGTTATTATACAAGCACTTCAACACTTCGATGTACCTATAGTCAATGCGGCATCGCTGGAGAGATCTAAGAACCGCCCAAGTCTCGATCGAATCAAAGGCTTTCTCATAGTCCACAAACGCCAAGCATAGTGGCCGATTATACTCCTCAGTCTTCTGTATAACCTGCCGCAGCGTATGTATGTGGTCTATGGTACTAAAACCTTTCCGGAAACCGGCTTGTTCGGGAGGCTGGAAGTCATCAAGCCTTCGTTCGAGACGATTCGTAATGACTCTCGAAAACAACTTATAAACATGGCTCAGCAGTGTGATGGGCCTATAGTTCTTCAATAAGGTGTTATCACCTTTCTTGAAAAACAGCACCACCACACCCCTGTTCCATGCTTCCGGCGTTTTCCCTTCAAGCAAGACGGAATCAAATAGCCTCTGAAGGACTTTAAGTACCGGCGATCCGCCCGCCTTCAGAAGTTCTGCAGTAATTCCGTCTTCACCCGGCGCTTTGTTGTTTTTTAGTTGTTTGAGAGCCATCCTAATTTCGCACAGGCTGATGTCCGGGATATCTTCAGTGCAGTGTCGGGTTAGCTTGGCTCTTGGGTCTTTTACCAAGTCAACAACAGGTTTAGCTACTGAGGTATATAACTGTCCATAGAACCTCTCTATCTCCCTGAGCACCTCTGACCTATTTGACGTTACGTTTCCGTCCTCCGTCTTCAGCTTCGTCAACTGGCTCTGCCCAATAGACGCGTCTCTTGCGAACACTTTAGAGCCCTTGTTCTGCTCTATGGTCTCCTCAATACGCCTTGCATTGAAGGACCGTAAGTCGTGTCGCAAGGACTTCAATATCTGTCCATTAAGCTGCCTATAGGACTTAGCATCATCGGAGGTTTGGAGCGTCATGGAACGTCGCTCAGTCATGAGGTTTCGGGTGTAGTCAGATAGTTTTTGAGGCCTATTTTTACGGTGGGTCTTAAAATACTTGGACCCGACTGTATGAACAGTCTCTACCAGCCTGTTGTTGATTTCGTCCACTGATGCGCTGCTGTCTAGCAATTCGAAGCGGTTTGACAATTCGAGTTGAAAGTTCTCGGGGTTTTGGATATATGCATGAGTAGGTCGGAGCGTAGACTTCATCAGACGCGATCTTTCCATTTTGACATTAATATTTAATGTGCCTCTGACCATTCGGTGATCACTGCCGGTTTTTACCCTATGAATCACGGAGACATCATTAAATATTTGTCGCTTGGTGCTCATGATGAAGTCTATCTCATTTTTTGTGGAACCATCAGGGCTCATCCAGGTCCATTTTCTATGAGGCGGCTTCTGGAAGAAAGAGTTCATCATAAAGAGTCCCTCTTTCTCCAGAAATTCGGCCAGCCTCTGACCCCTGGGGTTGCGCTGCCCATATCCAAATTGCCCCACTCTCAACTCATCATCGCCCCGTTTGCCCAGCCGCGCATTGAAGTCACCCATAACCACTGTAAAGTGTGTTTTGGAAGTATGTATGGCTCTACTAATGTCCTCATACATAACTTCGACGTCATCATCTGAGTATGCCGAGGTCGGTGCGTAGACCTGTATGACCTTCAGCGAATATCTTTTGGATATTCTGAGTATAAGGTACGCTACCCTGCTCGACACACTAGTGATGGACACAACGTTGTTTATGAGTGACTTGTGGACGATAAATCCGACACCACCTTGGGACTGCTGTTCGCCCTCCCGGTAGTAAAACAAGTTGCCGGATTTTAAGGTTATCGTGTCCTCGCCCTCTCTTCGGACCTCCGATAAACCAACAATACTCCACCGCAACTTGTTTAACTCTTCTTCCAGCTCAACTAGCTTCTCATCTGTCCTCAATGTGCGTGCGTTGTATGTCACCAGGGCCAATTTTCGGTTTTGGTGGTAGCCGAATCTCTGCCGGAGATTCTTAGCTGAACATAATCCATTGATAAAGGGTAACATTTTCATTTTTCGCTTTTAACACTTAGGATAAGATAAGCCATTTTTAAATTGAAATCAAATTTCTGTTATAGTGAAATAAGAACTACAAGTCGGCGTGTTGAAGTTATAGATTACAATATTTACTGTTATCTATACGTGAATAAGTAATAATTTTGTTAAAAAAACCTTTTAACCCGTTTTTGGATATCGATACTAGATTGTTGATTCCGTTGTCTTAACATCAATATTTTGACATAATTGAATTATAGATGCAATACGCTGATTTTTTCATTTTCGCCATGGTCGTCGGACATCCCTACCGTTGAATAACGAAATGACCCTTTAATCCAGAGGCGCGGGTCGCGAATAAATTTTCTATTGAAACCGTGGAGAATCAAAACCCTCCGTGAAACCTACTAGATTTACTTAATGCCTCTCGGAACGGTCTTGAGGAGTCACTGTGGTGCCGGAAAAGCGATTTAGATAATTACCACTGGATTAAAGTTGAAGTGAAGAGGAAAAATGTGAAGTATTTAGTGAGAAAGTGGGGTTAGTGATCATTAAAAGATCTAATACCGTATTACGTAACGTATGTATCGAATCTAGAAATTTGACTGTCGAATTGTTGATATGTTGGCACTTCTTTGTCATATTTATCTCTATGTTAATCACGCAGGTCTTTAGAATATCACATTATAGTTAGTAAGTGCTATAGTACCAACATCCAATATTAATAACCCTAATCTACCCAGTCTAACAGCAATAGGCTCGCCCACGATTATACTGGAACTTAGAGTATCAGCAAAATAAGGGTGTACACAGTAAACTCGTGCCAGCTCTGACTGAGTAATATAGGTGTGAGGTCTTTTTACATAAACATAAAATTCCCTCTTAAACCTTATTTTTCTCAACAAAAGGAACCGCCACGGTCCTTAAATCGCTATCCGCTCCACTATCCCATAAATCCACGGTCTTCATATTCAGAAGGGATACTGTAGGGTCGAGATGCGGCCAGCTAAATGAAATATGGTTTAAGGAGTTACAAAGGACCACCACTGGGACGGGTTTAGCTTGATGCCATAAACAAGTAATGCACAATAAGACCAACTCTAAGCAATCTAATGCCGCTCCAAATAGAACTTGAAGATTTACCAAGATAAATAACAATAACACATCTTCATATCATTAATATCAGTTCAGAATGTGGTATGGAAAAAAGAGTTTATGATTTAGCAGAAACAAAAACCATGTTTACTTTTAAAGTTAGCAATTTTTGAACTTTACTCATACACTGTAACTTTCTATTGAGTATTCTCTTGGAATTGGTCACATTTCGGCTTCATCATCAGACCCTAAACACTATTTGGTTGTATAGTTCTTGTAAATACCAATCTAACAAGTCTAAACACGGGAACTATACAAATAGTTCACATGTTCCTATGGCCATCTTCCGCCTCCATCATCAGACCAGCTCCATGGTACTATATTATTGCATTGTTACCGAACTCACTTGTGTAAGTTTGTAGTAATGTAACTATACTCGTACAAATGTAAGTTGTACAAGTGCATACGAACATGGCAAGTTAAATAAAAGGTTGTGAAAATCCAAAGAACAATAAAATAAAAACAAAATTTGCTACTTTATTGTATGATTTAATATTGTAAATTAACATTTTCTGTGTTATGGCCAAGCGAAGCATACAATTCTCGAATTAAACTAAGGTTTCTTCTGACTATCGTCAAAACAGTAATAATAAAAATAGTAGCTAAAACAAACACACCATGCTTTAATTAATATCAAATAATTGAGTAGGCACTCGGTTTTTTTTTTGGCAGGAAGTCGAAGAGTAATGTTGTCAAATTGTTTTAATTTCCAAAACTTGTGTTATTTCGACTAATAATGTGAAATGTTGGTGGAATATTAACCATTATGTGTTCTTATATGTGCACAAGTGAAGGTAATTGTAACAAAGTGATAAAACGTGCCTTTTCGAATTCCCTCAAAACGGCCGTCGCTATTGGTATGTAAAGTATCCACCACTTTACTATTCAGGGTACTACATTAATTTCCTCAACTTCGATCTAGGTCTCGAACCTATTCGCGCCTTTATTCAACACGTCACTTCGCGAACGCATCTACCCATGCGAATCCGTTAATCGTAGACACCGCCGACTACGATCTCCCCCCCTACCCCTGCCGCCACCGCCGGCCGCGACATGTTCTCACCGACCCCCCCGATGCTTTGGCATCCCTTCTTTCCGCTCAGAATACGGGCGACGACGACGACGTAGTAGTAGATCCCCTCCCATAGCCGGCGGTTGACCGGTGCACTTAGTAGTGCACCCGTCCCCCTACAGCGACTGTCCCAACCGAGGGCGCTTCGAAGAGGCGCCCTCGAGTATGTCGCCTCTTGCCCTTCTGGCTGGCTAGAGCGTAGTGGTTGCACGCTCGCCTTTAAGTCCGGTGAAGCTGTAAAGGCCTCGCGGCCAACAGCGTACATCATTCACATACACACACTACATTAATTTCATTATCATCGTTGTCATCAAGTTCATCGGGGAGTTGACTTAATTTAAACAAACACGATTATATATCTCACTGGACACTGTCATAATATACTTAAAATTAGTGTGAAACCATAACTTAAAGAAGAAGATGAAGAAGAAGAAGAGAAGGTACTCTCGCTCTCTCTCTCTCTTACGTATTCCATAAATTCCGCGAGAGTACAAATAAACAGCCCGTGTACTAAGATGGATATGACTATAAGCTATCACCAAGTAATTCACAATAACAGTTCCTACCGATGAAGTTCCGCACACAAAAGAACTTGAACAATTAGCAAGATGAAGTAGTTTTGGGCTTAGTAATTAGTTTTGGAGCACAGTTTGTGTAGAACACCGAGGTGGGAAATTCTCTCTTATTTGAGTTGAGTTAAGTTATATTGACGATCTGATAAATTTTAGACGGGTATGTAAAACTTAATGTTGATTGTTGCTTCCATTTTGGGTGTTAATTTGAATACGCTTTCTTGTTTATTGGATAAGTTGTAATATGGTTATGTAGTGGTAAATCAGGAGATACTTTAAATAAAGATAAATGTAAAATAATTAATTAGTACGCAGTCCTGCAGTGTCCTGATTGGAGTCTGACTTTAGAGCAACATGTCGTTATTTCCTTAACCTCCAAATAGGAGTGGCAGAGGTATACTATGTAAATCCAGATTTTATGAATGATGTTAGGTATTCATGTAAAAGGGGGCAAGCCAATTTTTACGGACGATTTAGCGCAGTGGTTAAGAGCTTTAGCCGCTCCGCCCACTGTGTCTAATAGTCGCGAGTTCGATTCCCGCACGGGACAAATCTTTGTGTGATCCACAATTATTTGTTTCGGTCTGGGTATTTGCGTATGTTAAATTTCATGTTTGTAAACGCACCCACGATACAGGAATAAATCATAGTGTGGGGCTACGTTTAAAAAAAAAAAAACTATCATCATACCGTGCACAATTCCAGATTCCGGGAGAGTTTTTGGAAGATAAAACTCAATAATATTTTAGTGAGTTCAATAAATAAATAAATAGCACTTTCTCCGACTTAAGATCCGAAACTAGAACCTCGTAATTATTCGAAGTCTAAAATTGGGCCCAATAATACGGCAAAAAGCTTGTCTCTTATTTGGAACCTAACATTGTTTTAGTTCATTTCTGACATACCCGCTAGTGGTATAAAGATGTGGTAGTTATTTCTTTTAATACGGTGATCAAAATTGAACTGCCCCTTAAAAGAAATGTTAACTCCCACTGGTCTGAAGATAATTATAGTTTTTTTTTTCAATATTGATGCAGCTTCTAATACTGTTTACTCTGTGTCTTGGCCTTTAATTGGATTAAGAGCTGACATAAATAGATTTGAAGCTGTTAATAGAAATCCAATAGACTGGATATAATTGGCGTAATTCATTATAACATGCCAGATTGACGTTTAGTTTGAGCAGATAAAACAATTCTTAGACCTATAATAAATTGATCAAAAGACTGTCGCATTAGTCTAGCGGTGCATGATACGGCTGGCGATCACGAGGTCTTGGAATCAAATCCTAAGTAGGGCAGTGTTGTTGTGTTTTTTTTTGAAAACATTTCAGTAACAGTTTCTTGTGGGTGTTGATTTATTAGTAGATAATTTTTAAAAGGAAATCCCCAATCACATTTTGGCCGACCTGGGATTTAATCTCAGGATTTCTTGATTATCAGTCATACCTTGCGCTAATACACCAACAAGACAGTCATATTCTTAAAATAGAATTCAACTTCGTGCCACTGGCAAGTGTAATTTGGACGCAACCCTCCAAATAACTCAAGCTTAAGCAAATATGCAGAGAGTAATCAAAATATTTTTGTCCAACGTTAATCCCTGTGAAGATCCGACCCTCACGTAAATTCCAGGCCGTGATTATGTTAATATTACCACAAATAATTCCACAAATCTAATCAACAAACGGAATTCTTCTCGTGTGAAGATTTTTAGCGCTAGATTAAGCCAAGCGATCTGTCGTGGTGTCAACGCCCACGGTGAACCACGAACCACGGCCCACGAACTTTGTTACTCTAGTGGTGTTGGTTGTAACTTTTAAGTTGCAATTATATGAGTCATTTTCATAGCTTTGCAATAGTAACTGTGATCAACTTTAGGCTATGGAATCACAAACGAGATAAACCAATGTATTATGCACCAAATCCAGTATATCCAAATCATTATCACACCTTCACGCCTACATTACCTCAGCGGGGGTAGCAAGTGTACTGTGTACACCCACATTTCGCCGACGACGATAGATTCCAATGTATTAGGTATAATATATTATTACTATTATACCGGGCACATTGCTCCAGACTGCTATTGAGAAAAAAAAAGAAAAATTCCAGCAACGCTTAGTCCTCCTCCTCCTTGCCTCGGTTTCCTCATTACTGAGGGTCGTGGTCATATGTTAGAGAGCAGTTTTCTGCAGATGATGAGTCGCCATCCACTACTATCTGCAGCCGAGTGCAGAGCATCGTGAAACGTGGTATCAAGAGCTGTGCGAATCTGATCCGTCCAGCGTGTTGGGCTCCTTCCTTGTAGTCGCTTGCTTAGTCCTACCTAGTATTCAAATCCATGACCTTGAGTATTTCAGCCTCACGCTGGCCAACGAAACAGTAGTAGAAGAGGCGTCTTTGTTTCAATTAAAATATTTCTTTTTATTATAATTATCATTTCCCTAGAGAGGTTTGAGCGGTACAGATTTCATGATACAACCTGAAAATTTATAACGCTCCCTTAGGTCTGAAAGAGGCAATTATATACAGAGGTATGGAAATTAAACCAATTTGAATGTACCTATCTACTTACTATGTGACAAGCTTAGACAAGTTTCTCTCTGCGAATATTCTTATGTAGTGTAGTAGTTTGATATTCTAGTTTATTACATTGGAATAGCAGTAGGAATGGGATATTCGTGGGTTGAGGAAGAAAAACTCGATGTTTTAATATCGATATTGATAATATGTCAAACATCAATCAACCTTACCAATAATATTTGATAATTCCAAAATCGACTAGAAAAGGGTTGAAATGTTCAAAATGAGTTCGATTTATTTATATAATGACGTCAGAGCCCTTGCTGGGTAAGCAGAGAATACAGAGTTTCAACAGATTCTTTCCTTACAGACGTCTCTGGCTTCCTCCACTTGAAAATTAGTTCTTTCTTATAATATAATACTGACTTTAAAGTTTTTTAATTAAATTGATTAAAACTAATTAATTTTTAATATGTTCGAGACCGTTGGATTGCAAGGTCAGAGCTCTCGGGTTCGAACCCAGGCACGCACCTCTGTCTTTTCGAAAGCATGTAAGTATTAAAAATTAACTATCACTTGCTTCAACGGTGAAGGAAAACCTAAACCCGTAGGCCCGTAAGGCCCGTGCCCAATGTTGGGGCAGTTTCTTAGCAGTGCTAATATTATTATTATTATATGTTCGTGCCTGCAAAAAGGCATGACCTTATATCATTTCACAAGATTCTTTTGTCAATTTTACGCATGGATATATAACAATGGATTGAGCACTCTTCGAATAAAACTTGATGACAAGGATACTCACTTAGAGCCTTACGTCTCTTTCTACGTAGGGTGACCAAACATTGGTACGATTATGGACTTGTTGACATAACTAACGTATAATTCTCGGAAACTGTTTAATGCCGTAATTCTTACTTCTAAATGAGTAGTAGTCAACATTTTTAAAGTAGTTAAAATGATTGATTAAATTTGTCATTTTCTTGTTGGCTGTACATTTTTTTTCAGAATCTGTAAATTTTGCTTTAAATATTAATTCTCCCATGACCATTTTTCTGTATCTACAAAGGTTGAGATAGCTGCCTTTACAGTCCCAGCTTAATCCATTCTGTATATAAAGACGATTTGAAAACCTTGTTCGTTTTGAACTCGGTAATAAATGGTTTACAGCATATTTAAACCATATCATAAATAGGTATAGTCCGTATTATTTCTACCTTATGGTCACCGTACTGCATCGTAATGGGTGCGAGCGTGACACCGGGCTCCAGGTAATGGCTCTCACTTATCATGGTTTCTCGAATTGTTTAAAACATAGAAAATTCCATGTTTTGTCTATGAGTAAGAGTTTAACTTTCTTTAGCAATATTTGGCAGTACTCAATTCGTTTAGGGTTATAAATTCATAATTTTACGGCAACTTACCTATTTTGAATGTTTAGTGTGTAAAACATCAATTTTATCTGTCATCGCTATCGTGTACTCAATAAACATCGAACATCGCTATTAAACAATCAATGTAAATATCGGCGATTCCTAGCTTATTGCCAGTGGTCACGAGGTCTTGAGTTTGAAGCCTGGGCGGGAAAAAGTGTAATATGGGATTCTTCTATAGAGTAGTTCTCAGTAGCTTGTATTGAGTCTGGTAACGAGCCCAATATAATGGCAATACACTTTCTAATATATTGGGGGTATGTGTTAATGTTGGAAGAATAACGCCAGGATTGCTTTCTGCCATAAGTGCTTACATATCTCGTGGTAGCATAGGTGTACAATGTACTTCATCGCCTATTTCTCCAGTGATAAAAGAAATAAAAGATAAATTATATGGAAATTAAGTCGAATTGAGATGCCTACGTAAAACGCTTAAAGAGAAAGATAAAAATTATAATGAAGAATAAATTAGGAGCGACAACGTTGACTTTAATGATAGTATTAATTTTCCTTGAGTGAGATCTCTCCAACGTTTTTTATTACCTACAAAGTGCGTGCTTTCAGATTTTTATAAAGTCGTATTAGAAGATATTTTATTTTACTTGTCTTTTGCTGCCATTAAGTTGTGCCTTTGACTGGAAATCGCCTAGAATTTAAGCCGTCTGGTTTAAGTATAGATGTCCCTAAAATTCCTAGCATTTTTTTCGAGAAAACAGTTTATTAGCAAAGTTTTTGGTGAGTAGGTTAGTATCAATTTAGGTGTTGAAATACCTCAGTATCAACCGCCCACATGTCATTAATAGCTATCACGGGACATTAATTTTAAACTTATTTTATTTTAAAAGACAAAGGTTTAAGCCCAAACAAGACAGAGTTATCTTATTGAGTTACGAAGTTTCTACGGCCACCTTCCGGCTCAACCGTCAGATCTGCTCCATGGTATTATATTATTGCATTGTCACCGAAGTTACGTAAGTTCATGTAGTAAGTTATAAGTATGCTAAATTTTAGCTCAATCGGATGCAATGCACCGGAAGTCTTTCCAAATAGACATACATACAAATTAAGCAAGGTAAATAAAACTTTTGAAAATGTGTAATTCATAGATTCAAACGTTTTTGATTTAAGAATTTTATCATTTTCAGGACAGCATGATATTTGACCATAAGTAACCATTTTTTCAATTTAAGGAACTGATCATTTTCATGTTAAGATGGTTAAATGAAAAACAAATGCAATTTAGGAATTGACCTTTTCCGATAGTATTGTCTGAGATTAATTTGTGGCATTTCCATTTTTTAAGCCCCTCTACTTTTTGGAAGGCTCCTTAAGCCGATGCTTTCGTTTAGGTATATCATAGGATAGACATTAAGTCAAAGTTGAAGCTTTTTGGGCGGCTTGATATATTCCAAAAGTGACAAACCTGCCTTCATGGATCTGCACTGGTTCGCGTGGTATGTTCGTATGATGAGATATTCTCTATCTATCTACATTAACACGCCATATCGCTAGCGGGGTAGGCTCATCTATTCTCTTTCACATCAATTTGCGAGAGATGTTTTCCCAGAAATGGGATAGTACAGGTTGAATTATATATACTATATAATGTGACCGTGAACATAAAACCCCTTTGTCTTGTATATACAAAAGGAAAAGATAAAGATATGACATTTGAATACAGGAATTTTTGAGTCGGAATTAAATCGTGGCGGGTTTTTTGTTTGGCTCGCAAAAGTGATGATGGAGGCTGAGTTTTTTCCCTAGTTTCTTTTTTACATTTTATTCTAAAATGTGTGTGACAGTTATGGCACACCGAACGCGTGGATTTTCGAGAAACTCCATTAATTTTCCGGATTAAGGTCTGATTATATATACTAATTCGGAGAGTAGAGCAAATTTACTCTTTAAATTCAGAGTGAGTAGGCTACTGAGGCAACGAACGACATCTTTAATCCCATAGTCACTATTAGGTGACATAGGAGTCAATCGCTGACCAGCACTCCAAAAAAATGTTCGTATCTAAAATAGGGGTTTCTGTATCATCACGCCAGATCCCTTGCGGGGTAGGCAGAGAGTACAGAGTTCCAACAGGTTCTTTCCTTACATACCTCTCTGGCTTCCTCCACTCTCCTAGTTCGTCTCATACACGCTCGCCGGTTCCGGAGACTTGACTTGAATCAATCAATCAATCAATCAGCCTATCGCAGTCCACTGCTGGACATAGGCCTCTCCTAACACGCGCCATTGCACACGGTCCTCCGCCTTCCGCATCCAGTCTGTCCCAGCGACCTTTTTGAGGTCGTCGGTCCATCTAGCTGGGGGCCGTCCTACCTTACGCTTACCAAGTCGCGGTCTCCACTCTAGAACTCGTTTGCTTCATCGGTCGTCGGTCCTTCTGCAGATGTGACCAGCCCATTGCCACTTTAGCTTACTGAGTTTGCGAGCTATGTCGGTAACTTTGGTTCTTTGTCGGATTACCTCGTTACGAATTTTATCCTTTAAAGAGACGCCGAGCATAGCTTGCTCCATAGCCCGCTGTGCGACTTTAAATTTACTTGAATAGTCAAGGTCAATACAAAATAGAGTTTTGACACATAAATATGGGTTTAAAACAAACAGTGTGCCATCGCTAGTGTAGAATACTTAATTACTCCGTCTATCGACGTATTCTATGAACTCCGCAAGAATACAAATCCGTTGTCGGTATGTTGCAACTATCAAGGGTGTATATGATCTTTGTTCCACAAAAACTGACATTTTATCTAACCTTCAAATACCCCACTCAGTTAACTGGCACATATTTTTCATGGCGCGACCTTTATTACCCTATAAAAGTATATAAAAATATTCACTTATAACACGTATCGCGTGTTCCCTTTGACGATGCATCACCATGATTTATATAGGGGGTGAAAACCCCATAATATTAAATTTATTTGTTTGGTTATAAGTGTTAGTGTCCGCACGTCAAATTGTTCTTCTTAATCTGTTTATTTTTTTATGTTGGCAACAGTGCTCTGGAAAGATTATTGCTTGGTTAACCGCGGAGTGTGGGGGGACTTTGCTTTTACTTCTCTACTAGCAGTTTTCCGAAGCTTCGCAATCGATCTACGACACTGCCACCTACCGGATCCAACTATAGCTAAGAAAGTGACCCAATCGTGAGGAACATCGTGAGGAAACATGTATGCCTAAGAGTTTTTCAAAGGTGTGTGAAGTTCGCCAACCCGCACTGGGCCAGCGTGGTGGACTATGGCCTAAACCCTCTCAGTTTGGGAGGAGGCCCGTGCCCAACAGTGAAACAGTTTCTTAACAGGGCTATATTATTATTTTTATATCATCATGCCAGATCCCTTGCGGGGTAGGTAGAGCGTGCCAAGTTCCAACAGGTATGTAAAGACATACCCCTGTGTCTTCTTCCACTCTCGCTACAGTCGTTACTAATATTAAAAAGAGGAAATATTTGTATTTTTGTAAGTTGTAACGAGTAAACTTAAAAACTACTGGATCGATTACAAAAAAAATCTTTCACCATTAGAAAGCTACCTTCTCCAGAAGTAGCATAGGCTATATAACACAGACTCGGTAGGTGGCGCTCTTATCGACCGGGTACTAAGTCGCGGGAAACTGCTAGTGTACTATAAACTTAAATACATAAAGTATGCTTGATGGGGTAATATAAATAATTCCAGGAAGTTTTAAACCAATGCCAAGAAGCATAACATTCATTTTCTATGAATAGTATATATGACAGTCGAAACAACTATACCTAGACTATCTTACCATGACCAAATAGACCGTGTCTTATCTGAAGGGCAAGTCAAGAGTCTCCGTAACCGGCGAGCGTGTATGAGGAAGGAGGAGGAGGAAGCCAGAGAGGTATGTAAGGAAAGAACCTGTTGGAATTCTGTACTCTCTGCCTACCCCGCGAGGGAGCTGGCGTGATGATATAGATAGATAGATAGATAGATAGAAACAACTATACAAATTAAGCCGTTATGGAATCTCAAAAATTGCTTTTAATCAAACTCAAATGATATATTTTGTGTTCAAGGCCTTAGGGGGTAATTCCAAATTGATATTTTTTTATTTTTAATCAACCAATCTACCATCGGATCAGAACGCGACCTCCACTGAGAAGACCCGTAGAGAAATTCAGCGGGCTTGTTTTTTTACAAGCTTTAATTTAAGTTGCAATGTTCGTATGTCTGTCTGTTTGTGTTTCCAGTTCAAATCTTGTGAATCATTTTTCAAGCACTTGGGTATCCGATTAAGTCGATGAAATTTGTCTTGATGAGTACTTTAGACCGGTATGGTGTCCAAGATCTAATGATGGAGCCGGAAAGAAGCCAAAGTGTTTGCTATGAAAGCTAGTTTTTAAAAAGCCTTTTGATTAAAATTATTTCATTCAATTCTCCTAGGTAGAAGATACAAAATATTATTTTTATCACAAAAGGTAATTGAAGTACATAAATGGTTGACATATCAAAGGCATGTTGATTAAATTCGCGCATTATCTACCGCCATTGTTCGTAATCAAGTTTCGTGTCGTTATTTCTAAACAGCGGGGCTTGTGTATGGACTATTCTGACGTGCGTGCGTTGAATTGTGAATAAGTAAGCTTTTGCGATGTCTATTTTTGAAGTGCTTCTATCTACTGGTGTCAAAATCACTTTGATAGAGCAGACTTTTATATTTCGGTTAGGCATATACAGATATGTTTGGTATGTGTCGATGGTAGGAAGAGTCGCGCGTAGCGCTAAAGAATCGGAATGTTATGCTATTAAAATTACGAGAAAATCTATTTATATACATCAAAATCAATGAGGCGCTCGTAGCGCTGTGCGACCCGGGTGGTCTGACCGATCACCAACGTTAAGCAGCGTTCAACTCTGTTGGCCTGAGATGGGTGACCGTTGTGGCATTTTCATATTCAAGCGTCTCTGTGCTTCGGAAGGCACGTTAAGCCGTTGGTCCCGGTTACCACTTACTGTGGTAGTCGTAAAGCCGAGTTGGAAGTTATAGGGGGCTTGATAAGTTCCAACAGCAGGTGGCCACAAACCTGCCTCCACCAATCCGCGCTGGGTCCACGTGGTGGAGTATGGCCTAATCTCTCTCACCTCGATTAGTGAGCGAAAGTCTTTGCCCAGTAGTGGGACAGTATAGACTGATATTATGATCATTAAAAATCAATGCCGTGCGTCTTGCAAAAACTTGGTAGCAGCTCGATCGATTTGAATATATTTTTTTATATTGTTCGCCTCAATATTGGGGTAGAATACGAACAAAGAAAATTAGGAAAAATCGAAATTGGTAATTTTGTATTTTGATAATCGCTTACGAAGATGTTGGGACTCAATCACGCAAAAACGGCTGAAAGGATTTGGTTGGAATTTGGCACTCAGGTAGTTTATTGCCTGGAATCCCGAGAAAGAAAAATGTAAGGTTCCTGTCTAAAGTCAACGCGGAAGAAGTCGCGGGCAAATACTTCGAGGTCCTAGTGTTGTTAGAGATCCGCACGGTTTGTGTTAATAAGTTCCAGTAGAATGTGGCCACAAACCTGCTTCCACCAATCCGCAATTGGATCTCCGTGGTGGAGTATCTATTCTATCTATCTAGTACCGAATACAGAGTTCCAACAGGTTGTTTCCTCTCAGATCTGTCTTGCTTCCTTCACTCTTATAGTTCGCGCTCGCCGGTTACGGAGACTGTTGACTTGCCCTTCAGATAAGACACGGTCTATTTGGTCATAGTTAGATAGGATGGATCTTTTCTCTGTAACTATAATCTGTTAGGCCTTCGTAGCGCTGTGATATCGCAGTGGCGAATACCAAGATAAGGCACTCGGCTCGGTCGGTCTGTGATGGGTGATTGTTTGTGGTATTTTCATATTCGAGTGTCTCCGTGCTTCGAAAGGCTCGCTAAAACGTTGGTCTCGATTACCACTTAATGAGGTAGTCGTTAAGCCAAGTTGGAAGCCTTATAGGCGGCTTGATGAGTTTCAACAGCAGTTGGCTACAAATCTGCCTCCACCAATTACCAAACCTGGGTCCGCGTGGTGGAGTATAAACTAATCTCACGCACCTCGATTTCTGAGAGAAGGCGTTTGCTCAGCAGTGGGACAGAAATAATTTGATGTATTTATTATTATAGGTTATCATATGATACGGGCTGTTGATTTGTAATAATAATAATATTAGCCCTGTTAAGAAATTGTCCCATCGTTGGACATGGCCACGCTGGCCCAGCGCGTAGGCCAATTTCTCACCTTCGAGAAACTCTTAGGTATGCCTGCATACCCAGTGCGGGTTGGCAAACTACACACACCTTCGAGAAACTCTTAGGCATGCAGGTTGCCTCACGATGTTATCCTTTACCGTTTAAAGCAAGTGATAGTTAACTTTTAATACGCACATGTTTTCGAGAAAACAGAGGTGCGTGCCTGGGTTCGAATCCGAGAGCTCTGACTTTGCAGTCCAACGGTCTAACCACTAGGCTATAACTACTTGTTGTTGATTTGTATTCTTGTGAAATTTATGGTGTACGTAATAGGTAGTGTATTCAAGTATTCTACATTTTTTGACGCACGCTATATTTGTTCTAGAGTCTAATTATAGTAATACTTTTTGGACTGTAAACCAAAATAACTGTTTTTTTAATGTAGCCCCACACTAGGATTTATTCCTGTGCTTTTACAAACATGAAAATTTACATACACAAATACCCAGACCGGAACAAATAATTGTGGATCACACAAAGATTTGTCCCGTGCGGGATTCGAACCCGCGACTATAAGATACAGTGGGCGGAGCGGCTTAAGCTTATAACCACTGCGCTAAATCGTCCGTCAAATAACTCTTAGTATAGTAATACGTTTTGGACAGTAAACCAAAATAACTCTTAGTAGAAGTGACGAATACCCTATTACGCGATAGGGTATTCTTCACTTATGCATTATGTATCTGTTTTGTCATTCATTGTAAAATAAAACTAGTTCAGAAGTGTAGATGTAACGTAGCTATATTATTTTATAAAATCATTCCAGTTACTCATAACAATGTTAAATATTAATAAGTACGCTATTATTCAAATCCCGCCATAATCCAATCGTCACTCCAGAGCAGTCAATCTTTTTTTTATGCACTCCCGTGCTGCCAACGACTCAATTGTTTATTATGCCAAAAGAACCACAGATAATAAAAATAAGTTATATCTATCTATCTATCTATAACCTCACGCCAGATCCCTTGCGGGGTAGGCAGAGAGTACAGAGTTCCAACAGGTTCTTTCCTTACATACCTCTCTGGCTTCCTCGACTCTCATAGTTCGTCTCATACACGCTCGCCGGTTACGGAGACTCTTGACTTTTCCATCAGATAACACTCGGTTTATTTGGTCGTGGTAAGATAGTCTAGGTCTTCCCCGGTACCTGCATCCTTCCACTTTCGCATTGTATATCTGTTTTGTCATTCTTTCCTCTGGCATTCTTTCTATATGCCCGAACCAACGGAGCATGCCCTTTCTCATCTTTACACCGATACTATCTTTCATACCTACTCGCTGTCTTACTATGCTGTTGCTAATGCGGTCGGTCAGCCTCACTCCGCACATCTTCCGCAGAGCTCGCATTTCTACCGCATTTATCCTACTTTCATTCTCCTTCTTACATACCCAGCTCTCGCTACCATATAACAGCGTTGGGACAAGAACTCCGTTATGTATGGCCAGCTGCGCCTTATGGCTTAAGTGCCGGCCCCCGAGTAGCTTTCCCATCGCACCATTCACTCTGTTCCCTGCACTCACTCTTCTCTCTATGTCAGCGGTGTATTTCCCATCCTTACTGAAGGCGCATCCAAGATATACAAACTCATTCACTTGCTCCAGCACATCGTTACCAACCACAATCCTTACATTCGTTCTGGTTTCTTCCCTTTCAAAAACCATAATCTTGGTTTTCTTCACATTCAAGTGTAAGCCATTGATCATGCAGTCGTCTTTCATAACTGTGACTAGTGTTTGCAGATCAGTGGCTGTTGGCGCTATTAAAACCGCGTCATCTGCATAAAGTAGATGGTTTACCACTAAGTCACCCATTTGTACACCTTCATTCATCGCTTTCAGTCTTTGAAGACTTTTGTCCAGATATATTATAAACAGTCTAGCGGACAACACGCAACCCTGCTTGACGCCGATTTTAACGTCAAACCAGGGTGACCTGTTACCACCCACCCGTACGCATGCCTTGCAGTCCACATAAGTGGACTGGACGGCTCGCAACAGAGTGCCATCTATACCATACTCTGGCAAAATGTCCCAAAGTCTCTTTCGCACAACTCTGTCAAATGCCTTCTCCAGATCTACAAAACCGCAGAAAACCTTCCGGCCCACTGCCAGATGCTTCTCTACGATGTTGCGGAGTGAGAAGACTTGATCCGAACATCCTCTTCCAGACCTGAAACCCCCTTGTGCCTCGCACAACATTCCATCGGACTTCACGCGCATTCTCCGTTCAATAATTTTACCGTACACCTTGGCTGCCAAGCTGATCAAACTGATGGCTCTGTAATTGGCGCAGTCATATTGTGAACCCTTGCCTTTATACAAGGGTACTATGACTGCGCGGCGCCAATCTGTAGGGACTCTACCGGTCCTCCAGCAAAGGTTTGCAAGGGCCCGGAAAGCGTCCCGGACGCAAGTTCCACCATATTTGATCATCTCGGCAGATATCATGTCTGCTCCCGCAGCTTTACCGTTTTTCATACTTCCTATCGCCCATTCAACTTCTTCCATAGTGATGTCCTCCGTTGATTCTGGTGCCGCAATCTCGCCTTTAGGCACGTCTGCGGCATCAGCATCCGGGTCATCTCCATACATTTCTCCAAAATATTCACTCCACCGGTTTAGCACAGCTTGTGTGTCTGCAAGAATGTCACCATCTTTAGATTTTATCCTTTCCATTCTGGAGCCTGACGAATCACCTCGAGCCTTTCTCACCTTGCTCCAAAAGAGTTTGGTGTTGTTCTCGAAGTTCTTCGCCAGCCTCTCCTCCTCAATCATGCTGGCTCTTTCACGCTTTTCTTTCACTAAAGTTTTAGTGGCATTCTTGCATTGCCGGTATATTTCTTTCCTCATCTCTGTCATACTGGCATTCAGGTTCAAAGAAGATACATAGTCCTGCCACGCTTTCTTCTTACTTTCTACGGAGCTTTGCAACTCCGCATCCCACCATGCATCACCTTTTGCTGTAATATGCTTCTTTGAGCAACCACATACTTCTTTCGCGGATTCCACCAAACTCTCTTTCAGGCTATTCCAGCATTCATCTACATTTGAGTCCGAAGAGCCTGCTGTCAAAAGCTTGTCCCGGACTCTGTCTTCATACATTCTCCTCACGCTCTCATCTTGCAACTTTTCAACCTTTAATCTTTCAAGGACTCCGAAGGGGATACGCTCTCGCCAGTGCCTCCACTTCCTGAACAGACCACTAAACCGCGCAACTACGAGATAGTGGTCTGATTCCAGAGTGGGGCCTCTATACGCACGCGTATCTTGTAGTTTGCTTCGGAGACGGTTATCAACCAGGATCAGATCTATCATGCTTTTTTGTTCATTCCTTCTCCACGTATACATATGTATGTCCTTATGCTGGAATATCGTATTAGACACAAGGAGACCCCTTTCCAAACAAACATCTACAATGAGCTTACCTGCATCGTTCACTCTCTTATCACCATAAGGACCCAGAGCAGCGTCGCAAGTTTGCCGCCTGGTTCCTACCCATCCGTTCAGATCGCCACACAGAATCACCTTTTCGTTAGCCTCAGCCAAATCCAGAACTTCCCTGACATTATCCCAAAACTTCTCAAGGTCCTGGGGTGTCGACGAGCTTACGGGAGCATACGCTGCGACCAAAAATACTCTAGTGACACCCAGTTTTAAACGGACCCAGAGAAGTCTCGCATCGCACAGGCCATAATCTCTCACTCCAGAGGCCAGGCGACGGGACAGCAAGATACCCACCCCCATGCTGGCACGACTGCTCTGCGGTACACCAGACCACAGAGCCATCGTTCCATCAGGCAGATCACAGGTTTCACTGCCCCTCCGCTTAGTCTCTGTTACACACAGAGCATCCAGGCGTCTCTCTTTCATTACATCAATCACCTCATGCATCTTATCTTCCATACCACCTCTTACATTCCAAGTGCCTATTCGGCACTCTGCACCCCACGACTCGCCAGTTCGGGCCCGGCGTGATGGGTGGCGGCCCCCATCGCCGCTTCCACCTATATTCGTACCGACGGGGGCGGGTCGGTACGCGTCGCCTCGGGGGGACGCCCTAGCCCGCACTGCGGTACGTCTTCGGTCCAAGATTGCAGCCATAATGACTGGCAGGGGTCGCGACGAGCACGCTCTTGGACAGACCCCCAAATTGTTTATTATTTATTATGCCAAAAGAACCACAGATAATAAAAATAAGTTATATAATTAATAAAATGTTTACAGTCGGCCATTTTGAAATAACAGAGTCCTCTCGTAATGTCTACACACATTAAAACAACCTTTTTAATGACAAATTCAAGCAACAAAATACTTATGTACGTAGGTGTAACAATTTTTAGGCTCTACCTAACTCCGAAGATGCCTTAAAGAAACTAAACAAAATAAATCAGAATTATGGCGGCACCATTTCTTCATAATTTGAATTCATAAAACATATTATTTTTGCTAGCGAAAAGACAACATTTCTTGTTCTCTGTTTATAATCTATTCAAATTGAATTCTAATCAAATTGAATTTATAAATACATATTATTTTTAATAACCAAAAGCAACCTTTGTTTTTATTCCATTTTGAATCCAATCTATTCTAATCAACACGTTCATCTAACAAATTAATTGTTCCATCAATTATTTTTTGAAATACAATATAAAATGAAGGAACAACAACTTGTACGATTACAATATGAACAAAATGTATTGTTCATTAAATGTATTTATGCATTATTGCTGGATCATGCATATTTCAATAGCGTTCTTGAAATCTTATTAAGATTGAATTCTCTTATGACTCCTCCGTGTAAAAATTTTACCAGCAAATTGACTTAAGATCATTTTAATACATGTAGTTACAATCCCAAAATCAATTATTAATAAAAATATTTTTTGGATTTTTTTTTTCACATAGGCATTAAAACTCATCATAATATAAATAGTATTAATAATGCACCCAATCAGAGAACACCTTCACCTGAAGTACTCAGGCAGTTTTGGGCTAAGATATGGGAAAATCCGGTTCAACATAATGCAAATGCAGAGTAGATAATCACTGCTAAGGAAAACACAGCGCACGTTTCAAATATGCATTTCGAACATATTCCAGTAGAAACTTTCACACAAGTTCTCAAATGCACACAACTGGAAATCTCCTGTATCTGATAACATACATTATTCCTGATATAAGAAATTTACACCCACTCACTCATAACTGCATAACCATTTAAACACGTTTATTCAGATACCATATACAATGCCAGAGTACATCATACACATGGAATAACTTTTATACTACCTAAAGGTACTAATACCGCGGATCCATCTAAATATCGACCTACTAATATTACTTGCCTTCAAATAATAAATAAATTTATTTATTTTATTTTATTTTATTTATTTAGGCACAAACAGTCAATAATAAACAGGATAGAAAACATATGATATCAATAGACCAAACAGTGCCCTACATGTAACACAATATATGAAGTTAATGAGCTCTAAATGAAGACAAAGTACATCGGTAAAGGACAACAAAGAAAAACATAAAAAAAAACAACATATAACATGGATAGCAGAAGTAAAAAAGACAGAGTAATCATTAGTGATATTCTACGGGGAAAAAAAATTTATTGAACAATTTATTTTTGATGCCGACCAAGGAGTTGTTGAATAGGTCTATATCTGAGAATATAGAGTTGTATGTAGTAACACTACGGCACATATAATTATTGAGTGTATAGTTTTTGCGCAATCGTGGTGGTATAAAAATGTTAAGTTTGCGCGAGGGACGCAGAGGCAGCCGGGCAGCTGATGTGAAGTTAATCTTGGACAAGAGCGACGAAGCATCTAAAAAGTTATTCATTAGTTTGAATAGAAAAACAATGTCAGATCGTGAACGTCTGTTTTCAAGTGAGAGGAGTTTCAACCAATTGAGAGAATGTATATACGAGTCGTGCTTGTAGTTACTGCGATGGTTCAGAATCTTTATAAATTTTGTCTGTACTTTCTCGATACGTGCAATATGTTTTTTGTAGTATGGATTCCAGACAACGCTACCGAAGTCCAAGATTGACCTCACAAAACTGTAATAGAGGAGTTTAATTGTTCTATGGTTTTGGAAGGCTTAGTGATTCTATTTATAAATCCCAGGTTTCGAAAGGCTTTTTTAGTTATAGTATCGATATGCGTACTAAATGAGAGATGACTATCCATAATAATACCAAGGTCGCGAATAGTGTAAACACGTTTTAGCCTATTGCCACACAAGGTGTAATCATGGATTATAGGGGAAGTTTTACGGGTATAAGTTATTACAGAGCATTTATCGGTGTTCAGAAATAATTGGTTACGGGCACAGTAATTTGCAAGGGCTGAGATATCTGTCTGAATTTTATGGCAGTCATCTACTCCAGTAACCGGTCTATACAATTTCATATCATCTGCATAAAGTAGAAAATTTGTATGATCTAGAATATCGCCGATGTCGTTTATATAGATTGAGAATAAAAAAGGACCGAGATGTGAGCCTTGTGGTACACCGGATGATATGGGCAAGTAACTTGAGCAAAAACCCTTCAAACATACAGCTTGACTACGGTTACGTATGTAAGATTCTATACATCTCATTAAACTACCATGTACACCAGTGTTTACGAGCTTTTGTACATGGTAGTTTAATGAGATGTATAGAATCTTATATCTCTTATATCTTATCTCTTATATCTTCTATCTCATAAAAATTTATTTTGTCAAATGCTTTGGAAAAGTCGGTATACACGGTGTCTACCTGAGTACCAGAGTTCATGTGATTTAATAGGAAATCGGTGAAGGTAACCATATTGGTTTCAACACCCCTAGCTTTAGTGAAGCCGTGTTGTTGTTCACTTATTTGATGCCGGGCAGCATAGGATAATTGAGCTGCGACGATTTTTTCCAATATTTTACCGAAAATACAAAGTTTAGAGATGGGCCTGTATTGTGTAATTAATTCTTTTTGATTTTTTTAGGTATAGGAGTGATAAGGGCTTTTTTCCAGATGCTGGGAAATATTCCGGTTTTGAGTGAAAGTTGGTAAATGAGAGAGATAGGTTTTAATTATTCCTTAGCACATAAAATACTCACAGCATGCATAAGTGAGATAATTTACAAACATCTTTCCGAAAATCATATACTTACAGAACAACAGAAGGGGTGCCGGAAAAATAGCAAAGGTTGTTAAGAACAACTTATAATAGATGCAATCACAATGAACTAAGCATATAGGAAGAAACATAGTATCTACAGCATATTCATTGATTATAGGCAGGCTTTCGATTCTGTTCCACATAGTTGGTTTCTACAAGTACTTCAGCTGTATATAATCTACCCTACCATTACCAATTCTTGAAATCATCAATGCAAAATTGGCATACCAAACTAAAATTAAAAAGTTCTGTTCCAATTAGGTACTACCGAAACGATCTGCATCTTTCAAGGGGATGCTTTCAGTCCTCTTTGGTTTTGTTTGGCACTCAATCCTCTATATGTTTTTCTCGACAATAGTAATCAAAACTAGAATTTGCATGGACTCGACTTATCATTTATTCATTCTTACCTTTTTTTAAAATGTATGCTGGCAATAAAAACGATCTATTTCACTTAGAAGATATCACCAAAAAATTCTCCCTGCAGTTAGTAATATAGTGTATACAAATATTTAGGATTTAATCAGTGTCGAAAAATCCAGCAGAAGGAAACAAAGCCAGAACTAACACGAAAATATTATTATCGCGTGAATCAGATTCCAAAAACATGCCTCAATTCTAGTAAAGACCACTTAATACTACTATATACTACAATACCACTATATACTCAAATATAATAAAGACCAATAATACTTCCGCCATCCAAATACTCACTTATTTATTCGGAATCATAAACTCAGGTCAAACACAGATCTTAAATAACTGAAGCGTATAATAAACAGAATTATGACAACACATCGGAAGCATCACACAAAATCCTCCATAGAAAAACTTACAGATATGCGTGACACAATAGAAAGATAGGCTCGGAAATCATATTGCGGGATACAGCGATCCGATTTGGGTCAAAGACACGTGGATAATGCAGTCGAACGAATGGTTTTAACGAAGATAACTGTTTCCAGACACTAACAGCTTCATTATTGCAATACAGAACAAAATTATTGCCACTCGCAACTATAAAAAGCATATTATCAAGGACTCAAACTTACCGACAGATTCATGCAGACACTGTCATTCTGCCTTCGGAACCATACATCACATCACCAGCGCATGTAAATCCCTCATCCAAACTGATTACAAACACTGCCGCGACCGAGTGGCAGCAATAATTCCCCAATATATGACCCACCAATACAATTTACACATAAATTCCCTTATTATAAATACAAACAAGATACAGTGCTTGAAAACAAAGACGTAAAAACTTACTGGGATAGAACTATAATTAAAAATATAGCGATCCATTATATTAGACCAGACATATCTCTTCACGTTTGGGACAGTAACATAGTATACATTATTGATATAGTCATTCCAAACCCCCATAATATTCAATCAGCAACATCTGATGAGCTCACATTATACCAAAATCTTGCATAAGAATTAAAAACACAGTGGAAAGCAGACATAGTGCATATTGTTCCAATAGTAATCTTATCAACTGGTGTAGTCTCTAAAAGTCTTCTCTAATGCCTCAATATACTAAAAACATCAACTTATACATTCAATTTAGTACAGAAAGCTATCATACTAAATACTTGTCACATCACTAGAAAATTTTTATCATCGTCATCCATACTTTAGAATAAATTATTTAGCCTGTCAAGCTTGGTTTAAGAAAAAAGAATCTTAAATAGTAATAATAATGCACAATGTTTTCCCTTAATTCAATTCTTCGGATTTATCTCACTCGCATTTGTCTTATGACTCTTTTGTGAATAGATTCCTTTAATAAATTAACATCTCAGATTTAAAATTATTCTGTAACATATCCAATTCATTGAAAAACAATACACTCATGTTTGTCTTACAAGCCCTTTGTGCATGTACTTCGCCAGAGGACTTATACCTTTGTCCTAAGTTTATAACAAATTTCAATTTATTAACAATCATCATCATCATTTCAGCCTATACTTGTCCACTGCTGAACATAGGCCTCCCCAATCACTTTCCAGCGTAACCGGTCCGATGCCACCTGCATCCAACGATTTCCTGCGATTTTCACAAGATCGTCGGTCCATCTGGCAGGCGGTCGTCCTACGCTGCGCTTGCCAATACGTGGTCTCCACTCTAGAATCTTTCTGCCCCAACGCCCGTCCGATCTTCGCGCTATGTGGCCAGCCCATTGCCACTTCAGCATGCTAATCTTGAGGGCTATGTCGGTGACCTTGGTTCTTCTACGAATCTCCTCATTCCTGATTCGATCACGTAGAGAAACGCCGAGCATAGCTCTTTCCATAGCTCGCTGAGCAACTTTGAGCTTTTTTATGAGACCTATTGTAAGAGACCACGTCTCTGATCCATATATCATCACTGGTAACACACATTGACTAAAAACTTTAGTCTTTATTCTGTATTAACAATACGCAGATCCAATTCATTGACATACAAGACACTCATAATTGTCTTAGGACTCCTTTGTGCGTGTACTTCTCCAGAGGAATCATACCTTCATCATAAATGTATAACAAATTTTAACTTACCAAAATAAGCAGATCCAATTCATTGAAATACAAGACACTCATAATCGTCTTACCACTCCTTTGTGCGTGCACTTCTCCAGAGGAAACATACCTTCATCATAAATGTATAACAAATTTCAATTTATCAACAAAATATTAATTATAATGTCTACTCAACCTCCTTATGTTCCTGATACGACCCACGACCTACAACACGTCTTACAGCGCCTCCATTCACGCGCTACAGCGCCCTTTACTTCTGCCGCACAGCGCCTCCACTCCGCCGCAGAACGCCTCCAGATATGCCATAAAGCGCCTCCACTCACGTCCTACAGCCCCTTTACTCACACCGTATAGTGCCTCCATTCACGCGCTACTGCGCCTCTACTTCCACCGCGCAGCGCCTCCACTGTGCCACAGAACGCCTTCACTCATGCCATAAAGCGCCTTCACTTACGCCGCACGTCGCGGCGGCGCCTCCACTGACGCTGTACAGCGGCGTGACTGCGCGATGATATCAACGTACGATGTTTCTACAAAATCTATTGAAATCGTGTCTGAAATCAGTTTGGGTGGATACGTCAGTTATCAAATAAATCTATAAACATACTATTTAGTAGTGGTACTACACCACTTAGTAAGTAGGCAATTCAAAAAGGTTCAAGAAAAAACATTAGTTAATTTAAAAGAATAAAACTCGAGAGTCTGTCGCTGTACCATGTTTTTTCTCTTATATTTATTTGATGTTACCATTTACTACTCGTTTTGTTCAACACATCTTCCATTACAGATTCAAATGTAGTAAATCCTGACTGTTTGGGGTTCTGTGTATACACATTAATATGCTTATCTAGCTTAACATAAATAAATTAATCACACTGTTCAAATAATAGCCCAACTATATCACTATGTTCTCTCGACATTTTTTAAGCAAAATATTGTACCTCCATGAAGCCTGCACTTTCAAATATAGAAACTTAAGGTCGAATAATTGTCATAATCGATTAATATTCCGTGTGATTTAAGCCAATGTTCACATATACAAACATCATATTTCGTTTATTTCTTTAATTATAAGTCAACCTCTAATATATTTCTTTAATTATTTCTTTAGTTTATTTCTTTAATTATTTGTTCCGGTCTGGGTATTTGTGTATGTGAATTTTCATGTTTGTAAACGCACCCACGACACAGGAATAAATCCTAGTGTGGGGCTACGTTTTTTTAAAAGAAAAATGAAAGAAAGAATGTTTTTGAAGAGAATCCATCCAGAATATAAATATCGTTTTTAAAGTCATTTGAAATCGACAATCACTACTTTTTGATTAACCAAGATGCGACTCACCTGTTTTAATCGTTTTTTTACTATATTTACCTTTATCCTTTGTTACCTGAAAGCCTAGTGGGCGTGATGTTGATAGTAATATTTCTATCCGAATCCCACTTCTGAACTAAAATAAAACTAGTTCAGAAGTGTAGATGTAACGTAGCTATATTATTTCATAAAAGCATTCCAGTTACTCATAACAATGTTAAATATTAATAAGTACGCTATTATTCAAATCCCGCCATAATCCAATCGTCACTCCAGAGCAGCCAATCTTTTTTTTATGCACTCCCGTGCTGCCAACGACTGAATTGTTTATTATGCCAAAAGAACCACAGATAATAAAAATAAGTTATATAATTAATAAAATGTTTACAATTGCAAAATTTATTAGTGTTAATAAACCATACTATCAGTCTTTTAATCCCTATATGTCGTACAATCTGTTACGAAATACCTTGAATAGACCTCCAAGCATTCCCTGAATAATACAAGAATGATATCATTCAGGTTTTTTTTTTCATATTATATTGGTATCCAGAGATCAATAGTTCATTTTAGCATACAAAGTATCATTTCTTCTATTTACTGCTTTTGTTTTATAGGGAGCACAGATCCTATGTTCAGTCTAGGGTTTTGTCCGACCTATTTCAAAATCAATTCGGACTTTTCTATGGAGGGAATTTGCTTCACAGACATTTAACTATTAGAGCAGTTTGTTATATATGTAAGAAAATAGAGATGGGAGGAGCTGGGAGCCGTCGCGGGAGTAGTCAGAGAAAATGCACAATAGTATTCTTGCTTTATAATGGTTCCAATCTCAGGTCTAAATCATTATACATATTTATAAATTAGGCTTACATCCGTCGCCGTCGAATCGTGAATCCTACCCCTTAACATACGTCTTCCATAAATCATCTTTGCCACTCTTAATTCAAATACTATTTAAACTTAAAAGTAAATAAGATAATCGTTTAGCAAACAGTCTTCATTCACAACTTACCAAAAAGGCCTCATACCCCACATATATGTACATTACTTTAGTTATTGCACTTAGGTATCCTGCTTTCTTAAGCACTGTACTTCCTAGACAACTCGCTCATAATCTTTTTGGTTTTTATTTATAAATTTATATAGTGTACTTTTTACACTGAAGCATCCTGTATCTGGTATAATCGGTGTTACGAAATATCTTGAACGTTCCTCCAAGCACCCTACAGGGTCCGCGGTAGGTTGGCAACATTCCCTCAATATCGCAAGAATGACTTCATTCTGTTTTTTTTCATATCATATTCGTATCTAGAGATGAGTAGTTTGTTCAGGTCTGAACGAACCTTTTATTACTGGCTTTCATTTTACAGGCAGCGCAGATTCTGTTTTAGTCTAGATTTTTGTGTGACTTATTTCAGAATCAATTCGGGCTGTTTTTTTGGATTGATCTTTTAATACTATATGTTGTATAATCTGTGTTACAGAATACCTTAAATATACCTCCACCCACCGTACAGGGCCCTCAGTAGGCAAGAAATATTCCCTAAATGGTATCCCCGTATTGGTATCCAAAGATCAATAGTTTCTCTCAGGACCAAACAAACCTTTTATTATTACTGGCTTTCATTTAACAGGGAGCGCAGATTCTATGTTTCAGTCTAGACTTTTTTCTATATCTATTTTTGAAACAATTGGGTTTTCCTTTTTTGGTTTGATCTATTTCGTGTTTTTTTTCTACTAAATAATTTACTTGTACACATTTTGGATTAACTACGTACTTAAATAAAGTATGTATTATACGGGACTACGCTTTTAACCTTTTTAACCGTAAATGGAGTCAATATTAAACATATCAAAACTTTTAAATATCTATATAATCACATTATTACCGACGATCTTAAAGACAATATAGATATTGAGAGGGAGCGCAGAGCACTATCGGTCAGAGTTAATATGCTGACGTATAGATTTTACCGTTGCTCTGACGATGTTAAGATAGCCGTTACGCCTTTTTAAGGCGTACTGTCAAGGTTTTTACTTGGGGAATCTATGGGTCAGCCACACCAAAAGATTGATTGATGCCCTGCATGTCCAATATAAAGATATCTTCAAAATGTTGCTGGGACTACCCCGATTTTGCAGTGCCTCGAAAATGTTTGCACAGTACCAAACTGATGGTTTTCAGCCCTCATTAGGAAAAAGACTGCAACATTAGTGAGAGAGGTGAGGCATAATCCCAACAGCATTCTGAAGGTTATGGCAGAAGACATTGCCTCTCCATGTGGCAACGTCTAATAAAAAGAAGCATTGTGCTAAATTAATTTAATTTATATTAATTAAATTTCTACTAACACCTAGATTTTAAGCTTACTAACAAATAATGGATTACAGCTGTCTAAATAAATAAATGAATTAATATTATTATTTAGGGAGCCAACACACAAGCGATCTTTTGGTTTTTAGCCTAGATTAACGATTTAAGCTGCGACTGCAACGTCGCGCCTATGTATAAATTAAACGTGTTAAAAATGGCTAATGATCTCTTGGCGGTGTATTTGCAACATCTCAGCTGCTTGCTAACCGTCCCGGTTTTCACTGTACGTCTCATATATTTTGCATAAATAATGCTCAAACAGTACATGCTATGTCTTGAATATTAGTAAATAAATACGTATTAAAATATGTACGAAGACCTCCTGCGGCATGTACTCAAGATGCGATGCGGCTACGTAAGTACCTGTCTGTATATTATAGTTTTAAGTCTTAATAAAACGAAATAGAACTAAAATTGTAATGTTTATTTTATGTCACAGGTAAAAAAAGAGAAAGAGAATTATTTTGAGATTCATGTTCGTTTTTCCCTTGAGGCTGAAAAAAAGTTGGCAACCCCCATCTCTGTAGCTGCGACGAAAATCGCCTGTGATGGCAAAACGAAATGTTACAAAAAACAAATGTTAACCAACTTTAGTCGCATACATTTTATAGCTTTTATGGACAGCCATTCTAGCTTACGAGTTGGCAGAAAACTCGGGACAGACAAAAAGTTAGTTATATCCATAGCAATAAAGTTTATAATGCAGTGGGGCTGTAGCCAACAAGAGAACCGTTGGTTTTGTGAAATACTGCGTTGAGTTATTGAGAATTAAAATTGCTGACTTAGGTTCGAAGTTGCATGTGAATTTTGTATAGTAAAGCGCTCTCCATAAAAAAATCATCATGCGTACATTTGTCTAGCGCAATAGATGTACCGTGTCCGACATGTTAGGTCCTAGTGTAAAATTGAGCATATTACTTTAACAGAACCAAAATCTAGACTCCGAACTGGTGCCCAAACTACTTAGTCTTTTTTAGTTGGCTTCCAAACCAAATTTTGGTGATTTGTTAAGTGGATCGCAATCGCATCGATGCCTTCAATATATTGTGCTATAGTGTAAATATGTGTATAGTGCTAGACGAACATGCTTCACATCCTATAGACACCACATCGGCTCAAGGCGTCAATTTTTGAGAACTCACATTAACAATCAGGTTCTCTACAATATAGCGGCACAAAAACTTGCAATTTTTCGGCTACATTGCCAGGAAGACAAACAACAACCTCAAAAAACTTTCGACCACTGACAGAATGGAAGGGAAGAGACCTAAAGGTCGGAGTCTCATGCATTGGTCTGAACAGATCCGCTCGATACTTGATTCGTTGTAAACTATTTAATTGTAACCTAACTCAAACCTAAACATTGTATCAACACAATATAATTGAAAATAACAGAAAGGAAAGAGAAAGAGAATTATTAAAAAAAATACAAGCCCGCTGAGCTTCTTCGCTGGATCTTCTCAGTGGAGGCCGCGTTCCGATCCGGTGCTAAATTAGTAGTTGAATAAGATTAAAAAAATGTAAATTGACTATTTGGAAGCGCCGCCTTAGGGTTTATACAAAATAAATTATTTGAGATTGAGTTTTAATTTCAGTTTCAGCGACGCAATTCATGCTATAGAAGTTAGGACTGAATCATCACCATCGTTAGCCAAAAAAACATCCCCAGCAGGACAAAGGCCCCCCTCAAACATCGCCACAACAACTGGCTTTACCCGGCCGAGCTTTTCATTGTTAAATATATTTAAAAATATTATTAGTATCTCGCTATGATTCACGGGCTTTACCCGGGCCTTTAAAAGGCTTGCATGGGGACATGGTTCCGACACGTAGATGTTCTTTGCGAGAAGTTAATGTTATTTAACTCACCTGCTGGGATCACTTGTTGAAAATGAAGAAACATAAACAGTGAACTGACCCCAGCAGGTGCAAGGACTATTGGTAATTATGGAAATAACACAAGGGCTATGTAAATGAGGTTTGATGGACATAAACTGGACTATTTCAAAGGGGACGGATACCGTCCAATTGCCATACGGGGACTCGCCGCATACAAGACGGGCCCTCAAACGGCCTAAAAAAATATTATTATTAGTCTTATATCTCAGTCGTAAGGCATCACAGTGGTGCTGGACCGCATAAATGATTTTGGATAAAATAAAAATGTACATACCTATGTGTCCGACCGAAAGTCGATTTTTGGAAGCCGATTAATAAGGCATCGCCAAAAGCTTCGGCCGAAGCCAAAGCCGAATTTTTAATAACCCTAAGAAATTTGATTCCTGATAGGCTAAATTTTTAAAAAGTTCTGTTGTCCATATAAACTTAACGGAATGACTAAAATTATCTACAAGTGGCTTAAAATAATAACACTGAAATAATTTTATTTATAATATTTATTTACTTAAAAACAATTTCGGGGCTTACTGTAAACCTTCGGCTTCGGATAAAACTTCGGCCCATTTTGGCTTTAGCCGAAGGATTTAGAAGAAAAATCTTAAAAAAAAAGGTAAACCGACTTCAAAAAGCAAACAATAAATATTTGAAGTCGGTGCCAAGTAACCGACTATTATTTTTTTGATTTTGTTTCTGGGGGCAATTGCCTGCCGCATACTGCCACATCCTGGGCTTGGTGATGTGGCAGTTATGTGGGGCTCGCACCCACTAAAACCCCCCCGGCGTCCGTCTCTTGCCCAATTGCCGTACCGCAGGAATTGCCAGTGGTAGAACATCTGCGGCACGGGCGGGCCTGGTCTAGTTCCACAGACCTCTCCTTCGTGCCTTGTGCATTCTTTGTGAGGGTGCGCAGGACGCAGCGCAGTTCCGTCACAGGCCTGTTACTGGTCAGGTGACAAGCTGCCCACGCTCGGCACCCGCAGGCCACTTTTCAAGGTGGGCGGAGGTCATTAGCGGCATACGCTCTACGCCTCCGCCCAACTCGCCTCCTACGAGTGGGATTTTACGCTAATCTCCTCCCGCTCCCGTTCTGCCGCCTCTTTTGCCGCCATTACGGTCCCGCAGAATGTGACCATAGCAACCCAGGCGCTCTCCCTCTCGACCATGGCCGATATCACAGCCGGGAGTGAGAGCGTCGGCCCTCCGATCTCAGTGGCCAATTACTGCCGTTCCACACCCCAAGCCGGACACACTAGTAGAGTATGCGAGGCTGTGTCCTCCGGATCACCGCAATAGTGGCACTCCGCCGTCTCCGCCCGACCGATCCGGCACAGGTACCGCCCGAAGCAGCCGTGCCCAGACAGTACCTGTGTCAGTCGGTAGGTAAGTACCCCGTGCCGCCTCTCAACCCATTGTCAGAATATCGGAAAGATATTAGCGATGGTGGCGTGTCCAGCACTGGGTTGGCTCAACAGCCCGCGCCACTCCTCTGGAGCTCCTTCCGCCGAGCTCCTAAAGCTCTAGGCTCCGGCTTTTCATCCCTGCGCCAGCGGTGAGCGGTGGCTAGGGCCCTCGCCTCAATGTGCCATGGTGGCATTCCAGCTAGCAGGGTGGCTACCTCATAAGCGATCGTGCGGTACCCGCGGGCTACCCTGGCAGCCAGCAAGCGCTGTGGTCGGCGCAGGAGCGCAATGCTGCCGGCCGTCAGGCACTCAACCCATATCGGGGCCCCATACAGGGCTTGGGACCGCACAATACCCGCATATAGCCTCCGGCAGGATGCCTCCGGACCATCAAGATTAGGCAGGAGCCCAGCCAGCGCCCCCGCAGTTCTGATTAGCTTGGGAGCCAGTGTTTTAAAATGTGGCTCGAATCGCCAGCGGCTCTCCAAAAGCAGACCCAGGTATTTGAGCTGTCTGCCGATGAAGATGCAGACCCCTCCAACCACAATGTGGGTATTTGGAGGCGGAGGATTCCTGGGTCCGTGGAATGTGACAGCCTCCGTCTTCTGGAGAGCCACACTTAATCCGAGCTGTCGGATTTTCCCGACAACGTGGGGTACGCCCGCTGTCGCCAATATTGCCACATCCCGGTGTGTGCTCGCCTTAGCCGTGACTAGCGTGTCGTCCGCGTAGCACGTTACCGCCACTCTCGGCAGCAACGCACCACGCAAGACCCAATCGTATGCGATGTTCCACAAGAGAGGTTCTAGTACCGACCCCTGTGGAACACCACATCCCACGCCTCTCTCACCCCATTGCTCCTGCCCAGGGTAGGTAATGAGCCTCTCAGACAGATAGTCCCCGACGATGCAGCGGAGGTAATGCGGCACCCCATGGTATGTTAGGGCCGCAATGATTGTGTTGTGGGGGATTGAATTGAACGCGTTGGCAATGTCTATTGACACTGCCAACAGCACCCCCCCCTCCAGAGATAGCTTCCGCCACCATCGCCCCAACTCGCTGGATTGCATCGATGGTGGACCTACCCCGCCTGAAGCCGAATTGGCAGTCACTAAGGTCGGGCCCCACCCGCGTAAGATGCTCGACTAACCTACCAGCAATTACTCTCTCAAAGAGTTTTCCCACCTTGTCGAGCATCACCAACGGGTGGTAAGCCGACGGCGAGTCCACTGGTCGTCCCTCTTTTCTAATCAGGACCAGTTTCCCAGTCTTCCACAACTGCGAAAACCGGCCCTGATTAAAGCATTCCAAGTAAAACCCTCTCAGGCGGGGCCCCAACGCCCCAAGGGCCAAGGCCAACACCCGCCCCGGGATGCCATCAGGTCCAGGTGCCACCTTCTTCGCCCGAAGCCTGCGGACCGCAATATCCATCTTCACATCGGATACAGCAGGAACCGCAAGGTCGCGCGACGGCGCGGCATATCCCGGTGGACGAAATATGGCAGGCGGGGTGTGTTTTTAAAAGATTTTTATTTTACCATTTTAAGTGACGAGTGAATTATTTAGGTGAATTTAAGTGAATTATGCCGCGTGGTTCCCGGCTTAGAATAGGACCAACCCATCTCATCCCATCGGGTGTCGTACAAGGCGACTAAGGGAAAACTAGGGAATGGGCAGCAGCGTTCCTTTAACACTTCGACGACCAATAACTGCGCTCGCCAACCCGCCTGCCAAGCGTGGCGAGTATGGCAAACACCCCCAATTATGGAAGAAAGTAGAAAAACCAGGCCCCTAGTCCCCGGCGGTCCTGTTCGTCCTGGCCACGGTAGCAGCCATGGTAACGACAGGACAAGGGGTGCTAAGAATCTCCGGCAGAGATTCGGCTACCACCAAAACCGAAAATTGGCCCTGGTGACATACAACGCACGCACATTGAGGACAGATGAGAAGCTAGTTGAGCTGGAAGAAGAGTTAAACAAGTTGCGGTGGAGTATTGTTGGTTTATCGGAGGTCCGAAGAGAGGGCGAGGACACGATAACCTTAAAATCCGGCAACTTGTTTTACTACCGGGAGGGCGAACAGCAGTCCCAAGGTGGTGTCGGATTTATCGTCCACAAGTCACTCATAAACAACGTTGTGTCCATCACTAGTGTGTCGAGCAGGGTAGCGTACCTGATACTCAGAATATCCAAAAGATATTCGCTGAAGGTCATACAGGTCTACGCACCGACCTCGGCATACTCAGATGATGACGTCGAAGTTATGTATGAGGACATTAGTAGAGCCATACATACTTCCAAAACTCACTTTACAGTGGTTATGGGTGACTTCAATGCGCGGCTGGGCAAACGGGGCGATGATGAGTTGAGAGTGGGGCAATTTGGATATGGGCAGCGCAACCCCAGGGGTCAGAGGCTGGCCGAATTTCTGGAGAAAGAGGGACTCTTTATGATGAACTCTTTCTTCCAAAAGCCGCCTCATAGGAAATGGACCTGGATGAGCCCTGATGGTTCCACAAAAAATGAGATAGACTTCATCATGAGCACCAAGCGACAAATATTTAATGATGTCTCCGTGATTCATAGGGTAAAAACCGGCAGTGATCACCGAATGGTCAGAGGCACATTAAATATTAATGTCAAAATGGAAAGATCGCGTCTGATGAAGTCTACGCTCCGACCTACTCATGCATATATCCAAAACCCCGAGAACTTTCAACTCGAATTGGCAAACCGCTTCGAATTGCTAGACAGCAGCGCATCAGTGGACGAAATCAACAACAGGCTGGTAGAGACTGTTCATACGGTCGGATCCAAGTATTTTAAGACCCACCGTAAAAATAGGCCTCAAAAACTATCTGACTACACCCGAAACCTCATGGCTGAGCGACGTTCCATGACGCTCCAAACCTCCGATGATGCTAAGTCCTATAGGCAGCTTAATGGACAGATATTGAAGTCCTTGCGACACGACTTACGGTCCTTCAATGCAAGGCGTATTGAGGAGACCATAGAGCAGAACAAGGGCTCTAAAGTGTTCGCAAGAGACGCGTCTATTGGGCAGAGCCAGTTGACGAAGCTGAAGACGGAGGACGGAAACGTAACGTCAAATAGGTCAGAGGTGCTCAGGGAGATAGAGAGGTTCTATGGACAGTTATATACCTCAGTAGCTAAACCTGTTGTTGACTTGGTAAAAGACCCAAGAGCCAAGCTAACCCGACACTGCACTGAAGATATCCCGGACATCAGCCTGTGCGAGATTAGGATGGCTCTCAAACAACTAAAAAACAACAAAGCGCCGGGTGAAGACGGAATTACTGCAGAACTTCTGAAGGCGGGCGGATCGCCGGTACTTAAAGTCCTTCAGAGGCTATTTAAGTCCGTCTTGCTTGAAGGGAAAACGCCGGAAGCATGGAACAGGGGTGTGGTGGTGCTGTTTTTCAAGAAAGGTGATAACACCTTATTGAAGAACTATAGGCCCATCACACTGCTGAGCCATGTTTATAAGTTGTTTTCGAGAGTCATTACGAATCGTCTCGAACGAAGGCTTGATGACTTCCAGCCTCCCGAACAAGCCGGTTTCCGGAAAGGTTTTAGTACCATAGACCACATACATACGCTGCGGCAGGTTATACAGAAGACTGAGGAGTATAATCGGCCACTATGCTTGGCGTTTGTGGACTATGAGAAAGCCTTTGATTCGATCGAGACTTGGGCGGTTCTTAGATCTCTCCAGCGATGCCGCATTGACTATAGGTACATCGAAGTGTTGAAGTGCTTGTATAATAACGCCACCATGTCAGTCCGAGTACAGGGGCAGTGCACGAAGGTGATCCCCATAAAAAGAGGAGTAAGACAGGGAGACGTCATTTCTCCGAAACTGTTTACGGCCACCTTAGAGGACGCCTTCAAGCTCTTGGAATGGCAAGGACTTGGCATCAACATCAATGGCGAATACATCACTCACCTTCGATTTGCCGACGACATTGTGGTCATGGCGGAGTCGCTGGAAGATCTAGGACGAATGCTCGGTGACCTCAATAGAGTATCCCAACAAGTGGGTCTTAAAATGAATATGGACAAAACAAAAATAATGTCTAACGTCCATGTCGTACCCACCGCACTCACCGTTGGGAACTCTACTCTTGAAGTTGTCGACGAATACATTTACCTGGGACAGGCAGTCCGGTTAGGTAGGTCCAACTTTGAGAGAGAGGTCAATCGACGAATCCAACTCGGCTGGGCAGCGTTCGGGAAACTGCGCAACATCTTCTCATCCAAAATACCTCAGTGCCTAAAGACTAAAGTGTTTAGTCAATGTGTGTTACCAGTGATGACATATGGATCAGAGACGTGGTCTCTTACAATAGGTCTCATAAAAAAGCTCAAGGTTGCTCAGCGAGCTATGGAAAGAGCTATGCTCGGCGTTTCTCTACGTGATCGAATCAGGAATGAGGAGATTCGTAGAAGAACCAAGGTCACCGACATAGCCCTCAGGATTAGCATGCTGAAGTGGCAATGGGCTGGCCACATAGCGCGAAGATCGGACGGGCGTTGGGGCAGAAAGATTCTAGAGTGGAGACCACGTATTGGCAAGCGCAGCGTAGGACGACCGCCTGCCAGATGGACCGACGATCTTGTGAAAATCGCAGGAAATCGTTGGATGCAGGTGGCATCGGACCGGTTACGCTGGAAAGCGATTGGGGAGGCCTATGTTCAGCAGTGGACAAGTATAGGCTGAAATGATGATGGATGATGAATTATTTAGTAATATTTATATGCCGATATTATATTATTTTGCTGAGTTGTACAGTAAGGTACCTACAGGATTAATATAATGACGAATATAAGGAGTTCCCTCTTGTATCTTCAAAGTCCAAGGTCCAATACCAATAACATTAAAATAAGACCACCTCAAAACTATACTGAACCCAATGCAAAAAGAATCATCAAATCAATCGGTTCATAAGCAAAGGAGTTATAAAAAAGGACGAATGATGAACCTCCTTTTTTGAAGTTGGCTAATATACTGCTTAGTTCTATAGTAGGGTACCTATAGGATTGACGTAATACCTATAATATCTCAATTTACACATGCCTATTGTTTGTCGTTAAGGAGTTCCCTGGTGTATCTTCTAAGTCCAAGGTCCAATACCAATAAAATTAAAATGGGGCCATCTTGGAGCTATACTAAACAAAATGCAAGAAAAATCATCAAAATCGGTCCACAATTGACGGAAATATCGCTGAACATACATAAAAAAAGCATACATACAACCGAACACAAAACCCCCTCCTTTTTGAAGTCGGTTAAAAAAGGAAATATAACGATTTGTAAATACCCCCACAGGGTTTACAGAAAATAAAACCTTTGAGTTTGAAATTATATAGGCAAAGGTTCTTAAAAAAGATCACGACGCCCAGCACTAAGGACTAAGATGCAAAGAGGAACCTAATTTTACTGTCTTTCTTACTTGATAGCTTATTCTAACGGATCAAAGTAAGATGAGAAGATTCATGCTAAGATTTCTTACCATGGCCAAATGACTCTTGGCTTGCCCTTCAGATAAGACTGTGTCTTATCTAAAGGGCAAGTCAAGAGTCTCCGTAACCGGCGAGCGTGTATGAGACGTGCACTAAAATAACTCTTGCTCAATCTCTTCTCCTTCCCCTTCTGGACTATTCTGATGTCTGTTTCTTGGACGCAACGGAGGAGCTTCTCAATAAACTCGAACGGCTTCAGAATTTGTGCATCCGCTTTATTTTCGGGCTCCGAAAGTACGATCATGTCTCTGAATTTCGGGCGCAGTTAAAGTGGTTGCCTATTCGACGTCGTCGAGATACTCATTCTTTCACTACTCTATTCTCTTCTTCACAATCCTAATTCACCATCTTATCTAAGGGAACGCTTTGAATATTTAGTCCCAAAGGGCAAGCCCTGCCGCACATCTTCTTCTCTTCTTCTCCGTGCTCCCCGTCACACTTCTAGCCTTTATAATGGTTCTTTCACTGTTCGCGCGGTGCAGCTGTGGAATTCACTTCCACACTCTATACGCGATAGCGTCTCACTGGACGTATTCAAGAGGAAAATTAAACAGCATTTCCTTTCATCATGAATCATATATTTATATATGTATGTATATACTATTATATATAATTATTTATATATATTATGTAGGGATAAATAGGTATATTCATTTATATTATTTTGTTGACTTATATGTGTATGTAATGTGTTGTGTATTTATGTATACTTTTATTCTATTGTACACTTGTTACTGTCCTCTCTACTTTTCATCTCTCTATCGCTCAGGTTAGCTGTAAGAAAACTCAATTTTGAGTTAAGCACACCTTTGTACATAAAATATCCTATGTAATGATTCATTGTGTATATATGTGTACAATAAAGAATAAAGACGAACTATGAGAGTGGAGGAAGCCAGAGAGGTTTGTAAGGAAAGAACTCTGTACTCTCTATCTACCCTGCAAGGGAGCTTGCGTGATGATATAGATAGATAGAATACATCCATACTCCACCACACTGGCCGAGCGCGGATCGGTAGAGGCAGATTTTGGCCACCCGCTGTTGAAACTTAACGAGTCAAACGTTCGTAATCACTGAGAAAGTCTATTAAATTAATATTATAAAAAAAAACAATGTTATTTTTAACAGATATGAGGTTCCGTTCCGTCTATTTATTCCGTTTTACATTTTCTTGCGATCTAAAAGCTGATCTTAAAGATTGGTAAGCTTTATAAAGCCTTGGAAAATCTAGTGACTTGCTCGTTATACAACGTCCTTCAAATGAATAATTTCTTAAAGCAAAAAGATTGCGTGGAACCGAGTCCTAAATCACGGAATCGATAACGATATCCATGAAAATAATTCGGTTTGAAGTAAAAGGGAACATTTCATTGCTAAAGAATGAGCCGAAAATATGAAGGATCGAGTTTGAAAAGCGACGTAAATTGATTGGCGGACGGTTTGGTTCAGTGATTTAGAGTTTGTCGCTCCGCCGACTGGATTGAGTAGTCGCGGGTTCGATTCCCGCACGGGAAAAATCTTTGTGTGACCGACATATATTTGTTTCGGTCTGGGTGTTTGTACATGTAATTTCATGTTTGTAAACGCACCAACGATATAGGAGTAATGCCTAGTGCGGGGCTACATAATAAAAAAATATACTTACACTTTTCTTCAAAAAGCTACAATAGTAAATATCTATCTATCTATCTATAACCTCACGCCAGATCCCTTGCGGGGTAGGCAGAGAGTACAGAGTTCCAACAGGTTCTTTCCTTACATACCTCTCTGGCTTCCTCGACTCTCATAGTTCGTCTCATACACGCTCGCCGGTTACGGAGACTCTTGACTTTTCCATCAGATAAGACTCGGTTTATTTGGTCGTGGTAAGATAGTCTAGGTCTTCCCCGGTACCTGCATCCTTCCACTTTCACATTGTATATCTGTTTTGTCATTCTTTCCTTTGGCATTCTTTCTATATGCCCGAACCAACGGAGCTTATATATAATTGTTAGAAAATGTAATCCAAAACGGATTCTAAAAAATATACCCGTATTACGTATTACAATGACATCATCGCGACTGAACCCACTCATTTCTTGCTTGCCCAAAAGCCCACAGGCAATGGTATTACTCCAATCACCTGGGAGAAAAAGCTTAAATACACATTATAATAATAAACGAGGAAAAATAGGGTATACAACACCACGCAGACCCAGTGCGGATTGGTGGAGAAAGGTTTGTGGCCTTCTGCTGTTGGAACTTATCAAACCGCCGATAATCCTTTCAACTTAGATTGACGAGTACCACATAAAGTGGTTACCGGGACCAACAGCATAACGTAGCACGGAGCTGCTCGATTATGGAGATGCCACAAACTGTCACCAATCTCCGACTGACCGAGCCGAACGCTGCTTAACCTTAATGATCGCTATGAACACCACAGCCAAATAGCGATAAATATTATTTAAGCTTAAATATATACTGTCCCACTTCAAGACCTGCCCTCCCTTCTACCACTACTGATGCCAGTCCTTTTGATATCCTTTTCTAGGCCTGTCGCGCTGTAGTTTCTCGTTTTCGATTCCCGAAGATGTGCTCAATCGAGCGAGACACATCACAGATACACCGGTGCGTTTCGTTTGGAGATACTGAGATAATTGGAAGAAGAAGGGTATATTACATACTTCAGTTTTCCCCACATAGGGTTTACAACCTTCTGAAGATTTTTTCTTATGAAAGAGAAAAAGGGACCTGCTGCAACATAGCAAGAATTTAAAAAATCATTTCGAGACCCGTAACAAAGGTTTATCGAAGTGAGTGGCCGCAAAATCGAGAGACTCCCCGGATTATGTATCGCTCTGGGAATTTCCTTGTTTGGAATAAAACTGGGTAATCTTAAACTAATCTCTTTGTGGTTTTTGCGTATTTATTCCTGTTTATAAAAAGACTTTGTCTGGTACCAATTTATGTACCAGTTAAGCCAAAGTTATAGGCGGCTTAATAAGTTCCAATAGCAGTTATCCACAAACCTGCTCCACCAACCCGCACTGGTTTTGCGTAGGAGAGTATGACCTATTCACCTACGATTAAAATCAAGGTCGTCGTGATTGCCAGTCTCGTCATACGCCACTAGACCCAGGATACCTGCTACGGGGAACATAGAGATATGTCTATATAACGACGTTTGGGTTTTTTGGATGGCCGTTTAAATGCTGGTGGCGGTGAAAGGTGGATTTATTTTTATTTTCATAGTCGTTCGCATGGTAGCCGAACATAAAGGAAATCTTGAAATAACATTGACGGACGATTTAGCACAGTGGTTAAGAGCTTAAGCCGCTCCGCCCACTGTGTCTGATAGTCGCGGGTTCGATTCCCGCACGGGACAAATCTTTGTGTGATCCACAATTATTTGTTCTGGGTATTTGTTTGTGAATTTTTCATGTTTGTAAACGCACCCACGATACAGGAATAAATCCTAGTTTGGGGCTACGTTTTTATAAAAAAAAGAAAAAAAAAAAAGAACACTGGGGTCTCGTCCGGCACACTGATCATCCTTGATATGCGGGAAAGCGCACAATAGTTGTAGATAATTATTGTTACATGGAATGCAGTGAGGTTAGCTGCTCCGCGATACGTCCGAGCGCTTGCCCCGTTGCTAATAGACTAACAACGCAGCGCCGTCCGCCATCTTACATTGACTATCTGTCATCGGTGATTCGTCATCTAACAGATGTCATCTGTCATCGCTTCACAACTAAACACACTCGAGCAATCATAGAGTATGTCAATGACAAGATTAGAAGGTTACTAAAATGAAAATAACTGCTCGCCATTCCATTAATTGATTTTCAAATAATAGAATACGACATAAATGTATCTATCCAGACCATGCCAACCATTTTATGTCATCTAATATTCCATATTTTGGAAGGTACGTTAACCGCTGGTCACGGTGACCACTTCATGAGGCAGTCGTTACGCTAAGTCGGAAACCTTATGGGCAGCTTGATAAGTTCCAACAGCAGGTGGCCACAAACGCGGCTCCACCAATCTGCACTGGATTCACGTGACATATTCTCTTTAGCCTAGTTTGTGAGGAAATACTTTTTTCCAGCAGTGATACATTATTGCCTAATTTACAGGACATTATGAAAAAAAATCAAATATTTCGAGTGACGTGACACTATTTGAGTAGAGGTGCGAATCATTATCCATGGCATGTTGAAACACGTTCATTGCAAACAGGGCGGTATTTAGGGGAAAGCTTCTTCTAAATACTGCCATGGCGACCGGCTATGTGCTGCATCCAGCTTTAAACCGCGATCTCGACGTATCGGAAAACGTGGAGTGAGCAGTTCCTTCACTAAAGGTGCGAATATTCTTATACAAGTACAATCTCGACGTCCCCAAAAACAGCGGGTTCAATCCGAGTGTATTCTCTAATCCCTCTGGTGGCAATATAAAAGCCTTCCCCACCCCAATCTCCAGGGTTATCACGAGCGGCAAAGCTGTCCTCTTGCGGGACAACATTTTATCGGTCCGTGATTCGAATTTTGTACACATGTCAAAATATACTTGTCATTACAATACATTTTATTTATTTTAAAAACATAGCTTCACGCTTAGAATTATTTCTGTATCGTGGGTGTGATAACAAATGTGACATTCAGATATAAAAACATCCGCGAGAGAAACAAATATAAGTGGGCCACACAAAGATTTGCCCCGGGCGGGAAGTTACTCTGCGGCTGTACGAACCGGCGGACCAATAGGCGGCGTTAAATTCTTCAAACAAGTTTTTTCGTGAAGGTTAATTCCGCGGATTTAGCGCAGTGGTTAAGCTGCTCCACCCACTGTGTCTAATAGTCGCGGGTTCTATTCCCGCACGGGACAAATCTTTGTATGACCCACAATTATTTGTTTCGGTCTGGGTATTTGAGTAAATTTCATGTTTGTAAACGCACCCACGATGCAGGAATAAATCCTAGTGTAGGGCTACGTTTTTTTAAAAAAAAAGCAGTTGGCGACGACGACGACTCCAGTCGTCGTCAGTGTTAAAACGAGTTTTTTCGTTACGAACTTTTGTCAAAGCACGTTACGCTGCCGCGTAAGATTAAACGGTTATCTCGGACTAGGACGACAAAACTCGTAATATATGTCTTGCCGTGCCGTGTGTGCCATCCCTACCGTCTCTTTTTCATTTCACCGTAATTTGTACGTTTCACGCGCGCCGGCTCGGCCACTTCTGTAATTCGGCTTGGATTTTTTATTATACAGGATATGTACTCGTCTGAGGGCTGGTGTTGACATGTTTGTTTTGGATTTCCGGTCGCGTTTCGTGAATTTTACTTTTCCAAATTTTGGTTCGGCGAAATTGTGATGTGCGAGGTGTGTTGGATTCTTTTTTTTATGACTCAATGTAACAGGGGGCGAGAGTATTGCCTGGTACCGCCTATATACCAGGCGAATATTCAAATTCCTGACAGCGAGACTGACATTGTTAGAAAAATACTACTTTGTTTGACCTAGGATTCAAATCCTGAACCTCGTAATCTCTAGCCGCATCATGTGCCAAGAGACCTACGTGGAAATTTTGTTATCTTATCAATCTATCAAGAAATTCTCAGCAGCTGTCCGAAATCTGGATTTGTGCCCGCTATAAACGCAATAGGCTTCCCCCTATACTCGCCACTGTGCTTATCCCATCATTATATCGAATAACGAAGATATCTTAGTAATTCTACACTTAAAAAGGCAAGCATAACTTGAATATGCCTTGAATAGTGCAAGTCATGTTTACGTAATATCTTGCCCTTTGAGCTCGAGATCGAAATAAAAATATTTGTATAGAACATACTTGGAGTACGCATAAGATAGTTTCTGTTTGTGTAGATACAGAGTGAAGGAGTTAATTAAATTTATGAAATAAAGCCACTTTAGATGAACTATGAAAGTTGAAGAAGCCTGTAAGGTGAGAAATCTATACTCTCTGCCGGCAAAGGATATGTCGTGATAATGAAGTATAATATGAATAATGCAAGTGAAAAATATCATCACGCCTACGTTTCTTAATCGTGGGTGGTAGAAGAGTACTGTGTATAATCATATCTTGTCGGCGATGTTAGGTTCTATTAGGTTATAATAATAAATAATAGATATGTTGACCACCATTCCCGATCTGCTATGTCAGCATCTCGGGGTGGTCGGAACACTGAGCGTAGGAGCCCAGGCCAGCAATGGGCCAGTCTGTTACAATACTCCAAACAGGTCGTTTCAATATTCTTTCATGCTGTTTTTATTTCAAATATATCATTTTTCAGATACATATCTTTTTTTTTAATCTTTTTTCGGACTCTCGGTTAATTGTTCCAATGTAATAGGCGGCAAGCCTGTTGCCATTATACAAGGCAAAATTCTGTATTCCAGACAGCGACAGAGTTTTTTTTGTCAGAAAAATCACATTTTTCCTGACGTAGGATTCAAATCCTTATAATCTCTAGCTGCACCGTACAATACTAGACCAACAAAGATATCTTTAACACTTAGCAAGGCAAGAATTACTCAAGTACGCCTCGAAGTGTGCAAATCGTGTTGACGTAATTATCTTGCCCTTTGATGTCGACATCGAAATAAAAATATTTGTGTAGAAAATACTTGGAATACGGTCGGGATAGTTTCAGTTTGTGTACATACAGAGTGAAAGAGTTAATTAAAACTATTAAATGGTGTTTAAATGCCTGAGTGGTACTTTAGATGAATTGAAAAGAAAGTAACTTGTGAGGATAGAACTCTTTGCCCGTTGCCTTGTCTACAAGGATAGCGTGATGACAAAGTTATAAATAAATATTTTTTTTCTATCTATATCTTAACGCCAGATCTCTTGCAAAGTAGGCAGGGTGTACGGAGTCCCAGCAGGTATACACAAATAATTTAAGTCTATACTCTCCCACTGCTGGGCCTTTGGCTTCTGTCACAAATCGAGGTGAGAGAGATTAGGTCATACTCTATTAGGTCATACGCGAACCCAATGTGGAATGGTGGTGGCAGGTGGGCACCTGCTGTTGGAACTTGTCAAGCCACCTATAAGGCTTCCAACTTCGCTTAACGACTGCCAGCATGAATAACGTAAGTGATAAATACCGTCACGCCTATATTCCCTAAGCGGGTGTAGCATAGGTATATATATATTGTATATACCTAAAAAAACCCTGTGGGGACACTTCCATATTGTCAATTGATTTTTTTTTATATAATTCGACTAGTAAGCTACCGGGTCGGAATGCAGTGCAGTGCAGCAAAAACTCTTTATATTTTATATTTTTCAATCATATTGTATTGTAAATTTGATCTGTACTCTCTGCCTATCCCGCTAGGGATCTGGCGTGATGATATTGTATTGTACAATGTTTAGGTTATTATTAATAGTTTACCATATAGCTCCAGTATATCGGACATAAGGCATCACCCCTTATGTCCGATAAATGAGACTAATGATGTTATTTCTACTCGTAAAGAGTAAGTATAGAAAGGATTCATGGACCAGTTCCCACGAGCAGAACCCTTTCACGTGTATAACTACTGGTTACAGCCATCACTCTCCTCCATATTGGGGGGATGGAAGTAACTCGCATGCAGGTCCTCCGTGCAGGTGTTAGGGCACGCAGAACTGAATTTGAAATAATTTTACTATGGAATTATTCCAAGTAACACAGTGAAATGAAAACCCACAATTAGGGTACCGTTATTATAATGGTTACGAAACTGTTTACCGCGTTTGTGGCAATGTTAGAGGATCCACAGATTAACATCCCTATTATGTGGGCTGTTTAAGGTTATTTTAGTGAAGTGTAGTTCCTTAGAATACAAATATTGTGGGCTTCCCTTCGGGTATAGCGTAGCTCTCATTCTAATATAGCGTAAGTTATAACCAAACGACGATTTTGATCTATTTAGGTAGAGCCAAAGTACTCCAAGCGCGCCTTTATTAAAAAGGCGACAACCCGATATTTTGCGAACGAGTCCAATCCTAGGAATCTGCTAATTGTAGCCGCCGCCGATTACGAACATAACCCCTCTCGTATCAGCCGCTACCGCCGTCCGTGGCATGTTCTCGCCGACCTTCCCGATGCCCTTACATCCCTTCTTTCAGATACAGATACCGCACACAGGATCAGACACCGACCTCGCCGGCGATGTCCAAGAGTCCCTTGCCCGCCGGCCGGTGCAGAGCACCACGGCGAGACACCTAGTATATGCTCTCCCCCATAGCGATTGCCCGAGCCGAGGCCGGTCCTCCTTAAGGCGCCCTTGAGCTAGTTGCCCCCTTGCCCTTCTGGCTCGAGCGTAGTGGGTGCACGCTCGCCCTCTAGTCCGGTAAAGCTGTAAAGGCCCCGCGGCCAACAGCGTAGATCATTCACACACACGGTGGTAAAGGTGTACTATATATACACCCATAATAGGCGAATATAATTGTGACTACCTATTACTGGAATTCACAGACGGCTAATGAGATTTTCCATAGGAAAACTACAATTTATCTGACCTAGGATTCAAATAACAGACCTCGTGATCGCCAGCCGCACTGTCCTCCATCAAACCAACGAGGCACTCAGACATATAGTCAGTAATAATAATAAAATGGACCCACAATACATGTTATATACTTTCCTATTAACATAAATAGAACGCATTATTACACTTGAGATAAAACAGAGGGTTCCGTTGAAGAAAAAAACTGGTTAAGCGCAAGTCGGATTTATACTTAATACAAAAATCAGCCATATATCATACATATACTGTCTGCTGATCCTGATAACAATGTATTCATACAGACCCTTCCCAGAAAAACGACTGCACCGGACTGATATAAAAATGATCTGAAATAAAACTATTTTTTCGGATTTTATCGCGGTTTATTTTTTGATTTTTAAGTTCCCGACGTTTCGAGTGCTTTGCAGCACCCATGGTCACGGGAAGGACTGAGATGGTAGACGTCCAAAAGGCATAGTTGTTCCGGGGTACCCTCAACCTTCTTAATTATTTTTGTTGGTCCGATCTACGCAGAATGAGCTCACGGTGTCTTGAGGTCTTGTAGTGTTATGCTTGGTTGTTTTTTTTTTTTTATAAACGTAGCCCCACACTAGGATTTATTCCTGTGTCGTGGGTGCGTTTACAAACATGAAAGTTCACACACACAAATACCCAGACCGAAACAAATAATTGTGGATCACACAAAGATTTGTTCCGTGCGGGAATCGAACCCGCGACTATTAGACACAGTGGGCGGAGCGACTTAAGCTCTTAACCACTGCGCTAAATCGTCCGTCGTCCGTTTTGGATTTGATTATATTAATTACTGGATCCCAAGTCGATGGAAGCACCCAGCCATCTTCTCTATTGAATTTAGGATGTTTTTTAATTTCAATAGCCTCGCGAACCATCCTTGGTAGGAATCGGTGTTCTTTCACGAGGATTTGTGGTCTATCAAATCTGATGTTATGGCGGCTGCGGTCAAGGACATGGTCATAGACTGCAGACTTCTTTGAGTGAACTTAAAAATCAAAAAATAAAACGCGATAAAATCCGAAAATATAGTTTTATTTCATGTGTAATATTCGCGTAAATCTAAGAACTCAGTGTAAAAATGATCTTCTAAGAGTAACGATTTTCTTTTAGAGGTATAATATTATAGTGTTCTGCGTTTCAAGCGTAAATCGGGCTTACAATTAACAATAATCAAACATATTGCTACTACCTGCTGAGTGTCTCTTTTATCCAGTGATTCATAATCTGGCTGGCGATTTTAGGGTCCTAGCTTCGCAAATTTTCAAGCCTATATCACACCACTCAGTAAATCCTTTCTTACACTAGCGCATTTTCAACGTTCAATGATACAGCGCAGGAATAAAACAAACAGTTAATAGTACATTTTGTATAAAGCACTTACGGTGTTTCCAGAACGAGCGTCAGCGCTCGTGCGAATATGCGCTAAATAAAAATGTAATCACTCCAACATACCGTTCTCAAAAAAATGATCCTTAAGTTACGCTATTTATTTCAGAGGTACAAAATTGTACGATATACCATTTCCCAGTAAATTTACTGTGACTGATAGACAGACTTAAGATTAATTCTACAAAGTTTCCGTTTTTCCTTTGAAGGCACAATTGGTATAATTTCCAAGAAATGCGCCTGTGACGGACGTGTGGAAACACGCTTTTTAAAGGCTTTCTCTTCAAAGATACGGTACCCAAAAACAACGAGGGTACTTTTCAAAGTACAAAAATAGCTAAAATATGCGCCATTAATCCACAAAGTGAAATTAAGACGAACGAACTCTCGAATGGGAACACGTAAACTTTACAGTTAGGGACAGTAAAAGAAGAAAAAAGGACTTTGGCAAAGATTAATTGTGATTTAGAGAGGACAGTGCGTGGGAATGGAGCCTACTTTTTGTTTTCTTCTTACTTGTGTGAATACTGATGCAGTAGAAAAATACCACGTTTAAACAAGCTTACTAATGTGAATGTGATACATATATATGTGACACATACATAACTGGTCAATCTGACTAAACATAAACAGAATAAGACGCTCGTAGCGCTGCGGGACCGCAGGGTTCTCGCAATCACCAAGATGAATCCGCGTTGGGCGCGGTCGGTCTGAGATGGGTGACCGTTTGATGCAATTCTATTTTGCCAACTAAGCCGTTGGTCCTCACTACCATTTAAGACTGTGGTAGTCGTAAAGTTTAACTCCTTATAGACTTTATAAACTTTAATAACTTTATAAACTCCAACAGATGACCACAACTATTTACGAATCTGAATTGGGTCCATATGGTCGGGTAGACCTAATCTCCCTCACCTCAATTTCTTAGAGAATGCTTTTGCTTAGCACTGGAACAGTGTAGACTGATTCATCATAGGTAGAAATTATGTCGTATCTATGTAGAATATCTTTTTAATCTGTGGTATCAGGGGTCTACGAATAATAAAACATTCATGGGTTATTACTGCGGATGTTGCGCACCGACATTTATCTTTGAGCATTCGCAACCAAATGTTTTGCGGGAAACAAAGAATCAGTAAGACAGTACGAATGAAGAGTACGCGCGATTTATCTTAACCGGGTTGTAGTTAGCTTGTCTGAGCTGTTTTTGGAATGAAGTTCCTTAACGCGGCTTGCGGTAGGAGGTGACAGGTAGAAATCGTAACATAACTAAAAAACGTTACGAGACTTCGGTTCCTTCCGGCATAGTTCGGATGTTATCGTAAGCGCCGGCCGCCATATTTGTTTACATTACGTGTTAGTTAAAAGTGCTCGAAGCTTCAATAATTAACAATTTTAGTTTAATTATTAAAAGTGAGTTACTTTGTCTGATTTGAACTTCGTTCCTGACAAGGATCCCCGACCGCACAAGTTTCTTTTTCTTTTGAGGACTGATCAGCGATTGACCCCATATCTCACCTGATGGAAAGTGATTATGCAGCCGAAGATGGACTTCGCTGACTTAGTAATAGCCTATTCACTCTGAACTAGGTTGAGGAGACGAAAGTAGACCAAGTTCTGATCGGTATGATCAGGCTAAACCCGACTCTTTGTAAGGCAACTTTGAGCAATATGCGGAACACCACTGAGTCGCTTGGTGGCGGCATGACTTCGCTAGGAGGGTGGTGACCAGCCACGGCCGTATCCTTCTACTGGTGAAGAGACAGAGAGAAAGAGGGAGTGAGAGTGAGAGGGAGAGTCTATAGTCATAACATGCTTGATGATAGTATTTTAATAGATTCCTAAGTAGTTTAATAATTCATTAGCAGTCATCCATCTATTAGTCATCTATCTGATGTTGGTTAACAACGTAAGGTTCGGAAGTAATTTATGTATATAACCATTTTTTTAAAATAAAAACTAAACACAGCAGACGTGTACTGTGTACACCCACGTTTCACCGACGACTTTAGGTCCCATGTAATAGGGGGCGAGCCTATTAACATATACCGGGCACAATTCCAGACTCCGGACTCGTCTTCACCTTTTTTTTTGTAAAAACATTGAAAACAAAATTACTTGATTTATATTCAAGTTTTTCACTCCGTAAAGGGTACTTTTTAGTCGAGGCATATCGTAAAAAATGCCTTGTCCGCTTAATTGCACGCGCTGGAAAAAAAAATAAAAAGGCAAGATGGCCGAATTTTATTATATGCTAAATTACGTTTTCGTTACCACAATAAACAAGGATTCTACCTTTTGCAGTATGCTTGTACGTAATAATTCAAAAAAATGGTGGTGCACCATTTTCTTACGTTCTAGATTGTTATTTTTTCGCATTGGGTCCGCCTGGCGAATTATAATATACTAGCTTCTGTCCGTGACTTCTTGCGCATTGACTATGGACAGTAACTTAACATTTTTCCGGGGATTAAAAGTGTCCTATGTGTTAATGCAGCTAATAAATCCTTTTTAGCCGTCGTTGCGTGATTAAGTAATAAACATTCAAACGTACAAACTTTTACATTGATAAGTAGGATTCTCGATTTGCCTTTGCCCAACAGCTGAATATAATAAGATAGATTACATGTGGAATAGAATAATAAATTAGTAGATAATTAGAATATAAATATGACTACCTCGTTGGTCTGACTGCCTCATTAGTCTAGTGGCAAAGCGCATTGCTTGGTGATCACGAGGTCCTGGGTTCAAATCCTAGGTCGGACAAATGAAGTTTTTCTGACGAAAAAACTTCCCAGCCCGGAGTCGGGAATTGTGCCCGGTATATGGCAATAGGCTCGCCCCTTATAACATGGCACCTAACATCGTCGGCGAAACGTCGGGTGTACTCAGTACACCTCTGCCACTTCCGATTGGGGAATATAGGCATGACGGTGTTTCTTTTTTTTAAATAACATAGCCCCACACTGTGATTAATTCCTGTGTCGTGGGTGCGTTTACAAACATGAAAATTGTTTCCAAGACGAAATTACACTTTCATGAAAACGGCATCTTACAAGAGTTATAACTAATAACTTTGCGGGACACCACAATTTTAACATCAACCTTTATTTTAATGCCACAACACTTTCTTCACTCCGCCTACTCGAAAGTAAATTTAAAACTAAAAAAAAATTGCATTCATACATTTTCATTCCGCAAACATTTCCCCGCACCCTAATCATTTGGACATGTCTGCTGACCCTTGTTTTCTGTGTGAATTCGTAATGACTCGACCAAGAACTCCGACCCTTTTTAGGTATAGTAAAAATGTCATGGACGCTTCTATGTTTTTCGAAGTCCCATTCTTCTGTTCGACATGAGATTTTAGTTTGTGTAATAATCGCTTGCTATATGGTAACCAAAATTATCACATATCAAGATGAGGAAACCTCCATATCCGAGGAATAATACTGTGAATATAGAATATTTTCTTAAAAAGAAATCAAGTATCTGTCTCTATTTATATCATCAAGGTAGATCCCATGCGGGAAAGGCAAAAGGTACAGTGTTCCAACAGTTTCTTCCCTTACAGACCCCTCTCCCTTACGACACTATCATAGTTCGTCTCATATCCATTAGTCCGTAATGAATACACATGACTTGCCCTTCAGATAAGACTCCGTCTATTTGGTTATAGTCATGACATAGGTCTGCCCTGGTACTTACATCCTTTCACTTTCACATTGTATATCTGTTTTGTCAATCTTTCGTTCGACATTCTTTCTATAATATGTCCGAACAACAGGAGGGTATCCTTTTCAATCTTCAGACCGATACTTTCCTTCAAACCCACTCTTATGCTACGCTGATGCAAAATCTGCTATTTAAAAGAAATATCCTGCCTCGGTGGTCTAGTGGCAAAGCGCATTGCTTTGTGATCACGAGGTCCTGGGTTCAAATCCTAGGTCGACAAGTGTAGTTTTTGTAACGAAAACTTCCCAGTACGATTCCGGAGCCTGGAATTGTGCCCGGTGTATTTGTGGTGCCTGTAATTGTGGTGTATGGCAATAGGCTCGCCCCCTATTACATGGAACCTAACATTGTCAGCAAAACGTGGGTGTACTCAGTACACCTCTGGCACCCCCGCTTGGGGAATCTAGACGTGACGGTGTGTAAAAGAAATATCCGATCGAAACTTCGGCTATGGCTTCGGATTCGGCCTCCTTCACAAGCAACCCCGAGAGGGACGATGGCGTGGTGTGGTTCACGTCGACGTAAGCACCGCGTCGATGCGGGGGGAGCGTGTTATCAAGTCTCCCCTCGATGGCGGGCTCTTAAGAGCGTGGCACAAGAGGGACACCGGTGCGATCCATACAGAGATCACAGAACCCCTCTAAAGTGGTGGCCAAGGTTTTTAGTCAGTAGAAATCCGACACGCCGCGCGAGCTTTTCCGAGGCTCATAGAAGGATTTGCCCAGGAAAAAAAGGTCCGAATACCATGCAATTTTATACTAAGCATGACCCAGGATTGGCTCCAGATAAAGGAATTTCTCAACGTCCAATGCTATAGATACGAAATTTTAAGACATCTAACTTTGATAGTTCGTTTTAAATTGTACCATTTAGAGGCTGAAAAAATGCTTGATATGAAAATGTACTTTTAAAATTAATCACATTTCTCATCACTAAGGGTCATCCAGGTACAGTCGCTGCAAAAACTAATTTTAACTTCAGAATTTATGAGAATCATCTATATCGTATGATCCAGCCGGTACAAGGATGTTCTCGGTGATCCACTTTGAGGCGGTAACGAGCAATTTAAATTGCATGAGTTGCTTTGCGCGGCCGCCATTGTGGCCGCGTTAATGTGTTTTGTGTTGCTGCCTCGATGAATACGTATATACTATGTTTTGGTATTCTTTCTTCATATGTACATACTTATATATATGATAAACTCTTTAGGACCATTACCTAATGAAGGGCAAGAAAAACAAATCAACGGTCCAAACGAAAATTAGCGATAAAATATTCGAGTTTGACACACTGCTGTGATTCCATTTGGCTCAGTGGTGGAACCATAGAAATCGTTATATTAAGACCTTAGGTGACGTATAACCTCCTGAATTTGTCGCCACACGTGTGAGAAAATCATCACAAAGTTCTTCAGGAATGCCAGAGTTAGGCGAAAATTGATTGTGAAAAATTAAGTTACAATAAAAATATTTCGCATTTCGTCGTGCCTTATTTGTGGTTTTACCTAACGTTTCGAGTGCTCTACGGTAACTAGGATCACTGAAGGGACTAAGGCGTTTGACGTCCAAATGTCATTGTTATTTTAGAGTACCACAGGGGGATCAATTTAATTGCAAATGAAATTTCAATTGATTGATCCTATAATTGAAAATGCCCAACACTGAGGACTGCGTAGACCAATGTATGTGTTACCTATAACTGTACTTGTAAGGTAATACAATAATATGAGTATATGTGAATCTGTGTCTATTTTTTACAAACTGTGCACGTCTGGCAAAGCGGCTACAGAAGTTTCGAGTAAAATCATGCGCTATTTCACTTCTAATTATTAATATTTACGATTTTTGTGGGTGGAAATGAAATCAATGACAGAAAGACGATCAGAAGCATAGAAACACCCAATAGTTGTTATCAAAGTGATCCCCGTCTGTTTCAAAATATAACATATATTTATAGGAACAACCTTTTATGCAGCCTCAAAGCTTTGTGTCTATCATGTTGACCGTTGAGGAGTTCCCTCACCGGGAGCCGACCGTGGATGTAGCAGCCAGATAAACGTCCAATTTGCAATAGCCAATAGATTGGCTATTTTAAATATTAAACATGTATACAAAATTTCCTATCTATGCTGTTTATCGTTGAGAAATTCCTTCGTCTGGAGTCAATCCTGGGTGGCTATGTTTACCATAAAAATGCATTGTCATCGGAACTGAAATATGTCAAATTTCAAGTCCGTAGAATAAGAGAAAGTGGTTCTAATTCTTGCTTGCAAGATTTTACCTTAACAAACAAACTAACAAACATTGCAAGCTAATAAAAATGCTTTTCTTTATTTTGAAAGTCACCATATACGTCCCTGATCCTCGATTTAACGGTTTAATCGCCGAACCCTGCGAACGACGCTCGAATAAGCCTAATGGGTCGTATTGACACATCTCGGTTACTCGAACAATGGGGCCTGATGGCAGGTGAGGGTTAAAAAACCAGATACAGTCAGCAAAAATCACGACAGATTTTTGAAACGCTGTATAATGACTGCTTAGTTCAGTGGTTAAGTGGATCGAAGTTGCGGGTTCGAGTACCGCATGGAACAAATCCTTATGTGGCTACAAATATTGGTTTTGGTTTGTGTTTGCGAATTTCATGTCTGTAAAGGCATCTACGACACGGGAATTATTTCTACTGTAGGACTACATTACAAAAACAAAGAACAAGATAGAATGATACATTTATGATTAGATCCTCATTTGTTTGACGCTTTTTCAATGTGCATCTTTGAAGCACTCTAAGCCCTTTTTGAAAAAAATGTTCCGTTAGCAATTTTTTATTCCAATGCTTTATTGACGCGCTTTGCGCTTGTGCGAATGAGAGGTAAGAATCGTTTAATGGCAGTCATATCTTTTGGGAGTAGAGACAAATAGGCAAAAGTTGAGAAAAAGATAGAAGCAAAGCCATTCGATTTTTCCTCTTATACAATCAGCAATTCCAAAACAAATGCTGTAAAACAGGTATGTCAAACATGCCGCCCGCGGACCGCATGCGGCCCACTGGGAATTTTTTGGCAGCCCGAATCAATTTTGAAAACAACCAGATAATGCGGTCCGCGAGCGTGTTAAAACCCGTTTTGGAAATTTAATAAATATACTTGTCCTATAATAATACGAGTAGTACCCTTTTTCGTTAAGATTTTCAGTTCTTTGTCTTCTTTAAGAATAGGTTTTTCGGCCCAGCTAGTCTACGGTCTTCATGCTTTTGGCCCACCAGTGAAAGTAAAACAAAAATTTGAAGAAAACATATTTAATCAGTGAAATAAAACAATTTATGTCAAAAAACTAGTCTGCTGAGGTACTTGCTGTATCTTCTAAGTGAAATCGTATTTGCATCATACGGTATATGTAAAAATTGTAATAATTTAGACGTTTTCATTGAAAAAATATATAAGTAATATATAATACATACAGTTATATATGTACTCTCTGCCTACCCCGCAAGGGATCTGGCGTGAGGTTATAGATATCTATAACCTCACGCCAGATCCCTTGTTATAGATATCTATCTAGATAGATAGTTATATAAACGTCGTATCCTATTATTTGAAAATCCCAGTTAATAACATTTTAATCCTGCCATGGGCATACTCTATGCCTTTAATGATTACTCGAGTGTGTTTAGTTGTGAAGCGATGACAGATGACATCAGTCACATGTAGAATCACCGATGGCAGACACTCGATGTAAGATGGCGGACGGCGCTGCGCTGTCATTCGATTGGCAAGGGAGGAGGCGGTCGAACGTATCGAACCAGCTAACCTCACTGCATTTTATGTGACAATATTAATCTCCAACCATTGTGCGCATACTCGCATATCAAGCTATTTAAGAGACTATATGTAAACTTTAATATGCAGACAGTCTCTATTACAGTTGTATACATGTAAATACATGACCCAAAAAAACACTTTGAACCACTTTCGATGCCAACCGTACTACTTTTGAGATATACACGTGTGAAAATTTCAGAAACAACCTTTTATATTGGAAATGTATGAAAATGAGGCAGCGGCTACAATGAAATTCAGACCGTGAAAGCTGAAAATAGAAATTCAGCTGGTACCTCGCACTTCGCGTTAATTGAAATTGAATTTTTATTGAATATTTTATATACATAGTTGTTATACTCGCATCGAGGGATCCTCTACTACGCCCCAGAATAAAAAAATGGTGTTGGTGTCTTCTCCAGAATTTTTAACACGCGTTATGTAAAAGTGTGCCTCCGAATGCCTGATTTAAGCTAAAGCGTATTCTGATAAAATTTTACGTGTGTCAACTCATAATTAAATCTCCATGCAGATAACATTCAGTGTCAGTGTAAATTTCATACCAGAATTGGCTTTTGATAACAGGTTATTATTTAATAAAATCCCGTCACAAGATATCTCAGTGAAATCCCTTTGTGTTGCTTTGATTAGCGTTGACTCGGGCGTGACAGAAACCCACGCATATTACATTTTAGATTCCCTTTCGCTTTTACACTTATATGTGTTGCGTGACCTGTGTAAGGTGGATGTGTTAGGAACTTAAGAAATGTCCGCGTTTAAGACGGGCCGTTAACCTTTCCGGCAATTTCTGTTCCATGGAACATTAACGTTATGTGATTAAATAATACTATACACTCAAGTGTACCAGAATCAGAATATTTTTTATTTGACTTGACGGACGCTTTAACGCAGTGGTTACCAGCTTAAGCCACTCCGCCCACTGTGTCTTATAGTCGCGGGTTCGATTCCCGCACGGGACACATCTTTGTGGGATCCACAATTATTTGTTCCGGTCTGGGTATTTGTGTATGTGAATTTTCATGTTTCTTAATGCACCCACGATACAGGAATAGATCCTAATGTGGGGCTTAAACGTTTAAAAAAAAATATCGACTTGTTATTTTTAAATTTGTTTTTTTTTTATTAATCCGTAGCCCCACTCTAGAATTTATTCGTGTGTCGTGAATGCGTTTACAAATGAAAATTTACATACTGAAATACTGAAACAAATAATTGTGGATTACACAAAGATTTGTTCCGTGCGGGAATCGAACCCGACGAACTAAAAAAGCGGGCGGAGCGGCTTAAGCTATTAACCACTGCGCTTCTCGGTTATCCGAAAGGCCAAACAAATTACTTTAAAAGACTAGCCCACTGAGTTTCTCGCCGGATCATCTAAGTGGAGACCTTGTTCCGATCCGGTGGTAGATATAAAATATGTAATAATTTTGATGTTTGTAAGAGCTTTTATATTGGCCTATACAAGTAAACCATTTTGACTTTGACTTGGAATGTTTATTTGCTTAGGTTAATCTTGCAAGCTAAATTAAAACTTTCTCTTATTCTACGCAGTTGAAATATTGACATGTTGGTTCAGTTCCGATGACAATGCATTTTTATGGTAAGCATGACCCGATTCTATAACCAGAATTGACATCAGACGAAGGAACTCCTCGACGGCCGACAGCATAGACACGAAATTTTGTATACACATTCAATTTTGATTGGCCGTTTTAAATTGCAACATTACCTGGTTGAATATAAGCTTGTTTTAAAACTGTTTTTAGTTTTATTATAGTATGTATGAATCGTCAAAAAATAACAAAGACTACCACCACTTCGGAATGTCATTCCTGTAGAGGAGAAAGGCAAGAAACTCTACAGTCACGCATTTTAGAAAAGAACAAACAATGGAAACTGCACAAACGGTCACCCATCTCAAATTGACCAAGCCCAACGTTGCCTAACCTTGGTGACCACTACAAACACCGGTACCACAGATCTACGAGCGTCTTATTTAATTTGACTTGAAGTTAAAGTAAATTATTCTTAGTCCGAAATCGTACTACGAGACATCTTGAAGGCTTTAAACCCAAATCACTCAATTGTCATTACATCTAAATGGGAAAACAAAGACAGAATCCTAAACGAGTATTTAGTTGACATTTGGAAAGAGCGGCTAGCTACTTTTCCGTATGATATAACTTTGTACTGAGTTGTACTAAGGAACTTCTAAACAAGATTGAGCGTTAGGGAATACTATTAAAAAGTAGCCCTACAGTAATAGTTATTTCTGGAGTTCTAGATGGTGGATAAAATCTGTATTTATTTGAAAAAGCGAACGATATACGAACCAATTACGGAAAGATGTCATTAACGTTTGAGGTACAGCTGTATAATACCTTACCAAATGATATTAAACATTGCAATGATATTAATATATATAAAAGGAAACTTAGAACGTACGTACAGACCCTGTGAATTAGTTAAGTAACCTTATATAACGCCGAGAGAAAACAAAAAATGTATCACCTACTTAGAAAAATTGTATCTCATTATTAATGAACTTAATGTTTTTATGAGTCTTTACTAGTCAGTTTTATTATTTACATTTTTTGTAAACGTAGGACCACACTAGGATATATTCTTGTGTCGTGGGTGCGTTTACAAACATGACAAATCACGTACACAAATACCCAGACCGGAACAAATAATTGTGGATCACAGGAGCATTTGTCCCGTGCGGGAATCGAACCCGCGACTATTAGACACAGTGGGCGGAGCGGCCGAAGCTCTTAACCACTGTGCTCAATCGTCTGTCAAATTAACGAGTAACTAACCAGCATTCCTAGAGCATGATACAAGAGGACTTAAGCATTCGTGAACGGAAGAACAAATAAAAGCTGTTACATAATACGTCTAAAGTTTTATGTTTAAGCTCTTTTTGAAACGGTTAGGTAGAGCTAATAAAAAGGGTTTCCCAGGTAATAAAAGCACTTCTTGGTAATGAGCCCTTCCCTTCCTCGGAAAGGACAGTGCGTTATCGAAACAATAATTCCGTTTAATTGCCGTCGTAAAAATGGATTGGTGTTTGTGTAAGATGTTTTGGGGGAATTTAATCATGAATTTACCAATGGATTGGTTCAATGGCTTCAAAGAGCCCACTGGATTGTTAAGTCGTGGGTTCGATTCTTGCACGGGATAAATCTTTGTATGATTCACAAATATTTGTTTCGGCGTGCGTGCATAAACGCACCTATAAAACAGGATGTCTAGTGAGCAGCTGTTTTATTAAAAAAATGTATTGAAGTTGTTTTAGTGGCGTTTGGTGCGGCTAGAAATCACGAGGTCGGGGTTTGAATCGTAGGTCCAACAAAATTATTGCTTTTTTTTTCTGTAGAAAAATTCTCGGTACTTGCCTTAACTTTGGAATAGTGTTCGGTATAGGCATATTTGCTCGCCACCTTGAATCGAACCTAGGATCTCATAACCACGAGTTTTTTTTTAAAGACGTAGCCCCACACCATGATTTATTCCTGTGTCGTGGGTGCATGTACAAGCATGAAAATTCACATACACAAATACCCAGACCGAAACAAATAATTGTGGGTCACACAAAGATTTGTCCCGTGCGGGAATCGAACCCGCAAATATTAGACACTGAGGGCGGAGGGGCTTAATCTCTTAACCACTGCGCCAAATCATCCGTCAAATTCTTAATTTCAGGGCCCCTTTCACCATCCTCGAGTAGTCTGAAGTAGACTAATCTACAATTAAATTTGCAAGTATGTATATATGCGAATTGCACAATCCCTGAGTAGCCCTAACCGACAGTTAAACATACCACATTCAATTGCCAAGTATCGCTAATCAAGATAGGTAATCAGCACTTTACTCGTGGGGGTTGAATGAGGTTACCCAAGGTAAACCTATTTCGTCCTTTGATTTACTTAATAACTTTCTTCCGTACGCTAAACTTAGCTCGCAGATTGCTCAATTTAATCACCCAACCTTCACGTACGTGTGACCCTAATAGGTCTTATTGATAGATCTCGGTTACCAGGACACAGGGGCCTAATAGCACGAAAGGTCAAAAGAATAGGGCGACACAGCTGTGAAATTGTTGCTACGACGTGAAATAAAATGATTCGCAGAAGTATTTTTAGCACGTGTTTATTAACTCGCTTTGGTGTCTGTCTGTTTGTCTGTTCGATACAAATTTTGCAAACGACTTCCCGATAAGCTAGACTTAAAACTTGAAACATAGGTCAGAACTAGATGACAATGCAATAATGTGGTACCATGGAGCTGGTCTGATAATCGAGCCGAAGGTGGCTATAGGAACCCCGTCGCCTACTGTGGATTTGTCTTATCTATTTATAGGCACACCAACGGCTTACAGGCGTATACAGTATAAAAGTTATTTGATCTCAACTTATGCTAGCTTACTCGCCTACAATAGGCGTGAAACAATATGCATATATTTTTTTAAGTTAATATAAATCTGATATAAAAATTAGCCTAATATAAACAAAAAAATAATATATGTACATTCTATACCTGTGATGTACCCTTTGCCACCTCTGCTTGGGGAATATAAATTGTTTACTGTTGTCTCCCAATATGAAAGTATCAGTAACTTTAAAAAATATAGCGACATTATCATTTTAATATATGGAACAAAAATGATCTTATTGTATATTCTACTCGTATCTTTAGAATTAGTTACTCTTTTATGGGGCAATGCAAACGCTTCTACAACAAATTACCCATAGATATCCGATTTATGCCTATTAATAAGTTTAAAAAGGTTATTTAAACTGGACTATATAGTAGAGGATATTACAAATTTCGGCATACATCGATAATAAAACTGATTGTGTTTGAGCAACTCCTAAATACATTTTTGTAAAATACATTGTTGTTAAAAACAATTCTGCAAAAAAAGAATGATATACAGAAAGGCCAGTCCAATAAAATAATTAAGTTAAAAGACTCGCCCACTTAGTTTTGGCGCTGGATTTTTTCAGTGTGAGGCCGTGTTTCAATCCGGTGGTAGTTGTAAAAAAATTGTAATAATTTTTGACGTTTGTAAGAGCCTCTATGTAATAAAACATTTCTTACTTTGACTTTAACTTTATTTTTTTCGGCCAATTAGATATTACAGCTACCTAGTAATGAAACCAATTTCTTTTTACGTGTTTGTATTTCGCTAAACCACGATAAATGCCAACAATCTTGGGTCTGGTCAATTTATACCCTCCGTTTTATTAAGACGCGGCATCCAGATAAACCTCTGGCATTTTTTCCGAGTGAAATCCCTGAAAAACCGGGGTCATTCAAAGTGTCCCTTTAATAAAAGCCGGTGTACCTTGTCGTATGGGTTAAGTTATTGGCGAGAGAGTGTTTGATAATTAAATGTAAGTACTCACTCAATGTACTGGAAGACGTGAAATAGAAACGGGCGATTAAGCGCAGTGGTTAAGAGCTTAAGCCGCTCCGCCCACTTCAATTCAATTCCCGCACGGGACAAATCTTTGTATGATCTAAAATTATTTGTGTATGTGAATTTTCACGTTTGTAAATGCACCCGCGATACAGAAATATATCCAAGTGTGGGGCATGTTTATTTAAAAAAAAAAAGACTTCCCATAACGTGAACTTTTTAATTTTGATGATTAACTTAGTAAAGATCGCGGATAAACTTAAATGGATAGCACAAAGCCGGTAGGGGCAATCTTTGAGGGAGGTCTTTGCACTGTAATGTTCGCCTGTCAGCTAATGGTGAAATGTAATTATCTCTGCGTTCTTTACGAAGAGCTAAGTAGAGGTGGCAAATCGCATCAGGTTGGTCTAGTGGCAAAGCGCATCGCTTTGTGATCGCGATGTCCTGGGTTCAAATCTTAGGTCGGACAAGTATAGTTTTCCTAACGAAAACTTCCCAGTATGAGTCCGGAATCTATAATTGTGCCCAGTATATGGCAATAGGTTCGCCCCCTATTACATGAGACCTAACATCGTCAGCGAAACGTGGGTGTACTCAGTACACCTAAGCTTGGGGAGTATAGGCGTGATGGTGTTTTTTTTTGTGCAGATATGTACTTTAGTTTTCTAAAATATATTTATTGGACTCTTTGTGACAGATAGCCATCCTGCCGCCATTGTTTTGTATAATTTTCACAAGTCCTTTTGTCCAGTTCACTAAATATAACAGTGAGTAAGACGGACATGAAATGAACATTTTTTATATTGAAAGTGGAGTTCAATTCTATTGGATACATTTGGGCAATCATTTGATCGTATTTTGCATAAGTAAAGCCGTATATGAATTTCACATTTGTAGACGTACCCACAAACAGGAATAATTCCTAGTGTAGCTACAGTCTAAAACTCGAATGTCACGACAGTGTTGGTCGTCGTCCATTATTATCATAACAAGCATCATCCCGCCTTATCTCACAACTTGAGGCACACACCAAAGTCGCCATCACAAACACAGTAATAGGGAATTTGGCGTACTCCACACAGCGGGTAAGTACACCGCGTCGAGTCGTTTTTGTCAATACTTTGATGTCAGATCGCTGGCAATTTTTGTGTTGTGGCCTTGTGGATCCTATAAACGGAATCAGTTCATTTGATAAAGGGTTGCCTGTTGATAAATTGCGAAGGCTATCAGTCTTGTCACGAGCCTTTGAATTGTAAGCTAATTTTAATTTGACGTCGTAATAAAACTAAATATATATCTTGAACCATGACAGGCATGACTCGGCATAGGAATAAATTAGATCATCCGCAATTCCACCTGTCAAAAATGTACATGACAACTTAGTAAAATAAATTCGAAGTTTGTTTTCAAATTAAGGGTACGCATTTTATCAAAATTAAAAGTTTTTTTTAGTAATGAAGACCAAAAACACTTATGAATAGTCAAAAAGAGAAAGTTATTGATTACTTAAGACTCTACCACCTGTTTGTAAAAGTCATTCCTGTGGGGAAGAGGGGCAAGAAACTCCACGGTTATTCTTTTTAAAAATAAGTTTTTCAATTTTTTTTGTATACATTGCATTCATGGGGTATGGAAGAACAGTGCAGAATGAGCCTAATAGATGTGCTTAATTATTTTTTTTGACCACACGCGCCCCACCCCACTAGGATTTATTCTTGTGTCGTGGGTGCGTTTACAAACATGAAAATTCACATACACAAATACCCAGACCGAAACAAATAATTGTGGATCACACAATGATTTGTTCCGTGCGGGATTCGAACCCGCGACTATTAGACACATTGGGCGGAGCGGCTTAAGCTCTTAACCACTGCAATTGAAAGTATAGATTAAATATAATTATTATTTAATAATAGTGAGAAAAAAAAGGTAACTTTTATATATGTAAAGAGTGCGTACAAAATAATTAATTATAGCTCCAGTGGTATGTCGTACGAGGCAAAATTCAACAGTCCTATGGTACATGTTTAATCAGTCAAAGGATAGAGGACTGACCAGTCCCCCACCAGCAGCAGTCGTTCACAAGCTCAATTGGATACCCGCAAGTACCTGAAAAATTAATCACAAGATTTGAACCGAAAAGACAGACAGGCAGACAGATATAAAAACATTGCAAGTTAAATAAAAGCTTGTAAAAATATTGTGATTCTGAAAAAGTCCTTTTTGTGCCTCGATATCACTAGTTGCCGTTGAGACGCAAATTAAGTAACTGACCATGATGGTCAAATGTACTTGTTTGAAATAATAAAATCAACTAGTAGTATGGTGGTAAGTGTATATGGTACATCACATCCACTCTCTCTTGGAGAGCAAAGCTCTGATGAATTTTGTTTTTTAAAACAAACTAAGATGTGGTTTGTAAACATATTGATTGGTTACTTATCCGCATTGCTCCGTAAAGTGTAACTGTTTTTATCTTTTTTTAAACACTCAGCTAGAAAGAATTTTAATAATGTCTTGAAAGTTAAAGCTTTTAATAATTTACGAATAGAGAGATTTATTAAGATGCCGAGTGGAAACGTTTTGGCGTACTTCCAAGCTTGAATTCTACTTAAAGCGGTGCTTTGAATTTTGATGGTTGAGTTCCTTTGTAGTCGCGGAAGAAAACTTGGCGACCATTTTTGTGAGGGAAAGGTCAGTGACAGAAAGTTCGTAGATGTCCTGAATTTGAATTTTACGTAAGGTTGTGACTACATAAATTGTCATACATAAATTGTGTTTTTGTGTCACTGAATAAACGTTTTTATTTCTTTCTTGATGTCTTGTAATGGATAAAAAATAAAATCGTCATGCCTATATTCCACAAGCGGGGGAGGCAGAGGTGTACTGACTACACTCACTTTTCACCGACGATTTAAACCGGAAGAAGAAGAAGATTTAATAGGGGGCTAGCCTATACCTTCAATAGAAAAACTACATTTGTCCTACCTAGGATTTGAACCCAGGAACTCGTGATCGCATAGCATTTATTCGCCACTAGATCAACGACGCAGTCTGACAATCAGACGATGATTATCTACAAATGTGTAGAACGTATGAGAGTTCGCACGATGCGAACAACAAGCCCCCAACAATTCTCGGGGAGTTCCAGGCCAGACACAACACCCATTTGGCTGCAACATCTTCCCTTTACCAAATCCTACAACACCGTTCCAACCACAGGCTTATTACAAGCTTTTATTTCACTTGCAACGTTCGTATGTCTGTCTGTCTGTCTTTCCGGTTCAAATCCTGTGGTTCATTTTTCAAGCCCTTCTGGGTAACCAATTGAGCTGAAATTTGGCATACGTATGTCAATTTATGACAATGCAATAATAGGGTACCACGGAGCTGGTCTGATGATGGAGTCAGAAGGTGGCCATAGTAACATGTGAACTATACAACGTAACACCCTCGTGTTTAGGCTTGTTAGATTGATATTGATGAGTGCTTTACAACCAGATAGTGTTCAGGGTCTGATGATGAAGTCAAAAGGTGACCAATGGAACTACCCGACTACTCAATGTAACCTCACTTTGTTTGGGGTCGTTGGATTTATCTTAACGAGTACTTTATACCTGTATGATGTCCAAGGTCCGATGAAGGAACCGGTAGGAAGCCATAAGAACTCCTCAACTAAGCAGGATATTTTCGTTATGTGTTCACTGCAAAAGCTTGTCTTTTTAGGGATTTTTAATTATTTACAAGGAAATAAAAGAACTCGTAAAAAGGTACCGTTATAACAAATAGATCATTAGCTCTTCAAATGGTTATCATCTAAAATGGATATTTTATGCCCTCACGCGTTTGTGGGGGGAACAAATGAGCCTTTTTTACCACTCCCCCTCTGTCATTATTTTTCAATTCTGAACTCCGCGGAATTGCTAAAGCGTAGCCTATCATTGAAAATGGTTCTCGTAAAATTTGATAATAGAGGTGGGATAACGTTGGGCTTTTGGGGACTTAAATCTGGATTTATATCCGAAACTGTTAGACCGGGCTTTCGTGGAATTCAGGATAGGCTTGTCGTTATTCGATTGAAAAACTGATAAGTGAATTAATTGTAGTTACTTGAGAAATGATTATTCTTTTTTATTAATTTGTATATTGTCAGTGTGACATATTGGCTTGGGTAGCTATGTTCATTTTGGTTTAGATACGTTAGTATCGAAAGTATACATAGTTTTAATGTGTTTCCAAAGCAAATGTTACAGACATTTCGTCGAATTTATTTTCCAACATATATGTATAAATACACACACCATCACGCCTATATTCCCCAGAGGGGGTGGCAGAGGTGTACTGAGTACACCCACGTTTCGCCGACGATGTTAGGTCCCATGTAATAGGGGGCGAGCCTATTGCCATATATCGGGCACAATTCCAGACTCCGGACTCATACTGGGAATTTTTCGTTAGAAAAACTACATTTGTCCGACCTAGGATTTGAACCCAGGACCTCGTGATCCCAAAGCGATGCGCTTTGCCACCAGACCAACGAGGCAGTCATATGTATAAATAATTAATAATATTAGCCCTGTTAAGAAACTGTCCCACTGTTGGCCACGGGCCTCCTCTCGAACTGAGAGGCCTTAGGCCATAGTCCCACGCTGCCCCATAGTGCAGGTTGGCGAACTTCACACACCTTCGAGAAGCTCTTAGGCATGCAGGGATCCTCACGATGTTTTTCCTTCACCGTTAAAGCAAGTGATAATTAATTTTTAATATGCACATGCTTTCGAAAAGACAGAAACCCGAGACCTCTGACTTTGCAGTCCAACGGTCTAACCACTAGGCTTACTATGTATGTGTTATGCAAATCATACGCAGCATATTTGTTTCAGTGTGGGAATTTGTGCATTTTACCTACATTACAGGAATACTTTACATATAGTATAGGACACGGCTTTAATAAAAGAAAGAAAGAAGGTGAAGCTGAATATAAAATATAAACAGATAGATAACTGTTTCATAAAAACCATGACAAAATAACAGAAAAAAAGTTAAAATAACACAAATGGCGGACTTATTGCCTAAAGCAATCTCTCCAAGACATCTTACCAGTCAATATATATAATGAGTTTAACTAACTGTTTCTTATTTGAAAACATATTATTTGTGTTCCCACTACCGGAGAGTCCATTCTCATTTTAAGCCACCGTCTCATGAATATTAATAGGTTATACTCTTTAGTGGCAACATTCTATAAATCATATAAATAAGCTATTATTTCTTTAGCATCTTCATTTTCACAAATGATATATTTCTATAGAAAGAAAGTCAGAAGAAAGAATGACAAAACAGATATTCAATGCGAAAGTCAAAGGATATAGGTACCAAGGACGACCTAGACTATCTTACCGTGATCAAATAGACCGAGTCTTACCTGAAGGACGAGTCAAGAGTCTCTGTAACCGGCGAGCGTGTATAAGACGAACTACGAGAGTAGAGAAAGCCAGAGAGGTATGTAAGGAAACAACCTGTTGGAACTCTGTACTCTCTGCCTACCCCGCAAGGGCTCTAGCGTGATGATATAGATAGATATATATATTTCCCCGGACTCATATTGATCCGGATAGACATCACTATTTAAACCCCTCCGGCTGATCAGTTTCACGTCATTTCATTCGTTCATTTCTCTCATTCTCGGTCAATCGAATGGCCGGACCATTCGATTGATAACCGTGTAGATTGGTATCGAATGTTGGGAGGTCATTAGTGTTGTGGTTTTGTGCTTGTAAGCGCGTGGGCTTTTTACAGCCGTTAACGGTAATACAAAACGAAAAAAGTACCGGAATGTAATTTTACAACGAAGAGTCACGAGGTCTGGCCACGGCGCTAACAATTGCATAAAAACAAAACGCTTCCCACTTAGATTGGTAACTAGACCTTCTGTACTAAAACAGAAAGATTAATTATTTATATAAAGATTAGTTTATTCATGGTGGCTCTCGTAGAGCTGTGCAACTGCGGTGTTCTAACTGATCACCAAGGTTAAGCAGCGTTCAACTCGGTCGGCCTGAGATGGGTGACTGTTTGTGGCATTTTCATATTCAAGCGTCTCCGTGCTTCTGAGGGCACTTTAAGCCGTTGGTCCCGGGTAACACTTAATGTGGTAGTCGTTAAGCCGAGTTGGAAGCCTTAAAGGCGGCTTGATAAGTTCCAACAGCAGGTGGCCGCAAACCTGCCTCCACCAATCCGCACTGGGTCCGCGTGGTGGAGTATAACCTAATCTCTCTCATCTCGATTTGTGAGAGAAGGCCTTTGCCCAGCAGTGGGCAGTATTGCTGATATTATTATTCATGACATACTACGACCCACCCCGATTTCACGCGGTTAGCATTGAGTGTGTATGGCTGACTTTATTTAAATCAATTTCTTCTTTAAAAAAATATGTTACTTTACACTAGGAAAAACTATTGCGTCAGAGCGTTTACAAACATAAGTTAAATACTGAGTTCTTAGATTTACGCGAATATTACACATGAAATAAAACTATTTTTCGGATTTTATCGCGGTTTATTTTTGATTTTTAGGTCCCGACGTTTCGAGTGTTTTGCAGCACCCATGGTCACGGGAGGGACTGAGGTGTTAGACGTCCAAAAGGCATAGTTGTTCCGGGGTACCCTCAAACTTCTTAATTATTTTTGTTGGTCCGCAGAATGAGCTCACGGTGTCTTGAGGTCTTGCAGTGTTATGCTTGGTTTTAATAATAATAATACATTTTATTGTACACCAAAAAATCAATAATAGAAACAAATTTAATACAAAAACAATACAAATGGCGGTCTTATCGCTTTTGGATTTGATTATATTAATTACCGGATCCCAAGTCGATGGAAGCACCCAGCCATCTTCCCTATTGAAATTAGGATATTTTTTAATTTCAATAGCCTCGCGAACCATCCTTGGTAGGAATCGGTGTTCTTTCACGAGAATTTGTGGTCTATCAAATCTGATGTTATGGCGGGTGCGGTCAAGGACATGTTCACAGACTGCAGACTTCTTTAATCGACGGTGTTTTAGGTCAGCTATGTGTTCTTTAACCCGAGTTTTTACCGGTCTTTTTGTTTGTCCTACATAAGAGAGACCACATTCACAATCAAGCTTGTATACTCCTGCATCTTGTAGAGGGATCTGACACTTGACAGATGGTAAAAATTTACTGATCTTCTTCGGCGGCTTATAAAATGTTTAATTGAAGCACGCTTCAAGATATAGCCAATCTTGTCCGTGACTCCTCTCATGTAAGGTAGTACTGCAGGGAGACGCTCGACTGTGGCTGGTTTCACTCGGTCACTGTGACGTTGGCGTGGGACTCGAAGCTTATTGTCGTGCAGGACTTGCTTGACATCTTGAAGCTCGACAGCCAGATGTTTCTTGTCACAGATCCCTTGTGCTCTCTGAAACAAAGATTTACCAACAGTAGCTAACTGTGTTGGATCGTGGTGAGATTTACCGTTTAAGTACCTATCAGTGTGGGTCTTTTTTCTATAAACCGTATGGCTTAAGGTGTTGTTGGGGTTACGGATTATTAAGACATCTAAGAAAGCTAGCGAATTGTTTGCCTCCAACTCCATTGTAAACTGAATTTACGGGTTAATGGAGTGAAGATAATGTAGCCAATACATCGATTTTGTCAGATGGTAATATTGTGAGAGTATCATCTACGTACCGCTTGTAGAAACTTGGCTTTACAGGTGAGGTACGAAGGGCTGTCTCCTCAAAGTCTTCCATGAATATATCGGCAACAATGGGAGATACAAGGGAGCCCATCGCCACGCTATCTACTTGCTTATAGAACTGCTCCTTCCACAATAAGTAGCCAGATGTAAGGCAGTGTCTCAATAGTTCTGAGTATTTCGCTGGCATGTTGTTCTCCGCTAGTTTCCTTTCTACAATTTCGACACAGTGTTGTACCGGTAGGCAAGTGAATAGTAACTGGACATCGAAACTGACCATAGTTTCATTGTCAGTAAGATGTAGATTTTTGATCTCACTAACAAAATGGTATGAATCCTTAACATGTGCTCTTGTGTGTCCTTTGCACTCAAAGGCGAGTGCCACTGCGAGAGCACTTTCGCTACGTGCTAAGCCAATCTGTAGGTTGGTGTGTCGATTTGGCTAACGATTGGACGTAGGGGAGCATTCGGTTTATGTATTTTTGGGAGCTCATACAACTGTGGTGGTTTTGCGCACGAAGGTATTAGCGATTTAACGTCCAGATTCAATGTTTCGGAGTACTTCTTTATTAAATCACTCGTTTGTTTTAATATATTGGTGGTTGGGTCTGTTTTGACCTTTTTGTATGTGTTTACATCCGATAAGAGGTCTTGTATTTTGATATTGTAATCTGACGTATCCATAATTACCGTAGCATTTCCTTTATCCGCGCGGAGAATAGTAATATCCTTTCTTTTGAGTAAGGTTTTCAACGCTAAATATTGATTTTTAGGAAGAAACGTCGGGAACTAAAAATCAAAAATAAACCGCGATAAAATCCGAAAAATAGTTTTATTTCAAACATAAGTTAAAGTCAAGTCCAAATATTATCTACTAGTTTCTGCCCGCAACTTTGTCCGCGTCGACTTTTAGCAGGAACCTTACATTTTTCCGGGATAAAAAGTATCTTATATGTTAATCCAAGTAAATCAACTACCTGTGTGCCAAATTTTATACAAATCCGTGCAGCTGTTTTTGCATGATTAACAGACATCCAAACATACAAACTTTCATATTTATAATACTAGTTTCTGTCCGCCACTTCGTCCGGTTCAACTATTGGCAGGAACCTTACATTTTTCCGGGATAAAAAGTATCATATATGTTAATCCAGGTAGTAAATTATCTGTGTGCCAAATTTCAGTCAAATCCATACTGTCGTATATGCGTGATTGATTAACAAATACCTACACATCAAAACATGTAAACATACAAACTTTCACATTTATAATATTAAAAAATAGTAGGAAGTAGGATTTGTTTAGACCAATGAAAGCACTTGCAAATGTCTGTGTGGTCCACCTTCGCTTGAACCACACTGGCTATTGCCGGTAACAACTATTGCTGAGGTAGTTTCCTTGGGGGGCATAAGTAGCGGGTGATGTAGACCGCTTACTTTCTTCCCGCTCGTAGCACCTACTTTTGTCTGCCTCCGTCTTGGGTATTTCGCCACGATTCTTCCTAAATAAAACACCAATATCTTCAGAAACGCTGGGTCCCAGTTGGGCCTCCACTGGACTTCTGAGCTGGCTACGCGATGGCTGAGACGCAACTGAGAGCGAGGCCGTTTCGGCCCTCGCTTATGTTTGATTCTTTGGGGTCACAACTAGTGGGGGTTGTACTGAGACCAGCGTTTTACTTTTTTCTTATAACTTAATCTATTACATTCTACATATTAGGTAATTATAATTAGTCGCGAACATGAACAATTATGATTAGTCGCGAACAGTCTGATTATTACCTCCACCAACGGATCGGAACGCGGCGTCGCTCGTATTGAGACGATCCGGCGAAGAACACAGCGGACTAGTATTTTAAGTTATGTTTTATCGGACTGGCTGACTACGTATGTGAGCCAGCCAAACTGAAAAAAAAAGTGGGCTCCTAAAAATATTCAGTGGCTGCCTCGTTATACGAGGCGAATAATACGCTTTGCAATCACGAGATATTGGGTTCAAATCCTAAGTCGGACATCGTTTTTCTATCGAAAAAATCCCAGTATCAGTCCGATATCTGGTATCATGCTCTGCATATGGTAATAGGCTGGCCCCCTATTACATGGGACCTAACATCTCTCTATCTATCTATATCATCACGGGGTAGGCAGAGAGTACAGAGTTCCAACAGGTTGTTTCCTTACATACCTCTCTGGCTTCCTCGACTCTCCTAGTTCGTCTCATACACACTCGCCGGTTACGGAGACTCTTGACTTGCCCTTCAGATAAGACACGGTCTATTTGGTCATGGTAAGATAGGGACCTAACATCATCGGCGAAAAGTGGATGTACACAGTACACCTCTGCCACCCCTGCTTGGGGAATATAGGCGTGACGGGGTTTATTTATTAAAAAATATTCATCTCGTGCGGGGGTCGAATAGGTACTATTATAACTTATACGATATTTATCGATATTTTATTTGGTAATCCCTAGTTTAAGTTACGTCCCTGGGTACCTATGTCTATACATAAGCAAATAGCGTATATAACAGATACCTAACATTTTGGTACGTAACGGTCTGCAGGTAAATTCAAAGCTCAGGTAAGTGTGGGGAACCGCAGAGTTGAACTATTCTAAACGTCGACACAAACGAGAACTTACATAGGTAAAACATATGTAGGTATGGTTGTAGATAAATGAATGTCCAATTATCTCTCTATCTATCACCATGGTAGATTCCTTGGGTAGGCTTTACGCTACATTTTAGGCTTAGGCGTGATTAAGTGATGAATAAATAATCTATCTATTTACATCATCACGCCAGATTCCTTGCGGTGGAGCCAATAAATAAAGTTCCAACAGAATAGTTATTCAAATTAAAAATACAGCGTCACGCCTATATTCCCCAAAGGGGGTGGCAGAGGCGTACTGAGTACACCCACGTTTCGCCGAAGATGTTAGGTCCCATGTAATAGGGGGCGAGCCTATTGCCATATATCGGGCATAATTCCAGACTCCGGACTCATACTGGGAATTTTTCCGACCTAGGATTTGAACCCAGGACCTCGTGATCACAAAGCTATGTGCTTTGCCACCAGACCGACGAGGCAATCAAATTAAAACTTTGCCATATTTCGCTAAAAGGGATTGCAGAGGTGTGTACAAATGATAGTAGATTCTTCTACAATCTACTGTGAATTGGGCGTATTTTTGGAAGTTCAGATTTGATCATTGGTATCTGAAAGAGTGCAAAGATTCGAATCTCAATATGCCTCATTGAAACATTTATATCACTGATTCTGAACACATGACATCATCGCGTATGGCGTCTTTCGGTGACACGGTAAGTTTAGCGAATGTAAGATCGAGATCCAGGTACAAATGAGGCCTTTTTTTCTGTACAACTGTTTCGAATCTTGCAGTTCTCGTTCATGTTCTATATCACTGTATCGTTTCAGTAAAGATCGACACGTGTCTAGAGTTCAACGATGTTTCAGTTTTAAATTCATATCTTCATTTTTTTTTAAACCCAGCCCCACACTAGGTGTAATTTCTGTGTCGTGGGTGCCTTTACAAACATGAAAATTCACATACATATATACCCAGACCGAAACAAATATTTTTGGATCACACAAAGATTTGTTCCGTGCGGGAATTGAAGCCGTGACTATTACACAGTGGGCGGAGCGGCTTAAGCTCTTAACCACTGCGCTAAATCGTCAGCTATGTAAGTTTCTCCACGGAAGAAAAACCCTAGTGGAAGTGTTTTACAGGTACCGCACGGCAGACACTGATGCGCTAATGCGCATACCCATCCCTTAGCCGGGCGCAGTCGCACTTACTTACCCGCTGACAAGCGACGTCACGTAAACATACATGTAATAGAATTATACCTATTTCACGAGAAAAATAAAAATTATTTTAAAACTAGAAATATGTGTAACGTGGTTGAATAGCAGCATATGATTCAGTTTGTGCGCTCGTAGCGCTGTGCGATAATGTTCTTACCGATCACTAAGGTTAAGCAACGTTCAATTCGGCCGGGCTAAGATGAGTGACCGTTTGTGGCATTTTCATATTCGAGCGTCTCCGTGCTTCGAAAGGCACGTTTAGCCGTCCCGATTACCACTACACGGGCCGTTAGGCCAAGTTATAGGCGACTTGACAAGTTCCAACAGCAGGTGGCCACAAACCTGCTTCCACCAATCCGCACTGGGTCCGCGTGGTGGAGTATGACCTAATCTCTCTCACCTCGATTTGTGAGAGAAGGCCTTTGCCCAGGAGTGGGACAATATAGGCCGTTATTATATTCAGTTTGTATTTTGTGTAAGTTTGTCCTCACCGTACTGAGGTCGCTTAAGGGCACTTTATATTTGTTAACCGACTTCAAAAAAGGAGGAGGTTCTCAATTCGTCTGTATTATCTTTTTTTATGTATGTTACCTCATAACTTTCGACTGGGCAAAGCGATATTAATGATTCTTTTTTTTATTTGAAAGCTGGTGCTTCCCGTGTGGTTCCATTTTAATTTGGTCCAGTTCTGACAATGGCACTCATGAGAAAACCATATAAGTCTAAAATTAGCATTAAGTATGTGTGCGATAAATGAACGAGTAACTCAATATCAACGAATTGAGAAATAATATAAAGGAGGTATATAAATAATAATAATAATAAATTCACTCATCACTAAAAACTGTAAAATAAAAAACTTTTTAAAAAAGGGAAACCGACTTCAAAAAGCAAAAAAATAAATATTTGAAGTCGGTGCTGGTGTGTGCAGTCGGTTACTTGGCACCGACTTTATATATTTATTTTTGCTTTTTGAAGTCGGTTTCCCCTATTTTAAAAGTTTTTCTTCTAAGAGTTCCTCCCAACAGTTAAAAGCCTGTACATCGCAAGTGTCACCATCATATTTTATTAATCCCCTGCTAATACAAGCTTCTACCCGTAGATTAAGGGGTGCGTTAGCAGGGTGTTAAGTGGGGTTTATAAATGTAATAATTAATTCATCAGTGTTTCCATTCTTAGCTACGGTGTTTCGAGCTATGCGAGTGAATTTGATAGCTTCATACTTTTAGGGTTCGATAAGATCGCGTTACGGCTAAACAAACGCGTTTAGCTGCGGCCGCAGTTGCGTCCCCGGCAGAGATTACGGTGGCGATCAGTATCTCCCTATGATTGCGCGTGCAGACGCCGCCCAGATAGTGCGTGCAGGACGCAGGACGCGTTGGTGTGAACATTTCCATACAAATATTACTGCAGGATCTGAACCGTGCACGGCACCACAGATGCGGCGATGCGTTAGTTTGGCCGGACCATTAGAGTGGAAATTTTGATGTACAAAATATAATATTTGTAGTACACTATCTTACCATGACCAAATAGACCGTGTCTTATCTGAAGGACAAGTCAAGAATCTCCGTAACCGGAAAGCGTGTATGAGACGAACTATGAGACTGGAGGAAGCCAGAGAGGTATGTAAGGAAAGAACCTGTTGAAACTCTGTACTCTTTGCCTACCCCGCCAGGGATCTGGCGTGATGATCTAGATACATACAAGATAGACACCTTGTATAAGTTGAACGACTTACGCAGTTTTTTGTAATATGAATAATAATGAAATACATTTTCGTTGTGTTTCAGATGCTCGTAAAGGAAGCCGGTAAGTAAAAGTTATTTTGTTACTTAAAATAACTGACAAGAGAAAGATTTTAAGAAGAAAATGTGCAAAAAAAATTATTATCCTAAAAATAATGTAACCTTTTTATATCCAATAACACTTCTGGGAACCAGTTCTGCAGACATATTCTGCCATGTGTGTTTAAATCCTATGAATTCTAATGAAAGAAGGCAAAGTGTGGGTGTAGATACTGTACCTCGCCCCCGCTTAGGGAAAGTAGGCGTGTCGGCTTTTTTTAAATATTTAAGTCGAGCTGATCGTTACCGATACTGTGTTAAAAATACGGTCTAATTAACGTCCATAATAGTTGCTAACGAATTAAAATGGACCCCACCTTTGTGCTGTCACGTGTCCGTCTTAATTAGAACCTTTTCAGAGTCCAATTACGTGTATTGAACCGGTCGGGGTTAGATGAGGTCATTTTTTATATGACTAAGCCTGCCACACATTCCCAATACCGTAATTCCTGTAAGTCAGGATCTTCATTGGTCTCCTTAGACGAAACCAAGGTTTGTGCCTTGGGACTTCCTGGGGAGGGCTTTAATTGTCTTAGAACCCGCAACAAATCTAATTAGAAAGAAAAGAAACAGGAGAAGTATGAAAAAATACAAATCCACTTTCTCCCTTTCCTAAATTTATATTGCTGTAGAAGGGGAGACTACAATTACGATAAGCCCGTAAAGCACCCGGATACGAGAAATCTTAACAGGGCTTATTTGTGAGGTGTAATAGGTATGGCAAAAATCTGTGTGTGTGTGTGCAAGATCTGTGAAGTACATTTACCCCTGTCTGTGTCTAAACTGACTTACGTAATGGTACGCTCGTTAGGCCAGATTACACTCCTAAACGAATACACGTGTACCACGGCGTGCCGGAGAATGCACTACCGTATGAGTTAATTTACCTAATCTTTTTTTGTGGAAGAAAAATCCTGACTTCCATGAGCTTGGGGGTTGCTGCGGTGTATCGGATTCCTATCGACTAAAAATCTACGGTGGCTGGCATAGACATTTCGAAGTTTTCGGAATCTCCGCTAGGAACGCACCGGTGCCTCTTTGTCGCGTTCTCCGAAGAGCTCGCCATTGGAGGGGAATTGAAATCTCTTCTGCTTGCACTGATGCGGTGCTGTAGGGGACGTGGGCCACTTCACTCTGATGTATTTCTCGAGATAGATGTGGTGGGGGTAGTACAATTGGGTATTTATTTGGTTAAAACCATATAAAGGATGGATTTTTGAGACGGGGCATTAAGGGCAGCTACCTCAACCGTTGTAGGTACAGGAAAATGTTCTTAGGAGGCTATCCTTAACTTTTGCGATATATTGAATTCCAATTACAGATTTTGAGAAAATGTACAGTCAGCAAAAAAAAATTCGGCTATCTAAAGATTTTTTTGTCGCTAATCGATCCTGTTTATTATAAGGATCAAAAACTTCTTTTGGATCAGTGAAGTTGAAAACCTTTTCCTATATATTTTGTAAAGAAAATCGTTTTTTTGCGATTCATCTGAAGTTTTTAGTATTCCAACTCGAGTTGGTCAAATATACGTTTTTGATCCTTATAAATAACTGGATCGATTGCCGATAGCAAATAGTTTTGTGAGAATTGCCCATTTTCTTGCTGACTTTACTTTTTTTAAAACCTCTTAATGCAGCGCAAAAAGTTAAGTATAGTCTCCCTAGATCATTATTCTGTATCTACAACGGTTGAGGTAGCTGCTTTTATTGCCCCGTCCTGTGTGTGTGTGTGTGAATGATCTACGCTGTTGGCCGCGGGGCCTTTACAGATTCACCGGACAAGAGGGCGAGCGTGCAACCACTACGCTCAAGCCAGAAGGGCAAGGGGTAACTAGCTCATGGGCGCCTCAAGGCGGAATGGCCTCGGCTTGGGCAGTCGCTATGGGGAAGGGGGTATACTAGGTGTTTCGCCGTGGTGCGCTGCACCGGCCGGCGGGCAAGGGATTCTTCGACCTCGCCAGCCATGTTGGTGTCTGATCCTGTATGCGGTATCTGTATCCGAAAGAAGGGATGTAAGGGAAGGGGGACGGCGGTAGCGGCTGATAGGAGGGGATCCAACAACATCCGCGACTTCGTCTGTTTATGTATCTTTATAAATTATGGCCTATGTGAACAATGTAACATGGCGCAGTACTATAAATTCGTTAAGTGATGGTTTAGTGGTACTCTAGTGGCATACAGAATACCATTACACGATTCGATCTCAGTCTTGAACATATTCGCGCCTATATTAAAAAGGCGATAATGCGCTACTTCAAACGCGTCCAACCAGCAAAACTCCCTAATCCTAGTCGCCGTAGATTACGCACCTGACTCCACCCCGATTAGTCGCTACCGCCGCCCGCGGCATTTCTCACCGACCCACTTGATGCTCTTACTTCCCTTTTTTCGGATACAGATACCGTATACAGGATCAGACACCGATCTCGCCTGCGAGGTCGAAGCACCCCTTACGCATCGGCCCTCCCCTATAGGCACTGCCCAAGGCGAGGTCGTTCCTTCTTAAGGCGCCTTTAAGCTAGTTGCCCCCTTGCCCTTCTGGCTCGAGCGTAGTTCTTGCACGCTCGCCATCATGTCTGATGAAGCTGTAAAAACCCCGCCACCAACAGCGTAGACCACCCACACACACTCACACACACACACACACACACACGTGAATAATTCCTAGAGTGGGGCTACGTTTAAAAAAACATAACTCATGACTCAATACATAAATAAAAACAATCCAAATCGATGGAAATAATTCGTTTAGTATTTCAAACTTCCATTCGATTGTTATTTTATAAAGGAGCAATTATAAATCGATTCATAGAAATTGGTTTAACAGTTGGGGTGGGCACTATAATTAATTCAGGTCGAGAAATTATCAGAATCATAATCGCTTATTAGTTGAAACATGAGTATAACGATATATATATATATATATATATATATATATATATATATATATATATATATATATTTTTATCCTTAAAAAACGTAGCCCTACACTGCGATTTATTCCTGTGTCGTGGGTGCGTTTACAAACATGAAAATTCACATACACAAATACCCAGACCGGAATAAATAACTGCGGATCACACAAAGATTTGTCTCGTGCGGGAATCGAACCCGCGACTATTAGACGCAGTGGGCGGAGCGGCTTAAGCTCTTAACCACTGCGCTAAATCGTCCGTCAAACTGTATTATTTACTAACAGTATATCAGATGAAAATTTCCTAAAATATTTAATCATCTTAATATGTTTTACTTCTTTTAAATGTAGCCCGTACCGTGTGTGCGTTTACAAATTAAAATTCACACATACAGACACTCAAACATAAATAAATATTTGTAGGTCACACAACTATCCGTACGAGGATAGAACCCGCGACTCAATACATGGTCTTCACTCTAGATCCTTTCTGCCCCCACGCCCGTTCGATCTGGCCCGCCCATTGCCACTTCAGCTTACTAAACCTATGGGTTACATCGGTGATCTTGGTTCTTCTACGAATCTCCTTATTTCTAATTCAATCACGTAGAGAAAAGCCGAGCATAGCTCTTTCCATAGCTCGCTGGACGATTCACAAAATCCTATAAATTCTTATAAACAAAAAATATTTTAATTCTGAAAGTGTCAGCATAATTTAATGACACTTGAAAAGTTGCTACAAAAAGTTTAACTAAAAACGATGAAGTTTAAGAGCAGCCACATAAAAAGTGTCACGATATTGATTTCATTTAAAGTGTCATTGAAAAGCCACCCCAATTCATCAGCAATACAATCAGCTTTCACAGAAAAACAGCATTTTCGGAGCTATATTAAAACCTTCAAAGCAACAATATTAGGGGTTATTTTGAAGAGTTTTTCAGAGCTGCTTGGGCAGATAAGGCCGGTTCGTATTCAATTGACACTGAGACTGAATGTAGACTGAATTGGATTATGAAGTGACTTACCTACATTTGGTATTTTGCTCCAGTATCGGTTCGATTTTAGTAGCTCAGTCTAATTTCGATATAATGTAATAATATACAAGATGGCTCGTAAATAACGCAAGACCTCAGACACCTCGATTAGATATTTGCTTCACAAATATAATCCGAAAACCAGTTGTCCAAATTTAACATTTTTTAGCCCGTTTTTAAACACTTTTATACCCCAATTAACATTGAAACTTGTATGTGTATGTATGCATATTGAGAAATGTTTTAGAAATACATTTGCAATCTCCGTATTGCTTTGAATCAAGAATTAATTTTGTTTATTATAGCGCGCTAAAGGAGTAACAGCATTTTTTGCAAATTTATGAAAAAATGTAAGATACATTATTATGAAATAGTTGGAATCAATTCAGTTACCGATTTAGAACAAATTACTTTCATGTCTTGCGTTAATTATGTTACACCTTGTATATAAGTTATTTCATTTAAAATCTATTGTTGATCGCATGTTCATCTTAGTTGCCAAAGGTTAAATAAAAAAGATCTAACTAAAATATTTAATTTAATGTTGGTTATTTATTTGTTGTTTATGATATTTAAAATTTTTACCAGAATATCCGTTTCATTACTTTTTTTAAATACGTAGCTCCACCCTGCGATTTATTCCTGTACCGTGGGTGCGTTTACTAACATGTAAATTCACCTACACATACCCAGACCGAAACATAATTGTGGGTCACACAAATTTTATCCCATGCGGGAATCGAACCCGCGACTATTCGACCCAGTAGGCGGAGCAGCTTAAGCTCTGAACCACGGGGCCAAATCGTCCGTTAATTTGTTCAACTTTCGGTCTGATCTCGATTCAATTGACGTCATTGAATAATGTGATTTTATACGTGAATACCATTGGTGAATACCATTTGTGACGTTTATGAAATAGAGATTAGATCGAATACTTGCTGTATTTCGAACACTTTTAGTTACGAGAATTGGCCTTTAGATTACGCTAACAACCCGCTGCCTTTGCACGGGTGAATTATACGCATAAACCATCCTCTTGAATTATTCTGTCCATTGGTAAAAATCATATTAAAATCCGTTCGGTAGGTATTGAGTTTGATAAGCACTCATAGCCTTGTGGTTAGACCGTTGGACTGCAATGTCTGAGGGGTCGGGTTCTTACCCAGTCACGCACCTCCGTCTTTTCGAAAACATGTGCCTATTAAAAATTAATTATCACTTGCTTTAACGGTTAAGGAAAAAATCGTGAGGAAACATGCATGCCCCAAGTGTTTCTCGAAGGTGTGTGAAGTTCGCCAACTCGCACTGGGCCCGCGTGGTGGACTATGGCCTAAAACCCTCTCAGTTTGAGAGGAGGCTCGTACCCAACACTGTGACAGTTTCTTAAAAGGGCTAATTTAAAAAACAATATTGAGTTTATTGCGTTCAGACAGACAGACAGACGCGACGGGAGATTTTTGTTTTATAATATGTAGTGATTTTCAGACCTGAAGTAAACTCTTGACAGAGACAGAGAGAGTAAGGCTGGCAGAAATTGGATTAGAGTAGCCGAGGATCGTACTCAGTTGCGTGCAATTGGAGAGGCCCAGCAGTGGACACCTATAGCCTGACAATGAAAAGTACATAGATATGTTATAAGTATAAGTGACATGCGTCTTTTGTCCTTTTATTAAATGTAATTTTTCTTTGCCTATTTCATATGCCAAAACGGATTTCTTATTTTGCCTTTAGTGAACGGGAACACATCTTTTCCTAGCACAGGCGGAACGACAAGATTTGTCACGGATTTTCGCCTTAGACGTGAGATAACCATTTTGTATTACGTTTTGTGGTGTGCCGTGACAAAAGATTGACACGAGAAAACTCGTTTTTAGAATTTTCTTGAGTACAAATAATTGCCTTGTTAGTCTAGAGGTGAATAATACGCGTTGCGACCACGAGGTCCTGGGTTCAAATCCTAGGTCGGACAAAAGAAGTTTTTCAGAAAAAAAATACGGAGTATGGAATTGTGCCCGGTATATGGCAATAGGCTCGTCCCCTATTACATGGGACCTAACATCGTCAGCGAAAAGTGGCACACAGTACACCTCTAACACACCCGCTTAAAGACATGAGTGTTTAATTTATTAACAAATAGACAGGGCTATGTTGACTTGCGTACAAGATTCAATTCGAGCCGACACAATTTTGCCTCGCGCGGGATCAGTCTTGCCCGTGCTAGTTCTGCAGAGGTAGTTTAAATAAGAAAATTCAAAGTAAAACAATATTGAAGGTTTATTCTGTGGCTTCGGAGTTTTATTAAAGAGAGCTTTTGACAGGTGCCTGCCAACAGTTTTTCAGACCTGAAGCGAAGGGGCTGAAGTGGTATCGACGTTTCCTAGTAAAGATTTTCCTATTTTTATTCTGTTGAATCTTTATTCGAGGCGCTCGTAGCGCTGTGCGACCGCGGTGTTCTTACCGATTACCAAGGTTAAGCAGCGTTCGACTCGGTTGGCCCGAGATGGGTGACCGTTTGTGGCATTTTCATATTCGAGCGTCTCCGTGCTTCGGAAGGCACGTTAAGCCGTTGGTCCCGGCTACTATTTAATGTGGTAGTCGTTAAGTCGAGTTGGAAGCCTTAAAGGCGGCTTGATAAGTTCCAACAGCAGGTGGCCACAAACCTGCCTCCACCAATCCGCACTGGGTCCGCGTGGTGGAGTATGACCTAATCTCTCTCACCTCGATTAGTGAGAGAAGGCCTTTGTCCAGCAGTGGGCAATATAGGCTGATATTATATTAATCTTTATTGAGTTACCGTGGCATGTATTTTATTATAAAATCGTGGCCACTCAATAGGAATATATTTTTTTATTTTATTTTATTTTATTTTATTTATTTAGGCACAAACAGTCAATAATAAACAGGATAGAAAACATATGATATCAATAGATTAAACAGTGCCCTACATGTAACACAATATATGAAGTTAATGAGCTCTAAATGAAGCCAAAGTACATCGGTAAAGGACAACAAAAAAAAACATACAAAAAAAACATATAACATGGATAGCAGAAGTAAAAAAGACAAAGTAATCATTAGTGATATTCTACAGGTTTTTTTTTATGTAAGACGTACTTTCTCACTAGGAATGATTCCTATGTCGTGGGTGCGTTTACAATATTATATTAATAGACGGACGATTTGGCGCAGTGGTTAAGAGCTAAAGCCGCTCCGCCCACTGGGTCGAATAGTCGCGAGTTCGATTCCCGCACGGGACAAATGTTTGTGTATACCACAATTATTTGTTTCGGATTGGGTATTTGCGTATGTGATTTGTAATTTCATGTTTGTAAACACCCGCGCGACACTGGAATAAATTCCATTGTGCGTTTTCTTAAACAATAAAAAAATAAAATTCAAACAGATACCAATACTGAAAAAAAAGTTTTTGGGTTACAGACAGATTTGTCCCGTGCGAAATGGAATCTGCAACGATTTGATCCAGTAATTAAAGCGACCTACGTTCTAATAACTAGCCCAAGCTGTAGAATTCATTTGTTATATCTCATTTTTAAAAGAGTCACCGTGGAGTTTCTTACCCTTCTTCACAAGAATCACAGTCCCAACGGATGGTATAGTAGACCAGGATCTTTTGACCGATGACATTGACAAGGGGGCGTTGGTGAGAAATTAGGGTTAACATTTAGTAACAGCAGTGATAGCCTAGCGGTTAGACTGTTGGACTGCAAAGTCAGAGGTTTCGGGCTTAAACCCAGGCACGCACCTCTGTCTTTTCGAAAGCATGTGCTTATTAAAAAAAGAATTATCACTTGCTTTAACGGTGAAGGAAAACATCGTGAGAAAACCTGCATGCCTAAGAGTTTCTTAAAAGTGAAGTTCGCCGACCCACACTGGGCCAGCGTGGTGGACTATGGCCTAAACCCTCTCAGTTCTTAACAGGGCTAATATTATATTATTTATTATATTATTATTTAGTAAAATTTTCCGTCATCCAAGAAGATTTTTTAACAGGTGGGTCCGTACGGTTAAAAAAGAACTTGAGTCAATCTCATCGCATACGGCAACTTAAGTAACATTTCACTGGATATCAGCGTTAGTTCCGATTCTGACCACGGGCCAAAAGACCCTTGTACGACTGTAAGGTCTTAAGTAATCATCATCCTTTTATTCTTGACTATTCATAATACTTTGTGGCCTACAAGGTTTGATATTGATCAATAGAAAAAATATAAATAATACAACTTGATCGATGTTCTGCATATTTGGTTAATTTAACTTAGACCCACCTAATAGACTAGCCTACATTCTTCCGTATCCTACAACAGAATTTAGATGGAAAAAATCTAATTTATTTATTTTAAAAAGAGTAACCGTGGAGATTCTCACCTTCCTCCACAGGAATGACATTTCGAAGTGGTCTCCCCTCCTATCAGCCGCTACTGCTATCCGCGGCATGTGCTCAACGACCCTCCCGATGCCCTTACATCCCTTCTTTCCGATACAGATACCGCACAAATGAACAGACACCGACCTCGCCGGCGAGGTCGAAGAATCCACGCCGGCCGGTGCAGAGCACTACGGCAAGACACCTATTATATGCCCTTCCCCATAGCGACTGCCCATACCAAGGCAGTTCCTCCTTGTGGCTGGTAGTCCCTTGAGCTTGTTGCCCCCTTGCCTTTCTGGCTTGAGCGTAGTGGTTGCATGCTCGCCTTCTTGTCTTGTGAAGATGTAAAGGCCCGGCAGCCAACAGCGTAGATTATTCACACACACACACACACACACACACATACACATACAAAATTCCGTAGTGGTGGAGTCTTTGTTACTTTTTTGACGATTCTGAAGAAAAAGTATTCTGATTCAAATATAACTATGCTGGATTGGTTTCATGGTTATCCCATAAAGTTCAAAATCGAATCATATTTTCTTCGCTCTGCGATTAAGTAATTGGAAGCTCAGCCCTTCTAATTAAGTACAACTTTCAAGATTAAGCTTTCTCAAATGACCTGTATTGAATATTAAAGTTCTTGACAATCCGCAAATTCTATAGAATTCCTAGTTTCGTTTTAAACACGTTTTAACACTTTGGAATAACGGAGTGAGTAGATATTTAGGAATTATTGCGTTTGTTAGTTGATACAAATTTTGACCATTAATTAAGGTCCACATTTGATTTTTTTGAAATCCACAAGCAAATTTTACTTACGAACGGCTAAGGAAAACAGTAAAAAAATCTCCATTGGTCCAAATAAAGTATTTGAAGTAATATAATCCAAAATAAGGTGATTTGCTTCCAAATCGAATTGAGAAGTACCTTTGCGAAATATGGGTGTACTATATCCTTCGGGAAATAAGTATATATAAATAATAAGTTTTTAATAATGCATGTTTGGTTTTTGTATTCTGTTCCGAATGCTCTAACTACATTAAATGTATTGTTAAAGCCCGCATAAAAATTCACTTTAAATCTGACTATCTATATCATCACGCCAGATCCCTTGCGCTTTAAATAAGGGGCTACAAGTAATACGTTGAAACATATTAATTAACGCTCTAAATAATAGCTTATTGTGTGTAACATCTTAGTTATCGTGTTAATTGACGCATTAAACTCAGTAATAAATCGATCGGGGTGGGCGAATGGGTACAGGGCCGTATTCTACTATCCTCCTAATATTATAAATGTGAAAGTTTGTATGTTTGGATGTTTGTTACTCAATCACGAAAAACGGCTAAACGGATTTGGATGAAAGTTGGTACACAGATAGTTTATTGCCTGGATTAATACATTGGATACTTTTTATCCTGGAATGATCTTAGGGTCCTGTGTAAAGTCAACACGCATGAAGTCGCCGGCAGAAACTAGTGGATCATATATGTTTCTTTCTACACTCAAGATTCCTTAGTTATTTACTATTGTAATAAATATGCCTTGGAATAAAATTCAACTGGAAGCATTAAAGTCGGAAGCACACAGAGTAAATTGGACGTGAAAATGACGGCGCCCGCTAGCGGATTATTATCACAATGAAACTTAATGGATTTGTATATTATAAAAACAAGCAATTACCATCACGCCTGTCTTCCCGATGGACGAATTGGCGCAGTGGTATAGAGTTAAAGCCGCTTCGCCAACTATGTCTAATAGTCGCGGGTTCGATTCCCGCACAGGTCAAATCTTTGTGTGACCCACAATTATTTGTTTCGGTCTGGGTATTTGTGTATATGAATTTTACATGTTTGTAAACGCATCCACGACACAGGAACAAATTCTAGTGTTGGGCTACTTTTTTTTTATAAAATTAAGTTGTTCCCCGAGCAGGGGTGGCGGGCTTATTTAGGCTTTTGCTCAGCAATGGGACAGTTAAATCATAAATTAGTACTTTCCCATTGCTGGGAAAAAGCTTTTTCTTACAAATCGAGGTAAGAGACAATAGACTATAATCCACTACGCTGGTTTAGTGCGGATCGGTGGTGGCAGGCACATTCGAGGAAATACGAAGACACCATTTAAAAAACATGTAGCCCTACTTCAAAATTAATACATATATTATATATATTATATTACTTATAAATTATTATTATTAATACGAAACACATACGCAAACACCAAGACCGAAACAAATATTTTTGGGTCACACAAACATTTGCTAGAGAGGTCTCTAAGGAACGAACCTGTTGGAACTCCGTACTCTCTACCTACCCTGCTAGGGATTTGGCGTGATGATATAGATAGATAAAGATTTGCCCCGTGTGGAGATCGACTCCGTGATTACTCGATATCCTCACCACTGGACCACGCCATCCGTCAGATTTTAATACTTTTATTTATTTATTTACATTTAATATATATATATATATATATATATATTAAATGTTCTAGTATATAATCCAAATGCATTTAACATACAAAATTAAACTATCAATTCATATTAGAATGTTTACACGTGCCAGTCCCATATAATATCACAAGGTCCCTTCAAACCCGCTACTTGACGGAGGTCATACCCTTTTTCTGTCCAAATAGTATTGTGACATTAAAATTGCATTTACGAGGTGAAAAATTGACCTCGGGTGAATAGAGTTTTCGAATTTATTGCGTAAAAACACACTTTATGGTAGACACTTCGGGAGACTTCCAGAATAAATCGATCTTTGGTCTATTCGTATCGAACTCACTAGAGTCGATTCTCGAATAGTCGGTTCGAAGTCGATTCGTTTGATTGAAAGAAAGCTATTTTTTTTTAATTCCTCTTGTGTTAAATTTGAAGATTGTCAAAAAAAATAGACTTTATAAAATCTTATGTTTGGTACTTAGGATTTTTAACAATAAATGTGTTTTGTGATTATTTGAAAACTCGACGTACACTACACAAGTTATATAAGTCATATTGACGACTACAATTGTTTATTAGTGTAACGTAAATAGAACCGATTTAATAAACCAATTTAGTGTTTCAGATCAATTTAAAAAATCGATTATTTGGGGTATGTAAGGAAAGAACCTGTTGGAACTCTTTACTCTCTGCCTACCCCGCAATGGATCTGGCGTAATGATATAGATAGATAGATTATTTGACTTAAGAAAAATCGAATCGATGACATGCCTACTATAGGGCACAGAGATGGATTGTAGTGGCAATAAAATTATTGCGAATATTATTAAACTGTGAGAGTGGAGGAAGCAAGACAGGTTTGTAAGGAATTAACCTGTTCGAACCTTGTACTCTCTCCCTATCACGCAAAGGATCTGGCGTGATTATATAGATAGTCTTGGAAGAAAGTCACTCATAGCGTGGTACCGTGTTACTATAGCGATCGCCAAAGTTAAGCAGCGTCCAACTAAGCCGGCCTGGGATGGGATACCGTTTGAGCATTTCTATTTTCGAGCGTCTTCATGCTTCAGAAGGCATGTAAAGTTGTTGGTTTCCTTCACCACTTGGTAGTCGTTGCGCTAAGTTGAAAGTTTTATACGCAACTTGAAAAGTTCCTACAGCAGGCAAGGATTGTGGCCAAAAAACCTGCCACCACCGATCCGCACTAAACCAGCGTAGTGGATTATAGTCTATTGTCTCTTACCTCGATTTGTAAGAAAAAGCTTTTTCCCAGCAATGGGAAAGTACTAATTTATGATTTAACTGTCCCATTGCTGAGCAAAAGCCTAAATAAGCCTGCCACCCCTGCTCGGGGAACAACTTAATTTTATAAAAAAAAAAGTAGCCCAACACTAGAATTTGTTCCTGTGTCGTGGATGCGTTTACAAACATGAAAATTCACATACACAAATACCCAGACCGAAACAAATAATTGTGGATCACACAAAGATTTGTCCCGTGCGGGAATCGAACCCGCGACTATTAGACACAGTTGGCGGAGCGGCTTAAGCTAACCACTGTGCTAAATCGCCCGTCACGATGCCATTGCTTCATATGGCTGATGGTATGCCTAATAAATGTGAAATACACGCTAAAAAATTATTTTTTTCTCACAATATCTCGTAATATTTTTTGAATTAAGCCGTCCTTTAATCAATCAATCAGCCTATCGCAGTCCACTGCTGGACATAGGCCTCTCCTAACACGCGCCATTGCACACGGCCCCCCGCCTTCCGCATCCAGTCTGTCCCAGCGACCTTTTTGAGGTCGTCCATCCATCTAGCTGGGGGCCGTCCTACCTTACGCTTACCAAGTCGCGGTCTCCACTCTAGGTCACGTTTGCTCCGTCGGCCGTCGGTCCTTCTGCAGATGTGACCAGCCCATTGCCACTTTAGCTTACTGAGTTTGCGAGCATCCTTTAATATTAACTTTTTTTTTTAAATTATACAGTTAATGCACATTCTTCTTCTATTATTTTTTAAATCCTTTCTGATCTTAAAAAAGGGCTTGCAAAGGGTCATTAAATTGAAATATCCAAAACGAAAAATAAAATTTTAAAAGCTCGCATTTTCCTTAAGATTTATGCGTCTCAAAGATCAAGGTAGCTGACATAATCACAGGGTAGAAAGGAAGACGGTTCAGATTCTGTTGATCTATGCTTAAGAATCTTTCTATTAAGTGTAACGGAGTGGAATGTGTAAGGAATATAAAGCTTATATAATTTCCCCTGTTACAGGGGCGGACTGTTAAATGAAAATCGTGCGAATTTTGTTTCATTTGTTTTCAAATAAATATCGACTACCTCGTTGGTCTAGTGGCAAAGCGCATCGCTTTGTGAACACGAGGTCCTGGGTTCAAATCCTAGGTCGGACAAGTAACTCTTCTAACCAAAAAACTTCCCAGTACGAGTTCGGAGTTTGGAATTGTGCCTGGTATATGGCAATTAGCTCGCCCCTTATTACATGGGACCTAACATCGTCGGCGAAACGTGGGTGTACTCAGTACACTTCTGCCACCCCCGCCTGGGGAATATAGGCGTGACGGTGTTTCAAATAAATATGGCGTGTTATTTTTTTTTTAAAAAGGAACACCTTGGACGTGTTTTTGAAGGTTTACAATGTAACAACGATTTAAAAAAATAGTCGGTACTACATTCCCGTGTGAGGGTGGCATTGATGTCCCGTGTACGTTTGTCGACGATGTTATGTTCTAGTTAGGGAACGCAATCCGGAAAATCGGATCCGATAATCCGGCGAATCTGCCATGATAAAATGTCTACCGGATCCGGTACCAATTTGCCGGATCTGATGACAGGATCCGGTAATAGATAGAGATATCATTTTTCGAGGAAATACTAATGACTACTTAGGTAAATGCATTATGCTGTGCCTAAAAATAAGACGTTTTACAATCATAATTGTGATATTAAACATATTTATGAGGACTGTTATTCTTATTTTAAGAACGAGCGCTGGATAACCTACCTAAACTATCTACTTTTCGTGACCTTAGTCGATTTAGTTAGATTTCAAATGAATTATAATTACCGAAGTTGCAAGATAATTTTCATCGTTCTTATTTGTAAAATAGTAAAGACTTATCTTAACCGCCTTTTATTAAAAATTAATTGTTGCTAATATAAACTTTAAAATTTAACCTTATTGAGTTGAATGGTAAGTAACGATTGCTTAATTATAACAGCGTAAATAATTTTGATATGGTAAGAAATTACGATTTTATTAAAATTGTATTACATTCAATTATCATCTTGATGTCACCAATCCGACCGGATCCGGTCGTTTCAATGGAAATCCGGTTGAATCTGGCCGGATTGAAATTGACGCCGGATTGCAATCCCTAGTCCTAGTCTAATAAGATGATATTATATAGGACATAATTCCAGATTCCCCACTGTTCGAGTTTAGAATTTAGAAAATTGATAAAAGTACGCGCGTAACCTAATGTTCGAATTCGGATTCAAAACTGGGACGTCACGATCGCCAGTAACAGCTTCGCACCCAGGTTTAAAAAACCTAAAGAAGTAGCTGAGGTTTGAACTCTGATTATCGAACAAGCGAGAAAACTACAGGTACAGAAAGGCTAATGAGTGGCGACCACGTATCATAAGAAGTGGGCAGGGCCCCTACAAGTTATACCGATGACCTAGTAAAGGTCGCCCGTAAAAGCAGGATGGACTTGCAGGATTTGTACTGTTTAAGTACAAAGCCGGCCATCGAGGCAAATTTTTGTGTGAGTCCTTTGTCCTGCAGTTGTGGTCTTTCAGCTAATAATAATAATAATAAGTCATTTAATCCAGACAACTGAAATTTTACATAAATATTTTGTTAAACTTACGGGCTCATAGAATATATACCTTACAGACTAATATACATATAATATATAAAAACTTATTAACTAAGTAACATGAATTGCCGGCGACATGTTGCGCTGTACGGGGGTATCTCTCAGTCTCCCACGAAATCTTCTAAAAACGACACCCCTCGGCCAAAAGTCCTCGCTCATGAAAGTCTCCAATTTGGCAGTGGGAACTCGCACAACAAAGGAATTAAAAGCCGCATTGTGTTGCGAATTCAACCTCTCGACCCTCAGAGAATACAAGGACTTCTTGCGGGCATACTCCACAATGTCATCGGCTTTGGTGGTGTAGTGTAGCCGTGACACGTACAGCAGCGTCGTCGGTACTGCTGAACGCAGGAGTGTGCCATCGTCGACCGGTGCAGACCCACACCGGTTTCTTCGAGGGGGCTTCTTCTTCTTCTTTTCCACCTTGATGAAGCCTTCCTCATCAACTTGACCCTTTGTGGTAGTCCGAGGCACCTTACGTACCTTCCCAGTTGTCCTCTCCGGTGCGCGGGCGGCAGCGGCGGCGTAATCACGACGAGGAGAAGCCGTGTTTACGTTTGACGTCACCGGCGGGGCCGTGGAGCAGGTGGCGGGACGCGGTGTACTGCGAACGGCGGGGTGCGGTATGCTGCGGGCGGCGGGGCGCGGTGTATCGCGCGGGCCCGTAGCAACAGCTGGCGAGGCATCGGCCGACTCGAAACTGCCGACGGATGCATTTTGCGCCCCGCGACGAACGTTCACATTACAGGCCTCGTGCGACCTACTTTCCGGGCTGGCGCCACGCAATGACGCCACCTCTTCTCGTAGTTCGCGGATGGTAGTTTCCGAAGCCTCTAACCTGAATTGCATCTCGGCCAGGCTGGACTTTAGGGTGGTTATATCCTTCAGCAGCCTGGTGACATCGACGTGGTCGAATGTGACGGGGGGTAGCCTATGCAGCTGCTTCGCCACAAAAGCGGGCACGTCGTCGGGATCGGTCACCTTCAGCAATCTGATTATGTCTCGGAGACTTCTCTCGCCCTTTTCGTCCCTCCTGCGAGACGGCATCAGATCGCTCTTACCAAGCGATTCGTACAACAGCACCTTCGCATTGCAGATCTCTTCCTGTTTGAAGTTAGTCTTGCATATCTGCTCGATGCTAACTTCATCCATGGTGTCGATGGCGTGTGCTATGAGTTTTTCGGAACTCATAGCGGAAATGACGTGCAGCGGCTATCGCCGCGCAAATCGGGAATTGCAATAATTCGTATATGCAGTGTGGCACGTCCGAATCAGAGCGCGCACTGCACTGCACTCCATATCTAATGATATTGATAAGCGTCCTATTAACTGAACACAAATACTCGTGGGCAACAACATGTTAGCCTAATGTAACGTGGTATTTTAAATAATACTCTATACAGTATGGCAACAAAATTTAATTTTCAATAGCATATTGTTAATGTATGACACATTATCATTTGTGTCCAACTAGAGTCTAGACAATTAAGCTTCCTGTATTTTTTTGTCGTTGTTTGGTGATCTACGCTATTGGCTGCGAGGCGTTTACAGCTTCTCCGGAGGGCGAGCGTGCAACTACTACGTTCGATCCAGAAAGGCAAGGGGGCAACTAGCTCAAGGGCGCCTCAAGGAGAAACGGCCTCAGCTTGGGCAGTCGCCATGGGGAGGGCATATACTAGGTGGCTCGCCGTGGTGCTCTGCTGGCAAGGGCTTCTTCTTCGTAATCTGATCCTGTATGCGGTATATGTATTCAAAAGAAGGAAAGTAAGTCAATCGGAAAGGTCTGTAAGAATATGCCGCGGACGGCGGTAGCGGCTGATAGGAGGGGTGTCAGGTGCACAGTCGGCGGCAGCTACGATTAGAGGTCTGATGATCAGATGGGTTCGCGAAGTTACGGGTTGTCACTTTTTTCCTGCATTTGTTGCTGTCTCTTTCTTTTTATTTTTCCAGACTAATTGTGTACTTTGAAATCCTTCCCTGTGTCACCACGTGAACAGTTACGCGCCCGCCACGTCCTAAGCTCGGCGTTTAAGTGAAAATGTGGACATGAATTTCGATTGTGTTTAAATGATATAACGTAATACACCATCCACGCCTGTGTTGTTGTAATAATTTGGATGTACATAGTGCAGTCACATTTCGCCGACTATGTCAGGTCCCGGAGGCGATCGTGATCGTGAGTCACGCTATATGTTGTAAGTAAACCAACGAGAATTTAGCGAACTTAAAATGGATTCATAACAAGCTTCTGCTAGCGACTTCATCCGCGTTGACTTTAGACAGGAACCTAACATTTTTCTAGAAGATAAAGTATCCTATTTGTTAATCCAAGTAATAAACTATATGTGTTCCACCTTCGACTGAACCACACTGGCTATTGCCGGTAACAACTATTGTTTAGGTAGTTTTCTTAGGAGGCACAACTAGCGGGTAATGTAGACCGCTTACTTTTTTCCCGATCGTAGCACCTACTTTTGCCTGCCTCGGTCTTGGGTATTTCGCCACGCAATTCTTCACAAATAAGAACACCAATATTTTCAGCACGCTAGGTCCCAGTTGGGCCTCCACTAGTCGGACTTCTGAGCTGGCTACGCGATGACTGAGACGCAACTGAGAGCGAGGCCGTTTCGGCGCTCGCTTATGTCCTATTCTTTGGGGTCACAACTAGTGAGGGCTGTACTGAGCCCAACGTTTTACTTTATTTCTTACAACTTAATCTATGGTACATTTTACACATTAGATAATTATGATTAGTCGCGAACACGAACAATTATGATTAGTCGCGAACACTATATGTGTGGCAAATTTCATACAAATCCGTTCAGTTATTTTTGCGTGATTGAGTAACAAACTTCCAAACATACAAACTTTTACATTTATAATATTAGTAGAATTACCTATATAATACTTAGAATCATTAAAGTACCTAATTAAAAAATTATAAAATGAAAATCTTTTATAAAAAAAGGTCGGTGCTGGTTGGTGCAGTCGGTTACTTGGCACCGACTTCAAATATTATTTTTTTTACTTTTTGAAGTCGGTTTTTTTATAAAAGATTTTTATTTTACAATTTTAAGTGGCCAGTGAATTATTCTATAGTAGGGTACCTATAGGATTGACGTAATACCCATAATATCTCAATTTACACATGCCTATTGTTTGTCGTTAAGGAGTTCCCTGGTGTATCTTCTAAGTCCAAGGTCCAATGTCAATAAAATTAATATGGGACCACTTTGAAGATATACTGTACCCAATGCAAAAAAAAATTATCAAAATCGGTCCACAATTGACGGAAATATCGCTGAACATACATAAAAAAAAGCATACATACAACCGAACATAGAACCTCCTCCTTTTTGAAGTCGGTTAAAAATATAGACCGTCACGCCTATATTCCCCAAGAAGAGATGGCAGAGGTGTACTGTGTACACCCACTTTTCGCCAACATGTTAGGTCCCATGTAATAAGGGGCAAGCCTATTGCTATATACCGGGCACAATCCAGGCTCCGTACTAATACTGGGAATTTTTCGATGGTAAAACTTCATTTGTCCGGATTTGAAGCCAGGACCTCGTGATCGCAAAGCGCATTATTAGCCACTAGTCTAACAAGGCATTCGTAAAGTACTTCTTTACAGGGTTATTTGTAAAACACTAATAACTTCGCAGGCCTATATTACTATCATCTTAAACAATAACTTTTGTTCGAAGATTAATCAATATTTAGCCAAAAAAAAACACCTGTTCTATACGTTTTGTCAAGTTCCAATATTTTTTTCTAGGAAACAGCAGATTTTTTTTCGCCGTTTATTGTTATTTCAATCAATCAGCCTATTGCAGTCCATTGTTGGCCTCTCCTAACACGCGCCATTGCACACGGTCCTCCGCCTTCCGCATCCAGTCTGTCCCAGCGACCTTTTAGAGGTCATCGGACCATCTAGCTGGGGGCCGTCCTACCTTACGCCAAGTCGCGGTCTCCACTCTAGGACACGTTTGCACCATCGGTCGGTCGGCAGCTTACTAAGTTTGTGAGCTATGTCGGTAACTTTGGTTCTTTGTCGGATTATTGTTATTTATGATGTTAGTAATTTAGTCCTGCGAGATTTTTAGTGTTGTTGTCAGTAACCCTGTATAACGTCGACTTAGAGTGAAAATCTTGGATGTGTCTAAGTTAACTTTACGCGTCCACCTTCTACGCGAAACCTTCGCCAGGTTATCGGTTTATCATATTGTCATTATTTAAAAGGATCCCAGCATAAAATTTAAGGGTAACATATTATATAAAATGAAATGAATTTGTCTATATATATCATCACGCCAGATCCCTCACGGGGTAGGTACAGAGTACAAAGTTCCAACAGATGTTTTTTCTTACAGACCTTTTGTGGCTTCCTAAATATAATGATTATTTAAAAATTGCATGGTAATGGTATGGTCAAAGTCAAAGTCAAAAATCATTTATTTGTTTAGGGCAATACATAAGCACTTACAAACGTCAAAATTATTACATTTTTTAAATATACCACCGGATCGGAACGCGGCCTTCACTGAGAAGATCCGGCGAGAAACTCAGCGGGCTAGTCTTTTAACTTAATTTGTTTGGCCTTTCTGATAACCAATTTTTTTTTCGAAATTGTATTATACAGCATTGTTTAGTTTTGCTGATTGAGGAGCTTCTCAAACCCAATCCGTTTTATCGTCACGATAGTCCGAAATTTTGTAAAACCCTTTCTTACACAGTCTAGTTTTGATTACATTTTTAAATTTATTGATAGGCGTGTTTCGGATATCTATGGGTAATTTGTTGTATAAGCGTATACATTGCCCCATGAAAGAATTATATGAATTATACGAAAGCAATATTTTTCTAGCCCAGCTGGCAGTGTTTAATTTGAAGATAGAAGGTATTCCACAAAGCAAATTGACACAATAGCGCGCACTGCTGCGTCGGTATTCGAATGCCAAGCCCCAATACGAGCTTATCAGTGCTACTTCATGCGGGATCGTTGGTTTCGTATTCATTACGAGACAAATATGCTGCGACACGAGTCGCTTGTGACATCAGGGGAAGTCGAGCGAGTGGCCGACGTCGATAGACAAGTTGTTTTTATTTTGTTTTCTAGTGGTTAAACCGGTGGACTGCAAAATCTGAGGTCTCCGGTTCAAATCCAGGCACGCACCTTTGTCTTTTCGTTAGAATGTGCGTATTAAAAATTAATTATCACTTACTATAACGGTGAAGGAAACATCGTGAGGGAACCTGCATGCCTAAGAGTTTTTTGAAGGTGTGTAAAGTTCGCCAACTCGCACTGGGCCAGCGTGGTGGACTATGGCCAAACCCTCCCAGTTTGAGAGGAGGCCCGTGCCCAACAGTGGGTCAATTTCTTTAGAGGGCTGAAATTACGTGTACATTTACAAATATGAAATTCGCAAACATCCAGACCAAAACAAATATTTGTGGGTCACACAAAGAACGACTCGGTCCCGTGGTTAAAAGTTTGAATCGCTTTTGTCCACTGAATTAAGTAGTCGTGGGTTTAATTCCCGCAAGAGAAATCTTTGTGTGACCCTCAAATATTTGTGTCGGTCTGGGTAGTTGTGCATGTGGATTTTGTATAGTGATTTTAATAAAATAGATCTTAGGTAGGCACACACTAAACATTTATTGTTCTTACTACAATTATATCCATTTCCTGTCCTTACAATGAGATCAGTTGCTGAATGGCACCCAGGATATCCTCCAGCAAGGGCTATAGATAAAATTAGTATTGTGACCATAATTAATTATAGATTAGTGAGTCTATATTACAGATTTCATGTTTTTTGTGTGTGTGTGAATGGCCACATTTTTCAAAAAAAAAAAAGAAAAAAAAAATGATCTACGCTGTTGGCCGCGGGGCCTTTACAGCTTCACCGGATAAGAGGTCGAGCTTGCAACTACTACGCTCGAGCCAGAAAGGCAAGGGGGGCAACAAGCTCAAGGGCGCCTCAAGGAGGAACGGCCTTGGCTTTGGCAGTCGCTATGGGGGAGGCGTAGACACCTAGTGTCCCGCCGTGGTGCTTGGCACCGGCCGGCGGGCAAGGGATTCTTCGACCTCACCGGCGAGGTTGGTATCTGATCCTGTGTGCGGTATCTGTATCCGAAAGAAGGGATGTAAGGGCATCGGGAGGGTTGGTGAGAACATGCCGCGGACGGCGGTAGCGGCTGATATTAGGAGAGTTAGGTACCGAGTCGACGGTGGCTACGATTAGCCGATTTTTATGATTGGACGCATTCGCGAAATATCTGGTTGTAGATTTCATGTTTGTTAACTCACCCACGACTCAGTAAAATTTCCTAGGAAATTGCCTACGTTTCTTTTTAAATTAATTTATTTAAAAAACCGTAGACCCGTAGTTATATATAATTAGATACCTAATGTGTTTGGAATGTATTGTAACAAAGACAAGATATTTCTGTTTTTATCTCCGTTAAACTGATACGTTGATCCTATTATCTAAAAGTTAAGGGTCTCACCGAAAATTGGCCCTGGTGACATACAACGCACGCACGTTAAGGACAGATGAGAAGCTTGTTGAGCTGGAAGAAGAGATAAACAAGTTGCGTTGGAATATTGTTGGTTTATCGGAGGTCCGAAGAAAGGGCGAGGACACGATAACCTTAAAATCCGGCAACTTGTTTTACTACCGGGAGGGCGAACAGCAGTCCCAAGGTGGTGTCGGATTTATCGTCCACAAGTCACTCATAGACAACGTTGTGTCCATCACTAGTGTGTCGAGCAGGGTAGCGTACCTGATACTCAGAATATCCAAAAGATATTCGCTGAAGGTCATACAGGTCTACGCACCGACCTCGGCATACTCAGATGATGACGTCGAAGTAATGTATGAGGACATTAGTAGAGCCATACATACTTCCAAAGCACACTTTACAGTGGTTATGGGTGACTTCAATGCGCGGCTGGGCAAACGGGGCGATGATGAATTGAGAGTGGGGCAATTTGGATATGGGCAACGCAACCCCAGGGGTCAGAGGCTGGCCGAATATCTGGAGAAGGAGGGACTCTTTATGATGAACTCTTTCTTCCGGAAGCCGCCTCATAGGAAATGGACCTGGATGAACCCTGATGGTTCCACAAAAAATGAGATAGACTTCATCATGAGCACCAAGCGACAAATATTTAATGATGTCTCCGTGATTCACAGGGTAAAAACCGGCAGTGATCACCGAATGGTCAGAGGCACATTAAATATTAATGTCAAAATGGAAAGATCGCGTCTGATGAAGTCTACGCTCCGACCTTCTAATGCACATATCCAAAACCCCGAGAACTTTCAACTCGAATTGTCAAACCGCTTCGAATTGCTAGACAGCAGCGCATCAGTGGACGAAATCAACAATAGGTTGGTAGAGACTGTCCATACGGTCGGGTCCAAGCATTTTAAGCCCCACCGTAAAAATAGGCCTCAAAAGCTATCTGACTACACCCGAAACCTTATGGCTGAGCGACGTACCATGACACTCCAAACCTCCGATGATGCTAAGTCCTATAGGCAGCTCAATGGACAGATATTGAAGTCCTTGCGACACGATTTACGGTCCTTCGGAGGAAGCGTGGAACAGGGGTGTGGTGGTACTCTTTTTCAAGAAAGGTGATAACACTTTACTGAAGAATTATAGGCCCATCACACTGCTGAGCCATGTTTATAAGTTGTTTTCGAGAGTCATTACGAATCGTCTCGAACGCAGGTTTGATGACTTCCAGCCTCCCGAACAAGCCGGTTTCCGGAAAGGCTTTAGTACCATAGACCACATACATACGCTGCGGCAGATTATACAGAAGACCGAGGAGTATAATCGGCCACTATGCTTGGCGTTTGTGGACTATGAGAAAGCCTTCGATTCGATCGAGACTTGGGCGGTTCTTAGATCTCTCCAGCGATGCCGCATTGACTATCGGTACATTGAGGTGTTGAGGTGCTTGTATAATAACGCCACCATGTCAGTCCGAGTACAGGGGCAGTGCACGAAAGCGATCCCCATAAAACGAGGAGTAAGGCAGGGAGACGTCATTTCTCCGAAACTGTTTACGGCCACCTTAGAGGACGCCTTCAAGCTCTTGGAATGGCAAGGACTTGGCATCAACATCAATGGCGAATACATCACTCACCTTCGATTTGCCGACGACATTGTGGTCGTGGCGGAGTCGCTGGAAGATCTAGGACGAATGCTCGGTGACCTCAACAGAGTATCTCAACAAGTGGGTCTTAAAATGAACATGGACAAAACGAAAATAATGTCTAAAGTCCATGTCGTACCCACCGCACTCACCGTTGGGAACTCTACTCTTGAAGTTGTCGACGAATACATTTACCTGGGACAGGTAGTCCAGTTAGGTAGGTCCAACTTTGAGAGAGAGGTCAATCGACGAATCCAACTCGGCTGGGCAGCGTTCGGGAAACTGCGCAACATCTTATCATCCAAAATACCTCAGTGCCTTAAGACTAAAGTTTTTAGTCAATGTGTGTTACCAGTGATGATATATGGATCAGAGACGTGGTCTCTTACAATAGGTCTCATAAAAAAGCTCAGAGTTGCTCAGCGAGCTATGGAGAGAGCTATGCTCGGCGTTTCTCTACGCGATCGAATCAGGAATGAGGAGATTCGTAGAAGAACCAAGGTCACCGACATAGCCGTTAAGATTAGCAAGCTGAAGTGGCAATGGGCGGGCCACATAGCGCGTAGATCGGACGGGCGTTGGGGCAGAAAGATTCTAGAGTGGAGACCACGTATTGGCAAGCGCAGCGTGGGACGACCGCCTGCCAGATGGACCGACGATCTTGTGAAAATCGCAGGAAGTCGTTGGATGCAGGTGGCATCGGACCGGTTACGCTGGAAAGCGATTGGGGAGGCCTATGTTCAGCAGTGGACAAGTATAGGCTGAGATGATGATGATGATGATGAAGGGTCTCTATACCGGAAGTGTTGTGAGGCGTGTATTATTTCAACATTTTTGGGACCTTCACAACTTTAAGTCGCTGTATTTAGTGTGAAGCCTTGATCCGTAAACGGTTTAGAAAGGGTCTTTTACTCAAAGACTGTCGCGTTACGAGGTTCTTACTTCGAATCCTAAGTCGGACAAAGTGTTATTGGGGATTATTTGTTTATTTTTTTTTATTTTAATGTAATACAAACGGTCACAATACAAATGAAATAACTTAAATAAATGAAATTAAACAAACCTACAGTATCATGCATTAATGAAAAGAAACATGTGCCAAAATATTAATTAATTGTAAAACAAGTTTACTTGCTAAAACACACTGTTTATTTTGCTTGCATCACAACCTTGATATTGCTTTACGTTTAAATGAATTAAGATTCTCTGAGAAAATATCAATGTCCGATAGTCTGGTATTGTATAAATCAGGACTACGCATGAAAAATCTATATTTAGCATAGTTGGTACGGCCGAAACTAATGTGAAAGTTAAATTGTTTGTTACGTGAGGAAATACGAAGGATTTTAAGACATATTTTAGTTAAGAGGTTAGGACAGTTTAGATGGTTATTTATTATTTTATAAAGGTAAACACTATCGTTTAGTGCACGCCTTGTGCCCAAAGGCGGAATTTTGTGATATTCACGACTAGATTCGTAATCAACAAAAATATTCCATGTTCTATAATCAAGGGCTTTTAGAAATTTATTTTGAAGTTTCTCTAGTCTATCTCTATGCACAATATAATAAGGGTTCCAGATTATATTACAAGATTCTAGCAGGTTGCGAACAAATGCATAGTATTAATAAATAAATAAATAAATAAATAGTAAATACATATAGATACGTAGAATAAATCCTAACTTTTTAAACGACTTTCCTATAATGTTTTTAATGTGGTCGTTAAAACGCATTTTGGATCAAACATAACACCAAGATTTCTTATTGTGTTCACCCGTTTTATTTCTTCAGTTTTTAATTGATATTTTAAACTAAGAGTATTACTATTTCTACTAAAAAAACTAATTGTGTTACATTTATCCACATTGAGGTATAGGGATTTTGATTCGCGATAAGATACTAAATTATCAAGATCTGTTTGTAAAAGCTTTTGATGTTGTTCTGATTTAATAAAAGTGAATATTTTCATGTCATTTGCATAAAGAAGATACTGTGTGTGCTCAAAATTAACCCCAATGTCATATATATAAAGTATAAAGAGCAAGGGCCCTAGATGAGAGCCCTGAGGTACTCCTGACCTGATTTCTAGGAAACTTGATGTAAAACCCTTTAGCGTAACCGCTTGAGATCTGTTTCTTGTACGATTCAATCCATCTCAGAAGCTCACCGTGTATACCCAGTCTAAATAATTTCTTAATTATTATTGTATGACATTATCTGATAAAAATCGTCAGTCACTCAAAAGTCACCGTAACCGACGAGCATGTATGAGACGAATTATGAAAGTGGAGGAAGCTAGAAAGATCTGTAAGAAAAGAACCTGTTGGAACTCTGTACTCACTACCCCGCAAGGGAACTGGGGTTATGTTAAAGAGAGATTCTAACAAAAATTTCCCGGTAGCAGTTCCGTAGCCGTTTTAATAATAAGAAGCTCGCCCTTTTTAATATTGAGATCTATCATAGTTCGTATCATTCACTCAACCAAACAATTGACAATATAATTTAAACTTCAAGAATATAATTGACCACTATTTTTAGCTTTCGTCGATTACTCAAAGGCGTTTGATGGCATTTACCACACTGCTTTGTTTAACGCTCTTAAATCCCTATAAATAAACGACACCTACATCCAATTACTAAAAACTATATATAATAGTAGCACGGCCGCCATTAAAACACAAAATCTAGGACCATCGTTTCCAATAGAAAGAGGTGTAAAACAGGGAGACCCGCTATCTCCAAAACTCTTCATATGCGCCCTTGAAGAGGTTTTTAAAAAACTGGCGGCAGGCTAGGAGGAGCGGGGGATTATCATCGGAGGCTAACAAATCTCCGATTCGCTGACAACATTATTCTGTTCTCTTCGTCAGCTATCGGCCTATAACAGATGCTAGAAAAGCTGAACGTTGCGAGCTGCGAGATCGAACTTCATATGAACATGACAAAGACCAAGATCATAACAAATACAGTCAAACGCAAAATTCAAGTCGAGAGTGTCGAGACTGCATATGTCCAGGAATATATCAACTTGGGCCAAATAGTCTCCACGCGAGACAAGACAAGGAAATCACACGTCGCATAGAAAACGCCTGGTGAAGTTATTGGTCGATGAAAGAACTAATGAAGGGCGACCTTCCATTGAAATTGAAGCGGAAACTCATGGACATGTGCATTCTCCCTATACTCTCTTACGGCGCACAGACCTGGTCTTTGACAAACTCCCAGAAGTCCACACTCGCGGTTTGCCAGTGTAACATGGAGTGCAGTATTCTAGGTATTAAACTTACGAACCATGTCAAAAATAGTGTACTGCGCTCCATGACACAAATAGCCGACGTGGACCAAAAAGCTGCCAAGATGAAATGGGATTGGGCTGGTCATGTCTGTCGCATGCCTGACACCTCTTGGCCGAAAATAATCACCAACTGGGTTCCTTCCAATTTTAAACGGTGTCGCGGCAGGCCCAGGTGAAGATGGCGGGACGAACTCCTTTAAAAACGATTGGCGCTCAATAGCCCTAAAAAGAGTAGAGTGGAAGAGATGGAGGGAGGCCATTGCCCAGCAGTGAGACACTATAGACTGCTAATAATAATAATAATTATAGGTGGCGGGACCCTGTTCATAGCGGTCACTAAGGTTAAGCAGCGTTTGGCTTGGTTGGTTTGAGATAGGTGACCGTTTGTGCATTTTGGTCATGCTCACTATAATGTCTTTGCTTGTAGTAGCTGTCTGGCGCGGGTCCCTTCCCTCCAATATGGTCGAGGGCAGTGATGGCTAGTCCACCACTCGTGAACGGGTGCTGCTTGTGGACTAGTCCATCTGGAATCCTTTAGACGCTCTATATAAATAACATCATTAGACTCATATCTCGGTCGTACGGCATCACACTGGAGCTAGATCGTAAACTATTTAATTATAACGTAAACATTGTATCCACACAATATAATTGAAAACAAAGAAAAGTAAATGAAAAAGACAAGCCCGCCGAGTTTCTTCGCGGGATCTTCTCAGTGGAGGCCGCTTTCCGATCCTGTGGTAGATTAGTAGATATTGTAATCGCCCCCGCATGGCTTATACAAAATAAACTGTTTGAGTTTGAGTTTGTACCATTCCCATCTTTGAGCGTTTCCGTGCTTCGGAAGGCAAGTTAAGATGTTGACCCCAGCTGCCCCTTATGTGATAGTCGTTAAGCTAACTTGTATACTTTATAGGTGGCTTGATGAGTGCTAACAACAGGTGCACACAAACCTGCCTCCACCAATCCGCACTGGGTCCGCGTGGTGAATGACCTGATCTTGACGTGATATGCAGGAACTGTGGCACAGAAACTGAAACCATGAAGCACATTCTTTGTAAATGCGATGCTGGCCTATCCATCACCAGGACAGTATCGGCTCTACTCCCCTAGCGGAATACATAGCCTATTACGTACAGGGAGTATTTGGGATACTAGGTACCTAAGAGCACTAGGGCTAAGGGCAGGAACCCATTGCGTCGAAGTGCGTTTGATGAAAACTAATCCTACAAAAAAAATACAAAATAAGATAAGATGACCTGATCTCTCACACATCTATTTTGAGAGAAGGTTATCCCAGTAGAGGGTCAGTACAGTTGCAGCGGTTTCTATAACATCACGCCAGATCCCTTGCGGGGTAGGCAGAGAGTACAGAGTTCCAACAGGTTCTATTCTTACATACCTCTCTGGCTTCCTCCACTCTCATATTCATCTCATACACGCTCGCCGGTTACGGAGACTCTTGACTTGTTCTTTAGATAAGACATGGTCTATTTGGCAATGGTAAGATAGTCTAGGTCTTCCCCGATACCTACATCCTTCCACTTTCACGTTGTATTTATTATTTTTTGTATAAATGTGTTTATAAACTGGCATGACATGTAAAGTGTGACGTGACAATATCTACTTGTATGCGATGAAACACGCAAACTAATAGAGTTAATGTGCGAACTTTATAGTAAGGTAAGCAAAAAAATTACAATGATGACGTTGCGAAATTTTAAATTAATATTAAATTTGCAGAGGCGACCATCTTATTGGTAATGGTACATGTGGCAATCACGAAGTCAACGGTTCAAATCCTAAAGTAAGGTTTTTATATCGAAAAATCTTCAATAGCAATTTGTAGTCCGGTATAATGGCAATAGGCTCACCCCCTATTTAATGGGCGTTACATCGTCGGCGATATGTGGGTGTATACAGTGAGGGGTACTTTGCCTCCACCGCTTGAGGAATATAGGCGTGACGGTGTTTGTTTTCAGTGGGGATGCCACTTTGGGAATGAAGATGTGTTGGTGTTTTTTCATTGTTGGTTGAGGGTGATTGTGTGAATAATAATTTCGAGAGTCCCATAGAACAAACTTTCATATACCAAACAAAATAAATGGCATTTGCAACTTTCGTGCCCGTCTATAAGGTTATTTATGCCAAATATAAGTACTGGATTATAGGATTTTTTCGTTGGACACGTCTATTTAATTTTTTCAAAGAATGACGAAAAATCGATATTTGTTATATTATGAAGTTTTTATGCTTCAATAATATCTCCAGATACTGGTAACTGAATACAGATATACGAGGCATGCCTTTTAAGTTTTGCCGTTTGAAGAAAAAAACACATCTAGAACCTTATAGTACTTTTTATTGTTTTTCAAAGTATTCACCACGTAGCTTAATACACTTTTCCATTCGCTCAAACCAGTTATTATAACATTTATTCCACTCTAAAGTGGGGGTGTTCAAAATGGCTGGCTTGAAAGCGTCGACTGCTTCTTCACCGGACTGGAACCTTTGACCACGAAGACTTTTCTTAATTTTAGGAAATGTAAAGAAATCGTTAGGGCTTAGGTCAGGACTGTATGGAGGATGGTCAAGAATTTCTACTTTTTCCTGCTTCAAATATTAAATCGTTTGACTAGCGCTGTGTGAGCTTGCGTTGTCGTGGTGCAGGATGATGCGTCGCTTTGAGTTAGATTTTCGAAATTCGGAGATGACTTCTGGTAAACAAACTGTGGTATACCACTCTGCGTTAACCGTTCTACGATCTCCAAGTGCAATAGTCGCAACATGGCCGGTTTTTCCAACGAACGTGGCCACCATCTTCTTTGAAGTGCTTCGAGAACGAACAACTTTAGTCGGCTTTGGCTCGTCTTGAAAGACCCAGATTGTAGATTGTTGTTTGGAATCAGGATTGTAGGCATAGATGCAAGATTTGTCTCCACTGATGATGTCGTAGACGTTGAACCTTTGCAGAGTTTTCTTACACCATCTGACGCGGGCCGCCTTGTGATCGTCGGAAAGCAGATGCGGTATCCAACGGCAAACTAGGTTTCTCACACCAAGCGCTTCATGCAAGATCTTCTGAATGGTTGTCCCTGAGATGCCTAATAGAGCCTCTATCTCTCGATACGTCACATGAGGGTCTTCGAGAATTAGTTGTCTCACAGCAATGATGTTATCTTCAGTGAAGGCGGATTTTGGGCGTCCTTCGCGAGATTTGTCACTAACACTAGTATGTCCACGCTGGAATTCTAAATACCAACGTTCGACAGTCCGCATACATGGGGCTTCATCACTGACCACAGATGTTAGCTCTTCAAAACACTGAAGCCGTGTCAGGCCTCTTCTAAAGTTATATTATTATAAAAAATTATTGCACGGACATTTTCCTTAGAAAGATTCATTTTCGTACGTAACCTGACAGATTCCAATCGACGCTGTGACTAAACAATAGCATTAATCCTAATACTTTCAACTGTTTTGAGATTCAAAATTTAAACACATTCGAATATAGAACAGTTCCAAATTCAAAATTGCCGGGAAATATGGAAACGACAGAACTTAAAAGATATGCCTTGTATCATGTTATTATTTATATAGATTTGAATTCTGTATCGCATCAGGTCTATTATCGCGTTCGTTGCCTTCACGGCCCTAATTCGCTGTAACCAATTAAGAACGTAACGTTATGATAACTTCATGTAATGATCGTGTAATGGTACTACAGTGGCATACGGAATACCGACATACAATAATTTTGTAACGGGACGCGTTTTGTCATAGCGAATAACGTCTCTGCTGTTACAGGAGCTAGATCATTAGTTAGAAGTCTAGACAGTTACATTTGGTAATTGGATAAATTATACTCGTTATTTTGCCTTTGAAGTTTTATTTTAACTAGTGGTCGCCCATAGGTCGATATTTGACCTACTCTTTCATCGTTTGCTGGTTATGTTTGACATTCAGTAAGACTATAGACAAATAATATTAAAGACAAACATCAATTTAACGTGTATTGTGTCAAATACATGGTAATGTGTGTAATGCTTTTTTCATTGATTTAATATACGTTTTATGCATAATTAAAAAAAAATATTAGTATTCTGCACCCCTTCTCTATATAAACTATAAGTGAGGGAAATTTCATACTCCTCCGTCCGCGCAATTTTCGTAAAAATGTGTACAAAGTTTTTGCTTCACGTATTAATATATAGATAACTTTGATTATACAACGTTGGAAAAAAATATAAGAGTCTATCTATCTATATCATCACGCCAGATCCCTTGTGACCCACAAATATTTGTTTTGGTCTGCGTTAGTGTATGCGATTTGCATATTTATAAACACATCCCCGCCGCATACTGATCATCCTTGTTATGCGGGTATGCACACAATAAAAGGGGATTAATCGTCACATGGAATGCAGTGAGGTTAGCTGCTTCACGATACGTCCGACCTCTTGCCCCGTTGCTAATAGACTAACAACGCAGCGCCGTCCACCATCTTACATCGACTATCTATCATCGGTGATGCATCATTTGACACATGTCATCGCTTCACAACTAAACACACTCGAGCAATCATAGAGTATATCTACGACAAGATTAAAAGGTTACTAAAATGAAAATAATTGCTTACGTTGTAAGGCGCGGCGTTTGATGTGCGGAGATCAAACCCGCGACTGTTCGAGCCAGTGGGCGGGGCCTTTCAACGAGGAGGCTCTTAACCACGAGCCTTAGTCGTTCCTCGTTAATAAGCCATTTTAAAAAGGCACTCCTCAATTACCTATTCTATCTTGCATCGCGTTGTGGGTAATCGTTTTTACCCAGCTGTGAGACGCATAGAATGATTTATTAAAAAGCGATCCCGACACGATAAACGCAACATGGGCTCTTGAAATATTAATTCAAACCCTGTGTATCTAGGTAACTACACCACAGAATATATTAATATAGGATATTAGGTAGTCAGGACAGTGCGCTAGGGAAATAAACAAAGGTAATAATAAAAATAATAGCTCTTTATTTCTTTCACAAAGGTAAACTTAAGTGGCTAGTACAGGTACACAAATAAGAATTCCTTTGTGAGAGACTGGTGTCTGCACTAGGTAAGCCTGTGTCGCAGATCACCAGGCCCTCGCCTCTTAGACAGGTAGGTACTATACGAGGCATGCCTTTTAAGTTTTGTCGTTTGAAAAAAAAAACACAACTAGAACCTTATAGTACTTTTTATTGTTTTTCAAAGTATTCACCACGTAGTTTAATACACTTTTCCATTCGCTCAAACCAGTTATTATAACATTTATTCCACTCTAAAGTGGGGGTGTTCAAAATGGCTGACTTGAAAGCGTCGACTGCTTCTTCACCGGACTGGAACCTTTGACCACGAAGACTTTTCTTAATTTTAGGAAATGTAAAGAAATCGTTAGGGCTTAGGTCAGGACTGTGTAGAGGATGGTCAAGAATTTCTACTTTTTCCTGCTTCAAATACTCAATCGTTTGACGAGCGCTGTGTGAGCTTGCGTTGTCGTGGTGCAGGATGATGCGTCGCTTTGAGTTAGATTTTCGAAGTTCGGCGATGACTTGTGGTAAACAAACTGTGGTATACCACTCTGCATTAACCGTTCTACGATCTTCAAGTGCAAAAATCGCAATATGGCCGGTTTTTCCAACGAACGTGGCCACCATCTTCTTTGAAGTGCTTCGAGAACTAACAACTTTAGTCGACTTTGGCTCGTCTTGAAAGACCCAGATTGTAGATTGTTGTTTGGAATCAGGATCGTAGGCATAGATCCAAGATTCGTCACCACTGATGATGTCGTAGACGTGATTTGACTCTCCTCGGTTGAACCTTTGCAGAGTTTTCTTACACCATCTGACGCGGGCCGCCTTGTGATCGTCGGAAAGCAGATGCGGTATCCAACGGCAAACTAGGTTTCTCACACCAAGCGCTTCATGCAAGATCTTCTGAATAGTTGTCCCTGAGATGCCTAATAGAGCCTCTATCTCTCGATACGTCACATGAGGGTCTTCGAGAATTAGTTGTCTCACAGCAATGATGTTATCTTCAGTGAAGGCGGATTTTGGGCGTCCTTCGCGAGATTTGTCACTAACACTAGTATGTCCACGCTGGAATTCTAAATACCAGCGTTCGATAGTCCGCAGACATGGGGCTTCATCACTGAACACAAATATTAGCTCTTCAAAACACTGAAGCCGTGTCAGGCCTCTTCTAAAGTTATATTATTATAAAAAATTATTGCACGGACATTTTCCTTAGAAAGATTCATTTTCGTACGTAACCTGACAGATTCCAATCGACGCTGTGACTAAACAATGGCATTAATCCTAATACTTTCAACTGTTTTGAGATTCAAAATTTAAACACATTCTAATATAAAACAGTTCCAAATTCAAAATTGCCGGGAAATATGGAAACGACAGAACTTAAAAGGCATGCCTAGTATTGGTATATAAATAGATCATACATTCTCTTTATGAAAGAATATTATTTCTATATTAGTAGTAAGATCTTGTGAGTGTTTTACGAGGTGTGTTGGTGTGTGTGTGTGTGTGTATGTGTGTGTGTATGTGTGTGTGTATGTGTGCGTGGGTGCGTTCGTGCGTGCATGCGTTCGTGCGTTTTTTTAGGATAAAGGAATGAGGAAATCTTCTGTTTCCGCGTAGGACAACCCATGTAACCATTCTGTTAATACTACTTTTAATTTAAATTTGGGTAAGGGATATATAGACAGGATAAAATTTATTTTATTATGTAGGTACGGACCAAAAACGCAGAAGAATTTGTGTGCAAAACTAGTTCTGAATAGTGTAGATGGACATACAACATTTTTTCGACGTTTGGTGGATTTGACTAGAGGATCGCGAGAATTTAGTGATGAATGCGTTTTAATAATCGTATGGTAGATGAAGAGTTGGCGAACAGTGAGGACATTTACTTTCTGATATAAATCTTTGGTGGAGTATAGGAAGGGGACAAAAAATGAAACTTTGAGCACTGCTCTCTGTGTCCGTTCAAGATTTATAATATGTGATTTGGAAGCACCACCCCAAGAGGTGATGCAATATGTCAGTACGGATTGAACTAGAGCTAAGTATGCAATTTTGAGGTTTTTTTCGTCAGAAACATGTCACAGCTGTTTAAAAATGTATATTAGCTTTCTTGTTCGCGTGGTCAGTAAGTCAATATGGTCTTGGAAAGTCAGATTTTTGTCAATAATGACTCCGAGATATTTAATTTTGTCGGCACTCTGAATCTGCAAACAGGAGCAGCTATCGTTATTGTCGTGACAGGTATGCGCTATGTGTCTGGTGAGTTCGGAGTTGATACTATTATTTTTGAGTGCAAAAGCCATGTACTTTGATTTATCAACGTTTAGAAATAGAAGGTTGGTGCTAAGCCATGTAGTAACCTTGTTCATTCCTTCTTGGGCATATTGATAGACTTCCTCCCATGTATCACCCTGAAAGAGGATCGCAGTGTCATCTGCAAAGCTGATGATTTTTCCATTACTAAGTTGCAAGTGACAAAGTTCGTTTATAAAGAGCAAAAACAGCGTAGGCCCTAAAATACTGCCCTGTGGGACTCCAATAGAAATGGAAAGATCATCACTTTGAACACCATCGAGCAGAACACACTGAGTACGATCTCTGAAATAGTCTGTAAAGAACTCCAATTGTGTTCCACGTATACTCAGTTGTTGCAGCTTGTCAAGCAGTAACGGGACAGAAACCGTATCGAATGCCTTCGCCAAGTCTAAGAAAACCGTTATAACTTTTTTCTTTTTATCCATATTTAAGACTATGTTGTGTGTTAGTTCGTGCACGGCATCACTTGTTAATTTGTTTAAACGGAAACCAAATTGAGAACTTGCTAACATATGTTTTCCCTCTAGATAATCAACAAGTCTCTTATTAACAATTTTTTCTATAATTTTTGAGAAAGCTGGTAATATAGATATTGGTCGATAATTGCCGACACAGTCTCTGTCACCGCTTTTAAATATTGGGTGAATGAGAGCTCTTTTAAAGGCGGTCGGGAAGACACCAGTATTAAAAGAGGTATTGGAAATGTGTGTCAGTGGTTCCACCAAGATGGCTTTGTACCTTTTGATAAAATAGTTAGGGATGTTGTCTAGGCCAGCAGCGCAGTCACTTTTAAGATTAGCTATTGTAATTTCTACTTCTTTGATATCAGTTTGTATGAGACCGAAGGAATGCATTTTAAGTGGGGAGTCAGAAGAGTACGTGGAGTTCGCACTGTTAGCACTCTGTACGTTTTCTACAAGACTATTACCTATATTTACAAAATATCGGTTAACGGTATTTGCTGACTCTAACGGGTTATTATTAGTGATAAGGCTAGTGGTAGGAATCTTTGGTTTGGTTGTATAGGTTACTGATTTAATTGCCTTCCAAAGTTTCTTGCTATTGTTCTTGGCTTTAGCTATTTCACTCTTTTCGTATTCTCGTTTAGCGTTTTTTACTATGGAGTTACAGAAATTACGATATCGGGTATAAGTAAGTCTAAGAATATCGTTCCCTGGTTCTTTTTTTACCTTTAAATGTAATTTATCCCTGTTTCTCATACATCTTAACATGCCCGTAGTAATCCATGGTATGACAGTATATTTGCGTCTTGAAATAGCCACTGTTTTAGTACATTTGTCAAGTTTAGCATTTAAGGTATTTATAAGTAGAGAAACAGCATTGACATTAGTCATGGATAAAATTTGGGCCAGGTTGACTTTATTTAGGGATATGTCGAGGGCAACGTAGTCTACGCGTTTAATAAACCTGGTGCGTTGGTAGTGGTTAGGATGTGTGTCTAAGCTGAATATGACACTGTAGTGGTCAGTGATTGAGGTTTGAGCAACGTAGCAATTGGCATTAGCTTTGGTTTTGAGTATGACATGGTCAAGACAAGTAAGTGTATGAGTTGGGATGGAATGTGCCGGGAGCATTTCATGCGTAGCTAATAGATTTAAGTAATTTTGAGCTCTATAGTATTTCAAACGTATGCAGATATCCAGATTGATGTCGCCAGCCAAAATGATATTTTTAAAAGGGGCCAAATTAATTAAGGTATTGTTGAGGGATTCCATAAAGTTGGTTATATTTTTTTCACCTGGGGGGCGATACATGGCGACGACTACAGTGTTGTTATTAACTTTAATTATTAGGCAATTCGCATCCGTAAAAGAAGGTTCCCATATTACGTAACTATGAAAAGTTTTGTAGTATACGACTACACCCTCATTCTGTGTTTAGTTGTTTGTGCTAAAGGCGGAGCTGTAGCCATTTAATTCAGGGATTGATAAGTTCTTGCGTAACCAACATTCTGTCAATATAATGACATCCCAATTTACTTTAGAACGATGTAACAAAGTTTGAAAATGGGTAATGTTACATTGTATGCTTCTTATGTTTTGCATCAATAAGTCAAAGGTTTTACCAGTCGTTTTAAACAGAGAAGCGCAATCGTCAATGTTGCAAGTGTTACTATAAGCTAAGGCAATATTATCTAGATCGTAATTAAAATCTTTACTGCTATGATTGAAAGGTAATGCGCTTTACTGAAACTAGCCTGTTAGGTGTGCGCCTCACACACAGCGATTAGCGATTTGAATGAGCAAAAGCTTACCTTTCTTTTTTCTTTCTTGCTGGAGGCTACAAAATAGAGTGTGTGCTTACAGACCTCTCTAGCTATCACCACTCTCTTAGCTTCAAAATGAAAATATCTCAAAAGTATAACATTATCGAAAGACCTTTGGTTGGTTTCTTGATGAATTTTAATATATGAGGTGTTGTTAGATTCATCGTAACTGTGGGAGTGGCATAGGATATTTAATTTTAATATGGCATCTAGAAAGGGAGGAAGGATAAAAAATAATGGAGTTGGCAGCTCTAATTTATGAAATTTGTAATTTCATTGACGAATAAAATTATTTAAAGCGATTCCTCGCTGCATGTCAGACATCTGCCTTATAGCGTTTCGAAGCTGTATAAAACTTTAGTTAATAAATAGTCTCTAGCAATTTAGTAGATTTTGTTCTGTTTCGAGGTTTGTTAGAAATTTGAATTTGTTACTGCGAGCTTATTTAAATTTGTTTTATGATTGTATAAACACTTTTTCGGAATTTTGTCGCCAGGTTTTCCCTGCGTTAGTCTAAAGTCTAGTTTCCTATAATAGAACATATAAAGAGTTATTGAGCTTTTTCGATTAGAGAAATTAGGTAACATTCCGGAGTTCAAAATTGTACTCGGTATAATAACAATAGGCTCATCCCATACATATTGTTACTGAACTTGAAGTACTTTCTTAGGTGACTAGTAGTTTCCCGCGACTTCGTACCCGGTCGACAATAGTACCACCTACTGGGTCTATGTTATATAGCCTATGTTACTTCTGGATAAGATAGCTTTCTAATGGTGAAAGAATTTTTGAAATCGGTGCAGTAGTTTTTGGTATTTGTTACAAATATACAAAACTTTCCTCTTTATAATATTATTATAGTATATAGTATAGAAGTAGATATACGCACTAGACAGTACGTCGAATGCAAGTACACGCAAGTACTAAACACACACTGGTACTACTCTCGTTAGTACTCAAATACTGCTTCCAAGTCGCTGAGTCACTCGTAGTATCCGTATATCGTTACTAAGGTCGCCGGTGTATTCCACTTAGATCGTGTTCTCGATTCACGTATATAAACCGTGCGCATAGTCACACAAAGATAAGTCCCGGCGGGGATCGAACCTGCGTCTACTCGATCCAGTAAACGGAGCGGCCTGCCTTCGAAACCATCGGACCAAACCCGTACCATCCCCGCTTGGAAAATATAGGCGTGACGATATGTTTCAGAACATTTCTGAACAATAAACTTTCGGTTATTAAACTAAGCTAATTTATCAAATTTTCACAATAACTAATGGTTAGAATTCGTAATCTAAATTTTAATCAAAAATTTTTTCAAGTATAAATCAGTGAAAACGTATAATTTAATGAATTGAACCAAAACACGATATTTGATTACATTGCATCGTTTTATTGTTGTAGCTTGTAATTTGAATAGTTTTTGTGCATGGATGAATATTTTTATTGCTTTTAATAATTTATTTTAGCTATAGCGTGCCTAAAACTAGGGAATGGGCAGCAGCGTTCCTTTAACACTTCGACGACCAATAACTGCGCTCGCCAACCCGCCTGCCAAGCGTGGCGAGTATGGCAAACACCCCCAATTATGGAAGAAAGTAGAAAAACCAGGCCCCTAGTCCCCGGCGGTCCTGTTCGTCCTGGCCACGGTAGCAGCCATGGTAACGACAGGACAAGGGGTGCTAAGAATCTCCGGCAGAGATTCGGCTACCACCAAAACCGAAAATTGGCCCTGGTGACATACAACGCACGCACATTGAGGACAGATGAGAAGCTAGTTGAGCTGGAAGAAGAGTTAAACAAGTTGCGGTGGAGTATTGTTGGTTTATCGGAGGTCCGAAGAGAGGGCGAGATAACCTTAAAATCCGGCAACTTGTTTTACTACCGGGAGGGCGAACAGCAGTCCCAAGGTGGTGTCGGATTTATCGTCCACAAGTCGCTCATAAACAACGTTGTGTCCATCACTAGTGTGTCGAGCAGGGTAGCGTACCTGATACTCAGAATATCCAAAAGATATTCGCTGAAGGTCATACAGGTCTACGCACCGACCTCGGCATACTCAGATGATGACGTCGAAGTTATGTATGAGGACATTAGTAGAGCCATACATACTTCCAAAACACACTTTACAGTGGTTATGGGTGACTTCAATGCGCGGCTGGGCAAACGGGGCGATGATGAGTTGAGAGTGGGGCAATTTGGATATGGGCAGCGCAACCCCAGGGGTCAGAGGCTGGCCGAATTTCTGGAGAAAGAGGGACTCTTTATGATGAACTCTTTCTTCCAGAAGCCGCCTCATAGGAAATGGACCTGGATGAGCCCTGATGGTTCCACAAAAAATGAGATAGACTTCATCATGAGCACCAAGCGACAAGTATTTAATGATGTCTCCGTGATTCATAGGGTAAAAACCGGCAGTGATCACCGAATGGTCAGAGGCACATTAAATATTAATGTCAAAATGGAAAGATCGCGTCTGATGAAGTCTACGCTCCGACCTACTCATGCATATATCCAAAACCCCAAGAACTTTCAACTCGAATTGTCAAACCGCTTCGAATTGCTAGACAGCAGCGCATCAGTGGACGAAATCAACAACAGGCTGGTAGAGACTGTTCATACGGTCGGGTCCAAGTATTTTAAGACCCACCATAAAAATAGGCCTCAAAAACTATCTGACTACACCCGAAACCTCATGGCTGAGCGACGTTCCATGACGCTCCAAACCTCCGATGATGCTAAGTCCTATAGGCAGCTTAATGGACAGATATTGAAGTCCTTGCGACACGACTTACGGTCCTTCAATGCAAGGCGTATTGAGGAGACCATAGAGCAGAACAAGGGCTCTAAAGTGTTCGCAAGAGACGCGTCTATTGGGCAGAGCCAGTTGACGAAGCTGAAGACGGAGGACGGAAACGTAACGTCAAATAGGTCAGAGGTGCTCAGGGAGATAGAGAGGTTCTATGGACAGTTATATACCTCAGTAGCTAAACCTGTTGTTGACTTGGTAAAAGACCCAAGAGCCAAGCTAACCCGACACTGCACTGAAGATATCCCGGACATCAGCCTGTGCGAGATTAGGATGGCTCTCAAACAACTAAAAAACAACAAAGCGCCGGGTGAAGACGGAATTACTGCAGAACTTCTGAAGGCGGGCGGATCGCCGGTACTTAAAGTCCTTCAGAGGCTATTTAAGTCCGTCTTGCTTGAAGGGAAAACGCCGGAAGCATGGAACAGGGGTGTGGTGGTGCTGTTTTTCAAGAAAGGTGATAACACCTTATTGAAGAACTATAGGCCCATCACACTGCTGAGCCATGTTTATAAGTTGTTTTCGAGAGTCATTACGAATCGTCTCGAACGAAGGCTTGATGACTTCCAGCCTCCCGAACAAGCCGGTTTCCGGAAAGGTTTTAGTACCATAGACCACATACATACGCTGCGGCAGGTTATACAGAAGACTGAGGAGTATAATCGGCCACTATGCTTGGCGTTTGTGGACTATGAGAAAGCCTTTGATTCGATCGAGACTTGGGCGGTTCTTAGATCTCTCCAGCGATGCCGCATTGACTATAGGTACATCGAAGTGTTGAAGTGCTTGTATAATAACGCCACCATGTCAGTCCGAGTACAGGGGCAGTGCACGAAGGTGATCCCCATAAAAAGAGGAGTAAGACAGGGAGACGTCATTTCTCCGAAACTGTTTACGGCCACCTTAGAGGACGCCTTCAAGCTCTTGGAATGGCAAGGACTTGGCATCAACATCAATGGCGAATACATCACTCACCTTCGATTTGCCGACGACATTATGGTCATGGCGGAGTCGCTGGAAGATCTAGGACGAATGCTCGGTGACCTCAATAGAGTATCCCAACAAGTGGGTCTTAAAATGAATATGGACAAAACAAAAATAATGTCTAACGTCCATGTCGTACCCACCGCACTCACCGTTGGGAACTCTACTCTTGAAGTTGTCGACGAATACATTTACCTGGGACAGGCAGTCCGGTTAGGTAGGTCCAACTTTGAGAGAGAGGTCAATCGACGAATCCAACTCGGCTGGGCAGCGTTCGGGAAACTGCGCAACATCTTCTCATCCAAAATACCTCAGTGCCTAAAGACTAAAGTGTTTAGTCAATGTGTGTTACCAGTGATGACATATGGATCAGAGACGTGGTCTCTTACAATAGGTCTCATAAAAAAGCTCAAGGTTGCTCAGCGAGCTATGGAAAGAGCTATGCTCGGCGTTTCTCTACGTGATCGAATCAGGAATGAGGAGATTCGTAGAAGAACCAAGGTCACCGACATAGCCCTCAGGATTAGCATGCTGAAGTGGCAATGGGCTGGCCACATAGCGCGAAGATCGGACGGGCGTTGGGGCAGAAAGATTCTAGAGTGGAGACCACGTATTGGCAAGCGCAGTGTGGGACGACCGCCTGCCAGATGGACCGACGATCTTGTGAAAATCGCAGGAAGTCGTTGGATGCAGGTGGCATCGGACCGGTTACGCTGGAAAGCGATTGGGGAGGCCTATGTTCAGCAGTGGACAAGTATAGGCTGAAATGATGATGATAGCGTGCCTTAATTGCTTTTCTTTTAACATGAAACGTCTTTAAAATCGCACTGAAATATACTGATATTTCAGTACGATTGCGATGCTGTAAGCTATATATTTATATATAATTCGGGTGGGAGTGTGTTCGTAATTCTTCTCCTAAACAGATTTAATAACTTTGATGTCTTTTTTGTATTTATGGGGAAATACACTTATTAATTCTTTATTTTGCAAATATGGGTATAACAATATGATGTAATGAAGAATATTATATACAGTATATACAATTATATAAAAAAAAACAGCAAATAATTGTTAAGAAAAACGGGTGTGAAAAAGGAAAATACCTATTTACATAGGGCCAAATGGTTCCACGCCACGGTCAGTTGGCAGTGTACCTAGAACGCTGGCAGCATTGCCGCGCTGAATAGCAATGCTTATATGCTGACTAAAATACATACCAGCGTTCGGGTCGCCAGTACACTCCACCAGACGTTTCGAAATTTCTCGAAACATCCGGTGGGCTCCCGGCCCCCACGGACCCAATGTCTCTACCCCAAACGCCTCAAATATGTATCCCGAGACAAGGGAATCATATTTGCGGCGTTTGAGGGATTCTGTGCTCAGTGCAGCGTTGCCTGCCCGCACCGAGGACGCTAGAAGATGAGACGGAGCGAGAGTGCCGACGCATGTAGCGTCCCACACTAACGGCCGTCCCATCTTCCAGGGTACCAGCGTCACACCATCGGGCCTCTTGCCATCATCTCGATGGAGACCAGCCGGTTCAAGGATGGCCGCCATGTTGACGTTGGCAGGGGTACGGCGCATGACGCCGTTGAGACTGGCATGACGCGCAATCCGTCCGGCACTTCTGCGGCATGAGAGTTCGTGGTGACCGAGCTGGCTGACTCTACTACCACATAACACCTAAACGGAGACGCAATGCAACACGAAATGCAGTGGGGTCTAATAGGGTCCCAAGATTGATGATGACGGACGATTTAGCGCAGTGGTTAAGGGCTTAGCCCGCCCCGCCCACTGTGTCTAATAGTCGCGGGTTCGATTCCCGCACGGGACAAATCTTTGTGTGATCCACAATTATTTGTTCCAGTCTGGTATTTGTGTATGTGAATTTTCATGTTTGTAAACGCACCCACGACACAGGAGTTAATCCTAGTGTGGGGCAACGTTTATTTAAAAAAAAAAAAAAACCAAAGACCCGACTCCCACTCAGAAGCAGCGAGGATACGAGCGCGATCCTCAGAACTGAGGGACGTTTTAATAAGGTTTTTCCGTGTTAGTTCGCAGATCGGGCGATCCCACTGCTTCTGGGAAGTCGGATCTGTAGGAGGAGTAGTGTTTGGACAGGCCAATAGCCAAGCATCCTTGCCTTCATCCAAATATGGGATTTTGAAGTTGGTCAAAGAAGGTAACAAAATTCTTTTTACTAGACTAAGTGTGCTATGGACTGAAGACAAGAAGGCTGGGAGCGATAAATTTTAAATTTTGCGAATTTCCAAACCTCCTTTCCTGACCGGAAGAGAAGCCTGGGACCACGCCCGATCATCTAGACAACAATTTGAAATAGAGCTGACTGTATCTCTCACGATGTTGTCTCGTATAATAGCCTCTGTACAATGTCGTTATGTGTCCAGAGGTGACAACATCGAAGAGCATACGTAAATTTAGGAACAAAAGGACAGTATTTAATAATGTTGAAGGCCATGTGAGAATTTATTTTGTGCAAGCGATCCGAAACACACTCAAAATTTTGAATTTTTTCGTCAATAAAGTCCTGAAAAGAATCATCGAGGATGGGACTTCCTAGAAGACGGAGGTTACTGCTATTAATTAATTTGATATTTGGTGCCAAATCATTAAATTTTTTATTAATAACGTCTTTATCGGAAACGGTATCAAATAAATAGTTCGCACTTTTTATAGTTTAATTCCATATCGATGGATTTGAGTTCTTCAATCAAGAATTTCAGATCACGCAGAACCGTATTTACGTCCCCTCCAAGAGTCCCATCATCGAGGTACCACACATTGAATTTTGACTCTAAACGCATGATGATAGGGTGAATTGCTAAACTGAATATGGCCGGACCAAGCGGGTCACCCTGTTGACAGCTGACAGCCGAATCTATAAGGTACCTATTTATGGGGTCACCTTGATATTTCTTAGCTATAATAATATAATATTAGCCCTGTTAAGAAACTATCCCACCGTTAGGTATGGGCCTCCTCTCAAACTGAAAGTGGTTTAGGCCATAGTCCACCAAGCTGGCCCAGTGCGGGTTGGCGAACTTCACACACCGTCGAGAAACTATCAGGCATGCAGGTTTCCTCATGATGTTTTCCTTTAAAGCAAGTGATAGTTATTTTTTTAATACGCACATGTTTTGGAGAAGACAGAGGTGCGTGCCTGGGTTTGAGTCTTTGCAGTTCAACAGTCTTACCACTAGGCTATCACTGCTTAGCTATCGTTACAGTGTTTTAGCGATAGTCTTTTTTGGTATTTCTTGGCTTTAGTTGGACCCGGTAAGTGATGCTGTTGTTGACCGGGTCCGCTAGTATAATACACACGGTGGAATTTTAGTTGTGCTGGAGCGAAAGCCCAGTTGATGTATCCAATGCCTTCTGTTCACTAGTAAAGAGAAAATTAATATAACACTTCCATAAGTAACATCTCCATAACAGTATATAAACACCCTAGTACCAGTGTACCAGGTCTGAAAAGTGGACCGTAACGAAAAGTTCTACAAGGTGTAACATAATAAATGCAAGACCTGAAAGTAATTTGTTCTGAATCGATAAGTTAATTTATTCCAACAAATTTTACTACAATTTTCAAAAAAAAATGCTGTTACTCCTTCAGTGTGCTTTAATAAACTAATTTATTCTTGATTAAATGCATTTCTAAAACGTTTTTCTCCATACCCACACATACACGTACAAGTTTCATTGTTAATTTGGATATAAATGTTCTTAAAAACAGGGTAAAAATAATTAAATTTGGAAATTTGGTTTTCGTATTAAATTTCTCAGGCAATTATTAAATCAGGGTGTCTGAGGTCTAGCGTTATTTACGATACAGCTTGTATATCATATTGCCTTAATAATTACAAAACTATTAGTCTAAGAAACATGCTTGTGTAGTCATTATTTAGATTATATAGTTAGCTCGCTGTTATGAGCTTGAGTTTGCGTTAGGGCTGGAAGGGACGGTGGGGGAGGAGCGCTGCGTAGAATGACCAAAACCGGCGCTCGCTCTCCATGCTATCAATCTTTAGCACTAAAAGGGGCTCGCTGACTTCGGCCGGTCACTGTCTATAGAATTTTGACAGATTTTACAGACAAAATACGTCAAAATTCTATCAGTAGTAGGCAAATCTATCCTTGAAATATTTAAATCGGCCAATAGATGTTTTCTGTTAAAACCAACGGCCGAGTGCCCTGATACAACCACACTTAACTTTTACCCTTTTTATAAACATAGCCCCACAAAAAAAAAATATTCCTATATTGTGTACAAATATGAAATTCACAAATGGCGTCTGTTTAATTACTAGAGAAAGAGCAAAAAAAAACTATACGAAAATTATAGAATTAAGTCTATGACCAAAAACTATAGATTAAATTTAATGATTTTAACAAGTATCCTACCTACTTACCTAACTATATCATCCAGCCGGATCCCTTGCGGTAGGCAGAGAGTACTGAATTACAACAGGTCCTTTCCTTACAGACCCTTTAGGCTTCCTCCACTCTCATAGTTCTTTTCATACACGCTCGCCTATTATGGACGTAGTGGTTGCACGCTCGCCCTCTTATCCGGTGAAGCTGTAAAGGCCCCGCGGCCAACAGCGTAGTAACGTACGTACGAACTAACGAAAAATTCCTAGTATGAGTCCGGAGTCTGAATTTGTGCCCGGTATATGATAATAAGCTCGCCCTCCATTACATTGGACCTTATATCGTCGGCGAAACGTGGGTCTACTCAGTACACCTCTGCCACCCCCGCTTGGGGAATATAGGCGTGACGGTGTTTTTAATAAAGCATATTTTGAGTAGACACACACTAAACATTTATTGTTCTTACTACCATTATATCCATTGACTGTCTTCATAATGAGATCAGTTGCGAAATGGCACCGCGGATATCCTCCCGCAAGGGCCATAAATAAAAATAGTATTTTGACGATAGATAATTATAGATTAGACTATTAGACCCACGTCTATGTAAAATACTTCATGTTTGTTAACGCACGCACGACACAGGAATTATTCCTAGTGTGAGTCTATGTTTTTTTTAAATAAAATTATTTAAAAAACCGTCGACCCGTAGTTTTGTACAAGGTGTAACGTAAATAACGACCTTAAGACACCCCGACTAGATAATTGCTTCATAAATACGAAACGAAAACCAAATTTAAATTTTTAACTCCTTTTTAAGCACTTTTATACCCCAATTAACAAAGAAACTTGTACGTTTATGTGTGCGCATTGAGAAATACGCTTTAGAAATGTATTTGAAATATCCGTATTGCTTTGAATCAAGAATAAATTATTTTATTATAGCGTACTAAAGGAGTAACAAATTTTTTTTGCAAATTAAAAAAAATGTGAGACACTTTAAAAATTGTTGGAATCAATTCAGTTATCGATTTCAGGTCTTGTGTTAATATGTTACACCTTGTATAGTTAGATACCTCATATTTTTGAAATGTATTGTAAGGAAATACAAGCTTTTTCTATTTTTATCTCCGATAAACTGATACGTTTATCCTATTATCTATAAGTTAAGGGTCTCTATACCGGAAGTGATGTGAGGCGTGTATAATTGCAACATTTTTGGGACCTTTACAACTTCTGGTCGCTGTATTTAGTGTTAAGCTTTGGTCCGTAAACGGTTAAGGAAGGGTCTTTCACTCGCGCATTGTTCATGTAGTGTATAGTGTGGCTGGAGATCACGACGTCCATACTTCGAATGATAGGTCGGACAAAGAGTTCTTGAGGATTTTCTGACAAAAATCCTCAGCCAGTCGAGAGTCCCCGTAACCGGTGAGCGTGTATGAGACGAATTATGAAAGTGGAGGAAGCTAGAAAGATCTGTAAGGAAATAACCTGTTCGAACTCTGTACTCTCTACCCCGCAAGGAATCTCGGGTTATGATTAAGAGAGATTCTAACAGAAAAATCCCGGTAGCAGTTTCGCAGCCGTTATAATTATAAGAAGCTTGCCCCCTTTATTATTGAGATCTATCATAGTTGGCGAAATATGTGTGTACAAATTACACCTAATGTGAGACGCTCGTAGCTCTGCGGGATCCTGTTCATAGCGGTCACTAAGGTTAAGCAGCGTTTGGCTTGGTTAGTTTGAGATAGGTGACCGTTTGTGCAGTTTGGTTAAGCTCACTATAATATCTTAGCTTGCGGTGGCTGTTTGGCGCGGGTCTCTCCCTCCCTTCAATATGTAGGTCGAGGGGAGTGACGGCTGTTCCAGCCAGCAGCAGCAGCAAATACTCGTGAACGGGTGCTGCTTGTAGGGACTGGTCCATCTGGAATTCTTTAGACACTATATAAATAACATCATAGGTCTCATATCTCGATTGTACGGCATCACACTGGATCTAGACCGTAAACTATTTAATTGTAACCTAAACATTGTATCCACACAATATGATTGAAAAAAAAAGGAAATAATAGGGAAAGAGAAATAACAAAGTCAAGCCCGCTTAGTTTCTTTGCCAAATTTTCTCAGTGGAGGACGCGTTAGTTAAATTAGATTAAAAAAAAGTAGATTGGCTACTTGTAAGCGCCCCTGCAGGGCTTATACAGAATAAACTATTTGATTTTCAGTTTGTACCATTCCCATTTTTAAGCGCCTTCGTGCTTCGGAATGCAAGTTTACCTGTTGACCCCAGCTGCTACTTAGGTGATAGTCGTTAAGCTAACTTGTATACTTTATAGATGGCTTAATGAGTTCCATTAAAAGATGGCCACAAACCAGCCGCCACCAAACCACACTGGGTCCGCGTGGTGGAGTATGACCTGATCTCTCACACATCGATTTTGAGAGCAGGTTAGCCCAGTAGAAGGACAGTACAGTCGCAGCGGTATCTATATCATCACGCCAGATCCCTTGCGGGGTAGGCAGAGAGTACAGAGTTCCAACAGGTTCTATCCTTACATACCTCTCAGGCTTCCTCCAGTCTCATATTTCGTCTCATACACGCTAGCCGGTTACGGACACTCTTGACTTGTCCTTCAGATAAGACACGGTCTATCGGCTAATGGGAAGATCGTCTAGATCTTCCCCGGTACCTACGTCCTTCCACTTTCACGTAGGCATTATTATTTTTTCTGTATAAATGGGTTTATAAACTTGCATGATATGTGAAGAGTGACGTGACAATATCTTCTTGTATACGATCAAACACGCAAACTAATAGAGTTAATGTGCGAACGTTATAGTGAGGTAAGCAGAAAAATTACAATGATGAGGTTGCGAAATTTTAAATTAATATTAAATAGGCAGAGGTGACTATATTATTGGTCTAATAGTGGGTGGTACATGTGGCAATCACGAAGTCCAGGGTTCAAATCCTAAAGTGTGGTTTTTCTATCAAAAAATCTTCAATGGCAATTTGCAGTCTGGGATTGTGTCCGGTATAATGGCAATAAACTTTAGGGACAATTTAGCACAGTGGTTAAGAGTTTAAGCCGCTCCGCCCACTGTGTCTAATAGTTGCGGGTTCGATTCCTGCTCGGGACAAATCTTTGTGTGATCCACAATTATTTGTTCCGGTCTGGGTATTTGTGTATGTGAATTTTCATGTTTGTAAACGCACCTACGATACAGGAAAAAATCCTAGTGTGGGGCTACGTTTTTTCAAAAAAAAAAAAACCTCAGTTTGACTGGAACCTAACATAGTCGGCGATATGATTGACATGTATGTTTGAATCTGAATTATTGATTGAAAAGCTAATGTATTCTTATCATTTATTACATATTGCATGCCAATTATTCGGTGAAACATGTTGAACTATAATCAAGTTTAAAATATCTGTGTAACCATGTATCAAGCAATAAATGATTTCTGATTCGGATTCTTGTTTTTAAGAAGGTCTTTTTAAATTATGATTATTGTAATATATTACGAAGTTTTTATATTTTAATAATTACTCTAGATACTTGTAATGGAATACTGAAATATCATGTTATTATTAAATTTGAATTCTTGATTTAGGACTATTATCGCGTTCATTGCCTTTATGCCCCTAATTCGCTATAAACAATTAAAAACGTAACGTGGTGAGTTGCGATAACTTTGTGTAATGATCATGTAATGGTACTCCAGTGTCATACAGAATACCGATACATATTAATTCCACAAAGTTTTCTTACCGCGCTGCGTTTAGTTAGAGAATACGGTATCTGCTGTTACAAGAGCTAGATCATTAGTCAGGTAGAAGTCTAGACAGCTAGATTTGATAATTGGATGGATTACAGTTTTGTCTTTGAAGTTTTATTTTAATTACTTTGATTATACAACGTGTAATTGAGCCTGATGAAAATTTGGTTTGTGTTGGTTATTACTTTTCTAAGTAGTAGGTATTAAGTGGTCCAAATTGGTTTTTGTACTTGGGCCAGTGCCTCCAACAATGCATATGAGTCTTCTCTATAGCTGCAAAATACCCATAATTACGACCAATTACTACTAACGAATTTTATTAAGAATGTTGCTCCACTTACTGAATCGAGTAATCGCAGTTTTTGATTTATGCTGCCATTTTAAGAATAAACGAAAATTGCTGTGTCTCAATCAGTCCACTGTTTCAAACGAAATAAAAAAAATGTATTGTTAATACACGGTAATTTAAAATGTGTTTTCAAAACATATTCCTAAATACGTACACGCACCATTAGATCTTTTGTAGTTAATACTAACAGTAGCTACTAGTGGTCCTTACAAAATAGAAGGTAATTAACTGTTGAAAATTGGATGTTTGACATTGGTATTTCATTTGTAAAGCAATAATCTAATTGGGGTGTCTGAGGCCTTGCGGTATATATGTACACCTTGTATAAAATATAATATAATAAATTTAGCCCTGTTAAGAAACTGTCTTACCGTTGGGTACGGTCCTCCTCTCAAACTGAGAGAGTTTGGACCATAGTCCACCGCGCTGGCCTGGTGCAGGTTGGCGAGCTTCACACACCTTCGAGAAACTCTTAGGCATGCATGTTTCCTCACGATGTTTTCGTTAACTATTAAAGTGATAGTTAATTTTTAAAACGCACATGCTTTTGAGAAGACAGAGGTGCATGGCTGGGTTCGAACCCGAGACCTCTGACTTTGCAGTCCAACTGTCTAACCACTAGGCTATCACTGAATACTTTTAACACTAATTTGAGTGTTTTGTATGTAAAACAAATAAACACCGTCATGCCTATATGCCCCACAAGGCAAGCAGTTATTTTTATTTTAGTAACCTTGTAATCTTGTCGTAGACATACTCTATGATTGCTTGAGTGTGTTTAGTTGTGAAGCGATGACATGTGTCAAATGACGAATCACCGATGATAGATAGTCGATGTAACATGGCGGAAGGCGCTGCGTTATTAGTCTATTAGCAACAGGACAAGAGGTTGGACGTATTGTGAAGCAGCTCACCTCACCGCATTCCATGTGACTATTAATCTCCTATTATTATGCGCATACTCGCATATCAACGATGATCAGTGTACCGCGTGGGTGCGTTTACAAATATGCAAATCACATACACAAACGCAGACCAAAACAAATATTTGTGGGTCACAAGGGATCTGGTGTGATGATATTCATAGATGAAAAGACAAAGATTTGTCTCGTGCGGAGATCAAACCCGCGACTGTTCGAGCCAGTGGGCGGAGCCTTTCAACGAGGAGGCTCTTAACCACGAGCCTTAGTCGTTCCTCGTTAATAAGCCATTTTAAAAAGGCACTCCTCAATTACCTATTCTATCTTGCATCGCTTTGTGGGTAATCGTTTTTACCCAGCTGTGAGACACATAGAATGATTTTTTAAAAAGCTCAACATGGGCTCTTGAAATATTAATTCAAACCCTGTTTACCTAGATAACCACACCACAGAACATATTAGGTAGTCAGGACAGGGCGGTAGGGAAATAAACAAAGGTAGTGCGCTTTACTGAAACTAGCCTGTTAGGTGTGCGCCTCACACACAGCGATTAGCGATTTCAGTGAGCAAAAGTTTTAACTTTTTTTTTTTCTTGCTGGAGTTTACAAAATAGTGTATGCATATTCTTTTAATATATTGTTATATATATATATATATATATATATATATATATATCTTGATCATCAGGCCAGAACTCTAGCGAGGTAGAAAGTATAGAGTTTCAACTAGATATTCCTTACAGACCTCTCTAGCTATCACCACTCTCTTAGCATTTCTCTTCAAAATAAAAATATCTCAAAAGTATAACATTATCGAAAGATCTTTGGTTGGTTTCTTGATGAATTTTAATATATGAGGTGTTGTCAAATTCGTCGTAACTGTGGGAGTGGCATAGGATATTTAAGTTTAATATGGCATCTAGAAAGGGAGGTAGGATAAAAAAATAATGGCGTTGGCAGCACTAATTTATGAAATTTGTAATTTCATTGACGAATAAAATAATTTAAAGCAATTCCTCGCTGCATGTCGGACACCTGCCTTATAGCGTTTCGAAGCTGCATAAAACTTTAGTTAATAAATAGTCTCTAGCAATTTAGTAGATTATGTTCTGTTTCTAGGTTTGTTAGAAATTTGTTACTGCGAGCTTATTTGAATTTAAATTTGTTTTTTGAATATATAAACACTATTTCGGAATTGTGTCGCCATGATTTCCCATTGTTAGTCTATAGTCTTGTTGTTCTACTGGTTATAGTTTCCTATAATAGAACTGATAAAGAGTTATTGAGCTTTTTCGATTAGAGAGATTAGGTAACATTCCGGAGTTCAAAATTGTACTCGGTATAATAACAATAGGCTCATCCCATACATAATGTTACTGAACTTGAAGTACTTTAATAGGCGACTAGCAGTTTCCCGCGACTTCGTACCCGGTCGACAACAACGCCACCTACCGGATCTATGTTATATAGCCTATGTTACTTCTGGATAAGGTAGCTTTCTAATGGTCAAAGAATTTTTGAAATCGGTACGGTAGTTATTCAGTTTATTCGTTACAGACATACAAAAATACAAATGTTTCCTATTTATAATATTATTATAGTATACACGTATGCACAAAACAGTACACACACTAGTACTACTCTCATTAGTACCCAAATACTGCTTCCAAGTCGCTAAGTCACTCTTAGTATCCGTATATCGTTGCTAAGGTGGCCGGTGTATTCCACTTAGATCGCGTGTTCTCGATTTACGTATATAAACCCAGACCGGCGTCACACAAAGTTTAGTTCTGGCGGGGAACGAACCTGCGTCTACTCGATCCAGTAAACGGAGCAGCCTGCCCTCTAAACCATCGGACCAAACCGTCAGTCATGTGGGTGTACATAGTACACCTCTACCATCCCCGCTTGGAACATATAGGCGTGACGATATGTTTCAGAACTTTTTAGAACAATAAACTTTCGGTCATTGAACTAAGCTAATTTATCAAATTCTCAACATAAATAATGGTTAGAATTCGTAATCTGAATTTTAATCAAAATTTTTTCAACTATAAGTCAGTGAAAACGTATAATTTAATGAATTGAACAGAAACACGAAATTTGATTACATGGCATCATTTTATTGTTGTAGCATGTAACTTGAATAGTTTTTCTGCATCATCATTATCAGCCGAAAGACGTCCACTGCAGAACAAAGGCCTCCCCAAAATTCGCCACAACGACCGGCTTTGTGCAGTACGCATCCATCTTCTACCCGCGACCTTCACCAGGTCATCGCTCCACCTTGTGGGGGGCCTGCCCACTCCACGTCTTCCGGTATGAGGGCGCCACTAGAGAACCTTTCTGCCCCAACGGCCGTCAGTTCTACGAGGGATGTGCCCCGCCCACTGCCACTTAAGTTTGGCAATTCTGATAGCTATATTAGTGAATTGGGTTCTCCTGCGGATCTCCTCATTTCTGATTCGATCTCGCAGAGAAACTCCTAGCATAGCTCTTTCCATCTTTCTTTTTTTGCATAGATGAATATTTTTATTGCTTTTGATAAATTTTTGTAGCTATAGCGTGCCTTAAAATCGCACTGAAATATCGGTATATTTCACTGCGATTACGATGCTGTATGCTATATCTTTATATATTACATTCCGGGGTGAGTGTGTTCGTAATTCTTCTCCTAAATGGCTTGACTTATTTTGATTATTATTTTTTGTATTTATGGGGTTACCTTGATGTTTCTTAGCTATAGTTGGACCCGGTAGATGGCGCTGTTGTTGACCGGGTCCGCTAGTATAATTAATATACACGGTGCAATATTAGTTATGCCGGAGAAATAGCCTAGTTGATGTATCCAATGCCTTCTGTTCACTGGTGATGAGAAAATTAATACAAATAACACTTTAATAAGTAAGATTTCCTTAACAATATATAAATACCCTGGTACTAATGTCGACGACGGACGATTTAGCGCAGTGGTTAAGAGCTTAAGCCGCTCCGCCCACTGTGTCTAATAGTTGCGGGTTCGATTCCTGCTCGGGACAAATCTTTGTGTGATCCACAATTATTTGTTCCGGTCTGGGTATTTGTGTATGTGAATTTTCATGTTTGTAAACGCTCCCACGACACAGGAATAAACCCTAGTGTGGGTCTACGTTTTAAAAAAAAAAACTACTAGGTCAGAAAAACGGGCCATAACGAAAAGTTCTACAAGATGTAACATAATAAACGCAAGACCAGAAAGTATTTTTTTCTAAATCGATAAGTTTATTGATTCCAACATTTTGATATTGATTCCAACTTTTTATTATAATTTTCAAAAAAATGCTGTTACTCCTTCAGTGCGCGTTAACAAACTAAATTAATTCTTGATATTTTTCAATACGCACACATACACGTACAAGATTCATTGTTAATTGGGGTATAAAACGCTTAAAAAAGGTGTAAAAAATTTAAATTTGATAATTTGATTTTCATATTGAATTTCTCAGGCAATCTAATCAGGGTGTCTAAGGTCTTGCGTTATTTACGATACAGCTTGTATATCATCTTGCCTTAATAATTATAAAACTATTAGTCTAAGAAACATGAATTTGTAGTTATTATTTAGATTATATAGTCAGCTCGCTCCTATGAGCTTGAATTTGCGTCAGAGCCGCGCGCGGCGGCCGGAGACACTGCGTTAAATGACGAAAACCGGTGCTCTCACTCCTTTTTATCAATCTTATATACTAAAACCAACTCGCTGACAACGATGTTTTCCATTTAAACCAACAGCCGAGTGCTCTGATACAACCACACCTGACTTTTCCCTTTTTAAACATAGCGCCACAAAAAAAAATCCTATATTGTGTACAAACATGAAATTCACAAATGGCGTCGGTTTAATTACTAGAGAAGGAGCAAAAAAAACTATGCGAAAATGATAGAATTAAGTCTATGACCAAAAACTATAGATTAAATTTAATGTTTCCAACAAGTACTACCTACTTACCTTTACTTTGTCGTTTGAAGAAAAAACACAACTAGAACCTTATAGTACTTTTTATTGTTTTTCAAAGTATTCACCACGTAGCTTAATACACTTTTCCATTCGCTCAGACCAGTTATTACAACATTTATTCCACTCTAAAGTGGGGGTTTAAAATGGCTGACTTGAAAGCGTCGACTGCTTCTTTACCGGACTGGAACCTTTGACCATGAAGACTTTCTTAATTTTAGGAAACGTAAAGAAATCGTTAGGGCTTAGGTCAGGACTTTATGGTGGATGGTCAAGAATTTCTACTTTTTTCTGCTTCGAATACTCAATCGTTTGACGAGCGCTGTGTGAGCTTGCGTTGTCATGGTGCAGGATGATGCGTCGCTTTGAGTTAGATTTTCGAAGTTCGGCGATGACTTGTGGTAAACAAACTGTGGTATACCACTCTGCGTTAACCGTTCTACGATCTTCAAGTGTAATAGTCGCAACATGGCCGGTTTTTCCAACGAACGTGGCCACCATCTTCTTTGAAGTGCTTCGAGAACGAACAACTTTAGTCGGTTTTGGCTCGTCTTGAAAGACCCAGATTGTAGATTGTTGTTTGGAACCAGGATCGTAGGCATAGATCCAAGATTCGTCTCCACTGATGATGTCGTAGACGTGGTTTGACTCTCCTCGGTTGAACCTTTGCAGAGTTTTCTTACACCATCTGACGCGGGCCGCCTTGTGATCGTCGGAAAGCAGATGCGGTATCCAACGGCAAACTAGCTTTCTCACACCAAGCGCTTCATGCAAGATCTTCTGAATGGTTGTCCCTGAGATGCCTAATAGAGCCTCTATCTCTCGATATGTCACATGACGATCTTCGAGAATTAGTTGTCTCACAGCAATGATGTTATCTTCAGTGAAGGCGGATTTTGGGCGTCCTTCGCGAGATTTGTCACAAATACTAGTATGCCCACGCTGGGATCGACAGTCCGCAGACATGGGGCTTCATCACTGAACACAGATGTTAGCTCTTCAAAACACTGAAGCCGTGTCAGGCCTCTTCTAAAGTTGTAGAAAATTATTGCACGAACATTTTCCTTAGAAAGATTCATTTTCGTACGTAACCTGACAGATTCCAATCGACGCTGTGACTAAACAATAGCATTAATCCTAATACTTTCAACTGTTTTGAGATTCAAAATTTAAACAAATTCGTATATAGAACAGTCCCAAATTCAAAATTGCCGGGAAGTATGGAAACGACAGAACTTAAAAGGCATGCCTTGTATCATCCAGCCAGATCCCTTGCGGTAGGCAGAGAGTACAGAATTACAACAGGTCCTTTTCTTACAGACCTTTTAGGCTTCCTCCACTCTCATAGTTCATTTCATACACGCTCGCCTATTATGGACGTAGTGGTTACACGCTCGCCCTCTTGTCCGACGAAGCTGTATAGGCCCCGCGGCCAACAGCGTAGATCATTCACACACACACAAAAGCCTATTATGGAGACGATTGACTTGCCGTTTAGCTAACACACGGTCTATTTGGTCATAGTGAGGTAGTCTAGTTCTGCCCCGGTACCTTCATCCTTCCACTTTCGCATCTCTTTAACACAGTTATTATAATGTTACTTTGCTGTAAGAAAGAGATGTAAATATGCGCAATTTATAGCTCTATCTCTTATCCACGCAAAGCCAGATGAAAATGGCTTTGCTTAAGAGGTTATGGTAGTCATCAGATGTCAACATCTTATTGTATTCTGCATACCATCATGCCTGTAGTCCCTAAGTGGAAGTGGCAGAGGTGTACTGTGTACACCCGCTTTTCGCCGACGATGTTAGGTCCCATGCAACGGGGAGTGAGCCTATTGCCATTATACCAGACACAATGACAGATTTCTTTAAATTTTTTCCACCTAAAATTTTTTTTTTTTTTTAAAACGTAGCCCCACACTATTATTTATTCCTGTGTCGTGGGTGCGTTTACAAACATGAAAATTCATATACACAAATACCCAGACCGGAACAAATAACTGTGGATCACACAAAGATTTGTCCCGTGCGGGAATCGAACCCGCGACTATTAGACGCAGTGGGCGGAGCGGCTTAAGCTCTTAACCACTGCGCTAAATCGTCCGACCTAGGATTTGAAACCAGGACTTTGTGTATGCTACGCGCATTATTCACCACTAGACCAGCGAGGCAGTCAAGCCAGTTAATGTTTTCGGAATGTCTCTAATTACACCCTTTGGGTACCGTCGTAAAGTTTTATAGTTTAAGCTAGAGGTAACAAGGACATGACCGGTCAAATGTGTTTATATTAGGCAAGGTTGCTGCAATGTTGTTCATAACACTTAATTGAATTTTAGTCATGTTAATAAAAATTTAAAATTTATAATTTAGAAAGTTGTTTTTACAAGATTTATTTAGAGGATTAGAAGGGTATGTAAGAGTGAAAGAGAGATCATATTATCTTCTCGATAGTGGCAATTTCATCATCTCAACAATAATATAGTTGAGATTCACGGACTTTACCCGGACCTTTGAAAGGCTTGCATGGGGACATGGGTCCAACACGTAGATGCCATTTGCGAGAAGTTAATGTTATATAAGTCCCCTGCTGAGATCACTTGCTGAAAATGTAGAAACATAACCGCTGTACTGGCTCCGGCAGGTTCAAGGACTATTGTAAATTATGGAAAGAAAACAAGGGCTATATAAATGAGGTTTGATGGACAAAAACTGACATAGAAACGGACTCTGGCCATAATTAGTGATACCTGACTACCCGTGGCCGGCGGTGACTCGCTTACAAGATGGGCCCTCAAACGGTTGTCCTAAGACAACTGAGGGCAACACCGGTGTGAGCGGCTCAGGGGTGTAGAGAGGTGTTATTATTATTGTAACCGTTTCTCCCGGTTACAGTTATAATAACAATAGCAATTTCTTTATTAAGATAACCAGATCAATATCGATGAAGTGCCTCAAATGAAAAATAAACTAAAAATACATATATAGTATATATACTCCCCATTTTTTTTTTTATATAAGACGTAGCCACTCACTAGAAATGAATTCTGTGACCATTTATATATTAGTTCACTGAATCTATGCAATTGTATAACTTTGTATTTAATTTGCATAAACTGTTGACATATAATGCCTTGTCGCCGTTTTATTATCTAAGAATATTTTTAACTTCCTATTTGATTCATAAAATTTCAATTCAAGGCCTTGTAATGTCTTTCCTTTTTAAAAGGTTACCGCTTAATGTAGTGGTCATCATTCTAAGTTGGAATTTTTAAGGTTTCGTCACATAGCCGACGGAGCGCGACGGGAGCGCGACGGTGGCGCGGCTTGGGGAGTTGTAATGTACTGAAATGTACGGGAAACGCCACACAGCGCAGCCCCGCTCGGCGCGACGGCAAACGTCACGACCGAACGTAGCCGAGCGTTCCGTCGCGCTCCCGTCGCGCTTCGTCGGCTATTTGACCAAACCTTTACAGGCAGATAAATTGGCGGATGGTTTGGTTCAGTGGTTAAGAGCTTGAGTCACTCCGCCCACTGGATCGAGTATCTTTGTGTATGTGTGATCCACAAATATTTTGTCTCGGTCGGGTGTTCGTGTATGTGCATTTCGTGTTTTGAAACGCACTCACGATACAGGAAAAAATTCTAGATTGGGGCGACGCTTTTTATTAAAGTAAAAAGTTAAACAATTGATAAGTTCCAACAGCGGGTGGCCACAAACTTGCCTTAACCAATCCGCACTGGGTCCGTGTGGTGGATAATGACCTCACTCTCACCTCGATTTTTAAGAGAAGTCCTTTGCCCAGCAGTGGGATTGTATAGGCTGATTTATTAAAACTTCATTGCTCGTCTCTGCAAACTAGCTTCAAAAGCTGCAATGTAACATTGTATGATTAATAGCACTCACAACTGGGATAGTTGCTCTCAAATGACAATAAAACTGCTCGTATTACATTTCAATGACCACTTAAAAAATAACGACGCGTGTAGATAGAGTTAGGCATACAATCATTTTTTAATTGTATGATCAACAATTGAAATGTCAATTGTGATTGAATTGATCCCCCTAAGGTACTCCGGAATAACAATGACATTTGGACGTCAAACGCTTCAGTCTAGGGATGAACGATATTAGAAAAACATCGATGTTGACATCGATGTTAACATCGATTCAAAAATAGCGATGTAAGATAAATATCGAAAAGCAAACATCGATATTCAAAAACACCGGATTTGGTTTGTGTGTGTGTGTTTGTGTCCGCAGATTACATTGATTAGTGACATCTAGTGTGGATTGAGTAAACTAAGTTCGAATTTAATAGATTTTGTGGTTTAGCATCCTAGAGTATACCAAAATAATATTGAATGAACCAGTTGATTAAGGAAATATCGATGTTCCGATATTATACTTGTACCATTGATGTGTCGATGTTTTATAGACTTTAACATCGATGTAAAAACATCGATGTTTTCCCACTAAACATCGATTTTTATCGAAGATCGATTAATTTCGATCATCCCAACTACAGTCCCTCCTATGACCATGGGTGGTGGGAATCAGAATATTTTTTATTCATGTAAACCATTACAGTATTTATGAATCGTCAGAAAAATATTCTGATTCTGATTTTTGCCCACCTCTGGTAGATTAGTTCTTTGTTCCCGCTTGGTGCTATTAAAAATTATACGGTTAAGATTGACTATATCTGACGGCTAGATAAATTAAGGATGGCTAGGGACTCACCCAGGGGTTTTGAGGTTGATATTTTGTTTTTTTTACTTGTTTTTAGAGACGCATGGCGGCCGCCGCGAAAATGAATTGTAGATTTTTCCTGTGAGTGCGCCATCTTTTTTTTGCGGGTGGCGCTTACGAGAACTATATTTCTTTTATTTTATGCATGGCTAATGAGGTTATTAGGTTACTACGTCAGGATATTGGGATCAGGAAGGAAGCCGTAACAGTATATTTTGCTGTAATTAAAATCGTTAGTGTTGAAGACATGAAATGATATGGACGGAGAGTGTTAAAGATAGCTTGGACTGCTCATCGAACTTACGTATCGATACTGAAACAGCTCAGTCACGACAAGACTCTCTATCAACGACTTTCTCAAGCGTATCTTGGAGTACTTTGGCCGTATTGCCAGAAAAGACAGTGACAACTTGGAGAAGCTAATGGTCACTGGGAAGGTCGATGGCTAAAGACCTCGAGGCCACCTAACACTCTGGACAATAGTAGTCTACAACGCGTTGCATGCGCGCCAAGAACGGGGGAAATGGCGAAACACCACAAGAGCCGGCTCCTGGGAGGTGGAGGTCACGATCCTCAGATATGAAGAATACGACTTGAGGAGGAGGAAATTAGTTACAAAATACATCTCACATTTTTTTACGATACGCACACATACACGTACAAGTTTCATCGTTAATTGGCACATAAAAGTGCTTTAAAAAGGGGTAAAAAACGTTTAATTTGGAAATTTGGATTTCGTATTAAATTTGTGAAGCAATTATCTAATCGGGGTGTTTGGGGTCTTGTGTTATTTACGTTACACCTTGAATAATTACATTAGATACGTTTTTTTCTAAACGTATGAAGCTAAAAATAAAAAAAAGCATTTCCTCGTTGGTTCAGTGAAGCATTTGAATTTGTTGAAAAAAAAATTGTATGAAAATTTCCCAGTATAAGTAGAGACTCTGGAATTACGTCCGAAGCACAAATTACTGGGCCGGTATAATATTAACTGTCTCGCCCTCCATTACATTTTGAACTAAGATCGTCGGCGAAATGTGGGCGTGCAAAGTGACGGCAAGTGACGGACGATTTAGCGCAGTGGTTAAGAGCTTAAGTCGCTCCGCCCACTGTGTCTAATAGTCGCGGGTTCGATTCCCGCACGGAACAAATCTTTGTGTGATCCACAATTATTTGTTTCGGTCTGGGTATTTGTGTGTGTGAACTTTCATGTTTGTAAACGCACCCACGACACAGGAATAAATCCTAGTGTGGGGCTACGTTTATTTAAAAAAAAAAAAAAGAAAAAAAAAAAAAAAAAGAAAATCATCCCTGGAATGTACGCATGACGTATAAAATTTCATTTTTCATTTCATTTTTAATATATTTAGTAAGCCCCACCTACATAAGTTCTACAAAATGACATCACATTACTTTTCTCAAAGGCATAATGCTGAAAGTAATATTCGAATAGCATTTGAAACGATAATAAATTACATTTTACGGTCATGAAAAAGAAAAAAGGTTTTGTAAAACCTAATAAATATGTCACTAAGTAATAGAAAATGGCCTAGATTAATGCACCAATTCCAATAACATACGTACATATATAGCATAGAAACATGTAAACAGTAGTTAGTTCTAACGGTTCTAATAAGAATCACACACACAGAGTAGTGATAGCCTAGTGGTTAGACCGTTGGAGAGTAGTGATAGCCTTGTGGTTAGACCGTTGGAGAGTAGTGATAGCCTTGTGGTTAGACCGTTGGAGAGTAGTGATAGCCTTGTGGTTAGACCGTTGGAGAGTAGTGAAAGCCTTGTGGTTAGACCGTTGGAGAGTAGTGATAGCCTTGTGGTTAGACCGTTGAAGAGTAGTGATAGCCTTGTGGTTAGACCATTGGAGAATAGTGATAGCCTAGTGGTTAGAACATTGGAGAGTAGTGATAGCCTTGTGGTTAGACCGTTGGACTGCAAAGTCTCGGGTCTCGGGTTCAAACCCAGGTACGCACCTCTGTCTTTTCGAAAGCATGTGCGTATTAAAAAAATAATTATCACTTGCTTTAACGGTGAAGGAAAACATCGTGAGGAAACCTGTATGCCTGAGATGTTCCCGAAGGTGTGTGAAGTTCGCCAACGCGCATAGGGTCAGCGTGGTGGACTATGGCTTAAACTCTCTTAGTCTGAGAGGAGGCCCGTTCCCAACGGTGGGGCAGTTTTTTAACAGGGCTAATATTATTATACACAGTGGCGCACTCGACGCGGCTTCTCGGCAACCTTACGTGGGCAGTCAGCCACAGAAACGTTCGAAATGTTCTACTGTTTATATATGTTTATTGTGATACAGCCAATACTGTCCTTCTGCTAGGTACAGGCCTTCTGTCACATATCAAGTTGAGAGAATATGTCACACTCCACCACGCGGAGCCAGTGCGGATTAGTGAGGGCAGGTTTGTGGGCACCTGCTGGTGGAACTTATCAAGCCGCTAATAACGCATCCACCTTGACTTAATGACTACCACATTAAGTGCCAGCTGAGACCAGCGGCTTAACGTGCCTTCCAACATACGGAGATTCTTATAAATTGAAATTTATGTCAAACCAATCGTAGCGCTATTGTGCTGCAATGTCCTAACAATCACTAAGGTTAAGCAGCGTTTAGCTGAGTCTGTTTGCAATGGGTGACCGTTTGTAGCACCTTAATTTTTCTGGTATTTACCTGTTAAGGTTCAGCATGACGTCTCGACCACTTCATATAATAACAATAATAGCCCTGTTAAGAAACTGTCCCACCGTTGGGCACGAGCCTCCTCTCATACGGGGTTTAGGCGATAGTTCACCTCGCTGTCCGAGTGCGGGTTGGCGAACTTTTCACACATCTTCGAGAAACTCTTAGGCATGCAGGTTTCCTCACGATGTTTTCCTTTACCGTTAAGGCAAGTGATAGTTAATTTTTAATACGCACATGCTTTCGAAAAGTCGGAGGTGCATGGCTGGGTTTGAATCTGAGACCTCTGACTTTGCAGTCCAATAGTCTAACCACTAGGCTATCACTGCTTTTTTTCATATGAAAGACTTAAACTAATTAATCAGCCTGGTGGTTTGATAAGTTAAGTTTATAACACTTGCTTCGAAAGATTCGAGTCTCCTCTACACAATTCATTTTTACGATTTTATATCTATCTCTATCTGTCTATATCATCACGCCAGATCCCTTGCGGGGTAAGCAGAGAGTACAGAGTTCCAACAGGTTCGTTTCTTACAGACCTCTCTGGCTTTCTCTACTCTCATACACGCTCGTCAGTGACAGTTATGATTGTACCATAAGTTAAAAATATAATAATTTAGGAATCTGAATGCAGCAAATACAAAACAGGTTGCTATGACAATCTTTAGGGAGGCTTTAGATCTGTAGTAGACGTTTTTCGGTTGATATTAATATGACATTATGCTGTGATGTGATCCAGACCGATTTCCGCCATGTCGACTGCATCAACTCCGTTATTGTTGACGATCCGCGCTCGCATGTGGCTTATCTTCTATTTTATTCTATATCATCTCACCAGATCCCTTGCGGGGCAGGCAGAGAGTACAGAGTTATAACAGATTCTTTCCTTACTTACCTCTCGCTTGGCTTCCTCTACTCTCATAGTTCGTCTCACACACGATCGCCGATGGCGGAGACTCTTGACTTGTTCTTTAGATAAGATACTGTATATGGCTTATGTTGGCATTATTATATCATAATGAACGTTTCCCGCCTAAATTGTCTGTTTTCTCATTCTTAAAATAACTCTATAACAGTTATAACTCGTGTATGAATAGGCAATATATTGCAGAAAAGAGACAGCTATAATACCGTGGAAATTGATAGCGTGGAGTACCGTCTTGGGACCTGTAGAGCTTTTTTATGTGTTTTATATCGTCTGTATGACGCTTAGAAATGTATGGTTTTATGTTCATGCACAGACTTTATTAAAGTAATAGATATGTAATGCCCTAAAAAAATTTTACATGTCACCCACCATATCACCACACCATGAGTCTATAAAAACATATAGGGTTATGGATGGCCAGGAGAAATAAAAAATGCTTATTCTTTACATATTATAGCCGTGTCATCCAATAATTTAATTATTAAGAACATTCTGACAAGGATCTTGTGAATCGTGGAAAATCTTACCAAACCGCAACTCTGATACCATGAAGAGACATTTCACTCGATGACAGCTATAGTTTTGATTTTGGCCCAGGGCGAAAAGATCCTTGTCCACTATACTTAACGCTCTGTAATACCACAGTATGGTAATACAAAGAAAAATAGAAAAGGAACAATGATGTCATATACAAACAGTTACTTTTAATACTTTAAATTAGAATGCATGAAACGTACTATGCGAGTGGAGGAAGCCAGAGAAGTATGTATGGAAAGAACCTGTCGGAACTCTGTACTCTCTGCCACTGGATCTGCAACATCTAAATGCATTACTAAAGAAGGAACATAAACGAACTTATATTAACAAAATAATAATAATATCAGTCTATACTGTCCTATTTCTAGGCAAAAACCTTCTCTCATAAATCGAGGTGAAAGAGATTATGTCATACTCCACCACGCGGGCCCAGAGCGGATTGGTGGAGGCAGGTGTTTAGTCACCTACTGTTGGAACTTATCAAGCCGCCTATAAGGCTTCCTCTTTGGCTCGGCTCAGAGCGAAAGTGAAAGTTAAACATTAAACGTACACAATTGTACCTTGCCCAAGCGTAAGAAATAACGACTACCATAAAATAATAATAAACGTCATTAATTATCAATGCGAGATGAGAAAGGGTATGCTCCGTTGGTTCGGGCATATAGAAAGAATGTCAGAAGAAAGCATGACAAAACAGAGATACAATGCGAAAGTGGAGGGATGTAGGTACCGGGGAAGACCTAGACTATCTTACCATGACAAAATAGACAGTGTTTTATCTGAAGGGCAAATCAAGAGTCTCCGTAACCGGTGAGCGTGTATGAGACGAACTATGAGAGTAGAGGAAGTCCGAGGTATCTAAGGAAAGACCCTGTTGGAACTCTGTACTCTTTGCCTACCCCGCAAGGGATCTGGCGTGATGATATAGATAGACAGGTAAATTATCAACGTAAATACAATGTAATTCTAATACAATTAAATATTCTAATTCAGATATATTCTCATTGAATATTTCGACGGTCTAGTGGCGTATAATGCGAGTGGTAATCACAAGGTCCGGTCGGAGAGTGTGTTCTCCATCGAAATAATTTTCAGCTGAAATCCGGAGTCTGGAATTATGATCTATAATGGTAATAGGCTCGTCTCCTAATATAGTTGCCAAAATGTGAGTATAACAAGTACACTTCTATCATCCCCTCTTAAGAAATATAGGGTCGTTGGATATTATTTTTTATTGGACTACATGAAAAAAGAAACTAAAATCACACAAACTAGTTACTCCTAAACATAGGAATACACAGATGTCAATAAATAAATTTTGGTTCCACGAAAATGCACTTAAGCCTTACATTATCTTCCATAGGTTCACCAGACATATCTAGATCGATGTGAAATTTTCTCGCTTACAAGATAACGGTTGCTTTGACAAAAGGTGGCCGTAAAAGTTTTGGCAAAGTTTCGTCGAAAATTCGCTTTATCCAAAATAACGCTGAAACGACCCAAAATATCCACCACGTATATTTAACTACTAGATCGGGTAAGCCGAAAAGTGTATGTTGTATTGATGTGCGTCTTGTAATCCGGAGGCGACCTTCACAAAAATAATAATTATATGACCTTTTCAAAAACTACTTTTTATAGAGAAAACACGACGGAGATATCTTACTTAGATGAGAAATTCCTATAGCTTCCTTCCGGCTTCATCATCAGACTGTTGGATTTGGACGTAAAGAACTTGTCAAGATCAATCCAACGAGTCTATACACGAGGGGGTTGTGTTGTGTAGTCGACATGTTCCTATGATCATCTTCCAGCTCCCATCATCCTATTTGCTCCACGGTATCATGTTATTGCGTTGTCACTGAACTTACGTACGCCAAATTTCTGCTCAATCGGATGACCGCAAGTGCCTGAAAGATGTATCACACCAGAAAGACAATATTGTTTAGAACAAGCTTTTTACATACCACTAAAAGTAAAGACACTATATAGGTCTTCATCTGCAGTACTTGTCAAAACAAATCCAAACACGAAGAAGCTATCTAATTTATTTTAGCAGATCTTGTGGCCATCTATCGACTCTATCATCAAACGGCTATAATAGTTGTCAAAACAAATTCAACGAGATTAAATACGACGGGGCTATTTTGTTTAACTCCTCATTATTCTTGTGGTCACTTTTCAGCTCCATAATCCATGCCAGTAAGTGCTTCAAAAATAGATTACAAAAGCAGCAAAACTGAATCAAGTTGAAAAAGTTTTACTACTGCCACAGATTAGTGTAATAGGTTGTGTCTATTATTTTTATGTGTTCCACTAAGCTAATTATATTAAATAATTCCAAATATAATAAACTAATTTATGCCCGCGACTTCATCCGCGCTGACATTAGCCAGGAACCTAATATTTTTCCGGGATATAAAGTATCCTATATGTTAATCATACAAACTTTTACATACATACTATTAATATTATAATAGTGAAAGTTTGTATGTTTAGATGTTTGTTACTCAATCACGCAAAAACGGCTGAACGGATATGAATAAAATCTGGCACAAATAGTTTATTACCTAGATTTACACATAGAATAGGATATGTAGTCTCGGAAAAATGTTAGGTTCCTGTCTAAAGTCAACGCGGACGAATTCGCGGGCAGTAACCAGTAGAATAAATAAAATTCTAAGTTCTCAAGAAGACCAACTAGATTCATAGCGTGCCTGTTTCCCTTTCGTCGTGAGCACTATAAGACCTGGTCGAATTCATGTCGAATATTATACTGAACCAATTCAAAAAGAGTTTGGGAATGCACGTTGGAGGCACGTTGATTTAGCACTCTAATTTGCAGACCAGAATTCTTGATTTCTCTTGTTTTCCCTTTTTTGTTATGCTAATTCTATTTAGATAAAGACGTGAATTTGAGCGTGGCAAATCAGGTGCTTTCTATTTGGAGTTTCCAAAGTCCTTTTATCCGCGTGGAAGAAAACTACCGCAGGGGAGTTGTAAGAGTTCCACGTAAGTCACTGTTCCTTGTAAATTATTGACCCCCTGGATACTTTTTCTCTACGTAAATGCAAAACAGAGGATAAGGTAAAAACAGTGATACCCTAGTGGTTAGACCGTTAGACTGAAAAGTCAGAGGTCTCAGATTCAAACCCAGGCACGCACCCCTGTCTTTTCGAAAGTATGTGCGTATTAAAAATTAAGTAACTCTGTACTCTCTGCCTACCCCGCGAGGGAGCTGGCGTGATGATATAGATAGATAGATAGATAGAAGTAACACTTGCTTTAACGGTGAAGGAAAACATCGTGAAGAAACCTGCATGCCTAAGAGTTCCTCGAACGTGTGTGAAGTTCGCCAACCCGCACTGGGCTAGCGTGGTGGACTATGACCTAAATCCTCTCAGTTTGAGAGGAGGCCCAACGGTGGGGCAGTTCCTTAACAGGGCTAATATTATTATTATAATAAGGCGAAAAGGTAAAAAGCGAGCTATGCTCGGCGTTTCTGTTCGTGATCGATTCAGGAATGAGGAGATTCGTAGAAGAACCAAGGTCACCGACATAGCCCTTAAGATTAGCAAGCTGAAGTGGCAATGAGTGGGCCACATAGCGCGAAGATCGGACGGGTCTTGGGGCAGAAAGATTCTAGAGTGGAGACCACGTATTGGCAAGCGCAGCGTGGGACGACCACCTGCCAGATGGACCGACGATCTTGTGAAAATCGCAGGAATTCGTTGGATGCAGGTGTCATCGGACCGGTTATACTGGAAAGCGATTGGGGAGGCCTATGTTCAGCAGTGGACAAGTATAGGCTGAGATGATGATGATGAAGGTAAAAACACAAAATTGTTCGTCGTGGCGAACTTTGTGGAAGGCCTTAATCCTGTAGTGGACGTTTTTCGATTATGAAATGTGAAATTAATGGTGAAAATTTAAAAAGGGATAGGTTTAATATTAAGATATTGTTATAAATGAGATGGTAATATTTTTAGTTTATAAATAAAAACCAGAGAGAGTATTCACTTTTATCTTAAAATTTAGTTAATCCATTTTAAAAATTTTTTTTTTAGATTTTAATCTCAAAATCATTCAACGCTAAAATTCTCCCAGTGAACATCCTCCTTAGAAAATTTCAATTTATTTTATACGGCCCGTGTCCGCGCGACCCCGGCGCCTGTGTGATGGTTTCATAAGTTTTTTTACTATACTCTATTGAAATGAGAAAAAATACACCTCGGCTAGTTATTGTTTCACGGAAATTGTGCGCTTCAAATTACTTTTAGGGTTCTGCACTTTGAATTTAGGCCAAAATACGGCTTGCATTAAAACAACTAGCGAGGTAGATATATGAATTTCAGCCTTATTTCAAAGGATTCGTTGGGTAATGTTCAACAAATTGGGTCAAGTGTGGTACAAAACTTATCTTTCTTTTTTCATTTTGATCTGAGCTTTTGTTTGTCTTTTTATTTGAGGCGTTTGCGTTTTTATTTGTAGCGTTGTGGTGTGATGTCAAGGTCCAAGGTGCTTGTATATATCACTAGAGATCATAAAACTGGTGTGCGTGCGTGTGTGCCTTGGTACTAGCCAAGGCTAAATAGGGTTCGGATCAGTCAATCTGATATGCGTGACGTTTATGGCATTTCTATATTTGAGTCACCGTGCTTCAAAAGACACGTTAAGTTGGTACCGATTAACACTTCATGTGCTAGTCGTTAGGCCAGGTTGAAAGCTTTATGGGAGGCTTGATAAGTTTCAACAGCAGGGGGGCCCAAACTTGCACTGCATCCGCCTGGTGGAAAATGACCTATTCTCTCACCACAACTTGCGTACACATAAACATGCATAAATACACACACACGCGCACACACACACCACATGAAACAACATATTTTTCAAGGTTTTAAATGCCTTAAAATATTTTTAATAAGTACTTCACTCACACACACACACACACACACACACATTTATTTTTTTTTAGAATGTACATAGATTAATTTTATCTTGCTTCTCTTTTATCTCAAGTAACTAATGTTATATAGATAAATATACCTGATTATTACTTAATAGCTAGCTAACGCAAGTCCATTGAACGAGGTCCTGGTAACCTGTCAAACAGGGTCACCTAGTACAGATACCAGTCTCTTACAAAGTTTTAAATAATGCTGTTATTGTAATTAGATATAGTTTAAAAGAAGAACTACTTTGTAAAAGAGAAAAATAAATCTTTATTATTATTATTTACTGAGATTCACGGGCTTTACCCGGACCTTTGAAAGGCTTGCATGGGGATATGGGTCCAACACGTAGAGGCCCTTTGCGAGAAGTTAATGTTATGTAAGCCACCTGCTGAGATCACTTGCTGAAAATGAAGAAACATAACCAGCGAACTGACCCCGGCAGGTGCAAGGACTATTGTAAATTATGGAAAGAAAACAAGGGCTATGCAAATGAGGCTTGATGGACAAAAACTGGACTATTTCAATTATTATTATTATTACTCATTTTCTACTTATATTTTTAACAATTTCTTTTTTAGCAAACATGTTGTCTTTTATTTTTCCTTTTTTCACAAATACTTATTTGTCGATTCCTTTTGTTTTCTATTTTTTGCAAAACTGTAAAAAAATATTTTATTGTGTAAAACCAAAAACACATTCCCACGGGACAGACCATGCCTAATGTGGGGATCAATGAAAATCTTAATGTGGTGTTCTTAGCAATTATCATGAGCAGCTGTCAGTATAATATGGCATTTCGAGTATCAAATGACTCCGTGTTTTAGAAGGTACGTTAAGCTGTTGGTCACGGTTACCTATTTATGTAGTAGTCGTTACTTCAAGTTGAAAATTTTATAAGTGGCTTGATAAGTTGCAAACAACAAACCTGCCTTCACCGTGCACAGAGACCGAATGGTAAACTTATTCTCTCGTACCTTGGTTTTTCTGACAGATGCCAATATTCATTTAAAACAATTAATTTTACCAGAATAGTGTAAGTAAATAGACTTACAAATCCCTACAAAATATCGTAACTCGTTTTAATCACGGTATATTTTGTCATATCTATGTATATCATCACGCCAGATCTCTTGCAGGGTAGGCAGAGATTTGATAAACACATAATGGTGGTAAATTATAAACTTCAAATAAAACTGTTATTTTTCATTTTCGATAAGCGTAGCCATAGTAGTAAAAGACGTTCGTATTGCTAAGTACCATTACTTTCAATCATTTTAACTATCTGTATCTTGCATCCTGTATTATCTATATCTTTTTAAATTGGGATACATTTCCTTATTGATACAGAGGCCGAAACAATTTATTTTGTAATTATTGTCTGTCTGTCTGTCTCTATGTATTTCAATCACGCAAAAACTACCAAACGGATCGCAATAAAATTTGGTATAATATTAATTTACACCCTAACTTAAAATAATAAATGCTTTTTATCCCGGAAACAAGAACCAATCCGGGATAATCGGGGGTTAAACAATAAAACTTTATTATTATTGTTAGTCTCGAGCTGCAATGTAGAAAAGGTTTAAATCTGTCATTTTACCAATAATTTAATAATATATAGATAAACTGGTAATCCTACTCAAAAAGAAAGTACCCAAGTAGTGTATGTTATATGTTATATATGTTTTTTTTTTATAAGACAGCGTTGGCGTTGAATAAGATCTCGCTATAGATTTAGAGAATTGAAAAGGATCGCGCTATAGAGACCTACCTACCTATGCCACAATAAATTCACAATATTGTATGGAACACAAAGCAAATGTAAAAACGAGATGGCATTATTAGATCTTCCTATACAATCAAGTGGTTCGCTGCGCGGGGTGGCGCGGAACGAAGAGGACGTTACACCCCGCACACATCCGGTCCGTCTGCTTCTGTATTTATTATCTAGCCGAGAATGTCAGAGGTAAGCCACACCAACCACGATGACGTCAGAGCTTAGATAGAAGACTCAGGGCACAGTTGCTCAGACCGACTCCTCTTTATATTTCCCTTATAGTATGGAACCTCAAACGCGGGGCAGGTTCGCACTTACTTGATATTGGACGTAATTGAGATTTATAGGAAAACTTTGGATCTTCACCTTTTGTTCGCGTTTTAGGTTACTAGTTTGTTTTTATCTGCCATTCGGTTCGTCAGGGTATTAGAGGTCTGAACCAATCTTTCTTGAAGATCTTGTGGCCAACTGAAGTGAACCAGCCTATTTTTGTATTTTATAAAAATCTAAAGAAAAGAAAATATTAAATTATGAGAGTGGGTGAAGCCAGAGAGGTATGTAAGGAAAGAACTTGTTGGAAATTTGTACTCTCTGCCTTCCGCACAAGGGATCTGGCGTGACGATATAGACAGATAGAAAATTTGTATTTTTGAACACTATCACGACTAAATATCCCAATCAGAGGTTGTAGACGTGTACTCTGTCCATTAATTTTTCCTGAAGACATTAATATCTAGTGCAATAGAGGAGAAAAGCTTGTTGAAATTATACCGAGCGCATTTTCGATATCTGCTTAAAATTTTTAATAATATTTTGTCCTCCCTATGTTTCGAACCCAAGACCGTATGAATGCACACATCGGTATACTAAATCGCTGTAAGCTGCATTAATAAGGTATCCAAACAAAGAGTGTAAAGAAAGCTAACAAAACTAGAAAGTAAACGTCGAAAGACGCCCGGTCAGCAACTTAATTCGCTTAACATTCTCACATTTGCAAACCAGTAATAATACTCTTTATTGTACAAATTTCGGTGAACATTGTCAAGTCCAAATTATTAGGAACGTATTCAAATTTTTTTAAGATCAATAGAAATGGTTTCTGACTGCCTCGTTGGTCTATTGGCAAAGCGCATCGCTTGGTGATCACGAGGTCCTGGGTTGAAAGCTAGGTCGGACAAATGGAGTTTTTCTAATGTAAACTTCCCAGTATGAGTCCGGTGTCTGGAATCGTACCCGTTATATGGCAATACGCTCGCCCTCTACTACACGGGACCTAACATCGTCGGCGAAGTGAAATTGGGTGTACTCAGTACACCTCTGCCACCCCCGCTTGGGGAATATAGGCGTGACGGTGTAAAAATAATAAAAAAATGAGTTCCAAAGTGTGCAAGCGATGTGAAAAAGTCAGAATTTTAGACGGACAGACAGACAGGGCTGCTAATAAATCGCCACGACGATAGGCTTCATGTTGGACGTATCTAGCTATAGGGACACGTCTGTAGGAACGTGAAAAATATTTAATTTAAAAAAATGATTTAGAGCCTATCGCAATGGACCATTTATCGACCGGGAGAGTGACAGTGATGCAATTACTTTACAAAAGAATAATAAGGGACAGCTATATTGAGTGTGTGTGTAAGTATGCGCAAAAACAAACTTAATCTTTTACAAAAAAAAACTACAATATTTAAAAAAAAACTGCTTTTTAAGAACATTGCTACAATTACTTGCTATGTTTTTAAGTAAATTCTATTGCTTAGTTCTTAAGCATTTAGCGTTGGAATCGGAAAATGTAAACTACTAGACATGACTTCAGATTTTTTTTCTATCGAGAAAATTTCGTTTGGTCGTGTATTCCTTTTACCAGATTCTAAAGATTATAGTCAAAAATTATATTTTAAAATATTAAGTCTCTAATCCATATACTTCTTGAAGAGCACGCGGTGGCCCTTAAACGACAAAAATGACAATTTGTAACTACACAACAACTGCGTGATTCTTGAGTAAAAGGATCAGTCTAAAAACAGTGACCCAATTTTGACGAGACATTCTTATTTAGATACCTTACAGCCAGACTTTGTATGAGCGTAATAGGACTGCGACTTGACCCCACAGGCGGGTATTAGGGATTGTTAAGACCTCTCAAGTTAACTGATTCTCTATCTATATCATCACGCCAGATCCCTTGCGGGGTAGGCAGAAGGTACAGAGTTCAAACAGGTTCTTTCCTTACATACCTCACTGGCTTCCTCCATTCTCATAGTTCGTCTCATACAAGCTCGCCGGTTACGGAGACTCTTGACTTGTCCTTCAGATAAGACTCGGTCTATTTAATCATAGTACGATAAGTCTTGGTCTTCCCCAGTACCTAAATCCTTCCACTTTCGCATTGTATATTTGTTTTGTCATTCTTTCTTCTGAAATTATTTCTATATCCCCGAACTAAATGATTTTGATCTTACATATTATTGCACTTTTTTAAGTTCTACATATCATTAAGTTTTTCCCGACAGACATAATCTTAACCTTTAAGTCGTTAAACATTAAAAACACTGTCGACTTCTGGGGTATATCATTAAAAATACTAGATAGCATAGTAATGGCTATAGCACCTGCGCTGGCGACGATATTTAATAGATGCGTAGAGAAGGGTAGGTTCCCCGACTTAATGAAACTTAGTAAAGTTGTACCGATTTTTAAATCAGGGATAAAAAGCGAGCCTTCCAATTTTAGACCGATTTCCATCTTGCCGGCCTTGAGTAAAATTTATGAAAAGATCCTACTCAATCAATTGCGTAACCACTTTAATGAGAATAAGCTGTTACACGGTGATCAATATGGTTTTACTAAGGGACGTTCAACCACAGACGCGGGAGTAGGTCTGCTTCAGCAAATTTACGATGCCTGGGAGGCATCGCAGAATGCAATTGGTGTATTCTGTGATCTCTCTAAGGCATTCAACTGTGTTGAGCATGCAACCCTTATTAAAAAGCTAAGGCATTACGGTATTAAAAACACTGCCCTTAATTTATTAGCTTCATACTTAGGTGAAAGATCTCAATGTGTTGAGATTAACGGGGTCAAGTCTCAGGAAGTTAATATTTCAATTAGTATTCCACAGGGCTCCATCTTAGGACCCTTTCTTTTTTTAGTATATATTAATGGCCTGCCGAACTTTGTCCGTGATGTCTGTGACATTGTACTATTCGCAGATGATACCTCCTTGATCTTCAAAGTTGACAGAGCTAAGCTAAATTTTGACGATGTGAATGGTGCTCTTTCACGGATATCAAATTGGTTCGAAATAAACAATCTATTGCTTAATTCACTCAAGACAAAGTGTATATAATTTACTATGCCCAATGTAAAAGATAATGCTACGAATATTCTTATTAATGGCAAAAAGCTGGACCTCGTGAACTCCACTGTCTTTCTAGGCATTACCCTAGACTCCAAACTCCAATCCAATGGGGGGCCCATATCTCATCACATGCAAGTAAACTTAGCTCCGCTGCTTATGCAGTGTGGAAAGTACGGCAACTTACGGATGTGGATACACCACGTCTAGTCTATTTTAGTTACTTCCATAGCATTATGTCTTACGGTATCCTTCTGTGGGGTAACGCTGCTGATGTGGAAAATGTATTCATACTGCAAAAAAGAGAAAGAGAAGGCTTCCCTCAGAGAACTTTTTAAAGAGATCGACATTCTCACGGTCGCTTCACAGTATATATACGACAACATAGTGTACATACGTAGGAATATCCATTTATTTGATAAAGTGAGCGACGTTCATAAATTAAACACTAGAAATAAACATAAACTGGTATTACCAATTGTTAGGCTTAAAAAAGTATTTACTTCCTTCGTAGGAGTCGGTATTCGCTGCTTCAATAAGATACCAAAGCCCATGTTAGAGTTGCCACTTGACAGATTTAAAAAGTATATTAAATCTTCACTAATGAGTAAAGGATATTATACACTAAATGATTTTTTAAATGATAAAAATGCCTTTACACAAATTAACTGAAATTTAGAAGAATATAATGTTAAGTGCAGCGTGTCCTGCCTAGCGAGCGTTCATTGATTTTAAATATTATTCTCGAACGATGTCGACAGGGTCGTGGATTGGTCATGCTTACTAAAATGTCTTTGCTAGTGGCGGCTCTGTGGAGCGGGTCATTCTTTTCCCTCTAAAATGGTTGAGGAGAGTGATGGCTGCTTCTCAGGTCATACTCGTGAACGGGTGCTGCTGGTGGGGCTAGTCCGTCCCCTGTCCTTTGTCTGACTGAACGTGTACCATAATGATATTGAAATTTGTCTCTTTCGGCATCACACTCGAGCTATGACCAGTTGTTTTGTACGCACTCTTTACATATTTTATAGTAACACTTTCTCTTACTATTATTATTATGCTTTTTATTATATACCTCTACAACATCTCTATTTTGTAAATGAGAGGACTATGTAGACAATGACCAATATAATGAATCTAAGTACACTTATGATTAATCTATACTTAAGCACATCTATTTAGTTCGTTCTGCATTGTTCTCCCATACTCCATAAATGCAATGTTTACAAAAAGAATTGTAAAACTCATTTTTAAAAAAGAGTAGGAGTGGAGTTTATTGTCCTTCTTCTCCACAGGAATGACTTTCCGAACGGGTGGTAGAGTCTTAAGTAATTAATAATTTTCTCTTTTTGACTATTCATAAGTGCCTTTTGGTCTACATGAATAACAAACTTTTGATTTTAATTTTGAAAAACGTAGACAAAACCGCAAACTTTTTCTACAAAACCGTTCCTTTGAACAAACTTATTGTATTGAGTTAACTTGAATAATAACTTCCTTGGAGTAAAACAGTTTAAAGAAAATGACCTCTGTTGTTGTTCGGTGTGAAATATTGTTCATATCGCAACATTGCTATAAAGTGGGCCATTTATTTTAGTATATTAGGGCGCACTCTTACAAAAGTTCTCTAGTGCGCACAGTTACACGCAAACTTGCACGGAAGTAAGTGAATAGAGAACATATTAACGCGCAAGTAGGCTTAGAATGCGCACATATTTGCACAAATAAGTGAAGAGTGCGCATTATCAAAGCAAGCAGTTTAAACGCCCATAGGTAGAACCTATAGTTGATTTAAGAATGCGTTTCTTTACGTCACTTATATCTAAGGCAGAAAGGGAAATTCAAACTGCTATATTCCTGATTTCCTCTTTGTGTTTGATTCTATCTCGCAAGGAAACCCCATATATGATTCTTTCTATTGCTTTTTGTGACCTTGAGCCTTTTGAGGCTGTTTGGTAGTAGTTACGAAATGATGAAAGGTGATTCTTCTACCATTCATTAAATCTAGTTACAAAGGTAGACCCAACGATAGTGAGTAACACAATTAGTCATATTGAGACAAAAATATTACGTGTAACCTTTTTCCTACTCCGTCGAGAGTACTGAAAGGGCTAATAGGTATTAAAAACGTCAAAAAAATACCCCAAGGCAATTTTATTTTGAGCATAGCATTACAACTGTACACTCCGAGATAATGAGGGGAATCAAAAGGAATGGAGTCGTCGGCCCGCGAAATGAGACGGAACCTAGAAATGACAGACGTTTCAGATGACGCGTTCAGATGTTTCAGTTGCTAGCTTATACAGAAAGATTGTGAAGCGAGCATGTTGGCCCACATGTTGGGTGAAATATTGAATATTTTACGGTACCAAATGTTGTATTCCTAATGGTTGCGTACGCTGATTATTGTCGGCTTCGCATGCTGGATTGGACGCTTGAACTTTTAGACTTTATTACTCCATTATAATTTTGTAATATATCTTCATCGTCACGCCGTAGATCTGTCTCCACGCAAGCATTTCAAATGTAGAACTCGCGGAAGTAAGCGAGATTATAACAATATATTAAAAATTTTGCAGCCACTAATTATCGCAAAAACAATTTTCGGTACCGTGCGGCATATAATAGAATTTCTATTATTAGTGATCTTGATTTTTTTCCTTTATTTTAAACCGTTCAGGCAACGCACGCCATATTATAGGAATTTTGCTGACTTAAATTACATTAATTCTAATTAATTATTGAAAATATATATTTATTAAAACATAAAGTAGACTATAGCACTCAAGGATAATATACCTTTTTAACAGCCAAAGATTGATAAGAGATTTACAAAATCGGATCAGTAGTACCGGAGATTACCCCAAACATCCAAACTTACAAACTTAACCTCTTTATAATATTAGTATAGATTTCTACTATTCAGGAGTAAGCTTGTATCGATATTCTTTGACGAGGAGTATTACACCATAATGAAGTAGTTCCACTGGTTGAGCAGTTAATATTCATATAATGATTTTATTTTTTCTTTATTTTTTTATTTATACGTAGGTATATTTTTTTGTTACACTGCGGAATTTCTAACGGACCGATTTCTATTAGTAGAGACTTGTAAATGGCTGTCTATTTCTTTTTTGTATCTTATACATAACATAGTAGCTAATAGTCTTTCAAATATTGTAAAAATGAAAAATAATATAAATACCAATAAATAATTAGATATGAAAGGAGTATTGATATTGATGATGCTTCGTTTGTTAGAGGAAAGAATTATGAAACAGATATACAATCCTAAAATACAAGAATGTAGGTTCCGGAAAGACCTAGACTATCTTATTATAGCCAAATTGTCGATCGTGTCGTGATGAAAAGATAAACTATGAAAGTGAACAAAAGCGCGAGAGCACTGTAGAGAAAAGTCTGTTAAAATTCTGTGTTCTCTGTCGACTTTGCAAGTGGTCCGCCATAATAACATATTCCACACCCTCTCTGCACTCTTTCATGATAAGTTCAAAAATACTAAATAAACAGATATATATATATATACTAAACTTAAAAGGACATTGTCAAAAATTGCCCCAGAACCCACAAACATTTGACCCATGCCATCATTATTTATCAATTTTATTAAAATAATGGCAAATAGCCGTATCTTACGAACAATTACACAATTCAAAACGAATATTTTAAGGTATTGTAAGTACTTATATCGTAGTCGCCGACATCTTTATTAAATGTTAACACACACAATGTAATAATGGCTAGTGAATTATAACCTTCAAATTCTAGCACTTTTTGTGCAATATTGCGATTCCCCTACTTGTCCATTTAATAATGAATGCCTTATGAGAATTTATGGGTGATTTGTAATCATACAAGTATTTTTTCATTGTCGTTGCTTCTAGGGCAAATCATGTATGGGCGCAGAACACAACAATGTTCTTTGCTTACCCGAATTCCCTCCCGTGTATCATATTTACGTCAATGCGGCATAATTCGTGACAAGCTTAAGGTCCCGGTTTGCTTATACATGATCTTTTATTCATTACGTACTCGTGTTGCGTCTGTTCTTACGCAAATAGTCCCCGGTTCGAGTCCCAGGGGGCCACTGTCTTGTTTGTTATGTATTTTGACGAAGATGAAACTACTGGGTGACTGGTGTGTAGGATTATAGAGTGGAAAATCTGTAGGAAAAAGAATTTTGATTTAGGTTCAAAAATGTCAAATTGTCCAAAAACACGACGCGTTACGATAACTTTGTATAAAGATCGTGTAAGGGCATTTTGTATGCCACTGGGGTATCGTTATAAATACTCCTTTATCACTGGGGGAGTTAGGGGTGTATATAGTACAACCTAATTTTTCGTATTTTTAGCACCAGGGGAAAGGCTTATCGCCCTTTATTAGAGATTTGCTGCGACTTTCGATTATTTTTTTACATCTTCGCGGACGTTATTTCCTCACGGTTTCTTGCCTATTATCAATTGCACTTCAAAAGTAAGATTGAAAGCTGTTATAATATAACTCATTAAAATCAAATACTTTACCCCTCACTCGGAATTCTTCCTGTACTGTAGCTACGATTATCAACATGCACAATAGCAGTGATAGCCGAGTGGTTAGTCCATTGGGCTGCATAGCCTGAGGTCTCGGGTTAAAACCCAGACACGCACCTCTGTCTTACCCAAATAATGTGCGCATTAAAAATTAACTATCACTTGGTTAAACAGTGAAGGAAATCATCGTGAGGAAACCTGCATGCCTAAGAGTTTCTCGAAGGTGTGTGAAGTTCGCCAACCCGCACTGGGCTAGTGTGGTAGACTATGGCCTATACCCTCTCAGATTGAGAGGAGGCCCGTGCCCAACGGTGGGACAGTTCTTAACAGGGCCGATATTATTATTTATTATAAACATGAACTTTATTTACACACACCTAGATTAAAACAAATGCTCATTGGCCATACAAAAATTTGTCTCGTGCTGAGAACGAACCCGCCAATTTTTGGATCCAGAGAGGAACTAATCTCTGACTTATTGACCCAACCGTCGCATCGTCAATACTACTTTACACAGTACAGTGAACGTGTCATAACCCTGTCTATTTAAGAATACACTTCTATCTATCTATCTATCTACATCATCACGCCGGATCCCTTGCGGAGTAGGCAGCGAGTACAGATTTCCAACAGGTTCTTTCCTTACGTACCTCTGGCTTCCTCCACTCTCATAGTTCGTCTCATACATGCTCGCCGGATACGGAGAATACACTTCTTGGCATTGAAAAAAATAAACACCGTCAGACCTATATTCTTCAACAGGGTTGATAAAGGTCGTGTTCACCTATTTTTCACTGACTATGTTAAGACTCATTGTCACAAGGGGCGAACATATTGGCCTTCCATCGGCAAAATTTAAGACTCAGAACTTCTACTGAGCATATTCCGATACAAAATCCACGCATTATCCGACCTAGAATTTGAATACGAGACCTCGTGATCGCCAAGCACTATACTAGACTAGCAACGCAGTTGGCATTTATCGGCATCTATAGTAGATATTATTGTAATATACAAAATCTTACAGATCATACCAACGCCTCTATTCCCTATAATTTCCGGCCGGTTTTCTGGTGTTTACCGGTTGGATCCGGTCCGAGCCGGTTTATGCGGGATCGTCGCCACTCGAGTGCGGTCGGTATCTCGATAAATCCGGTTCTGCGGCTTATATAACCCACTCAATGGCCAATAAACGTTAACCCTTTGTTGAATTGCAAATAAGAATGCGGCATTTTCCGTGTTTATTTGTGGTTTTGCAGTTTTTATTTGTTTGGTAAGATAGACCGCAATGTATTGTTGGGTGTTTGTACGTGTTGTCAGTTACATGAACTTAAATGAAAGGGCTCAGAAATCCCAATTAGATTTTTGCTTAACAAAATCAAAGCTCCATTTAAAGAGCTATCTGAAGAAGTTAGATATCCTAATTAGCTATAAAACGTGACGTATTGAGGGATAATGTTGAGAGGTGTGCATTAAGTCGCTGTATTTAATATAGTAGTTCTGCGAATGATTGGAATGATTTTTAGTGATTTTAGGTAATTTAAGTATATTGTATCATAATATACCGCGAATAGTTGGAATCGATTCAGTTCCCGATTTAGAGCATATACTTTCAGGTCTTGTGTTATTTATGTCATAATTTGTATATGTATATGTTGAGTGCCTCGTTGGTTCATGATCACCTTCTGTTAGAACTTCTCAAGCCTGATGGGATTCTAATTTGGCTTAAGGGCTGCCATATGAGGTAAACCTGGACGTTTGTCCAGGTTTTACCTTGCGGTTGGCTTAGCGTACCTTCCGATGCATGGAGACGTTTGAATATAAAAATGCCTATCTCAGACTGACCGAGTGACAGCTGCTTAACTTTAGTAATCGCCACAACGCTACGAGTGTCTCAAGAGGTATCTATCTATATATATCATCACGCCTGATCCTTTGTACAGAATTCTTACAGGATCTTTTGTTACAGACATGTCAGGCTTCCTCTACCCTCACAGTTCGTCTTATACACTCTCCCCGGTTATAGAGACTTGACTTTCTTGCTTTGTTTTTGGCAAGTCAAAGAGGTATATATTTATATTTTATCAAATTTTTTAGCAAGAACAGAAAAGAAAAACAATCTTTTACTTTTGTTAACCGTTCTTTTACCCAGCTTATAAAACCTTACACATAAGAGTGCCTCAGGGATCATTTCGCGAGAGAAAATTAAATGAAAGATAAAAAACAAAATTGCTTTTGGTGTTCATAGAAATTAGTGGTCGGTATACAATGGTGGTAGCTCTTTATAGAACAGAGAATTTGTTATATAAAATGTTATGATGTCTTTGACTTTAATTAAAACAAAAAAAGAACTTTATATAGGAGCAAGGCTTTTTTTTAATTGGTCTAGGATAATAAAATGTGACGATGTGGCCGATTATATGGTTTGCTGACTCAATAATAGCCTATTCACTGTGAAATAGGCTGAGGAAACAAAAGTTAGATCGAATTTTGATTTTAACAAAATTCCGAGAGCTGGCTAGACCCTCCTCGTAAGGAATTCTGCGCAACATGCCGAAACACGACTGTGTCGCTTGGCGGCATATGTTTGCTGGAAGGGCGGTAATCAGCTACAGCCGTAGCCTTAGTAGTAGTGGTAGGTACCACCACCACCAATGTAGGTGCTGAATAGAAATATTTTTAAGATAAAACGCAATAAAAACACATTAGGTATGTAAGGAAAGAACCAGTTGGCACTCTGTACTCCCTACCTACCCCGCAAGGGATTCAGCGTGATGATATAGATAGATAGAAAAACTCATTACAAATTAACACTCACAAACCATAAGCAGAGACCTTAGACACACTCATTTAAATCACTGCTTTAAAAATTCCTTAAGAAAACTAAACTTGCTAACTGAAGAGTTAATTGTGCAATTGGAATCGCCATATTGTTTTGAATTTTTGTCAAATTTCGTTTAAAGGATTGAGGAAGGAATAAGTACTTAAATTTCTGTTAATTATAAATACAATAAAATAAGTTGGAATCGGTTCAGCTGCGGGTTTGGAATAAATTACTTTAAGGTCTTGTGTTAATAATGTTAGGATGGAATTTATTTGAGCAGAATTACTGTATGTTTCTCATTAGTGGAATATAATGATTCTAGATCAGCTTAATCCCTACCAGTCCTTAGGCTAGGCGCTTTGAATGTTCTCACGGATGTCATGTTGAAATTCTTTAATGATTCGTGTTTAATCTCTTATAATCTTTAGATCTCAGATAATGGTAATGAAACAACACTTAATTTCATCAAAGAACCAACATTTATTTTCGATAAATCATACAATTCTCAAAACTAATCAATTTTATTAACATTCTTAATCATGTCAGCAGCTTTTTCAGCAATCATAATAATAGGGCCAACTAGATACCTTTTACGATTATTGGCATAATACTGGCATCGACAACTTCCAATATAAGCAAATAGGTATGAAAGAGAGTATCGGTATAAAGATGAGAAAGGGTATGCTCCGTTGGTTCGGGCATATAGAAAGAATGTCCGAAGAAAGAATGACAAAACAGATATACAATGCGAAAGTGGAAGGATGTAGGTACCGGGGAAGACCTAGACTATCTTACCATGACCAAATAGGCCGGGTCTTATCTGATTGACAAGTCAGGAGTCTCCGTAACCGGCGAGCGTGTATGAGACGGACTATGAGAGTAGAGGAAGCCAGAGAGGTATTTAAGGAAAGAGCCTGTTGGAACTCTGTACTCTCTGCCTACCCCGTAAGGGATCTGGCGTTATGATATAGATATATAGACCACTCTCAAGTTCTGTACACCGTACACTCTTAACCTGCTGTCTACCACTCTGCCCATCCCACAAGTGCCACTGAAGTAGTTCAACCCAGAGAACAAACAAGCAGAATAACACTTCCAGTACTCATTACTCCACAATTTATAATCATTGCACTTATCCGAAATACCGTTAACCATTTCAGCTCCAATGCTTTTGAAATGAATCGTATTTACAATAAGAATGAAATCCTGCACATATTTTGCAAATTTATCCACATCTTCTTCATTGGAGAAGTAGCCAGTTCTAATAATTGGAGAATCTGAAGAGTTTGCGCTCCGCAATTTGACTTCTCCCCTTGATTTAGTATTCATGTTGACGATTTCTGTCAACAATGCCATTCTGTCTTTATTGTACATCCTATCGCAAATTTCGTAAGATAATTTGTAAACGTATGCACAGATTTCTGTGAAGATTATATCATCGTGAGAATAATAGGACATAGTTTCGTAGTTTGGATAGCTTTGGGATTTGTTTATAGCAACAAAACCAACTGTGGAGACTGCAGGGTATTTGTTAGGGTCAATGGATACCAGCTTATGTTGTTCCATAGCATGTGGCATAACAACTTAAATAAGATCTTGCAGATTTGTGCCAACTGGTAAATCAGCAACAACTGTTATATTTTTCTCTTCTAAATGTTCTTTCGGGCCGATTCCGGATCGTGAGTAGTTTTGGTAAGTTAATTGCACCTGCTGATATAATCACTTCTTTTCTTGCTTTAACATTAACGCCATCATTTCTGAGTATGGTGACTTCAAAAGCTTTTTTATTGTTCATATTAATTTTAGTTACCAATGATTCTTTAAGAACGTGCAAGTTGGGTCTATCTTTGGCTAGGTTCAGGTAAGCCCGGGACGAACTCTGACGGCCAATCTCAGATAACGCAAGAAACTTTTGAGTATATCCAAGAACTTCAGAGGATCAACAAGTATTTTATGACCAAGTTCGAGGTAAGATTAAAGAAGATTATTGACGATATTCTCATTGTTACCTGTTAATTCCAGCGGTCCATTGATTCCGTGTAGAGAGTGATTTGTCTGTTGGAGAATGAATGAATCCTTGAGCTTTTCGCTTTTAAGGAAGTATGGTAAAACGTTTTCCCATTTTCAGCTTTCGTCTTGAATAGTTTCAGCCCAAGAATCGTAGTTGGTGGGATAGCCTCTGGAATAGACCATGTAATCGAGTGAGCGGGTCCCTCCGAACATCTTGCCTTGAGTCATTCCGAAGTACGGCCCTTGGTGGCACGTCTGCGAGATGCCGTTTTCTTCAGATGTATAGTTCCAATCGTATCTAGATTTCTTCAGAAATAACATATATGCCGGTAACTAAAATAAAAGATAATTGTATTTAGATACATCTGTTCTTAACTGCCATTATTTTAATGTTATTTATAAACTAGTTACTTATTGCAACAATAAATTTCGCTGCCCACATTACCACTTTTAGATAGTGTTTTAGAAAACATTTTGAATTGGTCGCCTTTCAGAAGATACATTTGCAAGGGTTTTATCAATATTGTAGGTATATTATGGTTTTCGAAAGGGAAGAAACCAGAACGAATGTATGGATTATGGTTGGTAACGATGTGCTGGAGCAAGTGAATGAGTTTGTATATCTTGGATGCGCATTCAGTAAGGTACACCGCTGACATAGAGAGAAGAGTGAGTGCAGGGAACAGAGTGAATGGTGCGATGGGAAAGCTACTTGGGAGCCGGCACTTAAGCCAAAAGGCGCAGCTGGCCATACATAACGGAATGCTTGTCCCAACGCTGTTATATGGCAGCGAGAGCTGGGTATGTAAGAAGGAGAATGAAAGTAGGATAAATGCGGTGGAAATGCGAGCTCTGCGGAAGATGTGCGGAGTGAAGTTGACCGACCGCATTCGCAACAGCGTAGTAAGAAAGCGAGTAGGCATGAAAGATAGCATCGGTGTAAAGATGAGAAAGGGTATGCTCCGTTGGTTCGGGCATATGCACAGAATGTCAGAAGAAAGAATGACAAAACAGATATACAATGCGAAAGTGGAAGGATGTAGGTACCGGGGAAGACCTAGACTATGTTACCATGACCAAATAGACCGAGTCTTATCTGAAGGACAAGTCAAGAGTCTTCGTAACCGGCGAGCGTGTATGAGAGGAACTATGAGACTGGAGGAAGCCAGAGAGATATGTAAGGAAAGGGATCTGGCGTGATAATATCGATTCTCTTAGTAAAATCTCCTTAACAATAATAATTAATAATATAAATAATATTACCCCTTTTAAGAAACTGTCCCACCGCTGGGCACGGGCCTCATCTCAAACTGAGAGGGTTTAGGCCATAGTCTACCACGCTGGCCCAGTGCGAGTTGGCGTACTTCACACACCTTCGAGAAACTCTTAGGCATGCAGGTTTTCTCACAATGTTTTGCTTCACTGTTAAAGTAAGTGATAGTGAATTTTTAATACGTACATGCTTTCGAAAAGACAGAAGTGTGTGCCTGGGTTTGAACCCGAGACCTCTGACTTTACAGTCCAACCGTCTAACCGCTAGGCTATCACTGCTAAAAATACTAATTAATTGCATTAAAAAACCAACTTTTAACCTATACGCTAAGCAAAATGACATTAAGGCACTATATTAAAGCTACTGAAACAATGTGCAAGTGTTACTGTTATTTTCAAGATTCTATCATCTGAACATCTAAAATACGGAACAGTGCCCTGGACAATACTAACTCCTTATATTTGTAAATAGTGTATAATCTGTTGCATAAACTTAACAAAGTGTGAGTGTATATGATAAACTAACATTAACTCTTAGCTATTGTGAATCACGAGCCATAAGTGCTAAAACTGCAGAAAATAATTATTGTGTGATCCGTTTTTTATTCAAACTTTTATCCAGACTCCAACCACGGCTCTATTGCAAGTGACGACATCTAGTTTAATCATAAAACTTTTAAGTAAGGTCGGTAAAACAGCCAGAAGTACAGAAATAAGCAGACTTAATTTTTCAATTCAGAACTACCGACACGATTAGCATATTAAGTAAGGCGTGCGTTCTGATTGTGTTTCCTGTGGATCGCATCCCGTCGACAGTGGTCTTTTTGAACTGGTTAATTTGTTCTACGTAATCAACAAAACAATTACCAACAAAAATTAAATAAATTTATTTGATAATTTACAAAATGTCCACAGAGAATGTTACTTTTCGCAAAAATAAAACAAATGATTCACTTAATTTATCATTTATATCAAACTATTCTGATTATTTATCAAAGAGCCTTCCAGATTTATCATCATGTAACATATTACATAATGATGAAATCCAAGAACTCAGAGAAGAAACTGATAGGTTGCGAGAACAATTGCAGACGGCTCATGAGGAAATAGACAACCTAATATTAGAAAATAAATTATTAAAAAAGGTATCATCTGAACAGGAAAAAATTATAAAAAACACTAAAAACAATATGTTCGGAATCAACAGATAATGTAAGGAAATATTCAATCAAAAAAAGAAGACAAATTATGTTACGAAAATCTTTGACTCAAACCCCAATACATGATACAAGCAGTAATGATCTAGGCCTACAACTCGATGAGGAAAGCACAATAGATGGCGCTGACGACTATTTATCTAACAATACCCGGGATGCTTCACGAGTTAAGGATAATGACATTATCGTAAAAACAAATAAAGCTCATACTAGTATTTTAAGCGCATGCGAGCAACCAAACTTTTGCACCAAGTTAACGATAGATGGAAGCACGAACACCAAAATTCTAACGAAATTTAATGACAAACATCAGCACCCTAAGATACTCATAGTTGGTGGGCAACAGTGTACTGGATTAGCTTTAGAGCTCATACAATCAAGACGAAACACATGTTATGGAAAATATAGTATCTCATCCATTACAAAACCTTATGCTAATTCGGATTGGAAGATTCTTCCAATAATTACTTGATTTTATGTATGGGTGAAAATGACACAAACCCTATTAGACTACTTATCAACTTAAGTCATGTACTAAGATCCATAAGTAAAACAAATGTAATTATATTAAATATTATGAGAAACAGGCATTTGAATGAATTAATGTTGAATAGGGAAATAAAAATTATATGTAAACAATTCATAAATTGCACATTTATAGAATCAAAATTGATTGATAGTTATTATTTTAAAAAACAATATTTATTCGAGACAGGTAATAAAATTAATTACGTTATTGACATGAATTATTACACCCAAAATTTTCTGAATTTTAAAAAGAACCCAATCTTTTCTCGTAGTAATAAACAACAACCAAAGTACAAAAAGGGAACAATCCCCTTTTATTTTCCGATTAAAAAGCAGTTTGATTCCAATATTAGTAAAGTAAACAAAAATAATGGGAATTGTGATTATAATTGCAAAAATCAAATGCAGGTATACAAAAAGGGCACTATCCCCTTTTATTTTCCTATTATACAATCAGATCCCACTAAAAAGTGTAAAATGAACGGAGGTGAGCAAAGTTCTACTTTTTTTCTTGAGTAATAGTACATCTAGGGGAAAAATCTCTGATAAAATAACTTTACTACATCAAAATATTGCTGGCTTATTGAATAAAATGGATCAGTTACAAATATGTTTGAATGAATTTTCAGCCAGTGGTAGTTCAGTTTAAATTATATGCCTGTTTGAAACATTTGAACGATTAGGAGATGAATGGAATATTAATATTAAAAACTTCAAGTTGGTAAGCTATTTTTTTAGGCAACGCGAAAAACGCGGAGGTGTTTGCATATTAGCAAGTAAACATCTTGAATGTGAACCCATACAGCTTTGCAATGATATCGCTATGGAAAAATCATTCAAGTGCTGTGGCATAAAGATATCAAAACAGCAGTGCATCGTATTATGCGTATATAGAACACCCAATTCAGATACGACAATATTTTTTAATCTGCAGTTTCTTTTAAATAAATTGAGCATAGAATCTAAGAAAAAAATTATCTTAGTTGGCGATACCAATATTGATATATTGAAAAATAATTCATCATCGGAAAAATATATGGATATACTCTCGAATCACAAATTACATCTACATATAAAAGAACCCACTCGTCAAAAATCATGCATTGATCATATCGTGAGTAACATCGAAAACGCTGAAGGTAAAATTCATTATGTGTACTTATCCGATCACGAAACAGCACAAACGTTAACTGTTCCAATTTTAAAACAAAAATTGAATTCTTCGTTTTGGTACACTCACAAAAGGAATTTTAACAAAGAACATATATTGAAATTCAGAAAATATCTATCATCTCTAACATGGGCTGACGTTTACAATGAAATAAATTGTGACAAAGCTTTTAATCAATTTCATGAAATATTTACATTGCTGTATAATTTAAGTTTTCCCGTAAATAGAATAAAAATGACATATAACAATACAGGACCTAGATGGTTAACTAAAGGTATCAGAACATCGACAATAACTAAACGGAAATATAGATACTTATATTATAAAAAGAATTCTGCAGAAAATAAACTTAATTACACAAGATATAATAAATTACTAAACGATTGTATAAGAACCTCAAAAAAGATTGTATGTATTAACTTTATAAGTAGATCAAAAAACAAATGCAAGGTAACTTGGACGATTATTAAAAATAAACTGGACGAAAACTGTAATAGTAATATCATAGACAGCATAGAATACAATGGGGCAATAATCTTTGATGCGACACAAATAGCTAATGCCTTTAATAAGCACTATATTACAGCGTCTAATACAGAAAGTGAAACTTATCCCCAATATTCACAAATTGACTGTTTAGATTCTACAATATTTCTAAAACCCACTTCTGAGGAGGAAGTAATAAAAATAATAAAAGGTCTTAGGAATACCAACGCTGTGAGTTATGACTCTGTATGTACATATATTGTTAAAAACTGTGTAAACGAAATTGCAATAGTACTAACCCATTTAATAAATCTTTCGTTTGTTCAAGGGATATTTCCTGAAAAACTTAAAACTTCTATTGTGAGACCTCTCCACAAAAAGAACTCCAAACAAGATTTAAATAATTACCGACCAATCACACTAGTTCCAGTTTTTTCCAAAATTTTTGAAAGGGCTGTGTATCTACGTATTATACAATTTTTAGATAAATTCAATGTTATAGTTCCGGAACAAAATGGGTTCCATATGAATAAATCTACCACTCTCGCTGCATTTAATTTAAATAAATATATTACTGAAAATATTGACAATAAAAATCGTGTTACCGCTGTATTTTTTGATATGAGCCAAGCATTTGATTTTGTAAAGCATGACATTTTATTAAATAAATGTGGTCGGTACGGAAAAGCACTGGAATGGATAAGTAGCTACCTCAAAAATCGAATACAATGTGTAGAAATCGACCGAATTGATGACAAACGTTCACTAGCCACATTCAAATCGGATTATGAAATGAACGTAACAGGAGTTCCCCAAGGAAGTGTTATGGGGCCCTTACTCTTCTTGCTCTGTATTAATGATATACCAAAAGTAACCGCTCATCAGTGCACGTTGTTTGCGGATGACTTATCTGTTGTTAGAGCTGGCAAGAAAGAGGACTGCCAATATGATAGTTACTTACATACGGTTATAGAATCTCTAACAAACTGGTTAAGTAGTAACAACTTAAGTGTAAACTTATCAAAGACAAAAATTGTAGAATTTGAGAATTATAAAGCAAACAACCAACACTTAAACATATCATATGAAGGCATAAAAATTGAAAACGCCACTGACTTTAAATTTTTGGGCATTATTCTAGATAGGCACTGCAGTTGGAAATCACATACACAAATTGTTAGTAAAAAGATAAATAGATTCGTATATGCACTGAGAAGGATACGAAGAACAGTAAGCGAAAGGGCTGCAATAACAGCTTATTACGGGTATGTACAGTCAGTGTTAAGGTACGGGTTATTGTTGTGGGGAAACGCGACGAATGTTCATAAGGTGTTCGTGACACAAAAAAAGTGTATTAGATCGATTGCCAACGTAGGACCATTAGATTCATGCAGACAAATATTTAGAAAACTAAAAATTTTAACGTTAACTTCACTTTATATTTTGGAAGTTGGAATATTTGTAAGAAAGCATCCGCGTTTATTTCAAAAAGCCAGTGAATATAAGATTTATCTATCTAGAGATAAAACAAAACTATTATTACCAAGTTCTAGAACCTCACTTCACCAAAAGAACTCCTATTATATGTGTGTAAAAATATTTAATAATGTACCAAAATCCATAAGAGAATTGACAATGAATCAATTTAAAAACACATTGACTAAGTGGCTCATCGAAAAGTGTTTTTATAATATGAAAGAATTTTTAGAAAATAAGTAACCTTGGAGCTTGACAATCTCAAATATACTTCATTAATTATGACGTATTAATCATTGCATCCAGTCCTGACATTTTATTATGGACATTGTGTGTATTATTTTATTTTAAAATGCCAATTATCGATAATGTAACTGTTATTATTAAACTCAAAATTATTGTATGACATTCATAATAATTATAATTTAATATTGATAATGTAATAATAATAATAACGGAGAGTACTTGCACAGACACAACCAAGTGGCTAGGATTATCCATCAGCAACTTGCTCTTAAATATGGCCTTGTGGACTCTGAAGTACCGTACTACCAGTACCAGCCTCTTCCAGTTCTCGAAAGTGGTCATATCACGCTCTACTGGGATCGATCTGTTATCACGGATAGGACTATTGTAGCCAATAAACCTGATATCGTGATAATAGATCGATCGATGCGTCGTGTAATGCTAGTTGATGTCACCATTCCGCATGATGAGAACCTTGTGAAGGCCGAAAAAGAAAAATTATCAAAATATTTGGACCTGGCCCATGAGGTTACCACCATGTGGAATGTTAATTCAACTATCATTATTCCGATGGTCGTTTCAGTCAACGGCCTTATAGCGAAGAGCTTTGATAAACACCTTGAGAAGCTCTCGCTAGGCAGTTGGGTGAAGGGCCTGATACAGAAGGCAGTAATGTTGGACATGGCACGCATTGTGAGGAGGTTCCTCTCTTTGGAGCCCTGACCGCCGGTAGCATGGGTCGTAGACCTTGCTGTCGGTGGAGCACATTTTTTTTATACAATATATATAAGAATATTTGTATTTTATATTTTTATATATATTTTATAAGAAATTATACCGAATAAATATATACATAATAATGATAATGTAATAATAATAATGTAATAATAATAATGATATTATAATTGTTATGATTAATGTTAGATATTTTATGAATATGACAAATTTGCATGCCAAGCTCTCGGCGAAACATGTAGCACTGAAATAATTATATTATTATAACAAACACCTTGTATAAAACCATGTTTCAAGCAATAAATGATTTATCTATCTATCTATCTCGTCAGCTAGCCGGAAGATACCTTCGGTGTTCCGGATTTTTGCTCTGGCTATGATATTCGCATAAGTCAGTGCGTAGATGTTACTTATTGAAGTGTTTTTTTTTTGTACCAGTGAACAGAAGTTCATTTTCTACTTATTTTGTTAAAAAAGAACGGAGCCCCACACTAGGAATTATTCCTGTGTCGGGGGTGCGTTTACAAACATGAAATTTACATGCATACACCTGAAACGAAACATATATGTATGGGTCACACAAAGATTTGTCCCGTGCGGGATAAAACCCACGACTTCTCGATCCAGTGTGTGGAGCGGTTCAAGCTCTTAACCACGGGGCCAAGCCGTTCGTCAACACCACCTGGACTTTCGCTCGAGGACGACTAAAATTACACCTCGTATAAGCATGATTGGCAGATCTATACTGTTTACATTCACAATATTGAATCGGCGACAATGTTAGGCACCAATGTAATAGGAGGTGGGCCTATTGCCAATCATACCGGGCCCAATTACACGCTACGGACTGCTACGGAGTATTTTTAAATAAGAAACTATCTTTATCTGAACTAGGATTTGGATCCAGGGCTATGCTTGTTAACTGAAATATACACCACTAAACAAACGAAGTCTTTCCAATGCTCGTATTATATTATATGTAATATCTGCCTGCTCTTTGCCTATGCTAGAAGAGATCCGGCGTGATTATTTATTATGACTCATTAGTTTCTGCCCGCGACTCGTCCGTGTTGACTTTAGACAAGAAAATAACATTTTCCGGAATAATAAGTATCATATGTTTTAATTCAGGTAATAAACTATCTGTGTGCCAAATATTATTCAAATCCGTTCAGCCGTTTTTTCGTGATTGAGTAACAAACATACAAACGTTCACAATTATAATATTAGAAGGATTATGGTTTCGTTTTATTTTATGAGTATGTGCGCCTGTAACAGGTGAGCGTGTGTGTGTGTTTGAGTGATATACACTGTTGGCCGTGAGGTCTTTACAGCTTCACCGGACTTAAGGGCGAGTGTGCAACCACTACGCTCAAGCCAGAAGGGCAAGGGGCGACATACTTGAGGGCGCCTCAAGGAGGAGCGACCTCGGTTTGGACAGTCGCTACGGGCGGAGGGGGTGTAATTAGTGCACCAGTCCGCGGGCTAGGGGATCTACGACTTCGTCGTCGTCGTCCGTATACGGGGCGGAAAGAAGCGATGTCAAAGCATCGGGGGGATCGGTGAGAACATGTCGTGGCCGGCGGTAGCGGCAGGGGTCAGGTTCGTAGTCGCCGGCGGCTACGATTAGCGGATTCGCATGGGAAGATGCGTTCACGAAGTGTCGAGTAACAGGTGAGCATGTATGAGACGAACTATGAGAGTGGAGGAAGCCCGAGAGGTCTCTAAGGAAAGAACTTATAGGAACTTTGCACTCCATGCCTACCCCTCAAGGGATTCTGGCGTTATGAAATAGAAAGAGAACGATGAGTATGTACGACGCTGTATTCCTCAAATATCTTATTCTGCTCGTTGGTTCCTCCTTGACTGCCTCGTTGGTCTAGTAGCAAAGCGCATCGATTTGGGATCACCAGATCCTCGGTTCAAATTCTAGGTCGGACAAATGTAGTGTTTTTAACGAAAATCTTCTCAGTATCAGTCCGGAGTCTGGAACTGTGCCCGATATATGGCAATAAGCTCGCCCTCTATTACATGGGACCTAACATCGTTAGCGAAATGTGGGTATACTCAGTACACCTCTACCATTCCCGCTTGGGAAAGGCGTTCCTTTCGTTTCGAGTTCCATCTAACTTTAATTATACATGTTTATCTATTTTTGTATTAGGTATCTTTGTGGTACCTGTATATAAAAATACATATTTTAAATGGTCTCACTTAATTCTTTAGATTCCATTTTAGATAAGCTAATTAGTAATACATAGTAAATGTGTCATTACCACGACCAAATAAACCGAGTCTTATCTGATGGAAAAGTCAAGAGTCTCCGTAACTGGCGAGCGTGTATGAGACGAACGATGAGAGTCGAGGAAGCTAGAGAGGTATGTAAGGAAAGAACCTGTTGGAACTCTGTACTCTCTGCCTACCACGCAAGGGATCTGACGTGAGGTTATAGATAGATAGATAGAAATGTGTCATTTTCTTTTTATTACTATTTAGTTAAACTATTAATGTTAGTTTAGTATACTTAGATAATTCTATGTATTCTATCTATATCTACTTCTATCTTTTTTTAATAATGGGGTGTGGTCCTATATACAGCGAGTAAACGAATAAAACAAGCTTTTATAGCTTTTTGAAAACAAGTTTTTATTGCAACAACATTTGGATGATATTTTGTTTAGTTAAGAAGTTTCTATGGCTCCATCATCAGACCCTGGACACCATCACGGCCTAAAGTACTTATCTAGATAAATCGAACCGCGGCGTTATATTGAGTAGTTGGGTGGATGCATTGACCATCTTTGGGCTTCATCATCAGACCCTGAACACTTTCTAGTTCATCATCATCATCATCTCAGCCTATACTTGTCCACTGCTGAACATAGGCCTCCCCAATCGCTTTCCAGCGTAACCGGTTCGATGCCACCTGCATCCAACGACTTCCTGCGATTTTCACAAGATCGTCGGTCCATCTGGCAGGCGGTCGTCCCACGCTGCGCTTGCCAATACGTGGTCTCCACTCTAGAATCTTTCTGCCCCAACGCCCGTCCGATCTACGCGCTATGTGGCCCGCCCATTGCCACTTCAGCTTGCTAATCTTAACGGCTATGTCGGTGACCTTGGTTCTTCTACGAATCTCCTCATTCCTGATTCGATCGCGTAGAGAAACGCCGAGCATAGCTCTCTCCATAGCTCGCTGAGCAACTCTGAGCTTTTTTATGAGACCCTTTGTAAGAGACCACGTCTCTGATCCATATATCATCACTGGTAACACACATTGACTAAAAACTTTAGTCTTAAGGCACTGAGGTATTTTGGATGAGAAGATGTTGCGCAGTTTCCCGAACGCTGCCCAGCCGAGTTGGATTCGTCGATTGACCTCTCTCTCAAAGTTGGACCTACCTAACCGGACTACCTGTCCCAGGTAAATGTATTCGTCGACAACTTCAAGAGTAGAGTTCCCAACGGTGAGTGCGGTGGGTACGACATGGACGTTAGACATTATTTTCGTTTTGTCCATGTTCATTTTAAGACCCACTTGTTGAGATACTCTGTTGAGGTCACCGAGCATTCGTCCTAGATCTTTCAGCGACTCCGCCACGACCACAATGTCGTCGGCAAATCGAAGGTGAGTGATGTATTCGCCATTGATGTTGATGCCAAGTCCTTGCCATTCCAAGAGCTTGAAGGCGTCCTCTAAGGTGGCCGTAAACAGTTTCGGAGAAATGACGTCTCCCTGCCTTACTCCTCTTTTTATGGGGATCGCCTTCGTGCACTGCCCCTGTACTCGGACTGACATGGTGGCGTTATTATACAAGCACTTCAACACTTCAATGTACCGATAGTCAATGCGGCATCGCTGGAGAGATCTAAGAACCGCCCAAGTCTCTATCGAATCGAAGGCTTTCTCATAGTCCACAAACGCCAAGCATAGTGGCCGATTATACTCCTCGGTCTTCTGTATAATCTGCCGCAGCGTATGTATGTGGTCTATGGTACTAAAGCCTTTCCGGAAACCGGCTTGTTCGGGAGGCTGGAAGTCATCAAGCCTGCGTTCGAGACGATTCGTGATGACTCTCGAAAACAACTTATAAACATGGCTCAGCAGTGTGATGGGCCTATAATTCTTCAGTAAAGTGTTATCACCTTTCTTGAAAAAGAGTACCACCACACCCCTGTTCCACGCTTCCGGCGTTTTTCCTTCGAGCAAGACGGAATTAAACAGCCTCTGAAGGACTTTAAGTACCGGCGATCCGCCCGCTTTCAGAAGCTCTGCGGTAATTCCATCTTCACCCGGCGCTTTGTTGTTTTTAAGGTGTTTGAGAGCCATCCCAATCTCGTACAGGCTGATGTCCGGGATATCTTCAGTGTAGTGTCGGGTTAGCTTGGCTCTTGGGTCTTTTACCAAGTCAACAACAGGTTCAGCTACTGAGGTATACAACTGCCCATAGAACCTCTCTATCTCCCTGAGCACCTCTGACCTATTCGACGTTACGTTTCCGTCCTCCGTCTTCAGCTTCGTCAACTGGCTTTGCCCAATAGATGCGTCTCTTGCAAACACTTTGGAGCCCTTGTTCTGCTCTATGGTCTCCTCAATACGTCTTGTATTGAAGGACCGTAAATCGTGTCGCAAGGACTTCAATATCTGTCCATTGAGCTGCCTATAGGACTTAGCATCATCGGAGGTTTGGAGTGTCATGGTACGTCGCTCAGCCATAAGGTTTCGGGTGTAGTCAGATAGCTTTTGAGGCCTATTTTTACGGTGGGGCTTAAAATGCTTGGACCCGACCGTATGGGCAGTCTCTACCAACCTATTGTTGATTTCGTCCACTGATGCGCTGCTGTCTAGCAATTCGAAGCGGTTTGACAATTCGAGTTGAAAGTTCTCGGGGTTTTGGATATGTGCATTAGAAGGTCGGAGCGTAGACTTCATCAGACGCGATCTTTCCATTTTGACATTAATATTTAATGTGCCTCTGACCATTCGGTGATCACTGCCAGTTTTTACCCTGTGAATCACGGAGACATCATTAAATATTTGTCGCTTGGTGCTCATGATGAAGTCTATCTCATTTTTTGTGGAACCATCAGGGCTCATCCAGGTCCATTTCCTATGAGGCGGCTTCCGGAAGAAAGAGTTCATCATAAAGAGTCCCTCCTTCTCCAGATATTCGGCCAGCCTCTGACCCCTGGGGTTGCGTTGCCCATATCCAAATTGCCCCACTCTCAATTCATCATCGCCCCGTTTGCCCAGCCGCGCATTGAAGTCACCCATAACCACTGTAAAGTGTGCTTTGGAAGTATGTATGGCTCTACTAATGTCCTCATACATTACTTCGACGTCATCATCTGAGTATGCCGAGGTCGGTGCGTAGACCTGTATGACCTTCAGCGAATATCTTTTGGATATTCTGAGTATCAGGTACGCTACCCTGCTCGACACACTAGTGATGGACACAACGTTGTCTATGAGTGACTTGTGGACGATAAATCCGACACCACCTTGGGACTGCTGTTCGCCCTCCCGGTAGTAAAACAAGTTGCCGGATTTTAAGGTTATCGTGTCCTCGCCCTTTCTTCGGACCTCCGATAAACCAACAATATTCCACCGCAACTTGTTTATCTCTTCTTCCAGCTCAACAAGCTTCTCATCTGTCCTTAACGTGCGTGCGTTGTATGTCACCAGGGCCAAATTTCGGTGTTGGTGGTAGCCGAATCTCTGCCGGAGATTCTTAGCACCCCCTGTCCTGTCGTTACCATGGCTGCTACCGTGGCCAGGACGAACAGGACCGCCGGGGACTAGGGGCCTAGTTTTCTTACATTCGTCCATAACTTTCTAGTTGTATAGTATTTATCATTACCGATCTTACAAGCCCAAACACAAAGGGGTTACGTTGTATAGTTCACATGTTCCTATAGTCACCTTCCGACTCCATAATCAGACCAGCACTATACATTGTATTGTTATCGAAATTACATAATATTAGCCCTGTTAAGAAACTGTCCCACTGCTGGGCACATAAGTACCCCAAATCCCAGCTCAATTGGATACCCGCAAGTGCTCGAAAAATGGATCACAACTTTTGAACCGGAAAGACAGACATAGGAACATTGAATGTTAAATGAAAGCTTGTCAAAAGATACCGACACGGCTACATTTCCCAATCAGGGGTGAGAGAGGGTGGACGGCTTGATACAGTGGCTAAGAGTCACTCTGTACACTGGATGAAAAATACTCGCGTTCGATCCCCGCACGAGATAAATCTTGCTGTGACCAACAAATATTTGTTTTGGTCTTGGTGTTTGTGTATTTGAATTACATGTTTGTAAACGCACTGAGGACAAGAGTTAATCTATTGCCTATATTTCGGGGACAGAAAAAAATTCAGAAAAATTTAAATTTGTCCGACATAAGATTCAGATTTAGGACAACTTAATCGCTACGCGCATCGATCGCCATGAGACCAATGTGGCAGTGTTTTTTTGAAGTGTACATTTTACGATATATCTGTCTTATCAAAATATATTTAAGAAAAATACAGCAAAACTGAATGTATATTACATTGCGAAAGTGGAAGGATGATGGTAAATAGACCGAATCTTATCTAATGGACAAGTCAAGAGTGTCCGTAACCGGCGAGCGTGTATGTGTGTATGAGACGAACTATGAAAGTGGAGGAAGCTAGAGAGGTATGTAGGGAAAGAACCTGTTAGAACTTTGTACTCTCTGTCTACCCCGCAAAGGATTTGGCGTGATAATATAGATAGATAGAAATGATGCAGCAATAATGTATTTACTCGGCTTTCAGGTATTTTGCTAAGTACTACAAAAAAACATCTTTCAGTTTAACTGGTTACATTTTATTATCTTCCACAATCATATCCGCTGCTTTTTCAGCAATCATCATAACAGGACCTAACATGTTACCTTTGACAGAAGTCGGCATAACGCTAGCGTCGACAACTCTTAAGTTCTGAATACCGTACACTCTTAACTTGCTGTCAACTACTCTGCCCATCCCACACGTACCACTGAAGTGGCTCACACCAGAAAAGAGGCAAGAAGAATAGCACTTCCAATATTCAGTACTCCACTTTTCGAATTCAGTACATTTGTCAGGGATAGCATCAATCATTTCAGCTCCAATGCTCTTAAAATATGTGGTATTCACCACAGGTATAAAATCCTGCAGATACTTAACTAGGTTATCTAAATCTTCTTCATCGGTAAAGTAACCTGTACTTATGAGTGGTGCTTCTTTGGGATTAGTGCTCCTCAATTTGACTTCACCTCTGGATTTAGTATTTAGATTGACAACTTCTGTAAATAAACCCAGCCTACCATCATTGTACATATTATCGCAAATTTCATAAGTCAACCTATATACATGCACACAAAAATGTATGATGATTTTTTCATGTGTGTAATAAGACATTGTGCCGTAGTCTGGGTAATTTTGATTTTTTTTTAGAGCTACTAAACCAATCACAAATGAAATAGGATTATTATCAGGATGCCATGGAATATGCTCTTGTTTTTCCATGCTGTGTCGTACCACAACTCCGACATGATCTTGCAGATTCTTACCAACAGGAAGATCGGCGACAACTTTTATATTTTTTTGTTCCAAATGTTCTTTAGGACCCACACCGGATAGCATTAGAAGTTTAGGAGAATTAAGAGCACCTGCCGATACTATGACCTCTTTCTTCGCGATGACATTAATAATATTATTTTCCTCTGTCATTATTTCAATACCAACAGCTTTTTCATTGTTTATATGGACTTTGGTAACTAAAGCTTCTTTTAAAACATGCAAATTGGGACGGTCCTTAGCGGGTGTGAGGTAAGCTCGAGCAACACTTTGTCGACCTGTTTCAGAAACTGTGTTGAGTGTTTTTCCATAACCAACACTACCTACTGCATCTTGCAGAATATTGTGACCAAGTTCATTGAATGCTTCCAATAATTTGCTCACATATGATATGTTTTCGCTTCTTATTTTAAAAGGTCCATAACTATCATGAAGTATGGAGTTGATTGAATTCGATTCAGAAGAATCATCAATATGCGTTACGCTTTTGATGATGTATGGTAAAACATTTTCCCATTTCCAGGTTTCATCGTTAACGGCCTCGGACCAAGAATCGTAGTCTTTCGGATTGCCCGGGGAATAAGTCAAGTAGTCGAGTGAGCTGGTTCCTCCAAGCATCTTGCCTTGAGTCATTTCGAAGTAGGGATTTCGGTGACACAACTGTGAGAAACCGTCGCTTTCAGATGTGTAGTTCCAGTCGTGGCGTGATCTTTTCAATAATGCTACCCCTGCTGGGATCTGTAATGGGTGTAATGACTTCAATATATGACCACAAAGTAATTAATTTTATTAGGATAAAAATTCGATGGTTATAAAACCGTTCTTACAAGAGACTTAAAATTCAGATATCGAAGTTTTAGTTAGTGTTCGACCGAACTTTCGATTTTACCGCAAAATTGGAGTTACAGTTTAGTTTTTGTTTCGGCACAAATCCGGCCGAAACCGAAACTACGTTCGTTAAGAAACTTAACGAACGTAGCCTAAGAAAACGAACGGCGAGGGTCGAATCGACTAAACTCCGGTATAGGCATGTCGATTTACTGTGAATAATTTTAATTTGAAAATATATTTTTAAAAAGCAGCTTTTATAGAAAGAAACACGAGGAAACATCATCATCGCTTAGTTAAGGAATTCTTATAGCCATCTTCCAGCTTGATTATCGGACTCTGAACATTATCGGGGTCTGCAATATTTGTCAAGATAAATTCAATGAGCCCAAGACGGTGGGGTTATGTTGAGTATTTGGGTGGTTCTATTGACTACGTTTCGGCTTCATCATCAGACCCTAAACATCATATAATGTTATAGTACTTGTCAATACTAATCCACAAAGCCTAAACACGAGGAGGTTATGTTGTGTAGTTGACATGTTCCTATGGCCATCTTCCATCTTCGCTATCAGACTAGCTCTATGGTACCATATTATTCTATTTGTACCGAATTAGTCCTACGTCACACACGTATGCTAAATTTCAGCACGATCAGTCAGTAAGACAAACAGACAGAAACAGTGCAAATTAAATAAAAACTTGTAAAAAACCTATCATAAACTTCTCTCAATTTCTCGATCTGGATTTTAATTGAACGCGCTATAATCGATTTTAATTCAAATCAGGACATAAAAGGTCGTTATCGATTAATTGAGGAATCGAGGTCGATTTTAACTACGCAATATGACCCCATCATATATGAGCCCGTTGGATTATTCCTGATTAGTAGTATAGTTCTAGGTAGTTTTCAGGATCTGATAACGAACCATGGAAGATAGCCCTCGAAAGTGTACACATATTTGAACTTGTTGGATGTTTTGATAAGTTCTATAGCCCACAGTTGCCAGGGTCTTATGATGGAGACAGAAAGTGGCTATAGGAATTTGCCAAACATACAACGTAACCCCGTGGTATTTATCTTGTCAAATACCTACTATATACCTAGGTGGGGAATAGAGTCCGACCTGAAAGGATGCCCCAGGAATTTCTTGACAAAGCAAGTCCTATTTTCGCAATAAAGTTTATTTAAAAATAAAAAAAAAATAATTATAAAGCTTAAACGGTTCGTATATTTTTTTATGTATCTGTCTGTCATTCTGTTTCAAATTTTGTGATCCATTTTTTAAGCACTTGCGTGCTTCCGATTGCGCTGAAGTTTGGCATACGTTTGTTGACAATGGAATAATATGGTACCATGGAGCTGGTAGAATGATGAAATCGGAATGTGGCCAAAGGAACCATGCCACTACTCAATATAACCCCGCCGTGTTTGGGCTGTTGGATTTGTCTTGACGGGTACTGTAGACCCGGATAATATCCAGCATACTGCCTAACTACTCAACATAACAGCATAACTTCGTCGTGTTTGGGCTCGTTCGATTTGTCTTGACAATTACTGTGGACCCAGGTTGTTTCCAGGGTCTGATGATGGAGGTGCAAGGAGGCCATATGCGCTCCTCAACTAAGCTAGATATTTACGTTGTATTTAGCTATAATATATGTTTTTAAATTTTTATTTGTTTGGGAAAAGTATTTCCACACTAGTATCTATTCATTTGTCGTGGGTGCGTTTACGAACTTAAAAATTCACATATACAAATACCCAGACCGAAAAAAATTATTGTGGGTCACCCAAAGATTTGTATCATGCGAGAATCGAACTCGGGCCTGTGGGCGGAGTGGCTTCAGCTCTTAACCACTGTGCTAAATCGTCTGTCATTATATTGTGGATGTGCACAATATACCTCTGCCACCCTGTCTATAGGCGTGACGGTGTTTATTTATTTTTTAATTATATAGTAGGTATTTAATTATATTATATTGTACGTGAATCTGTCCGATTCAAAAGGTTTTTCAATCAATTCAATACTTCAGATCAATAAAAATGCTCAAAAATATCGACCTTAAGTCAACATGCCTATAATATTAACCCTGTTAAGAAACTGTCCACCCGTTGTGCACGGGCTCTCAAACTGAGAGGGTTTAGGCCATAGTCCACCACGCTGGCCCAGTGCGGGTTGGCGAACTTCACACACCTTCAAGAAATTCTCAGGCATGGTTTCGTCACGATCACCTTCACCGTTAAAGCAAGTGATAGTTTATTTATAATACGACAGAGGTGCGTGCCTGTGTTTGAACCCGAGACCTCTGACTTTGCTGGACTGCAACGGTCTTACCAGTAGGCTATCACTGCTTTAAGCTTCAAGACAACATGCCTATTAAGCTCATACTGTCCCCCCTCGCCTGTGTTAGCATCGTGTGATGTTTATTTTGCAGTGTTCAGTCAATATGCTTAAAACTATTCAATCTATCTATCTATATCATCACGCCAGTTCCCTTGCGGGGTAGGCAAACTATTTATTTCTGAAAAACTACATCTATGACAAAAAACACATATTTAAAACTAGCCTTAATACTTACTACTAACCTTAAATGAACTTGGCAATCAAAATATACAAAAAAAAATCCTCAAAAGTACTCGTAAGTTCCGATTTTGGTTTCGGCCGAAACTAGGATAGAGAGAGAGTCAAATACTACTTTTAGGGCCATGAAACTAAAATAAAAAATCTTGTAGCAACCAACATTTACATGATAAAGGGACTCCGGAATGGCCGGACGCCAAACATGTCGCTGTCTTGTTGTTTGCATGTTTCGAGAGAGTGGAGGCTCACGGTGGAGTGAAGCCACTCAAGCGCTGTGTTCTTCGTGATGACATAGTGGCCTACGTTTCTGTTACTGCATAGTTTAGTAAACAACAACTCACTATGGATTCCAATGGTGGATCACCCCCAGCTTCGACAAGAAGGACTTGGATGTTTTCATTTTCTGTCAGCCTGCTGGCAAGAACACTGCCAGCAGTTCCTGCTCCAACTATTATAACATCGTAGCTCGCACCGTCTGGAAACACAGACAGAAGGGTGTTAAGAGCCTACCACGATTGACTATTTATTGACCGGGAGAGTGACAGTGATGCAATTACTTAACAAAAGAATGATAAGGGATGGATATATTAAGCGTGCTTTCGGAAATAAACGACGTATGTGCAAAAACGAATTTTATCATATTCTCAAATCAATCAAATCAAATCAAAAGTTTTTTATTCATGTAGACCAAAAGGCACTTATGAATAGTCAAAAAGAGAAAATAATTATTACTTAAGACTCTACCACCCGTTCGGAAAGTCATTCCTGTGGAGAAGAAGGGCAAGAAACTCCACGGTTACTCTTTTTTAAAAAATGAGGTTTACAATTCTTTTTGTATACATTGCATTTATGGAGTATGGGAGAACAATGCAGAACGAGCAAAATAGATGTGCTTAAGTATAGATTAATCATAAGTGTACTTAGATTCATGATATTGGTCAGTGTCTACATAGTCCTCTCATTTACAAAATAGAGATGTTGTAGAGGTATATAATAAAAAGCATAATAATAATAGTAAGAGAAAGCGTTACTATAAAATATGTAAAGAGCGCGTACAAAACAACTGGTCATAGCTCCAGTGTGATGCCGAACGAGACAAAATTCAACAGCATTATGGTACACGTTCAGTCAGACAAAGGGCAGGGGACGGACCAGTCCCCACCAGCAGCACCCGTTCACGAGTATGACCTGAGAAGCAGCCATCACTCTCCTCAACCATTTTAGAGGGAAAAGAATGACCCGCTCCACAGAGCCGCCACTAGCAAAGACATTTTAGTGAGCATGACCAATCCACGACCCTGTCAACATCGTTCGAGAATAATATTTAAAATCAATGAACGCTCGCTAGGCAGGACACGCTGCACTTAACATTAAATTCTTCTAGATTTCAGTTAATTTGTGTAAAGGCATTTTTATCATTTAAAAAATCATTTAGTGTATAATATCCTTTACTCATTAGTGAAGATTTAATATACTTTTTAAATCTGTCAAGTGGCAACTCTAACATGGGCTTTGGTATCTTATTGAAGCAGCGAATACCGACTCCTACGAAGGAAGTAAATACTTTTTTAAGCCTAACAATTGGTAATACCAGTTTATGTTTATTTCTAGTATTTAATTTATGAACGTCACTCACTTTATTAAATAAATGGATATTCCTACGTATGTACACTATGTTGTCGTATATATACTGTGAAGCGACCGTGAGAATGTTGATCTCTTTAAAAAGTTCTCTGAGGGAAGCCCTAGGTCCAAGATCATAAATGGCACGGATAGCTCTTTTTTGCAGTATGAATACATTTTCCACGTCAGCAGCGTTACCCCACAGTAGGATACCATAAGACATAATGCTATGGAAGTAACTAAAATAAACTAGACGTGCTGTATCCACATCCGTAAGTTGCCGTACTTTCCACACTGCATAAGCAGCGGAGCTAAGTTTACCCGCAAGTGATGAGATATGGGCCCCCCATTGGAGTTTGGAGTCTAGGGTAATGCCTAGAAAGACAGTGGAGTTCACGAGGTCCAGCTTTGTGCCATTAATAAGAATATTCGTAGCATTAACTTTTACATTGGGCATAGTAAATTTAATACACTTTGTCTTGAGTGAATTAAGCAATAGATTGTTTATTTCGAACCAATTTGATATCCGTGAAAGAGCACCATTCACATCGTCAAAATTAAGCTTAGCTCTGTCAACTTTGAAGATCAATGAGGTATCATCTGCGAATAGTACAATGTCACACACATCACGGACAAAGTTCGGCAGGTCATTAATATATACTAAAAAGAGAAAGGGTCCTAAGATGGAGCCCTGTGGAACACCAATGGAAATATTAACTTCCTGAGACTTGACCCCGTTAATCTCAACACATTGAGACCTTTCACCTAAGTATGAAGCTAATAAATTAAGGGCAGTGTTTTTAATACCGTAATGCCTTAGCTTTTTAATAAGGGTTGCATGCTCAACACAGTCGAATGCCTTAGAGAGATCACAGAATACACCAATTGCATTCTGCGATGCCTCCCAGGCACCGTAAATTTGCTGAAGCAGACCTACTCCCGCGTCTGTGGTTGAACGTCCCTTAGTAAAACCATATTGATCACCGTGTAACAGCTTATTCTCATTAAAGTGGTTAAGCAATTGATTGAGTAGGATCTTTTCATAAATTTTACTCAAGGCCGGCAAGATGGAAATCGGTCTAAAATTGGAAGGCTCGCTTTTTATCCCTGATTTAAAAATCGGTACAACTTTACTAAGTTTCATTAAGTCGGGGAACCTACCCTTCTCTACACATTTATTAAATATCGTCGCCAGCGCAGGTGCTATAGCCATTACTATGCTATCTAGTATTTTTAATGATATACCCCAGAAGTCGACAGCGTTTTTAATGTTTAACGACTTAAAGGTTAAGATTATGTCTGTCGGGGTCACATATTTAAATTCAAACAAGACATTGCATTCTTTTACACTGCTTTTTAATATTAGTTCAGCTTTTCGGGAAGAGGAGTTCAAAGAGCCAGTAGTATGAACTGGAATTTCACTAAAAAATTTATTAAAAGCCTGCGCAATATCGAAATCATCTGTTAAGATGTTATCATTAATTACAAGTTCAATAAGATCATCGCGTGGTTGAGTTCTCCCAGATACACTGTTAATTATACCCCATGTGGTTTTGATCTTATTTGATGACCTTTTGATCATATTGCTATAATATAAAGACTTTGCTGCAGTACACACCTTCCTAAAAGTCTTCGAGTAGTTTTTAACATATTCCAAGAAAGCTGGGTTTTGATTATATGTTTTCGTATCATACAGTTCATACATCTTAGCATATTCTGAAAAAACTACACCATGAAATTAAAATCTGCTTTACAAGAAATACTATTTATTAGTTCTTAAGCATTTCGAATTGGAATTAGAAAATGTAAAGCGATAGTAATGACTTTAGATTTTACCAGATTCTAAAATATACAGTCATAACTCATATTCAGAAAAATTAAGTCCCTAATCCATATACTTTTTGAAGTGCATGGATTACAAGAACACGTTTTTTTGCAGTAGCACCTTAACTTTTTCCTACCACCGACCATTTATATGATATTTAGTGTGAGGTGTAAATATCTACACATACATATCTTTTACGTCTATTCTCTCTCACCCTGATTTAGAACAGAAGGCCTTTGGCCAGCAGTTAGTCAGCCCTAGCTCATGCATTATGTAAAGAAGCCATCGTCACGACCGCATTCACCGTCTTGATTATCACTGTTCCTTAACTGTTGAAGAAACACGTAAACCAACTCACCCTGAACATTGGCTTGCAGTGGCCACAAATAAGCAGTAAAATGAGCCAAGGAGATAAGGTAGAAGCCGCCTTGTAGGGCTGCAATTTTTGCAGCAACAGATGCTGAAATCATTGCTCTGGAAATTGAAACGGAATCAAATGAAAATTAGGTCTAAAATTTATTAATCTTAACATTTGTACCCACATGTACATTTGTACTGGTGCGGAACCCGTAGGTAAGTAGTAAGCCCGGAGTAGTATTTCGACATTCGACATTTAGAGCTGAATTTACAGATGCTGAAAAATTTGTACATTCCTCAAGAAAATGGGCAATTTACTGAAAAACTTTGACTGAACCTTTGAACTCATTGAAGATGTGGCATATGCGTAGAAAGAAAGAATTACGGCATTAACAGTGGTTGAGAATTATACTATAAATATATGTCAATAAGTCCATAATCGTAAATGAGTATCCTTTTCGTTACGTTTTTTTGTTGTTCGTGACCCATAAAAATTTATTTCGGTCTGTTTGTTTGTGCATGTGGAGTGGACAGGCATATGGTGGAGCGATAACCTGGTGTAGGTCGCAGGTAGAAACTGGATGCGTATAGCACAAAGCCGGTCATTGTGGCGATCTTTGGGGAGGCCTTGGTCCTGCAGTCGACGTCTTTTGGCTGATGATGATGAAGCGTACCAACGACACAGGAATATCTCCTAGTGTGGGGCTACGATTAAAAAATAAAGTTTATATAATATATTGTAGTGTATACCACTTGTAGTGTACGATATTACGATTTCTTTCATCATCATCATCATCATCACAGCCTATACTTGTCCACTGCTGAACATAGGCCTCCCCAATCGCTCTACAGCGCGGCCGGTCCGATGCAACCTGCATCCAACGCTTTCCTGCGATCCTGCCAAGATCGTCAGTCCGTCAGGTTGGCGGCCGACGATTACTTCAATAAACCAAAGAAATATTTATTGCTTGAGTTAAAGTGCCCTCCTGGGGAGAGCACGAAAAGGATGGTCGTACGAACGTATCGGTAACCGATGCTGCCGATGTAGATGGGTGGTGGTGACTGTTTACCATCAGGCAACCTGCAAGGTGGTTTGTAAAAAAAATCTAAAAGAATACTTTTTAAATGACTTACCCGTTCTGAAATTTGCAACTGCGGTAAAATTCTTTTAACATAACATTTTATACTTTTTCACCGATAGTTTAAATGTTAATGCATACCTGTTCTTGGTTACGGTTAGTAGTTTATTTAATTACTTGTACACTAGCGAAGCAGGAAATAGAAAAACAAATTGTAAATCATTTACAGATTAATTTAACAGATTAGATTATTATGAACATAGACCGCGGTGTCTGATGACGTTCGTTCCACAAAAACGTAAACATGGAAATTTTAATTGTTGAGGTGAAGACGGCCTTCATATTTACGAACAGACGGACGAATTAGCGCAGTCGTAAAGAGTTTAAGCCGCTCTGCCAACTGTGTCTAATAGTCGCGGGTTCGATTCCCGCACGGTAAAATCTTTGTGTGACCCACAATTATTTGTTTCGGTCTGGGTATTTGTGTATGTCAATTTTCATGTTTGTAAACGCACCCGCATGTTACAGGAATAAACCCTAGTACGTGCTACGTTTAAAAAAAGTTCTTTTTTCTACAAGAAATAGTCTAATATGTTTTGAGTTTTTGTTGACCAAAAACAATTTTCCTTCTATCAAAGGGCACAATAGGATAAAGAGGTATTTAAACATTTAAAATATTATTCAGAAAGCTAAAAAGGCACTAACTAGGCAAAATTATCTTAAAACAAATATTTGTTTAAGAAGCGAGCGCTTCCAATTAATAAATAAACTAGATTCATGTGCCAAGGAATTAGAACACAACAAATCTAGATATGATATAGATACTCAATGATTGCGAAATGAATTGTTAGTTAGGGAATTAACTTTAAAGGATATCTTTGCTAAATATCAAGCCGCTCAGATTAAATTATGTCACCGCATGCAGGAAGCTATTGAGTTGATGAATTTAGTGAAATATAATGCGTAGATATATGTGTCTCTGACCAACAATCTCTCATGTACCTGTACCCCCTTGTCATCCTCGTCTGGGTCCAGGCATGTAACATCTGTGCAAAAATTCACTCAACCTGAAGTGGGCTGCAAAACACTAGTTTTCTCTAACCAAATTGGGACAGGCTTTGGTTCACTTTTACATAGTAAACTTAACCACAACCTAACCAACTGTTGTTATAATAATTTACCCTATAATTCATTTTAATTGTCACTATTATAATTAAAATTACGATCATTAAATTAATATAATTGTTATCATTACAACAGACACTTGATATTAATTCAATTTTACATATTTTACTATATATTTAACTTTTAATTAAATAATTTATAAATGTCGGATACAATTATTATGTTTCCTTAATTGTTTAGTACTTTAAGTTCTTGGATTATAATGATATTTGCATGCCTAAAGGCAGAATATGGCGTACGACCATTGTAATTTTAACATCCGCTGTAACCCATTTTCGCAAATAAACTGATTTGATTTGATTTGAAAATAGATAGGATTTCACAGACAGAAATGGATAGTACAACTACAGTTGTTTTGTTATTAGGAAACTGCCTAGGTAAAGAAAAAAAGACATTGTTGATGGTATTAACACTTTATTGCAATTGCAATTAGGGAATTTAATTTAGTGTGTTTTTTCTTACTCTGACTACTTGTCAGAAAAATAAAATGAATATATTCATTATTTGAATAACTTAATATACATGTTGTCAAGTTATAATGACAATGTGTTATTTTTTGACACTAAAAAGTTTGTTAGTGGGTCTAAATTGACTCAGAAAGCGATGTTCCTTCCTAAGAAATGTAAATTAAAAATTGCTAATTTGTTAGCTTATAATATTAACTCTGTTACAAGTAATATAACAACATCTAGGATAAGAGACGAGTCAGTATTACATAGTTTTTCTAATAATACTGTGATAAACTGTTTAAATGACAGAGGTTGACAACAGAGGTACATTCGAGGGCCCCTAGCAATTCGCATACTTTAAATAAGGAGGTAGAGAGGCCTGATAATTTGAAACTATTCCATCAGAATATACAAGGATTCTCTTCAAAATCATTAGAGATTGAGTTATTTTGGATTTGTGAGCATTGGCTTAAATCATGTGAAATATTAGTCAATTATGAAAATTATTCGGTTTTAAGTTGCTATAGTCGTAAGTCCAGACTTCATGGGGGTACATTAATTTTGGTAAAAAATATGAAGTCTAGAGAACGTAGTGATATAGTTGGGCTGTCAGTTGCACAGTGTGTTGAAATTGCTTGTGTTCAGCTGGATAAACATATTATTGTGTGTGTATACAAACCCCCAAATAGTCAGAATTTTACAAGATTTAAATCTGTAATGAAAGATGTGCTGAATAAAACTATCATGAATAACAAGTCTGTTGTAGTTTGCGGTGACTTTAACATAAATATTTTAGAACAAACATGGCACAGTGACAGACTTTTAAGTTAATTTAATTCTTTTAAATTAATTAACGTTATTTTCGAACTGACTCGAATAGCATCAACTTCTGCTACATGCATCGATAATATTTTTTGTAATTGCGATTACATAGATCAAGCAGTAGTTAACTATCTCCCATCAGATCGTACAGGACAATCAGTTACCTTTAATAATATTACACCACAAAATGGTATTAACTTTAAATGTATGCATATAACACCTAAGAATTTGCATACGTTTATTAGGGTTTTAGGTTATAAATTAAGTGTTTTCAAGTATATTCCAAACGATCCTGGTAGATCCTATGCTGACTTCTTATCGATTATACAAAAGGAATATACTAGTAGCTTTCGTGTTAAAATTAAATATATTAAGCCCAAGTTTATCTTCAGTGATTCAGCTATTACGTAAAAGTAGGGAAAGGCTCTTTGAATTATATGATCTCAAATCCCAAAATCATAATGAACACTTTGTAAGGTACGTTACAAATTATTCCAAAACGTTTAGAAGAGTATGTGAGGCAGCTAAAGCGCTTCACATAAGTAAAAAAATTTAATCTGCAGATGATAAAATAAAGGCCACCTGAAAAATTATAAATAATGAAACCGGAAGGTCTAAACGACGCAGTACAGACTTCACTCTTGAGACTCCGCGCGGTCTCTTTAACACAGAGAAGTAGCTTTTGAATTTGAAAGATTTTTTACTAATATGCAAATAGAGACGACTAATTATTTAAAATCCTCTCCAAGCCTTGCGGTTTAATTTGTTAAAAAAAACATTGGTGCTTTCCTGTAGATTATTGGCATCTTTAGCGACCTGTCGAAGGCATTTGTGAACAGTGGAAGTATTGAACATGAAACGCTGTTGCGTAAACTAGAGCATTATGGAATCATTATTATGGAATCCGAGGTAAAGCGCTAAATCTGCCAAAACCTTACTTAGGAGGAGACAGACAACAGTGTGTTAAAATAAACGAAATGAAATGTCTAGGATCTTTAGTTAAAATGGGCGTCCTCAGGGATCGATACTGGGTCCGTTTCTATTTTTGGTATATATAATTTATTGACATGACTTGCTAAAACTTTATGACTTGCCTTGAGCAGTTGACGGGCGGGCGAAGGTGGTGTTGTTTGCTGATGATACCTCTTTGATCTTTAAAGTAGTTAGTCATGTCAAGTCATGTAAATAACTTAGACAGGGTAAATGACGCTATTCTTCAAGTACATAATTGGTTTACATGCAACAATTTAGTGTTTAATAACAAGAAAACTAAATGTATACGGTTCTCTTTACCAAATGTGAAAAGTACTGCATGTGATATTATACTAAATAACGAAAAACTTTAGTTTATAAATGATACAGCTTTCTTAGGGATTACGCTTGACTCTAAGTTGCAATGTGGTCCTCATATTAAGACTTTAGGTAAACGACTCAGTTCCGCTGCCTATGCCGTAAGAAAAATCAGACAGCTTACTGATGTGGGTTATTAGGTATCTATAACTTAGGTAGTTGCGACTTTTTAAGAGAATTGTTTAAAGAAGCCAATATTATGACGGTCCCATGTCAGTATATTTATGAAAACATTATGTACACACGGACAAATTTAGATCTATTTTATCAGCTAGGTGATAGGCGTTGCTGTAACACGCGACATAGAAATAAATTAGATCAACCGCATTTTCGTCTGTCTAAAATTCACACGTCTTTCATGGGGTACTGTGTTAGGTTCTATAATAAAATTCCACTTGACGTCACTCAACTTACTGAAAATAAATTCAAATCTTGTATAAAACGTACGCTCTGCAAGCGAGCGTACTATACTCTAGATGATTATTTAAAAGATAAAAATGCTTGGATAGGTGCTGTTCCAGCTCCACCAGAATGTGGATAACATGTTCAGCTATTATTATTTATTATTCACTCTAGTTATTTTTCCCTCCTAGTAGTTAAATAAAATGGATCATTTTTCTCCCTCATTTCTTTATCTGTAAATGAAAAACCATGTAGCCATCCTCATGAGTAGTTTTACTTGGTTAATTTAATTTAGACTCACCTGATACTACTTTGTTCTCCCATACCCTACAACAAAATGTAGATGGAAAAATTGTAAAAATACTATTTTAAAAGAGTAACCGTGGAGTTTTTTCTCCACAGGAATGACATTCCGAAGTGGTGGTAGAGTCTTTGTTACTTTTTTGACGATTCATAAATACTGTAAACCATTTACATGAATAAAAAATATTCTGATTCTGAGTCTATTTTGTCTATTTCTTTGGCAAGTCCCGTAGCCGCAACAGCTTGACGGATTTTAATATATAGCGTCAATAAACAAAAAAACGGTAGAAATGAAGATAATAATATAATCATGTGGATATATGAATACAAGAAAATTTGTGGAACGAACGTCATCAGACACAGCGGTCTATGTTCATAATAATCTATATATATAATATAAGCCCTGTTAAGAAACTGTCCCACTATTGGGCACGGGCCTCCTCTCAAACTGAGAGGGTTTAAGCCATAGTCCACCACGCTGGCCCAGTGCGGGTAGGCGAACTTCACACACCTTCGAGAAACTCTTAGGCATGCAGGTTTCCTCACGATGTTTTCCTTCACCGTCAAAGCAAGTGATAATTAATTTTATAATAATCAAATCAGTGAAATTAATCTGTAAATGATTTACAATTTGTTTTTCTATTTCCTGCTTCGATAGTATACAAGTAATTAAATAAACTACTAACCGTAACCAAGAACAGGTATGCATTAACATTTTAACTGCCGTCAAAAAGTATAAAAATGTTATGTTAAAAGAATTTTACTGCAGTTGCAATATTCAGAACGGGTAAGTCATTTAAGAAGTATTGTTTTAGATTTTTTTTTTACAACATTCTTTGCGGGTTGCTTGATGGTAAACAGTCACCACCGCCCACCTACATCGGCAGCATCAGTTACGTACGATACGTTAGGTACGATACGTTGCCATCCTTTTCGCGCTCTCCCCAGGAGGGCACTTAAAGTCAAGCAATAAATATTTCTTTGGTTTATTCCAGTAATCGTCGACCGACTACCTGATGGACTGACGATCTTGGCAGGATCGCAGTAAGCGTTAGATGCAGGTGGCATCGGACCGGCCGCGCTGTAGAGCGATTGGGAGGCCTATGTTCAGCAGTGGATAAGTATAGGCTGAGATGATGATGATGATGAAAGAAATCGTAATAACGAACACTACAAGTGGTAAACATTTAAATAAATTTTAATAGTTAAGGTGAAGACGGCCTTCATATTTACGAACAGAAAGGACTATTTAGCGCAGTCGTAAAGAGTTTAAGCCGTTCTGCCAACTGTGTCTAATAGTCGCGGGTTCGATTCCCGCACGGGACAAATCTTTGTGTGACCCACAATTATTTGTTTGGGTCTGGGTATTTGTGTATGTCAATTTTTATGTTTGTAAACACATCCACGTTACAGGAATAAACCCTAGTAGGGTGCTACGTTTAAAAAACAGAAAAATATTTTTTACCACAAGAAATAGTCTAATATGTTTTGAGTCTATTTCTTCGGCAAGTCCCGTAGTCGCAACAGCTTGATGGATTTTTATATATAGCGTCAACAAACAAATAAAGGGGGAAATTAAAATAATAATATAATCAAGTGGATATATGAATACAAGAAGGTAGTAAATTATCAACATCAAATAAAAAAATCATATACAATTTAGTGGGTTTTACAAAAGAAGTAATTTTAACTGACTCACTGCCTCTTTGGTCTAGTGCAGGGGTCGGCAACCTTTTGAGTCGGAAGAGTAAAAAAACTACAATTTACGAAATTTAAAAGTTTTTAAAGAACCTCAAAATTTTTTCTTGCCAACAATAAAATATTACTTGCATAAATAAAGTTTTTTGATAAAAAAAACGTTATATTTATATATAATAAGTTATATATATATATATATATATATATATATATATATATATATATATATATATATATATATATATATATATATATATATATATATATATATATATAAATAAAACAATTAAACATTTACTTACAGCACTAACTGGTACTTCAAACAATCGAGCAAATAAATTTAATGGGAGCGATGGCTTTGCATGGTTATTTAAGTAGAAAATTTGAACTTAAATAAACAATGTAACTTGTACTTAAAAAAAAAACAATAACATACATTTGAGCAAACAAATTCAATGGGAGCGTTTGGCTTTGCATGGTTTTAAATGTTTGGATAAATTTGGCTCATAACTTATTGTTTTAAGTTTCAAACGAATGCGAATGTTCATTTGGTAGTTGGCTTCTTATTTTACTTTTAAGTATATTCATGCAAGAGAACGCTTGCTCGCACGAATATGTCGATCCGAAGATAGTCAGCACTCCAAATGACAACTTCTTCACCTCACTGTAGAAATCTAGAAGACTATTCCATGCGTCGAATATAAGTTCCTCAACTCGCGGCATTTCTTTCAAAGCTATATACTTTTGTTGCGTTACGTACATACATTTCTGGACCTCCAACTCTTCCAACCTGCTTTTCAACTCTGTAAATTTTCCACTCCACAAAGCATTACTTTTAAATCGATCAATTGCATTTCTAGAGATCCAGTATCAACTCCAAATGGCTCAATGTAGATTTCGTTGCTATTTGTGTTGAGAGGATTGACTATGAATGCTAGAGTGGTTTTGTTGGTTTGGAATTGCTGAAGTCTGTCAGCAAATTCATCTTTAATTTTTTTATAACTCTGCTGAAGCGTCAACACTTGCACTGGTTATATCGCGATATTGCTTTAGAAGTTGAAAATGAATTAAATCACCGCTCTGAATATCTTCTGCAAAAATAATATTTTTTTTTCTAAACAAACCAATTCTTCTACCAAAACATAGGCTGAGTTTCCCTATCCTTGCAGTTTTAGATTCAGATCATTTAATTTCGCCGTGATATCCACCATAAAGTTAAATTTTTGTAACCATTTGCCGTTCTCTAATTCAAGATGATTAATGCATTTTACATTGAGGAATGTATTTATTTCATTCAAGCACAAAGCATAACGTTTCAACACCTTACCTTTGGAAAGGCATCGTACTTTATTGTGAAGAATGAGGTCGGAAATGATTGGGTATTATGCAGTGAAACGTAAGAATTTCTTGGTTTATTTTGACTCTGAAGAATCGTTGTTGTCCCTTTATTTTTTCCTGTCATACTTCTGGTTCCATCAGTTGCTATTGAAACGATTTTATTTAAGTCGATCTTATTATCGTCGTGGCATTTTTGCGTGGCATTCGCTATATCTTCCCCTCTAGTTTGTCCCGAGAGTGGTAGCAATCCTAGAAGTTCTTCTTATGGACCTTGGGAAGACATATACGTGACAAAAAGGGCAACTCGTGCCGTGTCTTTTATGTCGCAAGACTCCTCTATCGCAAGTGATAAGGCATAAGCCAGTTGAATGTCTTCCTCCTGCAAATATGTTACATTTGAACACATTTTAGATATTCTATCTTGAACCGTTTTAGCGGATAGTGGCAAATCTTTGACTTTTTTCAAGATGTCTGGTTCGTTTTTGAAATCAAGAAACAGCTCTTTAGATGCACGTATGAAGCAATCTTTGATATACCTACTCACCATCTGTGAATTAACCGCGAAGCTTGCTAGTTTAACATTACTTGTAGATTGCGTCCAGTTACTTAACATGGAACTTGATTGCTGTTTTTGTTTTTGGAGCTCATCGACAGAGTTTTTTCGTTCTTCTCCGGCTGGATATATATTAGAAATCTGAGTATGTTTTGTAGTGAAATGTCTCTCTACAGTTGATTTCTTATTATGTGCGAGTTTTTCGTGGCAAATGAGACAAGTCGGCAGACCATCTGAGTTGCATATGAAAGCGAACGACTCCGTCCAGTCCCGATTGAATTTTCGATGCTCTTCTTAAGTTGTTCTCTTTTTTTTGTAGATGTCATGCTTGCGAAGAAGCTGTAATAAAGAATTTTTAAAATTATTTTGTAGGTATTCAAAACAGCAGATGACAAGTTTTGCAATTATTTACTATGTCAATGCATACCTACGTAAATACATACAAGAACCTGGGCATAAAAAATATAATTTATTAAAAAACATTTTACAACGATATTTTCCAATTAAAAATACTTACCTTAACAAAATAAATAACTCTCTAATAATTTAATTATAAAAATAAATAATTAAGACGAAACACTGTTTGTCTCATCTCTCACGTACTAAGTGCATAGTTTCGTCGCATCTGTGGGCGCCTTCGCCGACTGGCACGAACGGACTTGTTTAGTCTGCACAGTTAAGTATTTTTTTTTTAATTTTGGCAAATATTAGATACTTAGCTTAAATTGCCAAACATATAAACAATATAAAACTGCAAATACCTACCTACTTTGATCCTCAGAGTTCGAAAATAGGTTACACTTGTAATTGTTATTTTAACGCTCATTTTTAAATAATAAAAACTGTAAAATATAAAAATATAAAAATTATTAAATATATACATATTTAAAAAAAACACTTTCGCGGTAATATTAAACAGTAGTACTTCAAAAAAGTAGTAAGGTATCTTATTTTGAATAAAAATATGTATATTATGTATTTTGAAAATATAATACTTATCGTGTTACCTTTACTTCGTTTTTTTTTATTATTATTGTATATGTACATACAAACCTTTGAGAAGATAATTCACTTCTAACTCTTCTACTTAAAACAATTAACTATACGTCACAGCCAAAGCACTGGTGAAGACGGCAAACTGTCCTGCGTAGAAAGCGAATTAAAACCTACATAGAAACATCCGATGACGGCGTCATTCGAGAGCTTCCGACGGACTGAGGACAGTGACGACGCGTGTCACGTGGGAAGGGTGCGGTGAAAAGCGAGTAAAAGTGGCTGAGAGATAGAAATGGTTCCTAATCCTCGCTAATCCATTCAGAACGATTTTTTTTTTTTTTTTATAAAACGTAGCCCCACACTAGGATTTATTCCTGTATCGTGGGTGCGTTTACAAACATGAAATTTCACATACACAAATACCCAGACCGGAACAAATAATTGTGGATCACACAAAGATTTGTCCCGTGCGGGAATCGAACCCGCGACTATTAGACACAGTGGGCGGAGCGGCTCAAGCTCTTAACCACTGTGCTAAATCGTCTAAATTTTTAAATGTTTTTTTTTATATTATATTTGCGTATGGAACTAAAGAGCCGTAGCTTCACATCCAAAGAGCCGCATGTAACTCGCGAGCTGCTGGTTGCCGACCCCTGGTCTAGTGGCAAAGCGCATCGCTTTGTGATCACGAGTTCCTGAGTTCAAATGCAGTTCTCCTAACGAATATTTCTCCGTATGAGTCTGGATTTGTGCCCGGTATATGCAATAGACTCGCTCTCTATTACATGGGACCTAACATCGTCGGCGAAAAGTAGGTGTACTCAGTACACATTTGCAACCCCTGCTTGGGCGACATAGAAAGAAAAAAAGAAAGAAGAGTTTATTTGCAACGAGTGCGATACGTTACATGTAAATTAAAGATTAGTAGCAATAGTAATTAATGACTTCGTTACAAAAACGAGAGGCGCTCGTAGCGCTGCGCGACCGCGGTGTCCTTACCGATTACCAAGGTTAAGCAGCGTTCGACTCGGTCGGCCCGAGATGGATGACCGTTTGTGGCATTTTCATATTCGAGCGTCTTCGTGCTTCGGAAGGCACGTTAAGCCGTTGGTCCCGGCTACCACTTAATGTGGTAGTCGTTAAGCCGAGTTGAAAGCCTTAAAGGCGGCTTGATAACTTGCAACAGCAGGTGGCCACAAACCTGCCTCCATCAATCCGCACTGGGTCCGCGTGGTGGAGTATCACCTAATCTCTCTCACCTCGATTTGTGAGAGAAGGCCTTTGTCCAGCAGTGGGCAGTATAGGCTGATATTATTATACAAAAACGAACCCAACTCAGCATAATGCTGGCTGCTTAAGCAACCAGCGCTGATCTTCCGTTGCGTTGTTCAATTGTTTTTTAAGTAATTTTAATTGTGTATTTTTATAAGGGTGGAGGAAGCCAGAGATATAGAACCTGTTGGAACTCTGTACCCTCTGCGGACCACGCAAGGGATATCGCGTGACGACTGTAGAAGTATTTTTAAATTTCTCAGTCTCCATGGATGTACTGTTTTTTTTTTATTTCCACGACGTCCAAGAAATTTATAGTAAAGTCATTTCATTTAATTTTTTATCATTTAATTTTTTTTTTTTTTTTTTAAACGTAGCCCCACACTAGGATTTATTCCTGTGTCGTGGGTGCGTTTACAAACATGAAAATTCACAAACAAATACCCAGACCGGAACAAATAATTGTGGATCACACAAAGATTTGTTCCGTGCGGGAATCGAACCCGCGACTATTCGTCACAGTGGGCGGAGCAGCTCAAGCTCTTAACCACTGCGCTAAATCGTCCGTCCTAAAGTGAACGTGAACACAGAGAGGTGTATTGCCGATAACTAGTTATATAGATATTACTGGGTATATTTGGACTAAGTAGCCCTTTCTTATGGTAGCCGCCAGTAGTACCCGTGGATTTTATTTAAAATGATTATCGTTTAAATTTTGTTCCTTTTTTAGCTTTGTGCTTGTTTTAATATACTCATAAACTTGGTTCAAATACTTCTTCTAGAAGATTGTTGACGATCGAAATTAAATAGCATCACTATTAATAACATGTCACCTTAATCCCACACCGTCTTACTTCTATGTAATCCGAGATTTTGTAATAGGCTTCTTACATAATTTAGCCTTAATTATGGTTATGAATTTATTGATTGGTAAATCTCGAATATCGATAGGAAGTTTGTTATAAAAGCGTATCATGCCCATGAACGAATGTCTAATTTTGTGAAGACTCGTGATATGAACAGCAAGATTATTTTTACTCCGAGTGTTTACAGTATGGATGTCTCTCAATTTTTCAAATTTAATAATATTCTTTTTCGTATATAACAAAGTTTCATATACGAATTGGGAAATAACGATAAGAATAAATGTGTTTATTTCTTTAAACTTATCTTTAAGAGATTCTTTAGGAGCTAGATGGCCCTAATAGCCCTTTTCTGCACTATGAATACGGTATTAAAGTCTGCCGAGCACCCCCAAAGCAAGATTTCATAGGACATAATACCGAATACTGGAAATAACTAAAAAAAAATATTTTAGCCGTTTCAACATCGGTTAGAAGACTAATTCTTTTAACCGCCGGCGATGCGTTTCGTGTTAGCTTCTTGGTAAACGGTGAGTGTAACCGCAGGGCACAGCTAGTGAAGACATAAAGGTGGTAAACTATAATCGTAACATAAAATATACAAACAAAAAAAAATCTACTATTATAATTATGTTTACAATATCACTAAAAACAAAGCCCCCTGCTGCGTCTAAACGCAATAATCTCAAAAATTACCAAACGGATTTTCATACATTTCCGACCGCGGTGTTCTTATCGATCACCAAGGTTAAGCAGCGTTCGACTCGGTCGGCTTGAGATGGGTGACCGTTTATGGCATTTTCATATTCGAGCCTCTCCGTGCTTTGGAAGGCACGTTATACCGTTGATCCCGGTTACCACTTAATCTGGTACTCGTTAAGCCGAGTTGGAAGTCTTAAAGTCGGCTTGAGAAGTCCAACAGCGGGTGGCCACAAACCTGCCTCACTGGGTCCGCGTGGTGGAGTATGACCTAATCTTTCTCACCTCGATATGTGAGAGAAGGCCTATGCCCAGTAGTACTAATAGACGGAGTGACTCAAAAGAAAGGGTTTGTGCTATAATTCACCCCTGCGAATCTGGGGCGAGTCGCTAGTAATTTATAAATAACTTTGAAAAAATGGAACCAAATTCAAAAAGCGCAAGCCAGATGCCTACCGTCTTCACAAAGCGTACAGCTTTATCGAACTTGATGATTCTTTTTGTGTTGGGTTCAGTATAGACTGAACCAACTGAACAACAAAAAAATATATACAGACGAATATAAAAACTTCTTTTTGAAGCAGGATAAAAATAGTTTAATAGTCGAACCATGAGGACAAACCGAAGCGAAGTAGGAGAATGATTTATGAGTCTTAAACACTTCCAACTATTAATTTCAGATGTTCTCAGAAGTATTTTTAAAAATAACAATTGACCATTAATTAATTCAAAACTAAGTTGAAGTTGTTTTCGTTATTTTTTCTGTACATTATAACAAAAATATGCGCACATGATGACGTCAGAGGTATAGCTAACGGCCTTGTCTCGGATATTGTTTTTTTTTGTGAGGTAAATTTTGGAGGTCAGTATTTAAGGTATGTTTATGAGCGATGATATAGGGTGAATTTTTGAGACGCGGCAGTAACGGCCGCTACCTCAATTTTTGTAGCTACAGAAAAACAGTCTTAAGGCACTAAGACTATCACCCTTAAGTTTTTGCGATATTGACAATGAACTGGTAACAGAATTTAGATGACTACTCATTCAACAAACACAAAAAGCAATTAACATAGCATTTACAACATTAAGAACATTTGTCCAACAACATATTGGTCCTTCAACCAGATATTGTGTCGTGTGATTCGATCTGATACGATCGCGAACTAGTTGAGCTGGCTTCCCAGAAGCGGGTCTCTCTAGTGTCAATTGAGAAGGCGCTTTGGTCGTAGAGCTAATAGTAGCACGGAACAAGAACTAGGTGTGTGGATCAACAGCCCATACTTCTTCTCTATCTGAAGTTCATGTATTTAACAAGACGAGGTTCAGCAAGTAATCTCAGAGTACATATCAAAGATGGATGTGAACATTGTAAAAAGAAAATCTCATCAAACGTGTGGGGCTACGTTTAAAAAAAAAAAAACGATTTATCTATCTGTATAAACGCCAGATCCCTTGCGGGTTAGGCAGATAGTACAGAGTTCCAACAGGTTCTTTCCTTACATACCTCTCTGGCTTCCTCCACTCTTATAGTTCGTCTCATACACGCTCGCCGGTTTCGGAGACTTTTGATCTGTCCTTCAGATAACACTCGGTCTATTTGGTCATGGTAAGATCTAGTCTAGGTCTTCCCCGGTACCTACATAGTAAAAAAATTATAACAAGCTTCTAGGCAGCCAGGTAAGGGTGTCATTTAAAACTGTCAAGCAAAATTAAATGTGTTATCAAAATTTCGTGTGTACGGTGTTGGCCGTTGAAGATGCTGGGTTTAGAATCAGGCTATCTTCTTCTTCCTCGTTCCCTCATTGCTGAGGATCGCGACCACGCACAAACAGGCTCCATTGGGTGCGGTCATATGCGGAGTGTACCGCCCGATGCATGCTGCCACCCACCGCCTTCTTTATTACGTCAGACCATCTTGCCGGTGCCCTTCCCTGAGTACGTCTACCGTCCATTTTGCCTAAAATAATCTGCTTCTCCAGACAATGCTTTAAAGACCGCATAATGTGTCTGAAGAAGCTGAGGGCTCTTTGTCGGCAGATCGTGGAGAGCCGTGTGGTGATTTTAAGTTCTTTTAGTATGGACTGGTTGGTTCTCATTGCAGTCCAAGGTACACGGAGCAACCTTCGCCAACACCACATCTCAAAGCATCTAACTTACTGCTATCGCGGCTTCTCACAGTCCAAGTTTCGGCACCATACAATAATACAGAGAAGACCAGAGCACGAACTAAGCGTAATTTGGTTGTTCGTCGTATACCTCTGTTCTTCCAGATCTTGTCGAGGTTAGCCATAGCGCTTTTGGCCATACCGGCTCTACGGCGAATTTCATTAGTGCAGCTCCCGTCACTGGTTATCAATGACCCCAGATACACAAACTCGCTGACTTTTTCATAGCCGTTGAGTGCGTCGGTTACCGGGAGTATGTCTGCTCTGTCCACCACCATTATTTTTGTTTTGGAATGAATGAATCAGGCTATACTTAGCAGAAAAATGCATCGGTATTGGAACTGAACCAACATACTCCATAGGATAAGTGTGTGAGTGATGAAGTGCTTCTAATTGAACTTGGAAGATTTGTCCTAACAAACAAACATTGCAGGTGTATAAAACTTTGTAAAAATGTTTCCTGTTTAGATTTGTGTTGTGAAATACAACAAATGCTTAATTTGAGTTATTTGGCCGCTGTCATTTATTGTGGTATAGCTCAATTTAAAAGAAATCAGCGATGTTGTTTCAGAGTATCTTTAAAAATATTTAGTGTTTGGATGTTTCTCCGGGCGATGGACAAAAATGGAGCTTGTAAATTTACGAGGTTCATCTGTTTGTCTGAATCACTGATTTTATAATAGACGTCTTATTTGGCAAATAGTAAGTTTTAGAAACTTGAAATCCTACTTCCTTCTAATATTATAAATGTAAAAGTTTGTGTTCGGAAATTGCACGCAATCACGCAAAAACAGCTAAACGGATTTAGATAAAATTTGGCACACAGTTTAGACACATAAGATATTTTTATCCCGAAAATATGTTAGGTTCCTATCTAAAGTCAACGCGTACGAAGTTGCGAGTTGTTATGTATCTTTCTTTGTAAAGAGTAAGTTGGGCGTCATTTTTTTTAATAACCATGCAGGTAGTTTATTATGCATAATTGATGGCGGTATAGACGCACTTTTAAGCTGAAATATGGATATTGTTTAGGAATGTAGGTCCCATAATAGATTACAGATACACTTCCTAAAATACACTTCAGCCGCATTTGCCGGCAATCGTGTTGCCGCGAACTTTTCGTTTTGTCGAAGGCCTCTCTTACACATTGTTGGGTAAAACCTACTTTCGTGGATACTATGTATCCCTTTATTCTTAGCAGCCCTCTTTACTCCCTTCCGTAAACATATATAGTATCCAAATAAAAAATATCCTCGTCTTATAACTTAGAATCCACCCCAAACGCGACCATTCCACCGTTTAAAAGGAATCCCGACAAAGTGGCTATTAACCTCATTATCGTTTCCTTTAACATACGACTCGTATCCTTCCAGCAGTTCCATAGACCCATTACCACGACGAGCGACCTGAGTATATTAATACTTAATTAAATTGCTACCTTTTTTATTTTACCTGGGGAAAATCCTGCTTAGGAATTCTGCGAGCCTTAGGGAAAGTTCATGAGGCGGGTTAGAATTCTACCGACTAAAATTCCCAGGGAAGCCTCTCAGCCTAGTAAAAGTTTTGCTCTAAATTAGCCTGCAGAGTCCTACTGCCGGAGAAAGGGTTTTTCTTATGAGCTGAGATGAGAGAGATTTTGGCATACTCTACGAAACGGATCCACTACGAATCGACGGACGCAAGGTAAATCAGCCTGTTCTTTCTCACGGGTGAGAAAAGGTCTTCTATCACAAAACGGGTTGAGAGATATAAGGTTATACTCCAGCACGTGAACCCAATGAGGATTTTTGGAGGCAAGTTAGTGGACATCTGCTGTTGGAACTAATCAAAGCACAACAAGGTTTCCAATTTTGCTTGACTACTGCCGTATTAAATGACTGAAGTGCGGAGACATATAGTACAAACGGTCACCTATCTCATACTCACCGAATCGAGTATAATACAATATATTATAACCATTATAGTATTTATAAATCGTCAGAAAAGTAACGAAGACTCTCCCACTACTTTGGAATATCAGGAGAAGGGCATGAAACTCCAGGGTTACTCTTTTAAAATACAATTTTTACAATTTTACCATCTATATTCTGTTGAGGGAATTAGAGAACAATGTAGACTGGTCTATTAGGTGGTTCTAAGTTGAATGAACGAACGCTGATTAACCTTCGTGATCCTAAAAAATAGATACATAATACTTCATTGTTTCACCAAAGATTAACAAGATAAAAATACAAGATCATAAATTGCATTACACTATTTTAGTGTAACAATAGGCGGTCTTATCTCTAATGGCGATCTTTTCTCAGAAACATTTTGATTTAAAAAAGTATAGTAAGTGCTTGTCCCAACGCTGTTATATGGCAGTGAGAGCTGGATATGTAAGAAGGAGAATGAAAGTAGGATATGCGGTCGAAATGCAAGCTCTGCGGAAGATGCACGGAGTGAAGCTGACCGACCGTATTCGCAATAGCGTAGTAAGAAAGAGACTAGGTATGAAAGATAGTATCGGTGTAAAGATGAAAATGGGTGTGCTCGGTTGGTTCGGGCATATAGAAAGAATGTCAGAAGAAAGAATGACAAAACAGATATACAATGCGCAAGTGGAAGGATTTAGGTATCGGGGAAGACCTAGACTATCTTACCATGTCCAAATAGACCGAGTCTTATCTGAAGGTCAAGAGTCTCCGTAAACGAAGAGCGTGTATGAGACAAACTATAAGCGTGGAGGAAGCCAGAGAGGTATATAAGGAAAGAACCTGTTGGAACTCTGTACTATCTGTCTACCCCGCAAGGGATCTGGTGTGATGATATAGATAGATAGATAGAAGAATTTGTATATATTTCAGCGTTTCTAATATAAATATGTATGTATATGTTATATATGTATGAAGAAATAGATTCTTTGTTTAATAATACAAACCTCACAAGGCATACTGTGGATCAGTAATGGAATAATAGAGTTGAGTACGATCAAACAAAAGTACAAATTGCGTAAAAATTTTTAAAAGAAACTAGCTGTACTGCTAGTTTCTGCGGCTACGCTAGCTTTTGTAAACTTTTTTTCAAACGTAGCTCCTCAGTAGGATTTATTCCTGTGTCGTGGGTGCGTTTACAAACATGAAAATTCACATACACAAATACCCAGACCGCGACAAATAATTGTGGGTCACACAAACATTTGTCTCGTGCGGGAATCAAACCCGCGGCTATTCAAACCAGTAGGCGGAGCGGCTTAAGCTTTTAACCACTACGCCAAATTGTCCGTCTTATTATTGTGTGTGTATCTAATTATGTGTGTTATTCTAGAGTATAAGTTACATAACTGTAAGTTTTATCTTTACAAACTTTCGCGTTTATTTATTTATTTATTAGCTGACCCGCCGAACTTCGTACTGCCTAACAGTCAATGAATGTCATGTTACCTTTTGGCTGTACTTAATTTAGGATTAGGATAACGTAATACAATGATCACAAAATAATTTTTAAGCTCAATTTTCCCGTATTTTAATAGTTATTCTGCTATTCGTGGTGGAGACGAATCCAACAAATCAGATATAATTAAAATAGATCCAGTCGTTCTTGAGTGATAAATAGTATTACTAACCCTATCTTATTTTATATATATAGATATACTGACAGGATGACTGACTGATTCAGACCAATCTATTTGACAGTAGTTGTCATTGTTTTTCTTTTTTTTAAATTTCGATTTTTTTTTTGTCTAAATGACTCAATAGTTAACGAATATATAATTTCATTGATCATTTAAAAATGTACAATAATATTAGGATAAATAGTTACATCTTATACATGTTTTCTTGTGAAGGCGTATTCAGTACATCCTCTTATTGTCCAAAAAAATGTTTTTTTTTGACACGTCTGTGAGTGGTATTTAGTATATCCCCAATTCAATGTCGCGTGTATATTCCCAATTTGAAAGGGATATTTGCCATTTTACGATCCACTATTCAACTACTCTCAGTTTTGATTCAGTTTCTCAAAAATGTGTTAAGATCTCTCAGACATGAAGTTTTATCACGATGTTTTTCTTCACTTTCACCGTTAGTATGACGTGTCAGTGAAAAAAAAGTGGCAAAGACCCGAGATGTGTGAGCTGGGGTTTGAAGCTATCAACTACGCATCAGGTACGCGATTGCTTCTTTTTAGTTAATATACACATCCTGAAAAGGGGGGGGGGGTCCAAATGGCTATCATTAGCCACGGGGAAGGGAGAGACCTTTGCCCAGCAGTCGGACATAATAGGTAAGATAAAAACAATATGACGGACGATTCAGCGCAGTGGTTATAGTGTCAGCCCACTGTGTCTAAAGTCTTGGGTTCGGTATATAATATTATAGCATGTCAGCAATATTAATATAGCAATATATTAATATTGCTGACTGTACTGTTGTATAGAATAGTAGTATGACTAAGACAAATAATAATCTACAATTCTGAGAAATGTATTACAGTAGAAACAGTTGCTTAACTTCCATAATAATAGTTTCCAATACAAATATTTATACTTAAATAAATCTTCTAACAGCGTTATAACGGTCTATATTCCGATACGCGCAATATTTTTTATTACATACATATACAAGTTATATCGTAAATACCGCAAGACCTAAGACACCCCGATTAGATACTTGCTTCACAAATTCAATAATAAAACCAATTTTCTAAATTGAAAAATGTTTAACCCCTTTTTTAAGCACTTTTATACACCAATTTACATTGAAACTTGTACGTTTGTGTGCGAATTGAGAAATACGTTTTAGAAATGCATTTCAAACAATTTTTAATGTATATTACATAATTCATTTAATTTTCGATAAATGATGTTGCTCCTTCAGAGCGCTTTAACAAACTAATGTTATTCTTGATTCAAAGCAATACGGAGATTTTTAATGCATTTCTAACGTATTTCTCAATACGCACAAATAAACATACAAGTTTTATTGTTAATTGGGGTATAAAAGTGCTTAAAAAAGGGGTTAAACACTTTAAATTTGGAAATTTGGTCTTCGTATTAAATTTGTGAAGCAATTATCTTATCAGGGTGTCTGAGGTTTTGCGTTATTGACGATACACCTTGTATACGAATTTTTGTACCGCCATCGAAAATATACAATGCATTCAGAATATCACGCGGACAAAACCGCGGGTGTAAGCTAGTAGTCAATAAATTGTGATACAGAGCAAAGTTGATCCAATAATGATAGAGATTGGAGACCGCGATGTTTAACGGACTAGCGAATCAGAAAATTAATATTATATTTCAGTCCCAACGGCTGAATATTAAAGCTATTGTTATTAAAACCTTAAGAATTACAAGAAGAAATATATAAAAGAACGTAAAAGAAAATAGTCTCTAAAATGTTTAATAAACAGTTTTCTTTTGTTATATTTCGTTTTGTTTTTTAACTATGTAGCCTAACTAGGATTTATTCCTGTGTTGTGGGTGCGTTTACAAACATGAAAATTCACATACACAAATACCCACCAAAAATAATTGTGAGTTACAAAAAGATTTGTCCCGAGCGGGAATCGAACCCGCGACTATAAAACACAGTGGTCAGAGCGGCTTAAGATTTTAACCGCTGAACGAAATATTTTAACCGCTGAACGAAAGATTTTAACCACTGCGCTAAATCGTCCGTCATATATATATTTAATTTGTTGCTTTGAGTATAAGGGCGCTCGTAGCGCTGAGCGACTGCAGTGTTCTTAGCGATAACCAAGGTTAAACGCTCGGTCGGTCTGAGATGGGTGACCGTTTATGGCATTTTCATGTGTCCGTACTTCGAAAGGAAAGCTAAACCGTTGGTCTCGGTTACCATTTAATGTGGTTCCAACAGCAGGTGACCACAAGCCTGCCTCCACCAATCCGCACTGGGTCCGCGACGTGGAGTATGACCTAATTTCTCTAACCTCGATTTGTGGGAGAAGGCCTTTGCCCAGCAGTGAGACAGAACAGACCTATATAATAATAATTATTATTTATTTATTATCTATCTATCTATATCACCACGCCAGATCCCTTGTGGGGTAGGCAGACAGTACAGAGATCCAACAGGTTCTTTCCTCATACCTTTCTGGCTTCCTCCACTCTCATTTATTTATTATAATGTTCTATTATTATTGTAATTTGTGTCATTAATTACCAAGATGTACACAATATGGCTGCGTAAAATATTTGAAATTTTGAATTATATGCCACTTTGATATTGTGGAAATGCCATACAATATTTGTCATTTTGGATATTATTTAACTGACCGCTTAGCATGAGTAGATTAACGTTATCGTGACGCTATCAAGTTGATAAGCCGTCCTTTTCACATTACATATTGTTTAAATAAAGATGAACGAGACAACACGCTTTTTCGATAACGTTGCGGTAATCACATTCTGTTTAGGCTAAGCGCTCTGGTCTCCCATTTTTGAAGGAAGATGCTAGAATCAAAATATTCTTAATTTATGTAAATCACAATAGTATTTATGAATCTTCAGAAAAGTAACAAAGACTCTACCACCGCTTCAGAATGTCACTCTTGTGGAGAACAAGGACAAGAAACTCCACGGTAACTCTTTTAAAATCGTAACTTTACCATTTTTCCACCTACTGTTTGTTGTGAGTTATAGGAAAACAATGTAGGCTGGTCTATCAGGTGGATCTCAGTTACATTTACCAAATTTACTATACATGAGAATGACTACATGGTTCCCTCATATATAAAATTCGTAAGGATCTGGCATGATGATATAGATAGATCAGTTTTACTTAATTAAATAGTAAGGAAGAGGTAATCTATCCATCTTCTATATAAATAAAAATCAATTCCCGAATGTATGTATTCAGTACGGTTGCATCTATTTGACTAATTTCTTTTTTTATTGTGTTTGTAATTGTCAGGACAAAGTTTGTATAGAAGAAAATGTTTGAAAAATTGTAAGGAAAAGTGAACAAATTGAGTTAAAACATCTCTATAAAAAAAAGTGAGTGAGACAGAAGACAGGAGGGAGATGGGGAGATCTACAATAATATTGACGAAATGGTCTCATTTTCTTCATCAGTACACCAGTGCGAAACAAGGACGGGCAGCTAGTATTGAATGATAACAGCTGAACAAGTTATTCATATGCAGTTTAGCTATGGTATGTATGTACAAATATCGACGAAAAGCCTAACCTCATGTTTGAGGAAGGGGTTCTTTTATATTTTCTAAGGCAAATTGTTCACCCCTTCAACGTTTTATAAAACACGGTTCCTCTTGAGACAAGTGGGGGGATATGAGGCGGAGACATTTTACGCCTTTAGAAAATGTTGGATGTTTCAAAACAAAGGACATCATCGAACATGGCCCCAGAACCAACAAACATGTGACCTATTCCATAATTAGTTAACTGTTTTATTATAGTAGTTGAAAACATCCATATCTAACGGACAATTTGCAATCCAAAACGATATTTAAAAGTAATGTAAGTACTTAAATAAAAATCGCCAACGACTTGTCCGAATATCAACGTTGCTATCGAATTATGGTTGGAGATGTCAATCATTTCAATATATTCAATCGATTACATTATTGCTGGTGTATTTTTACATAATGACTTTATAAATGTATTGTTGGCTACTAAATTATATCCTCGAATTCCAATACTTCTTTTTAGAATAATGCAATTCCCCCGCTTGTCCGTTTAATAATTAATATATGAAGATAATTTCAAAAATCATTTTTTCATTGCTGTTGGTTCTGGGGCAAATCATGTATGGAAGCAGAACCATGTCCTTGAGTGTATGTTCAATTTTTTATCTGACTGCCTCGTTGGTCTAGTGGCGAATAGTACGCGTTGCGATAACAAGGTCCTGGGTTCAAATCCTAGGATGGACACATGTAGTTTTTCTGTCGAAAAATTCCCAGTATCAGTCTGGAGTCTGCAATTGTGCCCGGTATATTGCAATACGCTCACTTATTAGTATAGGGGATCTGACAACGTCGGTTAAATGTGGGTACACGGCCCACAACCCAAGCTGTATTGGCAGAGTTGTATTGTAAAAATAAAGAAAATAACACTTATAATCGTGATAGTGTTTATTTTATTCTAGTTCCAGAGGGCTAAGCACGAAAATTTTGACATTGGTGTGACGCTAGCGAGTAATCGTGCTGTCACGTTCGTGAATATTTAGTAAATTGATTGTGTGACAAGGATAGCGTCACGAAAACGTCAATGCCTTCATGCTAAGCTCTCTGTATACATACGCGGCCTTACTAATAAACGTAGTAAAGTGAATAGTTACCCACTGATTTCTCTCTTTCTGTTATCTGTCAATTTACATCCATTCCGATTGCGGTCTCGAACCTATTCGCGCCTTTATTAAAAAGGCGACAATCCGATATTTCGCCGACGCGTATAATTATAGGAATCCGCTAATCGTAGCTGCCGCCGACTACGAACCTAACTCCCCTCCTACCAGCTGCTACCGCCGTCCGCGGCATGTTCTTACCGACCCTCCCGATGTCCTTACATCCCTTCTCTCGGATACAGATACTGCACATAGGATGAGACACTGACCTCGCTGGCGAGGTCGATGAACCCTTGCCCGCCAGCCGGTGCAGAGCACCACGGCAAGACACCTAGTATTTGCCCTTCCCCAAAATTTGTACCAGAAATACCACCCCGGAGGGTGGAAAATATAGGATGAAATTTTTATGGGCTCGAATGTTATTGTGTAATCTACACAAGTCGGTGCTTAGAAACCGACTGCACCGACCGACTGGCACCGACTTCAAATATTTATTTTCTGCTTTTTAGTTATGAACTCAGTTTCTCTCTTTTTGAAAAGTTATTTATTTATGTGTATTGTAGTCGTTTGCTGTTTTTTTTCATACATTAATACATTATTTCGGGACCATTTTTATTTTACTTCACGTCCTTGTTCCGATCATTCTACTCGTAGTACTGACCATAGTATGTGTGTTCCCATATAATCTGACTTGCAAGTTGCGGTTAAATCCCCACGTAATCCTGTCTTGGACACCAATATGTGGGCCTATACAATATTCTCTTAGAGGCAAGGTGCCTTAGAAATTTCCCTTTGAAATTTACCTTTGAAATACTAAAATACCTATTTCAGACACGTTTACACATAATTGACCGACGACTTGGTCCAGTCGTAAAGAGATTGAGTCGCTCCGCCCACAGAATTGAGTAGGCGCGGGTTCGATTCCCGCACGGGACCAATCTTTGTGTGACCCACAAATATTTGCTTCGGTCTGAGTATTTGTGCATGTGTATTTCGTATTTGTAAACGCACCCACGACACAGGAATAAATTTTAGTGCGGGGCTACGTTTTTAAGAAAAGAAAAATATTCAATTTTGTTTTAATAAGTCCCAGAACGGGCAGGTAGTATTGTTCTTAGCTAATTAATTAATAACATTTTACATCCTCATGTTTTGATAATTTTAATTAAAAGAGACCTTTATAAAAATCCTAAAGAATATATCTTGCTTAGTTGAAGAGTTTCTACGTTTTCTTTCCGGCTCCATCATCAGACCCTGGACACCATTGGGATCTAAAGTACTCATCATGACACATCCAACGAGCCCAAACACGGCGGGATTATATTGAGTACTTGTGTGGTTCCATTGGGTACTCATCCCTCTCGATCCCCCCGCGCTCACCAACATCGAAGCCTCGGTCTGTCGCGTCTCTCTCACGGGGCACCAGCCCATCGTGATCGCCTCCGTTTACCTTTCCCCCACTAAATCCGTTCTCAGGAGTGACTTTGAAGCACTCCTCAATCTGGGAAGCGCCGTCATTCTGGCGGGCGACTTCAACAGCAAGCACGTGGCCTGGAACGGTCTCACCACTTCCCCTAACGGTAGGAGCCTTGACGCCCTGGTCGACGTTCTCGACTTTGACGTCATCGCACCTATGCACCCTACCCACTATCCTAACAATCCCAATCACCGACCCGACGTCCTGGACATGGCGCTTCTGAAGGGTGTCACCCTACGGCTGCACTCCTTGGAAGTAGTCCAGGAACTCGACTCTGACCATCGACCTGTAGTCATGAGACTCGGTTCCCCCCCTTCCGCCCCTCAGCGACCCAAAAAGACGGTGGTGGATTGGCATGCGCTAAGCACGGCCTTGGCGGATGCCGACCCTCCCCTCCTGCCTCTCAGCTCGGACTCCATCCCGTCCCCTCAGGACACCGATCAGGCCGTAGATGCCTTCACCGAGCACATCCGATCGGCTGTCAGTCGATCGTCCAAGCAAGTCGAGGCGGAAGATCTCTACCTCAACCGCTTTCGGCTGCCGGACGATGTTAGGGATCTCATTCGTTCAAAGAATGCTTCTATCCGAGCGTACGACTCCTACCCCACCGAAGCCAATCGGGCCCGGATGCGTGCTTTACAACGAGAGGTAAAGCGTCGTGTCGCGGAGGTCCGGGAGGAACGGTGGGGTGTCCTCCTAGAGGGCATCGCGCCGTCGCATCTGGCCTACTGGCAGCTGGCGCGTAGCCTCAAATCCGACTCTACGACTGACATGCCCCCGCTGTCCCGCCCTTCAGGCGCAGCACCCCCAGCCTTCGACGACGACGAAAAGGCCGAGCTTCTCGCCGACTCCCTCGAGAGCCAGTGAGCCCCCAGCTCTCAGTCCGTCGACCAGTCCCACGTCGACGCGGTAGACAGGGAAGTCGAGCGCAGGGCATCCCTCCTCCCCGTCGATTCCTTGCCTCCTATCACGCAAACGGAGGTCGAAGATCTGATTATGGGTCTTAAATCTAAAAAAGCCCCCGGCCCTGACGGCATTTCGAATCGCGTTCTGAAATGCCTGCCCGCCCAACTCATCTGCCTCTTGGTGGCCATTTTGAACGCCGCCATGACGAACTGCACCTTCCCCGCTAAATGGAAGGAGGCGGACGTCATAGGCATTCCCAAGCCCGGCAAACCTCGCAATCTCCCCGCGAGCTACCGCCCTATCAGTCTCCTCAACTCCCTGGCCAAGATATACGAGCGCCTCCTTCTGGCGAGGCTCAAAGACTTCGTAACGTCCAGGGGTATCCTTATCGACGAGCAGTTCGGCTTTCGAGCCAAACACTCTTGTGTCCACCAGGTGCACCGCATCACGGAGCACATTCTCTCCGGTCTCAATAGACCCGGAAGACCCGTCTACACGGGCGCCCTCTTCCTGGATGTCGCGAAGGCATTCGACAAAGTCTGGCACAACGGCTTGATCTACAAGCTCTACCAATTGGGTGTGCCGGACAGACTCGTGCTCATCTTACGAGACTTCTTGTCGAATCGCGCCTTTCGTTATCGCGTCGAAATGACGCGCTCCGCTTCCCACTCCATCAGTGCTGGAGTCCCACAGGGCTCAGTGCTCTCTCCGCTCCTGTTTAGCCTCTACAGGAACGACATTCCTCGTTCGAGTGATGTTAAACTAGCTTTATTCGCGGATGACACCGCTCTTTATTATTCCAATAGGAACAAGGCCTTCACCACGAAGAAACTCCAGACCGCCGCCAATACCCTAGGGGATTGGTTCAGTGGAAGTGGCGAATCGAGGTGAACCCGGACAACAGCGCGGCGGTGCTCTTCTCCAGAGGTGTAACTTCGCACCGCTCTCTGCGCCACCCCGGAAGGAACCGAGGTCGAGTGACCATGTTCGACCGACCCATTCCCTGGGTCATACAGGTCAAATATTTAGGGGTCACCCTAAACAGTACCATGACCTTCGGCCCGCACATCAAGCGGGTCCGTCACCGAGCATCCTTCGTGCTCGGTCGTCTCCATTCGTTAATCTGCAAGCGGAGTAAAATGTCCCTTAGAAATAAGGTGACGCTTTACAAAACTTGCGTTCGTCCCATCATGACTTATGCGTGTGCTGTGTTCGGGCATTCGGCCCCCTCTCACATCGACAGACTTCAAACGGTTCAAAACCGCTTCCTCCGTAAAGCCGTAGGAGCCCCCTGGTTCGTACGGAACGTCGACCTTCACTCCGATCTAGGTCTCGAACCTATTCGCGCCTTTATTAAAAAGGCGTCAACACGTCACTTCGCGAACGCATCTTCCCATGCGAATCCGTTAATCGTAGCCACCGCCGACTACGACCTCCCTCACGACCCCTGCCGCTACCGCCGGCCGCGACATGTTCTCACCGACCCCCCCGATCCTTTGTCATCCCTTCTTTCCGCTCAGAATACGAGCGACGACGAAGTAGACATAGACGTAGTAGTAGATCCCCTCCCATAGCCGGCGGTTGACCGGTGCGCTTAGTAGTGCACCCGTCCCCCTACAGCGACTGTCCCAACCGAGGGCGCCTCGAAGAGGCGCCCTCAAGTATGTCGCCTCTTGCCCTTCTGGCTGGCTGGAGCGTAGTGGTTGCACGCTCGCCTTTAACATCCGGTGAAGCTGTAGAGGCCTCGAGGCCAACAGCGTAGGTCATTCACACACACACACACAATCCATTGGGTACTTTTGGCTTCATCATCAGACCCTGAACACTATCTGGTTGTATAGTACTTATCTATACCAATCTAACAAGCCTAAACACGAAGGGGTTACGTTGAATAATACACACATTCCTATGGCTACCTTCAGATTCCATCATCAGACGAGCTCCATGGTACTATATTATTACATTGTCATCGGACTTACATACGTATACCAAATCATCATCTCAGTCATCAGCTCAGTCGGATACCCGATACTTGAAAAATCGATTACAAAATTTGAACCGGAAATACAGACAGACATACGAACATTGCAATTTAATAAAAGTTTTTAAATATAACAACACATCGTTACCCCACGGTTACCACTACATTCTCCAAGCGGCGTTGGCAGAGGTGTGTTCCATACACCTACATTTTGCCGTCGATAGCTTCCAATATAATGGGGTGAGCCTATTGCCGGGCACACTTTCAGACTTCAAACTTACTAAGGTAACTCCGAAAAAATAAGGTTGTACTTTGTTCTTTCGACGATTAAAGGAAGAGGATTATGTCAAGTAGTAGGTTGCTATAGAATGATGACGATGACTCTTCTGCCTATCCCTTTGGGTATAAGGAGCATGACGCTACATATATGCTAACTTTGCCTTCCCATTCTCGTATACCAAAAACGATAGATATCCATTGGATTATTTATTGTAAATACTAATTTCTGCCCGCGACTTCGACCGCGCTGACTTTAGACAGGAACATATCATATAAATATATACATACAGTATCATATAAATATATACTTTATGTTTAAGCAAAACGTAGGATTAATTCCTGTGTCGTGGGTGCGTTTACAAATATTAGGAAAAAATAGTTGTGAATCACATAAAGATTTGTCCCGTGCGGGAATCAAACCCGCAACTATTAGAGGGCGGGCACAGTGGGCGGCAGTGATAGCCTAGTGGTTAGACCATTGGACTGCAAAGTTAGAGGTCTCGGGTTCAAACCCAGGCACGCACCTCTGTATTTTCGAAAGCATGTGCGTATTTAAAATTAATTATCACTTGCTTTAACGGTGAAGGAAAACATCGTGAGGAAACCTGTATGCCTAAGAGTTTCGCGAAGGTGTGTGAAGTTCGCCATACCCGCACTGGGCCAGCGTGGTGGACTATGGCCTAAACCCTCTCAGTTGGAGAGGCGGCCCGTGCCCAGCAGTGGGACAGTTTCTTAACAGGGCTAATATTATTATTTTTGTTTACAGTGGGCGGACCGTCTTAAGCTGTCAACCACTGCGCTAAACCGTCAGACAAGTGTTAATACACATACACACACTTTACAGATACAATCATTAGATTCATATCTTGTAAGGCATCACACTGGAGCTAGATCGTTAACTAGTTATTTGTAACCTAAACATTGTATTCACACAATATGATTGAAAAAAAAGAAAAAAAGGGAAAGAGAAGCAAATAAAAAAGAAAAGCCTGCTTAATTTCTTCGCCGGATCTTCTCAGTGGAGCCCGCGTTCCGATCCGGTGGTAGATTAGTGGTTAAATTAGATTTAAAACAAAAGTAAATTGACTCTTTGTAAGCGCCCCCGCAGGGCTTATACAAAATAAATTGTTTGAGTTTAATACAGGTAATATACTACCAGTGTACCAAATTTAATCCAAATCCGTTTACCCGTTTTCCGTTTAGTTTTACATTTATAATATCAGTAGGATTAATTTTAGTTTTTTCATTTAAAATATGTTTTTTTAATACTGTAAATATGCAATGTTATCATTATTTTAAGCTTTCATTTGATATAGATTTCAGATTAAACAATCTTAAACTTGTTCACTAATTAAAACGGACTGAATGCCGTCTTAAAACAAAGAGATCCGGAACAAAACCGCGGCACTTCCGGACGAGTGATCCGGCAAATTAATCCGGAGGTTGTACACAACTGGCCACAACCGTGTTTGGGTTACTGCAGCGATGTTTCGAGTACATTTCTGTTGGAAAGGAATTTTGCTGTACAATATATGTGAGGAGGATTTGTCTTCCTAGATAAATGCTTATCGAGTGCGTTTCTTCCCGAAGGGGTTTCTAGAGAGTTTCGTAGAAGATTTTGGTCAAATATTAAATAAGATGTATCTTACTAATATTATATATGTGAAACTTTGTTACTCAAACACGCAAAAACGGCTGAACGGATTTGGATGAAATTGGCACACAGATAGTTTATTGCTTGGATTAACACATACGATACTTTTTATCCCGAAAAAATGTTGGGTTCCTGAAAGTCAACGCGGACAAAGCCGCGGACAGAAACTAGTGCCGAATAATGCGCTTTGAAATCACGAGGTTCAAATCCTAGGTAGGACAATTTTTTTTTTTACGTTGCCCCACACTAGGATTTATTCCTGTGTCGTGGATGCGTTTACAAACATAAAAATTCACACGCACAAATAGCCAGACCGAAACAAATAATTGTGGGTCACACAAATATTTGTCCCGTGCGGGAATCGAACCCGCAACTATTAGACACACTGGGCGGAGCGGCTTAAGCTCTTAACCACTGCGCTAAATCGTCCGTCAGTTTTTCTATCGATAAATTCCTACTATCAGTTCGGAGTTTGGAATTGCCCCCGTATATGGCAATAGACCCGCTCCCTATTCATGGGACTTAACATCGTCGGCAAAAAGTGGGTGTACACTGTACACCCCTGCTACCCCCGCTTGGGGAATATAGACGTGACGTGTATATTCTATATAAATGAAGTTAGTTGGTAATCACTGGAGAATGGATGGACCGAATTGGCTATTGTTTTAATGTTCGTCTGAAGTTATTTAAAAACAGAAGAATACGGAAAAGTTGCCTGAAAAATTGGGGAACTCGGGAAAACAAGAAGTATTTCATATTCCGCATAGGAAGCGAAAGATGCCTTTAAGGAAATAACCTGATGAAACTCTGTACTCTCTGCCTACCTCACAATGGGTCTGGCATCACAAAATCAGCGTTGGAGGAGACCCCAGTCCCTCTCCAACACATGCTGAGCCAAACACCTTTCGGCACAGCTTACACCGTAGCAAACAATGCAACAAAAAAAAGAAAAAAAAACAAACAGACAAAGAATAAAATACAATAAGGTACTATTTTATGTCATGACATAAAATAGTACCTTATTGTATTTTATTCTTTGTCTGTTTGTTTTTTTTTTCTTTTTTAATACCCCTTTATCTATGCTGTGCTGAATAAATATTTTTCATTTCATGATATAGATATACAAGCTGTAACATAATAAACGCAAGACCTGAAAGTAGTTTGTTCTAAATCGATAACTCAATTGATTCCAACTATTTTTAATGTATCTTACATTTTTTTTATAAATTTGCAAAAAATGCTTTCACTCCTTCAGTGCGCTATAAAAAAACTAAATTTATTCTTGATTCATGGCAATAAGGACATTACAAATGCATTCCTTACCCGTATTTCTCAAAATGCAAACATACACGTACAAGTTTCATTGTTAATTGGGGTATAAAAGTGCTTAAAACGGGGTAAAAACCTTTAAATTTAGAAATTTGGTTTTCGTTTTGAATTTATGAAGCACTTCTCTAATCGGGGTGTCTGAGGTCTTGCGTTTATTATGTTACACCTTGAATATACATTAAAAATAATAACAGTAACTTTGAATAATATAGCGACATTCATCATGTACAATACACGGAACATAGATCTTATTTTAAAGTAACTTCTGCCCGTGATTTCGTCCGCGCTGACTTTAGACAGGAACCTAACATTTTCCAGAATAAACGTATCCTATATGTTAATCCAGGTAATAAACTATCCGTGTGTCAAATTACATCCAAATCCGTTCAGCCGTTTTTGCGTGATTGAGTAACAAACATCAAAATATCTAAACATACAAACTTTTACATTTATAATGTTAGTCGGATTCTACTTATCTCCACAGAATTAGTAATTTTTTCACGGGGCAATTCATGCGCCTCCACAAAAAATTACCCATAGATATCCGAAACATGCCTATCAATACGTTTAAAAAACAAGACTATGTACTATTATAAAATTTCAGATTATCTTGACGATAAAACAGATTGCAGAGCAGCTCTTCATTCAGCAATTATAAAACATAATCCCTTATACCACAATTTTGAAAAAAAGGTTGTCAGTAAGGCCATGGAATAAATTAAATTAAAAGACTAGTCTTTGAGTTTCACGCCGGATCTTCTCAGCGGAGGCAGCGTTCCGATTCGGTGGTAGATGTAAAAATGTAATAATTTTTACGGTATTGGCCTATACAATATTTTTTTTTGACTTTGACTTACATTTTATTTTCAATGATATGTACGTTTTTTGTATAAGTTAATTTATTATCGTACCAATAATAATTAAGGCTATTGTTGTTGAACAATTGTCTTATTCCTCGACTAATAATGGGCCGAAATTGGATCTGCACCGCCGGGTATTAGCCCCTATACCGGAAGTGACGATTTTGGGTAGTTCGACCTGTTTGTACTGTTTGTTTGTCATTGTTTTGTTTACTCAATTATACAAATGGCTTACATTTCCAAAAGGAATAACATTCCGTAAAGGTGGAATAGCCTTAATTAATTACTGTATATTTTATTGTTGATTATTCATAAAAAAACACTGTCACGCCTATATTCCCCAGAGGGGGTGGCAGAGGTGTACTGAGTACACCCACGTTTCGCCGACGATGTTAGGTTCCATGTAATAGGGGGCGAGCCTATTGCCATATATCGGACACAATTCCAGACTCCGGACTCATACTGGGAAGTTTTCGTTAGAAAAACTACATTTGTCCGACCTATGATTTGAACCCAGGACCTCGTGATCACAAAGCGATGCGCTTTGCCACCAGACCAACGATTGTATTCATAAGTACATTTCGTAAAATTAAAAAAAAAATGTTTGGATTTAGTTTGATATGGTAGTCAAAGATAATGAAATCATCACCATAATCCAAAGTGATGTCTTAATAGAATAGTGATGAGGAACTGTTTTATCGGACTATGAGCCAGTTGTCTAAGAATGTAGAATAGGTACCTAAATATAGGCCTTTAAAGCAAAATGTTTGGCTGGCTTGAATGCCCTCGAAGCAAATTGTCTACCTAGAAGAATGCCTATAAAAAAAAAACCTAAGTAGCTAAATGACTATCTAACCAATTGCCTAAGTAGTATATCGTTAAAGAAACAACAATTCACACCATTCCTTTGAGACAAGAAATAAATAATAATTATTTTTATGGTTATTGAACGGGAAGTTCTTTATTGAAGAACTATAGGCCCATCACACTGCTGAGCCATGTTTATAAGTTGTTTTCGAGAGTCATTACGAATCGTCTCGAACGAAGGCTTGATGACTTCCAGCCTCCCGAACAAGCCGGTTTCCGGAAAGGTTTTAGTACCATAGACCACATACATACGCTGCGGCAGGTTATACAGAAGACTGAGGAGTATAATCGGCCACTATGCTTGGCGTTTGTGGACTATGAGAAAGCCTTTGATTCGATCGAGACTTGGGCGGTTCTTAGATCTCTCCAGCGATGCCGCATTGACTATAGGTACATCGAAGTGTTGAAGTGCTTGTATAATAACGCCACCATGTCAGTTCGAGTACAGGGGCAGTGCACGAAGGTGATCCCCATAAAAAGAGGAGTAAGACAGGGAGACGTCATTTCTCCGAAACTGTTTACGGCCACCTTAGAGGACGCCTTCAAGCTCTTGGAATGGCAAGGACTTGGCATCAACATCAATGGCGAATACATCACTCACCTTCGATTTGCCGACGACATTGTGGTCATGGCGGAGTCGCTGGAAGATCTAGGACGAATGCTCGGTGACCTCAATAGAGTATCCCAACAAGTGGGTCTTAAAATGAATATGGACAAAACAAAAATAATGTTTAATGTCCATGTCGTACCCACCGCACTCACCGTTGGGAACTCTACTCTTGAAGTTGTCGAAGAATACATTTACCTGGGACAGGCAGTCCGGTTAGGTAGGTCCAACTTTGAGAGAGAGGTCAATCGACGAATCCAACTCGGCTGGGCAGCGTTCGGGAAACTGCGCAACATCTTCTCATCCAAAATACCTCAGTGCCTAAAGACTAAAGTTTTTAGTCAATGTGTGTTACCAGTGATGACATATGGATCAGAGACGTGGTCTCTTACAATAGGTCTCATAAAAAAGCTCAAAGTTGCTCAGCGAGCTATGGAAAGAGCTATGCTCGGCGTTTCTCTACGTGATCGAATCAGGAATGAGGAGATTCGTAGAAGAACCAAGGTCACCGACATAGCCCTCAGGATTAGCATGCTGAAGTGGCAATGGGCTGGCCACATAGCGCGAAGATCGGACGGGCGTTGGGGCAGAAAGATTCTAGAGTGGAGACCACGTATTGGCAAGCGCAGCGTAGGACGACCGCCTGCCAGATGGACCGACGATCTTGTGAAAATCGCAGGAAATCGTTGGATGCAGGTGGCATCGGACCGGTTACGCTGGAAAGCGATTGGGGAGGCCTATGTTCAGCAGTGGACAAGTATAGGCTGAAATGATGATGATGATGATGAACGGGAAGAAACCAGAACGAATGCAAGGATTGTGGTTGGTAACGATGTGCAATGCGAACAAGTGACTGAGTTTGTATATCTTTGATGCGCATTCAGTTAGGATGGAAAATACACCGCTGACATAGAGAGAAGAGCGAGTGCAGGGAACAGAGTAAATGGTGCGATGGGAAAGCTTCTTCAAAGCCGGCACTTAACCCAAAAGTCGCAGCTGGCCATGGCAGCGAGAGCTGGGTATGTAAGAAGGAGAGTGAAAGTAGGATATGCGGTGGAAATGCGAGCTCTTCGGAAGATGTGCAGAGTGCTGATGGACCGTATTCGCAACAGCGCAGTAAGAAAGCGAGTAGGCATGAAAGATAGTATCGATGTAAAGATGAGAAAGGTTATGCTCCGTTGGTTCGGGCATATAGAAAGAATGTCTGAAGAAAGAATGACAAAACAGATATATAATGCGAAAGTGGAAGGATGTAGGTACCGGGGAAGACCTAGACTATCTTACCATGACCAAATAGACCGAGTCTTATCTGAAGGACAAGTCAATAGTCTCCGTAAACGGCGAGCGTGTATGAGACAAACTATGAGAGTAGAGGAAGCCAGAGAGGTATGTAAGGAAAGAACCTGTTGGAACTCTGTACTCTCTGCCTACCCCGCAAGGGATCTGGCGTGATGATATAGAATAGAATTAATTATTTTAAAATGTTAAAACTAAACTATTTATTTATTTAATCCTTTATTGTATACAGTACATTTACAGTCGTAATTTCACAGGTCATATACAAAGGCGAGCTTAACTCAAAATATGAGTTCTCTTCCAGCGAACCTTTAAGTGTTGAGAGATGAGAACGTTAATAAGAGGGTAGTTATACAATTACACATTAAAACATACAATAAAATAAACATAAATATAAATAAAATACATACTATACAAAACTAAATATATATAATTTATAAAATAAACATACATTAAAATACACATAGTATATTATATTACAAATGTGTATCAACAATCAGATAGGAAATGTTCCCTGATTCTTCTCCTGAAGATGTCCAGAGAGGAGCTTGCGCGTATAGCGTGTGGGAGTGAGTTCCAAAGACGCACTCCACGAACAGTAAAAGACCTATCATAGCAACTGGAAGAATGAAGAGGAGCACGAAGAAGGAGAGAAGTAGCAGTACGACAGGCCCTATCCTTGGGGACAAGAAAGTCAAAACGCTCACGTAGATAAATAGGAGAATTATGATATAATTACGTCACTTAACGTGATGCTATTTAAATAAATGCTGTTTTATTTTAGGTATCCTGCTTGTTTTTTTGTTAAACGTAGCCACACACTAGGATTTATTCCTGTATCGTGGGTGCGTTTACAGAATACCCAGACCGAAACAAATAATTATGGGTCACACAAAGTTTTGTCTCGTGCGGTGTCTGGGGACAGTGGCAGATCCCGCCAGACACAGGACTCGTCTGGCTGTAAGATCTTCCCTTTGACAGATTCTGCTACAACGTCCCTGCCAAAATCTATATTCATTAAGCGGGTTTAGCCGAGATGTACTGAGTACACTCGCATTATGGCCAATATAATGGGGTCTAGTTTTTGCTCGTATCGGGCACAATTCCAGACTCCGGACTTTTCGATAAAAACCAATCCACACTTTATCAGATCTACTTTTTAAATCTAAAACTACATGATGGCTAGTACCACCATACGCGACTAGACCAACAACGCAGTTGTGAAGCGAAGTTATTGTAAGCTTTTTGATTTTGTTCACCAATTCTCGTTTCGATGTTAACCGTCCATAACGCACGCAGGAGCAAATATAAAACCATGTGCAAACCACAATTGCACGCATCGAAAAATCCGTATATTTGAGAGAATTAAACACCACACTCATTTACTGAATCCAATTAATTGCCGACATTGTGTTATTAATTGTTTATGTATACTGTGAATAACTGAAATTAAACTGTTTGTGAATAATAATAGTGATGATTATAAAAACATAAAGGCGCGATATTCCATTACACTGACGGATTTACATTAAAGCAACCCTGAAAGCGGCTGGTTATTCAATATATAAATGTTTACTGCCCGTTTATCTGTATATTGCTGTAAAAAATAAACACAGAGGTGTGCAATGTACATATCGCCGACGATGTCAAGTCCCAAGGAAAGACGGGTAGCCTATTTCCATTACAACCTACGAAGCACATATAACGAGGAGTCGAACTAAGCAACTGTGCAGTGTGTATTCTAACTAGGCCCAGATTTCATTGCGGTAGGCGTGGTTTACCTTAGTTGCTCATTCCCAGCTAAATGTTTAATACAGAAGTGGGCGAGGTGTAACTTCTTCTTCAGCCAGCGCCACCCGCTCAGTTACACGCTTGATTGTATAAGGAAATCTAATAATGCCATCTGCTCTTTACATTTGATTCATGATTACACCGGGTACAATTCCTAACTCCAGACTGTATTAGAGCATTATTCATCGAAAAAGCAGATTCTGTCAGACTTCAGATTCGAACCGAGGTCTTCGTGATCACTAACTGTAGGCGCCACTAGAAGCAGTCATTACAGTACACTATTGTAATACAGTAAATGCTTTTGCTTCAAGAAGCTGTAAAGTCATCACTTCCGGCTGATGCCATTAAACTGCAGTCGTTAAGCCGGACGCCTTCAAGCTTGAATAATTCTGACGAATAGGCTTCACACAAGCAAATGCAAGGCAACTACATATTGCTGGTCGAGTGAAATAGTGACACAACTGAAAAACAAGAACACGAGAAATTAGGCTTTATTGATATGTAATTAAAGTGCTAACTCAAATGATCATATTTTTGACATGTGCCAGTATTACATCCGGCCATCATTATGCACATACATACAAAGCGGATCTGTGGCGGCTCTGTACAGCGGGTCACTCTCTTCCCTCCAATATAGTCGAGGAGAGTGATGGCTGCTTCTCAAGACATACTCGTCAACGGGTGCTGTTAGAGGAGACTGGTCCGTCGTCTATCCTTTGACTGATTAAACCTGTAGTTCTGTTGAGCTTTTCGTTTTTCTTACTATACATGTATCTCGCTGAGATTCACGGGCTTTACCCGGACCTTTGAAAGGCTTGCATGGCGACATGGGTCCAACACGTAGAGGCCCTTTGCGAGAAGTTCATGTTATGTTAGCCACCTGCTGAGATCGCTTGCTGAAAATGAAGATACATAACCAGCGAACTGATCCCGGCAGGTGCAAGGATTATTGTAAATTATGGAAAGAAAACAAGGGCTATGTAAATGAGGTTTGATGGACAAAAACTGGACTATTTCAAAAGGGACGGACACCGGCTATAATTAGTGATACCTAATTACCCGTGGCCAGCGGTGACTCGCCGCTTACTAGATGGGCCCTCAAACGGTCGTCCTAGGACAACTGAGGGCAACACCGGTGTGAGCGGCTTAGGGGTGTAGAGAGGTGTGCTGCGCTTTCTCCGAAGTTACTCGCGGCGTTATGCCCTTTAACACTTCCATCATGGAGTACATCGACGTAGGAACGCATTATCTTCCTACGTCGATATAGCTCTCACGGCTCCTCTCTAGACGGCCAAATAAGGCTAGCCAGAGCCGAGAGTCCGGCACCCTTCGGTTTCCACTCGACCGACGAAGACACGAGGAGTTGGGGGCCCTGACCGATTCTCTGAAGCACTCGGGTCTGTGGTGTCGTTACTCACCAATAGCTCGCCACAAGCTGCCCTGTTACCTTTTTTGTTTATTATATACCTTTGCAAAGTCTTTATTTTGTAAATGAGAGGACTGTGTAGACATTAATTAATAGCATGAGTGTAAGTACATTTACGTTTAATCTATACTCAAGCCCATCTTCTTAACTCGTTCTGCATTGTTCTCCCATACCCCATGACCGCAATGTATAAAAAAAGAATTTTTAAACTCTAATTTTTAAAAGAGTTACAGTGCGTTACTTGCCCTTGTTCTCCACTGGAACGACATTCCGAACGGGTGGTAGAGTCTTAAGTAATCACTAACTTTTTTTTCTTGACTATTAAAAAGTACTTCTAAATAAAACACTTTTGATTTAGATTACATATAGCTAATTCGTAAGAATCGTCGTCGAGTGAGCTGAATGTAACCCCTATTTTAGCGCTTGCTTTAGAAGATTCGTTAAACATACTCGCGATGAAGATGCACTTAGCTCTGGTTTTTTTTCTACATTTAGAAACAACTGAAAAATGCTACTCTTCAAAAATATAATTCATAAATATACGCTACATTAAATAATTTCAATAAATAATAAATCGTGTGTCCTTCTACTTAAGTCTCTCGTTCTTCTATCTAACGTTATTTATTGCTTGTTTCAGATATCAACTGAGGCGTGAAGTCAGAAGTAAGTAAATATCCAATTAGTGAGTTTATCTTTGGTAAATCGATAAGAACTTAGGCGCTAGTTGGGATGATTAATACTGTTATGATTAGAACGATTAGCGCCCGACGTAGGACTTTGGTTAGAGATGATTGAAATATGTACTGACCAACATCTAAAATATATATTAACAAACAGAGAAGCTTTACTTTTTTATAATTATAAGTAATTTAAATATTTACTATCTACCTACCTTGCAAGGGTACTAGCGTGATGATATATCTATATCATCGCGCATTCCTTGCTTATGTATATTTTCTTTGTTTGTTAACATGACTAGTATAACAAAGACGACGGATATTTAAGACTATTTTGGTGAAATTATGAGATATAGGTACATTCGTTTTATTAATATGTTTTGGAGTTTTCTGACAATTCCTATTGAGACATCGGTTTTGGAAGTGTATATTATTAATGTCATTTGACTCCTTTCGAGTTTCATGCATGACCTGAATTTATTTCGCAAAAAGCAAAAGCAACACTTGTCATCAATTAGGACACATAAAAATTCAAAACGGCGACATCGAATTTCGATCGATCAAAACGTGACTTTTGCATGACCGTTAAAACTGATCCATCAACCGGCTCTGAACCAGTGCTAACCGGAATTTTCTAGAAAAATCCTTGCGCGAAATGAACAAAAAAAGGAGAAAAAAAGTCACGCGCAGAATATCAGGGAAAAATCGGGCGTCGCTCGTATGAATAGTTCTTCAGTACGTCGGAGTGTCATTGAGAATACCGCTGTGCTGTTTCAACTGAAATTATATCGTAAAGGTTAGAAATAAGGTTGCTTTTAGCGTGTAGGCGGCAACTAATTATCGCGAACGCCTAGTTTGAAAGAAAGAAGTGGAAAGAAGCCTGTGAAATCATGCGCGACGATAACCTATAATTATAAGGAGACGATTAGTGGCGGGCTTTTAGTGATAGGGAGGTTTGTTTTGGAATCGATGTATCGATAAATTCAGTATTTCCTTACCAAGTTATTAGGTGGTTTGTCCCTAAATATATTACATTCTCAAATCCCAAGCAAAATTTGGCTTGTGTGAAATGGCAATATTTTCAAACTTGGAAAAAGTATTTTAAAAATATTTTCTATATATTTTTTTTTTTTTTTTTTTTTTTTTATATATCTATATCATTACGCTTGATCCCTTGCGGGGTAGACAGAGAGAGAAAAAAAACATAAATTATTTTGAAAGTTTAATGTTAAGCATTTCTAAAAAGAAAAAAATATAATACTGAAACATAAACAGAGTAAGACAGATTTGCCATCATTTATTCATGATTTTATCAAGAGAGGTCTGTAAGGAAATGTTAAAGCAAAGAGGTTTGCTACTAGGTTTTAGTTTTTTTTTTATAATCTTACTACTGACACATACGACAGAAGGTTTAAAATTGAATTTGGATTTTTTACAGAATGTGGAGTAAATTATTATAGTAGAGCTTTGGTAACAGTCTTGTCGAGCAGTACATGAAATGGTGTAAATAACTTTACGGAGTTTATAGGAACTATTGTGTTTATTGTATAGTGATCACTTACTTTTCATAAAGTTTTACCTTATATGAAAATACACCAATGATGTGTTGGGCTGCTTTTTACCCTCCAAAAAGGAATTCTCTTCAATATAGTATGCAACCACTGCGCACTATAGAGTGAACAGAGAAACCACGTTCTGCAACAGGAAAGATCCTGTCAGAACTCCCTACTCTCCGCCTACCCCCCGGGAACTGGCATAATGATATAGCTCAAAAAATGGGCCGTAATATATACTATTCCAAAATGTTCCATCTTTCTTTTACTCCATTCTCTTAAAAAAAAACACTTTTTACGTCATCCACAGGGCAAAGGGCTACAAAATGTTCTCAATAAAAATATGTATATAATATAATAATTTTATGGTAACTGTGATGTAACCATAAAATTATCGATAAAATGATTTCCACAATATTGATACAAGTACATCACTAGTTCTCGAACATCACGTACTAGACACTCAATGAAGTGTCGCCATGAATATTATTCGCGTTTTAATACTGGAATCTCAATACTGAGAACATAAAGATATTGTTGAGAGTTCGTATCTTTCTCATACTATCAGAACTTTATCCTTGAAGGGGTAGGTGGAAACATTCGGCTTATTAACTCTATATTAAAAATCAATTTCAAACAACAATTTATTGGGAGAAAACACACTAGACAGATCGAATCGTTTGTTAAATAGTTGTTACTCTTTCAATCACCTTTGATGGTATAGATTTTATGACCATTTTTGTTTTTTTTTTAAACGTAACACCACTCTAGGATTTATTCCTGTGTCGTGGATGCGTTCACAAACATAAAAATTCACATACACAAATACCCCGACCGGAACAAATAATTGTGGATCACACAAAGATTTGCCCCGTGTGGGAATCGAACCCGCGACAATTAGACACAGTGGGCGGAGCGGCTTAAGCTCGTAACCAATGCGCTAAATCGTCCGTCAAATTAAGATTTATGAATCGTCAAAACAAGAACAAAGATTCCTCCACCACTTCGGAATATCTCTACTGTGGAGAAGACTCCGCGGTAACTCTTCTCAAGTAAAATTAAAGCCTTTACATTTTTATGTGTTTCTATACTTCCTCATTCAAAAACCCACTATTTGGTTGAAACCTCATAGAAACTTCTACTTATAAAAGTAATATTATAGTATATATAATATTATAGTACCCACTTCAAGTATATAACTAAACGGTCTACGTCAGCAGTTAACATTTAGGAGCCTAGGAACAAGTTTCTAACAGCTCAAAACAATTTAGCAAACAACAAAACGATATCTGAAACTGCTAAAGCGGAACTATTGGCAAATTAATTTCTAGTCCAAAAGCAGATACGTTTTGAATTCAGGGTGCAGAGTAAAGGGTAGGCTACGGCAACTAGCTGCATTGAAGTTGCTCTTGCTTCCAAAGTTCTGCTGATTGGCAAGATTAAATTGTTTGTCTGCTTTGTATCTACACTATTAATTTTGGGGCTCTATTTTTCCAAATAGTGCTCCAGGGGTAGCCTAGTGGTTAGACCGTCGGACTGCAAAGTCAGGGGTCTCTGGTTCAAACCCAGGCATGCACCTGTCTTTTCGAAAGCATGTGCGTATTAAAAAAATAACTATCGCTTGCTTTAACGGTGACGGAAAACATCGTGAAGAAACCAGCATGCCTAAGAGTTTCTCGAAGGTGAATGAAAGTTCGCCAACCCGAACTGGGCCAGCGTGTTGGCCTCTCAGTTTGAAAGGAGGTCCGTGCCCAACGGTGGGATAGTTTTTTAACAGGGCCGATGAATGAACAGCGTTACACCTCTGTTACTCATGCGGGGAATATAGAACTATATTGTGTGCATTCACATTTTGTTGACGATGTAACGTCTCAATGGGCCGATGTTATAACAGGCACAATTGCAGACTACGAACTGTAAATGAGATTTTTTTTGTTAGATGTCCGATCTAGGATTTAAAGGCAGTACTTTGAATTAACCAGTTACACTATGCAGTAGAATTGGATCTGTATGAATAATTGATAGTAGTGTAATTGCATTCTTTTGAGGTAGGTACAGATTAATTGCCTACATTAAATGCACGCCATTGCTTAAACGTCAAATGGTCATACCATATTGACGAGGTATTAACTCGCACCTACAGATTTTTGAATTCGTGATGGGTTAAATAAATATCTCTATCTATCTATCTATATCATCACGCCAGATCCTTTGCGGAGTAGGAAGAGGTAACAGAGTTCAAACAGGTTCTTTCCTTACATACCTCTCTGTCTTCCTCCACTCTCATAGTTCGTCTCATACACGCTCGCTGAATACGGAGACTCTTGACTTGTCCTTCAGATAAGACACGGTCTATTTGATCATGGTAAGATAGTCTAGGTCTTCCCCGGTACCTACATCCTTCCACTTTCGCATTGTATATCTGTTTTGTCATTCTTTGAAAAAATATCTAGGAATAAGCAAGGTCAGGTGTCGTTACCGTCTTCTTAGTGACTTTTTAGTGCACCAAGTAGACATCAACGTCTCGTCAAGGCATTTTAATCCCAATCTGGGACTGTCTCGTTGGTCTTGCGGCGTCGTCCTGGGTTCGAATTCTAGGTCGTACAGTGCTATTGAGGGTTTTTTTTAACATGCTCCACGCAACTATCAAAACAATCAATACAAGCTGTAAGATAATCAATGCAAGAACTGAAAGTAGTTTGTTCTAAATGGGTAACTGAATTGGTTACGACAATTATTTATGTATTTTACATTTTTTTTTTTTTTTTTTTCAAAATTGCTGTTACTCCTTCAGTGCGCTATAACAAACTAAATACGGAGATTTCAAATGCACAAGTTTCATTGTTAATTGGGGTATAAAAGTGCTTAAAAAGTGGGCAAAAAAACTTTGGAAGATCTTTTTTTTTATTTGGTTTACCAACAATTGTTTACACTAATACAATTTAAGAATACATGCGTCAAGAACATTTTCAGTGCAACAATCACTTGAAAGTAAACACTGCATGCAATAATAGAAAAAGTGCAGACAAATAAATTTAAGTCAGTATAAGGTTATAGATAACAAAGGCTTTTCGATTAAGCTTATTCAAGATTTAATACATAGTTGAAAATAGACCTTGGTTTCGTTAAAGAATCAAAGTGTAAATCGATTTTATCACTACACTTGTTCAAAATCTTGTACAACCTTGCACACGGAAAATTGGAACATCGTATCGGAGTGTCGGACGTCTTGCGTTATTTTCGATTCACCTTGTATATATAAAAAACAATTAATGGCTTAAGAAAAAAGAATAAGAAAACCCAAAGGAACAGCCGGAAAATCTAAAAAAGATAGAAATCACGTATAATAAAAACGTAATGAACAAGAGAGAGAGAGAAAGAGGAAGTTGCGATCAAGTCCGTGCCGGCTATTTATTATTATATTAGGACCTAACATCGTCGGAAATATCTAGGTGTACACCCACTTGCTTTCGCCAAAAGCCGGTGCCATCAAAAGCCCCGGTGATCGTGCAATGAACGTCCTCTAGCTGAAGGCTTTACACCTCTGGAATCTCCACAAGCGGAATAAAGACGACCATATCTAACAGGTAAAATAGTACTAATAGATCTCCAATTCAAAGTAGATGCAAGATATCGGCGGAGTTCGAATGACATTTGTTTTTCAGCTCCCACAAGTTCGTGCTAACATAGCCAATACTGATATTGAGATCTACTGATACCTATCGAAGCAAGTTTTGTTAGTCGAACTTATTCATTGTTATAGCATAGGATATACGTCTACGAATTGAAGGAAAATGTTCATGAGTGGAATCATTGTTTTGGTTTTGCATAGCGAGATAGTGATTCATCTTTAATTAGGACATATTTAGGACAATAATAATTTAGCTAGCGTTATTAGCGTTGGTTTAGTGGCAAAGCTTAGTGATTACGAGGTCCTGGCTTCAAATCCTAGGTCGGACAAGTGTAGTTTTTCTAACGAAAACTTCCCGGTACGAGTCCGGAGTCCGGAATTGTGCCCGGTATATGGCAATAGGCTCGCCTCCTATTACACGAGAACTAACATCGTCGGCGAAACGTGGGTGTTCTCAGTACACTTCTGCCACCCCCGCTGGGGAATATAGGCGTGACGGTGTGTAATACATTAGCCCATATTGTCATATTGCTTAGTAAAGAAAGTCATTACATATTTTATAGTATCCCTTCTTTTCTCTTATTATTAGTATACTTTTTATTATATACCTTAACAGTCTCTATTTTGTAAATGAGAGGACTATGTAGACACTGACTGATACTATGAATCTAATTACACTTATGTTTAATCTATAGTTAAGCACATCTATTTAGCTCGTTTTGCACTGTTCTCCCATACCCCATAAATCCAATGTATACAAAAAGAAATATAAAACTCTCAGTTTTAAAAAGAGTAACCGTGGAGTTTCTTGCCCTTCTCCACAGGAATAACTTTTCGAATTGGTGATAGAGTCTTTAGTAATCAATTATTTTCTCTTCTTGACTATTCATAACTCCCTTTCGGTCTACCTGAATGAAAAACTTTTGATTTTAAAGGCCTTCTCTTACATATCGAGGTGAGAGAGATTAGGTCATACCACGCAGGCCTATTGCGGATTGGTGAAGAATATTGACACATTTTTACATCCTCCATAAACTGTATACAGTTGTAGAAGGTGGATTTAGCAATCTGCATCTCCTTAACACGGTTTTTTTAGTTAAAACTTTGCAACGATGACTTGGTCTTGTACTCTGACTGCACGTTCCTTGACTCACTATATCGAGTTGTCGTGGGGTTGATCATCGGACTAGACAAATCTTTGTCAAACAACACATATTATATTTTAGCTCTGGAATCCATAAACATTCTTACAAGACAGAAATAATTGTAATGGTTGGAAGGTGAGTTCAATATAACTATGTTATAAGAATACTTCTAACATAATATAATTTAACTATTTCAATTTTCACACGAAACATTATATAAATAGACTTCAAATATTAGATAGAATATTTACATAAAAAATATACCTTATTTATAAAAAAGAGAAAATACTAATCATACAAGACTTGTCCACGTGGATTAGTGGCAAGGATGCAGGCTGCATTGCCCTCGCTGAATGAGCTAACTTATCTTTTGGGCAAGGAACGAGCCAGCTCTCTTGTCACCTGTGGAAGCGACAAGTCAAGGTGTGAACTTTTAAAAAGAATCTTTTGTGCTGGAACTCCATGGGCCCAGTGTCTCGACGGCAAACGGCACAAATACATAACTATTGCTAATTGAAGCATAATTGCGCAGCTTGCCCAGAAACGGTTTTTCCGCCGTAGCCCCCGCAACAGAGACTTCCTGAGATGGAACCGTCGACGCACGTGGCGTCCGATACAAGGGCCCGTCCGCGTTCCCAAAGAATCAGCGTCATGCCATCAGGTTTCATGCCATCATCACGGAATATCCCCAAGGGCTCCAGTGCCGAAGGAACGTTAATACTGCCAAGAGACCTTTTATTGATGTCATTGAGGGAGTCGTGGCGGGAAAACCTACCCGCTCTTTACGACAAGAGAGCCCATGGAATCCGTACGTCCACTCCACATGGACATTAATGTTCACCGCAGACTGGTGCTCGAAACCGAATGACCACCACGACGCGAAAACTCTCACTGTCCCAAGGTTGGCCGATGGGATCGCATGTAACCAGTGGCCTGATTCTTTCTCACCCATGTTTTAATATTCCTAAGTCATATCTAAGAGAGATATAAAACAAAAGAACCAAATCGTAGCGGATCTAAATATTTAATAATCAGACTTCGAGTGAGTCATATTGTAACAAATAATGTGTAATATTTTGAAGCAATAAACATTGAAATTTGCCCGAATGCACTGCGGAAACAATAAGCAACCGTGTATAATGTCGAAAACTCCAATGAAACAGTCGTAACCGGGTCAGCGAGCCGCATCGTGGGGTTCATTGACTTTAATAATTCAAGTTTCGTGTATGATTAATGCTTTTAGTACTATAAGCTAGGTCCCACGTTAGGCACCAATAATGTTTTGGCGCCCAATATGGGACCTAATTTTTTTTTAACTATTAGTAATTTAGGGCGAGATCTATACTGGTAGTGCTATTAATTTTCTTTTTGATTGTTAAAAATCGGGGCATTGATGAAATTTGGTGGATCATAGTTGGTTTTTTGTAGTGGCTATTTTAATCGAAAGCCATAATAGAATAAGCCCATTGTATTTAGAAATTCATTATTAAATTTTTATGGATACGAGGATATTGTGCGCACGAAATAAGGAGAACATAAGTAGAAGGGGTACGCATGCGAGGATATAATAGTGCGGATCACCAATAGTATAGTCCAATGTCACCAATACTTCTTCTTACAGTTGATAAAAATAATTATTACCATTATTTTAATTCTTTTGTGCTACTTGAATTACCCACATCATACAAGTTTAAGTTAATTGTTGATTAAATTATTGAATAGCAGGCGGCTATGTGAACGTTACACTCTTAAAAATATTTTTTTTTGTTTTTTTTTTTTAACCTCTTTCGTCCCACTGCTGGACAAAGGTCTCTCCCATGATTTACCACTTAACCCAATCCTTGGCCATATCAGACCATCTATCCTCATAGGCGTCAAGGCCTGACGCCTTTTAAAACCATAAATGAAATATAAAAATAAACCCCGTCACGCCTATATTCCCCAAGCGGGGGTGGCAGAGGTGTACTGAGTACACCCACGTTTTGCCGACGATGTTAGGTCCCATGTAATACCGGGCACAATTCCAGACTTCGGGCTTGTACTAGAAAGTTTTCGTTAGAAAAACTACACTTGGCCGACCTAGGATTTGAACCCAGGACCTCGTGATCACAAAGCGATTATTTAATGGACTGCGATACATTACAAAGTTTAATTATAAATTAAGTGATATAATCTCGACAACCTCTCTAAGTCAGACACAACTTAAGTAGTACACCCAACAATATATCATCAAAACAATACTCCCGTATGTATCATCTGTTGTTCCAAGCTGAAACCTCAGCGCTATGCAAATGTGCACCATTATATGTTTGTGAGATAACAGTATACTTTACATAAGAGCAAGTACCTACTAGAGTTTGCCTGTGATTCTGCCTGCGTGGGTTTTAATGTATAAGGTCTAGTAACCACGGGTTTTCGTTAAAGAGTAGATTTCCAGGTGCTCCAAGAATAACACCAAGTATTAGTGAAGCGAGGGGCACAAATCTAATAGTGAGGACCCCCAAGGCGGCCTAAATGGGGGGTTCAAGTGCCCATCTTAAACATTGTCAACCCATATCTTCGGTTACAACCAATAGATGTTTTGAACTGCAAAATTCTCTCTCACCATCATCCTTATCAATCAACCTGCATCTATGCACTGCTGAATGTAGGTCTCTGCTCTGTCACGTCATTCATTACGGTCATGAGTTAGTCCGCAGCCACCGCCGGCCGCGACATGTTCTCTCCGATCTCCCCGATGCTTTGTCATCCATTCTTTCCGCTCAGAATACGGGCGATGACGACGTCGTAGATCCCCTCCCATAGCTGGCGGTTGACCGTTGCACCCCGTCCCCCCACAGCAACTGTCCCAACCGAGGCGCCCTCGAGTATGTCGCCCCTTGACCTTCTGGCTCGAGCGTAGTGGTTGCACGCTCGCCCTTAAGTCCGGTCAAGCTGTAAAGGCCTCGCGGCCAACAGCGTACATCACTCACACACACACACTCCTTTCCAAAAATTTGCGGCCACCTTCACGATGTCATCGTTCCATCTGGCTGATGGTCTGCCTTTAGGCCTGCGACCCTTTCTGACCAACCACTTGTCACTACCTTGGTTCACCTGCTATCATCCCGCCTTATCAAGTGTTCTGCCCATTGACACGGTTTACCAAAATCTTCAACTTAAGTCTGCCTTCGGATTTCTAGGTTTGGTATTCTATCGACACTGAGTTTCAATCCCATTGAAAAATATTCCACGAAACTCTACGAAAAAGCATTCTGCTTTTCAATCAAACATCAGAAATAGAAAAAAGATCCTACACATCCATTTTCTATCAGTATTTCAATTATGAACACGGAAATGGAGTGAACCCCCATATATTACGTCACAACGTGTCCACGTGTTTGGTGTGTCCATTAAAAACTAGGGTGTCCGATCAAAACCAACACAGGCTACACAAAAAGAAATAGAGAGCATCTCGATAAAACGCTGAAACTATAAAAAGGATTTTTTTTCCTGTACAGAGTTAAAGTTGACTAGATGAGGTAAGCTTTTTGTGTGAATCGAATATTTCGCATTTAATTTGATGAGCCTATTTTTTGACCACAGGCGAGTATAAGGAATTGAAGATGTCACTTCGTTTTACCCGAATAGAATAGACAGTGGTGTACATGTGTGTCTAACGAGCTTAGGGTATTGCTGCTTTGTAAACCCAATCTGACCATCGTCTTTGGGGTTCTGGTTTGGTCATGCTCACTATAATGTTTTTGCTTGCGGTGGCTGTCTGGCGCGGGTCACTCCCTTCCCTCCAATATGGTCGAGGGGAGTGATGGCAGTAGTAATACTTGTGAACGGGTGGTGCTTGTGGCGAATGGTCCATCTGGAATCCTTTAGACACTCTTTATAAATAACTTCATTAGTCTCATATCTCGGTCGTACGGCATCACACTGGAGCTAGATCGTAAACTATTTAATTGTAATCTAAACATTGTATCCACACAATATGATTTCATCAGAGGAAAGAATCAGATTAAAAAAACTGGTGGTAGATATGTAGTTAAATTAGATTTAAAAAAATACATAAATTGACTATTTGCAAGCGCCCTCGCAGGGCTTATACAAAATAAATTATTTGAGTTTGAGTCTGAGCATAGCACATCTATTATTTTTCCGAATGTTTGGTCCCTAAATGAAGGCCATTTTCGAGGTATTTATCTGCAAAGTCCGATCAAAAATAACACAAGCTGCTCAAAAAAAATCACCCCCATAAAACGCCGAAAAAATTAAAAGGATTTTTTTTTCTCGTTACGGATTTGAAATTGACTGGATGGTGTAAGTTTTTTGCGTGACTTCAATATTTTTAAAATGATAAATGAGTCATTTTCGACCATGGAAGGAATAAGGCTTCAAAAATAACATATAACTGTCACATCCAATGACTCGGACTCCACGTCAGACAGGCTATATTCAGATAATGAGAGTGAAAAGTCTGCGAACTCTACTAGGCGACTCAAGCGCAAACATGGAGACATAGGTTTGTCGGATATTAAAGATCTCATCTCGGAAATTATTAGTTAGCAAATAGAACCCATAAAGTTATCTATGGAATCTATTAAATCACAAAACTTAGAGATACAAAAATCAATTGATTTTATGTCACACAAATACGAAGAAGTAATAAATAAACTTGAAAAAACACAGAAAAAAAACTTAGAATACCAGAAAACTATTAAAAACTTGTAACAGAAAATCGAATTTATGGAGCGTAAAGGAAAATTGTCCACTATTGAGGTCAGAAATATACCAATCAATCAAGCCGAAAATAAAACAACCCTAACAACCTTGGTCAAAAAGATAGGTGAAGTACTGAATCAGCCAATAAAGGACGGAGATATTTATGATATCTACCGGTATAGTACTAAATCGTCCAAAAATGCGTCTTTAATCGTCGAATTCACCACCACAACCATCAAAGAAAAAATTATAAAGAATTCAAAAATCTTTGACAAAGAAAATAAAGACAACAAGCTCAACACTTCTCTCATCAAAATCGAAGGTCCATCTAAACCTATTTATATTGCTGAATCTCTCACTGCTAAGGCCAAGCATCTGTCCTTTTTAACTCGAACATACGCAAAACAGCATGCTTATGATAGTAGTTGGACGTCTTATGGCAAAATATTCATGAGGAAAAAGGCAGGCATGCCCACTATTCGTGTTAATAGCGAAGAAGATATTAGAAAGCTTGAGTTGTGACTAGTTTTAAAAGTAGTCCATTGTAATAGTTATATTTTATTAATTTATATTTTTAAGTACACATTCATACAACACACAAATCCAACATTCAGTAACATGTTTAGAATTATTTCTTGCAATCCGGTAATGTTTAATTTCAGCCTTAAAGTTTTTTATACTATCTCCGAAATCAAATTACCCTCTTCCGGGAGAAGTAAACATTTACATGCAAATTGTTTCATACAAAACGAATTCCTAAAACTCAATTTGGTATACCATTCACTTAAATACTGATTTAGACCAAATCTCTATTGCACACTGTGGAACCTGCACAATAGAAGAATGTAATGAAATTTTTTCACAAGCTAGTAAATGTATTAAAATAATTACTCAAAATATTCGCAGTATTAACTGCAATATGTCAAACTTTTTGACTTTACTAGCAAGATCCAAAGTTGATTGGGACCTAATAGTCTTGACTGAATGTTGGTTGGCTTCTTCTAAAAATATCCCTAACTTGGATGGTTATAAATATAACGCTACGACAATAAATACAACACAAAATGAAGATGTCGTAGTTTACCACAAAGAAAGCCACAAGTTTTCAATAAGGGAGTCTCAGATCACTAATGCAAAATGTTTAACCTTAACACTTAACTTGTCGACAGTATTCATAGCAATATACCGTTCTCCTAGAGAAAGGCATATCGATAACTTTATTGAATCGTTAAATGAAATACTGTCCAGCTTTTCGTCTTACAAAAATGTTATCCTCCTGGGCGACATAAATATCGATATTGCACATAACACCACAGATAGTCGATCGTCCAATTATCTAGACCTACTAGCATGTCATGGTATGCTACCCGCTCATACCATCCCTACGCATGGGAGAACATGCCTAGACCATGTAATTATGAAGACTAACTTCGATGCCCATTGTTATGTAGTACATACATCAGTAACCGATCACGATAGTGTAATACTCGGGTTGAACTGGCTAACGAAACTTAGGCAACCAATAAAATACCTAAAGCGGATTAATTGTGTCGCCCTGGAAGCTGATGTTTCAAATATTGACTTCTCATCAATATTGTTAATGTCTAATGTTGACAATGTAGTGACTACATTTTTAAATATTTTTAAGCAGTGCAATAGAGAAAAACACAGGAAAAGTAATTATACCTAACCGTAAACGAATTAGAAAGCCTTGGATCACTCCAGGTCTTTTAAAATGTATGAAAAATAGAGACAGATTACATTTAAAACTAAAAAAAACACCTAACGATGAAACCATTAAAATCACTTACAAAAGATATCGAAACTTTTGCAACTCAATTCTTAAGAAAGTAAAACGAGAATACGAAAAAACTGAGATAAAAAAAGTAGGATCTAATAATAAATAGTTGTGGAATGTTATTAAATCTATCACCCACGTATCGAAAGCAAAAGATCCAGCCACAGAATTGTTATCGGATGGCAATCCAAACCTGTCAATCAACGAAGTAAACTCTTTTTTCATTAATGTTGGTAAATCCCTTGCCGAAAACACTGAGACGTCATAAATTACTTCAACCAATAAACCCATACACTCAGTACCTTTTTCCTTAGTTTTGCTCCCAACTGACGAGACTGAAATTGCCGCTCAAATTTCAAATCTGAAAAATGACTGTGCTACTGGCCGAGACCATATTTCAGGTTTAGTCTTGAAATAGTGTGCTAAATCAATAATACCTGTGCTTGTCCATATTTGCAACTCCAGCGGGATCTTCCCGGCTTCTTTTAAACTATCCCAAGTCCACCCTGTTTTCAAGAGTGGGGACAGAGGCTGTGTTAATAACTATCGTCCAATATCTATCCTTCCGACGCTATCAAAAATCCTAGAGAGATTGATGAATAACCGTTTGGTGCGATATCTGGAAGCTAACAACCTAATATCTATAGCCCAATTTGGTTTTCGAAAGACCAAATCCACATCTGACGCTGTACATGAAGTCACAGACTTAATAATCAACTGTCTGGACAAAAAACATAAGCCAATAGCTATATTTTTTGACTTGGCGAAAGCTTTTGACACAGTCTCTATCCCGATTCTAATTAGTAAGCTGGAAAGATATGGCATTCGGGACCTGAAATTATTTGCCGACTATCTCACAAATCGATACCAAAACGTTAAGATCGACAAATGGGTTAGTGGCGATCTTCCTATTAACTACGGTATCCCCAAGGTAGTATACTGGGCCCGACTTTATTCTTAATCTTTATAAATGACTTGTGTCAACTTAACTTGGAGGGTGGAAAGATTGTAACATTTGCAGATGATACAGTCCTTCTTTTTAGCGCATCTAATTGGAATGAAACTTTTCAACTTGCTCAAACAGGATTGAGTAAAGTAACAAAATGGCTTTATGGTAACAAATTAACCCTTAACGTTACTAAAACTAATGTTATGACATTCTCTATTACCAATTCTTCACAACCCTTAGAACCATATCCGTCAATTGCTGTCCATCGCTGTAATTGTCCAGGGTTGAATGATATAACAAACTGTTCATGTCCAACTTTAAATAAAACCGACACAGTGAGATATTTGGGTGTTTTGATTGAACAGACGCTTAGTTTCCAGCCCCACATCGACCTAGTATCAGCAAGAGTGCGTAAACTCATTTATATATTGAAAAACCTACGTCATGTTGCCGACCCAAAGATACTGAAATCAGTATACTATGCCCTTTGCCAATCGATCATATCTTACTGTATTACTATCTGGGGAGGCGCCCCGAAAACAACGATCTTAAAATTAGAGCGAGCCCAAAGAGCAGTCCTGAAGACCAGTGCTTTCCTTCCTTTTTTACATCCCACGAACGAGGTTTATAAAATATGTGAAGTCTTAACTGTGAGACAACTGTTTATCTTACAAATTATTTTGAAAAAACATACAAGTTTAATATATAATCCTACCACTCATGTAAATCTTCGTCGAAAGTATATAGTATGCCATTCCGATTCTACAAAAACCGCCTTCGCTCAAAAATTCTTTTGTTTTCTTGGCAGTTATTTATATAATAAAATAAATAAAATTTTATCGATTTACCCTGTTACAAAATACAAATGTGAAGTTGTTGTATCTAAGTGGCTACAAGAAATTAATTATGATAACACGGAAAAGCTACTTAAGCCAATAATATAGTTACCGGTTTAACAAACTACACATTGACCTATATTTGCAAACAGACATCATAGCCATACACACACGCACTCACACACACACACACACACACACACACACACACATACACACACACACACACATATACACAGACACACACACATGCACACGCATACACACGCTTTTGAGGTACTTATGTCTAGTAATAAGTTTATAATTCTAAAAAATGTACGAGTCCTGAGTTGGTGAGGGTCTGGTGATCCGTCGCACAGGTTACTCCTAGTTCGGACACCAGTCACTCACAAAGGTAGAAATTGTATTTAAGGAATTATTTTGCTATATCACAAATTGTAACATGCCTTTGTATTGAAAATAATAAATTATTATTATTATTATTACATTTGTTTTCACACAAGGGGTAGGCAGAGAAAACAGAATAGAGAATTAAACAATAAAAATAGAGTTCTTAGATTTACGCGAATATTACACATGAAATAAAACTATTTTACGGATTTTATCGCGGTTTATTTTTTTTTTATTTTTAGTTCCCGACGTTTCGAGTGCTTTGCAGCACCCATGGTCACGGGAGGGACTGCAACTGCAACAACAACAAAAATAATTAAGAAGTTTGAGGGTACCCCGGAACAACTATGCCTATTGGACGTCTAACACCTCAGTCCCTCCCGTGACCATGGGTGCTGCAAAGCACTCGAAACGTCGGGAAATAAAAATAAAAAAAAAAAAAATAAACCGCGATAAAATCCGTAAAATAGTTTTATTTCAATAAAAATAGAGTCTACTGAGTTACTAGCGGGGTACTTTTCAGTAAAACCGCGTTCCGAATCGGTTGTAGATTAGTAGTAAGATACGAATACATTAAACAATGACAATTTGTAAATACCTTACCTAATGCGTAAATTTTAAAGCATAAGGTCTAGTAACTACAGGCTTTCGTTACACCATGGATTCCCAGGGGATTGTAAACAAACTGTATCTCCGGGTACATTAAGTAGATGTTTTTGACATCAAAATTCTCTCTCGTAATGATTATCAATCAGTCTGTAATCTTCGCACTGCTGAGTGTAGGTCTCTCCTCTATCACGCCATTCATTCTGGTCCTGTTTTAGTCTTTTCCACAATGTGCTCGCCACCTTCATATATCATCACTCTCGACGCGACCTCTACAAACATCAGAAATAGAAAAAAAAAATCGACACATCCATTTTCTATCAGTATTTCAATTATGAACACGGAAATTGAGTGAACTCTATATATTACATCACAACGTGTCCACGTGTTTGGTGTGTCCATTAAAAACTACGGAGTTCGATCAAAACACACAAAAAAAAGAGAGGACCGCGATAAAACGCTGAAACTATATAAAGGATTTTTTCCTGTAAAAAGTTAAAGTTGACTGGATGAGGTGAGCTTCTTGTGTGACCCGAAAATTTCTCATTTTAATTTAGTGAAGGTATTTTTTGACCACAGACAAGTATAAGGAATCGAAGATATCTCTTCGTTTTACCCGAATAGGATAGACACATAGCACATCTATTATTTTGCCGGGTTTTTATCCTAAAGTTGCTCAAAAAACAATCACCTCGATAAAACGCTGAAAGAATAAAAGGGATTTTTTCCTCTTTACGGATTTTAAATTGACTGGATGGTGTAGGTATTTAGCGTGAACTTTTTAAAATGATAGATGAGTTATATTTGACTATGTGCATGGTATTCACTAAAGGGGCAGGCAGAGAAAATAGATTAGGGAATTAAATAGTAAATAAGAGTCCGCTGACTTACTAGCTGGGTACTTTTCAGTGAAGACCGCGTCCGAACCGGTTGCAGATTAGTACTTACATTAGATTAAAAAATAATGACAATTTTTAAATACCTCGCAGACTTTAAACAAAATGTTTTAATTTGGTCAGTAAAACACATCCATACTAATATTTTAAATTCGAAAGTAACTCTGTTTGTCTGTCTGCTTGTCTGTTACCCCGTCACGCCCAAACCACTGAACAGATTTTAATGAAATTCGGCAAGAACATAGATTTTATCCAGGAAAAGAACATAGGCCAACTTGGTCTAAAAAAACTTAAGGGTGTGAAATATACGCCTGAAAATATCGCGTATGAAGTTGCGGGTACAGCAAGTTTGGTATGTTATGTATATGTAATATGTATATAAATTCGATCGTTTCAAATACATCTCTCTCTATCTTTATCTCTCCGGATCCTTTGCGGGCAGAGAGAACACAGTTCCAACATGTTCTTGCCTTACAGACCTCTCTCGCTTTATCCACTCATAGTGGTTTGTATCATACATTTTCAACCGGACTCAAAGAGTTGTGATAAATGGTTTCAAATCTGACTCTGTAGTTGTTAAATCCTGCGTTCCACAGGGATCAATATTGGGTCCTCTTCTTTTTATTATATTTGTCAACGACATAAAACAGTGCTTCATACACACGAACTTTCTATTATATGATGACGTAAAAATTTACAAGCCCTGTAAATCTATTCAAGATTATTTACTTATACAAGATGACTTTAATAGACTCTATAATTACAGTAAGTATAATAAGCTATTCTTAAGCCTTCCTAAGTGTCATACAATTTCTTTTACAAAAACGAAAAATAAAATTTACTTAAATTATTCTATTAATAATGTAGTACTTAATAATGTAAATTTATTTAGGGACTTAGGTGTAATGTTAGATTCCTCTTTACATTTCGATAGACACATTGACGGTATAATTAACAAAACCTACCGGATGTATGGCATTGTCACAAGATCCAGTTGTGATTTTGTGCGACCCTCTACACTCTTAACGTTATATAAAACCTTAATAAGATCCCAATTGGAATACGCTATATCAATTTGGAATCCTCTCTATGCCAAGTATACTCATAGATTATAGATAGTACAAAACAAGTTTTTATAAAAGCAATCAACCTAAAATTCCTTATGCTCAGTTGTTAAAACAATATAATATCCTAAGTTTAGAATCACGACGTTCACTTCTAGATGTAATGTTGCTTCATGGTTTATGTAACAACAGATTTGATTGTACAGAAATTACTAACGAATTACTCGTATGTCTTACAGTACCTAGAGCTGTCTATCGACGGGGGGTACGCGTACCTGGGCTATTCCACACAGGCACCTGCAAGACCAACGCCGGGATCCGCGCACCTCTTCGCCGCCTTGTAGACACTTATAACACACGCTTTACCGACGTTGACATTTTCGCCCCTTCCAACCGACAATTCAAGAATCGGGCCATTAAAATACATAGTATTTTAATGACCCGATGACTTGGTGACAATTATGACCCTAATTTCTCATATGAAACCTTTTACAAAAATGTAACTTTTTGACTATAGTTTAACTTTTAATTTTTGATTTTTATGTCAGTCAATTATTATAATAATTATTATTTTTTTTTTAAAACGGAGCCCCACACTAGGATTTATTCCTGTGTCGTGGGTGCGTTTACAACACAAATACCCAGACCGGAACAAATAATTGTGATTCACACAAAGATTTGTCCCGTGCGGGACTCGAACCCGCGACTATTAGACGCAGTGGGCAAAGTGGCTTAAGCTCTTAACCACTGCGCTAAATGGTCCGTCAATCCGTGAACCATGGTGTGGGTTACATGTTTATAAAATCAATTACTGTACTTATACTGTAAAATTAATAACATGTAACTGTTTAGTGTTCTATATAAATAAAATAAAAATCTGACTCTAGACTCTAGTCTCTAACTTGCTCTTTATATGGGACGGGGTCTATTTGGTCATGTTCACGGTCTATGCGGTCATGGTTTCAAAAATATATTCTTTTTAATTTTAACCCTAGACTTCCATACGCCATCCAAACATCAAAGTCAAAATGAATGAGAACTAAGTACCTAGCTAACAGACTACGCTCAATCAATTAACTTAACGGACGTCTTGATCCATTGGATTGAGTAGTCGCGGGTTCGATCCCCGCTCGAGTTAAATGTTTGTGTGATCCACAAACATTTATTTCGGTCTGGGTGTTTGCGTATGTGATTTTCATGTATGTAAACGCCCCCATGACACAGGAATAATTGCTAACGAGGAGCTACGTGTTATAAAAAAATACTTTATCAAATTTAAAGTCACTTCCAGTATGCTATTAAAGCGAATTCAAAAACCAACGCATATTTCTCCGCGCCTCTCGCAACACTGCACCAGGTCATAACTTAGGTTTATGTGAAACATAGTACGTGCACTAACGATTGTGGTCTGTTACTATTTGCAGCTGAAAGAAAGAAAATGCTTATTCAGATACACAATATACACAGAATAAATGAATAGGAAAAATACATTTTTAAAACAAGTTTTTATGTAGGTGCAATTTAAAACGACCAAAGTCAGGTGTGTACACAAAATTTCGTGTCTATGCTGTTGGCCGTTGAGAAATTCCTTTGCCTGGGGCCAAATCCTACGTGTACAATTCGGTCATGTCTATCTATCTATCTATCTACCATTAAACGACGCATCGATCGATATTTTATTACGATATAAGGCTTATTGGCTGTGATAATATATCCATCCCAGTAGAGCGTGATATGACCACTTTCGAGAACTTGAAGAAGCTGGTTATTATTATTAGTTAGCCCACAGTGCCTCACTGCTGGGTAAAGGCCTACCTCCATCTCCTCCACTCTATTTAGGGCTATTGAGTGCAAATCGTTTTTAAAGGCGTCCAATTCGTCCTGCCATCTCCACCTGGGCCTACCGCGATGCCGTTTAAAATTGAAAGGAATCCAGTTGGTGATTATTTTTGCCCAAGATGTTAGAAAAAAGTTAAATAAAATATTGTCAAAAACCCTATGACAAAACCGAAATAGGTCGCGTAGCACATTTTTAATATAGAAAGAGACATTGTTTCATTGATTCGTTTTTTATTTAAAAAAACGTAGCCCCAAACTAGAATTTATTCCTGTGTGCGGGTGCGGTCCCTTCCTGGGTGCGTTTACAAACATGAAATTTCACATACACAAATATTCATCGCTATACTCACCATTGATCAATACCTTATAATTCATTTTAACACCAAAGTGAATTTTGCTAATAGCAGTTGCTACTGCTATCTGATGAATTAGCTACAATGAGCTGCTGTTAATTGTTGCTAATTCCTTCTCTATTTTTATAACTGTTTACATGTTTTCTGATGTGCTGTTCTAAGTAACATTTTTCATTTCATGTTAGAAATCCAACAAAATAAAGAGCGACATTACTTAATATTAGCACTTATTGAAATAAAGTAGTTGACTGTAAAATTTCAATTGTATTTTTCTGAAAAATAAAATTATAATTTCATCAGTTGATAATTAATTAAAAGTAGCAATAATAATAAGATTAAATAGGTTATGGTAAAACACCGTCACGGCTATATTCCCCAAGCGGGGATTGCAGAGGTGCAGTGAGTGCACCCACTTGGTTGTGTAACTTCCATAAAATCTGGAATATACTTTCCTCCTTGATCTAGGTTCGCATGGTACATATTGCAATTACGATGACCTGGTTTCAAATCCAACAAAATACTATTAGGGTATTCCCATAAAAAAAAAATGTCTAGTCCAGAGTCTACATTTGTGTCCGATATAATGGCGATAGACTCGGACTTTCTGGACTCTTACATCGTCGGCTGAATGTTAGTGTACATATAACATTTCTGCCACTCTGAATATATAGGCATAACGATGTTCCTTTATCCTTTCATTTCCTCTTTCGAGTCACTTCCATTAATTTATCATCCCACAATTCCGGTGTAAACTCATATTTTTTTCCGGGAAAATCCTCGGCGACTTGCATAAACAAGCCGTAACTAACGCTTATCTAAAAAATAGCTGTCCGCACGGTTTTGTGGCTTTTTTATTTAAGTTTATAGTTTATGAAAGCCAGTTGACGTGGCGATCCTTGGAGAGGCTATTGTCCTATGATAGACGGCTTTTGACTAATATGTTGAGACTAAAAATAAACACCGTCATGCTTATATTCCCTAAGCGGGGGTTAGGTGTCATGTAATAGATGTGGCGAGCCTATTATCAAATTACGGAAACAAAACAAAAATAAAGGAAACAAACGACGGACTATTTACCGCAGTGGTTAGGAGCTTAAGCCGCTCCGCCCACTCTGTCTAATAGTCGCGGGTTCGGTTCCCGCACGGGACTAATCTTTGTGTGATCCACAATTACTTGTTTCGGGCTGGGTATTTGTGTATGTGAATTTTCATGTTTGTAAACGCATCCACGACACAAGAAAAAAATATATAGTTTGGGGCTACGTTATTATTCAAATAAAGACACAGGTATAAATACTAGTGTGGGTCTAAAAAAAATCCGGACTCCGGACTGGGAATTTTTCGATAGAAACACTACATCTGTATACCCTAGAATTTGACCCAAGACTTCGTGATTGCAACGTGCGTTATTCGCCATTAGACCAACGAGTCTGATGAGACTCTAGGATAACAATATATCTCTTAACTGTACAGTGGTTGTCGGTTTAGTGGCGCATAATTGAGTGGAGACCGCGGCTCGGAAAACGTAGTTTGGGACGCCGTGTAGCTAGGTGGAGCGACGATATACGCAGGGTGGCTGACAGCGGTTGGAGAAGAAGAGCCGAAGATCGGGCTCAATGGCATGCCTTGGGAGAGGCCTATGTCCAGCAGTGGACCGATACGGGCTGATGATGATGATGATGCATACGTGTAGCGATTACGAGCTCCTGGGTTCAAATCCTAAGTAAAACAAGGTCCTGGGGTCAAATTCTAAATAAAACAGCAGATTTCTATAGAAAAAATCCAAGTATTAGAATCGAAATCTGAAATCATGTCCAGAATAATAGCAATAAGCTCACTTACTTATAAATTGGGATCTAACATCGTTGGCGAAAAGTAGGTGTACATAGCATATCTCTGCTACCTCCGTGGGGAATACAGGCCTATCGGTGATGGTGAACACACACAGCCGTGAGAGCTTTTTATTTTCAGAAAAGCAATTTAATCAAATGCAATGCATTCGGATGGTATAGTCCGATCAGTATTTATATTAATTATTTTGATTGAAATTTTATTCGGGAATCTCTATCATCACGCTACATTCTTTGCGGGGTAGGCAAAGAGTACAGAGTTCCAACAGGTTCTACGGACCTCTGGTTTTGCTGGTTACGAAGATGCTTGAATTGCCCTTCATAAAAACAGTCTATTTCGGGAATTAGTTTAGTTTAAATGTCAATTAAATTCTCATTGGTGTTGAAAGGGGTTCAGATAGCCCCAAACGGAACGGTGCCCCTCTCTTATGCGTTATTTAGATGAAGTTGATCCATCTTACATGGACCATCATCTATCTCATTTGCATATTCTTGCGTCTTCGTGCTTTCAGGCCATTGGTCCCGGCAACCACTTTTTGTGATAAAATGGCCTCCTGGCCGGTTTTATGTTGGACAGCAGGTGGCAACAAACCAACCTCCAGTAATCCGCGGTGGGGGAGTATGATTTCTCACCTCGATTTATGAAAGAAGGATTTTGCTGGGCAGTAGTAGGTTAGGTAGATTTATTATCCTTATATAGGTTTTTCAAAAATTGTGGGTTTGTCACTTACTAACGTTCGATTACAGAAATATAGACTGCTAGTTTCTGCTCGCGACTCGTCCGCGTTGAGTTTAGACAGGAACCTAACATTTTTCCGGGATAAAAGTATCATATGTGTTAATCTAGGTAATAAATTATCTGTGTGCGAAATTTCAGCCAAATCTGTTTAGCCTTTTTTGCGTGATTGAGTAACATACAAACAGTCACATTTATTATATTACTAGGAGTAGGATATTTGTGGTCAACAAAAGATTCCGAGGAAATCATATACCCAATGTGACCAAGACCAAAAAATTTACGAACAGCTTGGACGGTGGTTAAGAGCTTAAGCCACCCTGTCCATTGGATTGTGTACGGGTTTGATTACCACAAGTTTGAGACAAAGGTTTGTGTGGCAAAAGGTGAAACTTTGTTTGTAAACGCACCCATGCCACAGGAATAATTCTTAGATATTTCAAGTCTTTTGTGAAATTTGAGTGTACACCTAGAAAAAAAGAAATCAAAATAATTCATTGTGTGCTCACACAACTAAATACAAAAGAAAGAAATCAGTAACAAATGTAATCAACATGACAAAGAGTAATAATAAAAAGTAGATATGCAAAGCAGTGATTGTGCTAGACCCAAAATTGGTCCCAGCCTCAGCTAATGCCGCAGCTGTCTTATGCTGCAGCGCTGATCTTCCGGCAGCGCAATGTTTCGGTAACATCACAGGCGGTCTCTTTCAGACATATGTATTAAAATTTAAAACTACTGACGTATATATATATATATATATATATATATATATATATGCATATATAAAAAAAATTAAACAGAACAAGTTCCTCTGCCTTCTTTTCCGCAAAGGCAGCATTTTTTTTACATTTTCACATATTTTGTTGCTTTCATATTAATCGTCATCGAAAAGTGGGTGTCCACAGTACACCTCTGCCACCCCCGCTGGGGTAAAATAGGCGTGACGGTGTTTGTTGCTTTTATTATTCCTGTTTAATTCGCCCTCTCTACATTATCCAATTTGGCACATCTATCCTAAAATACGATCAGTTTAAAACGATCAGAGTGCTTCTTTTTTATCCGAAAGCTAAAGCAAACTCTTTTATATCTTTTCCTAGCTGACTGTATTTGAGTGGAAGAGATCGTCCATAGATTAGTTTGTTTATTTTTTAACGCTGTATTAACGCTGTATTAATGGCCGCCATTAAGCGTTCCGTTAGAATCTGTGATTTAAAAATGGAAGGCTATTTTTGTTCGAACTTTAGTCGGCTTAGCTTAAATAAAGTTAAGTGCTGTTTGTGTGCTTAAAACTTTTGGATGGGTTAATGTTAATGTGAAAGGTAATTCCTTTTACTTTTGACAAAAATGTAGGTGTACTTACCCACATGTCGCCTACATATTATAAATCACATGGCGCATAAATTTCATATCTACTTATATTTTTTTTTTGGTTTCACAGGCATTGATGTTTGTTCACTACGTTTTTTTCATCGTAACCAGATGGCAATCAAAATTTTGAAAAATCCAAAGTTGTTAGACGTGATTTGAGTCGTTAACCTTATTGACAAAAATCTAGTGATATTTATGTCAGCAAACCATTGATGTTTTTGCGTGGTGGCTACACCAGTGTGATTATGGGTAATTTTATTTACCCGTCATCACACCGCAACGAGTAACGATAAATGTGTCTAAGGTTAAAGAACTTGATATCTATGTTGAAAACAATTTTGCATCGTTTTATTTATTAATTAATTATCACTTGCTCTAACGGTGACTCAGTCTTTCCCGTGACCATGGGTGCTGCACTCGAAACGTCGGGAACTTAAAAATCAAAAATAAACCGCGATAAAATCCGAAAAAAAAAAGTTTTATTTCAGGTCTTTATAAATTCAAATTATCATTTAATTTTCTTTTTTTTTCTATTTTTTATTCATAATATGTAAGTATACATACTGTTTAGGTTACAGTTAATTAGCTAGATCATAAGTAGCTCCAGTGTGCTGCCTTAATAACGAGATATGATTATTACCCTAGGTCACACTTGTTATAATTTGGTGTGACTATGGGTATGTCGTGAAAAAATATAGCATGATGTTACGCACAGGAATTCGTTTCGTCGTGAAACTTTCAACAAATATGTACCAGGAGCTCACGACTCGCCTGGAGCGATTTACTAACAAATATGAAAATTAATAACTCGCGTACTCAAGAGTTCCCTAAGTTTTAACGGTATGCGTAATGAGGTTACGAAATTAATTTCGTGTAGTATGAAATTTCTCGTGCGGTTCCTTTGATTAAATAAATTAATCCGAATATATTACTAGTGAAACTACTAACACGGATTTTAAAATAACTTAGTATGGAGGTGTTTTAGGTCATGGAATAATATACAGGCTTAGTGCTTTCCCGGAAAGATATACCAACCTATGTCAAATTATAAATATAAACGCATGCGCAGCCGCGAGCAGCTAGTATTACTAATAAAACCTTTTAAGATTGCCGCGTTGGACCAGTGCCGAATAGTATGGAGATCAAGAAGTAAGACCTGGATTCGAATCTTAAGTCGGGAAAATTGCGATTTTTCTATCGAAAATACCCAATAGCAGTCTCCAGTTTGGGAGTGTGCCAGATAAAATGGCGATAGGAGTACCGTCGTTACTACCGTTAGCTGCTATTATGAAAAATGAATTATAATCGATGCACTAAACAATGATATCCAAATAATATGCGATTTCACATGAAGTGCGATTAGCAGCCGTTGTCAAAGTAGCAGGTGCGACTACGTTAAGTTCCTGTTCCACACAGTCACGCTTATATTTCCCAAGCGGGTCGGCAGAGGTGTACTGTGTACACCCACTTTTCGCCGACAATGTTAGGTCCCATATTATAAAAGCGAGCCTTTTGCCATATACCGGACCATGCACAATTTCAGACTCCGGACTGATACTGGGAATTTATTTTTAGGAAAACTACATTTGCCCAACCTAAGATTTGAAGGTCTCTGCTTATCCCGCAAGGGATTTGGCTTGGATGGATAGGATTTGAACTGTTGACCGAGTTCCAAACCTGGTGATCGTAAACCAAATAATTCGCCACAGGACCAACGAGGCATTAGCATTGTTTAGCATATCGATTATAAAATCGATATGCTAAACAATGCTAATGACATCCAAATAATATGCTATTTCATATCAATGTAATTGACAGACTGCTTGGTCCTGTGATTCAGCATACTTCCCTACTGGATCGAGTCGTTGCGGGTTAGATGCCCGCTCAGGACAAGTCTTTGTATGACCCATAAATATTTGTTTCGGTCTGGGTGTTTGTGGACGTGAAATTCATGTTTGTAAACGCACTCAGGATATAGGAAGGGAATTTATAGAAAAAAAAATTATAATTTCGAAAGTAGCTCTGTCTGTCTCTCTGTTTATTTATTAGTTTTTAACGCATAAGCCCCTGAACAGTGTTGAATCAAATTTGTCAAAGATATACGAGGCATACCTTTTAAGTTTTGTCGATTGAAGAAAAAAACACAGAACCTTATAGTACTTTTTATTGTTTTTCAAAGTATTCACCACGTAGCTTAATATACTTTTCCATTCGCTCAAACCAATTATAAATTTTATTCCACTCTAAAGTGGGGGTGTTCAAAATGGCTGACTTGAAAGCGACGACTGCTTCTTCACCGGACTGGAACCTTTGACCGCGAAGACTTTTCTTAATTTTAGGAAATGTAAAGAAATCGTTAGGGTTTAGGTCAGGACTGTATGGAGGATGGTCAAGAGTTTCTACTTTTTCCTGCTTCAAATACTCAATCGTTTGACGAGCGCTGTGTGAGCTTGCGTTGTCGTGGTGCAGGATGATGCGTCGCTTTGAGTTAGATTTTCGAAGTTCGGCGATGACTTCTGGTAAACAAACTGTGGTATACCACTCTGCGTTAACCGTTCTACGATCTTCAAGTGCAATAGTCGCAACATGGCCTGTTTTTCCAACGAACGTGGCCACCATCTTCTTTAAAGTGCTTCGAGAACGAACAACTTTAGTCGGCTTTGGCTGGTCTTGAAAGACCCAGATTGTAGATTGTTGTTTGGAATCAGGATCGTAGGCATAGATCCAAGATTTGTCACCACTGATGATGTCGTAGACGTGATGTGACTCTTCTCGGTTGAACCTTTGCAGAGTTTTCTTACACCATCTGACGCGGGCTGCCTTGTAATCATCGGAAAGCAGATGCGGTATCATACGGCAAACTAGCTTTCTCACACCAAGCGCTTCATGCAAGATCTTCTGAATGGTTGTCCCTGAGATGCCTAATAGAGCCTCTATATCTTCGAGAATTAGTTGCCTCACAGCAATGATGTTATCTTCAGTGAAGGCGGATTTTGGGCGTCCTTCGCGAGATTTGTCACTAACACTAGTATGTCCACGCTGGAATTCTAAATACCAGTTCGACAGTTCGCAGAAATGGGGCTTCATCACTGAACACAGATGTTAGCTCTTTAAAACACTGAAGCCGTGTCAGGCCTCTTCTAAAGTTGTAGAAAATTATTGCACGCACATTTTCCTTAGAAAGATTCATTTTCGTACGTAACCTGACAGATTCCAATCGACGCTGTGACTAATCAATAGCATTAATCCTAATACTTTCAACTGTTTTGAGATTTAAAATTTAAATACATTCGTATATAGAACAGTTCCAAATTCAAAATAGCCGGGAAATATGAAAACGACAGAACTTAAAAGGCATGCCTACAGGCATGCCTTTTAAGTTCCAAGATTACATCTCAAAGAAAAACTTAGGCTACTATTAGTTTTAAAAACGCAGGTGAAATAGCGACTTTTTGTCGTAATTTGGTAAAGTGGAGACTACCGGAATATGTTGAGGGACGGTCGTGCAAGAGTAGTATTTACTTCGTTCGCGTGTGAATGAAGATAACATCTAAATTAAAAATACTTCAAACAGTGCTTAAGTGCAGTTTGTTTAGAGATAACAAGCCGGTTTTAACGACTGTTACAAAATTATATTTTGAATGCAAAGCTGTAGAGTACCTTTCTCGTGTGTTGTTCTTAAAAGAATAAGCAGAGATATCCCGTTAATATTTTCTTTCATTTGTTCATTATTTTGTACATCCATTCGTTAGTTTACTCCTGGGGTCATTAATTCGATCGTTCATTTATTCTCCTATCACTTTTTTATTTATTTGTATAATTGAATAATAATATCAGACTATACTGTCCCACTGCAGGGACTGGTCCCACTGCTGTGACTGATCCCACTGCTCACAAATCGAGGTAAGGGAGATTGGGTGATAATACACAGTAAGGGACTTTTTTGGTCATCTGCTGTCGGAATATATCAATTTATCTTGGTTATTTATAATATTAATAATACATTTACTTAAAATCTAGTACAGTACAAGGTTGATAGGTGTTTTTAAATACAAGAGACACATTTCCCTATCTAGTGATAGCAAAAAAATATTAATTCGTACAAAATGAAAAAATGTTTACGATTCATACAATAAGTTTAATAATACATTTTTTATTTTGTTGGCTTACTCACTCAATTAAAAAATGAAGACGTAAATTTACATCTTATCTCGTAGGTAGGCAGTGCCAGACCTAAAATTAGATTAATCTAATGTTTTCCTTTCATTTCCAGACTCGCACAAGACTCCATAGTGATATAATTCAGAAACAAATACCAAATAGGCTGGTAGAATGATTTTATGAAAATAGGTTTATTATCTTTTCATTTCTGGGATATCATTTTGTAGACATATTTTTAGGAGCCAGAGCCGCACTCGGCCGTAGGAGTCCTCTCTCTGGACAAGACTTGATTCCGTTCACGTGGATAAAATCATTGTTGCGGTAGTGTGTCTTTTAATGCATATTATATATTATATTGCTTAAGAAATAGATATACTTAACTATTAAGGTTTTTTTAAGGTGTTTTTTAGTAATTGAATTTAGGTAAAATATATTTTCATCATATTAACAAAAAATTAAAAACTATGATGTTACTTAAATAGTTAACTATATTAATACTATTTAATACTAGAACAAATAAAATCCTCAGCAAATAAAAACAGGATAAATAATTTGCTATACTAGCAACACTAACCAAATGGACGCGTCTTTTTCTATGACAATTACAGACGTAAGAAGTAATTCGATAATTAAAGCACCTGAATGCGCTAGTTGTGAATGCATATAATATAAGCCCATCATGTTTCTTTTTGATCTCAACAGCATTTTTACAGGCAGGAACGACACAAGATGGCATAATTCAATTTAATTCGACACACGCAGAACACGTTATTTCAGACATCATTCACAGAGTGACTACTTGCGCGAACGTGTGACTACCTCCTTCGCAAGGTAGTAATTGTAGCTTCAATTTGATGCGCACCCGCAGCTTCTGGAATATTTTTGTTTTAAGGTTCCGGCATGTTGCGCGGTGTTGCTTTACGAGGAGGTGCGTGTAGCGCGATCATACCGATTCGAAGCTCTCAAACTTTTATTTTCTCAGTCTATTTCAAATTAAATAATTACTGAGTCAGCGAGCCACAACTACGACCCCGTTGTATCTTTCCATCGGGTGTCCAGTCCTTAAAAAATAATAAATAATGTTTGACAACATAATACACGAAGAGGCAAAAGGGATGAGATTAATAACTGAAAAAGGCCAGTCACTTAACCTTACTACGGAATAGATTCTGAATTTTATCACTTGGTATATTACATTTTAAATACTGTACTACATCTTCATTTATGAACTCAGAGTTTACTAATCTTTCATTTGACATCCCACTCGATACGATAGTCAATTATTTTAATTTAAAAAGACCTTTTTAAAAACAAGTTTTGATAGCATAATCACGACGATCTTGCTTAGTTTAAGGAGTTCTTATCGCTTCTTTCCTACTCCAGCATCAGACCCTGACATCATTTGGGTCTAAAGTACTCGTCAAGACAAATCCAACGAGCCCAAACACGGCGGGGTCATATTAAGTAGTTGGTAGTTCCGTTGGCCACCTTTTGGCTTCATCATCAGACCCTGAACACTATCTGCTCTTATAGTACTTGTCAATACCAATCTAACAAGCCTAAGCACAAGGGTAATCCCTTGTGTTTAGGCTTGTATAGTTCACATCTTTCTATGGCCACCTTCTGACTCCATCATCAGACGAGCTTGATGAAATAAATTATTGTATTGTCACCATAACAACAATTTCAGCCCAATCGGATACCCGCAAGTGCTTGAAAAATGGATCACAAGATTTGAACCGGAAAAACAGACATACGAAAATTGCAAATTTAATAAAAGCTTGTAAAAATAATAAAGAGTTTAGGCATTTACAGCGCTGCAAGTTAGTTGGGTCAATAAGGTTAAGTGACGTCCTAGTCCACCAGACTAAGATAGGTGGTTATTTATAACATATCTATTTTCGAGCGCCTCCTTGCTTCTAAAGGCACGCTTTGTGGTCTCAGCGACCCATTAAGTCAAGTTGGAAACGTTATAGGCGGCTCGATTTGCGAGAAAAGGCCTTCGCCCAGTTATGGGATAGCACAGGTAGATTTGTTACACACTAATTCCTGCCCGAGACTTGGTCCGCGTGGACTTTAGACAGGAACCTAACATTTTTCCGGGATAAAAAGTCCTATGTGTTAATTCAGGTAATAAATTTCATCCAAATCCATTCAGCCGTTTTTGAGTGATTGAGTAACAAACATCTAAATATATAAACTTTTAAATTAATAATATAAGTGCAAAACAAAAAATAAATAAAAAATTTAAAAAAAAGGTAAACCGACTTCAAAACACAAAAAATAAATATTTGAAGTCGGTGCTGGTTGATGCAGTCGGTTACTTGGCACCGACTTCAAATATTTATTATTTGTTTTTGAAGTCAGTTTACCTTTTTTTTTAAAGATTTTTAATTTACTATTTTAAGTGTCGAGTGAATTATTTAGTAATATTTATATACCGATATTATATTATTTTGCTGAGTTGTACAGTAAGGTACCTACAGGATTAATATAATGACTATAATAACGGAATCTATATATTCGTGCTGTTTGCCGTTAAGGAGTTCCATCTTGTATCTTCAAAGTCCAAGGTCCAATACCAATAACATTAAAATAGGACCATCTCAAAACTATACTGAACCCAATGCAAAAAGAATCATCAAAATCGGTTCATAAGCAAAGGAGTTATGAAAAAGGACGAATTATGAACCTCCTTTTTTGAAGTTGGCTAATATACTGCTTAGTTCTATAGTAGGGTACCTATAGGATTGACGTAATACCCATAATATCTCAATTTACACATGCCTATTGTTTGTCGTTAAAGAGTTCCCTGGTGTATCTTCTAAGTCCAAGGTCCAATGCCAATGAAATTAAAATGGGACCACCTTGGAGCTATACTGAACCCACTGCAAAAAAAATCATCATAATCAGTCCACAATTGAACATAGAACCTCCTCCTTTTTGAAGTCGGTTAATAAAATAAGGCTTAAATATGTACAAAATATGAACAAAAAATAAATTTGTGCCGAATCGCTGTCGCTTGGCAGTGTGCCTAAAAGGCTGGCAGCATTGCCACGTTGAATGGCAATGCTTAACCTTTGTGCGAGGTATCAGCCAGCCTTCTGGTTACTGGTTACTTCGGCCAACAATTGGGCCACATCGCAAAATATGCGATGTGCACTAGGTCCTCAGAGTCTCTACTCCAAACGACTCAATCATATAACCTCTATCGAGGTTGCTATATTCACGCCGTTTGAGGGTTAGTATTACTAGGAAAGTATTGGCACTATACATCAGCGGTGCTCCGTTGCTTGTTCCGCTGTGACCGTTTTTGAGATTCCTATTTTTGATAATGTCTGTGCTTTGGAAGACATCTATAGCCGTTGGTGCCAGCAGACTCTTCATGGGGCAATCTGGATTTGGATGTCTTATAGGCGGCTTGATAATGTATAAAAGCAGGTGGCTACAAATCCGTCTTCAATAATCCGCCTATTGAAGACCTAATTTCTCTTACCTCGATTTGTGAGAGAAGGCCTTTGCCCAGTAGTGTTGTTAACTATGTGGGTGAGGTGAACTTTTCCCATCTAGAAGTGCAGACGGTGTCCTGCTTGGTCAGAATAATCTATCTATATCTTTTAACTTAATTGGACTGCCCTTTCTGTTTATTATTCTTTTTTTTTTAATTATTTCAATAACAAAGTATTTTACAAACTATATTTAGGAGTTGCCGAATGAGGAGCTGCTCAAACCCAATCAGTTTTATCATTGACATATTTCGAAATATTATAATATGCTTTGCTACATAGTCTAGTTTTAATAGCCTTTTTAAATTTATTAATTGGCATATTCCAGATATCTATGGGTAATTTGTTTTAGAAGCATATACGTTGCCCCATGAAAGAGTTGCTAATTCTATGGAGACGAGTAGAATGTACAATAAGAACATCTCTGTTCCGTGTATTAACATGATGAATGTAGCTATATTTTTCAAAGTAACTGATATTTTGTTTTTGACATATAGTAGATTTTCATATCTTAAAAGGGAGTACCCTGAGCTATAAGTACTAACATCCTTCCGAGACATAGGTGAAGCGATTCGGTACGATTAACATCTTCAGTCACAGTTATGAAAAACGACTGCATGATCAATGGCTTACACTTGAATGTGAAGAAAATTGAAAAAGAATGTGAAAAAGATTATGGTTTTTGAAAGGGAAGAAACCAGAACGAATGTAAGGATTGTGGTTGGTAGCGATGTGCTGGAGCAAGTGAATGAGTTTGTATATCTTGGATGCGCCTTCAGTAAGGATGGGAAATACACCGCTGACATAGAGAGAAGAGTGAGTGCAGGGAACAGAGTGAATGGTGCGATGGGAAAGCTACTCGGGAGCCGGCACTTAAGGCCATACATAACGGAGTTCTTGTCCCAACGCTGTTATATGGTAGCGAGAGCTGGGTATGTAAGAAGGAGAATGAAAGTAGGATGAATGCGGTAGAAATGCGAGCTCTGCGGAAGATGTGCGGAGTGAAGCTGACCGACCGCATTAGCAACAGCATAGTAAGACAGCGAGTAGGTATGAAAGATAGTATCGGTGTAAAGATGAGAAAGGGCATGCTCCGTTGGTTCGGGCATATAGAAAGAATGCCAGAGGAAAGAATGACAAAACAGATATACAATGTGAAAGTGGAAGGATGCAGGTACCGGGGAAGACCTAGACTATCTTACTACGACCAAATAAACCGAGTCTTATCTGATGGAAAAGTCAAGAGTCTCCGTAACCGGCGAGCGTGTATGAGACGAACTATGAGAGTCGAGGAAGCCAGAGAGGTATGTAAGGAAAGAACCTGTTGGAACTCTGTACTCTCTGCCTACCCCGCAAGGGATCTGGCGTGAGGTTATAGATAGATAGATAGAAGATATAAAGATAACATAATAATAATGTAACATTAAACTACATGCGTAAGCGTGTGCGTATGCGTGCGGGAATGTGTGCGTGCGTGTGTGTAAGTGGGTGAGACTACGGGTGAATGACTACAGTCTAAGATCGGTGAAGGAGTTCCAAAAGGTTCTTTTCTTACAGACCTCCCTGGTTAATATTAAATGTTAGTATAAATACTGCAATGCAGTAAAACCTTCCGTTTGTATTGCTGTGTCATGGCACCGATCGCTATTTATGTCAGTTAACTAACTGCAGTTGGAAATACTAAGCCGATTAATGAGTGCGCCATTCCTCGAGTTAGGAGGGAATAAGGGAATTGGAGAATTTATGTGCAGCTCTGGACTGCTATAGGCTGATGATAATGATGATGATGAATTAGGAATCAGAGACGCGTAAGGAAAAAATCTAATGTCGTCATCATTTATTTTTACTTTAGCGACTGCCATATTAATTGGCTGCCAGGAACCAAAAGTTTATTACGCCTGCATGTACTTAACGTTAAGGTTAAGCAACGTTCAGTTCGGTCAGTCTGAGATGGGTGACCGTTTGTGGCGTTTATTTTTTGAGCGTCTCTGTGCATGGGAAGTTGGTCCCGGTTACCACTTCACGTGGTCGTTAAGCAGAGCTGGAAGCTTTATGGCTAGTCAGATATATTCTAACGGCTGGTGGCTAAAATCCTCCACAAATTAACACTAGGTTCGCGTGGTGGTATGACCTAATCTCTCTTACCTCGATTTGTGTAAATAGACCGATATCGCAACGATCCTATAAACTCCTACACCCACACTCCATATCACATTAACTCGTTAAGATTTCAGCACCATCACTTCCGGTCACAAATATAGGAATTATAAAATCAACCCCTTGTCAAAATTGACAGTTGTTACCGCATCCGTCCGCGTTAGTCCAACTGAAGGCCTACCACTAACAAATTCACGTCAGCGTAACGCTATCGATATGATATACCATCCCGTTCCCACTACAGATCTGCCAAATATAGATGAACGTTTCAGCAAGCTTTGTCAATAACGCTACGAGAACGACAAATGATTTGTGCTTAGTCAAACTGGGTTTAAAGTAGATTCTCACTGTGATTGCTTGCCAGACCGCCTTAATCTGAGTTACGAGTTTGGCACATGAATATGTTCCACGATGCGTGTAAGTTAACTGAATATTATGAATACTGGTCAATGAGAGAGCGCGTTGGTTTGAAAAGAAAGCGTATTGGTTTGAATCAAAGCGAACTGTTTTGAATGACGGACGATATAGCGCAGTGGTTAAGAACTTTAGCCACTCCGCCCACTGTGTCTAATAGTCGCGGGTTCGATTCCCGCACGGGACAAATCTTTGTGTGGATCAAAATTATTTGTTTCGGTCTGGATATTTGTGTATGTTAATTTTCATGTTTGTAAACGCACCCGCGATACAGAAATAAACCATAGTGAGGGGCTACGTTTGAAAAAAATTAGAACGTTGTTTGCTTGAAAAAGAGCGAGTGTGGCGTAACGGCTTTAATCTTGTGATTAAATGCTATTTGGAGACTGGCTTAGCAGACCGATCATATATCATCATCGATCGTCATTTAATCGCCATGACAGAGCATGTCAGAAGTTGGCAAATACACGACAAGGATATTTTGCCCAATAAATGACATTGACAAAGGGGCAAATTAGAATTAACATTTAGTAGATTTTGCCTACCTGGAGGTAGGCAAGAGATATTTTAACAAGTGGGTCCGCAATGATACTTATTAAAAAAAGAACTTGGGTAATTTCCATAGCAAACAGCAACTTTGCTACTGTCATGAAGTGACATTTCACTTGACGTCAACGTTAGTTCCGATTTTGGCCGCAGTCCAATTGTCGCAATGTAATGAAATTAGATCGTTGTCAAAGTTGCAATTAAACCGTCATAAAATTAGGTTTCTTCTTCTTCTTCTTCTTCAAGTTATGGCTTCACACTAATTATAAGTGTATTTTGCCGGACACTGGCAGTGAGATATATAATCGTGTTTGTTTAAATTAATTCGACTCCCTGATGAACTTGATGACAACGATGATAATGAAAGTAATTAATTACCCCACCCTAGATACTAAAGCGGTGGATACTTTACATACCAATTGCAACGGCCGTTTTCAGGGAAGTCTAAAAGGCACGTTTTATCACTTTGTTACAATTACCTTTACCCATGCACATATAAGAACACATAATGGTTAGTATTCCACCAACATTACACATTATTAGTCGATATAACACAAGTTTTGGAAATTAAAACAAATTGACAACATCACTCTTCGACTTCCCCCCAAAACTCCTTAAAATTTTTAAAAAGAGCGTGTAGTTTTCTAAACAAGAGTGACGTGAATTATGAAGAGATGTCTTTGATCTTGCGTTTTAAACTCGTTTGATGACGTTGAAAAAATTGAAATAACATCTCGACTATATTCTCCAAGTCTTCAAGTAATTCAGGTGTTCTATGTACATCCATATTACCCCGACTATGTTAAGATCTAATGTAAAAGGGGCCCATTGCTATTATACCAGGGACAATTCCAAGCAACCTCAATACACTTTGTCCAATCTAGGATTCGAAACCCGTACCTCGTGATGACCAGCTGCATTCGCCACAAGACCAATGAAATAATGGTTTGAAGACTTCTAGTTCCAGTAGTATAGAGCAGCAATAAGTAACCTTAAAAGCCCATTGCCCTTATTTAAGAAAGCTCTTCATGTTCCTTTAACTGAAACCCTCTGACAGAAATCCTAATAATAATTGCATTCTAAATGCTTAGTCCATTAAAAATCTATTTTCATCGAACCCGAATCCTTGAATTATTCAGCATTCAATGTGCTACTCTATTGATTATACTTTGGTACAAATTAACACAATGTTAGGAGTCTAGATTTAATTATTAAGAGCGACTTGGATGCACACCACGTTTTTCCTGTTAAATATTTTAAACGTGCGATAAATCCGTTTTAAAACATTGTAGGCATACTATTTTTTACTATATTATCCTAGATCGAATAAATCTATATAGAAAGGTGTTTTTGATAAATAAGCACTGAGTCAGCTAACCACATCTAACATATCGTCATTTTCCATCTGGTGTCCGACCTCAATAAAGAAATTATTATTATAAGCCCATACTGTCCCACTGCACGTCAAAGGCCTTCTCCCCTTGCTTCCACTCATCTCGGCTTTATGGAAGCTGATACCAGTCCTTGTCATAGGAGGCCAGCTCGTCTCGCCACCTCATTCTGGGCCTGCCACGCTGTCGTTTCCCGCTAGGTAAAACCCACTCTGTGGTAGTTTCTGCCAACTCTGACATGCGATAGATATGTCCAGCCCAGTTTCATTTGAGCCTTGCAGCTGAATGGCCTACATGAACGATTTTGGTTTAGGAGCGCAGGATCGAGTTTCAGTAAAGAAAGAAAAAACTTGTAACGCCAAGTCACTTGCTAAGCTAAGCCACGCCAAAGCCATGCCACTGTAGTCGATTCTCGCAACTATCAATCGCTGTCAGCCAAGCCAAGCCGTCATGTTGACACACCCCCTGACGCTCCGCAAAAATGCCACTGCCAAAGTAGTGGGGATGAGTCTATATAAGCCTTAGCTAAGTCATATGATATGCACTACACATCACCCTTACCGACCTCCTAACCACCGGACTTGACTCTCCCAATCCCTGATACCGTATTTCTCCCTCCATCAAACTTCTTACCCACTAACTAAATTCCTGAAACAGCCCGGTGGCGTTTGATCGCCCGCTAGGTTCCTCCTAGCGGTGCGGTGTATCGCGCTACCGGGCGAAGAAAGAAGAGGGGCCTCAGGAAGTTGCCGCCTCCTGCTGATCGCTTTGTCGGGCTTCCTATGGTTCGCCTTAGGTTCCACCTGACAGGGTTGGTCGCGGAGTGCGGCGTGAACACTCTTACGATAGCCCCCCACGGGGGATCTCCGTGTCGCCGCCCCTTCAAGGGACACACAATCCCGACACAATGACCCGGCCATGTTTATGGCCGGCGACAGCCACCTCGGCCAGGGGGCTGATGCCCCGACGCCGATTCCCCACATCCAAGCCGGATGTGTAAGAAGACCCGATGTGTTGATATGCTAATCTAGTACTAATTAAAAGGGTAAGACGAAACTCTGCTTCATTTTATTTCTATCCTTTATAAAATACAGTATTCCGTCAATCTAACATTGTCAGGATGTCTCATTTACCCGGCTTGAAAAACGTAGGCGTGACGGTGTTTATTTTTTAATGTTAACTTACCCCATTAAAAGCCTAAGTACATTCGCAATATTAATTGGATTACACAAGTTCGCTAATGGAAATTCGGGATTTATTAATTGAAACTAAAAGTCGTTGGCTCGTCTCTCAATTAAAATGATTGAGTGCCATCGCGAAATGTTTTTACAGACTTTCCCGTATGTTTTGCCGGAGTTTAATTGAAAATTGTTGATGTGGTTTATTGTGATTTTGGTCTTTTTAGCTAAAACAAACAATTCAGGTTCGTTCGATCTTCGTATGATATACAATAATAATCAAATTTATTTTGCAACATGTAGGTATAATACAAATGTTGGTAATCATAAATCCGTTACATGACCTTGCTACAACAATGGTCCCAACTCAGCATAATGTTGGCTGCTTATGCGACCAGCGCTGGTCTTCCGTTGAGCCGTTTGGTTACGCCACGTTAACAAAAAGTGATAGAAGAAGAAAAAAAGTAACTGAAATTAAATAGGGTTTATGAAAATAGAAAAAAAACGTTCTCCCACATATCATAAGTAAGAGATTAAATTATACTCTGGCGGCAGTTTTTTGAACAGCCACTGGAACTTGTCAAGCTTCCAACTCGTTTTAACGCCTTACACATGGTGTGGTTATGACAAACAACTAAACCTGCCTTCCGAAGTACAAAGACGATTAAAAATTGAAATGCTACATTACCAGGTTGTAATAAGAGCTAGGTATGTAAGAAGGAGAATGAAAGCAGGATAAATGCAGTCAAAATGCGAGCTCTGAGGAAGATGTGCGGAGTTAGCTGACCGACCGTATTCGAAACAGCGTAGTAAGAAAGCGTGTACCTACACGCATACCTATGAAAGATAGTAACGGTGTAAAGATGAGAAAGAGTATGCTCCGTTGGTCCGGCCATTTAGAAAGAATGTTGGAAGAAAGAATGACAAAACAGCTATACAATGCGAAAGTAGAGGGATGCACCGGGGAAGACCGAGACTATCTTACCATGACTAAATAGACCGTGTCTTATCTGAAGGGCAAGTCACCGTAACCGGAGAGCGTGTATGAGACGAACTATGAGGGTGGAAGAATCTACAGAGGTATGTAAGGAGAGAATCTGTTAGAACCCTGTACTCTCTGCCTACCCCGCAAGTGATCTGGCATGATGATATAGATAGAGATAGATAGATAAAAAAGGTGGCGTTTCAAAGGTCGCGGATAAAAACTTGATGCGTATGTCACACATACACACAGACAATCATTGTGGTGATGTTTGAGCAAGGCCTTTGTAAATGAATGATAAATAAGACGGCAGTTAGTTGGTTAGACTTAGTCCAGTAGTCAAGAGCTTAATCCGCTCTGCCCACTGGGTCGGGTAGTCACGGGTTCGATCCCGCACGAGACAAATAGTTGTCTCCCCCATAAATGTTTGTTTCGGTCTGAGTGTTTGTATATATTAGAGAACCATGTAGCCATTCTCATGAATAGTATAACTTTTAATTTTATATTTTAATTTAGACTCACCTGATACTACATTGTTCTCCCATACCCCATAAAAATGTAGATGGAAAATCTTTAAAAAAAAAGGTAAACTGACTTCAGAAAGCAAAAAATAAATATTTTAAGTCGGTGCTGGTTGGTGCAGTCGGTTACTTGGCACCGACTTCAAATATTTATTTTTTGCTTTTTGAAGACGGTTTAACTTTTTTTTAAAGGATTTTTATTTTACAATTTTAAGTGAAGAGTGAATTATTTAGTAATATTTATATACCGATATTATATTATTTTGCTGAGTTGTACAGTGAGGTACCTACAGGATTTATATAATGGCTATAATAACGGAATCTATACATTCGTGCTGTTTGTCGTTAAGGAGTTCCCTCTTGTATCTTCAAAGTCCAAGGTCCAATACCAATAACATTAAAATAAGACCATCTCAAAACTATACTGAACCCAATGCAAAAAGAATCATCAAAATCGGTTCATAAGCAAAGGAGTTACAAAAAAAGGACGAATTATGAACCTCCTTTTTTGAAGTTGGCTAATATACGGCTATGTTCTATAGTAGGGTACCTATAGGATTGACGTAACACCCATAACATCTCAATTTACACATGCCTATTGTTTGTCGTTAAGGAGTTCCCTGGTGTATCTTCTAAGTCCAAGGTCCAAAGCCAATGAAATTAAAATGGGACCACCTTGGAGCTAAACTGAACCCAATGCAAAAAAAAATCATCAAAATCGGTACACAATTGACGGAATTATCGCTGAACATACATAAAAAAAAGCATATGTACCACCGAACATAGAACCTCCTTCTTTTTCAAGTCGGTTAAAAATATTGTAAAAATACTATTTTAAAAGAGTAACCGTGGAGTTTCTTGCCCTTCTTTTCCACAGGAATAACATTCAGGAGTGGTGGTAGAGTCTTTGTTAATATTCTGACAATTCATATATACTGTTATGGTTTACATAAATAAAAATTATTCTGATTCTATTAATTTCATGTTTGCTAACGCACCCACGACACAGGAATAATACCTAGGCTACGTTTGAATAAATAATACACAGAAGATAACTAACCTTCTTGTTTGGCAGTCTAGTATTAAGGTATAAACACAATGATATCAATGTATGTGCGAGTTGAATCAACTCCCAGATTAAGGCTACGAGGGAATCTTGTTGTTTCATAAATTTTCAATTTCATACCGCCGTTGGTAATACATTCCTTAAGATGGTTGGTGGGTGGTGTAAATAAAAACGTGGAGCGAACAACCGACCCATAATATAGGGGTTACCGCGAAATAAACGTATTTTTGTATTCCATGAAGTATCAAAAACTATATGGATTTGAGACTTATGATGAGAAATATGATTTTTGACGATTTTAGAGACGTGATCTCTTACAATAGGTCTCATAAAAAAACTCAGCGAGCTATGGAGAGAGCTATGCTCGACGTTTCTCTACGTGATTGAATCAGGAATGAGGAGATTCGTAGAAGAACCAAGGTTACTGACATAGGCCTTAAGATTAGCAAGCTGAAGTGGCGATGGGCGGGCCGCATGGCGCGTAGATCGGACGGGCGTTGGGGCAGAAATATTATAGAGTGGAGACCACGTATTGGCAAGCGCAGCCTGGGACGACCGCCTGCCAGATGGATCGACGATCTTGTGAAAATCGCAGGAAGTCGTTGGATGCAGGTAGCATCGGACCGGTTACGCTGGAAAGCGATTGGGTAGGCCTATGTTCAGCAGTGGATAAGTATAGGCTGAGATGATGATGATGATTTTTGACTGTATATTTTAGAATCTGGTAAAATGAATACGATTTAACGAAATTTTCTCTAAAGAAAAAAATTTCAAGTCAATCTATTATTTTACATTTTTTGATTCTAATGCGAAACGCTTAAGAACTAGTCAATAGAATTTACTTAAAACATAGCAAACAATTGTAGCAAGGCTTTTGTAAAAAGCAGTTTTTTCTTTTATTGTGTAGTTTTTTAAGAAAATGATAAAATTTGTTTTTGCACATACGCAGTTTATTTCTGTGCACGTACTCAATATATACGTATCTTATTATTATTATGTTAAGTAATAGCATCATTGTCAATCTCCCGGTCCATAAATGGTCATTCGCGGTCCTTAATACCAGCTTACTGAGTTTTTTACCAGCGGGCCTAGACTAATGGCAGTCGTTTTATTTCTTTTCCCTATATGCCATGGATAGAGCATTTTTCGGACCACATGATTTTTGGTTGCAAAATGTAATTTTCATCCATTTTCGGGTTCTCTTACCGCTAATGACTATCAAAATCATAAGTTATTTTTTCATGCACATCTAGGTCGTACGGCATCATACTGGAGCTAGATCGTAAACTATTTAATTGTAACCCAAACATTGTAACCACATAATATGATTAAAAAAATGGAAACAAAAAGGGAAAGAGAATCAAATAATCGCTTTCGTCGCGTTCCGATCCGGTTGTACATTAGATCATAATTAGATCGAAATTAGATAAATAAAAATGTGGATTGACTATTTGTAGGCTTAAACAAAATAAATTATTTGAGTTTGAGTTTAAGGAATATAGGCTCTTTTAACTTACACCACACGTCTCAAGACCTAAAATGGCCAGCGGGTACAACAATACAGGTTTCCGAGGCATTCGTTACCCTTATGTTTGATATTAGCGCATAAATTTTAGCAATAGGTATTCCCTTCAGAAATTCACAAGACCTGTATTGCGTTGAAGGAAATTTGATTCTAGGATATCTAAAATATATGAGCTATATTGAAATAAGGATGAAAGGAAAGGTTGAATATTTGAAGCGTGATTTCATTCTCATTCTTTTTTTTATATTGATCTGTTTCAAGCTGCCTTATTCATTGGTTTTGTGCGGTTGATGATTATGAGGTCCTGGTTTTAAATACTAGGTTGCATTAAATGTAGTTTCTCTGTCAAAATATTGTAAGTCGCTCGTAGCGCTACCAAGGTTAAGCAGCGTTCGACTCGGTCGGCCTGAGATGGATGACCGTTTGTGGCATTTTCATATTCGAGCGTCTCTGTGCTTCGAAAGGCATGCTAAGCCGTCGGTCCCGGCTAGCACTAATATGGTAGTCGTTAAGCCGAGTTGAAAGCTTTAAAGGCGGCTTAATAAGTTCTAACAGCATGTATTTACAAACCTGCCTCCACCAATCCGAACTGGGTCCACTTGGTGGAGTATGACCTAATTTCTCTTAGCAGTGGGCAGTAAAGGTTGATAATATTATATTGTTAGCAGTAGTTCAGAGTCTGAAAAGGTGCCTGGTATTATGGTGTGTGTGTGTGTGTGTGTGTGTGTGTGTGTGTGTGTGTGTGTGTGTGTGTGTGTGTGTGTGTGTGTGTGTGTGCGAGTGATGTACGTTGTTGGCCACGAGGCCTTTACAGCTTCACCGGACTTAAGGGCTAGCGTGCAACCACTACGCTCGAATAGGCTCGCTCCCTATCACATTGCCGGCCTAAAGTCGTTGGGATATGTGGGTACACACAGTACACCCCTGCAACTCCTGTTTCAGGAAAAGTAGGCATGAAGTTATTTTATTGGAATTACTAAACCTCTTGCTGGAAAAAGTATACTACAGCATTAATGAATACCTATGTGACTCATCCATCAATAATTGATAAACTTAAATTAATTTTAATACGGTAAAATTATTGAACGGAGAATGCGCGTGAAGTCCGATGGAATGTTGTGCGAGGCACAAGGGGGTTTCAGGTCTGGAAGAGGATGTTCGGATCAAGTCTTCTCACTCCGCAACATCGTAGAGAAGCATCTGGCAGTGGGCCGGAAGGTTTTCTGCGGTTTTGTAGATCTGGAGAAGGCATTTGACAGAGTTGTGCGAAAGAGACTTTGGGACATTTTGCCAGAGTATGGTATAGATGGCACTCTGTTGCGAGCCGTCCAGTCCACTTATGTGGACTGCAAGGCATGCGTACGGGTGGGTGGTAACAGGTCACCCTGGTTTGACGTTAAAATCGGCGTCAAGCAGGGTTGCGTGTTGTCCGCTAGACTGTTTATAATATATCTGGACAAAAGTCTTCAAAGACTGAAAGCGATGAATGAAGGTGTACAAATGGGTGACTTAGTGGTAAACCATCTACTTTATGCAGATGACGCGGTTTTAATAGCGCCAACAGCCACTGATCTGCAAACACTAGTCACAGTTATGAAAGACGACTGCATGATCAATGGCTTACACTTGAATGTGAAGAAAACCAAGATTATGGTTTTTGAAAGGGAAGAAACCAGAACGAATGTAAGGATTGTGGTTGGTAACGATGTGCTGGAGCAAGTGAATGAGTTTGTATATCTTGGATGCGCCTTCAGTAAGGATGGGAAATACACCGCTGACATAGAGAGAAGAGTGAGTGCAGGGAACAGAGTGAATGGTGCGATGGGAAAGCTACTCGGGAGCCGGCACTTAAGCCATAAGGCGCAGCTGGCCATACATAACGGAGTTCTTGTCCCAACGCTGTTATATGGTAGCGAGAGCTGGGTATGTAAGAAGGAGAATGAAAGTAGGATAAATGCGGTAGAAATGCGAGCTCTGCGGAAGATGTGCGGAGTGAAGCTGACCGACCGCATTAGCAACAGCATAGTAAGACAGCGAGTAGGTATGAAAGATAGTATCGGTGTAAAGATGAGAAAGGGCATGCTCCGTTGGTTCGGGCATATAGAAAGAATGCCAGAGGAAAGAATGACAAAACAGATATACAATGTGAAAGTGGAAGGATGCAGGTACCGGGGAAGACCTAGACTATCTTACCACGACCAAATAAACCGAGTCTTATCTGATGGAAAAGTCAAGAGTCTCCGTAACCGGCGAGCGTGTATGAGACGAACTATGAGAGTCGAGGAAGCCAGAGAGGTATGTAAGGAAAGAACCTGTTGGAACTCTGTACTCTCTGCCTACCCCGCAAGGGATCTGGCGTGAGGTTATAGATAGATAGATAGATAAATTAATTTTAGACAATATAATTTGACATGAATGTAATTATATATTTAACACACCGTCACGCCTATATTCCCCAAGCGGGGGTGGCAGAGGTGTACTGAGTACACCCACGTTTCGCCGACGATTTTAGGTCATATGTAATATGTAGCAAGCCTATTGCCATACACCGGGCACAATTCCAAACTCCGGACTCGTACTGGGAAGTTTTCGCTAGAAAAACTACACTTGTCCGACGTAGGATTTGAACCCTATACCTCGTGATCACAAAGCGATGCGCTTTACCACTAGACCAACGAGGCAGTCATATATATAAATTTAGATAAATAATGGTCTGTCCCGACGACCTCAAAAAGGTCGCTGGGACAGACTGGATGCGGAAGGCAGAGGACCGTGTGCAATGGCGCGTGTTAGGAGAGGCCTATGTCCAGCAGTGGACTGCGATAGGCTGATTGATTGATTGAATGGTATGACTGGATCTCTATGGATCTCTATTCAATACAATGAATGCATCCTAATGATCAAAAATCTTAGTTAATTAATTATGTTTGAACATTTATTCTGCAATGAGTTGCATGCCTTATGGCGGAATATGGCTGAACTTTGTAACCACTTGTAATATCGCTCTACCATATTGAATCGGAATTTATTTTTGCTTCTTTTAGTTTCATCAATCATGATAGTTGCGGTGGTGTGGTTAAACTAGAATGGGTCAGGTCTGGCCATATCTGCCGCTTGTTTAATACGGCAAAAATAATAACCATCTGGGTCCCACAAAACTATAAAAATGAGACTTACCTGATAAACCAGTCCACATTGTTTTACCAAACACCACAACAAAATGTAGATGGAAAAAATTGTTTTTTTTACAAGCTTTTATGTAGCTTGCACTGTTTGTATGTCTGTCTGTCTGTCTTTCCAGTTCAAATCTTGTGATGCGTTTTTCAAGTACTTGCAGTTATGGAGCTGAAATTTAGCATAAGTATGTAAATTTGGTGAGAATGCAATAATATGGTACCATGGTCTAATAATGGAGTCGGTAGGTTGCCATAGGAAATTGTTAACTACACAATATAACTCCCTCGTGTTAAGGCTTGTTTTATTGGTATTAAATAGTACTTTACAACCAAATGATGTTCAGTGTCTGATAATGGAGCCGAAAGGTAGCCAATAAAACTACCCAAATACATATACATGTAACCCCACCATGTTAAGGCTCGTTAGATTGGTCCTGATGAGTACTGTACACTCGAATGGTATCTAATGTCTGATGATGGAGCCGGAGGGTAGCCAACGGAAGTACCCAATTACTCAATATAACCAAATCGTGGTTTGGTTTGTTAGATATGTAATGACAAGGACTATGGACCCAGATAGCGTCATAAGTCTGATGATGGAACCGGAAGATGGCCAATAGAACTACCCAACTAAGCACGATATTTTCATTGTGTTTCGCTATAAAAGTTTTTTTTAAAAAGGATTTTTAAAGTAAAATTATTTTAAAGAGTAACCATGAAGTTTCTTCTTCTTCTACTACATATTTTAGTGAACGAAATGGCCCAAGGATCACTTAATAAATAGATGACCCTTTTGGTATATAAGTGGGTTTCTGAAGTGGTCAAAGTTGTATTACATTACGATAAAGCACATTGTAGATGGACATTGAAAGCGTACGGTATTTCCTTGTGGCGCAAAATAAATAATAGAAGAAATCGAACTGCGAATTGTGTCCTAATTCTTAAAACAGTTCGTTATGTTTTGTTTCACAAATGCTTTCAAATGTGAACATTATGTAATTTCACATTTGAAAGCCGTTTAACATTTAGCTTCTAAATCAATCTGTACATATAATAAAACTGTAAGCGAGCCAAATCTGTACATTGAATAGTTTAAATTAAAATAATAAATACTTTTTATACTGAGTTCTTACTTATACTTTTTATCCCGGAAAATAAAGCAATCCGGGATTATCGCAGTATGAACCATAAATAAAACTTTATTATGGTTGTTATTGTTAGTCGCAGTTGCAATGTTACATTAAAATGTGTGATTTTGCCTACATATGAATTCCTCCATGAACTGATAATGGACTCGGGTTCGTTTCCTCATGAAGAAACTCTTCAGTGGTTAATAGCACGGGCTTGAAATTGTTTATACACATTTAATTTAGATACTCAGGTCTCAGATGTGATTTCTTGCATGAACCGATGATGCAGTCCAGATGGTCTTTTTGGGAGTAAACTCTTTAACGATGAATGACCCGGACACCAAACATTGCATATTTAGGAAAAGATGCACGATTTTTGCGGGTTAGTTTTTATTTTTCCATACTATCACGGTTACACGGATTTTGAAGATACTCAGCATGGGGGTGTGGAAAGGCCGGTCTACCTATGCCAAATTACAAAATAAACGCGTGTGTAGCCGCAGGTAACAGCTAGTGCTAAATATTATTTTAATCAGTTTTTAGCGCCACAGTAAGTAGGCGGATCACTGTTCTATAAATGAAGCTATACGGTCCTGGGCAAAAGCCTTCTCTTTCAAATCAAGTTGCGAGAGAACACGGCCTACTCCCCCATACGGACCCAGTGTGTACGATGGAGGAAAGTTTGCGACTTTTAGCTATGGGAACTTACCCAGCCGCCCATATGGCTTCCAACTTGCCTCAGTACTAAGTAGTAACTACGGTCAATGGCGTAACGTGTCTTTCAAAACATAGAAATGCTTTAACATGGAAATGACCCATCTCAAACCGAGCCTTTTTTTACCTGGAAAAAATGTTCCATACGACTTCCGCGAACCTCGGGGGAAGCCCGGGTACGGATATTATGGCGGGGGACGCCTTCGTCGAGCAGGATCGGCCCCTGTCCCGACCCCGCTCGGCCTCCTCCTTCTGGGAAATCACAGTCTTGCCGAAGGAGAGTCAGACTGACCCTTTTTTTTTATTTGGGGAAAATCCTGCATAGGACTTCCGCGAGCCTCGGGGGAAGCTCGCGGGGCGCGTCGGATTCCTACCGACTAAAAACCCCAGGGTGGCCGACATCAGCACTTTGGAGGGGCTCCGGGATCTCTGTATGGAACGCACCGGTGCTCCTCTTGTGCCACGCTCTGAAGAGCCCGCCTTCGGGGGGACACTTAATGACACGCTCCCCCCCGCACCAACGCGGTGCTCACGGCAACGTGGGCCACACCACGCCGCCGTCCTTCTCGGGGACGTTCGTGAAGAACGCTCAAGGCCCCCGCCCCTTGCGTCCGCGACCCTGAAGGCCCCCCTGCTGATGTTGGTGCAGGGGGGGGTCCCCCGCCAGATATTACGGCGGGAGACACGAGTTAGCCCGTATTCTTAAGCCCCAGGCTATTGGGCTGGGGGCCTGGGCGGGCTGTGCCTCCGCCCCGGCGCCGTCGCCTCCTTCGAGCAGGATCGGCCCTCTCCCGATCCCGCTCAGCCTCCTCCTTCTGGGACATTACAGTCTCGCAGAAGGAGGATACGGCCCCCCACGCCGATTCCCCTGCCAGCATAGCCGCTACTATTGCCGGCAGGGAGAGGTCCGGTCCGATCCGGTCGACCAGGATCCGCCGCTCGGAGGCCTACGCTGGGCACTCTTCGAGCGTGTGCTGGGCGGAATCCTGGTCCCCACCGCAGTGGTGACAGGTCGTCGTCGCCTCGTTTCCGATCTTCCTCAGATAATCACCGAAGCAACCGTGACCGGTGATTATCTGAGTAAGTCTATAGGTGACTCGCCCTCTCCTCCGCTGGTGCCAGGCTTCGAAGGACGGCAGAATAGCTTGGACGACAAGCTTGCGCGCGATGTGCTCTTGACTGAGCCTTGCGCGCCACTCCTCCAGAGCGGGTCGTCGTTCCCGCCGTGAGTCAGACTGACCCAGTCCAACGCTGGTTAACCTTTGTGATCGATAAGAACACTAATGTCATGTGGAGTGTATCGCAATATTATGAACCCCTCTGTTCTACTATAAATTCTACACAATACATATAAGGGATCTTAAAGTAACCACCTACATTTAACTTCAGTTGAACTTCGGCACATAACTTGCCTATTATCTAAGCCAACTGAAATTCTATACACGTAGTGGCGACTCGATCTCGTCCCATATAGATCCGGTGGAAAATCCGCAGGTACGGACAACAGCCCCGTATTGTTCCAGTTACGTGATTAAACAGAACTCCTGCAGATTTTGGTCCTTCGATCAGTCATCAGATCAGATCACAAAATAGTACCTTTTCTGTCTTAATTGTTCCGTAGATCTACATACAATTTTTACCAGAGCTCATTTTGCCAGCGAAGATAACAAAAAAGTTACATTCGGCTTTTCGTACATAAATTATAAATAATTTATTCTATATAATTCATAATCCTGGGTCACAACCTGGGTGCTGTTTAATAAAAGTGACAATCAAATTATTTGACAAATTTATTGATAACTAGTTTCTGCCCGCGACTTCGTCCGAAATGACTTTAGACAGGAACCTTTTTCCGATATAAAAAGTATCATATGTGTTACTCCAAGTAATCTGTGTGCTAAATTTCATTCAAATCCGTTCAGCCATTTTTGCGTTATTGAGTAACAAACATCTAAATATCTTATCATACAATCTATCATATTTATAATATTAGTACAATAAACCCAAAATAAATCACACAAAACTATTTTGTTAAATAAAGCCTATTGTGGCGATATGACAATTATGTCATTTTCTGACAAATTATCAAATAATTAAGCAGTTTGAGGGTACCCCGGAACAACTGTGCCTTTTGCACGTCTAACACTCAGTCGTGTCCGAGACCATGGCTGCTGCAAAGCATTAAATACGTCGGGAATTTAAAAATCAAAAATAAACCGCGCTTAAATTCCAATAATTGATTTATTTCTTGTGTAATATTTGCGTAAATCTAAGAACTCAATTTACCAATTATCGATTTTGTTAAAAAATAAAATTTCAACTAAAACACCTGTAAACTTAATTTTACGTCATTTTTTGCGGGTAGTTTTGTATCAATTCCTAAAATTTGTATTAGTTTGGATAATAATGAAACTTAAAAATTAGGCCAATTAATTCGTAAGTCCACTCATCAATACCCGCTTTCAAAGAATTTTTCAGTATACTAGCTTTTAAAGTAACAGGATTTTAATTAACAAATCCGTCGAGAATGCAGAATGGAAGTACTGATTGTGCAAAGCGTTGGCAATTAACCTAGTGGGGTTGGTAGTATCGGCTTTAACTATCGATACTTGAGTATATATCGATACGATTTTAGATAAAATACTTTTTAACAACACCAGCCTATACTGTAAGGGTATGCTTCGTTGGTTCAGGCATATAGAAAGGATGTCAGAAGAAAGAATGACAAAATAGATATACAATGCGAAAGGCGAGGGATGCAGGTACCGGGGAAGATCTAGACTATCTTACCAAGACCAAATACACCGTGTCTTATCTGAAGGACAAATCAAGAGTCTCTGTAACCAGCAAGCGTGTATGAGACGAACTATGAGGGTGGACTAAGCTAGAGGGGTATGTAAGAAAATAACCTGTGGGAACTCTGTAATGTCTGCCTACCCCGCAAGGGATCTGGTGTGATAATATAGATAGATAGATAGACCAGCCTATACTACCCACTGCCCACTTCGCTCACAAATCGAGGTGAGAGTGATTAAGAGGCCACCTGATCTATTCAGCCTATAAGGCTTCCAACATGGCCTAACGACTACCTAAATACTTTTTAATCTATACTAATATTATAAAGAGGTAAAGTTTGTGGGTTTGAATGTTCGGGGTAATCTCTGGTACTACTGATCCGACTTTAATGATTCTTTCACCATTGAAAAGCTACCTTATCCAAAAAAAACATAGGCTATATAACATAATCCCAATAGGTGGCGCTGTTGTCGACCGGGTACGAAGTCGCGGGAGACTGCTAGTTAAAAATTAATGAGGTCCTGGGTTCAAATCCTAGGTCGGACAAATGTTTTTTTTATCTAAAACCTCTTAATATCAGTCTGAGTCTAGAACTGTGCCTGATATATGTCAAAAGGCTTGCCCTCTATTACATTGGACCTAACATCATCGGCTAAAAGTAGAAGTACACAGTACATCAATGTCATCTCCACTTGTTTATTTTTTTATCTTTGTATAGGAATAGTGATTTTAAATTAAACAATCGCCAAAGCGATCGCTCTTGCGGCTATCGTTGTATATAAGAAGTACCGAAGCATTAATGTTTTCTCAATATCGAGTATTCATATTGAGTAGCAATACTTAGCACCGAATACTCATATTTTAAGTACCTGTTGAATGTCGATGTTTAGTAATCGATATGAGTACAAATACTAATACAGAGCAGGTATCGATCCTCGATATCGATATTTTATGCAAACACTAAACGTACCTTAACGCAAAGTAACTAGAATTGCGATTTTTCTCATTTAACGGAGAAATGAAATGTTTTCATCGTGATTAAAATGGCCTCCAAGCGTTTGAAAGAATCGTTTTAAAATGTCTATACTTTTGATTTATTCAGCCATTAGTTTTTTAACCTTCGACGCAAAAAGAGGGGTGTTATAAGTTTATCGTGTGTACCTGTGTGTGTCTGTGGCATCATAACTACTAAACGAATGCACAGATTTTGATTAAGATTTTTCTTTATTTGAAAGATGGATTTTTGTGTTCTTTATTTTTCACTGGAAAAACGTAGCCCCGCACTTGGATTTATTCCTGTGTCGTGGGTGCGTTTACAAACATGAAAATACACATATACAAATACCCAGACCGAAACGAATAATTGTGGGTCACACAAAGATTTGTCTCGTGCGGGAATCGAACCCGCGACTATTAGACGCAGTGGGCCGAGTGGCTTAATTCCTTAACCACTGCGCTTATCGTCCGATTGATAGTAATAATTTGAGAGAATTAATGGTCGGGAATTAAATTACTTTTGGTTTAATATTAATCCTCCTTTGCCCCGCAGTGGGACTTAGGATTGGCTAAAAAAGCCTCTCCTTGCTATTATTTGGGCACACCTCGTTGGTGTCGTATCATTGGTTGGCGAACACAGGGTCTTGGATTTGGATCGCATCAAACTACTTTTTTTAAAGAAACCTTTTTCTATAGAAATTTTTGGTAATCATCCTAGGTCTGGAATTCTGCCTAGTGTAATGGCAATAGGCTTACCTTCTATTAGACCTAATATTATCGGCGAAATGTGAGTGTACAAAGAACACCTCTGCCCCGTTTGGAGGATATAGGTGTGACTGTGATTATTTTCTTTTTATATTCAACCGAACACATTTCGTAGCGTTCACTCGACGCATCTAGAATTAAAACTGTATTATTCAGTAGAAAACAAAGCGAAACGTATAATGTTTCAGTCGGGCAATAAATAACACCACTCTAGCGGAGGGGAGTCAAACCCAAGACTCAGGTGGTTAAAAGTAAAGAGCGTTAATGGCTTTTACATTTTTTCTCTTTTTTTCCTGTACATATATTGCCGTAAAGATCTTTTACTGAAGGAGATACCTCGAAAATTACATGGTTTTGTACGCTATGCACTTCATGAAGTATATGGAATTAAGACTTAATATTTGGGAATATGATTTTTCACTGTATACTTTAGAATCTAGTTAAAGGAATACACTAATAAACAAAATTTATTCGATATAAAAAAAACAAGCAGTGACATTCCGTGAGTGCCGACAGAAGTGAAAACTTGAACAATTACGTGTGTATTTTCTGAATCGTCAAGAAATATTTTTCTGATTTTTTTTATATACAAAGATGTCGGTAACGGTAACAATGTCGCGAGTTCAATGGTTTATTCCCATCTCATAAAATGTCCAACGCGTCTAAAGAAGTTTTCACTTAAAAAAAATCTAAAGTCATCTCTATTGCTTTTCATGTTCTGACTCCAATACGAAATGCTTAAGAACAAATCAATAGAATCTATATATTAATACGTGAAGCAAAAACTTTGTACACATTTTTACGAAAATTGCGCGGATGGAGGAGTATGAAATTTCCCACACTTATAGTTTATATAGAGAAGGAGTGCAGAATGCTAATATTTTAAAATTATGCAAAAAATATACATTAAATCAAAGAAAAAAAAAATACACACACAATTTGACTCAATACACGTCAAATTGATGTTTGTCTTTAATATTATTTGTATCTAGTCTTACTGAATGTCAAACATAACCAGCAAACGATGAAAGAGTAGGTCGAATATCGACCTATGGGCGACCACTAGTTTATTGAAAAACATAAGAAAAATTGTGACAAAGTTCTTGTTAAGCAGTGCATTTCATTATGTAGTTCTCTTACAAAATGATAAACCTTTTTTTTTGCGCATACGTCTTTTACTTCCGAGCGCGCGATGAATATATCCGTCCCTTATTATTCTTTTTTACAGTAATTGCATCTCTGTCATTCTCTCGGTCGATAAATGGTCGATCGAGGTAGGCTCTTAATTTTTCAAACAGCTTACATTTAACTTGTAATGTTTGTTACTTAGTTTAATTACTTTTCTAGATAGAGCTTTACGCGCGCGGAAGCTGCATAAAATTTAATAAAATACACCGTCACACCTATATTCCCTAAGCGGTGGTGGCAGAGGTGTACTAAGTACACGCACTTTTCGCCGACGATGTTAAGTCATAGGGGGCGAGCCTTTTGCCATATACAGGGCACGATTCCAGACTCCGGACGCATACTAAGAAGTTTTCTATAGGAAAACTACGTATGTCTGACCTAGGATTTGAACCCATGACCTTGTGATCACAAAGCGTCAGTCGGCAGTCGTTGATCAAGATAGCCAGCAGAAGATTTACGTAAGATTAAGACTATAGAAGACAGCTAACTATACCAATTATACTAATGATCAGGTCAAATGACATAAGACTAAGTGTTATGGTTGCCTATTCGGCGTCGTCGAGATACTCACGTCCTTTCACTTCTCTTTTCTGTTCTTCACAATCCCAATTCACCAGCATATCTCAAGGAACGTTTTGAATTTCTAGTCCCTAGGGGAAAGCCCTGTCGCACATCTACTTCCCTTCTTCTCCGTACTCCTAATCACACTTCTAGCCGTTATAGTGGTTCTTTTACTGTCTACGCGGTGCACTTGTGGAACTCACTCCCGCATTCCATCCGCAATAGCATCTCACTGGACGTGTTCAAGAAGAGAACTAAAGAACATTTCCTGTCGTCATGAATTATATTTATCAGTATATAATATTAACATATATGTATTTGCATATATTTATTTATATATGCATATATTTAGTTATATTTTATTATATTTATGTATGTATGTATATTTAGTACTATTTAGTTAGATTTCTATGTTAGTGTAATATTTTGTATAATATATATTGTTAGTTTAGGATATTCTATTAATTTCTACTGTAGGTACACTTGCTATCCTCTACTCTATTTTCATCTCTCTATCGCTCTAAGGTTTGCTGGAAGAAAACTCAATATTGAGTTAAGCTCGCCTTTGTACATAAACTTTCCGTAAAATTGTTTTTTGTTAACATAACATATGTGTACAATAAAGAATAAATATAAATATAAATATGTTATTCCACTACACAATCTACCCTATCTATCATAGTAAGAATGGTTTCGGCATATAGAAAGAATGTCGGAAATGACAAAACAGATATACAAATCGAACGTTGAAGAATGTAGGTACCGGGGAAGACGTAGACTATCTAACCATGCCCAAAACACCCGTCTCATCTGAAGGGCAAGTCAAGAGTTTCCGTACCCGGTGAGCGTATATAAGAACTATGAGAGTGTAGGAAGCTAGAGAGGTATGTAAGGAAAGAACCTGATGGAACTCTGTACTCTCTGCCAACTTTGCAAGGGAACTGGCGTGATTATATGAATCTATCTATAACCTCACGCCAGATCCCTTGCGGGGTAGGCAGAGAGTACAGAGTTCCAACAGGTTCTTTCCTTACATACCTCTCTGGCTTCCTCGACTCTCATAGTTCGTCTCATACACGCTCGCCGGTTACGGAGACTCTTGACTTTTCCATCAGATAAGATTAGGTTTATTTGGTCGTGGTAAGATAATCTAGATCTTTCCCGGTACCTGCATCCTTCTACTTTCACATTGTATATCTGGTTTGATATTCTTTCCTCTGGCATTGTTTCTATATGCCCGAACCAACGGAGCATGCCCTTTCTCATCTTTACACCGATACTATCTTTCATACCTACTCGCTGTCTTACTATGCTGTTGCTAATGCGGTCGGTCAGCTTCACTCCGCACATCTTCCGCAGAGCTCGCATTTCTACCGCATTTATCCTACTTTCATTCTCCTTCTTACATACCCAGCTCTCGCTACCATATAACAGCGTTGGGACAAGAACTCCGTTATGTATGGCCGGCTGCGCCTTATGGCTTAAGTGCCGGCTCCCGAGTAGCTTTCCCATCGCACCATTCACTCTGTTCCCTGCACCCACTCTTCTCATATGAATAGATAGATAATCTACCCCTTTGACGTATTTCGTTCCATTCCCTTCAGCAGTTGGAGGCGATTTCTTTTCTTAAAAAAAACATAGCCACACACTATGAATTATTCCTGTGTAGTCGTTTGTTACTAGACCAACGAGGCAGTGAGTGAAATAATTCTTGAATTAATTTGTTCAAGCTGGAAATGGGCGTTCAGCTGTAGATCATTAAAATTAAGCTAATTACTACGTTTTACAGATTGCCTACAACTGCACATTTTGCGTCCGAGTGTGGTCCAAAATATAAGCGACTAGCGATTTGAAACTGCAGCGCCACCACAACTTGTTGTGTTAACGCAGTTGTCCATGATTAATGTCGCTGACTGGATCATAAAATACAAAGAAAAAAACAAAATTAGTGCATCTTTGAGGCACTTATTTCTTTTTTTAAATACTTAGCTCCACACTAGGAGTTATTCCTGTATCGTGGATGCGTTAACAAACATGAAATTTCACATACACAAACACACAGACCGCAAAAAATATTTGAAGGATTTGTTTCGTGTGGGGATCGACCCCGCAACTATTCAATGGGCAGAGCCTTAAGAGATGGGAGCAGCCTTGGTGTAAGAATCCTACATAAAATCGAGTATTTTATGAGAGAGAGAGAGATTCCATAATCAATGCCTATAATAAAAAGTAATATATGCCCCTATGGGCATCCCAATCTAAGGCCGTTGCTACTTGAGGCGCCCTTGAACTAGTTGCCCCCTTGCTCTTTCGGCTGTAGTGTTTTGTTGGACGCTCGCTCTCTTACCCGGGAGGCTGTAAAGTAGATCATTCACACACAACAACAAAATAATTAAATAAAGCTCGCTTCTTTCTATGCCTTCGGTTTCACACTTGGCAAGTTGGCTGGCGTATTTCGCGTGTACTCGATTGTCCCACAACTGGGTCAAGCCCGGCGGAGTCGATTTTTGCCATTTAATTAGAGCAGCGCCGGCGGGAATTCACTACTCGGTTTTGGGTTCCGTATGTTATATTCTTGTTTATTGTGATTTATATACAAACGGAATTAATTATTACGATAACAAGCTTATTAATCCTTATAAATATTATTATTAGTCTCATATCTCAGTCGTCAGGAATCTCACTGGAGCTGGATTGCATACTTAATTCTGTTAACTATAAATATGTATGTATATAACGGCGCTTTGGTTTTCTGGATGGCGGTTTCAATGCCGGTAGCGGTAAGAGGTGGATTTATCTTCGTTTTCATAGTCGTCCGCATGGTGGCCGAACATAAAGGAAATATTGAAATAACCCTGGGGTCTCGTCTGGCGATTAAGTCACATGGAATGTAGTGAGGTTAGCTGCTCCGCGATACGTCCGACCTCTTGCCCCGTTGCTAATCGACTAACAACGCAGCGCCGTCATCCATCTTACATCGACTATCTGTCATCTGTGATTCGTCATCTGACAGATGCCATCTGTCATCGCTTCACAACTAAACACACTCGAGCAATCATAGAGTATGTCTATGACAAAATTACAAGGTTACTAAAATGAAAATAACTGCTCGCCATTCCAAGAATAAAACAAAAAGACAAGCCCGCGGTGTTTCTTTCCGGATTTTCTCAGTGGAGGCCGCGTTCCAATCCGGTGGTAGATAAGTAAGTAAAATAAATGTAATATATAAGACAATTTGTTAGTACCCCCGCAGGGTTTATACAAAATAAATGATTTGAGTTTAAGTTCAGTCTATACTGTCGCATTACATTTTACAAATCGAGGAGATAGAGATTAGATCATACTTCACACGGTCCCAGTGCTGATTGGGTGAAGCAAATTTGTGGCGACCTGCCGTTGGAACTTATCAAATGTGGATATTCAAAATATACATCTGCCACCCACACATAAGGGAATATTTAATTAATATTTAAATTAGTATCATCAATCATTTAGGGTACTTCTCCGACGATAACTTTTTTAACTCTTTATGAGATATAATCCTAAGAAATTGTTCTTATACATTAATTAATAATATATTAATAATATTAGCCCTGATAAGAACTGTGCCACCGTTGGTCACGGGCCTCCTCTCAAACTTAAAGGGTTTAGGCCGTAGTCCAACACGCTGGCCCAATGCGGGTTGGCGAACACACCTTCCAGAAACTCTTAGACATGCAGGTTTTCTCACGATGTTTTCCTTCACGGTTAAAGCAAATGATATTTAATTTTTAACATACATTAATTAGTTATACTTATTTGTTTTGTTCTTGTTATGTGTCTTTTCATATAAATAGACATCGTCACGTCTATATTCCTCAAGCGGGGGTGGCAGAGGTGTACCGTTTAAACCCACTTTAGGCCGACGATGTTAGGTCCCTTGTACTTGGGGACGACCCTATTGCCATAAACCGGGAACAATTCGAGACTACAGACTAATACTGGGATTTTTTTGATAGAAAAACTACATTTGTCCAACCTAGGATTTGAACTCACTCTTGATAGCACCGCGCATTATTCCAGATCAACGAGGCAGTTTGTGTACCTTTTTGATATTTGTGATACACTGTGTAATACAAATGTTGCTGTTTTTTATATATTTTTTGTGTTTCTGCCCTGTACAATATAGTCATGATGTGTACGCATGAGTTGGCCCTCAATCTAGCGTATTAGCGCATAATATACTCGTATATTGCACTTTCAGAACGGATAGACTTGTTCTAGTTTAGTTTAATTCTAGTTACGGTCATAGAGGACCATTAAAATGTACGCTCTATCTGGTGAACATTAAAACAGCGCCGTTTTTATATTAGAATTAAGAATTACGATACTTCGGTCTCTTTTACTTTCCCTCCCTGTACCCGTGCCGCTCGGTTCTGAATGGACGCGATTAGTTTCCCAAAAACTTGATTTTTTGAGATAAGTCAGTACTGTTCTGAAGGTGCGATAGATTAGTTTATTGGTAATTACGAGTTTTGTGTACCATGTCAATAAATAAAATAAAATAACCATTGCTTCCTTATTTGGTAACATCACAATAAAAGTTAAATGTAACATACGGAACACTCATCTCGCGACAGAAATTTGTGGTTGGCCATTTTTCCTCCCTGGTTCCCAACATTTGTAGGAACTCATTAGGCAGTAACACGACGAAAGAAATATGAGGAGCAATATGAGGTGTGCTTTGAACGTATAATGCTTATATAATTAAAGGCTTTTAAAGGTATTTTGTTCAAATATCTTTACGCCACACCTTCCTATATGATGCGGGAAATAGTGTCCCAACATGCATAAGACGAACTATGAGAGTGGTCGAAGCAAGAGAAGTCTGTAAGGAAAGAACTATTGGAACTCTGGACTCTATGCCTACCGAAAGGACCCGGTGTGGTGATATTAATAGATGAGAGATGAATTTCTAACAAGTCTTTCTTGCGTCCCAAATGAAGAGTCGTTTGGAATTATTAATTAAAAACAACATATGCACATTTTAATAAATCACCCAAACGCCCGTTTTTTTTCTTATGTGGTAAGATGAGGTGTACAAAATACATTCCCATTTCGCCAGCGATGTTAGGATCCAATGAAGGGCGAGCCTTGGGTATAATTTTAATCTCCTAAAATAAGATAAGGGTAAAATAAGACTGTAACTAAGCATTTTTCGGTAGAGAAACCTTAATAACGACGGATCGGTCCAGTAGTTGGAGCATAGGCCGCTCCGCTGGCTGGATCGAATATCGGGTTCGATCCGGGTCACAGGATAAATCTTTGAGAGTTTTTAGTACTCGACGTTTTGAATGCTTTACATCACTCATGGTCATGAAGAGGACAGAGTCTTTTTCGTGACTATGTATGCTGTCAAATTTGAAACAAAAAGATATATCTATCTATCTTTATCATTACGCCAGATCCCTTCCGGAGTAGGCAGAGAGTTCCCGCCCGCTGTCACATCGATATACTCCAAACGGCTCAATCCCGCTTCCTCCGCAAAGCCTTCGGAGCACCGTCAATTATACGGAACGGCGATCTCCATACCGATCTCGGTATCGAACCTATTGACGCCTTTATTAAAAAGCGACAACTCGATATTTCGCAAACGTGTCTAATCATAGGAATCCGCTCATTGTAGCCGCCACTGACTATGAACCTAAATCCCCTCCTATCAGCCGCTACCGCCGTCCGCGGCATGTTCTCACCGACCCTCCCGATGCCCTGACATCCGTTCTTTTGGATACAAATACCGAACACGGGATCAAACGAAGACCTCGCCGGCGAGGTCGAAGAATGCCTTGCCCGCCGGCCGGTGCAGAGCACCACGGCGAGATACCTAGTATCCAGTCCTCTTGTCCAGTGAAGCTGTAAAGGCCCCGCGGCCAACAGCGTAGATCATTCACACACACAAAAAGTACAGAGTTCCAACAGGTTATTTCCTTACAGACCTCTCTAGCTGCTTCCTCTCTCATAGTTCCTCTCATACACGCTTGCCGGTTACGGACTCTTGATTTGCTCTTCACATAATAGATTAATTTTACGTTTACATATTTTTTTAAGTAACGCTTTACCCAACTTTGGATATTTGTATGTATAAGAAAAAAATACTGGATGCAGTTTTAATATTGCAATAAAGTTTCACGTAAACAGCCAACCGCAGCGCTCAACTCTAAAGAATAAGAACGAACTTTAACGCAAAGGAGGGGGTGGATTCTGTCTTCAACAGAAGTTTGTGGTGGCGAAAGTTGGGGGAGGCTATTGTTACCCAATATGAATATTTTACTTTAAAAAATAATAGTGATGGTTTAGTTAGTTCAATATTTCGGGTTATTTGATTTACGCAAACATTATACGTGAAAGAAAAATATTTGTCTTAGAAAAATATTTCTGATTTTATCGAGGTTTATTTTTTTGGATTCTAAGTTTCTGACGTTTCGAGCGCTTCATAAAACCCTATGTAAATGTAATGTGTACCCTATGTAATAATCTTTTACTAGTCACTAAGTGTGTTTACATCATACACGTCTGTCACCCCTATTATAGGCGTGATGGTAAGATTTCACGAAAAATTCAGTGAGTTTGTCTTTTTTTAAATCTTCTATTTGTTTTACTTCTTAAAAAAACTTATTTGAAGATATTTTAAGCTTAGCAAAGTAAAAAAAAAATGTTTTCTCTAAAAGGTGTGATCGTTAATACCTAGAAAAATAAACAGGCCCATATAAACAACTGTAAATCTTTCGGCACGCCGCTGAAAAGCTGAAATCTTTTACTGTTGTTTCGGGGAACGTTACTTCTTGAGTTTTTTTTTTTTTAACGAAGGTAATGGCTTGCTGGCAGAGTTACTTTGTACGAAGTTTAGAGGAGCTTATGGAGTCTTATTAATTTTACAAGCGTTTATTTAACTTACTTAGCTGAAATTTTGCATACGTATATGAAGTCGATGAGAGGTACCATGAAGCTGGTCTTGTGATGGAGTCGGAGCTATAGGAACATGTGAATTATACAACGTAATCCCCTCGTGTTTAAGCTTGTTAGATTGGTATTGACGAGTACTTTACAACCAGATAGTGTTCAGAGTCTGATGATGAAGTCAAAAGGCGGCCAATGGAACTACCCGACTACTCAATATAACCTCACCGTGTTTAGGCTCGTTGGGATTTGTCTTGACGAGTAAAGACTTTAAACCCGTATGTTGTCCAAGGTCTGATGATGGAGCCGAAAGCAACCATAGGTATTCTTCAACCAAGCAAAATATTTTCGTTGTGTGTTTGCTATAAAAACTTATTTTTAAAAATGCTGTTTAAATTATAATTATTAATTACCTATTATTATTATTATTATATCATATGTAATATAACTTCTTATTAATCTCATCATGACCAAATAGACCGTCTCTTATCTAAAGGGCATGTCAAGTGTCTCTATAACCGGCGAGCGTGTATGAGACGAACTATGAGGGTGGAGGAAACCAGAGGGGTATGTAAGGAAAGAACCCGTTGAAACTTATACTCTCTGCCTACCCCGCGAGGGATCTGGCATGATGAAATAGATAGATAGATGAATGTTCAGCACTCTGATCGGCCTATATCTGTGAGATTGAAATCTTAACGACATGGTCGATCACCCTGGGGTTTTAGTCGGTAGGAATCCGACACGCTCCGCGAGCTTCCCCCGAGGGTCACGGAAGTCCTATGCAGGATTTTCCCCAGGAGAAAAAAAAACAAATGGTCTTCCCCGGTACCTACATCCTTCCATTAAAATTCACAACCAATAATATTCAACACCAAACATACTAAATTGAAAACTTCCACTCTATAGGCCTCTGTTACCACCGTCGAGAACATGTTAATAGCTATTTTTCTTCACGTGAAATATTCGCGTTAATTAAATATATCTAAATATTAGACCAACTACACTCTCACTGATATTTGTTTTTCAAAGTAAAATATCATATTGGGGAACAATAGCATCCCCCAACTTTCCTCACCACAAACTTCTGTTGAAGACAGAATCCAACCCCTCCTTTGCGTTAAAGTTCGTACTTATTCTTTAGAGTTGAGCGCTGCGGATGGCTGTTTACGTGAAACTTTATTGCAATATTAAAACTGCATCCAGTATTTTTTTCTTATACATACAAATATCCAAAGTTGGATAAAGCGTTACTTAAAAAATATGAAAACGTTGAATTAATCTATTATATGAAGAGCAAATCAAGAGTTCGTAACTGGCAAGCGTGTATAAGAGGAACTATGAGAGAGGAAGAAGAAAAAGAGGTCTGTAAGGAAATAACATGTTGGAACTCTGCACTTTTTTGTGTGAGTGAATGATCTACGTTGTTGGCCGCGGGGCCTTTACAGCTTCACTGGACATGAGGGCGAGCGGGCAACCACTACGCCCGAGCCAAAAGGGCAAGGGGGTAATTAGCTCAAGGGTGCCTCAAGGAGGAACGGCCTCGGCTTGGGCAGTCGCTATAGGGTAAGGCATATATTAGTGGTCTCGCCGTGGTGCTTTGCACCGGCCGGCGGGCAAGGGATTCTTCGACCACGCTGACGAGGTCGGTGTCTGATCCAGTGTGCGGCATTTGTATCCGAAAGGGCATAGGGAGGGTCGGTGGGGACATGCCGCGGACGGCGGTAGCGGCAGGGGAGTTAGGTTAGTAGTCGGCGGCTATTACTACTAGCGGATTCCTATGATTGGACGCGTTCGCGAAATATCGGTTTGTCGCCTTTTTAATAAAGGCGCGAATAGGTTCGAGACCGAGATCAGAATGGAGATCGACGTTCCGTATAAAATACGGCGCTCCGACGGCTTTGCGGAGGAAACGGGATTAAACCGTTTGAAGTCTATCGATGTGAGAGCGGGCGGCAGCTCTGTACTCTCTGCTTACTCCGGAAGGGATCTGGCGTAATGATAAAAATGGATAGATAAATCTTTTTTTTTTAAATTGACAGCATACGTAGTGACGAGAAGGACTCTGTCCTCTTCGTGACAATGGGTGCTGTAAAACATTCGAAATGTCGAGTACTATAAACCAAAACTGAACCGTGATAAAATCTGAAAAATATCTGATTTCTTCCTATTTTTGTGTTATCATGCCGGATCTAACCTTTTGGAACTCTTTTCCCACCCCGTATCCTGGTAGGATCTGACGTTATGAGATAAAAAGATTATGTCAGATTTAATGAGAGGTAGCCAAAGATAATTCTTAAAAAAAAAACATCGTCACACCTACATTTCCCAACCGGGGGTGGCAGAGGTGCACTGAGTACACCCACGTTTCGCCGACGATGTTAGATCCCATATAATAGGGGGCGAGCCTTTTGCCATATACCGGGCACAATTCTAGACTCCGGACTCGTACTAAGAAGTTTTTGTTAGAAAAACTACACTTGTCCGACCTAGGATTTGAACCCAGGGCCTCGTGATCACAAAGCCCTTGAGCTAATTGCCCCCTTGCCCTTTTGGCTCAGGCGTAGTAGTTGCACGCTCGCCCTCATGTCCAGTGAAGCTGTAAAGGCCCGCGGCCAACAGCGTAGGTCATTCACACACACAAAAAAGTGCTGAGTTCCAACACATTATTTCCTTACAGACCTCTCTTATAGTTCCTCTCATACACGCTTGCCGGTTACAGACTCTTGATTTGCTCTTCATATACGAGTAATAGATTAACTTTACGTTTTCATAGTTTTTTAAGTAACGCTTTATCCAACTTTGGATATTTGTATGTATAAGAAAATAATACTGGAGACAGTTTTAGTATTGCAATAATGTTTCACATAAACAGCCATCCGCAGCGCTCAACTCCAAAGAATAAGTACGAACTTTAACGCAAAGGAGGGGTTGGATTCTGTCTTCAACAGACGTTTGTGGTGGGGAAAGTTGGGGAAGGCTATTGTTCCCCAATATGATATTTTACTTTGAAAAACAAATAACAGTGATAGCTTAGGTCGTCTAATATTTTGAGTTATTTGATTATTTGATTTACTGAATATTATACGTGAAAAAAAAAAATATTTTTCTCTATGTCTGAATTTATCGGGGTTTATATTTTTGGTTTTTTACTTGCCGACGTTTCGAGTGCTTTATAAAACTCTATCTTATCAGATAGAGATCTTCCACTGGTAACGAAGTGGGTTTAGATCATACACGTCTGTCACCCCTACTTGGGGTTAATAGGCGTGATGGTAAGATATCACGAAAAACACAGTGAGTTTTGTCTTTTTTAAATCTATCACCTTTCTATTGGTTATACTTCCTAAACAATATCTTATTTGGAGATATTTTAAGCTTAGCAAAGTAATAAAAAATGTTTTCTCTAAAAGGTGTGATCGTAAATACCAAGAAAAATAAACAGGGCCATATAACCAACTGTAAATCCTTCGGCGCGCCGCTGAAAACCTGAAAACTTTTTCTGTTGTTTCGGGGAACGTTACTTCTTGAGTTTTTTAGATAATGGCTTAGATAATGGCTTGCTGGCAGAGTTACTTTGTACGAAGTTTAGAGGAGCTTATGGAGTCTTATTAATTTTTACAAGCGTTTATTTAACTTGTAATGCGTGTATGTCTGATTGTCCGTAGTTCCGGTTCAAATCTTGTGATTCAATTTTCATGCACTTGCGGGTATCCGGTTTAGCTGAAATTTAGCATACGTATATAAAGTCGATGAGAATGCAATAATATGGTACCATGGAGCTGGTCTGGTGATGGAGTCGGAGCCATAAGAACATGTGAACTATATAACGTAACCCCGTCGTGTTTAGGCTTGTTAGATGGGTATTAACGAGTACTTTACATCCAGATAGTGTAAAAAGTCTGATGATGAAGTCGAAAGGCCACCTTTCGACTTCATCAACCGACTACTCAATGTAACCTCACCGTGTTTGGGCTCGTTGGGATTTGTCTTGACGAGTAAATACTTTAAATCCGTATGGTGTCTAAGGTCTTATGATGGACCCGGAAGGAAGCCATATGAACTCCTCAACTAAACAAGATATTTTCGTTGTGTGTTTACTATAAAAACTTGTTTTTACTATTAATAACCTATTATTATTCAAATATAATATGTAACGTAACGTCTTCATCTCATCGTGACCTAATAGACCGTGTCTTATCTGAAGGGCAAGTCAAGAGTCTCCGTAACCGGCGAGCGTGTACGAACTATGAGAGTGGAGAAAGCTAGAGAGGTCTGTAAGAAAAGAACCCGTTGGAACTTGTACTCTCAGCCTACCCTGCAAGGGATCTTACATGATGAAATAAAAAGATAGATAGATGAATGTCCAGCAATCTGATCGGCCTATATCTGTCTCCTTTCCTCACTCCTTGCCACTTCATTGTATCATAATCCTTACAAATGTAAATGTCGCATACTAAATTGGATCATAACGACCATTATACAAAGTGTGCAACACCAATCAGTCATAAGTTTTCTCAATAAAATGCACCGGACTTTTGTTCTGTGACTGTTCCTGTAATTTGTGCTGGCAACATTGAACATAATGTCGTTAAGATTAAAATCTAGTGAGAGATTAGCAATGCTATAGCTATGAACTTAGGGTATAAATTGTAGCTATTAACATGTTCTGAAGGGCAAGTGAAGCGGCGAGCGTGTATAGGACAAACTATGAGAATTGAGGAAGCCAGGGAGGTATGTAAGGAAAGAACCTGTTGGAACTCTGTACTCTCTGCCTACCTCGCATGCGATCTAGCGTGATGATATACATAGATAGAACATGTTTTATTTCCATTTACTACATGTGACTACCTCGATGGTAATGTCTTGACGAGTTTTGTAGATCCGGATGGTGTCCAGGGTCTGATGATGTAGCCGGAGGGTGTCCAACGGAACTACCCAACTACTCAACATAACCTCGGCGTATTGCGTCTCGATGGATTTGCCTTGACATGTACCATAGTACTTTTTGGTCTCCGTTGTGGTTTTGCTATAAAAGCTTGTTTTTAAAATATTTTTTTATATTAAATTTGTTTAAATATACATGCAGTTTGTATTTCTTTAGTATGTCTATTTGGTAGACTGTTTACTAGTTGATGGCTTCATCCAGCAGTTTGAGCGTATGCAACGAAACTCAGTGGATCTAGTAGACGACTATTCCGGTTCGATCTCCGCACAGAACAAATCTTTGCGTGTATCACGAATATTTGTTTTAGGATGCGTATTTGTAGATCTACGAACCCACGATACAGGAGACACATTAAAACAAATATCGACTTAGCAAGGTACGAAGAGAGAAGTGGAAACGTATATTGGAATTTAATTATACAAGATGTATCGTAAATTACGCAAGACCTCAAACACCCCGATTAGATAATTACTTCACAAATCCAATTATCCCAACTTAAAATTTTTAAACCCTTTTTTAAGCACTTTTACACCCCAATTGACAGTTGAGGTAACACAAACCCCGTTGAGGGTTTGTGCATGTTTATATATTATTAAATCTTTAAAATTTAATTTAAAATTTTATTACCAAAATGTGAGAGGGTTACGGAAAAAAACACATGATTGTTATGCTCAAACTTGTTGTTGTGATTATGACATTGTTGAAGTGTTGGAAACCTGGCCTAATGACTCTGTATTCAGCAGCGAGCTGTTCGACGATAGATACGCATTCTATAGACGCGATAGAGTTAATTCGAAACAGTAGACTGGAAAAGAGGGAAGTGTGTTAGTTGCAATTAAAAATAACATCAGATCGAAACGTGTTTTACTATGGGAAAGTGATCTTAATAGATATTCCAAGCATGTACTGTTCGTCGAATAGGTCTGTGCGGTGCGGTTTACCTCCCGCCACCGGTTCGCAAATCTCTCATGGAATATTTTGTAAACAGATGCAATGATGTACTAGAATAACTCCCTCATTCTCATATATCTATTATAGGGGATTTTAACTTGGGTAATACTGGAAGTCGGTGAACGCATCTGTCACAGTTGTATATTCTGGAGCTAGTGATATGTTGATAGATTTTGTTAATGTTAATGGACTTTAGCAGTATTATCACATCACCAATACTTCTGGCCGCACTCTCGACCTTGTTTTGTCTTCCATTGAAACATGTACGGTAGCTGAAAGTTCAAATATACTGACGCCTGTTGAACGGTTACCCTCCTCTTAATATTCTTATCTCTTTTAATGATAATCTGAGATTAAAATATAATATCGTCGGCAATATATACGCATCGAAGAAACCTACTCTTCCTATTGCTATACTACTGCTGGTGTACCGCAGGGTGGCGTTTTGTCTCCGTTACTTTTCGCTATCTTTATTAATTCGATTTCTAACAAACTACTTTCTTCCTACCACCTTTACGCAGATGATCTCCAAATTTACACTCAAGCACCGTTGACCAGGTTGTCGGAGGCTGTCAATACTATGAATAACGATCTGGTAAAAATATGCGAGTGGAGTAAAAGCTATGGTCTTAAAGTCAACCCAGCTAAGACCCAAGCTATTATCATCGGTAGCTCTAGACTTACTGCACGTCTAGATTGGTCACGACTTCCCCAAATTATGTTTGAAGGTGTCACAACACCTATAAGTAAAACAGTAAAAAATTTGGGGATCTATATTGATACCAACTTTACGTGGGGCCCGCAGATTTAAGAACTTAGCCGCAAGATTTTTCTGCCCACTGCTACTAAAATTGCTCTTGCACAATCCCTTCTACTTCCTATCCTCGATTATGCAGACGCCAGCTATCTTAATATAACTGAGAGTCAACTTGATAAACTTGAGCGACTTCAAAATTTCTGTATAAGATTCATATTTGGTTTGCGGAAATATGATCATGTGTCTGAATTTCGTGCTAAGCTCAAGTGGCTACCAATTCGCTTTCGCCGGAATGCTCACATACTATTACTTCTATACAGCATTTTGTTTGATCCTAATACTCCTTTGTACCTCAAAAAACGATTCGAGTTTCTCCGTGAGTCACATTCAAGGTTCTTAAGGTCGTCGGAAAATCTCAGACTGGAAACACCAATGCATTCCAAGATATTTCTTGATAAATCATTCTCAGTCCAAGCTGTTCGTCTATGGAATGCATTGCCTGTGTCAGTAAGACGCGCAGAGTCATTGGCCATTTTTAAAAGAATGGTTAAGGACCACTTTCTTTCGTTAAGCACCACTTTTACTCTGTAATAAGTCACCTACCATCATGCCGTTTCTTTATTTCTATCTTTATTATATTTGTATATTGTTATGTATCATATATATTTATAAGCCTATATTTATATACCTATACCTATTCAAGTAAAACCAAACTAATAAATGTACACCACCTACTGCCCTCTATTTTTTTATATCTTTTTGCCTTGTTCTTTCAGTTTTTGTTGTCTGGAAGAGATCGCTGTTAGCGATAAGACCGCCAATTGTGCCTTTGTTTATTTTTATTTTTTTCTCTATTTAAATGTATTGGTGTACAATAAAGAGTAATCTATCTATCTTCAAGACTTAATTTTAATTCTTAATTAAAAGAAATACAAATACCCGCTTGGTTTAATCAAAAATTAATAAAGTTGCTCATTGAAAAAATCAACGTGCAGCAACGTTACAGGAAATACAAAAACCCTCGAGATGCTATAGAACTAAAACTTTTATCTAAGCGAACTGAAAAATTGGCAAGAGTAAGCTACATTACTTACCTAGAGAAAGATATTGCAAATAACCCTAAACTGTTCTGGACACACGTCAAAGCGAAGCGCGGTGGATCCAGTACATATCCCAATACAATGATGGAAGAATCTTCAACGACTACAGATGCCACAGAAATGTGCAAGTTATTTGCTTTATACTTGAAATCAGTGTATGAGGCCGGATGATAAGAATGGACATGGTCAAAACTCGACTTACTTACGCTGTATGGAGACAAATAGTCTGAACTTAGCCGCTCCTGTTATGAATCATAACTCTGTAACTAAGAATTTAGAAAAGGTTGACTGTATTAAAGGCGCGGGACCAAATGGCATACTATCCGTATTTTTTTAAAGAATGTGCATCTGAACTGGCCTATCCGCATGTGCTAATTTATAGAAACACTACAAAATGGAAAACAGCAAAAGTGGTGCCTATATACACATCAGGTAATGACGGGATGGTATGCAACTATGCAAATAATGACAATATGGACATATGCCTATACCCATATTGTCATTATTTGCAAAGATTTTCAAGTCAATACTATATCCTCACTTTCAGAAGCAACTAAATATTTTTTTAAGTAAATGTCAATATGGATGCGTCAGTTCTCGATCGACAGGCTCTAATTTGGTTCCTTTCACACAACTATTATTTAACACAGTGGACTCAGGTCAACAAATTGATGCAATTTATACAGATTTGTGCAAAGCTTTTGACAGGGTCCCTCGTTGTTAGGTTAAAACATAAAATAATCAACTTTAATTACAACATCAATAACGCAACTGTTAATGAAACCGAAACTGTGCGAGACATAGGCGTACTTTATGATCGCAAATTGACCTTTAGTCCCCATTTGGATAATATTGTCTGTGGAGCGTCTAGGATGCTTGGCTTTGTGATTAGATTTTGTAAAGTGTTCCGTAATCGCAAAACAAAAATCTTGTTGTATAAAAGTATGGTGCGGAGGGAGCATCTTGGAATATCACAGTATCGTCTGACGGCCACACGGCATAGTGTGGCCGTCAGACACACATACTTCGTATCGAACGTGTCCAAAAGCGTTTTCTTGCGCACTTGACACATTCTGCAGGCATTGCAAAAACCACAAGATCGTACCTCGGCAGGCTGCAATACTTGAAGATGCATACCTTGGAGACCCGACGGAATGTTTCTGACACTTTGATCCTATTTAAAATTCTTAATATCCTAAAAATCCTGCCCACAACTTTTAAACCTTATACAGTTTCGGGTACCTTTCAAATTACCTAGAAAGCCTATTACCTTTCTTAGTCCACCTCTTAGAAGAATCATTTTGCGCAGTCATTCTCCTATAGCCAGGATTAGCAGAGTTTCGAATCACTGTAGTGATCAAATTGATGTCAACTTTGATAACTTGGGCTCATTCCGTATGAAGATAAACAAATGCTTTGCTAACTCTTTCCATTTTTTTTTAAACGTAGACCCACACTAGGATTTATTCCTGTGTCGTGGGTGCGTTTACAAACATGAAAATTCACATACACAAATACCCAGACCGAAACAAATAATTGTGGATCACACAAAGATTTGTCCCGTGCGGGAATCGAACCTGCGACTATTAGACACAGTGGGCGGAGCAGCTCAAGCTTTTAACCACTGCGCTAAATCGTCCGTCAACTACTACTGAACCAAAGACTAACTTTAGTCTTTAGTTCTTTAGCTATAAAATACAGCATCGTTTCTACTGGACTTCAACCTCAACCAAGTACCAGTTGAACACGAAACAATAGCACAGTAAACGCGACGATTATCGCTTTTCACCTTCTTTGTTCTAGTTTTATAGATATTTTTTATCGCACGCCTGAATTATGGAGGAATGCCGAGAAAACTGTAAAGGTCTCTTTATAGGTCGTTTTCATTTAAATATTCACTTCGAAGCATTGTTTTGAATGGGAGTTTGTTTGTTTGAAAATTGTTTATGATTTTTTTATGCTATTCAGAGTGGCAGTTTTCAATGTTTAGTATAAAATATTGTATTGGTTGGGCATTTGAATGTCAATCTAATAGGTTAGTAGCGTATGGCAGGCAATTTGTAGCAAAAATTGTCTAATGGAATATTATCCTGGAGAGACGAGTTAACTTGTACAAGTGAAATAGCAATTGGTATTTATAAATGTCTGAAAACACATACAAAAATATTACCTTAAGCCGGGGTCGCAGAGCTGTACTGTGTACACCCACTTTTCGCCGACGATTTTAGGTCCCATGTGAAAGGGGGCGAGCCTGTTGCCATATACCGGGCACAATTCCAGACTTTTATGAGAAATTTTTCTATAGAAAAACTACGTTTGTCTGATGTAGGATTCGAACTAAATACATCGATATTGCAAAGCGCTTAATTTGCAACCACGACACTGAGGCAGTCGCTATAACTTTGTAAAGGACATCGTCGAAAATTGCCCCAGACCCAACAAACATTGGACACATGCCATCATTTTTTATCTATTTTATTAAAATAATGTCAAATATCCGTATCTAACGGACAATTTGCAATCTAAAATGAATATTTCAAAGTATTGTAAGTATTGGGGGTCTGTCCAAGAGCGTGCTCGTCGCGACCCCTGCCAGTCATTATGGCTGCAATCTTGGACCGAAGACGTACCGTAGTGCGGGCTAGGGCGTCCCCCCGAGGCGACGCGTACCGGCCCGCCCCCGTCGGTACGAATATAGGTGGAAGCGGCGATGGGGGCCGCCACCCATCACGCCGGGCCCGAACTGGCGAGTCGTGGGGTGCAGAGTTCTCTGTACTCTCTGGCTACCCCGCAAGGGATCTGGCGTGAAGTTATAGATAGATAGATAGATAGATTGTAAGTATTCATATCGTAGTCGCCGACATCTTTACTGAATGTCAACACACAATATAACCTCATATGTACTGAATTATAACCTCAAAATCTAATACTTTTTGTGCAATATTGCGATTCCCCCGCATGTCCGAATTTATGGGTAATTTAAAATCATACAAGTATTTTTTCATTGCTATTGGTTCTGGGGCAAATCGTGTATGGGCGCAGAACAATGTCCTTTTGAATAAATAGTATTAAAACATCAGCATTCTATGTAGTTCTACCCACCCTCTCAGAAATAAGGTCGTAAAGGTGTATACATAATGGCAGATAATTGATCCCAGTTGATCTCCGGATCACAATAGGAAACGCGCTTACGAGAGCAAACGTCCCGGAAAAAACAAAGGCTTAAGATAGACAATACGAATGGGTGGATGTAGACTCGTGTGTATTTACCCTTTATAATAGCAATGGGGCCACAAAACGCACGAATTCCCGCTGTAATACGCCTCTTATATCTGTCACGTCCGATTTTACCGAAACCGATTAAGATGAAATTCTAGATCGGCAGGATTTGTATTTTTGTCGGAAACTTCTTGAAGTTCGTGTACCCGTTATCATGGCAATAGATTCACTACCAATATATTGAGACCTAATATCGCGATGACCTCTGAAATTGCCGCTTGGGGAATGTAGACATGACGGTGTTTTTATATCTATTTATATAATCACGCCAGAACCCTTACGATCCCTCATTTTTTTTTAATTTAATATAATAAGCGTCCAACTTATCGCCATTCCTCGGGGATAGTATTTCAGATTACGTTATCCGAATATTTTTATTTTATCTCTCTGTCTACTGATATCATCACAGTTCAACAGAGTTTCTGTGTTTCTTTGCTTACAGACCGCCCTGGCTTTTTTATACTAAAGAGTATTTAAACAATGTAACCAAACTCATACAATTTAACATTTGGCGTTCCATTCAATCAAAAAGGCACTCGCTAAAGGCTCCATCGCCGATAGTTTTATAGCTCCACAGTCCCCGTATTGGTTCGCATTCAGCTATAGAGCGTGTGTCCTGCATGTGAGTGGAAACGCCGGCGATTACCCGGCTCTATCTGATACGGTTTTATTACTTTGCGATCGTTTGCTAACGCGAGAACACATGCTGTTCACACTACTTATGTTTAGGATCTGAACATATGACAAGGTAAGATTAAAGAGTCCCTTTAATAAGAAGCTACCGCTGGGATTTTTTTGTTAAGGAGCTGATGTAGCGGAGATGAAAACAGAGAGAAGAGGCATATGCCGTCGGCCCCAAGTACGGTGTACGGCGAAGTAGATAGAGAGAGAAGGTATAACGATTGAAGTATTTGGCCACGTGGCGCAAAGACGAGAGATGTATGCGTGTGTGTGGCAAAATGCGATTGTTTTAACTCGCAAGCTCTTAGCATGTGTAAGTACACAGTTTAAAAACGGATTCATTCCGCCACTTCCCTTTTGCAGTGGAAGGAAAATAATCAAAACCCTTTTTTAATGGAAGGTAAAACTTAACCCCATTCTAACTAGCTCCTAAATCCGTTCAGCACACATCTCAACTCTGCCGTAGCCAACACATATCTTCGCTGCGCCGTAGCCATCTCTCTGCTTTGGTGGTAATACACTACTCGTTACGCCTATTCTCTACTTTTTCGTCAATGCCTATCTGTGCTATAATGGGCCTTATATCGTGAGTGTTGCTATAGTGATTGATTATATTCAGCCCGGTATGATAGCAACGGATTTTCCCTTTTCCACATTGAGATCTAACATCGATGAAATGCGTTGCGTCGCCGCTTGGGGAATATAACTAACATCGACACACCTCTATCACCATTGCTTGGGGAATAATCGTGACGGTGTTTATTTTTTTTATTTTCAAGTACCTCAGTCGCTTTTTAGACCATCGGTATGAAAAATGAATGTCTTCTATCCAAGTACACACAACGGATCATTAATCATTTTTATTCTTTATCCAAATAAGTACCTTTAAGCGGAGTCTCCACCGTAAGCATTCGCTGTGTTCAAGTGGGTTGATCTGGATCAGTATCAAAATGACTAATTATGCAATATTGCCTGATCGTTATAAGACTTCTATGTATTCGCTGACTTTTGATAAGTAGATATGTACCAACGAACACCGCCCGCTATTTTAGCGTCATCGCAGTTCGTATAATTCACAATGTTAGATTGTTTAGTTTTATTGCTTTTAAAGTACAACAGATGTTGCTATTAGTGAATCAGAACACGATATGATTATGTAGCAAAGTTATGTAATTATTAAATCACCACCCTACTAATATTATAAATGTGAAAGTTTGTATGTTTGGATGTTTGTTCCTTAATCACGCAAAAACGCCTGAATGGATTTGGATGAAATTTGGCACTCAAAATAACACATGGGATACTTTGTATCTCGGAAAAATGTAACGTTCCCGTCTAAAGTCAATGCGGACGAAGTCGCGGGCTAGAATTAGTATAATATTGATATAAAATTTTTGTCAGAAAAGTATGGTTTTTGGTCCTTCGACCCGGATATAAGCCCATAACTTAAGGACCAAATGTCCGCTCACGATGATGATAATACAATTTTAATTTGTCATTAGCACGTTTTTTGTCAGCAGATAGTGATATTTAAACATTTTGTCACACATTGGGACCATTCGATATTTTATATATTGACAATCTGACAATTAAGCCCTTGGACGTTTTGGCATATGGGTCACTGAGTCCCATCACCGATCTATATATCTATCTGATGATATCATCACCCATCCCTTGCGGGGTAAGCAGTGAGAAAATATGATGATAATGATCAATGAAACCCCTTACCAAGAATTGCTCGCGAATGAATGCTCAAGTAGAGATCCACCTCTATTTTTATTAGGATTAAGCAAACAACATTACAAGACGTCAGTTCTAGACAGACGTCTCTTTTGCCTTGAAAATTCTGTCACAATAGAAATGTAACTAGGTTTTGTGTTGCGCGATAGGCTAAATTTAATAAATGCTTACAATACTAAGCCTAAGCTTACTTATAAAGATTTGTGAGGGAAAAATGGGGGAGAATTCAAGAATTTTGTGAGTATTTCTTGGAGGCCAAAATTAAGGCGGTGGGATATTGTAACTTTTGTTAGTTCTACGTTTATTGAAGAGATGAAGGCTACGGTTGAATGACGGCAAAATTTACGTGCGGTCGCCGCATATAATACGCGCGATAATCTATCCGATGAGCCAATCTATAAAGTCGGTCGTAGGATTGGTGTGGCAATTCTTTCATTGTCCGGGACTAACAGTGTCCACTGCTAAACAGACTGCTGTATAGAATGTTACTATATCATCACGGAGTAGGCAGAGAGTACAGAGAAATTTGACAGTCACTAAATTTTTTTATATGGCGGATACATATATTTTTCTATATGGCAAATATATATATTTTTCTTTATGGCGGATTACGGACATATTACTTTTCTAGCCGGTTCTACTGTCCCACTCCCTAGCAACGATCTTGTTATTATTATATTTACATAACTGTTGATCCATTGCTATTTCAGGCCACAACATACCCGCAAACATATATTTAAAAATCAGTTCAGGTATTGACTTCTAAACCTGTCTTTTTGCATTACGACGGATTAGCCTATTAAAGTAACTGGATAATCGAATCGCGACGATTTATAACAAGTGTGAACTCTATTCCATCGGCAACAAAGCTTAAATTCCTCGTGATCACCCAACAGTGGTGGCATTTTACGCGTCCTCGACACATATTCCATACTCCTCTCGCTTCAAGTAATACGCAGCTACAACTTTTAAGTCAAACTACGCTTTGGACACGGAAATTTCAAAACAAGTCCGAACCGAGACCAAATTGTCTAAAGATTAAACAATGTTAGTGTGAGATAAATTTAATCTATCTTTATTTGCTAATTTAATTTAAAATGTAGGTAAGGAATAAATAGAGGTCTATAACAATGTAGTTAATACATAGGAGCGTGCGGTAGCCACGCGACGACCGCTCAGCGACCGCACGGCTGTTTTGCGGTCGGTGCGTTTTGTCAGCGCAAAGCAAGCAAAAAAATTTGCCTAAAATAAATGTACAATCGTGTCGATATTTGGTCTTAATCGTACAGTAAACGTCTTTCACACAATACATACTTAAAAGAGCAAAAAGGCGGTGCGAGTGCCATTTTTTAATCAAAAGAGTTACAACTCTGCATTATACCATTTGTTAGCACGAAAGAACACAACAGAATCACTTTTTGTATGGTACAAAATCCTGCATAAAAAAGCCAACCAGCTTTCATCTACGTTCACAATATAATACATAATGGCGAATCACGACGCGTAATTGATGCGTCGGGCTCCCGCGTTCCAATGGCGGGAGATCGGCTCCCGAGCTGAGGGGATCAACCTGTCAATATCGCCTGCCATACTCGGGATATTGGGTGACCATGCTATAGGCTCCTGTTAACAGTAATAATAACCGTTTAAGGGTCTGTCCAGTGAGCGGCGAGTCACCGCCGGCCACACGTAATTAGGTATTACTAATTATGGCCGGTGTTCGTCCCCTTTGTAATAGACTAAGTTTTGTCCATCAACTCTCATTTATATAGTCAAAGTCAAAGTCAAAAATCATTTATTTGCATAGGCCAACACAATAGCACTCACAAACGTCAAAATTATTACATTTTTTTTACATCTACTACCGGATCGGAACGCGGCCTCCACTGAAAAGATCCGGCGAGAAACTCAGCGGGCTAGTCTTTTAATTTATTTGGTCTTTCAGATAACCATTTCTTTTGTTTTTCAAAATTGTATACATTATTGATTAATGTTGCTGATTATGGAGCCGCTCACACCCAATCTGTTTTATCGTCAAGATAATCCGAAATTTTGTACCCTTTCTCACAGAGTCTAGTTTTAATTGCCTTTTTAAACTTATTAATAGGCATGTTTCTGATACCTATAGGTAATTTATTGTAGAAGCGTATACATTGCCCCATGAAAGAATTACTAATTCTGTGGAGACGAGTGGAATGTACAATAAGATCATCTTTGTGCCGTGTATTTACATGATGAATGTCACTATATTTTTCAAAATTACTGATATTCTTTTTAACATATAGAAGATTTTCATATATAAATTGTGATGCAACAGTTAGAATATTCATTTCTCTAAATTTTTCCTTAAAAGAAGCTGTCCTAATTCTCATTCTATAATTTATAATAGTCTTTGCACCTGCTGCTGTTGTTCATCTTTCAAATATCCGGGTATAGGCTGTGAATATCAGCGAGGTACAATTGTTTGAAGACCCAAAGGCTGTCTTTCACAAATCGAGGTGAAAAGATTAGGTATACTCGATCCACCATGAGGACCCAATGCAGGAGGTGGAGGCAGGTTTGTGGTCACCTGCTGTTTCCATTCTCAAGCCGCATATAAGGCTTCTACTTAACGACTAACGACCACATCAATCTTGTCTATAATAAATACTACTTCATTGGTCGCATAGTGTGGCTAGCATTGAGAACTCAGACAATCTTAGATCGAGCAGTGTCTTTGAGGTATTCCTATCGAAAATTCCCAGTAGCTGTCCGAAGTCTTGAATTGTACCCGATATAATAAAAACAGGCATCAGGCAGGCTATAACATGCGACCGCGAAAATTACGTGGTTTTTGTACTCTATGAACTTTAACAAGTATACGAATTAGAGACTTAATTTTTCAACATATGACATATGATTCTTGACTGTACGTTTAAGAATATGGTAAAAAGAATGCACGAATAAACGAAATTTTCTCTATAGAAAAAAAATTAAAGTCTCTATTACTTTATATTTTCTGATTCCAACACGAAATGCATTTTAAACAGCAAATAATTTAAGCAAATTTCTTGTAAAGTAGTTTTTTTATTTCATAGTGTAGTTTTTTGAAAATAACACAATTTGTGTTTGCACGTACGTCTGTCATTATTCTTTCGTAAAGTAATTGCATCATTGTCACTGATGTCACTTGATCGCCGTAGACCCTTCGGCGAAATATAGGTACACTATACCTCTGCAATCTCCGTTTGGGGACATCCACATGTGTGTCTACAATTTATTTTAATAAAGACTGCTTCGTTTGTCTAATAGAGCAGGAGTAGCTGTCAACCACAAGGTCTTATGTTTGAATTCTAGGTCGGAAAAAAGATGATATCGGGGTTTCCTATCAAAAAAACTAGTTACTGTCCGAAGTCTGTAATTGTGCCTAATAGCAATGGGCTCTCCCTCTAAGGCTTTGCGTCTGAGGCTCTTCCTCTGAAGCTCTACATTTGAAGCTTTTCTCTGATTGCATTGGGAACTACCAAAGTCGGGAAAATTTGGGTGAACGCAGCATACCAAAACCACCCCTCACTAGAATAATGGAGGCGTAACAGTTGTTCATTTTATATATCTTTCGCATTTAATATTCTATCCATTATATTTGCTGAACTACCTTGTAATTCCAGTCATGTCTTACCTTTCAGTAAATTTCTTAGCCCTTAAGATTTCTCAGGTATCTAAGAAATAACATCAACACTTTTTTCCTTTTAGCAGAATGAAGCAAGCTATTTATTGGTCTCCTAGGGTTGCGGCGGTCAAGCAGTAACTGCCTTGTTACTTCGTTGCTATTTCTTTGTTTAATCTTGAAATAAGTGGGGATAATACATACAGGTTCTTGTTTTGTATTCTCACGGAATTTATGGAATACATAATAGTCAGAGTACTTAACCCTTGAGGTGTCAGTGATTTTCATTTGTCTCGCTTGGCAACTATCGGGAATATTTAGCATTGCAATTTTCGTCATCGGAAAACTGTATTTCGAGGTTATATTAAGATTATTACCACATAAAATGCATATCTTCGTATATCATGAAACAATTATATTACCACGACACTATTAGATATATGTCAATGTTTCAAAAACGAAACGAAAATGGCCGATGCGGACGCTAGATCTGCATGATTTTTTTTTTATTAGACTCGATTCGGTTCAATGGCACGGACAATGTGCCAAAATTATTATTAATATTACTGTACTTATGATTGTATATCAGTCCCAAGTATTGTTAGTGTTAAATCAGACGGAGGATTTAGCGCAGTGGTTAAGTCTAGCTGTGTCTAATAGTCGCGGATTCGATTCCCGCACGGGTCAAATCTTTGTGTGACCCACAATTATTTGTCTGGGTATTCGTGTGAGTGGGAATTTTCATGTTTGTAAACGCACCCACGACACAGGAATAAATCTTAAAGTTGGGCTTCGTTTAAAAAAAAAACAAAACAAAAAAACGTAAAATATCCTCGTTTAACACGAGCGCATTGCTTATGTACACTCGGATTCTCACTCGACACGTCACGCTCGAGATATTACTGCACACCCGTGCGAGCATGCGACCCTCGAAGGGTTAATAATTCTACACCACTTAAAACAATTTTTTTAGTTCATATTTTTGTTTATATCCTTAGTCGAAGCAATACGCTACCACGTGGTAGATATGTACATAATATTATATGCTTTCTTTGGCCCAACTGCATTGGATAGTAACCACATACGTTGGGTAACAGGACAAGATTTTTATTAAATTTGTAAGCCATAAAAGAAAATTGTTGGCCTAGTGGCAAAGCGCATTGCTTTGTGATAACGAGGCCCTGAGTTAAAATCCTAGGTCGGATAAATATAGTTTTTCTAACGAAAAATTCCCAGTATGAGTCTGGAGTCTGAAATTGAGCCCGGTATATGGCAATAGGCTCGCCCCTATTACATAGGACTTGACATCGTCGGCTAAAAGTGGATGTACTCAGTACACCTCTCCCATCCCCGTAAGGGGAATATAGGTGTAAATCAAAAACACCTTGTATTTTTATGAATTTGTGTTCTGTATCATCAGTACAGCTACTCCAGCAATTTTTTTTTGCAGGGGACAAATCAACAGTATACCCTGTACACACTCAGAAGTCTTCCGTCCTTTTTTTTCTTTCTGATTGAAATTGTTGCGGGTTACAAGAAAATTGGAGCGCTCCCCGGGACACCCCGAGTTTTAAGTCTTGGTGTCATCTATGAAGATAATTGTGGATGTTGGCTTACAGGAGTCACAGTGATGGGAATGTGTGGTGGGTTTACTTCCATAATAAATAAAATCCATAAAACTTCTTGGTTGCATTTAATTTGGAGCTCTTGTGGCATTAGTTGTGAATGCAGATGAAATGCCAAGAACCAAAGAGGTAGCAAGATTTTCTCATGTTAAATTTGGGCCAAATAATTGTATTCTACAATACTTGTGTGAGTTTTTGGCTAAATTTATAGCCAAGGCGGCTCAATTCAATTAATGCGGTCCGACATATCGATGGGTCCTACGTATTGTATTGGTATGGTATACCAATGCAACAATTTGAGCATTTTCACTTTTTTGAGTTAAATGATCCCTTTTACTCTAGTCGACAATGTGTACTAAAAAAATACACATTAAATAGGTGAAAATAATATTTTTTGCTGCAGTAAAAGGGCTTATTTTATTAATTTTAAACGTAGAAAGGCCAAACGGTTATTCGAGACTTGTACGCGGGGAGATCCATTGTTTACTTCAACGACCAATCAGTTAGTTGAGCATTTCTACGTCACATGGAACGATGTCACACTATGATAATAACCAATTTTTTTAGTGAATATTATGATTCTTATTAGATATAACTTCGTTAAACATTACGTCTAAATATCATTCTAAGTTTAGTAGAAGTTGGAGTTTAGTCAATTTGGCAATTGGTAATGTAAATAATAGTGACTCAAGTGATGGACTAGGTTATAAAAACGACGAAAATACACACACTGAGTTTTGTAAGTATTAAATTGTTTTACAGTATTATCGTATGTTAATAACATTGATTCTTTTTACGTAATTCATAGTTAACTATACATACATATACTTTTTTCTCAAAATTAGCTTATGCTAAGCAAATCGTCCAAAGTGACACTTTGAACTTTTTACTAGTTTTTTCAGTATAATTAAAATAAAAAAATTACGTATATAGGCATTTATACATTAATTAAAAAACTAATATATATACAAATCAATCGATGTAGCTAGAGTAATGAAAATATGTGCCATAGTAACTATGCAAAGTTTCACATACAGAAGCATGTAAAAAATATATCAAATTGAAACTTAATATCAAATTGACAATATCAAATTGACAACTTTTCAATAGAGGCCCTCGCCTCTATTGAAAAGTTGTCAATTGGCACATTGGTCCTGATACATAGGACCCATCGAGTATGTGTTATGTATTAAGTCGCAATTTTTTTAGTAAATTAGGGTGGAAATGCACAACTAGCACCAACTATGATTTTGGCCAATCGTTTAGGTGTACAACTTACCTATAGCTATGCAAAAATCAGTAAAGATAGGTTTTGAACCCAAGATCTCGTGGCCACCAGTCTGCACCATGCGCTACTCGAATAACAAGGTAGAAAAAAATTTATAAAAAACCAAATATAAAAACACCGTCACGCTTATATTCCCCAAGCAGGAGTGGCAGAAGTGTACTGGGTACACCCACTTTTCGCCAATGATGTTAGGTCCCATGTAATAGGAGGCGCGCCTATTGTCATATACACAATTCCAGACTCCGGACTCATACTGGGAAGTTTTCGTTTGAAAAGCTTCATTTTTACGACCTAGGATTTATACCCAGGTCCTCGTGATCACCAAGCGATGCGCTTTGCCACTAGACCAACGAGGCAGTCCAAAAACCAAATATATATTATAGTAGGTTTGATTCAGAAAATGGGTTTTTGCAAACTTGCGGGTTGCACCAGTATGCGTTAGATCCGATAAGGTCATACTCCATTACGCGGATCCAGTGCGAATTGGCATCTTAAATAATGTAGGCATTTCTTAGTAAAATGAGTCTCACAAATTCCGAATTCATATCGACACGAACACAAGCAATGGATATGTGGATGGAAATAATCCACAGTGCTTGGGGGTGATGGAATCACGGATACTGCGGTATTTGCATAAGCACACCAATTTCATGGCTGGTTAGGTCCATTATCCTTTGAACACTGACGTAGGCAGGTGAATCAATTTTTTTTTTTTTTTTATCTGGCCTTGTCTGAAAAAGCTTCGGTGGAAAAATAACACAACATATTTTGGTGTCACATGCTAAGCCATAATTAGAAATACTTACATAGATACAAATAAATTATCACGACCTTTATCCTAGAAAGTGAGAGAGGCGGATCTAACCCGATCATGCCGATTCGAAACTCGGTCTTACTTCTAACTCTTCAGCCTATTTTAGAGTGACTAGGCTATTTCTGAGACAGCGAACCATTCGAACATTTTCGGCCCCATCGAGACTTTTCATCAGGTGAGACGGGGGTCAATCGCTGACTAGTCATACAAAAAAATATATTCTGTTTAGCCGGAAGACCACCACTGCAAAACAAGAGCATTCCAAAGACCGCAACGACAACTGACATTGGGCTTCATGTAAAGTGTCAATGTACTTAATAAAAAAACCGCCGTAAACGGAGCCCCCCTCGAAGTTGTTTCTGAGTACGTATACCTAGGGCAGGTGCTCCAACTGGGTAAAAACAACTTCGACAAGGAAGTTAAGAGACGGATACAGCTGGGCTGGGCAGCATTTGGAAAACTCCGTCGAGTCTTCTTATCGCCCATACCCCAATGCTTAAAAACGAAAGTTTTTAATCAGTGCGTCCTACCTGTAATGACATACGGAGCCGAAACGTGGCCACTCACTGTGTGGCTTGTCCACCAGTTCAAGGTCGCTCAACGAGCTATGGAAAGAGCTATGCTCGGAGTTTCTCTTAGGGATCGAATCCGGAACGAAGTTATTCGTCAGAGAACCAAGGTTACCGACATAGGTAAGCGAATTAGCAAGCTGAAGTGGCAGTGGGCAGGTCACATATGCCGCAGAACCGATGGCCGTTGGGGCAGACTGGTTCTTGAGTGGAGACCGCGTGTCGGCAAACGTAGTGTAGGGCGCCCTGTAGCTAGGTGGGGCGACGATATTCGTAAGGCAGCGGGCAGGGATTGGAGAAGGAGAGCTGAAGATCGAGCTCAGTGGCGTGCCATGGGAGAGGCCTACGTCCAGCAGTGGACTGACACGGGCTGATGATGATGATGATGATGATGACTTAATAAGGTCCCTTATTGCCATTATACCCCGCCCAATTCCAGACTTTAGTTCGACCTGAATGGATGTGGACCATGAACCTCCATTCGAACCCGTTATCACCATTAGCACTGTACATCACTAAACCAATGAGGCACCTCAAATATCTCAAGAATAATTCTCTAAGTAATAATTTTGCCCTAAAAACGGCCCATTGCCTAGATTCTCTCCAAATTGATGCCACAAACGTAATTTGATGAAAGTATACAGAGTTTTGTCAAAGGCACGCTCGGCAGTCGTCATTTTGACCCGCTGAAACTATTTCTATTATCGACTATTTGAATTTCTTGTCACAAGAATTTTGGTAGTTTAAAGCCGTTCAATATAGACCAACTCTTTTGAAGAGTTGGATACTTCGGATTTATAGTTTTTGATTAAAATAAGTAAAATTGAAAGATATTTGATGACGCGACGGCTTGGTCTAGTGGTTGGAGTCGCAGGTTTAATCCCCATGCGGGACAATTCTTTAGTGATCCATAAATGTTTGTTTTGGTCAGGTTATTTGATTAGTTTGTGTTGTATTCGTCCAAGAGTCATTTTTTAACATTAACATTAATTGCCATCTTTTGTCGCCATAGTTGATTGTCATATTTAGTCGTCGTCTTAGTCGCCATCTTTGGTCGCCATCTTTGGTCGTCTTATTTGGTCGTCTTATTTGGTCACCTTCTTAGGTCGCCATTTTTGTCGCCTTTGGTCGCCATCTTTGGTCGCCATCTTTGGTCGCCATCTTTGGTCGCCATATTTGGTCACCATATTTGGTCGCTTTCTTAGTCACCATCTTTGAACGCCATTTTACACGTCGCTTTCACCGCTGGCCCGCTTTCCTACGCGCGTTTTTTCGGCGCGAAGTTTGAACCTGTAAGCGCTTTGATTATAAAATGAAGATACTCTTGCCCATAAGTTTCATTCCAGCGCTTTATTAATGCACGTTGAATAATCGCTAGTGCGAATACGGACGCTAATAATTTGCATATTTGGAACAGAGTTTCAGATGTCTGTAGCTGCGTATTTTCTAACTGCTATTATTTTGTAATGACTGCCTCGTTGGTCTAGTGGCAAAGCGCATCGCTTGATAATCACGAGGTCCGGAGTTCAAATCCTTGGTCGGACAAATAAAGTTTTTCTAACGAATAACTTTTCAGTATGAGTCTGGAGTCTGGAATTGTGCTCGGTATATGGCAATAAGTTTGCCCACTGTTACATGGGCCCTAACATCGACGGCGAAAAGTGGGTATACATATTACACCCCTGCTTGGGGAATATAGGCGAGACGGTGTTTATATTTTATTATCTTGTTGTCCTTGCGTATAAATATTTTCTTTCTGTCTTTCCAAACTTCTCTGGCCACACCACCGACAGCAAAATTAGAGATAGACTGCGCTCACATAAGCATCGTGTACACCGCATGGTGCAAACAAATGCTCAAAAACCACCCTAGTCGAACGCAACCTCCAAGCGTTTTCTCTTCAATTTTTGCCCGTATTTCTCACTCATTCGAAATCTATTCATTCGCAGAAGCAAAGTGGAATAGTAAGCGTCATTCTCCTAACTATTAGTTGAAAGCCGGTGACATTTAAACCAATTTGCTTGCCATCTTCCAGCGTTAACAAACTCGAGGTCCTTTGGTACGGTCTCGCGAGGTCGTTGTTGGAATAATTGCGTTTTGCTTGATAAATGCTACTGAGGTGTGTTTGGGCTTTGCAAGCAAAGTTTAGTGCTATTTGTCTCTTAGAAATGTAAGGAGGAATGTTTTGTTATGTATGAGCGTATTTAATTTTGCATTACCTAGTTAGACTGACTACTTAGTTGATTCTGTTTATAAATCCAGGGTTCGACAAAGTGTTGGCTTGATTTTCTATCAAAAAAAAATTGTAATCGGAATCCGTATCCCGTAATCGGAAATTATGCTCGGCATGGTGGGAATATGATATGTAACGACGGACGATTTAGCACAGTGGTTAAGAGCTTAAGCCGCTCCGCCCACTGTGTCTAATAGTCGCGGGTTCGATTCCCGCACGGGTCAAATCTTTGTATGATCCACAATTATTTGTTCAGATCTGGTTACGTTTAAAAAGAAAAAAAACTTTCGACATCGGATTTTCTTTCCCTCGAAATAAATCAATAAAATATCCCCAAGGCCAGTTTTAAACTAGCTTTCCCATTGGTTTTCTGGTACACCACGTTCACATATTTTTTTGTACTTTATATTTATATATATATATATATATATATATATATATATATATATATATATATATATATATATATATATATATATATATATATATATATATATATATTTGTTTAGATTTTTATCCTTAAGTTTTTTGTTCCACCATTATGTTTTCACCATAATTGCAAAAATCCTAAACCAGCCATATTGAGTAGGCCAGGCCAGTCAGTCTTTTGACTCTCGCTCAAAAAACCATCAACGAAGGGAGCGCCGGGCAGTGAGAGTATGGGAAGGGAAGTAGAGCTTAAGTGGCGTGTTTATACGATTTACCTTCTCTTACTTGACGCGGAAGTGAGCAGTGTCCTAATTGGCTATAATAAATACAGACTCGCACGATGGTGGGGCGAGCGATGGTGGGGAGCGCTGCAGACCGGCGCTGCTCGTCGCTTGCCGCGCATTCTCTGTCGAACCGCCGTGCGAGCAGCACGAAATTAACTTATACGTGTTTTATTGATCCATATATAAAAGTAGTGAACTGTACAGGCTTAAAATATGGGTAAACACGGTACACATCTATCACCGCCGCTTGAAGAATATTTATGCGAGACAATGTTGAATTATTTATATTAGGTATTTCTCTTTTATGAAAAAAAAACTATTTTGTTTTCAAAATCCTTAGATTTAGCTCGTGCTAAGTCACGATTGAGATTTAGATACTAAGCAAGCTTGTAATAAATTTTAATCACTTAGTACTTACACAACGCAATATCAATCAATCAATACATACTACACTGCAATATCATTAAATCAACATACATTACCATACGCACCAAATAGTTCAAACTTACACCATCCATCAAAATAATATTACACTTAACGGCCAATTCTCTAAGGATTACTGTAATATCTCAAACGTAGTCACTACACACTTCGTATGATATATATCGAGAAACGACCAATATAAATAATATTTTGTGTGGTACACCTCTATAAAATAAGCATAAATTGTGATAGAAAATACCCTACGCAGGCTTGGCTCGTATAAAAACACTGAGCTTACCTCTATCTGGAAAGGGCTCTTGACGGTGCTTCTCAAAGTTTTATACATACCCTACACAGGAATGGCATTTCGAAGTAATGATAGTCTTTATTACTTTTTTGACGATTCACGAATACATTAATGGTTTGCGTGAGTGAAAAATATTTTGATTCTGATTCATAGTCTATTTTTCAGCGTAACATTGTTACCTTTACACTTAGCCCATTTGTCCGGCAATTACCGGGAATGTTGGCATGACATTAGACAGCACGTAAGTGTTAATATTGTTTGTATTCTCGCTCTACCCATTTTTTTGACGACTTAACAATGGACCAATGTCTCTCGACACGTGTCGCTAGTGAAATCAGACGTTGAGAGACGCCAATTGACAGTTCTAGCAACATTCTACGACTTGTTCTTTGTCTCCACATCGCTTCTGTTGAGGAACTGAAGTTATAGAGTGTGGCGAACATAGAACGCGAAACATTTATCGGGCGACCTTGCTTGACTTCACGCGACATCTCTTGCGACACGTGTCCCGGGACATTTTGTCCTCTAATGAATACTAAGCTTTACCCATCACACACGCCGAAACCCATAATCAAGAAGTTTAATTTCAAGTACATTGATATCCAAGAATTAGCATACTCCAAATAATACCGTACTAACCATACCACTCCACATTAAAATAATAAATTTAATAAAATAAATCATCACTCAAGAGTTGACGAACCCACTTCCATCATAATATTCATTTGAAATTATAATACAGATAAGTTAACGACTTTGAGAACCTGCGTCTAACATGATTTCGACGCTTTCTTGTTCTCAAAGTTTTATGAATTTGTAATATAGTTTAGAGACAGATCAATCCTTTGCTGTCAATACATAATGCATTAGGTTTTCTCGTTAAATTTCAGACGGAGAAAAAAATAAATTGCTTTTGTGTTCTATTTAAATTGCTTTCTGTAAGTTTGGAATATTAAATATAAGAATGCAAATGTCTATTATAGGTATAAAAGACATTCAAGCACGCATTTGTCTACTTCTTCGGATATAATACCCATAAGAAAAAAGAAGGCTGGGTGGTTGGGCCGGAGCCCCTTCGGGTCCCTAGCCCGGCCCAACCGCCTAGCCAAGCAGGTGGTCAGGAGATTTTGAAAACCTCAACCGACCATCCGATCACCTAGCCGATCTGCGCCACACCCCTAGGAGCGAGCGCCCAAACGGCTTCCTAACAGGGGCGGCGCCACCTGCTGCACCCAGTTCTCTCTCCGAAGGGAGAGTGAGGGAGAGCAACCAAGCACCACACACCCTTCGCGCCAATCGGGCAAGTGAACCGTCCAGCTGCCACCGCGCCTCCCCTCTGGCAGCAAGCAGCGGCAGCCGCTCGGCCCAGTACGGCCGGGCTAGGAACGCAAGGGGAGGTTCTTCCTTCTGAAAAAATGCACAGCGCACAATAGCGCCGCGCTGACCTCGACCCACCACCCAAAACGATAGGCGCCACCTGCTGCACCCAACGGTGAGACGCAACCAGGCGCCACAACGTTTCGGCTAAAACCGTGGGACAGGAAACTGGGTAGGAAAAAGAAAAGGGAGGAAGGGGATCGAGTTGGGAAGTGATTTCTGTTATGTCTGTTCAGAAGGACCAGACCAATAGCAGGCAGCAACCACAAGCAGGATACAGTCACACTTGCCTTGGGGATCGTCGTGACCGTGCGCTATTTCCAAGACCGTGCCAAATTGCTGGCTGGGACAGGCGAGCAAAATACTAGACCACACCTCAAAGGGTGCGTATGGTGGGATAGCCTTTTGCCCACCCAACAGAAATAATACCTGGAGTAGGGTTACATTTTATTTAGAAAAAAAATAAAAAGTGAGCATAAAAAACTTTAAGCGACGCAGTACAAAATGCACCACCTTTTATTGGATTACATAATATTGTAAAAAGAAATCGTGCCCACGCTTTCCTTGGATAAGGGACAAGAAAATATAGAGGCTGTTACACGATGCGAATATTTGAAAAAAGAGTTTATTAACATTTGGGAAACGCTGTTTAGCCGATTCGGAATTGAGGCGTACATTCCAAATGTAGTCAGGAATTGAATTTAAGCGTGCCGAGAATTTTTGAGATGAGTCTTGCTATTTTAGGATTTTGTTGATTTTGCCGGTGTTTTTTTTTTGCAAGTTTGCGTTAGGAGTGTTTACATAATGAGCTAATGTTATTGTCTTGTGTGGAACTATTGGAACACTTAGAGAATAGCAGTACAGCGCCTCTCCTTACAGTCTAACAGTCTTAAGTGGGGTTGAGATTCTCTTTGCTTTCATGAGGGGAAGTTTTACCATAGGTGATGGTCCAACGTATACGCCAAATATTGGTCGAGTTATATCGCAGTTATATCGCGCTAGTAACGCTGTGTTACTGTGGTGCTCTAGCGATCACCAAGGTTAAAATTTCAGACTAGAAAGTCCATAAATGTATAATAATAACTTATTAAACTAATGTTAGTAAGAAGAACATAAGTAAATGGGAAGTGGCTGCCACACTAGAGTACTGCATACTTTGCAACAGGCGCGTGTACTTGTATCCAGTGGTCCAGCATTGGGCAGTCCCACCTATGGCATAACAGCGTTAAGTAGCCGTTTTTGGTTAAGTCGGTCTAAGATAGGCTGTTTATGACATTTTCATATGAATGTCTCTGTGTTTCGGAAGTTACGGTTACGATTTAACATATTAATCGTAAAGCCTTATAGGTGGCTTCGTGGAAACCTTATAGGTGGCTTGATAAGTTCCAACAGCAGATAAGTCCGGGTGGTAGAGTATGACCTAAACTCTCTTACATGTATTTGTGAAAATGTAATTAATTGTACACCCACAGTACAGAAATAAGTTTATAGCGGGGCTACGTTTTTTAAATAATAAAAAAGGAAGACCGTGTCTTATCTGAAGGGCAAGTCAAGAGTCTCCGTAACCAGCGAGCGTGTATGAGACGAACTATGAGAGTGGAGGAAGCCAGAGACCTCTGTAGGAAAGAACCTGTTAGTGTTAGGTACTCTCTGCCTATCCTATGCCTAGGGAACTGGCGGATGATATAGATAGATAGATAAATAGAAAAAAGGAAAATTTTCTTAACGTCAAGTTTTTTTTGTTACGCGATTGGACGCAATTTTGCGCAAACGACTAAATGTCACAATGAAAATTATGACAAATTCTTAGTCATTTTTAGACGCAGGTTTAGTTGTCGCAAGGTATAATTATCTAACATTTTAATTGAAAATGTGAGAACGACCCATTCAATCAATAAGCTCGAATTTAAGAACGATTGAAGCATTCAATTCGGCTTAATTAATATGTAACATTTTACATTTCCTTTAGAAATACATAATGTTTTGAAGCAAAACAATAAGCGTTGAACATGATAACGTGTTTGTACAATTTAACTCCGAAACTTTTTGTACAGGAATCCCATTTGCAAAATTACAATACTTATTTAGTATATTTTCATGAGATACTTAACAGTGATTAAGATGGCTCTTCCTAATCTTTCAAGTTCTTGTCTCCTGATATGATAGACAGAGGTGTAAATAGTACACCCACAATTTGCAGAAGTAATTTAGACAATCGAAAAATCACATACAGGGGAGACAATTTTGCTAATAACAATATAGATTATAGTACCTACCAATTTGTTACTTAGTAGTAAGTAGTATTAGTAAGTACTTAGTAGTAACAGTCGGCAACATATAATTAGGTTAAACCGGTTTGGCTTAAAATTAAAATCAAAAGTTATTTATTTATGTAGTCCAAAAGGCACTTATGAATAGTCAAAAATAGAAAATTATTGATTACTTAAGACTCTACCGCCCGTTCGGAAAGTCATTCTTGTAGAGAAGAAGAGCAAGAAACTCCACAGTTACTCTTTTTAAAATGAGAGTTGGACATTTTTTTGTATAAATTGCATTCATGGGGTATGAGAAAACAGTGCAAAACGAGCTAAATAGATGTTCTTAAGTATAGAATAAACATAAATAAACTTAGTTTTATGGTATCAGCCGATGTCTAGTACTCTCATTTACAAAATAGCTACTTTATAAATGTATTTAATGAAAAGTATAATTATAATAGTAAGAGAAAGGATTGCTATAAAATATGTAAAGAGTGCGCACAAATAATTGGTAATAGCTTCAGTGTGATGCCGAACGAGACAAAACTCAACAGTACTACGGTACATGTTTAACTAGTCAAAGGATAGAGGACGGACCAGTCCTCACTAGCAGCACCTGTTCACGAGTATAACTTGAGAAGCAGCCATCACTCTCCTCGAACATAACAGAGGAAAGAGAGTGACCCGCTCCACAAAGCTGCCACTAGCAAAAAACATTCATTTGATCTGAAATCGGGTTTATCCGGTAACTTTTAGAATAAACCAGTTTGGCTTAGGACAATCTAGTTTGGCCTCAAATCGGGTTGGGCGGGTAAAATTAGTATAAACCGTTATGCCCTAAAACACTAGTATGACCTGATATCGGGCTTAGCCGGTAACTTTTAGGATAAACTGATTTCACTTGCTGGCCTTAAATCGGGTTGGTTGGTAACATTTAGGATAAATCGGTTCGATCCAGAATAAACTAGTTTGGCCTGAAATCCAGTTTAGCCGGTACCATATACAACTTACATCGTCCACACGAAATTAAACATTCCACAAAAAGACAATAGTTTTCTAAGTAAAAACTATCTGCCGTAGTTTCTGAACAATCTTAATAAAAGCGATGGACCAGTCCATCGAGTCGTTTCGAGTTCGCGATAAGAACTTTATATTTATTGCATCGGTGAGAGTGTTTTTATTAACAATCTATCTATCTATATCATCACGCAAGATACCTTGTGGGGTAGGCAGAGAGTACAAAGCAATATTTATTAAGAATCTTTTTTAATTTCTTCTGGCTATCACATTCCTCTATTTGAAATAAAACTAATTTACGGATTTTATCGCGATTTATTTTTGATTTTTAGTTCCCGACGTTTCGAGTGCTTTGCAGCACCCATGGTCACGGGAAGGACTGAGGTGTTGGACTGCCAAAAGGCATGGTTCTTCCGGGGTACCCTCAAACTAGTTAATTATTTTTTATGGTCCGATCTACGCAGAATGAGCTTACGGTGTCTTAAGGTTATGCTTAGTTTTGGATTTGATTATATTAATTATCGGATCCCAAGTCAATAGAAGCACCCAACCATATTCTGTATTGAAATTAGGATGTTTTTTTAATTTCATTAGCCTCGCTAACCATCTTTGGTAGGAATCGGTGTTCTTTCACGAGGATTTGTGGTCTATCAAATCTGATGTTATTGCGGGTGCGGTCAAGGAAATGTTCACAGACTGCAAACTTTTTTGAGCGACGGTGTTTTAGGTAAGTTACGGGTTATTTCACCTGAGTTTTTACCGATCTTTTTGTTTGTCCTATAGAAGAGACACCACATTCACAACCAAGCTTGTATATTCCTGCATCTTTTAAAGGGATGTGACACTTGACAGATGGTAAAAATTGACTGATCTTCTTCGGCGGCTTATAAAATGTTTTAATTGAAGCACGCTTCAAGATGTAGCCAATCTTGTGACTGCTCGCATGTAAGGTAGTACTGCAGGGAGACGCTCGACTGTAGCTGGTTTCACTCGGTCACTGTGACGTTGGCGTGGGACTCGAAGCTTATTGTCGTGCAGGACTTGCTTGACATGTTGAAGCTCGGCAGCCAGATGTTTCTTGTCACAGATCCCTTGTGCTCTCTGAAACAAAGACTTACCCACGGTAGCTAACTGTGTTGGATGGTGGTGAGATTCACCGTTTAAGTACCTATAAGTATGTTTTTTTTCCTATAAACCGTAAAAAATCACAAATAAACTGCGATAAAATCCGTTAAATAGTTTTATTTCATGTTTAATATTCGCGTAAATATAAGAACTCAGTATTTTTTTTCTTTAAGCCTAGCTCCACGCTAGGAACTATTACTGTGTCGTGGTTGCATTTACAAACATGAAATTTGCTTACACAAACATCCAGGCTGCATCAAATATTTGTGGATCACACAATGATTTGTCCCGAGTGGGCATTGAAACCACGGCTACTCAATCCAGTAGGCGGAGCGTTAAGTTTTTAATCACTGAACCAAGCTGTCTGTTCTTTGTACTAATCTTTTGTGTCCTAATGTTGAGCAAAGATTCTTCTATTCGATGTGACGATGATTTCATCTAGAGGTTAGAGCGTAGGCTGCTACTCTCACTGGATTCAGAAGTCGCTGGTTCGATGTACGGGACAAATGTGTAACTCACAAATGTTTATTTTGGTCAGGGTTCTTTGTCGTTATGACCAAATAAACACGTAACGGGGTGTGTTAGAATCACCTCTTGGAATGATGGTTTTATGGTACTCCAGTGTTATACAGAATATCATTACACAATAATTTCACAAAGTTATTGTAACGCGTCGCGTTTAGTCATAACGAATATGGACCCTGGGTGTAGGACGCTTTGTGATCACGAGGTTTTAAATCCTAGTTCGGACAAATCTAGTTTTTCTAACGAAAACTTCTAAGTATCCGGAGTCTGGAATCGTGCCCGGTATATGGAAATAATCCTTACCCTAACCCTAATCCTAACCGTGGCCCGTGCCCAACGGTGGAACAGTTTCTTAACAGGGCTAATATTATTATTATTATGTATGTATTTATTTATTTTGCATGGACTCGCAGAGGTGGGCAAACGCCATCACCATTATTTTTTTACGTAGCCCTTACTATTTAGTTTTGTATCGTAGGTGCATTTACAAACATGAAAATTCACATACACAAATACCCAGACCGGAACAAATAATTGTGGATCACACAAAGCTTTGTCTTTGCTCAGGCTAAAACAAGCGTTTATTAAAATACATATATATATATATATATATATATATATCTATCTATCTATCTATAACCTCACGCCAGATCCCTTGCGGGGTAGGCAGAGAGTACAGTGTTCCAACAGGTTCTTTCCTTACATACCTCTCTGGCTTCCTCGACTCTCATAGTTCGTCTCATACACGCTCGCCGGTTACGGAGACTCTTGACTTTTCCATCAGATAAGACTCGGTTTATTTGGTCGTGGTAAGATAGTCTAGGTTTTCCCCGGTACCTGCATCCTTCCACTTTCACATTGTATATCTGTTTTGTCATTCTTTCCTCTGGCATTCTTTCTATATTTTCGAACCAACGGAGCATGCCCTTTCTCATCTTTACACCGATACTATCTTTCATACCTACTCGCTGTCTTACTATGCTGTTGCTAATGCGGTCGATCAGCTTCACTCCGCACATCTTCCGCAGAGCTCGCATTTCTACCGCATTTATCCTACTTTTATTCTCTTTCTTACATACCCAGCTCTCGCTACCATATAACAGCGTTGGGACAAGAACTCCGTTATGTATGGCCAGCTGCGCCTTATGACTTAAGTGCCGGCTCCCGAGTAGCTTTCCCATCGCACCATTCACTCTGTTCCCTGCACTCACTCTTCTCTCTATGTCAGCGGTGTATTTCCCATCCTTACTGAAGGCGCATCCAAGATATACAAACTCATATAAAATATATATAAATAAATAAATAAATATATATATATATATATATATATATATATCCAACGACAGCGGTCAGGGCTCCAAAGAGAGGAATCTCCTCACGCGCACCGTGTCCAATACTACCGCCTTCTGTATCAAGGCCTTCCCTTATTATTTTTATATGGCAATAGGCTCGCCGCCTATTACATGGGACGTAACATCGTCGTCGGATATAGGCGGACGGTGTTTTTTTAATTTCAATATAATAACCTAACGGAAGAAATCCTAGTGTGAATTTCATTAAATAAAATTGTTCGATCGAAACATGATAATTCCACCAGTGGTCATCTAAAAGATTTCCTCGTTGGTCTAGTGGCAAATAATGCGCATAGCGATCACGAGGTCGTAGGTTCGAATCCTCGGTCAGACAATGAAGTTTTTCTAGTCGGAAAATTCGCAGTATCAGTCCGGAGTCTGGAATTGTGCCCGGTATATGGCAATAGGCTCGCTCCCTATTACATGGGACCTAACATCGTCGGCGAAAAGTGGGTGTACTCAGTACACCTCTGCTACCTCCGCTTGGGGAATATAGGCTCATCAAAAATAAGCCTTTTAAACTTTACAAGTACTCGTTATGTGGTTAGTTTGACAATTTTGCTGTGTGATTTAAAATGAGATATTTCATAATAGTTAGTGTTCCAATTATCTCTGACTACCCCCTCGAGAATGACATATCAAACAAAGTTTCAATGTTAGTTTCATGTTTCATTTAAATTAATGTGGTGAATTGTAATTCATTACACTGGCAACACTTATAGGGTTGGTACTTGATCCTTGCATATTTTAAAACTTTCCCGGCGTTTGTTTGCGTGTGTGGTCCGTTCTTTTTTTTTAACGGAATTAATAATGTCCATGCCCTTGAGAATTTTTGAAAATTTCCCTTCTGATGACCTTGACAACAGTGAAAAGTGTGCCTAGACGACCTAAATTACAGGATTCTTTTTTTAAATAATACTTTGTATTTAAAATTAATCTCTTTTAAATTACTAAAAAAAGTAACCCATACAAGTTATAGAGCATATTTTATATCCAATCTACTATTGAATAGAACATTTGCAATATTTATATATTCCAGATAGAGATTTTAAAAATTATTTTTTAAAAAGTTAATACGTAAAATGAAATTTTACTATGTACATTTTTTATCTTCATTTTTAAATATATTTCTTATAACAAATACGCAGTATATTCATCAACAATCTTCTGTAAATAAAGCCTATTATATACAAGGTGTATCGTAAATAACGCAATACCTCAGACACCTCAATGCGATAATTGCTTTACAAATTCAATATGAAAACCAAATTTCCATATTTAAAGTTTTTTACCCTTTTTTTAACTATTTTTATATCCCAATTAACAATAAAACTTGTACGTGTATGTGTGCGTATTGGGAAATACTTTTCAGAAATGCATTTGGAATCTCCGTATTGCTATGAATCAAGAATATATTTTACATTAAAAATTGTTGAAATTAATTCAGTTACCGATTTAGAACTAACTACTTTAACTAAAGACAATACAATTGATCTATCTATCTCTATCTATATCATCACGTCAGTAGGCAAAGAGTACAAAGTTCCAACAGGTTCTTTCCTTACAGACTTCTCTGGCTTCCTCCACTCTCATCGTTCGACTCATGGGATAAAATTGATATGATTCAAAATTCATTTATTTTATTCATTTATTGATTTCTCAACCCTCGCTCAGTGTCCCAACCGTAGTTTTAGCGTCAATAGTTGCCACACCATATTTGTTCATAAATATCGACACCTTGAAGTGTTTTGTTCCGAATCAAGAAATTAATCGATTTCAAATATTTTTCATATAATTTACGATTTTATAATATTGGAGAAAATTGCTGTGATTCATTTCAATCTGCTTCGGTTTTCGCTGTATTAAATGCGTTTTAATAATATGCGTTTAAATATATATGTAATAAGTGTACAATAATATGAGATCTTAATATTATTAAGTGCTTATGACTTAGTGGCCGTTTACGGGCATTGCAAATACTGTTGTAAATTATAATGTTGAGTAGGTATGACATAAGGTAATGAAATAATAAAGTTAAGTTATTAAAATACTTAGTGATAGCCTAAATATTACTTGCTTTAACGGTGAAGGGAAACATCGTAAGGAAACCTGCATGTCTAAGAGTTTCTCAAAGGTGTGTGAAGTTTGCCAACCCGCACTGGGCCAGCGTGGTGAACTATGGCCTAACCCCTCTGTTTGAGAAAAGGCCCGTGCCTAACGGTGGGACAGTTTCTTAACAGGGATAATATTATATTACAATAAAATACAATTTCAATAAAGTTTCATGGCATATAAAGCAAAAACGTAACTTATTTTCCTAAATTTAACACTTTTCATTAGGCGATAGGTACCATGCAGGCCTATTTATTCATAATAATATCCCCAATTTCTCTTAACCACCCTTTGATACGGTCATGAATACATTTCCTATGCCTATGCTCATCATCATCATCATCAGCCGACGTCCACTGTAGGACAAAGGCCTTCCCCAAAGATCGCCACAACGACCGGATTTGTGCTGTACGCATCCAGCTTCAACCTGCGACCTTCACCAGGTTGTCGCTTCACCTTGTTGGGGGCCTGTCCACTCCACGTCTTCCGGTACGAGGGCGCCACTCGAGAACTTTTCTGCCCCAACGGCCGTCAGTTCTAATGTGCCCTGCCCACTGCCAGTTGTTCACAGTTTGGCAATTCTGAGAGCTATATAGACTTTGGTTCTCCTGCGGATCTTTACATTTGCGAGTAGGTATGAAAGATAGTATCGGTGTAAAGATGAGAAAGGGTATGCTCCGTTGGTACGGGCATATAGAAAGAATGACAAAACAGATATACAATGCGAAAGTGGAAGGATGTGGGTACCGGGGAAGACCTAGACTATCTTACCATGTCCAAATAGACCGGGTCTTATCTGAGGGACAAGTCAGGAGTCTCCGTAACTGGCGAGCGTGTATGAGACGAACTATGAGAGTGGAGGAAGCCAGAGGGGTATGTAAGGGGAGAACCTGTTGGAACTCTGTACTCTCTGCCTACCCCGTAAGGGATCTAGGGTGATGATATAGATAGATAGATAGAAGATATTACGTAGCTTCCCGAACGCTGCCCAGCCGTGTTGGATTGGACGATTGACCTCTTTCTCGAAGTTAGACTTACCTAATTGGACTGTTTGTCTCAGGTAGATATAATGGTCTACAACTTCAAGTGCCTATCCTACTAATATTATAAATGAGAAAGTTTGTATGTTTGGATGTTTGTTACTCAACCACGCAAAAACGGCTGCACGTATTTGAATGAAATTTGGCACACAGACAGTTTATTACCTAGATTAAGACATAGGATACTTTTTATCCTAGAAAAAATGTAAGGTTCCTGCCTAAATTCAATGCGGACGAAGTCGCAGGCAGAAACAAGTATAGCATATTTCTCTCCTACACCAACGACCAACAAAGTTAATTGAAACAAAAATCTCGTCAGATAATTAAGGAAAGAATACTTTACTGGATAGTATTCAAACTTTGCCCGTTTCTCCTGCCCACGCCAAATAAACCCCATTTAACAAAAAAAGGATGAAGGGCTCAACTCGAATTAGGGGAAAAATATCCTTTATTAAAAATCCCCAAAAACCGGATTCGAATTAACGCGAAAACTTTAAATTATCCGATTTTCGAGTGATTACTTTTGGTACAAGTGAGATCATGGGCTCACTTTTAAAGTTTTATGTATCTCGCTGATATTCACGGGTTTCACCCGTATCTTTGAAAAGTTTGCATGGGGATATGGGACCAACATGTAGATGGCCTTTGCGATTTAATGTTGTGTATAATAATAATAATATTAGCCCTGTTAAGAAACTGTCCCACTGTTGGGCACGGGCCTCCTCTCAAACTGAGAGGGTTTAGGCCATGGTCCACCACGCTGGCCTAGTGCGGGTTGGCGAACTTCACACACCTTCGAGAAACTCTTAGGCATGCAGGTTTCCTCACGATGTTTTCCTTCACCGTTAAAGCAAGTGATAATTAATTTTTAATACGCACATGCTTTCGAAAAGACAGAGGTGCGTGCCTGGGTTTGAACCCGAGACCTTTGACTTTGCAGTCCAACGGTCTAACCACTAGGCTATCACTGCTGCTGTTATGTAAGTCATCTATATAATATTAGCCCTGTTAAGAAACTGTCCCACCGTTGGGCACGGGCCTCCTCTCAAACTGAGAGGCTTTAGGCCATAGTCCATCATGCTTGCGAAAAGACAGAGGTGCGTGCCTGACTTTGCAGTCCAACGGTCTAACCACTAGGCTATTACTGTTATGTAAGTCATCTGCTGAGATCAGCTACTGACAATGCGGAAACATGAACAGCGAACTGACCCCAACAGGTGCAAGAACTACGAGTATTATAAATTACGGAACAAGAACAGAGACAATATTTTATTATTATAGTTATCCAAAAAAATATCCCATCTATTTATATCATTACGCCAGATCCCTCGTGGGGTAGGCAGTACAGAGTTCGAACAGGTTCCAAAAATATCCTGAATTTCTCTAAGCTTCATCTAATATGGTCATGATTGTACTACCTATTTTTTCCTCTTATACCAACAACTTATAACGGTAACTTAAACAAAAAAAGTCTGAAAGGCTCAACTCGAATTAGTGGAAAAATATCCTTTATTAAAAACTGGAAAAAAACGAGTTCGGATTAACGCGAAAACTTTACAATAACCGGTATTCGAGTTGATGATTTTTGGTACGAGTTTTTGTGAGTAACTTTAAAATCTAATACGGTAAAATTTAGCTATTATGGTTTTATTTTCTGAAGTGGAATGAGGTGTTATTAGTATACCTCCGTTATGTCGATAATGTTATTAAGTGAAAATTGCATAAGATAAGCTTTGAGGTAAGGTAACAATGAAGTCGCTTGCCCTTCTTGCCGAATTTCTGGACGGATCCCCATATGGCCGGTTTCAATATTCAACCCAACGATCGATTGATTTGTTTATTGTCAGTAGTATTTGTCAGATTTTTCATATAAAATATGTCAAAATTATAAAATTTAGTACCAGTAGTGGTAGTAGGCAAATCTATCGTCGATTTGGATATTGAAACCGGCCATTAGTAAAGACGCGATCTGATCCAGTGGTAGATTAGTAAAATGAAATAAAAAATAAAAGAAAATTAACAATTTGTTACGTCCCTGTAGAATTTATATAAAGAAATAGGTTGAGCTTGAATTCTTGTCCAAAAGAATAATAATAAGATTTATAGAAAACCGTTAAATTGACAATTATTACATATCAATGCAGGTTTTGTACAAAAAAACATTGATCTTGAGATATCCTCCATAAAAACGATTTTTCGAACGGGCGATTATCCTTTTTCTTAACTATTCTTAATTAGGTCCTTGGCCAAAATGGAAAGTTTTTTTTTATTGTACTATCTATCTATCTATATCATCGCTCCAGATCCCTTGCGGGGTAGGCAAAGAGTACAGAGTTCCAACAGGTTCTTCCCCTACAGACCTCTCTGGCTTCCTCCACTCTCATAGTTCGTCTCATACATGATCACCGGTTACAGAGAGTCTTGACTTGTCCTTCGGATAAGACACGGTCTATTTTTCAAAATCTTTTGATTCTCATTTTTCACGAAAGAACCTGTTGGAACTCTGTACTCTCTGCCTACCCCGGAACTGATCTGGCGTGATGATATAGTAGTAGTAGTATAAAGGTGTAGGCAAGATCTGAACCCTGTCATTACAAAGCAACGATTCAACCACATAGGCTGAAAATACCAGAATAAATTTTAAAATATTCAACCCCAAAATATCACTCATTATTCAAGCACATTATTAAGACCAAGCTGAGTTTATTGTTTCGTCCCCGCGTTCACTTGTTTTGGTTTTGTTATGCAAAATAATGAATTCGTCAACCTCCTGCATTATACATACTTTTGAGCATAAGTTTTCTGTCTTTATAGCGAGGGTACAGTGAAAGCGATAATATGCTTAGATTTATTAATAACTAGCTATTACCCGCGGCTTCACAAGTATTTACTTTGTAATTTGACATAAGTAAGTAGACCTTTTTGAGATAGTATTATTCCAATACTAAAGATCTAACTCCATATTAAGTTTCTTTTAAATCCGTTCAGCCGTGTTAATATGAAGTAATAAAAACAACTATCCCCTAGGAATCTTGCACTTCCTGAGCTAAAAAGTAGTCTTAAACAATCTCTGAAAAATCTTATATTTTTCTAGTAATAGATTATTTCAAATTGTTTCCATCGTTCTGGATATTAACACGGACAAACAAACATTTTTTATTCAGCACATATGCGGAAGCAAAGATATACCTTCTTTATTTCAAAATCACAAATCCCAATTCAATATTCCCGTGCGCTGCGCGGGGATCGTACCTGCGGCTATTTGAAAAAGTAAATTAAGCAGTCCACGTATTATCGCTTATACTTAGTCACTACCCGGTTAACAACAGCGACACTTACCGGGTTGAACTATACCTCAGAAACTATCCATATATCCCATAAATACAAAAAAAAAACATCAAAATCTGTGAAGCCGTTTAGGAGAACTACGAACACCCGCGTACCAGAATTTTATATATAATAATAATAATAATAAGTAGTAAGCGGCCCATCTAGTAAGCGGCGTTCACCGCCGGCCGCGGGTAATTAGGTATCCCTTATTATGGCCGGTGTCCGTCCCCTTTGAAACAGTCCAGTTTTTGTCCATCAAACCTCATTTGCATAGCCCTTGTTTTCTTTCCATAATTTATAATAGTCCTTGCACCTGCCGGGGTCAGTTCGCTGGTTATGTTTCTTCATTTTCAGCAAGTGATTTCAGCAGGTGGCTTACATAACATTAACTTCTCGCAAAGGGCCTCTACGTGTTAGACCCATGTCCCCATGCAAGCCTTTCAAAGGTCCGGGTAAAGCCCGTGAATCTCAGCGAGATACATAATAATAATAATTTATTTAGCATTCAATATAAACTTAATTCTAGCACAATTGATAAAGATAAATTAACCGACCAGCCTACGGCTTTCACAACAGCAGGAAAGGGTGTAGTTATGACAGAAATTATCTGTGTAAAGATGAGAAAGCTTTCAATGTTTCGGACATATAGAAAGTATGTCGGAAGAAATAATAACAAAACAGATATACAATGCCCAATTGGAAGGATGTAGGTACCGGGGAGGCCTAGGTGTTTTATCTGATTTGCAAGACAAGCGTCTCCGTAACCAGCGACCGTGTATGAGATAAACTTTGAGAGTGGAGGAAGTCAGAGAGTTCTGCAAGAAGCGAACTTTTTGAAACTTTGTACTCTCTACCTAAACCGTAAGGGATCTAACGTGATGATAAAAATAGAGTAAGGTAGAGTAAATGAGCATCTCGCAACTTGCGATCTCGAGGTCCTGGATATTGAATTCTAGGTCCAACAAAGTATGGTTTACCGTCGTGAAATTCTGCGTAGTAGTTTAAAGTCTATAATTGTGACCTTTACGCTTCCAAATTGAATATACGTCATGTTTTTCTTTCTATTTATTTCTGTTTTTCAAAAACTTAGGTCTGTTTTTAAAAAAGGCGTAACGTATAGTGTGTTACCACCAAAGCAGAGAGATGGCTACGGCGCAGCGAAGATGTGTGTTGGCTACGGCAGAGTGGAGATGTGTGCTGAACGGATTTAGGAGCTAGCGAGAATGGAGTTAAGTTTTACCTTCCATTAAGAAAGAGTTTTGATTATTTTCCTTCCACTGCAAAAGGGAAGGGGCGGCATGAGTCCGGAATGAGTTTTTTTTTAAACATAACCCCACACTAGGATGCATTCCTGTATCGTGGGTGCATTTACAAACAAAAATTCACATACACTAATACACAGACTGGAACAAATCATTGTGGAGCACACAAAGTTTTGTCCCATGCGACTCCACCGAACTATTAGACAGCAGAGGGCGGAGCGGTTTTAGTTTTAACCACTGCGCTAAATCGTCGGTTACGGAAACTTTCTTCTTTAATTGAGTTCCTCATTGATAGTAGGCTTTCTTCTTTCTCTCTTTCCTTCTACTTTCCTTCTAAATCATCTGCTATACCTAACCACCAACCTCGCCAGCGGGATGGAAGAATCCCTTGCCCGCCGGCCGCTGTAGAGCACCACGACGAGACTCTCTCATAGCGACAGTTTAATCTGAGGCCATTCCTCCTTAATGCGCCCTTAAGCTATTTGCCCCTTGCCCTTCTGACTGGAGCGTGGTTGCGGCACGCTCGCTTTCTTGCCCAGTGAAGCAGTAAAGTACCCTCGGCCAACAGAGTAGATCACACACACAGCTACACAGAATAAATTCAAGAAGTCTTTAATATCACCATCAGATATTGCCTCCATCACTGGAAAACTGGTATAACTTAAGGAAGTCGTTCATTAATTCATACCTACCTCTTTTGGATGGACTGCACCGGCCAGAACAAAGTCAAAATTTCATAGCGCAAATAAGGCTGGCTTTAATAATAACTAGGGTACTCTTAACTATCCTCCATTTTTAGTGAGAGTTTGCGGAAGGTTTTACCATTATGGCGGCGGGTAACTGAATAAAAGTGAACGTTTAGTATAATAAGGGATGGATTAGGGGAGGGTTTTGATTAAATATACAAGGTGTATCGTAAATAACACAATACCTTAGATACCTCAATTAGATAATTGCTTCCCAAATTCAATTCGATAACCAAATTTCCAAATTTAAAGTTCTTTACACGTTTTAAGCACTTTTCTACCCCATTAAAACACGCCCAAACCCCTAAAATAAGAATTACTTTAGTTTATTATAGCGCACTGTTAAATATTAACTATTATTTGATTTAAGGGTCAAGGAAAACATCGTGAGGAAACCTACATGCCTAAGAGTTTCTCGAAGGTGTGTGAGGTTCACCAACCCGCACTGGGTCAGCGTGGTGGTATATGGTCTAAACCGAGTTCGAGAGGAGGCCCGTGTCCAACGGTGGAACGGTTTCTTAATAGGGCTATTATTATTATAGCGTACTGTAGGAGTAAAAATATTCTTTGAAAATGAAAAAAAAAAAATAGTTGAAAGAAATTCAGTTACCGATTTAGATCAAACAACTTTCAGGTCTTGTGTTAATTATGTTACATCGTGTTTATAAATCAGTATTTGTTGTTTCACTGCTGGGCCCTTATACGCTATGACCAAACGTGGCGCGTCACGATAATTTCATGAAATGATCATTTAGCGGTATTTTGTATGCCACTGGAGTTCCATTAACTGACCGTCCGGCCTATATTCCCCAAGCGGGGGTGGCAGAGGTGTACTGAGTACACTTACTTTTCACCGACAATGTTAGGTCCCATGCAATAGGGTGCAAGTCTATTGCCATATGCCGGGCACAATTCCAAACTCCGGACTCACACTGAGAAGTTTTCGTTAGAAAAACTACATTTGTACGACCTAGGATTTGAACCCAGAACCTCGTGATCACAAAGCGATGCGCTTTGCTATTAAACTAACGAGGCAGTCATTAGCCGACCATTTCACGAAATTGTCGTCACGCGCCACGTTACGTGTTTAATTAGTCATAGCTCATAGCATAGCGAATAAGGTCTGTAGTCGTCGCAATCGAACGCAGCTGAGGGCTTCTTCGTGCTCCGTCAGCTATTTGACCAAGCCTTCAAATATTTATTTTTCTTTTTTCTTTTTTTTTAAAACGTAGCCCCACACTAGGAGTTATTCCTGTGTCGTGGGTGCGTTTACAAACATGAAAATTCACATACACAGATACCCAGACCGGAACAAATAATTGTGGATCACACAAAGATTTGTCCCGTGCGGGACTCGAACCCGCGACTATTAGACGCAGTAGGCAGAGCGGCTTAAGCTCTTAACCACTGCGCTAAATCGTCCGTCACGTATTAACAGATATTAAGACAGAGAACTTCAAATATTAATATTTTATTGTATCCGTGGTGCTTTACAACTGGGCTTAACCTAGTTGTAGTCTCTTCGCTTCTTGTAGTGTCTTCGCTTTGCAAAGGAGGGAAGTGGAATTAATATTTTTCCTACTCCTGTTTTATTCCTAATTAAATTTGTTGCGGGTTCCAAGACAATCAAAGCGCTTATATATATAAGCCTGGTATAACCTGACCTTCGCGTCATCTAAGGAGACCATTGTGGATCCATGCTTACAGGAGTTACAATGGTGGGAATGTGTGGCGGGCTCAGTCCCAAAGAAAAAAAAAATAACAGGCTTCCATATATACACGCTCGCGGCACGAAAAATGGCACCACTAAAAGGCAGGCAAAAGTGGATGGTACTAAAAATTTACAGGCTTCTGCTTATCAAGCCGCTTCTAAAGCATCCAACTCGGGATAAGGTCTACCGCATTAAGCGATCAACGGCTTAGCACGACGACACTCGAAAATGGGATTACCCCAAAAGATCACCCATCTCAGATCGACCGAGACGTATGCTACTTAACCTTGGTGTTCGTTAAGAACACCGCGGTACTGCAGCGATAAGAATGCCTCAAAGATTTGAATGCCTCGTTAGTCTAGTGGCAAAGCGCATCGCTTTGTGATCACGAGGTCCTGGGTTCAAATCCTAGGTCGGACGAATGTAGTTCTTCTTACGAAATCTTTCCAGTATGAGCCTGGAGTCTGGAATTGTGCCAAGTATATGGCAATAGGCTCACCCCCTATTACATGGGACCTAACATTGTCGGCGAAAAGTGGGTGTACAGTTCACCTCTGCCACCCCCACTTGGGGAATATAGGCGTGATGGTGTGTACCATCTTTTCAGACGTACGGAACATTTTCAAGTAAAATAAAAATTCATTATTCTTCAAAAATGTTAATATGACAACACTAAAAACAAAGCTACATTAAAAATTCAGTTTTATCTCTTCCCTTGCAGTTCATCGCTTTACATAGAGAAAGGACGCGACACTTCCCTATCCTCCAACTCGGAAACACAGAAGTATGTAAATGGCATCCAAACGACGGCTGCTTTAGAAAACAACTTTCGTAGTAAATTATGACGCGACGACAACTTCGAGCTTCCAGAATATTTTAATATACGTATGTTATATATCTCTCTCTACAAGTACCTTGAAATGGTGGTCAGTGGAATTTAGATTCCACTAGTTATGTTAACAGATATACAATGTGAAAGTGGAAGGATGTAGTTACCGGGGAAGACCTAGATTATCTTACCATGACCAAATAGATCGAGTCTTATCTGAAGGACAAGTCAAGAGTCTCCGTAACCGGCGAGCGTGTATGAGACGAACTATGAGAGTGGAGGAAGCCAGAGAGGTATGTAGGGAAAGAACCTGTTGGAACTCTGTACTCTCTGCCTACCCCGCAAAGAATCTGACATGATGATATAGATAGATAGATGTTCCAGACGCGCTCGAAGCGCTGTGAGACCGTGGTGTTCTCCCCGATTACCCAGGTTAAGCAGCGTTTGACTCGGTTGACCTGAGATGGGTGACCGTTTGTGGCATTTTCACTAACGAGCGTCTCTGTGCTTCGGAAGGCATGTTAAGCCGTTGGTCCCGGCTTCCACTTAATGTGGAGGTCGTTAAGCCAAGTTGGAAGCCTTGACGGCGGCTCGATAAGTTCCACTCTGGGTCCGGGTAATGGAGTATGATATCTCTCACCTCGTTTTGCGAGAGAAGGCCTTACTTACGTTTATAAGTATATTTTTGGAAGAGTGGTCGAAATTTGGATTTCTATTAGGACAAGGCCTTTACCCTTCTCTAAGTAACTTATAATATCAGTCTATACTGTCCCACTGCTGTGCAAGGCCTTCACTCACGAATCGATCTGAGAAAGATCAGGTCATACTCCACCAAGCCGACCCAGTGCAGTACCATGGAGGGAGGTAATTCACCTGTTGTTAAGGCTTATCAATCTTATGAGTCGTTTAACCGAGTTCAAAGCCTGTAAGGATTTCTATCTCTCTATATCATCACGCCATATCACTTGCGGGGTAGGCAGAGAGTATAGTTCGAACAGGTTATTTCCTTACATACCTCTCTGGCTTCCTCCTCCTCCTAGTTCGTCTCATACACGCTTTCAAGGCTTTTAACTGAGTTAAACGACTATCATTAAGTGATATCCGGACCCAACGCTTAAAGTGCTTTCCGAAGCACATAGACTCTCAAATAAGAAAATGCCACAAAGTGACACCCATCTTATCTTATTGTTGGCTTTCCGGACTGAGAGGACCTCTAACGCACTTCGACCCGATGGGATCTTTTGTGCTGTCCTTGCCCTGATGCTCTTACATACCTGAAGATCCTAATACTCCCAGTACCAGGGTGTAGATTCTAGCAAGGGGAAGGAGTCGAAATTTCTCTGGAGTTAGATAGGCCACTCCCATTAGCTTCATTCCCCGCCACCAGTGCGTCGCAGTTGCAGAGGACGTGCTCCATGGTTTCAGTTCCTGCACCTGCAAACCTCGTCGCTGGACCCATCTTAGACCAACCGAACCGTACTGCTTAACTTTGGTAATGGCTAAGGACACCACGATCGCACAGCGCTGCGATTGCCTCAATATGCACTCGCGCACAGGCGAGCCGCCAGCCCGGACGACTCGCCGCTCAGCGTGGACACCATCTCCCATAGCAGCGTTGACACGTTCTCCACCTACACGACATACTATAGGTGACATGTATTTTACATATTGTTGTAACCTTGTTGGTCTAGTTGAAAAGCGCATTGATTTGTGATCACGAGGGCCTGGGTTCAAATCCGGACAAATGTAGTTTTCCTAACGAAAAATTCCCAGTACGAGTACCTCTTAATATAAGCTGCACCTGAGGTAGGGGGGTTCATACACTAAATCTTCCCCTTAATCAATAATAAATAGTAATATTTAAAAATTGTACAAAAAATTGTTGTTTCTATAAAAAAAAAAAAACAATCTAACTGCTAAAGTTACCGTTACTGTACATCATCGGCGAAAAGTGGGTGTAATCAGTACACCTCTGGCACTCCTTTTTGGGGAATATAGGCGTGACAGTGTCTTTTTTTATGTATTTTACTAGAGATAAATTGGAGAGACTTATATCTAGAGTGGTCCATTGCTACAGACTAAAGGAGAGGTGTCAACAAACAACAACAGTTAGCAAGTGAAATACTCTAAAATTAAATGTATGTTCAGTAATTTCGTCCGCATGTTACACGAATGAAAGCAGGAAGCCATCACTTCACAGAAATGCAAATGGCGGCATGCATTTAGACGTATGTGTGACGAAATGATGTTTGTGCAAACGATTAAAAATGTCCGGCTCGTAGCGTGAAATTCTACATTTTAAACAATAATTTTGGAAGATTTGTGTATGAAGTTTACATTTTCAATGCAAACAACATATGCTTTCTGACTTTTGCAGTATATTGACTACTGCTATATATATAATACCATATATAATCATATCCATAACGCAACCAAATTAAAGAAGACATATTATAAAAAACCAATTAGAACCCTAAGTTTTGTTAATAAAAAGATTTTAGAAATATATTCTGAAGCTGTACACCTCTTGGAACTCTGTACTTTTGGCACACTTCGCAAGATATTTAGCGTGATGATATAGATAGAAATATATTTTTCTGTAAGTATTACCACTAATTCGTTTTATGACATTTGTTTCAGAAATACAAGTTGACTTTCTCTTTCAAAACTACCACGAAGAAGTTAAGTTATGTATTACCAGCTTGCAACATACATAATACAGAACATGCAGTAAGCGCGTGTAAAATGTTCAAATATATAAAAATCAAAAGTGTTTTATTAATGTAGACCAAAAAGCACTTATGAATAGTTAAAAAGAGAAAATTATTGACTACTTAAGACTCTACCACCCGTTCGGAAAGTCATTCCTGTGGAGAAGAAGGACAAACTTTTAAAAATGAGAGTTTTGTATACATTGCATTCATGGGGTATGGAAGAACAGTGCAGAACGAGCCAAATAGATGTAATTAAGTATACATTAAACATAAGTCTATAAAATTCGCAACGAGTACGTTCGCGGGAGTCTCGGTGTTCGCGACATCGCTGATAAGCTACAAGAAAGTAGACTCCATTGGGATGGCCACATAAAGAGAAGACCTCCCGATTATGTGGGTAATATTACGGCCAATCTAAACCTATCAGGGCCCAGACCCAGAGGACGGCCAAAAACAAGATGGGCAGATGTGGTCAAGAAAGACCTGTGTATCTGCAATGCCTCCGAACACGACACAACCGACAGAGCGAAGTAGAAGAAGAAAATTAAGAAGGCAGACTCCACCATCAGATAGGAATAATAATTGCCAAGGAGAGAGAGAGAGTACTTAGATTCATGTTATCAGTCAGTGTCTTAGTCCTCTCATTTACAAAATAGAGTTTTTGTAAATTATATTATTTATACAGTTTTATTTACGCAGGACGATTCGCATGCATATATTATTCTTCATGCACTCATGTACAGAAGCGGACTTAATGCCTGAGGTATTTTTGGCCAATCTATCTCAAGTTGGTGTAAAGAGAGACGTGTAAGTTATTTATAAATAAAGACATAACCGAAGGTTGTGTTCATCAGATAACCACATCATATCATTTACTTAGTTTGCGGTCGCTCGCTCTTGTAAGGGTTCGGTCGTGATATTTCGTTACATCTTCACGATCGATTTTACGGTGAGTTAATCCAACGCTTAGAGCGTAGATCGCTTTACGGACGAGTTGTCGTAGATTCAATGCCTGCATGAGACGAATCTTGGTGTGATCCACAAATATTTTTTTTGGTTTAGGTGTGGTATATGTGTCCATGTTTATAAAGGTGCCCACGACACAAAAATAATTCCTAATGTGAGTGGCCCCACATAATGAATTATTATTCGCTTCGTGGTTTTGTCAAAAAAAAACCCGCCCATGAGGCCTCCAACTTAAGTTAACGACTGAAAAAAGCTGAACTAATGGCTTAAAGTGCAGTCCGAGGTACGGAAATGCTCAAATATGAAAATGACACAAACGGGTACCCATCTCAGATCGTCCGAGTCGCACGCTGCTTAACCTTGGCGATCGCCAAACACCGCGGTTGCGCAGCGCTACGAGCACCTAAATAACGATACTCACCTACAAAAAAGAAAAATTTACAAATACAAAATAATTTTAATTTTCAAAAACAAGCTTTTATAGCAAGACATATCTAAGATATCTTGTTTAGTTGAGTAGTTCCTATGGCTTCTTTTCGGCTCCATCATGAGACCCTGGACACCATCCGGATCTTAAGTACTCGTCCAGACAAACCTAATGAGCCCAAACACAGCGGGGTTATATTGAGTAGTTGGGTGGTTCCATTGACCACCTTTCGGCTTCATCGTCAGATCCTGAACACTATCTGGTTGTGTAATACTTGTCAATACCAATCCAACAAGCCTAAACACGAGGGGCTACGTTGCATATTTCACATGTTCCTATGGTCATCTTCTGACTCCATCATAAGGTCAGCTCAATGGTATCATATTATTACATTGTCACCGGACTTACATACGTATGCCAAATTTCAGCTCAATCGGATATCCGCAAGTGCTTGAAAATTGATCACAACATTTGAACCGAAAAGATAGACAGACAGATCAACGAACATTGCAAGTTAAATATAAGCTTGTAAAAATGTTACGCGTTCCTGCTTTATTTTATTTATTTTCTATGTAAATACTTTTAATTGATTATCAAAGCAATTTTCACTAAAATTCCACCCCCGTAATCCTTATAATTGACATGTTGTCGAAAGATATTAATTAAGCTCATATTTTGTTAGGACCTTTAAGAGGACGTGTTAATTCAATGTAAAATGCTTTTAATTCTGACTTTACAAAATGTCGTTACAACATTAAAAGATAACGATAATGGACTTTTGGAAATAAAGATCTATGTATCTATGTCATCACGCCAGTTCCCTTGCGGAGTAGGCAGAAAGTACAGAGTTCCTATAAAGATTAATGAAGTACGCAATAAAGTATCGAAAATTTATCTCAAAAAAATTATCACGCCTATGTTCCCAAAGTAGGGTTGTCAGAGGTGTACTGAGTATACTCACAAATTACCGACAATGTTAGGTCCAAACGTAATAGGGGGTAAGACTATTGCTATCTTATAGAAAAAACACACTTTGCCCGAGCTAGCATCCGAACCCAGGGCCTCGCGATCGCCACCCAAACTATGCGCCGCTAGACTAACAAGACAGTGGTTATACACCGTGTAATTTTAGTCGTCCTTAAAGGAAAGCCCAGCTGATATAACCAATGCCTACTGTTCACTGATTCTACATTGTTCTCTCATACCCCACAACAAAATGTAGACAGTTACTCTTTTAAAATAGTATTTTAACAACTTTTATTTCTAGAAATACTATTTTAAAAGGGTAACTGTGAAATTTCTTGCCATTCTTCTCTACAGGAATAATATTTGGTAGTGGTTGGTAGAGTCATTGTTACCTTTCTAACGATTTATAAATACTATAATGGTTTACAAGAATAAAATATTCTGCTACTGATTCTTACTAAAAGTAATGAAAAAATGAACACTTCAAAAAGTAACATATCCATAACAATAGTAATTTAAGAATAATAATATTAGTCCTGTTAAGAAACTGTCCCACCGTTGTGCACGGGCCTCCTTTTAAACTGAGAGGGCTTAGACCAAAGTCCTAATACTAATTTACTCTATACCAAGTGCAAAATGACATTGAAGGTCGGCGGCTCGTTAGCTGGCCGGTAAATAACTTCGGTGTTCCGGATTTTCACCCTAGCTATGATATTTGGATAGGTCAGTAGGTAGATGATAAAGTGTTCCTTTTTTATTTATTTTTTAGTACCAGTGAGCAGTAGCCATTGAATACATCACCTGGGCTTTCGCTCCAGGACGACTAAAATGCCTTGCGGGGTAGCAAAATAATGGCCGGTATATACAGGGTCACTTTTAATCTATCTATCTATCTATAACCTCACGCCAGATCCCTTGCGGGGTAGGCAGAGAGTACAGAGTTCCAACAGGCTCTTTCCTTACATACTTCTCTGGCTTCCTCGACTCTCATAGTTCGTCTCATACACGTTTGCCGGTTACGGAGACTCTTGACTTTTCCTTCAGATAAGACTCGGTTTATTTGGTCGTGGTAAGATAGTCTAGGTCTTCCCCGGTACCTGCATCCTTCCACTTTCACATTGTATATCTGTTTTGTCATTCTTTCCTCTGGCATTCTTTCTATATGCCCGAACCAACGGAGCATGCCCTTTCTCATCTTTACTTTTAAAATACTAATAATCTTGCTATAAATATAGTCCATATTAATATTATCATAAAAAACTTTTGTTCTGAGATTTATGATTTTAGATGTAAAATGAATTGAAGTATGTTGAATGAATATAAGGAAAGAACCTGTTGAAACTCTGTACTCTCCGCTTACTTCGCAAGGGATATACTAGATGAATCGATAGTAAAAAAAAATATTTTCAAAAACAAGACACCATCACGCCTATATTCCCCAAGCGGGGGTGGTTGAGGTGTACTGAATACACCTACTTTTCGCCGACAAGCCTATTGCCATTGTACTGGGCACAATGCTGGACTCTAGACTGATCCTGGATTTGTCTGTTGAAAAACAACATAATGTCCTACCTAGGATTTGAACCCAGGACCTTGTGAGCGCATTTTCGCCATATTCCTTTTTTAAGCAATCAAGATTCTTACAATTTTATATTACTTATAAATGGAGACTGGCTTGTCGGATAAAATAATAACGCAAAAAAAGATAGAACAGAGGAAATAAAACTTTACAGTTCTGATATTAGAATTCCAATTCAAATAATCGTATTAATTTTTGGCCAACAGATTATGGTTATATCTTTCTCTAGAATGAGTGCTGCTACCCATGTAAGGGAGCGGAATTATTGTCATATACCAGGCACAATTCCAAACTCCGGACTCGTACTTAGAAGTTTTCGTTACAAAAACTTCATTTGCCCGTCCTAGGTATTGAACCCAGGACCTCGTGATCACCAAGCCATGCGCTTTGCCACTAGACTAACGAGGCAGTCAAAAACAAGCGTTTATGCAACCACGTAATGGTCCAATATAAAACGGCCAATTAAAATTTAATGTGTATACTAAATTTCGTGTATATGCAGAGTCAGAGTCAGAGTCGATCCTAGGTGTAAAATCAGGTTTTGCTTACCATAAGGACTCAGACTTATCTTATCTTAATATTGGCTTACCGGACCGAGGAGACTTCTGGCGCACTTCGACCCGATGGGATCTTTTGTGCTGTCCTTGCCCTAATGCTCTTACGTACCTGAAGTGTCCAATACTCCCTGTATTAGGTTGTAAATTCCAGCATGGGGGCAGAGCCGTAGTTCTTCTGGGTTTGGATAGGCCAATCCCAGTAGCTTCATTCGCCGCGTAGCCAGAGCGTCGCAGTGACAGAGGACGTGCTTCATGGTTTCAGTTTCTGCACCGCAGCTCCTGCATACCACGTCGCCGCATAGGTTCACCTTGTGTAGTTGTTCTTTCGTGCCATAGTGGCCTGTGAATGCTCCAGTTATTTGCTTTAGTTGTAGTCTACTGTATTTTAGTAGTCTCTTGCTGCCGCTCTCACACCATGCGGAGAAAAAGGACTCAGACTTAGACTTATTCTTAATAATACAGTTACCAACACCAAAACACTCTTTTGATTAGCAGACGCTTTAAAACACACACACACACACACACACACTTACGAAAAATACAAAACTTATAGCACTCCCGCGAAGGTAAACAAATTACATTCACACTTCATGCGTATTATCCGGTGAAGCTGTAAAAACCCTGCGGCCAACAGCGTGGGTCATTCTCACACACACAAAAATTTCATGCGCAGTCACTCGGATAATTTAACTATATGTTTCTCTTGTTTATTTAATATCAGCCTATACTGCCCACTGCTGGACAAAGGCCTTCTCTCACAAATCGAGGTGAGAGAGATTACCATCACTCCACCACGCGAACCCAGTACGGATTGATGGAGGCAGGTTTGTGGCCACCTGCTGTTGGAAATTATCAAGCCGCCTTTTAAGGCTTCCAACTCGGCTTAACGACGACCACATTATGTGGTAGCCAGGACCAATGACTTAACGTGCATTCCAAAGCACGGAGACGCTCAAATATGAAAATGCCACAAACGGTCACCTATCTCGGGCCGACCGAGACGAACGCTGCTTAACCTTGGTAATCGCCTCTTGTTTATTTAGTTATGAGTAATTTACTATTTCATTTACTTATTGAAGATATTGTCTGTTGGAAAAGCGGAACTTCCTAATACAAGCAATCATTTTAGCTTTATAGGAGGTTCCATGCTATTTAAACATTTCTGAGTGATCAAATAAACGTTTTATTTATTATTTATTTAAATATGCATTGTCATCAGAACTGAACCAATTTGTCAATTTTTAGCTCTAAAAGATAATAGGAAGTAGTTCTAATTTAAGCTTGTAAGCATTGACATAAAAGTCTAAGAGACAAGAGCTTTTATTTACGATGGACGATTTGCCGCAGTAGTTAAGCGCTTAAGCCGCTCCGTCCACTATGTCTAATAGTCGCGTGTTCGATTCCCGCACGGGAAAAATGTTTGTGTGACCCACAAATATTTGTTTCAGTCCGGGTATTTGTGTATGTTAATTTTCATGTTTGTAAACGCACCCACGACACAGACCATAAATCCAAATGAGTCTAGTCTTATCCTAGTAAAAAATAAAAATAAATACTATTAACTTGCAATGTGAAAACATAAAAGCATGTAAAAAATGAGCTGCTTCATAAAAAATTATGAAACTTATCAAGCCGCTCATAAGGATTCGGATTTCATTTAACAATCAGTACATGAAGTGGTTTCAAAAAATATTAAATATTAAATTCAGTCACTGTCCCTATTTAGCTTTGACTCCGACCAAATCGAACAAATCCTACTTTTTTCATCACCTTCTAAATGAATATGGAAAGACCAGGCGCCATTCTTTCCACGATATTTTAACAAATGATCTCATTTTACCGGGATAAAACCCGGATAAAACTGTCCTACGGTAATAGATCCGGGTGACCTGTAACCCGGTCCTTACATATCTGGGATAAATAATGGCTCCCACAAATGTCACTTCACCTATGAATAAATAGCTGGGATTCGAGTATGAATTATGTCTTGGATTGTCAAAAAGACTTCTTTCTTCTGGGTTGTGGTCAATTTCATCCATAAGTTTTTAGAAAATATAAATTAAAAGTAAAATAAAATCATCTTTTAATTTATTTTACATTATAAAAAAATCTAAAGCAAGGTTTAATACACGCATAAAAGCTGGTTGTAGAAACTTGTTTTGGATTTTTTTTACCTGGATAGATAATGGTGCAATTTATAACAGCCAATTAAAATTTCGTGTATATGCTGTTGGCCGTTAAGGAGTTTCTTTGTCTGGAGCCAACCTTGTTTAACATAAAAATGCATTATCATGATCAATAGATGTTATGAAAGCGCACAGACTGAGTCAGATCCATCCTTGCATATAAAGGTTTTGTGAGTCGCGATTCGTTGTGTCGCTATTGACGGTCTATTGATTTTAACTGGCCAGTACTTATAGGAATTTTTCTTTCTAAGGTCTTGTCTTTAAACGTTTAATCCTTTGATCTCTTTGTCGTTCTTAGTTTTGTTGTCTCAACTTCCTTCGTAAGCTTGTAATTGGCCTTCCTTTTCTGTGATTTTACTTATATCTGTTTATTAGCTGTAAGTTTTCTTGAAAAATAAAATAAAATAAAAATCATTGGAAGTGAACCAAAATGTCAAAGGACTTCGTCGAAAATGACTCCGGAACCAACAAACATGTGACCTATACCATAATTATCTATCTGTTTTATCATAGTAGTTGCAAACATCCATATCTAACGGACAATTTGCAATCCAAAACAAATATCTCAAAGTACTGTAAGTACTGAAATCAAAGTCGCCAACGTCTTTCCGAATGTCAAAGTTGTTATCGAATTACGGTTGGAGATGTCAATCGGTTATATTCAATAATGATCGATTTGATTATTGCCACTGTATTTTTACATAAATACTTTACAAATGTATTACTACTACTACATTATAACCTCCTCATACTAAATTATAACCTCAAAATCTAATACCTAAATTATAATCTAACCTTTTTTGCAATAATGCAATTCCCCCCGCTTGTCCGTTTAGTAATAAATGCATGAAGATAATTTGCAGGTAACTTGAAATCATACACGCATTTTTTCATTGCTGTTGGTTCTGGAGTATGTCATAACCAATATGTCTTTCGAATATGAGAAGCTATGGCTGTTCCAGCAGTCATACTCGTGAACGGGTCCTGCTTGTGGGGACTGGTCCATCTGGAATCCTTTAGACGCTCTTTACAGATAACATTAGATTCATATCTCTATCTATCTATCTATCTATAACCTCACGCCAGATCCCTTGCGGGGTAGGCAGAGAGTACAGAGTTCCAACAGGTTCTTTCCTTACATACCTCTCTGGCTTCCTCGACTCTCATAGTTCGTCTCATACACGCTCGCCGGTTACGGAGACTCTTGACTTTTCCATCAGATAAGACTCGGTTTATTTGGTATTCATATCTCGATCGTCATATACTCATATATCGAGTCATAAACTATTTAATTGTAACCTAAACATTGTATCCACACAATATGATTAAAAAAAGGAAAGAGAGACAATAAAACAGACAAGTCTGCTGATTTTCTTCGCCGGATCTTCTCAGTGTAGGCCGCGTTTCGATCCGGTGGTAGATTAGTAGTTAAATTAGATTTAAAAAAAATGTAAACTGACTATTTGTAAGCGCCCCCGCAGGGCTTATACTAAATAAATTATTTGAGTTTGAGTTTGCTACAAACGGTCACCCATCTTAGACCGACCGAGTCAAACGCTGCTTAACCTTAGTTATGAATCGCAGTTGCCTATATACCTCACGTTTATTTTATCACCTAATAACGAGACAAACCACCCCAAACGTATGTCGAACAAATCTTAGGATTAAATAAATCTCGGCTATCTACTGAGCCTCCTACACTTTTAAAACCCCAAGACTCACTTACCAAAATAATTGTCAGTTGATTTATTTATTGCAGGTTCGACTCTCGGGTAGGGCGCCGTGATTTATAGGGCCTCTCGCCTAGGTACTGCGACACTCTGTTTTTACAGTAAATGAATTGGCTTAGGGTGTAGGTAGATTTGACGATTTTATTTGTCGCACATTGCGACACATTTCAACAGAATAGCTTTTTAAAGAATGTAGATTAATTTATTATACTGTATGTGTAATTTATTATATCTGGCGTATTATACTGTATATTACAGGCGTATATTACTGTAAAGTTTCATCAAAATCCGTTGCGTGAAAGATTAATATTCGTCCATCCTCATAAACTTACGCGCTTATAATAACCAAAATATATTAGTAGAATATTTTCAATTCAAAAATTATGTTAATAATTTTATTAGACTGTCTCGTTGGTCTTATTTTATTTTATTTTATTTTTACAATATTTGGGAATCTAACGGCTAGGTAAGAGGTACTTAGACAGCTTATACAATAATAGAGGGCCATTTATAAAATTCCGCTGGTAGTATCCAAAAGAAAGAATAATATATATATATATATATATATATATATATATATATATATATATATATATATATATATATACACACATATATATATAGTCCGAGGTATATATATATGGATATGGATATGCAAAAAAAAAAAGGTCTGTTAATTACCTGTTAGTTGGTCTTGAAAGGATTTGTCGCTTAGCTGCTTTCTAAGCCGACTTATGGAGCAATTAAATAGATCAATATCTATATCACTGGCCAGAGCATTAAAACATCTGCTTATCCTGATAATGAACGAATTTTGTCTATAATTAGTTCTTACTAGAGGGACATACAAGAGACTAGGTTTTCTGAGTGAGGTAGTGTGCGTACAAAGTCTAATTTGCTCAAGAATATCAGGGCAGTCCACATCACCATTAGCTATCTTGAACAAAAGCACCAAATCAGCAATTTTTCTCCGTTCATAGAGAGGAAGAAAGTGGAATTTTTGACATCTGGCGGTATAGTTGGGTAAGTATGTTTTAGCGCGAAATTGTATGTAACGAAGAAACTTTCTTTGAATATTTTCTAGGCGCGTAATATGCACATTATAACAAGGATTCCACACTTGCACTGCATATTCCAAGTGACTACGCACGTAGGTGCAATATAGAATCTTTATTGTTTTTATATTAAAGAATTCAGATGACATTCTCATAACAAAACCAAGTGCCTTAGAGGCTTTCGTAGCTATATCACTAATATGCTCGTCAAACAAGAGTTTGCAGTCAAAGTTAACACCTAGATCCTTAATTTTATTTGTTCTTATAAGAGCAGTGTCCTCTAAAGTGTAATTGTATAGAAGAGGGATTGCTTTGCGTGTAAACGAGCATACGTAACATTTGGACACGTTTAAGTCAAGCTTGTTGCGCTTACAGTAGGCTTGGAATCTGTCTAGGTCAGCTTGTAATGAAATTGGGTCGTTTACATCTTTAATAGGGTGAAGCATTTTCATATCGTCAGCATACAAAAGGACTTTTGAGTTTTCAAAACATTGAGAAATGTCATTAATAAAGATTAGAAACATTAAAGGTCCTAATAAAGATCCCTGGGCAACGCCGGAGGGAATATACATGGGCGAAGACGAATATCCATTAAGTACTACCGTTTGACACCGGTTATGCACATATGAAGAGAACCATCTGTACAAATTGCCCCTAATACCTACGAGCTGTAGTTTGTTCAAGAGAATCGCATGGTCTATTCGGTCAAAACATTTGCTGTAGTCTGTGTATATTACGTCAACCTGAGACGGTTCAGACATGAAATGAGAAATATAGTCACTACACAGCAAAAGATTGGTTGTGGTGGACCTGCCTCTTATGAAACCATGTTGGTTCTGGTCAAGACTATGTTTTAGAGCCGAGTACACTTGTGCATACACGATCTTTTCGAGCACTTTAGCGAATAGGCATAGTTTGGAAATGGGCCTGTAGTTGACAATCATATTCTTAGAACCTTTCTTATGTATGGGTGTGATAAATGCGGTGTCCATATGTCCGGCACTACGCCTTCGGTGACAGAACGGCGAAAGAGAATAGAGAGGGGAAAAGTCAGACTTCGGGCACAATTCACTATAAGGATAGCTGGGATATTGTCTGGACCGGCCGAATTATTAAGATCCAGGGACTTTAGATGAGTAAGCACGTGTTTGTCCAGAACTTCTACAGATCCAATATCAACAGATGATGATACATTGTGTTGAGCTGGTATATTGTGATACTGTATGTTTATACTGTGAGACAAGGAGCTCAGACTAACATTATCATCGTTGTTTAGAAAAGTGGAGCGGAAAAACTCCCCAAATAAGTCACATATCTCTTTCCCTTGGTCCGACGTTCGACTCCCATAGTGCAGAGTAGACGGATAGTTGTTAGACTGCTTCTTACTTTTTACATAGGCCCAGAATGCACGAGGATTCTTGTGAATACAGTCTTCAATAGATTGGATGTAATGAACATACATTTCCCTCTCCAGGGTTCGAGCCCGATCACGTAAGATTAAAAACGATTGCTGGTCATGTGTGTTTCCATAATTTTTAAATTTTATATGATATTTATGTTTTTCTTTAAGGAGTTTAATGAGGGGTTGTTTGTACCATGGAGGATACTTGCGAGACGGTGTAACCAATTTAGATGAAATGTATTTGTTACGAAGTTCGTAAACCTTGCGGTAAAAGAAAGAGACTGCGTCCTCCATGTTTCTTTTGCCTAATTCTGATTGCCAGTCAATTCCGTTTAATTCAGAACAGATGGACTGGAAATCGCCGTTATGATACCTAAATTTAGTATATGGAAGAGGCCTAATTGTCTGCAGTTGTGCGAAATTGGCTGATATTATGAGAGATTTATGGTGAGGGTCTTCAGGGACTAGAGGACAGACACAACATTCAACATTGACACTATTATTGGAAAATATTAAATCTAATATACGATTATTTATATTCAAAAAAGAATTATATTGCAGCAAGCTACATATATTTAAATTGTCAAATATCTCCGACTGCTGCAAACCCTGGATGTTACTGGGATCTAAAGAGGTACCATCCTCACCAAACGTCCAAGTGATATTTGGCAAATTAAAATCACCTAGAATTATAACACTATCCAGCGGATTGGCTGACGTAATTCCGATAACATTGTCAATGAAGTTCGATAGTTGCGCCGACATTGTGTTACCCAAGTTTTGATTGCAAATATACACAACACTAATGTGCATCTTACAGTTAGACTTCGATTTACGATTATTGATAGTGAGAGTAATCCACAAATCCTCGGCAGAGGATAACCATTCGTTTCGACACTCAACTGCAAGCTCGCGACGGACTGCTATCAAAACTCCACCACCAAGTGACTGATTAGCCGCCAAGTAGTCCCGATCTCGCCTAAAAACAATATACCGGTCGTCAAATAGTTCACTGTTAGAAATACCGTCGTTTAACCACGTTTCTGTTATGCAGATAACATCGTATGAATTTATGCATACATTTCTATAAAAATCAACAGTTTTAGTGCGTAGGCCCCGAACATTCTGATAATATATTCTAATCGCCATCATTGATAATTAATAAGTGATAGAAAAAGTGTAAAAAACAAAATGTTTAAGGGTGAGCAATATAAATAAAATGGTTTGTAAACAAAAGAGACATAAAAAGAAAATTTTTTGGCACTCCAAATAATTCCAAAATAATGTACTAAATTAATAAAAGCAAATTATATTTTTAAAATGCACATACATAAGTCAATAAAATAATTAGCAACACAAAAAAGACGGTAGTAGTAAGTTGCTACGGTTAGCGATAAGCTAATGATGCAAACAAAAGGACCCGACTGGTGTACGCACACACCTATAGCAGTAGTACCAGCACAAAATTCATTGCAAGCGATTCTCAAAGTTTTTAAGCAGATGTTTTTACAAGTTGCGATAGCTAGGTAGAATACATATAATAGCAACAGGTTTATTAATAGTATAAATATCCTTACAAGTTTTTCTGTTGGATCTTATCAAGCTGCGTCTAAAGCATCCAACCCGGGTTAACGACTACTGCATTAAGCGACAGTCGCGACCAACGGCTTCGCACGACGGCACTCGAAAATGGGATTGCCCCAAACGATCACCCATCTCAGATCGACCGAGACGTATGCTACTTAATCTTGGTGTTCGTTAAGAACACCGCGGTACTGTACTGATAAGAGTGCCTTTAAGATTTGAATGCCTTGTTGGTCTAGTGGCAAAGTGCATCGCTTTGTGATCACGAGGTCCTGGGTTCAATTCCTAGGTCGGACAATGAACTCTTCTAATGAAATCTTCCTAGTATGAGTCCGGACTCTGGAATTGTGCTCCCTATATATAATAATAATAATCATTTATTTCACTTCCACAAAGGTGACTTACAATAATGCTTAATATGATTTAAATTTAATCATTTGTGGGCAATAGGCTCGCCCCCTATTACAATTGTGTACCCAAAGAATGGGGCGACAGGTTTTCTCCCTGTAATAATAACGTCAAAAATAACTCTGTGAAATGTGGGTGTACACAATACACCTCATTGATAACCCCTTCAGGAAAATCCCTAAATGCTATTTTACAACACAATCACATAATCTGACCGTAAAAAGTCGCAGCGTTTAATCGTATCATACAGCACACCCTTATTTTCAATCGTATTATTTTAGGCTTGTTCAAAGGGACTTTTTGTTTGTTGCTTTTACCTTTTAAAAGGTTTTCCAAAACCTGTTTTTTTAGTGTAACAGCAAAAAATAATATGTTTTTATTAAGGATTTAATGCTGGAGGTTTCTCTACGTGATCGAATCAGGAATGAGGAGATACGTACAAAAACCAGGTCACCGACATACCCCACAGGATAAGCAAGCTGAAAAGGGAATGGGCGGACCACATAACGCGAAGATCGGACGGGCGTTGGGGTAGAAAGATTCTGGAGTGGAGACCACGTATTGGCAAGCGCAGCGTGGGACGGCCGCCTACCAGATAAATCGACGATCTTATGAAGATCGCAAGAATTCGTTGGATGCAGGTGGCGTCGGACCGGTTACGCTGGAAAGCGATTGGGGAGCCCTATGCAATTCAACAGTGGGCAAGTATAGGATGAAATTTGACGGACGATTTAGCGCAGTGGTTAAAAGCTTAAGCCACTCCGCCCACTGTGTCTAATAGTCGCGGGTTCGATTCCCGCACGGGACAAACCTTTGTGTGGTCCGCAATTATTTGTTCCGGTCTGGGTATTTGTGTATGTGAATTTTCATGTTTGTAAACGCACCCACGATAGAGGAATAAATCCTAGTGTGGGGCTACGTTTTCTTTAAAAAAAAATAATAATTAAGGATTTTAGTGCGTGTACGTCGTACTTTTCACACGGGTTTTTTTTATATATTATCTTCTGTAAAAAGTCAGTCATGAAATTTGAACAAACACCCAGACCGAAACAAACATTTGCAGGTTACATAAAGATTTGTGCAGGCATCGGACCTGCTACTACGCAATCTAGTGAGTGGAGCAGCCATTTTTGTGTGTCTAATATTTTTTTCGTTCTGGATTCGTGTTTATGAATTTCATGTCTGTAAACGCACCCACGACACGGGAATAATCCCTAAAGTGAAGTTACGTTAAAAAATCGTTGTTGTTTCAATTTGTAAGATTTTGCCCAGCAGGACAGTACAGGAAAATCTATAACAAGACCGTTTCCATAATCATTCCATTCATGACGACTCTTAAGTACGTACGTAAATATTTACAAATCGAAAACCCATCTTTTCCGAATTGCGAAATCACAACAAATTTGCCAGACAAATCGCCATTGTATCCCGAAAACATTCACAAAACATAGCTAAAGATTGTTACAAACGAAATAACATGCAATATCGTATACGGAACCCGTAAAAGTAAACTGTAACTGCTGGGTAGGGATCCGTAATGTCGATGAAAAACCCTCCGAGGATATTTGGATGTATGTAATTTCAGCTGATAAATTTATTGGATTGCCTTGGATCACTTAAATGGAATCCCTTAGAATTTATATTCTACTAATACTATCAATGTTAAAGTTTGTATGTTCATATGTTTGTTACTCAATCACGTAAAAATGCCTGAACGCATTTGGATGAAATTTGGCACACTGATAGTTTATTACCTGGATTGACATATAGGATACTTTGTATCCCGGAAAAATGCTAGGTTCCTGTCTAAACTTATTGCGGACGAATTTGCGAGCAGAAACTAGTCTGTTATATTGGTAAATTTGGCTTGATTGTGTTGATAGATCAATCAATCAATCAGCCTATCGCCGTCCACTGCTGGACATAGACCTCTCCTAACACACGCCATTGCACACGGTCCTCCGCCTTCCGCATCCAGTCTGTCCCAGCGACCTTTTTGTCGGTCCATCTAGCTAGGGGCCGTCCTACCTTACGCTTACCCCTTGCTCCATCGGCCGTCGGTCCTTCTGCAGATGTGACTAGCCCATTGCCACTTTAGCTTACTGAGTCTGCGAGCTATGTCGGTAACTTTGGTTCTTTGCCGGATTACCTACAAATTTTTTCCTTCAAAGAGACGCCGAGCATAGCTCGCTCCATAGCCAGTTGTGCGACTTTGAATGTGTGGACTAGTCCCACTGTGAGTGGCCACGTCTCGGTCCCATAAGTCATAATTAGTCATCATCAGGCAGGACGCATTGGTTATAGACTTTAGTCTTCAGGCATTGCGGTATAGGCGAAGAGAAAACGTGACGTGTAGATAGATAGAATGGTTTAAAAAATCAAATACCGTCACGCCCCTATTCCCCAAGCGGGGGTGACAGAGGTGTACTGTGTACGCGCAATTTTCGACGGCGAAAACGAAATTTGTTTGGTCCCAAGAGGCTAGCCATTTACCTTTATATCGGCCACAATTCCAGTCAGCAAACACAAACAAAAACATTTTTTTTTATAGAAAAGCCACACTTGGTCTCACCTAGGATTCGAATCTAGGATCTTGAGATCGCCAATCGCGCTAGGTACCACTATACCAAAGAGCCAGTCTTAGATCAGTGTGTAACTAAAAGAAAAATTTATATTTTATTAAAGCTTAATAATATCCATAAAAATGTCTAACCTAGGATTAGAATCCGTGTTATGCTGTTATGATGCTTTGGAATTGCCAGTCGCTATGCGCCAACAAACCAACGAGACAGGAGTTGAGAGTGAGTTCATTATCATGCCACGTTAGATTTTGGCGTGAAGTATTATTAGCGATCTAAAAGTCCTGGGTTCGGACCTCCTTTTCAGTACTTCGTGGTTCGGACAATAAGTGCTTTTTGTAACGACAAAAATCAGGGGCTACCTTGAGTTTGGAATTATAGCCAGTATACAGGAATATGCTCGTGCCCTATAACATTGGAACCTAACATCGACAGCAAAATTTGGGTATACATAGTGCATCAAAGGAGCGGTGTTTATTTATTTTCCTTATCTATCTGTTTTATCACACCAGATACCTGGAAGGGTAGGCATGCCTATTTTTAATAAAAAGATTAATAATATTAACCCTATTAAGAAACTGTCCCACCGTTGGGCACGGGCCTCCTCTCAAACTAAGAGGGTTTGGGTCATAGTCCACCACGCTAGCCCAGTACGGGTTGGCGAACTTCACACACCTTCGAGAAACTCTCAGGCATGCAGGTTTCCTCAGGATGTTTTCCTTCACCGTTAAAGCAAGTGATAATTAATTTTTAATACGCACATGCTTTCGAAAAGACGGAGGTGCGTGCCTGGGTTTGAACCCGAAACCTCTGACTTTGTAGTCCAACGGCCTAACCGCTAAGCTACTACTGCGATATATATTACTGCTTTATTTTAAACAACCTTTTATTTAACTTGCAATGTTCGTATGTCTGTCTGTCTGCCTGTCTGTCCGTCTGTCCATCCGTTCATCCATCCGTCCTTTCATCTGTCTTTTCCATTCAAATCTTGTGATCCATTTTTAAAGCACTTGCGGATATCCGATTGAGCTGAAATTCATTTACTATTTTTTTATTTTAATTTGTTCCCAAAACAGATTACAATCAAAGAATTAGGTCAGTGAGAGAGTGCAAAGGAAAATGAATTAAACGCAATCCAAAATTTGATATAAGTACGTAAGTTTGATGATACTTCAGTACCCTGGAGCTGGTCTGATGCTGGAGTCGGAAGGTGGCCATAGGAACATGAAAACTATACAACCTAACTTAACCCTTACTATACAACCAGATAGTGTTCAGGGTCTGATTATGAAGCCGAAAGGTGGCCAATGGAACCACCGAACTTTTTTGTCTTCTCTTCGTTGGATTTGTCTTGATGAGTACTTTAGAACCGGATGCTGTCCAGGGTCTGATGATGGAGCCAGAAAGAAGCCATAGGAACTTACCAACTAAGCCAGATATCTCATTTTTTTTTTGCTACAAAAGCTTGTATTCCGTTAAACGTCCTTTTAAATTAAAATTATTATGTGTATTATTAAGACTTGAACCGATGGTATTTTAATCTTATCTATGTAATCCTCCAATACGTCATCGCCATGAAACTAATAACTCCAAAATTCAAATGCAATTACAAATTGTAACAAGTTTGCGTAATTATTTAATACATTAAAAAGTAATTCAGTGTCCATTTCGGTCCTAATAGTTGTTGCTAATAGCGCATTTTAGGGTCACGTAACAGATTTATTGAAGAGCCGGAAAAGGGTTGGGTGTATTTTATGTCCCTTCAAAATAGAGTTATAATGGAATTTTGGTAATATTATGATGATGGTTAATTATATTTTCAATGGATGAATGAAACAAGAAACTTTACAAAATATAGTTACGCTTATATTATCCGAGTGGGAGTGGCTGTGGTTTACTTTGTGCACCAACATTTTGCCGACGGTGCTAGGTCCCAATCTGTATAATAATAATAATAATTCATTTATTTCGGACAATAGAAATCCATACAGTGGTTAGTAACAATTTGAAGAAAAAAACACCTAGAACCTTATAGTACTTTTTATTGTTTTTCAAAGAATTCACCACGTAGCTTAATACACTTTTCCATTCGCTCAAACCAGTTATTATAACATTTATTCTACTCTAATGTGGGGGTGTTCAAAATGGCTGACTTGAAAGCGTCGACTGCTTCTTCACCGGACTGGAACCTTTGACCACGAAGATTTTTCTTAATTTTAGGAAAATAAAGAAATCGTTAGGGCTTAGGTCAGGACTGTATGGAGGATGGTCAAGAATTTTTTTCCTGTTTCAAATACTCAATCTTTTGACGAGCACTGTTGCTTGCGTTGTCGTGGTGCAGGATGATGCGTCACTTTGAGTTAGATTTTCGAAGTTCAGCGATGACTTCTGGGAAACAAACTGTGGTATACCACTCTGCGTTAACCGTTCTACGATCTTCAAATGCAATAGTCGCAACATGGCCTGTTTTTCCAACGAACGTGGCCACCATCTTCTTTGAAGTGCTTCGAGAACGAACAACTTTAGTCGGCTTTGGCTCGTCTTGAAAGACCCAGATTGTAGATTGTTGTTTGGAATCAGGATCGTAGTCATAGATCCAAGATTCGATAGACGTGGTTTGACTCTTCTCGGTTGAACCTTTGCAGAGCTTTCTTACACCATCTGACGCGGGCCGCCTTGTGATCGTCGGAAAGCAGATGCGGTATCCAACGGCAAACTAGCTTTCTCACACCAAGCGCTTCATGCAAGATCTTCTGAATGGTTGTCCCTAATATGCCTAATAGAGACTCTATCTCTCGATACGTCACATGACGATCTTCGAGAATTAATTGTCTCACAGCAATGATGTTATCTTCAGTGAAGGCGGATTTTGGGCGTACTTCGCGAGATTTGTCACTAACACTAGAATGTCCACGCTGGAATAATAAATACCAGCGTTCGACAGTCCGCAGACATGGGGCTTCATCACTAAACACAGATGTTAGCTCTTCAAAACACTGAAGCCGTGTCAGGCCTCTTCTAAAGTTGTAGAAAATTATTGCACGAACATTTTCCTTAGAAAGATTCATTTTCGTACGTAACCTGACAGATTCCAATCGACGCTGTGACTAAACAATAGCATTAATCCTAATACTTTCAACTGTTTTGAGATTCAAAATTTAAACACATTCAAATATAGAACAGTTCCAAATTCAAAATTTCCGGGAAATATGGAAACGACAGAACTTAAAAGGCATGCCTAGTACATTTGTTTAGACCAATGGGCCCCAACGACGCCAGTAAAAAAAAACACCAGTTACTTGACTGCATGCAATCGTAGCCAGTGGGCTAGCATCGGTGACTCCTACCGGTCCGCCAACGTGCGCAGGATGGTGTTGGGGCTGTCGGGTATCCGTTGGAGTAGAGGCGCAACGCTTGCGTATGATGGCAGCAAATCCATCTGTATGGGCCTCCGCGAACATAGAGGAGGCGCTAAAGTATACCTATGCATTGGGTCCTTATCTACGAAATTGCTGATTTTCGATACTAGCTAGTGTGAAGATCGATATCTTTCATTCTATTTAGAATCCCAAATTCAAATATTTTTTTTATATAGCAAGACATTTTTTACAAGCCTTTATTTAACTTGCAGTGTTTGTATGTCTGTCTGCCTATTTGTCTTTCGGGTTCAAATCTTGTGGTCCAATCGAACCCTGGCAGGCCTGGCCTGGAAAACCCAAACAATGCAATAATATAGTACTATGGAGCTGGTCCGATGATGGAGTCGAAAGGTGGCCATAAAAACACGTGAACTGTACGATATCCTCTTATGTTTAGGCTTGTTAAATTGGTGTTGACAAGTACTATACAACCAGATAGTGTTCAGGGTCTGATGATGAAGCCAAAAGGTGGCAATGGAACCCCCCAACTACTCAATATAACCCCGTCTTAGTTGGACTCGTGGAATTTGTCTTGACGAGTATTATAGACCCGGATGATGTCCAGGATCTAATGATGGAGCCCGAGGGTGGACAACGGAACTACCCAACTACTCAACATAACGTCGCCGTGTTTGTGCTCATTGGATATGTCTCGAAAAGTTCTCTAGACATGGATGATTTCCTTATAAACTGTTCTTCTTTAAACGGAAGACTATGGATTATTGCTGTGTCGTAGGTGCCTTTACGTGAAAATCACATGCATAAACACCCAGACCGAATAAAATATTTGTGGATCGCACAAAGATTTGTCCCGTTCGCTAATCGAACCTGCGCCTAGTCGATCCAGTGGGCGGAGCGGCTTAAGCACTGGACTAAGCCGTCTGTGATGTCAAGCCATGTGTTTATGTGAGGTTCTGTGTTCGAATCATAGACTAGACAGTCTGAATAGATAGTATGGTTTTTCCATCGAAAAATCCTTAATAGCGGTCCTAAGCGATACTCTGTCTTTTCGAAAGCATGTGCGTTATAACAGTTAACTATCACTTACTTTAACGGCGAAGGAAAACATCGTGAGGCAACCTGCATGCCTGTGAGTTTCTTGAAGGTGTGTGAAGTTTGCCAGCCTCCACTGGGCCAGGGTCGTGGACTATGACCTAAACCCTCTCAGTTTGACAGAAGTCCCGTGCCTAACGGAGGTAAAGTTTCAGGGCTAATATTATTAATTTTATAAAAGTATTCTCAGTATTATAGCAATAGCCTCACTTTCATTAAATACACAGCCTTTCAGCACGACGCAAGCCGTGGCCCTTGCAATCTAAAGTCTGTTCAAATCAAACTTTAAACCTATACATAACATCACCAGTTTTAGAGGATTCAGTTGTGATTGCAGTCCATAACCAGTGTAATACGAAGGCGACAGTATTTCCGAAGACTTCTAAATGAAAATGCTGTTAGCAAGAATAAACATTTTATATTGTAAGTGAAAAAAATCTTACAGTTTGTAAAAAAGACTATACATTTTTATGAAATAATACTAATTTTCGAATTTTATCGCGATTCATTTTTGATTTTTAAATACCCGACACTTTGAGCGCTTTGCAGCACCCATGGTCACGGGAAGGACAGAGGTGTTAGACGTCCAAAAGGCAATGTTCTTCTGGGGTAGCCTTAAACATCTTAATTATTTTTGTGAAACTTGAAATTCAAAAGTGTTTCATGTGTAATATTCGCAATCTAAGAACTCAGTATTTACATTGTTATGTTCGCTCAGCAATGAGTGTTCGATGTGCATTCAACACTTACCTCTATTACGTTGGGACCTTACATCATAGGTCATATGTGGGGTGTATACAGTACATCTCTGGCGCCTCTACTCTGAAAATAATGCGTAATATATAAATAAATAAACCATCCTATACTGCTCCATTGCAGGCAGGTTAGTGGCCACTGGCGGAATTTACCAAGCGGCTTATAAAACTTCTAAATTGGCTTAACGACTGCCGCATTAAATGGTAACCGGGACCAACGGCTTAGTGTGTCTTCCGAGTTACGGAAACGCTTAAATAAGAAAATGACAGAAACGGTCACCCATCCCAGACTGACCAAGCTGAACGCTGCTTAACTTAGATCGCTAAGAGCACTACATTCGCCCAAAGCTAAGAGCTCCTACAAAAAAAATATTTACTTTTTCCATTTAAACACGATGTTGCTATGTCTATAGCCTCATGTCTCGTAGACTTACAGGCTGAAACGTTTATGAATATTTAATGCAAATAGAATTTAGTTCAAAGGGCCGTCCGCCCTTTGTAGCACACATTTCTGCTTTATACTTATAAGGCAAATATTATATGTTCTTTTGATATATTAATATACTGTTTGATGTAAAGGCGATATTGCATATCGGGTCACGACATAGTTTCCTATTTATGACATCCTACCTTAATAGGTAGGATATTATAACTAGGGTAATCCCTATCCCTATATCAAGCAGTGATAGTGGTTAGACCGTTGGACTGCAAAGTCAGAGGTCTCGGGTTCAAACCCACGCACACACCTCTGTCTATTCTAAAGCATGTGCGTATTTAAAATTAATTATCACTTGCTTTAACGGTGAAGGAAAACATCGTGAGGAAACCTGCATGCCTAAGAGTTTCTCGAAGGTGTGTGAAGTTCGCCAACCCGCACTGGGCCAGCGTGGTGGATAAACCCTCTCAGTTTGTGAGGAGGCCCGTGCCCAGCAGTGGGACAGTTTCTTAACAGGGCTAATATTAATATTATAATCCCTATCCTTATACGACACATTCCCTATTCATATAGACACCTAGTATATGCTCTCCCCAATAGCGACTTGAGGTAGTTGCACCCTTGCCCTTCTGGCTCGAGCGTAGTGGCTGCAGCCTCCCCCTCTTGTCCGGCGAAGCTGTAAAAGCCCCGCGGCCAACAGCGTAGATCATTCACACACAAACACACACACACACACACACACACACACACACACACACACACACACACACACACACACACACATAGACACACACACACACGCTAAACCCAATGAGCAAAGTGTACAATACGCGCATGGTGATCGACGCCAGATATGCAGAGTGGGTTTTTGAGACGGGGCAGTACGGGCAGCTACCTCAACCGTTGTATCTAAAGGAACGTTTTTATGTAGATACAACGATCTTAAGAGACTATACTATGACTATGACTATTAACTTTTTGCGACACTTTAAGCTGCATTTACAGATATGGAAAAAATTTACAGTCAACAAGAAAATGGGCAATTTACACAATTTTTTTTTTGTTGCTATACGATTCTGTTTCTGTTTTAAAACCTTCTATTGGACCTACTGTGGTTGGAGTAGTAAAAATTTCAGAAATCGCATAAAAAAAACAATTTCTTACAAAATGTATCGCAAAAAGTTATTGCGATTTCTGAATTTTCTAGTTCTCGAACCTCAGTTGGTCCAGCAAAAGTTTTGGTCCTTATAATTAACAGGTCATCACCCTCTCAGTAAAGTCATGCCACCAAGAAACCCAGTCCTGTTTATCTTGCGCGGAGTTGCTTTACGAGGAGGCGGGTTTAGCCCGATCATACCGATTCGGAACTCTGACTGACTTCCGTTTCTTCAGCCTACTTTGAAGTAAATAGCCTAAAGTAATAGCCTATTACTTAGTCAGCAATCCAGATCTTCGCCTCTCTCGTAAATGAACCTAAGGAGGCCGTCCTGAAAATTATAACATTGATTTTATTATTGTGTTCTTAGATTCACGCAAATTTTACACATGAAATAAAACTATACCAAATATCATGATCAAATAGATTAAGTCTTCTGAAAGGCAAGTCAAGAGTCTCCGTAACCGGCAAGCGTGTACGAGACGAACTACGAGAGTGAAGGAAACCAGCAAGTATGTAAGGAATGAACCTGTTGGAACTCTGTACTCTCTGCCTACCCTGAAAGAGGGGTGATGATATAGAAAGATAGGTAGAAATAAAACTATTTAACAATGGATTTTGAATGTCAAACACCTAAGCCTCTCCTGTGTATATGAGAACTGTCAAGCACTCGAAACATCAAAAACTTAAAAGTCTAAAATGAATCGCGATAAAATCGGAAAACTAGTTTAAAATGATTGATTTTATTTGTGTAAGCTATTAATTGACTTTTAATTGCTATAAATTCAAATATCTATCTATCTATATCATCACGCCAGATCCCTTGAGGGGTAGGCAGAGAGAACAGCGTTCAATATTTAAAATATTATTTTGAATATTGACTGCCTAGTGGCGAATAATGGACGTAGCTATCACGAGTTCTTAGGTCGCACGAAAATGTAATTTTTCCATAGAATATTTTCCAGTATTAATTTGGAGTGCATTAGTGCCCGATATGTGGCAATAGGCTAGCCCCTTGTTACTTGGGACCTTACATCGTCTGCGAAAAGTGGGTGTACACAGCACACCTCTTCCATCCCCGCTTGGGAAATATAGCCGTGACGGTGTGTATTTTTTATTTAATTTTGAATAATATTCTTGTTATTTATAACTAACACATAGTCTTATATACAGGGTGTAATGTAAATAACGTAAGAAATCAGACACCACGATTAGATAATTGCTTCACAAATTCAATGCCAAAACGAATTTTCCAAATTTAATTTGTTTACTGAAATCTCCGCATTGATTTGAATGAATAAATTTAATTTATTATAGCGCACTAAAGGAGTAACAGCATTTTTTGCAAATAAAAAAAAATGTAAAATACATTTAAAATTGTTGGAATGAATTCAGTTATCAATTCAGAACGAACTACTTTCAGGTCTTGCGTTTATTATGTTACAATTTATATAAGAAAACATCCACAGTTCAACTTTATCTACTAGACTATCTTACCACGACCAAATAAACCGAGTCTTATCTGAAGGAAAAGTCAAGAGTCTCCGTAACCGGCGAGCGTGTATGAGACGAACTATGAGAGTCGAGGAAGCCAGAGAGGTATGTAAGGAAAGAACTTATTGGAACTCTGTACTCTCTGCCTACTCCGTAAGGGACCTGGCGTGAGGTTATAGATAGATAGTTCAACTTTAATTGTTTTTTTCAACTTTAATTCTTCCATCCATTTTCCCGATCCTTTATCGCGGGTAATCCAAGTTAAGCGTTATTACAGCTAACTTATATAACCGGCATTTTTAGATTAAAACTCTTTAGGCCGCTATAAAAGTTAAGGATCGCGCTAATTTAGTATGTCTACGGTTTTGAAAATGTTTGTTATTTCAACCCTTCAGTTCGTATGTACGGAAAAAATATAATTTAGGAACTAGGTTATCAATAAACGGGATAACATATTTTACCTGGTTTAAGTTAAACATCTTGATGTTAAATGAATATCTGGAATCAAAATCAAATTTAGGTGTAAAGATGAGAAAGGGTATGCTCCGTTGGTTTGGGCATATAGAAAGAATGTCCGAAGAAAGAATGACAAAACAGATATACGATACGAAAGTGAATGGATGTAGGTACCGGGGAAGACCTAGACTATCTTACCATGACCAAATACACCGAGTCTTATCTGAAAGACAAGTCAAGAGTCTCCGTAACCGGCGAGCGTGTATGAGACGAACTATGAGGGTGGAGGAAGCCAGAGAGGTATGTAAGGAAAGACCTGTTCAAACTCTGTACTTTCTACCTACCCCGCAAGGGATCTGGCGTGATGATATAGATAGATAGAAAATCAAATTGATTTATTCATTTAGATAAATAAGTGTCTATGAATAGCTAAAAAAGAGGCTAGTAACTCTACCAACCGTTTGGAAAGTCATTCCTATAGCGAAGAAGGACAAGAAAGTCCACGATAAAGTACAGCCAAACCAACGCGTTCACCCGCGGCCGCGGTAGCGTGCACGGTGAGGATTAGCTCTTGCTCAGTAATATTTGTACAGAAATGTACAGAAATGTCCCACCAACGCATTCTGCGTCCTGCACGCAGTATCTGGGCGGCGTCTGCACGCGCGTCATAAGGAGATACTGATTGCCACCGTGATCGACGCCGGAGACGCCACCGCGGATAAACGCATTGGTTTGGACGTATCTTTACAATTCTTTTTGTATGCATTGCTTTCATTGGGTTTATTATATCAATGCAAAATGGGCTAGAGGCTAATAATAGTAATAAATAGTATTAATCTTTAGGCGCTCGTAGCGCTGTGCGACCGCGGTGTTCTTACCGATCACCAAGGTTTTGCAGCGTTCGACTCGGTCAGCCTGAGATGGGTGACCGTTTGTGGCATTTTCATATTTGAGCGTCTCCGTGCTTCGGAAGGCACGCTAAGCCGTTGGTCCCGGTTACCACTTAATGTGGTAGTCGTTAAGCCGAGTTGGAAGCCTTAAGGCGGCTTGATAAGTTTCAACAGCAGGGGGCCACAAAACTGCCTCCACCAATCCGCACTGGGTCCGCGTGGTGGAGTAAGACCTAATCTCTTTCACCCCGATTCGTGAGAGATCGCCTTTACCCAGCAGTGGGCAGTATAGGCTGATATTATAGTTTTTTGGCGGTGTGCTCATGTGATTTTCTTACGGGTGCTGTCTTAGAAGTTGAAATTAACGTGGTACATTCCTCCATGAGAGCTACGATAGATAATCCTAGAAGCCGACTACTGGAAACGAATTACGCTATTGCAGTTTTAGTAAAATTTTCGTTTATTGACTTCATTATCGTTGGTTTTGACAGTTTTGACTATTAATTCAATGATGTCCTTATATAATGAAAGAGAGACGCCTGGATGCTCTGTGTGTAACAGAGACTAAGCGGAGGGGCAGTGAAACCTGTGATCTGCCTGATGGAACGATGGCTCTGTGGTCTGGTGTACCGCAGAGCAGTCGTGCCAGCATGGGGGTGGGTATCTTGCTGTCCCGTCGCCTGGCCTCTGGAGTGAGAGATTATGGCCTGTGCGATGCGAGACTTCTCTGGGTCCGTTTAAAACTGGGTGTCACTAGAGTATTTTTGGTCGCAGCGTATGCTCCCGTAAGCTCGTCGACACCCCAGGACCTTGAGAAGTTTTGGGATAATGTCAGGGAAGTTCTGGATTTGGCTGAGGCTAACGAAAAGGTGATTCTGTGTGGCGATCTGAACGGATGGGTAGGAACCAGGCGGCAAACTTGCGACGCTGCTCTGGGTCCTTATGGTGATAAGAGAGTGAACGATGCAGGTAAGCTCATTGTAGATGTTTGTTTGGAAAGGGGTCTCCTTGTGTCTAATACGATATTCCAGCATAAGGACATACATATGTATACGTGGAGAAGGAATGAACAAAAAAGCATGATAGATCTGATCCTGGTTGATAACCGTCTCCGAAGCAAACTACAAGATACGCGTGCGTATAGAGGCCCCACTCTGGAATCAGACCACTATCTCGTAGTTGCGCGGTTTAGTGGTCTGTTCAGGAAGTGGAGGCACTGGCGAGAGCGTATCCCCTTCGGAGACCTTGAAAGATTAAAGGTTGAAAAGTTGCAAGATGAGAGCGTGAGGAGAATGTATGAAGACAGAGTCCGGAACAAGCTTTTGACAGCAGGCTCTTCGGACTCAAATGTAGATGAATGCTGGAATAGCCTGAAAGAGAGTTTGGTGGAATCCGCGAAAGAAGTATGTGGTTGCTCAAAGAAGCATATTACAGCAAAAGGTGATGCATGGTGGGATGCGGAGTTGCAAAGCTCCGTAGAAAGTAAGAAGAAAGCGTGGCAGGACTATGTATCTTCTTTGAACCTGAATGCCAGTATGACAGAGATGAGGAAAGAAATATACCGGCAATGCAAGAATGCCACTAAAACTTTAGTGAAAGAAAAGCGTGAAAGAGCCAGTATGATTGAGGAGGAGAGGCTGGCGAAGAACTTCGAGAACAACACCAAACTCTTTTGGAGCAAGGTGAGAAAGGCTCGAGGTGATTCGTCAGGCTCCAGAATGGAAAGGATAAAATCTAAAGATGGTGACATTCTTGCAGACACACAAGCTGTGCTAAACCGGTGGAGTGAATATTTTGGAGAAATGTATGGAGATGACCCGGATGCTGATGCCGCAGACGTGCCTAAAGGCGAGATTGCGGCACCAGAATCAACGGAGGACATCACTATGGAAGAAGTTGAATGGGCGATAGGAAGTATGAAAAACGGTAAAGCTGCGGGAGTAGACATGATATCTGCCGAGATGATCAAATATGGTGGAACTTGCGTCCGGGACGCTTTCCGGGCCCTTGCAAACCTTTGCTGGAGGACCGGTAGAGTCCCTACAGATTGGCGCCGCGCAGTCATAGTACCCTTGTATAAAGGCAAGGGTTCACAATATGACTGCGCCAATTACAGAGCCATCAGTTTGATCAGCTTGGCAGCCAAGGTGTACGGTAAAATTATTGAACGGAGAATGCGCGTGAAGTCCGATGGAATGTTGTGCGAGGCACAAGGGGGTTTCAGGTCTGGAAGAGGATGTTCGGATCAAGTCTTCTCACTCCGCAACACCGTAGAGAAGCATCTGGCAGTGGGCCGGAAGGTTTTCTGCGGTTTTGTAGATCTGGAGAAGGCATTTGACAGAGTTGTGCGAAAGAGACTTTGGGACATTTTGCCAGAGTATGGTATAGATGGCACTCTGTTGCGAGCCGTCCAGTCCACTTATGTGGACTGCAAGGCATGCGTACGGGTGGGTGGTAACAGGTCACCCTGGTTTGACGTTAAAATCGGCGTCAAGCAGGGTTGCGTGTTGTCCGCTAGACTGTTTATAATATATCTGGACAAAAGTCTTTAAAGACTGAAAGCGATGAATGAAGGTGTACAAATGGGTGACTTAGTGGTAAACCATCTACTTTATGCAGATGACGCGGTTTTAATAGCGCCAACAGCCACTGATCTGCAAACACTAGTCACAGTTATGAAAGACGACTGCATGATCAATGGCTTACACTTGAATGTGAAGAAAACCAAGATTATGGTTTTTGAAAGGGAAGAAACCAGAACGAATGTAAGGATTGTGGTTGGTAACGATGTGCTGGAGCAAGTGAATGAGTTTGTATATCTTGGATGCGTCTTCAGTAAGGATGGGAAATACACCGCTGACATAGAGAGAAGAGTGAGTGCAGGGAACAGAGTGAATGGTGCGATGGGAAAGCTACTCGGGAGCCGGCACTTAAGCCATAAGGCGCAGCTGGCCATACATAACGGAGTTCTTGTCCCAACGCTGTTATATGGTAGCGAGAGCTGGGTATGTAAGAAGGAGAATGAAAGTAGGATAAATGCGGTAGAAATGCGAGCTCTGCGGAAGATGTGCGGAGTGAAGCTGACCGACCGCATTAGCAACAGCATAGTAAGACAGCGAGTAGGTATGAAAGATAGTATCGGTGTAAAGATGAGAAAGGGCATGCTCCGTTGGTTCGGGCATATAGAAAGAATGCCAGAGGAAAGAATGACAAAACAGATATACAATGTGAAAGTGGAAGGATGCAGGTACCGGGGAAGACCTAGACTATCTTACCACGACCAAATAAACCGAGTCTTATCTGATGGAAAAGTCAAGAGTCTCCGTAACCGGCGAGCGTGTATGAGACGAACAATGAGAGTCGAGGAAGCCAGAGAGGTATGTAAGGAAAGAACCTGTTGGAACTCTGTACTCTCTGCCTACCCCGCAAGGGATCTGGCGTGAGGTTATAGATAGATAGATAGATAGATGTCCTTATGGTTTTCCATAGGCGTACAACTTGATACATTCGTCGGCATTTGTTAATAAGACCATAAAGAATTTAGTAGATTATCGACTTAGGTAGTGGCGCATTTACCAGCAGGCTCAGTAGGCTGGAGCCTAGGGCGGAAAATTTTAAGAGGGCGGTAAATTTGGCTCAATTTTTATTTATAAGTATACCATGATTGAGCTTTTCTTAGCTCAAAAATATAACGGAAGACTATTTCTTGTGTAATCTTCACTAAATCGTGAGTTGTAAGAATAATCTAGGAACTGACACAACGATCCCTTAGTTCTCAATCATACTAATAACGGTAAAAAGCTGATGTAATGATGACGATAGAGCACAAATCATAAAATTGTCATTTTATTGACTAAGAAACTAGGGTATTGACTTGCAGAGGTCTGTAGGGGCGGCGACAATTGAATAGCCTACTGGCGGTGAATGTGTAAATCCGCCACTGGACTTAGGTATAACTGTAAATGAACAAATGTTATAGCATGTCATAATTTGTCCCTCGGCCTACCCCGCAAGGGATCTGGCGTGATGATATAGATAGATATAGATAATTTTAAATCACGGAAAAAGCAGACTTCGGAACCTGTAATAAATTTTACTCTACTGACTAATTTTACTTTACTACTATCTAATAACATTCACGGCATATAACATTTATATTAACATGAGTTGTCTCATTGGCCGTCTCGTTGGATCAATGGGGCATGGTGCAGCTGGCTATTACGAAGTTCTGTGTTCGATAGGTCAGCAGATGTTTTTTTTGGGGTTTTTCTTTCGCAAAATTTAAAGCATTCTAGAGCCTACAATCGTGCTCGGTATTATGGCAATAGGCTTACATTGGAACAACTCTGCGACTCCCTTATGGGGAATATAGTCGTGACGGTTGGTGTCAGTACGTGAGCTGTCTGAAGTAATCCCAATACAGTATTTGCAAAGTAGTAGTTCCTAGTAGGTACATATTTGTAAATTTTTCAATTATAAAACTAAAAGATCATTCCACTTTAATCAACTGGGTGACCAAATGTGACTTACTCGTATCAGTGTTCAGTAATCGCCAAGCAGAAGTTATACAGTTGATTATATTCCCTTCGGTGTTTTTCTCCTTTATGATAGGTATCACGTGAAACACCTAGGTGATAATTTCACCTGGTGGCGTGTTTTTAAAACAAAGTAAGCTTCAACTTTATATGTATCTACATTATCACGCCAGATCCCTTGCGAGGTATACAGAGTACAGATTTCCAACAGGTACTTTCCGTACATACCTCTCTGGCCTTCTCCACTTTCATAGTGCGTCTCATACACGATTACATTCAACTCAAAATTGCTTATGACCTGCTTCGTTAGTCTAGTAGCGAATAATTTGCTTTGCGGTCTTGGGTTCAAATCCTAGGTTGGAGAAATGTAGTTTTCTATCGAAAAATTTCAATATCAGTACGAACTCATGAAATTCAGCGCAGTGGTTAAGAGCTTAAGCCGCTCCGCCCACTGTGTCTAATAGTCGCTGGTTCGATTCCCGCACGGGACAAATCTTTGTGTGATCCACAATTATTTGTTCCGGTCTGGGTATTTGTGTATGTAAATTTTCATGTTTGTAAACGCACCCACGACACAGGAATAAATCCTAGTGTGGGGCTTTACATGGGGCCTAACATGTCACCCCCGCTTAGGGAATAGACACATGTGACGGTGAAAATTCCTTCACAAAAATCCCATCTACCAAAAAAATCCAAAACACACCCAAATCATAAAATAAATTAATAACCACACAATAATAAAAACACAATGAGAGAGGAAATAAACGATAATTCACCAACGAAACCATTATATTGCTTGTCAAAAGAAAAGTTGGGGTGTGTCGTCGCGAAATTACAACGAATAGCGAAATGAAACATGAAAACAGTCGCGGCTTCACAAGTGTGGACTTAACATTGAACTAGATGAGACTGAGTTCTTAGATTTACGCGAATATTACACATGAAATAAAACTATTTTTTCGGATTTTATTGCGGTTTAATTTTTATTTTTAAGTTCCCGACGTTTCGAGTGCTTTGCAGCACCATGGTCACGGGAGGGACTGAGGTGTTAGACGTCCAAAAGGCATAGTTGTTCCGGGGTACCCTCAAACTTCTTAATTATTTTTGTTGGTCCGATCTACGCAGAATGAGCTCATGGTGTCTTGAGGTCTTGCAGTGTTATGCTTGGTTTTGGATTTGATTATATTAATTACCGGATCCCAAGTCGATGGAAGCACCCAGCCATCTTCTCTATTGAAATTAGGATGTTTTTTAATTTCAATAGCCTCGCGAACCATCCTTGATAGGAATCGGTGTTCTTTCACGAGGATTTGTGGTCTATCAAATCTGATGTTATGGCGGGTGCGGTCAAGGACATGTTCACAGACTGCAGACTTCTTTGAGCGATGAGACTGCTTGGCCCATAAAGCAAATATAAAGAGGATTCGGGTTATCATTCTCATCTGTCAAATGAATATCTGTAAAATTTTTGTATAAGGTTCATATTTGGTTTACGCAAATATGACCATGTTTCTGAATTTCGTGTAAGACTTACGTGGCTGCCAATCCGCCATCACCGAAATGCTAACATACTATCGCTTTTATACTATATTCTATATAATCCGCCAACTCCCTCTTACCTCAAAAACGGTTTGAATTCCTTCATGAAACGCATTCGAGGTTCCTAAGGTCGTCAGAGAATCTGAGGCTGAAAACAGCAATGCATTCCACAAACTTCTGTCATAAATCCTTCACTAATCAAGCTGTACGCTTGTGGAATGCATTGTCTGTTACGGTCCGACGTGCAAAGACGTTGCATTCTTTTAAAAAAATGGTTAAAGATCACTTTTTCCTGGTTGGATAATGTAATAATTGCTGTCATAATTGGATTGGATTAGATTTATATGTTTGGTATATCAAGTCCTGTGTATCAATATGTATGTGGTAGTATTGTATAACATATATATCTTTATAGTGTACGCCACCAACTGCCCTCTATTTTTATGTGTTGCTTCTTCCAATGTACTGGTTGTCTGGAAGAAATTGCTCTTAGCAATAAGGCCGCCAATTGTGCCTCTATCTTAAGATAATATCACATTGTATTTCTCTGTTCGCTGGTGCACAATAAAGAATACTCTATCTACCTATCTGCTATTTTCGGAAATTTCGTCTTTTTGACTATTATGACTAGTTTACTAACCAAAGGACATTGTTCTGCCATACATGATTTGCCTCAGAACCAACACCAATGAAAAAATACTGTTAAGATTTCAAATCACCCATAAATTCTCTTAAAGCAGTTATTATTAAACGGAAAAGCGGGGGAATCGCAATATTGCACAAAAAGTATTAGATTTTGAGGTTTTAATTCAGTATCCATTAATACATATGAGGTTTTTTCTTCAATGTAAATGTATTGGTGTACAATAAAGAGTATTCTATTCTATATTGTGTGTTGCCATTCAGTAAAGATGTCGGCGACTTCGATATAAGTACTTACAATACTTTGATATATTCGTTTCAGATTGCAAATTGTCTGTTAGATACGGATACTTGCCATTATTTTAATAAAATAGGTAAATAATGATGGCATGGGTCAAATTTATGTTGGTTCTGGGGCAATTTTCGACAATGTCATTTTAGTATAAAACTACTATGAGACTACAGTGAACTGTAGTCCCTAAAAAAATATGTTTCAAAAGACTGCCTCGTTGGTCTCGTGGCAAAGCGCATCGCTTTGTGATCACGAGGTCCTGGGTTCAAACCTAGGTCGGACAAGTGTAGTTTTTCTAACGAAAACTTCCCAGTATGAGTCCGGAGTCTAGAATTGTGCCCGGTACCTATATGGCAATAGGCTCGCCTCCTATTACATGGAACCTAACATCGTCGGCGAAACGTGGGTGTACTCAGTACACCTCTGCCACCCCTGCTTGGGGAATATAGGCGTGACAGTGTTTTTTTTTTCTTATTTATTTGAGAACGATGTTCTTCAGATAAGACTCGGTCTATTTGGTCATGGTAAGATAGTCTATTTGCTGTTTTATATAGTGTGTTGGTCAAATATTTTTTCTTTCAAATTTTTTTTCGATGTTGCATGTTATTTGGAGATCCATGAGCGGTTTCCCTTACCAAGGCTGCAGCAGGGATCTACTGGTGGTAAAGAATCCCCGCTATTTAGTACGGCGGTAAAAAATCCCTGCTATTTTTAAAGCGGTAAAACAACAGCTAATTCATTCTATCATTAGGCATCATTTTACGTGTGAAAAGATGTGGATATGATGATACAATAATCCGTAAGCTTTTAGTATTGTGTTACTTACCTTTTATATTTATGCAGACTTGATAATACCAGATTTGATAATACCTCGGTAACAAGCAGAGATTAGGCGTAGCTTTGAATAAAATTAAGTATTTTAATTGTGATAAGAACATTTTCCAAGCTTAACACTAATTTATTTACATTTCGGTAATTATAGGATGAGCCCTGACAGCTCTAAAACACTACATTCCACGCAAATAAATAAAAATATACCACTATAACATTTCTCACTAGGACCTGCACTAAATAATAAGGACTATCTTTTTTTAAACGAAAAAAAATAATAATCAAGACAATAATAACTAGCAAGATTTTAATTACTGTTAGAGCGGAACGCAAACGCACTAGTGCTAGGAAAATCTATAGCCCTGCGCCGTCTCAAAGGAGCACACCGCGGGGGATTTTACCCCGCGGTGTACCGCGATATACCGCGGTGATACCGCGGTAAAAGCCTCACATACTTTAGCGTTAGTGGATTTATAATAAGGAAGTTCCCCGTGAAATTAAAAATTAAGGCTTATCTAGCACAATCTGAGTCCATTCACAATTTTACTGGTACATTCACAATTTTCGCTTTGTCCAGTGACGACTCTGCGACACAAAGCCGCCTCTATCTATTGTAGAATTTTTAACAGCCATCAACTGGCATTTTTGATCTGGCCGCCATTTTTTGTGAAATGGTTTAATCCTTTGGGCTTGAGCCGTAGGGTGCTCTTTTTTGGGGGAATTATAAGAGTTATACTGTCATGTTTTGATGGATAACTTGGTCAAGTAGTTAAAAGTTTAAGCCGCTTCCCCCACTGGCACTCGATCCAGACGCGTTCGACGCGTTTCAAGCACAGGACATGTCTTTATGTGACCTACAAATGTTTGTGTCGGTGTGGGTGTTCGTGTATGTGAATTTCATATTTGTAAACGCGCCTACTGTTCAGGAATAATTCCTATTGTGCCCACAATATGAGTTATTCCTAAGTTTTTGAAATAGAAAAAAAATTGAGATGTGTACTTACAAATTTTTATGTTAGGTCCAACTCTAATAGTAATACTTTGACGGACGATTTAGCGCAGTGGTTAAGAGCTTAAGCCGGTTCGCCCGTGTCTAATAGTCGCGGGTTCTATTCCTGCACGGGACAAATCTTTATGTGATCCATAAATATTTGTTTCGGTCTGGGTATTGGTGTATGTCAATTTTTATTTTTGAAAACGTGCATTTACAAAAATAAAAATAAGCATGTGTGTCATAAATACCAGTGTGGGGCTACGTTTTTTTAAAATAAAAGAGAAAAAAAGGGTGAAACTATCACTATCATACCAAACAATTCCAGACTCCGACCGTGATAGAGTTTTTTCTATAGAAAAAAATCACACTGCCCGGCGGACGATAGTCTGCTTTGAATTTTTCGATAGAAAAACACCATCAACACTTCATGACTTAGGATTTTGTATCTTCTATAAGGCTGATCTGCTAATTTTTCATTTTCTGTCTACGTTTTGGAAAGTGGAATTAAATTTATTACTACTTCTGTTTTCTTTTACTAATTAAATTTCTTGGGGGTTCTGAGACCATTCAAGCTCCCTTTGAAACACACTTTGGTACAATCTTCAGTATCATCTTCGGAGGTCATTGTAGATCCAAGCTTGTGTCGAAGCTATCAGCCGAAATACGTCCGCTGAAATGAAATGAAAAATATTTAGCACAGCACACATAAAAATATATGAAAGGTAACAAAAGAAAATAAAAACGAAGAAAGACAAATAAACTGCTACTACTTCTTGTGACGTTTGCCTCGGTGTGAGCTGTGCCGAAAGGCATTGGGCTCAGCATGTGTTGGAGGGGGACAAAGTCCCCCCAACGCTGGTTTTCAGCCAAAGCCTCCTCAGCTACTATTTATTGTTCATAAATTTTTACCCTTAATGCTAACGCAATCGCGTATACTGCTTATTACAAATACAGTAAATACCTAATTATGTAATATAAATGTATAAATAAAGAGACATAAATATTGTATACATATATAATGAAAGAAAAAGTTATGATTTACTATGAGTTAAAAGGCGTGTTTATATAGTCACAATATAATATATAGTACCTTGTGCTACCACAGGTGGCATGGGGTATAAATTTATTTAATTACTATTGCAAATGTTGCGTTGAGCGAGTGAGAATCGTTTCGATTGCGCGGAACCGGTTCTCCGCGCGGCATACCGGCGCATCTTTGTTGATCACTTCAAAAACATACAAACAGTTACTAAAACAGAGAAGGAATTAACTATAATGAGCTGCTATTTCTATTCACAACGTTTACTTCGGTGTGAACAGTGCAATCGATTTCTTGCAAGGCTTACGGGACTCTTAACCCGTTAAGGTTTCGCCACATATCCGACGCAGCGCGACGGCAGCGCAACGGTGGCGCGGCTGTAATATACACAGCGCAGCCCCGCTCGGCCTGACAACAAACGTCATGACCCGCCGCCGTCGTGCTCTACGCGATTACAAACGAAGCATGGGGGGAGCGAGACGCTAATACGCGTGCGAGCAGATTGCTAGTGACGGGCGGCCGCCCGGCCGGCGAGACGTTGCTCGTGTAGAGTGCGCTGTGTTGCCGACCGCTAAGCGAGCGTATCCGAGCGCTTTCATCACGCTCCCGTCGCGCTCCGTCGGCTATTTGACGTAACTAAAATTCTTATTGATCAAACGCGAGGCGTTACGAGAATTTAATAAAATTATCATGTAATGTTGGAACTCTGTACTGTCTCTGTACCCCGCAAGGGATCTGCCGTGATGATATAGATAGATCATGTAATGGTATTCAATGGAGACGAGTACCATTTAACGTTATTTACGTAGTTACCTTAACGTACCGCGTTACATTATTTATTGGTATATAGAAAATAAAGGACCAAAAACTACGTGACACTGGTGGAATTGTGTGGTGGGTTTAAGCCCAATAAAAATTTACACAAATTAACATTGCTTTTATAATTGTTTCAGATATGCCAATTGCAGTTCAAGAGTCGATAACGGATAGTTGCTGTTAAGATTACTTTTGGTAAGTTAATGTTTTATGCTTGGAACAATTAAATATAAACCAAAAGGCGCGAATACGCATAGAATTGAAGCAATAAAAACTACTTCCAAAGACAGTAGTTTCACGTTGGAATGAGTAGTCACTTTTTAAACGACGTACGAAATAACGTACTCTGCGCGTTCCAAATTAAATGTATGGCGTCTCTACCTGTAAAAATATTGTTGGGTACATATAATAATCAGTAAGCATTTGCAGTACTTATAGGCGACTAAATACGATTGCTAAAACTAATATCTAAAAGTATCATTTACATTGTAGATTTACACAGTACACCTTTGGCACTTCCACTTGAAAAATATAACGTGGCAGTTATTTTTTATTTCTAAGTGTGTGTTTGTTACTAAAGTGAACTAATATTTAAAACTACTATTAACAACCCCTTAGTATGAACTACAAAATTACCTATACCTATTCCGTCAAAAATAGCACTTGACAACAAAGAATACGACCCACTTTCCGTGACAGGGTTACCCCAGATACGTGTGTTGCCATTGATAAAATAATATTCCCCTCGACAATGATTGATGGCAACACAAATATTTCGTATACAAACCTGTGAAAGAGATACAACTATAGCTTTTTTCACGAGACATAAGTATGTTGACGTTTGGGCTTTGACGTTTCTAGAAATGTGGTAATGATAAAATTTAATGAAATAGAATCGCTTGATAAATCGTATCGTGATGATTTGTAATGGATAAAAACACGATTTTAATAACAATAATTTAGGAACATAAAGAAACACAAAATAAACAATTTCTTTATTTATTTATTTATTTCTCAATTCAATTCTTGTCTATGACCGTTGTGGGGAGATCACCACAATTTTGCCAATGTCGAGGTAGTACATAGACCAACAAACGGCAGTTTTCCATTATTTATTTACGAATCAAGCAATTCGTCAGAAAAGTCATCTGTCACATTATTAAAAGAATCTATGAAACTGTCAATATAAATATGTCAAGATGGCGCATCAACGTATTTTTTATTAATTTCTTGACTTTGAGCATACCATGTATTTTAATTGGATACATAAAGAAATTGACAGTCGATTTTGTACAATTTTAAAAACATATGATCGATTATAACGATTTCACAATGTCAGTCCCTAAAACGCAAACCGTTTCAATTTACATAATTAAGAAGTTTTAAGATTTTTAGGTTATCACGCAAATTAAACAGTATATGTTTTAAATGCATTTTAAAATAGATTTTCGATTTATCTTTTTATTCTTGTTTATTGCCTTGATTACCTATTTTAAATATTCCACAATAAAAATGCGTGAAATGGAACGGGATGAAACGTCACCGAACCCATGTCTCATGAAAAAGACTATATAAATAGCTATGATGGTTTTTGGCGGGAAGTTGAAGAGTGATGTTGTCAATTTGTTTTAATTTCCAAAACTTGTGTTATTTCGACTAATAATGTGTAATGTTGGTGGAATATTAACCATTATGTGTTCTTATATGTGCATGGGTGAAGGTAATTGTAACAAAGTGATAAAACGTGCCTTTTCGATTTGCCTCAAAACGGCCGTTGCAAACAAACACAAACAACATAACAAAGTCTTGACTTGCTCTTACGATAAGACACGGTCTATTTGGTCATGGTAAGATAGTCAAGGTCTTCCCCGTTACCTACCCAAGGAAGGTAATAACAGCTAATTATTATCTACTATACAAATCTGAAACATAGAGTTTGTGTTCCGAAAAGGTAATTTACATAATACTTAAGTCCAAGTTAAGAGCTTAAGCCACTCCGCCCACTGGACTAAGTAGTCACGAGTGCGATACTCGCAACAAATCTTTGTGTAAAAATAAAAAGAATATTAGCCCTGTTAAGAAACTGTTCCATCATCGGGCACGGGCCTCCTCTCAACCTGAGAGGGCTTAGGCCATAGTCCACCACGCTGGCCCAGTGCGGGTTGGCGAACTTCACACACCTTCGAGGAACTCTTAGGCATGCAGGTTTTCTCATGACATTTTACTTCACCGTTAAAGCAAATGAAAGACAATTTTTAAAACGCACATGCTTTTGAAAAGACAGAGGTGCGTGCCTGGGTTTGACCCCGAGACCTCTGTCTTTGCAGTCCAACGGTCTAACCACTAGGCTATCACTGATCAATCATACTGCTATCAAATCTTTGTGTAACGCACAGATATTTATTTCGGTCTGGGTGTTTGCACATGTGAATGTTATATATGTAAACGCATCCACGACATACGAATAATTGCTATAATATTTCTCACATAAGATGGGTAGTGACAGTCTATGTGCCGAACGAAATTAATATTTTATTCATTGATATTAACGCATAAAACCATAAGTATAGAAACGGGTCATGTCTATAAGTAAGTATAATTTTGTTTTTAAAAATACTACAGTGTAAGGCTCAATTTTCTTTTAATTTACAGGTAACTGGTTCAGTAAGTGTACACATATGTACGACGAACTACCGTAATCGTGTGAAGGAATCACAGAAATCGCAGTAGTGAAATACTGGAAGTGAAACAACACGATTTTTTTCGAAACCACTGTCGCTACTTTCCCATACACTTAGTATAAAATAGACGCACAGACATTTTTTCTGAAAAATATTTTCCGAAAAGTTATATTTCAAGTACAGTTACAAATTTTAAGTCTTTCATGCCAACTTGAGTCACTTTATCACATGCATTGGTCCTGAAGCATTTTGTGATAATTTTCTCAGATGTGTGGCGATAAATAAGTCCTCACGGCTTAACATCTTTTAGTGTCATATTTCAAAATCATTTTTTTATTTGTGTAGACCAAGAAGTACTTATGGATAGTTAAGAAAGAAAAATTAATGAATATATAAGACTCTACCACCCTGTGGAGAAGAAGGGCAAATTCCTCGGTAACGAAAAAAAAAAGTTGTACAATTCTTTTTGTATACATTGCCTTCATGGGGAGAACAATGAAGAAGGAGTTAAGTAGATGTACTTAAGTATATATTAAACGAAAATGTACTTATACTCATGGTATCAATCAACGTCTGTACAGACCTCTCATTTGCAAAATAAAGATTTGTAAAGGAAGTATATAATTAAAAAACGATTACAAGTTCTATGGTTGGAATGGATCAGCGACTTTATTTTTGTATAATATATTGTCTTGAGGCACTCGTAGCGCTGTGCGACCGCGGTGTTCTTACCGATCACCAAGGTTAACCAGCGTTTGACTCGGTCGGCCTGAGATGGGTGACCGTTTGTGGCATTTTCATATTCGAACGTCTCCGTGCTTCGGAAGGCACGTTAAGCCGTTGGTCCCCGTTACCAATTAATGTGGTAGTTAGTCGTTAAGCCGAGTTGGAAGCCTTAAAGGCGGCTTGATAAGTTCCAACAGCAGGTGGCCACAAACCTGCCTCCGCCAATCCGCACTGGGTCCGCGTGGTGGAGTATGACCTAATCTCTCTCACCTCGATTTTTGAGAGAAGGCCTTTGCCCAGCAGTGGGCAGTATAGGCTGATATTATTATTATATATATATATATATATATATATATATATATATATATATATATATATATATATATATACATATATATATACAGATTGTCTTGAATAGACTACCTACTTTGTTGGTTTAATAGCGCATAGTATGGGTTCAAGGACTAGATCGGGAATAAAATATGAATGTTTCTATCGAAAAAAAATTAAGAGCAGTTCGGAGTCTGAAGTCCTGCCCGGTATAATGGCAATATGCACGCTTTCATGCCCCTAATGGTGGTGGCAGAGGTGTGCTCACTAAGTAAAGGACAGGATCTCACAGTACTGTTTCACGTTTTGCTTTCGTAATGGTCAGGTACACCGTACACCTCCGCCACCCCTTCTTAAGGTATATAGGCGTGACGGTGTTCATTTTTTCAAAATAGACAAAATAGTCTTCTGAAGTTAGGTACTGACAGGGGATAGATAAAATAAAAAGCAGTGATAGCCACTAGGCTAGACTGTTAGACTGCAAAGAGGTCTTGGATTCGAACCCAGGCACGCGCCTCTGTCTTTTCGAAAGCATATGCTAATTAAAAATTAATTATCACTTGCTTTAACGGTAAAGGAAAACATCGTGAAGAAACCTGCATGCCTAAGAGGTTCTCGAAGGTGTGTGTAGTTCGCCAACCCGCACTGGGCCAGCGTGGTGGTCTATAGTCTTAGCCCTCTCAGTTTGAGAGGAGGCCGGTGCCCAACGGTGGGAAATTTCTTCACAGGGTTGATATTATAGGGGATAAAGATCGTTGGAGGAAAGAGGGGAGACCTTCGCCCAGCAGTGGGGCACATTAGGTTAATAAAAAAAGGATAGCCTAGATCTTTCCGGATACCTAAACCCTTACACTTACGCATTGTGTATCTGTTTTCATTCTAAGGCACAATATATTTGGTGTACATTAATATACTTCAAAAAACATCCATGCCGTGTCTACTCGCTGTTAAACCTTGGCTTAATGTGTTATAATGGCTTATATATTTTATGGCATAATAAAGAGCGACTGTTTCGCATATTGTGACGTAATCAACGAGAGGTCAAGGTGAAAGGTCACACGTAACGTTAGTACAATTTCCTGAGCATTTTCTTTTCACTGCCTTGTTAGTTTAATAAACGTATTTCAGCGGTTTTAATTCTAAGTCGTACAAAATGTGGTTTCTATTGAAAGATATTAAGAAACATGATATATATATTTTTTTTTTAAACGCAGCCCCACACTAGGATTTATTTCTGTGTCGTGGGTGCGTTTACAAACATGAAAATTCACATACACAAATGCCCAGACCGGAACAAATAATTGTGGATCACACAAAGATTTATCCCGTGCGGGAATCGAACCCGCGACTGTTAGACACAGTGGGCGGAGCGGCTTAAGCTCTTAACCACTGCGCTAAATCGTCCGTCAAATGCGGAAATGCGAGCTCTGCGGAACATGTGCGGAGTGAAGCTGACCGACCGTTGAAACAGCGTAGTAAGAAAATGAGTAGGTATGAAAGATAGTATCGAAGTAAAGATGAGAAAGGGTATGCTCCGTTGGTTCGGGCATATAGAAAGAATGTCAAAAGAAAGTATGAGAAGACAGATACAATGCGAAAGTGGAAGGATGAAGGTACCGGGGAAGACCTAGACTATCTTACCATTATCAAATAGACTGAGTCTTATCTGAAGGACAAGTCCAGAGCGTGTATGAGACGAACTATGAGAGTGGAGGAAGCGAGAGAGGTATGTAAGAAAAGAACCTGTTGGAACTCTGTACTCTCTCTACCCCGCAAAGAATCTGGCGTGATGATATGGATAGATAGATTGATATGAATAACTGAGGTCAGTTTATTAATCCCCCTCTCTATGTATCTATATTATCACGCTAGATCCCTTGAAGGAAAGGCAGAGAATTCAAAGTTCCAACAGGATAACACCTAGTAAATTTGGATATCAACCCCTATGTGCACAAATTTTCTCTGTAGCCTGAGTGCAGAGCCGATTTAATGATCGAAACTAGAGCAGTGGCGTATTTGGCGTGAAAAATTTGGCTCATTTTTTTTGTGTTATAGAAATAATAAGAATCATTATATACAGGTGTAAGTAGTTTTGAGGCATACCTTACCCCACCTAATAAGTAGTAGATGACCGAGCTTTTATTACGTCAAAATATACCCAAAGACTTTTTCTTGTGTGAACTTCACTAAATCGTGAGTTGTAGGAATAATGTAGGAACTGACACAACCATCCCTTAGTTCACAATCATACTAATAACGGAAAAAGCTGATGTAATGATTGATGTTTATTCCAAGGTTTAACCCAGGAACACACGCAGCTCCCCTTAATAAGGTCAACCGTATTGATTAACCCCACCTGTAATAAGTGGGGTCCTATTAGGTCACACGTAACGCTAGTCAATTAAGATAAGTTACTTTTTACACGCGATTTTTCTATTAATTGTATTTATTTATAAGTTTCCGTGTTTGTGTTGTGTTATTGTTTTTATTTTAGAAATGATTCCGTTTATAACGAGCAAATGTGAATGGAAGTGTTGGAAGGGGTTCGCTTTAGGTTCCTATCACGATCAAATTAATGATCTCTCTGAAAAGGGTCAAGTGCCTAGCACTGTTAATCGACGGAGATTTTTTTTTATTCATTTTATTTTATTTGGGATAGTAAACAGTTAACAAATTACAATAATTATAGCCTATGTATTGCACTAGGTATGCCAAATAATCGATTTTTAGATCGATCAGAACCACTGAATCGATTCAGTAGATCGATTCCGAAAGCCGTCAAATTGGATCGATCGGATAGAAAATATGGCAAAGTAGCTTGTTCTATCCGATATAACTATGGGATATAAATAATGACAATAATGACAAAACATGAGTTTATTTTAAGACAGTTGTCTTATTAATAATTTGAACGTATTAAGAAATTATAAAAAGGACTCCAAAAAAATCAATCTTTCGGCAAATTAATAAGAATCGACTTGGTATCGATTAATCGAATATCACTCTTTTGATCTTCAATTTAAACGAGAACCGATTCTTGAGCAGGCGATTCGAATCGATCCAAAGATCAATTTTTCTTTAAATGAATCGACATACCTATATTGCACATTGTTTTAAATGTGGAACCAATACCATTACACTTATAAAAGTTGACTTTTTTAATACTAGATGCCGCCGGGTGGTTATTAAAACAGCAGTTAGTGAGACAGTGGCGCGCGCCGCATGCAGGCAATCATGCTGAATGTAAACAAATGTTTTTAACTAATATTCTTAGGTAGGTATGATAATTGCTATTATTTTATTTGCGTAGTAATCACTAGCACGAGATGCATGATGAGAGAGATGGTGTATGAAGGTAGATGAAGCGAAAGAGGTGTATAAAAATCGTAGTGTGTGTCGAACTGTAGTCTCTTCTTAGGGTAGGATCTCCGGTGGGATAAAGGCGTGTGTCAGAGTTGGGCACAAATTAATTGTGAAAAGCAATTAAAATATTTTGGATTTAATCGCGGCCATGGTCATAGAAGGGAATTTCGGAGTTCCTCAGGGGAATTAATTTAATAGCAAATAAAATTTTAATAGTTTGATCCTATAATTATCAAATTCCCAACACTGCTGTGTAATTTCGCTTGCGTACTGCGGTTATCTAAGGCTGGTCATCAGCCCATGCAAGTGTGGACCAGCAGTGGTGCTGTAAATAGGCCTCTCCTATGACACGCAACTGAGTTCGTCTTCAGCTCTCCACCTCCAATCCCTGCCCGCAGCCCTATAAATATCGTCACCCCACCTAGCTACAGGGCGGCCTACATTAGTTTGCCAATAAGAAAGAAAGAAAGAAAAATAATTTATTTTGTGCTCACACAACTAAACACAAAAGAATGAAATGCATAACAAATGTAATTAAAATGACAAAAGAGTAACAATAAAAATGGTAGAAATGCAAAGCAGTGATTGTGTGAGACCCAAAATTGGTCCCTGCCTCAGCTAATGCCGCAGCTGTATTATGCTGCAGCGCTGATCTTCCGGCAGCGCCATATTTCGGTAACATCACGGGCGGTCTCACATTAGATATATTTATTAAAGTCTAAAACTACTAAGGCATATATATATAAAAAGCGCTAGAGCAACCGAGGGGTTAACAAACTAGAATGAAAATAAGAAAAATAAGAAAGATTGCCCTGTGTAAACCTAATCCTCCAAAAGATCTTTTCAAAAAATATATATTTATTGTCTGTGGACATTTTGTAGATTTTTTGTGTTTTTTTTTTATTTGGTAATTGGCAGCACTGTTTCGTTTTGCTGTCAATCAATGTCAATCCAAGGTGTGACCAAGCAATACGCGGTCTCCACTCAAGAATCACTCTGCCTGAACTGCTCTCGGTTCTGCAGCATTCGTGACCTGCTCACTGCTGCCTAAGGCCTTAGCACAAACAATACGACATTGTATTAAAGTTGTTGAGAACGCGCGCTGTCTCGTTTATTTTAATTAAGTATATTAGTAGTGAGAAAAGGATGGCAAATTAACTCGACGGCGTTACGTTATAGTCAATCTGTGTGTACTAATTGAGTCCTTCTGTTTTGATATACATATATCTGGTTGGATGATCTGGTGGACTGCTACGTTGGTGTAGTGGCGCATAATGCGCATAGAGATCACGAGGTCCTAGGTTCGAATCCCAGTTTAGACAAAGTGTAATCGATAGAAAATTATTCAGTATCAGTCCGGAGTCTCGCATTCTGCCCCGGTATAATCGCAATAGGCCTGCCACCTCTTACATTGGGACCTAACATCGTCAGCGAAAAGTGGGTGTACACCACTGCCATCGCCGCTTGAGGAATATAAGCGCATTCTGTGTGTTTTTAGGTTTTTAAACGTAGCCCCTCGTAATAACATGAAAATTTACATACACAAATACAAACATATAATTGCGGGTTACACAAAGATTTGTGCGGTAATCGCACCCGCGAGTATTAGACACCGTGGGTGAAGCGGCTTAACCCCTGCGCTAAATCGTCCGCTTTATGTGTATGTGTTATTATTGTGTTTATTTTGAATATGAAACCTCATGTGTGTTTACGGTTCGATCTAACCATAACCAACGTGAGGACGCGTTAATATACTACAGCAGTGGTTCCCAATTAGTTTTTTCTGCGCACCCCACCAAAAAAGAACTCAAACTCGCGTACCCCATAAGCCATGAACTGTACGCCATCGGACAGCCGGGAGATTAGTTAGGTCGAGTGCACCCAATCTCCGCGTTTTTCATACATCAGGAGGGTTTATGGCGGTTTACCTATAATAATCGGCTCAAAATATATTTCGGCGATTGTTGTTTGTTACAGTTACACCGTCACGCTTATATTCCCAAAGCGGGGGTAGCACAGGTGTACTAAGTAACCCCACTTTTCGCCGATATTATTAGGTGCCATCTTATAGGGGGCGAACCTATTGCCATACACCGGGCACAATTCCAGACTCCTGACTTATACTGGGAAGTTTTCGTTAGAAAAACTACATTTGTCCGACTTAGGATTTGAACCCAGGACCTCGTGATCACAAGCGATGCGCTTTGCCACTAGACTAACGAGGCAGTCCAATTTTATTTTCTGATTAAATTACCTTAGCCAAGAGATTACCGCGCGCACTCCTAAAGGAGTATGTAAAGGAGTATCCCTGGGGGTACCTGAAGTTCCATAAATGGAACTACAGGTACCCCCAGGGATACGCGTACCACTAATTGGGAAACACTGTACTACACTTTGCTAAGATTACCATAATAACAAGATCTGAAGTCATTAATAGTTTATAACTAATTTCTACGGTTGCAGCCATGCGTAGGTTTATTCAAACTCGGCCATTTCTGACTGCCATTTCGATATACAGTACGAATAATGTATCGATACCATTAGGACATGAATAAAAAATATTTTGATATAGCCCCAGCTTTACGGGGAAGGCCCTGTAAAGCTAAGCCTTTTAGAGTGACATTGACAGGTGACAGGTGACAGGTGACAATATGTCATTTGACAATTTGTTGATTGTACAGCGCGACAATTGTACTAAATTTATATATACACTTTTTTAGATATACATTTCTTTTGGAATTATTGTCTATCTGTCTATCCGTCTGTCGGTGTAGTTGTTTTTCAATCACGGAAAAACTACTAAACGGATAATCTTTAGTTAAAAAGTTCATATAGCCAGCGTCCTGCATCATCATTAGACCCTGGGCACCACCTAGAGATATAGCATTGGTCAAGATAAATCCAACGAGACCATACACGACGGGGCTATGTTGGTTAGTTTAGAAGTTCATAGGATTTTTTTTTATTTTAGCTACTTTAAGTACGATGCGTGTTGAAATCGCAGATTCATTAAGTAAGACAGATCAGCATCACCGCCCTTTATCAATTGTAATAAACATTAATCCATAATTGAAATTAATAAAACCCAATAATAATAAAAGATTGAATTATTAATGTGATTATACTTCCAGGCCAGGATGGTGGCCATAGAGCCACCATCCTGGCCTGAAGTATACAAAGGCCGTTGACAAAGGGTTGGTTCTTACTTCGCACAGAGAATCAGTATTGTCAAACAACGGGGCAATTGACGGACGATTTAGCGCAGTGGTTAAGAGCTTAAGCCGCTCCGGCCACTGTGCCTAATAGTCGCGGGTTCGATTCCCGCACGGGTCAAATCTTTGTGTGATCCACAATTATTTGTTCCGGTCTGGGTATTTGTGTATGTGAATTTTCAAATTTGTAAACGCACCCACGACACAAGAATAAATCCTAGGTGGGGGGTCACGTTTTCTAAAATACAAAATACAATACAATGCTACCAGCCTTCTGAGCACTATGTCAAAGGACAGCGATTTGGCTTAAATATTTTTTTATTTATCCTTTTTAGTATGACGCTTTTATTCCTTGAATAAGGAGGCGGAGATGTTCTCTGTACATCCACATATATGGAATGTATTTCTTAGTATCCCGCGATATAAGCTGTGCTTAGTGCAGGGACCACTATAGAACGTTTTATTTTTAAGCTATTTTGGTAATAAAGTATTCTTATTCTTATATAATAGTGGTTGAGCCCACCGGATATCGGGAACAAATTCAGATTCCGGACTGTTACTGAGATTTTTTCGATAGAAAACTTTTTCCGATCTAGGATCTCAGTATCTCATGACCGCTAGCCACACTCTGTGCCTTTAGATGGATAAGGCATTCTTTTAAGTATGTAGTTTTTCTGACTTTTCTATCAATTTGCATATTTTATAGCTTTTCATGTAAATAAAAATATTGTAGCGAGAGCTGGGTATGTAAGAAGGAGAATGAAAGTGGGATAAATGCGATAGAAATGCGAGTTCTGCGGAAGATGTGCGGAGTGAAGTTGACCGACCGCATTAGCAACAGCGTAGTAAGTAAGCGAGTAGGTATGAAAGATAGTATCGGTGTAAAGATGAGAAAGGGCATGCTCCGTTGGTTCGGGCATATAGAAAGAATGGCAAAACAGATATACAATGTGAAAGTGGAAGGATGCAGGTACCAGGACCGAGTCTTATCTGAAGGAAAAGTCAAGAGTCTCCGTAACCGGCGAGCGTGTATGAGACGAACTATGTGAAGGAAAGGGAAAGCCAGAGAGGTATGTAAAGAAAGAACCTGTTGGAACTCTGTACTCTCTGCCTACCCGCAAGGGATCTGGCGGGATGATACAGATAGATAGATAGTATTTGAAGCCAAGACTTTGTGAGCGCATTATTCGTCACTAAGCCAACGAGGCAGTCTTTTTTTCGTTAATTTTTCTTTTTGAGAACTCAAGCCTCTTACAGTTTCATAATACTTATAAATGGAGACTCGCTTGTCGGATAAAATAACAACGCAACAAAAAAGATAAAACAGAAGATATCAAGCTTTACAGTTCTGATATTAGAATTCGAATTCAAATAATCAAATTTTTGAGTTGTGCTCTTATTCATTTTTGGGCAGGGACATGTAGTTTTTTTTCCACGCGAGCGGTTAACACGTACAGATTCAGGTTATAACTTTCTCAAGAATGCGTGCTATCACGTTCATGTTTATTTAATAAATTTGTTGAGTGAAAAGGACAGCATATCAACTCGATAGCAGTGCGCTATCGTCCGTCTGTTTGTGCTTTAGCATCGTTACAGATTCTTTGAAAGCTTCGTATTTAATTTATTTTTCTATTTGTATGTCTGAATATAAATTGCTTTTTTGCGGTTGATATTTTGTAAAGAACTATAATTTAATATTGTGAATGTTTATTTGTAACGTTTGAGTAAAAATTTGATGTTGGAAATAATTTACAGAATTGGAAATCTAAATCTATATCTATTTAAACTATTAAACTATGTAAAGAATGTCTCTTTGATCTAGTGGCATATAGTGCGACTGCCGATCCCGAGGTCCAGAGTTCGAATTCAAGTTCGGACAAAATGTTTCCATCAAGAAAATTATCTGTGACAAAGTCTAACTCAAATCCTTTATTTTGCATAAACCCTGCGGGAGTGTTTACAAATGGTCATATTTACCTTTTTTTTTACTTACTAATCCACCACCGGATCGGAACGCGGCCTCCACTGAGAAGATCCGGCGAGAAACTCAGCGGGCTTGTCTATTTTGTCTAATTCTCCATTCATTATTTTTATCATTTTTTGTATAGATACATACATTTTTAGATTATACAAAATTATTTATGCTATCTAGCTCCAGTGTGATGCCTTACGACTGAAATATAAGACTAATAATAATATTTTTAAATATATGTTATAATGAAAAGCTAGAGGATTCTGGGTGGACCAGTCTCCACAAGCACCCGTTCACGAGTACGACTACTTGAGAAGCCATCACCTCCCTCAACCATATTACAGTCTTAGAATAATAATAATCTAGAAGCCGCGGGCGCGCATCGGTTTGAAGCAACGACTAGTACCTGCAAAGCAAGTAGTCACACGTTTACACGATTAGTCATTCGGCAACCGTCGCGCGGAACAACATGCTCTACGCGTGTCAAATTTAATATAATTATGGCGTCCTGTAGCGTTCCTACCTGTAACAATTCCGTCAAGCTCAAAAAGAAACAGGATGGGATTACATTTCATGTGTAAGTAGCGCAATCGGACATCGTATTATTTAAATATTGAATTAAATGTTCCGTTCATAATTGTCACTGAAAATGATGCGTCCATTTTGTCTGTGTGGCCAATACCGCAGTGTAATTTTTCCCTTCTTATTTACATTGGACCTTAGTTGTTATAGTACTAACTTCTATTAATTTAGTTACTTATTCGGTTAGTGTCTGATCCTGTGTGCGGTATCTGTATCCGAAACAAGGGAAGCAAGGGCATCGGGGATGTCGCTGAGAACGTGGCGCGGATGCCGGTAGCGCCTGATAGGAGGTGGGTTAGGTTAGTAGTCGGTGGCAGCTACGATTAGGGGATGCCTATGATTTTTCGATGATCGGAATCGTCTCGCGCGCGCCGCCTTTTTTAGCTTTGATGGTGGAGGGGAGTGACGCATCTGGTAGTGTGCAAGTCCCGTTTAAAAACGTAACGGTCAACGATGCAGACATATGTAATAATGGCACTAGGCTCGCCTAATATTATATTGGGACTTAACATCGTAGGCAAAATGTGGATGTAGAAAGTCCGAGTTGGTTGGGGAAGGAAGACGTGATACTAAAAGATTATCATTTATAAATTGGTATACATATACATGGTGTAATTTTCGACGTCCTGAGGCGAAAGACCAGGTGATGAATCCAATACTCACTAACTGGTACTAAAAAAAAAATAACAATTCAATAAATAACACCGTCACGCCTATATTCCCCAAGTATTCCAGAGGTGTACTGAGTACATCCACGTTTCGCCGACGATGTTAGGTCCCATGTAATAGGGGGCGAGCCTATTGACATATACCGGGCACAATTCCAAACTCCGGACTCATACTGGGAAGTTTTTCAGAAGAACTTCATTCGTCCGACCTAGGATTTGAACCCAGGACCTCGTGATCACCAAGCGACGCGCTTTGCCACTAGACCAACAAGGCAGTGCACAAGGTAATTACGGGCATAAAAGCACAGAATGTTATAACAGTTACATAGACAAGACTAAGAAACAATTGGGACAAAATCTTAAATTATTTTGGACGCGTGTAAAGGCGAAGCGAGGTGATTCTAATATCTATTCTATCTTCATGTCGGATGGTTCGAGAAATACCTTTGATGGCACTGAAATATTCAAATTATTTGCTTCTTACTTCGCATTGAACTGTTTATCGCTGTCCGTTTATAATAGTAATAATAATAATAAGCACCGAATATAATCGGTCTGCACCGATTTCCCTAAGACCATGCCTACCCCGTTTGCCCATGCATAGACGTAACATTTCGCTTGTGAGTGCCCTAGACAATGTTTTAAAGCCACACTGGGAGACCAGTGTGGACTTATGTGATACCCATTCTATTTTGTACTGTGGAGCGGTGGCGGTGTGTCGGGTGGCAGGTGTAAGATTTCCTAATCTACATCGAGCCACCCAACCCACAAATGCTAAACCACTCTGGCAGTGCAGAATAGAGCGGCGTATAAATATGGCTAGGACACTCATAGCGAAATTGTTGTGCTTCCAGGCTGGAAACAACCGCCCAAGAGTTATGCGTTTCGTGACCCAAGCCTTTGCAGGCTCAGGAGTGGCTCCTGTAGACTATGTGGCAGGAGTCGCGGAACGCATAGACTACTGGAAGCAAAAAGTTTATGCATGGGCGAAGAGGATTCGCAGGTATAAGGCGAGAGCAGACAGATACCACGTGAATCGCACCTTCCAGACGAATCAAAGGAGTGTATACCAGGCTTGGGAGCGCCCCCAAGAGAGAGTGACTGACGTGCACTTGCCAAATGCGGCCGTGATGGCCGAGTTTTGGCGTAAAATTTGGTCAGTGCCCGTCACTCACTCCGAGGGCGAATGGTTTGATGTTGTTGGACGATCCTGTGAGCCCATTCAGGAAATAGAGCCCGTAGTCATAAGCCGTGAAGATCTGGCCTGTGCGGTTCGTGCGGCGCCGAACTGGCAAAGTCCGGGGCCGGATGGACTGCACGCATTCTGGCTAAAGAGGCTCCAGGGCTCACATTCTCGTCTAGCGACTCAATTCCAAGAAGCTCAATTGGGATCGCTTCCTAGCTTAAGGACATCGGGTGTCACTCACTTCATTCACAAATCTGGCAGTACTTCGGAACCTAAAAATTATAGACCGATTACATGTCTACCTACGGTCTATAAACTCCTTACATTCATTCTGAGAATAAAAATCAATAATCACCTTAAGGCACAGCATATTCTATCGCCTACTCAGAATGGCTATAAGGGGGGGTCCCGGGGTACAAAGGATTTGCTCCTCATTGATATTGCCATTTGCCAACAGGTACGACGATCCAGAAAGAATGTCTCCATGGCCTGGATTGACTATAAGAAGGCCTATGATTCGGTGCCTCATATATGGCTGGGGAGGGTGCTAGAGCTGTACGGAGTACACCCGGCGCTATGCTCTTTCCTCGGTTCGTGTATGAGGCAGTGGACCACAGTTCTTCGTCACCCAGGATGTGGTGGCCTTTCTGGTTCGTCGGACTTGATAAAGATAAGCAGGGGTATCTTTCAGGGCGACAGTTTGAGTCCGTTGTGGTTCTGCTTAGCTTTGAATCCATTAAGTGCTATACTTAAGGATTCAAAGCTAGGTTACCATTTGCGGAGGGAGAGTGAGCCTATATCTCATCTACTGTACATGGATGACCTCAAGTTGTACGCTTCGAAGAAAACAGACCTGATGGAGTTGCTCAAAATAACCGGCAATTTTAGCAACGACATCGGAATGGAGTTTGGAGTAGACAAGTGTGCGGTCATCCATGTACAAAGAGGGAGAGTTGAAGATTCTTTTAATCTACAGCTCTCTGAAGATATATCCCTCAGGTCTCTCTCTAAAATGGATTCCTACAAGTATCTTGGTATGTCACAAGCCTTGGAACAGGATATGAAACAATCATTGAAGGATCGGTTCTTTGCCCGCCTGATAAAAGTGTTAAAAAGCCTTGTATCAGGTGGAAATAAGGTCTGAGCTTTCAATGGTTGGGTCATGCCTCTTTTTACATACTCTTTTGGCATGCTAAGGTGGACTCAGTCTGAACTGGATGCCCTGGATAGAAAGGTCCGTCGATTGCTGACAGCGTATCGTATGCATCACCCGCGGTCGTCTGTTATGAGGTTGTACATCCCGCGGAAGTGCGGTGGTCGTGGGTTTTTAAACGCTAAGACACTACACAACCGCGAGGTGTGCAATCTCAGACAGTACTTTTTGAGTGTATCCGTGGTGATGTATCGAGATGTTGCCGCAATCGATAGAGGCCTAACTCCGCTTTCCTTGGCAAACGGGAACTGGCGAAGGCCCCAGGTATTAAGTACTTCGGACCGCACAGCCATATGGAAGGGCAAGGAGCTACACGGACGGTTCTATCGGGCTCTTACAGGGCCTGATGTGGACCAGCTCGCTTCCGTGACCTGGCTACGCTTCAGCAACCTTTTTGGGGAAACTGAAGGCTTTGTCTTTGCAATTATGGACGAAGTTATCATGACGAACAACTACCGGAAGCACATCCTAAAGGACGGTACGGTTGACATTTGTCGGGCATGCCACCGTCCCGGTGAGTCTATTAGACATGTAGTTTCCGGTTGTTCTCGTCTTGCTAACGGAGAGTACTTGCACAGACACAACCAAGTGGTTAGGATTATCCATCAGCAACTTGCTCTTAAATATGGCCTTGTGGACTCTGAAGTACCGTACTACCAGTACCAGCCTCTTCCAGTTCTCGAAAGTGGTCATATCACGCTCTACTGGGATCGATCTGTTATCACGGATAGGACTATTGTAGCCAATAAACCTGATATCGTGATAATAGATCGATCGATGCGTCGTGTAATGCTAGTTGATGTCACCATTCCGCATGATGAGAACCTTGTGAAGGCCGAAAAAGAAAAATTATCAAAATATTTGGACCTGGCCCATGAGGTTACCGCCATGTGGAATGTTGATTCAACTATCATTATTCCAATGGTCGTTTCAGTCAACGGCCTTATAGCGAAGAGCTTCGATAAACACCTTGAGAAGCTCTCGCTAGGCAGTTGGGTGAAGGGCCTGATACAGAAGGCAGTAATGTTGGACACGGCACGCATTGTGAGGAGGTTCCTCTCTTTGGAGCCCTGACCGCCGGTAGCATGGGTCGTAGACCTTGCTGTCGGTGGAGCACATTTTTTTTATACAATATATATAAGAATATTTGTATTTTATATTTTTATATATATTTTATAAGAAATTATACTGAATAAATATATACATAATAATAATAAGCCCGCAGGGCAGCTTGTGGCGAACTGTTGGTGAGTAACGACACCACGGACCCGAGTGCTTCAGAGAGTCGGTCAGGGCCCCCAATTAGGCGTGTCTTCGTCGGTCGAGTCGAAACCGAAGGGTGCCCGCAGGACTCTCGTCTCTGGCTAGCCTAAATTGGCCGTCCGGAGAGGAGCCGTGAGAGCTATATCGACGTAGGAAGATAATGCGTTCCTACGTCGATGTACTCCAGGGGTGGAAGTGTTAAAGGGCATAACGCCGCGAGTAACTTCGGAGAAAGCGTAGCACACCTCTCTACACCCCTGAGCCGCTCACACCGGTGTTGCCCTCAGTTGTCCTAGGACGACCGTTTGAGGGCCCATCTAGTAAGCGGCGAGTCACCGCCGGCCACGGGTAATTAGGTATCACTAATTATGGCTGGTGTCCGTCCCCTTTGAAATAGTCCAGTTTTTGTCCATCAAGCCTCATCTACATAGCCCTTGTTTTCTTTCCATAATTTACAATAGTCCTTGCACCTGCCGGGGTCAGTTCGCTGGTTATGTTTCTTCATTTTCAGCAAGTGATCTCAGCAGGTGGCTTACATAACATTAACTTCTCGCAAAGGGCATCTACGTGTTGGACCCATGTCCCCAAGCAAGCCTTTGAAAGGTCCGGGTAAAGCCCGTGAATCTCAGCGAGATACATAATAATAATTTTTATTTATTTCGAATTAAATCCATAGTGTGTTACTCGTAGTAACAATTTCCTTAAAATCTATGTTAGTAACAATTAATTATTTAAACACAACTCTATTTGGCACTCGACCAGCAATCAGCATGAACCATGCATACTGATCCAATGCCTCATAATAACGACGTCAAACTGGTCCGCAAAAATTAACAAAAATCTGTTGGAGCTGTCACGCACCCTCGTCATCATGAATGCTGCTCTTTTACGCAAAATCGCGTGAAAGTCATCCACATGCGCAGCTGCAAACATCTCTGACGCGCTGCAGTATCGCGGCAGCCCCAACAGAATCCTGAACGCATTATTATATTGGATCCGCAAAGCATTGAGTGCCCCCTTTGTATAGTTGACCCACAGACTGCACGTATAGAAGATTTGACAATATGCTTTAAATAATGATGATTTTACTTCATTAGTGCAGCGTGCAAACCTGCAAATAGTGCAAAGAAGAAAACTTGTATAGAAATAGCTATTTTAGTTTAGTTTAATTTAAGAAGCTTGAGAAATATTTATTAGCCACTTCCATCTCTAGCCCTTAAGTGGTTGTGTATTTAGTTAAAGAATCTTAGAAATATAATTTTTTTGTTTGGGACTAAGCCCGCCACACATTTCCACCATTGCAACTTCTGTAAGCCAGGAACCACATTGGTCTCCTTAGATAACGCCAAGGTTTGAACCTTGGGGTGTCCCGGAAAGCGCTTTAATTGTCTTGGAACCCGCAATAAATATAATTAGAACGAAAAACAGGAAAAATAGAAAATATAAAAATTCCACTTCCTTCCTTTGCAAAGCGGGAGACAAAAAAAATGGCAGATCAGCCATAGAGGAGACTACAACTAGGTTAAACCCAGTTGTAAAGCACCACGGATACGAAAAAATATTAACAGGGCCTACTTGTGAGCCTCATGTTCGATTCCAGTAATAGGTATGGCAAAAACGCTTAAACGCACTTAGATATATATTGAAAGTAACAATGCAATAACTGTAGGTAATCTATACTAATATTATAAAGAGGAAAGATTTGTGTATTTGTATGTTTGTAACGAACAAACTCAAAAACTACTGGACCGATTTCAAAAAATATTTCTCGGTAGGTGGCGCTGTTGTCGACCGGGTACGAAGTCACGGGAAACTGCTAATCATGAATAAATTTTAAATGAAAACACCTTTTAACCTGTAACAAACGCAAAATGCCATTGAGGGGCGGCGCGGCTGATAAGCTTGGTGGAAGATATGGTAGCTGGTCGGTGTTCTAGATTTTTGCCCTAGCTATGATATTCGGATAGTTAAGTAGGTAGATGTTCCTTATGGAGTCGTTCTTTTGATTACCAGTGAAGAAATAGGCATTGAATACATCACCTGGGTTCGCTCCAGGACGACTTAAATTACAACTTGTATAAATCCGCCTATGCCATCTGAGAACATGCCGCGGACGGCGGTAGCGGCTGATAGGAGGGGAGTTAAGTTCGTAGTCGGCGACGGCTAGCGGCGAACCCAGGTGATGTATTCAATGCCTATTTCTTCACTGGTAATCAAAAGAACGATTCCATAAGGAACATCGTTCTCACCGAACCTCCCGATGCCCTTACATCCCTTCTTTCGGATACAGATACCGCACACAGGATCAGACACCGACCTCGCCAGCGAGGTCGAAGAATCCCTTGCCCGCCGGCCGGTGCAGAGCACCACGGCGAGAAACCTAGTATACGTCCTCCCCGATAGCGACTGCCCAAGCCGAGGCCGTTCCTCCTTGAGGCGCCCTTGAGCTAGTTGCCCCCTTGCCCTTCTGGCTCGAGCGTAGTGGTTGCACGCTCGCCCTCTTGTCCGGTGAAGATGTAAAGGCCCCTCGGCCAACAGCGTAGATCATTCACACATACACACTAAGTCTATATCCATCTTATGCTGTGCAGGGGCCTTCTCTCACAAATCGAGGTTAGAGAGATTAAGTCATACTCCACCACGTGGACCCAGAGCGGATTGGTGGAGGCAGGTGGCCGCCCGCTGTTAGAACTTATATACATATAAGACGTCCGACTTAGCTTAATGAATACCACATTCAGTGACATGGCTAACCTTCACGTGCCTTTCGAGGAGTCTAGAATATGGAAATGCCACAAACAGTTACCATCTCAGACCGATCGAATAAAACGCTTACTGTGTTCTTAGATTTACGCGAATATTACACATGAAATAAAAGTATTTTTCGGATTTTATCGCGGTTTATTTTTGATTTTTAAGTTCCCAACGTTTCGAGTGCTTTGCAGCACCTATGGTCACGTGAGGGACTGAGGCGTTAGACGTCCAAAAGACATAGTTGTTTGCCTATAACATATATATAACATCCGAAAAATAGTTTTATTTCATGAATAGAACGCTGTTTAACCTTGGTACCGTAATTATATGGTATTCAGGGTCTGATAATGCAGGAGGCAGGTGGTGGAGCAGGAGTTGCCATAAAATTTTTTAAACTAACAACATAGCCCCGTCGTGTGGCAAATACTATATCTCTACGTGGTGCCTAGGGTCTAATGGCGAAGCCGGAACGTGGCTATAGGAACTGCTTAACTATAAAAGAGCTACCCCCGTGGTTTGGGTTAGTTGGATTTGTCTTGACAAATACTATATCCCTACGTGGTGTTCAGGGTCTGATAATGAAGCCAGAACACAACTATAGGAACTTCTAAACTAAACAGCATAGCTCCAGCGTATTTGGAGTCATCTCTCAGGACTTCATAAATAAGAATTTATTCATGTATTTAGTACAATTGCTTGACTTTGTTCCGATTGTTCAAGAGATCACAAACACCCTCATTAGTATATAGACTTAATGACAAACAAACACGACGTGTTTACTTAATTATGCCCTTAGGGGCTTTAACAAACATTACATGGTTATTTCTTAATGGATTTCAGTGGTGTGTTCCCTAGACTGTAATGTCTGTTACATACTACGCCGGTGAAACGGTTAGGGTCTAAACAGACCTCAAACTCAAATCGTTTATTTAGCATAAACCTTACAAAGTGTCATATTTACATTTTTTTAACTTAATAATCTACCACCGGATTGGAACGCGGCCTCCACTGAGGATGATCCGGTGAGAAACTCAGCGTGCTTGTCTTTTCTTTCTAATTCTCCATAAAAAAAATTTTTCTTCAATTTTTGTATAGATACATACATTTTTACATCATACAAAATTATTAATGTGATCCAGCTCCAGTGTGATGCCTCACGATGAGATATAAGACTATTTTTAAATATATGTTATAATAAAAAGCTAGAGGATTCTGGGTGGAGCAGTCTCCACAAGCAGCACCCGTTCACGAGTACGAATACTTAAAGCAGCCATGACCATATTGGAACGGAAAGGCAGCCGCAAAATTGCAGTTCGAATACAAGTTTTCTGAAGTTGAAATAATTACATTCATACTGTCTACCATAGTCAAAATGCATATGTAAAAAACACACCTCAACCACTATCGCTTGAGGTATTTAGGCGTGATGGTAATATCATTATCCTAAATTCATTTAATTTATTAAACACAAGTAACTAAAGTAAAACCAATACGAATTTACAATATATTTCACGCCTATATTTCCCAAGCGGGGGTGGCAGAGGTGTGAGTACACCCACGTTTCGCCGACGATGTAAGGTCTTATGTAGGCTCGCCCCCTATGGCGAGCCCATTGCCATATACCGGGCACAATACCAGACTTCGGACTCGTACTGGGAAGTTTTCGTTAGAAAAACGTTAGAAAAAAAAGAAGTTTTTGTTAGAAGAACTACATTTGTCTGAACCCAGGACCTCGTGATCACAAAGCGATGCGCTTTGCCAGACCAACGAGGCAGTTAAATTTAAAACTAAGTACATAAATTTATTTTGTTTTATGTTAGAATCTTATGTCAATAAAGCAATAGACAACATTTTTTATGGTATAAAATAATAAAAGTAAATAATATCAGCCGATACTGTCCCACCGCTGGGCATAGACCTTCTACCACAATTCGACGTGAAAGAGATTAGGCCATACTCCACCACCCGGAGCCGGTGCGGATTGGTGGAGACTGGCTTGTGGTCACCTGCTGTTCGAATTTATCAAGACGCCTTTAAGGCTTCCAACTTGTCTTAACATTTACCACATTACGTGGTAACCGGGACTTGGTGATAGCTAAGAACGCTAATCGCACAACGCTAGGGGCGCTTCGACTAGTGACAAGCATTGTAATAATATATAATATTATTTCTGTTAAGTAAATGTCTCACCGTTGGGCACGGGCCTCCTCTCAATCTGAGAGGGTTGAGGCCATAGTCCACCACGCTGGCCCAGTGCGGGTTGGCGAACTTCAGTGAATTTTTAATACGCCCACGCTTTCGAAAATACAGAGGTACGTGCCTGGGTTTGAACACGAAACCTCTGACTTTGCAGTCCAACAATCTCATCACTAAGCTATTACTGCTGCTCATCAGTGACAAGCATTGAGGTCAAATAAATCATAACATTTATGGTGATATGTTTCCATGTATCAATAAATCAAAATACCCTGATATCTATATTCCCCAAATATATTAGTCGTTCCTATCTAAGGTCACTTCGACCTCAGATTATGATGGATGAAATATGAACAATATCCAATAATTTATTGTCAAGATTCCTCTTGTGCGCAATAATAAAACGGCGTTATTCTTCTTATCTAATGTTATGGGGTCTTATTAATCTCTGACGCTGTATTTTCCTGGTACAAGTGAAAAATCATTTTTAGAGGTCTTCGCCACCAACAACGTTATCTTCCAGCAGCCAGTCTAAAAATAGCCAAAGATAAAAATTATTTATTTGCCAACAAAAAATGGAGCGTAGCTTTCTTGGAGTAAAGCTTACAGATTTTGTAAGAAACTCGGTTCTGCGCTCCAAAACACAAATCGCTGTCGTAGGCCACTCGGCTGCAAGACTGAAATGGAGCTGGGCCGGACACATCTGCCGCATATCGGATGCGTTTTGGGTTAAAACAACCACACAGTGGGTGCCACCAGGCAGAAAACGACAGCGTGGCAGGCCCAGAAAGAAGTGGCAAAACGAGCTGGACTCCTATGACAAGGACTGGCATCAGCTTGCACTGGACCGGTACAGGTGGAAGAAGAGGAGGGAGGCTTTCGCCTTGCAGTGGGACAGTAAAGGCTTATAATAATAATAAATTGTAAAGGCCAGTACCGTACCTAATAGGCCGTTGGTCTAGTGGTGAATTATGCGTGTTGCAATCACAAAACCCTGAGTTCAAACGCTAGGTCGGACAAACGTAGTTTTTATATTGAGAAATTTCCAGTATCATTTCGGGGTCTGGAATTGCCCACTATATGCCAATAATCTCACCTCCTATTACATGGGACTTAACATCGTCGGCGAAAAGTCAGTGTACACAGTATACCTCTGCCACCCCTGCTTGGGACATGGATGATGTTTATTTTTTCATATAGGCCAATAAAAAGGACTTACAAACGTCAAAATTAGTATATTCTTTACATCTACCATCGGATCGGATGTGAAACCCAGCGGTCTAGTTTTTTATCTTAATTTGTTTTATTCGTGTGGCTTTTCTGTTATCCATCCACCTACCTATCTATCGAGTATCTATATAGTCGAAAGGAGTAATGGCTGTTCCAGTAGTCATACCCGTGAACGGGTGCTGCTCGTGGGGACTAGTCCATCTGGAATCCTTTAGACACTTACCTATCCTTCATAAATAAAATCATGAGGCTCATATCTTGGTCGTAAGGCATGAGACTGGAGCAAAATCGTAAACTGTTTGCATACTCGTATTTGTAACCTAAACTTTATATCCCCACAATATAATTGGAAAAGGTTGAAAAAAAGAGAATTCAATCAAAAAGCTTGCTGAGTTTCTTCGCCGGATCTTCTCAGTGGAGTTTGTTCGTTCCGATCCGGTGGTCGATTAGTAGTTACATTCGATAAAAAAAATGTAAATTAATAATTTGTAAGTACCCAAGGCACCCACGTTCAAGTTCAGACAAAATAAATCATTTGTGTTTTGAGTTTTACCAAAATCCTACCTGCAAGTACCGACATAGATTTTTAGACCACGCTACGCCTATAAAGCTTGACCTCTACACCTTAAATATGTGCTCGGCTTTATACTCAAGTTATATATTGTTAAAACTTAATAGCCCTGTTACCCATTTTACCTGAATAACCCACGCACTACCTTGTAAAATACTTTGCTAAGGAAAACCGACTTACGCAACTTAACTAAGTAAATATGACCTGACCTAAAATTGTTGAATCGTGAACTTAACTAGTGCTTACGTACACTTACTGAATAGCTAAGTAGATCGTCTGACCCGGGGTTAATTTTATCTTTAGTAAATGTTTAATATTTATGAAAGCGCTTTTATAGACCTGCGGGGCTGCGGTGTTATAACTCTTTATCAAGGTTAAGCAACGTTCAGCTCGGTTGGTTTGAGATGGGTGACCCATAATTTTCAACCGTCTCCGTGCTTTGGAAGACACGTTAAGGCATTATTTTGTTTTATAATATGTAGTGAAGTGTTTTATGATATGGAATTCCAGGGTCCTAAGTATAAATCAAAAGTGCGTACCGATTGGAAATACCGAAGCCCCTACCGTGTTGAAGGAGACCACCGTTGGGGTTAGTGATCTAGTCTAGATTAGGCATATGATACGCCTGGTGATTTCAAGGTCCTAAAATCTTAGTTGTGGTTTGATTGAAGGTCCAGGAACCCGTTCACCGTTTCGTAGGTGGGCACCGCGGGTGTTTTAGTACCAGAATCAGAATATTGTTTTATTCATATAAACCATTAGTACTCGTATTTGTTAATCATCAGAAAAGTACGACTCTATCACCACTTCGAAATGTCATTCCTGTTTTAAAATATTTTTTACAATTTTCTCCATCTTCATATTGTTATGGGGTACGGGAGATGATAGGTAGGCCGGTCATCAGGTGGGTCTAAGTTAAATTAACCGAGTGTGCTAAAACTCCCACATACCTTAATCCTCCCCACAAGGGACCGAAAATCTACTGGATATTTTCCTGGCAAAAGAGAAAAAAAGGGTCCCGGTACCACACGGGTAAACTTATGGTTGCTACACATAATGCTGACTGAAAGGATTGAGTATCTTTAAGATGTTTCATCTGATAAATAGAAAAAAAATCGTCTATTTATTAGGGTCATCATAATATTAATTTCTTGATAACATACCGGGGTCTGTAATTAAGACCTATAATAATAATGACAATAATCTCGCTCTTATTACATTAGGACATAACGTCATCGGCGAAGTGTGGGTGTATACAGTACATCTATCTCACTCCTGCTTAGGAATATAGGCATGACTATGAAGAGTATGACGGGGTTTTATTTTTTACAAAAATATAAATAAATATCACGAATAATTCAAATAAAATAGACGATAAACAATAAGATGGTAAAATATATTTTGAGAACCTTTTCAGTAAGTAAAGATTTCGGTTATTCCATTTACATATGTATGTTCGCAAATACAAGTGTTTGTGATTTTTTTATCATAAAATATACACAAATAGTTCACTGGATCGTGTTTACAGAAAATATTATTCACATGTCATGCGACGAACGTGACCGCCATTTTGAAGTGTCGCTGCGAAGTAGGGTGACCATTCCTGTCCACAATATTATAAGACAAAATAAAATGATACCTGATGGGCCTGATAAAAATTTAATTTTCAGGTGTTTTAAGTTATATCTGTAATGCTTCATAGACCATAATAAAACTTATACGATTACACTTTTAGTTTAATATGATCTGAAGTAACAAAACTAACAAAAAAAAAATACAGACAGTTGTTTTCGACTTCTTTCTTTTTTGTAGTCCCGGTTACCATTTAAGGAGGTAGTCGTTAAGTCAAGTTAGACTTGATATGTTCCAAATGCAGATACTCATAATACTGCCTACACCTATACGCACTGGGTCCGCGTGATGGAGTGAGACCTAATCTCTCTCGCCATGTTTTGTGAGAGAAGGCCTTTGTCTAATACCGCACTGTTTATTTTTATGTCCATTTCCCTAAACCCAATATAATTCCCAGCAATGTTACTCCATATACACATACAAATCCTGTCTATCTAGCTAGTTCAGCAGTGTTCTCCCATACCCTATAAAAGAAATGCGTACAAAAAGAATTGTACAGCTCTCATTTTCAAAAGAATAACCGTAGAGTTTCTTGCCCATCTTCTCCACAGAAATGACATTCCGAACGGGTGTTAGAGTCTTAAGAAATCACTAACTTCTTTCTTTCTTGTAAGTACTTTTTGGTCTACATGAATAAAAACCTTTTGATTGAGACATTGACCTCTAAATCCAATAGACGTTAATAATACATTATAGAAATATAAAGGAGCCTATCATTTTTGATTACGAGAAACTTTCCAGCCAAATGTATTATTAAACTAACTAATTACAACTATAATTAACCGAGGTTATGTGGCCTGTAATTAGGTACGCACTAATTTTAAGTTATTATTTTTAATCATGATATTAAAATCTCATTGTGTGAATTGTCAGTCTAATTACGGAGTTAATTAAATTTCCCTGTATTTGGTTTACTGAATTTGTTATTCTTTTTCCTTTGTGTAAAAGTTCTACTTTAGTATGACGTGGTGAAAACGGTTTGTATATTAAGATAGGAAAACGAGAACCTCCGTCCAAATTTTAGGTTGGACAAAGTTATTAGTTGGACGAAAATTGGGGATTATCTAAAAAAACAATATTCCCACATTTTGCTAACGATGTTAAATCCCAATGAATAGGCGACGAGTTTTTGGTTGAAATTCGAATACAATTAAAAAAAAAAGACTTTGTCCAACCTAAATGGTCCGTTTCTAATTTTGGTATATATTAACGACCTACCTCATTTATTACCAAATGTGAAAAGTACTGCATGTGATTTTATATTGAACAAGGAGAAACTTGAGTTTATCAATGATACATCGTCTTTAGGGATGATGCTTGACCCTTAGTTACAATGGGACCTTCATATTGGACTTTAGGTAAACGGCTCAGTACCGCTGCCTATGCCTTAAGAAAGATCAGACAACTTACTGATGTGGACACAGCGCGGATGGTCTATTTCAGTTACTTTCATAGTGTCATGTCTTATGGCATATTATTCTGGGGTAGGGCAGCTGACATTGAGTCTATTTTTATATTACAAAAAAGATGTAAAATAACAAAGTTTAATCAGCTAGGTGATAGGCATTGCTATGATACGCAACAGAAATAAATTAGATCAACGGCAATTTCGTCTGTCAAAAATTTACATTTCTTTCATGGGGTACTGTGTTAGATTTTTTAATAAAATTCCTCTTGACATCACTAAACTTAGTAACAATGCTTTCCAAGCTTGTATTAACGTACGCTTACGCGTAAGTTACGTACGCTTTGTAGGCGAGCTTATTATACGTTAGATGATTATTTAAAAGACAAAAATACTTGGATAGGGGTTGTTTCCCGGCGCCCCGAGAGCGAGGCGGACAGAGTTGCACCGAGCTGCACTGGAGAGCTGGCGGTGCAAGCTCGCCCATCCCACTGCTGGTCACGCCGTCATCGCTGCTCTGCTGCCGGTCTTCTGGGAGTAGCTGGGGCGGCGATACGCCATCCTCACGTACCGTCCGGGCATGGTTGCTTCGGGCGGTATCTGTGGCGGATCGGTCGTGAGGAGGTGGAGCGCTGCCACCATTGTGCGACCCCGGAGGACACAGCGGCGCACACATTGCTGGTGTGCCTGGCATGGGATGACGAGCGGCGCCGGCTCGCCGGAGCGCTCGGGACAGGGGGACAGGCGCTGTCACTCTCGACCGTGATATCATCCATGGTTGGGAGCGAGAGCGCCTAGGCGGCAATGGCGGCCTTTTGCGAGGCCGCCATGTCCGCAAAGGAGGAGGCAGAGCGGGTGAGGGAGGAGACGTCGTCCAATTCCACTCGCAGACGGCGCGTTGGGCGACGGCGCAGGGACTACGCCCGAAACGACCTTTTCCCACCGTAATCTCGGCCTGCAGGCGTCGAGGAGGGCACCCCGGCGCCCTAGCACATGCAGGCCCGCGCCGTAAAAGCGCTGCGTCCGCGCAGCCTCCAAAAGGCGGTAGGGGGGAGACCGAACTCCCCCTACACGTGTCGAGGTCCGCACACGGACTGAGCCCGCCGGTGCCACAGAGTTCATGCTGGTGACGATTCCTGTGGCCCGACATAAGGGCAGTGTGACGCCGAGGAGTTTTAGAGGGTGCAAGCCCCGCATAACCGACCGTAAAAAAAGGGTTGTTCCAGCTCCAATTGATTGAATATGCATAACTTGTTCAGCTATTATTATTTAATATTCCCTCTCTTCCTTCTATTAATTTAGTAAAATTCATCTTTTTTTGTCATTCCTTTCTGTGTAAAGTAGGGAACCATGTAGCCTTTTACATGAATAATATAATTTGCTTAATTTAACTTAGACCCACCTGATAGATCAACCTACATTATTCTCCCATATAATATCAGCCTATACTGCCCACTGCTGGACAAAGGCCTTCCCTCACAAATCGAGGTGAGAGAGATTAGGTCATACTCCACCACGCGGACCCAGTGCGGATTGGTGGAGGCAGGTTTGTGGCCACCTGCTGTTGGAACTTATCAAGCCGCCTATTAAGGCTTCCAACTCGGCTTAACGACTACCCCATTAAGAGGTAGCCGGGACCAACGGCTTAACGTGCCTTCCGAAGCACGGAGACGTTCGAATATGAAAATGCCACAAACGTTCACCCATCTCGGGCCGACCGAGTCGAACGCTGCTTAACCTTGGTAATCGGTAAGAATACCGCGGTCGCACAGCGCTACGAGCGCCTCTCTCCCATTCTCCCATACCCCACAACAAAATGTAGATGGAAAAAGAAAATGGAAAAATACTATTTTAAAAGAGTAACCGTGGAGTTTCTTGCCCTTCTTCTCCACAAGAATGAAATTCCGAAGTAGTGGTAGAGTCTCGGTAACTTTTCTCACGATTCATAAATACTGTAATGGTTTACATCTTCAGATCCCAGGATCTTCAAATCGACACTAGTAATCGGAAACATACTTAACAGAAGTTAATTTCTCCTAGTCTTAATTTCTTAGCTTAAGTATCTAAGTCTCAAATTCATTCTACCCTATAAAAATTTGAATGATCACTTTCATTTCAACAACTGAAAGGCTTCATTTCCATTATTCTTGCTTTAGTTGCTCCATTATTCAATTTCGGGAATAAATCTACTCATATTTACAATGTCCATAAAATCGTACCTAGAAATCTTTGGGGCCAATATGACACAATGCGAAGAAGACATTACGTTCCCCCTTTCAACCGCCGAATGGGTAAATCGTTTTTCAGATGACACGCACGTTCATAACGCTTCAATGGTTGCGGTGACCATATTATTAGTTGCTGCTGTGATTATTTTGGGGTCTCTATTTTTTTCTTAAAAATAAACATAGCCCCACTCTAGATAATTATTCTTGTGTTGTGTGTGTATCGACAAATATGAAATCTACACCAAGAATACCCAAACCGCAACAAATAATCGTGAGTCATACAAATATTTGTTCCGATTGAACCCGGGACTTTATCGATGTAGTGGGCGGAGCAGCTTACGCTTTTAACCACTACTGGATTTAAAAAAAATCCTTTTATTTTAGACTAGAAAATCCATGATGTTAGTATGTATAATATTAACTTAAGAAACTAGTGTTAGTAAAAAAGTACAGAAATAAATAGGAAGTGGTTGTCATTCTAGAGCACTGCACACTTAGCAGCAAGCGTATCCAGCAGCCGTATCCAGTGCTCCAGCATTAGGCAGTCCCACCTATCGCATAATGACTTTAGGATGCTGTTTGAGCTACCGCCATCTATGTAAGAGGGGTGCATTGTTTTTTTCGGATAATGGCATGGAAGCAATTAAGTCCAGCCTCTGTGAACATCCCAGAGGCACTACAAAATCGTCGCAGCCCATAAACTACCGAGTACAAAAGCGTAGCCTTTTGAATAAAATATCTGTTCAAGTAGGGATGAAGTACAGATAGGGTTTCCGCATGGTAAGCTAGATCTTGAACTGGGAAGGCCTCCAACAAGGTGGATCGATGATATGGTGCATGTCGTGCATATAAGTTGGATGCGTACCAACTTAATACCGGTCTTCGTGATGATCTTTGTATGAGGCCTTTGACCTACAGTCTTTCAGCTGAAGATGAAGCTGAACTAACAGCAGATTGTAAGGGGCTTACGTATTGTGCCATATTGACTAAACGCTATAACAAATACTACATGTAGCGGTAGCTTAACCGAAGCAGTGCTCTGGTGCCACATTATGACTATTGAAGTCCAATTTAATAAAACATTTTTTTTTCGAGTGGGGATGGTGTAAGTAAATAGTTTTTCGACCGCAAGCTAAACTAACAAGAGGTTGTAAGAGGAAAAAAAATCCGGCAACAAAAAGAAGACACTTTAAGCAAGGTAGTATTCTGGTGCCTCAACGAAGGAGCGTTTGTTGGAGCTGGGTGCTATCAAGAGCAGAGCAACACTTATAAATAGTATCTGGCATCCAAAGCTCTAGTCAGTAGGACTATTCCTGTCGACTATAAACATCTGGGTGGGCGGCATCGACACTTTAAAGGAGCTTTGGGCTATCCCCGATGAACGCACCGGTGCCCCTCTGTGCCGTGCTTTAAAGAACCCACTTTTAAGAGCTGTAGACTGACTTCACCCTGAACAGCATGCTAAGAACCATTACTCCTCCAACGATCTCTAACATGGGACATGTAACAAATAAATATATACCCAATGGCTTACCATTATATGTTTATTCAAGACTTTTCCCATTTTTCTCAAAATTATAGCCACAGTAGTGAAGAAAAAACCGCCGACATAAAGTCCACGTGAGATATGACCGACGCGCCCCATAACGTGATTTTTATCGTAGCGCCCCAACAGATTTGTCACGACACACGCACTAGACACTTAATATTTTTAGTATTTTTATTTCTTTAGTCTGTACTTGCTGGCGTCTGCTTGGAAGCCTCGCATTCTTGAGTGAGGTGGACTTGAAGAAATGGAAATTGTTTTTGAGATAAAACTATTTTACGGATTTTATCGCGGTTTATTTTTGATTTTTAGTTCCCGACGTTTCGAGTGATTTGCAGCACCCATGGTCACGGGAGGGACTGAAGTGTTAGACGTCCAAAAGGCTTAGTTGTTACGGGGTACCCTCAAACTTTTTAATTATTTTTGTTGGTCCGATCTACGCAGAATGAGCTCACGGTGTCTTGATGTCTTGCAGTGTTATGCTTGGTTTTGGATTTGATTATATTAATTACCGGGTCCCAAATCACTCGAAACGTCGGGAACTAAAAATCAAAACTAAACAGCGATAAAATCCGTAAAATAGTTTAATTTCATGTGTAATATTCGCGTTAATCTAAGAACTCAGTAATGGAAATTGTTGTTTTCCTATCGAATGAAATCTCAATTGCTGTCGGGAATCTGGAGTAGGCATTGTCCAAAACACGTCCATTTATTTATTTCTTATTTGTATAAATTAAACATTTTTATATTTCAATAATAAATATTATACACCGTCACGCCTATATTCCCCAAGCGGGGGTGGCAGAGGTGTACTAAGTACACTCACTCTTCGCCGACGATGTTATATCTCATGTAATAGGGGAGCCTATTGCCATATACCGGGCACAATTCCAGATACCGGACTCGTACTGGGAATTTTTCGTTCGAAAAACTATATTTGTCTGACCTAGAATTTGAACCCAGGACCTCGAGATCACAAAGCGATGTGATTTACCACCAGACCAACGAGGCAGTTTATATTTCAATTGATTCCAATATGTAATTAAATTAACTAGTGGTCGCCCATTGGTCGAGATTCGACCATAATTAATTTAAATTTTAAGTTTGAACATTATTAAGTTTCTATTGTCAAAGACTATACTTCTATAATGACAGATTTCGCCAAGGCTACACTGTCTATTTTTTCAAACAAATTAAATATAATTTAAATAAAAAAAAATGATTAAAATAAAAATAAATTTCTTTTTAATTTTTTTTTATTGAAACAAAGAACTAAAAAGAAAATGCTGTCCATAGAACTTGACATACATATTTCGATAATGTAATTAATAATACAAAACTTCTCTGTAAACGATGTTTTTTGCAAAAACTTTTTCATCATTTGCTGGTTATGTTTGACATTCAGTAACACTATAGACAAATAATATAATTTGACGGACGATTTAGCGCAGTGGTTAAGAGCTTGAGCTGCTCCGCCCACTGTGTCGAATAGTCGCGGGTTCGATTCCCGCACGGGACAAATCTTTGTGTGATCCACAATTATTTGTTCTGGTCTGGGTAGTTGTTTGTGAATTTTCATGTTTGTAAACGCACCCACGACACAGGAATAAATCCTAGTGTGGGGCTACGTTTTTTTTGAAAAAAAAACAAATAAAAAAAACAAACAAACAATATTAAAGACAAACAACATTAATCTATTCTTAGTTTGAAGTATGTGTATGTGTGTTTTTTTATTGATTTAATGTATTTTTTGTGCATAATTTAAAAAAAAAAATTAGCATTCCGCAATCCTTCTCTGTATAAACTATAAGTGTGGGAAATTTCATACTCATCCGTCCGCACAATTTTCGTAAAAAGGGGTACAAAGTTTTTGCTTCACGTATTAATATAATGATGATATATTATTATTACATTTAGGATTGATGATGTCATCGGCATATTCCTGTCTACTATCATCGGCTAAACACATTTTAAAACGAAAACTTACGTTACTCTATACTTGTCAGCAAATGATATTATCTTACAGCGTTACACTGACAAGTTTAAAATTATATTATATAAGTCGTATTTTTGTCACTTTATTTTATGTTACTGTTTTATAATGATATTGTTTTAATATGTATCTACGACAGAAAACCTTGAAACAATTTAAAAAGAATGAACAACCCGCTTAATCCCGGTGTAACGCTTATAGGCCCGCTACCCTCTTTTTTTGAAACCTCATGGACTTCCGCCAGCCTCGGGGGAAGCTGGAAGCGGCTCTTACCAACTAAAACACCACGGTGGCCGGCATCGACACCTCGGGGAGGGGCTCCGGGATCTCAGTTAGGAACACACCGGTGCCCTTCTGTATCGTGCTCCGCAGAGCCCGCTTTTGGGGAGAGGGTATATGGACCCGCCCCCTCTTGCACCGTCATGGTGCTCACGGCGGCATGAGCCACACCACGCCGCCGTCCCACTCGCGGTGCAGGGGGGGGGGGGGGGGGGTCACCCGCCAGATGTTACGGGGGAGGCTCGCCCTCTATTACAACGAGACCTAACACAGTCGGTGATATGTAGGTGCAAACAGCACACCCTGCCTCTTCACTTAGGAAATATAGACATGACGGCGTTTATTTTTTCTTTGTTTATTGTACACCCCGGAAACACTTCTACTAATAAGAACACGTTTCCAGAAACATCAAGTTCAGCTGAACACGAGCCTTTGAGTGTTCCGTACATCTTTAATACAGCTGTTGATACAAACTTAATATAACTTTCCCTTACATTTACCGTAAACTTCTCCTGTTTTTTCCCAAATTTCTTTGAAAAACGAAAAGTTTTAAAACACTCCATTCTCGGAGTTTCGGAAAGTTGTACGAATAATCGTTTTAGGAAATGATATAACAACGCTTTAGGGAAAAGGCTTGGTACAGTATTGTGCAAATTCTCAATCAGGCATATGATTGTGTGACAGTGCATCGCAAATATATTTTTTTTTAATTAAAAAATTACGAGTCAAGATTCGACTGATTTTTGGTTTGTCATATACAAACTTTTTGTTAATTTTTTACCTCTAGTTTTGGTATTTCTTTGTATTTTAATAATAGATTTTATAATATTTAATGTTAAGCAAGTGACCTGTACTTGCGTGAAATTGTCGTAGACGTATTTGTATGATCTCTTTAGTTTGAGACCCCTCGATACAGGCATACCTAGTATGGGGATGATAATGGTCATGTATAAGAATTTAATTAATAAATGAACCGCCAATTTTCAAATTTTTTATGTGTAATTATGTTCTTGTATTGTAAATTTAAATGATGATGATGACGTATATACAGCATGTTACATTATTAACGCAAAACTGAAAGTAGTACCTATTTTAACACGTATTAAATACGTTTAACGAAGAACAAAAACAACAATACAGTGAGTTACAGCAAAACAGATTGACAGACGATTTGACGCAGTGATTAAGAGGTTACGCCGCTCCGCCCACTGGGTCGAATAGTCGCGGGTTCGATCCCCGCCCGGGACAAATCTTTGTGTGACTTACAAATATTTTTTCGGTCTGGGTATTTATGTATGTGAATTTTTATGTTTTTAATCGCAACCATGACACAGGAATATATCTTATTGTGGGGCTGGGTTATATCTTAGTTCGTAATGAACTCTTTAAAACTAGAACTTTGTATTTCATAATGAATTTGTAAATCAAAAATTTAATTAGAGGGTCTCAAGTCTTACGTTCTTTAAGTTACACGTTGTGTGCATGAACTTAAAGAGCTGAATAGTAGTCCGGAGTCTTAAATCGAGGCCAGTATAATATCAATAGGCTCGCCCCTTATTTTATTGGGACCTCGACAAAACGTGGTTGTATGTACACAGTACACAATAACTATAATAGTGCACCTCTCTTGGGATATATATATTTACATGACAGGGTTATTTTTTTTAGCTGAAATGGGAGTGGGGTGGCGTCGTAGCACGCATAGACTCGTAGAGGTGGGAAAACGCTATCACCAACTGGATACCCTGCCGAGGTCGCAGACGATGAGGTAGACCTAGGAAAAGTTAGCGTGACGATTTGGACACCTTTGCGGGTACATTTTGGCCTGAAATGGCAATGAATCGACAGTTATGGAGATATAAAGGGGAGGCCAGGTCAGAGGATTGCTCAGAAGTAGCACAGTTAAACAGGCTATAAAAATACCAGCGTAATAATATTTTTATTATAGATCTTAACTTCCAAATAAAAACATAACATGTATTTACCCAAAAAAATGGTAGATATCAAACACAGACTTTTAAGCTCAAAAATCTCGCCATAAAGGTTCTTTTGTGCTTTAACCTACAGAACCCAAAAATAACGAGACTAATATAACCAAAATGATAAGTTGTCAAGGATACACACACACATATATATATATATATAAATATATATATATATATATATATATATATATATATATATATATATATATATATATATATATATATATATATATATATATATATATATATATATATATATATATATATATATATATATATATATATATATATATATACAAGGTGTAACATAATAAACGCAAGACCTTAAAGTAGTTTGTTCTTAATCGGTAACTGAATTGATTCCAACAATTTTTAATGTATTTTACATTTTTTTTAAATTTGTACAATGTTTTTACTCCTTCAGTACGCTATAAAATGATTCATAGCAAGAAGAAGATACCAAATGCATTCCTAAAACGTATTTCTCAAAACGCACACATACACGTAAAAGTTTCATTGTTAATTAGGGTATAAAAGTGCTTTAAAAAAGGGCAAAACCTTTAAAGTTGAAAATTTGGTTTTCGTTTTGAATTTATGAAGCAATTCTCTAATGGGGGTGTCTGAGGTCTTGCGTTTATTATGTTACACCTTGTATATATAAAAAAAACACCGTCACGCCTATATTCCCCAGAGGGGGTTCCCACGTTTCGCCGACGATATTAGGTCCCATGTAATAGGGGGCGAGCATATTGCCATATACCGGGCACAATTCCAGACTCCGGACTCATACTGGGAAGTTTTCGTTAGAAAAACTATATTTGTCCGCCAGACCAACGAGGCAGTCAATATATATATACTTTGTTTGGACTAAAAAAAGCTGGAAACCACGCGCTATAGAATAAATGGAATGCGGGCCCACGAAAATGGCACATAAATAATTCAGCAGTTTGTTAAAGCAATTTATAAGGGAGCAAAATAGGGAAGACAAGATAGTTATGTAAGCTTATCTTTGTATCCTTTTTTGGTCCTTTTTAATTTGTATTTACCTCGCACTTATCAAACCTGAATGAGCAATATCTAGTGTTGCAACATTAGGCTCCATTTAGTCATCTTTTTGCAATTTTGAAAAAAATTGTTGCTAAAACCTTGACAACAAAACTCTTTAATATACACGGTGTTATATTAGTCATCTTAGAGCGAAAGCCCAAGCGAGATATTCAATGCCTACTGTTAAGATGGCGGTCGGTCTTATCGTTTTTGGCAGAAGATGTATGTACTACCATGGTAACAGCTGGACGGTTAAAATGGCGAACCGGCCGCAAAATGATTATTCCCAGAGATATGTATATGTCCATATATATTTTGTCACTGATGATACTCCTCAGTCTTTCTTTAAGTTATCAAGGTCGGTTAACAAAAACAGGCGATAAGCGTTTATTGTAACCGCTAAGTGTCAAGTGGCGTTAGTGTAAGCAAAAAAAAAGTGTTTTGTTGCGATAAGTGAATGAATCGTTTAAGAATTCTTATGAAAATATATGTTCAATACACAACATTTTTGTAAGTGATTGTATTTGAAGAGCGCATGCAATAAAAAGTGGTTTCCGGATTCTCGAAGGAAAACGTAGGAACTCTTTTTGTATTTTGAGGTGTTATTTGACTAAAATAAACATTTGTTTGTGTATTTATATGTACTAGTGGTCGCCCATTGGTCGAAATTCGACCATAATTAATTTAAATTATAAGTTTGAACATAATTAAGGTTCTATTGTCAAAGTCTATACTTCTATAATCACAGATTTCGCCATGGGTACACTGTTAACTTGCCTATTTTTTTTCAAACAAATTAAATCAAGAAATGATTAAAATAAGTAATAATTTTTTTTTATCGTAGCGAAAAACCATGCGATAAAGAAAATGCTGTCCATTAAACTTGCCATACATATTTCAATAATTTAATTAATGATACAATACTTCTTTGTAAGCGATGTTTTTTGTAAAAACTTTTTCATCGTCTGCTGGCTATGTTTGACATTCAGTAAGACTATAGACAAATAATATTTAAGACAAACAATATAAATCTATTCTCAATTTCAAGTGTATTGTGTCAAATACATGGTAGTGTGTGTAATGTTGTTTTTATTGATTTAATGCATTTTAAATGCATAATTTAAAAAAATAAAAAACATTCTGCACTCCTTCTCTATATGTATAAACTATAAGTGTGGGAAATTTCATACTCCTCCGTCCGCGCAATTTGCGTAAAAAGGCGTACAAAGAATTTGCTTCGCGTATTAATATAATGATAATACAAAATTTAATAGGATGGATTCTTTGTATTTTTGCCCAAAATTTAGGGTAAAAGAACCACATTATTGTAAAAACTGTTTATGATTAGGGTCAGTTTACGAGTTATTTATAGCTGTCTTCTTTTTTAGACGATATAAAATTAGATATGCTGGTATGTTAACTATTTATTGTAATTTGGAAAAGCAATAATTACTTTTTCAGAACTTTACGAAAATTTTCTTAAAAATATTTGTTTACGTAATAACCTACCATTTTTTTCAGGTGTGTATGTTTGAGGTAGGAGTTTTTATGGGTATAACTGTATAAAGTTGAGCTCAATAAAAAAAAACACTTTATTATTACTTTTTATTTCAAGAGAAAACTAGTGACAGTTTTTGAATTATCGTTATTTTTGTAAGCGTCGGAAAAAAATTAACACCGCCCTCCCTGACCCCTTCCAAACAAACTGGTATAGGGCGTGTCAAGTGTCATCCGAGCAAAAGCGTGATAAAAACAACGTGAGCCTCGAGCCACTACCGGATAAGTAGGTATCAATATATAAGGCCAATGTCAGTTTAGATACTTTGAAACAGACTAATTTCTCTATCTCTATCTATCTATATCATCACGCCAGATCCCTCTGCGGGGTAGGCAGAGAGTACAGTTCCAAAAGGTTCTTTACTTACATACCTCTCTGGCTTCCTCCACTCTCATAGTTCGTTTCATACACGCTCGCCGGTTACAGAGACTCTTGACTAGCTTCTGTCCATCGAAACTATTCCCAGAGTCCCTGTTTCTGTTATCCTTCATCTTTCCATAATTTAGAATAGTCCTTGTACCTGTGATGCTAGTTCGTGATTTGTCTTCTTTATTTTCAGTAATTCATCTCGGCCAATGACTTACATAACATTAACTTCTCTTAAAATGCATCTAACGTACCATGAAATTTCTAGGATTCAAATCTTGGACCTCGTGATCGCCAGTCTAACTATGTACTACTAAATCGAAAGAACTTATCAGTTCGATTCAGTGTGCTATGTATATTACCACCAAGTGAACAGATACCTTATTAAGACAAGGTCGCTTTGGTATATCAAGTTGATTCATTGTAACGTTTTATTTCGGGCACTTACTCGGCGGTTCGTCATGTATTCAGCTCATTACTTCCCCTACCTGGTGGTGGGGCGTACGACAAGCGAACAATTAGCCAATATTACCATGAAAAAATTATGTATGGACTTGTAAATTTTTCTTACTGAAGTGGTAAAGAAGAAATTGTTAAAAATGTCAAAGTAGCCCGCATTTGAACAAGGGCTTTTTCAGTGTGCGTATTGGGAGCGCTGTAAGCACTTTTTAAAAATGTACCGTTACCCATTTGTTTTACTCCAGCGCTTTACAATGCGGCTATAAAGTTTAGCACAAACAAATTGATGGTATTGTAACGGTATCGAGTTAATATGCCTTCCTTTTCATACTACAAATTTACTAAATAAAGATGAATGTGACAACACGCTTTCTCGGCAATATTACGCTAACGTCAATCTGTTTGTGCTAAGCCCCTTAGAAGAGTAATGATTTCTGATTTTTTTTTTAAACTTTAACAGAGACATCTCTATCACCCATGGAATGCTATCACCTGACTGAATATGTCAATTTATGAAGGGGGAAAAAGGTACTAACTTGCATCCCGCTAACTTTTAGCAATTAAATTTCCATGCATTACTTAATTATTGACCAAGATAGTATCTGTGGGCTCACAAACTATCTACTGATCGAATAGCTATTTACGGTAAATGTTGGATCAGGCAGCTTTTGAGTGTGTAAGGCATACAGAATATGTCACATGGAAATAGTCTAGTTGTTTGAGTATATATTGCCGGAATAACACTATCAACTTCAATTCATTCATTCTACCACGACCAAATAAACCGAGTCTTATCTGAAGGAAAAGCCAAGAGTCTCCGTAACCGGCGAGCGTGTATGAGACGACCTATGAGAGTCGAGGAAGCTAGAGAGGGATGTAAGAAGAGAACCTGTTGGAACTCTGTACTCTCTGCCTACCCCGCAAAGGTTATAGATAGATAGAACTTCAATTCATTATTCAAAAGTTACTCAGGGTACCTAAAATGCGAAACTAATTATATATTATACGAAAATTAATTAACAGCCTGCGCCTTGATGTTAAAAAAATAATATTACCTAAAAAAAAATCACTTTCTCACGCAATTAAACCAAGAGACATGAAGAAAAAAATCACCCCGTGATCATGTAAAGCACTACGATATTTGTTCGATATTAATTCGAAACTCATAACGAGCGGTTGTTGTTTACTTATCATATCCAATGTATTCATAATTTTATTTGTAAACCCACCTATTCACGATTTGTTACAAAATATATTTGTTATTTAATGTGGACGACTAGTCCGGTGCACGGAAAAACCTAAATCTTGTTTCTGATGCCTTGTTTATGTAATAATTTGAATGTTACTACAGTACTCTTTTAATAAATAAAACAATACTTATAAATACTATACCAGTACTCAGGAAATGCACGTTTTGTAATTCGCTCTCGTTTTAGTCCTTACTTACTAAGACCACCCCTTGTTGAAGTTAAGGTTTTATACTATAAACAAAAGCTTTTACACTAAAACATCAATTTGAAACCATATAGACTTGAAGTACATATTTTCACAAACCCATTTCCGATAACAAAAGGCCATTGTACAATAGAATTCAATTCACTCAATAAAACTCGCTTCCAATAAATTGCTCACAATTTTCTCCATTGTTTCAGAACACCAATGCGTCGACTGACGGATACGATCCAGGAATGCGCCGACACAAGGAAATGACCAGAATCACAGCAAAATGGCTCATGAACATTGGACGACATGGGTGAGAATCGCGTGCATACCACTCGCGTTGATAACCACCACAGTGGCGGACTTCACGACAGAATGCCAGAGGCCTTGTGACTGCCGCTGGCAATCAGGCAACAAAGCCGCAATTTGCTCAAACTCCAGTCTTAAAGTTGTGCCTGCCAATCTAAGCAACGACATACAAATACTCGATTTATCCAATAATAATCTCCAACAGCTGCACCAAGAAGCATTCAAGAAAGTAGGTTTAAGCAATCTAAAAAAACTATTTCTCAAAGAGTGCAACATCGAAGTTGTTCATAAAACTTCATTCGTAACGTTAGCAATTATGATAGAACTAGATCTTTCAAAGAACAAGATCAGGACGCTCCATCCCGATACATTCAAAGGCACAGAGAAGCTAAGATTAATAAACTTAAATAACAACTTGATCGATAAGTTGGAAGACGGTTTGTTTCGTAACTTGAAGTTCCTGCAAAAAGTAGAAGCGAGTAATAACAGGATACATAGAATCGGGACGAAAACGTTCGTCAATCTACCGCAGTTGAAAATATTAAGATTCGACGGGAATAAACTAAATCATATGAAGCCGGAAACTTTGATAGGTTTGAGAAACTTATCCGGATTAGATTTGCACAACAATCCTTGGCGATGCGACTGCAACCTGCAGGCGTTCAGGGACTGGGTTATAAGCCATAACCTGTATACCGCACCGACAGCTTGCGCGGAACCTACTTCTGTACAAGACAAACTTTGGAATGAATTAGATTCGTCTAATTTCGCGTGCCGGCCTACAATACTCGAGCCGGCACCAGATTCGACGTTCAAAAGTTACGACGAAAACGTGACGTTAACTTGCAAAGTAGTAGGAAACCCACCGCCCGAAGTTGCTTGGCGATTTAACGGTAAAACTATCGAAATGAAAGCGTTTGGAGAGATTAGGTACACAGTTGCTGAGAACACAATGGATTTGATACGATGGGTAAACTTGACTATAGTTTATGCTCGTTATAGCGATAGAGGAAATTATACCTGCATTGCTGAGAATCCTGGAGGTAGAGATGAGAGAACAATAACATTAATACTTTCAAAATACGCTGCTGGTACAATAGCAGGCATGGACATTGATTCATTCGCAATTCTAGTCGGTTGTTTAACAGCAATCGTGATTATTTTTGGAGCTGGATTAGTGCTCTGCTATTTTACGACACAAAATAGTGAAATTAAAAGACTGATTAAGAATGACACGCGGACTAATGGCGAAGCGTTAATTGAAGGATCTGTGTCTTCGGAAACAGAGAAGACGCTGAAAGAAGTGAATCCTATATCAAAACCGCCAAGAAAGTATGAAGCCCCTCCTTCTTTAACTAGTGAAGTTACGGAGATGTCTGAACTGAATAGGACACTTCTTGATAACGAGTCTGGTTTAGGTGAGTTGATTTTAATTACATAATTTCTTTATTTTGTAATGAGCTGAAAGACATTTACTGTAGGCCAAAGGCCATCTACCAAGGTCGCTACGACTACCGGCTTACCGACTACCTTTCCACGACTTTCAACTGGTCATCGCTAGATGTAGTGGAAGGCCTTCCACTCGAGTACCATTCTGCCCAAATGGCCATATTTTCTACGAGCGAGGTGCTCAATGCTACTTAAGATGATGAGCGTTATGTAGGTGATTTTAGTTTTCCTGCACATCTCTTCATTGTTTACTATTACCAAATAATTTCTTTGGCAAATCACAATGATGTTACAAATTATGACTAATTTGTTGCCATGTCACTTTTCGGCAAAGGCCTTCTGTTCCAAATTAAGGTAGAGAGATTAGATCAGTAGAAACCTGGAGTTAGTAGGTTGGTAGTTAGGAGTTACAGGTTTTCTAAAGATATGTAAAATAATATGTCCTTTTGAGTGCTTTTGTGTGAATAAGTGCATGTTGTAGACCGAGAGTCTTTACAAAAATGAAGAGCAAATATGGAACAACTACGTTCTATCCGGAAGGGCAACTAGTTTACATGCGCCTCAGCGAGTTACATATCAATCATAAACAGTCATGGAGATGACATAAACTAAGTATCTCGCCGGTGTTGGTAAGGGATTATTTCGACCTCACTGGCCACGTGTATGATGTGGTCTTAGATCCTGTGTGCGGTATTTGCTTGCGACAGGACGAAAGTGGGCTTAATGTATCCAAAAAATAGTGCCAAATTCACCATCCCTCCCATTAGTTTTGCAAGTACCTGAATAAGACAAAAATATTGGACATCTTTACTTATTTCTTATTGAAAGCAGATATATATATAGCAGATAAGCATAAATCTTGATTAATATAAAGAAGAATGGTTAAAACATTTTAACAAGAACTGATTTTCACAGAACTGGCAAGATCAAAGTGAATTAACAGAAATTTATTTTGCAAAAGTTCTAGCAAATTATTTTATCAGTCAAAGGGTTAATTTGTTTACTGGAACCAAAACAACGGAGCCGAATTAAAGGAAATGTTAAACAAGAATTGTTTGCCAACAGCCGTTAATGGGAGGCTTTGTTGCTTGAATAGTTCATGATCAATTGGATTTTTCAAACGGACTGAAAAAATATAATCATGATTTAGTTACTTACAATCAAATTGTTGATCATCGTCGAATTGCCAAGTTCTATAATACTAACTATAAGCAGACTAAAGATACTTCTATCGAGGCAAAAAAATGTGACCTTTTTAGGGTTTTAGTAAAATATATGGTACAATTTCCATTACACATTTTCGTAAACAATGCAATTTCCATTTTTCAATAGTACAAGTTAATCCTTCTTCCTCTTCTTGTTGGGGTGCTTCTCTAACTATTGAAGGTTGGCAATCAGCTCTGCCTATTTTTTTTCTGTCCTTTGCGAGGCGGAACAGTTTGTACAACTAGTATTTCCAATACAGTGCAATTTCCATGTTCAGACGGATATATTATACTCGAGCAGTGATAGCCTAGTGGTTAGACCGTTGGACTGCAAAGTCAGAGGTCTCGGGTTCAAAACCAGGCACGCATCTCTGTATTTGCGAGAGAAAATAATTATCATTTGCTTTAACGGTAAAGGAAAACAACGTGAGGAAACCTGCATGCCTAAGAGTTTCTCGAAGGTGTGTGAAGTTCGCCAACCCGCACTAGGCCAGCGTGGTGGACTATGGCCTAAACCCTCTCAGTTTGAGAGAAGGCCCGTGCTCAATGATGGGACAGTTTCTTAACAGGTCTAATATTATTTATATTATACTCAGATACTATAAAATATAGTATACATAACATATGCATAAAAGCAACACACTCATATTCAAGCTGGGGTAGCAGAAGTGTACAGTGTACAACTACATATCGCCAAAGATGCTAGTTTCAACAGTTGGCGTGCCTATTGTCATTATACTGGGCCAATATATTGCCAATTCCTGATTCCGGAGTGTTGTTGAGGATTTATCAGCACCCTTTGTCGAGTCTAGGATACGAACCCAGGGCCTCACAATCAACATTTCATCATGCGACACTAAACCAACGAGGAGTCATTTGAAGTATTTTGAAAAATTGCTTTTATTATTCCCGATGGAAACTCGACTCTTTGACGCCAGACCGAAAATTTGGCAAACAGAACTTCTGACTTGGCATGTCTCGGCAAAGAGCTGAGATCATTAAAATTTATATTCTGTCGAAACAAACTTATACATAGATAGTGTATTTACTGCCTCGTTGGTCTGGTGGCAAAGCGCATCGCTTTGTGATCACGAGGTCCTGGGTTCAAATCCTAGGTCGGATAAATGTAGGTTTTCTAACGAAAAATTCCCAGTATGAGTCCGGAGTCTGGAATTGTGCCCGGTATATGGCAATAGGCCCGCCCCCTATTACATGGGACTTAACATCGTCGGCGAAACGTGGGTGTACTCAGTACACCTCTGCCACCCCCTCTGGGGAATATAGGCGTGACAATGTTTTTTTTTTGTGTATTTACAAAAATAATGCTTACTTGGCCAGCCAAGCCTTATAGACGGTTTGATATATCCTACCGTAGGTGGCCATAGATCCGCACTGGGTCCGCGTGGTAGAGTATATATAACCTATTCTTTCACACCTCGTTTTAGGAGACAAGGCCTTTACTTGACAATGGGACAATATTAAGCTAATTTATTTTTTGTTATATTTGCAAATGTGACATATCTTTTGAAATTCAAGATGACAGACATAAACATGATCAATTTATGGTATTACATAAAAACACATGTTTTTGTAAAGACAAGTTTGGGCGACATCAAACATATGTCGATTATTTATTAAATGTTAAAGATATTTTAACGAATTTTAGTTTATTTCAAAAGGCAAGTATTAAAGATATTTTTTTCAGATGTAATCTAAAGCTTTACCTTGATATATTTTATACTATCGTATTTCTCTTAGACCTATAGGCAGAAAAAAGTCTGAGAGAGAAACATGTCTACCAAAAATATATTTATTCTTTTACCTAAGTAATTTCTTTACCACCAAATTATAGAACTGGAATAGTTAAATACATTAAATAATTACTTTTATGAATGTCTTTCAATGAAATTTTAGAAAAGATTAACAATTAAAGAAGTCTTTGATTATCCAAATAAATAATTATAAAATAACACTTACGCCTACATTTCCCAAGCGGAGGTGTACTGGATATACTCACATATAGCCGACAATGTTAGGTCTCAATGTAATAGGAGACAAACCTATTGTCACAAAACCGGTCCAACTCCAGACTCCAGACTTTTTCTGTCTACTCGAATTACAGGATCATGTGATTTGCGGATTAGACGCACGGAACGAGTCTTTGTGTAGCTCACAAGTATATTTTTCAGTCTGGATGTTTGCGTTTGTAATTTTCATAGAAAGCAAAGTCTAATATAAAAATCTTTTAAGCTAGTCAGCTAGAACCATGACCGTCAGATGTTTAAGCAGAAGTTCCAACAATCTAGATATCAAGTCAAGCTAAAAACTAACTCCGATGTTTTTTTGCCAACAGCATCAACGGAAGACAACAGCAGACATCAAGATGTGGAACTTCCAAAGATATCTCCAGAAACTTTGCTCATGGACCGCCTAACGCAGGACCACCAGGCATACCCACCAGACCTCCTATCTTTCCCTCTGAGAGGGACCCAAGTATCACCTGCAGGAACCTCACAACCAGCTGAAAGTCCAGAAAAATACCCAGACTATGGAGTCACAGCCATTAACTCAGCCTTATACCGATTCCAAGCCCCAAACTATCAAGGTGTACCTTTGATGAGCAAAGGCTATATAACTCTGCCACGAAGACCTAGGAACCAGGACAGCATACGGCCTCAAGTCTTCTCAACTCTGAACGGAGTGATCCCGTACTACGATACCTTCAAGTTCTTCGGGCATAACGGTAATTATTACAGTCTAAATAAGAGCGAAATGGATTTAGGTCCTGTTGGCAAGATGCCGGGTTTCCAAGATGATGATGAGCCAGCACCGTCTCCCGCCCCTGGAACTCCACATGCTACGATACCAAGGAACAGTTTGAGTTCTCCAAACATCCACAACCAGCTTCTGATGCTGCAAGCAATGACAGCAAGCCAGATTGCCAAATCTGAACACAGACCTCTGAAAGTGATGCTGGCTGAAAATGAGGGTTTGTTAAAGAACAGAGATTTAAGATACTCGGTTAATGTTGTTAGTGGTACTTTAGGCAGAAATAGGACGGCTCCTAAACCTCCCCCTAAGCCAAGGAAGAGGAATTCTTGTGAAGTGAAAGAACCATTCTTGATGAATGTCGGAGAAAATGCTACTCAAGTGTAGAGCTAAAAATTTGGATTTTGACATAAGTCTAAAGGCAAATCGGATTCATGAATAGATTTTAATTTTATTTATATACGGGTGGTGTTGGGTGTTGGTAGTGAATATTCTTCTTTACCCTGTTTATATTCAGCCCGTTAGAGGCATTGAGCAGGGTTCGTACGTTGCTAAAATTATTCTCTATGATTTCAAGTGAATTCTAGTTTTTTTTTTGGCGAGGAGTCGAAAAGTGATGTTGTCAATTTGTTTTAATTTGCAAAACTTGTGTTATTTCGACTAATAATGTGTAATGTTGGTGGAATATTAACCATTATGTGTTTTTATATATAAGTGAAGGTAATTGTAACAAAGTGATAAAACGTGTCTTTTCGACTTCCCTCAAAACGGCCGTCGCAATTGTATCCACCGCTTTACTATCCAGGGTGGGGTACTTCATTAATTTCATTATCATCGTTGTCATCAAGTTTATCGGGGAGTTGACTTAATTTAAACAAACACGATTATATATCTCACTGGACACTGGCAAAATACACTTAAAATTAGTGTGAAGCCATAACTTAAAAAGAAGAAGTGAATTCTATTGAGAGGTTCTTAAGCGTTTCGCGTCGGAATTAGAAAATGTAAAGGAATAGAGATAACTTTCGATTTTAATACTATCGAGCATGTGTTGTTTAATCGTTGTTGTTATTGTATCATCACGCCAGATCCAACAGTTTCAACAGGTTCTTTTCTTACATACCTCTCTGGATTCCTTGTTAAATCGTGTATTCCTTTAACCAGTTTCAAAAATATAGAGTCAATAATCATATTTCTAAGAGTTTGTAATCCATATACAGTACTTGAAGTGCATTGTGTATAAAACACGTTTTCCTCGCGGTAGGCCCTTAAACACATAACGGTGCGCTTAGATCAATTATTAGATGGCGCTTGTTTAGATGAAACATCGCGCGCGCGGAAACGGCATACAATAACAGCTTTTGAGCAAATCGGACTTTTTTTATTATTATTAAAATCTGTAATAGCCTAGTGGTTAGACCGTTGGACTGCAAAGTCAGAGGTCTCAAGTTCAAACCTAGGCACGCACCTCTGATTTTCGAAAACATCGTGAGGAAACCTGCAGGCCTAAGAGTTTCTCGAACGTGTGTGAAGTTCGCCAACCTGCGCTGGGCCAGCGCGGTGGATTATGACCTAAGCCCTCACAGTTTGAGAGAAGGCCCGTGCCCGTGGGACAGTTTCTTAACAGGGCTATTATTATTATATAATATTAAAAACACTAGAATTTATTTCTATGTCGTGGGTGCGTTTACAAACATAAAAATCTACATACACAAATACCCAGACCGAAAGAAATAATTGTGGATCACACAAAGGTTTTTCCCGTGCGGATCGAACCAGCGACTATTAGACAGTGGCGGAGCATCTTAAGCTCTTAACCACTGCGCTCGTCCGTAGTATTTGACGCCTATTAGTAAGCAATGCTCAGTCTAGACGACTGTTAGCCTAAGCTGGTGCATTTGCGTCATAGCAAATGAGGTCATGTTAACGTGTAAAATCTACGGCCTATATTTTCTATTGTTCCATCCGATTTGCCTTTCAGATAATATTATTATATATTGTAGCTTTAACAATGTAAAACTACTAGTGTTAAAATTTTATACCTACTTAATTATATGAATATGTTACATAATATAACTTAAGTATATACATGATCATGTTAAAAGAATTGTATTTTAAGTTGATTATTAATGAAGTTCCTTTTATTTTTAATTTATTTTAGAGGGAAAGTTTGAAATTAAACGGAAGTTCAAACATAACACAATTAATCTTGCTCGTTTAAAAATTCCACTTTGCAAAGTTTATGAATGTTATATGTGACGAAAATGGCGGCGGTTAGGTCTTTGGAATAAAAAAATATACTTACTAAAATTCCTTAAAATTCGTTTTGAAATACTCAGAGATATGAGTTTACAGAAAAAGAAAAAAAAATGTATTTCAATTAAGAAGCAAGATGGAAGTTCTAAATTCGACTGTACTTTTAAGTCCGTTAAAAATAAAGCAAAATTAACATATGTCGTTAAACAAATATACACTTAAATTCCACGCAAGAAGGTCTCATTTTGGTATGTACACGTTTTTTTATATTCTTTCGTAATTGAATATACGAATTTAACAAATTGTCATTCATTATTAATGCTGAGAACACACTGAGTGCGTGTAGGAAGTTGCGAATCCTCGCGAGTTTTATCAGTATTCTTATGGTTTAAAAATGAGGTGTATGTGGCATAGGACCAAAAATCAAGACATAGGATGTAATTATGTTTGTATTGATGTGTTTTCTGTGTATTCTAATTTTTGTTTTCCATATTCCTTGATGTATGAAATTATACTGAATATAGTAATTGATATCTTCGTGCAATCAATGATTAGAGATGAGCCAAAACAGTTTAAAAATGTTTATGGTTATGCATTTCTGTACTGAATAGGCAAAGCAAACAAAAAATACAGAAATACATATTTTAAATACATATTTCGTTATCCATTGAACAAAAATGCAAGCCTATATTTTTACATTCCTAGCTAACTGATATTTTCCGGCAAAATACCCCTTTTATGACTAACTCTGGAGATTGAATCTTTATCTGCTCCATCTAGTCAGTCGAGCGGTCTACATACAGACCACCAGATTAACCCTTAGGCCCTTATTACAGAACGTAAATCAGTAGTGAATCTAGTTTTGAGAACTGATTTTTATACTAAAGCGATCCGTTTTAAAACTAGGATTAAGATTATTTTTTGTTCTATAATACGGCCTTTAGTATGTAATGGTTGCAACTATCGATATATTTTTTGTTAAATGAGACAGTCCGAAAAATGGGCTCCACAAATAAGAGCACAACAGCTATAGTGTGGCGTTATTTTGAATTAGTTTCATCCAACTATAGGCAAGATGATAAAAAGATATAAGGTCATGAATCATTTAAAACTAATTTTAACAATTACTACCTACAAGTATAACAATGCGTAAGTATTTTAACACGGCTTTTATGGCTGTCATTGTGTTTGAAATCCGTAATCAAATACAAATAACTAAATATTGTCGATGTTTTTAACCTATACTCTCTTATTCGCACTCAGTTTGGTATTTATGAACAACTAAAATAGTTCTAACCATATATATTACAGTTATAATAGTATTCATTATTGGTGCTTACGAGAATAATAAATGAATTGCCTAATATAACCTTTCAAAGCTTTGTTTTATACTGATTGTGTTGGAACACAATATTTATAAGAGTTTATATACTAAATTATTGCTAAGACAAAAGGTTTTTAGGTTATGTCTCTATATAATAGGGTGCGACCGTGTAAAGGTAAAAATTTTGCTTGTATAGGGCCATATAACGGACTTACAAACGTCAAAATAATTATATTTTTACATCTACCACCGAATCAGAATGAAGGCGCCATTAAGAAGATCCGGGAAGAAGCTCAGTGGCCATTATATCAGGTACAATTCCAAACTCCGAACTGCTGCTGAGACTTTTTCTATAGAGAAACTTATTTTTTCAATTTATCTGACAGGATGAGAAAACAGGACCTCATGACCGCCTGTAGCACCATGAGCCACTAGAACGATGAGGTAGTTGTTATCTGTTTGTCAAATTAATTTAGACTCGTACTTATTGTGTTCCAATCTTTATCTTAACATTTTGCATAGATGAGAACGTAATGTTTGTATATATGAAAAGTAAGTAGTAAGTAAATACTACAATTAGGTAGAAACAACTTTGACAGAGAGGTCCGCAGGAGGATACAGCTGGGCTGGGCAGCGTTTGGGAAACTTCATCAAGTCTTCTCGTCGCCTATACCTCAAAGTTTGAAGACAAAAGTCTTTGATCAGTGCGTCCTACCTGTCCTAACATACGGAGCCGAGACATGGACGCTTACGGTGAGACTAGTCCACCAAATGAAAGTTGCTCAGCGGGCTATGGAGAGAGCTATGCTCGGAATTTCTCTGAAAGATCGAATCCGGAATGAGGTGATCCGACAGAGAACCAAGGTCATCGACATAGCTCACAGGATCAGCACGCTGAAGTGGCAGTGGGCTGGCCATATTTGCCGAAGGACCGATAACCGCTGGGGTAGACGTGTTCTCGAGTGGAGAGCGCGGCTCGGCAAACGTAGTGTGGGACGCCCTGCAGCTAGATGGAGCGATGATATACGGAGGGTGGCTGGCAGCGGTTGGAGGAGGAGAGCCGAAGATCGGGCTCAATGGCATGCCTTGGGAGAGGCCTATGTCCAGTAGTGGACTGATACGGGCTGATGATGATGATGATATTAAAAGTAGATGAATTTGTATAAAATGATATCTCAGATTTCTCTTATTATACTGTAAAACATTATAAGGATAGAAAATGGTTCCAGACCGATTCTAAAAATAAATGTTTTACCTTTTGAATAGTGAAAATGTTGTTCCAAACGATTTTGTGCATTTTTCATTTTTTTTTCATTTTTTATGTATTATTTCACAATAAATACATAATTATTGTTATAAAAATTCATAGAAATTTTGACACTTAAATACATATTGCATCATAGGTTACTCCAGAACCATCTTAGAAGCAAAACTTACCAAGCCTAAAAACAACGAATTCACTAATCAAAAGGTCACGCTAGTTAAAACTTTTTAAACATTATAAATTAACGAATGTAAAAATGTATATAATAGGTAATCCGGAAATATATAAATGACGGTATATAGGGGTGTGTGAATATGACAGGACCAAATGTGCGATGTAAGAAGTGAATGAATCAATAATATAACAAGAATAAAATAAAATTTTAAATAAATAATTGTCTTTTATTTTGTCTTATGCCCAGAACAATTGGTACCATGGAATGCTTCATAGCGGAAAATATAATAAAGAGGAAAGATTTGTATTTTTCTATGTTTGTAACGAATCAACTCAAAAACTACAAGACCGATTTTAATGATTCTTTCAGCATTAGAAAGCTATGTTTTTCAGAAGTAACAAAGGCCTTAAAACATAGACCCGGTAGGTGGCACTGTTGTCAACTGGGTACGAAGGCGCGGGATTCTTCTAGTAATATTATAAATAAGAAAATTTGTATGTTTAGATGTTTGGAAGTATGGTACTCAATCACGCAAAAACGATTAAACGGATTTAGATGAAATCTGGCACACAGATAGTTTATTACCTGGATTAATACATAAAATGACTGCCTCGTTGGTCTGGTGGCAAAGCGCATCGCTTTGTGATCACGAGGTCCTGGGTTCAAATCCTGCGTAGGACAAATGTAGTTTTTCTAACAAAAAATTCCCAGTATGAGTCCGGAGTCTGGAATTGTGCCCGGTATATGGCAATAGGCTCGCCCCCTATTACATGGGACCTAACATCGTCGGCGAAACGTGGGTGTACTCAGTACACCTCTGCCACCCCCTCTGGAGAATATAGGTGTGACGGTGTTTTTTGTTTTTTTTTTTTAACACAAAATAATTTTTGTTTCGGAATAAAAATAAACAGCGTTAGGCCTATATATCCCAAACGTAGCAGAAGTGTACTCTGTATACCACGGAAGAAAAAAAAGTATATTTTTTTCCGTGGTGTAAAATCTCCTTTTCCCGACGAGTTTAGGTCCCACGCAATAGGATTTATTGCCATGGCAGATGCCAATGGCAGATTCCGGACTAGATCTAGGAATTTTTCGATTGAAAATTTACCCTTTGTTCCACCTAGAATTTAGAAAAAATGCGTATTTCAAAGTCAGTCGTGGCCATCTTTCGGGGAGACTTTTTGTCCTACAGAGGGCGCCTTTTGTATGATTGCGATATTTCACTCACCTAGTATATTTATTTGTTTGACGGACGATTTGGCGCAGTGGTTAAGAGCTTAAGCCGTCCCACCCACTAGTCTAATAATCGCGGGTTCGATTCCCGCACGCGATAAATCCTTGTGTGACCCACAATTATTTGTTCCGGTCTGGGTATTTGTGTATGTGAATTTTCATGTTTGTAAACGCACCCACAATACAGGAATAAATCCTAGGTTTTTTTTTTAAATAAGAGGATATATGTAATTTATATAAGCACCAAAAATATTTAGATCTTAGCTACGTACATATGTTTAATAACATATATAAATATAGTATATGTCGGAGAATAACCATTCTCGTGACATCATCATTAGTGGCCACATTTCTGGTGGGCGCCATTGGGTGAAGTGCTACAACAAAACAAGGATTTCCATTCCATACAATTTAATTATGCTTTTACATGTTACAAGTAAACATTTGTTACTAAGCAGCGGGTTCGTATCTCCAATCAAGCCACGCCATAAATCTCTCTGTACAATGATCCACTTCGACCAACCATCATACATCTTCTAATCACAACCACTATTAGGTACTCATCTGTCCTCGACTGTTAATATAATAATAAAATAATAATATCAGCGTATACTGCCCACTGCTGGGTCATTCTCTCAAGGTCCAAAGGCCTTCTCTCACAAATCGACGTAAGCGATTAAGTCATACTCCACCACGCGGACCCAGTGCAGTGCGGTGGAGGCAGGTTTGTGGCCACCTGATGTTGGAACTTATCAAGCCGCGTTTAAGGCTTCTAACTCGGCTTAACGACTACCACATTAAGTGGTAACCGGGACCAACGGCTTAACGTGCCTTCCGAAGCACAGAGACGCTCGAATATGAAAATGCCACAAACGGTCACCCATCTCAGGCCGACCGAGTTGAATGCTGCTAAACCTTGGTGATCGGTAAGAACACCGCGGTCGCACAGCGCTACGAGCGCTCCTGTTAATCCAACTGTTAATATTCCATTAATATATGTCTGTATGTCTCCACAGCAACAGACAAGATGGCATCTCAACCCCGCTCGACGTAACACTTCTGCTCTGATTGAATCATAGATCGGTTACACGTAATTCAACATAGTAACTTTAAATAAATTAATAAGATTTCACACAATAGTCAAATGTAAAATTAAAGATTTAACAAAGTAGATTTGTAAATAGTTATATCGCACGATTAGACACCAACAATCTACTTGACTTGACCTACTTCCTCTGACATGTATATCTTCTATGATGTTCCGGCCAAAGTGTCGTGAAGATAATTCTGTACTTTAAAAGACTATATGTCTTTCGATATTTAAGTTCTCTTGAATATGAAGATAACAATCGTAGTAGCTTGATCTAGGGTTTAAACCGTAGACCTCTACATTTACTGGATCGGGTATTCGAGGGTTCGATCGAGCATAGAATAAAGTTTTGCATGACCCAAAAAATATCTTTCAATCTGGGTGTTTGTGTATGTATTAATTGTTAAAAGATCTTTATAAAAAGAAGATTTTATAGCATAAACATAACGGAGACCAACAAGTACTATGGTAGTTGTCAAGACGTTGGAGCCCAAACACGGCAGTGTTATGTTCAGTGGTTAGAAAGTTCTGTTGGCCACCTCCCTACTCTATCATCAGTCCCTAGACATCATCTGGGTCTACAGAACTCGTCAAGACTAATCTAACAAGCCCAAACACGCCGGGGTTATGTTGAGTACTTGGGTAGTTCCGTTGGCCACCCCTCTGGCTTCGTCATCAGACCTTGGACACCATCCGAGACTACAGAACTGGTCAAGACAAATTCATCAAGCTCTAATACAGCGGGTTATGTTGAGTAGTTAGGTTAGGTACCCTTGGCCACCTTTCCTCTTCATCTTCAGACTCTGAACATCTTCTGATACGAGGTACTTATGTTGTGTACTTGACATGTTCCCAAGGCCACCTTCTGACTCCATCATCAGACTATCCATCACCGAACTTATATAAGTATGCCAAATTTCAGCTCAATCGGATAACCGCAAATGGTTGAAAAATGGATCACAAGATTTGAACTGGAAAGACAGACAGACAAACATACGAACAGAGCGTTAAATAAAAGCTTGTAATAAATATTTCATGAATTCAAACGCAAAAAAAACCTAGCAATCTTGAACTAGGGATCTCAACAAACCCGCCACTGTTCGCGAGAATTTTTTAATGAATAACAACTTTACTGCACTTACAAAAAAGGAGAAACATCTGATATAATAACAAAACTTCTGGGAAATGGGTCAGGTCATCCGTCGCTACATTTTCTCGCACGTAAAATAGGAAAAAAAAACACCTCCCCAATTCCCGTAATGGTGTCCATTACTTATCTGAAAATATGATACTGGTAAGCGTGAAAACTGCACATCATTGCCATTATTACATGGCCTAATTACTGACGGTGACGGTATAAGAAGCGATGAGGAGACTTCGAAAATATGGTTCCCTTTGGACCGAGTTTAAGGAACGAACGAGGTTCTCAGTTCGTCTGTATACATTTTTTATTTATGTTCGGGCATAAATTATTTGTTTATGAACCAATTTTGATGGTTTTTTTTGTTTTGGGTTAAGTATAGCTACAGAATTGTTATTTTATAATAAGAATATGTACAGCTACAGAATCCCATTTTAATTTCGTTGTTATTGGACTTTGGACTGTGGAGATATGCCATCACTTAAAATTGTAAAAGTTTTAACTTCAGAAATCCAAAACTAAACTAACTAATAAGGGAAAAATTTTTTTTGGAGTCAGTTGCCAAGTAATCGACTTAGCGGACCGACTGGCATCGACTTAAAACAAATCTTTTTTGCTTTTTAGTTATATTATAGCTAACCTAGCAGTACGGTAAGCCTAAGGTATCCCAACTAGCACAGCTGCTGCTTTAAACTACCGTCTTACACTTAAACTCTAACTCAAATAATTTATGTTATATAAGGGTTTATACAACCCCGCAAGGTTGCGGGGGCACTTACAAATGTAAATTACATTATTTTTAATCGAATTTAACTTTTTCACATTGTAAATTACTCTAGTTTTAATCACAACATTTGTTGCCATTATATAGCCGAAAACTGCCCCTTAAAATACAGGGCAACCTAGTTTAAGAGGCAGGGTTCACATGTTTTGTGTACAGATTTAACTTGTACAATCTAGTTACTGATTATTATCCTTGTTATCATCTATCAATCGGTAATTACTTATGCGCATATAAACAAATTTATTATTATTATTATTTTATTAACTACTAATCTACCAGCGGATCGGAACGCGGCCTCCACTGAGAAAATCCAGGGAAAAAACTCCACAGGCTTGTCTTTTTCACGGTCTTTACGACCGTGATATGAGACTAATGCTATTATTTATCATCATCATCATCATGAGCTCATATCGGTCCACTGCTGGACATAGGCCTCTCCCAAGGCATGCCATTGAGCCTGGTCTTCGGCTCTTCTTCTCCAACCGCTGCCAGCCACCCTACGTATACTCGTATCGTCGTTCCACCTAGCTACAAGACGTCCCACACTACGTTTACGGAGCCGCGGTCTCCACTGAAGAAAACGTCTACCCCAACGGTTATCGTTCCTTCGGTAAATATGGCCAGCCTACTGGCACTTTAGCGAGCTGATCCTGTGAGCTATGTCGATGACCTTGGTTCTCTGTTGTATCACCTCATTCCGAATTCGATCCTTCAGAAAACTTTGAGCATAGCTCTCTCCATAGCCCACTTAGCAACTTTCATTTGGTGGACTAGTCTCACCATAAGTGTCCACGTCTTGGCTCCGTATGTCACGACTAGTAGGACGCACTGATTGAAGACTTTTGTCTTTAAATTTTGCGGTATTGGCGACGAGAAGTCTTGACGAAGTTTGCCAAACGCTGCCCAGCCCAGCTGTATCCTCCTGCGGACCTCTCTCTCAGAGTTGTTTCTACCTAGTTGTAACACTTCCGTCCGAGGTAAATTTATTCTTGAACAACTCCGAGAGTAGTCCCATTTAGGACTTCGGAATGACATGATCATTGAACATAATCTTCGTTTATCCATTCTCATCCGGAGACCGATGCGGTGAAAAGAATTAGCTAGGCCGTCTAGCATCTGTTGTAGATCCTGCAACGTCTCCGCCATAATGACGATGGTGTGAGATGTACTCGCTGTTAATGTTAATGCCGCGTCTTTTCCAGTCCAGCGTGTTAAACATATCCTCCAGCGCAGTCGTAAACAATTTAGGTGAGATTACATCGCCTTGTCTCACTTCTCGATGCAAGGGGATATGCTTAGTCCGCCGGTTTTATACTAGGACGGTCATTGTTGCAGCGTCATACAGACATCTCAGCACTTGGATGTACCGCCAGTCGACCTGGTAACGTTGCAAGGATTCGAGAACAGACCAAGTTTGAATGAAGTCGAAGGCTTTTTCGTAATCCACGAATGCCATGCACAAGGGCTGATTATACTGCTGGATCTTCTGCATAATCTGTCGCACTGTGTGAATGTGGTCTATGGTACCATATACTCCCCTGAAACCAGCCTGTTCCGTTGGCTGAAACTCGGCAAGTCTTCTCGCCAGGCGACTTGTAATGACTCTAGAAAACAACTTGTAAACATGGCCAAAAGGGAAATGGGTCGATAGTTTTTCAGAAGGGTCTTATCGCCCTTCTTGAAAAACAAAACGAATGCACTCCTGTTCTATGCCTTTGGTCTTTTCCCAGAGAGGATGACGGAATTAAAAATACTCTGAAGCTGTTTTAGCATAGGAGTGCCTCCAGCTCCGTAGTAATTCCGTAATCACCCGGGGCTTTTCCTTTTTAAGTTGTATTAGAGCCATCTCGATAGATATTATTTATAAGAGTGTTTAAAGGGTTCCGGATGGACCAGTCCGCCCAAGCTTCACCCATTTTATTTATTTATTTATTTATTTATTTGGACCCATTCACGAGTATTACTACTGGAACAGCTATCGCTTCCATCTTAGAGACTATAATATCTTATACCGCTTTAGTTTAGCTAACTGCCTCGTTGGTCTAGTGGCGAATAATGCGTTTTACAATCACTAGGTCCTGGGTTCAAATCCTAGGTCGGACGAATACAGTTTTTCTAGCAAAAACCTCCCAATATCACGGAGTCTAGAACTGTGCCCGGTATATGGCAATAGGCTCGCTTCCTATTACATAGGACCTTACATCGTCGGCTAAAAGTGGGTGAACATAGTACACCTCTGCCACCTCCGCTTGGGAAATATGGGCGTGGCGATGTGTCTCTCGTAAGCAGCAGTTGTGTAGCGACCCCTATACATCGCTACATAGTTGCGACTACATACCAATAGATGACGCTGACGATTCGCCATAAATGTCTAGAACGCGATATTAGAGTGCGCACGAAGCGTAACATATATACAAGCCCCCGACAACAACTCTGGGGGAGAGTGGCAGGCCCCGCCAGACACACCACCCGTCTGGCTGGAAGATCTTCCCTTTGACAAATCCTGCCACAACGTTCCTGCCACAGTTGTGCTACTTGGGATATTCATGGTTAAGGCCACATAAAGGTCAGGAAGTAAGCGTGATTCTATTCTACCACCTTTGTTACTATAGAGTCTATAAAGAGCTTAAGCCGCTCCACCCACTGGATTGAGTAGTCGCGGGTTTGTTCCTGCACGAGACAAATCTTTGTTTAACCCACAAATATTTGTTGGGTCTGGGTGTATGTGAATTTCATGTTTCTAAATGTAACCACGGCACAGAAATGTTTGCTAGTGTGGGGATAATTATTGAAAAAAATAAGCAGACAATTAGAAAAAATCTGCAGTCAACTTACCATCAAGCCTAAACGTCTAAAATTGGAAGCACTTTGAAGGCACTCCAGGATTTCCGTACATGAAATCAGTAGTGTTAATGTGACACGCTTTGAAGCTCTCCTCATCTAGGTGAACAGGTCGGTATTAAGTGAGATCGATGTTTTAATAAGATAAAGCTAATTGATGAAGATGTTCGGCGACGAGGAGTAGAAAAGGTCAGCAGTGCGCCCCACACCGCTACTGTAGTGATAAGCTGACATAATCAGAAAAAAAAATGCTAAACAACTAAAAACTGGCAGGTATCTTTAAAGGCGCTCCAGGATTTCCATACATCCGTACCAGTACCTTTAATGTGACACGCTTTGAAGCTCTTCTTATCTAGGCGAGCAGGTTGATATTAAGTGAGATAGATGTTTTAATAAGAAAAAGGTAATTGATGAAGATGTTAGGCGGCGAGGAGTAGAGAAGGTCATCAATGCGGCCCACACCGCTACTGTGGTGATCCTATCACATCTTATCTTAAGGAAAACACTTGATCATCTATTCCTCTAGAAATTAGTTAATGGCTTTATTCATTGCCCTCCGTTATTGAGTCAAGTTAATCTCAATGTGCCTTACAAACGAGGTCGTACATCTGGATATCTGCTTTACCACGCAAAAAGTTCTAAAACACATATGAGTCATTTATCTACCATAAACAGAATTCAGTTGCAATACAGTTACTTGTCACCCATGCCCACCGTTGATATTAATAAGAGTTATTGTTTCAACGTTTTTAGATCTACTTTATACAGATGCATCAGTGGCAGGAACGTTATGGCAGGATTTGTCTAAGGGAAGATCTTCCAGTCAGACGGGTGGTGTGTCTGACGCGGCCTGCCACTCTCCCCCAGAGTTGTTGTGGGGGGCTTGTATATATGTTACGCGTCGTGCGCACTCTAATATCGCGTTTTAACATGTATGGCGAATCGTCAGCACCATCTATTGGTAGGTAGTCGCAACTATGTAGCGATGTATAGGGGTCGCAACACATCAATTAATGTTCCAATATAGCAAGTTGCACACAAAATATGTACACGTTTTTCCTGCTCTCTTTTATTATTATTTTCTTTCATTGTTGTCAATTTAGTTGTCAATTTTATACTAGTATAAAAGTAAGTGTAAGATTAAAATTGTCTGCTTTTTAAACGCACGTCAGGGCTTTTAAGTAGGTCCTCAATGTTTAACTGGATTTAATAAGAATTTCCCTGTTTATACTTAACCATTATATGGCTTGTTGGTTGCTTAATAAATAAATAAATAAATCTTAGCTGTATTTGCGTCAAAATAATTGATACATCATTAGCTTTATAAGGCAGGCCATTACCTTCCTCCTTTTGTTCCATTCTTCATGATCATGTGCCAATCTACCCCCAATTCTTTCTCCAATTCTTGATATACCATCACTGTTACTTAAACTATTTCCAGTGATGCTAAGCGGAAAGGAAATATAGAAAAATCGACACCCCATTACATCTATGTACCAAATATCATCTGCCTACCCCGCAAGGAAGCTGGCGTGATGATATAGATAGATAAATAGATCTGTGTAAAATTTTGAGGAAGGTTATTCTCTAGTCGTTTGCAAAATATTGAAGGTAAGAATGAAGAAAGTAGATGGTGACACCGAGAAAATGTAAAAATATTTTACTATGAAAAAAAAGTTTGTATCTTATCTAATGGGTGTCAAGAGTCCCCGTAAACGGCGATCGTGTATGAGACGTGGATCGTGCATGAGAGAGTGGAGTAAGCAAGAGAAGTCTGTAAGGAAAGAACCTTTCGGAAGTCTTTCCTCTTTATCCATCTTAAGGAATCTTTCAGCGGAGACCACGGACTGGAAAACGTAGCTGGCAGAAACCGGATGCGAGTAGCCGAGGATCGTACCCAGTGGTGTGCACTTGGAGAGGCCTATGTCCATCATTCGACTGCTATAGGCTGATAATGATGATGATGAGAAAGATCTCTGAAAGCCTTGGACACCAAATGGTAACTTTTTGAGTCAATATTAATAAATATTAGAACTTTATGGGATCGACTTGATTAAAAAATAAGAGATCGCATGCTGATAAAGATAAACAGACCCCTTGTCCTATGTCCGCTTTTGTAAATACTGGACCGTGCTGTGTATGAGAGCCCTACTGTCCATCAGGCGAGTCCCATAAATCCTAGTTATGTCCAGTCATAATTAACTTATACACCTGTGAGGCTATTAATCACGGTGTTAGATCCCACTCCGCGGCCGCTGATGCCTCATAAAATATGGCCGTCATGTTACCGAAATGAGTATGTGTTGGCAACATTTGCTCATACTGTTACAAAATTATCTCTCTGTAGATATCTTTCATATTAAGTTTTCAAGTTCATCCCTTTTGTTACTCTTTTTCATTTATATGAAGGCATGAGGTGTTTAACTGTAATTGGTTAAGCAATTAATAAGTAACATAAATAACGCAAGACCTGAAAGTAGTTTGTTCTAAATCAGCAACTGAATCGATTTCAACTAGTATGATACATTTCTTTTTGATTTTCAAAAATTGCTGTTACTCGTTCAGTCTGCTGTATTAAACAAATTTAATCAGTATACAAAATTATATGCAATATAATATTTATTCTCATACATATGCACATAAAAATCTTTTAACAAAAAAGGTAAACCGACTTCAAAAAGCAATAAATTAATATTTGAAGTCGGTGCTGGTTGGTGCAGTCGGTTACTTGGCACCGACTTCAAATATTTATTTTTTGCTTTTTGAAGTCGGTTTACCTTTTTTGTTAGTTCTGGCTGTGCCTCGCGCGCGTTCGGTCGTGTCACTGCGCAGCCCGCCCGCTCGCTATTTTCGTATTTTCGCACGTACATATTTCATAATCGACTTGCTCTGTTGGTAACGCCTGCGTTTGCGTGGAGTGGTGATCTCGTTGGTTCGATATACGTGTATACGTACATATATACGTGCTTGCGATATTAGTTCTCCGCGTCTGGCTCGCGCGTAGCAACTAGGCGAGCCGATAGGTAGCCGCGCCCTTCTTACGGCGGTCGGCCTTCCCGCGTTTTTTGCAACGGTCGTTTTCCGAGACCTACGTGGTTTGTCGCGGCTGTGCTTACGTGTTTTGTGCTTGCGTGTTTACGTAATTGCATTCGCTGCGCGTATGCTTTTGCGCCTCGTGTAGGTACGGTTCGCGTATCGCCCGGTGCGACCAATTACGTGGGTTGCTAGGCAGCCGCGTCGGTTAACGGCGCGGCCGGCCCTCCCGCGGTTTTTTTCCTAACGGTTTTTTTCATAACGGTTTGTAATTTCGTTTCATTTGTATTGTAAATCCACGTCTATGACGTCCTGGCGTCCCTCAGAACCCAACCCCCTCGCACCCAATTATGGATTTACGACCTCCTCGCCATAAGCCCCACAACCTATCCCTGTTGAGTTGCTGATTTCCTCCGAGATCACCAACTTGATATCCTCTTTGTGCAGGAAACCTTCCTCAAGCCCGCACAACGCGATCCTAGGATCGCAAACTATAACCTCATGCGTAATGACAGAATCGGCTCCCGCGGAGGCAGTACTCTCATTTACTACAGGAGGTCCCTTCACTGCATCCCTCTCGATCCCCCCGCGCTCACCAACATCGAAGCCTTGGTATGTCGCATCTCTCTCACGGGGCACCAGCCCATCGTGATCGCCTCCGTATACCTTTCCCCCACTAAATCCGTTCTCAGGAGTGACTTTGAAGCACTCCTTAATCTGGGAAGCGCCGTCATTCTGGCGGGCGACTTCAACAGTAAGCACGTGGCCTGGAACGGTTTCACCACTTCCCCTAACGGTAGGAGCCTTGACGCCCTGGTCGACGTTCTCGACTTTGACGTCATCGCACCTATGCACCCTACCCACTATCCTATCAATCCCAACCACCGACCCGACGTCCTGGACATGGCGCTTCTGGAGGGTGTCACCCTACGGCTGCACTCCTTGGAAGTAGTCCAGGAACTCGACTCTGACCATCGACCTGTAGTCATGAGACTCGGTTCCCCCCCTTCCGCCCCTCAGCGACCCAAAAAGACAGTGGTGGATTGGCATGCGCTAAGCACGGCCTTGGCGGATGCCGACCCTCCCCCCCTCCCTCTCAGCTCGGACTCCATCCCGTCCCCTCAGGACACCGATCAGGCCGTAGATGCCTTCACCGAACACATCCGATCGGCTGTCAGTCGATCGTCTAAGCAAGTCGATTCGGAAGATCTCTACCTCAACCGCTTTCAACTGCCGGACGATGTTAGGGATCTCATTCGTTCCAAGAATGCTTCTATCCGAGCGTACGACTCCTACCTCACCGAAGCCAATCGGGCCCGGATACGCGCTTTACAACGAGAGGTAAAGCGTCGTGTCGCGGAGGTCCGGGAGGAACGGTGGGGTGACTTCCTAGAGGACATCGCGCCATCGCATCTGGCCTACTGGCAGCTGGCGCGTAGCCTCAAATCCGACTCCACGACTGACATACCCCCGCTGTCCCGCCCTTCAGGCGCACCCCCAGCCTTCGACGACGACGAAAAGGCCGAGCTTCTCGCCGACTCCCTCGAGAGTCAGTGTGCCCCCAGCTCTCAGTCCGTCGACCAGTCCCACGTCGACGCGGTCGACAGGTAAGTCGAGCGCAGGGCATCCCTCCCCCCTGTCGTTTCCTTACCTCCTATTACCCAAACGGAGGTCGAAGATCTAATTATGGGTCTCAAAACTAAAAAAGCCCCCGGCTCTGACGGCATTTCGAATCGCGTTCTGAAATACCTGCCCGCCCAACTCATCTGCCTCTTAGTGGCCATATTGAACGCCGCCATGGCGAACTGCACCTTCCCCGCTAAGTGGAAGGAGGCGGACGTCATAGGCATTCCCAAGCCCGGCAAACCTCGCAATCTCCCCGCGAGCTACCGCCCTATCAGTCTCCTCAACTCCCTGGCCAAGATATACGAGTGTCTACTTCTGGCGAGGCTCAAAGACTTCGTAACGTCAAGGGGTATCCTTATCGACGAGCAGTTCGGCTTTCGAGCCAAACACTCTTGCGTCCACCAAGTGCACCGCATCACGGAGCACATCCTCTCCGGTCTCAATAGACCCAAACCCAACTACACGGGCGCCCTCTTCCTAGATGTCGCGAAGGCATTCGACAAAGTCTGGCACAACGGACAGACTCGTGCTCATCTTACGAGACTTCTTGTTGAATCGCGCCTTCCGTTATCGCGTCGAAATGACGCACTCCATCAGTGCACGCCTCTTCGAGGCGCCCTCGAGTATGTCGCCTCTTGCTGGCTAGAGCGTAGTGGTTGCACGCTCGCCTTTAATTCCGGTGAAGCTGGAAAGGCCTCGCGGCCAACAGCGTACATCATTCACACACACACACCTTTTTTGTTAAAAGATTTTTATTTTACAATTTTAAGTGACGAGTGAATTATTTAGTAATATTTATATACCGATATTATATTATTTTTTTCCGGTTCCGGTTGTCAAAGTGCCAACAGCGTTGTGATTATACCTCTCGAAAATCAAAGATTTAAAAAGTTTTACGCTATATCTGAACAAAAACACCGTTAAAAACAACACTACAGTTGCCGTGGTAGATCCGGAAAAAACCATCCGTCGAATTCTCACTGCATCTGTCCAGTAAAGTGAAATTGAAGATCCACAACAACATCCGAGGTTAGAACATAAATTAACCGCCATTTTGACATTTCAATAAGTTGCACGTGACTTCAACTGTTAGTCTAATGTCACTGATACTGTGATGTCACTCTAACTGTCACTCGGTTCGGTTGGTATCAACTACAGTGTTGCCAGAACAAGAAAACCCAAAGTTACTATTTATTTTACTATTACGTTCCGTTCCACGTAACTTGACCTGACATTATGGAGGGACAATTTGAAATATTATTTGAAAAAATGAAAATGGAAATGAAAAAGCAGACAATCGAATTAACAGAATCTCTTACAAAAAATATTATGGATCGGATGGAGGAAAAACTAATGCCTATCAAGGAGGAAAACGAAAAACTAAAAGAAAAAGTCGGCAAATTAGAGAAGGAGATAGAACATTTAAAAAGGGAAAAGAAAAGTAAAAACCTAATTATTTTTGGATTAGAAGAGGGCGAAAACTCAACAGCTGAGCTATTCCAAAATATAAAGGAAAACTTCAAAAGAGACTTAAACATCAACTTAGAAGAAAACGAAGTAAACAAATTAAACCGCCTAGGAAAACCAAAAGCTGAGAACAAACAGAGACCTGTACTATGTTCCCTTTTAAGCGAATGGAAGAAGAACGAAATTACAAAAAACAAAAAGAAACTAAACGGAATTTATATATCGGAGGATTATTCGAGAGAAGTATTAGAAAAAAGGAAAGCTCTACAACCGCAATTACTAGAAGAGAGGAAAAAAGGAAACATAGCTTTTCTGAAATATGATAAAATGATAATCACAGAACCTAACACCAACAATGATAAAAGGAAAAGGGAACAATCTACCTCACCCCAGTCACCGTCAAAAAGTCAGCCCAAAAAACAACAAACGCTGAGCTCTCTCAAATACAACAGAGCAAACGCCTTCGAAGTAATGAGAATCAAATCAAACTCTTTAACCAATATTTCCACACGCAAGAACCAATAGCAATTAACATTCGGAACACCGGAAATTCAAACAAACTACGAAAACCAACAAAACGTAAAAACACAATCTCCCCCAATCCGACTGGTCCTCGTGGGGGATGAAGACCACAACCCTCCAACATTCCAAAAAAGAAAAGAAAATAAAATCTATATTGCAGGACTAAATACCCTTACTCTGAAAAACGAAGAAAACTTAACAGAATTAACATACGCGTTAGAACATATCAAATGGGACATCGTTGGCCTTAGCGAAGTGAGACGATTGGGAGAAAGAATTGTTTCATATAAGGATTTCTTATTAAACCACTCCTGGCCACCATGAGGTTGGCTTTATTGTAAAGAAACACCTGACAGACTGTATAGAAGGATTTATAGGCCTTTCGGAGCGCACAGCAATGATGAATTTAAAGCTACCAGGATACCGAGACTCATGGTCTATTATACAAGTGTACTCACCTACAGAACAGTCAGACCTAGAAGCAATAGATACATTTTATCTTGAATTAAATAAACTTATCCGAGATCACGCTCATAAAAACTTAATAGTAATGGGAGACTTCAATGGTAAAATTGGAGACAAACGTCCTAGTGAAAACACACTAGGACCATTCACATACTGCAACAAAACCAGAAGCAGGAACGGAGAAAAAATTATGAACTTCACACTAGAAAACAACCTTACTATTTTAAATACTATATACAGGAAAAATAAGAAAAGAATGTGGACTTGGATCTCACCAGACGGGAACACAAAAAATGAAATTGATTTCTTCATGACCAACAAAAACAGTTACTTCAGCAACTTCAACGCCATCAACCAATTTAGCTTCAACACCAATCATAGGCTGATCAGGGCAGAATTAAAAACAAAACAACCAAGGAAACCTAGACCAAGACTAGAACCAGTAAATGTAAAGCTCGGAACACACCAAATGGAACAATTAACAGCCAGCCTGAGAGACAAATTCACAAACTATAAAGAAAACACAAAGAACCTAAACATGCAAGAAAAATACAACTGGATAGAGAATATTATTAAAACGGAAACAAAACTCGCTGCAAATACTAGTAGCGAACACAAGCAATGGCTTACAACTACCACTATAAAATTACTAGAACAAAGGAGCCACTTAATTAACACAAGAGACGCGAAGGACAGAAGAAAACATCTAACAGAAATTAACAAAGAAATAAAGAAAAACATAAGAATAGATAGGAACAGAAATAGAATGGAGACTATTGAAAAAAACATAATAAAAACGGGTGGTGTCAAAAAAACATACAAGGAACTAACGAAATCTATAGACTGGGTAGTAAAAATGAAAAGCAATAGAGGAAAATGGAACCACGACAGAAAAGACATATTGGAAATTGCAACATCCTATTACAAAGAACTGTATGAGTATAACAACACCTCGCGAGAAGAAATAAATTTGGTTGAGACCGCAGATATCCCCAAAATCCTTCACGTAGAAATAGAAAAAGCAATAGATACACAACGGAAAGACAAAGCACCAGGCCCCGATGGTATAAATAACGAGATCTTAATACAAAATAAGCAGGCTATCGCACCGATCCTCACGGAAATATTTAAAGATATCATAGACACAGAAATTATCCCACAGCAATGGACAGAATCAAACATTATCCTTCTATATAAAAAGGGAGACAAACACGACATCGGAAACTACCGTCCAATCAGTCTCATGTCTAACATATATAAGATATTTGCCAAGATACTTTTAAAACGGATGGAAGGAACGCTAGAACCCTAGAGAAGGGAAAAAGAAAAGGGGCAGACCACAAAAAAGGTGGGATGATGACATTAGGCAAGTAGCAGGAGTAACGTGGAATAGAGTGGCCCAAGATAGAAAGGAATGGAAAAGGTTGGAGGAGGCCTTTGCCGATTGGCAAACAGACCTACAAAAAATAATTAAGTATTAGAATAGAATAGATTAAGATTAGTATAGCTACACAAATATATTTCTATATCCACACTCATAGTTCTTAATACTTTGTAAATAGATACTAAGTTGGTCTGAATAAAGGGCTTTATTATTATTATTAATATGTATATATTTATTCAGTATAATTTCTTATAAAATATATATAAAAATATAAAATACAAATATTCTTATATATATTGTATAAAAAAAAATGTGCTCCACCGACAGCAAGGTCTACGACCCATGCTACCGGCGGTCAGGGCTCCAAAGAGAGGAACCTCCTCACAATGCGTGCCGTGTCCAACATTACTGCCTTCTGTATCAGGCCCTTCACCCAACTGCCTAGCGAGAGCTTCTCAAGGTGTTTATCGAAGCTCTTCGCTATAAGGCCGTTGACTGAAACGACCATCGGAATAATGATAGTTGAATCAACATTCCACATGGTGGTAACCTCATGGGCCAGGTCCAAATATTTTGATAATTTTTCTTTTAAGGCCTTTACAAGGTTCTCATCATGCGGAATGGTGACATCAACTAGCATTACACGACGCATCGATCGATCTATTATCACGATATCAGGTTTATTGGCTACAATAGTCCTATCCGTGATAATAGATCGATCCCAGTAGAGCGTGATATGACCACTTTCGAGAACTGGAAGAGGCTGGTACTGGTAGTACGGTACTTCAGAGTCCACAAGGCCATATTTAAGAGCAAGTTGTTGATGGATAATCCTAGCCACTTGGTTGTGTCTGTGCAAGTACTCTCCGTTAGCAAGACGAGAACAACCGGAAACTACATGTCTAATAGACTCACCGGGACGGTGGCATGCCCGACAAATGTCAACCGTGCCGTCCTTTAGGATGTGCTTCCGGTAGTTGTTCGTCATGATAACTTCGTCCATAATTGCAAAGACAAACCCTTCAGTTTCCCCAAAAAGGTTGCTGAAGCCAGGCCACGGAAGCGAGCTGGTCCACATCAGGCCCTGTAAGAGCCCGATAGAACCGTCCGTGTAGCTCCTTGCCCTTCCATATGGCTGTGCGGTCCGAAGTACTTAATACCTGGGGCCTTCGCCAGTTCCCGTTTGCCAAGGAAAGCGGAGTTAGGCCTCTATCGATTGCGGCAACATCTCGATACATCACCACGGATACACTCAAAAAGTACTGTCTGAGATTGCACACCTCGCGGTTGTGTAGTGTCTTAGCGTTTAAAAACCCACGACCACCGCACTTCCGCGGGATGTACAACCTCATAACAGACGACCGCGGGTGATGCATACGATACGCTGTCAGCAATCGACGGACCTTTCTATCCAGGGCATCCAGTTCAGACTGAGTCCACCTTAGTATGCCAAAAGAGTATGTAAGAACAGGCATGACCCAACCATTGAAAGCTCGGACCTTATTTCCACCTGATGGAAGGCTTTTTAACACTTTTATCAGGCGGGCAAAGAACCGATCCCTCAATGATTGTTTCATATCCTGTTCCGCTATACTTAAGGCTTGTGACATACCAAGATACTTGTAGGAATCCATTTCAGAGAGAGACCTGAGGGATATATCTTCAGAGAGCTGTAGATTAAAAGAATCTTCAACTCTCCCTCTTTGTACATGGATGACCGCACACTTGTCTACTCCAAACTCCATTCCGATGTCGTTGCTAAAATTGCCGGTTATTTTGAGCAACTCCATCAGGTCTGTTTTCTTCGAAGCGTACAACTTGAGGTCATCCATGTACAGTAGATGAGATATAGGCTCACTCTCCCTCCGCAAATGGTAACCTAGCTTTGAATCCTTAAGTATAGCACTTAATGGATTCAAAGCTAAGCAGAACCACAACGGACTCAAACTGTCGCCCTGAAAGATACCCCTGCTTATCTTTATCAAGTCCGACGAACCAGAAAGGCCACCACATCCTGGGTGACGAAGAACTGTGGTCCACTGCCTCATACACGAACCGAGGAAAGAGCATAGCGCCGGGTGTACTCTGTACAGCTCTAGCACCCTCTCCAGCCATGTATGAGGCACCGAATCATAGGCCTTCTTATAGTCAATCCAGGCCATGGAGACATTCTTTCTGGATCGTCGTACCTGTTGGCAAATGGCAATATCAATGAGGAGCAAATCCTTTGTACCCCGGGACCCCCCCTTACAGCCAGTCTGAGTAGGCGATAGAATATGCTGTGCCTTAAGGTGATTATTGATTTTTATTCTCAGAATGAATGTAAGGAGTTTATAGACCGTAGGTAGACATGTAATCGGTCTATAATTTTTAGGTTCCGAAGTACTGCCAGATTTGTGAATCAAGTGAGTGACACCCGATGTCATAAAACTAGGAAGCGATCCCAATTGAAGAGCTTCTTGGAATTGAGTCGCTAGACGAGAATGTGAGCCCTGGAGCCTCTTTAGCCAGAATGCGTGCAGTCCATCCGGCCCCGGACTTTTCCAGTTCGGCGCCGCACGAACCGCACAGGCCAGATCTTCACGGCTTATGACTACGGGCTCCATTTCCTGAATGGGCCCACAGGATCGTCCAACAACATCAAACCATTCGCCCTCGGAGTGAGTGACGGGCACTGACCAAATTTTACGCCAAAACTCGGCCATCACGGCCGCATTTGGCAAGTGCACGTCAGTCACTCTCTCTTGGGGGCGCTCCCAAGCCTGGTATACACTCCTTTGATTCGTCTGGAAGGTGCGATTCACGTGGTATCTGTCTGCTCTCGCCTTATACCTGCGAATCCTCTTCGCCCATGCATAAACTTTTTGCTTCCAGTAGTCTATGCGTTCCGCGACTCCTGCCACATAGTCCACAGGAGCCACTCGTGTGCCTGCAAAGGCTTGGGTCACGAAACGCACAACTCTCGGGCGGTTGTTTCCAGCCTGGAAGCACAACAATTTCGCTATGAGTGTCCTAGCCATATTTATACGCCGCTCTATTCTACACTGCCAGAGTGGTTTAGCATTTGTGGGTTGGGTGGCTCGATGTAGATTAGGAAATCTTACACCTGCCACCCGACACACCGCCACCGCTCCACAGTACAAAATAGAATGGGTATCACATAAGTCCACACTGGTCTCCCAGTGTGGCTTTAAAACATTGTCTAGGGCACTCACAAGCGAAATGTTACGTCTATGCATGGGCAAACGGGGTAGGCATGGTCTTAGGGAAATCGGTGCAGACCGATACTCCGCAAAGGCATCCTCCAGAGCTCTCCTCACCTGCTCCTGTAGCTGGTCACTAACACTTACCTGCTCGCTATTTACCTCCTCCGATCGTGCGAAGTTATTCAAAGAGATAGGATCTTCAACACTTCGCACGTTGGATTCAGTACGAGCAGGAAGTGCTTCGCGGTGCAGTCGCTCAAGCACTGTGTCATCCAACAACTTGCACCGCTGGATGGCACGTACTTGATCCGATAGTCGTTGCGCAGTAACGGCGACAGTCGGGTGAAGCCCCTGAAACAGAGACAACAATTTCGGACGGTAAGCGGTGAGGATGGTTCCTCCCTCTGTAGCACCATAGTAGGCCCGCATGACACTCAGATTTAATTCTGGAGTCCATCTCATGCGGCGCACTACACCACCGGTAGCAGGGGCCGTGGGCGGAGCACAATGTCCCGCTGGTCCCAGGCGTGCCGGCAGCGGTGGGCGTCCTCTCCTCGCAGATGTTAATGTAGGTGGAGACGCCGATATCCCGGCATCGTCGCTAGAGGCCCCAGATGTCGGCGGTGTGAAAAAATCTTCATCCTCCGAAGGCTGAGGCGAGGTGGGCGAGCCGGGCAAAGGTGTTGGGCGTGCGCTAGGTGACCGGGCATCCCGCTGCCGACACAGCCGCACGGGGTTTCTTCGGCTGGGCTCGGCCATTTACAGATGTGTTATGTTTTTCTTCCAAATCCACATTTTGCGAATCCACGTTCGCATTGTAAATTTTGCTCTTAAAGTGTGTTGTTTTTTGTTGTTTGTTGATGTCTAAACCGATACTTTTCAATATTTCTTCGCAAAAATAATTTTTATTTACACAAAACGACGTGTCGTTGACAGCGGTTGCCATGGTTATTATTACTATAATGATATACTAATTAACATTATTTTGTTTCAGCAATTCTCAGTGATTGTTCTAGTAGAGTACTTAATCAAAGTATTAATCAGCCAAGATACTTTTAAAACGGATGGAAGGAACGCTAGAACCCTAGAGAAGGGAAAAGAAAAGGGGCAGACCACAAAAAAAGTGGGATGATGACATTAGACAAGTAGCAGGAGTAACGTGGAATAGAGTGGCCCAAGATAGAAAGGAATGGAAAAGGTTGGAGGAGGCCTTTGCCGATTGGCAAACAGACCTACAAAAAATAATTAAGTATTAGAATAGAATAGATTAAGATTAGTATAGCTACACAAATATATTTCTATATCCACACTCATAGTTCTTAATACTTTGTAAATAGATACTAAGTTGGTCTGAATAAAGGGCTTTATTATTATTATTAATATTATTATTATTATATTATTTTGCTAAGTTGTAAAGTAAGGTACCTACAGGATTAATATAATAACGGAATCTATACATTCGTGCCGTTCGCCGTTAAGGAGTTCCCTCTTGTAACTTCAAAGTTCAAGGTCCAATACCAATAACAATAAAATAGGACAACCTCAAAACTATACTGAACCAAATGCAAAAAGAATCATCAAAATCGGTTCATAAGCAAAGGAGTTATAAAAAAAGGACGAATTATGAACCTCCTTTTTTAAAGTTGGCATAATACTGCTTAGTTCTATAGTAGGGTACCTATAGGATTGACGTAATACCCATAATATCTCAATTTACTCATGCCTATTGTTTGTCGTTAAGTAGTTCCCTGGTGTATCTTCTAAGTCTAAGGTCCAATGCCAATGAAATTAAAATGGGACCACTGCGGAGCTATACTGAACCCAATGCAAAAAAAATCATCAAAATCGGTCCATAATTGACGGAAATATCGCTGAACATTCATAAAAAAAAAGCATACATGCAACCGAACATAGAACCTCCTCCTTTTTGAAGTCGGTTAAAAAGTACTCAATATGCACACAAAAGTATTGGTTTCGTGGTTAATTTGGGTACAAAAGATCTTAAAAAATGGTAGAATACTCCTTGAAATTGGAAATTTGATTTTCGTATTGAATTCGTAAAACAATAATCTAATCGGGGTGTCTGAGGTCTTGCGTTGTATATGTTACAGCTTGTATATATAACGGAGGATCAATACTTTCGTGACCACCTATTGTAGTCAAAAACAGGGATTCAGACGGGAAAATAGGCTCTCAGCGGTCAACTCAATGATTGCAGGCTCGATGGAAAATACACTTTAATTTGTCACACAACTCACTCACAGATACACAGCACAGGCTTTAAGTTATCTTTTCTAACAATGAACAGCAGCGGAGTGACTCACGAATACAGAAAGCTCCCAGTTTTATCAGTTACCTCCCACCACCTAGGCTCTGTATACGTCACTTTGACGTTTGTGTGTCGTTTAACAACTGTACTCATGACTAGGATGCGACATATATAAAATTGTGGTATGCAAGTGATCGTACTTCTTTACCTCATTACACGGCTTGACCCAATTTGAAAAGAAACCTTTTGTACTTACGGGGTCACCCGGTCGGGTCGTAGCTATAGTTGGACCCGGTAGGTGGCGTTGGTTCGACTGGGTACGAGGCCGCGGGAAACTGCTAAACTTTAAATGTGTATGAGATACGTAAAATTATAAAAATTTTACATGTCTTACAGACATTTAAAAACTGAAACGCCTATATTCCTTAGGTGAGAGTGACAAGGGCGTACTATGTACACCTAATTTTCGTCAACGTGATAGGTCCCATTGTAACAGTGACCGAATTCCAGACTCCGGTATGCTACTGAGAATTTATTATTCCATAGAAAAACCCCAATAACATTTCGTCTTACCTAGACTTGACTGCCTCATTGGTCTAGTGGCAATGCGCATCGTTTTGTGATCACGAGGCCCTGGGTTCAACTCCTAGGTTGGACAAATGTAGTTTTTCTAACGAAAAATTCACAGTATGAGCCCGTAGACTAGAATTGTCCCCGGTATATGGTAAAAGACTCGCCTCCTATTACATGGGACCTAACATCGTCGGCAAAAAGTATGTGTACTCAGTACACCTCTGCCACCCCCGCCTGGGGATTATAGGGGTGACGGTGTTTATTTAATTTTTATTTCTATGTAAATGGAGGAGGTTTAAAATATAACCGTTATTTATAATTAGAATTTCAGACATTATAATTTCAGAAGATTTAAACATTGTTCATAGTTTAGTAACAACTGTTTCAATATTCCAGCAAAATTATATAAATCATATGATTTCACGGCGGGGGACACAAGTTAGCTGTAGTGGGCTGGGGGGCCTGGGCTGGCTGTGCCTCCGCCCCGGCGCCGTCACCTTCGTCACTCGTGATATCACAGTTTCTCACCAAGTTTCAGTCCTCCTTCTGGGACATCACAGTGTCGCAGAAGGAGGATACGGCCGCCACGCTGATTCCTTTGCCAACATAGCTGCTACTACTGCCGGCAGGGAGAGGTCCGTTCCGATCCGGATGAGCAGGATTCGCCGCTCGGAGGCCCACGCTTGGCACTCGACGAGCGTGTGCTCTGCGTAATCCCGGTCCCCACCACAATGGTGACAGGTCACCGCCTCGCATCCGATCTTGTTCAGATAATCACCGAAACCGAAAAGCCGTGACCAATTATCTGAGAAAGCCTGTATGAGATTCGCCCGCTCCTCCACTATTCCGAGGCTTCGAAGGACGGCAGGATGGCTTGGACGATGCGTTTGCTCGCGATGTGCTCCTGGCTGAGCTTCTCGCAGAACTCCTTCAGAGGGCGTCGTTGTCCCTGCAACCTGATTTCGAGCGTGGGCATGCACTCGCCACTTTGGCGGATGACGCGAGTCCGGACAAAGATTCTCTCGTCCATGTCCACCAAAATGTCGCGGCGAAAAGAGTGCAAAGAGGCTTGCCACCTCGAAGGATACGGTCCGGTATCCTCGTGCGGATGGCCATCTTGCGCTGCAGGCTATAGATCTTGTTCCTGCAGCACCTGATGCGCGACAGTCGGTGTGACCACACGGGCGCCCCATAGAGGGCTACCGATCGCGTGACACCCCTGTCAAGGCGCCATACCTCATCCGATGGTCCCCCGAGGTTGGGTAGCAGTCTATACATGGCAGTCACTACCCTCTTTATTTATGATACCTACCTTTCGATACCTAACTTTTACTCAATAATTAAATTTGTCTCATATACATTTCAAAACGCATATTTTTAAGGAAGCCTTAGAACCTTCTCCCTTTTGTGAAGTTACCTCTTTCGCACATCCAAGGTTTTTTTTACTCTAAGGCGAGGAAGTATTGTTCAAAATCAATTCAACTTTGCACTTTCCTTAATCTCCTAAAAATATATCTCAATTTATTCCGGGTTTCGGATTTGAATACATTTTAAAGCGCAATAATTTTTATATTTTTATCAAATTGTCAATGTACCCGTGAATTTTACCCGTAGCCTAATTAAAAAGTTACTTTTGTTTTTGGGCTTCGCTCCTCACCTCGTAAACTTTTATTAGCGTGAATATAAATTGTTTTCTTAACGTTTATGAAGTATTATTCTTAATTATAACGGCGGTAGTCTTTAAATGTGTTTAATGGGGTATTTTGAAAGAGTTTTCGTTTAAGATTAAATAACCCAAGCAATGGCAAAGGTATTTATATAATTTTACATCAAAGATATCGCGATTGAAAGTCATAAATATTAACATTTTATTGTATCTTGTAAGATATGGAGGCAATTATACAATAGTTGCAGTATATATCTGTACTCTTGATATTTGCAATAGTTTTGTTGCAATGTTTGTATCACAGTTGTTATTTGTTTAATTGTATCTTGTTGAGATTCACGAATTTGGCCCGGATCATTGGAAGGCTTACGCGGGAGCGTAGTTTCAACAAAGAAGGGTCTAATGCGAAAAGTACATTTTATATAAATTAACTACGGAGACCAATGGATGAAAACCCAAGTAAACTTGTTTCTAATACAGACACGAAGTAACTATGTAAGTTATTTGACAGATGTAATTAATTACAACTTCAAAATAGTCCAAATATAGATCGTCGAGACTCATCAAGAGAGGGCGTTAGATACTCAGTGAACCAGTAACATTCAGAATTAGCTGCCAAAGCAAAGTCGGTTCTAGTTTAACTCTAAGATTCGGTACGCCACCCGTGGGAGTAATAACTTGGTACTCAACTTGTTTTTGCAAATTACGGTACAGAGATAACCGGATTGAAACCCCGAATGGATTATTTAATTTCATGGGTTTATATTCTTAACTTTAAAGAAGAGTGTTGTAATGAAGTATAGGACTGGAGAAGTCCAAAATTTGGTGTCAATACAACAATATGGCTGGTCTGATGATGGTTTCGGAAGGTGGCCATGGGAACACATGAAATATACAACGTAACTCCCTCCTGTTCAGGCTTGCTAGATTGGTATTGGTACAAGTACTATATAACCAGATAGTGTTCAGGGTCTGATGACAATGCAGAAAAGTGGTCAATGGAACTACCCAACTACCAAATATAATCGCGCCGTGTGTGAGCTCGTTAGATTTATCTTGACGAGTACTTTAGACCCGGAGAGGTGTCCTAGGTCTGATGATGGAGTCGAGATGCCATAAGAACTCCTCAACTAAGTTCGTTGTGCTTTTACTATAAAAGCTAGTTTTTGTTGTAAAAAGGTGTTTTTAAAGAGAAATTATGAATTTGGTTTTAAGTCATTAGAAATTTGCCGTCCTTTGTACACTCTGCTAGAAATATGGTAGTAATAAGTATGTCGAAAAAGAATATTGTGAGTTTGATGCATTTATTTATATTATATATAGTGTATGTGTATCCCATTACAAGTAAAAATTGAACCAAATTCAAGGTGGTAACTATAGTTTTATTGATATTCTGTATTTGTAGGATGAAGCTTAGGTGTTTAATAGAACATAATTAATTTGTTTCAAAATAATCAACACATTTCTATGTAGCTGCTCGCCTTCTTGGTCATGTGACTACCTCGTTGGTCTAGTGGCAAAGCAAATCGCTTTGTGATCACGAGATCCTGGGTCGGACAAATGTAGTTTTTCTAACGAAATTTTCCCTGTATGAGTCCGGAGTCTGAAATTGTGCCCGGAATATGGCAATATGCTCAGCCCCTATTACATGGGGCCTAGTATCATCGGCGAAAAGTAGGTGTACTCAATACACCTCTGCCACCCTCACTTGGGGACTATAGGCATGACGAAATATGACTTATCCATCATTATTCCTATCATAAAATCATTAACCCAAACACACATTACCCACGAAGCTAATAAAATTACAAAATATATTACCGGAATACCAAAATAATCCTCATCCACTACAGAGTGGTCAGTACAAGTTATATCTTAAACAGTCCGAATCTCATCTTAGTTTTCATATTTAATGTAGTGCCTGGCTCCGAGGCTCATGTTGGCACATCCGGTGCCTCTCTGGGGACCGCAGAGTCAGTTTATGTTACTATATTACATTATACCCGCTTGAGAGGGTCCGACAGATGGCGGACAGATTCGTATTAAGTTTTTGACACGGTAAAAATGCAGTTGTGGTTAGGAGAATCGATTTATTTATATCTAAGATGTATACGGTTTTAGTTTAATATGTCTAAATATAATATACATAAAAGTTTGTGATGTTCTAAAGTAAGTGGAGAGGTTAGAATTTTGTTAATGATTTGGCGTCCCACAGGGATCGAGTTTGGGTCTGTTAGTTATATAATTTTGTTTGTCAACCTACCTCTTGTTTCATATAATTTTAATAATTTAATTGTGTAGTCAGTTATAAATTTTTAAATGTATACTACGTAGGTAAAATAATCAAAGAAGACATTAGGAGCCAATCTCTCTCTAAACAAAAACTTATGAAATCTTAAAGAAAGAAGAATTGCTTAACATTGTCTTTGCCTACCACGCAAGGGATATGGCGTGATGATATAGATATATAAATAGAGATTGTCCCTTGTGAATGGCGATAAACTTGTCACATGTTTTAAAGGGGCTAAACTACTTTTAATTAAAATATAGGTGTGTTTTATTCACCTTTGCTACTAAATACAATTGCTTTTTCAGCGAAACGATCTTAAATAACTTATATTTTTTGGTGCCTAGACGATCTTTAAGACAAAAATGTTGAATAAATGTAATTATTTCAGTTCCGTTTAAGTATACTAAGAAAAGGCAATAGTGCATAGCCTAGTAACTACATAGAGTAATTTCATTAATTCAGAATATAATGACCTGGTCGTTCTGCTATCTCAGTAACAGCATATTAATGAGATGCTCCTGGGAAATCCCACATCCTCCCGTAAGCATAGCAGCTAAAATATTTATTATATTACCTAAGAAAATTGATGTAGAGAGGATGTTACTGTATTCCTGGTACACGATTATGTGCTCGATGGATATGGTGTTTTATATTAAATATCAAAAGAGACGCGTACCGTTCAAATGAAAGGAGTGATCTCTATAATAAAGTTTAGATATCAAAATTACCAAGCAAACATAAAAAACATATATCAGAATAGTTTATTAGATAGGTATCAGAAAGACTAGGTAGTATGCCAAATCCTTTTTTCTCACCTGCTGAAAGTCACCTATCTGGATATAAATCACATAGTCTGGAAGTTTTTAAATAGACTTTGAAATCAGATCGGCTGGAGCAATAAACCACCAAACTGGTGTGGTACCAATATGGGAGTTGGTGCGCTGTAACTTAAACGATATCCCAATTTATAATGTATCTGCGTGCCCCAACACTTGCACGCATCAGGATATATTTTGTAACTTGCATGATAGTTGTTATTTTTAATTTTCAATACTATCTTGGAGTCTGCAATTGTGCCTGATGTAATGACAAAAGCCTCGCGCCCTATTTTATTAAGACCTAAAGTCGTGGGTGAAATGTGAGTGTATAAAGCACACCTCTGCATAAATAATACAGGAGTGAAAGCTAAGGCTATTTCAGGTAAAAATAACAAACACATTTGGTTTGTTATATGTTAGTACAAAACAAGATAATAGCAACGCTCCTTGGATAATGGCAATCCGCAGACAACTCCCTGAAGGGAATTCGGGACACGTACCTACTCTTATAGAGGTATTGTAAGCTGACAACGGTAAATGAGAGCCATGCTGTACGGTTTTTAGCTTGCTTTATATTTTCAATTTTATAAGCATTTTCATTGCTTAGTTGCTCAAACGTTTCTGTAAAGAAAAAAACTTGTTAGAACCCTGTATTCTTTATTTACCTCGCAAGGGATCAAGAGTGGTGATATTAACAAAGGTAAGTTTTATTTATTGTAATGTATTTTCTGTTACCTACTTAAATATAAATACGAGTCGTTCTGGATACCAACAGAAAAAAGATTTTCAATTTTAAAGAAGGATTTATTTCTATACATGATATGATTTGTTTTTCGTAGTGTATTTGACTAAAAGATATTTAATTTGTAAATATTCTCTCAATGATTTTGCTTGTTGGATTTTTCTCGATATCTACTATAAATCCAGGTGGTGTCCAGGGTCTGATGATGGAGCCGGAAGCAGACCATAGGAACTCCTCAATTTAATAAGATATTTCCGTCGTGTCTTCGCTATTAAATCATGTTTTGTAAAGGATTTTTTCAAATTATAATTTATTTAACTATTTTTTCAGTGCAAATCTACTTCAATTATAAAATTGTGAACAGTTTGCTTAAGTAAGGAAAATAGCGAATATTACTTCGCTAAGAATGACAACATGACAGTTAGCCACTATGGAATAATAATGGTGAACTAAGTAATTACTTTTACTCAATTACACCGTTTTACGTCGTTTATAGATACTGGCGTAATTATTAGGAAGGAAAAAATTGCTACGTATAACTAATTTTCATTTGACAAAACTACAATGTCATCCTAGGTCGGACAAATGTAGTTTTTCTATCGGAAAACTCCCAGTATTAGTCTGGAATTGTGCGCGGTATATGGCAATAGGCTCGCCCCCTATTACATGGGACCTTACATCATTAGCACAATATGTGTGTACACAGTACACTTCTGCCAAACCTGCTTTATATATAATATAAGCGTGACAATTTCATTTCACAATGATCATTCGTTTGAAATTTCACAGGCAATGATAAATTATTCGCTAAGTACTATAAAATGAAGAATAAATGAAAGAGATTTTCATATGATTTTTCACTTATTACCTGTGAAAGGTTCTATGGCTACTTATCAAGAACCCATTTTATTAGATCAAAACTTAGACTCACATATATATTTGCTTTTTAAGTATATATGCAATTATTTATATCTATGAATATTACTTCTTTACGATTAAGGATAATATAAGAAGTCGTCAGAGACAAAACAATCTTCGAATGACATGTGAAATAATTTCCCTCAGCAGCTTTCAATTGGACTGCGAAAATTATAATTATAATCTACAATACAGTACAAGACGTGATAACATTCAAATAGGGCATCTTTGGTTCTACGTGTATGTACATAAGACAATAATAATAGTTTTAACGAAGCCACACTTTTGTCTAGCTAACTTAAACTCCGTGTGTCGCCATAAGTGAACATATTCAAGGATTCGCTCTTGGGAATTCGCTGCTTATTATTTTCTTAGATGCTACCTTTTGAGATGGTACGAAACGAAAAGTAATAATACCTACCTCTTTATTTTCCTTTCATTATGTTATCACCTTGCAATATTTTTGTCGACACAATTGCAAAATTAAATGATAACAAAGATAACGCAATACCTTAAATCTAATTGTAAATTTATCGTATTTCTGTCAGAACGTCATCTTGAATAAAATATGCTTTAGTATCCTACCTCTAGCATCTGCGTTACCGACGACGCGCCGCTCTTGCGATATCCCAAACTAATTAGAGTAATTGTCATATTATCGAATCAAACATGACTTATAAGGTCTTGAATTTAATATCTGTTTTCCTCCATCTATTTATTCTTGCATCAAGCATTATACACAATTCCATGAATATTATTCTAAACAAATACTTTTTACGCGTAAACAAATTACAATATAAATGTGACACTGTTCTCTATGCCGATCGCCCTCCCAAAATCAATTAATATTTTGTATTTAAAGCCTTTCTTTTTCGCCCTTAATCCATCACATAAAACGCTTCCTAACTTGCATTTGAAATCTCTAATCTTGCATTCGCCATCGCCTTACTAAACCAACATTATTATTCAAAAACCAAAAACGAATATAGTCTGTATTCATAATTTAACATTATAATAAATCCTTTGTTTAGTAATGTGCAAAGCAAATTGAATTCTAGAAAAATGCACAATTTAATAATTACACTTAATGAATTGTACAAAACTTAATAAAAGAACAAACTCACAAAGAATTGAAATTAAATTCAAAGCAACTCAAACACGTAGCCCCTCGGTCGGTCGCCGTCGAGCTTCAATGCTGTGGCTTCCCCAAGCACGTAGCTGGAATTATCTTGAAAAGCTATCTGCAAATTTACAAAACCATAGATATTGACTGCCTGGGTTCAAATCCAAGGTCGGTCAAATGTAGTTTTTCTAACGAAAAATTCCCAGTATGAGTCCGGTGTCTGGAATTGTGCCCGGTATATGGCCATAGGCTCACCCCCTATTACATGGGACCTAACATCGTCGGCGAAACGTGGGTGTACTCAGTACACCTCTGCCACCCCCTCTAGGGAATATAGGCGTGACGGTGTAAATATATTTTTAGAAAAAAATACACTATCAAATGGTCGCTGGGTTTCAAATGTTTGCGGACTTAATGAATAATTAAAATAACCACAGTAAGTGATTTACACACTGTAGCGTGGAGTTTTCTCCAAGCTAGGGTGGCAGAAGTGTACAATTAACGCCCACTATACGACGGAGATTTTAGTTCCTATGCAAAAGAGGGCGAGTCTATTGCCATACACCAGGCACAATTACAGACTCCGGACTGATACTGAGAGTATTTCGTTAAAAAAACTATCTTTTTCTGACTTAGGATTTGCACCCAGGACCTCGTCATCACAAAGCGATGCGCTTTGCTACTAGACCAACAAGGCAGTCTACTAGACCAGGTACCAAGTAGTGAACTTAAATGAAGTTAATTTTAAGTTACTGCAATTATAATATTTATTTATTTATTATCTAAAGGGCAAGTCAAGGGCCGTAACTGGCGAACGTGTATGAGACGAATTATGAGAGAGGAGGAAGCCAGAGAGGTGTGTAAGGGAAGAACCTGTTGGAACTCTGTATTCTCTGCCTACCACGCAAGGGATCTATAGAATGATAGAGAGTGATGATATAGAAGCATGGATTTATTTATTACTTGTACGGAATCCTGACATGGCGCATCCTAGTCGCACTTGTCGGTTTTGTTTTATTATTAATTTAACTTCCCTATGAAAATTGTAATAATGATCGCGATGATAATGAAATAGGTAGATGAACTCTACACCAAACAGCAAAATGCCAATGTCTTAGGCATATTTGTTTAATAAAAACAGCCCCAAACTAAGAATATTTCCTGTGTACGTGGGTGCTGCTGCTGCTATGCATACTATTAGGACCATCAACTTCAAGGAAAACTCTACGGACACAAATAAGCACTTGTTAAGGTTAAAATTATTCCATCACACCAGATCTTTTCGGGGTAAGCCGAAAGAACAAGTTCCAACTGGTTCTTTCCTTACAAACCTCTCTGGCTTCGTCCACTCTCATAGTTCGTTTCTTACACGCTCGTCCGGTTACGGAGACTCTTGACTTGCCCTTCCGATAAGACACGGCATATCATTTTTAGATAGTATAGGTCTTCCCCGATCCCTATATCCTTCCACTTTCACATTGTTTTACGTAGCCCCATATTGGATTTATTCCTGTGTCGTGGGTGCGTTTACAAACATGATTTTTTTCAACAGAGATTTACCTGTGTAGATAAACAAGTAAATTAAATAACTTGATCTGATTGATTATAATTTTTTTAATTTTTGAACGAAGTTGTGTAATGAAGTTATAAGTTGATAGTAAAATTTTTTTAATAATAGGCATGGCAGAAAATAGGCATGGCAGCCAAGGTGGACGGTAAAATTATTGAACGGAGAATGCGCGCGAAGTCCGCTGGAATGTTGTGCGAGGCACAAGGGGGTTTCAGGTCTGGAAGAGGATGTTCGGATCAAGTCTTCTCACTCCGCAACATCGTAGAGAAGCATCTGGCAGTGGGCCGGAAGGTTTTCTGCGGTTTTGTAGATCTGGAGAAGGCATTTGACAGAGTTGTGCGAAAGAGACTTTGGTACATTTTGCCAGAGTATGGTATAGATGGCACTCTGTTGCGAGCCGTCCAGTCCACTTATGTGGACTGCAAGGCATGCGTACGGGTGGGTGGTAACAGGTCACCCTGGTTTGACGTTAAAATCGGCGTCAAGCAGGGTTGCGTGTTGTCCGCTAGACTGTTTATAATATATCTGGACAAAAGACTTCAAAGACTGAAAGCGATGAATGAAGGTGTACAAATGGGTGACTTAGTGGTAAACCATCTACTTTATGCAGATGACGCGGTTTTAATAGCGTCAACAGCCACTGATCTGCAAATACTAGTCACAGTTATGAAAGACGACTGCATGATCAATGGCTTACACTTGAATGTGAAGAAAACCAAGATTATGGTTTTTGAAAGGGAAGAAACCAGAAAGAATGTAAGGATTGTGGTTGGTAACGATGTGCTGGAGCAAGTGAATGAGTTTGTATATCTTGGATGCGCTTTCAGTAAGGATGGGAAATACACCGCTGACATAGAGAGAAGAGTGAGTGCAGGGAACAGAGTGAATGGTGCGATGGGAAAGCTACTCGGGAGCCGGCACTTAAGCCATAAGGTGCAGCTGGCCATACATAACGGAGTTCTTGTCCCAACGCTGTTATATTGTAGCGAGAGCTGGGTATGTAAGAAGGAGAATAAATGCGGTAGAAATGCGAGCTCTGCGGAAGATGTGCGGAGTGAAGCTGACCGACCGCATTAGCAACAGCATAGTAAGACAGCGAGTAGGTATGAAAGATAGTATTGGTGTAAAGATGAGAAAGGGCATGCTCCGTTGGTTTGGGCATATAGAAAGAACGCCAGAGGAAAGAATGACAAAACAGATATACAATGTGAAAGTGGAAGGATGCAGGTATCGGGGAAGACCTAGACTATCTTACCACGACCAAATAAACCGAGTCTTATCAGATGGAAAAGTCAAGAGTCTCCGTAACCGGCGAGCTTGTATGAGACTAACTATGAGAGTCGAGGAAGCCAGAGAGGTATGTAAGGAAAGAACCTGTTGGAACTCTGTACTCTCTGCCTACCCCGCAAGGGATCTGGCGTGAGGTTATAGATAGAAAGATAGATAGTTAAAATTTTAAAGGAAAAGCGCATTTAAATAAAAGCTTGTTTTTTAAAAAAGTAGCGTACGTGAGCTCTATGGAATAGGTGCGGAGTCAAGTTGATCGACCGTATTCACAACAGCGTAGTAAGAAAGCGTGTAGATCTGAAAGATAGTATCGGTGTAAAGATGAAAGGTTATGCCCCGGTAGTTCGGATGTATAGCAAGATTGTTGCAAGAAAGAATGATAAAACAGATAAATAATGCGGAAGTGGAAACATGTAGGCACCCGGAAGACCTTATTTTTACCTGGGGAAAATCCTGCATAGGACTTATCCGAGCTCCGGGAGAAGCCCGACTTAAAATCCCAGGGTGGCCAACATCAGCACTTTGGAGGGGCTCCGGGATCTCCCTTTGGAACGCACCTAATGTACCGCGCTCTGAAGAGCCCGAGGCTTGATAATACGCTCCCAACATACGCCACACCACGCTGGCGTCCTCCTCGAGGTCGCTCGTGAGGGACGCTCAGGGCTTCCGCCCATCGCGTCCGCGACCCTGAAGGCCCCCCCTGACCGGGAAGACATAGTCTATCTTATCATAAGTAAATGTACCGTGTCTTATCTGAAGGGTAAGTCAAGAGTCTCGGTAACCGGCGAACGTGTGTATGACTGAACTATGAGAGTGGAAGAAGCGAGGGCGGTCTGTAAGGAACCTGTTAGAACTTTATACTCTCTGTCTACCCCGCAGAGGGATTTGGTGTATTTTATTATACACGTAAAAATAAACGTTGTTTATTTTTGATTTACACATCGGTGAAGCAACGTATAAATCTACCTCATGAATATATGCCAATGACGTCTCTTTATCAGATTATCATAATATAAAGCCTTACCACCATAGCTTAACACCTTGACGTCATTATCATGTTTATTGCGAAAATTCCAGCAGGGCTGGCACTGGCGACAATATTTATCTCGCGCGGGATATAATTTTGTCGACCGTGATTAAAGACTTAACCGCAAGTCACTAGAAAAAAAATAAAAACTGTAACCCGACTACGGAATAAATGTTGAAATATAGAAAACGTGTTACTCTGTCGCTGGGTATACTTATATACGCCCATTCCAAAAATGAGTCGCCCTATTCTACTAGTCCGTAACTCTACAAGTCTATTTACTACACAAGAATTTTTTTTTAAAATTACAGCGGCGGACCCACTACGGAATAAACCGTGAAATATAGTGAACTTGTTTTTCTGTCACTTGATATAAAACGAAATAAAGAAGAAAGAAAGAAATATGGTTTATTGGTCTCAGCATGAGATACACATACAGAGATACCCACAAACCTGCCTGTACCAATCCGCGCTGGGTCCGTGTGGTGATATACAACCTTCTCTTACCTCGATTTGTGCCTTTGCCCACCAATGCTATCCGCATGGGCTGATTTATTTTTATTATATACTAGTTTTTGCGCGTGACTTCGCCACCGTGGGCTTTAGACCGGAAGCCAGCATTTTTATTGGATAAAAGTATCGTTTATGTTAGTCCAGGTAATAAACTATTCGTGTGGCAAATTTCATCTAAATACATTCAGTCGTTTTTGCGTGATTGAGTAACAAACATACAAACTTTCACATTTATAATAATAGGTAGCATAGGGTTATTATTATTAATTGTCCTTAGTTGTCGATTCCCATGCTAGCATAGCCGCTACTACTGCCGGCAAGGAGAAGTTTGGCCAGAACCGATCGACCAAGATACGCCGCTCGGACGCCCACGCTGGGCACTCTTCGAGCGTGTGCTGGATGGAATCCCGGTCCCCACCGCAGTGGTGACATTGCCGCTATCACATTGCGTCTGATCTTGTTCAGATAATCACCGAAGCAACCGTGACCGGCGGTTATCTGAGTAAGTCTATAGGAGACTCGCGATCTCCTACGCAGTTCTTTGGCTTCGAAGGACGGCAGGATAGCTTTGACACACACTGCTTACTCCTAAGTAAAGTGTGGAGACCCACACTTCCCACACCATCACTGCCTGATGCACCTTTCGTTGGCGGTTCTTTAAGCGAGAGTCAAAAGACTGACAGGCCACACCCACTTAGTGTGGCCGGTTTAGAAATCTTATTGGAATTATAACTTTAACAATAAAAGTCTAAAAAAATATATATATAAAATACAAACAAAAATGTGAAGGTAGTGCATCAGAAAAACCATATGAAATCTAGTATTAAAATTGCCTTGGGTTTATTTTGATGAAAACAATATCATTTTAGGGAAAAGAAACACTAATGACGGGAGTATTTGCAAACACAAAAAACTTTAAAAAAAAAAGGTAAACCGACTTTAAAAAGCAAAAAATAAATATTTGAAGTCGGTGCTGGTTGGTGCAGTCGGTTACTTAGCACCGACTTCAAATATTTATTTTTTGCTTTTTGAAGTCGGTTTACCTTTTTTTTTAAAGTTTTTATTTTACAATTTTAAGTCACGAGTGAATTATTTAGTAATATTTATATACCGATATTATATTATTTTGCTGAGTTAATCAGTAAGGTACCTACAGGATTAATATAATGACTATAATAACGGAATCTATACATTCGTGCTGTTCGCCGTTAAGGAGTTCCCTCTTGTATCTTCAAAGTCCAAAGTCCAATACCAATAACATTAAAATAGGACCACCTCAAAACTATACTGAACCCAATGCAAAAAGAATCATCAAAATCGGTTCATAAGCAAGGGAGTTATAAAAAAGGACGAATTATGAACCTCCTTTTTTGAAGTTGGCTAATATACTGCTTAGTTCTATAGTGGGGTACCTATAGGAGTGACGTAATACCCATAATATCTCAAATTACACATGCCTATTGTTTGTCGTTAAGGAGTTCCCTGGTGTATCTTCTAAGTCCAAGGTCCAATGCCAATGAAATTAAAATGGGACCACCTTGGAGCTATACTGAACCCAATGCAAAAAAAAAATTTCAAAATCGGTCCACAATTGACGGAAATATCGGTGAACATACATAAAGAAAAAAAAAAGCATACATACAACCGAACATAGAACCTCCTCCTTTTTGAAGTCGGTTAAAAAGGAACACAGACCGATGCTAAAAGTGCGAAGAAAGTATGTGAACAGTCGACGCTGCCGCGTTACCGCTCATTGCTGTTGCCGGGAAATGTTGACAGCAGCAGTGTATAAACCGGGTATTAAAAAGTGAGTGTCCTAATATGTTCTCCTATGACCAAAATTTAGCTTATTTATCCAACAAAAGGGTTAGTGTTGTACCGTAAATATAAATTAACTTTAGTTACTGCTTGTTACGGGTTCGTAGGACCCGATATGAAACACGCTGTAAACTTTTCAGAGTCGTTAACATTGAATAAATTAGCCGTTTTATGTTAGAGACTTTGCTTTGGTACTGAAATAAGTGTACGTTTAGGTATATTACCAAATCAGTCTTTACTGCCCCATTGCCTGCAAAACAAATGTAAGACTATTCTTCTTCTTCTCTTAAAACGTAGCCTCACACTAGGGATTACTTCTGTGTCGTGTCTGCGTTTACAACCCAGAGATTCACTTACACAAACACCAATTGATACAAACTTTCTTGGGTCACAGAAAGATTTGTTAAATGCGGGGAACAAAACTGCTTTTAATTTAAATATAAATTATTATTAATTATAATAATAACCCAATAGAACAACTATTGGCAAAGCGAATCCCTTTGTGATCACGAGGTCCTGGATTAAAATTCAAATTCTAGATCGGACAAATGTAGCTTTTCTAACGAAAAATTCACAGTATGAGCCCGTAGTCTAGAATTGTGGCCGGTATATGGTAATAGACTTGCCTCCTATTACATGGGACCTAACATCGTAGGCAAACAGTACTGGGGACTATAGGCGTGACGGTGTTTATTTTATTTTTATTTCTATGTAAATGGAGGAAGTTTAAAATATAACCGTTATTTATAACTAAGAGTTTCCTTAAACGCTTTTGAAATGATCTGCCCGACATTATAATTTCAGAAGATTTAAACATTGTTCATAGTTTAGTAACAACTGTTTCAATATTCCAGCAAAATTATATAAACGGCGCCTACGCCAATTCCCTTGCCAACATAGCTGCTACTACTGCCGGCAGGGAGAATTCCGGTCCGATCCGGATGAGCAGGATTCGCCGCTCGGAGGGCCACGCTTGGCACTCGACGAGCGTGTGCTCTGCGGAATCCCGGTCCCCACCACAATGGTGACAGGTCACCGCCTCGCGTCCGATCTTGCTCAGATAATCACCGAAACTGAAAAGCCGTGACCGATTATCTCAGAAAGCCTGTATGAGATTCGCCCGCTCCTCCACTATTCCGAGGCTTCGAAGGACGGCAGGATGGTATGGACGATGCGCTTTCTCGCGATGTGCTCCTGGCTGAGCTTCACGCGGCACTCCTCCAGAGGGCGTCGTCGTCCTTGCCACCTGATTTCGAGCGTGGGAATGCACTCGCCACTTTGGTGGATGACGCGAGTCCGGACATAGATTCTCTCGTCCATATCCACCAAAATGTCGCGGCGGAAAGAGTGCAAAGAGGATTGCCGCCTCGAAAGATACGGTCCGGTATCCTCGTGCGGATTGACATCTTGCGCTGCAGGCTATAGATCTTGTTCCTACAGCACCGGATGCCTGACAGTCGGTGTGACCACACGGGCGCCACCCCGCCACGGTGACACCCCCGTAAAGGCGGCATACCTCATCCGATGGTCCCCCAGGTTGGGTAGCATTCTATGCATGGCACTCACTACCCTCTTTATTTATGATACCTACCTTTCGATACCTAACTTTTATCATTAATGAAATTTGTCTCATATACATTTCAAAACGCATATTTTAAAGGAAGCCCTAGAACCTTCTCCCTTCTATGAAGTTACCTCTTTCGCACATCCAAGGTTTTTTTTATTCTAAGTCGCGGAAATACTGTTCAAAATCAATTCAACTTTTCACTTTCCTTAATCTCCTAAAAACATATCTAAATTTATTCCGGGTTTCGGATTTGAATAAATTTAAAAGCCGTGGGCGCAATAATTATTATATTTTTATCAAATTGTCAAAGTACCCGTGAATTTTACCCGTAGCCTAATTAAAAAGTTACTTTTGTTTTTTGGCTTCGCTCCTTACCTTGTAAACTTTTATTGGCGTGAATATAAATTGCTTTCTTAACGTTTATGAAGTATTATTCTTAATTATAACGGCGGTAGTCTTTTAAATGTGTTTAATGGGGTATTTTGAAAGAGTTTACGCTTAAGATTAAATAGCCCAAGCAATGGCAAAGGTATTTATATAATTTTACATCAAAGATATTGCGATTGAAAGTCATAAATATTAACATATTATTGTATCTTGTAAGATATGGAAGCAATTATACAATAGTTGCAGTATATATCTGTACTCTAGATATTTGCAATAATTTTGTTGCAATGGTTGTATCACAGTTGTTATTTGTTTAATTGTATCTTGTTGAGATTCACGAATTTGGCCCGGATCGTTGGAAGGCTTACGCGGGAGCGTAGTTTCAACAAAGATAGGTCTAATGCGAAAAGTACATTTTTATATAAATTAACTACTGAGTCCAATCGGCGAAAAGTGGTTTTCCAAAACTTGAATAGTAATATCCTTTAACCCAACAAGTAAACTTGTTTCTAATACAGACACGAAGTAACCAGTTAAGTTATTTGACAGATGTAATTAATTACAACTTCAAAATAGTCCAAATATAGATCGTCGAGACTCATCAAGGGAGTGCGTTGGATACTCAGTGAACCAGTAACATTCGGAATTAGCTGCCAAAGCAAAGTCGGTTCCAGTTTAACTCTAAGATTCGGTACGCCACCCGTGGGAGTAATAACTTGGTACACAACTAGTTTTAGCAAATTACGGTACTGAGATAACTGGATTGAAACCCCGAATGGGTTATTTAATTTCATAGGTTTATATTCTTAACTTTAAAAAAGAGTGTTGTGACGAAGTATGGGACTGGAGGAGTCCCATACTTAACCATTTTTCAAGCATTTGCTTTCAAGTTTGGTTACGGAAGGTGGCCATAGGCACACGTGAAATATACAACGTAACTCCCTCGTGTTTAGGCTCGTTAGATTGGTATTGGTACAAGTATTATAATATCAGCCTATACTGCCACTGCTGGACAAAGGCCTTCTCTCACAAATCGAGGTGAGAGAGATGAGGTCATACTCCACCACGCGGACCCAGTGCGGATTGATGGAGGCAGGTTTGTGGCCACCTGCTGTTGGAACTTATCAAGCCGCCTTTAAGGCTTCCAACTCGGCTGAACTACTACCACAAAGTGGTAGCCGGGAACAACGGCTTAACGTAACTTTTGTGTGAATATTGAGTATTTTTATGGGCATATATAATAATATCAGCCTATACTGCGCACTGCTGGGCAAAGGTCTTTTCTTACAAATCGAGGTGAGAGAGATTAGGTCATACTCCACCACGTTGACCCAGTGTGGAACTTATCAAGCCGCCTATAAGGCTTCCAACCAGGCTTAACGACTACCACATGAAGTGGTAGCCGGGACCAACGGCTTAACGTGCCTTCCGAAACACGGAGATGCTCGAATATGAAAATGACACAAACATTCACCCATCTCGGGGCGACCGAGTCGAACGCTGCTTAACCTTGGTGATCGGTAAGAACACCGCGGTCGCACAGCGCTACGAGCGCCTATAACCAGATAGTGGTCAGTGTCTGAATACAATGCCGAAAAGTGGTCAATGGAACCACCAAACTACCCAATATAATCGCGCCGTGTTTGAGCTTATTGGATTTATCTTGACGAGTACTTCAGACCCGGTGAGGTGTCCAAGGTCTGATGATGGAGCCGGGATGCCATAAGAACTCCTAAACTAAGTTTGTTGTGATTTTACTATAAAAGCTAGTTTTTGTTGTAAAAAGGTGTTTTTAAATTGAAATTATGAATTTGGTTTTAAGTCATTAGAAATTTTCCGTCGTTTGTACACTCTCTTAGAAATCTGGTAGTAATAAGTATGTAGAAGAGGAATATTGTGAGTTTGATGCTTTTATTTATATTGTGTATGCGTATCCCATGAAAAGTTAAACTTGAACCAAATTCAAGGTGGTAACTATAGTTTTATTGATATTTTGTATTTGTAGGATGAAGCTTAGCTGTTTAATAGAACATAATTCATTTGTTTCAAAATAATCAACACTTTTCTATATAGCTGCTCGCCGCGTTGGTCATGTGTCTGCCTCGTTGGTAGTATCATCGGCGAAAAGTAGGTGTACTCAGTACACCTCCGCCACCCCCACTTGGGGACTATAGGCGTGACGGTGTTATTTGTTTTTTTTATTTTTATGTAAATGGAGTACGTTTAAAATATAAACGTTATTTATAATTACATTTTTATGAGTTTGTTTAAAAGCTTTTGAAATAACCTGCCCGAAATTATAATTTTAGAAGTGTGAAACATTGTTCATAGTTTAGTGACAACTATTTCAATATTCCAGCAAAATTTTATTAATTTAAATCTTATTATTTTTATAATTTTAAATGTGCCAAAACTCTCAATATTAGTCCTTTTTGTTACAGGAATTGTAATGTCGTATTATTACAATTTATGTGGTATAAGTAGTCTACAATTATCTTAAAATATTTTAAAATTCTTGACCATGCATTTAAGTCACAATAATGCTTTATTTAGAACTTTCTGTTTATTTAAAATTTATTCAAATAAAATTACTCTTGCATCCTTATAAATATGACTTATCCATCGTTATTCCAATCATAAAGCATTAACCCAAACACATCAAAACATATTACCGGAATACCAAAATAATCCCCATCCACTACAGAGTGGTCAGTACAAGTTATATCTTAAATAGTCCGAATCTCATCCTAGTTTTCATATTTAATGTAGTGCCTGGCTCCGAGGCTCATGTTGGCACATCCGGTGCCTCTCTGGGGACCGCAGAGTCAGTTAACGTTACTATATTACATTATACCCGCTTCGGACGGTCCGACAGATGGTGGACGGATTCGTATTAAGTTTTTGACACGGTAAAAATGCAGTTGTGGTTAGGAAAATAAATTTATTTATATCTAAGATGTATAGTATTTTAGTTTAATACGTCTAAATATAATATATACAAAGGCTTGTGCTGTTCTAAACTAAGTGGAGAGGTAAGAATTTTGTTAATGATTTGGCGTCCCGCAGGGATCGAGTTTGGGCCTGTTAATAATATAATTGCCGCGTGGTTCCCGGCTTAGAATAGGACCAACCCATCTCATCCCATCGGGTGTCGTACAAGGCGACTAAGGGAAAACTAGGGAATGGGCAGCAGCGTTCCCTTAACACTTCTACCATCAAAAACTGCGCTCGCCAACCCGCCTGCCAAGCGTGGCGAGTATGGCAAACACCCCCAATTTATTAAAATGGAAGATAAGAATAAAACCAGGCCCCTAGTCCCCGGCGGTCCTGTTCGTCCTGGCCACGGTAGCAGCTATGGTAACGACAGGACAAGGGGTGCTAAGAATCTCCGGCAGAGATTCGGCTACCACCAACATCGAATATTGGGCCTGGTGACATACAATGCACGCACGTTAAGGACAGATGAGAAGCTTGTTGAGCTGGAAGAAGAGATAAACAAGTTGCGGTGGAATATTGTTGGTTTATCGGAGGTCCGAAGAAAGGGCGAGGACACGATAACCTTAAAATCCGGCAACTTGTTTTACTACCGGGAGGGTGAACAGCAGTCCCAAGGTGGTGTCGGATTTATCGTCCACAAGTCACTCATAGACAACATTGTGTCCATCACTAGTGTGTCGAGCAGGGTAGCGTACCTGATACTCAGAATATCCAAAAGATATTCGCTGAAGGTCATACAGGTCTACGCACCGACCTCGGCATACTCAGATGATGACGTCGAAGTAATGTATGAGGACATTAGTAGAGCCATACATACTTCCAAAGCACACTTTACAGTGGTTATGGGTGACTTCAATGCGCGGCTGGGCAAACGGGGCGATGATGAGTTGAGAGTGGGGCAATTTGGATATGGGCAGCGCAACCCCAGGGGTCAGAGGCTGGCCGAATATCTGGAGAAGGAGGGACTCTTTATGATGAACTCTTTCTTCCGGAAGCCGCCTCATAGAAAATGGACCTGGATGAGCCCTGATGGTTCCACAAAAAATGAGATAGACTTCATCATGAGCACCAAGCGACAAATATTTAATGATGTCTCCGTGATTCACAGGGTAAAAACCAGCAGTGATCACCGAATGGTCAGAGGCACATTAAATATTAATGTCAAAATGGAAAGATCGCGTCTGATGAAGTCTACGCTCCGACCTTCTTATGCACACATCCAAAACCCCGAGAACTTTCAACTCGAATTGGCAAACCGCTTCGAATTGCTAGACAGCAGCGCATCAGTGGACGAAATCAACAACAGGCTGGTAGAGACTGTCCATACGGTCGGGTCCAAGTATTATAAGCCCCACCGTAAAAATAGACCTCAAAAACTATCTAACTCCACCCGAAATCTCATGGCTGAGCGACGTTCCATGACGCTCCAAACCTCCGATGATGCTAAGTCCAATAGGCAGCTCAATGGACAGATACTGAAGTCCTTGCGTCACGATTTACGGTCCTTCAATACAAAGCGTATTGAGGAGACCATAGCACAGAACAAGGGCTCCAAAGTGTTCGCAAGAGACGCGTCTATTGGGCAAAGCCAGTTGACGAAGCTGAAGACGGAGGACGGAAACGTAACGTCGAATAGGTCAGAGGTGCTCAGGGAGATAGAGAGGTTCTATGGGCAGTTGTACACCTCAGTAGCTGAACCTGTTGTTGACTTGGTAAAAGACCCAAGAGCCAAGCTAACCCGACACTACACTGAAGATATCCCGGACATCAGCCTGTACGAGATTACGATGGCTCTCAAACAACTCAAAAATAACAAAGCACCAGGCGAAGACGGAATTACCGCAGAGCTTCTGAAAGCGGGCGGAACGCCGGTACTTAAAGTCCTTCAGAGGCTGTTTAATTCCGTCTTGCTCGAAGAGAAAACGCCGGAAGCATGGAACAGGGGAGTGGTGGTACTGTTTTTCAAGAAAGGTGATAACACTTTACTGAAGAATTATAGGCCCATCACACTGCTGAGCCATGTTTATAAGTTGTTTTCGAGAGTCATCACGAATCGTCTCGAACGCAGGCTTGATGACTTCCAGCCTCCCGAACAAGCCGGTTTCCGGAAAGGCTTTAGTACCATAGACCACATACATACGCTGCGGCAGATTATACAGAAGACCGAGGAGTATAATCGGCCACTATTCTTGGCGTTTGTGGACTATGAGAAAGCCTTCGATTCGATCGAGACTTGGGCGGTTCTTAGATCTCTCCAGCGATGCCGCATTGACTATCGGTACATTGAAGTGTTGAAGTGCTTGTATAATAACGCCACCATGTCAGTCCGAGTACAGGGGCATTGCACGAAGGCGATCCCCATAAAAAGAGGAGTAAGGCAGGGAGACGTCATTTCTCCGAAACTGTTTACGGCCACCTTAGAGGACGCCTTCAAGCTCTTGGAATGGCAAGGACTTGGCATCAACATCAATGGCGAATACATCACTCACCTTCGATTTGCCGACGACATTGTGGTCGTGGCGGAGTCGCTGGAAGATCTAGGACGAATGCTCGGTGACCTCAACAGAATATCTCAACAAGTGGGTCTTAAAATGAACATGGACAAAACGAAAATAATGTGTAACGTCCATGTCGTACCCACCGCACTCACCGTTGGGAACTCTACTCTTGAAGTTGTCGACGAATACATTTACCTGGGACAGGTAGTCCGGTTAGGTAGGTCCAACTTTGAGAGAGAGGTCAATCGACGAATCCAACTCGGCTGGGCAGCGTTCGGGAAACTGCGCAACATCTTCTCATCCAAAATACCTCAGTGCCTTAAGACTAAAGTTTTTAGTCAGTGTGTGTTACCAGTGATGATATATGGATCAGAGACGTGGACTCTTACTATAGGTCTCATAAAAAAGCTCAGAGTTGCTCAGTGAGCTATGGAGAGAGCTATGCTCGGCGTTTCTCTACGCGATCGAATCAGGAATGAGGAGATTCGTAGAAGAACCAAGGTCACCGACATAGCCGTTAAGATTAGCAAGCTGAAGTGGCAATGGGTGGGCCACATAGCGCGTAGATCGGACGGGCGTTGGGGCAGAAAGATTCTAGAGTGGAGACCACGTATTGGCAAGCGCAGCGTGGGACGACCGCCTGCCAGATGGACCGACGATCTTGTGAAAATCGCAGGAAGTCGTTGGATGCAGGTGGCATCGGACCGGTTACGCTGGAAAGCGATTGGGGAGGCCTATGTTCAGCAGTGGACAAGTATAGGCTGAGATGATGAATAATATAATTTTGTTTGTCAACTTACCTCTTGTTTCATATAATTTTAATAATTTAATTGTATTGTCAGTTATAATTTTTTAAATGAATAGTACGTAGGTAAAATGATCAATGAAGACAATATGAGCCAACCTCTCTCTAAACAAAAACTTATGAAATCTTAAAGAGAGAAGAATTGCTTAACGTTGGCTTTGCCTACCTCGCAAGGGATCTGGCGTGATGATATAGATATATAAATAGAGATTGTCCCTTATGAATGGCGATAGACTAACCACATGTTTTTAAGGGGCTAAACTACTTTTAAATAAAATATAGGTGTACTTTATTCACCTTTGCTACTAAATACAAATGTTTTTTCAGCGAAACGATCTCAAATAACTTACTTTTTTTGGTGCCCTGACAATGGTTTTAAGACAAAAATGTTAAATAAATGTTATTATTTCAGTTCCGTTTAAGTATATCTATACTAAGAAAAGGCAATAGTGCATAGCCTACTAACTACATAGAGTAATTTCATTAATTCAGAATATAATGTTTCGGTCGTTCTGCTATCTCAGTAACAGCATATTAATGAGATGCTCCTGGGAAATCCCACATCCTCCCGTAAGCAGAGCAGCTAAAACATTTATTACATTACCTAAGAAAATTGATGTAGAGAGGATGTTACTGTATTTCTAGTATACAATTATGGGCTCGATGGATATGTTGTTTTATATTAAATATTAAAAGCGACGCGTACCGTTGAAATGGAAGAAGCGATCTCTATAATAAAGTTTAGTTATCAAAATTACCAAGCAAGCATAAAGAACATATATCAGAATAGTTTATTAGATGGGTATCAGAAAGGCTAGGTAGTATGCCAAATCCTTTTATCTCACCTGCTGAAAGCCACCGGATATAAATCACATGGTCTGGAAGTCTTTAAATAGACTTTGGAATCAGATCGGCTGGAACAATAAACCACCAACCTGGTGTGGTACCAATCTGGGAGTTAGTACGCTGTAAATTAAACGATCTGAAGGACAAGCCAGGAGTCTCCGTAACCGGCGAGCGTGTATGAGACGAACTATGAGAGTAGAGGAAGCCAGAGAGGTATGTAAGGAAAGAGCCTGTTGGAACTCTGTACTCTCTGCCTACCCCGTAAGGGATCTGGCGTGATGATATAGATAGATAGATAGAACTTAAACGATATCCCAATTTATAATGTGCGCGCTGCACGCAGCAGGATATATTTTGGAACTTGCATGATGGTTGTTTTGTTTTAATTTTCAATACTATCTTGGAGTCTGGAATTGTGCCTGATGTAATGACAAAAGCCTCGCGCCCTGCTTCATTAAGACCTAAAGTCGTAGGTGAAATGTGAGTGTATAAAGCACACCTCTGCATAAATAATACAGGAGTGAAAGCTAAAGCTATTTCAGGTAAAAATAACAAACACATTTGGTTTGTTATATGTTACTACAAAACAAGATAATAGCAACTCTCCTTGGATAATGGCAATCCGCAGACAAATCCCTGAAGGGAATTCGGGACACGTACCTACTCTTATAGAGGTATTGTAAGCTGGCAATGGTAAATGAGAGCCATGCTGTACGGTTTCTAGCTTGCTATATATTTTCAATTTTATAAGCATTCTCATTGCTCAGTTGGTCAAACGTTTCAGTAAAGAAAAAACTTGTTGGAACCCTGTATTCTTTGTTTACCTCGCAAGAGGTCAAGCGTGGTGATATTAACAAAGATAAGTTATATTTATTCTAATGTATTTTCTGTTACCTACTTAAATATAAATATGAGTCGTTGTAGATACCAACAGAAAAAAGATTTTCATTTTTGAAGAAGGATTTATTTCTATATATGATATGATTTGTTTTTCGTAGTGTAATTAATATTGTAAAATAAATGTATCTGACAAAAAGATGTATTTCCGTCGTGTCTTCGCTATTAAATCATGTTTTGTAAAGGATTTTTTCAAATTATAATTTATTGATCTATTTTTTCAGTGCAAATCTACTTCAATTATAAAATTATGAACAGTTACAAGTATTACTCATTACTTAAGTAAGAAAAATGGCGAATATTACTTCGCTAAGATCATTCTTAGCGAAGTAATTATTATTCCATGGTTGATAACTGTCATGTTGTCATCAACATGACAGTTATCAACTTTGGAATAATAATGGTGAACTAAGTAATTACTTTCACTCAATTACACCGTTTGACGTCGTTTATAGATACTGGCGTTATTATTAGGAAGGTAATCATTGCTACGTATAACTAATTTTCATTTGACAAAACTACAATGTCATCCTAGGTCGGACAAATGTAGTGTTTCTATCGGAAAACTCCCAGTATTAGTCTGGAATTGTGCGCGGTATATGGCAATAGGCTCGCCCCCTATTACATGGGACCTTACATCGTTAGCACAATATGTGTGTACACAGTACACTTCTGCCAAACCCGCTCTATGTATAATATAAGGGTGACAATTTCATTTCACAATGATCATTCAGTTTGAAATTTCACAGGCAATGATAATTGATTCGCTAAGTACTATAAAATGAAGATAAATGAAAGAGATTTTCAGATGATTTTTGATTTGTTACCTGAAGTAAAAGAACAATTTACTTATCAAGAACACACCGTTTTATTAGATCTGGGATCAAAACTTTGACTCACATATCTATTTGTTTTTTATTTATATATGCAATTATTTATATCTATGATTATTACTTCCTTACGATTAAGTAAAATATAAGAAGTCGTCAGAGACAAAAAATCTTCGAATGACATTTGAAATAAATTACCTCAGCAGCTTTCAATTGGACTGCGAAAATTATAATTATAATTTACAATACAGTACAAGACGTGATAACATTCAAATAGGGCATCTTTCGTTCTACGTGTATGTACATCAGACAATAATAATAGTTTTAACGAAGCCACACTCTTGTCTAGCTAACTTTAACTCCGTGTGTCGCCATAAGTGAACATATTCAAGGATTTGCTCTTGGGAATTCTCTGCTTATTATTTTCTTAGATGCTACCTTTTGAGACAGTACGAAACGAAAAGTAAAAATACCTACCTCTTTATTTTCCTTTACATTATGTTATCACCTTGCAATATTCTTGTCGACACAATTGCAAAATTAAATGATAACAAAGATAACGCAATACCTTAAATCTAATTGTAAATTTATCGTATTTCTGTCAGAACGTCATCTTGAATGAAATATGCTTTAGTGTCCTACCTCTAGCATCTGCGTTACCGACGACGCGCCGCTCTTGGGATATCCCAAAATAATTAGAGTAATTGTCATATTATAGAATCAAACATGACATATAAGGTCTTGAATTTATATAATATCTTTTTTCCTCTATCTGTTTATTCTTGCATCAAGCATTATACACAATTCCATGAATATTAATGTACACAAATACTTTTTACGCGTAAACAAATTACAATATCAATGTGACACTGTTCTCTCAGAATCAGAATCAGAATATTTTTTATTCATGTAAACCATTACAGTATTTATGAATCGTCAGAAAAGTAACAAAGACTCTACCGCCACTTCGGAATGTCGTTCCAGTGGAGAAGAAGGGCAAGAAACTCCACGGTTACTCTTTTAAAATAAAAAATTACAAACTTTTTCATCTACATTCTGTTGTGGGGTATGGGAGAACAATGTAGGTTGGTCATCAGGTGAGTCTAAGTTAAAAGAGCGAATAATACTATTTATGAGAATGGCTACATGGTTCCCTCATTTACAAAAAAAGTACACATTGTGTTAAATTAATAGAAGGAAGAGAGGGAATGTTAACTAACAACAGTTGACTAGGTTGTCATGACTCAAGTGGAGCTGGAATAACATCTATCCAAGCATTTTTATCTTTTAAATAATCTTCTATTGAATAATAAGCTTGTTTACAAAGTGTCGATCGCCCTCGCAAAAACAATTAATATTTTGTATTTAAAGCCTTTCTTTTTCGCCCTTAATCCATCACATAAAACGTTTCCTAACTTGCATTTGAAATCTCTAATCTTGCATTCGCCATCGACTTACTAAACCAAAAACGAATATAGCCTGTATTCATAATTTAACATTATAATAAATCCTTTGTTTAGTAATGTACAAAGAAGAATGTCTAATTCTAGAAAAATGCACAATTTAATAATTACACTTAATGAATAGTACAAACCTTAATAAAAGAACAAACTTACAAAGAATTGAAATTTAATTCAAAGCAACTCAAACACGTAGCCCCTCGGTCGGTCGCCGTCGAGCTTCAATGCTGTGGCTTCCCCGAGCACGTAGCTGGAATCATCTTGAAAAGCTATCTGCAAGTTTACAAAACCAAAGATATTGTGACTGCCTCGTTGGTCTGGTGGCAAAGCGCATCGCTTTGTGATCACGAGGTCCTGGGTTCAAATCCTAGGTCGGACAAATGTACTTTTTCTAACCAAAAATTCCCAGTATGAGTCCGGAGTCTGGAATTGTGCCCGGTATATGGCAATAGGCTCGCCCTCTATTACATGGGACCTAACATCGTCGGCGAAACGTGGGTGTACTCAGTACACCTCTGCCACCCCCTTTGGGGAATATAGGCGTGACGGTGTAAAGATATTTTTAGAAAAAAAATACACTATCAAATGATCACTGGAGTTCAAATGGTTGCGGACTTAATGAATAATTAAAATAACCACAATTAGTGATTTACACACTGTAGCGAGTATATTCTTCAAGCGGGGGTGGCAGAGGTGTACAGTTAACACCCACTATACGACGGCGATTTTAGTTCCTATGCAATACAGAGGCGTAACTAAATTTTTAACCAGACCGGTGACGGGCAGCAGCGTCACTAGTGCGAGAAGTTACGCCCTGCGATTGCCAACCCGTATGCCCAGCGTGGCGATTATGGGCAAAACCTTCCATTGCAAAGTCGGAATATACCACGGCCCCCAGTTCCCGGTCGCTCCGCTATTCCTGACCACGGCGGCGGTCGCGGTTCCGGCGGGGCAGGGGGTGCGAAGAATCTCCGGGCTACGGTAGGCCGCCAACATGAACTGACCCTGGCTACGTATAACGGACGCACGCTGCGACTGGATGAGCATCTTCTGAAGTTGGAAGAAGAACTGAAGTGCATAAGATGGCACGTTCTGGGCACTTTATGTGAAGTTCGAAGAGAGGGAGAAGACACCATAACCATAGAATCTGGCCATCTTTTGTACTTTAGAGAGGGAGACTTTCCCAGGGTGGTGTCGGGTTTCTGGTCCATAGAGTCTTCGCTGACAACGTTTTAGAAATGTCCAGTGTGTCGACAAGGGTATCATACCTCATAATTAAGCTGACCGAGAGGTACACCCTCAAGATCGTGCAGGTTTATGCACCGACTTCGGCACACTCGGACGAGGACATAGAGGTACTCTACGAGGACATCTCTAAGGCCCTTCATAATACCCCTAGGGCACACTACAACGTTGTCATGGGAGATTTCAACGCCAAAGTGGGAGTAAAAACTGACAGCGAATCCTCAGTAGGACCATACGGCTATGGCAGCAGAAATGACAGGGGGCAAACGCTCGTCAACTTTCTCGAAAGAGAAGGGCTGTTTATGATGAACTCTTTCTTTAAAAAACAGCCCCAAAGAAAGTGGACGTGGCAAAACCCCAATGGTAAAATAAAAAATGAGATCGACTTCATCATGGCGGAGAAGAGGCGCATATTCAGAGATGTCTCAGTGATCGCAAGGTTTAAAACCGAAAGCGACCACCGGCTCGTACGGAGCACTCTGAATATACAATGGAAGCGCGAAAGAGTCCGCTTGATGAAGTCCAGTCTCCGAACGAATTTGCTCCAAGCCGCTATTCCCAAACTTTTCAGTTAAAATTGGAAAACCGTTTCGCTGCCTTGGAAACCACTGACAGCGTTGATCAGAAATTTGAGCAGGTGGTACAGACTCTTAGAGAAGAGGGTACTAAGTTATGCGAAACGAGGCGTACAGGCAGGAAATCTAAGCTTTCGGGGGGGACTCTGGAGCTTATGAGCGAACGACGCCGAAATGCAGCCTCAACCTTGTCAGAACACCGGGCCTTAAATAAAAAGATCACAAAGCTGGTCCGACGCGACCTCCGAGCTTTCAACAAGCTTGAGATTGAGAAAGCCATCGAGCAGAACCGGGGGCGAAAGTGTTCGTCCAGTCACTTTGGAGAAACCACTTGACAAGGTTGACTACACAAGCGGGTACTGTGATCGCTTCTAGGCCGGAAATCCTCTCGGAAGTCAGGAATTTCTATAGCCAGCTCTACGCTTCACACGCACCTCGACCCGAATCTCTTAGAGGAGATCCCAGAGCCACCCTTACACGTCACTTCACAGAAGACTTGCCCGAGATCAACCTGGATGAGATCGAGTTGGCCCTTAAACAGCTTAAAAATGGAAAAGCCCCGGGTGAGGATGGCGTCACAACTGAGCTTCTGAAGGTAGGAGGTACCCCAGTACTTAAGGAGCTTCGAAAGTTATTTAACACTGTCCTCTACACTAGGAGAACTCCGCAGGCATGGAACCGAAGCGTGGTCGTCCTGTTTTTCAAAAAGGGTGACAAAACCCTTTTGAAAAACTATCGAACCATATCGCTTCTGAGCCATGTATACAAGCTGTTTTCAAGGGTCATCACGAACTGTCTTGCGCGAGGGCTCGACGAGTTTCAACCCCCGGAGCAGGCCGGGTTTCGAAGTGGTTACGGCACCATAGACCACATCCACACAGTGCGGCAGATTATACAGAAGACTGCAGAGTATAATCTGCCCCTATGTCTACCCTTCGTGGATTATGAGAAGGCCTTTGACACTGTCGAGACCTGGTCAGTTCTGGACTCTTTGCAACGATGCGAAGTTGATTGGCGATACATTGAGGTGATGAGATGCCTTTTTTAAACTGCAACGATGACCGTCCAAGTACAGAACCAGCGGACTGAACATATCCACCTGCGCCGCGGAGTGCGCCAAGGTGATGTCATATCACCAAAACTGTTCACCAATGTACTGGAGGATATGTTCAAGACGCTGAACTGGAAAGGTCGCAGCATTAATATAAATGGCGCATACATATCTCACCTGCGATTTGCAGACGACATCGTCATCATGGCTGAAACGTTGCAAGACCTACAACAGATGCTGGACAGCCTTGCTAATTCGACTCAGCGAATCAGTCTCCGGATGAACTTAGATAAAACTAAAGTTATGATCAACAAGCATGTTGACCCGGGTCCGATCGCCGCAAACGGAGCCCCCCTCGAAATTGTTTCTGAGTACGTAAACCTAGGGCAGGTGCTACTACTAGGTAAAAACAACTTTGACAAGGAAGTTAAGAGACGGATACAGCTGGGCTGGGCAGCATTCGGGAAACTCCGTCGAGTCTTCTTATCGCCCATACCCTAATGCCTAAAAACGAAAGTTTTTAATCAGTGCGTCCTACCTGTAATGACATACAAAGCCGAAACGTGGCCAATCACTGTGCGGCTTGTCCACCAGTTCAAGGTCGCTCAACGAGCTATGGAAAGAGCTATGCTCGGAGTTTCTCTTAGGGATCGAATCCGGAACGAAATTATTCGTCAGAGAACCAAGATTACCGACATAGCTCAGCGAATTAGCAAGCTGAAGTGGCAGTGGGAAGGTCACATATGCCGCAGAACCGATGGCCGTTGGGGCAGACTGGTTCTTGAGTGGAGACCGCGTGTCGGCAAACGTAGTGTAGGACGCCCTGTAGCTAGGTGGGGCGACGATATTCGTAAGGCAGCGGGCATAGATTGGAGAAGGAGAGCTGAAGATCGAGCTCAGTGGCGTGCCATGGGAGAGGCCTACGTCCAGCAGTGGACTGACACGGGCTGATGATGATGATGCAATACAGGGCCAGTGTATTGCCATACACCAGGCACAATTACAGATTAAGGACTGATACTGAGAGTATTCTATCTATCTATCTATATCATCACGCCAGATCCCTTGCGGCGTAGGCAGAGAGTACAGAGTTCCAACAGGTTCTTTCCTTACATACCTCTCTGGCTTCCTCCACTCTCATAGTTCGTCTCATACACGCTCGCCGGTTACGGAGACTCTTGACTTTTCCTTCAGATAAGACTCGGTTTATTTGGTCGTGCTAAGATAGTCTTGGTCTTCCCCAGTACCTGCATCCTTCCACTTTCACATTGTATATCTGTTTTGTCATTCTTTCTTTATGCCCGAACCAACGGAGCGTGCCCTTTCTCATCTTTACACCGATACTATCTTTCATACCTACTCGCTTTCTTACTACGCTGTTGCTAATGCGGTCGGTCAGCTTCACTCCGCACATCTTCCGCAGAGCTCGCATTTCTACCGCATTTATCCTATTTTCATTCTCCTTCTTACATACCCAGCTCTCGATACAATCTAACAGCGTTGGGACAAGCACTCTGTTATGTATGGCCAGCTGCGCCTTATGGCTTAAGTGCCGACTTCCAAGTAGCTTTTCCATCGCACCATTCACCCTGTTTCCTGCACTCACTCTTCTCTTTATGTCAACTGAGAGTAATTCGTTAAAAAAACTACATTTTTCTGACCTAGGATTTGCACCCAGGACCTCGTCATCACAAAGCGATGCGCTTTGCCACTAGACCAACGAGGCAGTCTATTAGACCAAGTACCAAGTAGTGGACTTAAATTAAGTTAATTTTAAGTTACTGCAGTTAAAACATTTATTTATTCATTATCTAAAGGGCAAGTCAAGGGCCGGAACCGGCAAACGTGTATGAGACGAACTATGAGAGAGGAGGAAGCCAGAGAGGTGTATCCTCTCTCATAGTTCGTCTCATACACGTTTGCCGGTTACGGCCCTTTAGATAATGAATAAATAAATGTTTTAACTGCAGTAACTTAAAATTAACTTAATTTAAGTCCACTACTTGGTACTTGGTCTAATATATATATATATATATATTCATGTCTGTAACGCTGCACGAGTTTCTCGCGTAACATCGTGGTTGCAGCTGAAAATCAGCGTTTTGCTCCTCGAGCAAATGCGGCGCTGAGCTGTGGCCCTTTTGTACCACTGTGACACACTTACTACAATAATGTTATAATTTAAATTGTACTGCATGTTTGTTTTTTTTTTTTAATGTTTTAGGATAATATTTTGTACTGTGTGTCCTTTTGTTACAAATAAACAGCCCCAAACTAAGAATAATTCCTGTGCTGCTGCTGCTATACATATTATTAGGACCATCAACTACATCGAGGTAAGCCGAACGTACAAGTTCTAACAGGTTCTTTCCTTACAAACCTCTCTGGCTTCGTCCACTCTCATAGTTCGTCACTTACACGCTCGTCCGGTTACGGAGACTCTTGACTTGCCCTTCCGATAAGACACGGGATATCATTATTAGATAGTATAGGTCTTCCCCGGTCCCTATATCCTTCCACATTCACATCACAAACATGATTTTTTTCAACAGAGATTTACCTGTGTAGATAAACAAGTAAATAAAATAACTTGATCTGATTGATTATAATTATTAAAAAAAATTCAAACTAAGTTGTGTAATGAAGTTATAAGTTGATAGTAAACATTTTAAAGGAAAAGTTTATTTTATTCTTTTTAGCACATTTAAATAAAAGCTTGTTTTAAAAAACGTTTTTTTACTTTTTATTTATTTGTATTCTCGTTGATGTACGAGAAAAAGTACCATATCTATCTATATATTTTTCTTACGACTAATTTAGATGATGAAATCGACAACATCGGAACAATTTCTAGTATGGTGCTACGTTTTATAAATAATAGAAGTAAAGATATGTCCACGTCAGAGATTACCATTAAACGACATAGGAGCTTACTCAGTCATTCTGAGTGCGGGTCTTGAGATGCAAATACCAGCTTTGCAATCATCTCTGATACATTACCACTTTAGGAAAACTATCCTTTATATTAAAGTTCTTTTAAGATTGTGGGTATCTAGTTTTTCTAGTGGCAAATAATGCATGTAGCGATAACGAGGTCTTGGGTAGGACAAAAAGGTATTTTTTGATATCAAATTTCGTACTATCAGTTCAGAGCCTTGAAGTGTGCCCGGTATAATGGCAATCTGCCACCCCGCTTAGGGCATATAGGCGTTACAGTGCTCATGCGTACGTGAGCTCTGTGGAAGAGGTGCGGAGTCAAGTTGATCGACCGTATTCGCAACAGCGTAGTAAGAAAGCGTGTAGGTCTGAAAGATAGTATCGGTGTAAAGATGAGAAAGGTTATGCCCCGGTAGTTCGGATGTATAGAAAGATTGTCAAAAGAAAGAATGATAAAACAGATATATAATGCGAAAGTGTAGGCACACGGAAGACATTATTTTTACCTGGGGAAAATCCTGCATAGGACTTCCCCGAGCTCCGGGCGAAGTTCGACTAAAAACCCCAGAGTGGCCAACATTAGCCCTTTGGAGGGGCTCCGGGATCTCCCTATGGAACGCACCTAAGGTACCGCGCTCTGAAGAGCCCGAGGCTTGATAATACGCTCTCCCCCCGCACCGACGCGGTGCTTACGGCAACATGCGCCACACCACGTTGGCGTCCTCCTCGAGGTCGCTCGTGAGGGACGCTCAGGGCCCCCGCCCATCGCGTCCGCGACCCTGAAGGCCCCTCCTGACCGGGAAGACAGTCTATCTTATCATAACTAAATGTACCGTGTCTTATCTGAAGGGTAAGGAACTTGTTAGAACTCTATACTCTCTGTCTACCCCGCAAAGGGATTTGGTGTATAATAAAGATAAAGGTTGTTTATTTTTGATTTACACATCGGTGAAGCAACGTATAAATCTACCTCATGAATATATGCCAATGACGTCTCTTTATCAGATTATCATAATATAAAGGGCATTGAACCACAGCTTAACACCTTGACGTCATTATCATGTTTTTGCGAAAATTCCAGCAGGGCTGGCACTGGCGACAATATTTATCTCGCGCGGGATATAATTTTGTCGACCGTGATTCAAGACTTAACCGCAAGTCACTAGAAAAAAAAAATTAAAACTGTAACCCGACTACGGAACAAATGTTGAAATATAGAAAAAATGTTACTCTGTCGCTGGGTATACTTATATACGCCCATTCCGAAAATGAGTCGCCCTATTCCACTAGTCCGTAACTCTACAAGACTATTTACTACGCAAGAAAAAAAAAATAACAGCGACGGACCCACTACGGAATAAACCGTGAAATATAGTGAACTTGTTTTTCTGTCACTTGATATAGAAAGATAGAAAGAAGAAAGAAATAATGTTTTATTTGTCTCAGCATAAGAGACACGCTGTTATAACACAAACATTTTAGCAATTTCACCATCCACCAAAAAAAGTACAAACGATTAATATTGGCCCCCAAAAAATACACATGAGAAAAAAAAAAAGGAACAAAATAAAGTAAGTATTACACATGAGCATGTGTCTCACGGCTGAGCCAAATAGGTATCCAGATCAGCTTCATGTCAGGCACAAGTGCGAGACGCTGATTTTCATCTGGACCCTCCTGAGTCTTCACAGATATCAATCCAGTATATATACCCTACTACCAGTATAGATATCTTACTAATATTATAAATGTGAAAGTTTGTATGTTTGGATGTTTGTAGTCACACAAAAATGGCTGAACGGATTTGGATGATTTTGGCACACAAATAGTATTATCTGGAAAAAAACATAGGATTTTATGCCGCAAAAGTTAAAGGTCCCTATCTAAAGTCACAAACATCCCACTCGATACGCCAGCAAAAAGAAATATCAGACAGTCCCCCTTGTTTGGATGCAACATTCGTCGTATTGATCTTGTTCATATAAAATATAACTCCACCACATTTATCAAAATCGGTGAAGCAGTTCAGGCTCTACGGTGGTATATGTAAATACAAACATACATATACGGTATCTAATTAGAGACCATTTATTTATCAGATAAACTTAATATAATAGGAAAATTAGATATTTACATGGTTAAAATAAAAAAAAAACTATACACAAAATAACTGCAAATGTTTAAATATCCGAATAAAATTAATATTTACAAAAAATATATTTCTGATAAATCGCTGCCGCTTGGCAGTGTGCCCAGAAGGCTGGCCGTATTGCCACGTTGTATTGCAATGCTTATCCTCTGTGCGAGGTAAGACCCAGCCCTCTGGTCACCAGTGACATCGATCAGCAATGTAACGAAAATGTGATGTGCTCCAGGACCCCACGGACCAAGCGTCTCTACCCAAACGGCTCAAACATATAATCCCTGTCTAGGTTGCTATATTTGCACCGTTTGAGGGATTCAGCGGCCGCAGCGGCAGCTCCAGCCTCAACAATGGACTCTGGAAGGTGGGACGGTGCCGGGGTATCAACACAAGTAGTATCCCATACCAAGAGCCGTCCCATCTTCCAGGCAATAAGGGTCATCCCATCCGGGCTCTTACCATCGCTACGCGACAAGCCATTTGGCTCCAAAGACATTCTTCCCGCGCTCCGCAGACACGAAAGTCCGTGGTGTCCAAGCTGATCGACGCTCTCACCACAGCGGCAGCGATGAGGCACAAAGCACGCAGCACCCAATCTCAAACATACTGTCAATCTAAAAGAGGTGGAGTCTATCAGTGTTCCAATATTTGCGGATGGGAAGGCCTGCAACCACGGCCCCGATTCCGATGCATTGACGGCAATGAGACGGGCCTGCTCTACAGAATTTGGAGCCGTATTTAATAATTGATCCCGGACTAACTCGCAGTGTGGCCCGTCCCACCGCTTCTGCGAGGAGAGGACTGTGGGCAGGCAGGAATTAGGGCAGGTTATCGACCAAGCGTTTCTGGCCTCGATCAAACATGCCAAATCAAAATGATTAAGAGATGTACCTATTATTTTCCGCACCAAACTTTCGTTAGCATGGACCGAGGACAGAAACGCTGGTAAAGAAACACTTGAAATTTTGCGAATACCCATGCCCCCTAATCTGACAGGAAGGAAAGCCTGGGCCCAGATTCAGTCAACCAAATTGGTATTTAAAATGTTGTCCATTTTCTGTAAAAAATCGGTATGCTGGAAGCATAGCTAGTGGGCAACATCGTAAGAAATAGGTAAATTTTGGGACAAAAACGGCAATAACGAATAATATAAAAAAAGCCATACGAGCGTTAATTTTTAGAAGGCATTCACTACAATTTTTCACCCACTCGGCGAGAATAGGAAAACCTAGGAGGCGAAGCGAATCTTTTAAAATCATTTAGATACCAGGAGCGATGTTTTGAATATCGATAACAGATGATTTATTAACACGAGAGATATCCGGAAAGAATAATTCACATTTTGAAAAATTTCGTTTCAAACCAAGCGAAAGTAATTCTTTTTGCAAATAAATTAAATCTTTTAGGACTGTATCTGCATCACCTCCCAGCGCGCCGTCATCTAAATTAAATAGTAAACCATACATTAAATTTTGATTCTAATTTTGAATGATCGGGTGAATGGCGAGACTGAAAATGATCGGCCCTAGGGGGTACCGGCCCTAGGCCCTACCCTGCTGACAACCGACTGACGAGACTTTTAAATTATTTTTGAAAGTTAATTTTGATGGAGAAGCATGACAAGGTATGCCAAAGGAAACCAAAAATGTTTGGGATTTTGTATTTTATTTGTGTTAGTAGGGTGCCCATATCGACATACATTAATTGCTAAAAATTTAACCTTTCCTTTTGGCTTTGCCGCACTCAGATAAGAATAGTCTTATTTATACGTCAAAATTATGTCACGGCACGCCATGCTAGCACATAGGGTGACAAAAATCAGTAGCATATCTTACCGCTTGTAATATTCCTACAAGGAAATGACGGCGTGCCGTGACAAAAGCTGGACATAAGTTCAAGCATTGTATTATATTGACTCCTTGACAAGACTATTTTGACTGGCATACAAGACTATAATCAAGTTTGCCTAAAAATCAAAATTTTGGCCTGCAAATAAAAATGTAAATCAAAAATGGTTTTGTCACTCCAAGGACGACAAAATTCATCGCATCTTGTCCCACCGTCTGAGCTTACCCTAGTAGCGGCATATATCAAATATCATCTGTAGATGACACATGACCGAGTTTCCAATTGATCAAACCAGGTTCCGTATGTTTCAATGATTTAATATTTGGTCGATAGTATGTTTGATATTAATTATTTCAGTGCATGCCTTATGGGGCGTTCATAGCCCTGCAAGGTCGCAATGTTATTAGCGATCACCAAGGTTAAGCGACGGTCGGATCGATCGGTCGGTCGGTGTCAGAGATGGGCAAAATGTAAACAAATTAATGATTACAATTGCATTTTCTAATATAAAATCCTGATTCAAGATTAAAAGTGTAGTCGTAATCGTTGAAGATTACAAAATGTAATTGTAATCGTTAATCATTAATACACCGTCACGCCTATTGTCCCCAAACGGGGGTGGGTAACCATTAATCTGATAACATTTTGCCCATCTCTGGTCTGAGATGGGTGACCATTTGAGGCAACTTAATCGAGCGTCTTTTTGGAAGGCCCACTATTGGTCCTAGTTATCCTTTAATGTGGTAGTCGTTAAGTCATGTTGGCCTAATAAGCGGATTGATAGGTTCCAACAGCCGGTGCCCACAAACGTGCCTCCACCAATCCACACTGGATACGCGTGGTAGAGGAGGTATAGCCCAATTTCTCTCACCTCGATTTGTGAGAGAAGGCCTTTGACCAGCAGTGGAGCAGTATAGGCTAATATAATTATATGTAGTGACGCGACTCACGCCATGTTTTCACTCGAGTGACTCGAGTGAATTTGTCTCTCCGAATCTAATCTAGTAAGTAAGTAGAGTAAACTCCGAAACTCGGTACTCGAAAAAAATTAATTTTACTTGAGTCCGCTTGCACTCGAGTTACCAAGTCAAGAGTCGGTGAGCGTTAGATAGATGTCACTTTGCTAGTTCATTAAAGTCACCAGGTTATAAACAAGTTCAAATTTACAAATTAGAAAGTTAACAAACATGAACTTATGATATGTGAACTGGTTGTGCTGTAATTGCTTGTTTTCTGTGAATTTATTTTTTGTTACTTAGCATTGTAAACATATAAGGTGACATATTATCACATATTATTAATTTCATAAAGGTACCTATTTAAAAATGCTTCAACCGCAGTAATTGAAACTCTGAAATCGAGAGAAAACTTTCACTCGAGTTGTCGGGACTGTAAATAGTGAACTCGAGTTACTCGAAAACTCGAGTATAACTTGAGTGACGTAATAAAATAATCCGAGTCACTCGAGTGACAAAACCTACTCGAGTCGCATCACTAATTGTATGTTTGATAATACTTATTTCAAAGCATTCTTCATGAGACCTTCATAGCACTGCAGAATCGAAGTGATCTTAGACATTACCAAGGTTAAGTAGTGTTCAGGTTGGTCCGTCTGAGATAGATGACAATTTCTAGCAACTCTATCGAGCGTCTCTGTAGAAGGTATGCTAAGCCGTTGGTCCAGGTTATTGGTTAATGCCACGTCTTTGGCCTTTCCCTCACTTTCCGTCAGGTGAGGAAGAGGTCAATCACTGACCAGCATTTTTAGTAGCATATTCTGGGCAATGACCTCCCTTTCACATCTCCACACAAATCGATCCTGAGCCTGTAGTATCTCTGTCTTTCCCGCAAAAGTTTCCGACGACTACGCTGGCGTGACGACTTGGACCAGCCCGTAATAAAAAAAATCTCTACACCTTGTAGAGTTATGGGGACAAAGCTATAACAACTTTATAACACAAATTAGCATAATATCTCCAGGAACTCGTAGACATTTATAAAACATAAGTTCACCATTGTTATGAAGTTTTGTTCAAGTCACAAGTTTTATGTTACAATAGGAAACGCTAGAGAAACTGGAAAGTTCGCGTCGTTCCGTATCCATGAGAATTATCTCCTATAGAGTATCACATAACACACGTCACCCATTTCAAAAGCAAGACAAGACAAAGCCTTCCAAATAAACTAAAAAATAATATGCTTTTCTGTGTGTACTGTGCACTGTACAATTTCAGGCACAATATTAAATAACTACCACGTTTTTAAGTCCCTAATGAGTTTAGACTGGAGACTTTGAGCATAAAGGTGATTTTTTTTAAACCAACGTTATGTACAGTGTGTGATTCTATTTGCAAAACAGAAAAAGACTGCATTTACTTCATAATATTGCAGTACTCTTTAAGGGAATAATTTCCTTTGTAAAGACAACAGTTTGAAATAAGATGTCTTGCTTAGTTGGTAAGTTCTTATGGCTTCTTTCTGGCTTCATCATCAGACCCTGGACACAATCCGAGTATAAAGTATTCCTCAAGACAAATCCAATGAGCTCAAATACGGCGGGATTATATTGAGTTGTTTGTCCCCCTCAACGTCATTCACAGGTCAGAAAAAACCTTGTAGCACTATAGCACACACACACACACACGACTCACTCAGGTAGGTAGATGCAGGCAAATTATTGTGCACATGGGGGTTCAGAGATCCAAACTTAACGGCCTGCAATTGTGGTGTGCGGAGGCGCTCGTAGCGCTGTGCGACCGCGGTGTCCTTACCGATTACCAAGGTTAAGCAGCGTTCGACTCGGTCGGCCCGAAATGGGCCGGATCGGATGCGGGGGATCGAGAACCGATGAGAAAAGTTTTGGAGATAGAGGGTCTCCTTGTCTGACACCCTTTCCTACTCTAAATGGGTTACCTTTCTTTTCGAGTTGGATTCTCGCGGTACTATGACTATATACATTTTTTATTAAGCGGATATATTTTTGAACACAATTATAAAAAAATACAATTGTTTATTGAAAACAATAAAAATATATGTAATTAAACGCAAACAAATAAAAATCGTAATAAGAAGAAACAAAGAAAATTAAAATAAGTAATAATATCTTTTTTTCACCCGGGGCGTGAATTCTCGGCACAGGGGAGTTTTCGGGTCACACAAAAAAACCTATGGGCGCTGGGGACTTAACTTTCGGCCGTTCGATCCCGTGACGCGTGGGGGGTCTTCGGTAATCAGCCTCCACCGGCTAGGTGGGGAACTTGGAGGTGCCCTGTAGAAGGCCCTCAGCCGCCGAGGTCAGCGGAAGTCGACGGGCAGAAGTGAGGCCTGCTGTCTCCCAAACCGTACTTTGGCAACCCGTACGGTGGACCCCCAGTTTTCAAGGGGGTTGAAAAATGTTGCTAATCTAAAACTTTTTATTTTTATTTTATTTTAATAAAGCACTGTTTAAACTGAACTGCAATATAATACTCGCGCTGGTAGGCTTTATACTTGTCTAAGACATGGCGGACAGCATGAATGTGATCGATTACCGAGTAGCCTTTCCGAAAACCCGCCTGTTTGATGGGTTGATGTTCATCTAGCGTTCCTTCTATCCGTTTTAAAAGTATCTTGGCAAATATCTTATATATGTTAGACATGAGACTGGTTGGACGGTAGTTTCCGATGTCGTGTTTGTCTCCCTTTTTATATAAACGGATAATGTTTGATTCTGTCCATTGCTGTGGGATAATTTCTGTGTCTATGATATCTTTAAATATTTCCGTGAGGATCGGTACGATAGCCTGCTTATTTTGTATTAAGATCTCGTTATTTATACCATCGGGTCCTGGTGCTTTGTCTTTCCGTTGTGTATCTATAAGACGCACACTGCGTGGGTGTCTTCTAGAAAGAATTGTTCACTTGACGATGCCTATAAATAGCCATCGCCAAGCAAAGTACATTTAATATCGACTTAGCTCTCTTACCGTTCGCACTAACGTTAAGCAATTCTAATTGACTGCATTAGTATTTTGAGTATTCATTATTAATTTTATATTGATAAATAAATATATTTTTATAAAGTCACGCTGGCCTTTATATTTGACTATTTATTATCAACTTCAACTTACCAGAACAGTTTACGGTATTCTTTTTCATCCTAGTTGTTTGATTTGTTTTTAGTTTTAAACCTTGCACTTACTCGATTTTATTGTACGGAACTGATAATTGGTTTCTCTAGACGGATCGTACCTCAAGAAATTGTGTGGGTATGCTTCGCTAATGACAAACCTACTCGAATTAAATGCGTGCCAATGTTATAGTGGCGCCAATAATCCTCAGCGGTCCAATTTTTATATCACAACACAAGAGCAAGCTCTACAACTAGGCTCTTAGCTATTTTATGTGACGAAGAATAAATTTTTATTGATCTGGATAACCGTTTTTATTGTACCTCTAAATGCTGCAGTGTACGGGTAGAGATAACAAAAATAATGAATCAACTAATTCTGCCCCACTACTTGGCAAATGTCTTAAAATCGAGATGAGAGTCCTTCATATAAAAGTAAGTAGATACTTAAACGTAGTGCCTACTATTATAATTTCTAATTTTTGCAAGCTACCCCACCCCTCCTTAGAAGACTCGAAAACATAAAATATTAGTATGGCTGAATTAAGTTAAATGGGTACTATTATAATTACTTATCGTTACCGCTAAGTGTTTTAGAAGCCTCAAAGTTATAAATAGCTCATGATTCCTAACTATTTAATGTCTTTTAATATTGACATAACCTTAAAACTTAAAATATTTATAATATAATAGAATCCCTTTGGTTTTAAATTTTATCATACGTTGACTCTTTAAATCGATATCAGGCAGAACCATGTATGGAATCCCGCCATTCTCCTTTGAACTACTGAAGTTTATTCGCCAGATCAGCTCTCTGACAATGTGATTGCATTGTCGCCGAAGTTAATACGCATGCTAAATTTCAGCTCAATCAGCAAGTGCTTAAATAATTGATACGGTTACGGTTATAAACATATATTTTCTCAGAAGATTTCCAAAAAACACTTACAGAGAAAACACAATATAAAATTAAACACTTAAACCAATTAGTCAAATTTGTAAAGGGTAAGAGTAATAGAAATGTGAATTTTGGCGAATAAAATAACAAATTTTTAATAATAATAACAGGGCAAGTTAAATACGAGCCTGTAATTATGAAATATAAACTGGAGTAAAAAGACTTACGGCCAGTTTCAATATTTAACTCACGGATAAATTTGCTTACCGTCTATTCGATTTTGACGGACTTTCCATACAAAATATGTCAAAATTCTATCCGTAGTAAGGAAATCTATCCTTTGAGTGGAAACTGGCTGTATATTAAGAGCCTACTGCGATCTACCATTTATCGACTGGGGGACTGACAGTGATGCAATTACTATACAAAAGAATAATAAAGGACGGATATATTGAACGCGCGCTCAGAAATAAACGACGTATGTGCAAAAGAAATTTTAACATTTCCAAAAAAACTACACCATGAAATAAAAAAGTGCTTTACCAAGAACTTTACTACAAATATTTGCTATATTTTAAGTAAATTCTATTGATTTGTTCTTAAGCATTTCGCGTTGGAATCAGAAAATGTAAAGCAATAGAGATAACTTTAGATATTTTTCATCGCGAAATTTCGTTTAATCGTATATTCCTTTTACCAGATTCTGAAATATACAGTCAATGAACGTATTTCTCAATAATATGTCTCTAACCCATATACTTCTTGAAGTGTATAGAGTACAACATGTTTTTGTCTTGGTAGCCCTTTAAACAAAAGGTGTGTGATAATACTGCATGGTCCGGCTAATGATCACGACATCCTTAATTCGAAACCTACGTCGTACAACTGACAACTGCGGTTTTGTGTCGCATAGGGGTCCAAAGTCTAGGATTGAGTCTGTATTAAATTGCGATAGGATCACCCTATTACACATGCACCTAACATCTATGTGGGTGTAGACAGAACACCTCTTTTAATATCTCTTGAGGAAGATAGACCTGTTTATTTTTTATTTTACTTATTTCAATACAAAAAATGTTAAAGATGTGAACTCATCAAACACACGGCTAGTTCTATCATAAATTTACTATTTTGTCAAAAGCGTTACTAATGCGGGCTTCATCATACATTTACATAAAACTCACATAACAGACACATCAGTTGTAAAGTTGAAAATGACCATTAACCTTCAATGATGGCTGCTAATTGTAGTTCCCACTGTAATAAAGCTTACGTCCGACTATTAGACTAATTGGAAGATAACACGGATGTATACGAGCCATTTACAATGTACTTATGTGTGAAAGTTATGGGTTAAAGAAAATAAAAAGACCAGTCGGAAGGATATCAGTTAAAGTGGCAATGGGCTGGTCACATCTGCAGAAGGACCGACGGCCGATGGAGCAAACGTGTCCTAGAGTGGAGACCGCGACTTGGTAAGCGTAAGGTAGGACGGCCCCCAGCTAGATGGACCGACGACCTCAAAAAGGTCGCTGGGACAGACTGGATGCGGAGGCGGAGGACCGTGTGCAATGGCACGTGTTAGGAGAGGCATATGTCCAGCAGTGAACTGCGATAGGCTGATTGATTGATTGATTGATTACGAAGTTTTCTCACAAGATACAAATACCAAGCAATCTATATCGTATCTGTGAAACTTCTGGATTACCCTCCTGATGCTCTTACCTTCTTTCTTTTGCATACAGATACTGCAGTTTCAGACAATAACCCCGCCGGCGAGGTCAATGAATCATGCCAATCACGCGCTACGCGGACAAGCACACACACACACGAAACTCCTGCATAGAAAAAAAATGATGGGCATAAAATCAATAAAATCAAAAAACTGAGTTTCTCGCAAGATTTTCTCAGTAGAGGCCGCGTTTTGTTTTAGTAAGAAGTTTTAGTAAGACAACCAACAAGCTCACATTAGGTACAAAGGGACCCTATTGAATTGTGGGTGTACAATATACACTACTGGTTATTTTTCAAGGATAAGGAAAGTATATAATAGTTAAGAAATTACCAATCGAATAAATTAATATACTAGCCCGTTGTGTTTCTGGCCGGACCTTCTCAGTAGAGGCGGCGTTCTGTTTTAGTTTTAGTAAGACAAGCATATATTAGGCCGTAAGGTACCTTAGTAAATTATGGGGGTATAATATACACTTTTGCCTATTCTTAAATGATGATAAAGGAGTTGAAGATAATTAAGAAATGACCAATAGAATAAAGCATTACAGAAAAGACTACCCCGCTGAGTTGAGAAACTCAGCGGGGTAGTCTTTTCTGTAATATAGATCTGTAATATAGATCTGTAACATATTCGGTGGGGCCATGCGCCATCTATTAATAATATTACCCCTGTTAGAAACTATCCCACCATTGGGCACGGGCCTCCTCTCAAACTGACGTTTAGGCCACAGATCACCACGCTGGCCCAGTGCGGGTTGGCGAACTAAACACATCTTCGAGAAACTCCCAGGCATACAGGTTTCCTCACGATGTTTTCCTTCACCGTTAAAGCAAGTGATAATTAATATTCAATACCCATATGCTTGTGAAAACACAGAGGGGCGTGCCTGGGTTTGAACCCGAGACTTAATTTCGAATATTTTCGACTTTGCAGTGCAACGGTCTAACCACTAGGCTATCATTGCTATATTCAATGATAAGAAAGGAGTTGAATATAATTAAGAAATGACCGATGGAATAAAACATTACAGTAAAGACTACCCCGCTGAGTTTCTCGCCAGATATATTCGGTGGGGCCATGCTCCAATCCATTGGTAGGTACAAAATGTAATAATTTTCTGTCTTTCAATCTATATCATCACGCCCTAACCTGCAAATTAAAGAGTTTCCGTAACGGGACGAGCGTGTAAGAGACGAACTATGAGAGTGGACGAAGCCAGAGAGGTTTGTAAGGAAAGAACCTTTTGGAAATTGTAATTCGGCCTACCCCGCAAGGATCTGGCGTATTCTAATAATTTAAATTATTATAAGTGCTTTTTGTGTCCAAAACGCAAGTTCAGAGCTTTCCTCGAGGTTGTCGGTCCTAATAGTATGCATATGCATGAAGTATGTACCAGTTACTGGCTTAATAATGATTACAGAGAAGCATGCTCGCCCAGTGCCCACTCTACAATCCCACTCAAACGCTGTAACCGAGGGAATAACAGATATTGAGTCTGTAGCAAGTGCATGAAACTATCTACGATATACGCTCAATGATATGATACGTAACATAACACGTTTCGAAAATATTCGAAATTAATTCGATGACAGCTTGGTGTCTGTATCAAGCAGTCATTGATCAAGTCCTCGCATGGCACAAATCTTTGTGTGGCCCACATATTTCTGGATGTTCGTGTGTCAATATCTTGCTTAGAAACACACCCACGACACAAAACTAATTCCTAATGTGGAGTAAAAACAATGCAGAACCTGTCGGAAACTTCAGCTGAAAACAAATCAGGGCCGAGCCCTTTCCTGATATTTAAAATATACAATGACAAGTTACACAATAAAAGGAAGGGTCGGCAGCACAAGTTACATAAAAAAAATTATATACAAGGAAATGATAACAGGCACCAATCCAGAATTAAACTTTGATTAAGTATTTTTCTGCATTACTATGGCGGGCCCTGGCCGCGTGGTTCCCGGCTTAGAATAGGACCAACCCATCTCATCCCATCGGGTGTCGTACAAGGCGACTAAGGGAAAACTAGGGAATGGGCAGCAGCGTTCCCTTAACACTTCTACGACCAAAAACTGCGCTCGCCAACCCGCCTGCCAAGCGTGGCGAGTATGGCAAACACCCCCAACCAATATTATGGAAGAAAGCAAGAAAACCAGGCCCCTAGTCCCCGGCGGTCCTGTTCATCCTGGCCACGGTAGCAGCCATGGTAACGACAGGACAAGGGGTGCTAAGAATCTCCGGCAGAGATTTGGCTACCACCAAAACCGAAAATTGGCCCTGGTGACATATAACGCACGCACATTGAGGACAGATGAGAAGCTAGTTGAGCTGGAAGAAGAGTTAAACAAGTTGCGGTGGAGTATTGTTGGTTTATCGGAGGTCCGAAGAGAGGGCGAGGACACGATAACCTTAAAATCCGGCAACTTGTTTTACTACCGGGAGGGCGAACAGCAGTCCCAAGGTGGTGTCGGATTTATCGTTCGCAAGTCACTCATAAACAACGTTGTGTCCATCACTAGTGTGTCGAGCAGGGTAGCGTACCTGATACTCAGAATATCCAAAAGATATTCGCTGAAGGTTATACAGGTCTACGCACCGACCTCGGCATACCCAGATAATGAGGTCGAAGTTATGTATGAGGACATTAGTAGAGCCATACATACTTCCAAAGCACACTTTACAGTAGTTATGGGTGACTTCAATGCGCGACTGGGCAAACGGGGCGATGATGAGTTGAGAGTGGGGCAATTTGGATATGGGCAGCGCAACCCCAGGGGTCAGAGGCTGGCCGAGTTTCTGGAGAAGGAGGGAATCTTTATGATGAACTCTTTCTTCCAGAAGCCGTCTCATAGGAAATGGACCTGGATGAGCCCTGATGGTTTTACAAAAAATGAGATAGACTTCATCATGAGCACCAAGCGACAAATATTTAATGATGTCTCCGTGATTCACAGGGTAAAAACCGGCAGTGATCACCGAATGGTCAGAGGCACATTAAATATTAATGTCAAAATGGAAAGATCGCGTCTGATGAAGTCTACGCTCCGACCTTCTAATGCACATATCCAAAACCCCGAGAACTTTCAACTCGAATTGTCAAACCGCTTCGAATTGCTAGACAGCAGCGCATCAGTGGACGAAATCAACAATAGGTTGGTAGAGACTGTCCATACGGTCGGGTCCAAGCATTTTAAGCCCCACCGTAAAAATAGGCCTCAAAAGCTATCTGACTACACCCGAAACCTTATGGCTGAGCGACGTACCATGAGACTCCAAACCTCCGATGATGCTAAGTCCTATAGGCAGCTCAATGGACAGATATTGAAGTCCTTGCGACATGATGTACGGTCCTTCAATACAAGATGTATTGAGAAGACCATAGAGCAGAACAAGGGCTCCAAAGTTTTCGCAAGAAACGCGTCTATTGGGCAAAGCCAGTTGAGAAGCTGAAGACGGAGGACGGAAACGTAACGTCGAATAGGTCATAGGTGCTCAGGGAGATAGAGAGGTTCTACGGGCAGTTGTATACCTCAGTAGCTGAACCTGTTGTTGACTTAGTAAAAGACCCAAGAGCCAAGCTAACCCGACACTACACTGAAGATATCCCGGACATCAGCCTGTATGAGATTAGGATGGTTCTCAAACTACGTCTCTTACTATAGGTTTCATAAAAAAGCTCAGAGTTGCTCAGCGAGCTATGGAGAGAGCTATGCTCGGCGTTTCTCTACGTGATCGAATCAGGAATGAGGAGATTCGTAGAAGAACCAAGGTCACCGACATAGCCCTTAAGATAAGCAAGCTGAAGTGGCAATGGGCGGGCCACATAGCGCGAAGATCGGACGGGCGTTGGGGCAGAAAGATTCTAGAGTGGAGACCACGTACTGGCAAGCGCAGCGTGGGACGACCACCTGCCAGATGGACCGACGATCTTGTGAAAATCGCAGGAAGTCGTTGGATGCAGGTGGCATCGGACCGGTTACGCTGGAAAGCGATTGGGGAGGCCTATGTTCAGCAGTGGACAAGTATAGGCTGAGATGATGATGATGATGGCGGGCCCTTAAAAGATAGACCGATGACTGATGAAGGTTTGGGTAAAAAAGCTGGATTCGTAAAGTCGGTTAGAGTGGCACTCTTTGAGGACGGTGTGACGGGAGCGCGACGATGGCGTGGCTTAGGGAGTTGTAATGTACTAAAATGTACGGGAGACGCCACACAGTGCAGCCACGCTCGGCGCGACGGCAAACGTTATGACCCGCCGCCGTCGCGCTTGGCGCGATTACAAACGAAGCCCGAGGGAGAATATGCCAATACGAGTTCGAGCGAAACGCTAACGTTGTGCAGTGGCACGGCCGGCGCGACGTCGTTCTCGCAGTGTCACGTGTGTGCCGCGCTATCGCCGGCCGAGCGTAGCCGAGCGCTTCCGTTGCGCTCCGTCGGCTCTTCGACCAAACCTTTTCTCCTGGCCTTTCAGCTGATATGCAAATATTCAAGCGGAACGTATCCGTTTACGTTCTACGTGTCCGCTCTTACTCGTACAACTGGGGCCACGTTAGCGGCCACGTATTTTAATGGCGGCTATTACACAGTCTGGCGGCGGTGTATCGCGTTTTATTATCAACTATACAGTTCTTTAGGGTTCCGCATATTACTCCCACTAAGTAGAAAGATTTACATATAACTCCCAATAAGTTGAAAGACGTCCACTAACGGATATAGACCACCCAAAAAACATAGTCACAAAGACTGGCTTAGTGCTATAATGCATCCAGTTTTTATTGGTGACCTCCACAGTTATCGGTCTTTCTGGTGGGGGACTACCTAATTGAATATATCATTTTTTTCTCTTTTAAACGATATGGTATTAAATACTTGTACTTGTTGCCTCTAGCAGTAGGTATAAAAAATATTTTTAAAAGCAGTCTGAAGTACGTAATTTTTTTTTAAAAACCTATGCCCCCACTAGTTATATATTCCTGTGTCGTGGGTGCGTTTACAAACATGAAAATACACATACACAAATACCCAGACCGAAACAAATAATTGTGGTACACACAAAGATTTGTCCCGTGCGGGAAGCGAACCCGCGACTATTAGACACAGTGGGTGGAGCGGCTTAAGCTCTTAACCACTGCGCTATATCGTTCGTCTAAATTGTGCCTGTTATAAATATCTTCTTAATAATCTTACTTGAGTCTCCGTAACCAGCGAACGTGTATGAGACGAACTATGAGAGTCGAGGAAGCCAGAGAGGTATGTAAGGAAAGAACCTGTTGGAACTCTGTACTCTCTGCCTACCCCGCAAGGGATCTGGCGTGATGTTATAGATAGATAGAGATAATCTTATTTACGCGTTAGCGCGGGCGGCAAGACATCTCGCGGGGAACAAAATTTTATCGGCCCATGATCTTGTACACAGTTCAAATATTCTTTCCTACGCGGCAATACAATTCTTGAAGTCGTGTGAAAATTTTGTCACGGCACACCATGCACGTAAGACAAAACGGTTAACTCACTCCTAGGGCGTTAAAATCCATGACATATATATGTCATTTCGCATCGCCTATGCTAGAACCATTCGGTATTTTAGGGTTCTATATACTAGTACTTTTATATCAGCCAAAACGCATTCACTGCAGTATAGAAGGCGTAACATAATAAACGCAAGACCTCAGACACCCGATTAGAGAATTGCTTCATAAATTCAAAACGAAAACCAAATTTAAAGGTTTTTACACTTTTTTTAGCACTCATATTCCCCAATTAACAATGAAACTTGTAAGTTTATGTGTGCGTTTTGAGAAATACGTTCTAGGAATGCATTTGAAATCTTCTAATTACTATGAATCAAGAATAAATTGATTTTTTTATGGCGCACTGAACTCCTTAAAAGCATTTTTTGCAAATTTAAAGAAAATGTAAGATACATTAAATATTGTTGGAGTCCATTCAGTTACTGATTTAGAACAAATTACTTTCAGGTCTTGCGTTTATTATGTTACACCTTGTATATAGGTCACCCCCTAATAACCGGTTTTTTGGTTTACGAATATTCAGAAATACGGAATACTTATAAGGTTAAATGCTGTAAATCGATGGTATGCTTTGGCCTAGTGGCACATAGTACGAATGGTGATCACAAGGTACGAGTCTATTGACGGGGCTGGCGAACTAAATGGTTCTTCGTGGCTATTTAATATTTGCTTTTCCACATTTGTTTTTTCGATTTCGTCATCGGAACATACATGGGGGAATACGTACAAGTAGGTATCTTGTCAGATCTTAAAGAACGATTGCTAATATATAATATATAATAAAAAAGAAAAAAAAATCTAAACCATACCGTAAAAAAAATTGTGCGTCTCGGGACGCCCGACAGAGGTGATACCTTAGCGATGTGGGTTAGATTGAGAGAAGAAAAGCCTGTCTACCGCTGCCGTATGCGTGAGAGAAAGGGAAGAGTGCTGTGGGTTAGAGTGAGAGAGGAAGAGCATGCCCACCGCTGCCGTATGCGTGAGAGAAACGGAAGCCAGACAGACTAGCGCGTTACACGTTACGTTACGAAGCGGTTTACCCCCATAAGAAGTTTTCACTTCAAAAATGCGTATTAATATATACATAACACACACAACCCGATATACGCAACGTATCATATTTGTGACCCCAGTACTAAAATAATTATCAATGACTTGGTAACGTATTACACAAGGTGTAACATATTAAACGCAAGACCTCAGACACCCCAATTAGAGATTCACTTCATAAATTCAAAACGAAAACCAAATTTCCAAATTTAAAGGTTTTTACCCATTTTTAAGCACTTTTATATCCTAATTAACAAAGAAACTTGTATGTGTATGTGTGCGGTTTGAGAAATACGTTTTAGGAATGCATTTGACATCTCCTTATTGCTATAAATCAAGAATAAATTTAGTTTTTTATAGCGCAAGAGGAGGCCTAAAAGCATGTTTAGCAAATTTAAAAAAAAATGAGATACATTAAAAATAGTTGGAATCAATGCAGTTACAGATTTAGAACAAACTACTTTCAGGTCTTGCGTTTATTATATTACACCTTGTATACATCGAACTTTAATGATCATCAAACAAAACACTATCACAGCATAATTGTTCATCGCTTCTTTTGTGAATAATAACATACAAATACTCTCAAAAATATCAATAGATATTCAAATAATATTTAATAAACTCATCGGTCGTTGCAACACGACGCACTTGCGCGCTGCCTTTTGGTGATAACTGATACGAGTGATGCTTTAGATACCTGTTTATATTTTTGCCTCTTTCTTAATTAAATCTTATTTTAGAAAATACCAAAATTCATGTTTTGAGTAATCATATTTTTTAACCGACTTCAAAAAGGAGGAGATTCTATGTTCGGCTGTATGTTTGCTTTTTTTTTTTGTATATTCACCCATATTTCCGTCAGTAGTAGACCGATTTTGATGATTCTTTTTGCATTGGGTTTAGTATAGCTCCACGATGGTCCTATTTTGATTTCATTGGTATTGGACCTTGGACTTTGAAGATACACCAGGGAACTCCTTAACGACAAACAATAGGAATGTGCAAATTAAGACAACATGCGTGTTACGTCAATCCTATAGGTACACTACTATAGAATTAAGCAGAATGTTAACCGACTTCAAAAAAGGAGGAGGTTCATAATTCGTCTGTGTTTTTTTATAACTTATTTGCTTTTTAACCGATTTGGATGATTCTTTTTGCGCTGGATTCAATATAGTTTCAAGGTGGTCACATTTTAATTTCATCAGTATTGGACCTTGAACTTTGAAGATACACCAGTTAACTCCCTAACGACAAACAATACGAATGCGTAGATTGAGATATTATGGGTATTACGTCAATCCTATAGGTACTCTGTTATAGAACTAAGCAGAATGTTAACCGACTTCAAAAAAGGAGGAGGTTCATAATTCGTCTCTATTCTTTTGTAATTTCTTTGATTATAAACTGATTTTGATGATTCTTTGTGCATTAAAGCGCCGTGATCGTCGAATTTAAATTTTATTGGTATTGGGAAATGGGCTTTGAAGATCAAAAAAAATCAAAAATCAAAAATATTTATTTCATTAAAAATCTAGAAATTAGCAATGATATTGTGGTAACTTTCCTAGTAAGTATGAAATACCTGTAGCAGGAAGCCACCGCTCTTCCATCCCGTGTTTGCACATAGATTAAAATAAAATTATATTATATTAAGAACATTAAATTTATCTAATATAAAAGCATGCATATGTTTATGTGTGGGTGGGTGTGTGTGTGTGTGTGTGTCTATGTATGTGTGTATGTGTGTGTGTGCGCGCGCTCGTGTGTGTGTATGTGTGTGTAATTATACACCAGGTACACCAGGGGTTTTCTATACGGCAATCAGTTACAATACAATACAATATACTTTATTGCACACGAAAAAAAATACAGAAAGAAAGAAAAGTATTGGATATAGTTATCGGTAACAGTTATTATAAGTTTTTTTTTTTTTTTTTTTTTTTTATTCTTTATTGTACAATAGAACACAGAAACAACATTTACACAGAAGATGTACAAAGGCGAACTTAACTCAATTTGAGTTATCTTCCAGTTAACCTTTGAGGAAAGAGAAACTATGTGGAAGTGAGGGCAATTGTACAATCACGGAACTAAAAAATAACAGAATTAAAATTAAGAGTTGACAATGACAAGTACATAAATATATACATATACACAACTATGAATTTATAAAATAAATACACAACACATATATATATATATATATATATATACAATAAATATTAACTAGAAAGGAAATACTCTTTAACTCGTCTTTTAAAAACATATAGAGAACAGCCATCGCGTATGGAGTGTGGAAGGGAATTCCAGAGTTTCACCGCACGTACAGTAAAGGAGCCATCATAGAGAGTGGAAGAATGACGAGGAGTTCGGAGAAGAAGAGAGGTAGCCGTACGACAAGTTTTGTCCCTAGGGATAAGGAATTCGAAACGCTCACGAAGATATACAGGCGAGCTAGGGTTATGAAGGACGGAGAAGAGAAGAGAGAGAATATGTAAATCTCGACGTCGGCGAATAGGTAGCCACTTCAGTTTCGATCGATACTCGGAGACATGATCATATTTGCGTAGACCGAAAATGAAGCGGATACACAAATTCTGCAGACGTTCGAGTTTGTTAAGAAGTTCCTCTGTCGCGTCAAGGAAACAGACATCAGCGTAGTCTAAAAGTGACAGAAGAAATGATTGAGCAAGAATTATTTTAGTTTGAAAAGGCAGGAAATTCTGGAGCCGTTTAAGAGATTGAAATGAATAATATACCTTCCTGCTGACTTCCGCGATGTGAGTGCACCATGAAAGATTGCAGTCTATGTATACACCTAAATTCTTCGCACTAGTCGAATATGGTATAGGAGCAGCGTTAAAAATAACTGTAGGAAGAGACTGAAGGTCCAAGAGATTGTAGAAATACCTGCCACCAATAATGAGAGCTTGCGATTTTACAGGATTGACTAAGAGTCCAAAACTCTTAGCCCACTGGCTGATACGTTCAAGATCACTATTGATGGCATCAATGGCCACAGAAAACTCTTCGACCTTAAAATGTCGATATAGCTGCAAGTCGTCTGCATAGAGATGATAATGTGACGTTATAACTTTAGTGATCGCATCGATAAATATCGAGAAAAGAAGAGGAGAGAGCACGCCACCCTGCGGTACGCCCGCTGAAAGATCACACCATTCTGAGGAGGCCTCATTATAGCGGACCGACTGCGAGCGACCGCGAAGGTATGAGTTGAACCAGGCTGTTACAGAGGAAGATACATTAAGTGAAGAGAGGATTCCCAGGAGAATGTCAAAATCGACAGAATTAAAGGCACTGCTAAAGTCCAGCAAAACTAGAGCAGTAAGAAGTTTATTTTCCATTGCCAGTCGAACATCATCAGTAATCTTGACCAGAGCAGTTACTGTACTATGGCCAGTACGAAATCCAGACTGATAAGGACTAAGCAGGTAATTGGAAGAAAGAAAGGCCGAAAGTTGTTTCTGGACAGCGCCTTCCAGAACTTTGGATAGGATAGGAAGGATTGATATTGGTCGGAATTGGGAGGCGGTCGAAGGATTTAAAACCTTAGGAAGCGGTAGAACGTGGGCCTTCTTCCAGGCTGAGGGAAAGGAGCTAGACTCAAGTGAGCAGTTAATAATGTGAGTAATAACAGAAATCAATTCATCCATGAGGAGGCGAAGCATTTGAATTTGAAGGCCATCATCACCTACAGCCTTAGTAGAAATAGATAGAATTGACTTTCTGATTTCGTCCTCTGTAACACGCTGAAAAGAAAATTGTGGGCATACAGGCAAGGTTTGGCGAGAAAGTTCATGAAGAGTACAAGTTTTAATATCACTGTTTAAGGTGACAGGCGACTTTGAAAAGTGCGTATTTATATCATTAAGATCAATATCTAGGGTATTCTCGTTGAAAGCTTTACCGATACCAAGAGACTTTAGGAATTGCCACGCCTGAGTCGTATTGAAATTTTGGACTGAATCGTGTATGTGGCGTCTCTTAGCATCCCTACACATACGATTGCAGCGATTTCGTAACTTTTTGTACCTAGACCAGTTCTCATCTGTAGGATACTTTTTATAGCGTCTTTTAGCCTTATCCCTTTTAGACATTTCTGTTTTAATAGTGTCAGACAACCATGGTGCCGGACGGTGCTTTACTTTCACCTTTTTTAGGGGAGCATGAACATCAAAAAGGTCTAATACTATTAGATTAAAGCCAGATACTTTAGTGTCCAAGTCACTACAGTTGTAAACAGGAGACCAGTCAATATTCCTCGCGTCTTCCCTTAAACGATCCAGATCAATGTTCTTAAAACTACGTAGGAAAAGGAACTTAGATTTGCGTTTAGGAGCGCAAATTTTATAAGAAAGGAATATAAGGTCATGGTAAGAAAAAGAGGCTGGGAGTTGTCCGTGTAGGGCTACCTTACTAGGGTCAGATACTACGATTAGATCTAGAAGGGAAGGGGAACAATGGGGAGCATGATGAGTAGCGTTAAGTGGAAGAATACACATGTTGACAGAAGAGACAAGAGACCTGAGGCTACGGCTGCGGGTATTATCCTTCAGCAAGCAGGTGTTGAAGTCTCCGAGAATAATTGTATTGTCATATAATGATGAAAAATACTCAAGCTTAGATTCGAAAGAAAGGAAATAATCAATATAACATGAGGGACTATAATAAACACCTAAGAGGATCTTAGCATGGTTGAGCGTGAGTTCTACAAAAAGATGTTCTGCAAATTTTGAATAAACACTCGGAGACTGGTCAACGACTTTATAAGCAATATCTTCGCGAAGGTAAACCGCAACCCCCCCACCTCCCTTGCCCGTTCTGTCATTGCGAATGAGTTTGTACCCGGTCAAAGAATACTGTGTGGAAGGAACAGCCGGTTTGAGGAAAGTCTCGGAAATAAGTACAGCATGTATAATATCAGAGTCAAAAGAAGACAATAAATCAGGATAGTGGGCGGGAACGCTCTGAGCATTTATATGGGCTACATTGAAGATTTTTTTAAAGGGAGATAGAAGGGAGGAAAGTTTTTCGCGCAGGTGAACGGAATCATCAGAAAGAGCGGACGCGAAGCTGTCATCCGATGCACACGAAGAAGAGCAAAATGAAAAACTGTCATCAGACAAATCAAACATAAAAAAAAACACAATAATATAAATAATAATATGAAATAAAAATAATATTAAACTAAAAAAAAACCGAATACAAAATAGCTCCTCTTTACACTCGCCAGTTTTACACAAACTGATTAAAAGACTGATATTCACATACTCTATACAATAATGGGACATTTCCGAACGTGCTGTCAATGTCAATCCAATTAGGTAAACAAAACAATAAAAGTAATAATTATGGGGTATAAATAAAATTTACGGTAAAGTAATAAAAAAGTGATAAAAGAGAACAAAAACAAAAAAGAGTGCAAAAACTAAACAAACATAAAAAAAAAAAAATTATAAATCTATACAGTACCCGTTAGTGTATAAAATACACTACTTGGCTGGCTTCCGCGATCTCTTTTCAGCTGGCTTTGAATGCGCTTCACTTAATTCTGCCATGGTGTTTTTGGGAACAGCAGCTAGCCCAGACGTTGACGCCACCACTGGAAACTGGACAATGAGTTGCTGCAATTCAGCCGCAGATTCTATCTTCCGTCGTGCTTTATTAGGAAGCAAAATTACTATTTTGCCCTCGGAGGTCCAGCACTGCCTTACGCCAAAGTGCTTGCGTGCATCCAGGAATGTATCATGCCTAGGCTTAGTCAGAAACTCTGAAAGCGTCAGACCCGTGCCCTTCAGCTCAGTCTTCCTTCGCCAGACCTCACTACGCAGATCGCGACTTAGGAACCGTACAAGGAGGGGACGTGATTTCCCGGTGGCGGCTCCCAGGCGATGACAAGCCACTATTTCGGTAGCAGTGACGCTGGCAACTTTGCATTTGGTAATCAATGTCTGGACCACTATGGAAGTGCTATCTTCGTCCTTCTTCTCTGGGAGACCATGTAATAGCAGCACTTTAGCACGGGATGCCATTTCATGGCGATCCAGGCCAAGCACTAACAGCTCCATTTGACTTTTAATGGCTCCAACAGTCCTCCAAATAATGGTTTTAAAGTCCATGAAGTCTTTGGAGAGACTTGACAAGGACTTGTGGGGTGCATCATTGCCACCAGCAGCCTTCAGTTCCTCCTCATACTGGTCCATTCGTGCAGAAAAAGTTGCTGTTAAATCATCCATGCAGTTGGATAGCTTCGTGAAGAGGTCCATTTTGTGCTTTATGAAGAGTAGTGATATCAGGTGGAAGAGTAAAAATTATAGTGAGAGTGAGTGCAATAGAGGATGCAAGATACTTTAATACATAAGAAAGATAAACTGTGAGTATTAATTAATTTTAAATTTAATTAATACTCACAGTTCTTCAAATTTAGTTCTAAATTCAGTTATTATGAGTTTTATATCAATCTTGTAGGTACCTCACTGTATAAATAAGTAGGATAATATAAAGGAAGTATATAAATAATAATAATAAATTCACTCATCACTAAAAATTGTAAAATAAAATGTATTACCGATGTTACGACATCAGGAAATGGGTTACTACATTTTTGTACTTAGCATTAGCCCAATAATAAGCGTTAAGATTTCTATAATGTATTCGTGATCATAACGGAACAACGGAATAAATAAATAAACCCCGGTGCCTAATGTATAGTATGTAATTTTCTACGTAATATTTCACGTGAGTTTTAGCGGCAAATCGAAGAGTGGTGTCGTTAATTTGTGTTAATTTCCAAAACTTGTGTTATTTCGAATAATAATGTGTAATGTTGATAAAATATTAACCATTATGTATTCTTATATGTGCATGATTGAAGGTAATTGTAACAAAGTGATATAACGTCCCTTTTCGATTTTCCTCAAAATGGCCGTCGCAATTGGTATATAAAGTATCCACCGCTTTAGTATCCGGGGTGGGGCACTTCATCAATTTATCATATTCATCGTTATTGTCGGGGAGTTGAATTAATTTAGAAATGAATTTTGAAAATTCGTAATACGTAAATATTAATATTCAAATCCTATGTCGGACAAATTATAGTTTTTATATCCAAAAACTTCCAGTATTAGTCCAAATTTTGGAATTCTATCTATCTAAATAATTTTGTCAAATAATATTGCAAAAGGATCACCCTTAATTACATTGGGATTTAACGTGTCGGCGAAATGTGGGTGTACACAGTACACCTCTGCCACCTCCGCTTGGAGAGAAGATTGGCATTACCGAGTTAAGAGTATGAGAGTATTTTACTTGCGGGTACTTTTTTATTTCATTATTTTTTGTACGGAACGCCCAATTCGCTAATTCTACTCACACTTTGTTTTACGAGACGTGTACGAGAATTAACTTTTCGCCAGTTCTGTGTTACGAAGGTTTAATTAATGTATGGTTTAGTTGAAACAATTATATTTTGTTTTTGAACGTTGCACTGTACTAGGACATTGTGCTGGGATTGTGTGTGTTTATAAGCACTAATTTCACATGCCTATACACCTTATTAGCTCATCATTGCACACATGCTGATGTGTTTTCTAGACGCGACGGAGGAGCTCCTCAGTAAGCTCGAACGACTTCACAATTTGTGTATCCGTTTTATTTTTGGACTCCGAAAATATGACCATGGAATTTCGAGCGCAATTGAGGTTGCCTATTCGGCGTCGTCGTGATACTCACGTACTTCTCTTTTCTGTTCTCCACAATCCCAATTCACTAGCATATCTCAAGGAACGTTTTGAATTTCTAGTTCCTAGGAGAAAGCCCTTTCGCACATCTACTTCCCTTCTTCTTCGTACTCCTAATCACAGTTCTAGCCGCTATAATGGTTCTTTTACTGTTTACGTGTTGCACGTGTGGAACTCACTCCCGCATTCCATATTCCATCCATATATATATATATATATATATATATATATTTATATATGTATATATTTAGTTCGATTTCTGTGTTAGTGTAATAATTTGTGTAATATGTATGGTTAGTTTAGGGCATTCTATTTAATTCTACTGTAGGTACACTTGTTGCTATCCTCTACTCTTTTTTTATCTCTCTTTCGCTCTAAGGTTTGCTGGAAGAAAACTTAATATTCAGTTAAGCTCGACTTTGTACATAAACTTTCCGTTAAATTGTTATTTGTTAATATATGTGTACTATAAAGAATAAATAAATAACGAAATAAATCATGTTTTTAATCAGATTAAGTTTGTTTTACACATTTTTGCACGATTTTGTTTAACTTGCACAGTTTTTTTATCTGTCCAATGTCTGTCTTTTTGGTTGAAATATTGTGATCCACTTTTAAAATACTTGCAGGTTTCCGATCGAGCTGATATTTAGCAAACGCGTCTAAGTTCGGTGACAATGCAATGATATGGTAACATAGAGCTGGTCTGATGATGGAGTCGGAAGGTATCCATAGGAACCACCTAAATACTCACCGTAACCCCACTGAGTTTCAGCTCGTTGCATTTGTCTTGACAAGTAGGTCCTGCATAATTGGATGGTGTCTAGGCTCTGATGATGGAGCCGAAAGGTATCCAAAGGAGCTCCGCAATCCTCGTCATGTTTGGACTCCTTGGATTTTTCATCACAAGCACTGTAGATCCGAATGGTGTCCACGGTCTGACGATGGGCCGGAAGAAGGTCATAAGAACTCAACTAAAAAGCAGGATATCTCCGTTGAGTCTTTGCTATAAAAGCTTGTTTTTAAAAAGAACTTTTTGAATCGTTTTATTTTTATTTTTAAACACCCACACACCGTCACGCCTATATTCCCCAAGGCAGAGGTGTACTGAGTACACCCACGTTTCGCCAACGTTGTTAGGTCCCATGTAATAGAGGGCGAGCCTATTGCCATATACCGGGCACAATTCCAGACTCCGGACTCATAGTTTTCGTTACCAAAACTAAATTTTTCCGATCTAGGATTTGAACCCAGGACATAGTGATCATAAATAGATGTGCTTTGCCACCAGACCAACGAGACATTTTTATTTTTATAGGTATTTTTAATATCTAAGATGAACTATAATCGTGGAGGTAGCCCGAGAAGTTTGTAAGGATAGAACCTGTTGGAACTTTGTACTCCGGGGACCTCTAAATTATAAAACGAGCAATCAACTAGATATATATTTTTATTAGAGATATTTATAGATATTTATTTTTAAGATACCTACACTAAAATAACCTTGAAAAGCTCTCATATGACAAGCCGTATCGAAATAAATCTAGCCTCTTGACTGTAATGACGTCCTGTGGGAATCAGTTAAATATAACGACGCATCTGACACCTTATCTCGACAGTATGTAAATTATATTTATGCCTCTCACGTTTACCCCCAAAGGGGTAAGCAGAATTGTGTAATGTACCTCCAGGTTCTGAGTGACACTGAACAGTAAAAAATAATCTATGCCTACCCCAAAGGAATCTGACGTGATAATTTAGAATAGAATAGAAAAAATGATGTGTTATCAGTTGTATAGTGCAACAAGGATCATTTGGCCAATGGATGACATTGAAATTGGAGTGCAATTAGGGTTTAGTAAAATTTTGCTTCTTCCAAGGAGATATTTCAACAGGTGGGTTCGCACGGCTACTTATTAAAAAAAGAACTTGGTTGAACTTCATAGCAATACGGCAACCCGCGATGGTCATGAAGACTTTATGACGGCCGAAAGATTCAAAATAAAAGCTTAAAAGTATTATTATTGCAAAAAAAATAGTGGATGTAGAAAAAAAATTATTCCGCTTCCTTCCTTTGCAAAGCGGTTTAGTATAAATACCAACATACGCTTTCTGCAGACAATATGTAAAAAAATATTTTTAGGAGACTGACTTGTTGGTCTAGTTGTGAATAATGTGCTTTGCGATCCTGGCGTCCTGGGTTCAAATCTTAGGTCCGACAAACGTAAATTACATTTTCTCGAAAAAATCCCAGTATCAATACGGAGCCTAGAATTGTGCCCAATATAAGTAAATAGACTAGACCAATATATCTTTTTCACTAGTTAAATTTACAGTAGTGATAATATAGTAATTTTTAACATATATATATTAAAACATAATATCTATATTATCTAAAAATATAAATATTTAGAGTGATTTATTTTATTAGATTTTAAATGAAGAAGCAATTAAATTTATTGGTTTTACTAGCTTTTACAAAAGTTACTAGGCTACGAGTCAGCGCCATCTATGCATCATACATGGTTTACGATTTGTTATATGGCTTTTTATTATTAACCCAATATGTTCCACTGCTGGACAAAGGTCTCCCCCCTTTTCTCTAACGGTCTCTATCCCCTGTCAATAACGGCAAGTCTGCTCGATACGCGACGTCACCGCTTTCTGGGCCTGCCTCGGTGACGACCCTGTTGTGGGACGCAGTTTGGCCCACTATTTCTGTCCATTCGGTTTAGATGACCCCCCAATTCCATTTTAAGGTTTGGCTAAATAGCCGACGGAGCGCGACAAGAGCGCGACGGAAGCGCTCGGCCGCGTTCGGTCCTGACGTTTGCCGTCGCGTCGAGCGGGGCTGTACTGTGTGGCGTCTTCCGTACACAACTCCCCAAGCTGCGCCACCGTCGCGCTCCCGTCGTGCTGCGTCGGCTAAGTTGCAAAACCTTTAATGTCGCGGTTTTAACTCCGACGTCTACAATGCGAGTTATATGGCTATTGACAGTTAATTAATTTGAACTGATCTATGCCTCCAGGACCCATATTCGCTATGACCAAAATCGGTACGATACGGTATCTTCGTGAAATGACTATGTAATGGTATGCTGCTGGAGTAATTTATTTTAATTTAAAAACTAAAATTAAAAAAATTATGTATAATTACATCGCTCGTAGTACTGACGACCGTTGGGGCAGAAAGGCTCTCGAGTGGCGACCACGTACCGTAAGACCTAAAGTGGACAAGCCCACACAAAATGGCTCTATAACCTACTAAAGGTAGCGGGTAGGTGGATGAAGGCGTATAGCACAAAGACGGTCGTTGTAGAGGTCTTTGGGGGAGGTTTTTTATCCAGCAGTGGGCATGTTAAATTGGTCATAGCAAAATAAGGTCGCTCGCTTAAGGGCGCGTCCCTATTAGGCGCATAGTTAGCGGCAGACTATCCGCTAACTGACTCCAAGCAGCGTATCGGTCGCTAACTCAATGTCGAGTGAGCGGCGACTTGTAGCGTATTAGCCGTGAACTCTTGTGAGGGAAGGTACGGTTAATATATCTCAGTGTTCTGAGAGAAGTGATCGTGTTTTACGCCATGGATATTCTCGAAGTTATAGCTGTTTTGGAGGCGTTAAATGTAGATAAATATAAAAAAAACACTGTGAATATATTTCAGTAGTGCCACTCCAACTAATTGCGACGCTGCGCGGGCGTAGTGAGCGAACTGCGCCGCCCACCGCGCGTAGCGTTTACTGTGAATCAGCCGCTCACTGAATGAGTCGGCAAGCGAAACACCGCAAACTGCGTATATTACGCGCGGTATGGACATTCCATTTAAAATTATAGGGACGCAAACTGGAAGCAAACAGTTAGCCGCTAACTGTGCGCCTAAACGAGTGCAGTGCAGTGCGCGCTCGGATTCGGACGTGCCACACTGCATATACGAATTATTGCAATTCGCGATTTGCGCGGCTATAGCCGCTGCACGTCATTTCCGCTATGAGTTCCGAAAAACTCATAGCCGACGAAGTGTTGGCGTTTTTACAGCACGTCATCGACCGGCTTTTAATTCCTTTGTTGTGCGAGTTCCCATTGCCAAATTGGAGACCTTCATGAGCGAGGACTTCTGGCCGAGGGGTGTCGTTTTTAGAAGATTTCGTGGGAGACTGAGAGATACCCCCGTACAGCGCAACATGTCGCCGGCAACAAATGTTACTTAATTTATAAGTTTATATATTATATGTATGTTAGTCTGTAAGGTATATATTCTATGGGCCCGTAAGTTTAACAAAATAGTTTTGTAAAATTTAAGTTGCCTGGATTAAATGACATCGACAATGACATTATGTATACATTTATTAAGTATAATTTCTTATAAAATATATATAAAAATATAAAATACAAATATTATTATATATATTGTATAAAAAAAATGTGCTCCACCGACAGCAAGGTCTACGACCCAAGCTACCGGTGGTCAGGGCTCCAAAGAGAGGAACCTCCTCACAATGCGTGCCGTGTCCAACATTACTGCCTTCTGTATCAGGCCCTTCACCCAACTACCTAGCGAGAGCTTCTCAAGATGTTTATCGAAGTTCTTCGCTATAAGGCCGTTGACTGAAACGACCATCGGAATAATGATAGTTGAATCAACATTCCACATGGCGGTAACCTCATGGGCCAGGTCCAAATGTTTAGATATTTTTTCTTTTTCGGCCATCACAAGGCTCTCATCATGCGGAATGGTGACATCAACTAGCATTACACGACGCATCGATCGATCTATTATCACGATATCAGGTTTATTGGCTACAATAGTTCTGTCCGTGATAATAGATCGATCCCAGTAGAGCGTGATATGACCACTTTCGAGAACTGGAAGAGGCTGGTACTGGTAGTACGGTACTTCAGAATCCACAAGACCATATTTAAGAGCAAGTTGCTGATGGATAATTCTAGCCACTTGGTTGTGCCTGTGCAAGTACTCTCCGTTAGCAAGACGAGAACAACCGGAAACTACATGTCTAATAGACTCACCGGGACGGTGGCATGCCCGACAAATGTCAACCGTGCCGTCCTTTAGGATGTGCTTCCGGTAGTTGTTCGTCATGATAACTTCGTCCATAATTGCAAAGACAAAGCCTTCAGTTTCCCCAAAAAGGTTGCTGAAGCGTAGCCAGGTCACGGAAGCGAGCTGGTCCACATCAGGCCCTGTAAGAGCCCGATAGAACCGTCCGTGTAGCTCCTTGCCCTTCCATATGGCTGTGCGGTCCGAAGTACTTAATACCTGGGGCCTTCGCCAGTTCCCGTTTGCCAAGGAAAGCGGAGTTAGGCCTCTATCGATTGCGGCAACATCTCGATACATGACCACGGATACACTCAAAAAGTACTGTCTGAGATTGCACACCTCGCGGTTGTGTAGTGTCTTAGCGTTTAAAAACCCACGACCACCGCACTTCCGCGGGATGTACAACCTCATAACAGACGACCGCGGGTGATGCATACGATACGCTGTCAGCAATCGACGGACCTTTCTATCCAGGGCATCCAGTTCAGACTGAGTCCACCTTAGTATGCCAAAAGAGTATGTAAGAACAGGCATGACCCAACCATTGAAAGCTCGGACCTTATTTCCACCTGATAGAAGGCTTTTTAACACTTTTATCAGGCGGGCAAAGAACCGATCCCTCAATGATTGTTTCATATCCTGTTCCGCTATACTTAAGGCTTGTGACATACCAAGATACTTGTAGGAATCCATTTCAGAGAGAGACCTGAGGGATATATCTTCAGAGAGCTGTAGATTAAAAGAATCTTCAACTCTCCCTCTTTGTACATGGATGACCGCACACTTGTCTACTCCAAACTCCATTCCGATGTCGTTGCTAAAATTGCCGGTTATTTTGAGCAACTCCATCAGGTCTGTTTTCTTCGAAGCGTACAACTTGAGGTCATCCATGTACAGTAGATGAGATATAGGCTCACTCTCCCTCCGCAAATGGTCACCTAGCTTTGAATCCTTAAGTATAGCACTTAATGGATTCAAAGCTAAGCAGGACCACAACGGACTCAAACTGTCGCCCTGAAAGATACCCCTGCTTATCTTTATCAAGTCCGACGAACCAGAAAGGCCACCACATCCTGGGTGACGAAGAACTGTGGTCCACTGCCTCATACACGAACCGAGGAAAGAGCATAGCGCCGGGTGTACTCTGTACAGCTCTAGCACCCTCTCCAGCCATGTATGAGGCACCGAATCATAGGCCTTCTTATAGTCAATCCAGGCCATGGAGACATTCTTTCTGGATCGTCGTACCTGTTGGCAAATGGCAATATCAATGAGGAGCAAATCCTTTGTACCCCGGGACCCCCCCTTACACCCATTCTGCGTAGGCGATAGAATATGCTGTGCCTTAAGGTGATTATTGATTTTTATTCTCAGAATGGATGTAAGGAGTTTATAGATCGTAGGTAGACATGTAATCGGTCTATAATTTTTAAGTTCCGAAGTACTGCCAGATTTGTGAATCAGGTGAGTGACACCCGATGTCATAAAGCTAGGGAGCGATCCCAATTAAAGAGCTTCTTGGAATTGAGTCGCTAGACGAGAATGTGAGCCCTGGAGCCTCTTTAGCCAGAATGCGTGCAGTCAATCCGGCCCCGGACTTTTCCAGTTCGGCGCCGCACGAACCGCACAGGCCAGATCTTCACGGCTTATGAATACGGGCTCCATTTCCTGAATGGGCCCACAGGATTGTCCAACAACATCAAACCATTCGCCCTCGGAGTGACTGACGGGCACTGACCAAATTTTACGCCAAAACTCGGCCATCACGGCCGCATTTGGCAAATGCACGTCAGTCACTCTCTCTTGGGGGCGCTCCCAAGCCTGGTATACACTCCTTTGATTCGTCTGGAAGGTGCGATTCACGTGGTATCTGTCTGCTCTCGCCTTATACCTGCGAATCCTCTTCGCCCATGCATAAACTTTTTGCTTCCAGAAGTCTATGCGTTCCGCGACTCCTGCCACATAGTCCACAGGAGCCACTCCTGTGCCTGCAAAGACTTGAGCCACGAAACTCATAACTCTTGGGCGGTTGTTTCCAGCCTGGAAGCACAACAATTTCGCTATGAATGTCCTAGCCATATTTATACGCCGCTCTATTCTGTACTGCCAGAATGGTTTAGCATTTGTGGGTTGGGTGGCTCGATGTAGATTAGGAAATCTTACACCTGCCACCCGGTGTGTCGGGTCCACCGCTCCACAGTACAAAATAGAGTGAGTATCACATAAGTCCACACTGGTCTCCCAGTGTGGCTTTAAAACATTGTCTAGGGCACTCACTAGCGAAATGTTACGTCTATGCATGGGCAAACGGGGTAGGCATGGTCTTAGGGAAATCGGTGCAGACCGATACTCCGCAAAGGCATCCTCCAGAGCTCTCCTCACCTGCTCCTGTAGCTGGTCACTAACACTTACCTGCTCGCTATTTACCTCCTCCGATCGTGCGAAGTTATTTAAAGAGGTTCTTCGACACTTGGATTCAGTACGAGCAGGAAGTGCTTCGCGACGTAATCGCTCAAGCACTGTGTCATCCAACAACTTGCACCGCTGGATGGCACGTACTTGATCCGATAGTCGTTGCGCAGTAACGGCGACAGTCGGGTGAAGCCCCTGAAACAGTGACAATAATTTCGGACGGTAAGCGGTGAGGATGGTTCCTCCCTCTGTAGCACCATAGTAGGCCCGCATGACACTCAGATTTAATTTCGGAGTCCATCTCATGCGGCGCACTACACCACCGGTAGCAGGGGCCGTGGGCGGAGCACAATGACCCGCTGGTCCTAGGCGTGCCGGTAGCAGTGGGCGTCCTCTCCTCGCAGATGTTAATATAGGTGGAGACGCCGATATCCCGGCATCGTCGCTAGAGGCCCCAGATGTCAGCGGTGTGAAAAAATCTTCATCCTCCGAAGGCTGGGGCGAGGTGGGCGAGCCGGGCAAGGGTGTTGGGCGTGCGCTAAGTGTCCGGGCATCCCGCTGCCGACACAGCCGCACGGGGTTTCTTCGGCTGGGCTCGGCCATTTACAGATGTGTTATATATTTTTGTCCAAATCCACATTTTGCGAACCCACGTTCGCATTGTAAATTTTGCTCTGAAACTGTGTTTTTTTTGTTGTTTGTTAATGTCTAAACGGTTACTTTTCTATATTATCTATCTATTAAATAAATAAATAAATAAAAATTTCTTCGTAAATTTTTTTTTTATTAAACAGTACGCGCCTTAAAAGATTAGTTTGTCTATTTAGTGAGGAAACGCAGCCATCATTCACACATTCCACGCGAATGCGGTATTTATGATACGATTTTTACTGATAATCTATACAATATTTTTATTTTATTTGACTAACTGGACATTTTAATTTAGTCGTCTTGGAGCGAAAGCCCAAGTCATGTATACAATGCCTACTGTTCAATGGACATAAAACAAAGAACATTTAAATAAGTAAGATCTCCCTAACATTAATAAGTGCATTAAACCACTTAATATATACCGAACGCAAAATCATATTAATAGTCGACTCGGCTCGTCAGCTGGCCGATAGATACCTTCGGTGTTCCGGGTTTTCACCCTAGCTATAATATTCGCATAGATCAGTAGGTAAATGTTACTTACTGATGTGTTATTTTTATTCATTTTTTTATTAACAGTGGCTTTGGATACATGGGGCTTTCGTTAGAGGACGGCTAAAATTACACCTTGTATAATTCATCATCATCATCGCAGCCTATCAGCCAGCCTTCCTAATCGCTTTCCAGCGGATTAGGAAGTCCGATGCCACCTGCGTCCAACGACTTCCCGCGATCTTCACAAAATCGTTGGTCCCTCTGGCAGGCGGCCGTCCCTTGCTGCGCTTACCAATACGTGGTCTCCACTCTAGGATCTTTCTGCCCCAACGTCCGTTCGATCTTTGTACTATGTGGCCCGCCCATTGCCGCTTCAGCATAATCCTATGGGCTATGTCGGTGACCCTGGTTTTATTTATTTATTTAATGCTTTATTCATTACAGGTACAAAGGCGGACTTAATGCCTAAGGCATTTTCTATCAGTCTACCTTATGCAAAAACTATTGAAGTAGGTGAGAATCCATAGAAGATAAAAAGAAAGAGAAAAAAAATATAATACATACATCCCAACTACGTACATATCTATAATAAGACACATAGATATGATATATATAAATATGCATGACTACTATATACATATGATAATAAAAACAGATATACACAAATGAAATTAAAATTGAGTTGATTCTCCTAAAGTTTTGTGAAGATAATCCTGCACTTTATTTTAACGAGCGATTTGTGGCCGTCCTCATATCCTGAGACAGTGCGTTCTATAGCAAAATGGATTGGACAGAGAAAGAAGAGTGTATAAAATTAGAATCTATTGAAGTTGGTAAATCACGCCACGATACTATTCCGAATGATTTAAATATTAATTCCCTCAACTTACACTTCTCTTCCTCGTCTAATATCGATGATTCAGATAAAGCAAATACACTATATTATCTTTCAAATATATCAAATCCAGACTACTCCCCTTTTATTTTCAATCGTCTAACCGATTGTGATGTTAAAAAGAGCGTACTGTCAATCTCCTCCAATGCCGTTGGTGGCGATGGTATAAGTTGCAACATGATAGTGCCAATAATCGACATTATTGTTCCCATCCTCTGTATCATTTTTAATAACTCTATAAGAAGGGGCAAATTCCCTTCTATTTGGAAGGACGCTCAAATAATTCCACTACCTAAGAAACCCAATCCTAAATTCTTCTCCGACTATCGTCCAATATCCATTCTTCCTTTCCTTTCTCAAGTCTTTGAGCGTCTCATTCACAATGAAAACAGCAGTTTTCTTTCCTGTCATAACCTTCTTAATCCATTTCAATCAGGTTTTCGTCCTAGCCATAGCACAGTAAGTACTCTCGTTAAAATCACCGATGACATCCGCTTTTCTATGGAAAACGGTAACTTAACTGTGCTTACATTGTTGGAATTCAGCAATGCTTTTAACACGGTCGATTTTGACATTCTATTAGCTATACTTCGCTCGATTAACATATCTCCAACGGTGGTCGTATGGTTTCACAGTTATCTGTATGGGCGCCGGCAGCGGGTTCGCCTTGAAGAGAATTTCTCATCTTGGTGTGACACGTCGGCCGGAGTACCACAAGGCGGCGTCCTATCTCCACTCCTTTTTGCAATCTTCATTAATTCAATTTCCCACGATATTTCTTGTTCATACCACTTATATGCAGACGATCTTCAAATTTATTCTCACTCTTCGCTAGAGAGATTAAACGAGTGTAAATGTACTGTCAACAGTGATCTGCTCCGTATAACTGAGTGGAGCAAAAGCTTTGGCCTGAAAGTTAATCCCACTAAGACCCAAGCAATAATTATTGGCAATTCGCGCCTGATTTCAAAGGTAGACTAGACCTTACTTCCGCGGATAAATTTTAATGGAGTGACTATTCCGTACAGTGAAAATATTAAGAATTTGGGCTTAACCATGGATCGCTGTATGAGTTGGGCTAGTCAGCTGCAAGTCACCAGTCGCAAACTTTACGCTGCAGCAGGTTCTCTTAAAAGGCTGCAAAATTTTCTGCCGATTACCACTAAAATTGCTCTAGCGCAATCTTTGTTGCTTCCTATTCTCGATTATGCTGACATCTGCTATTTAGATCTCACAGAAGAGCAGTTAAATAAACTTGAGCGTCTTCAAAATTTTTGCATAAGATTTTGGCTTACGCAAATATGATCATGTATCTCAGTTTCGTTCTAAGCTCAAGTGGCTCCCTATACGTCTTTGCCGGAATACTCATGTCCTCTGTCTTTTGTACAATATCTTATTCAATCCGTCTTCCCCAAGTTACCTCAAGGAACGTTTCGAATTCCTTCAATTTTCCAACTCGTATTCTTTAAGGTCATCAGATAACTTGGCTCTCGTAATGCCTTTACACTCTAGCATCTTTTACGACAATTCTTTTACGGTCAAAGCCGTCCGATTGTGGAACGCACTACCTGTCTCTATAAGGCGTGCTTCATCAATTTAAATATTCAGAAATTAGGTGAAAAAGTTTTACACTGTTAACGGCATTATATTAGCTGGATGATTTATATTTGCTGTTACTAGTTGTTTTATGCTATAAATTTGTTTTTGGTGTTGTAAATCATTTACATATTTATTTATTTATTTACTAAGTAAGTATGTATCACATTTACTCTTTCATATTATACATAGGTATATTATTAAGTAGTTTATGATAGATTTATTTATGCATTGTGATGCTTTGACTGTTAAGTACACCCCTAAATCTTACGTTTTCTTCAGATGCTCTCCATCCAAAGGTTGCCTGAAAGAGATTACTTTTAGTGATAAGGCCACCCATTTACACGGCCCGTTACACTAACATTCAATTTGTAATCTTGCCTCTTTTATCTCCTTTTTGCATCTCTGGTGGAACAATAAAGTGTTATCTATCTATCTATCTAATTTTAAAATGAGACCAATTGTCTTCAGTGCGTTCTTTTTTAAAATTCCGATATGCACGATTTCTCCTGCTCATTGCCATACGGATGCCCCTTGACGAATTTCCGATTCTGATTCGATCACGTAGAGAAACGCCAGCAGAGGCCGTTCCATAGCTCGCTGAGAGACTCAGAGCTTATTAATAAGACCTATTGCATAATTCATACCGGGTTTTTAAAAACTTGATAATTTATTATATATTATAATAATATTAGCCCTGTTAAGAAACTGTCCCACCGTTGGGCACGGGCCTCCTCTGAAACTGAGAGGGTTTAGGCGTAATCCCCCACGCTGATCCAGTGCGGGTTGGCGAACGTTTTTGTTTGCGTCGGGGAGCGCGTTTCTCGAATGTGTGTGAAACACCTTCGAGAAACTTAGGTATGCAGCAGGTCTACTCGCAAAATCGATAATCGATATATCGCGGCCTATGTCGTGTCGAATCCTACTCTTAGTAACGTCGTTTTCACTGTCGAAACGATGATTGAACGAACGATACAATATTCGACATTATCGTCTGTAACCCTACTCTTAGTAGTAAATGTCAGTTACGAATATTCGAATTCGACAACGATCTAAACGACACTTATACGATAATTTCAACGACACCTCAGAGGACGTCGTCGGTATTATCGTTTCAAATGTAATTTGTGATATTTTGCGATTGTGGAGTTTTCTTTCTTTAATGCTGTCGACTTTAGTTTAAACTAATACTAAACATAAGTTGTTCAGTGTTTATTAGTCGAAATTTTGGTTATTTTTAATGTATTCATGATATAATTAGCCGCGTTTTTTGTAGTGTAATTATAAAATTCCCTTTGCGGGTACTTTGTGGCCCGAAATGGCAATAGATCGACAGTTGTGAATATAAAGGTGAATATAAATGAGCAAAGGGCTCAGGCGTGTTGTAATAAAACAAAGTTACAGTAAAAAGGCCAAAAAAAAATAATTATAAAATATATGGTCAATTTTTTATTATTATTAAATAAAATAAACATATTAATTTGTACTGGTAAACATTAAACATACTCAAAAATTGAGATTTCATCAAATGTTTTTATTCTAATGCTTTTAAAGGAAATTTATTTATATAAAAATCATTCCCTCATTGTAATTTAAACTTAATATCTAACATATATTCTTATGTTGGGAGTTACCATAACATTATAACATTGAATTTTTTTTAATATAAAAGCCTCAGATTGTAATAATATTTTGTATAAGAATCTTAATTAATAACAAATTCTAGAATATTTAAAGAAACAAACATTATAAATTTAAGCAACATAAATATTACAACAATCACAAGACAGCTATTATTCTATCTTTGTAATCATCACACCGGACTACTTGCGGGGTAGGCAGAGAGTACAGAGTTGCAACAGGTCCAACAATTCAATTATTATCTCATCACCATTTCTTCTTTTTCTAATTGGAGCAACTTCTCATTGATGTTGTTCCCAGCTTGGACTGGACAGTGGGTTAGATGCCAGGATGCACCTAAAAACAATTGAACATTAGAATTTATCATACTTGTGTCATTTGCTTTAGTAAAGCATAAGTATAGACCTGATAGATGTATTCTTTATAATTAAAATAAATTAGTAATATGTTGAGAGTTATGCTAGTTTTATGACATAAAGTACTTACGATTAATAAATCTGGAAGATGCAGGGGTTGATTATCTATTTTGCTGGGACTCAACTGGTGCTGGAGAAGGTGGCATTGGTGGTTAAGCGAGGGGCTCCAGCAATGGTGGTGGAATCTCCACAGTTGGTTCATCTTCAGCAAAATGACCCACTGGAGATGGAATAATTGCTGGGAGTTGTACTGAGCCACTTCTTCATTATGTTCTGCAAAAAACAATAACAAATTTATTATTTAAATTCTTTACTCTATAATATTACTATTTTATTTTAATTATATTGTTCAAGTTATCAAAATACATACCATTGTGGGGAAGGCTAGCTCTCGAGCTGTGGTTTGTGGTCCATGGAATCTTTCACCCATTATGTTCAGCACCCGCAGCTCCCGTTGTGAAAGACAAGCAGAACATGGTCCCCCACCTAGGGACAGGTGGGGGACCATGTTCTGCTATGTAAGCACGAGATCTATGTAGAGCTACAGCATTTGTATTGTCATGTGTTTAATTAACTAGTCGGTTCTGCTAGACGGATACATCTACAACAATAAAATATTTAAATACAACTTTAAACACTAAGCTAAAATAAAAAACTCACTAACATATTTATTTCTTCTAGGTTTCCTTCTTTGACCCTAGATTCATAAACATATGTGGGAGTAACACTATTCATAAACATTTATCTTGTAGGCCAACATGTTTAGGTAAAAGTTTTCATAACTTTGTGAAAAGAAAGACATAATGACAACTTGTTCAGTCACTTATTTAAAAAAACAATATAACAAAATAAAAATATGTCTAATCCACACAGGCGTAACATGATCATTGATCAATAAACATCCGTTCCTGAGATGAACAAAGCTATGTATTTTGTAGCGATAATAATGACCGTATCACTTAAAAAGGTACTCGAGGCGCTCTTAAATTCGAGAAATAAGAAGCAAGTTTACGTTTCGCGCGGTCTGTAAGACGAATGTTTATGAATCTAAGGTTAAAGTATAAATAAATGTAAATTATATACACATACATATTTTCTAAGGTACACTCTTTTCACGAAAAAGTTTCAAATTGATATTAAAATCACTTTTAAAATATAGCGCTTTCCAATCACTGTCGGCAAGTTTTGACAAACATAACAAGAAACCATAGCTAATAATAAGAGTTTTTCGAAGTTTTTGACAAGCTATACTTATCATTCGCTCCGAACATAGTAAAAATTAACAAAGTATTTAGTCTATGGATACGATAAACGATATAAGATTCGAACATTTGTTAGAGTAGGGCATATGCGATACATTCGGAGTAATGTCGTATCGTTTCGAATATGTCGTTGTTGATTTTGCGAGTAGACGCCCTGGTTTCCCTACGATATTTTTCTTCACCGTTAAAGCAAGTAATATTAATTTTTTTTAATACGCACGTGCTTTCGAAACGGCATAGGAGTGTGCCTAGGTTTGAACCCGAGACCTCTAACTTCGCAGTCCAACGGTCTAATCATAATGCTATTATAATTTATTATACTGCAAAAAAATGAGATTCTTAAACAATCATAAAAGGCTTCTTACGCGTAAATTCGTTAAGGATTTTTATTTTTTTAAATATTAATTTCAAGTTAAAATTGTATTAATGTTATTTTGTTTCAACAATAATGCCCACCTTGACAAAACCCAGTTCCAAGTGTTAAGCTGAATTTAAGCTTTCAATTCGTTACCTCCAGTTATGATAACCGGTAGAGATAGAATGGGTGATATTGGCGGCGTCATTTGAATGTAAATCGAGCCGTCACATCCGAATTGAATTTACCCCGATTGAATTCCGTTCATATTCGGGTCTCGCTAGCAATGTTGATTTTACACTGATATTTTCCGCTTGGGTCGTGAAATATTGATATACATTGTTTGTTGGTCTCTTTTATTATTTAACCTGTTTGGCATGAATAAACTATGTGTTGTCATCATTATTCAGCTGACTGGAACGTACAGAAAATGTATTGAAATTGCGACGTGAGATTAAGACAAAAAGTTGTTATTATTTTATTTTTTCTTTAATTTCTTTTCCTTTAGTTTTAATAATTTTATTTTAAGTAGATAAAACTATGATCTAATTGCGATAAAGATTAATTTTTATTATTTAATCTGTTGCCATTAATATACAAATGTACGAGGATCTTGTAGCCAGCGGCTAAAATCGGAAATAACGCTGTCAGCAAGTGAAAGGTCAACTCAAGACAGGCGCAAGGTGGCGTTTGCTATGAAATTTACCCAAATTATTTTTTATTAGCCCCGTTAAGAAACTGTGCAATCGTTGGGCACGGGCCTCCTCTTAAACTGAGAGGGTTAAGGCCATAGTCCGCCACGCTGGCCCAGTGCGGGTTGCCCAACTTCACACATCTTCGAGAAATTCTTAGGCATGTAGGTTTCTTTACGATGTTTTCCCTTACCGTTAAAGCTAGTAATAGTTTTTTTTTAATACGCACATGCCTTTGAAAAGACAGAAGTACGTGCCTGGGTTCGAACCCGAGGCCTTTGACTTTGCAGTCCAACGGTCTAACTACTAGGCTATCACTGCTTTTTTTAATTAGTAACCCTTATATAAGTACTTCCCAGGAAACATTTCAACTGGTGGGTACCCTTACCAGCTGAAATATTTCCTTACCAGTTGAAATATTTCCTTGGAAGTAGGAAAAGGACTTTGTCCAACATTGCCCCAGAACCAACAAAAATGGCTACTAGATTATAACCTCAAATCTTATACTTTTTGTGCAATATTGCCGTTTATTAAACGCCTAAGAGAATTTATCGATGATTTGAAATCATACAAGTATTTGTTATTGCTGTTGGTTCTGGGGCAAATCATGTATGGGCGCAGAACAATGTCCTTTTACTTAATGATAACCCTCATTTCACACCAACGCCTCCCTGTCAATGGCATCTACTGGCCAAAATATCCTTGTCGCACTATAATATCTGACTAAGGTGAAATTCGAAAACGGCCCGAAAAATAGGAGCCCAAGGATGGATGTGGTCTTATTGCGAATCAGTTCGATCCATACCTAGCCAACGTACAAACGCGTTAAAACGCTACAGTTTGCTGACACTACCACGTTTTTTAAAAATACCTTTTTAAAAACAAGTAAAACAGAAAAAAGAGAAGTTGTCTTGCTTATTTGGCTTCATCATCAAAGCCTGGATACCATCCGGGTCTAAAGTACTCGTCAAGACAAATCCAACGAGCTCAAATACGGCGGTATCATATGGAGTGGTTTGGTAGTTCCATTGGCCACCTTTTGGCTTCATTATCAGACCATGAATACCATATGGTTAAATAGTACTTGTCTTTACCAATCTAACAAGCCTAACCACGGAGTATTACGTTGTACATTTTACATGTTCCTATGGCTACCTTCCGACTCCATGATCAGACCAGATCTATAGTACCATATTATTCTATTGTCACCGACTGTATATACGTATGCCAAAGCTCAATCGGACACCCGTAAGTGCTTGAAAAATGAATCACAAGATTTGAACCGGAAATACAGATAGACATACGAACGTTGCAAGTTAAATAAAAACTTTAATACAATGATCTGATATCATTTATAATTTGAAACTAATTTCTATTGTTTTTTACGAGAAGGTAAAGATGCGTAAGTATATCCGAATGCGTCAGTTTTTGGGCTGTTAATCTGTTATAGCGGATAACGAACAATATTCAGGCACGCCGCCCGTTCTCACATAGACAGACTCCAAATTGTCCAGTCCCGAGTCCTCCAAAAACTGTCGGTACCCCGTGGTACATACAGAAATTCCTATCTCCATTCCAATCTCTGTCTTGAACCTATTTACGCCTATATAAAGAAAGCGACAGCCCGCTACTTCGCGAACGCGTCCAACCATCAGAACCCCCTAATCGTAGCTGCCGCTGACTACGCAACTGACTCCCCCTTCCTATCAGCCGCTACTGCATCTCGCGGCATATTCTTACCGACCCTCTTGATGCCCATACTTTCCTTTTTTGCATACAGATGCTGCATACAGGATCAGACATCGACCTCGCCCGCCAGCACCACAGTGAGACACCTAGTATATGCCAAGCCGAGGCCGTTCCTCCTTGAGGCGCCCTTGAGTTAGTTGTTACATTTCGAGATAAGAAGTATCCTATATTTTAATCCAGGTAATAAACTATCTGTTTGCCAAATATCTCCCAAATCTGTTTCAGTCGTTTTTGTGTGATTGCGTTACAAACATCCACACATAGAAAATTTCACATTACTAATATTAGAAAGATAGTCCTACTACACTATAACTTTCAACCGATTTCGATCTAACACGGATTAAAGTCGGTTATATCGTCCATTAAGTTTATAACAAACATTTTTAGGTCACACAGTTTCGTGCGAGCATCGAACCCGAACTTAAACCAGTGGCTTGTATTCTAACCAATAGCCGAAACCTTCATCAAATTATTTAACGACTGGTTTTCATTAACTGCACCGTTAGGTAGCTCTAAAACCAATTCGTTGTTAACTGAAAGTCGAAAATGTTCACATGCCTTTTAAAATCCTTTGCTAAAAGTTTCATGTTTCGAACCAAGATATGGGGCGGAAATCGAAGCACCTAGATAGTAGGTAGAGTTTAAGTATTGAAAATTTGTAGTTGCGCTTATGCTTGTAACAAGTTTTCAATACAAGCTGTTTTGGGAAAACTTATGTACTATCACATCTCTGGCAGACGGTAAGGAGTGTCTGAAATAATATAATATTCTATGTATCTATCTATATCATCACGCCAGATCCCTTGCGAGGTAGGCAGAGAGTGCAGAGTTCCAACAGCTTCTTTCCTTACATATCTCTCTGGCTTCCTCCACTCTCTTAGTTCGTCTTATACACGCTCGCCCGTTACGGAGACTCTTGACTTGTCCTTCAGATAAGACTCGGTCTATAACCAAGATATGGGGCGGAAATCGAAGCACCTAGATAGTAGGTAGAGGTTAAGTATTGAAGCTTTGTAGTTTGCGCTTATTATTCTTGTCACAAGTTTTCTACACAAGCTGTTGTGGGAAAATACTTACGTACTATCACGTCTCTGTTAGTCTGGTAAGGAGTGTCCGAAATAATGTTCCCCAAGGGTGTGTCCCCAGAGGTGTACTGAGTACACCCACTTTTCACCGACAATGTTAGGTGCTATGTAATACGAGGCTAGCCTATTGCCATATACAGGGCACAATTCCAAACTCAGGACTCATACTGGAAATTTTTCATTAGAAATACTACATTTGCTAAGCTCGCCTTTGTACATAAACTTTCCTATCTTATTGTTATTATAATTAAACGTGTACAATAAAGAATAAATAAATAAATAAATTTGTCCGGCCCAGGACTTCGTAATTTCAAAGCGATGCGCTTTGACACTAGACCAACGAATTTAGCGTGGCGATATAGATAGATAGATATTTTAGTTGACAGACGGCTCGGTCGTGTAGTTCAAGCTCAAACTCATGTGACTCCGCTCACTGTAGTAGTTGGTGGTTTGATCCCCGCACGAGACAAATCTTTATGTAACCACAAATATTTGTTTCAGCCTAGATGTTTGTGTATGTGGATTTCATGTTTGTAAATGCACCTACGATACAAAAATAATTCATAGTATGGGGCTAAGTTGTTTAAAGAAAAATAGTACTTATATAAGGGTTACTAATTAAAAAAAGCAGTTAAGAAGCAGTGTTAGCCTAGTGGTTAGACCGTTGGACTGCAAAGTCAGAGGTCTCGGGTCCAAACCCAGGCACGCACCTCTGTCTTTTTGAAGGCATGTGCGTATTAAAAAAAACTATCACTAGCTTTAACGGTGAAGGAAAACATCGTGAGGAAACCTACATGCCTGAGAATTTCTCGAAGATGTGTGAAGTTGGTCAACTCGCACTAGGCCAGCGTGGTGGACTATGGCCTTAACCCTCTCAGTTGTGTGTTCAGGATCCGCAATTCATTACACACGGATGTATGCAGAAATGCACACACACATACACTCACAATCGAACACACGCACTCACACGTTTCATATACTCATGCGTTCACGCACTCACGCACGCATGCACGCACGCACACACACACATCTTTAGAACACACAGTGTATAAACTTGACTCGCAGGGTTACTCAACAATACTGAGTTTAGGATTCTATAGTAATTTTCACATAGGATGGGTAGTCTCTATCTATCTATAACCTCCCGCCAGATCCCTTGCGGGGTAGGCAGAGAGTACAGAGTTCCAACAGGTTCTTTCCTTACATACCTCTCTGGCTTCCTCGACTCTCATAGTTCGTCTCGTACACGCTCGCCAGTTACGGAGACTCTTGACTTTTCCATCAGATAAGACTCGGTTTATTTGGTCGTGGTAAGATAGTCTAGGTCTTCCCCGGTACCTGCATCCTTCCACTTTCACATTGTATATCTGTTTTGTCATTCTTTCCTCTGGCATTCTTTCTATATGCCCGAACCAACGGAGCATGCCCCCTTTACACCGATACTATCTTTCATACCTACTCGCTGTCTTACTATGCTGTTGCTAATGCGGTCGGTCAGCTTCACTCCGCACATCTTCCGCAGAGCTCGCATTTTTACCGCATTTATCCTACTTTCATTCTCCTTCTTACGTACCCAGCTCTCGCTACCATATAACAGCGTTGGGAAAAGAACTCCGTTATGTACGGCCAGCTGCGCCTTATGGCTTAAGTGCCGGCTCCCGAGTAGCTTTCCCATCGCACCATTCACTCTGTTCCCTGCACTCACTCTTCTCTCTATGTCAGCGGTGTATTTCCCATCCTTACTGAAGGCGCATCCAAGATATACAAACTCATTCACTTACTCCAGCACATCGTTACCAACCACAATCCTTACATTCGTTCTGGTTTCTTCCCTTTCAAAAACCATAATCTTGGTTTTCTTCACATTCAAGTGTAAGCCATTGATCATGCAGTCGTCTTTCATAACTGTGACTAGTGTTTGCAGATCAGTGGCTGTTGGCGCTATTAAAACCGCGTCATCTGCATAAAGTAGATGGTTTACCACTAAGTCACCCATTTGTACACCTTCATTCATCGCTTTCAGTCTTTGAAGACTTTTGTCCAGATATATTATAAACAGTCTAGCGGACAACACGCAACCCTGCTTGACGCCGATTTTAACGTCTAACTAGGGTGGCCTGTTACCACCCACCCGTACGCATGCCTTGCAGTCCACATAAGTGGACTGGACGGCTCGCAACAGAGTGCCATCTATACCATACTCTGGCAAAATGTCCCAAAGTCTCTTTCGCACAACTCTGTCAAATGCCTTCTCCAGATCTACAAAACCGCAGAAAACCTTCCGGCCCACTGCCAGATGCTTCTCTACGATGTTGCGGAGTGAGAAGACTTGATCCGAACATCCTCTTCCAGACCTGAAACCCCCTTGTGCCTCGCACAACATTCCATCGGACTTCACGTGCATTGGGGGGTAGTGACAGTTCTAATTCATCATCATCATCATCATCTCAGCCCATACTTGTCCACTGTTGAACATAAGCCTCCCCAATCGCTTTCCAGCGTAACCGGTCCGATGCCACCTGCATCCAACGACTTCCTGCGATTTTCACAAGATCGTCGGTCCATCTGGCAGGCGGTCGTCCCACGCTGTTCTAATTGCCAAACGAAATTAATATTTAATTCAATGGTGTTAAGACATAAAACCGTAAGTATAGAAACAGGTCATGCTTCTTATTGCCATTGAATAAAATATAATTTCGTTTAGCAATTTGAACTGTCACCAGCCATCCTATGTGAAAATACTATAGTAGTAATGAACTCATAAGAATCAAATTTCTTTAGGGTTAAAATCAAAAAGATTCATCTTCTCCATATTCTTAGTACAGCTTCGCCAAGTTTCCCAGACAGAAAAACTTAAGTAAACAAAGTTTTCTGTGCAAATGATTTTAACAGAACAAATACGCAGTGTTATTTAAGCTCGGTATACTTCGTTAGTACTTTTAATAGTCTTTATTCAGATGATGTTTTGTACTCTGCCTACCCCGCAAGGAATCTGGCGTGATGATATAGAGACAGATAGATGTTTTGTACTTTAAAAAGGCAAAAAGATGGGAGTATACATTTGTTTTTAAAAAATATTCTGCAACGATCTCTATCCTCTGTAGAAAATACCCATTCTGCTCAATACACGTCGGAGAAAAGAAAAGAGACCTTTGCTCAACACGTGGGATACATTAGGTTAGTAAAAAAAGACTAGAAATTGTATTTCCCTTTGCTAGGTAAAGGGCTTCTCCCACAAATGGAGGTGAAAGAGAATAGCTGGTCGTACTCCACGCGGACCCAGTGTCAATTGATAGGGGCTGATCTATAGCTACGTGCTATTGCAACTTATCGAGATACCTTAATAATATTAGCCCTGTTAAGAAACTGACCCACCGTTGGGCACGGGCCTCCTCTTAAACTGAGAGGGTATGTAAAGTTCGCCAAACCGCACTCGGCCAGCGTTATGGCCCAAACCCTCTGTTTGAGAGATGCCTTGATGACATCCAATTCGGCTTAACGACTACCATCTAGTATGGGTTAACATACCTTCCTAGGCTTAGAGACGCTAGGAAAAAATTGCCACTAACGGTCACCCATCCTCGTCTGACCAAGCGGAACGCGTCTTAACCTTGACGATCGGTAAGAAAACCGTGGTTTCACAGGACAACAAACCTCTAAACATACTCCGCTGTCATTTAACACACTTTCACCGTACATTTCCTTGTCAACACGGGGTCCCGTCATAAAACACTTGTGCCTTCAAATAAAAAGGTAGCGAGTAGAGACATAACGATAAATTCACACATGACGACGCCCTCATGAGTCTTCCGTTGCGATAAAATGCGCCGACAGAATATGTGTTTGTAGGGCTGTCGCTAGACCGTCTTGTTTGTCTCGTTCAAGCTTGGTTTTTACCTTTTATACCCTGTCTGTACCTGTTTTATACCTTGTTTGTATCTGGTACGTATTTGGCTTATATCAGGTTTAAAAAGTGGTTTGCACCTATTTTGTACCTGATTTGTACCCCAGATGTCTACCTGTTTGTTACGTGTTTTGTACATGATTTGTGTCTATCTTGTACCTGTTGTATGTCACCTTTGTATATGTATCATACTTAAATATTTTATGCCCAGCGAAAGCGTGGTGCATATCTTATAACGATATATTTTCACATGACGACGCTCTCATGAGTCTTCCGGTACAATAAAATGCAGAATATGTGTTTGTAGAGCTAATGCTTGTCGATCTCATTTATCTCATTCGAGCCCCGTTTTTCCCTTTTTTACCCTGCCTGTACCTGTTTTATACCATGTGTGTACCTGGTTTGACCCTTGTTTGCACCTATTTTGTACATGATTTATACTCGGTGTGTACCTGTATCGTACCTGTCTTGTACTTGTTTTGAAGTAACCTTGAACCAATTTTACATTTACATGATACTTAAGTTATTTATGCTTGGTGGTAACGTGATGTATATATCTATAATGATAAATTTATAATCGATGACGTTCTCATGCGTCTGTACGAAACCGCCGACAGAATGTGTTTATAGGGTATGTGTCTCTTGTCCGTCTTATTGGTCTCGTTCGAGCTTTATTTTTACGCAGTCTTTTCCTGTTGTGTATCTTGTTTGTGCCTGGTATGTGGCTGGTTCATACTAGGCATGCCTTTTAAGTTCTGTCGTTTCCATATTTCCCGGCAATTTTGAATTTGGAACTGTTCTATATTCGAATGTGTTTAAATTTTGAATCTCAAAACAGTTGAAAGTATTAGGATTAATGCTATTGTTTAGTCACCGCGTCGATTGGAATCTGTCAGGTTACGTACGAAAATGAATCTTTCTAAGGAAAATGTTCGTGCAATAATTTTCTACAACTTTAGAAGAGGCCTGACAAGGCTTCAGTGTTTCGAAGAGCTACCATCTGTGTTAAGTGATGAAGCCCCATGTCTGCGGACTGTCGAACGCTGGTATTTAGAATTCCAGCGTGGACATACTAGTGTTAGTGACAAATCTCGCGAAGGACGCCCAAAATCCGCCTTCACTGAAGATAACATCATTGCTGTGAGACAACTAATTCTCGAAGATCGTCATGTGACGTATCGAGAGATAGAGGCTCTATTAGGCATCTCAGGGACAACCATTCAGAAGATCTTGCATGAAGCGCTTAGTGTGAGAAAGCTAGTTTGCCGTTGGATACCGCATCTGCTGGTCTTACAAGACGAGCCAAAGCTGAATAAAGTTGTTCGTTCTCGAAGCACTTCAAGGAAGATGGTGGCCACGTTCGTTGGATAAACCGCCCATGTTGCGACTATTGTACTCGAAGATCGTAGAACGGTTAACGCAGATTGGTATACCACAGTTTGTTTACCACAAGTCATCGCCGAACTTCGAAAATCTAACTCAAAGCTACGCATCATCCTGCACCACGACAACGCAAGCTCACACAGCGCTCGTCAAACGATTGAGTATTTGAAGCAGGAAAAAGTAGAAATTCTTGACCATCCTCCATACAGTCCTGACCTAAGCCCTAAAGATTTCTTTACATTTCCTAAAATTAAGAAAAGTCTTCGTGGCCAAAGGTTCCAGTCCGGTGAAGAAGAAGTCGACCCTTTAAAGTCAGCCATTTTGAACACCCCCACTTTAGAGTGGAATAAATGTTATAATAACTGGTTTGAGCTAATGGAAAAGTGTATTAAGCTACGTGGTGATTACTTTGAAAAACAATAAAAAGCACTATAAGGTTCTAGTTGTGTTTTTTTCTTCAAACGACAAAACTTGAAAGGCATTCGTCCCAGCTTTGTATTTTATTTGAAACTGGTTTGCACCTATTTTGTACCTGATTTGTACCCGGTGTGTACCTGTATTGTACCTATTTATACATGCTTGGTATCTACTTTGTATCTGTTATGTGTCATCTATATATTTATGTTTTAAAGTAAGGTAAGTAAGGTAGTTTATGTCCTGGGGTAGCGTGTATCTCATAAAGATAAATTCTCACATGACAATGCCCTCATGAGTTTTCCGTTGCGATAAAATGCGCCGACAGAATATACACAATTTGGCAAGATTATCGTTAGTCGGTTTTATTTGTCTCGCTCGAGTCTGGATTTTAGCTATGTGTTCGTTACACAAGTTGGCAAGATTATGGTTAGTCGGTTTTATTTGTCTCGCTCAATTCTGGTTTTTAGCTAGTCTGTACCTGTTTTATATTAAATCTATAACCTCACGCCAGATCCCTTGCGGGGTAGGCAGAGAGTACAGAGTTCCAACAGGTTCTTTCCTTACATACCTCTCTGGCTTCCTCGACTCTCATAGTTCGTCTCATACACGCTCGCCGGTTACGGAGACTCTTGACTTTTCCATCAGATAAGACTCGGTTTATTTGGTCGTGGTAAGATAGTCTAGGTCTTCCCCGGTACCTGCATCCTTCCACTTTCACATTTTATATCTGTTTTGTCATTCTTTCCTCTGGCATTCTTTCTATATGCCCGAACCAACGGAGCATGCCCTTTCTCATCTTTACACCGATACTATCTTTCATACCTACTCGCTGTCTTACTATGCTGTTGCTAATGCGGTCGGTCAGCTTCACTCCGCACATCTTCCGCAGAGCTCGCATTTCTACCGCATTTATCCTACTTTCATTCTCCTTCTTACATACCCAGCTCTCGCTACCATATAACAGCGTTGGGACAAGAACTACGTTATGTATGGCCAGCTGCGCCTTAGGGCTTAAGTGCCGGGTCCCGAGTAGCTTTCCCATCGCACCATTCACTCTGTTCCCTGCACTCACTCTTCTCTCTATGTCAGCGGTGTATTTCCCATCCTTACTGAAGACGCATCCAAGATATACAAACTCATTCACTTGCTCCAGCACATCGTTACCAACCACAATCCTTACATTCGTTCTGGTTTCTTCCCTTTCAAAAACCATAATCTTGGTGTTCTTCACATTCAAGTGTAAGCCATTGATCATACATTTATATTAAACCTAATTTATACCTGTCTTGTACCTATATAGTACGTGTTTTATTCCATTTTGTGCCTTCTTTGCATCTATTTATGTTAATACTTGTAGCCTGGCACATAACATAATTTCAAGTAAAAGAAAAAGTGATTTAAAAGTTATTTTAAAAGATATTGTAAAAAATTACTTCTAGAGGTGCATTGCCGAAACTACTCCAATCTTAACCAAACAAAAGATCGCTACATTCAAAAGAGCAACCCTAGTTTAGCACAATTTATGAGGTCACAATCACACGCGGACTCGTAAATGCGTAGTTAGAGACATCAGTCTCAAAACTAATGTGGGCTACGTTGTTTTCTCAAACGTTATTAGCGAAGACCTTCCTTTCAAACGAAAAGCCTTAAAGTCAAGATTCACAAAGATATCTTGCAGCTGGTTTTTAACCTGAAAGTTTTAAAGTAAGCAGTGTTTAAGTATATTTTTGGCATTAGTTTATAACATAGTGATTCTAAATATAAAATAAAATTCATCGTTCCGAGTGGAAATCGAACGCCCAACGTTTAATGTTTAACTTTCACTTTCGCTCCGAGCCTAATGGTTAATTTAAATTTAACTCTTACGAATGACTGCTGAGTTCGGGAGTAGACACCCACCTAGACGGCGAGGTCGAAAATCGTCTTCGAGATAACTAGTTCGGCGACTGCCCAAGCCGAAGTCATTCCTCCTTGAGGCGGCCTTGAGCTAGTTGCCCCCTTTGCCGGTCCGGCTGGAGCGTAGTTATTGTTAGCAGCATACTCATTCACACACACACAAATGCGTGCGCGCACACACACACTCAAATCGCTATGGAATATTTACAACCACGTGACCGCTTGTTAAAGAATGAATGAATGATGATAATACGTCAGTAGGATTTCGTTTGATTTAAGTAGTCATAGAGTATGCAGGACAATATGAACTGACGACCTGATGATGGCCCTGCACCGTAGGTCTTTCGGCTGACGATGATGCAGGTATGGATTTTTAACTTCAAACATGCAGGCATTAAAGGTTTCGTCACAAAACCGACGCAGCGCGGCGGTGGCGCGGCTTGGGGAGTTGTAATGTACTGAAATGTACAGAGATGCCACACAGCGCAACCCGGCGCAGGGGGGAACGAGCCGACAATACACGTGCGAGCTGGTCGCTAGTGTCGAAGGGCTGCCCGGACGGGCCCGCAGTGTGGGCCGCGCTGCCGACCACCGACCGAGCGTAACCTAACGCTTCTATCGCGCTCCCATCGCGCTTCATCGGCTATTCGACCAATCCAGAAGACTCCATAAAACGAAATCCTCAATAGCCCTCTGGGTTTTATGCAAAAATGTTATGTTAGCGCGACGCACGACGTTGCGAAGAATCGTGTTGTCACGATCATGTTTGTTGAGTAAATATGTGGTGTGACAAGGATGATATATCAACTCGCTAGCGACACGCTAACTTAAAAATTTCCGAGCCAAGTTCTCTAAAAAAAATAGGACCTATATAAGATAAAAAAAAATATACCAAAAACTATTTAGACTCAAAATTGAGTTGAACCGTCTAACTTTATTACAACTTGCTCATTATTTAGTCCTTTCGAGAAGGTAACTTAAAAATCTGCCTAAAGCGAAATCCTCTTAAGTCTGGCTAAGTTAGCGAAAGACAAAAAACAGCAGTTTACATGAAACTTTTTAGGAACTTTTCTTCAAAGAAATGCTTATCGGTTTTCTATTTGATACTAGAATAAGCTTTGAGTTATAGCTGAATTCAATAGTTCAGTTTAGTTAGTAAGGGACTTACCAGGTTTTATAAGATATATAATTTTATCTTTTACTGGCCCCACTGCTGGACAAACTCCTTCTCTCACAAACCCAGGTGAGAGAGATTAGGTCATACTCCACCACGCGGACCCAGTGCGGATTGGTAGAGGCAGGTTAGTGGTCACCTAATGTTGGAACTTATGTATAAGGCTTCTTGCCTGCGACTAACACATTACGTGTTAACCGAGACCAACGTGCCTCCCGAAGGATGGAGATACTTAAATATAAAAATGCCACAAACGGTCACCTATATCAGACCGACCGAGTCGAACGTTACTTAACCTTTGTGATCGCTAAGAACACCAAGGTTGCACAGCGCTACGAGCGCCATCGGTTTTAATAACAATCGTCATCAAAATAGGAGATACCTACGCAAAAGAATTTTGCAATTTTTTTTCCTCGTAGTCCTGCAGACCGTGGGGTTCGTAGAAATCTCTAAAGTTAAGCAGCGTTTGACACAGTGGGTCTGAGATGGGTGACTGTTTGTGTCAACTCCATTTTCGAGCGTTTCGCGATTTTTCACTGACGATGTAAGTCCCCATGTAATAGAGGGCAAGCCTATTGCTATATGCCGGGCACAATTGCAGACTCCGAAGGGATACTGAAAATTTTCTGATAGAAAAACTTAGACCGACCTAGGATTTGAACCCAAGACCTCGTGATCTCAAAGAGCATTATTTGCCACAAGACAGGCAGTCTGCTATTATGATTCAAGTATAGTTTTTAATAGATATCGTTTTCGTCGTAGTTTTATATAGGCGGGGCGTGGTAGATCCTTATTCTGTAAAGGACAAGTTATTGGCAATAACAATGTACGTATATAAAGGGGATGGTTGGGAGTTATAACCCCATAACATTACAGTGAGCTCCCATATGTTCTTGTTCATACAAAGATGTTTATCCCGGGCCGAAATTTGTAAAGTTATGTCTAAGGTTTTGCGGGGTCTGATTTTTGTTCTTCAGGCTTTTAGAAGACTCGAGATTTTTTTTGTTGACTGCTGACTGGATGACTTGTTAGTATAAAAATTGATTTGGGGATAATTTTAAAGAAAGCTTTATTAATATAAAGCTTAGAATAAATTAGATTATTCTGTCCCATATCTGGGCAAAGGCCTTCTCTTACAAATCAAGATGATAAAGATTCATCAAAATCCACCACGCAGACCCAGTGCAGGTTGGTGGAGACATGTCAGTGGCCACCTGCAACTTATCAAGCCGCCTATAAGGCTTTCAACTTGTCTTAACGACTACCACCTTAAATGCCTACCTAAGCCAATGGCTTAGCGTGCCTTCCAAAGCACGGAAACGCTTGAATATGCAAATGCACCAAACGGTCACCCATCCCAGACCGACCGTGCCGAAGGCTGCTTAGCCTTCGTGATAGCTAGGAACACCGCGGTCACACAGCGCTACGAGCGTCTCGTCAAAGAGAACTTTATCATTTCGGAGAAAAACAATCTGATGTGGAAAGTTTTCACAAACAAAAAAACGCTATCACAGTTCTGCTTCATGCTCTATGCGGGAAGTGGAATAATAAAAATTCAATTGCAACTGGAGAGGCCTCTGTCCAGCAGTGAACTGTTATGGGCTTGATGATTTGTCTTAGAGTCATCTGAGTCTACACCCTTTATTTCTTCTATAATGTTACACCTAATAAATTTACCTTCCTAATAGTTAAATCTAAATTGCTGGCTCGTTGTCTGGAAGAAATTGCTTTCAGCAATAATACTAAGTCAGAACAAATCTGTTGTAATTTGCGGTGACTTCCACATAAATATGTTGTTCAACAAACATGGCAAAGTGACAGGCTATTAAGTATGTTTAAATCTTTTAAATTGACAAACGTTCGACGTGCATTCATAATTTTTTTTATAAATTTAAATTGCAATTACGTAGATCAAGCAGTAGTTAATTATCTACCATCAGATCACATTTTTAATAATATTTCACCACTGAGAATTATTAAATTTAAAACTAAAAATATAACACCTGTGACCTTGCATGCATTTAATACAGCTCTGAATAATAAATTAGGTGTTTACATGTGTAACGCAAACGAACCTAATAGACCCTATGCTGACTTTTTTTCAATTATACAGCCACAATTTACCAGCAGCTTTCTCGTTAAAACGAAAAATAAAACCCAAGTGGACTTTCTGTGATTGGGCCACCACTGAATTCGTAGGAGAAGGGAAAAGCTATTTTAATTATATGACTTAGAATTCCAAACTTATAGTGAAAGTTTTGCAGGGTACACATTATTTCAAAACGTTTAAAAGAGTATGTAGATCAGCAAGAACGCTACATATAAGTACAAAAAACAATCTGCAGACGACAAAATTAGGGCCACCTAGAAAATTGTTAATAGTGAAACTGGCAGGTCTAAACAACGCAGTGCGGATTTGACTCTAGAGACTGCGCGCGGGCTCATTCAGAGACGTAGCTCAACAATTCAAATTATTTTTCCTACTATGCCGTTAGAGACTATAAAGTCTTTATAATGCTCTTCATCCCTTGCAATTTCTTTTGTTAAAAACAACGTAGAATTTAGGTTCAAGCACACTGATCCCCGGTCTGCTATTAAAGTCTTTTATAATTTAAAAATGAAATGAACCGAAGTCTTGTGGGAAATGTCAGTAAAAGTGTATAAATCTATTATATATACATTCGCACCTCACTTACCTGTAATTTTTAATAGGTGTGCAGATTAGAGGGTATTCCCGAATTAAAGAAATTCAGTAAGATAATACCACTGTTCAAATCTGGTGATAGTACATATCTCAACAATTATAGGCCAGTGTCTGCTTTGCCAGTTGCTAGTCAAGTGTTCAAGATAATGCTCATTAAAATGCTAGATCATTTTAATGCAAATAACATCAATCAGCAATTTGGCTTGAAAGATTAAAGGTTGAAAAGTTGCAAGATGAGAGCGTGAGGAGAATGTATGAGGACAGAGTCCGGGATAAGCTTTTGACAGCAGGCTATTCGGACTCAAATGTAGATTAATGCTGGAATAGCCTGAAAGAGAGTTTGATGGAATCCGCGAAAGAAGTATGTGGTTGCTCAAAGAAGCATATTACAGCAAAAGGTGATGCATGGTGGGATGCGGAGTTGCAAAGCTCCGTAGAAAGTAAGAAGAAAGCGTGGCAGGACTATGTATCTTCTTTGAACACGAATGCCAGTATGACAGAGATGAGGAAAGAAATATACCGGCAATGCAAGAATGCCACTAAAACTTTAGTGAAAGAAAAGCGTGAAAGAGCCAGTATGATTGAGGAGGAGAGGCTGGCGAAGAACTTCGAGAACAACACCAAACTCTTTTGGAGCAAGGTGAGAAAGGCTCGAGGTGATTCGTCAGGCTCCAAAATGGAAAGGATAAAATCTAAAGATGGTGACATTCTTGCAGACACACAAGCTGTGCTAAACCGGTGGAGTGAATATTTTGGAGAAATGTATGGAGATGACCCGGATGCTGATGCCGCAGACGTGCCCAAACGCGAGATTGCGGCACCAGAATCAACGGAGGATATCACTATGGAAGAAGTTGAATGGGCGATAGGAAGTATGAAAAACGGTAAAGCTGCGGGAGTAGACATGATATCTGCCGAGATGATCAAATATGGTGGAACTTGCGTCCGGGACGCTTTCCGGGCCCTTGCAAACCTTTGCTGGAGGACCGGTAGAGTCCCTACAGATTGGCGCCGCGCAGTCATAGTACCCGTGTATAAAGGCAAGGGTTCACAATATGACTGCGCCAATTACAGAGCCATTAGTTTGATCAGCTTGGCAGCCAAGGTGTACGGTAAAATTATTGAACGGAGAATGCGCGTGAAGTCCGATGGAATGTTGTGCGAGGCACAAGGGGGTGTCAGGTCTAGAAGAGGATGTTCGGATCAAGTCTTCTCACTCCGCAACATCGTAGAGAAGCATCTGAAAGTGGGGCGGAAGGTTTTCTGCGGTTTTGTAGATCTGGAGATGGCATTTGACAGAGTTGTGCGAAAGAGACTTTGGGACATTTTGCCAGAGTATGGTATAGATGGCACTCTGTTGCGAGCCGTCCAGTCCACTTATGTGGACTGCAAGGCATGCGTACGGGTGGGTGGTAACAGGTCACCCTGGTTTGACGTTAAAATCGGCGTCAAGCAAGGTTGCGTGTTGTCCGCTAGACTGTTTATAATATATCTGGACAAAAGTCTTCAAAGACTGAAAGCGATGAATGAAGGTGTACAAATGGGTGACTTAGTGGTAAACCATCTACTTTATGCAGATGACGAGGTTTTAATAGCGCCAACAGCCACTGATCTGCAAACACTAGTCACAGTTATGAAAGACAACTGCATGATCAATGGCTTACACTTGAATGTGAAGAAAATCTAAATTATGGTTTTTGAAAGGGAAGAAACCAGAGCGAATGTAAGGATTGTGGTTGGTAACGATGTGCTGGAGCAAGTGAATGAGTTTGTATATCTTGGATGCGCCTTCAGTAAGGATGGGAAATACACCGCTGACATAGAGAGAAGAGTGAGTGCAGGGAACAGAGTGAATGGTGCGATGGGAAAGCTACTCGGGAGCCGGCACTTAAGCCATAAGGCGCAGCTGGCCATACATAACGGAGTTCTTGTCCCAACGCTGTTATATGGTAGCGAGAGCTGGGTATGTAAGAAGGAGAATGAAAGTAGGATAAATGCGGTAGAAATGCGAGCTCTGCGGAAGATGTGCGGAGTGAAGCTGACCGACCGCATTAGCAACAGCATAGTAAGACAGCGAGTAGGTATGAAAGATAGTATCGGTGTAAAGATGAGAAAGGGCATGCTCCGTTGGTTCGGGCATATAGAAAGAATGCCAGAGGAAAGAATGACAAAACAGATATACAATGTGAAAGTGGAAGGATGCAGGTACCGGGGAAGACCTAGACTATCTTACCACGACCAAATAAACCGAGTCTTATCTGATGGAAAAGTCAAGAGTCTCCGTAACCGGCGAGCGTGTATGAGACGAACTATGAGAGTCGAGGAAGCCAGAGAGGTATGTAAGGAAAGAACCTGTTGGAACTCTGTACTCTCTGCCTACCCCGCAAGGGATCTGGCGTGAGGTTATAGATAGATAGATAGCAATTTGGATTCACCAAAGGGTGTTGTACTACTGACGCTGGTGTAACCCTAATAAAGCATATCTTTGATGCCTATGAAAACTCACAGGATACCATTGGAATTTTTTGTGACCTTTCTAAGACATTTGACTGCGTGAAACATAAAACACTGTTGCTTAAAATGGAGCACTATGGAATCAGTTGTAAACCACTTAATCTTTTAAAATCTTACTTAGAGGACAGACAACAGTGTGTTCAAATAAATCAAACTAAATCTCTATAGCTTTAATTAAAATGGGCGTTCCACAAGGATCGATACTGGATTTATTCCAATTTTTTTTACAAAAATGACCTATCTGAAGTAATTAAAAAACGAGCAAAGATAGTCTTATTTGCTGACGATACCTCTTTGATTTTTAAAGTAGGTAGAAAGGTTAATAACTTTGACGAAGTAAATAACGCTATTCTTCAAGTACGTTATTGGATCACATCCAACAATTTAGTGCTTAATAACAAGAAAACTAAATGTATACGGTTTTCTTTACCAATGAAAAGTACTGCATGTGATATTATATTGAACAATGAGAAACTTAAGTTTATCAATGATACGTCTTTCTTAGGGATTACGCTTGACCCTAACTAACAAATGTCAAATGGGGTCCCCATATTAATATTTTAGCTCCGCTGCCTATGTCGTAAGGAAGATCAGACAATTAACTGATGTGAACACCCCAAGGATAGTCTATTTCAACTATTTTCATAGTGTCATATCTACCGGTATATTATTGTGGGGCTGCTGACATTAAGTCCGTTTTTATTTTGCAAAAAATGCTATTAGGGTCATCTATAACTCGAGTATTCGCTACTCTCGTCGCGTCGCTCTTTCGTACTCTTTAAAAGAACTGTTTAAGGGAGCTATTATTATAACGGTCCCGTGTCAATTTGTGAAAACATAATTTTATTAAAAAAGAGATCGGTGAATACATATTTAAAAAAATTGATCCTTGTGATAGGCATTGTTTTAACACCAGACATAGGAATAAATTTAACCAACCGCCTGCCAACAAGCTGCAGCAACCTTCATGGGGCACTTAACAACTCACTAAACTTATTATTTAATAGAACATTATTTAAACGATAGAAATGCTTGGATACATACTATTTCAGCTCCGTTTAAATAATAATAACTTGTTCAACTATTATACGTTAACATTCCCAAAGGAAGAGTCCTTTAATTAATTTGGCATAATTTTTGTTTTTGATATATTATTAGTTCCTTTTGTGTAAATGAGAGAACCATGTAGCTATTCACCTGAACACTTTAATTTGCTCAATTTAACTTAGACTCACATGATGACCAGCCTACATTGTTCTTCCATACCCCAAAACTTTTTTTTCATTTTAAAAGTGTAACCGAGGAGTAACTTTCGAAATAACACCCTAATTCCGAATCATCATGTATTCTATTAAAGTTCACATAAGCCAACAAAATCAAATTTGTTTTATGTTACTTAACTTTACCTCCCAATTTTTTACTGTTCATACCCACTCATGCGCCAATTAAAAGCTCAAACATGGGCTATGTTTGTCGTTTATCGAAAGACATGTGAAATGCCATGCCCAAAGACAGGCGAAAATATTTGGCAAAATCTATTATTTTTCTTTTTAGCGTTTCGATGGCAAACATGATTGTAATTATATGGATGCGGCCCAGAAGGTGGCCACACCGATTGCATTATGGGCAGCAGATATCAAATCTTGCTGTGTGCAGGTGTTAGGGCAAGCAGGGCATGATATAAGGTGGAAAATCGTTTAGGTTGCACCGCACAAACATACTTGAACGTCAAGTTGATGAGGAAGGCTTCATCAAGGTGGAAAAGAAGAAGAAGAAGCCTCCTCGAAGAAACCGGTGTGGGTCTGCACCGGTCGACGATGGCACACTCCTGCGATCAGCAGTACCGACGACGCTGCTGTACGTGTCACGGCTACACTACACCACCAAAGCCGATGACACTGTGGAGTATGCCCGCAAGAAGTCCTTGTATTCTCTGAGGGTCGAGAAGCTGAACTCGTAACACAATGCGGCTTTTAATTCCTTTGTTGTGCCAGTCCAATCTCTCCAATTTGGCAGTGTCCCACTGCCAAATTGGAGACCTTCATGAGCGAGGACTTCTGGCCGAGGGGTGTCGTTTTTAGAAGATTTCGTGGGAGACTGAGAGATAGCCCTGTACAGCGCAACATGTCGCCGGCAACACATGTTAATTAATTTGTAAGTTTATATATTATATGTATGTTAGTCCGTAAGGTATATATTCTATGGGCCCGTAAGTTTAACAAAATATTTTTGTAAAATTTCAGTTGCCTGGATTAAATGACTTATTATTATTATTATACTAGATTAGTACTGTCTCTGATATCTATTGCTACTACTACCAGTAGTACCTACTATTCACATCTCATTATTAAACACCTGTTTATTTTTATTTCTTACTAGTTTCTGCCCGCGACTTCATCCGCGTGGACTTTAGACCAGAACTGAACATTTTTCTGAGATAAAAAGTATCCTATATGTTAATACAGATAATAAACTATCTCTGTAGCAAATTTCATCCAAAGCCGTTTAACCGCTTTTGCGTGATTGAGTAACTAATATCTAAACATACAAACTTTTACATTTATAGTAGTAGTTAGGATATGACCCACCTTAAAATCAGGAAAAAATGTTGACCTTCTCCAAAAGTTTCTTTCATGTTCTGCCTTTTCCAAGTGAACGAATCTCTAAAGTTATAACTTTAACTAGGTCATTCGTTTATATTCAGCTCTCGTAAGTGCATGCTAAACTGGCAACGAACTTCCCTAGAAGTAAAATTTGTCACACTTGAAGTTTGGACTTCAGACATAATGGAAAGTTGTGTGAATAGATGGACCCGATTACTGATAGCAGGCTAAATAATCCCTTACCACATAAGTACAAAAATATTTCAGTGGAACAAAAGTACACGCATTACTATGTATACTTCAACCGACCCAAGGACAATAATCGTGAGTAATACAAATAATAAATATAATTGAAAACTACTTTTAACAACAAATTTTCACAGCTAAAACGCGACGAAGATATGACGCTTATTTGAGAAGTTCCTATAGTCATCTCCCAGTTCCATCATCAGACAAGCTCCACGGTACCATATTATTACCTTGTCGCCAAATTTACATACGTACGAGACATGCCTTTTAAGTTTTGTCGTTTGAAGAAAAAAACACAACTAGAACCTTATAGTACTTTTTATTGTTTTTCAAAGTATTCACCACGTAGCTTAATACACTTTTCCATACGCTCAAACCAGTTATTATAACATTTATTCCACTCTAAAGTCGACTGCTTCTTCACCGGACTGGAACCTTTAACCACGAAGACTTTTCTTAATTTTAGGAAATGTAAAGAAATCGTTAGGGCTTAGGTCAGGACTGTATGGAGGATGGTCAAGAATTTCTACTTTTTCCTGCTTCAAATACTCAATCGTTTGACGAGCGCTGTGTGAGCTTGCGTTGTCGTGGTGCAGGATGATGCGTCGCTTTGAGTTAGATTTTTGAAGTTCGGCGATGACTTGTGGTAAACAAACTGTGGTATACCACTCTGCGTTAACCGTTCTACGATCTTCAAGTGCAATAGTCGCAACATGGCCGGCTTTTTCAACGAACGTGGCCACCATCTTCTTTGAAGTGCTTCGAGAACGAACAACTTTAGTCGGCTTTGGCTCGTCTTGAAAGACCCAGATTGTAGATTGTTGTTTGGAATCAGGATCGTAGGCATAGATCCAAGATTCGTCACCACTGATGATGTCGTAGACGTGATTTGACTCTCCTCGGTCGAACCTTTGCAGAGTTTTCTTACACCATCTGACGCGGGCCGCCTTGTGATTGTCGGAAAGCAGATGCGGTATCCAACGGCAAACAAGCTTTCTCACACCAAGTGCTTCATGCAAGATCTTCTGAATGGTTGTCCCTGAGATGCCTAATAGAGCCTCTATCTGTCGATACGTCACATGACGATCTTCGAGAATTAGTTGTCTCACAGCAATGATGTTATCTTCAGTGAAGGCGGATTTTGGGCGTCCTTCGCGAGATTTATCACTAACACTAGTATGTCCACGCTGGAATTCTAAATACCAGCGTTTGACAGTCCGCAGACATGGGGCTTCATCACTGAACACAGATGTTAGCTCTTGAAAACACTGAAGCCGTGTCAGGCCTCTTCTAAAGTTGTAGAAAATTATTGCACGAACATTTTCCTTAGAAAGATTCATTTTCGTACGTAACCTGACAGATTCCAATCGACGCTGTGACTAAACAATAGCATTAATCCTAATACTTTCAACTGTTTTGAGATTCAAAATTGGAATTCACATTCGAATATAGAACAGTTCCATATTCAAAATTGCCGGGAAATATGGAAACGACAGAACTTAAAAGGCATGCCTAGTATGCTGAATTTCAGATAAATCGGATATCGGCGCAATATTGATTCCAAAATTGGAACCGGAATGACCGACCAAGAGACATACGAAAAAAGCAAGTTAAATAAAGGCTTGTAACAAAAAAACACTCGCACTGTCACGTCTATATTTCCCAGGCGTGGGTGGCAGAGGTAAACCATCCATTCCCAGTCCCATTTAATAGGGAACAAGCCCATTGCCACCGGGCACAATTCCAGGCTACGGACTGATACGGAATTTTTTAATAGAAATTTTGATAGAAATTACATTTCGCGTAGGACGACGTAGGATTTAAACTTAGGACCTCGTGACCGCAAAGCGCATTATTCGCCACTAGTTCAATAACGCAATGACTCAGAAAAAAAAACTGTAACCCGACTACGGAATAAACTCTGAAATATAGAACAATTTTTTTTCTGTTGCTTGATATATTTAATCTATCTATCTATCTATAACCTCACGCCAGATCCATATATTTAATATTGCACTATATCTATATAATAAACTCAAAATTTTCCTCTGTTTCATTTAACATATAAAGGTACGGCCAAATCGTCCGCGTCTAGCTGCGTCTGCAATGGCGTCTAGCGTGGCATCCGCGGTGGCGATCAGTATATCTATATGATCGCGCGTGCAGACGCCGCCCAGATAGCGCGTGTGTTAGCGAAGATAAAATTAAGATATCGGCTAAGTTATTTAAAGTTTTATTTTAAGTCACTAGTATTGTCACTAAAGTTATAGCTTCACACTATCATCTCTACGCAGATGACTTCCAGTTGTACCGTCATTTTAAGGTCGAAGAATTGTCGGTAGCAATTAGTGCCATCAATAATGATCTTAAAAACATCAATCAATGGGCTAAGGGATTTGGACTTTTAGTCAACCCAACCAAATCGCAAGCTCTCATTATTGGTGGCAGGCATTTTTACAATCTTCTGGACCATCAGTCTTTCCCCCACTTATTTATGACTCTGTCCCTATACCTTATACCACCAGTGCGAAGAATTTAGGCGTGTATTTAGATTGCAATCTTTCCTGGAGCACTCACATTGCGAAAGTCAGCAGGAGGGTATACTTCTCGTTTCAATCTCTCAAACGTCTCCAGAAGTTCCTGCCCTTTCAAACGAGAATAATTCTTGCCCATTCCTTCCTTCTATCACTTTTAGACTATGCTGATGTTTGTTTTCTTGACGCTACAGAGGAACTTCTTAATAAACTCGAACGCCTGCAAAATTTATGTATCCGCTTCATTTTTGGTCTACGCAATTATGATCATATCTCTGTGTATCGAATGAAACTGAAGTGGCTACCTGTTCGGCGACGTCGGGATTTACACATTCTCACTCTTTTGTTCTCTGTTCTCTATAACCCTAATTCACCTAAATATCTTCGCGAACGCTTCGAATTTCTTATTCCTCGGGGCAAAACTTGTCGTACAGCTACCTCTCTCCTTCTCCGAACTCCCCGTCATACTTCCAGCCTTTATGATGGCTCCTTCACTGTACGTGCGGTGAAACTATGGAACTCCCTTCGACATATCATACGCGTAAGCTGTTCTCTGGATGTTTTCAGGGAAAGAGTAAAAGAACATTTCCTTTGCAATTGATATAAATTTTATTATATTATTTATATTATTAATTATTTTATATTTATATAAGTATATACCTATGTATATAAACTTATGTATATAGGTGTATTTATTTATAGTTTTAATTTAGTATATGTGTTATGTTAGTATAATTTATGTATGCAGAGACTTCGATTTTTGTTTTCATTTTTATCTTTGTATTGTTCGTTTTTTTTTCTTTTAGAGTTTACTGAATAGTTTGTTGTACAATTGCCTTCACGTATACGCTAAATATTCTCTTTGCACTCCAAGTTTAACTGGTAGAGAACTCAAATTGAGTTAAGTTCGCATTTGAGTTAAGTTCGCACATCTGTAAATGTACTTACTAATTTATGTTATTTTGTACAATAAAGAATAAATAAATAAATTATGCTAGAAGGAAATAAAAGGGACAGCAATTTAGAAGTTAAAGAAATCCCGATTATCGACCCGAAACAAATAATTTATTACTCAAGTCCAATGGCACACACAATAAAATACAATATATACGGACATCATAGGATCAGATGCCAAAACGGGCATAATAACAATATATAAAAATAGTCACAATAAAAAGGTACTTAACTTGCTTATCCGCTCTCGATTAAAAACTAAACTATTTCTCAAATTACGTGGCCTTTTATACCCATCAGTTTTTTTTAATTATAGGTAAGAACGCTAGAAGGTTATAATTTGAAAATAAGCCAATACAATTTGAGTATAAGCCAATCAAAGCACAGTAACAATTTAGAGTCTTTTTAACGAGAATTAAAAGAACGGCAATGAATATAGTGATACCAAAAATAGCTCTGTATTATTTAAATAATCATTAAATAATACTCACAATAATTATTTACATTTCTAAAACATCTTTTAAAATTATCAAGTTGTCAATACAATCACATATTAAAATAAATTTAAAAACAACGGAAGTTTATAAATACTTTTTCTAATTATGTATTGGGTATTTAACAAAAATACATCATAAAGTCTTTAATCAATTTTAAACTTAATATTATGGTATTATCTTAGTAATTAATTCTAGTAAAATATTAAATGCCTTACACGTGCAGGACGCAGGACGCGTTTGTGGGAACCCGTCTATACAAATACTACAGCAGGAAGTGATCGGTACCGTGCACGCTATCGCGGACCCGGCTAGACGCGATGGTTTGACTATACCCTAACTCGATACAATAGCGAAAACTCTCAGTGATCATCCGTCATATTGATATTGTGTTCATAGAAAATTTAGCTTATGCCACCCGAACTATAATAGCGAATCGATTGACACCTCATTCAATAAAATCAGATGAGTAGTTTAGGTGCTACGGCGGAACATAATAATAATAATGTTACGGCTCCCGATCCCAATATCCTGACGGAGTGTCCTAATAACCTCGTTATCCCACGCATAATAAAAATAGTTTCCGTACGTACAAAAAAAATGGCGCCGCACTTAAAGAAAAAAATCTACAACTCAAGTTCGTGAAAAGTGAAAAAAATAAGAAATTAACCTCAATACTGGTGAGAGCCATCCTTAATTTATCTAGTCGTCTAATATAGTCAATCTTAACTAAATAATAATAATATGATAATATCAGCCTATACTCACACAAATCGAGGTGAGTGTAATAAGGTCATACTCCACCACGCGGACCCAGTGTGTATTGGTGGAGGCAGGTTTGTGGCCACCTGCTGTTGGAGCTTATCAAGCTGCCTATAAGATTTCCAACTTGGCTTAACGACTACCACATTACGCGATAACCGGAATCAACGGCTTAGCGTGCCTTCTAAAGTATGGAGACGCTCAGTTATGAAAATGCCACAAACGGTCACCCATCTCAGGCCGGCCGATTCAAACGCTGCTTAACTTTTGTGATCACTAAGAACACTGCGAACACAAAGCGCTTCGAGTACTTCACATACATAAATATAATACAAAGATACATGCACTGCTAAAAATTTAACCCTTCCCGTAATCTGGTAAAAATCAGTTCAAAACAAACAAGCTTACCATTTTAAAATTTTCTTCGCTTGTGGTTAAAAATAATAGTATTTCTGTTCACCCCTATTTAACCCTTGTCCAAGGTTGTTAAACTATTACAGTTTGTTAACCTTAACCAACCATCACGCTATGTTCTTTTGGCGATTGCAGGTTGAGTGCCGATAAGAATTTAAAGTCGGTACATTTGCACGAAAATAATTATAAACGGTTCTAATCTGTGTTCACACGCTAGATTTGTGAAAGTTAAATATAGAGGTGATCCTGATATAGAGAGTGATAGATTAGTACAATCTGTTTGAGATTATTTTGATAACACGCGTACGTTTGGAACACGCCACCATCATTGTATGACGATGTCCTGTCAGTAATGAGACCCTCGATTAAAATTTTATATCAGAGTAGATAAGTTATTTTTTGTGAAGCCCCTCGAATCAACCGTTAATTTTCCTAGTCGGGCAGTCCTCTACAATGTGCTGGATAGTCTGCACTGAGTCCCCACAGTCACAACAAGGAGAATCAGTAAGGCTCCACTTGTGCAGATGATAATTACACCTTGTGACTCTGGTTCTGATTTGGTTGATGAAGGATCACACCACCTGTTGCTCTTTGAAGCCCTGTACTTCAGCTGAGGGGTCGGCTATGGTGACGTTACCCCCGGAGGCGTCCAAACTCTCCCATTATTTTTCTACTCCGACTAGATGTTGGGGTGGTTCTGGATTTTGTTGTCAATCCAGATCGGTTTCCGACAAAGAAGTCTCTGAGGTTGGATGTTATTGAGGGTTTTCACGTAATAAGTTACGAGTATCCTAGACCAGCCCTTTTGAAACTCAAACTCAAATGATTTATTTTATGTAATGAGGGGGTATTTACAAATTGTCATGTTTAACTTACTAATCTACTGCCGGATCGGAACGTGACCTCGCGGCCTTTTTGGGCTAATTCCCCATTTTTTGTCATCATTTCCTATAGAGATACATACATTTTTATATTATACAAAATCATTAATGTGATCCAGTTATTTTTCGTTCGCAAAACTACATTTGTCTGACCTGGGATTTGAACCCAGGACCTCGTGACCACAAAGTTTTGCCACTAGACGAACGAGGCAGTCGCTTTTTTTCTTGTTTAGATAATGTGTCCTTAGATTACTACTGATTAGATTGATACTGAGTTCTTAGATTTACGCGAATATTACACATGAAATAAAACTATGTATCGGATTGTATCGCGGTTTCTTTTTGATTTACAGCACCCATAGTCACCGGAAGGACTGCCCTTCTCTTGACCATGGGAGCTGCAAAGTATTCAAAACGTCGGGAACTTAAAAATCAAAAATAAACTGCGTTTAGATCCGAAAAATAGTCTTATGTAATGTGTCCTTGTTTTATACATATAGATGTTACCTATTATCTACTGACCTCTGCACCACACGGTAGTGTAGATAATATCTACACCTCTTAAACAACTACGTACCAGAAAGGTCGCTCGCAGTCGGTTCGTTCTGATGAAGTCTCCTCTGAGTGGTGTAATCTGGCTGCGGGGGTTCCGCAAGGTGGCGTACTCTCTCCTTTGCTTTTTTCAATTTTCATTAACGCAATCACTAATGTTATATCTTCACACTATCATCTCTATGCAGACGACTTGCAAATTTATCAGCATTACAAAGTCGATGATTTTACCGCTGCCATCGCTGCCATCTCCAAAATATTAATAACTGGGCAAAAAGCTTTGGCCTTTTGATAAACCCGGCAAAATCACAAGCGCTAATTATTGGTGGCAGATATTTTAACAACCTTTTAGATCGCCAGTCTCTTCCGTAAGTTGTATATGATGCTATACCGATCCCTTTTTCAAGTAGCGCAAGAAACTTGGGCATCTACATAGACAGCAATCTATCGTGGAATGTACACGTTTCGGAAGTCAGCAGGAAAGTTTATTGCTCATTTCAATCTCTCAAACGGCTCCAAAAGTTCCTGCCATTTCAAACATAGGTAACTCTTGCTCAATCTCTTCTATTGCCACTTCTTGACTATGCCGATGTCACCTTTCTCGATGCAAGGGAGGAACTTCTGAATAAACTCGAACGGCTGCAGAATTTGTGCATCCGCTTCATTTTTGGCCTTCGGAAATTCGACCATGTGTCAGAATTTCGTAGGCGGTTGAAGTGGTTGCCTATTCGGCAGCGTCGGGATACTCATATTCTCTCTTTGCTTTTCTCTGTTCTTAATAATCCAAAGTCCCCAGTATACCTTCGTGAACGCTTTGAGTATCTTGTCCCCAGGGGAAAACCCTGTCGCTCCACCTCTTCTCTTTTACTTAGTTCACCCCGACATACCTCAAGTCGATATGACAGCTCATTTACTGTGCGTGCTGTGCGTTTATGGAACTCTCTCCCTCACTCTTTACGTGATAGCCCTACTCTTTATCTTTATTCTTTATTGTACAAAAAGAGATAACATGTTTGTAAGCATATTAATACAAATGATGTACAAAGGCGAACTTAACTCAGTTTGAGTTATCTACCAGCTAACCTTTGTAGACAGAACAAAACATATGGAAGTAAGGGCAATTGTACAAAAATTTTAGATTTATAAAGTAATAATTATATTAACACAACACAATAATACAAAGTACATATATAAATAAAAAATATACATACTTATACATTTATATGTATTATAAATATATATTAATATATAATAATATATATCACACAGAGAGGAAATGCTCTTTAACTCTTCTTCTAAATACATCTAAAGAACAGCTATCACGTAGGGAATGCGGAAGAGAATTCCAAGTTTTCACCGCATGTACAGCAAAGGAACCATCGTAAAGACTAGAAGTATGATGCGGAGTTCGGAGAAGGAGAGAGGTAGCCGTACGACACGTTTTGTCTCTGGGAATAAGAAACTCGAAACGTTCGCGAAGATATGCAGGCGAGTTAGGGTTGTGAAGAACAGAATATAGAAGAGAGAGAACATGTAAGTCCCGTCGTCGTCTAATAGGTAGCCACTTGAGTTTTTTTCGGTATTCAGAGATGTGGTCGTATTTACGTAGACCAAATACGAAGCGGATACCTAAATTTTGCAGTCGTTCGAGTTTGTTAAGATTTTCCTCTGTAGCATCCAGAAAGCAGACATCGGCGTAGTCTAGAAGTGAAAGAAGAAAAGACTGAGCTAGAACTACTCTAGTTTGAAAGGGTAGAAATTTCTGGAGACGTTTGAGAGATTGAAACGAACAATATACTCTCCTGCTGATTTCCGCAATGTGAATGCTCCAGGAAAGATTGCAGTTTATGTACACGCCTAAATTTTTCGCACTTGTCGAATACGGTATAGGGACTGAATCAAGAATAATCGGGGGGATAGACTGATGGTCCAAAAGATTGTAGAAATATCTGCCACCAATAATGAGAGCTTGAGATTTTGTTGGATTGACTAAAAGCCCAAAACTCTTAGCCCACTGACTGATGTTTCCAAGATCACTATTGGTGGCATCAATGGCTTGAGACAATTCTTCGACCTTGAAGTGACGATAAAGCTGCAAGTCATCTGCATAGAGATGATAGTGTGATGTTATAACCTTAGTGATTGCGTCGATAAATATCGAGAAAAGAAGAGGAGAGAGTACGCCACCCTGCGGTACGCCCGCTGAGAGATCACACCATTCTGAGGATTCCTCATTAGAGCGGACCGACTGCGAGCGACCGCGAAGATATGAATTGAACCAGGCAGTTACAGAGGGAGATACATTAAGGGAAGAGAGGATACCCAGGAGGATGTCGAAATCGACAGAATTGAAGGCACTGCTAAAGTCCAGCAGAACCAGAACTGTAAGAAGCTTATTTTCCATAGCCAATCGCACGTCATCAGTAATCTTAACCAAGGCAGTTACTGTACTATGGCCAGTACGGAATCCCGACTGGTAAGGACTGAGCAAGCTGTTAGAGGAAAGAAAGTGAGATAATTGATTCAGGACAATGCCTTCAAGAACTTTGGATAAGATTGGAAGTATGGATATGGGACGGAATTGTGAGGCAGAGGAGGGATTTGAGACCTTAGGAAGCGGGAGAACGTAGGCCTTCTTCCAAGCTGAAGGAAAGAAGCTTACCTCGAGTGAGTAGTTAATAATGTGGGTAATTACTGGAAGAAGTTCATCTATGAGGGGGCGAAGCATTTGGATCTGAAGGCCATCATCACCAACAGCCTTAGTAGAAATTGCCTGGATGGATTTTTTTATTTCTGCCTCTGTAACTAGCTGAAAAGAAAATTGGGGACATGCAGGCAAAGGTTGGCTAGAAAGGTTGCGTAGAGTAGAAGTTTTAATATCATTGTCTAATATGACAGGAGAATTTGAATAGTGTGTATTAATTGCATTTAGGTCGATATCTAGAATGCTATCGTTATTAGCTTTCCCGACACCGAGAGACTTTAAGAATTGCCATGCCTGCGCCGTATTAAAATTTTGGATTGAATTGTGTATGTGGCGTCTCTTAGCATCCCTACACATACGACTGCAGCGGTTTCGTAGTTTCTTATATAGGGACCAGTTCAACTCTGTAGGGGACTTGATGTAGTGTCTCTTAGCCTTGTCCCTTTTCGACATTTCCGCTTTAATGGTAACAGATAACCATGGTGCAGGAAGATGTTTTACCCTCACCTTTTTTACTGGAGCATGCACATCAAAGAGATCTATTAGTATTGTATTAAAGATCGAGACTTTAAGATCCAAATTATTAGAGTTGTACACAGGAGACCAATCAATATTGCCCGCGTCTTCTCTCAAACGGTCCAGATCTATGTTTTTAAAACTACGAAGGAAAAGAAACTTAGGTTTGCGTTTAGGTGCGCGTATTTTATAAGAGAGGTAAAGAAGATCATGATAGGAAAAGGAGGCAGGAAGCTGACCGTGTTGAGCTACTTTACTAATATCAGACACTAAGATTAAATCAAGAAGTGAAGGAGGACAGTGAGGTGCATGATGAGTAGCATGCAGTGGAAGAATTTGCATATTGACAGAAGAGACAAGGGAGTGGAGTCTACGGCTACGGGTATCATCCCTGAGCAAGCAGGTGTTGAAATCTCCGAGTAAAATAATATTGTCATATAATGAAGAAAAATACTCAAGTTTCGTTTCAAAAGAGTGAAAATAATCTATATGACAAGAGGGACTATAATAAACACCTAGAAGAATCTTATTATGGTTAAAAGCTAGTTCTATGAAAAGATGTTCTGCAAATTTAGAATAAATACTCGGAGACTGATCAACGACCTTGTAGGTAATATCGCCACGCAGATAAATCGCAACCCCCCCGCCCCCCCTGCCCGTTCTGTCATTGCGCACAAGTTTGTACCCGGGCAAAGAATATTGTGTGGAAGGAACAGCGGGTTTGAGAAAAGTCTCAGAAACAAGGACGGCGTGAATCAGATCAGAGTCAAAAGAAGATAAAAAATCAGGATAGTGAGCGGGAATACTTTGCGCATTCACATGAGCGACATTAAAGTATTTCATAGAGGAAGACAGAATGAAGAAAAGCTGATCGCGCAGATGGACGGAATCTTCATTAAATGCAGACGCGTAGCTATTATCCGATGTACAAGAAGAAGAGCAAGATATAAAACTGTCATCAGACAAATCACACATAAAAAATATATAATAAAATTATTGAAATAATAAATATACTAAAAAAATTTACCAATCTACTAATTCTCCTCTGTACACTCGCTAGTTTCACATAGACTGATCAATGTACTCGTATTCAAATACAGTTTAACTCGGAACGTTTCCGAACGCACCGTCAGCCGTCAGTGTCATTATAAAATATATAAAAAAGGTGAAACAAAAATAAAAAATAAGGTAGAAGAAAATCATACCAAAACAAACAATATTGGTATAAAATAGAGGAAAATAAATAGAAAAACTGATAGTGAATAGCTGGACTGACTACTTTGCTGGTTTGCGCGATCTCTTCTCAGAGGGCTTCACAAACGCTTCGTTGGCAGGTACTTTGGATGACGACTCCACCACCGGGAATTGGGCTATAAGTAGTCGTAGCTCAGCCGCACATTCTATTTTGCGCCGTGACTTATTCGGCAGCAGAATGTTTATTTTTCCATCGGCGGTCCAGCACTGCCTCACACCAAAGTGCTTGCGCGCATCCAAGAAGGTGTCATGCCTGGGCTTGGTTAAAAATTCAGAAAGCGTCAGGCCAGTTCCCTTCAACGCTGTCTTACTACGCCAAACCTCACCCCGCAGATTGCGGCTTTGGAACCTCACAAGGAGGGGACGTGGCTTACCCGTGGCAACTCCCAGGCGATGGCAGGCTACTATGTCGGTCGTGGTGACGGCGGAGATTTTGCACTTGGTGCCTATTGTTTGGACCGCCAGAGAAGTGCTGTCTTCATCCTTCTTTTCTGGGAGACCATGAAGAAGCAGCACCTTGTTCCGGGACACCATCTCATGACGATCAAGACCGAGCACCAACAGCTCCATTTGGCTTTTAATGGAACCAATGGTCTTCCACAACAGACACTTGAAGTCTGTAAAGTCCTTGGAAAGGCTTGCTATTGACTTATGGGGCGCCTCGTTACTGCCCGCAGCCTGCAACTCTTCCTCATACCGATCCATCCGTGCAGAAAAAGTTGCAGAAAGATCTTCCATACAGTTGGATAGCTTAGTGAAGAGATCCATTGTGAGAAGAGTAGTTGTGACAGTTTAAAGTTAAAAGTAATAGTGAAAGTGAGTGTAATAGAGGATAGAGAGGACTTTTAGCACATAAGAAAAATGAAATGTAAGTTAAAAACTATTTTAAATTTAAATTAAAACAGAGCACTGAAAAAATGTTGTTGCTTATTCAACTACCCTCGAGCAAAAAAAAACTCTACAGATTTTCAGGAGAAGAATTAGACAACATTTCCTATCTACGTAAGATGTTTGTATGTATGTCTGTATATGTCTATGTAGTATATTATTTTATGGTATTGTATAGTATGTAGTATATTTATGGATATATATCTGTAGTTTATACCTCTAATATCTTCTGTGTTGTACACTTATTACTATCCTCCTTTTGATGATTTGTTTCTCTTTCACTCAAAGGTTTGCTGGTAGAGAACTCAACTTTGAGTTAAGCTCGCCTTTGTACATTTACCTATTCTTTAATTTTAATTTTATAATTTGTTACTATTTGTACAATAAAGAATTAAGAATAAGAAGAAAGATAAGATTAAATGGCCATATTATATAAACTTAACACCGAAACTAAAAATAAATATCCTCGCGCCTATATTCCCCAAGCGGAGGTGGCAAAGGTGTACTGTGTACACCCACCGTGGCGAACCTATTGCTATTAGACCGCACACTGCCAGATTTCTGACTGGGACTCAGATTTTTTCAAATCATCAAAAGACATAACTCAAAAAATTGTTTGATTAAGTTAGTACTCTAACTTTATTAATTTAAAGGTTGAATTCCCCTGTTTCGGCTCTTTTAGTAGTGCCTCTATTCACCATCGAAACGGCGACATTATACAAACTCAAGCACCGCACTATGATATCGTAAAACACAATGTAAATACTGCTTCTAGATAACTGTATTTACTGACCATTTCCCAGTTTCACACTTCGCATAAAATTTTTCAGTTTCGTGAAAAATGTCTGAAATACAAGCAAACAGCTTTAGCTTCGGGTTCCCAAGCTTTTGTTCCATTGTGTGACAGTGTTCTGAATACAATGGTGGACCATAATGCATTTTCCTTTTATTCTGCAAACTTTAAAGCTCAGTTAAGTATGGCCAAAGAATCATAATTGAGATAAACATAGACACAAGCGACGACTCCAAACGGGACATTTTCTGATTACACCCACTTTTCACACAGCAATAATAATATTAGCCCTGTTAAGAAACTGTCCCACCGTTGGGCACGGACCTCCTCTCAAGCTGAGAGGGTTTAGGCCATAGTCCACCACGCAGGCCCCGTGCGGTGCTTCACACACCTTCGAGAAACACTCAGGCATGCAGGTTTCACCATGTTTTCCTTCACTATTAAAGCAAGTGATCGTTATTTATTACAACGCACATGCTTTCGAAATTACAGAGGTGCGCTGGGTTTGAACTCGAGACCTCTGACTTTGCAGTCCAAAGTTCTAACCACTAGGCTATTACTGCTTACATAGTAATAATCTACATAAATGACGCAATACCTCAAAAACCCCGATAATATTATTCCTTTTTAAGGTCGAGGCACTGTAGCGCAGTGCGACAGCGGTGTTTTAGCGATCACCAAGCAGCTTTTGACTCAGTTGGTCTGAGATGGGTGATCCCGGTTACCAATTAATGGGGTAGTGTAGTATATGACGCTCCGCCCTACCACACATCATGGCGACCCTGCCAAGATTGCCTTTGGGCAGTTCTGCGCTAGAGTGATCTCTAGATGAATATTTGAACGACAAAAATGCTTGGATAGGTGCTGCTCCGGCTCCGCTGTAATACAAACGACTCGTTCAACCTTGGCTAAATGTTGTTTTCATGTTCTCTTCCTTCTATTAAAATAGTACTATTAACAATTAAGGCCCTGCTAATGCAAATGAAGTATGTAGTCATATTCTCAATCTGTTCTATGATAATGTTTCATGTATTCTCATTTTTAGTCCTGTACTGTTTAGTAATGTACCGTGTCTCCCACACCCCACAATTGACAGTGTATACAGCTTTTGTTTTAAAGGAGTGGCTGTGGAGTTTCTTGCCCTTCTCCGCTCGAGTGTCTTTTTATTTTATTGACGATTATTGGTCATTAAGCACGTCTTTAATGTAAACAAAAATGTCAAAGCGTAGCGTGTCGTGCCAAACGAGCTCGAAGTACTGCTCCTTTCGTAGACTTTTTTTGACTGCACTCTGGGGTCTGGGATTGGTCATGCTCACTAAAAAGTCTATGCTTGCAGTGTCTATTTGGTGCGGGTCACTCCCTTCCCTCTAATATGGTCGAGGGAGGTGATGGCTGCTCAAGTAGTCGTACGAACGGATGCTGCTTGTGGAGACTGGTCCATCCAGAATCCTCTAGCTTTTAACTATAGCATATATATTCAAAAATAGGCCTCTATCTCAATCGTAAGGTATCACACTGGAGCTTGATTGCATTAATGAATTTGTATAATATAAAAATGTATGTATCTATACAGAAAATGATGAAAAAAAAATGGATGGAGAATTAAACAAAAAAGACAAGCCCGCTGAGTTTCTCGCCGGATCTTCTCAGTGGAGGCCGCGTTCCGATCCGGTGGTAAATTAATAAGTGAAAAAAAAAATGTTAATATGACACTTTGTAAGCACTCCCGCAGGGTCTATGCAAAATAAACGATTTGAGTTTGAGTGTAAGAGTTTTAATTATTGGTAAAAAGTTTTATGGCTGAACTGAAGAACAAAAATTCGAAAATGTACCTATAACAAGGATGGAAATTTGAAAATTGTTGAACGCTGGGAGTCATCGGCGTCTGGTGATGGTGCAGCTGGAAGGTGTAGGTATTTATAGGTAAGCACGAGATGTGACGGAGCCTCGGGATCAGGATCTCCAAGTGAATTGAGGTGAAAAGTGACATTGATTTTTTTAAAGGTAGCATGTAAGGACCATTATATTAAACATCATTGTATCAATAAGAACTCTTCTTAATACACCCAGTCACCCAACGACTTCACATCATTGCAGCAGTCGTTAAACCAAGTTGAAAGCTTTATAGGCGGCTTGATAATTTCCAACAGCAGACGGCCACAAACTTGCCTTCACCAATCCGCACTGGGTCCGCGTGGTAAAGTACAACCTAATGTCTCTCACCTCGATTTGTGGGAAAAGGCCTTTGCCCAGCGGTGGGACCAGTATAGACTGATTTATAATTATATATTTATTATTTACAAATTCAATACCGCTATTCGTTTGGTGGCAAGATTCTGCTAGGAGGATGGTGACCAGCCACGGCTGTAGGCTACCATCTTTGAAGGTGCTGTTCATTGAGCACTACCCAGGGACCACGTCAAGAAAATCGAGAGTAAATTGTTTTGTGTGTGTATGTGTGTTGATCTACGCTGGTAGCCACGGGGCTTTAACAACTTCAATAGACAAGAGGGCGAGCGTGCAACCACTACGTTCCAGCCAGAAGGGCAAGGGGGCAACTGCCTCAAGGGCGCTCCAAAGAGGAGCGGCCTCAGCTTTGGCAGTCGCTATGGCCGAAAGCGTAAGCTAGGTGTCTCGCCGGGTGCTCTGCACTGGCCAGCGGACAAGGGATTCTTCTACCACGCCGGCGAGATCGGTGTCTGATCCTGTGAGTGAATCCTACTTAACCTACTAACTTAATCTCAATTTATTTAGTTTTCCTCTCCTCCCTAATAGAACACAATAAAAGGAAACGTGAAAGCGGGTTATTTTCACAATAAAACAGCTTCGGACGGGAAGCGGAAGCGCTTAGTTTATAAATACAGAATTATAGCCGCCATCTTTGTCATCCTTTTGAAACTATTACCTTTGCGTTTGTTATTTTATTGTATTACTATTCTTTTTTTGTGTTGAAAGAGATTTGGTTTCTGCAACTAAACAATAAAAATATGACTATATTTCTCAAGCGGAGGTCACAGAGGTGTAATTTCAATTGGGGGCATGCTTATATCCAATAATAACATGTGACATTGAAAACGAAAAAATATACATCGTCACGCCTGTATTCTTCAAGGGGGATTGCAGAGATATACTCAGTACTGCATACATTCACATATCACCAACAATTTTAGACCCCAACGTATAGATAGCGAGCCTACTATCATTATAATAATAACTAGCGACCCGCCCCGGCTTTGCTTAGGAGAATTAAACATAAACCTTCCTCTTGAATCACTCCGTCTAGTGGGAAGAACCGTATGAAAATCCGTTCGGTAGGTATTGAGTTCATCGCGTTCAGACACACAGACAGACGCGGCACTTTGTTTTATTATATGTAGTGATAATAATAGTTAGCCTTCACTAGTGTTTCAGTATCCCACTGTTGGGCAAAGGCCTTCCTCATCTCCTCCACTTCACTCTATTAAGGTTTGGTCAAACAGCCGACGGAGCGCGACGGGAGCGCGACAGAAGCGCTCGGTTCAATTCAGTTGTGACATTTGCCGTCTCCCCCAGCGGGGCTGTGTGGCGTTTCCCGTATAGTTTACATTACAACTCCCTAAGCCGCGCCACCGTCGCGCTCCGGTTGCGCTGCGTCGGCTATGTGGTGAAACCTTTAAGAGCGCCAATAGTTTTTTAAAGACGTCCAGTTTGTTCCGCCACCCATTCCTGGACCTGCCGCAATGCCGTTTAAAATTGACAGGAATCCAGTTAGTGATTATTTTTGCCCAAGATGTGTCCCGCATGCGACAGATATGAGCAGCCCAATCCCACTTCTGCTTAGCAGCTTTTTGGCCACCATCGGCTATTTGCGTCATTGAGCGCAGTACACTTTTATTTCCATTATACAGGACAGACATGCCATTATTCGGGAAGTGGGCAGGTGCCCTACAAGATGGACTGATGACCCGGTAAAGGTGGTAGGTAGAAGTTGGATGCGTGCAGGGCCGGTCGTTGAAGGGTTCTTTGGGAGAGGCCTTTGTCCTGCAGTGGACGTCTTTCGGCTGAGGAAGAAGCGGATTGGCTCGTGGCTACTCGATCCAGTGGGCGGTGCAGTCAACGCTCTTAACCACTGGACCAAGCCATTGTCGCCGTCATTTTCTATTCTTATAATATAAAGAGCAAAGATTTGTTTGTTTGTATCGATAGACTATTGAACAGATTTTAATATTTATTTAACCATTAAATATTTTACTATTAGAAAATTACTTTATCCAGAAGTAACATAGGCTATATTGTGTTTCGGTAATAATAATATATAAAGATATAACAAAATGAACACGTGCGCAGCCGCGTACGGCAACTAGTTTTTAATAACTTGTTATTGTTTTAAGTTTACGCCGCATAGCTGACGGGGGCGTGACGATGGCGCGACCTGGAGAATTGTAGATATGCGTAGGAGACGCGACGGCAAACGTCATGATCCGCCGCCGGATGCATGGCAGGAGCGAGACGCCATTGCGCGTGCGAGCAGGATGCTAATGTTGGCCGGCCGCCCGGTCGGTACGACATTGCGCCCCCAATGTGACGAGCACGCCGCGCCTGCGAGCGCCGACCTAGCGCCGGCCGCACGCCTTCGTCGTGCTCCGTCGGCTATTTGACCCAACCTTTAGTTGTGTTAGTAGTTCTTTCTCAAGCTATATGCTGTCAACCGTCAGTGAATTGACAATCGTTACACAAATTATGTTATGCATGAAAGCTTAGCACGAACAGATTGACGTTAGCGTAACGCTATCGATGATATGCCATCTGTTTTACAGTACAAATATACCTAATAAAGAAGAAAGTGACAGCAGGCTTTCTCGACAACAACACGGTAACGTTATTCTGTTTGTGGTTAGCCCTCTCGATTAAATTGTTATGGCGGTGTAACACGGTGCAAGTAACTGGCGCCAGTGGCCGCAATTGCAAATTAAATAAAAAAGACTAGGCCCTTGTGTTTCTCGCCGGATCTTCTCAGTGGGGATGGTAGATCCGAAGGCTTCGCACGAAAAGTTTGACGTGCGCGTTACACTAGCCATTGATATGCCATCATTCCAATACTACAAATTTACTAAATAAACCTGAACGTGAGAGCATCCTTACTCGCTAGCGTCACGGTACGGTCAATCTTTTCGTGCTAAGGCCGCCAGGGACAGATTTTGAGGGTTGGTTAGATTTAAAATAATAAAGTAAGAGTGCCCCTGCAGGGTTTATCATCATTATCACCAGCCGGAAATAGTTCACTAGAGAGCTAAAGACTTTCCAAGATCATCACGACAACTGGCTTAGTATCCAGCTCTACACGCGACGTTCAGAGGGCAAAATCTGTTAGTAAATTTGCAGCTTCTCAATTTTAGTATTTATGCTCAAATCACGATAAACATCTTCGCTCTTCTGATAATCGACTTCTTCAGTGCCCCCCTCATACAACTGATTTCATTCACTCTTCCTTCTTTGTCCAGTCTATCCTTTTTTGGAATGCTCTGCCTCTGGAACTCAGAATGGCAACCATCGTCCTTCTTTTAAAAAAAATCTACAGGTTTACTTACATCGGATGGTGGATCCCCTCAATGTTAGTTGTTCCATGTCGTTATGTCGCACAGTTTTAGTTTATGTATGTATTGTATAATTATATATGTATGTATATATTTGTGGTATATATAAATATGTATTATGTATAATATTGTTATATATAATTTGTATTTACTAATGTGTTTTAAATAGTTTATTAGTTGTTATTTATATTTATAATTGTAACTTTTTTCCCTTAAATTTGTGTAATTTCGCACCTACCACACTTGTCTCACACCACCGTAAGGTAGACTGGCAGAAAATGCCTAAGGCATTAAGTCCGCCTATGTACATAAGTGTATAAGGTATAAATAAATAACTAAATTTGCAAAAACCAAATCCTAACCGCCACCGATCAATGTTTTTATATTCTTCTTTAGTCAGCCTATAGTTTAACAGTTTAGGTAACTTTATGATTTTTAAATGGTATTTCGTCGTTTCATAATACCTTGCACCTGAAGTAAAGTATACGATAATTTCATATTTTATTATTGACTAGTTTCTACCCGCGTCTTCCTCCGCGTTGACTTTAGACAGGAACCTTACATTTTTTCGGGATTAAAAGTATTTTATGTATTAATCCAGGCGATAAACTATCTTCTGTGTTCCAAATTTCATCGAAATCCGTTTAGCGTGAATGAGAAACAAACATCTAAACATACAAACTTTGACATTTATAATATTATTAAGAATAATTAACACTAGATATGCAATATTTTTATAGCTTTTATTGATTACCATTAGTTAAAATAATACCCAAACCACCAGACTGTACTATAACTTACGAAAACTTCTGAACGCCGTTAATTGGCGACGATTCGATTTTTGTGCAATGTGACGGACGATTTAGCTCAGTGGTTAAGAGCTTAAGCCGCTCCGCCCACTGTGCTAATAGCCGCGGGTTCGATTCCCGCACGAGACAAATCTTTGTATGATTCACAATTATTTGTTCCGGTCTGGGTATTCGTATATGTGAATTTTCATGTTTGTAAACGCACCCACGACACAGGAATAAATCCTAGTGTGGGGCCTCTAATTTCGTTAATAGAATTTGCGCCTTATGGTCAAAAGTTGTCTGAACAGTTAACTCATGCCAGTAAACCGTACATGTAACTTGCAACTTTACTAACACCGTGTAAAAGCACCTTTATTATTCAGACCACGCCACGTGCTACAGTAATTTACAATGCTTGCGATGAATGCAATTTCGTTTCTCGTCGCTTTGAAGGTGCTGGGAAACTCAGGTGCATATGAAAGGCACCGAGCCACTGTGAGGTAACATCTGAATTCTCAGCTTATATTTTCGAGAAGCGGATAATATTATAATGTGCTAAAATGCTGTTAAAAAGACCTAGAGCCACACTATACTTATTCTTGTTTCGTGGTTGCATTAACAATATGAATTTCACATACACAAACACCTTGACCGAAACAAACATTTGTGGGTCACACATAGATTTATCACATGCGGGGATCGAACCCGCGACAGTAGCCTTAATCACTGGACCAAGCAGTCTGTCATAGACATGGTTATGACAAGGACTTATATCATCTTAATTTAAATCAAATATATGCAAAATAAAGCTACTGCCTCATTGATCTAGTAGTCCACGGGGTGGTTGGCGATCTCGAGGTCCTGGGTTTGAATCTTAAGTTGGATAAAGTGCTTTTTAGTAAGCGAGGCAATTCAATTTTTTTGTGTTTTATGTTTGGCGTGAGGCGCCTGTAGCACTGTGTGAACGCGGTGTTCTTACCGATCACCAAGGTTAAGCAGCATTCGACTCGGTCGACCTGAGATGGGTGACCGTTGTGGAATTTTCATATTAGAGCGTCCCCGTGTTTCGGAAGGCACGCTAAGCCGTCCCGGTTACCATTTAATTTGGTAATCGTTAAGCCGAGTTGGAAGCCGTATAGGCGGCTTGATAAGTACCAACAGCAGGTGGCCACAAACCTGCCTGCTCCAATCCGCACTGGACCGGATCTCTCTCACCTCGATTCATGAAAGAAGGCCGTTGCCCAGCAGTGGACAGTATAGGCTGACACTATTATTATTATATGTTTAGCGAGTCTATTTAATTTGTTTTTTCGAAGGGGTGCTTTCAAGGGACTTAAAATACCATTTATTTATTTTTTAAGTCGTAAAGCCTTCGTTACGCTCTTTTTGTCAGACTAGATCGAATAAATATTCATTTTATGTGTGTATCCATAAATCTCCATATCGCATCAGACACGGTCGCTGCGTTTTGCCTTTTTTCCTAAAGCACATTAAAAATATGGCTACCACAGGGTCAGTAGAGAGATGAATTGTTGAATGAGATAAATAAATGGGAATCTTGCTTATTACAGCTTCACCGAGCAAGAGGGCGAGCGTGCAACAACTGTGCTCCAACCGGAAGGGCAAGGGGGCAACTAGCTGAAGGGCGCTTCAAGGAGGAACGGCCTCGGCTTGAGCTGTCGCTATTAGGGAGGGCATATACTAAGTGTCTCGCCGTGGTGCGCTGTACTTGCTGGCGGGCAAGGGATTCTTTGCCTTCACTGGCGAGATCGGTGTCTGATCCTGTTTGGAATAATTTCTAGTATGGAGCTACGTTTTGTTAAATAAGAAAAAAATTAAATATTTTTTTTGGTTACAGATTTGTGTAGTTTTTGGCAGACTTTAAGCCATTGAACTGTGTTAAAGTATGGTCAAATCAATGCGTCTAGCCGCGTCCGCAATGGCGTCCAGGGTGGCGGCCAAGATCAGAATTTCCAAAAGATAGCGCGTGCAGACGCCGCACAGATAGCGCGTGCAGGACGCAGGATGCGTTGGTGTGAACACGTCCATACAAATAATACAGCAGGAACTGTTTGCCACTGTGCACGCCATCGCGGAGGCATCTGGATGCGTTTGTTTGCCCGTACCCACAGATAATTTCAGATATCTGACTTGAGAATTGTTTGATAAAAAATTATCGCACATCATCACGCCTACATCCCCAAACGGAGGTGGTAGGGGTACACTGTGTACATCCGCATATCCATGGTGTTAGTTCTCAATATAAGGCAGTTTTTTTGTATAGGACCACACTAAGATATATTACTGTGTCGTGGGTGCGTTTATAAACATGAATTTTCACATAAAAACACACATTCACATACCCGAGTAATTGTGGGTCACATAAGAATTTGTCCCAAGCGAGAATCGAACCCGCGAGTATTCGACCCAGTGGGCGGAGCGACTTAAGCTCTTAACCACTGCACTAAAATCGTCCGTCAAGTGCGAGCCTATCTATAATAGCCGGCAATATTCCAGACTCTGGACTGCTTATGAGAAGGCTGCTAGGTCGGACAGAGTGGTTTTTCCGATAGAAACCCACACTGTTCGATCTAAGATTCTAACTCGGTATCTCGTAATCGCCTCTCGCTGTATGCGCTACTAACAGCTGGTTACAATATTTAAAATAATTTAGACTTCACTTACTATCAGTAGTATTTTAACCGATTTTCCAAGAAAGAAAGCGCGTAGGTATGTAAGATAGTATCGTTGTAAAGATGAGAAAGGATATGCTCTGTTGGTTTAGACATATAGAAAGAATGTCGGAAGAATGAATCACAAAACAGATATACAATGCGAAAGTGGAAGGATGAAAGTACCGGGGAAAACCTAGACTATTTTACCATAACCAAATATACCGGTCTTATGTGAAGAGTAAGTCAAGAGTCGCCGTAATCGGCGAGCATGTATGAAACGAACTATGAGAGCGGAGGAAGATAGATAGGTTTGTAAGGAAAGAACCTGTTGGAACTCTGTACTCTCTGTCTACTTCGCAAAGGATCTGGTGTGATGATATAGATAGATATCATACAAGATGTATCAAAATTCTACTGTTAGTAGGCAAATCAATCCTTGAGTAATTGAAACCGGCTTGAGGTCAACAATGTTTTTCTTTTTTTAAGACTTATATAATTCATTAAATATGTACATAGAAAGATTACAAATAAAACAATAATTATGAGCGAGCGTAAAGTAAATTTAGTTCTTGGAAGTAACCCTGAACAATATCCAAATCATTTTAATTTAAAAAGACATTAAAAAACAAGCTTTTATAGCATAAACACAACGAAGATATCTAGCTTAGTTAGAGTTTCTGCGGCTTTCTACATCTTTCGGGTCTAAATTACTTGTCAAGACAAATCTAACGAGCCCTAACACGGCGGGATATATTAAGTAATTGAGTGGTCCCATTGCCCATCTTTCGGGTTCATGATTAGACCCTGAACACCACCTGGTTGTAAAGTACTTGTTAATAGCATTCCAACAAGCCTCAACAAGTTGTGTTCTTTGATTCACGTGTTTCTAATGCCACCTTCTGGCTCCATCATCAGACCAGCTCCATGGTATTATTGCAGTTTTAGGGCCGAATGCCGAGCGACGACTGACTGGCACGACACGACGATGTGCCTCATAAAAAGAGGCATACTCCTCGAATGTGTCCCTACAAATTGTCACCAAACTTACGTACGAGTATGTATGCCAAATTTCAGCTCAATCGGATACCCGCAAGTGCTTAAAAACTGGATCACAAAATTTGAACCGAAAGGATAGACAGACAGACAGAGAAGCTTGTAAAAAAAGAAAATCATGCTTATACCATCATTACTACAGTTTTAAAAGATTTTAAAGTCATTCTTCTAAATACCGCATATAAAGCACCTAAGTAGGTATGTAAGACATAATTATCAAACGCAAGAAGCAACATTTTCTACGCTACCAAGGATAAGACACATTATTCTCCAAGACGTTTCAGATTTAGTGCTTGCATGCCAAGAGGGTCATTGCACAGGATACAGCTATATTTATTCACGTGAGCACAGAGATTTGTGTTCAACATTAATTTGTGTTAACTGCAACATTAATTACAAATTAGTCGACATAACAATGGCATGATGTTGGGACGCTATATTGTAAACGTTATATATACTGTCACATCTCAAAATACCTACTAGATTTTTGTTTTCGTATTTTCAGGTTGGCTTGGTATAATGGTTAAGTAAGAACTTGTGGCAAGATTGTGTCACGATTTCAGATTATTATTTATTTTGAACTTTAAGAGTTTTTTATCTGACTTTGAATTGCTAAAGAAAAGAAATAGTACTTGATTTGATTTGTAGATTTATTGGAAACGCTGAATTTAAATGGTATCTGATTTGACTCAACTACAAATGTTATCTACTCTACTATTGACGCAACTACAAGGTCGGTCATTTTTAGTGAGTTTGATTCGAACGCTCGAACGGAGCAGACGTAGGAATTAGGTGACCAGGACTTGTTAAAAAGTGTATCGTGCACCCCTAGAATTAGGATTTTATTTAAGACTAGCCGTAACCCGTGGCTTCGCCCGCGTTTCTTTTGTAATTTGACATAGGTAGGTAGGACATTTTTAGATAGCATTATTAGAAAGACTGAAAAGACACCTCTATATTTAGTTTCTATTAAATCCATTTAGCCGTGTTAATATCATCATCATCATCATCTCAGCCTACACTTGTCCACTGCTGAACATAGGCCTCCCCAATCGCTTTCCAGCGTAACCGGTCCGATGCCACCTGCATCCAACGACTTCCTGCGATTTTCACAAGATCGTCGGTCCATCTGGCAGGCGGTCGTCCCACGCTGCGCTTGCCAATACGTGGTCTCCACTCTAGAATCTTTCTGCCCCAACGCCCGTCCGATCTACGCTATATTCCCGAACGCTGCCCAGCCGAGTTGGATTCGTCGATTGACCTCTCTCTCAAAGTTGGACCTACCTAACCGGACTACCTGTCCCAGGTAAATGTATTCGTCGACAACTTCAAGAGTAGAGTTCCCAACGGTGAGTGCGGTGGGTACGACATGGACGTTAGACATTATTTTCGTTTTGTCCATGTTCATTTTAAGACCCACTTGTTGAGATACTCTGTTGAGGTCACCGAGCATTCGTCCTAGATCTTCCAGCGACTCCGCCACGACCACAATGTCGTCGGCAAATCGAAGGTGAGTGTTAATATGGAGATAGGAAAACAACTATTCCCCAGTAACCTTGCATTTTCCGACCTAAAAAGTAGTCTTAAACAATCTCTGAAATTTCCTCCATTCTTCAGTGATAGTCTATTTAAAATCGGTTATGCCGTTTTGGATATTAACACGCACAAAGGAATTTTTTTTTCTATTGTGCCCGTATGCGCTTAAAATTTCTTCATTATTTTAAAATCACTTATCCCAAATCATTATGTATGTGAGTCGTGTGGGATCGTACTTGCGACTATTTGACAAAGTAAATTAAGTAGTCTACGTTTTATCGCTTAAACCGAGTCGTCTTTGTTTTGCAAAAGTTTTTATAAATTCAGTTTAAAAATGAATAAATTTTCGTTATAGAACAATTTCAACAGGTCGTCAGGCTTCCAGTCACCCGTGAAGACGTAGAGGGAAATAGCCTATTCTTTAGCCAAAAGATGATTTTTATGATTAATATCTTTTAGCCTTCATGCAGGCCGGTAAAAACCCATCAAATCCATGTTGGTGTGATTTTACCTACCTTTAAAGTTACCTATTTCATATTATTATTTCACGACTATAGTACTATATCATAACGTCAGATCCCTTGCGGGGTAGGCAGGTAGTACAGAGTTTCAACAGGTTCTTTCCTTACAGACCTTTCTGCCTTCCTCCACTCTCATAGTTCGTCTTATGCACGCTCGCCGATTACGGAGACTCTTGACTTGCCCTTCGGATAAGATACGGTCTATTTGGTCTTGGTAAAATAGTCTAGGTCTTCTCCGATATCTACATCTTTCGACTTACGCAATGTACATCTGTGTAGTTTCTTTCATATTAAGTTTTAGTATGAAGAAATCATACTAAACCTTAACCCTAGACCCGCACTGGGCCAGCGTGGTGGACTATGGCCTAAACCCTCTCAGTTTGAGAGGAGGCCCGTGCCCAACAGTGGGACAGTTTCTTAACAGGGCTATTATTATTATATTATTATATGAAGAAATAATAGATATTGCGCAGATGCTATTGTATATATTGCTATGCTATATATTTTTAGAGATAAAAAGTGCTTTGTTTTATTTTACGATACCTTCATATAAAGTTTCAATAAAATTCGTTTAGCCAGCTATATCGCAAGAACCGTGATTCTTTTCGGAATAAAAAGTATCTCAAATATTATTTCGAGACCTAAAACGCCTTGAAAGTGTTAGTAAGATCTATGAAGAAATAATGGCTATCCCAGAAGAACCGTGTTATATGCCGTGTGGAAGTTGACAAAATATTGTATATTCTGTCAACTTCCACCAGACTTATTTCTCTTTCAGCTATCTCTATCACCGTGTTCAGTCTTAGCCCCACTTAGCCCGCACAGGTTTTCTTTGTAACATATAAACTAACCTGTAGTGCAATCTTATTCAACACACACCACCAACACCTTATCAAAAAAAAATATACAATACCTTCCTATTAAGAAGGATTATTTTTTATTAAAATTTATATTTCCAGAGAGGTATGTGGGGAAAGCGCCTGTTGGAATTCTGTACTCTCTGCCTGCCCCGCAAGGGATCTGGCGTAATGATGTAGATAGATTTATATTTCTGATTTAAACCTTCTTTACCTACCCTGACAAAGAGTGTAATCTAGCATAATAATATCTTAAAACGATACGATTGCCAGTTAAGTATGTACTAAAGTTTTGTCAGTTCTTTTTGTGTTAGTTTTCTCATAAGATATTAATCGTCGTTAAAGTTTCGTATCCGGGCCATTCATCGTTAGAGTTCTCTCCGGAAGAAACAATCCTGAATGCATCGTCGGTTCATGCACGAAATCATGTTTGAATGTTTATAAAAAACGTGTATGAACAATTTCCACTGAGTGCTCTTAACTACTAAAATTTTTTTCGTGAGGAGACGAACCTGAGTCCAATATGAATTCATAGAGAAATTCATGTGTAGTCAAAATCACATAGTTTACGTCGTAACATTGCAGTTCGGGAGGAACAGTAATAAAGTTTTGTGGTTTATCCCGCGACAATCTAGTCTAGCTTAATTTGTTTTGGAGCAATGAATGATTTATCAAAATCAACTCTTTTTTTCTTTCCTCAGAAACAGTTAGATTTCTCGAAAATAATTAATAATTTTGCGTTATAATGGTCCATACCCTTGGACAGATAGACAGACGGACAAACAGACACGAAAGCCAAAAATTGTAGAATTGGCTTCTACATCAATAGAATGGTATCCGTGGGTTATTTCCAAAAAATGTACATAGACATGACTTCCTTACAGTTTTATTTTATGTAGTATGTAGAGATAAAGATGCTTTACTTTTTCCTACAAACTGTTTGATTTCCTGAATACATTAATATTAAGTATGTTGTCTGTCATATGAAATATTTCCATGCTTAGTTTTACTGGCATCTGAACAGTAGTTTTGGAACAATGAATGATAAATCAAAATCGACTTTTATCTCTTTCCTCAAAAATTTTTAAGTTTTTCGAAAATATAAGTATACAAAGTTGTGACCTTTTATACAGGTTACAATTTCACAAAATTTTATTAGATTCCATCAAATAGTTTCCGAATAAAGTGTCTTTTTTGAAATTCAATATTTTGCTCATTTTCGTCTTATTTGGAAAAACCTTTTAATTTCTCGGGATAAATACTATACAACATATTAGCCAACATTATAAGGTATCCACATGCAAAGTTTCATCAAAATCCGCCTGGTAGTTTTGGCGTGATGCCGGTTCATACCTTCCGACAGACAGACAGACAAACAGACACGAAAACCAAAAATTGTAGAATTGGCATCCTACATTGGCATTCTACATCGATAGTCGGTAGTTGGGAAATTACGTCGAGTATTTACATCGCTCATTCCACAAAGCCTAAAGACAAAAGTCTTTAATCAGTGCGTCCTGCCCGTTATGACATATGGAGCCGAGACGTGGATACTCACGGTTGGAATGGTTCATAAATTTAAAGTCACTCAGCGAGCTATGGAAAGAGCTATGCTCGGAGTTTCTCTGAAGGATAGAATCCGGAACGAAGTCATTCGACAGAGAACCAAAGTTATCGACATAGCCCACCGGATTAGTAAGCTGAAGTGGCAATGGGCCGGTCACATTAGCCGAACACCCGATAACCGTTGGGACAAACGAGTTCTTGAGTGGAGACCGCGGACTGGCAAACGTAATGCAGGACGCCCTCAGGCTAGGTGGAACGATGACCTTCGTAAGGCGGCTGGCAGAAACTGGATGCGAGTAGCCGAGGATCGTACCCAGTGGCGTGCACTTGGAGAGGCCTATGTCCAGCAGTGGACTGCTATAGGCTGATGATGATGATGATGATGATGATCGATAGTATGATACCCCTGGGTTGTTATTTCCTAAAAATATTCCATGTACAGACACGACTTCCTTACTGTTTTATTATATGTATAGATTAAATGTGTTAGAAGAAAGTATAACAAAACAGATTTACAATGCGAAAGTAGAAGGATGTAGGTACCGGGGAAAACATAGACTACCTTACCATGACACAAATAGACCGTGTCTTATCTGAAGGGCAAGTCGAGAGTCTCCGTAACTGGCGAGCGTGTATGAGACAAACGATGAGAGTGGAGGAAGCCAGGGAGGTATGTAAGGAAAGAAACTGTTTGAATTCTGTACTCTCTGTCTACCCCGCAAGGGGGTGATGATATAGATAGATTAAAGGTATTTCGATAATTATATGTTTAAAGTGTTTTATTTGTTACGCAGGATATGCCAAAGGAAGATCTTCGAACGGGGCCCGCCACTCCCCCAAGAGCTGCTTTCTGGGGCTTATATATATTGCAACGTATCGTACAAACTCAAATATCATGTTCTACTACCAGTCCCTCAAGAGCTGTTATCTAGGGCTTGGTTGGTTGGTCTGGATGTCCTAGAATGTATGGAAAATCCATATGATAATATGAGAGTTTGTACGACGCGTTGTCGACTTTGTATTCAGCGCCATATGTGGGTAGATAGTCACACTTTGTAGCGATGTATAGGGGTCGCTATAAGCTTAAGTCGCTCTGCCCACTGGATCGATTTCGATCCACGTACGGGACAAATCTTCGTGTCACCCACAAATATTTGATTCGGTCTGAGTGTTTGTGCATGTGAATTTCATGTTTCTAAACGCTCACGACAGAAGAATAATTCCTGGTATGGGGTTACGTTTTCATAAATATAAATGAAAAATAAACACCAGTGGCAGAGTTTTACAAAACACACACATTCACCAAAGATTTTAGGTATGAATATAAGAGGGCGTGAGACTATTGCCGTGTTTGTGTGAACGTGGCTATGGGGGAGGGCGTATACTAGGTGTCACGCCGTGGTGCTCTGCACCGGCCGGCGGGCAAGGGATTCTTCGACCTCACCGGCGAGGTCGGTGTCTGATCCTGTGTGCGGTATCTGTATTCGATGTAAGGGCATTGGGAGGGTCGGTGAGAATATGCCGCGGACGGCGGACTATTGCCATTGTACCTAGTATATTCAAGACTCCCAACTGCTACTGAGAATTCTAAAAACCTCAACAATACATTATCTGACCTACGAGTAGAATCCAGGACCTCGTAACTGCCAAACACCATACGCCTCTTTACCAGCGAGGCAGTTAAAATATTCTCCACCTAAAACTATCATCATCATCTCAGCCTATGCTCGTCCACTGCTGAACATAAACCTCCCTAATCTCTTTCCATCTCAACCGGTCCGATACCACCTGCATTCCACGTCTTCCTGCGATCTAAAATACAGCACGTTTAAAATTCAACAATATCTTATCGCGGCTTCAAAGTTGGAAAGTACCAGATAGGTTATGTTAAGTGCATATGCACTTAATAGCACTCGTGAAGTCTCAGCACACATAAACTTGTTATATCCTACGTTACGTCCCATGTTTGCAAAATATTTCATAATAATATTACGGACGATTTAGTGGTTAAGAGCTTAAGCCGCTCCGCCCACTGAGTCGAATAGTCGAGGGTTTGATTCCCGCACGGGATAAATCGTTGTGTGACCCACAATTCTTTGTTTCGGTCTGGGTATTTGTGTATGTGAATTATCATGTTTGTAAACGTACCCACGACACAGGATAAATAAATCCTCATGTGCGGCAAGGATTTAAAAAGAAATGTTGCAAATTTAAATCATAGACCCACAAAACTGGCACGCCTATTCCCCAAGCGAGGGTAGCAGACGTTGTGTACACCTACTTTTCGACGAAGATGTTAGGTCTCATGTAATAGGGGGCGAGATTTTTGCTATTATACCGGGGACAATGTCAATCTCCAGACAGATACTAGAATGTTTTCCTATCGAAAAATTACGTTTTGTCCGAAGTAGGAATTAAACCTAGGACCTCGTGGTCGCTTCTTGCATATACCTCATTAGAGCAACGAGGCAGTCGATTTTGAGGATTGGTCCAAAATAAATGTTAAAGTGTAGTTTTATTTCATAGTAACCCCCTTTTTTTGATTTTCTAAGGATTTATTCCTATGTTGTGTGTGCGTTTAGAAACATTAAAATTCACATACACAAATAAACAGAAAGAGACCAATAATTATGAGTCACTCTAAGATTTGTCCCTGATGATCACTAGCTCTTACTCCCGGCTGTGCACGCGTTGTTTAATTTGCCATATCTTTATAAATTACTAGCAAGAGCTGCGTGCTACGGAAATGAAAATGCTGCGCTGGATGTGTGGAGTGTCGCGGAAAGACTCCCGCATTCCGCGGCAGCCTTCATGTCCGTGACATAGCGGATAAAATGCAGGAGCGCCGCCTACGATGGTACGGCCACGTCTTATGGAAACCGGCAAATTACGTGGGCACCAAGTGCCTGGCCATGCCGCCTCCGCCGGGTCCCGGAAGAAGGAGTAGACCTAAGAAATGCTGGCTTGATGTCATCAGGGATGACATGCGTGCCAATAGCCTCACTACAAAGGATGCCGAAGACCGCGGGAAGTGGGAAAGAAGAAGCAAGAAACCGGCCCCTGGGTTCCGAAGCAGCAGCTAAGGATGCTTCCGGGAACGCGCTCAGACGAAGAAGAGATCTTTATAAATTACTAGCGACCCGCCTCGTCTTTGCACAGGTGAATTACGCACTTAAATCTTTCTCTTGAATCACTCCGTCCATTGGTGTAAATTGTATAAAAATCATTTTTTCATTCATTAGTTCATGAGTTAATCGCGTTTAGACAGGCAGACAGACGCGGCTGGGGACTTTGTTTTGTAATATGTAGTGTATTCATCAAAATCCGTTTAGTTGTTTTTGCGTAAAAGAATAACAAACATCCACACATCAATTCTTACAAAGTTTTGCGTTTATAATATTGGTAGGAAATAATCGTTGTCTTCCTATGATTGAGTTTTTACCCAGCAGTTGGGCAGTACAAATTCATTTATTCATTAAATACTACTTAATTAAAACTTATAGACACTCGGAATACTGCGGAAGCTAGGTTAAGCGGTCAGTATGAGATGGGTAACCGTTCATGGTACATTCATTGTAGAGCGCCTTTGTGCCACTATGTGATAATCATTAAGCCTAGTTGAGAGCCTTATAGAGACTTGAGAAGTATGAACAACCGGTGGTCAACATTAATCTTCGCTGGATGCGCTTGGTAGAATAATTATCTTGATTTGATAAGGAAAGCTTTTACCCAACAATAGGAAGTCTACGGTGGGTCAATAAGTCCGTGACTTTTTAAATGAAACACAGGTTTTTAGATAAAAACTTATTTTATTTTGGAGTTCTGTACACCTTTGAGTTCTATACACTTAGTCCAACGTTTGTCCAATTTTTTATCCCTTCCGAAAAATATAATTTGTCGAGGTCATCAAAATAGGCATTTGTTTCTGAGATGATTTCGTCGTTAGTGTCCAATCTCTTTCCGCCGAGCCATTTCTTTAAGTTTGGGAACAAGAAATAGTCACTCGGGGTTAAATCTGGAGAATAGAGCAGATGACGGAGCAATTCTTAGCCCAATACATCGATTTTTGTAATGGAAACTGCACATGTGTGGTCCTGTCCTGTCCTGGTGGAAAAGAACTTTTTTCTTGGCCAAATGCGGTCGTTTTTTTTCAATTCCTCATTGAATCGACCCAATAAGGTGGTATAATATTCGCCATTGATTGTTTTCCCCTTTTCAAGGTAGTCAATGTGGATTATACCGCGTGCATCCCAAAAAACCGTCGCCATGACGTTACGTTACGTTATGGTACGATTATTGGCTGACAAACCCACCTTTGCCTTCTTTGGCGCCGATTCACCCCGAGAAACCCACTGTTTAGACTGCTGTTTGGTCTCCGGTGCGTTGTGGTGGATTCACGTTTCGTCCACGGTTACGAAACGGTGCAAAAACTCGTCCATATTGCGGTTGAACAACGCCAAACATTCCTGCGAAAGTGACACACGGTTGCGTTTGTGGTCGATTGTGAGCAAACGCGGCACCCATCTTGCGGAAAACTTTCTTATACCCAAGTGATCATTCAAAATTGAAACCACTGAGCCATGTGAGATGCCTATGGCTTCCACAATCTCTCTCATTTTCAATCTCCGATCGGCTAAAACCATATCGTGAATTTTTTCAATTGTTTCGGATGTAGAGGCCTCCACTGGGCGTCCAGAACGTTCGGTATCTTCCGTGCTTGTACAACCACATCGAAATTCAGTAAACCACTTCTTTACCATGGAAAAAGATGGTGCAGAGTCCCCATAATATTTATCAAGCTTAGCCTTGGTTTGAGTGATGGTTTTATTCTGCAAAACATAATGCTTAATGAGCACACGAAATTCACTTTTTTCCATTTTCTTCTCAAAACGCGCGGTAGCCTGCTATCAACGGCTGCCAAACAAACTAAATGACGCAGCTTGTTCAAATTTTGACAGGAGTCAACTGACAGTTGCCTGTTGACAGGAGCAGTGTTGCCATTTCAATTATGAGGCGGGAATTTCAAAAAGTCACGGACTTATTGACCCGCCTTGACATTCATTTATTCATTATTCATTATTTAGGATTCGCTGGTAGACACCCAATGTTAACGCAATTACAATTTCTTTCTGCATCATAAATTAAATAAAATAACATTGAAATTATTAAAACTTTATTAACCATAGTAGACATTTATTGTGACAAGTGCTCTTACAATAAAGTGCATCAATTATACACGGTATTTTTCGTAAAAAACAGCAAAAATTCGTCACGGATTGTTTACATTTTGCAATACTACCCGATATCCATATAAAGTGCAGTTAAAACTAAACTATCCTACCTAAATTGCTACGATTAATACTTTAATTAATCTGTTAAAACAAAAAAGTGTGCACAGTGGCATTATAGTTACGTTACGCAACTGTTAACCCTGAAAACATCGGTTATATTTTACACACAACCAGCGCCATCTCTTGTCGGGTAGCGAGACTGCATTATTGTCAAAATGGTAAACAAATGTGGAGCTTGTGGCAAATTTACGGCAGCGACGGAATGCATCAAGTGTGCTAAATGCTCTGGGACTTTCCACCGCGCGTGTGTAGCTATGACTGCTGCTACCAAGTTGAGCGATGGGTGGCTTTGCCCCGGGTGCAAAATACAGTTACCTAGAGGGGACAACTCATCCACCCCGGTCAAAGGTATTCAAACGTCGGATGTCCAGAAGCCACCGCCGCCCGGACCTCCTTCTACCACCCCCAGCAGCTCTTATGCTCAAAATGCCCCCACCCTTCAAGAGCCAAATAACGGTTTATTACAGTAGTTATGGGCTTTTCGCGAAGAAATGCGAGTAATGCAGGCTGAGCTCAAGGAAGAGATACGAGTGACGCGATCGGAAATAGCCGAGTTCAGATTGGGCCTAAAATCATGTACCGATAGGTTAGACAAACTCGAAACTCGATTATCCGATTTCGAGGCCAAAGCTAACAGCTCTCTCGTCGAAGGCGTCGTTGATAGCCTCAAAACACAACTAAATGAGCGAGATCAAGAGCTGCTCCTCAACGACCTTGATATCACGGGTATTCCTGAGTGTAAGGAGGAATCCCCTCTGCACCTTGTCAAGGTGTTAGCTGCGAAGCTCGGGGTAAACCTGGAGGATCATGACCTGGTACACGCGGAACGGGTCGGGCCCAGTCGACGCAACCTGATCGTCGGTGCGCCTCCCTCCACCCGACCGCGCAGCATAGCTGTTCGACTGGCCCGCCGAGCGACGCGAGACCAGCTGTTGCGTGCCGCGCGTGTTCGTCGCGTCATTACCACCGCCGACCTCGAGGTACAGGGTGCGCCACCAGGCCGCGTGTATATCAATGAGCGGCTCACGCGCACCAACAGGCATCTTTTCTACCGAGCGCGAGAAGAGGGTCGAAACCACAATTGGAAGTACATATGGACAAGGAACGGAAAGGTACTCATTCGGAAGGACGAGGGCAAACCAGCAGAGCGCATAAGGTCTGAAAAGGATATTGTTAAGTTTTTCGGTTTAAGCAATGTTTTGCACTAATACATATGTCTAGGCATGTTTCGTGGCAAATCATACTAATTATACTTTATTATTTTATTATTTTGTACACGTTATTCTATGTTCTCATGTTTAGCGTTCGCTTCGGTGTGAGCTGTGTCGAAGAAACCAAGTTTCTAACATACCTCAGTAAAAATAAATTCAATATTACTTTTAACAATTACCGTTATCATTCGATCGATTCTTCCATGGCTACTAACAATTTAACATTATCATTTTCACTGAAAGTCATACCCATCGCAACATTATTTTTTAAGTACTATAATATACAGTACATAATTATTATAATATATCTTTATAATCTTATATTACTATATCCGTTTATTCTAGACAACAATGTATACTTATGGGTCCCTTCAGCTTTTTATTTAACTTTCAATAATATATTTCTTGTTTTGCAGTCTATTTTAAATAACAATAATAATAAATGACGTCTAGAGGTCTTCTAAAAGTTGGTTTATACAACGCAGGATCACTGGGAACGAACCATGACTCCTTTGTTGAAGCAATGAATAATTTTAAAGTGGATATAATGGCAATCAACGAGACCTGGCTAAGGCCCGGCGAGGAGAGCCGCGCCCCTGTTGTACCTGGTTATCGGTTGCGGCATATTCCGCGCCCTACGGTTGTACGCGGTGGTCGCGGGGGAGGTGTTGGTTTCTACATAAAATGTGGTGTCAACGTACGCACTTTTACGCACCCAATCGATCCTAGCCGGATAGCCGCGGAACAAATGTGGTTAACGCTCACTGTTAATGGGAAGAAACTGGCTATTGGTACTGCATATCGTCCACCTTGGCTCGATGTAGACTTATTCTTGGACGCTTTATCGGATAGCATTAATTCTTTGTCCACTTGCGATGGCATACTGGTTATGGGAGATTTCAACGTTAACTTCCTGAACCAAAACAACGGCTGTACAAAAAAATTAATAACCCTTTTGGGCTGTCTCAGCTTATCTCAATTGGTAACCACGCCAACCCACTTCACAGAGACGTCTGAGTCATTAATAGACCTAATTATTACCGACTTGCCAGTGCGTCAAGTCTCAGTGGAGGCGTCTGGGGCACTATGCGGTCATGCCTATGTCCTGTGCGAGCTAAACATTAAACGAGATAAAGTAACCCCGCAGATAATAACCTATCGTCCAATTAAAGACATTGACCTTGCCATCTTCAATGAAGATATAAATAAAATTAGATGGGATCTGATCGCAGAACTAGCTAACGTAAACGACATGGTAAGTTGCTTCAACAACAGTGTTCTTTCCGTTTTCGATCTCCACGCTCCGATTAAAACACGTAAAATAAAAGATCGCACCTACCCATGGGTTACGGACAATGTAAAGCTTATGCTGCGTCTAAGGAAAGACGCTCTAGAAAGATATAGAAAAACTAGATCAGAAGAAAAAAAAAAATACTATAAGAGTTTAAATTCCCTAACAAATAAGTCTATCTATTTCGAAAAAGTAGCTTATTTCAAGCACCATATTAACAGCAAACAAAATACCCCGAAAATCCTGTGGAAAAACTTGAAATCCAACATACTTCCTGCCAAAAAAGATTTCGAAATTCCTCCACATCTCAACGACGTAGAAAAACTCAACACGCATTTTCTGAAAGTACCGGGAATTTTAGAGGTTAATATCTCACTCCTCACCTTTTATGAATTCCACGACTTTGGTAACGAAACTTTTACGTTAAACACTGTATCTTCTGAGTCTATAGTCTCCATTATGAAACAATTAAAGTCAAATGCCGAGGGGGTCGATCATCTGAATTTAACCATGTTACTTATGACATGTCCCGGCTCGCTCGTTGCGATAACGTCCATGGTTAACACGTCCATTACCACCTCAACATTCCCTGACATATGGAAAACGGCCATAGTGCGTCCTTTGCCTAAAAAGCCTAACCCGTCGGAAGTCAAAGATCTACGGCCTATAAGTATCCTGCCATGTGTATCAAAAATACTCGAAAAAGTGGTTTGTCAGCAGCTTACTGAGTTCCTGGAGAAAAATAACATCCTACCAGATTTTCAATCTGGCTTTAGGAAATGTCACAGCACTGCCACAGCGTTATTAGATGTATCTGACAATATTCTATACGCTCAAGATAAAGGCATGTGCACACTGCTCGTGCTTTTAGACTTCTCCAGGGCATTTGACGCGATTAACACCACACTGTTGTTATCAAAACTCAGTTACTATGGGTTTGACTGGGCCACAATTGGCTGGTTCCATAGCTATTTGAGTAATCGTCACCAATTCGTCGAATCAAAAACGAGCAGTTTATCCACAGCTACACGCTCAAAGTCTGTGGGGGTGGGTAGGGGGGTTCCTCAGGGTTCTATCCTGGGCCCAGTGCTGTTCACACTCTATACAGCCGATATTAAAAACCACACAAAAAATTGCAAATATCATATATATGCTGATGATTTGCAAATATATGTGTCCTTTCGGCCAGTTGACAAGGTAATAGCTATTAAAAAACTAAATGAAGACCTTACCGGGATAGCAGCTTGGTCGGAACGAAATAGCCTCGTCCTTAATCCTACCAAGACTAAGTATGTTCTATTCGGAACCAAACAGAAACTAGCTTACCTATGCTCACCCATTGAAATAAGACTTATGGGTGAGACTATCGAACGTTCGTATGAGACTTACAATTTGGGTCTGTGTATGGACGAGGCTTTGCGTTTCGAGAAACATATCGCTGAGTGCGCACGTAACTGTTTCTACAGATTGAGGCTGCTATACAAAATTAGACCCTTCTTATCGGAAAAACTGCGAACACAACTAGTTGAGTCACTAGTCTTGTCTAAACTTAATTATGCGGACACGGTATACGGCCCAAGGCTACTTGCGCGTACGCAACGGTTGATCCAAAGGGTCCAAAACGCATGTGCAAGATTCTGTTTTAATGTGCCACCGAAAAGCCACATAACCCCCTTTTTAAACCAACACTACTGCCTAAAAATGAAGTCCCGACGCAAACTACACCTGGCGTGCCTCCTCTTTGGTGTTCTTAAGTATAAAACTCCGAAATACTTGTACGAGAAGTTTACTTGGGGAGCAGCCAGAAGAGGCTGCGCCCGTAGACAATGTTCACTACAACTCTGTTCCCCTCCAGCACATGCTGAGCCAATTGCCTTTCGGCACAGCTCACACCAAGGCTAATGCTGCAGCAGCAGCCTATTGTAGCTTAATATTATTTTGTTTTTGTTTTTTTCTGTATTTGTTTATTTTTAATTTTATTTTTACGCAACCTGTCCTACTTTTTGTGATTTTAAAATGTGCGCTGTGTTGATTAAATATTTTTCATTTCATTTCATTTCATTTCATTAAATACTGCTTCATATTCACAAATAGGCTCCAATTTTCTCATATTTCCGTCCGGTAGGCCCGCAGTGTCAATATTTATCGTCGGCGCGCGTCGAGACCTGCGCAAGCATCGACCGACGCGCAAACATTAGCTTAGTTAGCTATCGTACTGCCCAATCGCGTAGTCTGTTTGATCGTCAACAAAAAAGAAACAGAACACGGTCACGCCTTTATTTTCCATGCAATGGTGATTGGCGATAGAGTAGTGCCGTCTATGTTAGGACCCTATTTATATTATACCGGGCTCACTTTCAGACTGTTGATGATTTTTCAATAAATAATTCGCACTTTGTCTCTCCTAGGATTCAAGCCCAGGACCTCATGATAGCTAACCAGGGCTGTGCGCTCGTTGATCAATGAGGGTAGACCCATTTCTGGGAGATAATTACCATTATTGTCATACCATTTATGAGTCTTTACCCAATAGTGGAACAGTATAAACTTATTTATTCGTTTAATAAACATGGCTTCAATTCCTGAATATTTCCGTCGGGTAGGCACGCTGCGTCAATATTTCTCGTCAGCACGCGACGAGAGCTGCGCAAGCAACGACCGGTGCGCAAACATTAGCTTAGTTATCTATCGTACTGCCCACTTGCGTAGTCTGAATGATCATTTTTTTTTATTTAAAGATTTAAGCAACCTATTGTTAACCAGCGTCCGACCCGGTCAGTTTGAGATGAGTGGTTGTTTGCAGCATTTCCGTTTCTGAGCTATTCCATGCTTTAGAAGGTAAGCGAAGCCGTTAATTCCAGTCACCATGTGGTAATCGTTAAGAGAAATTGGAAGCCTAAAGGAAGATACGATTAAATAAGGTCCAACAGCAAGTGGCCACAAATCTGTCTGCACCAATGCGCGCAGGATCGGCTTGGTGGAAGATATCGTTATTTTGATTTGATAAGAAAGCCTTTACCCAGCAGTGCGACAGTATAAATGCATCTATTCGTTAATAAACTAAGTACAAAACTCACAAAATGGCTGAAATTTTAACTTATTTCAGTCGGGTAGGCGCGCTCCATCAATATTTCTCGTCGGCGCGCGTCGAGAGCTACACAAGCAATGATGGGCGCGCAAACATTAGCTTAGTTAGCTATCGTGCTGCCCACTCGCGTAGTCTGCTTGATCGTTAACAAAAAAAATGGAGGTCACCGTCACGCCTATATTCTCCAAGCGGCATCGGCAGTGGTAGTGTGTACTACTCGTATAAGTCATTTATTTTATTTTTACAAAATACTATTGCGTGTTGAAATTTAAAAACAAAACTAAATTATTATTTTTTTCAAGACCAAGTTAATATTAATAATAATGTCTAAGAATAACAAAATAATATAAAAGGTATATAAAAAGAACAATGTTTAATATAATCAAAAATATTATAATAAATAAGTTGAAGTGAGCAGTTTATTTCATGTTGTTTACAAACTCCTCTATACTATAATAGCTTTTTCTCAATAAGAGCGTCTTTAATTTGTTTTTAAAAATGCTAACTCTATAAATGCCCTTAAGTTCAATAGGTTTGTTATGAATATGTACGCCCTATACATTCGAGTAGTGTTGCACAATATTTAGCTTAGGGTAGGTTCAGTCATCACTCATCAGATCTTTTCTACGACTTTTCTCTCGGGTTGCCCTTTCAAGCTTTGTCTCAAACTTATCTAAATTAATAATTAGATTTGTCATAAAGACCAGGATATAAAGAGATGGTACTGTCAAAATTTTTAACTCTGTGAAGTGATTCCTACACAAATCCGTTTGTTTCAAGCTTAGCATAGTTCTGAGTGCTCTTTTCTGCATCGCAAGTGCTAAATCAATGTTGTATTTGTAGCTATTTCCCCAAAGCAAGATACTATATCTAAGTTTAGATTCAATCAACGCAAAGTAAACCATCTTTAATTGAGTAATTGTCAGCTACTCCCTTAAACTTCGTAAGGCATAGCAAGCTGAACTTATAGATTTAACTAGTGTATCTAATTCAGATACACTATTACATGGGACCTAACATCGTCGGCGAAACGTGGGTGTACTCAGTACACCTCTGCCACCCCCTCTGGGAAATATAGGCGTGACGGTACCTAATTCAGGTTTCCAATTTAGCAAATAGTCTATTTATATCCCTAAGAAATTTATATTATCTGTAATCTCAACACGATCGCGTAATGAAGTTACTTTTATATTTTCTTTCCTATATATGTGCGAAATTCACCCACATTTCGCCGACGCTGTTAGGTCTCAAATGTAGGATTACGTCATACATTGCTAGGTATAGTGGTAATCATAAGCTTGTTTTTTATTATTATCTTCTACACTAGGTAGGTAGGTAGGTAGGTATGAAAGATAGTATCGGTGTAAAGATGAGAAAGGGTATGCTCCGTTGGTTCGGGCATATAGAAAGGATGCCAGAAGAAAGAATGACAAAACAGATATACAATGCGAAAGTGGAAGGATGTAGGTGCCGGGGAAGACCTAGACTATCTTACCATGACCAAATAGACCGTGTCTTAGCTGAAGGGCAAGTCAAGAGTCTCCGTAACCGGCGAGTGTGTATGAGACGAACTATGAGAGTGGAGGAAGCCAGAGAGGTATGTAAGGAAAGAACCTGTTGGAACTCTGTACTCTCTGCCTACCCAGCGAGGGAGCTGGCGTGCTGATAAAGATAGATAGATAGATCTTCTACACTAATATAATCAAGATAAAAGATTTCTATTTTTGAATATTTGTAACGAATAAACTCAAAAACTACTGGACCGATTTTAATGATTCTTTCACCCTTAGAAAGCTACATTTTCCAGAAGTAACATAGGCTATAAAACATAGACCCGGTAGGTGGCGCTTTTGTTGACCGGGTTCGAAGTCGCGGAAAACTAGTAGGCCACCTGCTATCAAGGCGCATAAGGCTTCCAACTCGGCTTAACGATTACCACATTTAGTGGTAACCGAATTCAACGGCCTTCCGAAGCACGGAGACGATGGAATATGAAAATGCTACAAACGGTCACCCATCTCAGGCCAACCGAGCCGAACGCTGCTTAACCTTGGTGATCGGTAAGAACACCGCGGTTGCGATCGCCTCATTTACTTTTATTGTTATTAAGCAGGATAATTCTATAATTATGTTAAGATTTAATTAATACTGGGTCATTTCAAATGTTTTACAAGATCAAAGACGAAGTTTAATATCTAAATTCTCACATTAGTACATATTAAAAAAAAGAGTCGCTCCGCCACGTCTGTACGTCTGTCTGAACGCGAAAAATTCAATGACTACCAGACGGATTTTCAAATGGTTTTCTCCAATGGACGAAGTGAGAGTGTAGGTAGCCAGAGAGGTATGTAAGGAAAAAACCTGTTGGAACTCTGTACTCTCTGCCTACCCCGCAAGGAATCTGATGTGATGATATAGATAGATAGATAAACGAAGTGGTTGAAGACGAAGTATTATGTGTATAATTCACCCGTGCGAACCTGGGCGAGTCGCTAGTTAATTATATTTTAATATTAAGTATATAGAACAATGCTAAAAAAACTTACATTAGCCCTTGCTTTTTTATATAGGAATATGTTTAAGGAATACGTTTAAATATCTAGTTCGGGTAATAAATAGGCCAGTTTTTCTTATTTCTAGAACTTTAATTATCTGAAAGTAACACAAAATCTCTGGTGCTAGCATCGAACCCTTCTAGGTGTCATACCACTTAAAATAGCTACTGTTATTTTAACGCCCAGACTAAAGCAAATATCTCTGATATTCCACCAAAATAACCCCATCAGAATATTCGGCAAATAGGTCTTATATTAATAATCCCGCCATTTATTTGATAATTATTATACTCAGCTAAATATATAATAATGAACCGTTATATTATCTCTTCCGGGCAACATTGAAAAGCTTTTAAATATTTAAATATTGTTTATTTTTGATGCAGCGGGTATAATTTAATTTAATCTTTTGTTATAATAGGTTATGACACATATCCGACGGGGCAGGACGGCGACGCGACGCCGACGGGAGGTGGTAATGTATAAAAAAGTGACGTTAGCGTGACGCTGGAGAGCTCATATGCCATCCTTGTCACATTACAAATTTACTAAATAAACATGAACGTGACAGCACGCTTACTCGCTAGTATCACGCTTACGTCAAAGTTTCGTGCTGAGCCCTCTGGTGTCTAGATATAGACAGATAGAGAATTTGCAATGTGGATCGTTTTAGCCCATTTATTTGGTGCTAAGGCCGTGAAGGACTTAACTTAGATCATTAACATTAATGTGGGTCCTAAGCTAACATTGCGACTTGAAAGATAATCAGAAGATAGACTGATATACGAAGACTGCTAGATAATAGGTTCATGAAATTTAAGATTAGTATGTATCTAGGTTATGTCAAAAGTTAAGTTTATTTAAAGACAAGAAACATTTTTTGGGCCCACTAGAAATGGTAACGTTTCATAATAATATTATTAGTAAAAAAAAAACAAATTATGATAGTAAACAGGCTAAATATTGTATAAAAATCTAACGGGAATCATGGGAACAAAATAAATCATTGACAACATCTATATCTATATATCCATTAAGTATAATTATAATAAGAAAAAAAAAGGATGTTTTCTCGTTGCGGATTTTGTAAACGGTTGATCAATATAGCCGGAGTCATAGTCAACGGAGTTTACTGTAACTATATATGGCTATATTATTGAATAATAGCCAATGTTAGCCAACGAGGCAATAACTATTTGCAACAGGTTTTTAGTTCTTTTTTTTTATAAAAATCGTAGCCCCACACTTGAATTTATAATTCGTGGGTGCGTTTACAAACATGAAAATTCACATACACAAGTACCCAGACCGGAACAAATAATTGTGGATCACACAAAGATTTGTCCCGTGGGGAACCGAACCCGCGATTAGCACAGTGGGCAGAGCGGCTTAAGCTCTTAACCACTGCGCTAAATCGTCCATCAACCTCTATTGAGTTGACTGGAAAAATCACCTCAACTAGTTTTCTGTCTTACAAATTAGAGTGCATACACCCTAGCTCACTATGTGCCAGATGCCACAGCGTGACACTTTCGAGCAGTAGTATCAGACACCGACCTCTCCGCGAAGTCGAAGAATCTATTGCCCGCCGGCCGGCGCAGAGCACCACGGCGAGACACCTAGTATACGCCCTCCCCCATAGCGACTGCCCAAGCCGAGGCCGTTTCTCCTTGAGGTGCCCTTAAGCTAGTTGCCCTCTTGCCGTTCTGGGTCGAGCGTAGTAACACGCTCGCCCTCTTGTCCGATGAAGCTGTAAAGACCCCGCAGCCAACAGAGTAGATCATTCATCGTCACTCACAAAAACTTTGGAGTGCTGAATTTTGATTAAAAAAAACTTTTTCAAAATAGGGAAACCGAATCCAAAAAGAAAAAAATAAATATTTAAAGTCGGTGCTGGTTGGTGCAGTCGGTTACTTGACTTCCTTCAGTTTTCCTTTTTTTTTAAAGTCTTTATTTTACAATTTTTAGTAATGAGTGAATAAATTATAATTATTTATATACCTCCTTTATATTATCCTACTTATTTATACCACTTTCTTCAAAGTCCAAGATCCAATACCAATGAAATTTAAATGGGGTTACTTTGGAGCTATACTGAACCCAATGCAAAAAGTATCATCAAAATCGGTGCAAATACATAAAAAAGCATAGAAACAAACGAACGTAGAACCTCCTCCTTTTTGAAGTCGGTTAAAAAATGCCTTCATTTGTACTGAGATACTATTTAAAGCTCTTGAGAAGCATAAAATGTCATTCTACTTACATTATAAATGTAAAACTTTGTATATTTGGACGTTTGTTACTAAATCATGCAAAACCGGCTTGGATTGAACGGATTTGGATGAAATATGGCACACAAATAGTTTATTATCTGGATCAACACATATATTTTTTTACGCCTATATTTACAAAGCGGGCGTGGCAGAGGTGTACTGAGTACACCCATGTTTCGCCGACAATGCTAGACCCTATGTAATAGGGGGCGATTCACATATACCGGGCACAATTCCAGACTCCGGACTCATACTGGGAAGTTTTCGTTAGAAAAACTACATTTCTCCGACCTCGTAATCGCAAAGCGATGTGCTTTGCCACTAGACCAACTAAGCAGTCGAAATCTTTTAACCTTGAAAAAATGTTAGGTTACCGTCTAAGTGAACTTTTTTTTTAACTTGCAATGTTCGTATGTCTATCTCTGTCTTTCCAGTAACGATCCATTTTTGGAGACCTTGCAGATATCTGATTAAGCTGAAATTTGACATACTGAGTCCAATGACAATGCAATAAAATGGTTCCATGGAGCTGGTCTGATGATGGAGTTGGAAGGTGGCCATAGAAACATGTAAACTATACGACGTAATATCCTCATATTTAGGATTGTTATATTGGTATTTAGAAGTACTATACAACCAGATAGTGTACAGGGTCTGATGATGCCGCTAAAAGGTAGCCAATGGAACCATACAAGTACTCAATATAACCCCGCCGTGTTTGGGCTCGTTGAGTTTGTCTTGATGAGTACTTAAGACCCGGATGGTATCCAGAGTCTAATGATGGAGCTGGAAGAAAGCCGATAGGTACTTCTCAACCAAGCAAGAAATATTCGTTGTTTTGTCTACCAAAACTTGTTCTTAAAAAGGTCTTTTTAAATTAATTTCTTTGTAGTTGCTTCTCTAGTATGTATTCCATAATAACTCAATGATTTTAAGCACCTTTTTATGACTACGATATATTAAGGCCAGAACCTGTGCGAGGTAGGCAGAGATTACATAGTTCTAACAGTTTCTTTCCTTACAGATCTCTCTGGCTTCCTCCTCTCCCATAGTTCGTCTTATACACGTTCGCCGGTTACAGAGTGACTCTTGACTTGCCCTTCAGATAAGACACGGTCTATTTGGTCATGGTAAGATAGTGTAGGTCTTCCCCGATGCCTTCATCCTTTCACTTTCACGTTGCACATCTGTTTTGTCATTCTTTCTTACGACATTCTTTCTATATACCTGAACCAACGGAGCATACCCTTTCTCCTGTTCATACCTACACACTTTCTTACTACGCTGTTGGAAATACGGTCCGTCCCTTCATACTCCGCACATCTTCCGCAGAGCTCGCATTTCGACCGCATTTATCCTGCTTTCATTTCCATCGCTTTTTATAAGGTCCCAAAATGGTGCGACCGATATTTTATTGGTCCGTAACTTTAAGAAAACGTAATGAATACCAAAAGTTAAGGTCCAAAAGTGCAAAATGTTTACAGTCCCTGATTTAATTACTTAGAGCCTTAGTCGTTGAGTTTTGGAAAGGATAATTCGTTCTTATCTTGCTCCTAAAATACATGCCTTCCTGGAATGGGAAGTTAGAATCGTTTTTAATGGAGAAGGTATGTCTGGGTTTTCTTGATACTTTGACTTTTAGGAGCTTGTAGTGCTGTGCGACTGCTGTTCTTATGGATCACCAAGGTTAAGCAGCTTTTGGCTTGGTCAGCTTTATATGGGTGACCATTTGTATCATTTATCATATTCGAGCGTCTCCATGCTTCGGAAGGCACGTTAAGGCGTTGGTCCCGGTTATTATTCAATTTAGTAGTCGTTAAACCAAGTGGGTAGCCTTAAAGGCGGCTTGATAAGTTCCAAGAGCAGGTGACCACAAACCTGCCTTCAGCAATCCGCACTGGGTCCGCGTGGTGGAGTATGACCTAATCTCTCTCACCTCGATTTCTTAGAAAAGGCCTTTGCCCAGCAGTGGACAGTATAGGCTGATATTATTTTAATATCTAACTTTTACAAAACCTGGGTATTGGTTTGTAGGTCCAGTCCAGTCCTCGAACGTTCTTTTACTCCTTTCGGTCTCATGATACAAGAGTGGTTGAAGGCTTGCCTTCGATTCGCTAGGGCTCAAACTCACCACTTTTTTTAAATTTATGTATGTGAGATCTTCATGCTAAAGATGGCAGAATAATCGTAAGGAAACAATGTTTAGGAAAAGTTGGAAATGATTGCCAACACGTTAAGAATATTCCATTTTTTACATTGGTAACGTTAGTACCACGCCATGTGCGTCCGTGCCTGAAAAATAGCTATCGCTACGCAAACGTCAATCTGCTCGTGCAAGCCCTTAGAGTGCTAAATACAACCAATTTGACGTGATCGTGACATTGTCATGAAAGCATGCGGTCATATTCGTTTATATTTAATAAATTTGTAGTGTCACAAGGACGGCGCATTAAATGGACGGCGTTACACTAATGTTTCTGCTCGTACTCAGCCCTGTGAGAGTTTAGCATGACCAAATTGCATTAGCGAGACGCTACCGAGTTCATATGCCGTCCTTTTCACGCTACCAATATATCAAATAAGAATGAACGTGACAGCATGCTCTCTCGATGACGTTACAGTTACGTGAAATCCTACTCCTACTAATATTATAAAGGGGTTTTTTTTTTTAGTTTCAATGTTAATGTGTTTAGATGTTTGTTACTCAATCACGCAAAAACGGCTGAACGGATTTGGATGATATTTGACATACAGATAGTTTATTACTTAGATTATCATATTGAATAGTTTTGATCCCGGAAAAATATTAGGTTCCTGTCTAAAGTCAGCGCTACCGAAGTGGCGGGCAGAAGCTAGTAGTTCATATTATTCTCTATCTATCTATATCTATATTATCTCGCCAGATTCCTTGCGGGATAGGCAGAGAGTACAGCATTTCAAAAGGTTCTTTCCTTACATACCTCCCTGGCTTCCTCCACTTTCATAGTTCTTCTCATACACGCTCGCCGGTTACGGAGTCTCTTGACTTGTCCTTCAGATAAGACTCGGTCTATTTGGTCATGATAAGATAGTCTAAGTCTTTCCCGATGCCTACATCCTTCCACTTTCGCATTGTATATCTGTTTTGACCTTCTGTCTTCTCACATTCTTCCTATATGCCCGAACCAACGGAGCATACTCTTTCTTATCTTTACACCTATACTATCTTTCATACCTACTCGCTTTCTTACTACGCTGTTGCGAATACGATTGGTCTGCTTCACTCCGCTCATCTTCCGCAGGCTCGCATTTGCACCGCATTTATCCTACTTTCATTTTCCTTCTTACATATCCAGCTCTCGCTGCCATATAACAGCGTTGGGACAAGCACTCCACTTCATAAGATTAATAATATAAATCGTTGTCAAAGCCAAAGATAGGAACACTAGTAGTTTGTACTAAGTCTTTAGTTTACTTAAATTGCCACATCCATAATACTTCCTTACTCTTCAAGTGACTCGAGAAAACCACCCCAAACTTATTTAATTAGTATTCTGTAAATGCGAGGGGCTAGGGGGTGGCCGACGACAATCTAAATACAAGCAGTTTAATTTTTCGTTAATCGCCCCTTAAGTCCTGGAGTTATGCGAATCCACGTTCGGAGTTCACGGTTTTCGCTGTAACTCGCTTCGCAGTGCGAAGTTGTGCGATTTATTTCGCGTTGCCGCAGGTCGGGAATGAATTATATTATAATTTTTTTTGTAGAACAATATTGTTGGATTGGGTCAAGTTTTTTTTTTTAACGTAGCCCCACACTATGATTAAGTTAGGTCACATAAATACTTATCCCGTGCGGGGATCGAATCCGCGGCTAGTCGATACAGAAAACGAAGTAGCTTGTGCGTTGTCATCCTTTGTATGCCGAGTTCGTGAGGTCGATGGCTTTACGGTACGGTGCACCTGAGGGGGCAGACGCTGACCGCCCGGTCTAAGAGAGACCACATCGGGTCATGGTGGTCATAGTGATTTGGGGATACCGCACTGTTTTTCTTCTGAGGCAGCATGCATACTGGCGGGATTCTCACCCTGGAACCTCGAGAAGGAGGTATTGGCCGCAGTTTACCGTCTCAGAAACAAAAGTTCTAGTGAGATGGTGGCGACAGGCGCAAAACAGCGCCCTTTAAGAATGGCAGGAGAGGCTGGCGAAGCCAACGGCTGGTCACTGGACCTTAAGGAGAGTTCGTTCAGTCCTTGCGGACTGGATAAAGCGCAAGATTCGGCGCTGAGATACCTGCTCACGCAGGTACTGACCAGGAACGAGTGTTTTGGGAAGTACCTATTCAAAGTGGCACTGCACTCTGCAGTTGCTGCTGGCCATGGCGAAAGCTATTGTCAGCAATTAGAGGTGGGAGGCGGCAATGACCTTCTGTGACGTGGTCATTCGTTCCGTTCGTCGTAAAACAAGGCGGTGGCAATGTGCCAATACTACCACGTTGATCAGGGTGTACGGGTAATGGGAGAGGGGTTGCCGATTGCCTGCACACAATAACCGGCCTTCGGGAAGAAAGTGCGTGGCATGTGCTCCCGGCACACCCCTCAATGAAGTGTGCGGAATGCATTTCCGCCAAGAGTCGATTTCTAAAACGGGAGGATCGCTGGCGGGTTGTAGGTCGTTGTTCGTTGTTCACGCGTTTCTGTAACCCGTTCCAGCCACAGTGACGAACCGGAGCATGGAGAAGATTTTAGCCGGTAGGAGTCTCGGCATACCACTCGCTCCTCCCAATGGCCAGCGGGTATACTATAAAGGATTTACCCCCATAAAAATACTCACCCTCACGTCTATACTCCGCCACAGGAGTGAAGTCTCATGTAACAGCGGCCAAACGTATGTGTAAGAAAGAGAAAGAAAGAAAGAAAAACGTTTAATGTGGTACATACAAGCAAAACAAAAAAATTACAATGGCAATTAACTTAATATAATGAGTTACATAATTATAAATAAATCATACTGCCATCAAGCATGTATATTTAGGTATGAGTACCACATATGGCCCCGCCGCAGCGTTATGCTGGTTGAAGCAACCAGCGCTGGTATTCTGGTAAGGCCCTTGGAGTGACCACGGGCTGTCAACCTAAATACACTCCTAGAATTATTATAATACACAAAAATCAAAATAAATTAAAAAACAAGTAAAACAGACAAAAATATGACACAATATTGAATTTGACAGAAAGCCAAAAAAAAAATTAATACAGATAATCAAAAAACCGAAATTAATTACAACACACAAGGATGATTGAATGTGTGGATTACCTTTTTACCGGTGACAATACGAGACTCCGGAAAGATGGGCGAAAAGGATTATTTTGTCATAAAAATAGATAGAAATTAAAATTGACAGGATTTTAATATAACATTGCAAAGCAGTCGTCATTTATAAAGCCGTAAACGTGGATCTAATAATACGCAAAGAAATACCGTTAACATGTAATTTTAAAAATATCAACTTGTAAGGCAAATGTCACAATAATATCATATACTTTGTAACAAGATTAAGATAACATTATACTTTACTGAAAAATAAACGTCACGTCTCTTACTGACTCTACATTAAGCGTGAGGGGCAGAGGTGTTTTGTGTACACAGGTATATCGCTGAAAACGATAGGTCCCAATGTCCCATCCGACAGACATAATTGCAAAATATATTTGTACGCAAAATATTGGTTTAATTTTAATGCAGGACTCATTCTTTTGATGTTACATTTTCCTTAATATAAAGTCGCGAAATCCCAATTTTAATAATAACCACAAGGAGATTTCATCATTTTAAATTACTTATGAACGGAATTGTAATGTCACATTATTAAAACGTACAAATTTAATAATAGTTAAAAAATACATCATACATTCTATGATTTAAATATGTCGCATCCTATTATTTGAAAATCACAGTTAATGGAATGGACAAGCAGTTATTTTCATTTTAGTAACCTTTTAATCTTGTCATAAATATACTCTATGCCTTTAATGATTGCTCGAGTGGGTTTAGTTGTGAAGCGATGACATCTGAGATAAGGAATCACCGATGACAGATAGTCGATGTAAGATGGTGGACGGCGCTGCGTTGTTATTCGATTGGCAACGAGGCAAGCGGTCGGACGTATCGCGGAGCAGCTAACTTCACTGCATAACATATGACTTAATCTTTAACTATAGTGCGCATCCTCGGGCATCAAGGAAGATCAGTGTACCGGACAAGACCCAAGTGTTATTTCAAGATTCCCTTCATGTTCAGCCACCATGACTATGAAACAAAGATAAATTTTCTATCACCGTTATCATTATTGAAACGGCCATCCAGAAAACCCAAGCGCCGATAAATATATTAATAATATGTTATGAACCACCTATACTGTCCCACTACCGGGCAAAATCAAAATTAAATGTTTTTTTATTCATGTAGACTAAAAGGCACTTATGAATAGTCAAAAAGAGAAAATTATTGATTACCTAAGACTCTACCACCCACGTTCGGAAAGTTATTCCTGTGGAGAAGAAGGGCAAGAAACTCCATGGTTACCTTTTTAAAAATGAGAGTTTTACAATTATTTTTGTATACATTGCATTCATGGGGTATGGGAGAACAATGCAGAACGAGCTAAACAGATGTGCTTAAGTATAGATTAATCATAAGTGTACTTAGATTCATGGTATCGGTCAGTGTCTACATAGTCCTCTCATTTACAAAATAGAGATATTGTAGAGGTATAAAATAAAAAGTATAATAAGAGAAAAAAAAGGTTACTATAAAATATGTAAAGAGTCAAAGGCCAAAGATAGGCTGGAGGCGTGGTAAAGACTAGGTCATACTCCACCACGTGGGCCCAGTGCAGATTGATGAAGGCAGGTTTATGGCCACCTGCTGTTAGAAATTATCAAGCCGTCTATAAGTCTTCCATCTTGCCTTAACGACTACCACATGGAGTGGTAACATGCCTTTCGAAGCAAGGAGATGCCTGTAAATGGAAATGCCACAAATGGTCACCACCATGACCCACTGAGCCAAACAATACTTAAAATTAAAAATAAATATTAATATGGTAATATCTGATATATAGTTTTAGATCTTATATATCTGAAAGAGACCGCCCGTGATGTTACAGAAACATGGCGCTGCGGAAAGATCAGCGCTGCATAATACAGCTGCGGCATTAGCTGAGGCAGGGACCAATTTGGGACATAATCACTGTTTTTTAATTTGTACTTTATTTGTTTATTAATACTCTCTGTCATGTTATTTACATTTGTTACTGATTTCTTTCTTATATATTTATTTGTGTGAGCACAAAATAAGTTACTTTTCTTTCTTATTTCTTTCTTTCTTTCTTGCATATTGACAGACATCTGGCTCAGTGGTTAAGAGCTTAAGCCGCTCCGCTCACTAGATCGAGTAGTACCGGGTTCGATTTTCGCACGGAACAAATCTTTGTGTGACCTACAAATATGTTCGGTCTGACTGTTTGTGTATGTGAATTTCTTGTATGTAAACGTACCTACGACACAGGACTAAATCCTAGTGCGGGGCCACATTTTTCTAAAATAAAAAAAAAAACAAATAAACGCCGTCCCGCCTATATTCCCCAAGCGGGGTTCGCAAAGGTGTACTGAGTACACCTACTTTTCGCCAACGATGTTAGGTAACATGTAATAGGGGGCGAGCCTATTGCCATATATCCCTACATTTGTCTGACCTAGGATTTGAACTCTCGACCATAAATCTAACATCGATTTATGATCTCGATTAGATCATAAATCGATGCGCATTGTCACTAGACCAACGAGGCAGACAGAGGCAAAAAAAATACTTCTTAAGAAAATTGTTATTCGCCGAATAAAAAAGGTAATTAGGGCTTACCTTTTTTATTCGGTGAATAACAATTTTCATTCGAATTTCTTAAAAAATATCGCAAAAAAAGAAAGTACGGTATAATGAAGTCCCAATAACATCACGTACTTTACGATCCTTCGAGCGAAAGTACTAAAAGACTAAATATTCTAGACTTTCTGCTGTTTTAGTAAAAGCAACGGAATAATAAAACACGATTTACGCTAACAAGACTTTATAAGGGTGGTGTCGCGACAAATTGTATAATATATTTTAGTGAAAGGTGACTTAACTTTAAAATCATAGTTTTAAGTATCTATCTATAACATTACGTCAGATCCCTTGCGGGGTAGGCAGAGAGTACAGAGTTCCAACAGGTTCTTTCCTTACATACCTCTCTGGCTTCCTCGACTCACTCGACTCGATAGTTCGTCTCATACACGCTCGCCGGTTACGGAGACTCTTGACTTTTCCTTCAGATAAGACTCGGTTTATTTGGTAGTGGTTAGATATACTAGGTCTTCCCCGGTACCTGCATCCTTCCACTTTCACATTGTATATCTGTTTTGTCATTATTTCCTCTGGCATTCTTTCTATATGCCCGAACCAACGGAGCATGCTCTTTCTCATCTTTACACCGATACTATCTTTCATACCAACTCGCTTTCTTACTACGCTGTTGCTAATGCGGTCGGTCAGCTAGTTTTAAGTAAATAGAGTTAATAGTTTAAAGAGTTTTCTCTAGCTACTGAGCTTATTTGACCTTCAGTAATGATAGGCGGCTTGATAAATTCCAACAGCAGGAGGCAACAAATCTGTCTACACCAATCCGCACTGGGTCCGCAGTGGAATATAACTTATACTCTCTCACCTCGATTTGTAAAAGAAGGCCTTGGCCTGACACTTTTACAGTACAGACTGACATATAAATACAGATTATTAAACTAGGTGCACAATATCACAAAACATAAACATTAAAACTGGCACTATTCCAACCGCACCTTAGCCTGGTTAAACCAGTTGCACACTATCAAAAAACATAACAAGCTCACTATTTTATAAATGCTACCTCTCTGAAATAAAGCAGAAGGCACACACAAAACCCCCCTGAACAACAATACCTATCAGTAAAACGGAAGCAATTTGAAAGAACGACAGACGTCTTCATTTAGCTGCGCCGTACGAAATTGAATTTATAACCCCGAGGCGCTTGTAGCGCTACGTAAGTTAAAGCAGCTTCCTGTTCGGTCACTTAAAAGGATTCTACAAGCCATTTACACCACTGTAACTCCTATAACCCAGGATTGTAACTTAATCTCGATCAGTCTAAGATGGGTGACGATTTGCGGCATTTTATTTTACTGAGAGTCTCCGTTATAACTTAGCAGTTAGTCTCTGGTCCTTGTTACCTATATTAAAGCTAATCTTGAAGCTTTATGAGTGGCTTAAAAAGATTCAAGCTGGTGGTCACAAACCAGCCACCACCAATTTACATTAAACCCGCAGTGAAATATGATGTATACTGTCTTACCTCGATTGGTGAGCCTTTTCCCAGCAGTGACATAGTAAAGACTGACAAGTACATACATATTATTAAATCAGGTGCTTACTATCACCACCACCACCAGTGGTACCAGCGCACTATCAAGAAACATAACCAGCTCACTATTATTAAATTGTTACGATTCCAATCGCACCTTAGCCTGATGAAACCAGTTGCACACTATCAAGAAACATAACCAGCTCACTATTATTAAATTGTTAGGATTCCAATCGCACCTTAGCCTGATGAAACCAGTTGCACACTATCAAGAAACATAACCAGCTCACTATTATTAAACTGATACGATTCCAACCGCACCTTAGCCTGGTTAAACCAGTTACACACTATCAAAAAACATAACCATCTCAAATCAGGCAGAAGACACACAAAACCCCGTGAACAACAATACCTATCAGTGAGCACGGTAACGATAGCAATTTGAAAGAACGACAGACGTCTTCATTTAGCTGCGCCGTACGAAATTGAATTTATGTGACAACCTGTCTACTAGGAGAAATTCCATTTCCATTCCGGCAATGTTGCTGATGTGAGGTTTATATGAAGAGAGCAAGGCGGGAAAGGCGTGTATACAAAAACTACCGCCTATAATACACAGGCGGTGTTTTTATTTGTATATTATAACGCCAGATTCCTTTCGAGGCAGTGAGTACAGAGCTCCATAAATATTTCCTTACAGACCTCTCTGGCTACCTCCAATCTCATAGTTAATCCCGTTACGCCTATATTCTAAACTCTGAACGGAAGCTGAAATTTTTTTAGATAGTAAAATTAACTTTATCCGACTTAATATTCGAAATCAGTATCTTATCATCACAGAGGCAGTAAATGCATACACTTTAAAGAAATGGCCAACCGAATAAAACCATTGAAGTTAAATTGTTCTATATGAGCAACGTCATGCATATATTACCCAAGGGTTAGAGGCAGAAGTGTTCTGTGTACACCCATATATCGCCGGCAATGTTAAGTACCAATGTAATAAGAGACGAACCTATTAGCATTGCTACCACTCCAGACTCCGGCAAAAACTGACATTCTTTTTAAATAAAAAGCTTTCTTTTCCGAAATCTGAACCCTCCCGAACCCAAATTTTATGTCGGACAACGCGTACTCTGTCTCGTATTGAAAAACAGAAAATACTATCTTAATCTATAACCAATTCTTATTCTTTAACATATCAATTATCTTTCTAATACAAAAAGCGATTAACTAACATTTAATGCCATCAAAATCGCTATTTCCTATGGCTTGGCACACAACTTTCTAAGTACATGTCTTAAAGTTTATTTTGCATTGAATCCAACAACAAATTTCGGGCTTCGTTAATATTTTGGGATACAACGCACCTAGTTACCGAAATACATATAAAAAATATTTTCCTGGTAGAATTTTCCAACTCGCTAGAAAGTAAACTGCGCGTATTTACTGATACGGAAGAAGACATGAAAAAGACTTGTAAATAATACACGCTGTCCCACTGTTGAGTAAAGGACTTCTTCCAAAATAGACGCGTTAGGGAGTAAATACGTCTTACGAAACAATATTACAAGATGACAAAAATAATCAAAAAAAAATATTTATTTATGAAATCCTAGCAGTTTCCCGTGACTTCGTACCCGGTCTACAACAGCAACACCTACCAGATCTATGTTATATAGCCTATGTTACTTCTATATAAGCTAGCTATCTAATGCTGAAAAAAAATTTAAAATCAGTCCAGTACTTTTCAAGTTTATTCTTTACAAACATACAAAAATACAAGTCTAGTTAGTTAGTGACATGCGTCTTTTGTCGCGTTCATTTTTTTGGTTGAGATAGAAGGTAGTCTATGTCCTTCCCTAAGATAAAATCTATCATGTTACTAAATTTCATCTACATTTGTTTAACGTTGCAGGCGTAAAGACGTAACAAACAGACAGACAGAATTACTTTCGAATTTATAATATTAAGTATGACGACCGACGGGGTATTATCTGTCATTATTTGTTCAGGGTTTTTTCCAAAAATATCATAATATTGTGACAAGACGACCTGCCCTTCATACAGTTAGGCTTATTTCAACAATGGATTACTGAGGCTTACGTATAGTTTGCGCCATAAATGGCTAAATATTTTCAGGTTTTAAAATTACAATGTTGTCATTTGCATCAAATCTATTATTTATTGTGACCGAAATCTACGTAACTCCATCATCACGCCAGATCCTTTGAAGAGTGGGCAGCAAGTACAGAGTTCCAACATGTTCTTTCCTTACATACATGGCTCGCTTCTTCCACTCTCATAGTTCGTCTCATACACACTCGCCGGTTACGGAGACTCTTGACTTGCCCTTCAGCTAAGACACGGTCTATTTGGTCATGGTAAGATAGTCTAGGTCTTCCCCGGCACCTACATCCTTCCACTTTCGCATTGTATATCTGTTTTGTCATTCTTTCTTCTGGCATTCTTTCTATATGCCCGAACCAACGGAGCATACCCTTTCTCATCTTTACACCGATACTATCTTTCATACCTACTCGCTTTCTTACTACGCTGTTGCGAATACGGTCGGTCAGCGTGACTCCGCACATCTTCCGCAGAGATCGCATTTCGACCGCATTTATCCTGCTTTCGTTCTCCTTCTAACATACCCAACTCTCACTGCCATATAACAGCGTTGGGACAAGCACTCCGTTATGCATGGCCAGCTGCGCCTTTTGGCTTAAGTGCCGGCTCCCAAGTAGCCTTCCCATCGCACCATTCACTCTATTACCTGCATTCACTCTTCTCTCTATATCAGCGGTGTATTTCCCATCCTTACTGAAGGCGCATCCAAGATATACAAACTCATTCACTTGCTCCAGCACATCGTTACCAACCGCAATCCTTGCATTCGTTCTGGTTTCTTCCTGTTCAAAAACCATAATTTTGGTTTTCTTCACATTCAAATGTAAGCCATTGTTCATGCAGTCGTCTCTCATAAGTGTGACTAGTGTTTGCAGATCAGTGGCTGTTGGCGCTATCAAAACCGCGTCATCTGCATACAATAGGTGGTTTATCACTAGATCACCCATTTTTACCCCTTCAGTCATCGCATTCAGTCTTTGAAGACTTTTATCCAGATACACTATAAACAGCCTAGCGGACAACACGCAACTCTGCTTGACGCCGATTTTAACGTCAAACCAAGGTGACATGTTACCACCCACCCGTACGCATGCCTTGCTGTACACGTAGGTGGACTGGACGGCTCGCAACAGGGTGCCGTTTATACCATACTTTGGCAAAATGTCCCAAAGTCTCTTTCGCACGACTCTATCAAACGCCTTCTCCAAGTCCACAAAACCGCTGAAAACCTTCCGGCCTACTGCCAGATGCTTTTCTACGATGTTGCGGAGGGAGAAAACTTGATCCGAACATCCTCTTCCAGACCTGAAACCTCCCTGTGCCTCACACAACACTCCATCGGACTTCTCGCGCATTCTTCGTTCAATAATTTTACCATACACCTTACCTTCGGTTGTATGTATGCTTTTTTTTATGTATGTTCAGCGATATTTCCGTCAATTGTGGACCCATTTGGATATTTTTTTTTGCATTGGGTTCAGTATATCTCCAAGGTGGTCCCATATTAATTTTATTGACATTGAACCTTGGACTTAGAAGATACACCAGGGAACTCCTTAACGACAAACAATAGGCATGTGTAAATTGAGATATTATGGGTATTACGTCAATCCTATAGGTACCCTACTATAGAATAATTCACGGGTCACTTAAAATTGTAAAATAAAAATCTTTTATAAAAAAAGGTAAACCGGCTTCAAAAAGCAAAAAAATAAATACTTGAAGTCGGTGCCAAGTAACCGACTTCACCAACCAGCACCGACTTCAAATATTCGTTTTTTTGCTTTTTGAAGTCGGTTTACCTTTTTTTATAAAAGATTTTTATCTATAGAAATATTCCCAGTATCAATTCAGAGTCTGAAATTATGCCCGGTCCGGCCTGTTAGGACCAAACATCGTTGGCAAAATGTAGAAGGACACAGCACACCTCTGCCACATCTGCTTACGGAGTATAGTCGTGACGGTATTTTTTTTATTTTGACAATGTCACCCAAGTTAATAAAATAAAGTGTACCTATTACCAATTTGAAACATTGAAATGAACATTCCCAAGATTATTTTACAGTTTATGTAGTGGACTGTACAAAATCTGTATCGCCTGTATTATAAAGCCAGAGAGGTATGTAATGAAAGAATCTGTTGGAACCCTGTACTCTTTGTTTACCCCGCAAGGGACCTGGCGTGATAATACAGATAAAGCCACTATGAAAATAAATACCGTAACGCCTATATTCTACAAGCGGGAGCGGCAGAGGATTTATTTCATTTTATTTATTAATCCAAACTTAGCACTCTTTCCAAGTGTCCCCAATACAGTATTGTTGCATTTTCTAAACATATCATCACGCCAGATCCCTTGCGAGTTAGTCAGAGAGTACAGAGTTCCAACAGGTTCTTTCCTTACGTACCTCTCTGGCTTCCTCCACTCTCATAGTTCGTCTCATACACGCTCGCCGGTTACGGAGACTCTTGACTTTTCCTTCAGATAAGACTCGGTCTATTTGGTCATGGTAAGATAGTCTAGGTCTTCCTCGGTACCTACATCCTTCCACTTTCGCATTGTATATCTGTTTTGTCATTTTATCTTCTGATATTCTGTCTATATGCCCGAACCAACGGAGCCTACCCTTTCACATCTTTACACCAGTACTACCGTAACAATAGTAACAATTAAAACAAAATGTACAAATATATCAAAAAATCCTATTCAACCTATAGGTGTAACTTAACATTCTCGGCGAAATGTATATGTGTGGTACACCCACATTTCGTCATAAATGTTAAGTCCTATAAACTATAAGATATTAAACTATAAAAGTCGAGGAAGCCAAAGATTCTGTAAGGAAAGGATCTGTTGGAACCCTGTACTCTCTGTCTACCCCGCAAGAGATCTGGCGTGATGAAGTATATAGATAGAAAATATGCCCTATATGATGATGATGATGATTGATCCGACCGATTTCGGCCATGGCGACCACTTTAAAGACCCCTAGTCAGAGTAATGCCGCTGATGCGCTCGAAGATGGCTTATGTAGCCTATCTTCGCGGCGAAACTCCGTGCACATTGAGGGCACGTAAGTACGCCGTTCTCATAGTTGTATGATATGGCAGCAGGTGGGCGGGCCTTTAACTGATTGCGTTTGGCGTCAAGGTCAGCTTTACGCTGAGCCTCGAACTCGTGTACTTGGCTGTTCACCATCCTGCGCCATTCTGGCCGCTGTGCTGCCAAACGTTCCCAACGAGAGGGCTCTATGTTGCATCTCTTCATATGTCGCTTTTGGACATCCTTGTACCGGAGGAGGGGACCGCCATGATTCCGCTTGCCCTTCTCCAGTTCAGAGTAGAAGATGCGCTTCGCCACTCTTTCCTCCGCCATACGAGATACGTGACCGCACCACCGAAGCTGTCGACGCATTAAATAGGCCTCAATGCCACCAACATGGCTCGTCGCAGAACTTCGGTATTTCGCACTCTATCGGACCATCTGATCCTCATGATGGTACGGAGGCATTTAAGGTGGAAGCGATCCAGAGTGCGAATGTGGCGGCGGTATACACACCACGTCTCAGAGGAGTATAGGAGGTTTGGCAGCACGATTGCCATATACACCGATATCTTAGTGGGCAACTTAAGGTTATGCGAGCAGAAGACCTTGGTACATAGCTTGCCGAATGCCGCAGCTGCGGTACCCACCCTGCTATTGATCTTAGCATCAAGGTCACACTTGGATGTTACAGTGTTCCCCAGATAGCGAAATCTATCCACCTGCTTTAGCACATCCTCACCAAGTTTTATGGTCAGTGTCTCGTGACCGTGCATGTCCAGGGACATCACCTCCGTCTTATTGACACTGATCTTTAAGCCAAACTTACGGCAGGCTTGGTGGAATGCGGACATCAGCTGTTGCAGGCCGTCTAGGGATTCTGATAGGAAGCACAAGTCATCAGCATACATGATCTCAGTGATCAGTGCGTAAGAGACTTTAGTGCGAGCCTTAAGTCTAGCCAAGTTGAAGAGGCTGCCGTCTGTTCGGATTTGATTGACTATGCTATCGTGAGACAAAAAGATTTCAGCCAAGTACAGGTCACCCGCGTGATGCGTGGTGCGCACTGCTGGTCTGACCACCGACTTATTGTCACTAAGCTACGAATCCGCCTCCGTCGCCCGCGTAGATCTCTTATAAAAAAGCTTGCTTCTTTGAACTTGGATAAGCTAGAAGATATCGCGGTCAGGGAGAAATACGCTGAAGCCCTGTCTGAAAAGCTGATGCCAGCTAATGAGGTAGGTGATGTTGATGCTGCCTGGGGAACTATGTCATCTCATATCATGGATACCGCTTCAACTGTACTGGGTAAAAAAATCCGTCGCAACGAAGACTGGTTTGATGGAAATGATGAAACCCTGCGGGCAGCATTCGACAAACACCGAGATCTCCTGCGACAGCACAAAAGGCAGAGAGGAAGCGTTGCGGTTGTTAAAGCTAGTGACCTCGAATTGCGCAAGCTGTCTCGACATATGAAAGACAAGTGGTGGCAGGACAAAGCTAGTCACATGCAATGGCTCATTGACACAAACCAGCTGGGTGAGTTCTACAGTGAGGTACGTAAGCTGATTGGTTCATCCTACCAAGCTCGGGTGCCTTTAAGGTCTCTAGACGGTAGTCACATGTTGACAAGCAAGGAGGATATACTAAACCTATGCCCTATATATTGTTCCTACGACCCACTAAATAAACATGGATAAGCAGAAATACGTGCGTATGCTGAGTATATGGAAACAGCAATTTATTGTTATAGCATCAAATAAGGCGTAGGTTTGGTTTATATGACGCTGTGGCAGGTTGGTATTGGTTCGTTGTATCATCTTCGGGGTCGCGGATATAAGGGGCGGGGGCCCTGAGCGTCCTTTACGACCCCGAAGAGGACGACGGCGTGGTGTGGTCCACGTCGCCGTGAGCCTCTCCAAAGTGCTGATGTCGGCCACCTTGGGGTTTTTAGTCGGTAGGAATCCGACACGCCCCGCGAACTTCTCCCGAAGCTCGCGTAAGTCCTAAGCAGAATTTTCATCATGAATTAAAAAAATGGTACGTTATAGCAGGATTCGTAAAAGCGAAGATCTTCCAGCCAAAAAGTAATCGTTTTGTAGACCTCTATACATTACTACAAAAGCTGTGACTACCTACCCACAAATGCCACTGAATATAAAATCATCAACGAATCTCCATAGATATCTAAAACGCGATATGAGCGTTTATACGATGCGTTGCATATACGAGTACATAAGCCCCCTACAACAATTCTTGGGGAGCTGGTAGACCCCGCTAGACACAACACCCATCGGTTGGTGGTGGCATATAGTGTAGCGTCTTGGATTCGAGTCATAGGTCTAACAAAGTGGATGTTATTAGGGCTTTTCTATCGAAAAATTCTCAGTAGCAGCCCGGAGTCTGGCATTGCGCTCGGTATAATGGTAATTAGCTCACCCCCTCTTACATAGGACCTAATATCGTCGGCGAAATGTAGGTACACATAGTACATCTCTGCTATTCCCGCTTTTAGAACAAGAAGAACGGCGTTTATTTATTTTTTTCTTTACCTTTAGCATTGTCTCTTAGGTATACTGGTACACATAATGTGACGGAAGATGACGCGGTTCCGATTTTAATCCAAGGTCGAACAACGCATTACTGGAGATTTGCTCCAATATTACTGACTGATTTTTCTTTAAAAAAATTCTTTGTAGCAGTCCGAACTCTGGAATCACCTATGCTTTGTATAATAAGAATATGTCCTATAACATTGATCGGGTGAACACTGTACACCTCTGCACCTCCACTTGGGGAATGTAAAAATATATTATCAGAATTTGTTCAAATCAATCAATCGACAAATCAATCAAAATTTATTTGTCAAATATAAAATATTAACTGTTTGATGAAAACCGACTCCATGTGAATCAATGTTAAGGCTGCTTTTCTCGGATACAATATTATATGCTTCGCTACGTCAATATTTGGGGTGATTTTGTGTATCAGTTGTGCCGGGCATGGGGTACAAACCACATATTTTGTACATTATCTTCACCCTTATACGGTGAAAATGCTAAGGGTAGGAAAAGAGAAGAAATGTTCCTAGGAGCTTAGTCTTGGAAAAAAAAACTTTATACGTATAGATCTGGGAAATACTTCCCACGATTTATTTGTAACAACATCAAGTTTTAATTTAAATATTTTATATATTTGTTTGTCTAGTGACTGCTTTATTATAGTATTTTAGGGTAGTGACAGTTCTAACGGCCAAACGAAATTAATATTTAATTCAATGCCGTTGAGGCATAAATCCATAAGTATAGAAACGGGTCATGCCTCTTATTGCCATTGAATAAAGTAAAATTTCGTTTGGCAATTATAACTATCAGTTCCTATCCTGTGAAAAATACTATAGTCTAGTCGCGTATGATGAGGGAAGCGATTACGAAGTCCTGGATTCAAATCTTAGCTCGGACTAAATGTTACTTTCGATAGATAAAATTCCAATATAAGTCTGAAGTCTGGTATTTTGGTTGGTATAATGATGGCAATAGGCTCGCCCCCAATTACATTGGGACCTAACATCGTTAGATAACTCCCTATTCTGTTGGGAACTAAAGATATACATAGATGTAAAGGGAATCGATTTTGTCTATCTGTATCATCACGCCACTCCATACTCTCTGCCTATTCCTTGCGGGATAGGCAGAGATTACGGAGTCAGGTAATAATAATACTACAAAGTGCTTTTTTTCGTTAAATTTAAGATTGCGTGTAATTACAGCATCACAAATATAATAACTATATATTAAAAAGGTAAATTGCTTACTACAAATTAATTTGAATACAATTACTACTCGATTTTTTTTGATACTAGAACAAGAGTAATTTAATATCACACAAACCTTTTTGTAATTGGGAAAAGAAAAATTAAAAAAAAAACACCGAAAGGAAATTTACAGAGCCAAAGGAATATTTAAAGAAAACATTATTGTCGAGTATTTCTCTACCGTTACAAATAAAGATAGGGATGTGATAAATTTTATCGACAATTTTTTTTTTTTTTTTTTATTAACCTATTGTATCCCACTGCAGGGCAAAGGTCTCCCCCTCCTTTCTCCAACGATCTCTATCCTCTGTCAATAATGGCCAATCTATTCGATACGCGTCGAGGTCATCGCGCCACCGCTTCCTGGGCCTGCCTCGGCGACGATGACCTTGTTGTGGAACCCACTCGGTACACAGTTTGGCCCACCTATTTGTATCCATTCGGCTCAGGTGACCCGCCCAATTCCATTTTAATGTCGCGGTTTTAACTCCGACGTCTACAATGCGGGTCATGAAGCGTAACACCGTGTTCCGTACTCGATCGATACGTTTTAGGCCTAAGATGCTACGCTCCATTGCTCGCTGGCAAACCTTGAGTTTGGACTTTTGAGCCTCGGTTAGTGACCACGTTTGAGCGCCGTAGGTGAGAACGGGCAAGATACACATGTCAATAAGTTTCCGTTTTAATGTTAAAGGCAGGTCGCCTTTCATAAGCTGCCCCATGGACCAGTAGCTCTTCCAGGCGTTTTCGATGCGACGATCGATTTCTTTGTTTTGCCTGTTTTCGAAGGAAACTATCTGGCCCAGGTATATGTACTCATCGACGTAATGTAGAGCTTGCCCATCTACCTCAATTTTGCTCTTGACACTATTAGTCATTACTTGTGTTTTTGACCGGTTCATCATCAGTCCAACCTCAAGGCTCTTCCTGCTGAGTTCTTGGAGCATATCTTCCAGGTCGCGAGCTGCGGAGGCGAAAAGGACAATGTCGTCGGCAAAGCGCAGATTTGTTAATCTTTTGCCACAGACGACTATCCCCTTTGTAGCCCATGAAACTGCTAGGATCTTAAAAACTTCCTCTAGAGTACTTATAAGCAGTTTTGGAGAGAGTGGGTCGCCTTGCTTAACTCCTTTTTCTATTTTAAACGTGGAACCAGTGGTATTAAGTTTGACAGACGCTGTACTTTGATTGTAGATGTTTTTTATAAGATCTATGTATGTTCTTTCAATTTGCTGGTTTTCTAGAGCTGAAAATATGGCCTTGTGATATACGTTATCAAAAGCCTTTGCATAATCCACAAAGGCTAGGTATAAAGGCTTTTGAAACTCTGTAGATTTTTCAATGATTTGGTTTAATGTATGTAAATGGTCTGTGGTGGAATAACTAGAACGGAAACCGGCTTGTTCTGGGGGTTGATGACTTTCCAGTTTGTGGTTTGTTCGGTTCAGTATTACTTTAATGAAAAGTTTATATAAATGTGATATTAAACTTATAGGTCTATAGTTTGAGATGTCCGATTTATTACCTTTTTTGTGTAAAAGTATAATGTTGGCATGACACAGCTTAGATGGCAGTTTACCAGTTCTTAGAATAGTGTTGAAAAAGTTTGTGATATGAGGCAAAAGTGCAGGGGAGCCTACTTTTAAAACTTCCGTCGTGATGCCATCTTCTCCTGAGCCTTTGCCGTAGCGCATGGTTTTAAGTGTATTATGCACTTCTTCGTAAGTAACAGGACGAATCGAGCTAGGACATAAGTAGGAGATGGGTAGATTGATCTTGGACGCATCAGAGTATAGATTTTTATAAAAGTCTGTGCAGATTTCCAGTATTTTCTGTTGATTGTAATATTTTCTTCCGTTGTTATCTTCTAAATTATTAATCCATGACTTGCCTTTACATAAGCCTTGGCGAGCAATTCTAAGAGAAGTGTGACTTTCTATAGCCTTTTTTACTATTTCGGTATTGAATCTTCTAATGTCTTGTCTAATGCTCCGCTTTACTTTTCTATCAACTCGTCTATAGTCTTCTGTATTTTTTGTGGTTTTTACTCTAAGTTTTATTAAATTAATTGTTTCTACAGTAAGTTTTTTCTCTTTCTTTACCTTGTTATTTAATTTTCTACTACTTGTTTGAATTGCTGTTGTTATTGCGTTATATTGGCCTTCTATATCGTCAATATCTATTGCTAGAGATGCAAAGTGATTTTTGAGTTCTAAGTTAAATTGGTCGTGATTATTTGTGAGAGTTTCTATTGTAAGTTTTTTGGTGTTTTTAGAAAATAGATTTGTTCTAAGAACTTTAAAATTAAAGTTAATTTTAGCTCGAACGGGTCTGTGATCTGAACTATACTTGAATTTGTTGATAACACTAACGTATTTAATTATATGTCTATGGGTTGATAGTATAAAGTCTATTTCATTTTTAATCATACCATCAGGCGATATCCATGTCCATCGTCTTTGTGGTTTCTTTGCGAATAAACTATTGCATATGTACATATTTTGACTAAAAGCGAATTGAATGAGACGTGTACCTCGATCATTTCTTACACCAAGGCCGTATCTTCCATGTATATTCGAATGATCAGAGTCTTGGCCTAATCCTAATTTTGCATTAAAATCGCCAAGTATTATATTATAGGATCCTTTGTTATTGCAATAGGCTCTGTCCAGCAAATCATAGAAGTCTTCAATGTCATCGTCGCTATAACTAGATGTTGGTGCATATGTTTGAATAAGAGTTAGGGTTTTTGTAGTTGTTAATTGGATCTTTAATACGGCAATTCCCTCTAAGTATCCCCTAAACTCTATAATGTTGTTCTTCCACTTCTTAGACACTAAGAATCCTACTCCATGTAGTCCACTTGTTTCTCCAAAGTAGTAGAATATACTATCGCGTCTTTCCAGTATTTCCTCTCCCATTATCTTAACTTCTGAAAGACCTATTATATCCCACCGAATGTCTGCTAAAGCGTTTTCAAGCTCCATTAGTCTCTCTTCTCCCATTAAAGTGCCGACATTATACGTTAAGACATTAAGCATATCGGTATCCTTAATTACACGTGCCAATGTTGTTGAACGGTTTGGGTTTCCCACCCGGAGATTCTTAGCACCCCTCACTCCACCACGTGACCAACGTCCGTCCCCGTTGACCGTATGGCTGGAGTTGCCGGGCACTTGGGGCCTGTTTTTTATATAGCTATCCATATCATCTTGAATAAGAGGGGGGGTTTGGACTTTTACCCACCACGCTTGTCCAGTGCGGGTTGGTGGATCGCCAGAGCCTCGTTCGTTATTTAGCAGGTTGTACCACGAGCAGGTGAGGATGGCTTGATTCTTTAGGATTTAAGTCAGAACCCTTACAACACGACGATTATATAATTATCGACAATCCCTATCGACAATTATATAATTATTTTTGTTCATGTAAATAATAATCAAAATAAATATACTTTCTAACCATATAATCTGATAAACTGAAGTGAAGCATTTGACGATTTGAATAACAATAGAAACTTAAAATATATTAGTGAAGGATCCAAGAAGGACTTTTGTTATCATGTATAGATCGTATTCGAATAATTATATAGAAACTTAGTGTAACAATATCACTGAAATTGTCACAATGATTAAGCGATCAAAACTTATCAACGCACTAATTGCTTAAACCTTTCTTACAAACGCTGTTTCTGCAGCAAGGTTAGTGAAATAGCTAAGCTAAATAGTTAAGCTTTCAAATTTTGAGCGCCATAATTATCGATAAAATTGTATATATATGGACTATCTTAGCTTGATAGAGATTGGTGATATAGAAATTATAGTCAGGTGAAAGTTGACATAATGGTTTTGATAAATATAAAAGTTAGCTACACTAAATGAAAGAAAAAGTAAGACTTATAGATTAGTAGAATGAGCATGCATGATCGACTGTTCGGAACGTGATTTGCGGACGTATTTCTTAAATCGCCGGGCGTAGCATAAATTGCTAACGCTGCAAAATGTTTGTGGTTGGCCTGTCAGTAATTATTATTATAAACATTTACTATCCCATAGCAACACAATGGCCTCCTCTCCCTTCTTCCTTTCATCTCGGCCTATTGCAAGCTGATTCATCCCTTTGATATGAGTCCAGCTAGTCTCGCCACTTTTTCCTGTGTCTGCACTTTATGTGACCACACAATTGCCGCCCAATCAATTTTAACCTCAAAACTATCGATATATTTCTATCTAAATATCTTCCCACCTCTACGGTCATCAGTGACCAGCCCGGGGCGAAAAGTTGTCGACGTTATTATTTTAGAGAATTCTACCCTGTAATGCCTCAAATCGGTGCAACCCAGGGGCGTGAGTTGTTTCCGTGTTGTGGGAATTTAGCACTTATAATTACATACATAGGGATGGTTTTATGTTCCCACTGATGGTATTTTTTCCCACAGATAGTGTAATTAGAGGTTTCTTTAATAATAGTAAGGGACTTTATACCATTATTGTCACTTGCTATCAATACAAGGAAAAAGTGAAGAATAAACTGTGAGCTGACAACTTAACGTCTTTTTAAAGACATATCATTTAATGTGACTGCCTCTTTGATCTATTGGCGTATAGTACGTCTGGCAATCACGAGGTCCTGGGTTCGAATCTTAGGTAGTAGGTAGGTAAGTGCGGTTTTCCTGTCGAATGATTTTTATAAGTTATAGTTTAGAATTGTTCCCAGTATTATGGCAGTAGGTTCGCCTCCTTTTAAACGTGACCCATTATTTCAAACCAACTTCCTTTTTAAACTTGTATTTTATTCCTTTTCTATGTGTCATGTCGTCAGTTGCTTTTTTCATTGACCATTAAAAAAGCAGACTGATAATGCATAATTTCTGGACATTTTATTTTACTTCCTGTCGTTGTCCCGATTACCCATCGTCGGCGTTATGTGAGCGTACACAATACACCTCTGGCACCTCTGTTTAGGGGCCTACATAGACATGATGGTGTTTTTAACTATTTAAGTAGGCACTTACATATAAACTGGTGCTCCCTAACAGATCCTGCAGTAATCTTGAAAAACCTTTCGCCAAGTATTACTAAAGGAAACTGTAGTAATCTTACTATCTCTAAGAAAATACACAATTTCCGAAAAGAAGCACAGCACACTAGTACAAGTTCAGAATATTTGGACCGCCAAACAATTGTTTTTCTATTTAGGCTCCGAACCAGGACCTCGTTAACGCCATCCGAACTAGTCGCTACCATAATGAGGCAGTTCTTGAGTATTAAATCTTAACCCACAATTAAGTCTTTAAACCACCCGGACTAAAGAGCCGGATTAAGCTCCGCGAATGTTTACTGTTGGCAATCATAAAGATAAGCTTTACGAGGATTTAAAGAGCGCGGCGATTGGTTGAGGCATCAATCCAGTGAAAGCGATGCTAGCGTCGCTACTCCTTAGCAAAAATAATATTTCAAAACTAGTATTTTATAAATTAATAGTAAAAAACATGCTTTTATGGAGCCAGAATCAGATTCAGAATATTTTTTATTTAAGTAAACCATTACAGTATTTATGAATCGTCAGAAAAGTAACAAAGACTAACACCACTTCGGAATGTGTTTCGTGTAGAGAAGAAGTTCTTGAATATAGTACATGACATTTTTTTCAATCAACATTTGGTATTTATGTACGCTGGCAAATATAATGTCAGGTGAGTCTCCCCAAGGTGAATTACCCAAGTTATACTATCCGTGAGAAGCTACATGGTTCCCTCATTTACAGATAAAGAAATGGAATGGAAGAGAGCGAGTATTAAATAATAATGGCTGAACAAACTATCCATATGAAGATGCAGCTGTAACTACACATATCCAAGCAGTTTTGTTTTTTAAAAAGCCATCTAGATCAGGGTTTCCCAGCCATTCTTTTGATGAAAATTGGGAATGAATATATTTTATTATTTTCATGCCCCATTCCGCTTTAATATTTTCAGTCCAATTAAAAAAGCATAACATTTTAACAACTTCTGTTTCTTTTAATTCCAAGTCATTCAAAATAAACTTCTAATAAATTGAAAATGTTTTAATCGAAATCATTTATGTAATTTAAAGTAATACCTGAACTTCTCCTGAAGGATGACGTCGCATATTTCGCAGTGACAAACAAAATGAAGAATGTGATATTTTTTTTATTAACCTAATGTGTCCCACTGCTGGGCAAAGGTCTACCCCTCTTTTCTCGAATGATCTCTATCCCTTGTCGATAATGGCCATTCTTTTCGATACGCATCGCGGTCATCACGTCACCGCTTCCTGGGCCTGCCTCGGCGACGGTGACCTTGTTGAGGGACGCTTACGGTACACAGTTTAGTCCACCTATTGGTGTCCATTCGGTTCAGGGGGCCTGCCCAATTCCATTTTAATGTCGCGATTTTAACTCCGATGTTTACAATGCGGAATATGATATTGTCATGTTAAATTTACGCATTTACAAGCTTGATTGCGAATGTGGTCTCTCTTACATGGGATAATATATTGACCAGTAAAAACTCGTATTAAAGAACACATAGCTGTTCTAAACCACCGTCGCTCAAAGAAGTCAGCAGTCTGTGACAATGTCCCTGACCGCACCCGCCATTATGTTAGATTTGATAGACCACAAAAAAACACCGATTCCTACCAAGGATGGTTTGCGAGGCTATTGAAATTAAAAAAAAAGCATTCTAATTTTAATAGAGAAGATGACTGGGTGCTCCCATCGACTTGGGATCTGGTAATTAATATAATCAAATCCAAAACCAAGCATAAAACTGCAATGCCTCAAGACACCGTGAGCTCATTCTGCGTAGAACGGAACAACAAAACCAAAAATAATTAAGAAGTTTGGGGGTACCCCGGAACAACTATGACTTTTGGACGTCTAACACCTCAGTCCTTCCCGTGACCATATTGAAACGTCGGGAACTTAAAAATCAAAAATGAACCGCGATAAACTCCAAATAATCGTTTTATTTCATGTGTAATATTCGCGTAAATCTTAGAACTCAGTATCTAGGATAAGAGGAAGTCGTTCCAAGTTAATAAATTAAAGATTTTAATAGAACACCGTCACGCCTACATTTCGCGCCACACACGTCACACGCCGACATGCCATCATGCCATCATATTCTACATACCTCTATCTAAGTCATCATGGTTGATCCCTTGGATCGGTTGATACAGTACACCTATACGTGCTTGGAAATATAGCCGTAAATCAAATCATTTATATCACAAACACAAAATATTTGTCAAGTTATTAGACTTTGAACACAGTTAACATAATCAAATAGTTAAATATCTTTATCCTAGCGGTCTAAATGAGAATTACGCACACACGCCCTCTACGCGGCTTCTCGAAAATGTAACTAAGATAATTGTAATGTATTTTCATTGGAACAATAAACTCATTATTGTTATTAAAATGTTAAGCGAATAATATCCTCTGAGACGTGCCGTAAATCCGCGTAGAGCGCTCGTCTGTATGCGTGATTCTTATTCCACCGCTTATACTGTTTACTCATGTTAACTGTGTGGTTAACCAGTGATGGGCATTATTCATCATAATTTAATTGTATCATCAACCAATTGAAATTTAAATTGCTATTTAATTAATCCCCCTAAGGTAATAATACCCCTGTCAATAAACTGTCCCACTGTTGAACATTGGCCTCTTCTTCAAACTAAGACGGTTAAGCCATAGTCCACCACGCTGACCCAGTGCGGGTTGGCGAGATTTCACACACTTTCGAGAAACTCTTAGGCATGCAGATTTTCTCACGATGTTTTCCTTCACCTTTAAAGCAAGTGATAGGAATTTTTAATAAAACACATGCTTTCGAAAAGACAGATGTGCGTGCCCGGGTTTAAAACCGAGACCTCTGACTTTGCAGTCCAACGGTCTAACCACTAGGTAATACAGCTTTTCCCCCTAAGGTACTCACAAACAACAATAACCTTTGGACTTCAAACGCCTAAGCCTCTCCCGTGGCCATGAGTGTTGTAGAGTACTCGAAACGTCAGGAACCGTTGTCAAATGCGAAATATATTAATTCTTTTTTTTTAATCTTATTTATTTAGAGGCTTTTACCCTATAAGGTATGTCAGCCCCATCGTACCCTAATCTATATAACACTATTACACAAACAACTGAAGTTATTGTGATGGAGAAAGAGGTAGTTCTGCGTATCGTACCATATCATAAAGATATTTTGCTGCATCGGATATAGGCTTAGACAAAACCCTTATAAAAGCTCCTACGTCGTATTCACTAACTTGTAGTTTCTGCATCACTACTTCTCTTTCTGTCTGGTTCTTTTCACATTCCATCAGCAAGTGTTGGACATCTTCAATTTTACCACATACTTCGCAATCAGGCGATTAATTATATATTATATAATTATTGCTCAACTGCCGTAAACGAGCTGCTTCACAATTCTTACTCTCGCATATCTTTCGGTGTAGCACCTCCCTGAAAATCGCTCAGCCAATACGTACTTTGTCTTTTTTTACAGGAGTTAAGATGCATCGCGTGATGGGTTGTGAAAAACTCTTAGCGGCATTAAAAATGTACGGAAAAGGGGATGAGGGCAACTGGGCTGAGTGAAGGAGTTCCTAAGTCCGGATTGTGGAGCTTACCGATTTTGAAGACGATAAAAGCGAAGGTTGTAGTGAAGTGAAAGATTTAAAAAAAACACCGCACATCTGTACTCCCCAAGCGGGGGTGGCAGAGGTGTACTACTATATCTACTTAACGCCGACAATGTTAGATCCCATTGTAATAGTGGGCGAGCCTATTGCCATAACACCGGACACAATGCCAGAATCCAGAAAGACACTAGGATTTTTTCGATAGATAAATAAGTTTGTCCGACCTAGAATATGAACCCAAGAACTCGGGATCTCCACGCGTATTATTCACTACTATACCAACGAGGAGGTCAATTATGTCTTTTTTGGATCGTGTTTTTTTGGTTTGAGAAAGATGTTTTTTTACAACCTTTTATTTAACTTGCAATGTTCGTATGTCTGTCTGTCTGTCTTTCCAGTTCAAATTTGTGATCTATTTTTCAAGCACTTGGGGGTATCCGATTGAGCTGAAATTTGACGTACCTATGTAAATTTAGTGACAATGCAATAATATGGTACCATGGAGCTGGTCTGATGACGGAGTTGAAAGGCAGCCCTAGGAACATGTGAAATAATTGAAATAACCCCCTTGTGTGCAGGCTAGTTGAATTGATATTGACAAATCCTATATAAAGAGATAGTGTTCAGGGTCTGATGATAAAGCCAAAAGGTGGCCAATAGAAACAACCAACTTGTCTATATCGTTACGCTGTGTTTGGGCTCTTTAGATTTGTCTTGATGACTACTTTAGACCCAGATGTTGTCCAGGGACTGATGATGGAGCCGGAAAGAAGCCATAGCAATTCCTTAACCAAACGGTATATCTTCGTCGTGTTTTTGCTATAAAAGGTTGTTTTTAAAAAGGTATTTGGAAATTAAAATTATTTCATGCGATTGGTGACTTGTAATGGTCCTTACAACTGCGGTGTATGGATGTCGGAAAAATGTATTTGAACATTAATAGATAGTGCATCGAAAACTACCTAATAGGTCTAGTGATCACGAGATCCTGAGTTGCAATCTTAAGTCTGACAATGTTGGGGTTTTCGGGGTCCAGAGTCTAGAATGGTGCTCAGTGATCGCAATAGGCGAGCTCCTTATAACATTGGCATCTAACAACGTAACTAAACGTAGGTGTAAGCAGTAAAATATCTGCGTATTTTATCCTTCTACAAAAGAGCTGAAAACGCTTTGAATGATTTTATACAAAATAAACTTCTAAAAACAGAAAATGCAGGTTCAATCGAAAACGAATAAAAACAAACATTCAATTGGACGTGTCAACTGTCCCAATTGTGAGAGGGAGACAAAAAACATTGATTGATGGCGCCGAACGAAAGAATAAAATCGCACTTTTTTCACTCCTTTTTCAGATGAGTATTTTTAAAGCGTTAAAATGTATTGCAACATTTAAACGCTTAAAAATAATCAACTGAAAAGTATTTTATTGTCTCTCTCCATCTATATTATCACGCCAGATCCCTTGCGCTGTAACTTAAACTCAATTTCAAATAATTAATTTTATATGAACCCTCTAGAGGCTCTTTCAAATTGTCAGTTTAAATTTTTTTTTTATCTATACTAACTACTAATCTATCACCGGATCGGAACGCGGCCTCCGCTGAGAAGATCCGGCGAGAAACTCGACGGGATTGTCTTTTTAAAATGAAGTTTTTACTCGTTTTCCTTTAAATTTTTGGATTACCATTGAATAGCTTACGATCTAGCTCCCGTGTGATGCCTTACAATCGAGATATGGGACTAATGATGTTATTTCTAAAAAGAATGTGTCTGAAGGTTTCACCTCATAGCCGACGGCTTGGGGAGTTTTAACGTACTTAAACATTTAAGTGCACACACATGTACACTCGTTATGAACGAACATAGCCGAGGGCTTCCGTCGCGCTCCGTCGGCCAAACCTCAAATGATTCAGTTAGGTCAGTCTCCACAAGCAGCACCCGTCCAAGAGCAAGAATACTAGAAGAATCAATACTCCTCTCAACCATATTGGAGGGAAGAAAGTGACTCGCGTCAGATACCCACCGCAAGCAAAGACCTTTTAGTGAGCACGGCCAAACCGGAACTCCAAAGGCGGTGGCAGAGACTACAGAGTTCCAACCGGGTCTTTCCTTACTGTCCTCTCTGGCTTCCTTCACTCTCAAGCCGGGCTTTCACTGTAAGCGGAACGGACTCCCTACGGAGTCCGTTTAACTCGCATCACTTAATTTCATGGAAGTGTTGTCACTAAGAAAGATGTTAAGCAGAAAGTGCTGAGCGAATAAAAATAGTTAAAAATTGATTCGCCCGCTTAAACAAATAGAGCGGACTCCGTACAGACTCCGCTTTACTAAGGTAAATTTCATAGAGGTGCTTTCACATAGGGGCGCTCAAAGTGACCGCCAAAGAGGTAAGCGGAACGGACCAAACGAGTAAAAATAGGTAAAAATGAGCTGCATGCCCGAATCCGCACGTACCTCTCTCGCGCCTCCCGTCGCCGCCCGTGGCCTTTGCAATGGCAGTCAGACCTATTTGTCATTTTCCGTGTAGAGCCCTTCGCTCATTTCTCGCTGTCTTTCCCCTTTGCCAAAGAAGGCAAATAATAAAAATAGTAAAAACTCTTTCTTAGTGGAAAGTGGAAGTGGTTTTAACTAGTCGTACTTAGTTCCGTTCGACTATTTCTCGCTCATTGCCCTTTTGCAGTGGAAGCCCGGCTATATAGGTAGTTTCGTACATGCTCGCCGGTTACCGATTAACTATATATATAATTATGTACAATATTATCGATAGTATTATGAATAATCGTAACAGGCGCTCTTAACGCTGTGCGACCGCGGTGTTCTTACCGATCAACAAGGTTAAGCAGCGTTCGACTCGGTCGGCCTGAGATGGGTGACCATTTGTGGCTTTTTCATATTCGAGCGTCTCCGTGCTTCGGAAGACACGTTAAGCCGTTGTTCCCGGTTACCACTTAATGTGGTAGTCGTTAAGCCGAGTTGGAAGCCCTAAAGGCGGCTTGATAAGTTCCAACAACAGGTGGCCACAAACCTGCCTGACCTGCCTGTATGACCTAATCTCTCTCACTTCTATTTGTGAGAGAAGGCCTTTGCCCAGCAGTGGGAAGTATAGGCTGATATTATTCATATATGTATTTCGCTGAAATTCACGGGCTTTACCCGGACCTTTGAAAGGCTTGCATGGGAACATGGGTCCAACACGTAGAGGCCCTTTGCGAGAAGTTAATGTTATGTAAGCCAACTGCTGAGATAACTTGCTGAAAGTGAAGAAACATAACCAGCGAACTGACCCCGACAGGTGCAAGGACTATTGTAAATTATGGAAAGAAAACAAAGGCTATTTAAATGAGGTTTGATGATCAAAAACTGGACTATTTCAAAGGGGACGGACACTGGCCATAATTAGTGATACCTAATTACCCGTGGCCGGCGGTGTGGCAACACCGGTGTGAGCGGCTCAGGGGTGTAGAGAGGTGTGATGCGCTTTCTCCGAAGTTACTCACGCCGTTATGCCCTTTAACACTTCCACCCTCCAGGGGCACATCGACGTAGAAACGCATTATCTTCCTACGTCGATATAGCTCTCACGGCTCCTCTCTGGACGGCCAATTAAGGCTAGCCAGAGCCGAGAGTCCTGCGGGCACCCTTCGGTTTCCACTCGACCGACGAAGACACGCCGAGTTGGGGGCCCTGACCGACTCTCTGAAGCACTCGGGTCCGTGGTGTCGTTACTCACCGACGGCTCGCTACAAGCTGCCCTGCGGGCTATATTTATATTATTATTATGAATAATGACATTTCTATGCAAAGCCTTCGATAGTATAACGGTTATCAATAGTATTGCTCATTTTGTGCTATAGATACTAAAGATAATATCGATTTAATCGTTACATGGAGATATAATCTATAGCGCTATCGATATTATTATTAGTTTTCCAGGCCACGATACAATCGATAGACTTACTATCGCCGCAACACTACTCTTTAGTTTCAGCCTACTCCACAAGGAATATAGCGTGAACATAATCACGGGATCTTATAAAAGTAACTTCTTAAAATAAATTTGATGAACAAAATTATTGTAATATTAATATTCTATTGTGAATTTCTTCAGTCAGTTAACATTCAAAATATGATTTATTCATGGCGTACATCTTAAGTGTAAAATTATGCATATTGTTTACTAAAGTATGTAACGCATATATGAATAATTCGGGTGAATGGTTTACATAAGGCGTGTTACATACCAGACGATTTTTTTTTATAAAAACGTAGCCCCACACGAGAATTTATTCCCGTGTCGTGGATGCGTTTACAAACATGAAAATTCACATACACAAATACCCAGACCGAAACAAATAATTGTGGATTACACAAAGATTTGTCTCGTGCAGGAATCGAACCAGTGACTATTGGACACAGTGGGCGGAGCGACTTAAGCTCTTAACCACTGCACTAAATCGTCCGTCATTAAGACCTACTCATCGTTAAATATATAACTATAAGTTGTTTTTTTACTTTCGTCTTGAAGATCCGGCCTTAAATTAAGATCATACACTTCACACATATCAGTTGATCAATTTTAAATAAACCTTAGACACGCAGCGAGCCGCTGCTGGAACGATCCGCTGATCACAGCGTGCCCTGGTTAGTACCTGGTTAATACCTAGTTGCAAACAAATATAACCTCTTTGTGCATTAAAAGGATAAAAGGTGCATTGCCTGGCTTTTACCTACCTTGGGTTTGCACAATACCACCTAAACCTGCGTTGTGGTCCCAGAGACGGTATTACTCGTTGTATTGGTCAAAATTATGCATGTTGCCATAACATAAGGCTACCCTTTGTATATGTTACGTTTACGCCACGTACTCAAGAGTTCAGTTGAGGTTAGGAAAATTGAATGTCGCTGTCACCATGCTGTCAATTTTTATTTTTTTCTCTTTTTAGGGCAAGAGGTTTGTACCATGGATATATCACAATAAATTAAGCACTGTGCTAAATAAACGTAATGACAAGGATACTCACTTAAGAGTCCTACGTCTTTCTCTAAGTAGGGTGACCAAACATTGGTACGATTATGGACTTGTTGACATATAATTAACGTATAATTCTCGGGTACTGTTTATTGCCGTAATTCATTCTTTCTACGCATATTCCACACCCACCCATCGAAGTTTTTCATTAAATTGGCCATTTTCTTGCTGACTGTACATTTTTTTCAGAATCTGTCAATATCGCAAAAACTTAGGATAGTCTCCTAGGGTCGTTTTTCTGTATCTACAATGGTTGCTTACTGCTGCTTACAGCTTACAGCTGCCCTTACTGTCCCATCTATATCCATCCTTTATATAAAAACGAATTGAGAACCCTGTTCGTTTTGAACTCGGTAATAAATGGTTTACAGCGTATTTAAACCATATCATGAACAGGTATAGGTCCGTATTAGTCCTACCTTATGGTCACCGTACTGCATCGTAATGGGTGCGAGCGTAACACAGGGCTCTAGGTTATTGCTCTAACTCATCATGGGTTCTCGAATTGTTTAAATCATAGAAAATTCTATGTTGTGTCTGTGAGTAAGAGTTTAATTTTCTTTAGAAATAATTTCACAATGCTCAATCCGTTTAGGGTTATAAATTCATGGTTTATACCTATTATGTTTTAGTCTGTCAGATTTTGTTTTATGATTTTTCATGTACCCTATTCAATTTCAGATACTAATTTTGTTATTTTTTTTCTCTTTTTGGTAACACCCATGACTGACGTCATTTTGGTGACCCAAACCAAAGAGCTGGTTGTATAAGGAGCCAGCATTATAGGAGGAGATTCTATGTTAGGTTGTATGTATCCTTATTTTTGTTTGTTTCGTTTTTTTTATGTATGTTCACCGATATTTTCGTCAGTTGTGGACCGATTTTGATGATTCTGTTTGCATTGCGTTCAGTATCCAAGGTGGTCCCATTTTAATTTCATTCGTATTGGACCTTGGACTTTGAAGATACACCAGGGAACTCCTTAACGACAAACAATACGAATGCGTAGATTGAGATATTATAGGTAATACGTCAATCCTATAGGTACTCTGCCATAGAACTAATTTCTTTGCTTATAAACTGATTTTGATGATTCTTTTTGCATCAGGTATAGCTCCGTGATGGTCGAATTTAAATTATATTAGTATTGGACAATGAGCTTTTAAGATACACCAGGGGTTTCCTATACGGCAAACAGCATGAATGTGAAAATTCAGTTATTATGAGTTTCATATCAATCTTGTAGGTACCTCACTGTATAAATAAGTAGGATAATATAAAGGAGTCTCAAACTCTAAGAAACATTTATAACATTCAACTTTCCTTAAGTTGAAAACAAACTTTACTTCTCACTGATAAATTAAGTTTCACTCTTTGCACTTTAGAAGATTGTCTTAATATTATTTTAACATTGGAATGTCGCAAGTTTGTAGACGGCTTTATCTGAACGACAGGGTTGAAGAATATCGTCTTAATTATTTTAAACAAGTACTTATAAAGAGATACTTGTGTTGAGATGAGCCAAGTGCTTTTGAAAATATATTTTGAGTTAATTGGCCAAGTTCTCATTCTGCGTAGATCGGACCAACAAAAATAATTAAGAAGTTTGAGGGTACCCCGGAACAACTATGCCTTTTGGACGTCTACCACCTCAGTCCTTCCCGTGACCATGGGTGCTGCAAAGCACTCGAAACGTCGGGAACTTAAAAATCAAAATAAACCGCGATAAAATCCGAAAAAGTAGTTTTATTTCATGTGTAATATTCGCGTAAATCTAAGAACTCAGTATGTGGCCAAGTTCACTTAAAAAGTTCAACGTTGATTTCAATTAAATACCACAGTCATACAAGGTTCTTTTGGCCTGCGACCAAAATCAAAATTAACGCTGTCATTAGCTGAAATGTTACTTCATGACTTTTGAAAGTTACCAAAGTTCTTTTTTAACGAGAAACCGTGCGGACCCGCCTATTGAAGTATTTTCCTGGAACTAGGAACATTTTACTAAATGTTAATCCAAATTTCACACCAACGCCCCCTTGTCAATGTTATCCACAGGCTAAAAGATCCTTGTCACACTATAAAGGTTAATTATTCGCATCTTTGGTCTAGTGGGACTAGTGGCGCTCAATTCCAGTGCTATATGAATTCTACGTCGAAAAAAGTGTACTTGTTTATCAAAAACTTCTCAGTCACTCACAATTGACCGAGTTGAGATATCATCAGATTTAATATGCGCCGCTTTATCTACATATTAAACCCTATCTCATTTTTCGTGACACCGTCCGGTCTCACATTGGTCCACTTGCGGTGTTATCACTTCTGGAAGAAGGAGTTCATCATATAGGGGCCCTCCTTTTCTATGACGTCCGCCAGCATCTGGCTTGGGAGTTCCATTATCCAATAGCAAATGTCCCCACTTTTAACTCATAGTCGCCTCGTCTGCACAGTTTCACGTTAAAGTCCCTCGTAACGTAACGTAGTGAGATTTAGAAGTAAGGAGGCTCTAAATATATCTTCAAAATTAACCTTCACTTAGTCGCCGGCGTGTGTCGAATTCGGTGCGTAAACCTAATTAATTTCAGAACGCTATCAGGCACGCTACCCTGGTCTGCACACTCTCCATCTTGACAACGTTGTTCACGAGGGACTTGTGGACAATAAATCACCCTGGGACTGATAGTCGCCTTCCCGGAAATAGATCCCTGTTACCGTATTGGAATGTTATTAAGTCCTCGCCCTCTCTTCGGACTTCGGATAATCCTTCAACATCCCAATGTAACTTGCTTAGTTCTTCCTCCAGTTCGTCGATCTTCTCGTCGGGTCGCAGTGTGCGTGTATAATGTCAGGGCCAATGGTCATCGTTGGTGGTAGTAGGGTCTTTGCTGAAGATTATTAGCACCCCGTGCCCCGCTGTTACCATGACCAAGACTAGCGGAGCCGATGGGGACTGAAGGCCTTTCCATTTTTGTGCTGTTCATTTGGGGGCTAATTTTCATAATCACCACGCTTGGTAGACGGGTTTGCAGTAGAGTAGATATTTAATTAATAAAGGACTTTAAAATAATGTTTAATATTATTCTACACCGTCACGTCTTTATTCCCCAAGCGAGTGGCAGAGATGTATTATGCACATCCAAGTTTTGCAGACTACGTTAAGTCCTATGTAATAGAGGGCGAGCCTATTGCACAATTCCAGACTCCCGACTGATACTGGGAATTTTTCGGTAGATAAACGACATTTGTCCAACCTAGGATTTGAATCCAGGTCCTTGTGATTGCAAAAGTGTTCGCCACTAGACCAACGAAGCAGTCATATTACAGGGCAGTTAATATTTTATTACTCGCAAATACAAATGTAGAGTACTTTTCTGGAAATATTTCCACCTGTTTAAGGCTGTTGCGACCCCACACACCCACACATACAAAGCCGCATACACACGGGTGGTGGGGCACGTGAGCATTTTTGCGTGTGTGTGTGTGTGTAAATGATCTATGCTGTTGGCCACGGGGTGTCGCCAAGCACCCAAACTCTTTAGGTGCTCAACGAATACCTAAGTCGGCTGGCATGTCACCTACCGCTCCGCTCCCTATAGCCACTGAAAGCATTATAACATTACGTTCATTAGTGCATATATCGAGCATCAGTCCCCCTTTGGGACCTCCGTGACGTCACGGCCATGGACGCGCACGTACCTCTAAATCTCAACAACTCTCTCGGGCCTCCGCGACATTACGGCTTGGGCGCGCACGCCCCACAATAAACTTAACAAGTTCGCTGCCAATGAAAAAATTGCCCCTTCTCATTCGGGCCATGGCGGACAATGTTGGGCGACACTGAAACTTTCCGTTCAGGCCGTGTCGGACAACGTTGACCGCGCAGCAGACCCGTGTTCGAAACTGTTTGCTGCGCCGACGGGCACCGACACCGAGATAATTCACTTATAAGCTAATCCGCGCGGCCCTCTAGTTTACCCCATATAGCTTGGTTTTTACAAGAGACTATCACTTAGAAAAAAAAATATGATTTTTGAGACGCTACTGTAAAATGTGAATCACTGTACAGTATTTTGGAATCATAATAAATAAAACCAACTTTTAAAAGAAGAAATAGCTGTTTAATTATTTAAAAAAGATATATCATTAAGGCTTCTCTAGAGCAAATTAAAACTGAAATTAAACATAATGTTATAAAAAAATTAAAAACCTCTCCACTTATTGAAAGGTAAACTGACTAATCTCCGCTTTGCCGATGATATCGTGCTGTTTTCATCCACACTATTAGAACAATAACAAATGCTCCAAGACTGAGTACAGCAAGCCTCGAGGCTAGATTATCCATTAAAAGATCAAAAACTCAACTTATGACCAACAGCACGAAATGTAGGGTAGAGATAGATGGACAGATTGTCGTATTTGGGCCAGACTGTCTCGTTTCATAACCGGCATGATTCAATAGACAGAAAGAGAACGCCTTGAAGAGTATGGTCCTTGAGGGATATGATGAAGGATGACCTTACTTTGTCCCTTAAGCCAGACTGATGGATATGTGTGTTTGACCCGTCGTAACCTATGGTGGTACAGTGGATGAAATCAACAACAGGCTGGTAGAGACTGTCCATTCTAATGATGCTAAGTCCTACAAGCAGCTCAATGGACAGATATTGAAGTACTTGCGACGCGATTTACGGTACTTCAATACAAGGCGTATTGAGGAGACCATAGAGCAGAAAAAGGGCTCCAAAGTAAAATAAAACTATTTTTTCGGACTTTATCGCGGTTTATTTTGATTTTTAAGTTCCCGACGTTTCGAGTGCTTTGCAGCACCCATGGTCACGGGAAGGACTGAGTTTTATTTCATGTGTAATATTCGCGTAAATCTAAAAACTCAGTAGGGCTCCAAAGTGTTCGCAAGAGACGCGTCTTTTGGGCAAAGCCAGTTGACGAAGCTGAAGACGGAGGATGGAAAATAACGTCGAAGGGAGATAGAGAGGTTCCATAGGCAGTTATATACCTCAGTAGTTTTTTCGGATTTTATCGCGGTTTATTTTGATTTTTAAGTTCCCGACGTTTCGAGTGCTTTGCAGCACCCATGGTCACGGGAAGGACTGAGTTTTATTTCATGTGTAATATTCGCGTAAATCTAAGAACTCAGTAGGGCTCCAAAGTGTTTTCAAGAGACGCGTCTTTTGGGCAAAGCCAGTTGACGAAGCTGAAGACGGAGGATGGAAAAATAACGTCGAAGGGAGATAGAGAGGTTCCATAGGCAGTTATATACCTCAGTAGCTGAACCTGTTGTTGACTTGATAAAAGACCCAAGAGCCAAGCTAATCCGACACCACACTGAAGATATCCCGGACATCAGCCTGTACGAGATTAGGATGGCTCTCAAACAAATCAAAAACAACAAAGCGCCGGGCGCAGACGGAATCACCGCAGAACTTCTGAAAGCGGGTGGATCGCCGGTACTTAAAGTCCTTCAGAGGCTGTTTAATTCCATCTTGCTCGAAGGGGAAATGCCGGATGATAACACTTTATTAAAGAACTATAGGCCCCTCGCACTGCTGAGCCATAATTATAAGTTGTTTTCGAGAGTATTCACGAATCGTCTCGAACGCAGGCTTGATGACTTCCAGCCTCCCGAATAAGCCGGTTTCCGGAAAGGCTTTAGCGCCATAGATCTTCTCGTCCGTAATAACTCAGTGCTTCAAGACTGAAGTTTTTAGTCAATGTGTGTTGCCAGTGATGACATAAAAAAGCTCAGAGTTGCTCAGCGAGCTATGTAAAGAGCTATGCTCAGCGTTTCTCTACGCGATCGAATCAGGAATGAGGAGAAGTTCGTAGAAGAACCAAGGTCACCGACATAGCCCTCAGGATTAGCAAGCTGAAGTGGCAATGGGCGGGCCACATCGCGCGAAGATCGAATGGGCGTTGGGGCAGAAAGATTCTAGAAGGGAGACCACGCATTGGCAAGCTCAACGTAGGACGACCGCCTGCCAGATGGACTGACGATCTTGTGAAAATCGCAGAAAGTCGTTGGATGCAGGTGGCATCGGACCGGTTACGCTGGAAAGCGATTGGGGAGGCCTATGTTCAGCAGTGGACAAGTATAGTCTGAGATGATGAACCTACGATGCTCAAACTTGGTCGCTACCTGAATATAAAAGTAAGGTTTACCAAAGAGCACTAAACGGATGGATTGCATCAGAAACACCAGGCTGCCTTTCACACTCAGGTTATGGATGTAGGCTTAAAGTCAGCAAAGCTGTAGTGGGATTAGACGGGGCATCTTGCCAGTGAACCTGCAAAGTTGGTCAAATATCGTCACGGCATGGATCTCTGAAGACGGTCATAGGTATCGTGGTCGACCGAGATGAAAATGGAGTGTCAATTTGGATACTTTTTCGGGAAAGACATAGATACTACTGGTCCAGGATTAATTTATGTTGAGACATCAAGTGGAGGCCTTAGCCCAGCCGTGGGACATAGGATAGGCCATTAAAATAAGCACGAGAATCTCGGGTGGGGGTGGGCGACAATGTGACCGCGCGGCCCTATAGAACGGATTTTCGATTTTTCGTCCGCTGAGGCCATGGCGGTCAATGTTGTCCGACGCTTAAAAATTCATAAAAGAGGATCGAAAATCATTTTATGTTAATTGAATACATTAATTATGCATATAATCTAACTAAATAGTAAAAAAGACAGACCATTAAAATTAAGAGAATCTGGGATTGTTGCTTGGCTTGGTAGCATAATCAAGTGTCGCCCAACATTGACCGCGTTGGCGGTTAACGTGTTAATAAACTCACGCCCCCCTCCGGGAGCCTTCGTAATGTCTCAGCCATGGACGCGTACGTCCCTCTAAATCTCAACAACTCGCTCGGGCCTCCGTGACATTACGGCTTGGGTGCGCACGCCCCTCAATAAACTTAATAAACTCACGCCCCCCTCCGGGAGCCTTCGTAATGTCTCGGCCATGGACGCGCACGTTCCTCTAAATCTCAACAACTCGCTCGGGCCTCTGCGATATTACGGCTTGGGCGCGCACGCCCCTCAATAAACTCACGCCCCCCTCCGGGAGCCTTCGTAATGTCTCAGCCATGGACGCGCACGTCCCTCTAAATCTCAACAACTCGCTCGGGCCTTCGCGACATTACAACTTGGGCGCGCACGCCCCTCAATAAACTTAATAAACTCAGGCCCCCCTCCGGGAGCCTTCGTAATGTCTCAGCCGTGGACGCGCACGTCCCTCTAAATCTCAACTACTCGAGCGAGGGCGAGCGTGCAACCACTACGCTCGAGCCAGAAGGGCAAGTGGACAACTAGCTCAAGGGCGCCTTAAGGAGGAACGGCCTCGGATTGGGCAGTCACTATGGGGGAGGGCATATACCAGTTGTCTCGCCGTGGTGCTCTGCACCGGCCAGCGGGCAAGGGATTCTTCGACCTCACCGGCGAGGTCGGTGTCTGATCCTGTGTGCGGCATTTCTATCCGAAAGAAGGGATGTAAGGGCATCGGAAGTCGGTGAGAACAGGCTACGGATGGCGGTAGCGGCTAATAGGAGAGGAGTTAGTTTCATAGTCGGCGGCGGCTACGATTAACGGATTCCTATGATTAGACGCGTTCGCGACTTATCGGGCTGTCGCCTTTTCAATCAAGGCGCGAATAGGTTTGAGACCGAGATCGGAATGGAGATCGACGCTTCGGTAGAACCACGGGGATTCGAACGATGAAGGCGCACCTGAGCAGCCCCACTACATCGTCAAGCGCGGTGTAAGGATCGCCCTGCCACAGAACGAGGCTTCTTTACATCTTTTCCGGTGACGGGCACCTTTAATATTTTATTAGGAATTAATTTTATCCGATTATTCAATTTGATGGATAATAAACCAGCAGAAATACAGTCTACTTTTATTTATGTCCTTAGGACCCTAGAGGCTAAAGATAAATACAATAACATTATAATTTAATGATAGAAAGTTTTAAGTATATACAAAAATTTAGTTGCCTTGTAACTTCGGAATCGAACACTCAATTACTATTTTATAAAGGTGTCGTTTTGACAGGGGTTAATTTATTAATTTAACGATACAATATCGTTAACAACTTCCGTGAATACGAAATTACACTATAAATGTATGATACGTACATATGTGGTAATTATGACCCTCTATCGAATTTAACACGGTTAATTTTTCTTTCAAAGCTGAAAATAATTTACTTATGTAGGTCAAACCACTTTACTATTACAGAGTCTATATTTTGTAAATGAAAGGACTATATAGACACTGGTTGATACCAGTAAGTAAGCACATCTATTAAGCTCATTCGTAGCTCGTATCTGTTAGCCCATTTATTTATTTATTTATTAGGCATATCAACAATGCAAACACAAACATGTCTTTACTACATTTCATGGAAGAGGAAATAACTAGTGTTTGCATCCATTATAGACATGCACAACATTACGAAGAAAAAGTAAATATTATAAACAGCGAATGGTTTAGAAATGCTAAGACAATGTAAATATTAGGATGTCAGACTACAAAATATTGAGAAAAAAAATAAAATATATTTATAAGTCTACAATATAACAAATAAAAATAAAAATAAGCAAATTGGCTATGTCAAAATCAGAGAATTTCAGAATTTATATAATTATTGTAATTAATGTTAGTATATATTAAGCAAAAAATAATGTTAATTATTAAATAGATATAGAGCGGAAAATTAGTTTACACATGATTTAGTACCTTTTTCCTGAATGACGTGGGGTGGTCGTGAAATATGTCCAAATCGAGTAGTTGATGACAGTTGTTGTAGGAAGTGGTTAGCCTCGCAATGGGTGAGTTACCGCCAAGCTTCGTTTGAAATCGAGGTACATTAAAGAAAGATTTACACTTAATACGAGCATTCATTTTAGGGACACAAAGCTCAATACGATCTAATAGCTCCCGACATTGCAACGATCCATTTACTAGATTTTGAAGTAATGTTAAATCCGCCATTTTTCTACGTTGCCACAAGGTGACCATGTAAAAAGTCTTTCCTCATACGAGGATCGGCTATTCACTAGTGGGGTAATATAAGCTAGATGCCTAGTAAACGAACGCTGGAGCTATTCGATACGCTTAGAGTGCACTACATAGGATCGGTTCCAGATAACGCTGGCAAACTCCAAGCCGCTCCGTACTAATGTTTTAAATAACAGTATTTTGGATTCTGTATGTTTGAAGTCTTTTGTGTTGCGTTTGATGAACCCTAGCGTTCTGGAGGCCTTGTTTATAATATAGTTGTAATGTGGGATAAAGCTTAATTTGGAGTCTAAAATGACCCCAAGATCGCGAACCTCAGGTACAAGTGCAATTTTATCGTTATTGATAAAATACTGAGACTCTAAAACCTTTCTTTTTTTTTGTGTAGCGAATATGTTGACATTTGGAGGCATTTAACTTCATTCGATTTTCGCAACACCACAGGTGGACACGATCTAGGTCACTTTGTAACAGAAGTGAGTCAGTTATTGAAATTATTTCTCGTGAGATTTTCATGTCGTCAGCAAACAAGGAGCATTGGCAGTGCCGAATGCTATCAGATATGTCGTTAATAAACAGCAAGAACAAAATTGGTCCCAAATGTGATCCTTGAGGCACCCCTGAGGTTGCTATGTATGCGTGGGACTCGTGCCCATTTACGACTATGGTCTGCTCTCTGTCGCTCAGATATGATGATAACCATTTGAGCTGTCGATCACAAACCTGGTATTGATCATATAATTTTTTAATCAAGATTTTATGATCGACGAGATGCGCTGGCAAAATCAGTATAAACTGAGTCTATTTGCTTCTTACTGTCTACCCCTTCAATAATTGTAGTCAAGTATGAGGTGAGGTTAGTCACCACAGACTTTCCTTCCTGGAACCCATGTTATAATAAAAAACCCAACCCGAACCCGAACGGTTCGGTTTGCGTCGAACCCATGTTGTTCGACGCAAATAAAAGACTTAGTATGATTCAATGTATACCCCCATGAATGCAATGTATACAAGATAATTGTAAATCTCTCATTTTTAAAAGAGTAACTCGGCATGGACATATGTTCTTTGGGTCGTTTTAATATGTTATGCAGAATCTTGGCGGGGACATACATGTATTTTAAGTAGTTCTCATATGTTACACAGAAACTTGGCAGGGAACTTGGCGCGGGCATATATGTATTTCGGGTCGTTTTAATATGTTAAACAAAATCTTGGCAGGGAACTTGGAACTTGGTAGGGAACTTAGCGGGGGCAATATATATTTTGGGTCGTTTTCATAAGTTAAACAAAAACTTGGCAGGGAACTTGGCGGGACCATATATGTAGTTTATTATTATTATATGCCTCTACTGTCCCACTGCATGGCGAATTATATTTTTGTCGTTATAATATGTTATACAGAAGCTTGATAGGGAACTTGGTGGGGGTATATTAAGTATTTTGGGTCGTTATAATAATTTATCCAAACACATAGCAGGGAACTTGGCGGGTGCACATCCATGCAGGAATTTTATTCATAACAGCACCGAGAAGGTACATTAATCACCATCGCAGCTGCATCGGACGCTGCACGTGCCCGCTGTCTGTCTGTCAGTTAGACAACGCGGAAATTAATGCCACTGCGCCTCACATGTAACCTTTGACAATTGAATTTAATTTAGATTCTATATAACTAATTAAAAAAAGCAGTGATAGTGGTTAGACTGTTGGACTGCAAAGTCAAAGGTCTCGGGTTCAAACCTAGGCACGCACCTCTGTCTTTTCGAAAGCATGTGCGTATTAACAATTAATTATCACTTGCTTTAACGGTGAAGGAAAACATCGTGAGGAAACCTGCATGCCTAAGAGTTTCTCGAAGGTGTGTGAAGTTCGCCAACCCGCACTGGGCCAGCGTGGTGGACTATGGCCTAAACCCTCTCAGTTTGAGAGGAGGCCCTTGCCCAACAGTGGGACAGTTTCTTAACAGGACTAATATTATTTTTATATAACTAATTTAGATTTTTTCATATATACTGTTGATTGACTTTTTTCAAATTTAATTTAGAAAATTTTCTTTTTTTATAGACTATATTTTTTGTTTCTTTTTTAAAAATAGAGAAGTCCTACACTAAGAATTTCAAACATGATATTCACATACACAAACACCTAGACCGAAACAAATATTTGTGGGACACACAAAGATTTATCCTATACGGGGATCGAACCCGCGACTACTTGATTCAGTAAGCGGAGCGGCTATAATCTTTGGCACCTAAACTCTCCCAATTGTCTCCAAAGTTGTCCCCTAAATTTCCCTAAAAATATCGATTCCCAAAGATGCCAATCTTGAAATACTATACAGGTTATAATCGGAACTTCCGCAACAAAGAATATCTCACCAAATTTGAGCCGACCCCCAATCATCACTTCCTTACACGTAACGGAACAAAATGATCTCCGACAAACTAACACGAGGTCCCTTCAACCCCCATAAATAACCTAAGGTATGTGCAAGTAATTGAGGCAAATTTTTTAGGGGGATCTCGGGTGCCGTTTCGACCTCGTACGTGACTGAAACACTGCTATTTCAGGAATTCGTTATAATTTACAGACTTTTGCTGACAAAAGGACAAAATCCTAGGTCTGTCTATTGCAGGGGTGGCCAACCGGTCGAATGTGGCGATTAGTCTACTCGATCGTGGCAATGCAAAAAACATAAGTTTAATATAGGTCCCTAAAACTAATATTCATATGTAGAAATACATAGAACAGACTGCGTGCATCAACTCGTATCATTCATTGTTCCATCACGTTATTTAAGGTTCAGCCACATAGCCGACGCAGCGCGACGAGAGCGCGACGGAAGCGCGGCTTGGGATGTATGGATGGATGTATATGGGAGGCGCCACACAGCGCAGCATTGCTCGACGCGACGGCAAACCTCACGACCGAACGCAGCTGAGCGCTTCCGTCGCGCTCCCGTCATACTCCCTCGGCTATTTGACCAAATCTTTATCCACTCTTCCAAGCAGTAACCCTCTTTTGTTTTCAGCACGTGATGGACAATTGGCGGGAAAGAGAATCAATCAATCAATCAGCCTTTCGCAGTCCACTGCTGGACATAGGCCTTTCCTAACACGCGCCATTGCACACGGTCCTCCGCTTTCCGCATCCAGTCTGTCCCAGCGACCTTATTGAGGTCGTTGGTCCATCTAGCTGGGGGCCGTCCTACCTTACGCTTACCAAGTCGCGGTCTCCACTCTAGGACACGCTTGCTCTATCGGCCGTCGGTCCTTCTGCAGATGTGACCAGCCCATTGCCACTTTAGCTTACTGAGTCTGCAAGCTATGTCGGTAACTTTGGTGCTTTGTCGGATTACCTTGTTACGAATTTTATCCTTCAAAGAGACGCCGAGTATAGCTGGCTTCATAGCCCGCTGTGCGACTTTGAATTTGTGGACTAGTCCCACTGTGAGTGGCCACGTCTCGGCCCCGTAAGTCATAACAGATAGGACGCATTGGTTATAGACTTTAGTCTTCAGGCATTGCGGTATAGGCGAAGAGAAGACGTGACGTAGTTTGCCAAGAAAGAGAAAGGTTACTCAAAATAATTATCAATTTTAAGTTTTCCCTCTTATATTCCACAAGCGGGGATGGCAGAGGTGTACTGAGTACACCCGCTTTTCGCCGACGATATTAGGTCCCATGTAATAGGGGGCGAGCCTATTGCCATATACTGGGTACAATTACCAGTATTGTGCCCGGTGTACGGCAATAGGCGCTAATACTGGAAAGTTTTCCTTTTCCTTGACCTCGTGACCAGAAAACGATTAATATTTCAAGAAGTATGTAATTGGCAGATAGTAAAGGGTTTCATCAGGAAACAGTAGATCTTGAGTCTAATCAAGTTGACCACCCCTGGTCTAGCAGTTTTTAAGTCTAATAGGTATGTCTCGCCTATAAAACTTTCCAGCATATTTTACGCCGAAATCCCACATTGTCTAAAAACCAAGGCATTCATTTAAGGTGTCTCGCCTATCCTCACTTATGGTGACCAGACAACAGTGGGTTGCCACAACTGCAGGTGGTAACAAACCTGCCAATCCGGACTGGGTCCGCATAGTAGCGGAAGACCTAATCTCTTTCACCTCGATTTGTAAGAGGCCGATGCCCAGCAGTGGGACGGTATAGGCTGCAATATTATTACTCCATGTGGTAGTAACTGAGGAAAGCCCTGGACAGCTGGAATGGCGGTGTTGCAGTGGGTCGCAGGGATTTAAGATATGCAGACGATACGACGATTGTTGCGTCGAGTGAACTGGAGATGGCAACTCTTCTGAAGAAAGTTGAAGTAGAAAGTGCCACACTCGGTCTTAAGATCAACCATTCCAAAACAAAAATAATGGTGGTGGACAGAGCAGACATACTCCCAGTAACCGACGCACTCAACGGCTATAAAAAAGTCAGCGAGTTTGTGTATCTGGGGTCATTGATAACCAGTGACGGGAGCTGCACTAATGAAATTCGCCGTAGAGCCGGTAAGGCCAAAAGCGCTATGGCTAACCTCGACAAGATCTGGAAGAACAGAGGTATACGACGAACAACCAAAGTACGCTTAGTTCGAGCTCTGGTCTTCTCTGTATCCTTGTATGGTGCCGAAACTTGAACTATGAGGTGCCAGAGACAGACGTGCGTGCCAGGGTTTGAACCCGAGACCTCTGACTTTGCAGTCTAACGGTCTAACCACTAGGCTATCACTGCTTCGGTCAAATTGTAAGTCAAGTTGTAACTACCAAATTGTCTCTGACTGGAAGATATGTCATTTTTTTTTTAGACTTTGCTCCATACTTCTGATTTATTCCTATGTCGTGCTGCGTTTACAAACATGAAAATTCACATACACAAATACCCAGACCAAAACAAATAATTGTGGATCACACAAAGGTTTGTACCGTGCGGGAATCGAACCTGCGACTATTCGACCCAGTGGGCGGAGCGGCTTAAGCTCTTATCCAATCCGCTAAATCATCGATCAACATATTCTGCCAAGCCGTTTAATATCAGAGGACATCTTAATACCGTCAGCTTAGAATTTACCCAATAACTTTGACTCCTTAAGGCAATGAACTCCGGAATCCGAAACTAGAGGCTATATTTCACGAATATCGATAACTGCCATTTGATATCTAACTGAGATACTAACAGTTTAAATTGAGTTAAGATAATTAAGCGATATCTTGGTACTGCCTCGAGTCTTATTTGAAGGGCAAGTTAAGAGACTCCGTAACCGGCGAGCGTGTATGAGACGAAATATGAGAGTGGAGGAAGCCAGAGAGTTATGTAAGGAATTCTTTCCTTACATACCTCTCTGGCTTTCTCCACTCGCATAGCCTTTGACACTTATATTTCCTTATTACTTGACATTAATATTGTAACCGGCAAGCGTATATCAGACGTACTACTCGTATGAGAGTGGAGGAAGCCAGACAGGTATGTAAGGAAAGAACCTGTTGGAACTCTGTACTCTCTGCCTACCCCGCAAGGGATCTGGCGTGATGATATAGATGGATAGAAATCTTATTTAAATTTATTTAGTACATGGTACGTTTCGTTTTCATTTTTTTTTACTTCATTTATCTTAAGTTTATATTTTTTTTCCGCATTATGCATTTAAAATAAAACTCTTAGAATGTCCATATATTAAGTAGAAACTGGAATAGCTGTTAGCAAACCTATAAATAAATGTGATAAAACGTGTCTTTTTAATTTTCCCTCAAAACGGCCGTCGCAATCGGTATATAAAGTATCCATCGCCTAACTATCCAGGGTTGGGTACTTCATCGATTTCATTATTATAGTTGCCATCAAGTTCGTCGAGGAGTTGAAATAATATAGAAATTAAATCTTAGACTGAGACCGAGACCGTGTCTTATCTGAAGGACAAGTCAAGAGTCTCTGTAACCGGCGAGCGTGTATGAGACGAACTATGAAAGTGAAGGAAGCCAAAAAGATATATAACGAAAGAACCTGTTGGAACTCTGTACTCTTTACCTACCCCGCAGGGGATCTGGCGTGATGTTATAGATAGATAGAAATACCTAACTTATTTGGTAAACAAAATCTGCAGTTCAAATCCTTAGGGCACACCTTTCCCTCTTTTCAAAATTGGCAGGAAAGGATTTACTTTAATATATAATTATAATGTACAAATTTGCTAATTAATAAATGGTTAGTTATTACGTAACCCCACACAAGGTATTATTCCTATGATTACTTCATAAAATTTAATAACTTTTCATTATTTCATTATTTGAAAATTCATTTCAAACACTAATCCTAAGGTCATTTTAAGGAGATGATATGTGACTTGAGGTTTCCAAAGTCGAGTATGACACAATATTTTTTCCTATTACGTTCGGTTCCTCATTAATGTCTTTGTGGAGGCAAAAACTTTCCGCCTGTCTGTACAAAAGTTGTTTTAATAAAAATTAATTACACACCGGCCGCTTCCAAAGGTAACATATTTATTAATTTAACTAAAGTTTATTACAGTTGGTCAGTGGCGATAACGAGGTCCAAGGTTCGTATCTTAAGCCGAACAAAATGTGATTAACCTATCGAAAAAAATCTGTTTTTTTAATAAACGTAGCCCCACACTTGGATTTATTACTGGGTGTCTTTACAAACATGAAAATTCACATACACGAATTGAAACAAATAATTGTGGGTCTTACAAAGATTTGTCCCGTGCAGGAATCGAACGCGCGTCTATTCGACCCTGAGGGCGAAGCGGCTTAAGCTCTTAACCACTGCACCAAATCAGTTGATTTCCGGATCACAGTTGAGGTCCGAAGTCTAAAATTGTCTCCGCTATAATGGCAATAGGGTTTCCCCCATTACATTGGGACTTTGTCGGCGATGATGAGTGTACACAGTACACCTCCGCTACCCCTAGCCTATACTTGCCCACTGCTTAACATAGGGCCGATCCCGCTCGCTGAAGGCGACGGCGCCGGGACGGACGCACAGCCTGCCCAGGCCCCCCAGCTTAATAGTCCAGGGCTTTATAATACGGGCTAACTTGTGTCCCCTGCCGCAACATCTGGCGGGGAACCCCCCTGCACCATCACCCGCAGGGGGGCCTTTGGGGTCGTGGGACACTAAGGCGGGGGCCCTAAGTGTCCTTCACGCGCGACCCTGAGGAGAGTAGCGGCGTGGTGTGGCCCTACGATGCCGTGAGCACCGCGACGGTGCAAGGGGGGAAGCAAGCTACAAGTTTCCCCTCCCGAGGCGGGCTCTTCGGAGCGCGGCACAAGGGGGGCACCAGCGCGTTCCACTCGGAGATCCCGGAGCTCCTCTGACACGTGCCAGTGCCGGCCACCGTGCGGTTTTAGTCGGTAAGAGTCCGACATGCTCCGCCAGCTTCCCCCGAGGCTGGCGGAAGTCCATGAGGATTTCCCCACGTAAAAAAATAAAAAAGGAGTCCCCAATCGCTCTCCAGCGGAGCTAGTCTGATGCCACCTGCATCCAACGAATTCCTGCGATCCTTACAAGATTGTTGGTCTATGTGGTAGGCGGTCGTTCCACGCTTGCCAATACGTGGTCTCCACTCTAGAATTCTTCCGCCCCAACGCTCGTCCGTTCTTCGCGCTATTTGGCCCGCCCATTGCCACTTCAGCTTACTAATACTATGGGCTATGTCGGTGATATTGGTTCTTCTACGAATCTCCTCGAATAAATAAATATAGTTAAAAATTCTTCAAAAAGCCAATATATAATATATACATAAGTAATAAGTGACTTACCGATAACGTAAAAAGTTTTATCTGATAAGTACTCGGCAAGGGCAAGTTGAAAACTTCGCAACTTATTTTACGCTTAAGTTAACGATAAGTTAATAAGGCGTGATATGATGAATTCAGGGTGTAGGTTAGTATAAAGCCTAGTATTCGCTAGGAAACAAAGTCCGTTACACTTGTTCCTAGAGATGTCGCGCGATATCAAGCGACGTCACTAGACATCGCAAGATATATCTGGTGCCATCGCGTGACTTGTTCCTTGTTGAAAGGTATCAATTTCAATTAAATTAATTCCCCTAAGTTACTCCGGAACTCAGAATAAGAATAATCCAGAAGCCGAGCCTAGTCATAATTGCACGCCGCGCTTCTTCTTCTTCTTCTGGTGCCTCTCCAACTGGTGAAGGTTGGCTATCTACTTTTGGAATTCTTCCTTATTCTGTGCGGCACGAAAGAGCTATGCCGCGCTAGCAATTCCCGTCCACTCCCAGATGTTACGGAGCCACGCCTTCTTTCTGCCACCCACACGTCTTTTACAGGCAACTTTGCCCATCATAATGACTCTTAAAAGATGATATCTATCTATACAGTTTTTCGTCTTTTTATAAGGGTAGCCGCGCAGTAAGCCGAAAATTCAACAAACGCCCCGCACTCACCGATTATCCCATCCACGTAATATTGGCAGCCTGGAAAAATTACCACTTTTTGGGGTAAATGTCGATGTCATTCGACTGCATAGTAATAAAATCATTGTTACGGTAACGTGTACTTTATTGCATATTAAAATTAAAGAAATAGATATGCTTGAACTATTAAGATTTGCAGTAATTTAATGTAAAGTCGTCAGCAAATAAAAGTAGGGAAAAATAAAATTGTTATGCTAGCAACACTAACAAAATGGACGCGTCTTTTATTATGACAATTACAGACAAACGAATTAATTCGATATTTAAATAATACGGCACCTGAATGCGCTAGTTAGTTTATTTTTGATGTCAACAGCATTTTTATAGAAAAAAATTTTATAGGAAGGACATAAGGCAGCATAATTCAATTTAATTTCACACACGCAGAGGACGTTATTCCGCTCGGTAGTCACAGAGTGACTACTCGCGTAAACGTGTGACTACCTGTTTCGCAGGTAGTAATTGTTGCTTCAATTTGGTGCTGGTTTCTGAATTATTTTATTCTAAGCTCGACGACGGGTGCTGAAGAGCACTCGAAACGTTTTGGTCTTTAAGTGCCCGACGTTTCGAGAGCTTCAAATTATAAACCGCGATAAAATCCGAAAATTATGAATTGAAAATTAATTTTTTTACAATTAATTTTGGACCAACTCTGCTTGTCATTATGCATAAACGGTGAAGCCATAAATTATAAATGGCAAGGCTTACACAGGTGGCGCAACATGTTATGGATTTTGTCATCCTAGGCGCGAGATACTAGTTTCGTCGTACGCGCTGGTATAGTATGCCGTGACAAAAATTTAACGCGAGAAAACTCGTTTCATGTAGTATTGTATTGAAGTATGTAAAAGTTTTTAAAAGGAAACTGAAAGATTGTTACCTAAGTTTCTGCTGTCTTAAAGTACAGTTGGCAGACACCGACCTCGCCGGCGAGGTCGAAGAATCCCTCGCCCGCACCGCCCGCAAAGCACTAAGGCGAACACCTAGTATATGCCCTCCCCCATAGCGACTGCCCAAGCCGAGGCCGTTCCTCCTTGAGGCACCCTTGAGCTAGTTACCCCCTCGCCCTTCTGGCTCGAGCATAGTGGTTGCACGCTCGCCCTCTTGTCCTGTGAAGCTTTAAAGGCCCCGCGGCCAACAGCGTAAGTCATTCACACACACTCACAAAAAAAAGGGGGCTTAACGACTACCACATTGAGTGGTAACCGGGACCAGCATGACTACGAAGACGCTCGGAAATAGAACTGCCACAAACGGTCACCCATCTCAGACTGTTTTTTTTACCTTGGTAAAAATCCTGGACTTCCGGCAGCCTTGGGAAAAGATCGCGGGGCTCGGATTCCTACTGATTAAACACCCCAGGGTGACTGACATCAGCACTTTGGAGGGGCGCTGGGATCTCCGTATTAAACGCACCGGTGCCCCTCTTGTGTCGCGCTCTGAAGGGCCCGCCATCGCCAAAGAGACTTGATGATACGCTCCCCCCGCACCGACGCGGTGCTCATGGCGACGTGGGCCACACCACGCCGCCATCCTCCTCGGGGATCTCAGACTGACCAAGCCGAACTCTATATAACCTTGGTGATCATTAAGATCATCGCCGTCGCACAGGCTATGACCGCATCTTATTTATAAGACACTTAACCAAATAATATATTTACATAGCGTTTTGTCCTTAACGTGTAGTCTAGAGGTCAATGTGTTAGAGTTTGCGGCGAGCGAGTTAAAAATAACTATGTCAACCACAGATCTATAAAACTACAAGAACATTTATAAAAGAAAAACGTAGCCCCACTAGGATTTATTCCTGCATCGAGGGTGCGTTTACAAATATGACAATTCACATACACAAATACCCGGACCTAAACAATTGTGGGTCACACAAAGATTTGTCTCATGCGGGAATCGAACCCGCGACTATTAGACACAGTGGCCGGAGCGGCTTAAGCTCTTAACCACTGCGCTAAATTTTCCGTATTTTTATTTGCCTCGTTGGTCTAGTAGCGGATAATGCGCTTTGTGATCATTAGGTCCTGGGTTCAAATCCTAGGTCAGAAAAAAGTAGTTTTTTTAACGAAAACTTCCCAGTATGAGTCCGGAGTCTGTAACCGTGCCCGGTATATGGAAATAGGCTTGCCCCCTATTACATAGAAATTAACATCGTCAGCGAAAAGTACACCTCTGCCACCCCCGCTTGGGGAATATAGGTGACGGTATTTTTTTTTTCTTTCCAACCTATTATTGTGCCAATGCTCGACTAGTCTCGGCCTTAAGGCAACTGGTGCTCAGAATCAGAATCAGAATCCTTTATTTGTTGAACACGGGTAGTACAAAGTTGATAATAAATTCAAAATTATTTTTACCATGTTTTGCCAAAGGCGTACAAATTCAATGGTCAGTGCTAGATTCTAAACTAGTTCCTATTCTATATTATTACACCAGATCCCTTTCGGGGTAGACAGAGAGTACTATGTTCCAACAGGCTCAAGATTCTCCGTAACCAGCGCGTGTATGAGACGAACTATGAGAGAGAAAAAAGCCAGGGAGGTCTGTAAGGAAAGACCTATTGGAAACTATTTGTAACCGAATATTCCCTTGTAAATGAATCTACACAATATTAAAAAAAGAGAAAAAAAGACAAGCCCACTGAGTTTCTCGCCGTATCTTCTCAGTGAAGGCCGCGTTCTGAGCGGCTGGTAGATTAGATTGAGAAAAAATCTGATAAGTAACAAGGGTGCAAGGGGATATATAACCCTTGTTTGGGGAAATCTTTAGTAGGATATTCCCTGTAGCGACCCCTATACATCGCTACATAGTTGCGACTACTTACCAATAGATGGTGCTGACGATTCGCCATACATGTCTAGAACGCGATATTAGAGTCCGCACGACGCGTACCATATATACAAGCCCCCTAAAGCAACTCTTGGGGGAGAGTGGCAGGCCCCGCTAGACACACCACCCGTCTGGCTGGAAGATCTTCCCTTTGACAAATCCTACCAAAACGTTCCTGCCATATCCCTAAAAAACATTTGCCCAGCGATGCCGAGTCTATAATTATTGGTCTGTGAAGCGGACAAATTACCGTCATGCGGGGAACGAACTAAATATATACTTTTAATATTTGATGTTAATGAACGAATTTACACCTTCGCGCTTACATTCCCTAATCGAGGGTTTCAGTACTATAATAATAATATTAGCCCTGTTAAGAAACTGTCCTACCGTTGGGCACGGGCCTCCTCTCAAACTGAGAGGGCACAAGCAGTACTGCGAAACCGACCTCGACCGAGGCCGAAGAATCCCTTACCCGCCGGCCGGTGCAGAGCACCACGGCGAGACACCTAGTATACGCCCAACCCCATAGCGAGTGCCCAAGCCGAGGCCGTTCCTCCTTGAGGCGCCCTTGAGCTAGTTGCCCCCTTGCCTTTCTGGATCGAGCGTAGTGGTTGCACGCTCGCCTTCTTGTCCGGTGAAGCTGTAAAGGCCCCGCGGCCAATAGCGTAGATCATTCACACACACACACACACTATGTAGACTCAAATCTCGCTGACGGTGTGGCGCAAGCTTCAAAAAAAATATACACATTACGCCTATATTCCCCGAGCGGGAGTGGCAGAGGTGTACTGTGTACACCCACCGCCGAAGATGTTAAAGGCGCAAGCCTACTGCTATTACATACTGCTATACCAGACTTCGGACTGACTAATTCTTTTTCTATGAAAGAATTACATGCCTCGAAGGTCTAGTGGCAAAGCGCATCGCTTTGTGATCCCGAGGTCCTGGGTTCAAATCCTAGGTCGGACAAATTTAGTTTTTCTAACGAAAACTTCCCAGTATGAGTGCGGTGTCTAGAATTGTGCCCGGTGTATGGCAATAGGCTGGATCCATATAACATGGGACCTAACATCGTTGGCGAAACATGGATGTGCTCAGTACACCTCTGCCACAACTGCTAGGGGAATATAGGCGTGACGATGTTATGGAAAAATTAACTTTTTGCCCGACCTAGGATTCGAACCAATGCCCTCGGGACCTCGGGATCCCTAAGCGCATTAGACCAACGGGGCAAGCCTATTACACTAACAAGAGGTACAAATCATGACAGCTATTTTTAATGTAAAGAAAACCAAGATTATGGTTTTTGAACGGGAAGAAACCAAAACGATTGCAAGGATTGTGGTTGGTAACGATGTGCTGGAGCAAGTGAATGAGTTTGTATTATCTTGGATGCGCTTTCAGTAAGGATGGGAAATACACCGCTGACATAGAGAGAAGAGTGAGCGCAGGGAACAGAGTGAATAGTGCGATGGAAAAAATACTTGGGAGCCGGCACTTAAGCCAAAAGGCGCAGCTGGCCATACATAACGGAGTGCTTATCCCAACGCTGTTATATGGCAGCGAGAGCTGGGTATGTAAGAAAGAGAATGAAAGTAGGATAAATGCGGTGGAAATGCGAGCTCTGCGGAAGATGGGCGGAGTGGAGCTGACCGACCGTATTCGCAACTATCGATCCCTTGTAGGGTAGGCAGAGAGTACAGAGTTCCAACAGGTTCTTTCCTTACATACCTCTCTGGCTTCCTCCACTCGCATAGTTCGTCTCATACACGCTCGCCGGTTACGGAGACTCTTGACTTTTCCTTCAGATAAGACTCGGTTTATTTGGTCGTGGTAAGATAGTCTAGGTCTTCCCCGGTACCTGCATCTTTCCACTTTCACACTGTTTTGTCATTCTTTCATCTGGCATTCTTTCTATATGCCCGAACCAACGGAGCATGCCCTTTCTCATCTTTACACCGATACTATATTTCATACCTACTCGCTTTCTTACTATGCTGTTGCTAATGCGGTCGGTCAGCTCCACTTCGCACATCTTCCGCAGAGTTCGCATTTTTACCGCATTTATCCTACTTTCATTCTCCTTCTTACATACCCAGCTCTGGCTACCATATAACAGCGTTGGGACAAGAACTCCGTTATGTATGGCCAGCTGCGCCTTATGGCTTAAGTGCCGGCTCCCAAGTACCTTTCCCAACGCACCATTCATCCTGTTCCCTGCACTCACTCTTAACTCTATGTCAGCGGTGTATTTCCCATCCTTACTGAAGGCGCATTCAAGATATACAAACTCATTCACTTGTTCCAGCACATCGTTACATAATCCTTACATTCGTTCTGGTTTCTTCCCTTTCCAAAACCATAATCTTGGTTTTCTTTACATTTAAGTGTAATCCATTGTTCATCAAAGCTTTTACCCCTTTTCAAGCACTTTATACCCTAATTAACAATCAAACTTGTACATGAATGTATGCGTATTGAGAAAGACGTTTTAGGAATGCATTTAGAATCTCAGTATTGTTTGAAGAGAGGAGGAGGAGAGGGGAGATTACTGGTAACAGACAAAATATAGGGGAAGAGATCAAAGGGGACGCACCCCTAAGAGATGGTCGGATCAGATATCGAAACAGCTCGAGATGCCAGTCAGCGCGGCGCTCTTTCTGGCAAGTGATCGCAGCAGATGGAGAGAAACTATAAAAAAAGTCCAGCAACGGAGTCACGATCCTCAATCATTAGGGAACTATTGAAGAGAGATTTTTTTGAAAAAAACACACATCGTCACGCCTATATTCCCCAGAGGGGGTGGCAGAGGTGTAATGAGTACACCCTCGTTTTGCCGACGATGTTAGGTCCCATGTAATAGAGGGCGAGCCTATTGCCATACATCGGGTACAATTCCAGACTCCGGACTCATACTGGGAATTTTGCGTTAGAAAAACTACATTTGTCCGATCTAGGATTTGAACCCAGGACCTCGTGATCACAAAGCGATGCGCTTTGCCATCAGACCAACGAGGCAGTTGTTTTGAAACAAGAATAAATTTAGGTTACGCACTAAAGGCGTAACAGTATATTTTTCTATCTATCTATCTATCTATATCATCACGCCAGATCCCTTACGGGGTAGGCAGAGAGTATAGAGTTCCAACAGGCTCTTTCCTTACATACCCTGTCTGGCTTCCTCTACTCTCATAATTCGTCTCATACACGCTCGCCGGTTACGGAGACTCCTGACTTGTCCTTCAGATAAGAACCGGTCTATTTTTTAAATTTAAAAAACATTTTATTAACATTAAAATTGTAGGAATATTCAGTTTCCGGCTTAGAACAAACTACTTTCAGGTTTTGCATTAATTATGTTACATCTTGTATAATTGCCTTGAATATACAAACAACACTTCGCGTTGTGTGACCTCGCCAATCTATTTAAAAACATGCTCAAACACAAACTTTCGATTCGACACAAATACGTAGAATAATGATATATAGTGCTACAAGGATATTTTAGCACAGTGTAAAATTAGGGTTATCATTTAGTAAAATTATCCTCCTTTAAGGGAAATATTTTAACAAGTGGGTCCGCACGATTATTAATTAATAAAAGAATTTGGGTACATTTCATAGCAAACGGTAACTCTGCGATTGTTATGAAGTGACAGTTCTCTTGATGACAACTTTAGTTCCGATTTTGGCCGCGGCCCAAAATATCCTTTTATGATAGTAATTTGTTTTTTTTTCGTGTCAATAAAATCATCATTGGAAGCATATATCTAACTAGACCTATGATTGGAAGATTCACAGAACAAATAAGCACCTACATAGGTAAAAGTATTAAAAAAATACAAAATACTCACTGTTGGGCACGGGCCTCCTTTCAAACTGAGAGGGTTTAGCCCTTAGTCCACCACGCTGGCCCAGTGCGGGTTGGCGAACTTCACACACCTTCGAGAAACTCTTAGGCATACAGGTTTCCTCACGATGTTTTCCTTCACCGTTAAAGCAAGTGATAATGAATTTTTAATACCCACATGCTTTCGAAAAGACAGAGGTGCGTGCCCGGGTTTGAACCCGAGACCTTTGACTTTGCAGTCCAACGGTCTAACCACTAGGCTATCACTGCTTTTGCACGAAATTACTAAACAACTTTAAAATTTGAACTTTAAACTCAATGTACTAGAGTTTACTTTTTCGAACAAAGTATAAAATTACACATTTCTATTTATATTCGAGCTCTACAAAATACTTAATACAAAATTACTAAACAATTTAAAAATTCGACTTTAAAATCGTCGTACTAGAACTTCCTTTTGCTCGTACAACGCTACGTTATAAAAAAAACAATTGTGACATGATTGCGTCACTATTTATTATCGATTATTATTTTTATGTTGTTGTTTCGTGTAGTTTTTGATAAAAAACGTAATTTCATCAATTCCAATATCTCCCGTATGGTCTAGTGGCTAGGATACCTGGCTTTCACCCAGGAGGCTCGGGTTCGATTCCCGGTACGGGAAATCTTTTTGCATAAAAATTGTTACTTTTACATCAATATAACAAATTTCCTTCGAATTTTATACATTTTTTACTCCATTTCGTCAATTTTTATCTCTTAAAATTCAAATAATAATGATTGACATAGTTTTACCCCTGTTAAGTTAGTACGTCAAAAAATTATATCAAATTTAAAATAAAACTTAGGTGTTCACGAAAATTGGCGCTATACTACTCCCAATATTGACTACTCGTTTCAGCCGGCGACTTTGGTCGCATTGACTTTAGACAGGAACCTAACATTGTTCCGGGATAAAAATTATCCTATGTGTTATCCAGGTAATAATAATAATATAAGCCCTGTTAAGAAACTGCCCCACCGTTGGGCACGGGCCTCCTCTCAAACTAAGAGGGTGGCGAACTTCACACACCCTCGAGAAACTCTTAGGCATGCAGGTTTCCTCACGATGTTTTCCTTCACCGTTAGAGCAAGTGATAATTAGTTTTTAATACGCACATGCTTTCGAAAAGACAGAGGTGCGTGCCTGGGTTTGAACCCGAGACCTTTGACTTTGCAGTCCAACGGTCTAACCACTAGGCTATCACTGCTTAGGTAATAAACTGTGTGACATTTCATCCAAATCCGATCCAAATCCGTTCAGCCGTTTTTAGATAATTGAGTAACAAACATACAAACTTACATTTACAATACTAGCTGCACCCGTAACTTCGTTCGCATTATTCTCGAGCGTGTATTTTACACCCTTAAGCTTTTTTTATACAAAAGGTAGCCTATAAAATCTATTTCCTTGCCGAATTTCGTCAAAATCTGTTTAGCGGCTTAGACGGGAAAAAGTCACAAACAAACAGACAGACAGGCGGATAGACAGTTACCTTCGAATTTATAACTCCCTCTGACCCGGAAACACTCCCAAAATTTTTTTATAGCAAATTTTCAATTGAAATAAAAAGTAAACGGCTTTATGATAATGACGTGTTTTGTTAGAGAAATAATTTATTGCGCTTTCTAATCGTAAATAACTAATAAATAAACCTGCACATATTATCTTAGGGCATCTAAACAAAGAAGAATCTAAAAATACCTCGATAACTACTAAAAAAATAGCTTACATTTCGGCCTCGGTAGATCGTGAAAGATGAAACAGTTTTTACAATAATGTAAAAGTTTACGACCCATTTTTTTGGCAAAAATAGAAAGAATACATTCTATTTTAGAATTAATTATACACACAAATACATTCAAATAAACGTTTATTTTACGAAATTATTAGTATGGCTTAGTAGGACTAGTACGATCATGAGGAATAGAAAGTGTCCCTTACACTGTTCTATTCCTCATCATCATCATCGAAAGACCTCCACTGCTGGACAAAGCCCTCCCTAAGGTCACCACGCCACAGTAGACTTCAACTAAGGCAACTAATTAGAGCATATACAGACAGAGGCGGATTATCCCTAAGGCAAACTAGACACGTGCCTGGAGGCGCGAGGTTGCCAAGGGACGCACGAGTGAAAGTTTTTAAACATAGAAAAAAAATAATTAACAAAAAATTAATTGTCTAAGTAAGTATGTAAGTATACTTGCCCAATATTGTTACGTAGCGGGGTAATTAAATGCGGAATAACGTGCGAAGTACTTTATTACGCGATGTACGCACAAAAAAGTACGTAGAATGCAAGTACACACAAGAACACACACTAGTACTACTCTCGCTGGTCGCTAAGTCGCTGGTAGTAACCGTATATCGCTGCTAAGGTCGCCGGTCCACTTAGATCGATTGTTCCCGATTTAATCGCAGTCGCTTCCGAAAAGAGACTGTGTCCGTCGCCGCGTTAAGTGTTCCTTTTATACTCGTATGAAAGTTCTAGAATAGACGCAAACCCTCTAAGTACATCAAACAATAGCCGGCGCGTTCCACAAAGCGGTATTATTATTACATATGTATTTGTACGTAAAAAGTTGGTACTTCTTTATCGCGACCGCGCGCCGGCGATAATTAGAGGGGAGGAACCTTCTATACGTTTAGGCACTTAAGCGCGGATTCTAAATCTTTCTTAATAAGGTTCGATAGGGGTCGATCCTAAGAGTGTGTAGTGCGTTTTATAATTAACATCCCTCGATAAGGGGTTTACGAGATATTATATTGAAGTTGTAACAATATAATAGATTATTTAATAGAGATGTAGAGCTTCCGAAGCGTACTCCGCTCTCCCGATTAGTCCTACATCGTCTGATTTCATAAAATAAGCTGGTCAGATACAACTGCAATTTTACGCGTTCGTCGCCAACAAGAAATTTTAATAACATGAATGCTATAAAATTATTGTATACTTCTCTGATACGCTCGTAGTTTGAAGCTAGTGCGTGTATACACGGAAAAAATAGTGGTTGCTACACCCCTGTTAAGAAACTCTCCCACCGTCTTGCACGGGCCTCCTCTCAAACTGAGAGGGTTTAGGTCATAGTCCACTACCCTGGTCAAGTTCGGGTTGGCGAATTTCACACACCTTCGAGAAACTCTTAGGCATGCAGGTTTCCTCACAATGTTTTCCTTCACCGTTGAAGCAAGTGATAATTAATATTTAATACGCACATGCTTTTCGAAGAGACAGAGGTGCGTGCCTCGGTTTGAATCCGAGATCTCGGACTTTGTAGTCCAATGGTCTGACCATTAGGCTATCACTGCTGTACTACAAGTTTGAGTAAGGAAATGCCAACTCCAACTTGGAGTGACTTCTACCATACATGTAGAGACGCCAATTACTGCCATCAATGTCTACTACAAGACTTACTAGAACTAGTTAAAATTTATAATTTATGGCCGCTAGAGGGGCGCCGATGAGGTGCTCGCCTAGGGCGCTCTCGCCATTTAATCCGCCTCTGTATACAGGACATTAGGGCACAAAAGAACATCAGCACAAGATGAACCTGTGCAGCGACGTGGTTTGCAGGAACTGTGGTACAGGAACTGAAACCATTATGCACGTCCTGCAACTGCGATGCACTGGCGGTGAATGAACCTACTCGGAGTGCCCTATCCATCTCCAGAGGAATTTCGACTCTTCCCCCTGCTGGAATCTACAAAACAGTTAGTATTTGGATCTTCAGTTATGTAAGAGCCTCAGGGCAAAGGACGTCACAAAAGATCCCATCGGATAGAAGTGCGCTTGAAGTCTTCTCAGTTCGAAATCGCCAACAACAAGATAAGATGAAATCGCCAGGCCCACCAGAAGGCAAATTCTCGTATTTAATTGACATTAGTGTCAATTAAATACGAGAATCGGCCTTCTGGTCGTCGTGGCGATCTTCATTCTCAGGACTCAATTCAGTCTTAGGACTGAACTGTGATTTAATGATGAATGGACTCGCATTTGGTATTTCTTCTCCATTCCGATCTTGGTCCCGAACCTACTCGCACCTTTATTAAAACGACGACAACCCGATATTTCGCGAACGCGTCCAATCATAGAAATCCGCTAATAGTAGCCGCCGCCGACTACGAACCTAACTCCCCTCCTATCAGTCGCTACCGCCGCCCGCGGCATGTTCTCACCGACCCTCCCGATGCCCTTAAATCTCTTCTTTCGGATACAGATACCGCACACAGGATCAGACACCAACCTCGCTAGCGAGGTCGAAGAATACCTAGCCCGCTGGCCGGTGCAGAGCTCCACGGCGAGACACCTAGTATACGCCCTCCCCCATAGCGACTGCCTAAGCCGAGGCCGTTCCTCCGAGGCGCCCTGGAGCTAGTTGCCCCCTTGCCCTTCTGGCTCCAGCGTCGTGGTTGCACGCTCGCCCTCTTGTCCGGTGAAGCTGTAAAAGCCCCGCGGCCAACAGCGTAGATCATTCACACACGCACACACAAAAAATTTTGTGTTTTGCTCCACTAAAGTATCGATGTCAGTATCATCTTAGTCTGATTTTGATAAAATGTCAAGTTATAATATCAGCCTATACTGCCCACTGCTGGGCAAACGCCTTCTCTCACGGATCGAGGTGCGAGAGATTTCATTTAAATTATCTATCTATCTATCTATAACCTCACGCCAGATCCCTTGCGGGGTAGGCATTTAAATTATATTGTTTTTTATATATTGATGACATGTTAATTCATCCGACTGAAATATTCAATTTGACGTTTGTTTTGTATATTTTTTGTTAATGTCAATTCAAAATTTTATCGGATACTATTTAGTTTGTTCAACTTTCGGTCCGATCTCCATTCAGTCGATATCGACATTTTACGAGACTACCATTTGACGTTAAGACTAGATCGAGACTGCATTTTGAACACTTTTAATTACGATTAGTCTTTTGATTTATGTTGAATGTATTCAGAATTTACTCGGGACCTATTAAATTAATGGAACTTTACCATAAACGGTGACACTTTTCTATTAAATTTGACGCTATTATACTCTCAATAGAGCCTGAGAGGTATGTAAGGAAAGAACCTTTGACGGACGATTTAGCGGAGCGGTTAATAGCTTGAGTCGCTCCACCCACTGGGTCTGATTGTCGTGGGTTCAAGTCCCGCACGGGACAAATCTTTGGGTGATCGACAATTATTTGTTTCGGTCTGGGTTGTGTATGTGAATTTTCATGTTTATAAACGCACCCACGGCACAGAAATAAATCCTAGTGTGGGGATACGTTTAAAAAAACCCTGTTGGAACTCTGTAGTCTCTGCCTACCCCGCAAGTGCTCTGGCGGGATGATATAGATAGATAAATGGTAACTATAAGCGACATTATCTTACTGCCCCTAACTATTAGGAACCGAGTATTTTTTTATTTTTATTCTTGCGTCGGGGGTGCGTTTACAAACATGAAAAGTGACATACACGAATACCAAAACCGAAAAAAATAATTGTGGGTCACACAAAGATTTGTCCCGTGCGAGAATCGAACCCGCGACTATTAGACTCAGTTGGCGAAGCGGCTAAAGCTCAACCGCTGCGCTAAATCTTCCGTCAATAGTAATACAGGTCTCGGGTGTAAACAGAAATTGTTTCTTTCTTTTATTTTTATTCAAAAAGGACTTTTGTGTTCCGGATTAAATTCTATTAACCAATACATAGAATTCCCCACAAAGCTGGCACAATAAATTTACGGTCCGGAAAGGAATCCGGAGCTGCGCCTATAGCCAAGTTGAAAATCTACAGTCGTTAACGCTAATAGAAAGCGGAAAAATGTATGGGAATGACATTTTGCAACGAAAAGTCACGTGGTCAAAACAATGCGCTATCGATTGCGACAAGAGCATAGAAACAAAACGCTTGTAACTTGTCTAGGCCCTCTGATTGCGTACCGTTGTATGCGACTTCAATTATCCGATTTTCAAAATGGTAGAATGTTCAGCTTATTAATTGAATCGTTTATATAGTATTAACAACAAACACTATCATTCTACACTTCTGCCACCCCCGCTTAGGAAATATAGGCGTGACTAATTATCCTACTAATATTATAAACGAACAGTCTGTGAGGATGAATGTGTAAAATAAATAAACACCGTAATGCCTATATTCCCCAAGCGGGGGTAGCAGAGGTGTACTGAGTACACCCAATTTTCGCCGACGATGTTAGGTCCCATGTAAAAGGGGGCGAGCCTTTTGCCATACCGGGCACTAGACACTATTTTTCGAAATTGAAAAACTACATTTGCCCCACCTAGGATTTGAACCCAGGACCTCGTGATCACAAAGCGTTGTGCTTTGCCACTAGACCAACGAGGCAGTCTGTAAGGCAGTGTTAAACAAATAATAATAATATTAGCCCTGTTAAGAAACTGTCCCACCGTTGGGCACGGGCCTCCTCTCAAACTGAAAAGGATTTACGCCATAGTCCACCACGCTGGCCCAGTGCGGGTTGGCGAACATCCCTTCGAAAAACTCATAGGCATGCAGGTTTCCTCACGATGTTTTCCTTCACCGTTGAAGAAAATGATGGTTAATTTTACGAAAATACAGAGGTGCGTGCCTGGGCTTGAACCCGAGACCTCTAATTTTGCAGTTCAATGGTCTAACCACTAGGCTATATCTGCCTCTTGGATAGATGTATGAATGTTTGTCACTATTTCACGCAAAAACTTCTGAAAGGATTCTGATAAAACTTACAATAATATAGCCTTTTCTACTACGACTTATAAACAGTAATATAGCCTTTTCATCAGAATAGCATCTAATATATAAACAATATCTGAGAAGTACGTTAGCATGACGTTAGCGGGTTGATATAATTTTCTTGTCACACCACAAATTTACTAAATAAATATGAACGTACTAGATTATTGCCAAGCCACACGCTTAAAAGTTTTCGTGCTAAGGCCTCTGATTAAAAGTTTTCTACGTATAAAACAAAAATCCTGATTTCGTTAAATCAAAACACATACAAGAATAAATTCTCCGAACAATGTCAGAATCATTAAAAAAACTATTATCCAGTAGAATACGTGTAAAAATAGTATTTTTAAACAATAATGCGGTAAGCGCAACCGGTCGAAGCATCGTCCTCATCGGAAAATGTCAAGGCTGTCATTGTGTTACGGGCGGTCACATGACACGATTGCTAATATTTACTCCTCTAAATATGTATGAATAAAATCGTTGGCGGTTAACACACAGAGACAATCTAAGACGCGCGTCTGTGTGGGGGTCACGTGACACGAGCGATGACATATTTTATGGACTAGACATCGTAGGACATTCCTAGAATATTATTAAAACCTGTCTTGAAAAGGGGTGTCGTAACTTTCAATTCTTTTTGCGCGTGTGTGTGTGTATGTTTGCATATAGTACAATAGCGCTTAAGCAGATATATATCTTATGTTGGTTATTCCTGGAAGGTAGTCAGGCGTGCTTATGTGATACAAGTATGTTTTGCCAAAGCATTGCATGGTCCTATTAAAATGGCTAGGCTATATGAACAGGACAAATATGATACGTCGTGCGCCCTTGCAATTGCAATTCTGGCCAGTATGCGTCACGGGGGAAGACTCAAGTGAAAAACCATAACAAGTTTTGAAACGGTTCTCCACCCACCAGTTGTGACCCTCTTCAGACAGACGCGCAGAGTTTCTTCTTAAATATATGGGTTCCCAGTCGCTCGAACGCACGCGGCGTTGTCGCGTGCGCTTAGGTACAATTTTATAGGGTCACAACTAGCGGGCTTTGCAACGAGCTTTATTGTTCTAATAATCCAATTACATATTACAGCATCTGTACTTGTCTAGGATTTTACTCTTCTAATCCTATCTATCCCCTTCTAGGGTAACACTCTTCTAATTTTATGTATTTACCTATTACATGGATTTACTGACTATTGCTGACGTGCTATAACTTATTCTATTACAATATCTTATTTCTATGCAGACGAAGTCACGGGCGGCCACTTGTATTAAGATTAGCCATATCTCTATATTACCAAAAAAAAATGGTGTATAAATCATGGGGTCATGTTATTTTAGGAGCCAAGGTCCTTCAGCCATTAAAATTAGTTTACTTAGGCCCGGAATAAATTGCCAACGGGACGTTATGTAGATTGCATTTTCATTTCACCAATTCAGTTCCTCAGTATATTATTGTAACTTGGAGAAAAGTTGAATAAATAAGGTCGATTTTTATTGTATCTAAACATCGTCACACCTACTTCCTCAAGCCTAACGCCATTATACTGGGCACATTTCTTTCTTTGTTAATGAGGGAACTATGTAGCCATTATCATGATTAGTATATTTTGTTTAATTTAACTTAGACCCACCTGATAGACCAGCATGCATTATACTTCCTTACCCTACAACAAAATGAAGATGAAGAAATTGGGAAAATTCTATTTTAAAAGAGTAGCCGTGGAGTTTCTTGCCCTCCTTCTCTACAGGATGGACATTCCGAAGTGGTGATAGAGTCTATCACTTTTCACACGATTCATAAATAGTATAATGGTTTAATGAACAAAAATCATTGTGATTCTGATCTACAATTCTAGACTCCGGAATATTACTAAGAATTTTTCGATAGGAAATCTTGAATTATAAACCTATGCTTTTATATTACGCATAATTAAAAAATCTTTATAAAATAGATAAAACCGACTTCAAAAAGTCTTTTGAAGTCGGTGCCAAGTAACCGACTGCAATGGCCGGTACCGACTTCAAATATTTATTTTTTGCTTTTTGAAGTCGGTTTTATTGTAAAAAAAAAAATTTTACTATTTTAAGTGACAAGTGAATTATTTACTAATATTTATATACCTATATTATATTATTTTGCTGAGTTGTATAGCAAGGTACCTACAGGATTGATATAGTAACCATAATAACGGAATCTATACATTCGTACTGTTCGCCGTTAAGGAGTCCCCTGATGTATCTTCAAATTCCAAATTTCAAACCGATTTCAAAAAGGATGACAAAACCCTTTTGAAAAACTATCGACCCATATCGCTTCTGAGCCATGTATACAAGCTGTTTTCAAGGTTCATCACGAACCGTCTTGCGCGAAGGCTCGACGAGTTTCAACCCCCGGAGCAGGCCGGGTTTCGAAGTGGTTACGGCACCATAGACCACATCCACACAGTGCGGCAGATTATACAGAAGACTGCAGAGTATAATCTGTCCCTATGTCTAGCCTTCGTGGACTATGAGAAGGCCTTTGACACTGTCGAGACCTGGTCAGGTCTGGACTCCTTGCAACGATGCCAAGTTGATTGGCGATACATCGAGGTGATGAGATGCCTTTTTGAAGCTGCAACGATGACCGTCCAAGTACAGAACCAGCGGACTGAACATATCCACCTGCGCCGCAGAGTGCGCCAAGGTCATGTCATATCACCAAAACTGTTCACCAATGTACTGGAGGATATGTTCAAGACGCGGGACTGGAAAGGTCGCGGCATCAATATAAATGGCGCATACATCTCTCACCTGCGATTTGCAGACGACATCGTCATCATGGCTGAAACGTTGCAAGACCTGCAACAGATGCTGGACAGCCTTGCCAATTCGTCTCAGCGAATCGGTCTCCGGATGAACTTAGATAAAACTAAAGTTATGATCAACAAGCATGTTGACCCGGGACCGATCGCCATAAACGGAGCCCCCCTCGAAGTTGTTTCTGAGTACGTATACCTAGGGCAGGTGCTCCAGCTAGGTATAAACAACTTCGACAAGGAAGTTAGGAGACGGATACAGCTGGGCTGGGCAGCATTTGGAAAACTCCGTCGAGTCTTCTTATCGCCCATACCCCAATGCCTAAAAACGAAAGTTTTTAATCAGTGCGTCCTACCTGTAATGACATACGGAGCCGAAACGTGCCCACTCACTGTGCGGCATGTCCACTAGTTCAAGGTCGCTCAACGAGCTATGGAAAGAGCAATGCTCGGGTTTCTCTTAGGGATCGAATCCGGAACGAAGTTATTCGTCAGAGAACTAAGGTTACCGACATAGCTCAGCGAATTAGCAAGCTGAAGTGGTAGTGGGCAGGTCACATATGCCGCAGAACCGATGGCCGTTGGGGCAGACTGGTTCTTGAGTGGAGACCACGTGTCGACAAACGTTATTCATAAGGCAGCGGGCAGGGATTGGAGAAGGAGAGCTGAAGATCGAGCTCAGTGGCGTGCAATGGGAGAGGCCTACGTCCAGCAGTGGACTGACACGGGCTGATGATGTATGTATGTATACCGATTTCATTAAAATGGGACCACCTCGAAACTATACTAAACCCAACGCAAAAAGAATCATCAAAATCAGTTCATAAATAAAGACGTTATAAAAAACACAGACGATTTGTCGACCCCCTTTTTTTTGAATAATTTGTATTTGTATTGTATTCGTATTGTTTCTCGTTAAGGAGTTCCCTGGTGTATCTTCCAAGTGCAAGGTCCAATACCGATGAAATTAAAATGGGACCACCTTGGAGCTATACTAAACCCAATGCAAAAAGAATCATCAAAATCGATTCATAATTGGCGGTATATATATATATATATATATATATATGTGTGTGTAACTTCAGTGACAATGCAATAATGTGGTACCATGGAGCTGATCTGATGATAATGCCGAAAGGTGGAATATATATATGTATACGTATCTGAACACACGGTATCAAAGTAAAATGCAGAATGATATTTAACTGAAATCGTCCATGTGTGCATTTCCAGAGCAAACGCCCATTGAACACTAAACTCCAACTTAACTAAAATGGGGCCCGATTAATAATCTCAAGACAAATCGTTAAGCCTCCCCCTTAAGTAGAGGGGTGGGCAAATGAGCTCATCGGCGTACGGAAATGAAGGGCGATCGGGGAAATGATCCGAAATTACCTAAGTGTCAGGCCAGAAATGGCACAGCTTAGAGTCAGCAAGCTCACTACATTCAAAAGCCTTGTACGGAATACGCTTTTCATTAAAGCTGCCTGAAAACCTGCATTAAGTTGAAGACCGATATATATAGAACATGATCTCTAACGGTTTGGAAGAAGAGAAGTGTGGCTATATAATCCGCTCCAAAGGAAAAGTGTCCTAAACTTTAAGGAAGCTCAATGGGACAGACGCTATAGTGTTGTAACAAAAAATAATTACCAAAATGCTACAGTAAACGCTTAATAAAATACCGATACACTGTTCCTAAGGGCCTAGAAGTCGCAAGTATTTTACATATATTCGCTTTCCGACACCGATAGCGCATTGTTCTGACCATGTGACTTTTAATTATAAAATTTTATCTTCATATGACTTTTATTAGTCTTGTCGACAACAGAAAGTCAAGTTTTCTACAGACCCTGCATTCTACTGTACACATTTATGTGGGTGCCACATATCACACACAAACATACATATCGCGTTGCGTAGAATCAATTAGCGCATATTTACGCACGGTTGACCCTGATTGGTGTTTTAACGCTTCATTTTTGCCGTAGGTATCTATACAATGAAATTAGTTAAGCAAATGAGATAAATAAGGGTAGATTGAATAATCCTCCCTATGCGCGATTAACACTATCTAATAGCAATGGAAAAGATCGTGAGAAAACGAAATCGTGAGAAAGAATAAAAAAAAAATCATACGAAATGATGTGCCCGAAGAATGATGACAATCTCTCTCCCTGTTACATTAAGACGAAAAATATCTTTGTACACCTCTGTTCCCCCTACTTTCTATTTATTTAGTATAAAGTTTCCATCTAATATTTCAAAATAAAAAGATGACGGGCAAACAATTTGGCTGATCAGTCTTCCACAGTTTTTTGATTCAATTTTTACGATAACATTTTTGAGAATCGATAATTATTTTCTCTGTGACAAATCAAGTTATGTCGCAGATACGTCTATAGGCACCCAGCTGTTTTAATAAGCTATGCCCACGCGTCAGCACAGAAATGGTTCGTTTGAGAATTTTCGATTATATTTCGTCTCAAGATAACTCCGAGATCTTTTGTTTAAAATGAAATTCGTATCAGTAGCCACAATGGTGTTTCATTTGTCTACGCTTTGAAGTAAGAGGAACGAAATGATGGATTAATGGGTATGATAAAGGGATTGCGGATGATGGCTGCGGTTCCGATTTGAATTTTCTATTTTGAATTTTGTAGTTTTGATTGATTGAGTTGGGAAATAGAGCGGTAATGCTTTTGAGTGTTTGAATTGAGGCGTGCCTTCACGAAGTGCGCTAGATTTTGACCGCAATTTATTTTGTGCTATTAGAATTAACTCACGAAGTTTGATTAGTAGTGGGTACTGTGTGAGGCAGAGAGGCTTATGTATACAGGTAATGCGCGCCATTTTTCTGTTTCCCTAAAGTGTGTTTTGCCTGTGCTATAAACGCATTTTTAAATTCAATTCACATTACATGTATACATATTTAATCTGAACCAGTATATCAAACAAACATTTCCTTAATAAATTATTTATCGATCTATCTCAGTCGGGAATTCATCAAATCTATGCCTACTACATAGCATTTTAACCACTAAACAAAAATATCTCAGTCTCTATATTTGTTAAATTTTAAAATTCTACTGGCGCGCTTCAGAATATTACGAAATATTTACATTTTAGTATAACGCCACCTAGTATGATTGCCCATACTTATGAGACAATCTACCACAATTATCGCCCGCGGCAGGGAAGCTTACGAAGGTAATGCACGCTCTGCTAATATTTTGCTGTTTTCCTGAAGTGCTTTTTATTTACTGCCCGACTATATAAGGCTATATATCTTACCGACTATATATCTTAGTGCTGTGGATTTACAAATACGACTTTCACATGTATAAAAATTATATTTCAATCACCAAATAAAACTATCACAGAGAAAATCAAATTTGCTACAACGAATTAAAACTTCACTTGCGCGATTCAGAACTTTAGGAAAAATTCTCAATGTAGCTTAGCGCCATCTAGCTCAATCATGAATATTTAACGACAACCTACAAATATAAATAGATTTATACTTACTAACAAGTACGATGGAACATTATTTCAATAAATTATACCCAATTAGTGTTTACAAAGTAAAAGTTGAAGCATGACAAGTATTTCTAGATAACATAACGACTAACATTGAAGGTCACGAGACGAGGTCGAATAGTTTATTGTTTCTATAAAACAATATTGTATTTCACTATCTGCATTTGTGACTATCTTGTTGGTTTCATGGCATAAGGTGCGATTGGTGATCATGAGATCCTGGGTTCGAAGGATAGATAAAGTGTAATTGGGGTGAAATAAAACTATTTATCGGATTTTATCGAGGTTTATTTTTAAGTTCCCGACGTTTCGATTGCTTTGCAGCACCCATGGTCACGTTGAGGGACTGTTAGACGTCCAAAATAGTTGTTCCGGAGCACCCTCAAACTTCTTAATTACTTTTGTTGTTCCGATCTACGCAGAATGATCTTACAGTGTCTTGAGATCTTGCATGTTATGCTTGATTTTGAATTTGATTATGTTAACTATGATTTCCAACTCGATGGATTTTTATTTCATATGTAATATTCGTATAAATCTAAAAACTTAAATGTTATTAAAGTGTTGAAAAATCTAGTAGCAGTTCGGAGTTTGTAATTAAGCTCAGCGTGATAGCAATAGGCTTGTTCCCTATTTTATTGGAATCTGACATCGTCGGCATATACGCATACCACAGAAACCCTAATAACACAAACTCAAACTCAAATGATTTGTTTTATGTAAAACCCGTGGGGGTGTTTTTATATTTACCTTTTTTTAACTTACTTATCTACCACCGGATCATTCATTTTTTCATAGAATTCGAAGAAAAAATATGTAATATAATTACATATTAATAATTTTCGGATTTTATTCTTCACTTGGTTAAGCAGTGATAGCATGGTGGTTAGACCGTTAGACTGCAAAATCAGAGGTTACGGGTTCAAACCCAGGCACGCACATGTCATTCGTGAGAAAATCTGCATGCCTAAGAGTTTCTCGAAGTTGTGTGAAGTTGCCAACCTGCACTGGGCCAGCGTAGAGGACTATGGCCTAAACTCTCTCAGGTTAAGAGGAGGCCCGTGCCTAGGTGGGACAGTTTCTAACGAGGGCTAACATTATTATATAAATATTATAAGGCTTCCAACGTGGCTTAGCGACTACTATATGACGTGATAGCCCGAAGTAAGCCATACGAAGCACAGAAACGGACGAATACGGAAATGCTACAAGCGATCACCCATCTCCGACCAACATGGGCAACCGCTGCTTAACCTTGGTAATCGTTTAGAAAAACCATTATATCTAATATCTATCTATCTATATCATCACGCCAAATCTCTTGCGGGGTAAGAGAATGCAGGGTTCCAACAGGTGTTTTTCTCCTAAAACCATTATTACTGCCTCGTTGGTGTAGTGGCAAAGCGCATCGCTTTGTAATCACAAGATTCTGGGTTCATATCCTAGAACGAAAACTTCCCAGTATGAGTCCGAAGTCTGGAATTGTGCCCGATATATGGCAATAGGCTCCCCCTTATTACATGGGACCTAACCACCCGCGCTTGGGGAATATAGGCGTGACGGTGTTTATGAAACCATTATTTCAGTGCTGCGAACCTTTTAAAGTTGTAGTAGGGCTACAGAACTCAATATAACAAAAAAGTCGTTACCGGGTTCTGCCTAAAATTACAACGCGAGTTCTTGAAGCAAGTTTTTTCTTCAAAGGCTATTAAGCTCAAGTTGGGCCCCTGAGCAGAGTGTTTTTAACCATCTTTAGTATTACATAATATTGCCTTGGGGAAGGCTAAACGTGTTCTCCCTAAGACCTTTAAGCGATAGAGATCTAAAATAATATCAGTAGTAATCATTTTAATTTAAAAAAAGCTATTTAAAAACAAAAAAAAAAACAAAGGTGACCGACAAGTACTATGGTACTTGACAAGACCAATCTCATGAGCACAAACACGACGGGTACATGTTGTGTACTTGGGTAGTTCCATTGGCCACCCTCCGGCTTCTTCAGCAGAACCTGGACCCCCTCCGGGGTCCAGGTTCTGCAGAACTCACGCAACTGTCTACAGAACTCGTCAAGACAAATCTAATGAGCCCAAACACGACGGGGTTATGTTGTGTACTTGGGTAGTTCCGTTGGCCATCCCCTGGCTCCATCATCAGACGCTGGACACCATCCGGGTGTAAAGTACTCGTCAAGACAAATCAAACGGGCCCAAACACGGCGGGGAGTTATGTGGTATTGAGTACTTATGTGGTTTTATTGGCCACCTTTCGGCTTCATCATCAGACCCTGAAGACAATCTGATTGTATAGTACTTTTTAATACCAATCTAACGAGCCTAAACATGAGGGGGTTACGTTGTATAGTTCAGATGTTCCTATGCCCACCTTCCGACTCCATCCTCAAATCAGCTCCATGATACTATATTATTGCTTTGTCATCGGACTGACATATGTATGCCAAATTTCAGCTCAATCGGATACCCGCAAGTGCTTGAAAAATGGGTCACAAGATTTGAACCGGAAAGACAGACAGGCAGACAAACAAACAATACAAGTTAAATATAAGTTTGTAAAAATAAGAATAAATTAACACCCTCATGCCTATATTTCCTAAGCAGGGATGTATATTACAGCAATTTTAGCATGCCAAAAATTTTAAAATAAATATATGTAAGATAAATTAAAAATACCACTGCCTCGTTGGTCTTTTTTTGGTTGGTAGCGATCATGAGGTCCTGGATTCAAATCCCAGTTCGGACAAAAATATATTTTTTCTATAGAAAAGAAGCATCAGTCCTGGAATTGTACCCGATAGATGGTAAAAGGGTCGCCCCCTTTTACATGGGACCTAACATGGTAGCCGAAAAGTGGGTGTACACAATACACCTCTGCCACTCTCGTTTGAGGAATATAGGGGTGACGGTGTGTATTTTTCAGTTTATTTAAATATTTAAAAAACTATGTAAAATAAATTAAAAATATTTTAGATCGATTGTTTATCGATTTAAAACTACTTTCAGGTCTTACGTTAATTATGTTTCAGTTTGTACAACTGCCTCCTTGGTCTAGTGGGTTCAAATCCTAGGTTGGACAAATGTAATTTTTCTAGCAAAAAATTTCCAGTATGAATCTGGAATTGTGCCCGGTATATGACAATAAGCTTGCCCTCTATAACATGGGACCTAACATCGTCGGTGAAATGTGAGTGTACTCAGTACACCTCTGGCACCCCCGCTTAGGGCATATCGGCGTGAGGGTGTGTACTTGAACATAATAAATTGCCAAATCATTAATGAACAATGACGTTGAAAATTAACGAATAACATCTATTTTAATTAATATTCAGTGGATGATTTGATAAATGCAAACTTTTTAATATTCATTGTGATTAATGGAATTTCTTGACCAAAATAACCTAATTTTAATTAAATTAAGGCTCATATTAATAATTTTATTACTTCATTAACTTGCTTTCTTGTCTGTTTGTCTGTTCAGTAAAAAAAAACTGTAATCGAATAAATCACCTCCTGTTGAAACTTATCAAGCCGCCTATAAGGCTTCCAATTTGGCTTAACGACTCCCACATTAAGTGGTAACTGTGACCAGCTAAACGTGCCATCCAAAGCACGGAGACGCTCAAATATGAAAATGACACAAACGGTCACCCATCTCAAACCAACCGAGCCGAACGCTACTTAACCTTGGTGATCGCGAAGAACACCACCGTAACATAGGCTTACGAGCATCTCACTTTAGCAATCTAGCCCTTATTACATCTATGCCATAGTCATTCGCACTTCAATATACTAGAATACTTTCCATACTCACAAGAGTATGTGCAAAACGATTTGCGGCCATAAGATAAGCGGTATCGGCAGGCCATATGCCGCATAGCTGATAATTTCCGGTGCAGGATAGCGTCATTTACCCTCTGAGCGACGGGTGTGGTGCCAGTGATAGCGGTGATCGAAATTCAATTAGTTATCTGTTAAGTCGTTGCAACTAGATCGCATCCTTGGCTTGGGTATTAAAAAGAAGCCGAACTGAGTGTGGGGAATGGGCATTAGGGTGTTAACCCTCTGACTGAGGTTTCCTTTTTTTTTTTTTTTGATGGTTGAAATCCTTCCTAGGATACCCGCTCGCCATTGGGGGAAGCGAGGAGTTATGCCGAGACTCCTACCGGCTAAAACCCCCACCGTGCTCCAACTCGTCACTGTGGCGGGAACGCGTGAGCAACCATCCGCGACCCGCCAGCGACCTTCTACTTATGTGGAAATCCACTCTTGGCAGAATTGTTTTTCGCACACTTCATTGAGGGGCGTGCCGGGAGCACATGGCACGCCCGTCCCTCCCGAGGGCCTATTATTGTGTGTAGGCAATGGCAACCCCATTCCCATTACCCGCAAACCCCAGGAATAAGTACTTTCCAAAACACCCGTGTCTGGTCAGTATCTGCGTGAGCCGGTAGGTAAGTGCCCCATGCTTGCGCTTTACTAGTCCGGAAGGACTGGGCAAACTCCCGTAATGGTCCAGTGACCAGCCGTTGGCTCCACCAGCCTCTCCTGCAATTCCTGAAGGGCGCAGTTTTGCGCCTGTCGCCGCCATCTTGCTAGAGCTTCTGGGTCAGTATGTATACCGTCGTTTCGAGCCTGAGCTCTGAGACGGTAAACTATGCTCTATACCTCCGCCTCGAGGTCCCAGGGTAGGGTCCCCGCTAGTACACATGCTGCCTCAAAAGAAACAGTGTGGTATCCCCGAATCGCTCTGACCGCCATGACCCGTTGCGGTCTCCGTAATAAGGTCCTAGACCGGGCGGTCAAAGCGTCGGCCCATACAGGTGCACCGTACAAAGCCTTCGAGCCTCACCACCCCGGTATACAGACGACGACAACAGACACCCGGTCCCTTCAGGTTCGGCAGAAAGGCACTAAGAGCTCCTGCCGCTTTGACTAACTTCGGCACTAATCGCCGAAAATGCTCAAAGAATCCCCATCTCGAGTCGAGGACGAGGCCCAGGTATTTCATTTGGGCTCTGACTGAGGTTTCCTACGCCGACTCCAAGCAAATATTGCAAGGTCAAGGCAATATGGCTGGGTCCTTGTGGTGGGAAGAGCCCCATATTGTAGCGGTGATATGTAGATCTATCAGATGAGACCAATGGCAAACCAGAGAAAGCCCGGCAAAGGAACCAGCAGGAGGGGCGTCTTTTCGAGGTTTTTCTTTTTCTTTGGTGGTGAGATACAGCACTACTTGGAAAACCGAACGCGTGATCAAACACCACCGGACTGGTTAAGCAAATATTGAAGAGGATGAAAGGACAGGGGTACTTTAGATATGAGCTATTGTACGCTACGTAGGTAAAGGTACGTACATCGTGAGGAAACTTGCATGCCTAAGAGTTTCTCGAAGGTGTGTGAAGTTCGCCAACCCGCACTGGGCCAGCGTGGTGCACTATGGCCTAAACCCTCTTAGTTAGAGAGGAAGCCTGTGCCCAACGGTGGGACAGTTTCTTAACAGGACTAATATTATATATCCGTAACCGGCGAGCGTGTATGAGACGAACTATGAGAGTCGAGGAAGCCAGAGAGGTATGTAAGGAAAGAACCTGTTGGAACTCTGTACTCTCTGCCTACCCCGCAAGGGATCTGGCGTGAGGTTATAGATAGATAGATACATAGATATTATATACTTTCTTTATAATCACATTAAATCTCATACTTCAGAGTGCCTATCAACAAAGGCTACCTGAACAAATATACGACTGAACTGACTTTATTAATATCGCTTACATTCGCACCCCACCAAAAATCTTCCGATTCACCACACACATTACCCTCATGAAATATTGAACCCTCTGAATTTCTACCCTAAAACTTTTACAATAAGGATCACAACTCAATCTCAGAACAGCACACACAGACCTTGTTATATTCCCGAACTGTCTATGCCCATTACCGACTGTCAAACTCATCTTAACCAACTCCTGATATTCGAAAGAGATAGAGAATGCTGATAAAAGGAGTTTGCGGAAAATTTGAAATAGCGTCAGCTTGGTTTATAGAACTCGCCTTATAATAAATAGCCCAGTTAAAGCCCTTTTTTGTCGCAGGGAATAAACCCATCAGAAAGTTTTCAGTCCTCTGTAAGAATGTGGTATGTAGGATTCTTGCCATTTTTTAAATTTCCCGCGGTAGCCTTTGGTACGGCAGAGAGGACACCGAATACCTGAATGGTAAAAATCGAAGTTCTTTTCCGGATGTTGCTTGATTGAGCACATCTTGAAAGGAAAGGATTTTTTCTCCTCTACACCGTCGCGATGGTGACAGTGTGAATCCAGCGCCATCTTTCTCACGAGACTGAGAAACCTGAAGAAGGCTTGTCAAATAATATTCTTGGAGAATGGTGATAGTGTTGCCCATTTTACTTTTTTAGGTTTAAATCAAAATGTGCAATATCTACCGACCTACACTTTACCGATAACAAGTGTGACATTTATTTATTGAAATTAACGCCATCTATCGGTGACTATTTGGAAGGCATTTTACGACGATAGCTATCTAAAAGTTATGCAGGCTATATATCACGATTAATAGTGTGTTCATGGGACTTTTATGGTTTCAATGACGCATGAGGGTCGACATTTTTGAATTAGGTGTTGTCACGGTACGGGTAGTTTATTTTTAGGGCACTTGGAGTTACAGTAAAGACCTGTTTAAATAAACAGACTCTCCCTAGCTATAGAAAGAGTCATAACTCGCAAACTAAGTTTAAATTGCTATTTTAAGTTTTAATTCTTTAGCAAAAGTCACTCAATATTATTGCATATTTTTTTGAATTACAAATAATGTGTACTGCCCCACTGCTCAATAAAGGTCTTCTCTCACAAATGTGGTATGACCTTATCTATCTCACCTCGATTTGTAAGAGGCCTTTTTAGAACATGTAAGAAACATATATGAAATAAGATTTATCAATTACTACTTTTATAAGTTTATTGACAGATGGCGCAGTGATAGCGAGTTAGGATGATTTGATCATGCTCCCAAAAGTCTTTGCTAGCGGTGGCTCTCTGGCACGGGTCACTTCCTTTCCTCCGATATGGTCGATGGGAGTGATGGCTATTCCAATAGTGAACGGGTGCTGCTTCTGGGAACTGGTACATCCGAAATCCTTTAGAAATAATATCATTAGGCTCATAGTTGGTCGTAAGGTGAGCGCTTGAGCTCGTAAACTATTTAAGTGTAACCTAAACATTGTACCCACACAATATAATTAGAAATATATAGGAGAAAAATTATTTAAAAAGATAAGTTGAGTTTCCTGTCAGATCTTTTCAGCGAAGACCGCGTTCAGATCCGGTGGTAGGTTAATAGTTAGATTTAATTAAAACGAGGTATATTGACAATTTGTAAATATATAATATTTGTGCTAAATAAATAAATTGAGATTGGAGGTTTTTGAACAATGTACGTCGTTTTCTTAAACTAGTCTGCGGTTATATTGTTGATAAATCGAGACGCCCTTGCATTGACCGATAGGTATCGATCAATAATGTAAGTCAACATTGGCTGCGGTCAAACTTATGATGGATGACCGCTAATAGTGTATTATGAGAGAATCTCTGTGCTTGAAATGGATCGTTAAATATTCAGTGCCGGATGTTGTAAATTAGCTAGTATTTAAGCTGAGTTGAAAGCCTTCAGAAGCTTTGAACAACTCGAAAAGTACACAAGAAGATTTTTGAAGAATAATAAATAGCTTAATTTTACTAAAAAAATCTCTAAAAGATTAAGTTTTACACAAACAAAAAGAACCACCTAATTCCTTGTACGTCCTGTATTCGGAGAGACCGGTTTTTTGTTCCAAAAAAATATTAGCAATAGTTCAGAGTCTGAAATTGTGGCTGGCGTGATTTCAATAGGCTCGCCCCCTTTCTTCCTGGGGATAATCCTGCTTAGGATTTCCGCGAGCCTCAGGAGAAGCTCGCGGGGCGTGTCGGATTCCTACCGACTAAAAACCCCAGGGTGGCCTACACTTTGGAGGGGCTCCGGGATCTCCGAATGGAACGTACCGGTGCCCATCTTATGCAGCGCTATGAAAACCCGCTTTCGAGAGAAGCTGGCACTCTATCTTATTAGGACCTAATAATATTGGTCCCCGTTTGGGGAATATAGATGTGAGGCTTTTTTTTAAGAACCATTTAAATAAATACGATTATTATCAGTTACCCCCAAATCAGGGTAACTTTCAATAAATTTATTTTCTCCATCAGACACGCACAGGAATTGAACCCAGCGAGCCGGGTAAAGGCTACTTCCAAAATACTAGTTAAAGCAGTATTTTAAATTAGGTCTCAAATAATAATAATTATCAAATACGAAAATTAATTAAAGACGGCACTCACAATTTTCCAACACAGATTTTATAATTAAATGTTAGCATTAATTTATAGCATTGTCTTAATTAAGTAACCGAAGTAATGCTTTGTCTAGTAATCTCCGTAATTTATTCAATTCGTTTTTTTTGTCAAGTAATCCCTTTTTTATTTTTTATTGTTCATAAACTAATTTATAATTATTAATATCATTTCAATTATATTATTTAATTCTATATACTAGTTGTTCTTCTTACCGCTTTACATATCCACATATTCTGTTTTTAAATTAAATAGGACTACTAACATCAATTTGTAGAGCACGCTGTGCACACATAGGTTGATACACATACATGAATGTATTGGCCTAAGTTTTATATGTTTGTATATGTGTAATCGATTGTTAGTGAGCCAATAAACTAAAATAAATAAATAAGCTACTTTGCTCACTGGATCAAGAAGTCGCCAGTTTGTTTCTCGCACAGTAAAAATCAAGGTGTGTGGGGACTAGTCCATGCGGTCGGACCAAGGAAAGAATACATGTACAATACTATGTACATATCTATCACGTGGTAGCGTATTTTTCGCTTAAACAAAGGTTATTCCATGAATTTATAACCCTAAACGGATTGAGTACTGTCAAAATATTGCTAAAGAAAATTAAACTATTACTCACAGAAACAACATTGAATTGTCTATGATTTAAACATCTCGAGATGATGTGTGACAGCAATATACGGAGCCCGGTGTCACGCTCGCACCCAATACGATGCATTACGATGACCATAAGGTAGAACTAATATGGACTATACCTATTTATGATATGATTTAAAAACGCTGTGAACCATTTATTACAGAGTTCAAAACGAAGTTCGAGTTCGAGTTCTCAATTCGTCTGTATATACAGGATGGATTAACATGTGACAGTAAGGGCAGCTATCTCAACCTTTGTAAATACAGAAAAACGGCTCTAGGGGACTATCCTAAATTTTTGCGATATTTAGAGCTGAATTTACAGATTCGAAAAAAATGTACAGTCAGCAAGAAAATGGACAATTTAATCAAAAACTTCGACTACTACTCATTTAAGATGTGGCATATGCGTAGAAATAAAGAATTACGGCAATAAACAGTGCCCGAGAATTAAACGTTAATTATATGTTCACAAGTCCATAATCGTACCAATGTTTGGTCACCCTACTTAGAAAGAGACGTAGGGCTCTCAGTGAGTATCCTTGTCATCCCGTATTTTTCGCAGAGTGCTCAATCCATTGTATTATATCCATGGGTTATTCTAATTAAATAACAAATGATTATTAGTAAAAATATGGACTAAAAACAAACATACCCAGTTTTTAGAAGTGTCGAGTTATTAAGCACTTCATTTATTATGTACTAGTGACCCGCACCGGCTTCGTACGGGTGAATTATACACATAAACTTTCCTCTCGAATCACTCCGTCCAATGGTGAAAACCGTATGAAAATCCATTCGGTAGTTTTAAGTTTATCGCGTTCAGACAGACAGACGCGGCGGGGGACTTTGTATTATAATATGTAATGATTCCATTAATACAAAGCCAGAATCTTTATATATAATATAGAATTGGCTTTTTAAACAAATTTAAACATCTTAACCCATATTCCCCTCACATTTAGCTATTCTAAAATATCACAAAATACACGGAAACCTAATCGTGTAGAATATTCATCATCATCATCATCATCTCAGCCTATACTTGTCCACTGCTGAACATAGGCCTCCCCAATCGCTTTCCAGCGTAACCGGTCCGATGCCACCTGCATCCAACGACTTCCTGCGATTTTCACAAGATCGTCGGTCCATCTGGCAGGTGGTCGTCCCACGCTGCGCTTGCCAATACGTGGTCTCCACTCTAGAATCTTTCTGCCCCAACGCCCGTCCGATCTTCGCGCTATGTGGCCCGCCCATTGCCACTTCAGCTTGCTAATCTTAACGGCTATGTCGGTGACCTTGGTTCTTCTACGAATCTCTTCATTCCTGATTCGATCACGTAGAGAAACGCCGAGCATAGCTCTCTCCATAGCTCGCTGAGCAACTCTGAGCTTTTTTATGAGACCTATTGTAAGAGACCACGTCTCTGATCCATATATCATCACTGGTAACACACATTGACTAAAAACTTTAGTCTTTAGGCACTGAGGTATTTTGGATGAGAAGATGTTGCGCAGTTTCCCGAACGCTGTCCAGCCGAGTTGGATTCGCCGATTGACCTCTCTCTCAAAGTTGGACCTACCTAACCGGACTACCTGTCCCAGGTAAATGTATTCGTCGACAACTTCAAGAGTAGAGTTCCCAACGGTGAGTGCGGTGGGTACGACATGGACGTTACACATTATTTTCGTTTTGTCCATGTTCATTTTAAGACCCACTTGTTGAGATACTCTGTTGAGGTCGCCGAGCATTCGTCCTAGATCTTCCAGCGACTCCGCCATGACTACAATGTCGTCGGCAAATCGAAGGTGAGTGATGTATTCGCCATTGATGTTGATGCCAAGTCCTCGCCATTCCAAGAGCTTGAAGGCGTCCTCTATGGTGGTCGTAAACAGTTTCGGAGAAATGACGTCTCCCTGTCTTACTCCTCTTTTTATGGAGATCGCCTTCGTGCACTGCCCTTGTACTCGGACTGACATGGTGGCGTTATTATACAAGCACTTCAACACTTCGATGTACCGATAGTCAATGCGGCATCGCTGGAGAGATCTAAGAACCGCCCAAGTCTCGATCGAATCGAAGGCTTTCTCATAGTCCACAAACGCCAAGCATAGTGGCCGATTATACTCCTCGGTCTTCTGTATAATCTGCCGCAGCGTATGTATGTGGTCTATGGTACTAAAGCCTTTCCGGAAACCGGCTTGTTCGGGAGGCTGGAAATCATCAAGCCTGCGTTCATATTAAATTGGAATAAATTTCCTTTCGGAGTTTCATTATCATTGTTTCGTCTTATTTTAGCTGAACGAAATACCACCTCGGCAAATTAGGGTGAGAATTCTGCAAATATCAAATATATTTTGGTGCAACCGTATATAACGAGACAATTTGCGATTTTGAGCTGTTAAAAATAAGCTATAATTATTATATGAGATAATATTATGTAAATATAGCGTCTGCATATCAAAAAAAGAGAAGTGAAATAGAAGTTCCTGTGTGCTTTCTGTCTACCCGCAAGGGATTTGGCGTAATGACATGGTAGTCGCCCTCATAGAAGGAAAATTAAAAAGTAATTATAATATTATGGACCTATTTATTTATCTATATCATCACACACATAGTCTACACTTGCAGGGTAAGCAGAGAGTACACAGTTCCAAGAGTTTCTTTTCTTATACACCTCTCTGGCTTTTTTACCTCTCATAGTTCGTCTCATAAACGCTCGCCGGCTACGGAGACTTTTGACTTGCACTTCAGATAAGACACGGTCTATTTAGTCATGGTAAGATAGTCTACGTTTTACTGAGTACACCCATGTTTCGCCGACGATGTTCGGTCCCATGTAACAGGGGGCGAGCCTATTGCCATATACCGGGCACAATTCCAGACTCCGGACTCATACTGGGAATTTTTTGTTAGAAAAATTAGTATGTCCGACCTAGGATTTGAACCCAGGCCCTCGTGATCACAAAGCGATGTGCTTTGCCACCAGACCAACGAGGCAGTAACTACTTATAACACAGACAATACAATCAATGCCTTTCTTGCTTTTATTCAGCACCTTTAGGGAAGTGCAAATACACGATCCTAAATGTGTATTTGAGATACTTGACCAGTTTAACAACAACAATCCAGGCCATTCCAAACAATCATGAACCAGTACACTGGATAGCATAATTAATTCCGTGACAGCAACATAACCTGCGAAATGCGTTGCATTTCAGTTGGTTGTGCTATGTGGGTCGGGCTAAGCAGATAATAATACAAGGTGTAACATAATATTATTAGCCCTGTTAAGAAACTGTCCCTCCGTTGGGCACGGACCTCCTCTCAAACTGAGAGGGTTTAGGCCATAGTCAACCAGGCTGGCCCAGTGTGGGGTGGCAAGCTTCAACCACCTTCGAGAACTCTCAGGCATGCAGGTTTCCTCACGATGTTTTCCTCAACCGTAAAGCAAGTGATGGTTACTTTTTAATACGCACATGCTTTCGAAAAGACAAAGGTGCGTGCCTGGGTTTGAACCCGAGATCTCTGACTTTGCAGTCCAACGGTCTAACCACTAGGCTATCACTTCTTGATGATAGGTGAGGCTTGAGGTGTAACGAACGAACGAAAAAGACATTATTCTTAAACGTACCCTCACACTCGGAATTATTCATGTGTCGTGGGTGCGCTTAGAATAATAAAAATCATATAGATAGACAGACAAAACAAATATTTGTGGGTCACACAATAATTTGTCCCATGCGGGGATAGAACCCGTGTATACTTGATCCAGTGTACGAAACGGCATATGCTAAGTCCAGGTTAATGTTTTTACAAATTCAATCATAAAACCAAATAGGTAATTTTATAGAGTGATGCACAATTTTTTAAGCATTTTGATGTTCAAATTGACCAAGAAATATGTAGCTGTGTGCGTATTGATAAATGTTTTAGTAATGCATATAAAATTGTTGTATTATATTAAATTAAATTTTAATTATTTAATAATTAATTTAATTATTTTATAATTTAAAAAAGCTCACATACTGGAATCGATTCTTTTGGGTACACACAGTACATCTTTCCGTTTTGTAAATATAGGCAAGAAGAGATATTTATTTTAAATTTAGATAATTTCTAGTCAAATCAGGGCTGCCAAACGCAAGGCGCGCGCGCATTTGTCAGTGGCCACAACAGATTCGCCGCTGCGTAATTAATTCCGTTAGGGCGTCTGCAGCGTGTCATGACGAATGCGTCGCGCTGCAAGCTTCGAATACACTGCGCGAGCAATCTTGATACTTTCAAAAAATGTTATTGCCACCTACTTTTAAGAAAGTACACCGTGTACCCCCTACAAGATGGGCCGATGACCTGGTGAAGGTCGTGGGTAGAAGGTGGATGCATAAAGTACAAAGCCGTTTTTCGGCTGAAGATAGATACCAGTATACGTCAAAGTCGAAGTTCACCATCATCAATATCATCAGACTATAGCAGTCCACTTTTGGCCATTGGTGTAAACACATAGCGGACGGGGCAGGTGGAAGAAGATTATTGTTCCACTTTTTTCAGGTGGGGAAATCCACATAAATAAACGTACACGAAGCTGGCGTTAATAGGTTATGCTAGACGCCCAGCCTGAGGGCGCCTGCCCTGCAGTTGCCTATTCGTAGTCTCCACTCAATAATCCGTTTACCACAGCGGTTTATCAGTTAAGTCAAAAAACGTCACTTAACATCATTTATCTGGGTGTAATCATTTATTTATTCACTATTTTACTAAATAACATTATGGAGGAAGCCAGAGTGGTGTGTAAGGCATGCAAGTGATCTGCCAAGGGAAGAAAGACATATTCATAAGTCCGTGTCCTGCAGTGGACTACTTCCTGATGAATAAGAAATTCATTCATCTCAGCCGAAGGATAATTATTATATAAGTAAAAATAAATGATAATTAACTCAAAAAACAGACGGCTACGTCTAGTGGCCTGAAAAAATGCCGCACGTCTCAAAAGATCCAATAGTCGCGGGTTCACGGGACAAATCTTTATATGACCCACAAATATTAGTATTAATTTTATTCTACTAAGTATCAAAACCAATTACGCCCTACAATCCGGCATGGAACGCCGATTCCCCCGAGCCTAATCGCTTCATTTAGCTGACACGTCATAATTTACGATATTAACGAGTGCTATCTTCATGCTAACGTAATGCAGGGGTAATTAGCAATAGCACAACACTGGCTAATGTGTTTTGTTTGCATAATACGATTGAATTTCATTTCCGGAAGGGGTGCAAGGTTTTACGCCAAGTATTTTGATATTTGTTTTTTTACTTTTTGCAGACAAGAGCCCATATTTGACAATGACATCAGTTGGGTTCTTGTAGACCTGCGAGAACTCGGTGATTTTAGTGTCACGATCACCAAGGTTAAGCGGCGTTTAGTTGGTCGGTCTGAGATGGGTAACCGTTTGTAGCATTCCACTATTCAAGTGGTTCCGTGCTTCACAAGGCACGTTAAGCCATTGGTCCCGACTGCTACTGAATGAGGTAATGATTAAGCCAAGTTTGGAGGCCTTATAGGCGCCCGCGTGTGATGACACTCCACCATGTGATGACCTATTCTCTCTACTCTAGATTTAAATGAAGACTTTTGCCCACCAGTGACATAGTTTAGACTGTTTTTTTATTATTCTGTGGAATCTTACAGCCGGTGTAATCTTTTTCTTCAGTCGTAGTCTTCATTACTGAAGATCGTGTCCTTGAAAGGCCCTCATGGCCCTGTGTACGACTTCCTTCCACTTGATTCGATCCTCGGCCTCTTTAAGGGCATTTGTTGTAGAAAGGCCAGTGAGAGCAGTGATTTGATTACGCCAGCGGCTAGGTGATCGACCATCACCACCAGTTTATTAAAATAAAGCTTAAACAGATGAAAGCCATTTACAAGTTTCCAAAGGTAGCAGAAAGAATAAGAGAAAAGGATCAGTATAGTCGATATTCAATATAACAGTCAGGACATATAACTATGAACTAGTGGTCGCGCATAAGTCGATATTCGATCTACTCTTTCATCGTTTGCTGGTTATGTTTGACATTCAGTAAGACTATAGACAAATAATATTAAAGACAAACATAAATTTGACGTGTATTGTGTCAAATATATGGTGGTGTGTGTAATGTTTTTTTCATTGATTTAATGTATGTTTTATGCATAATTTAAAAAAAATATTAGCATTCTGCACTTCTTCTCTATATAAACTATAAGTGTGGGAAGTTTCATACTCCTCCGTCCGCGCAATTTTCGTAAAAATGTGTAAAAAGTTTTTGCTTCACGTATTAATATATAGATAATTCTTGCGTTGTGTATTAGATTGCAAGTATCAGACGATAAGGTGGTAAAAGCCACAAGATTTATAGAATTAGGAAAATAATGCTTCAGCTAATAAGTTTCTAATTTGAGAATCACTGGTATTGAACAAACTAAGTTCATTTTAGCAGCGATAACATTGAAGGTTCTACACGATCCTATCATGAAAGAATGGAGTATATACGTCCTTATTTATTAGGCATACGTGGGCATTTATCTATCTCTATCTATCTAATTTATAATAATTCATTATATTACAAAAAAAGGGTGCCAGCCCCTAAGTAACGGCTAATATATAATAAATATATTTCTCTTTCTCAGATTAGGTTCTCTGTGAGGATGTTTGAGTTATGTGGGACTTTTAACATGCTTTTACACTAGGGTACTGTAGGGGTTCCCGGGTCACCAAACGAAATCACCGGTGCCCCTCTCTTGCGCATCACTCGGGTCCCTCACATTCTCATGTATAAAGAGTCTGAAATCGTGTCCGGTTTACTGCAATAAGCTCACCCCCTATTACATTGGGAGCTAACATCGTCAAATGTCCTTGTATACACCTCTACCACCCCTGCGTGGGAGTGGTCGAAATCTCATTACCATAAATTATCTAGTACACTGATCCGAATGACCACAAATTAACTGTGTCCCGTCCATTACCGGTTTAGTGCGGTCGCCGCGGCGAGCACGCGTGAGAACACGGCAGCGGAATTACTGCAGTTTCGGATTTACGGTTAAGCTGTGAGTTAGAAGCGATTGCGATTTAGGCCTACTTGCATGAACCAGGGATAGCGTTACCTATTGAATAACTCGAGGTTATAACTTTAAGCTGAAGGCAATTTAACGTTATAACCTCGAGTTAGTTAATAGGTAACGCTAACCCTGGTCGTTCAAGTGAGCCTTATAATTCAATCACTTTTGTAGAAAAAGAATTTTTTTTTATTAAAATCAAACATAAATCCCAACTGTGTAAAATATAATATTAGCGAAATTTAAATAGTAGCGAAAAATTTATAAATAATATTTGAAATTGGCTATTTACGAGCTTTTATATGATACCCAATTATACTAATATTATAAAAAGGTAAAGTTTGTTAATCTGGATGTTCGGGGTAATCTCCGGTACTACTGATCCGATTTTAATGATTCTTTCACCATTGAAAAGCTACTTTATGCAGAAGTAACATAGGCTATATAACATAGACGCGGTAGGTGGCGCTGTTGTTGACCCGGTCGCGGGGAACTGCTAGTTTATTATAAGACATATCGGAAAAGGGATATCAGGAGTGTTTTTAAAATGCGTGACGTCAGCATTGCTGACGTCACTATTATCCATTTTATGTAGCGTTGTAAATAATAAGAATTTTAGCCAAACGATTAACTTTGGAATAGCAATAAATGATTTATTAATTTTTGATTATTATTATTACATTAATAAATTATTAAAGATAACAAATTATTAATAATTAATAACAAGAATAAATTATTATAATTGATTAAATTCAAAATGATAATTTTAGCCAATTTAACTGATAGCATGAATCATTTATAATATTAACAATTATGCTTTCATAAAAATGAACTACAGCAATACATTAGAATTCTTACTCCACTAGGTCCCCTCTTGTCTGGCGGCTGGAGCAAAAGTGTCTCCGCTCAAGCCGGCGACCGCTTTTATAATAAAACGACGGGAGGGGCCACGTGCGAATTTCCCCCACTAATCGCCGATCGTTAGCGCGTGGATTTGATTTAAAACAACGTAATAATTCACACGTTTAATTTGTGTTATTGTTAATTAATTTTAATTCGTAAATAATTTAATAATAATTGAATTATAATAAATAATTTAGTGTTACATTGAAAATAAACAAAATGGATCAATTGAGTGACTATGTTCGTGTTATTTTGTAATTATTATGATTAAATAAATCAATATGTTATTAATTAGGTGTAGACTTATTTCATTGGTAATTTAGGTTGTTTAAGCAGGTATGCTATCTGCTTGGTATTTACTGTTGCGCCGATACGGCCATTCTGACAGGCGGTGCGCGCTCTGCACCAGCCTGAAAAGATGAATTATTTTTCCTTGTTGATTGTTTGTTGGCACATTTGTTGCCCAATTTTATGTTCAATTACATGTGTCTTGTTGTATTTGATTATGTTATATTTATTTATTTTATTATTGAGTGTGTTTCGATCATCCATCACATCTACGCACACTTATCTCGTGTACTCGTAGAATAGGGAAAGGTTGATGTTGTGCTCTGGGCGGTCTTGTTCGCCGTGGTACACAAGGGCTCTAAGGAATTTATGAGTAGGTTGATGCTGTGTTATACACAGAGGTTCTAAAAATGATTGGTTCGGAGTAAATATATACTCGTAGATTTATGGTTTGTTTTTGTATGTGTGCTTCGATCATCCATCACATCTAGGCACAGTTATCTCGAAGACTCGTAGAATAGGGAAAGGTTGATGTTGTGCTCTGGGCGGTCTTGTTCGCCGTGGTACACAAGGGCTCTAAGGAATTTATGAGTAGGTTGACGCTGTGTTATACACAGAGGTTCTAAAAATGATTGGTTCGGAGTAAATATATACTCGTAGATTTAAGGTTTGTTTTTGTATGTGTGCTTCGATGATCCAACACATCTAGGCACAGTTATCTCGAAGACTCGTAGAATAGGGAAAGGTTGATGTTGTGCTCTGGGCGGTCCTGTTCGCCGTGGTACACAAAGGCTCTAAGGAAATTATGAATAGGACGATGCTGTGTTTTACACAGAGGTTTTAGATTGATAAAGGGCGAAAATATTAAAATTGAATTCTTCTTACATTTCTAAGATGATTCGTTGCTGCTTGTCGAGTGAAGTGGTTCGTTACGACTTCTTGTACGAGAAGTGGATGCCATCGGTTCGGTTACAACCATAGGGTAACCTTAGGGTAGTGGTCCTTTGTCTTCATCCGCCGATACGGTCACTTGGTCGCCAGGTTGAGGAACCCGACGAAGTTGATCATGAGCGACTTTTCGGGGTCGTCCTCTACCAACTACTTTTCGCACTAGGTATCGATCGTTATCGAGTATCCTGGAGATCTCATACGGTTTGCTAAATTTCAAATCTAGTGAAGTTTGATTTCGTGGATTATTTTTAATCAACACGTAATCTCCCCTTTGTAAATGCCGAATTTTCGCTTTACGAAGGTTAACTTCATGTTCAGTTGCCTGAGACATCTTCTGTTAAACATGTTGGGTTAGGGCTTCAATATCTATGGTTTGGTTATCAATATTAACTAATTGAAGTAATTCCGGAGGAATACAATGTCTTCGTTGTGTAAGAAGAGTTAGAGGGGCAACTCCTGTAATACGATGAACAGTGCAGTTCATAGCCAACTGAAGCTCCTCAAGTGTTGTATGCCACTGCTCAGTCTCATAATTTTTGATCATGACTAATGCATTTTTTAACGTTGCTACTACTCTTTCCACTTGTACATTGGCTCGGCTAACTCCTGGGGATATATCATGGATTTCTATTCCGATGCGTCCGCAGTAATCCTTGAATTCGCCTAGGAATTCTCCTCCTCCATGAACTACAATTTGGACTGGTGTGCCAAATAGATGAATAGTGCGCTTAAGAGCTGCTAGTGTACTATGTTGGCTCTTATTGGTAGCATAATGGAACAATACGTATTTGGTAAAGGCGTCGATAGTGATCACTACATATTGTTGATCATTAGGAGTTTCCAGTTTACCTATTATGTCCATGTGGATTACTTGGAAAGCAGCGGAAGGTTTCTGGATAGGGTGGAGCTGTACTTGAGTAGCTCCTGATGTTCCCTTGGATGTCCTGCATATGACAGTTATCCACGAACCTGCGGACTAGGGTAGCCATCTTGTCAAACCAATATGTTTCTTTGATCTTCTGTAGAGTCTTTTCCCATCCTGGATGTTTAAGCACTGTATGAAAGGAATTGATTATACTCCATTGAAATGATTTTGGAACCACTGTGCATATTTGCTGGCCAAAAACTGAATCCTGCAGAAGATGTTTTAAAACGTTTTCTAGGATATATTCATGCACAGGGTCACCGTTACTTAATCTGTCCATTATGGGGCGCAGCGTCGCATCTCTCCGTTGTTCAACTTTCAACCAATCCAGATCTCTTGTTAAAATGTTGATAACGTGTTCCTTAGGATTCCTGCTAAAGAAATCAGCATGCTGGAGGCGTTCACCTTTGCAGTATTCAACTTCGAAGTCATAGTTTTGTAGGAAGGCCCACCATCTATGGATTCTGGGTAGTAAATACTTTTTATGCTTCTTCCTGAAATAACGTTAATACTGGAGCAGATGTTAAGATCTGGATTACGTTATCTCTTGCTTCTGCATGTCGGTCAGTCCATTCCCATTTAGCTCCTTGTTTGGTGAGCTGGTACAAAGGCACCATGATACGGGAGAAATCTGGGATGAACCTGCGAAAATATCCTGCCAGTCCGTTGAATTGCCTCACCTGCTTAACGTTTCTCGGCGCCGGTGCTTTTACAAGGGCATCAACTTTCTTAGGGCTCGGACGAATGTGTCCATCAGAGATGATGTTACCCAAGTATTCAATTGAGTGTTTGAAGAAACTGTACTTGTCAGCATTGATAGAGAATCCTGATTCTTGCAATGCAATGAGGATGCGCTCCATATGTGACATACCTTGTGCAAAATCTGTACATTTACTTAACACGTCATCCACATAGACTTGTGCAGCCTCCCCCAGCAGCGGAAATAGTGCTCTATTGATACACTTCTGATAAACCGAACAGGCATTACTCAATCCAAATGGCATTGTTAGATATTCATACAACCCTTCTGGTGTGACAAAGGCAGTCTTTTCTATTGAAGACTCGGAGATTGGAATCTGGTGGAAGCCAGCAGCCATATCAAAGGTATTATAATACCTGCCGTTAGCCAGTTGATTTGGTCAGATATTAATGGAAGTGGGTAATGGTCGCGTAATGTGTTAGAGTTCAACTCTCTAAAATCGACACAAAGACGGTCGTCGCCGTTCTTCTTTTTAACCAAGATGATAGGGCTAGAATATGGTGACTTACTCTCGCGTATGATATCATGGTCCGGTAGTTCTCTTATGATGATACGAACTTTTTCTCTCTCAACAGGGCTGAGGCGATATGGTCTCCGTTCGACATATTTATCGGGATTCTTTAATCTGATCTCCAACTGTCCGGTGTTAACACGGGTTTTGGGGTATCCGTGAATAAAAAGGTGTTGAAATTTGTTCAAAAGCGTGCGTAGTTGAGAGATTTGATCTATGTCTGTGAGGTCACAGTCCAGTTTGTCAAAAATAGGGTTGGATGCATTTATGTGGTTAATAGACAATTGCCGTACTAACTTCGTTCCGGCTGATGTCACTTTGACACTAAGATTTGTGCCATTAATTGAGTTCATACCTATTTAAGCATCAGTTGAAGTTTCATCATCAGGCAGTACGAAAAATTGTAGCTCGACGTTGATATCGTCGATAACACTGAAGACTAATAATGTGATCAGGGATAAAACTGGAAATTGACCGATACCTTTCAAGTAGTTAGATACTTGTATCCTTCGTACAGGCAGCGCTGCTGCCACAGACTCTCGCATAACAGAACATTCCGCGCCACTATCAAACACAGCCTGAAAAGATCGCGACCCTATCCTAATGTTCATTGGTGCCAGCTTAGTGCCTGTGATGTGATTAACATTTGAAGTTATACACCGTTCCCGACTGAAGCATACATCATATGTATGACCCAGGTTCTTGCAGAAAGTACAGGTGGGTTTGTTAGTAGAAAACGGTTCCTTGTAGGTTTGGTCTTGTTTAGATTCCAAGGGTTTATATCTGTATTCGCTTGATAAAAGGTTAGTTCTCTTACAAAACTGACAAGGTGGGGTAATGCGATTATTATATGAAAATCGTGTACGTTTGTTGGGTATTGAAGAGCTGGAACCTGTGTGAGGCCTTTTTTTTACTCGAATTGATGATGCAATAGATATTAGTTCTGGTACTGTAGTGGCTCTTGCGTTTAACAACTCGATCCTTAATCTTTTATCATTCACGCAGCCAATTACAGCTTCCACTGCATCTTTGTCGCTTAATTTGTCTTTGGTGATACGTCTCCATAAAACCCAGCCTCGTGACAAAAATTCTGCTATATCTTTTGAGGAGTCGTAGGCGTGTTCTCTAAATCGGACGATGTCCCTGGAGTATCTATTTTCTGGTTCAAAGGTAGTGATTAAATTGTCACGTAATTTTCCCCATGAAGATGTGGTCACCATTCAGTCGTCAAGCCATATTTTAGCTCTCCCTTTCAAAAGACCTCCGACTTTCATACGTATATCGAAATCGTTCAGTTTATATGTCTCTATGGCTGTGCTTATATTCTGACACCATTCTCGTATTCCGATGTTTGTATCAGGACCAAAAGTAGGTAAATATATGTCATTTATACGTATCTTGGGTTCAGGTGGAGTGTTCATGCGTTCGGACATTTGCTGCATCATTTGCATCATCTGCATAATGAACTGCGGTGGTACACCAGTCAACGGAGTGCTCGACATTTGTATGCTTTCTTGTTGGGTGGTGTTGGTAGTCTCACTTGTGTGTGGTTGTTGAACGTCAGGCGGTTGAGCAGAAGTGGGTCTAGCTTGATTAGATCCCACTTCTGATATCGGAAAAGGGATATCAGGAGTGTTTTTAAAATGCGTGACGTCAGCATTGCTGACGTCACTATTATCCATTTTATGTAGCGTTGTAAATAATAAGAATTTTAGCCAAACGATTAACTTTGGAATAGCAATAAATGATTTATTAATTTTTGATTATTATTATTACATTAATAAATTATTAAAGATAACAAATTATTAATAATTAATAACAAGAATAAATTATTATAATTGATTAAATTCAAAATGATAATTTTAGCCAATTTAACTGATAGCATGAATCATTTATAATATTAACAATTATGCTTTCATAAAAATGAACTACAGCAATACATTAGAATTCTTACTCCACTAGGTCCCCTCTTGTCTGGCGGCTGGAGCAAAAGTGTCTCCGCTCAAGCCGGCGACCGCTTTTATAATAAAACGACGGGAGGGGCCACGTGCGAATTTCCCCCACTAATCGCCGATCGTTAGCGCGTGGATTTGATTTAAAACAACGTAATAATTCACACGTTTAATTTGTGTTATTGTTAATTAATTTTAATTCGTAAATAATTTAATAATAATTGAATTATAATAAATAATTTAGTGTTACATTGAAAATAAACAAAATGGATCAATTGAGTGACTATGTTCGTGTTATTTTGTAATTATTATGATTAAATAAATCAATATGTTATTAATTAGGTGTAGACTTATTTCATTGGTAATTTAGGTTGTTTAAGCAGGTATGCTATCTGCTTGGTATTTACTGTTGCGCCGATAGACATTTTTTCTCTTTCTCTTGTTAGAGGCCATGTCAAATAATACAGCAATGTCACTCTCAAAATGAAGACAAATCTAACAATACTCATATGTTTAAATCCATCAAACCGTTTAAGCTACAGGGCGTGACAGAGAAATAAACATATAAACTCAAAATAGTTGTCCTCAGATAAAAAAGTAAAAACCGTCACTTACATACATACGCTGTTGATGGTAGGCACCAATTTTGGTGTATAAGCACATAATATGGGTAACGATCACAAGGATCTGAATTCACATCCCAGGTCGGAAAAATATATGCTTTTTTTAACGAAAAGTTTATTCGCAGTCCTTTTTCCATTACATTGGGACCTTACATAACATCTTCAGGGTGTACAAAGTACAATTTTGCCACCCTCCTTTGGGGAAGACAGGTGTGTACGACGGTTTTAAGAAATTTATAAGGTACTAGCGGCCCGTCCCGGCTTCGCACGGGAGGACAAAATCTTTTGAAAAAAGGATATAGGATAGGGATCCCTGATTATGTCTAGTAATAAATATAGCCTATGCTACTCAGGGATAATGTAGCATTCTAATGGTGAAATCGGTTTAGTAGTTTTTGAGTTTATTCGTTACAAACATACAAAAATACAAATCTTTCCTCTTTATAATATTAGTGTAGATAAATTATTTAGAAAGCGGCTTTTAAAAGAAGAATTGTAATTCTTGTTTCGACACTGGTTTCAATAATGGCCAAAGCAAGGAAAATACGGCATCAAACGCTATTTTCTTCTGCTCTGTACCACAGTGTAAGTGTTATACTGAGTTTAGTATTCAAAGCTTAACCAAAGGGAAGCAATCAGCTCTACCGATCACTCGGTAGGCCCTATTCCTAGAAACCATTTACATGTGTAAGTGGATAAAATCTATCTATATCCTCATGCGGGCATATAGGAAGAAAGTCGGAAGAAAAAATGACCAAACAGTTATATATACAATGGAAAACTGGAAGGACGGGGAAGACTAAGGCTACCACGACCAAACAGACCGTGTCTTATCTGAAGGTCATGTCGGAAGTCAAGGGTTTCCGTAACCGGCGCGCGTGTATGGTACGAAATATGAGAGTAAAGGAATAGAATAGAATAATGGAGAAGCCAGAGAGCTATGTTAGGAAACAACTTATTGGAACTCTGTACTCTCTATCCACCTCGCAACGGCTCTAGCGTGATAATATATAGATAGATAAATAGTGCAATACGCTTACTGACACATTAAGACCATTTTCTTCTGTACAAAATGTGGGTGTATTTTATACACCTCTGCCCAACACGAGAATATGAAGATTTAATATAGTATTCAATCATTCATGTGAGGAACAGGATATAGGAAAACAAAGCAGCTTGTTAGGAGCATAAGTTAGCATATGCTATCCTAGCATGTAGAAATACAGAGGTGCGTAATAACAGACTTACTCATCGTAACTCTGCGTGTGTGCCGCGGAGATAACAAGTGTAAACAGACTATTAGCTGTGACATACCGCTGGGAAGAACGGCGAGCATGTTAGCGAGCACGAGAAGCAGGAGAAACAAGTCAGTTATTGAGTTCTTAGATTTACGCGAATATAACACATGAAATAAAACTATTTTACGGATTTTATCGCGGTTTATTTTTCTCTCATGGTCACGGGTGGGACCTACCGTGACAATGAGTGCTGCAAAGCACTCGAAACGTCGGGAACTAACAATCAAAAATAAAGCGCGATAAAATCCGTAAAATAGTTTTATTTCACAAGTAATTTACTTGTTGTACACACCTGTACTGCCCGAGCGAGAGTAGTCGTGGTACTCTATATATACCTACATTTCGCAAGTCAAATGTAATACAGGGTCACTGACATCGCAACGGCCACAATTTCCAACTCAGGACTGATATTAATAAAATTGCGATACAAAAATCTCGAAAATAGACAATGGACGATTTGGCGCAGTGGTTGAGAGCTTAAGCTTCGCCTATTGAGTCGCTTTTTGACTTCCGGGTTTAATTGCCGCACGGGTACAAATTTTTGTGTGAGACACCATTATTGGTTTTTTTTGTTGGTTGGGTATGTGAATTTTCACTACACAGGAATAAATCTGAAACAGTGAGGCGCTGCGTGTCTTAAAAAAATAACACGTTTGAGGATTCTAAGACCAGCCAATGAGGAAATTGGCCAGTATTTAGCATTTATTCTATAACGTAAGAGAGAATGAAAGCAGTGCAATTTTCATGTAAGCCCGAGGTTTTGAACGATGAAGAAAAACATTTTATGCTAACATCTTCGACAAAATATGGTGTACGTGTACACCTCTATCGGCTCCGTTTGGTATATAGATGTGACGTCACATTTTTTATTATATTCAATTAAACGCAGCTAAGAAAGGCCCAGAGAGAAGTGTTATTTTTCTTTTCATTTAGTTCTCTCTGTATGAATGGTTTATAAAAAATAAATAATTTAAGTTGGAACTCTGTACTCTCTATTAACCCCTCAAGGCAGATCCCTTGAGGGGTGAACACAGAGTATAGAGTGATCATATAAAAAAATAGAAATAATATAAGTTCGAGTTTGATATCTCTAGTTCGCAATTGTTACTGCCCGTATGTCCACGTTATAACTAGCCCCAGTACATGTATATCCGAGAATTAATTAGCATAATATATTGCAAACAGATGCAAAATGTAAAGCACGCGTAATAGATATCAAATTATGGTGTTTACGGTGTTTGAAGTGACATCTGAATTGATAGGCTCGCCTGACGAGGTTCAGGGGTTCAGGGTTTAATCCCAAAACAATAAAAAAATAGAATTAGCTATTTTGTGTGTGTGTGTGAATGATCTACGCTGTTGGCCGCGGGGCTTTTATAGCTTCACTACACTCGAACCAGAAGGGCAACGGGGAACTAGCTCAAGGGCGCCTCAAGAAGGAACGACCTCGGCTTAGGCAGTCGCTATGTTGGGGGGCATATACTTGGTGTCTCGCCGCAGTGCTCTGCACTGGCCAGCGGGCAAGGGAATTTCCGACCTCGCCGGCGATGTCGGTGTGTGATCCTGTGTGTGGTATCCGCATCCGAAAAGAATTAGCTAATGACTGCCTCGTTGGTCCAGTGGCATAGCGCATCGCTTTCTGATCACGAGGTCCTGGGTTAAAATCCTAGTTTGGACAAATATAGTTTTTGTAACGAAAAATTTCCCAGTATGAGTCCGAAGTCAGGAATTGTGCCTGTTATATCGCAATAGGCTCGCCACTATTACGTGGAAATAAACATTGTCGACAAAAAGTGGGTGTACTCAGTACACCTCTGCCACCCCTACTTAGGGAAAAAAGGCGTCACGGTGTTTTTAGAATAAGCGATAGAGGTGTGCCAGAATCGTTGTATGTATCAAACAGGAGTCTCTGCCTGCTACAGAGGGATAAAGGCGACAGTGTATGTATGTTTTAAAAAAATTGTACTTCGTTGTTTTTAGTGGCGTATAGAGCGTGTAGTGATCACTGGGTCTTGGGTTCGAAACCTAGGTCGCTCAGAGGGTAGTTTTTCTAAAAAAAAATCCCATTAAGTATGAATATGGACCCCGTAATTGTGCCCGTTAAAATGGCAAAATAATAATATTAGCCCTGTTAAGAAACTGTCCCACTGCTGGGCACGGGCCTCCTCTCCAACTGAGAGGGTTTAGGCCATAGTCCACCACGCTGGCCCATTGCGGGTTGGCGAACTTCACACACCTTCGAAAAACTCTTAGGCATGCAAGTTTCCTCACGATGTTTTCCTTCACCGTTAAAGCAAGTGATAATTAATTTTAAATACGCACATGCTTTCGAAAAGACAGAGGTGCGTGCCTGGGTTTGAACCCGAAACCTCTGACTTTGCAGTCCAACGGTCTAACCACTAGGCTATCACTGCTTAAATGTCAAAAGACTCGATCCTATTTCATGAGATCATTGTCGGCGAAAAGTGGGTGTACCCAATACACCTCCGCCACCCTCGCTTGGGGAATATAGGCATGGCGGCGTTTATTTTTTTATTAAAAAATATACTGACAAAACAGATACACAATGCGGAAGTAGAAGAATGTGGGTACCGGGGCAGATCTACACTATCTTACCATGACCAAATAGATCGTGTCTTATCTGAAGGAGAAGTAAAGAGTCCGTAACCGGCGAGCGTGTATGAGACGAACTATGAGCGTAGAGGAAGCCAGAGAGGTATGTTTGGAAAGAACCTGTTGGAACTCTGTACTCTCTGCCTACTTTGCAAGGGATCTGGCGAGATGGTATAGATAGATAGATAGAAACTCTAGTACCAATGGAGACTGTCTGGAGAATAGAAATTGGATGAGGTCGAGGATCGTACCCAGTGGCGAGCAACTGGAGAGGCCTATGTCCAACAGTGGACTGCTAGGCTGATGATGATGATGAAGACTGTCTAGCCTGTATTCACTTAGTGGAATTGTCAGAAGAGTACACAGGAAACACGCATTTTGCCTATTATCAAGTTTAAGGCTATTGTCATTAAATCGGACACAATTTAGTTTACTTCGTTAGACGGACGAATTAGCTCAGTGGTTTAGAGCTTAAGCCGCTCCGCCCACTTTGTGTTATAGTCCCGGGTTTGATTTCCGCACGGGACAAATCTTTGTGTGACCCACAATTATTTGTTTATGTCTGGGTATTTGTGTATGTGAATTTTCATGTTCGTAAACGCACCCACGACACAGGAATTAATCGTAGTGTGGGGCTACGTTTAAAAAAAAGTCAGCTACCGAACTGCTATTGTGTATTATTTGATAGAAAACCACCATACTTCACATTTTCCTAACTAGGAACGGAACCTAGCTAACAATATTTTTATCTAACTTCTTTCTTTCCTAAAAGGGTTCGTGTAAATAAAACAAAAGAATTGGTTCGCGTTGTTTTTATTTGAAAAAAAAAATATTATTGCTAGCGAGAATTCAGACCATCAAGCCATCCACTTCTTCGCCTCCAGGTCTCCTTTCTCTGTTTTTATAGATGTGTTCTAGAGGGATCTGAGAGCTATCCATTTGAAAGCCAACCATTTATTCTTGCCAAGTTTTCATTTTCTGTTGCCATAGGCTATGTTCTAGAAGGATCTTAGACCAATCCTTTTGGAAGCCATCAGTTTATGCTTGCTAGGTCTTTCTCCTTGGTTGCCGTAGGCTATGTTCTAGAGGGATCTGAGATTAAACCCTTTGGTAGCCTAACCTTCTGGCCAGGATGTGCTGTCGTTTTTCTGCTAATCGGGAACCACTCTGTAATTGCTTTTGCCAATCCTTCATCCCAAATTTGGTTGTTGTCGGATTGAAGTATCCTTTTTTTGTTTTATTATAGTCCGGAAGAAAAAGGCATTCCCACAGAAAATATCGTACTTCTTTATTCGTAGAGTAATTATATTTTATCGTAACTGAAGCCCCAATATTCAATTCATTTCATATTGATATAAATATCAGACAATTCTGTTCTATGGAAACCATAGTTCATGTTTGAATGAAAGTATTATGCTAAAAAATAAATAAATATTTTATAAAGACAAAAATAGGGGCAACCTAAAGAACAGTAGAAACTTAGCAGTCTTATCTGCTATAGCTATCACTTTCATTGTCACTATCAACAACATTCTACAGAGAAAAAATAAACTGCTCACCAAATATTAAATAGTAGCATGACTATAATTAACATAGCTAAATTGAATAAGCATGCTAATTTCAACACTGTGATTCCATTTATAAATGTTGACTTAATTCAAAAAGAAAGAGGTTCTCAATTCGTCTACATAAATTATTTATATATGTATACATATATATACATACATTCAGGCATAACTTCTTTGTTTATCAACCAATTTCCCTGATAAAATTTGCTATCCGATTATCCTTATCTATCGATTCGTATAATTTTCTTTTATTTGTCTACCGACAAACTATATTTTTTCACGTTTATCATGAAATGTGATAATAAACGTCGAAATTATTTGTTTTGACTTACATATGGCATGATAGCGGTAAAATGAAAAAAAAAAACTGATAGACTCTTTGAAGTAATTTTTTAAGACTGTTCTGTCCGTGTTAATTAGTTTCATACAAAGAGCGATCAGCTTATCTGAAATATTTGGAAAGTCTTTTTTATTTCGATAAAAGTAATAGAACTAAATATTATTAAAAATTACTGGTACGTATTATTCCAGTATTTTAATCTTTAAATATGTTATTTTAGAAATACTTTGTATTATTTCGTAAATAAATAACTCATGCAAAATATAAAAATAAATAAGAGTGAAGAAAGCGAGAGAGGCTTGTGAAGACTGAAGCTGTTTGAACTTTGTACTCTCTGCCTACCCCGCAAGGAATCTGGCGTGATAATATAAATAGATATATGAAAATTTGAAATACATACTTCATAGCTTCAAACAGAATTTGGTCTGCCACCTCTTTCGACCACAATTCTCTGGACGAGAACAGTATCACCAGTAACATTTTGATCCTTATCCTTTTCGGTATTAAGTCCATTTCCCTTCCTCCCATCCCGTCCAGATTGATCATTCTTTTTACAGCAGGTATCATTACAATCGCGTCTGCGTCGTCGGCCACAAGGACTTGGACTTCTTCCAAAACAAGGTGGATGGGGTCCATGACGCATCCAGCGTCCAGGAGATCCACATCCAAAGCCATGGTGTCTGCCGTGGAATCTACGGCCACATCTTGGACCTCCAAAGTGGTCTAAGTCAAGAGGTCCGTGGCAATGACGGTCTGGGGATGGTCTTCCGCGTCTGTGAGGTCCAGGAGGTCTTTGATCATGTCGGTCTGGGCTATGATCATACTCAGGTCCTTGAGGTCGTTGACAGTGACGGTCTGGGCTATGATGTGGACCCCTATGAGGTCCATGGGATCTATGCTCGTGACGATCAGGACTGTGATCGTTTCCTGGATCTCGGGGAGGACCATGATGCTCTTGTCTAGCGCCATGATGTCTTCCGTGAGGTGGACCGTGTGGTTCGAAGCTATGGCCAAATCCTGGTCCCCAAAAATTTCCATGACCATGATGATCAAATGCAGGTCCGCAATCAGGTCTCCAATCGTGTGGTCCTCTTGGAGGACCAGGAGGTCCATGATGACTAAATCCGCATGGTCCGCCGTGATGGCCGAAAGGTTCTCGGAAATCCGAACATCCCGAAGGTCCGAATCCGAAATGATTTCCGAAGAAGTCGTAACCAAAATGGCCTCTCATGTTTTCAGCTCGAATGAAATAGTTCGAATGAAGGTTTATCGGAGTGTGGACTGTATATATACTTTGATGATATCACAACATTGTGCAATCGATTTGTCATAGGGCTGTGCTGTTTGAACATTTAATATTCTTAGTAATGTTTTGATAGATCGATGAGCATTATTCTGTTTTGTGGTTTAACACGTGGGTATTTTGCACTGCTTCGTCTGTTGGCAAACTCGAAGGTTCAAATCCTAGATCTAAAAAAGTGTCCTATTTCTACTGAAAAATTCAGTCGTCCCAAATCTGAAATTGTGTTCGGTATAATGGCAATAGGCTCGAACTTATTATATTACACCACCACTTGGGGAATAGGCGTGACGGTATATATATATTTTTTTAATTTGGACAACTTGGAATTTTGTATTACTACACTTTGTCCGATCTAGGCTCTGAACCCAGGACCTTACGCGCCACTAAACCAACAAGGCAGTCGTATGACAGGGTTATTTGTTTTTTTTTAATTGTTATTTATATTGGTTAAAACTCAGCAGTTTCATACAAAAAAAAATATTGACACTCGACAAAATATACGGAAAAACTGATATCTTCGCAAAATTAAAACATCTCAGAACAATAGTTGTTGTTTATGATGTTAGTAATATACACCTGAAAAGTTTTATAAGTAACTCTGTATACATACTGGTTATTAATATGTCTCTGGTATATAGCAATAATTATTTATTAGGAAGTGACAGCCCTATCATAATAATAAGATCGTTAACCGCGGCACCTCGATTTAAACGTAAAATGACTCATCACCGGAAGTCAGCCATTTTCTACGGGGAATTCTGAAACGTATTTAAACGATGGCAAATTACTAAAAAAAGTGTGTAGTGACGGCTAAAATCGAAATCTAGTTATAATTTGGCTAATTACAATCTATCTTAGGCTTCGAAAATCGGTGATCGATTTTTCGAATATAAAACATACAGATTTCAACAATGAAACTCAGCAGTTGGTACAAAAATAGTTGATAATCATGGTGATAATAGTCGAGACTCTGGACAGTTCTTTTATTTAACTTGCAATGTTTGTTTACAATATAAGCCCTGCTAAGAAACTGTCCCACTGTTGGGCACGGGCCTGGTTTCAAACTGAGAGCGTTTAGGCCATAGTCCACCACGCTGGCCCAGTCCTGGTTGGCGAACTTCACACACTTTCGAGAAACCCCCAGGCATGTAGGTTTCCTCACGATGTTTTCCTACACCGTTAAAGCAAGTGATAATAAATTTTTAATACGCACATGTTTTCGAAAAAACAGAGGTGCGTGCCTGGGTTTGAAACCGAGACCTCTGACTTTGCAGTGCAACGGTCTAACCACTAGGCTATCACTGCTCTGCTATGTTTGTTTGTTTAGTTCAAATCTTGCAAGCCGAATTAGAACCATTTCTTCTTGTATGGAGCTGAAATTTAATGCATTTTTGTGCTAAGCATGACCTGATTCTATACCAAGGATTGCCTCCAGACGAAGGAACTCCTCCAAGACCAACAGCATAGTCACGAGTTTTTTATAGACATATAATTTTATTTGTCGTTTTAAATTTCACCATTCATTACCTAGTTCTAGAAAGCTTGTTTTTAAAAAAATATTTTCACTATTAATTTTTAAATATTATGCAAATTAATGTTACACCATATTGCGCAGAATCATGTTGCGCCATATTGTGTAACCGCAGTGCAACCGGAAGAATGACTCATGGATTTACATAAGATCATGCAAAAAGCAATTTCATATTTCAATGATTATAAAAAAGCATTATCCGCCTATAGGTATTCCCCCAGCGGGGATGGCAGAGGTGCACTATGTACGTTCATTTTTCGCCGACGATTTTAAGTCCCATATAAAGGGGCGCGAGCGTATAGCCATTATACCAGGCATAATGCTAGCCTCCAGACTGATACTGGAATTTTTTTTCCCAAAAAATGAAATATTATCCGACCTAGATTTGAACCCAGGACCTTGTGAACGCTACGCGCATTATTCGCCACTTAAATTATAGGGGCAATAATTGTAATTCTTTACACATGTACGTTTAATCTATTAAGGAACAGAGAAAATTATAATAGTTGGTAACATTCCAACTACTTGTATGTAAGTTCGTTTGTTGGGGATAATCTCTGAAACTGCTAATACGATTTTGAAAATTCAACTGACAGGAAGCTACGTTATTCCTGAGCACTATTATTGTGATAAAAATAGCCCAGTTACAAAATAACCGCGGGCAGCAGCCAGTCAGTGATATATAAGAACTAATCTTTCTATCTATTTATCTATATCACCACGCCAGCTTCCTGGCGGAGTAGGCAGATGGTACAGAGTTCCAACAGATTCTTTCCTTACAAGACTTCCTGACTTCCTCCACTCTGATAGTTCGTCTCATATACGATGGCCTGTTACAGAGACTCTTGACAAGAATGAGTTATCTTAAACTATGCACTCCCAAACTAAAATCCGATTTAGCAATACTGTTCTAGAATGGCACAGTGGAATCAGTGGCAGTACAGACTAGTTTAAATGAATAGATTGTTACAAGCCATCTCACAATCATGACCTGCAAATCCCGTATCATGCATAAATCACGCTGGTACTGGACTGGTAGACCTCCTAATGCCCGTACATCCCTTCTTTCGAATATGGATACTGCACACAGGATCAGACACCGACATCGCGAGGTTCGGCGAGGTCGAAGAATTCCTTGCCTGCCGGCCGGTGCAGAGAACCACGGCGAGACACCTAGTAGTTCCTCCTTGAGACGCCCTTTAGCTAGTTGCCCCCTTGCCTTTCTGGCTCAAGTGTAGTAGTTGCACGTTCGCCCTCTCGTCCGTTGCCATTACAGCTGTAAAGGCCCCACGGCTAACAGCTTAGATCATTTACACACACACACACACACACGCTACCTGGTAGCCAAAAAACTTACGTAACATCTATTCAAATCAGCTTTAGTAAAAACCACTAAAATGGTTTCCCTTAGATTTATTTTTTATTAAGACTAAGTCCGCCCCACATTCCCTCCAATGTAACTCCTGTAAACCAGGTTCTACAATGGTCCCCATAGATGACACCAAGGTGACCTTGGGGAACTTGTCCTGGGAAGCCCTTTAACTGTCTTAGAATCCGCAATAAATTTAATTAGAAAGAAAAGAAAACTGAAGTAGGAAAATATGTCACATGAAAATTATTGTAAACACACCGTCACGCCTATATTCCCCAAGCGGGAAAGGCAGAGGTGTACCGAGTACACCCACATTTTGCCGTCGATGTTAGGTCTTATGTAATAGGGGCGAGCCTATTGCCATATACCGGGCACAATTTCAGACTCCGGACTCATACTGAGATTTTTCCGTTAGAAAACCCACATTTGTCCGACATAGGATTTGAACCTTCCTAGGTTCTCGTGATCACAAAGCGATGCGCTTTGCCACTAGACCAATAAAGCAGTTGGAAATTATTGAAAAAATATAAAATCGGCCGTTGGGGCAGAAAGGTTCTCTAATGGCGATCAGGTACAAGAAGATATGGAATAGGCAGGCCCCTTACAAAAAGTACCGATGATTTGATGAAGGTCGTGGTAAAAACTGGCGCATAGTACAAAGCCTTTGTCACTTGGCACAGAGTACGTAGGCTAGAGTGTATGCATTCTGCGTGCTACAAAAAAAATCTATGCCTGTGGTTGAGGCGCCTTCTCTAGTCCTTTCTTTCTTTATTCTTTATTGTACAAAAAGAGATAACATGTTTGTAAGCATATTAATACAAATGATGTACAAATGCGAACTTAACTCAGTTTGAGTTATCTACCAGTCAACTTTTGTAGACAGAACAAAACATATGGAAGTAAGGGCAATTGTACAACAATCTTAGTTTATAAAGAAATAAGTACATTATATTAACACGACACAATAATACAAAGTACATATTGTTGATGTATAACTTCTTGTTGTAACAATGTAATACGAACTTGAAATAAATTATTATTATTATTATAATATATATCACACCGTGAGAAAATGCTCTTTAACTCTTCTTCTAAATACATCTAAAGAACAGCCATCACGTAGGGAATGCGGAAGAGAATTCCAAGTTTTCACCGCATGTACAGCAAAGGAACCATCGTAAAGACTAGAAGTATGATGCGGAGTTCGGAGAAGGAGAGAGGTAGCCGTACGACACGTTTTGTCTCTGGGAATAAGAAACTCGAGACGTTCGCGAAGATATGCAGGTGAGTTAGGGTTGTGAAGAACAGAATATAGAAGAGAGAGAACATGTAAGTCCCGACGTCGTCTAATAGGTAGCCACTTGAGTTTTTTACGGTATTAATAGATGTGGTCGTATTTACGTAGACCAAAAACGAAGCGGATACCTAAATTTTGCAGTCGTTCGAGTTTCTTAAGATGTTCCTCTGTAGCATCCAGAAAGCAGACATCGGCGTAGTCTAGAAGTAAAAGAAGAAAAGACTGAGCTAGAACTACTCTAGTTTGACAGGGTAGAAATTTTTGGAGACGTTTGAGAGATTGAAACGAACAATATACTCTCCTGCTGATTTCCGCAATGTTAATGCTCCAGGAAAGATTGCAGTTTATGTACACGCCTAAATTTTTCGCACTTGTCGAATACGGTATAGGGACTGAATCAAGAATAATCGGGGGGATAGACTGATGGTCCAAGAGATTGTAGAAATATCTGCCACCAATAATGAGAGCTTGAGATTTTGTTGGATTGACTAAAAGCCCAAAACTCTTAGCCCACTGACTGATGTTTCCAAGATCACTATTGATGGCACAATGGCTTGGGACAATTCTTCGACCTTGAAGTGACGATTAAGCTGCAAGTCATCTGCATAGAGATGATAGTGTGATGTTATAACCTTAGTGATTGCGTCGATAAATATCGAGAAAAGAAGAGGAGAGAGTACGCCACCCTGCGGTACGCCCGCTGAGAGATCACACCATTCTGAGGATTCCTCATTAGAGCGGACCGACTGCGAGCGACCGCGAAGATATGAATGGAACCAGAAAGATATTTATTTATTTATTAATATTATAAATGTGAAAGTTTGTATATTTGGATGTTTGTTACTTAATCACGCATAATAGGCTGAACGGATTTAGATGAAATTCGGCACTCATATAGCTTGTTACCTGGATTAGGACATAGGATACTTTTTATCCCGGAAAAATGTTAGGTTCCGATCTAAAGTCCACGCGAACAAAATCGCGGGCAGAAACTATCACATAATAATTCAATGGGGATTGACAGTCTATTCGCTTATACTCGTCTCTGATGGCAGTCGAAACGGCGCACTCAGTAGAATCACCGCAGCACGGCTCAGCGGGCATAATCTGGCAATCTTGAGACTGACGGGTGTGGGTTCTAAGCCGTTACTTCACTCCTATTTGATGAGGACCACGCGCTAAACTTAAGTGCAACTTTAGATTTTAATTATGAAAGCCTGAAGGTTCTGACGTTATGATATATAGAAGCTGTAACATAATAAACGCAAAACGTAGTAAAAGTAGTTTGTTCTAAATCGATAACTGAATTGATTCCAACAATTTTTATTGTATCTTACTTTTTTTTAAATATAATTATAATAATATCAGCCTATACTGCCCACTGCTGGGCAAAGGCCTTCTCTCACAAATCGAGGTGAGAGAAATTAGGTCATACTCCACCACGCGGCCCCAGTGCGGATTGATGGAGGCAGGTTTGTGGCCACCTGCTGTTGGAACTTATCAAGCCGCCTTTAAGGCTTCCAACTCGGCTTAACGACTACCACATTAAGTGGTAACCGGGACCAACGGTTTAATGTGCCTTCCTAAGCACGGAGACGCTCGAATATGAAAATGCCACAAACGGTTACCAATCTCAGGCCGACCGAGTCGAACGCTGCTTAACCATGGTGATCGGTTAAAACACCACGGTCGCAACGTGCTTCGAGCGCCTCGCCTTTTCTTTTAATTTGCACAAAATGCTGTTACTCCCTTAGTGCGCTATAATAAACTGAATTTCTTTTTGATTAAAAGCAATACAGAGATTTCAAATGCATTGCTAATACGTAGTTCTGAATACGCACACATTCACATACAAGTTTCATTGTTAATTGAGGTAAACAAGTACTTAAAAAAGAGTAAAAAACTTTAAATTTTTCGTATTGTATTTGTGAGTTAATTAACTATTCTATCCATCTATCTATCTATATCATCACGCCAGCCCCCTCGCGGGGTAGGCAGAGAGTACAAAGTTCCAACAGGTTCTTTCCTTACATATCTCTCTGGCTTCCTCCACTCTCATAGTTCGTCTCATACACACTCGCCGGTTACGGAGACTCTTGACTTGTCCTTCAGATAAGACACGGTCTATTTGGCTATAATAAGATAGTCTAGGTCTTCCCCGGCACCTACATCCTTTCACATTCGCATTGTTTATCTGTTTTGTCATTCTTTTTTCTGGCATTCTTTCTAAATGCCCGAACCAACGGAGCATACCCTTTCTCATCTTTACACCGATACTATCTTTCATACCTATTCGCTTTCTTACTACGCTGTTGCGAATACGGTTGGTCAGCGTGACTCCGCACATCTTCCGCAGTGATCGCATTTCGACCGCATTTATCCTGCTATTTCTCCTTCTTACATACTCCATGTCAAATTTGATCAAAATCTTTTCAAGGGTTTAGGCATAACAGACAACCAGACAGACAGAGAGAGTTACTTTCTTAGAGTTAATTTATAATTGGTTACAGAAATACGCATAGATAGGTAACAATTATTGGCTGCCTTGTTGGTTTAATGGCCCATAGTCATGGGTTTGAAACCGGGGAAGTGATCATGAAATCTTGGGTTCGAATCTCAGGTCGGACTAAATCCGGTGTTCTTAAATCCGGAGTCCCGGGTCTAAAATGGTAGTCCGTATAATGGTAGGCTTACCTCCTATTATATCCATTGGGAAATTTCGTCAGCTATATGTGGGTGTATAGTATTCACCTCTGCCACCTCGGCTTAGAGTATTTTCTTTGAAATTTAGGCCACGGTTATAACATGCATTACAATTTAGCGTGTGTGTATTAAACGATATTGGTAAGCGATGCAGTTTATTGTGTCGCAGCCGATAACGGGGCTCTCCCCCTACAGTTCTTTTGGCAGTGGCAACGATTAAAACAATAGTAGACCGAGAATAAGCATTTATTATCTTGCAAGTAATAATTATTATTAATTCTCAGATGCAATCGGGAATCTGGAATTGTGTCACAAGACCAATAAGGCAATCAGAAATATAAGTATTCTTTTTAGATTCCAGACAATATTGTGCGTGTTGGGATTGAACGAATAATTTGAATTCTTGTTTTTTTTTTTTATTTTTTTTTATTACAATAACTACAGCTCTTGAACTTAAGTAAATATCTTAAAGCCAATTATGGTTTTACAATTTACACTATATTAAAACACAGTCTATTTTAATAATAATTAATGATTGAAAGCTAATTGCCGTACCTATAAATTGTATGCCGTGCGTGTGTGTGTGTGTGTGTATGTATGTGTATGTAGGGTTGTGCATGTGTGTGTATGCGTGTAAGTATTTGTGTACATAAATATACATGTGTACCTAATAAAAGAAAAACAAATTGCATTATAATTACTATAAACATATTATTTAAATTACTATCAATGTTAATAAATACTAAAGCAGTGACGTCACTTGTTTTTTAAAGATAGCTTTTGAGGTGTTAAATATATCTACCGGAAAAAATTTATTGTTATATGTTCTACGAATGTGGCAAGCGACAGAATTATGTGCAGAGTTGGTTGTGTTGGCCGGAAAATCAAATAAAGTGGTGTGTCTGGTCCGGTAGGAAGGTGTCCGAAACTGCATTACAAGATTATTTAAAAGAAGGCAATCTATGACATTGTTACATATATTGTGAAGAAATAGCATATCAAAAATAGTGCGTCTCTCTTCCAAGGTTAGGATGCAATGAGACTTACAGGCTTCGGAATAATCACGAAAGCTTTTTTGAGTATGATAGTTTAAGTGCTTAATAAATTTAGATTGGATAATTTCAATTTCCTGTTTGTAAATAACGTAATGTGGATTCCAAACACAGCTGCAATATTCTAAGACACTTCTAACGTAAGAGTAGTAAAGAATTTTGAGGCACAACATATCAGTAAAGGGTTGACAGGTACGTATAATAAAGCCTAAATTTTTATATGCCTTATTAACAATAAAAGAGACATGTTCAGAAAACAAGAGTTTCGGGTCTAATACAACTCCAAGATCTTTAACAATACAGTCGCGGCTGATGCTAAAGCTATAGTTGAAAAGAACAGGTTTCTTTTTGCGAGTAAAGGTTATAGTTGTGCATTTACTGATATTTAGATTGATGTGGTTATCTGCATAATAAATTGCGAGTCTATTAAGAACTTCTTCCATTTTTGTGCAATCATCTTCGTTTTTGATATTCATATAAATTTTTGTGTCATCCGCATACATCAGAAACTTTGCATTTTTAATATGACTACCAATGTCGTATACATACGCTGCGTACAGCAGTGGAGCCAGCACGGAGCCTTGTGGCACGCCAGAAGAAACTTTGATGATATTTGATTTAGCACCACCAACAACAACAGCTTGGGATCTATTTCTTAAATAAGACTCGGTCCACCTGAGGAGATTGCCGCGTATTCTAATTTCTTGGAGCTTCCGAAGGAGAATGTCATGATTTACACGGTCAAACGCCTTTTCAAAGTCGGTATAAATAACTCTACTTGACCTCCACCATCCATACAACAAAGAGTGTCTTCCAAAAACAAGGCTAGATTAGTATTGGTTGACCTTCCTCTTATAAAACCATGCTGCTCTGGAGGTATTGAGCGATGTATTATGGGATATATAAACCTATGAGCCACTTTCTGCATTAATTTGCTCAAAACATTTAAAATTGAGATAGGCCTATAGTTTTCGATATTGTTTTTAAGCCCTTTTTTGTGAATAGGTACTACGTGTGCTAGTTTCCAGGTTTGCGGAAAATGGCCATCTTGAAAATGTCAGTTAAAAATGAGTGTGAGGGGTCTTGCAAGAGATTTTGCACATTTTGAGAAGAAGAGGGGTGGAATATTGCCACAACCTGGGCCTTTCAAAACATTAAGGTAAAATACCTTAATGTTTTGAAAGGATAGAAGCTGCAGCATATATTTTTCATTTATCTCTATCTCATGTATTGTATCACCGTATGTTTCGTGAGCTGCGGAAAAAGGAGTAGTATTTCCTGAACGAGGGTTAAAGTTCTTCTAGAAAAAACTATTAAAGGCGGTGCAGATATCGACTTCGTTATTTAGGTGAATATTGTCGTAGTGCATAACTTTGGGGTATGCTTTATTATTCTTCCTTTTAGTTTGCACGTAGGACCAGAAATGTCTAGGGGAGATTTTAATTTTAGACTGTGATGCCTCAATGTGTGCTTTATAACAATCTTCTTGCATCTTCTTTTGTCGGCTTCTTAATACGCGAAAATAAATATAATCTAGGGGATTTTTAAATTGCTTCCATTGCCTATGTACCTGAGCTTTTTCTTTGATTACATTTATTAAGGCTCGATTATACCAGATCGGATAGACATGTGATCCTGATACTGTAAGTTGTGGCACATATTTATCTATAGTATTATTAAGGACGGCATAAAAAATATCTATCATGTCTTCCGGGGTACAGGCGCTTTGCAGAGTGGACCAGTTGTAATCAGCAAGTTCCGTGTTTATAGCATTGTAATTACCTTTTTTAAAAAGTTTCTTTACGTAAGGAGTATACTTGAGAGGAGGCAATATAATATTTAAAGCATTGATGTCTAGTGCAGGATGAAATGTGTCCTCAGTTACAAGGGGAAGGTTGGAGTTAGCAACGTCTAGTGAAAAATTACAGAAGATTAAGTCTAGAGTGTTATTCGATGTGTTAGTAAGTGTGTTATACTGTTTTAACCCGTGGTATAACATTGTGTTTAATAACGTTGTAGCGGAGTTTGGTACTTCAACCGAGCCTTTCTTTATAAATATTGGGCTACCGCTTGTCCAGTAATACAAGGTAAATTAAAGTCCCCTGATACAATAATGTAGTCATTTGGATTTTCAGTTGTAACATAGGCTATGGTTTCAAGAAATGATTGAATACGAATAGGTAACATGCTGTCCGGCGGTAAGTACACTACACCCACATGAACATTATGATTAAGGCCGAGCGCCTGAGCTGGTATAGTGATCCATACACATTCTAGGTTTGGCGGGGGGCACGCGTCGAGCGGCGCATACTCTCATTACGCCGCCGCCAAGCGAGCCGCGATCCCGTCGAAACAGATCGAAATTACTGTTGCATAATTCAGAATCTAAGATTCCATCATGCAGCCATGTTTCAGTAAAAAGCATCACATCGTAATTTGATGATATTATATTACTATAAAATGTATTGGTTTTTGTGCGTAGGCCACGTACGTTTTGGTAAAAAAGTTGTAAGTGTTCGTTATCAGCCATTACCATAACAGTTGAATGCTATAACTACTGGCTAAATGTGTAGTATAACAATATGCACGAATTTCTGGTAACGGAGCGGAGGTATAGATAATTTTGGCAACATGTCTTGTATGATTTTTTTCCGGCTTTGGTTTGTGATAATTACGAATATAGTCAACGTAAACAGGTAACATTAAAACGGCTGCGCTAGCGTGCAGTACTGCGTTATACAAAAAAATAAATAAGTCGTAAATAATACTAGTATGAAGTACAGGTAGATATGTCATCATCATCATCACCAGCCCGTATCAGTCCACTGCTGGACATAGGCCTCTCCCAAGGCACGCCATTGAGCCCGATCTTCGGCTCTTCTCCTCCAACCGCTGCCCGCCACCCTCCGTATATCATCGCTCCATCTAGCTACAGGGCGTCCCACACTACGTTTGCCAAGCCGCAAACTATTTCACTATTTCACACAACTATTTCGGTCTCCACTCGAGAACACGTCTACCCCAAGGTAGATATGTAAGTATATATTTTAGAGAGAAATAGATTGCAATAATAGGCAATACTGTAATATGGTGAAATAACATCGATGATAATATATTCATAATGGGTATGTGACGCAGTGTGCTGTTATGTAAAGTGTGAATTGAGTAAGTTGTGTGTGTAAGTGTATGACAGGTATTTAGAAAAATAACTAAAAATATGTATCCCTTAAAGTTTTTATTATGATAACAAAAAATTGGTGGGACGGCAATCAGTATTTCATTCAACAAAAACAAACATTGCGGTTGTCTCACGTAACAAACAAAATCGTAGCTAAATGATCGTGTAAAATATGGTTCTAAGCAATTTTTTTTTAAATCCGCTTCTGAAAGGATGGTAATTGCATGAGAATCGTCGCTTATTCGAAGGTTAATTCGGCAGTTTTTTGTCCAGATATATTTGTAGTTAGCTTCTTTCGCCTTGAGTTTACACGCCCACAGTAGGGATTTATTATTTTGCGTCAGATGCTCATTAACTTAAATCCTGCTTTTTGGGTTAGTCGATGATCTGCTGGCAAGACCAATACTTTCCACGGTGATAACATGTTTTTTGCGCGCAGCTGCTACCATGGCATCCTTAACCATCCGTTCCTTGAAGCGAGCAACTATATTTCTTGTCTGCGAGCCGTTTATAGGTCGACGTGGTTGGACACGATGAGCGAATTCTATATAATTATTGTTAATTGGCACACCTGTGTATTCAGCAACACTTGGACAATGTCGACAGGTTTTTCATCATTAGTTTCGGACACTCCACAAATTTCTATGTTTTGCAGACGAACCCACTGCTCCTGGCGTGCCTGCTCGGTTTCGGGGTGTTGTATACGCGACATACATAGATCAAGATCGTTGCGTAGCTCTTGGTTAGCTTTTGTCAGTGATTTTATTTCTTCTTGATTAGCGATTAATAGGGATCTTATGTCGTCATATTGAGAGCTAAGGAAGTTCACCGAGGTTTCCACTTTAGAGCAAAGTCCTTGCAACTTACTAAACTCCGGGGTAAGTATTTTTAGTACTAATGCAGGCAGTTCTTTTCGCACTGTATTAAGAGTGTCCACTATTGGTGGTTGGGGTTCTGATTCTTGGCTAGGCACTGTAGGTTTTCTGATGGTGACATTGAAGTAATCCTCCTGAACTGATTGCGATGACTCCGGGGTCTTGATAGGGGTGTTGTCGTTCTTCGGCTGTCCTCTATTACACTTGGGACAAAGCTACATTTTTGAGTTGGTGGCAGCCGCGTCCGCAGATAGATTAACACATTGATAGTGAAATAGATTGCCACAGGATTTTTGGAACATATTATTTTTTCCACTGCTTTGACATTTAGTCATTTTGATAAAGAAAGATAAAAGTATTTTATTTTCCTTGTACAACGGATAATGGGGATAATAAAATATACGTTATTTTGACTAGATGCCTCGGTCGGCGATCCTACGTTGCGCCGATACTTGTCGGTTTGTAGACAGGGACGAAAAATTGGAGCTCGTCTCTGTTCCGCGGGTGTGTGAACACGTCCGTCTCTGACAGTCTGATTAAATTTAATATTAGCCCTGTTAAGAAACTGTCCCACCGTTGGGCACGGGCCACCTCTCAAACTGAGAGGGTTTATTTAGGCTATAGTCCACCACAATGGCCCAGTGCCGGTTAGCAAACTCCTAGAAACTCTTAGGCATGCAGGTTTCCTCACGATGTTTTTCTTCACCCTTAAAGCGAGTGTTATTTATTATTTAAATAAATTATATAGTTATTTTTTAAAACGCACATGCTTCCGAAGATAGAGGTGCGTGCCTGGGTTCTAATCCGAGAGCTCTGACTTTGCAGTCCAACGGTCTAAACACTAGGCTATCACTGCTTAAAGGAGAAGTATGAGCATTTATTATTTTCCGTGTTTTAAATATTCAATGTATCCTCTGCACCGGAACTCTTGAGGGAAGTCGAGAAGTTCTACGGCCAGGTTTACACATCAGTACAACCACCTGTCTGCAATCCGGCCATATACCCAAGAGCCAAATTGACCCGACACTATACCGAAGACATCCCGGATATCAGTCTGTACGAGATTAGTATAGCTCTCAAACAGCTCAAGAACAACAAGGCGCCAGGCGATGACGGTATAACAGCCGAGCTTCTCAAGACTAGAGGAAAGCCGATATTGAGGGCCCTCCAGAAACTATTCAACACCGTCATCCTCGAGGGCAAAACGCCACAGTCATGGCGCGGAAGTGTGGTGGTTCTCTTCTCCAAAAAAGGTGATAAAACCCTCTTCAAGAATTATAGGCCCATCTCACTTCTGATCCACGTCTATAAACTGTTTTCGAGAGTCATCACGAATCGTCTCGCGCGCAGACTGGATGACTTCCAGCTTCCCGAACAAGCCGGTTCCCGAAAAGGCTTTAGCACCATAGACCACATTCATACGCTGCGACAGGTCATACAGAAGACTGAAGAGTACAGCCTGCCATTATGCTTAGCGTTTGTGGATTATGAGAAAGCCTTCGAATCGATCGAGACTTGGGCTGTACTACAGTCTCTCCAGCGGTGCCAAGTAGACTACCGGTATATCGAGGTGCTGAAGAGTTTATACGAAAACGCTACTATGTCAGTCCGCCTTCAGGACCAGAGATCGAAACCTATTTAACTGCAGCGTGGTGTGAGACAGGGAGACGCTATATCCCCGAAACTGTTCTCCGCCGCGCTGGAAGATGTCTTCAAGCTTCTGGACTGGAGAGAATTTTTTCACAATAAATTTTTGCCCGAGTCTGGTATATTTTTGTAGTTTTAAAATAAAAATAAACACTGTCTCGCCTATATTCCCCCAGCGGGGGTGGCAGAGGAGTATTGAGTACACCCACGTTTCGCCGACGATTTTAGGTCCCATGTAATAGGGGGCAAACCTATTGCCATATACCGGGCACAGTACCAGACTCCGGACTCATACTGGGAATTTTTCGTTAGAAAAACTACATTTGGCCGACCTATGATTTGAACCCAGGACCTCGTGATCACAAAGCGCTGCGCTTTGCTACTTGACCAACGAGACAGTGGTAGTTTTAATTTTTTTAAATCTTAAATCAAATTTGAGTCATGGTTAAACCGTGCACTACAATTTAGCGTGTATGTATTATGTGATATTGGAAAGCGATGCGGCTTAGTATGCCGCAGCTGATAACGAGGCTCAACCCCTACAGTTCTATTGACAGTGGGGACAATTAAAACAATAGCAGGCCGAGACTAAGCATTTATTAGGGTTGTTGCTTTGTTACTACCAGCTATAGTGCCAGCAGTAACACAGAATATAAAAATAAACACCGTCACGCCTATATTCCCCAAGCGGGGGTGGCAGAGGTGTACTGAGTACACCCACATTTCACCGACGATGTTAGGTCCCATGTAATAGGGGTCCCATATAATACCATGAACAATTGGAAACAATTTCAGACTCCGGACTCACACTGGGAAGTTTTCGTTAAAAAAACTGCATTTGTCCAACCTAAGATTTGAAGCCAAACCCTCTTTGCCACTAGGCCAACGAGACAGTCTACACAAGAAATAATACCACAGTAACGATACCTTAGTGGTATACAATATTAACTCCATTCTTTTTGAAGTCTTGTTTTGCATCAATAGCTCTAGAGCAAGTTGGCCCCTTGCCCTTCTGGCTCGAGCGTAGTGGATCCACGCTCTCCCTCTTGTCCGGTGCAGCCGGACCGTGTATATTGTAGGAGCAAGGAAATAAAGGCCCCGCGGCCCAAAGCGTAGATCATTCACACAGACATATCCTACAATATACTACGAGATACCCAGTGGTGTATTAAATTATCCCCACATATTATTAGATGGTATAGACCTCAAGGAACATAAGTTTATTGCAACAGGGTGTCAGTTGTGTTCTTATATCGATATAAATGAGATATAGTACAATTTGAAAGATAGTATCGGTGTAAAGAAACGAAAGGGTATGCTTCGTTGGTTCGGGCAAATAGAAAGAATGTCAGGTGGAAGGGTGTAGGTACCGGGAAAGACCTAGACTATCTTACCATGAATAAGCAGACCGCGTCTTATCTGAAGGACAAGTCAAGAGTCTCTGTAACCGGCGAGCGTGTATAAGACGAACTATGAGAGTGGAGGAAGCCAGAGTGGTATGTAAGGAAATAACCTGTTGGAACTCTTTACTCTCTGCCTAACCCGCAAGGAATCTGGCGTGATTATATAGATAGATAGATAGATAATACAATTTCTCTCATCCCAAAAACTTTAAAAACAAATATTCCATTGAAAGTTTTACTTTCATTTTCCTTATCCCGTATAATTTAGATTTGGCATTTAATATTGCATTCCTCTGAGGTACAAATATGTAGACAGTAGAACATTTAACACATTAAATGGTCTGAACTAAAATCACGCACATAGACGGCTTCTCGGCAGTTCTCAGCCGGAAGGACTCTGAAACCTGGTAAGAAGCCGCGTAGAACACGCATCACGAGGTAATGAAAATGAAATGAAATGAAAAATATTTAATCAACACAGCGCACATTTTAAAATCACAAAAAGTAGGACAGGTTGCGTAAAAATAAAATTAAAAATAAACAAATACAGAAAAAAACAAAAACAAAATAATATTAAGCTACAATAGGCTGCTGCTGCAGCATTAGCCTTGGTGTGAGCTGTGCCGAAAGGCAATTGGCTCAGCATGTGCTGGAGGGGAACAGAGTCTCCCCCAGCGCTGGTTTTCAGCCAAAGCCATTTACTATTTATTGCACATAAAATTTTTACACTCAATGGTGACGCAATCGCGTACGTTGCGTAATACAGATATAACACATACGTACACCTGAATATGTATTATAAATGTGTAAATAAAGGGAAAAGGAAATTGTATACATATATTATGAGTGGAAAAATTAACATTTACTATAAAATAAAAAGGACTAAAATGGTACAATACATAGAACTCTGTGCCTGCGCAGGCGATATGAGGTATAATTATATATAATTGTTGTGTTGAGCGAGTGAGAATCGTTTTGATTGCACGAAACCGGTTCTCCGCGCGGCATTCCGGCGCATGTGTGTAATTCTCACTCCGCTCATAGGCAACTATGCAATATACAAAACCATTGTACTATTATGTGCTTAACGGTAAAGTATTAGATTACACAAGGTTTGCAAACAAGTATGGAAATAAGTGCCGAAAATAGTTGAGTCGTAACTAGTGATAAGTTTATTTATACGGACAAAGAAAATAATTATGAGTTATGAGTGAAGTGTATAAAATACCATGGCGCCATTACTTGATGCGCATATGTCGCCGCTCCACCACCACTTTTGAATGGACTAATAAACCTAAGGAACCAGGAGGTTAGCACTACAGTCTATCTATCTACGACAGTAGTTTGTACAGTATCATTTAATAAAGTCGTTAAATTATGTAATTGCAAAATTGTGTTTTTTCTAAAGTTATTTTATTTTCTCATGGTTACAGCTTTTACTCTGTCAGGTCTACAGCCCGTATATTGTATAATACACTGCAAATATGACAGATAAAGAAGAGAAGCCTAAACGTGAGTGAACCAGACCCTGAGGTAAGTTATAACTGTTTTATTATATATATACATAGTATTGTTGCACATATTATTATTGTAGTATAATAGAAAATATTTAAAATTATAGTAATATATATATATATATATACATACACACATACATATATATACATACATATACATATACACATACACATACATACATTACATATATATATATATATATATATATATATATATATATATATATATATATATATATATATATATATATATATATATATATATATATGTATGTATATATTTTTTTTTTTTTAATTTACAGGTCCCCATTAATCAGGGAGTTATTGAAAGAAAGTGTGTGTGCTTTTTATCAGAAACAGTGAACGCGAAGGGGCACTTAACTATCTATCTACTAGGGTATGTATTATTTATTCATTACAATTCGTGTTATATTATAGATATATCCAGATATACTATTTATGGATTCCAGGTTTCTGATTGGCGGCGGCAGATTATTCCAACACTTGGAGGCTGCGTACCTGAAACTACCCCGGAAAGTGGCTGAACTGTACTGTTCGATGGAGAGTTGTAGTGAACATTGTCTACGGGCGCAGCCTCTTCTGGCTGCTCCCCAAGTAAACTTCTCGTACAAGTATTTCGGAGTTTTATACTTAAGAACACCAAAGAGGAGGCACGCCAGGTGTAGTTTGCGTCGGGACTTCATTTTTAGGCAGTAGTGTTGGTTTAAAAAGGGGGTTATGTGGCTTCTCGGTGGCACATTAAAACAGAATCTTGCACATGCGTTTTGGACCCTTTGGATCAACCGTTGCGTACGCGCAAGTAGCCTTGGGCCGTATACCGTGTCCGCATAATTAAGTTTAGACAAGACTAGTGACTCAACTAGTTGTGTTCGCAGTTTTTCCGATAAGAAGGGTCTCATTTTGTATAGCAGCCTCAATCTGTAGAAACAGTTACGTGCGCACTCAGCGATACGTTTCTCGAAACGCAAAGCCTCGTCCATACACAGACCCAAATTGTAAGTCTCATACGAACGTTCGATAGTCTCACCCATAAGTCTTATTTCAATGGGTGAGCATAGGTAAGCTAGTTTCTGTTTGGTTCCGAATAGAACATACTTAGTCTTGGTAGGATTAAGGACGAGGCTATTTCGTTCCGACCAAGCTGCTATCCCGGTAAGGTCTTCATTTAGTTTTTTAATAGCTATTACCTTGTCAACTGGCCGAAAGGACACATATATTTGCAAATCATCAGCATATATATGATATTTGCAATTTTTTATGTGGTTTTTAATATAGGTACTGAATTCGAAAATTCAAGATCGGACAAAATGTGGTTCTTCTATCGAAAAATCCCGCAGTCCGGAGTCTTAAATTGTGCCCGGTATAATGGTGAAGGGCTCGCCCCCTATATGAGGGAACCTCGTCGTCGATATCTGGGTGTACAAAGTTCATCTTTGGCACTCCAGCTTAGAGAAAATAGGCGTAATTGGAGTGGTATTGCGTCATTTAAGTTACCTTATCCAAGGTGTAATAATAAATATAATACGAGTATTAGCCCTGTTAAGAAACTGTTCTACCGTTAGGCACAAGCATCCTCTCAAACTGACAGGGTTTAGTGAATAGTCAACCACGCTGGCCCAGTGCGGCTAGGCGAACTTCACACACCTTCGAGAAACTCTTAGGCATGCAGGTTTCCTCACGATGTTTTCCTTTACCGTTAAAGCAAGTGATAATTGATTACTGACATGCTATCGATGGGATGATAAGATGGACATGCGTGCCTAAGTTTGAACCCGAGACCTCTAACTTTGAAGTCCAACGAGTGAACTACTAGGCTATCGCAGCTTATAAGGTGTATTCTACTAATATTATAAATGTGAAAGTTTGTATGTTTGTTACTTAATTACGCAAAAACAGATGAAGGGATTAACATAAAATTAAGCCCACAGGGACTGAATTAACACATAGGATACTTTTCATCCCGGAAAAATGTTCGGTTCCTGTCTAAAGTGAACGCGGACAAAGTCACGGGCAGAAACTAGTTGTAAATCACGCAAGACTGAGGGCTGGCTTAGATAATTGCTCTACAAATTTAATACGAAAATCAGATTTCCAAATATAAAGTTTTTTGGTAAGCACTTATATACCCCAATTAACAATAATACTTGTACATTTTGTAAATGCATTTGAAATCTCCGTATTGCCTCAAATCAAGAATACATTTAGTTTATCATAGCGCACTGAAGGAGTAACAGCATCTAAAATAATAATAATATTAGCCTTTTTAAGAAACTGTCCCACCGTTGGGCACGAGCCTCCTCTCAAACTGAGAGGGTTTAGGCCATACTCCACCACGCTGGCCCAGTGCGTATTGGCGAACTTCACACACCTTCGGAAACTCTCGAGTATGCAGGTTTCCTCACGATGTTTCCCATCACCGTTAAAGCAAGTGATCATTAATTTTTTACAGCATCTATTGCAAATAAAAAATAAAATAGTCATAGTAAAAATTGCTGGAATCAATTCAGTTACCGATTTAAACCAAAATACATTTAGGTCTGGCATTCGTTATGTTACACCTTGTATATGTATGCTTTACATTCGTACTTTTACAAAAAAAGAAGTTCCAAACGGCTCAATAGTCTAAACCCAAAACATACCTTATAACATAAGCTATAAAGTTCAATATTAAACGTATAAAAGTTAAATAAGGGGTCACGTACATCGTTACTTCCGGCAGTTGTCGCTCCGGTAACCGGATACGGGATTTATAGGGTGCCCATGATTGTAGGTAATTTGTAGTTTTACAGAACAAAGGCTATTATCTAATTAATGCGGTAGCCACTCTTTATTATTTGCTTACTTCTATTTCCTGGAAATGTATAGGACTACCTAGTTAGTTTAATAGCTGAAATTCAAGAGGTCTTTGTTTCGAATTAGGATACGAACCCCAGATTTTCTGATCCTCAGCTCAGACCAGACTTAGGGGTCGGACATATTGTTGTTAGGGCTTTTGTGTCAAAAAAATTTCAAAGCGATATAGCGCCGTGGTTAAGAGCTTAAGCCGCTCCGCCCACTGTGTCTAATAGTCGCGGGCTCGATTCCCGCACGGGACAAATCTTTGTGTGATCCACAATTATTTGTTCCGGTCTGGGTATTTACGTATGTGATTTTTCATGTTTGTAAACACACCTACTACACAGAAATAAATAAAAAAAAATGTTTTTGAATACAGGAAACAATCTCAAAGTCAAAAATCATACAATCAAAAATCATCAATTAAACTAGCTAGTTTTACCGTCAGATAGGGTTGATCTGAGATGGTAAAATTCGTAACATAGACTTACTTGCAATTTTAAACGTCGATTAGTCTACTTCGGACTTTACTTGAGAGTGGTGAAAGAGACCTACAGTGTATAGACCCAAAAAACCCAAATAATGAATAAGGACAGTAGTCACAAATGAAACAGCACACTCCCGTGAATTTAAATTGAAAGCATAGTCACATCACTAATGCAAACTTAACGGTCGCAAGTTTAAAGTGGTGATTTTCTAACTACTTCAAAATGGCGCCATTCTGTTAGTATAACGTTTAAAATTACTGAAAAACTACTGAAACATTTTTTAACCCCCATCGCAAATAGAGGGGTCTTAAAAGTTTAACGTGTGTATATGTGTGCTTGTATATCTGTGTCTCTCTATGGCATCGTAGCGCCTAAACTGATGAAACATCGTTTTCTATTCGTACTATAGGTCTGGGACCATACAATATATATATATATATATATTGTTTTAAGCGGCTTAATTAGCCTGATATATTGACACCATTTGTTGATGAATTTTCATAGAAAATTTATAAACTTTTCATACATTCAACATTTTCGGCACCTTCAAACATCGATTTTTCCAAAATTTTCTATAGACACTGACCTTGTTTTATATACCGTTGTGACCGCCTCGACGAGACCTATCTCTGGACATCCCATTTGTGGAGCTAGCGCGAACATCTGCGAAAATCCAAAAACATACCGAGGTATAGTAAGGGCTAGTAAAACAAGGGAAATTTGCGTTTTCTATTCGTACTATAGGTCTGGGACCATACAATATATATATTGTTTTAAGCTGCTTAATTAGCCTGATACATTGACACCATTTTCCGACGAATTTTCATAGAAAATTTATAAACTTTTCATAGATTAAACATTTTCGGCACCTTCAAACATCGATTTTCCAAACTTTTCTATAGACACTGACCTTGTTTTATATACCGTTATGACCGCCTCGACGAGACCTATCTCTGGACACATTTGTGGGGCTAGCGCGAAAAATCGAATCCCCGCCCACCCGGTCGTTGCGCACCACGTCAATTTTGACGAACCGCGAGAGTAGGTATTTTAGAAATCACGTAAGGAGCGCGGCGCAAGTGGTGGCGACGGTGAGAGATGTTTCTGAAATAGGAAAATCCGGAAGTTTTATTGACCCCAAACCCTTTACAGTTAGGAAAAAGAAACAGACATAGAGCAAATACTCGATTTAAAGCAAATTGACCAAAAGTACCCACGCACTTCAATCGGACGCGCGAGGATTTCCTTGAGGTGTAGCGCTCGACGACTGCATCCCGGCGACGGTATCTGAAACAAAAAATATATACATTAATAATAGAGAACGAAAGAAAGTAGAAAACGCATCCCACAACGGGAATTAAATTATATTGGAAGTTTGAACCAACCCATATACAGTTGGATCAAACAAATCTAATATAGACATAGCTTTAACAAGTGCGTAAACACTGACAATTTTAACAGTTTTAATTTATAATTATATTGACACTTTAAATTAAGATATACATTTTAATAAACCAATTATTATTATTAATTAATTAATTCTAAATTATAAATATTTTAATAATTATTTATCTTAATTTAAATCCCCTAATAAATTTCTGACTTAATTAATACTTTACTACTCAGCCCATATACAGCTGCAGTAGATTGACAGAACTCAGAGAAACCCCCAAAGTCCACAACATGTTCGGCATCCGCACTCCGGTAAAGCGAACATCCAGTGGGAAGCAGACTTCCCCAAACGAAGCGACCGTGACTCAGACCACAAGCTTGAGGCGTAGCATCGGCGAGTGGGAGACGGCCGCCGACGTGAAAAAGGGGACGTCCGCTGCAACTTACCCGACCAAAGCAGCCGAGGCCAAGGCCTGCCTAAACCGTGCCAAACTCCATCTTGGTAACTCACGGCATTTAAAGACGGAGATTAAAGCCGCCGTCACGCTGGCCGTGGATCGGCTGTACCAATTGGTAAAGGAGATGGAGGCCGAACGGAAGTCCGAGAAACCCCACAAAAAAGTGGAAATGACGGTCCAAGAGGGAGACACCGCTGCTGCATTACAAAGGGACGAAATCCTCAAGTTGAAGGCTGAAAACCAAACCCTGACTCAACAGCTCGAACAGGCAAAGAGTGGGACAGACGAGGATATGCGTAAAGCAATAAAGGATCAGTCAAAGCAGCTCACTCGTCTATCGGACGTAATAAATAAGTCAAATACAAATGCATCGACAGCGGAAGTCCTCTCGATATCCAAAACCGTAAGGGACTTTATAGCCCTTGATGTTATGGAAAAGATATCAAACATAGAGGAGGCAGTAAAAAATAGCGGATCTAGCGAAAAGCCTCAACACATAAACGAGGTAATAGACGAAATGCGAAGGCTGCGTCAGGTCTCGGAGGAAACCGGCAGACAGGTGGCAGCCCTAAGGGAAGTAGCGCCTGCGCCGACGTACGCAGAGATCCTGACCGCCGCCAAACCACAGCAGCTGAAATCCCACCACTCCATACAGGTGTCCTCCACACAGGTGGCGGACACCAGTGAGGACATTATTTTGAAGCTGAGGACCACCCTGAAGGCCAGAGAAACCGGCCTACAAATTGAATCCATTAGAAAGGTAAAGGACCACAAGGTGGTCCTCAGTTGCAAAACCAGGGAGGAAGTCGCGAAAACCGCAGCCAAATTATAGGCGAATCAGCAGTTGCGTGTTGAGGCTGCTAAAAACAAAAATCCCTTGGTCATCCTAAAGTACATGATGGCCTATAACACCGACGAAGAGGTGCCAAAGGCCATCATCAACCAGAATACGGGAATGCTGCGGGGTCTGTCCGCCGAAGACACATCAGCCACTACTGTCAAATATCGCAGGAGAGTGCGAAATCAGCTGCAGTGCCACATAGTGCTGCAGGTGGCACTCCTACTGTGGCAACGCATGACGACGGCGGGCAGAGTCCACATCGACCTGCAGTTCTTGCAGGTCGAGGACCAGTCGCCACTAATATAATGCACGAATTGCCTGGCATTTGGTCACGGCCGTAGGTCATGCAAGGAGGAAGGAGACTCATGTCCCTACTGCGGTGACCAACATGTGAGGACGGACTGCCCCAAGCTGGCGACTGGTCGAGGGGCGACCTGTAAGAACTGCCTAAACGAAAGGCTTCAGGATGTAGAACATGGGGTGTACAGTGACGAATGCCCCATAAAGAAAAAATGGGACAATATTGCTAGGGCCAGTGTGGCATATTGTTAAAGGCACCCTCCAGGATAATTATACAAATGATGAAGACGCGGGAGCGCGGGGGGCGCTGGGGAGTAGCGGATCGAAAAATACCGTAGAGAAAATTAACCAACATACCATCCCGAAGAACATCTCGGAAACAAGGAAAGGAAAACTCCGATACGCTGCTCCACACCGTCGCTGCCGTGCGTCCGCTACGAATCTGAAATCAAAAAGAACACTTAAGGACAAAAGTGAAATGACCAAAGCCTCCCCAAACAAGAAAGATTCCCAAAAACGACAGCACCAAATAACAACAGCCAAGATAAATAGAAAAAGGCAAAGAGGCAAGATTGGAAAGATCACGAAAACAACAATGGACCTGCAAACGTCGACCTATATCCCCGGAACATATATTGATGATGAAAATGATTTTCAACCCAAAAATATAATTATAACCGCGGGGAACGTTAGCAGGCCCATTCCTGAATCGATCCAAAGCGCAGGTACCATTCACCCCCTTGCGTTTGCTATGCATCGAAGGATAGCAAAATTAAAGGGAAGGGGGTGCCGACCTAAAAAGCAAGTTTACTCGGGCACGACCTCGAGTCGTAAGCCAACATGATGTTGACAAAGTAGCATTGCACAAGATGTTGCCATAACTGGGACTCGAGGCCGTGCTTGACGGAATAAGGTGGTGAGAGGTTGTGGGGGCTGTTGGGATTCTGCATTTAATCTGATTGGTTGCAGGGGCTCAATAGTTGCCGCAGCCTCTTCGGCACCTAGGAAATAAAACGAAAGGAATCACGTACAGTACAATAACGATAATAAATAAACAAAATCACAATATAAATGTTAAAAATACCATACAATTAATAAATTACACAAATAGGAACTCAAACCAGGAAAATACATAAAATCAAATAGATAAAGTCGCCAAAACTCCAAATAAAACGCACAAACTATTACAATACTGATACAACAAAAACAATAAAATACCATAAACAAGCTATAAATATTCCAAATAAAATCAAACAACAAGAAGATGTGAAGCATCATTTACTGCTAAATAAGGGCTCCGTCACATATCGGGGGAATCTCTGACATACAAAATATATAAAAAAAAAAACTGATGAAACAATTTTGATTTAGTATTTTGTTTAAAAGGTGACTTGATCGTTACAGTTCTTAGCTATGACTCAAGAAAATCTGTTCAGCCGTTACATATTATCAGCTCTTTTCTGTTTTTGAAGGGATTTCTGTTTTTGAGCAACTTCTACTGGTCTGATCGTTTCGCAATTTAGTATCCTATGATTTCAATGATGTTACAATAGCATGGTCGTCTAAACCTGCTGCTGCAGCATCATCTGGAATCAGCAGGATACCCAACTCCTCGCCAACTTGAAGCAGAGGTGTCGTGTTTGGGCTCATTGGAGTGATCGCAATGAATAGACTATAGCTAGATGGTGAGCAAGGCCTGATGATGAGTCGTTTTTTTTTAATTTAATTAGATCTTGTAAACATGCAGTTGCTCTGTGTAGTTACCGGGACCCACCACTATGGGTCTCAGACTATTTTATTATACCCATGGTCATGTCTTGCCGTAACCATGGATGCCGTAAAGCACTCAAAACGTCGAGCACTTAAAATCAAATTAATCCGTGATAAAATCCGTAACCGGCGAGCGTGTATGAGACGAACTATGAGAGTGGAGGAAGCCAGAGAGGTCTGTAAGGAAAGAACCTTTTGGAGCTATGAACGTATATAGATAAAATCCGTAACAATTAGGTTTTTTTTAATTGTAAATAGGAAAATCTGTTACAATATAAAATACTTTCTTTCTTTAGGTAAATATGACACACTTAACGCGGGTCCCGTACAGCTATAAATTAACCCTAACACTCCGTCGTCGGCAGCCTACTCTGCGAGTGGTTTGGCATTTTGGACCTCCTGGCGTGATTTATGGCTACCTAACATTAAATTTATAGGAACGGCTGGTCAAAAGTGCCACCACACTTAGGGTTAAGAGAATTGGGAGGGTTTTAATAGCGAAATTATTATCTTTTATTGATTACATCTTATTAGTATTATTCTGATCTTCTATATTATTATCTATAGAAATAGCCAGAGGCCTGTGAGGAAAGAATCTGTTGGAACTCTACTCTCTGCCTACCCCGCAAGAGATCTGGCGTAATAAGAGAGAGAGAGAGAGAGATAAGATTGTAATATTATTTATTTATTTTATGTTATTTTTTTATTTATTTAGGTAAGAGCCTATTGGTTAGACCGTTGAACTGCGAGGTCTCAGGTTCAAACCCAGGGGCGCACCTCTGTCTATTTAAAAGCATGTGCGTATTAAAAATTAACTATCACTTGCTTTAACGGTGAAAAATATTGAGCGGAAACCTGCATGCTAAGGAGTTTTTGTTAGATATACTACTTTTGTCCGACCTAGGATTTGAACCTAGGATCTCGTGATCTGAAAGCGATGCGCTTTGCCACTAGACCAACGTCTATTATAGCAGTATAGTATACGATACTGCTATAATAGACATTGCAAAGTGTATCGTGGCAAAGTGGTATAAATAGGAATATTATAATAGACTTTAGTCTATTATAATATTCCTATTTATTGGTTTCATTTATTATTGGTTCGGGCATATAGAAAGAATGTCAGAAGAAAGAATGACAAAACAGATATACAATGCGAAAGTGGAAGGATGTAGGTACCGGGGAAGACCTAGACTATCTTACCATGACCAAATAGACCGTGTCTTATCTGAAGGGCAAGTCAAGAGTCTCCGTAACCGGCGAGTGTGTATGATATGAACTATGAGAGTGGAGGAAGCCAGAGGTATGTAAGGAAAGAACCTGTTGGAACTCTGTACTCTCTGCCTACCCCGCGAGGGAGCTACCGTGATGATATAGAGAATTCCCAGTATCAGTCCAGAGTCTGGAATTGTGCCCGGTTTATGGCAATAGACTCGCCCCTTATTACATGGGACCTATCAACGGCGAAAAGTGGGTGTACACAGTACACTTCTGCCACCCCCGCTTGGGGAATATAGGCGTGACGGTGTATGTTTGATATTTATTTTATGTAAAATAAAGCCCATAAAGGAACGACGTACCCTTTTATCTCTACTATGATTATTAAACATCAGACGTCTTTTGAATATCGTTTTAATATCGCGTCAGTATCGGCGTGGCAACGAGCGAATCGACAAACGATAATTAACGCGCGACGATGCGTTCTGACTTTGATAAATTGCTAACAGAGATGTAAACGTGTTGTGTATAGAAAGATTTTTATGGATAAGACCCCTGTAATAAATATTTTGCCTTGACCAAATAGACTGTAACATTTTATATTATTGTTATTTTCTGTTCTGTGGAGGCCCTCGTAGTGCTGTGCAACCGCGGTGTTTCTACCGATCACCAAGGTTAAGCAGCGTTCGACTCGGTCGGCCTGAGATGGGTGATCGTTTGTGTCATTTAAATACACACGCACGTTAGGCTGCTGGTTCCGGTTACCAGTTAATGAGGTAGCCGTTAATTCGAGTTAGAAGCCTTATAATGCGGCTTAATAAGTTCTGATTCTGATTCACTACAATTTGTTGTATAGAGAAAACATAATATATAGTAAGGACAAAGTACTAAATTACTACAAGCATATCAATCAATCAATCAAGTAAGTCATAACAGGTAGGACGCATTGGTTATAGACTTTAGTCTTCAGGCATTGCGGATTATGCGAAGAGAAAACGTGACGTAGTTTGCCAAATGCTGCCCAACCTAATTGGATCCTGCGGTTGATTTCTTTCTCGAAAATGTTTCTACCAAATTGGACAACTTGTCCAAGGTAGGCATATTCCCGAACAACTTCGAGCATCGAACCATCGACGTAGATCGGTCCCGGCGTGGCATGTTCATTAAACATGATCTTGGTTTTATCCAAGTTCATGCCGAGACCGACACCTCGAGAGGCTCCATTTAGGCTATGCAGCATTTCGCTTAACTGTTCTAGTGACTCTGCCACGATGACGATATCATCGGCAAACCGAAGGTGTGAGTTGTATTCGCCGTTGATGTTAATGCCCTGCCCAGTCCAGTCCAGCGTCTTGAAGACGTCTTCGAGTGCATTGGTGAAGAGCTTGGGGGATATTACATCCCCCTGTCTTACCCCTCGACGCAGCTTGATCGGGTTGGTCTTTTGGTCCTGGAGCTGGACGGTCATTGTGGCGGTATCATACAGACATCTCAACACCTCGATATAGCGCCAATCGATGCCACATCGCTGCAGAGCATCCAAAACCGCCCAGGTTTCGATGGAGTCGAAGGCTTTCTCGTAGTCCACGAAAGCCATACATAGCGGCTGATTGTACTCTTCGGTCTTCTGTACAATCTGCCGAACAGTATGGATGTGGTCTACGGTGCTGTAGCCTTTTCGAAACCCGGCTTGTTCCGGTGGCTGGAACTCGTCAAGTCTTCTGGCGAGGCGGTTTGTGAGTACTCTCGAGAACAACTTGTAGACGTGGTTCAGGAGTGAGATGGGTCTGTAGTTCTTCAGCAAGGTTTTTTCACCTTTTTTGAAGAACCAAACCACCGCACTCCCGCTCCACGCTTGAGGTGTGAAGCCCTGGTGGATGACGGAATTAAAGAGACTCGCTAGCTTTTTCAGGATTGGAGTCCCGCCTGCTTTTAGGAGCTCAGTGGTGATTCCGTCATCGCCTGGCGACTTGTTGTTTTTGAGCTGCTCGAGAGCCACTCTGACCTCGTCCTGGTTGACATCAGGGATGTCTTCCGTGTGGTGGCGTGTGAGTGGGGCTCTGTGGTCGTCAGCGCTGGGTCTCGTGGGTTTAGTCATCCGTGATGCGTACAGGTCTTTGTAGAAACTCTCAATTTCCTTGAGTATCTCGAACTTGGAGGTTACGGTTTTGCCACCCGCAGTTTTAAGTTTCGTCAGATGGGATCTACCTAGCTGGCGAGCGAAGAATTTGGTGCCTCTGTTCTGTTCAATCGCAGCCGCGATGGCGCGGGTGTTGGAACATCGGAGGTCACGTCGCACCCGCTTTCGGATCTTCCGGTTGAGGTTCCTCCCATCCGGCGAAGACGCCTGCGTGGATGACATTTCCCGTCTCTGCCTCATAAGTTCAAGAGTCTCGAGCGAGAGTTTAGACTCTCTGTTACCGCTTTTGCCGGGAAACACCCTTCGAGAACATTCAGCAATACAACGCATAAATAATTGCAATATAAAGCATATACAACATTCAATTTTAGTCACGTTAAGAACAAAGATTACATTAATTAATAAATAAAGCAATAAGTACAGTAATACGTACAAGAAGAATTCATAAGAATTCATCATCATCATCATCAGCCCGTGTCAGTCCACTGCTGGACGTAGGCCTCTCCCATGGCACGCCACTGAGCTCGATCTTCAGCTCTCCTTCTCCAATCCCTGCCCGCTGCCTTACGAATATCGTCGCCCCACCTAGCTACAGGGCGCCCTACACTACGTTTGCCGACACGTGGTCTCCACTCAAGAACCAGTCTGCCCCAACGGCCATCGGTTCTGCGGCATATGTGACCTGCCCACTGCCACTTCAGCTTGCTAATTCGCTGAGCTATGTCGGTAACCTTGGTTCTCTGACGAATAACTTCGTTCCGGATTCGATCCCTAAGAGAAACTCCGAGCATAGCTCTTTCCATAGCTCGTTGAGCGACCTTGAACTGGTGGACAAGCCGCACAGTGAGTGGCCACGTTTCGGCTCCGTATGTCATTACAGGTAGGACGCACTGATTAAAAACTTTCGTTTTTAAGCATTGGGGTATGGGCGATAAGAAGACTCGACGGAGTTTCCCAAATGCTGCCCAGCCCAGCTGTATCCGTCTCTTAACTTCCTTGTCGAAGTTGTTTTTACCCAGTTGGAGCACCTGCCCTCATAAGAATTAAATAATGATAAAACAAATAATTGCAAACCATGAAATTAAGACAAAATTATTAAAATATAATTGTCAATAAAAATTTATTTCGGTTTTACAAATATCAATATCATTAAATTGTCTGTGGGTATTTATATGAAAGATGTCAAGGACGCCATCCGAGTTCAAATCATTATAAGTCTGTACGATACGATTTAAAGGAGCATATTTCTCCAAATTGGTTCGGCTTTTATTGGTCCTAGCTAATAATTCCAACGATAGCATGCCTCCATGGATAAGTTTGTATAAAACTGAAAGTTTCCCAATTTTACTTCTGGTTTCAAGGGAATCCATCTTAAAGTGATTTAGCCTAGCTGCTAGACCTAGCTGTATTATCTCGTTAAAAGCAAGAAATCTAGTGAAACTACGTTGGATGCGCTCAATTCTGTCACAATAAGATCTGTAGTGCGGATTTCAAAGTGGCGATAAATATACGAGGTTGCGATTGGTGTATGATTTTTAAAATCCAGCCATTTTTGATGATTTTGTGATAATTTTGTCAATATGTTCCACAAAACCCAACCTACTGTCAATTATGATGCCGAGATCCTTAACCGATTTACACTCTTGCAAAGAGTCACCAGATATAATGTATTTAGAATCGATAACGTTTTTCTTCTTAGTAAACAAAATAATAAAAATGTGAAGACACTTTGAAGCATTCAAATCCATCCCATTAGTTTTACACCAGTTATTGATAGAGTCAAGATCAGATTGAAGAAGTCTAGTATCATTTTGGGACGCAATGTTTTTTATATAATTCTACATCATCGGCAAAAATAGAACATTTGCTGTTTTTCATGTATAGAAATGTCATTTATGAAAGTCAGAAAGAAAATTGGGCCCAAGTGAGAACCTTGTGGTACACCGGACTTAGGTACGATATTATTGTACTATATATTTTCTGTTGAAATTTTATTATAAAACTGCCAACTTATTCACTTCCTCATCTCTCAACACTCAAAGGTTCACTGGAAGATAACTCATATTTGAGTTAACCTCGCCTTCATGTATACATTTAAATTGTAAATATTTATTTTCTATACCGTGGTATACAATAAAGAATCCTATCCTACTTATATTATAAACGTGAAAGTTTGTATGTTTCAAATCAAATCATGTTACTAATATCGGGAGATATTACATTTATAAAGTGCACTCTGTTTTGCCATTTTAAGGCGTACAACATTATTATATAATATCGCATATTACATTATAAATTCTATTATTATAAATTTATTAGAAATTGAATATAACATAAAGAAATATACAAGTAACATTATTATATTAAAACAATTGTCAACGGTAGAGTCAGTTTTTCTTTTTTAAATAGATTGAAGCATGTAAAATGAATAAATAATTAGGAGTTTTTAAATAAAATTACATAAGTTTATCATTTAGGAATTCGTCAACAGAGTAATAACAATTGTTAACAAGCAATGTTGTCAACATTCTTGAACGAAGGTCCAAAGAACCTCCGTATGTACTAAGGAGTAAACTCCACTGTTCCACTGAGCCCAGGTTAACGCTACACACACGAGGTCTTCGCACACACCCGCAAGGGTGTGGGGAGTCGGCATCGGGGCAACGGCCCCCTGGCCGAGGTGGCTGTCGCCGGCCATAAATATGGCCGGGTCATTGAGTCGGGACTATGTCCCTTGAAGGGGCGGAAACCCGTGGATCCCGCGGGGGGGGCCATCAGAGTGTGTTCACGCCGCACTCCGCGACCAACCCTGCCTGGTGGAACCTATGGCGAACCATAGGAAGCCAGACAAAGCGATCAGCAGGAGGCGGCGACTTCTCGAGGCCCCTCTTCTTACTTCGCCCGGTAGTGCGATACAGCACCGCTAGGGACACCTAGCGGGCGATCAAACACCACCGGGCCGTGTCTGGATGTTGCAATGTTGTGTCGTCGCCGTGTGCGCGCTCGGGCCCCAACGGCGGGCCATCGGAGCGAACTGCAGTGGGCGGCGGGAGTCGGTCCGGTGCGGGCCTCACGGGGACCGGGTTCGGGATCTGGCAGTAGCGGCTTGGGGAGCGGGTGATCGTGAGTAGCGGGCCATTACTCCCTCGAGGATTGAGTGAGGATCCCCTCCTGCCGTGATGGCTTCTAGGGCCTCTATCATGGCAACTATTGCCTCCTCGAGCCGGCCGGCTTGTGTGGCACCCCCCCTGCTTAGGTGGGGGGTGGGGTCAGGTTTCTTATGGGCTGGCTTTGCAGCCTTGGCCCTGGTTGGCGCTCTCGGGGGCGCCGGGACTTCGAAGTGGACCGTGGGCGGCTCGACGGGCTTCTCGGTCATGGAGGGTGGCTGTGCGCGGTTGGTCCTGCGCCTCCTCCTCCTCCTCTTCTTCTGCGAACTTCTCTCCTTGGGGTCGTTCGCAGGCGCCATTAAGGTGGCTCCTCGGGCTGTCTGTGCGAGCTCAGTGGGAGCGGGGCCTCTTCCGGTCTCACTCCTTTCTCTCCCACTGATGGCCACCGTGCCTGCCGTCTTGTTCCGGGCCTCCTTCCGGAAGACGGGGCATTTTACGTGGTTAGCTGGATGGGGGCCACCGCAGTTTACGCAGGTGGCCGGTTCTTCTCTGGGGCGCTCGCACTCTTTTGCGGGGTGTTCACCACCGCAGCGCACACATGCCAGCCTTCTGTGGCAATGGTGGCTAGAGTGCCGGAATTTCTGGCATCTATGGCATTGAGCGGGGCCTTGCTTGCCCCGCCAGGCCTCAATCTTGACGCCGGGCATGTAGAGCAGCTCCTCTACCTCATAGATGCCCGGCGTGAGGTCCGGTGTGCGCTTTAAGATAGCGAGGAAGATGCACCCTGGTCTTCCTCGTCTTGCCCGGATCTGGCGCACGTATTCGGGCTCGAAACCGATGTCGGTGAGCTCCGCCAGGATATCATCGGGGTCGGTGTTCACCGGTAGACCCCGGATTGCCACCTTCAGGCTCTTCTCCGTCGGGAGAGAGTACGAGAACCAGGCGATATTCTCGTTCTTCTCTAGGACGTAGAGATAGGACTGTATCACCCGGTATTCTTTCTCGGACCGGGGTGAGAAACGCACGCCTTGTCCATAGGGGCGTGCGTTGGGTGCGTGGCCGAGCGAGTTCTTCAACGTCTTGAAGTGCTTCGGCCAGTTCGGTAGCCGCTCAACAATGAGGGGCGGGTACCTCGCCTGGTTCTTCGGCGTCTTATCCGCTACTGCTTCAGCCTCTGTTTCTTGGGAGGCGGGGCGAGGCGAGCGGGGGTTTCGGGCTACATCGGCGTAGCGTCGTGGAGTGGTGCTGGGCGGGGCTGTGCAGAGTCGCTTGGTCTCTTCTAAAACCCCCTCTTCCAGCTCGTCATCCGAGAAATCGCGCGGTCTTCGGATGGGGCCCGGCGATGGGCGCACGAACTCGCTGACGTCCATGTCGCTCGACGCAAGAGATGCGGAGGACAGGTTGAAGCGGTCGCGCGTGGCGGGCGTGAGGAGTGCGAACGGCGCAGGCGATGCGGGTGCAGAGGTGCGCGGTTCAGGAGACGGTGTGTGCAGCAGCGGCATCGATCTGCCGGCTGGCGGTTTCTGCGGGCCGGTATGCCTGGCGGACACGCTCGACCCTACCGACGACGTTAGGGGAGCCCGGCGAGCGGCGGCACGTGGCGCAGCATATGCTGCGGGCGCGGCGGTGGCACGAGAGGTAGACGGGCGTGCAGTGGCACGAGAGGTTGAGGGGCGCGCATAGGCGGCGGCAGGGCGCTGCGGGAGCGGCGCGAGGGGTGCGGCTGAGCGAGCCGGCTTAGGCGACGGTGTCGCGGCGGGTTTCACTGCACTCGCGGCACCTGGACTTTTCTTCTTGGCACTTGGTTTCGTCGCACCGGCCGTCGGCGGTGAAGGCTGTGCGGGTCGGGATGCAGGCGCGGTCGCACTCGCGGACGCGGTCTGCGTGCGGGCAGCAGTCGCGAACGGGGGACGCGCGGTCGGGGTGGTGCGGCTGGCGGCCGCATTGGGGCGCGGCGATGACGCAGTCGCTGGAGAGGCGGGCGGGACGTTCGTCGGCCTGGTACGCCAGTCGGAGAGGTCCGATAGCGAGCGGGAGCCCTGGGTTGGCCTCATGGTTACCGAGGCTGAACCACAGGAGGAGTTGGCCCTGAAAAGGGCCTTTGGGGGGCCGATAAATCGGCAGGCGTCGGCTGGGGACGCGCCCTGCCGCGACCGTCGACAGACAAGTCTGTCGGCGTTCGACGGCGATTAGCTTTCCCCGCCGTACCACACGAGTGCGATACGGGTGCTTCCGCCTCGCTTCGTCTTGGGAGAGACGAAGGGGGTAGGTTGCGAAGGGAGATTTCGGTCCGTGCGGCGGTCACTAGCTAGCTAGGTCACTATGGGCGCGGGGCGGATCCTTAACGCTACACCGAAACTGACCGATAGTCATTAATCGGTTGAAAATCACAAAACCGCGGGCTAACTTTCTTCATGAATTATTTAGTTTCGGTGCAGCGCCATCTATCGGGGTATGTCGTAAACAATTAAAATATGTTAAACATTGTTGTTCAAATTAACTTACGATATTTGTTCCAACAATTCTTTTAAAAAGCTTAGCATCAGATATAGAATTGAGCGTATCTGATAGTAGTGATCTTTAAATGCCACTTCAGTGGCATATAAAATACCATTACATTAATATTTCACGAAGATTTTGTAAGAACAAGCGAATAAGAGCCTTGAACGGCAAGTCAAGAGTCTCCGTAACCGGCGAGACTATGAGACCAACCATGAGAAGGAAGGAAGCCAAAAAGATCTGTTAGGAAAGACCTTGTTAGAACTCTGTACTCTCTACCTACTCCACAGGGTATATAGCGTAATTATATAGATAAGTAGAATACTGCCTGCAGCTAGCAGCCTTTCCCGGAATCATCCGCCATTTTGCCGTTCTCTGGCCAGTGCCAGAGTTATAGGCGTTTTTTGCCAGATTTATGTATTAAAAAATTACTCTTTGTCTGACCTAGGATTCCAACACTGGACTTACGCAGCAACAACTGAAAGATTCTCCAATATATATATTTACAGAAGTTATATCCATATTAACTGTCGTTAATTAGATCGCAAACGCAGATTAAACCGTACGAGATGCTTTAACATTGCCTATCGCGCGTGTGCGCACGGCTTACAACCGAGGTTTTGGCTGATTGCAGCTCATTAAACCGTGAATACACTGACAGGGACATTATACACGGAACACTGAAGCTTCCTTGTGTAATTAAAGATCAGAAACTTAATTTTGCAACAACATATTGCATCTATACATACTAATCTATACTAATGTTGTAAATTCGAAAGTAACCCTTTTTGTCTGTTTGTCGGTTACTATTTTACGCCCAAACCGCTGAACAGATTTTGATCAAATTCGGCAAGGGCTTAGATTTTATCCAGGGGAAGTACATATGCTGCCTTTTGTCTCGAAAGAAACTTAAGGATGTGAAATACACGCCTGAAAATAACTCGTTGACTTTTAACAGGAACCTAACATTCCTCCGAGATTAAAATAAACTATATGTGTGCCAAATTTCATACAAAACTGTTCAGCCGTTTTTGCATGATTCAATAACAAACATCGAAATATAAAAATATACAAACTTTCACATTTATAGTACTAGTTTCTGCTTGCGGCTTTGTCCGCTTGGAATTTAGACAGGAACCTAACATTTCTCCAGGATAAAAAGTATCCTATGTGTTCATACGGTTCATTAACTATCTGTGTGCCAAATTTCATCCAAATCCGTTCAGTCGTTTTTGCATGATTAAGTAACAAACATCCAAACATACAAACTTTTACATTTATAATATTAGTAGGATAAAATAAAATAAATAATTTTAGTTCTCATAACTAAAATTATTTATTATTGTTTTATGAATTTGTATTTATGCAACTATTCCTTTAAAATCCGCGAGATACCAATCAACATTTTGTTTAAAGAAAAAGAATGGAAACACAGTTACAATAGTACTTGTATTATCTCGCTTTAACAAGTGGGGGGTACGCAGGACTTGACCGCGGCGCGTCAAAGCGACGACCTCGCTCGCGACTACCTCACTCGGCGCAGTCGGCACTATTATTTTGCACCCTTTGAAGTTTGTGTAACTTGTTACGCATATGTAGGAGAAGATTTATTTTTCTTTAATTTAATATACCTAAGACATACATCTAGAGTGGAGACCAAGTATTGGCAAGCGACAGGCAAGGGACGGCCGCCTACCAGATGGACCGACGATCTTGTGAGGATCGCAGGAAGTCATTGGATGCAGGTGGCATCGGACCGGTTGCGATGTAGAGCGATTGGGGAGGCCTATTTTTTTTTATTGTTGTGTATGATAAAGTAAATAAATAATATAAAAAAAAAAAATAAAAAAAAAATCGTATTTTTAAACGCACCCACAGTAAGCGATTAATTTATGGTGAGGGGCAACACTACTAAAACAAAACGAAAAAAATTTAATACACCTTTTTTTGCACCTACCACAGCTGTTTCCACACCACCCCAAGGTAGACTAGCAGAAAATGCTTCAGGCATTAAGTCTGCCTATGTCCATAAGTGCATAAGGAATTAAATAAATAAATGTGCCTAAACATCACGAAGCCCTGCGTTTAAATCCAAGGTCGGACAGTAGGTATAGTGTTGCTGTAGTAGCATCGTACAATAGCAATATGCTCACCTTCTATTGGACCTGACATGACGACGGCGATAAGTAGGGGTAGCCAGAGAAGTATGTAAGGAAAGAATCTGTTGGAACTCTGTACTATCTGCCTACCCTGCAAGGGATCTGACGTGATAATATAGATAGATAGATAGAAGTAGGGGTATGTAATACCTCTCTGCCACCTGCACTTGAAGAATATAGGCGTGACGGTGTTTGATAAAAAATGTAGAGTCAGTTCGAACTAAGTGCTCCGTTGAACTAGTCACTTGACAAGTATGGGGCGAAGAAATATTTATATTACAAGAACATTTTTGTAATCTATTAAAAAAATCATAGACTACCTCATTGTTCTCATGGCGAATAATACGCTTTGCGATCATGAGGTCTTGGGTTCAAATCCTATCTCTATTTATCTATATCATCACCCAAGATCCCTTGCAAGATAGGATAGGATACTCTGTACTCCCTACAGAGTTCCAACAGGTTCTTTTCTTACAAACCTCGCTGTTTTCTCCACTCTCATAGTTCGTCTCATCCGTGCTCGCCGGTATCGGTTTTTAAATCCAAGATCAGATAAATGTAGTTTTTCTATCAAAAAACTTCCAGTGTCAATCCTGAGTCCTGAATTGTGTATTGAACATGGCAATTGTATGTTATGCGTGGTTAGTGGACGTAAGCAATATTCACTACATTATCCTTATTTATCACTTTTATATTTGGAAGCGATGCGCCTTGCTCCTATCACAAAGCCGAACACTCTGATAATAATAATTGTAAGATGAGGGGTGGCGGTTTTATTAATTTGATAATTGAAGTCGTTTCAAAACATATTATTGTAGATTGATTTTTGCAAATAAAATCAAAAGCCCCACCTTCAATACATGGCACCTAACATCATTGGCGAAATGGGAGTGTACACAGTACACCTCCGCCATCTCCACTATAATATAGGCGTGACGCTATTTGATAAAAAATTTAAAGACACTGAGCCATAAAAATATTTATTCCAGTAGCCTTAACTTTTGTGCCGGGCTACCCCGCCAAGCGAACTCTTCTCCCCTAATTAAAGTGAGAGAGTCAGCAGAACAAACAATTTGTATAGATGTTATTGTCGTTAGTCTATACTTTTATAATGGGCGCTCGTAGCGCTGTGCGACCGCGGAGTTCTTAGCGATCACCAAGGTTAAGCAGCGTTAGGTACGATCAGTCTGAGATTGGTGACCGTTTGAAGCATTTTCGTATTCGAGCGTCTTCGGAAGGGACGTTAAGCTGCTGGTCCCGATTACCTAATGTGATAGTTTTTAAACCAAGTTAAAAGCCTTATACGCGGCTTGATAAGTTCCAACAGCAGGTGGCCACGAACCTGCCTCTACCAATCCGCACTGGGTCCGCGTGGTGGAGTATGACTAATCTCTCTCACCTCGATTTGCGAGAGAAGGCCTTTGCCCATCAGTGGGACAGTATCATCTAAATATAGCCGATACTGTCCCACTAATGTAATGTAATCAATACTAATATAATAAACTAAGAGTTTCCCGCGACTTCGCACCTGGTCGACAACAGCGCCACCTACCGGGTCTATGTTATATAGCCTATGCTACATAGCCTATGGATAAGGTAGCTTTCTAACAGTGAAAGAATTTTTGAAATCGGTCTCGTAGTTTTTGAGTTTGTGCGTTAAAAACAAAAAAAAATATAAGTCTTTTCTCTTTATATATAATATTAGTGTAGAAGTGTAGATAGGAAACATTTGTTTGTTTGTAATCAATAAACTCTGAAACTATTAAACCGATTTAATTCATTCTTTCGCCAATAGATAACTACATTATTCAGAAGTAATATATATCCGAAAGATGGCGCTATTATCGTCCCGGTGCGAAGCCGCGGAAATTTCCTAGTAATAAATACTATAACAATTAATTATGAACGGCTTCCCTGTACAATCATAGGCAGTTATAATTCGCCACTTCAGAACGCACATGTTTCCTTTCCAGTTTAATATAGGCATACCCCCTATTACGTGGGATCTAACATCGTCGCCGAAAAGTGGGTGTAAAATTACACATCTGCCACCCCCGCTTGGGGAATAAAGGCGTGACGGTGTTTTTCCAAACCAATTACTAACAGGGCCCTTATTTGTTAGGACCAATTAAACACGTAACACGGTACGTTACGATAGCTTCGTGATATGATCGCTGAAGGTACAGCCAAACCAACGCGTTCAGCCGCGGCTGCGGTGGCGTGCATGGTGGCGATCAGCTCCTGCAGTAATATTTGTATGGAAAAGTTTACACCAACGCATCCTGCGTCCTGCACGGGCTGTCTGGGTGGCGTCTGCGCGCGCAATCATAGGGAAATACTAATCGCCACCGTGATGCCGCCGGGGACGCCAACGCGGCCGCGACTGAACGCATTAGTTTGGTCATACCTTTAAAGACACTCCAGTGTCATACAGAATACAATTACACTATCATTTCAGAGTTATCGAGTAATATGAAAGTAAAAGGATGTAGGTACTTGGGAAGACCTAGGTCTAGGTCTTAAGCCTTGGTAGCGCAGAAGGCGGCGCGTAAGTCTCATAATCTTACAAGTCTAGATCTTCCCAAGTATGGTATGTAAGAGGAAGAATGAAAGCAGGATAAATGTGGTCCAAATGCGAGCTCTGCGGAAGATGTGCGGAGTTAAGCTGATTGTATGTGTAGGTATGAAATATCGGTGTAAAGATGAGAAAGGGTATGCTCCGTTAGTTCAGGCATGTAGAAAGAATGTCGGAAGAAAGAATGACAACAGATGTACAATGCGGAAGTGGAAGGATGTAGGTACCCGGGAAGACCTAGACTATCTTACCATGACCAAATAGATCGTGTCTTATCTGAAGGGCAAATCAAGAGTATCTGTAACCGGCGAGCGTGTATGAGACGAACTATGAGAGTGGGCGAAGTCAGAGAGGTCTGTGAGGAAAGAACCTGTTGGAACTCTGTACTGTCTGCCTACCCGCATTGCTTCTGGCGTGATTATAAAGATAGATAGAGATAACGCTCCGCGTTTGGTCTTGGCGAATAAGGACCCAGTTAAAAATACAGACTTCTTACATCTTAATAAAGTACAATCTCCGTTAATTTCCCAAACGGCTGCCATTTCATTAAACGCCCCACGGGGCCGATGGTAAAACGAGCTATTACCAATCTACGTACGAAACCGGAAGTGACGTAGTACGATGCCATTACCGCGCCGGAAACGCGACCATTTTTCCAACTCTCACTTCCGTTTGCGGAATGGCGGGGCATGTTTAAGTTGTAAGCTTTGAGATACATAATCAGAACTCTATCCAGATAGAGTACTTTATATATAATATAGATATAGACATAGATATGTCATTACGCCAGGTCCCTTGCGGGGATGCAGATCTTATTCATGTAAACCATTATAGTTATTTATGAATTATTATAGTGATAGCCTAGTGGTTAGACTGTTGGAGTGCAAAGTCAAAGGTCTCTGGTTCAAACCCAGGCACGCACCTCTGTCTTTTCGAAAGCATGTGCGTATTAAAAATTAACTATCACTTGCTTTAACGGTGAAGGAAAACATCGTGAGGACACCTGCATGCCTAAGAGTTGGTAAGGTGTGTGAAGTTCGCCAACCCGTGCTGGGCCAGCGTGGTGGACTATGGCCTAAATCCTCTCAGTTTGAGAGGAGGCCCGTGCCCAACAGTGGGACAGTTTCTTAACAGGGCTTATTTTATAAATAAATTGTCAGGTAAGTAACAAAGACTCTACCACCATTTAGGAGTGTCATTCTTCTGGACAAGAATGGTGTTAAAAAATTCCTACAAATATTATAGATGTGAAAGACTAAGTTTGTATGTTTGGATGTTCATTACTCAAGCACGCAAAAACGGCTGAACGGACTTTGATGAAATTTGACACACAGATAGTATATTACCTGGATCAACACATAGGATGATTTTTATTCCGAAAAAACGTTAGAATTCTGTCTAAACTCAACGCGGACAAAGGCGCGGGCATGCTAGTATAGATATATCATCCCGCCAAATCCCTTAGGGGGTAAGCAGAACTTATTCATGTAAAAAAAAAAACACCGTCACGCCTTTATTCCCCTGAGGGGGTGGCAGAGGTGTACTGAGTACACCCACGTTTCGCCGTCGATGTTAGGTCCCATGTAATAGGGGGCGAGCCTATTGCCATATACCGGGCACAATTCCAGACTCCGGACTCGTACTGGGAAGTTTTCGTTAGAAAAACTACACTTGTCCGACCTAGGATTTGAACCCAGGACCTCGTGATTTCAAAGCAACACGCTTTGCCACTAGACCAACGAGGCAGTCTATTCATGTAAACCATTATAAGTCCATTTATCTATATCATCACGCCAGATCCCTTGCGGGGTAGGCAGAGAGTACAGAGTTCCAACAGGTTCTTTCCTTACATACCTCTCAGACTTCCTCCACTCTCATAGTTCGTCTCATACACGTTCGCCAGTTACGGAGACTCTTTACGTGGTAAGATAGTCTAGGTCTTCCCCGGTACCTACATCCTTTCATTTTAGCATTGTATACCTGTTTTGTCATTCTTTCTATATGCCCGAACCAACGGACCATACCCTTTTTTTTTATCTTTACACCGATACTATCTTTCAAAAGTATTTATGAATTATTAGAAGTAGCAAAGACTCTACCACCATTTCGAGTTGTCATTCTTATACAGAAGAATGGCGTAAAATAATGATAAATAAATAAAAAACAAACGCCGTCACGCCTATATTCCCCAAGCGAGGGTGGCAGAGGTGTCTTGTGTATACCCACATATATTCGACGATATTAAGTCCCAATGTTACAAGGGGGGAGCCTATTGCCACCATAAAGCGCACAATTCCATACTCCGGTCTTCGACTTAGATTTTTTCGAAAAAGCCTTTTGTCTCACCTAGGACTTGAATCAAGGACTTCGTGATCGCCCCTCCACCTCAACAGACCAACGAAATCATCAGAAAACGCGGTAACTTGGTTGCTCTTATTAGCTCAGTGGCTTGATGGCTCTATTCCAATGATTAGAGTATAGGCCCCTAAGCGCATTAGTGAAGCAGTCACGAATTCGATCCTCGCCCAGGAATTTTTTTTGTGGGACACACAAATGTTTGATTCGGTATCGGTGTAAGTGTATGTAAATTTTATATTTGTTAATGCTAATTTTATATTTACGTGGGGAAAATCCTGCATGGGACTTCCGTGAGCTTCGGGGGAAGATCGTGGGGTATGTTGGACTCCCACCGACTAAAAACCCCAGGGTGGCTGACATCAGCACTTCGGAGGGTCTCCGGGATCTCCGTATGGAACGCACCAAAGAGCCCGCCATCGGGGAGAGACTTGATAACACGCTCCCCCCGCACTGACGCGGTGCTCACGGCGACGTGGGCCACACCACGATGCCGTCCTCCTCAGGGTTGCTTGTGAAGGACGCTCAGGGCCCCCGAAGGCCCCCCTGCTGATGTTGGTGTAGTGGAGATCAGGTATTACAGGTATTACGGCGGGGGATACGAGTTAGCCCGTATTCTTAAGCCCCGGGCTATTGGTCTGGAGGGCCTGGGCGGACTGCGCCCTCGCCCCTGCACCGTCACCTTCGTCGACCATGATCGGCCCTGTGCCAGCTGAACATAAGCCTATCCCAAGGCATGTCCCTGAGTCCGGTCTTCGACTCTTCTCTTCCAACAGTTCAAATTATAGTAATCACAAACCAATAGATATGAGCAGCACCCCGCGACAACAGTCGTAAAGATATTCACGTTATATCTTAATTGGGAAAGCATCCGATTCTCTCATTAATTAGACCACGTCATTAGAGAGAAACTTGAGAAATTCTGAAACAAAACACTGGGGGATATAATTTTCGTAGAGCAATTTAGAATAAGCAAGACGACTCTATGTTTTTATTATTGTAAGTAAAACGTTTGTATTTTGTTGTGGTGTGGCGATGAGTATTTAAATATAACAAGAACTAATTAAAAAACCACACAAAAATCGAAAATATATTCAACTGAAAAGGGAAAATTCAAATGTTTTTATTGTAGTTTGTGTGCGAAATCATTTGAAATAGTAGCAGTATGATATAACACTCTTTTGCTAATTTGCAATTTGCAATGTGTGTTACCAGTGATAATATATGGATCAGAGACGTGGTCTCTTACAATAGGTCTCATAAAAAAGCTCAGAGTTGCTCAGCGAGCTATGGAGAGAGCTATGCTCGGCGTTTCTCTACGCGATCGAATCAGGAATGAGGAGATTCGTAGAAGAACCAAGGTCACCGACATAGCCGTTAAGATTAGCAAGCTGAAGTGGCAATGGGCGGGCCACATAGCGCGTAGATCGGACGGGCTTTGGGGCAGATAGATTCTAGAGTGGAGACCACGTATTGGCAAGCGCAGCGTGGGACGACCGCCCGCCAGATGGACCGACGATCTTGTGAAAATCGCAGGAAGTCGTTGGATGCAGGTGGCATCGGACCGGTTACGCTGGAAAGCGATTGGGGAGGCCTATGTTCAGCAGTGGACAAGTATAGGCTGAGATGATGATGATGATGACATAAAAAGCCGGTCCTTATTTCCTATTTTAAGGTTTTCGTGCCTTAGTCGGTAAAAATGGAACCCTTATAGGAACACTTGGTCGTCCGACTATGTGACGATTGTGGCTATTTTTGGCAGGAACGAGTAGTGGTTATTAAGTTGAAATGTATGTCAACTACTAAAGTCTACAGGCCCTTGTTGATGTTTTGTTTAAGTTGGAAATTAAAGCTTTACTGTCAATGCAATCAAACGATATGGCCTTTTAAACCCACTTACATATAGGGTACTTCCGGTATTGACCAAGAATCATGAAATTTGGCAAGAAGCAAGCTTTTATAGTAGAAGTAAAGAAAAAAATACGAAAATTGTGAATTTGTTATTATAACACAGTGGAAGCCCGTCGAAAACGATGAAAATTTAAAATAGCGCCATCTAGTGACCCTTTTACGAAACCTACCGTTATTTTTCATATTAAATCATTGCTATCTCTACCCATATTATCAAGCCAGATCCCTTGTGGGGTAAGCAGAGAATAGAGAGTATCAAATCATTTATTTTGTGTAAGCAATGAGAGGGACTCACAAATTTTTAATATTTTTTTAACTAGCTATTAATCTACCATCGGATCGAGACAGGACCTGCAGTTATCATGACGTTGTATGTGTGATGCCTTATTCTCAAGATATACTAATGATAATATTCATAATGTGTACTGTTAAGGAATGCAATTCGCTCCCGCCGCAGGTGTTTCCGGAGAGGTATAACTTGGGTATCTTTAAATCCAGAATTCAGATTCGGCAATTACTGAGCCAGCGAACCACATCTTCGGCTCCATCGTCATCTTCATCAGGTGAAACTTTGAACATAGGGCCAAATTGGAAGAAAATGCAATAATGTGGCACCACGTAGCTGGTCCGACGATGGAGCCGGAAGCCCGGAAGACTTTTATTACTTATTATTAGAACACCTCAATTACACAACTCAATCATGTCGTGTTTGTATTCGTTGGATTTGTCTTGACGAGTATTATATCCCTAGGTGGTACACACGGTTTGATGATGAAGGCGAAATGAATTTGTCGAGATTAAAAAGCAAAAACTATTGCATAACTTTTCAATACATCACGTTTTTTAAACGGACTAAAAAGCATAAAATATTCTCTATATCATCACGCCTGATCCCTTGCAGGATAAGCAGGTAAAATAATTTCAAACGAAAGACTTAAGACGCCTGCATTACTTTCTTATCACCTGTAACATATATAACACATCCATCATCAGCCGAAAGACGTCCACTCCAGGACAAAGGCCTCCCCAAAGACCGCCATAACGACCGGATTTGTGCTGTACGCATCCAGCTTCTGCCCGCGACCTTCACCAGGTCATCGTTCCACCTATATAACCCATATAATATCTAAACACATACAGCTACTTACAGTCTTATCTATTGCATGGGCCCCACTTTTTACCTGCCTACTTTGTGACGATTTGGTGTGTGTGTGTAAGGTGTGTGAATGACCTACGCTGTTGGCCGCGGAGCCTTTAATGCTTCACCTTCAATGGCAGCCTTCAATGGCAAGGGGGCAACTAGCTCAAGAGCGCCTCAAGGAGGAACGGCCTCGTCTTGGGCAATCGCTATGGGGGAACGCGTGTACTAGGTGTCTCGCCGTGGTGCTCTGTACCGGCCGGCGGGCAGGGATTCTTCGACCTCGCTGGCTAGGTCGGCGTCTGATCCTGTGTGCGGTATCTGTATCCGAAACACTGCAAAGTATCTGGCGTGGAGAGGAGATTATTTTATACTTTTAATTCCGTTTACACAACTGTATTTGTAATAATGATTTATTTATCAACAGAATTTGTATAATTTGTTATATATACCTTACTGAATGATATAAATATAAAACATTAAATTTATAAGCTAAGTTACGTGTAATTTCGGCGACATTTTGCGCTGTGTAGAGGCGTCTCGCAGTCTTCTACCAAGTCTCATGAAGGCGACACCCATAACTCCTCGCTCATGAAGGTCTCCGCTTGACAGTGGGGACTCGCACCACAAACGAATTAAACGCTGTATTGTTTTGCGAGTTCAGTGCTCAGGGTGTACTTGGTCTTCTTACGGGCATACGCCGGCGTTTTAAAGAACGCGGCATATTAAAGGTTTTTTTACAAAACAAAATAAAAAAGAGGTATGAAAGATAGTATCGGTGTAAAGATGAGAAAGGGCATGCTCCGTTGGTTCGGGCATATAGAAAGAATGCCAGAGGAAAGAATGACAAAACAGATATACAATGTGAAAGTGGAAGGATGCAGGTACCGGGGAAGACCTAGACTATCTTACCACGACCAAATAAACAGAGTCTTATCTAATGGAAAAATCAAGAGTCTCCGTAACCGGCGAGCGTGTATGAGACGAACTATGAGAGTCGAGGAAGCCAGAGAGGTATGTAAGGAAATAACCTGTTGGAACTCTGTACTCTCTGCCTACCCCGCAAGGGATCTGGCGTGAGGTTATAGATAGATAGATAGAAAATAAAAAATGTGTTCTCATTAGCATAAAATGATCTATGGTATACAACAAAGGCTGATTATTCAAAACTTGTGACTCTTACTTCCCGTTTAAAACGACATGTTCGCATAAAATTTATGACTAAACTTTAAATAGTTAAGGGTGGGGTGCAATATAGCGGTGTTCTTTGTTCTACTTTCCGCAAGTTGCTGGGCTTAATGGCACAGTTTTATAGCAGTTTCGCTATAAATATCATAATTTTGTTTACAATAAAGGCGGGCTAAGGTTTTGTTAACACATGTTTTTTGTCTGCCACGCCAGATATTTTGAGGGGTAGGCAGGTTAACAAGTGTTTTTTAAAGCGTAAATCAAAAGTGCATCTAATTAACGCATGATTTAAAAGTAAATTGTTGCGAATCGGCAACAGAATTAATCAAAGTATTTTCCTCTATCCATCCTCCTATAGCATCACGCCAGATCCCTTGCGGGGTAGACAGTGGGTAGTAGTAGTAGCAGAAATCAAACTATTTTTGATATTATAATATGTATTATGCTTATACACTTATCTAATAAAATAGGAATTTAAAAAAGCAAAGAACTTATTGAAACTATGTACTCTCTGCCTATCTCGCAAGATATATAGCGTGATATTACAGCTACCTGTATAAATTAGATAGAGATAAACGATAGTAATAAACTTATAATATTCCATTCATTTGTCACCATAATTATGTAAGTTAGTACCGGTATCTTCGCTAGATGGCGCTAGCGTCGATTTAGCACGCGCTATGGTTTCGTTTAATCGCGATTTACAATATTATATGACTATGCGCTGTAACACAAACAAACATACATACATACAAAATTTTTGGTGAGAACAAACCTGAAGAGCGCTTCGGCATTCTGAAGGATTCATTTTGTTCTCCATTATGAAATGTAGGTTATAATTTTTATAGTACTTTGACGTAGAATGATTATAGAAACGGGTCATGCCTCTTATTGCCATTGAATAAAGTACAATTTCGTTTGTAGGAGTGGGTAATACAGCTTTCTACGAATATCAAATCGAAACTATATTAGGGGTGAGCTATACTAGGTAAAATTGAAAACCTGTTACACCTGTTCCTGTTACACTAAAATAACAGTCCCAAAAACCTGTTACAAAATAACAGCCTGTTAATTTCTTGTAGTAAGTTACAGTTGTAGTAAGAGTAATATGTGTAGCTACCTGTAAGTATAACTGTAACAATATAGTTCTACCAATTTTAATTTTAAATTAAAATCTGTAACCTGCTTTATGTACTTAGGTTCTTTACTAAAATAGAAAAAAAAAAAAACGTGTTTAATAATAAAATTGCATAAGTACATATTGCATAATAAAAATATTTAAAAATTTGTAATCCTTAACTGAAAACAATCCTTCATGCTTTTACAGGCTTAGGACTGTCAGTTTGATTTTATAAAAGAATTTAAATGTAAATAATCATTAGCTAGCAACTTACAGGATCAAACTGGCGCATTTCAAAGCCTTCAGTTCATTTCTTGTACATAATCATGCATAATTAGTTTGTAATACAGTTATTTAAAATCAGTCTTATTTACAAATAATCAGGTCCACAGCCAGCTCATATTTACATATTCTGATTCAAAAAAACTAATTGCTGCAATTTTCGAATACCCAGACGTGTTCTTCTTTCATTTAAGATATTGCCTGCAGCGGAAAATACGCGCTCACAGGGAACGGATGACGCCATGGCATTCAATTTACTTACTGCGATTTTATATAAATTCGGATATATTGCTTTGTGGTCCTTCCACCACCTCATTGGACACTCTTTTCTACCAATGATCTTATCATCCAGGTACCTTTGCACCTCAACAATCGCCCGTGACTCATAGGTCCCTTCTGGTTGAATGTTATTCATTCTACTCCGGTAGTGAAACCAAATGGATGTTGTTGGCATAAATACCTGACTTGATGTTACTCGGGTAGTGGTATTTTGTCCCATTTTCACATGCTCTTGGACAACAAGAGCTATTATTCTTTTCCTTACTTCCTCTGCTATATGATGGTCTTCAAAATATAATTTGAAACGAGGATCCAAAAACATACAACTGGTAAAGGTTTTACTGTTGTTTAAATTCAAAAATCTATTTCCAAGTCCACTAATAATATCTTGCCTCACTCTATCGACTATTGGCATAAAATTCTCTGAGCCTAAATGCTCCAAAGCTTTTCTAAGGCCTGTTGTAATGGGGATAACTAAACTGCCAGTTATATATTTCTCTCCACTGAGTTCCCTAGTTACCTCCTCGCAAGGTTTGAGAACTACACACAGCTCACAACAAACTTGCCATTCGTAAGTGGTCAAGGTTTCCATGCCTAAATTTATCATGGCATTATTTAGTGACTCCTTCAGTTCCACAAATCGTTGCAACATATAAAACTTAGAATTCCATCTTGTGGCAACTTCTTGTATGAGGCGTTTCGGTGTGAGGCCAGCCTGTTCCTGATATTTTTTTAGCTTTTGCCAGGCCACATTGCTCTGCTTAAAATGTCTTACAATATTTTTAATATTTATAAGTAAATCGATTATTTCTCTTTCCTTTAATGCATCATTTACTGCTAGGTTTAAGGTGTGCATATAGCAAGGAAAATGTTTCCACCTAAGCTCCTTTTCAATCGCATTTTTTATATTGCTGCCATTGTCAGAAACAGCTAGTATAATTTTTTCTGAAACCTGCCATTCATCACACACTTCCTTTATGGTTTTAGCCAAGTTCTTGGCTGTATGATTTTCTTCTAGTAGAGGTACACAATCTAATAAACAGTATTTCAATGTGAAACTGTCTTCTTCTATGTAATGGCCTGTGATTGCCATCATAGATTCATTGGTTAATGTTGACCAAATGTCAACAGTGATGCATAAAGACTGTACATTATTTTGAATTATTAATTTAAGATTACTTCTAGTTGCTTCATATAATGATGGTAACAAATTATTTGCAAAGTATTTACGGGTTGGAAGTGTATAATTAGGGAAAGCATAATTAATAAGCTCTTTAAAGCCTCGATCCTCTACTATACGGAATGGTTGAAAGTCGATACAAAAGAGCTGCATTATTTTTTCATCAATTTGTTTTTTGTCCAAATTTCCACGTCTAGGTATGAAATTAGATATGGCTTGATGTCCATACATTCTTCGAGGAGGTTGTGTACTGCGAGAAGTACTAGGTGCGGCATCTGTTGCAAAACTTTGGCTGTTGATGATTGGTACTATTGTAAGCAAATTATTACATGCAACAACGCCATCACCGCTACTACTGCCACTACCACCAATTGCACCAGTACTTACGCCACCAGCATTATTAGCGACTGGAATTGGGTTCCGGTTTACGACACTAATCGTCGGGTGCTTTCTATCTAAATGTTTTTTTAAATTACTCACCGATGACTTAAATGAAAATTTAGATTTGCAAATTTTACACACTGCATGGAAACAACCAATGTCTGTGAAATGGTCCCACACAACACTAGTTTTTTTATTAGGTGCAGACATTATGTACACAATATTTACACTATTTACAATCTTTGTTTAATAACAAAAACATATTCTAACGAGCATCAACACGACAGTTCGTAAAGTAAACTAATACGAATTCACTAATGTATACAATTTATGGTAAGAACACTTTAAAATTACTTTTAAAACTTTACAAACTAAATTCAAGAACTCGAATCAAAACAATAACAAAACAAACGGCGTTTGAAAATGTCAAAAATTCAAACTTCAAGATACGTTCGGAAACGTTGATATGCAGTAAAGAAAATAAGTACAGTGTACAGATCTAAACATTAATGATACGCATTACCTAAATTTAGTTAGAATTTAAAAAATGCTTACTCTATATTGTTATTACATTTTGGAACAACTAGAAATCTAAATATTTGAAATTTTCAAATAACACGGTATAAAGAAAAATATATTCTGTTAGTAATTTCCAAACGTACATACTGGACCAGTTTGCTACACAGTTACTTTCTGTGACTGTTACACAATACGTATGTTATCTCTTTTTATCTATGGTAACTGCTATATGCTAGAATATATAAGAGCTTGTGACAGCCAATATTGGAACACTTGTTGTCTCTTTCTGTCTTTTGCAACTTTCATAAGCTAGAATATATAAGAGCTTGTGACAGCCAATATTGGAACAGTTGTTGTCTCTTTCTGTCTGTTGCAACTTTCATAAGCTAGAATATATAAGAGCTTGTGACAAATATATTGGCTAAGCCCGTTAACCCTTTGGAACAAGTTTGTCTTTTTCTAACTACAGTAACTTACAGTGATAAGAATGAGCAACAGCTTGTGACGGGCGTGTTTTGTTATTTTGGCTAATGTATGACACATTAGGAACAGGAGCAGTTATAGCGATATGACTGTAACAGTTACACTCTGTTACTTTTAAATACTTGTTAAATTTACCTGTTACGATAAATATAACTCACTCCTAAACTATATATCGATATTTAATATCGGATTTCGTAACGCTATATTTTCTGAAACTATATATCGATCTAATATCTATAATGTGAGAACATAGTGCATCACGTATACGTGACGACTGTATTCGTAATATATCGTAACGAATATAGATTTATACCTAATTCTTATGTATGATTTTATAATGAATGACATTAGTTAATAACAAAAAATCATATATAGTAACAATATTTACTTTATATGTGATTTTAGCTTTTTTATCGACTAAATTAGTCTTTTCAAAATTCTCCCACAACACACTGGCATTTTTATTCATATGAGACATTTTTATTTAAAAATTTAATGTAGTTTACTATAGTATAGTATTTATACCTATTTAGTTTCTTTCAGTTTTATACACAAAAAATCACAAATGTAGTTTTATTTACAGTTTTATACACAAATCACAAATGTAGTTTTATTTATTAACAAATCACAAATGTCTAAAAAATCACTACTAATGCCTATTTATCTAATTAGGTAATTAAAAATAACTTTTAAGAAAGCAAAGAAAACTCAACAATACAAAATCAATGCACTCACTCAATTTCCGGCATGAAATGAAACTAAAACAAAACAAATAATAGGTAAATATCGCCAAATTCATCGCTTTCTAATTCAAGGCCCAAAAAGTGTTGCATAAAGCATCATTACATACATATGCGTAAGGTAGGAGTGGGTAATATAGCTTTTTACGAATATCAAATCAAAACTAAATATCGATATTTAGTTTTGATTTGATGAAATTTTCCTACTTGCATTTGTAATATATTTGTACCTGAAACAGTACAAAGATTCGAATCTGAATATGCCTCATTTAGAACATTTGAATCAGCCAAATTCAAGCGCAATCGGCCCACCGACCGACATCGCGTCGCATATTCGTTCGTTCTGTGAGATGGCAAATTTAGAGAATGTAAGATCGAGATTTAGTGTGTGTGTGTGAGTGATGTACGCTGTTAGCCGCGAGGCCTTTACAGCTTCACCGGACCGCTGGGATCGTAGTCGGCGGCGGCTTCAATTAACGGGTTCGCATGGGTAGATGCGTTCGCGAAGTGTCGTGTTGTCGCCTTTTTAATATAGGCGCGAATAGGTTCGAGACCTAGATCGGAGTGGATATCGACATTCCGTACGAACCAGGGGGCTCCTACGGCTTTACGGAGGAAGCGGTTTTGAACCACTTGGAGTATTGGAATGAACTATTAAGTATTCTGTTGGTTCCGTAAGATAAGCGCCTACGTACACTGACTGGTGAATGTAAGATAGAGATTCAGATACAAATGAGGCATTTTTCTTCTGTACAACTGTTTCGAATCTTGTAGTTCTCGTTCATGTTTCATAACAATACTACACTCACGATTTCCTATAAAATGCGGAAAACGGTTTTTGCGATTTCTGACCTTTCTAGTTCTCCAACCTCAGTTGGTCCAATAGAAGTTTTTATTCTCTCCGATCCCCCCGATGTTTCTCTCCGATCCCCCCGATGCTTCTCTCCGATCCCCCCGATGCTTTGTCATCCATTCTTTCCGCTCAGAATACGGCGACGACGACGTAGTCGTAGATCCCCTCCCATAGCCGGCGGTTGACCGGTGCACTTAGCAGTGCACCCCGTCCCCCCATAGCGACTGTCCCAACCGAGGGCGCCTCTTCAAGGAGCCCTCGAGTATGTCGCCCCTTGCCCTTCTGGCTCGAGCGTAGTGGTTGCACGCTCGCCCTTAAGTCCGGTGAAGCTGTAAAGGCCTCGCGGCCAACAGCGTAGACTCACACACACACAGAAGTTTTTGATCATTTTAAGTAGTGTCCGACTGAAACCTCGGGGTCGGCTTCGGTCATCATTGGCCAAAATTACCACTTTCGGTGTTTGCCAAAATGTGCTGAAGTCAACGATTTCCATCAAGAACCGAAATTGAACAATCTTAGGATTTACGACTTACCTAATTTAGGTACCAAAGAACTTAAAAAATGGTAGCAAATTCCTCAAAATTGGAAGTTTGGTTTTGTTATTGCATTCGTAAAGCAATAATCTAATTGGTATCAGGTGGCCGCGGGGCCTTTACAGCTTCACCGGTCTTGTATATAACTCGTGTTACGAATAAATGAGTGTGCAATTTATCATACATGAATAGTATGATAAATTGCAGTTTATTGTACTAGCGAAATATTGTCTAAAGCATAGCATCTGTCTAAAGATTTGAATATACTCATAAAATTACTATTTTTACTATCCATTTTAATTTATCGGAAATCTTTTATATGGAACAAACAATTAATCATTAAATTCAAAGGTACAGTTGCCAACGTCCATACCACGTTGAATACACCGGTTCTCGTCCGATCACCGAAGTTAAGCAACGTCGGGCGCGGTCAGTACTTAGATGGGTGACCGCTTGGGAACACCACGTGATGTTGGCTTTTTGTTTGTATTTTTTTTATCTACATATCTTTCTATCTATATATGATCACGTCAAATTCCTTGCGGGGTAGACAGAGAGTATGGTGTTCATTTAAATTATATTTTAACATAGTTTGACGGCTATTTTCCTAAACGGTTAATTGATCCGTATTATAAAATTCTATCTATCTATATCATCACACAATCCCCTGTGGGGTAGGCAGAGAGTTCCAATATTATTTTTCATTAATATACACTTGACTGACTGAAGTAAAAAGTTCCGGGTTCGATTACCGCGCTGAACCCGTAATTACATGGTACGGTCAGCAACATAAGTAGCTTAACAGTCTCAGACTTTCAAATCGCTTGCAGACTTATGTTGCATCACATCCATTATTATTGTTGATTTAAATATATTTGAACCATCAAAGTTTGTAAAATAAGGATTATTACTGATTTGAAACACTGAACTGAACATTTAATTGACAGAAGAAAGCTCACTTGCTCTAACGGTGAAGGAAAACATCGTGAGGAAACCTGCATGCCTAAGAGTTTCTCGAAGGTGTGTGAAGTTCGCCAACCCGCACTGGGCCAGCGTGGTGGACTATGGCCTAAGCCCTCTCAGTTTGAAAGGAGGCCCGTGCCCAACGGTAGGACAGTTTCTTAACAGGGCTAATATTTTTTTTTTTAGTAAATATGTTCCTGAATAAAAGAAACTACTTAGAAAATTTTCTATAGTTGTAAATGTCATAAGTTAGTTTTCTTAGCCAAGTAGAGACATGGTATTACTCGGCTAAATAAATTCTTAAGACTAAGTAATCAAATATCTACCTATCTATATCATAACGCCAGATCCCTTGCGGGGTAGGCAGAGAGTACAGAGTTCCAACAAGTGATTTCCTTACATACCTCTCTAGTTACCTCATTGAGGTAAATACATAGAGAAGCAATCGTCATTTCGGCGCGTCGAAAAAAGAGTAACGACTTAAAAGTATGCCGACGTAGCTTTTAATCCAATAAATAATTTGGAGTAAACATATATCCATCTCTTTTACTCTTGTTCCCCACCATACCGGCATAACGTCGATCCGATAGAGGTAGCAATATTACTAGTTGTAGGAGGCTCAGTGTTGCTTACTATATGATTATTTCCCACACTTTAAATGCACAATGAATATAAATATTTAATGATGTTATGAATATAATTTTTTATTATATATTTTTTTAATTAACTTCGTTACATTTCAGATAGAATCCAATACATGAATTAATAAAATAAATTATTATAGTACCTAATTCATTTTATTCTATATGAAATTAGAATTGTTACACAGATTATTTGGATATTAGTTAATAGTGTCCATTAAGGTATGCGGTCACACTATGAAAATATTATTGAATAAGTAAACAAACACACCTAATGTTATCTATTGCATTATTTTCAAAATATGCAGGTTGATGGTTGCAGTCTATTTAGAGCGGGTAAAATAAATACAAATTTACAAAATACGTATCTCTTCAACAAACTCAGTAATACATTGTTGCCTATTTCCTGTTTCCACTTCTTTATCCAGACGTTAAGAGTGGTAGGCCGCTCCAGTTACTAGACTGAATACTGGCGGGTTCGATTCCCACATAGAACAAATCTTTGTGTGACTCACACATTTTGTTTAGGTCTGGCTATTTGTTTGTGTAATTTTCATGTTTGTAAACGTATAGGTATATACGGGCCAGCCCGTCCGTTTGCATCATCACCATTTTTACGTCACATGCACATTATATTAATTACGATCATCAGTTCGCAATCGGTTAGCAAGATCGCGGCGTGCTCACATACATACATATATCATATATTAATTCTCATTTATCATTAAATCATAGAATAGTGATAATTTGGACCAACAATAAACCTTTAAATTATCACAATATCAAGTGTATCATTTATCATCTTCAAAAAACGCTGTACGAGTACAGTCTAACCCGTACAGTACCCACGACATTGAAAAATTACCAGGTGGCGCTTTTAAAAAAAAAAGGATTTAAAAAGTCTTGGTTAATTCCCCAATTGCTTTCTACGACACATGTGAGAACAAATGGGGTGAAGCTATTCTTTACCGGATCCATTAGGCAATTATGTAACAAAGAATTGTGTACAATATTCGCTTTGAGTAAATAGCTGATTTATTTTCAAAATATTCTAATGAAATTTTTGGAACTCTATACTTTGTTTACCCCGCAAGGGATATGGCGGAAATTGCACCCTTTGGGATCCAAAAAAATTAATAAAATAGATATTCGTATAGTACATAATTATAGGTGACACAATTATCCAACATTTTCCCATAAAGACGGGAACACCAAATGGTGTTTTAATGGGCAACACTGCGTCTCAAATTATTTTTGTAACTTGAAATCGGTTTTTTATTTTATTTACTAGTAAATATATGAAAAAACAATAAACTTATGTATGGAAAGTCATTCCGCTTGCGGTATAGTGATTTTGTGACCTCAAATCGCGTTCTTACACCACGCATTTACCTATTTTGTGATTTTTTATTAATACGTGTTACTCGAGAGATGTCAGGCAGGCCAATGAATGACAGAAGCTTGAAACGTGGCTGCGGGCTTATTCTTAGCCGACATACATTTACGCCGTTACTGCTAATCAAGTGTTATGTATATCAATGGGTTACCTCCACTTTGATACTTCGGCTCATTCACGCTCGCCGGTTACGGAGACTCTTAACTTGTCCTTCAGATAAGACACGGTCTATTTGGTCATGGTAAGATAGTGTAGGTCTTCCCCGGTACCTACATCCTTCTAATTTCGCATTGTATATCTGTTTTGTTATTCTATCTTCCGACGTTCTTTCCATATGCCCGAACTAACGAGCATACCCTTATTATTGTATATTCCTCATAACTTCTTTTGAGTTTTTTCATAAATAATTGTTGTTAATAATGATGTGAAATAATATTAAATGAATTACTTCGCGCGCAGGAGTCAAGAATCACGCCACGCTTCCATTACTTTACCTGCAGTGTAACGGGGCACACATTTAGGGGATACAGAGTACAATATACACCTACTCCGACGATTTGTGTACTAACCTACATCATCATGCCTATATTCACTGTGCATGGCAGAATTGATTTGTATATAAGATAGTTCCCAACGTGTTTGTAAATATAGGAGATTAAGTGTCATTAAGGCGTGACTAGACTCTACCATCTGTCTCAAGCGTATCGTTGAGTACTTTAGCCATATTGCCAGAAAAGACGGTGACAACTTGGAGCAGCTAAAGGTCACTGGGAAGGTCGATGGATAAAGACCTCGAAGCCGCCCAGCACGTTGGTCTGGCCAGATTCGCACCACTCCGAACACTACCATACACAGCGAGCTGCATTAGAGACGCGCGGCGGCGAATGATTGCATTCGAAACATTCGACTTTATAAATCATTAGAATTATTCGAATGGTTCCCAAAAATTAGTTATGACGGGCGATTTAGCGCAGTGGTTAAGAGCTTAAGCTGCTCCGCCCACTGTGTCGAATAGTCGCGGGTTCGATTCCCGCACGGGACAAATCTTTGTGTGATCCACAATTATTTGTTCCGGTCTGGGTATTTGTTTGTGAATTTTCATGTTTGTAAACGCACCCAATAAAAATCCTAGTGTGGGCCTACGTTTTAAAAAAAAATAAAAATAAATAGTTACGAATGAACGGATATTGAATAAAAATTTCGGCAAACGGATAATGAATTTACTTGTCGGTAACATCACAGAATATACTACATTATGTCAGTTGACATGACCTAAGCAAAGTAAGTTAGCAGCCTACCCCGACGTTTACACGGGCGCGTTTGTGCAGAAGCACAGCAAGTGCTTTTTTTTTTTTTTAAATGCACTTTATCCTAGCCACCGCCGACTACGAATGGTAGGTACCGTCGTCCACGGCATGTTCTCACCGACCCACCCGATGCCCTTATATCCCGTCTTTTGGATACAGATACCGCACACAAGATCAGACACTAACCTCGCCGGCGAGGTCGAAAAATCCCTTGCCGCTCACCGGTGCAGAGCACCACGGCGAGACGCCTAGTATATGACCTCCCTCACAGCAACTGCACAAGCCTAGGCCGTTCCTCCTTATGGCGTCCTTGAGCTAGTTGCCCCCTTGCCCTTCTGGCTCGAGCGTAGTGGTTGCACGTTCGCCCTCTTATCCGGTGAACATGTAAAGGCCCCACGGCCAAGAGAGATTCACACACACACACACGCTTACAAAGCTTTTTTTACAAATGTACTATTAGCCATTTGTTTCATTCCAGCACTTGATTACCGCGCACGGAAATTTAAATTGTAAACTAGAAACTTTATTAAAAACGCATTATTAATCACAAACTCGCACACATAATTCGTTTTGGCGCGGAAATGGCGTGAGAAGCGGCGACTTATTCAAATAATTCATTCATAGTCAGGTGACAGTCGCAGATAATCTAATCGAATCGCATTTAGTAGCTAGTAATTTGTAGTCGTCATTCGATTATGAAATTAAGCATATTGCTAATGTTCAAGTCGAGTTAGAAAATTAGTAGTTGCAGATTCGAATAGTCGGATTATTGGCAGTCACGCATCTTTAAGCTACATGTCGCCTTGGACAGGGAAAATTGGCGAAACATCATAAGAACCAGACGTGAGAAATACGACTCGGGAGGAAGGGGACATACTATTGCCACTAAGCCAGACAAAATTCTAGAATCCAGTTTGTTATTGAGAATCCTTGGATAGAGAAACCCTAATAACACTTTTTCCCGACTAGAATCCGAATCCAGAGACGTGTTAAAAACAAAACAACAACCTGAGCAAAATTGTTTTAAGAATAATTGCTAATTTATTTGAAGAGGCGCTTAAACTTACAGTTGTTTAAACAAGACAGATATGTATACACCTTATATCATTACGACCGTTCCTTAGAAAGGGGGTCACCTTTTAGTAAGCGATTAGAACACTATTATCTATCAATATTATAACGCCAGATCCCTTGCCGTGTAGGCAGAATTATTAGAACGTCTAAATGGTTAACCACAATGATGTTAATATCCCAGAGATAATCGGGGTTCTGTTCTCATCGACACCACGGCGAGACACCTAGTACCCTTCCCCATAGCGACTGACCAAGTTTATAAGACGACATACAAGTTTATAAGATCAAAAAATACACAAAAAAATTAAACGAACTTGACCAAGTTATCAAAACGAGGTAAAATATCTAAATTTATAAAAATGGATCATGAAACCGATAAACATATTATGATGTCAAATAAATGACTAATTGAGAGCTCCGGAACAAAAACAGAGAAATCAACTTTCCAACAAAAATATTCTGTTCGCAGAAAATCTAGCCCAAAATGATAAAACAAAATATATCATATGATATAATATTAGTTCTGTTAGAAAACTGTCCCACCGTTGGGCACGAGCCTCCTCGCAAACTGAGAGGGCTTAGGCCATAGTCCACCACGCTGGCCCAGTGCGGGTTGGCGAACTTCACTCACTTTCGAGAAACTCGTAGATAATTATTTTTTAATACGCACATGCTTTCGGGAAGACAGAGGTGCGTGCCTGGGTTTGAACCCAAGACCTCTGACTTTGCAGTCCAACGGTCTGACCACTAGGCTATCACTGCACAAAATAATGATCTCTTTTTTAATAGCCTGTCCTATATTCCACTGCTGGGCAAAGCCTCCACTTGACGTCTCCACATCGATCGATCCTGGGCTAGTATTATCCATGTCTTTCCCGCTAAAGTGTCCAAGTCGTCACGGCATCCTCGTCTCCTCGACCACGGCATGTGATCGTCTTCAGGGATCCAATAATCCTAATTTATAAATTCCTGTGTGCGTGTGTGCGTAATTCTTCTCCTGAACGGCTTGACCGACTTTGATGATTTTTTTGTAGGTACTTATGGGGTAACCATGTAGGTGTCGCTGTTGTCAACCGGGGGCGAAGCCACGGAAAACAGCTAATATAAATAAATAGGTCATAACATTATTTAAAGCCTATGTAGGTACCGGGGAAGACCTAGACTATTTTATCATGACCAAATAGACCGGGTCTTAGCTGAAGGATAAGTCAAGAGTCTCCGTAACCGGCGAGCGTGTATGAGACGAACTATGAGAGTGGAGGAAGCCAGAGAGGTATGTAATAAAAGAACCTGTTGTAACTCTGTACTCTCTGCCTACCCCGCAAGGGTTTGGCGCGATGATATAGATAGATAGATAATATTTAATTACTAAAAAGCATTCGTAAAACGTTCGCCTGAAACTTTCGCCTTCGTCTGAAACTTCGGCCCATTTCGGTCTAAGCCGAAGGTAGGCCAAAGATGACCGAAGCTGAATTCGAAGCTTCAGTCGGACACTACTTAACATGACCAAAAACTTCTATTGGACAATTCACATACACAAATACCCAGACCGAAAAACATAATTATGGATCACACAAAGATTCGTCCCGTGCGGGAATCGAACCCGCGATTATTAGACACAGTGGGCGGAGCGGCTTAACCTCTTAACCACTGCGCTAAATCGTCCGTCAAACTAAAATAACTACAGAGTATTCCATACATTGTGACAACAACGAATCAATGGACACCTCATTCATTAAAAATGACCGCGCCTGAAATAAGCAGTTCAGGCGCTACGGTAATCTGCTAAAAATATAAACCCTCCTTTTATTTGTCGAAGTTAAATTAAAATCTATTACCCATACATTACATTTTAAAATTTAATAAACAGCTGTTATTAATAAAAAACATGATAAGTAGTTTCAGATTTGTACTTGCCAACGTCCATACCACGTTGAATACACCGGTTCTCGTCCGATCACCGAAGTTAAGCAACGTCGGGCGCGGTCAGTACTTAGATGGGTGACCGCTTGGGAACACCGCGTGATGTTGGCTTTTTGATAATATTTTTTTATCTTTCTATCTATATATGATCACGTCAAATTCCTTGCGGGGTAGACAGAGAGTATGGTATCCATTTAAATTATATTTTAACATAGTTTGACGGCTATTTCCCTAAACGGTTAATTGATTCGTATTATATATCTTTATCATTACACAATCCCCTGTGGGGTAGGCAGAGAGTTCCAATTTTATTTTTATAAATATACACTTGACTGACTGAAGTAAAAAGTTCCGGGTTCGATTACCGCGCTGAACCCGTAATTACCTGGTACGGTCAGCTACATAAGTAGCTTAACAGTCTCATCTTTCAAATCGCTTGCAGACTTGTGTTGCATCACATCCATTATTTTTGTTGAACTAAATATATTTAAACCACCAAAGTTTGTAAAATAAGGATTATAACTGATTTGAAGCATTGAACTGAACATTTAATTGTCAAAAGAGATAATGACGGAACAGATATACAATGCGAAAGTGGAAGGATGTAGGTACCGGAAAAGACCTAGACTATCTTACCATGACCAAATAGACCGTGTCTTATACGAAGGACAAGTTAAGAGTCTCCGTAACCGGCGAGCGTTTATGAGACGAACTATGAAAGTGGAGGAAGCCAGAGAGGTATGTGAGGAAAGAACCTGTTGAAACTCTGTACTCTCTGCTTGCCCCGCAAGGGATCTTCCGTGATGATATAGATAGGTAGATATTTAATTAGTTAGTCTTGAGAATTTATTGAGTCGAGCAAAGTCATGTCAATACTTGGCTAAAAAAACTAACTTATGACATTTACAACTATAGGAAAATGTCTAAGTAGGTTCTTTTACTTAGTAAATCATGTTTATTCTATAGTTGAGAAAACGTCCAAAATACGAAATGTCAAAGGCTAGTTTTCTTTTCCAAGTATAGAACTTTAAACATATGACATAATTCGGCTACGTAAATTCTTAAGACTAAAGGTACGGCCAAACCAACGCGCTCAGCCGCGGCCGCAGCAGCGTGCACGGTGGCGATCAGCTCCTGCAGTAATATTTCTATGGAAATGTTCGCACCAACGCGTCCTGCGTCTTGCACGCGCTATCGGGGCGGCGTCTGCGCGCGCAATCATAGAGAGATACTGATCGCCACCGTGACCGCCGCCGGGGACGCCACCGCGGCCGCTGTTGAAAGCGTTGGTTTGACCGATCCTTCGGTAATTAAATGACTATACATACTGGCGAAGTGACGTGCGTTTCAGGCTGACCATTGGATTATTATATATACTGATTCTATACGTAATATAATTTATCCTTTATGTGTATCTGGAGTTGCATTATGGAATATCACACGCCATGCCACTATACCGCGCGGACAAGACTTACTTTTTGGTTTTACTTTACTTCTGTGCTCTTTTTTTAATTGTAAAATTATGTTGTAAATACAGTTTATTTTTATTATTTAGATTGTACTATATGCTTTTATGAAATCATTTCCAAATGATCAAGCAACTCAGTTATTTATGTGTAGCCCCATTTCAATTTGGTAATAAGCGACTATTGACTATTTTTTGACATCTTACAATTTAATTTGATTTATTATCACCTGGTGAAGGTCAGGAGTCAAGCTGGATGCTTGCAGCACAAAGCTTGCGTGGCGATTTTTAAGTGGAAAGAAGGGTCCTTTCTCTTTCAGCCCTAGTTTCGCACGGGTAGCACGGACAAAATATTTTCCTAGATCGGCCAATTTAAACAAAATAAAACCTTTTTGTGGATCAGACTATCTATTGGTGAAAAGCAAAATGAAAATCCATGTAATATTTGTGTGTGCGTTAATGCAACCACTACGCTCTAGTCAGAGGGCAAGGGGCTAATAGCTCAAGGGCGCCTCAAGGAGGAACGGCCTCGGCTTGGGCAGTCGCTATGGGGGAGGGCGTATATTAGGTGTCTCGTCATGGTGCTTGGCACTGGCCGGGCAATCCGTGTAGTATCTATCTATCTATATAATGACGCCAGATCCCATGCAGAGTAGGCAGAGAGTACAGAGTTCCAACAGGTTTTTTCCTTAAATACCTCTCTGGCTTCCTGCACTCTGATTGTTTGTCTCATAGACGCTCGCCGGTAAGGGAGACTCTTGACTCCTTTAGATAAGAATCTAGGTCTTCCCCGGTTCCTACATCCCAAGTGTTCCCAAGCGGTCACCCATCTAAGTACTGACCGCGCCCGACGTTGCTTAACTTCGGTGATCGGACGAGAACCGGTGTATTCAACGTGGTATGGACGTTGGCAAGTACAAATCTGAAACTACTTATCATGTTTTTTATTAATAACAGCTGTTTATTAAATTTTAAAATGTAATGTATGGGTAATAGATTTTAATTTAACTTCGACAAATAAAAGGAGGGTTTATATTTTTAGCAGATTACCGTAGCGCCTGAACTGCTTATTTCAGGCGCGGTCATTTTTAATGAATGAGGTGTCCATTGATTCGTTGTTGTCACAATGTATGGAATACTCTGTAGTTATTTTAGTTTGGCGGACGATTTAGCGCAGTGGTTAAGAGGTTAAGCCGCTCCGCCCACTGTGTCTAATAATCGCGGGTTCGATTCCCGCACGGGACGAATCTTTGTGTGATCCATAATTATGTTTTTCGGTCTGGGTATTTGTGTATGTGAATTGTCCAATAGAAGTTTTTGGTCATGTTAAGTAGTGTCCGACTGAAGCTTCGAATTCAGCTTCGGTCATCTTTGGCCGACCTTCGGCTTAGACCGAAATGGGCCGAAGTTTCAGACGAAGGCGAAAGTTTCAGGCGAAAGTTTTACGAATGCTTTTTAGTAATTAAATATCCGAGCCGCGTGGTTCCCGGCTTAGAATAGGACCAACCCATCTCTACCCATCGGGTGTCGTACAAGGCGACTAAGGGAAAACTAGGGAATGGGCAGCAGCGTTCTCTTAACACTTCTGCGATCAAAAACTGCGCTCGCCAACCCGCCTGCCAAGCGTGGCGAGTATGGCAAATCCCCCCTTTGGGGAGGCCTATGTTCAACAGTGGACAAGTATGGGCAGAGATGATGAATTAAATATTATCTATCTATCTATATCATCGCGCCAGATCCCTTGCGGGGTAGGCAGAGAGTGCAGAGTTACAACAGGTTCTTTTATTACATACCTCTCTGGCTTCCTCCACTCTCATAGTTCGTCTCATACACGCTCGCCGGTTACGGAGACTCTTGACTTATCCTTCAGCTAAGACCCGGTCTATTTGGTCATGATAAAATAGTCTAGGTCTTCCCCGGTACCTACATCCTTCCACTTTCGCATTGTATAACAGTTAAATATTAAATATTATAAATAATATTATTCTAGTGTTATTATTTTTAACCAGATGTAGGTAATTTTAATCAACTCGTTAAGTTTATACAGCCAACGTAACTTTCTAAAAATTTAGCCAATCATGAACACAATTTCGTAGGGTTATTAAACTTTCGTCGTCGGCCGAAGGTTTTGGCGATGGCCTATTAATCGGCGTCTGCTTCGGCTCAGGCCAAAAATCGACCTACGGTCGGACACAACTTATGAGTAACAGAATCGATTGCCATCAAAAAAGTTTTTGTGTAAATTTCCCATTTTGCAGCTGTACATTTTATTCAATATCTGTGTATGTAGTTCAAAATATCGCTTAAAATTAAGCATAGTTCCCTAAGACCGTTTTCCTGTAGATAGAACGGTTGAGTACCTTAATCGTTGTACCGGGGCCCTTACTGCCAAATCTCGAAAATTAATTCTGTATTATTGTACAAACCATCACGCCTATATTCCCCAAACGGGGGTGTGGTAATAGTTTGAACTATACAAGGTGTAAAATAATTAACGGAAGCCCTGAAAGTAGTTCTAAATCGGCGAATAAATCGATTCCAGCTATTTTTAAAAATAGTTACTTTTTTTAGTCTTCACAAAATGCTGGTACTCGTTCTGTTAGCGGTATTAAACCCAGTTTAATAATTATTCAAAGCATTACGGCTATTTTAAATGTATTTCTATTACACACATCAACACGCATACGAAAGATGATGGATTATTAAAGAGCGGTGATAGCCTAATGGTTAGACCGTTGGACTGCAAAGTCTGAGGTCTCGAGTTCAAACCCAGGCACGCACCTCAGTCTCTTCATAAGCGTGTGCGTATTAAAAGTTACCTATAACTATCACTTGCTTTAACGGTGAAGGAAAACATCGTGAGGAAATCTGCATGCCTAAGAGTTTCTCGAAGGTGTGTGAAGTTCGCCAACCCGCACTGGGCCAGCGTGGTGGACTATGGCCTGGCTCTCAGTCTGAGAGGAGGCCCGTGCCCAACGGCGGGACAGTTTCTTAACAGGGCTAGTATTATTATTGGTTAATTTTGGTACCAAAGAGCATAAAATATGGTAGAAAACTCCTTTAAATAAGAAGTTTCGTTTTCGTATTGCATTCGTAAAGCAATAATCTACTTGGGTTGTCTGAGGTCTTGCGTTGTCTATGTTACACCTTGTATATACCTCGTGTTACGAATAATTGCAATGCGGTGTGCAATTTATCATACATGAAATGCATGATAAATTGCAGTTTATTGTACTAGCGTCTAAAGAATGTCTAAAGAATTTAATATACTCGTAAAATTACTATTTTTACAATCCATTTTAATTTATCGAAAAGCTTTTATATGGAAAAAACAAGTACTCATTAAATTCAGAAGCGTACTCGCCAACGCCCATACCACATTGAATACACCGGTTCTCGTCCGATCACCGAAGTTAAGCAACGTCGGGCGCGGTCAGTACTTAGATGGGTGACCGCTTGGGAACACCGCGTGATGTTGGCTTTTTGATGATATTTTTTTATCTTTCTATCTATATATGATCACGTCAAATTCCTTGCGGGGTAGACAGAGAGTATGGTATCCATTTAAATTATATTTTAACATAGTTTGACGGCTATTTCCCTAAACGGTTAATTGATTCGTATTATATATCTTTATCATTACACAATCCCCTGTGGGGTAGGCAGAGAGTTCCAATTTTATTTTTATAAATATACACTTGACTGACTGAGGTAAAAAGTTCCGGGTTCGATTACCGCGCTAAACGCGTAGTTACATGGTACGGTCAGCTACATAAGTAGCTTAACAGTCTCAGACTTTCAAATCGCTTGCAGACTTGTGTTGCATCACATCCATTATTTTTGTTGATCTAAATATATTTAAACCACCAAAGTTTGTAAAATAAGGATTATAACTGATTTGAAGCATTGAACTGAACATTTAATTGTCAAAAGAGATAATGACGGAACAGATATACAATGCGAAAGTGGAAGGATGTAGGTACCGGAGAAGACCTAGACTATCTTACCATGACCAAATAGACCGTGTCTTATACGAAGGACAAGTTAAGAGTCTCCGTAACTGGCGAGCGTTTATGAGACGAACTATGAAAGTGGAGGAAGCCAGAGAGGTATGTGAGGAAAGAACCTGTTGAAACTCTGTACTCTCTGCTTGCCCCGCAAGGGATCTTCCGTGATGATATAGATAGGTAGATATTTAATTAGTTAGTCTTGAGAATTTATTGAGTCGAGCAAAGTCATGTCAATACTTGGCTAAAAAAACTAACTTATGACATTTACAACTATAGGAAAATGTCTAAGTAGGTTCTTTTACTTAGTAAATCATGTTTATTCTATAGTTGAGAAAACGTCCAAAATACGAAATGTCAAAGGCTAGTTTTCTTTTCCAAGTATAGAACTTTAAACATATGACATAATTCGGCTACGTAAATTCTTAAGACTAAAGGTACGGCTAAATCAACGCGTTCAGCCGCGGCCGCAGCAGCGTGCACGGTGGCGATCAGCTCCTGCAGTAATATTTCTATGGAAATGTTCGCACCAACGCGTCCTGCGTCTTGCACGCGCTATCTGGGCGGCGTCTGCGCGCGCAATCATAGAGATACTAATCGCCACCGTGACCGCCGCCGGGGACGCCACCGCGGCCGCTGTTGAACGCGTTGGTTTGACCGATCCTTCAGTAATTAAATGACTATACATACTGGCGAAGTGACGTGCGTTTCAGACTGTGCTTTGGATTATTATATATACTGATTCTATACGTAATATAATTCATCCTTTATGTGTATCTTGAGTTGCATTATGAAATATCACACGCCATGCCACTATACCGCGCGGACAAGACTTACTTTTTGGTTTTACTTTACTTCTGTGCTCTTTTTTTAATTGTAAAATTATGTTGTAAATACAGTTTATTTTTATTATTTAGATTGTAATATATGCTTTTATGAAATCATTTCCAAATGATCAAGCAACTTAGTTATTTATGTGTAGCCCCATTTCAATTTGGTAATAAGCGACTATTGACTATTTTTTGACATCTTACAATTTAATTTGATTTATTATCACCTGGTGAAAGCCGGGAGTCAAGCTGGATGCTTGCAGCACAAAGCTTGCGTGGCGATTTTTAAGTGGAAAGAAGGGTCCTTTCTCTTTCAGCCCTAGTTTCGCACGGGTAGCACGGACAAAATATTTTCCTAGATCGGCCAATTTAAACAAAATAAAACCTTTTTGTGGATCAGACTATCTATTGGTGAAAAGCAAAATGAAAATCCATGTAATATTTGTGTGTGCGTGAATGCAACCACTACGCTCTAGTCAGAGGGCAAGGGGCTAATAGCTCAAGGGCGCCTCAAGGAGGAACGGCCTCGGCTTGGGCAGTCGCTAATGGGGGAGGGCGTATATTAGGTGTCTCGTCATGGTGCTCGGCACTGGCCGGGCAATCTGTGTAGTATCTATCTATCTATATAATGATGCCAGATCCCATGCAGGGTAGGCAGAGAGTACAGAGTTCCAACAGGTTTTTGCCTTAAATACCTCTCTGGCTTCCTGCACTCTTATTGTTTGTCTCATAGACGCTCGCCGGTTAGGGAGACTCTTGACTCCTTTAGATAAGAATCTAGGTCTTCCCCGGTTCCTACATCCTTCCACTTTCTCATTGTATATCTGTTTTGTCATTCTTTCTTCTAACGTTCTTTCTATATGCCCGAACTAACGAGCATACCCTGTTTCATCTTTACACCGATACTATCTGTAAAAGTATTTGAGATAATACCTTACATGTTAAAACTTATTATTTTATATCCCTCATAACTTCTAATGAGTTCTTTCATAAATAATTGTTGTTGATAATAATGTGAAATAATATCAAATGAATTACTTCGCGCGCAGGAGTCAAGAATCACGCCACGCTTCCATTAAGTAATGCCTGCAGTGTGACGGGGCACAACTTTAGGGGATACAGAGTACAATATACACCTACTCCGACGATTTGTGTACTAACCTACATCATCACGCCTATATTCACTGTGCAAGGATGGCAGAATTGATCTGCACATAAGATAGTTGCCAACGTGTTTAAAAATATAGGAGATTTAAGTGCTAATAAGGCATGACAAGACTCTACTATCTGTCTCAAGCGTATCGTTGAGTACTTTAGCCATATTGCCAGAAAAACGGTGACGACTTGGAGCAGCTAATGGTCACTGGGAAGGTCGATGCATAAAGACCTCGAGACCGCCCAGCACGTTGGTCTGACCAGATTCGCACCACTCTGAACACTACCATATACAGCGAGCTGCATTAGAGATGCGCGGCTGTGAATGATTGCATTCGAAACATTCAACTTTATAAATCACTAGAATTATTCGAATGGTTCCCGAAAATTAGTTATTAATGAATGAATACTGAATAAAAATTTCGGCAAACGGATAATGAATTTACCTATCGGTCGCATCACAGAGTATACTACATTTTGTCAGTCGACATAACCTAAGGAAAATAAGTTAGCATAATTTGGACCGCAGCCTACCCCACCTTCACACGGGCGCTATTTGTGCAGAAGCACCGTAAGTCCTTCATTTTTAAATTTCTTAATCCTATCCACCGCCGTCTACGAACCTAACACCCCTCCTATCAGCCGCTACCGTCGTCCGCGGCATGTTCTCACCGACCCACCCGATGCCCTTACATCCCGTCTTTCGGATACAGATACCGCACACAAGATCAGACACTAACCTCGCCGGCGAGGTCGAAAAATCCCTTGCCCACTCACCGGTGCAGAGCACCACGGCGAGACGCCTAGTATATGACCTCCCTCACAGCAACTGCACAAGCCTAGGCCGTTCCTCCTTGAGGCGTCCTTGAGCTAGTTGCCCCCTTGTCCTTCTGGCTCGAGCGTAGTGGTTGCACGTTCGCCCTCTTATCCGGTGAACCTGTAAAGGCCCCACAGTCAAGAGCGTCATTCATACACAATCACACTCACAAAGCTTATTAACAAATGTACTATTAGCTATTTGTTTAATTCCAGCACTTGATTACCGCGCACGGATTATATTTAAAATGTAAATTAGAAGCTTTATTAAAAACGCATTATTAATTACAAACTCGCACACATAATTCGTTTTGGCGCGGAAATGGCGTGAGAAGCGGCGACTTATTCAAATAATTCATTCATAATCAGGTGAGATGTCGCAGATAATCTAATCGAATCGCATTTAGTAGCTAGTAATTAGTAGTCGCCATTCGATTATAAAAATAAGTATATTACAAATGTTCTAGTCCAATTAGAAAATTAGTAGTTGTAGATTCGAATAGTCGGATTATTGGCAGTCACGCATCTTTAAGCTGCATGTCGCCTTGGACAGGGAAAAATGGCGAAACATCATAAGAACCAGACGTGAGAAATACGACTCGGGAGGAAGGGCACATACTATTGCCACTGAGCCAGACAAAATTCTAGAATCCAGTTTGTTATTGAGAATCCTTCGATAGAGAAACCCTAATAACACTTTTTCGGGCCTAGAATTCGAATCCAGAGACGTGTTAAAGAACAAAACAACCAGAGCAAAAATATGTGAAGAATAATTGCTAATTTATTTTAAACCACCTTTTCCCCACCGGGGTCACCTTTTAGTGAGCGACTAGAACACTATTATCTTTCAATATTATAACGCCAGATCCCTTGCCGTGTAGGCAGAATCATTACAACGTCTACATGGTTAACCACAATGATGTTAATATCCCAGAGATAATCGGGGTTCTGTTCTCATCGACACCACGGCGAGACACCTAGTATGTACCCTTCCCATAGCGACTGCCCAATTTTCTAAGACGACATACAAGTTTATAGGACCAAAAAATACACAAAAAAATAAAACGGACTTGACCAAGTTATCAAAACGAGGTAAAATATCTAAATTTATAAAAATGGAAAGGCAAAAGATCATAAGATAAACATATTATGATGTCAAATAAATGACTAATTGAGAGCTCCGGAACAAAAACCGAGAAATCAAGTTTCCAACAAAAATATTCTGTTCGCAGAAAATCTAGCCCAAAATGATAAAACAAACTATATCATATGATATAATATTAGCCCTGTTAGAAAACTGTCCCACCGTTGGGCACGGGCCTCCTCGCAAACTGAGAGGGTTTAGGCCATAGTCCACCACGCTGGCCCAGTGCGGGTTGGCGATTTCCACTCACCTTCGAGAAACTCGTAGATATGCAGGTTTCCTCACGATGTTTTCCTTCACCGTTAAAACAAGTGACAATTATTTTTTAATACGCACATGCTTTCGGGAAGACAGAGGTGCGTGCCTGGGTTTGAACCCAAGACCTCTGACTTTGCAGTCCAACGGTCTAACCACTAGGCTATCACTGCACAAAATAGTAATCTTTTTTTAATAGCCTATCCTATATCCCACAGCTGGACAAAGCCTCCCCTTGACATCTCCACATAAATCGATCCTAGGCTAGTAGTATCCATGTCTTCCCCGCAAAAGTGTCCAGGTCGTCACGGCATCTTCGTATCCTCGACCACGACACTTGTGACCGTCTTCAGGGATCCAATAATATTAATATATAAATTCCTGTGTATGTAATTCTTCTCCTGAACGGCTTGACCGACTTTGATGATTTTATTGTAGGTATTTATAGGGTAGTCGCTGTTGTGTACCGAGGGCGAAGCCACGGAAAACAGCTAATATAAATAAATAGGTCATAACAAAAAAAATACAAACAAAAAGCCAACTTCACGCGGTGTTCCCAAGCGGTCACCCATCTAAGTACTGACCGCGCCCGACGTTGCTTAACTTCGGTGATCGGACGAGAACCGGTGTATTCAACGTGGTATGGACGTTGGCAAGTACAAATTTGAAACTACTTATCATGTTATGTATCAATAATAGCTGTTAATTAAATTTCAAATGTAATGCATGGGTAATTGATTTTAATTTGACTACGGCAAATAAAAGGAAGGTTCATATTTTTAACAGATTACCGTAGCGCCTGAACTGCTTATTTCAGGCGCGGTCATTTTTAATGAATGAGGTGTCAATTGATTCGTTGTTGTCACAATGTATGGAATATATTCTCTGTAGTTATTTTAGCGCAGTGGTTAAGAGCTTAAGCCGCTCCGCCCACTGTGTCTAATAGTCGCGGGTTCGATTCCCGCACGGTACGAATCTTTGTGTGATCCATAATTATGTTTTTCGGTCTGGGTATTTGTGTATGTGAATTGTCCAATAGAAGTTTTTGGTCATGTTAAGTAGTGTCCGACTGAAGCTTCGAATTCAGCTTCGGTCATCTTTGGCCGACCTTCGGCTTAGACCAAAATGGGCCGAAGTTTTAGACGAAGGCGAAAGTTTCAGACGAAAGTTTTAGGAATGCTTTTTAATAATTCAATATTATCTATCCGTCTATCTATATCATCACGCCAGATCCCTTGCGGGGTAGGCAGAGAGTACAGAGTTACAACAGGTTCTTTCATTACATACCTCTCTGGCTTCCTCCACTCTCATAGTTTGTCTCATACACGCTCGCCGGTTACGGAGACTCTTGACTTGTCCTTCAGCTAAGACCCGGTCTATTTGGTCATGATAAAATAGTCTAGGTCTTCCCCGGTACCTACATCCTTCCACTTACGCATTGTATATCAGTTAAATATTAAATATTATAAATAATATTATTCTAGTGTTATTATTTTTAACCAGATGTAGGTAATTTTAATCAACTCGTTAAGTTTATACAACCAACGTAACTTTCTACAAATTTAGCCAATCATGAACACAATTTCGTAGGGTTATTAAACTTTCGGCGTTGGCCGAAGGTTTTGGCGATGGCCTATTAATCGGCGTCTGCTTCGGCTCCGGCCAAAAATTGACCTACGGTCGGACACAACTTATAAGTAACAGAATCGATTGCCATCAAAAAAGTTTTTGTGTAAATTGCCCATTTTTCAGCTGTACATTTCATTCAATATCTGTGTATGTAGTTCAAAATATCGCTAAAAATTAAGCATAGTTTCCTAAGACCGTTTTCCTGTAGATAGAACGGTTGAGGTACCTTAATCGTTGTAGGTACCGGGGCCCTTACTGCCAAATCACGAAAATTAATTCTGTATTATTGTACACACCATCACGCCTATATTCCCCAAACGGGGGTGTGGTAATAGTTTGAACTATACAAGGTGTAAAATAATTAACGGAAGCCTTGAAAGTAGTTCTAAATCGGCGAATAAATCGATTCCAGCTATTTTTAAAAATAATTACTTTTTTTAGTCTTCACAAAATGCTGGTACTCGTTCTGTTAGCGGTATTAAACCCAGTTTAATAATTATTCAAAGCATTACGGCTATTTTAAATGTATTTCTATTACACACATCAACACGCATACGAAAGATGATGGATTATTAAAGAGCGGTGATAGCCTAATGGTTAGACCGTTGGACTGCAAAGTCCGAGGTCTCGAGTTCAAACCCAGGCACGCACCTCAGTCTCTTCGAAAGCGTGTGCGTATTAAAAGTTAACTATAACTATCACTTGCTTTAACGGTGAAGGAAAACATCGTGAGGAAACCTGCATGCCTAAGAGTTTCTCGAAGGTGTGTGAAGTTCGCCAACCCGCACTGGGCCAGCGTGGTGGACTATGGCCTAAACCCTCTCAGTCTGAGAGGAGGCCCGTGCCCAACGGCGGGACAGTTTCTTAACAGGGCTAATATTATTATTGGTTAATTTTGGTACCAAAGAGCATAAAATATGGTAGAAAACTCCTTTAAATAAGAATTTTCGTTTTCGTATTGCATTCGTAAAGCAATAATCTACTTGGGTTGTCTGAGGTCTTGCGTTGTATACGTTACACCTTGTATATACCTCGTGTTACGAATAATTGCAATGCGTAGTGCAATTTATCATACATGAATTGTATGATAAATTGCAGTTTATTGTACTAGCGTCTAAAGAATGTCTAAAGAATTTAATATACTCGTAAAATTACTATTTTTACTATCCATTTTAATTTATCGAAAAGCTTTTATATGAAAAAAGCAAGTACTCATTAAATTCAGAAGCGTAGTCGCCAACGTCCATACCACGTTGAATACACCGGTTCTCGTCCGATCACCGAAGTTAAGCAACGTCGGGCGCGGTCAGTACTTAGATGGGTGACCGCTTGGGAACACTGCGTGATGTTGGCTTTTTGATAATATTTTTTTATCTTTCTATCTATATATGATCACGTCAAATTCCTTGCGGGGAAGACAGAGAGTATGGTATCCATTTAAATTATATTTTAACATAGTTTGACGGCTATTTCCATAAACGGTTAATTGATTCGTATTATATATCTTTATCATTACACAATCCCCTGTGGGGTAGGCAGAGAGTTCCAATTTTATTTTTATAAATATACACTTGACTGACTGAGGTAAAAAGTTCCGGGTTCGATTACCGCGCTGAACGCGTAGTTACATGGTACGGTCAGCAACATAAGTAGCTTAACAGTCTCAGACTTTCAAATCGCTTGCAGACTTGTGTTGCATCACACCCATTATTTTTGTTGATCTAAATATATTTGAACCACCAAAGTTTGTAAAATAAGGATTATAACTGATTTGAAGCATTGAACTGAACATTTAATTGTCAAAAGAGATAATGACGGAACAGATATACAATGCGAAAGTGGAAGGATGTAGGTACCGGAGAAGACCTAGACTATCTTACCATGACCAATTAGACCGTTACTTATACGAAGGACAAGTTAAGAGTCTCCCTAACCGGCGAGCGTTTATGAGACGAACTATGAAAGTGGAGGAAGCCAGAGAGGTATGTGACGAAAGAACCTGTTGAAACTCTGTACTCTCTGCTTGCCCCGCAAGGGATCTTCCGTGATGATATATCTATATAGATATAGATATATACCTATCTAGGTAGATATTTAATTAGTTAGTCTTGAGAATTTATTGAGTCGAGCAAAGTCATGTCAATACTTGGCTAAAAAACTAACTTATGACATTTACAACTATAGGAAAATGTCTAAGTAGGTTCTTTTACTTAGTAAATCATGTTTATTCTATAGTTGGGAAAACGTCCAAAATACGAAATGTCAAAGGCTAATTTTCTTTTCCAAGTATAGAACTTTAAACATATGACATAATTCGGCTACGTAAATTCTTAAGACTAAAGGTACGGCCAAACCAACGCGCTCAGCCGCGGCCGCAGCAGCGTGCACGGTGGCGATCAGCTCCTGCAGTAATATTTCTATGGAAATGTTCGCACCAACGCGTCCTGCGTCTTGCACGCGCTATCTGGGCGGCGTCTGCGCGCGCAATCATAGAGAGATACTAATCGCCACCGTGACCGCCGCCGGGGACGCCACCGCGGCCGCTGTTGAACGCGTTGGTTTGACCGATCCTTCAGTAATTAAATGACTATACATACTGGCGAAGTGACGTGCGTTTCAGACTGACCATTGGATTATTATATATACAGATTCTATACGTAATATAATTTATCCTTTATCTTGAGTTGCATTATGGAATATCACACGCCATGCCACTATACCGCGCGGACAAGTCTTACTTTTTGGTTTTACTTTACTTCTGTGCTCTATTTTTAATTGTAAAATTATGTTGTAAATACAGTTTATTTTTATTATTTAGATTGTACTATATGCTTTTATGAAATCGTTTCCAAATGATCAAGCAACTCAGTTATTTATGTGTAGCCCCATTTCAATTTGGTAATAAGCGACTATTGACTATTTTTTGACATCTTACAATTTCATTTGATTTATTATCACCTGGTGAAGGTCGGGAGTCAAGCTGGATGCTTGCAGCACAAAGCTTGCGTGGCGATTTTTAAGTGGAAAGAAGGGGCCTTTCTCTTTCAGCCCTAGTTTCGCACGGGTAGCACGGACAAAATATTTTCCTAGATCGGCCAATTTAAACAAAATAAAACCTTTTTGTGGATCAGACTATCTATTGGTGAAAAGCAAAATGAAAATCCATGTAATATTTGTGTGTGCGTGAATGCAACCACTACGCTCTAGTCAGAGGGCAAGGGGCTAATAGCTCAAGGGCGCCTCAAGGAGGAACGGCCTCGGCTTGGGCAGTCGCTAATGGGGGAGGGCGTATATTAGGTGTCTCGTCATGGTGCTCGGCACTGGCCGGGCAATCCGTGTAGTATCTATCTATCTATATAATGACGCCAGATCCCATGCAGGGTAGGCAGAGAGTACAGAGTTCCAACAGGTTTTTGCCTTAAATACCTCTCTGGCTTCCTGCACTCTTATTGTTTGTCTCATAGACGCTCGCCGGTTAGGGAGACTCTTGACTCCTTTAGATAAGAATCTAGGTCTTCCCCGGTTCCTACATCCTTCCACTTTCTCATTGTATATCTGTTTTGTCATTCTTTCTTCTGACGTTCTTTCTATATGCCCGAACTAACGAGCATACCCTGTTTCATCTTTACACCGATACTATCTGTAAAAGTATTTGAGATAATACCTTACATGTTAAAACTTATTATTTTATATCCCTCATAACTTCTAATGAGTTCTTTCATAAATAATTGTTGTTAATAATAATGTGAAATAATATCAAATGAATTACATCGCGCGCAGGATTCAAGAATCACGCCACGATTCCATTAAGTAATGCCTGCAGTGTGACGGGGCACAACTTTAGGGGATACAGAGTACAATATACACCTACTCCGACGATTTGTGTACTAACCTACATCATCACGCCTATATTCACCGTGCAAGGATGGCAGAATTGATCTGCACATAAGATAGTTGCCAACGTGTTTAAAAATATAGGAGATTTAAGTGCTAATAAGGCATGACAAGACTCTACCATCTGTCTCAAGCGTATCGTTGAGTACTTTAGCCATCTTGCCAGAAAAGACGGTGACGACTTGGAGCAGCTAATGGTCACTGGGAAGGTCGATTCATAAAGACCTCGAGACCGCCCAGCACGTTGGTCTGACCAGATTCGCACCACTCTGAACACTACCATATACAGCGAGCTGCATTAGAGATGCGCGGCTGTTAATGATTGCATTCGAAACATTCAACTTTATAAATCATTCGAATTATTCGAACGCTTCACGCAACTGAGTTACTAACCGCCTCCCATTTGATTTTGACTGGCTGGACTGAATGAACGAATAATGAATAAAAATTTCGGCAAATGGATAATGAATTTACCTATCGGTCGCATCACAGAGTATACTACCTTATTTCAGTCGACATGACCTAAGCAAATTAAGTTAGCATAATTTGGACCGCAGCCTACCCCCACGTTCACATGGGCGCTATTTGTGCAGAAGAACCGTAAGTGCCCTTTTGTAAGAAAAAAAAACACTTAATGCTAGCCGCCGCCGACTACGAACCTAACACCCCTCCTATCAGCCGCTACCGCCGTCCGCGGCATGTTCTCACCGACCCACCCGATGCCCTTACATCCCGTCTTTCGGATACAGATACCGCACACAGGATCAGACACCGACCTCGCTGGCGAGGTCAAAGAATCCCTTGCCCGCCGCGACACCTAGTATATGCCCTCCCCCACAGCGACTACACAAGCCTAGGCCGTTCCTCCTCGAGGCGCCCTTTTGGTAACTCACACTGTATGGTTAAGATATAAGCATAATTATTATCTATATCACGGGGATGGTCCTACAATATCTAGGTAAACCTTCTCAAATGCCGAATTCGCTGTTGTTGTTATTGTCATAGGTTGTTTAGTGCCTGCCGAGTATTTATTCTTTTTACATTGGTCACATTTAGATATAAACTCAGCAATGTCTTTGTCCATACTCGGCCAAAAATAATATTTTTTGATATTATTTGTCATTCGCCTAATGCCTGCGTGGCCACTTGTAGGCAATAGGTGAAAATCGTTTAATATGATTCGTCTGTTGTCAATGTCATTTATTCTTTGCACAGGTCCATTTCTCATAACTTTTTATTTGTTCTACTATTCCACTTATAAATTCTTTATTATTATTGTTTTTAGTATGCATACTTCTTTTATACCTAATGTTTCGCATAAAAATAACAAATCTCTCACCAATTCGTCTCGCGTAATTGATGATCGAGAAAATGTATTTAGGTATATAATAGACCTACTAGGTACATATAAAAGATATTTATATTTTTCAATGAATTCTCCACTATTTATCAATTTATTTAAATTCCTATTATTAATTAATGAGAGCTCAGTAATGTATTTCGGTTTTTTAATAATGTGCACAACTCTTGGTTGATCTGGCCTTAAGTTAGAGTCAATATTATCTACCGTTAATTCATTACTGTCCTTTATTTCGTCATTATCTTTATTCAAGTTACGTTGTCGAAGCTGCCCTCTGGTTACAACATTCATAACATGTTCATTCAAAGCTTTTAATTCACTAGAAGTTATAATAATTCGCGACAATGCATCCGCTGCTGCATCTGACGCACCTTTTATATATTCTACAACGAAGTTATATTCTTCTAATTGTAATCTAAACTTTAATAACCTACTAGATGGGTTTCGCATGCTAAACAAGTACACTAATGGTCGATGATCGGTATGTATTGTGAACTGTCTACTATATAAATAAGGACGAAAATGTTGTACACCCCATACTATTGCTAAGAGTTCCTTCTCCATAGTATGATAATTCAATTGCGCCTTATTTAAACTTCGACTAGCATAAGCCGCAGGTCGACCATATTTATTACATAATACTGCACCTGTAGCTTTTCCTGATGCATCTGTTTGTAGCAAAAAATCATTTTCGTCAGATAAATCTGGATATTGCAATACAGGCGGCCTCGTTAAAGCTGATTTTAATTTTTCAAATGTATTTTCACATTCTTTCGTCCACAAAAACTGAACGCCTTTACGCGACAATTTATTTAACGGCGATGATAATTCTGCGAAGTTTCGAATAAATCTACGATAGTAGTTAGCAAAAGCTACAAACCGTTTTGCATCATCTGCGCTTTGTGGTCTGGGATAATTTTTTACTACATTGATTTTTTCTGGATCTGGTAAGATTCCTGATCCTGACACTACGTGACCTAAATATAATATTTCTTTCTGTAAAAAACTACATTTGACAGGGTTTAATTTCAAATTTACTTTACGTAATCTGGTGAGAACATCAATTAAATTGTGATTATGACTATGAATGTTTAATCCGTGACCCGTGACAATTAAATCGTCTTGGTACACTAGACATTTTTCGTGATTGAGGCCTGGCATTGCAATAGTCATCATTCTACTAAAATGACTAGGACTGGATTTAAGCCCCATGGGCATTCTCGTCATCTGGTATTAATGTCTCCCTGTAGAAAAGGCTGTACAAGGTCGACTGCTTTTATTTAAATTGGTCTGATAATAACCTTGAAAAAGATCTAAGTGCGTAAAATATGCGGTATATTTTAATTCGGGCAATGAATCTAGTACCTCTGCTATGTTAGGTAACGGAAATTTATCATCTTCTACTTGATTATTTAACTTACGATAGTCGATCACAATGCGCCATTTCTTTGTACCTGTTGAGTCAAGTTTTTTAGGAACTAACAATAAAGGACTAGACCAAGCACTCTTAGACTCTTCTATTATACCATTATCTAACATTTTTTTGATTTGTGTATCTACTTCTGACTTTTGCGCATAGGGCAATCTATAAGGCTTTGTATATATGGGACTCGATTGTGGCTTTAACTTAATTGTTTGCTCATATATTGGCGTAGTAGATAATTTATAGTCAGGTAAATGGAAAATATCCGGAAACTTAGCACAAATATTTTCTATAGATTTTTGCTCCTGGGTATTTAAACCCTTTAAATTTAATAAATCAAATAAAGCCTTTACTCGTTCGGCATTTACTGTAGATTTATTAAATTGGCAAATAAAATAATCATTTAACTTAGAAGTATTGGCTTGAAAATAATTTAAAGTTACATCATTTTCCCTCGTATTTAATATACGAACAGGAATTTTGTTATGCTTCGGTTTTGCTAAGCTATTCGCCAAAAAAACACCTTCACATAATTGCTGACTAAATACAACACAATCTTCCGTCATATTAGTTTCTATGTAATGTATCGACTCACTACGCGCTGGCGCTTGTATATAATAGTTGTTATTCCCTCTCTGCATACCACTCACAAAATTTAATAGAACACTGCCCTTATTTACGAATAATTTTAATGTGTTTCATTCAAAATTTAATTCTGCTTTAAATTTTCTCAGAAAATCTTCGCCAATTATTGCACTAGTTGAGCATGGTAAAGTTTTAAAAACTAAAAACTTGTTAGTAAAATAAAAAGAGTTATGACGTAAAGTTAAATAAACATAGCCTTGAGAAAATATGAAACCTCCAATACATTTGACACGAGTTCTCTCAATATGGTAAGGTATTTGTAAACTCTCTAAACAATCGATCCTAATTCCAGATACTGAGGCACCGGTATCAATTAGCAAGTCGTGCTTACGTTCGCTAATGTTAAATGAAACTTTATTTAAACTACTACACGAGTACATGACATTAGACTCGAAAAAACTGAGTCAGTGTTTCCTTATTTGACTCGTCACCGGGCACCTCGTGATCGGTCTCTAATACGTTCACGTTGCTATGTGACCTCAATCCTGTACTACGGCTACGGTAAGGTCTACCCCTAGCATGAAAATATCTGTTGCCCCGACAATTACGATTGTTATTGTAATTATTCTTATAATATGGTGTCCGCATATGCTGGTAAATCCGCTTTTGGAGTAGCATGCCCTCTAGACCGCATACTCGGTTGTCCACGGTATCCTGGCAGGGTCGCCATGTAGTGTGGGGCCTATTGGGAGACAAGTGAAACAACCAACTGCTAATATAAGTCTGCGTATATTATAACGTACATGATTAATATATAGTATCGGTACATATTACCTAAGTACACCAACAACAACCAGAGCATAAATGTTTTAAGAATAATTGCTAATTTATTTCAAAGGCGCTTAAACTTACAGTTGTTTAAACAAGACACATGTATACACCTTATATCATTACGACCGTTCCTTAGAAAGGGGGTCACCCTTTAGTGAGCGAATAGAACACAATTATCTATCAATATCATAACGCCAGATTCCTTGCGGGGTAGGCAGAATTATTAGAACGTCTAAGTGGTTAACCACAATGATGTTAATATGCCAGAGATGATCGGGGTTCTGTTCTCACCGACACCACGGCGAGACACCTAGTATGTACCCTTCCATAGCGACTGCCCAAGTTTATAAGGCGACATGCAAGTTTATAAGACCAAAAAAATACACAAAAAATAAAACGGACTTGACCAAATTATCAAAACGAGGTAAAATATCTAAATTTATAAAAATGGAAAGGCAAAAGATCATAAAACCGATAAACATATTATGATGTCAAATAAAGGACTAATTGAGAGCTCCGGAACAAAAACAGAGAAATCAACTTTCTAACAAAAATATATTGTTCGCAGAAAATCTAGCCCAAAATAATAAAACAAAATATATCATATGATATAATATTAGCCCTGTTAGAAAACTGTCCCACCGTTGGGCACGGACCTCCTTTCAAACTGAGAGGGCTTAGGCCATAGTCGAACTTGGCGAACTTCACTCACTTTCGAGAAACTCGTAGATATGCAGGTTTCCTCACGATGTTTTCCTTCACCGTTAAAACAAGTGACAATTATTTTTTAATACGCACATGCTTTCGGGAAGACAGAGGTGCGTGCCTGGGTTTGAACCCAAGACCTCTGACTTTGCAGTCCAACGGTCTAACCACTAGGCTATCACTGCACAAAATAATGATCTCTTTTTTAATAGCCTGTCCTATATTCCACTGCTGGGCAAAGCCTCCCCTTGACGTCTCCACATCGATCGATCCTGGGCTAGTAGTATCCATGTCTTTCCCGCTAAAGTGTCCAAGTCGTCACGGCATCCTCGTCTCCTCGACCACGGCATGTGATCGTCTTCAGGGATCCAATAATCCTAATTTATAATTTCCTGTGTGCGTGTGTGCGTAATTCTTCTCCTGAACAGCTTGACCAACTTTGATGATTTTTTGTAGGTACTTATGGGATGACCATGTAGATGTCGCTGTTGTCAACCGGGGGCGAAGCCACGGAAAACAGCTAATATAAATAGAAAGGTCATAACAAAAAAAAATACAAATAAAAAGCCAACTTCACGCGGTGTTCCCAAGCGGTCACCCATCTCAGTACTGACCGCGCCCGACGTTGCTTAACTTCGGTGATCGGACGAGAACCGGTGTATTCAACGTGGTATGGACGTATGGAAGTACTAATTTGAAACTACTTATCATGTTTTTTATTAATAACAGCTGTTTATTAAATTTTAAAATGTAATGTATGGGTAATAGATTTTAATTTAACTTCGACAAATAAAAGGAGGGTTTATATTTTTAGCAGATTACCGTAGCGCCTGAACTGCTTATTTCAGGCGCGGTCATTTTTAATGAATGAGGTGTCCATTGATTCGTTGTTGTCACAATGTATGGAATACTCTGTAGTTATTTTAGTTTGGCGGACGATTTAGCGCAGTGGTTAAGAGGTTAAGCCGCTCCGCCCACTGTGTCTAATAATCGCGGGTTCGATTCCCGCACGGGACGAATCTTTGTGTGATCCATAATTATGTTTTTCGGTCTGGGTATTTGTGTATGTGAATTGTCCAATAGAAGTTTTTGGTCATGTTAAGTAGTGTCCGACTGAAGCTTCGAATTCAGCTTCGGTCATCTTTGGCCTAAATTGCCACCTTTGGCCGACCTTCGGCTTAGACCGAAATGGGCCGAAGTTTTAGACGAAGGCGAAAGTTTCAGGCGAAAGTTTTAGGAATGCTTTTTAATAATTAAATATTATCTATCCGTCTATCTATATCATCACGCCAGATCCCTTGCGGGGTAGGCAGAGAGTACAGAGTTACAACAGGTTCTTTCATTACATACCTCTCTGGCTTCCTCCACTCTCATAGTTCGTCTCATACACGCTCGCCGGTTACGGAGACTCTTGACTTGTCCTTCAGCTAAGACCCGGTCTATTTGGTCATGATAAAATAGTCTACGTCTTCCCCGGTACCTACATCCTTCCACTTTCGCATTGTATATCAGTTAAATATTAAATATTATAAATAATATTATTCTAGTGTTATTATTTTTAACCAGATGTAGGTAATTTTAATCATCTCGTTAAGTTAATACAGCTAACGTAACTTTCTAAAAGTTTTGCCAATCATGAACACAATTTCGTAGGGTTATTAAACTTTCGGCGTCGGCCGAAGGTTTTGGCGATGGCCTATTAATCGGCGTCTGCTTCGGCTCCGGCCAAAAATCGACCTAAGGTCGGACACAACTTATCAGTAACAGAATCGATTGCCATCAAAAAAGTTTTTGTGTAAATTGCCCATTTTGCAGCTGTACATTTTATTCAATATCTGTGTATGTAGTTCAAAATATCGCTTAAAATTAAGCATAGTTCCCTAAGACCGTTTTCCTGTAGATAGAACGGTTGAGTACCTTAATCGTTGTACCGCGGCCCTTACTGCCAAATCTCGAAAATTAATTCTGTATAATTGTACACAACATCACGCCTATATTCCCCGAACGGGGGTGCGGTAATAGTTTTTACTATACAAGGTGTAACATGATTAACGGAAGACCTGAAAGTAGGTCTAAATCGGCGACTGAATCGATTGCAGCTATTTTTAAAAATAGTTACTTTTTTTGTTTTCAAAAAATGCTGGTACTCGTTCTGTTAGCGGTATTAAACCCAATTTAATAATAATTCAAAGCATTACGGCTATTTTAAATGTATTTCTATTACACACATCAATACCCATACGAAATTAATGAATTATTAAAATATTAAAGAGCGGTGATAGCCTAATGTTTAGATCGTTGGACTGCTAAGTCAGAGGTCTCAGGTTCAAACCCAGGCACGCACCTCTGTCTCTTCGAAAGTATGTGCGTATTAAAAGTTAACTATAACTATCACTTGCTTTAACGGTGAAGGAAAACATCGTGAGGGAACCTGCATGCCTAAGAGTTTCTCGAAGGTGTGTGAAGTTCGCCAACCCGCACTGGGCCAGCGTGGTGGACTATGGCTTAAACACTCTCAGTTTAAGGAGGTCCATGCCCAACGGTGAGACAGTTTCTTAACATGGCTAATATTATTATTGGTTAATTTTGGTACCAAAGAGCATAAAATATGGTAGAAAACTCCTTTAAATAAGAATTTTCGTTTTCGTATTGCATTCGTAAAGCAATAATCTACTTGGGTTGTCTGAGGTCTTGCGTTGTATACGTTACACCTTGTATATACCTCGTGTTACGAATAATTGCAATGCGGTGTGCAATTTATCATACATGAATTGTATGATAAATTGCAGTTTATTGTACTAGCGTCTAAAGAATGTCTAAAGAATTTAATATACTCGTAAAATTACTATTTTTACTATCCATTTTAATTTATCGAAAAGCTTTTATATGGAAAAAACAAGTACTCATTAAATTCAGAAGCGTAGTCGCCAACGTCCATTCCACGTTGAATACACCGGTTCTCGTCCGATCACCGAAGTTAAGCAACGTCGGGCGCGGTCAGTACTTAGATGGGTGACCGCTTGGGAACACCGCGTGATGTTGGCTTTTTGATAATATTTTTTTATCTTTCTATCTATATATGATCACGTCAAATTCCTTGCGGGGTAGACAGAGAGTATGGTATCCATTTAAATTATATTTTAACATAGTTTGACGGCTATTTCCCTAAACGGTTAATTGATTCGTATTATAAAATTGTATATATCTTTATCATTACACAATCCCCTGTGGGGTAGGCAGAGAGTTCCAATTTTATTTTTCATTAATATACACTTGACTGACTGAAGTAAAAAGTTCCGGGTTCGATTACCGCGCTGAACCCGTAATTACATGGTACGGTCAGCTACATAAGTAGCTTAACAGTCTCAGACTTTCAAATCGCTTGCAGACTTGTGTTGCATCACATCCATTATTTTTGTTGATCTAAATATATTTAAACCACCAAAGTTTGTAAAATAAGGATTATAACTGATTTGAAGCATTGAACTGAACATTTAATTGTCAAAAGAGATAATGACGGAACAGATATACAATGCGAAAGTGGAAGGATGTAGGTACCGGAGAAGACCTAGACTATCTTACCATGACCAAATAGACCGTGTCTTATACGAAGGACAAGTTAAGAGTCTCCGTAACCGGCGAGCGTTTATGAGACGAACTATGAAAGTGGAGGAAGCCAGAGAGGTATGTGAGGAAAGAACCTGTTGAAACTCTGTACTCTCTGCTTGCCCCGCAAGGGATCTTCCGTGATGATATAGATAGGTAGATATTTAATTAGTTAGTCTTGAGAATTTATTGAGTCGAGCAAAGTCATGTCAATACTCGGCTAAAAAAACTAACTTATGACATTTACAACTATAGGAAAATGTCTAAGTAGGTTCTTTTACTTAGTAAATCAGGTTTATTCTATAGTTGAGAAAACGTCCAAAATACGAAATGTCAAAGGCTAGTTTTCTTTTCCAAGTATAGAACTTTAAACATATGACATAATTCGGCTACGTAAATTCTTAAGACTAAAGGTACGGCCAAATCAACGCGCTCAGCCGCGGCCGCAGCAGCGTGCACGGTGGCGATCAGCTCCTGCAGTAATATTTCTATGGAAATATATAATCCTTCAGTAATTAAATGACTATACATACTGGCGAAGTGACGTGCGTTTCAGACTGACCATTGGATTATTATATATACTGATTCTATACGTAATATAATTTATCCTTTATGTGTATCTTGAGTTGCATTATGGAATATCACACGCCATGCCACTATACCGCGCGGACAAGACTTACTTTTTGGTTTTACTTTACTTCTGTGCTATTCTTTTAATTGTAAAATTATGCTGTAAATGCAGTTTATTTTTATTAATGAGATTGTACGATATGCTCTTAGGAAATCATTTCTAAATGATCAAGCGGCGTATTTATGTGTAGCCCCATTTCAATTTGGTAATAAGCGACTATTGACTATTTTTTGACATCTTACAATTTCATTTGATTTATTATCACCTGGTGAAGGTCGGGAGTCAAGCTGGATGCTTGCAGCACAAAGCTTGCGTGGCGATTTTTAAGTGGAAAGAAGGGGCCTTTCTCTTTCAGCCCTAGTTTCGCACGGGTAGCACGGACAAAATATTTTCCTAGATCGGCCAATTTAAACAAAATAAAACCTTTTTGTGGATCAGACTATCTATTGGTGAAAAGCAGAAAGAAAATCCATGTAATATTTGTGTGTGCGTGAATGCAACCACTACTCTCTAGTCAGAGGGCAAGGGGCTAATAGCTCAAGGGCGCCTCAAGGAGGAACGGCCTCGGCTTGGGCAGTCGCTATGGGGGAGGGCATATATTAGGTGTCTCGTCATGGTGCTCGGCACTAGCCGGGCAATCCGTGTAGTATCTATCTATCTATATAATGACGCCAGATCCCATGCAGGGTAGGCAGAGAGTACAGAGTTCCAACAGGTTTTTTCCTTAAATACCTCTCTGGCTTCCTGCACTCTGATTGTTTGTCTCATAGACGCTCGCCGGTAAGGGAGACTCTTGACTCCTTTAGATAAGAATCTAGGTCTTCCCCGGTTCCTACATCGTTCCACTTTCTCATTGTATCTCCGTTTTGTCATTCTTTCTTCTGAAGTTCTGTTTCATCTTTACACCGAAACTATCTGTAAAAGTATTTAAGATAATACCTTACATGTTAAAACTTATTATTTTATATCCCTCATAACTTCTAATGAGTTCTTTCATAAATAATTGTTGTTAATAACAATGTGAAATAATATCAAATGAATTACATCGCGCGCAGGATTCAAGAATCACGCCACGCATCCATTAAGTAATGCCTGCAGTGTGACGGGGCACAACTTTAGGGGATACAGAGTACAATATACACCTACTCCGACGATTTGTGTACTAACCTACATCATCACGCCTATATTCACCGTGCAAGGATGGCAGAATTGATCTGCACATAAGATAGTTGCCAACGTGTTTAAAAATATAGGAGATTTAAGTGCTAATAAGGCATGACAAGACTCTACCATCTGTCTCAAGCGTATCGTTGAGTACTTTAGCCATCTTGCCAGAAAAGACGGTGACGACTTGGAGCAGCTAATGGTCACTGGGAAGGTCGATTCATAAAGACCTCGAGACCGCCCAGCACGTTGGTCTGACCAGATTCGCACCACTCTGAACACTACCATATACAGCGAGCTGCATTAGAGATGCGCGGCTGTTAATGATTGCATTCGAAACATTCAACTTTATAAATCATTCGAATTATTCTAACGCTTCACGCAACTGAGTTACTAACTGCCTCCCATTTGATTTTGACTGGCTGGACTGAATGAACGAATAATGAATAAAAATTTCGGCAAATGGATAATGAATTTACCTATCGGTCGCATCACAGAGTATACTACCTTATTTCAGTCGACATGACCTAAGCAAATTAAGTTAGCATAATTTGGACCGCAGCCTACCCCCACGTTCACATGGGCGCTATTTGTGCAGAAGAACCGTAAGTGCCCTTTTGTAAGAAAAAAAAACACTTGATGCTAGCCGCCGCCGACTATGAACCTAACACCCCTCCTATCAGCCGCTACCGCCGTCCGCGGCATGTTCTCACCGACCCACCCGATGCCCTTACATCCCGTCTTTCGGATACAGATACCGCACACAGGATCAGACACCGACCTCGCTGGCGAGGTCAAAGAATCCCTTGCCCGCCGCGACACCTAGTATATGCCCTCCCCCACAGCGACTACACAAGCCTAGGCCGTTCCTCCTTGAGGCGCCCTTTTGGTAACTCACACTGTATGGTTAAGATATAAGCATAATTATTATCTATATCACGGGGATGGTCCTACAATATCTAGGTAAACCTTCTCAAATGCCGAATTCGCTGTTGTTGTTATTGTCTTAGGTTGTTTAGTGCCTGCGGAGTATTTATTCTTTTTACATTGGTCACATTTAGATATAAACTCAGCAATGTCTTTGTCCATACTCGGCCAAAAATAATATTTTTTGATATTATTTGTCATTCGCCTAATGCCTGCGTGGCCACTTGTAGGCAATAGGTGAAAATCGTTTAATATGATTCGTCTGTTGTCAATGTCATTTATTCTTTGCACAGGTCCATTTCTCATAACTTTTTATTTGTTCTACTATTCCACTTATAAATTCTTTATTATTATCGTTTTTAGTATGCATACTTCTTTTATACCTAATGTTTCGCATAAAAATAACAAATCTCTCACCAATTCGTCTCGCGTAATTGATGATCGAGAAAATGTATTTAGGTATATAATAGACCTACTAGGTACATATAAAAGATATTTATATTTTTCAATGAATTCTCCACTATTTATCAATTTATTTAAATTCCTATTATTAATTAATGAGAGCTCAGTAATGTATTTCGGTTTTTTAATAATGTGCACAACTCTTGGTTGATCTGGCCTTAAGTTAGAGTCAATATTATCTACCGTTAATTCATTACTGTCCTTTATTTCGTCATTATCTTTATTCAAGTTACGTTGTCGAAGCTGCCCTCTGGTTACAACATTCATAACATGTTCATTCAAAGCTTTTAATTCACTAGAAGTTATAATAATTCGCGACAATGCATCCGCTGCTGCATCTGACGCACCTTTTATATATTCTACAACGAAGTTATATTCTTCTAATTGTAATCTAAACTTTAGTAACCTACTAGATGGGTTTCGCATGCTAAACAAGTACACTAATGGTCGATGATCGGTATGTATTGTGAACTGTCTACTATATAAATAAGGACGAAAATGTTGTACACCCCATACTAATGCTAAGAGTTCCTTCTCCATAGTATGATAATTCAATTGCGCCTTATTTAAACTTCGACTAGCATAAGCCGCAGGTCGACCATATTTATTACATAATACTGCACCTGTAGCTTTTCCTGATGCATCTGTTTGTAGCAAAAAATCATTTTCGTCAGATAAATCTGGATATTGCAATACAGGCGGCCTCGTTAAAGCTGATTTTAATTTTTCAAATGAATTTTCACATTCTTTCGTCCACAAAAACTGAACGCCTTTACGCGACAATTTATTTAACGGCGATGATAATTCTGCGAAGTTTCGAATAAATCTACGATAGTAGTTAGCAAAAGCTACAAACCGTTTTGCATCATCTGCGCTTTGTGGTCTGGGATAATTTTTTACTACATTGATTTTTTCTGGATCTGGTAAGATTCCTGATCCTGACACTACGTGACCTAAATATAATATTTCTTTCTGTAAAAAACTACATTTGACAGGGTTTAATTTCAAATTTACTTTACGTAATCTGGTGAGAACATCAATTAAATTGTGATTATGACTATGAATGTTTAATCCGTGACCCGTGACAATTAAATCGTCTTGGTACACTAGACATTTTTCGTGATTGAGGCCTGGCATTGCAATAGTCATCATTCTACTAAAATGACTAGGACTGGATTTAAGCCCCATGGGCATTCTCGTCATCTGGTATTAATTTCTCCCTGTAGAAAAGGCTGTACAAGGTCGACGGCTTTTATTTAAATTGGTCTGATAATAACCTTGAAAAAGATCTAAGTGCGTAAAATATGCGGTATATTTTAATTCGGGCAATGAATCTAGTACCTCTGCTATGTTAGGTAACGGAAATTTATCATCTTCTACTTGATTATTTAACTTACGATAGTCGATCACAATGCGCCATTTCTTTGTACCTGTTGAGTCAAGTTTTTTAGGAACTAACAATAAAGGACTAGACCAAGCACTCTTAGACTCTTCTATTATACCATCATCTAACATTTTTTTGATTTGTGTATCTACTTCTGACTTTTGCGCATAGGGCAATCTATAAGGCTTTGTATATATGGGACTCGATTGTGGCTTTAACTTAATTGTTTGCTCATATATTGGCGTAGTAGATAATTTATAGTCAGGTAAATGGAAAATATCCGGAAACTTAGCACAAATATTTTCTATAGATTTTTGCTCCTGGGTATTTAAACCCTTTAAATTTAATAAATCAAATAAAGCCTTTACTCGTTCGGCATTTACTGTAGATTTATTAAATTGGCAAATAAAATAATCATTTAACTTAGAAGTATTGGCTTGAAAATAATTTAAAGTTACATCATTTTCCCTCGTATTTAATATACGAACAGGAATTTTGTTATGCTTCGGTTTTGCTAAGCTATTCGCCAAAAAAACACCTTCACATAATTGCTGACTAAATACAACACAATCTTCCGTCATATTAGTTTCTATGTAATGTATCGACTCACTACGCGCTGGCGCTTGTATATAATAGTTGTTATTCCCTCTCTGCATACCACTCACAAAATTTAATAGAACACTGCCCTTATTTACGAATAATTTTAATGTGTTTCATTCAAAATTTAATTCTGCTTTAAATTTTCTCAGAAAATCTTCGCCAATTATTGCACTAGTTGTGCATGGTAAAGTTTTAAAAACTAAAAACTTGTTAGTAAAATAAAAAGAGTTATGACGTAAAGTTAAATAAACATAGCCTTGAGAAAATATGAAACCTCCAATACATTTTACACGAGTTCTCTCAATATGGTAAGGTATTTGTAAACTCTCTAAACAATCGATCCTAATTCCAGATACTGAGGCACCGGTATCAATTAGCAAGTCGTGCTTACGTTCTCTAATGTTAAATGAAACTTTAGTTAAACTACTACACGAGTATATGACATTAGACTCGAAAAAACTGAGTCAGTGTTTCCTTATTTGACTCGTCACCGGGCACCTCGTGATCGGTCTCTAATACGTTCACGTTGCTATGTGACCTCAATCCTGTACTACGGCTACGGTAAGGTCTACCCCTAGCATGAAAATATCTGTTGCCCCGACAATTACGATTGTTATTCTAATTATTCTTATAATATGGTGTCCGCATATGCTGGTAAATCCGCTTTTGGAGTAGCATGCCCTCTAGACCGCATACTCGGTTGTCCACGGTATCCTGGCAGGGTCGCCATGTAGTGTGGGGCCTATTGGGAGACAAGTGAAACAACCAACTGCTAATATAAGACTGCGTATATTATAACGTTCATGATTAATATATAGTATCGGTACATATTACCTAAGTACACCAACAACAACCAGAGCATAAATGTTTTAAGAATAATTGCTAATTTATTTGAAGAGGCGCTTAAACTTACAGTTGTTTAAACAAGACAGATATGTATACACCTTATATCATTACAACCGTTCCTTAGAAAGGGGGTCACCTTTTAGTGAGCGATTAGAACACTATTATCTATCAATATTATAACGCCAGATCCCTTGCCGTGTAGGCAGAATTATTAGAACGTCTAAATGGTTAACCACAATGATGTTAATATCCCAGAGATAATCGGGGTTCTGTTCTCACCGACACCACGGCGAGACACCTAGTATGTACCCTTCCCATAGCGACTGCCCAAGTTTATAAGGCGACATGCAAGTTTATAAGACCAAAATATACACAAAAAATAAAACGGACTTGACCAAATTATCAAAACGAGGTAAAAGGTATCTAAATTTATAAAAATGGAAAGGCAAAAGATCATAAAACCGATAAACACATTATGATGTCAAATAAAGGACTAATTGAGAGCTCCGGAACAAAAACAGAGAAATCAACTTTCTAACAAAAATATATTGTTCGCAGAAAATCTAGCCCAAAATGATAAAACAAAATATATCATATGATATAATATTAGCCCTGTTAGAAAACTGTCCCACCGTTGGGCACGGGCCTCCTTTTAAACTGAGAGGGCTAGGCCATAGTCCACCACGCTGGCCAAGTGCGGGTTGGCGAACTTCACACACCTTTGAGAAACTCTTAGGCATGCAGGTTTCCTCACGATGTTTTCCTTCACCGTTAAAACAAGTGACAATTATTTTTTAATACGCACATGCTTTCGGGAAGACAGAGGTGCGTGCCTGGGTTTGAACCCAAGACCTCTGACTTTGCAGTCCAACGGTCTAACCACTAGGCTATCACTGCACAAAATAATGATCTCTGTTTTAATAGCCTGTCCTATATTCCACTGCTGGGCAAAGCCTCCCCTTGACGTCTCCACATCGATCGATCCTGGGCTAGTAGTATCCATGTCTTTCCCGCTAAAGTGTCCAAGTCGTCACGGCATCCTCGTCTCCTCGACCACGGCATGTGATCGTCTTCAGGGATCCAATAATCCTAATTTATAAATTCCTGTGTGCGTGTGTGCGTAATTCTTCTCCTGAACGGCTTGACCGACATTGATGATTTTTTTGTAGGTACTTATGGGGTAACCATGTAGATGTCGCTGTTGTCAACCGGGGGCGAAGCCACGGAAAACAGCTAATATAAATAAATAGGTCATAACAAAAAAAAATACAAACAAAAAGCCAACATCACGCGGTGTTCCCAAGCGGTCACCCATCTAAGTACTGACCGCGCCCGACGTTGCTTAACTTCGGTGAACGGACGAGAACCGGTGTATTCAACGTGGTATGGACGTTGGCAAGTACAAGTTTGAAACTACTTATCATGTTTTTTATTAATAACAGCTGTTTATTAAATTTTAAAATGTAATGTATGGGTAATAGATTTTAATTTAACTTCGACAAATAAAAGGAGGGTTTATATTTTTAGCAGATTACCGTAGCGCCTGAACTGCTTATTTCAGGCGCGGTCATTTTTAATGAATGAGGTGTCCATTGATTCGTTGTTGTCACAATGTATGGAATACTCTGTAGTTATTTTAGTTTGGCGGACGATTTAGCGCAGTGGTTAAGAGGTTAAGCCGCTCCGCCCACTGTGTCTAATAATCGCGGGTTCGATTCCCGCACGGGACGAATCTTTGTGTGATCCATAATTATGTTTTTCGGTCTGGGTATTTGTGTATGTGAATTGTCCAATAGAAGTTTTTGGTCATGTTAAGTAGTGTCCGACTGAAGCTTCGAATTCAGCTTCGGTCATCTTTGGCCTACCTTCGGCTTAGACCGAAATGGGCCGAAGTTTCAGACGAAGGCGAAAGTTTCAGGCGAAAGTTTTACGAATGCTTTTTAGTAATTAAATATTATCTATCTATCTATATCATCGCGCCAGATCCCTTGCGGGGTAGGCAGAGAGTGCAGAGTTACAACAGGTTCTTTTATTACATACCTCTCTGGCTTCCTCCACTCTCATAGTTCGTCTCATACACGCTCGCCGGTTACGGAGACTCTTGACTTATCCTTCAGCTAAGACCCGGTCTATTTGGTCATGATAAAATAGTCTAGGTCTTCCCCGGTACCTACATCCTTCCACTTTCGCATTGTATAACAGTTAAATATTAAATATTATAAATAATATTATTCTAATGTTATTATTTTTAACCAGATGTAGGTAATTTTAATCAACTCGTTAAGTTTATACAGCCAACGTAACTTTCTAAAAATTTAGCCAATCATGAACACAATTTCGTAGGGTTATTATACTTTCGTCGTCGGCCGAAGGTTTTGGCGATGGCCTATTAATCGGCGTCTGCTTCGGCTCAGGCCAAAAATCGACCTGCGGTCGGACACAACTTATCAGTAACAGAATCGATTGCCATCAAAAAAGTTTTTGTGTAAATTTCCCATTTTGCAGCTGTACATTTTATTCAATATCTGTGTATGTAGTTCAAAATATCGCTTAAAATTAAGCATAGTTCCCTAAGACCGTTTTCCTGTAGATAGAACGGTTGAGTACCTTAATCGTTGTACCGGGGCCCTTACTGCCAAATCTCGAAAATTAATTCTGTATTATTGTACACACCATCACGCCTATATTCCCCAAACGGGGGTGTGGTAATAGTTTGAACTATACAAGGTGTAAAATAATTAACGGAAGCCCTGAAAGTAGTTCTAAATCGGCGAATAAATCGATTCCAGCTATTTTTAAAAATAATTACTTTTTTTAGTCTTCACAAAATGCTGGTACTCGTTCTGTTAGCGCTATTAAACCCAGTTTAATAATTATTCAAAGCATTACGGCTATTTTAAATGTATTTCTATTACACACATCAACACGCATACGAAAGATAATGGATTATTAAAGAGCGGTGATAGCCTAATGGTTAGACCGTTGGACTGCAAAGTCCCAGGTCTCGAGTTCAAACCCAGGCACGCACCTCTGTCTCTTCGAAAGCGTGTGCGTATTAAAAGTTAACTATAACTATCACTTGCTTTAACGGTGAAGGAAAACATCGTGAGGAAACCTGCATGCCTAAGAGTTTCTCGAAGGTGTGTGAAGTTCGCCAACCCGCACTGGGCCAGCTTGGTGGACTATGGCCTGAGCCCTCTCAGTCTGAGAGGAGGCCCGTGCCCAACGGCGGGACAGTTTCTTAACAGGGCTAATATTATTATTGGTTAATTTTGGTACCAAAGAGCATAAAATATGGTAGAAAACTCCTTTAAATTAGAATTTTCGTTTTCGTATTGCATTCGTAAAGCAATAATCTACTTGGGTTGTCTGAGGTCTTGCGTTGTGTATGTTACACCTTGTATATAACTCGTGTTACGAATAATTGCAATGCGGTGTGCAATTTATCATACATGAATTGTATGATAAATTGCAGTTTATTGTACTAGCGTCTAAAGAATGTCTAAAGAATTTAATATACTCGTAAAATTACTATTTTTACTATCCATTTTAATTTATCGAAAAGCTTTTATATGGAAACAGCAAGTACTCATTAAATTCAGAAGCGTAGTCGCCAACGTCCATACCACGTTGAATACACCGGTTCTCGTCCGATCACCGAAGTTAAGCAACGTCGGGCGCGGTCAGTACTTAGATGGGTGACCGCTTGGGAACACCGCGTGATGTTGGCTTATTGATAATATTTTTTTTATCTTTCTATCTATATATGATCACGTCAAATTCCTTGCGGGGTAGACAGAGAGTATGGTATCCATTTAAATTATATTTTAACATAGTTTGACGGCTATTTCCCGAAACGGTTAATTGATTCGTATTTTATGTGTAATGTATCGACTCACTACGCGCTGGCGCTTGTATATAATAGTTGTTATTCCGTCTCTGCATACCACTAACAAAATTTAATACAACACTGCCCTTATTTACGAATAATTTTAATGTGTTTAATTCAAAATTTAATTCTGCTTTAAATTTTAAAACCTGTATTGCTGTAAAGTTTTAAAAACTAAAAACTTGTTAGTAAAATAAAAAGAGTTATGACGTAAAGTTAAATAAACATAGCCTTGAGAAAATATGAAACCTCCAATACATTTGACACGAGTTCTCTCAATATGGTAAGGTATTTGTAAACTCTCTAAACAATCGATCCTAATTCCAGATACTGAGGCACCGGTATCAATTAGCAAGTCGTGCTTACGTTCGCTAATGTTAAATGAAACTTTATTTAAACTACTACACGAGTACATGACCTTAGACTCGAAAAAACTGAGTCAGTGTTTCCTTATTTGACTCGTCACCGGGCGCCTCGTGATCGGTCTCTAATACGTTCACGTTGCTATGTGACCTCAATCCTGTACTACGGCTACGGTAAGGTCTACCCCTAGCATGAAAATATCTGTTGCCCCGTCAATTACGATTGTTATTGTAATTATTCTTATAATATGGTGTCCGCATATGCTGGTAAATCCGCTTTTGGAGTAGCATGCCCTCTAGACCGCATACTCGGTTGTCCACGGTATCCTGGCGTGTGTGTGTGTGTGAATGATGTACGCTGTTGGCCTCGAGGCCTTTACAGCTTCACCGGATTTTAACGGCTAGCGTGCAACCACTGCGCTCCAGCCAGCCAGAAGGGCAAGAGGCGACATACCGAGGGCGCCTCTTCGAGGCGCCTTCGGTTGGGACAGTCGCTGTAGGGGGACGGGTGCACTACTAAGCGCACCGGTCAACCGCCGGCTATGGGAGGGGATCTACTACTACGTCTATGTCTACGTCGTCGTCGCCCGTATTCTGAGCGGAAAGAAGGGATGACAAAGCATCGAGGGAGTCGGCGAGAACATGTCGCGGCCGGCGGTGGTGGCAGGGGTCGGGAGGGAGATCGTAGTCGGCGGTGGCTACGATTAACGGATTCGCATGGGTAGATGCGTTCGCGAAATGACGTGTTGACGCCTTTTTAATAAAGGCGCGAAAAGGTTCGAGACCTAGATCGGAGTGGAGGTCGACGTTCCGTACGAACCATGGGGCTCCTACGGTTTTACGGAGGAAGCGGTTTTGAACCGCTTGAAGTCTGTCGATGTGAGAGGGGGCCGAATGCCCGAACACAGCACACGCATAAGTCATGATGGGACGAACGCAAGGGAGACAAGTGAAACAACCAACTGCTAATATAAGACTGCGTATATTATAACGTACATGATTAATATATAGTATCGGTACATATTACCTAAGTACATCAACAACAACCAGAGCATAAATGTTTTAGAATAATTGCTAATTTATTTCAAAGGCGTTTAAACTTAACAGTTGTTTAAACAAGCAAGTTTAGGCTGACAGAAGATACTATGTATCTGCCCTTTACAACTAAACGACAGTTGGCTACATTGTTAGCATTTAATATACAAAAAAATGACGCGGTTATATGCAATATAAACCAAAATAAAATGATTGATACTGGCAGCAACATTAGGTTGTGTGACCATAGTTTAAACTAGTAAATGCGACAACAGCTAAGTCAATAGAATTAAATATTTTTCATCAGAATATGCAAGGTTTAGCTGGCAAAGATCTCGAGATAGAATTATTTCTTAGGAAATACAACGTCCATTTATTCTGTGTTACTGAACATTGGCTGAAATCTCATGAAATAATCAAATATCAAAGTCAGTACACAGTGTTGAGTGCGTTCACAAGAAAAACAGCCATACGCGGAGGGTCTCTAATATTAGTCGCCAACGACATCAAGTGTAAAGAGCGCAAGGACATTATGGGTCTTTCTATTGAACGCATTGTTGAGATATCTTGTATCGAACTGGATAGTTATGTTGTAGCATGCGTTTACCGACCGCCCTCAGGTGATTTTAATACATTTGAAAACGTTATGGAAGAGGTGTTAAAAAAAATTTCTGGTATTAAAAAGCAAAGCATTATATGTGGTGACTTCAATGTCAATCTAATCGAAAAGTCATCCATTAGCTGTAGACTAATTAATCTTTTTAAATCTTTTAATCTAGTATGCTTGTTTAATGAACCGACTAGAATCACTGCTACGTCTGCTACCTGTTTAGATAATGTGTTTTGCGACTGTGAAGTGTTTGATAAATTAATTATAAACGCTTTGCCCTCAGATCATAGTGGTTTGTTGGTGTCAGTACCCAGCCACCTTAGCCTAAGTTATGTAAAGTTACTTGTAGGCCGATATCAGATCGACGTATAAACTGTTTTAGGGATAAAGTTTACAATCGCATATCTAATATGGATTGGTTACATAATGATCCCAATTACCTATATCAAAACCTTTTTGATACCATGAAATCAGAATTTGATAATATATTTAAAATAAAATCATTTTCAACGGCCAAGAAAGCAAAGTTTAGTGATTGGGCTACTGTAGGAATTCATAAAAGTAGAGCTAAGATGTATGAACTGTATGATACGAAAACATATAATCAAAACCCAGCTTTCTTGGAATATGTTAAAAACTACTCGAAGACTTTTAGGAAGGTGTGTACTGCAGCAAAGTCTTTATATTATAGCAATATGATCAAAAGGTCATCAAATAAGATCAAAACCACATGGGGTATAATTAACAGTGTATCTGGGAGAACTCAACCACGCGATGATCTTATTGAACTTGTTATTAATGATAACATCTTAACAGATGATTTCGATATTGCGCAGGCTTTTAATAAATTTTTTAGTGAAATTCCAGTTCATACTACTGGCTCTTTGAACTCCTCTTCCCGAAAAGCTGAACTAATATTAAAAAGCAGTGTAAAAGAATGCAATGTCTTGTTTGAATTTAAATATGTGACCCCGACAGACATAATCTTAACCTTTAAGTCGTTAAACATTATAAACACTGTCGACTTCTGGGGTATATCATTAAAAATACTAGATAGCATAGTAATGGCTATAGCACCTGCGCTGGCGACGATATTTAATAAATGTGTAGAGAAGGGTAGGTTCCCCGACTTAATGAAACTTAGTAAAGTTGTACCGATTTTTAAATCAGGGATAAAAAGCGAGCCTTCCAATTTTAGACCGATTTCCATCTTGCCGGCCTTGAGTAAAATTTATGAAAAGATCCTACTCAATCAATTGCTTAACCACTTTAATGAGAATAAGCTGTTACACGGTGATCAATATGGTTTTACTAAGGGACGTTCAACCACAGACGCGAGAGTAGGTCTGCTTCAGCAAATTTACGGTGCCTGGGAGGCATCGCAGAATGCAATTGGTGTATTCTGTGATCTCTCTAAGGCATTCGACTGTGTTAAGCATGCAACCCTTATTAAAAAGCTAAGGCATTACGGTATTAAAAACACTGCCCTTAATTTATTAGCTTCATACTTAGGTGAAAGGTCTCAATGTGTTGAGATTAACGGGGTCAAGTCTCAGGAAGTTAATATTTCAATTGGTGTTCCACAGGGCTCCATCTTAGGACCCTTTCTTTTTTTAGTATATATTAATGACCTGCCGAACTTTGTCCGTGATGTCTGTGACATTGTACTATTCGCAGATGATACCTCATTGATCTTCAAAGTTGACAGAGCTAAGCTTAATTTTGACGATGTGAATGGTGCTCTTTCACGGATATCAAATTGGTTCGAAATAAACAATCTATTGCTTAATTCACTCAAGACAAAGTGTATTAAATTTACTATGCCCAATGTAAAAGTTAATGCTACGAATATTCTTATTAATGGCACAAAGCTGGACCTCGTGAACTCCACTGTCTTTCTAGGCATTACCCTAGACTCCAAACTCCAATGGGGGGCCCATATCTCATCACTTGCGGGTAAACTTAGCTCCGCTGCTTATGCAGTGTGGAAAGTACGGCAACTTACGGATGTGGATACAGCACGTCTAGTTTATTTTAGTTACTTCCATAGCATTATGTCTTATGGTATCCTACTGTGGGGTAACGCTGCTGACGTGGAAAATGTATTCATACTGCAAAAAAGAGCTATCCGTGCCATTTATAATCTTGGACCTAGGGCTTCCCTCAGAGAACTTTTTAAAGAGATCAACATTCTCACGGTCGCTTCACAGTATATATACGACAACATAGTGTACATACGTAGGAATATCCATTTATTTAATAAAGTGAGTGACGTTCATAAATTAAATACTAGAAATAAACATAAACTGGTATTACCAATTGTTAGGCTTAAAAAAGTATTTACTTCCTTCGTAGGAGTCGGTATTCGCTGCTTCAATAAGATACCAAAGCCCATGTTAGAGTTGCCACTTGACAGATTTAAAAAGTATATTAAATCTTCGCTAATGAGTAAAGGATATTATACACTAAATGATTTTTTAAATGATAAAAATGCCTTTACACAAATTAACTGAAATCTAGAAGAATATAATGTTAAGTGCAGCGTGTCCTGCCTAGCGAGCGTTCATTGATTTTAAATATTATTCTCGAACGATGTCGACAGGGTCGTGGATTGGTCATGCTCACTAAAATGTCTTTGCTAGTGGCGGCTCTGTGGAGCGGGTCATTCTTTTTCCTCTAAAATGGTTGAGGAGAGTGATGGCTGCTTCTCAGGTCATACTCGTGAACGGGTGCTGCTGGTGGGGACTGGTCCGTCCCCTGCCCTTTGTCTGACTGAACGTGTACCATAATGTTGTTGAATTTTGTCTCGTTCGGCATCACACTGGAGCTATGACCAGTTGTTTTGTACGCGCTCTTTACATATTTTATAGTAACACTTTCTCTTACTATTATTATTATGCTTTTTATTATATACCTCTACAACATCTCTATTTTGTAAATGACAGGACTATGTAGACACTGACCAATATCATGAATCTAAGTACACTTATGATTAATCTATACTTAAGCACATCTATTTAGCTCGTTCTGCATTGTTCTCCCATACTCCATAAATACAATGTATACAAAAAGAATTGTAAACCTCATTTTTAAAAAAGAGTAACCATGGAGTTTCTTGCCCTTCTTCTCCACAGGAATGACTTTCCGAACGGGTGGTAGAGTCTTAAGTAATTAATAATTTTCTCTTTTTGACTATTCATAAGTGCCTTTTGGTCTACATGAATAAAAAGCTTTTGATTTTGATTTTGATTTTTGATTTCAAGACACATGTATACACCTTATATCATTACGACCGTTCCTTAGAAAGGGGGTCACCCTTTAGTGAGCGAATAGAACACAATTATCTATCAATATCATAACGCCAGATTCCTTGCGGGGTAGGCAGAATTATTAGAATGTCTAAATGGTTAACCACAATGATGTTAATATGCAAGAGATGATCGGGGTTCTGTTCTCATCGACACCACCGAGATACCTAGTATGTACCCTTCCCATAGCGACTGCCCAAGTTTATAAGGCGACATACAAGTTTATAAGACCAAAAAATACACAAAAAATAAAACGGACTTGACCAAATTATCAAAACGAGGTAAAATATCTAAATTTATAAAAATGGAAAAGCAAAAGATCATAAAACCGATAAACATATTATGATGTCAAATAAAGGACTAATTGAGAGCTCCGGAACAAAAACAGAGAAATCAACTTTCTAACAAAAATATTTTGTTCGCAGAAAATCTAGCCCAAAATGATAAAACAAAATATATCATATGATATAATATTAGCCCCGTTAGAAAACTGTCCCACCGTTGGACACGGGCCTCCTTTCAAACTGAGAGGGCTTAGGCCATAGTCCACCACGCTGACCCAGTGCGGGTTGGCGAACTTCACTCACTTTCGAGAAACTCGTAGATATGCAGGTTTCCTCACGATGTTTTCCTTCACCGTTAAAACAAGTGACAATTATTTTTTAATACGCTCATGCTTTCTGGAAGACAGAGGTGCGTGCCTGGGTTTGAACCCAAGACCTCTGACTTTGCAGTCCAACGGTCTAACCACTAGGCTATCACTGCACAAAATAATGGTCTCTTTTTTAATAGCCTGTCCTATATTCCACTGCTGGGCAAAGCCTCCCCTTGACGTCTCCACATCGATCGATCCTGGGCTAGTAGTATCCATGTCTTCCCCGCAAAAGTGTCCAAGTCGTCACGGCATCTTTGTCTCCTCGACCACGACACCTGTGACCATCTCCAGGGATCCAATAATATTAATATATAAATTCCTGTGTATTTAATTCTTCTCCTGAACGGCTTGACCGACTTTGATGATTTTATTGTAGGTATTTATAGGGTAGTCGCTGTTGTGTACCGAGGGCGAAGCCACGGAAAACAGCTAATATAAATAAATAGGTCATAACAAAAAAAATACAAACAAAAAGCCAACATCACGCGGTGTTCCCAAGCGGTCACCCATCTAAGTACTGACCGCGCCCGACGTTGCTTAACTTCGGTGATCGGACAAGAACCGGTGTATTCAACGTGGTATGGACGTTGGCAAGTACAAACTTGAAACTACTTATCATGTTTTTTATTAATAACAGCTGTTTATTAAATTTTAAAATGTAATGTATGGGTAATAGATTTTAATTTAACTTCGACAAATAAAAGGAGGGTTTATTTATCATACATGAATTGTATGATAAATTGCAGTTTATTGTACTAGCGTCTATAGAATGTCTAAAGAATTTAATATACTCGTAAAATTACTATTTTTACTATCCATTTTAATTTATCGCAAAGCTTTTATATGGAAAAAGCAAGTACTCATTAAATTCAGAAGCGTAGTCGCCAACGTCCATACCACGTTGAATACGCCGGTTCTCGTCCGATCACCGAAGTTAAGCAACGTCGGGCGCGGTCAGTACTTAGATGGGTGACCGCTTGGGAACACCGCGTGATGTTGGCTTTTTGATAATATTTTTTTTATCTTTCTATCTATATATGATCACGTCAAATTCCTTGCGGGGTAGACAGAGAGTATGGTATCCATTTAAATTATATTTTAACATAGTTTGCCGGCTATTTCCCTAAACGGTTAATTGATTCGTATTATATATCTTTATCATTACACAATCCCCTGTGGGGTAGGCAGAGAGTTCCAATTTTATTTTTATAAATATACACTTGACTGACTGAGGTAAAAAGTTCCGGGTTCGATTACCGCGCTGAACGCGTAGTTACATGGTACGGTCAGCTACATAAGTAGCTTAACAGTCTCAGACTTTCAAATCGCTTGCAGACTTGTGTTGCATCACATCCATTATTTTTGTTGATCTAAATATATTTGCACCACCAAAGTTTGTAAAATAAGGATTATAACTGATTTGAAGCATTGAACTGAACATTTAATTGTCAAAAGAGATAATGACGGAACAGATATACAATGCGAAAGTGGAAGGATGTAGGTACCGGAGAAGACCTAGACTATCTTACCATGACCAAATAGACCGTGTCTTATACGAAGGACAAGTTAAGAGTCTCCGTAACCGGCGAGCGTTTATGAGACGAACTATGAAAGTGGAGGAAGCCAGAGAGGTATGGGAGGAAAGAACCTGTTGAAACTCTGTACTCTCTGCTTGCCCCGCAAGGGATCTTCCGTGATGATATAGATAGGTAGATATTTAATTAGTTAGTCTTGAGAATTTATTGAGTCGAGCAAAGTCATGTCAATACTTGGCTAAAAAACTAACTTATGACATTTACAACTATAGGAAAATGTCTAAGTAGGTTCTTTTACTTAGTAAATCATGTTTATTCTATAGTTGGGAAAACGTCCAAAATACGAAATGTCAAAGGCTAATTTTCTTTTCCAAGTATAGAACTTTAAACATATGACATAATTCGGCTACGTAAATTCTTAAGACTAAAGGAACGGCCAAATCAACGCGTTCAGCCGCGGCCGCAGCAGCGTGCACGGTGGCGATCAGCTCCTGCAGTAATATTTCTATGGAAATGTTCGCACTACGCGTCCTGCGTCTTGCACGCGCTATCTGGGCGGCGTCTGCGCGCGCAATCATAGAGAGATACTAATCGCCACCGTGATCGCCGCCGGGGACGCCACCGCGGCCGCTGTTGAACGCGTTGGTTTGGCCGTACCTTCAGTAATTAAATGACTATACATTCTGGCGAAGTGACGTGCGTTTCAGACTGACCATTGGATTATTATATATACTGATTCTATACGTAATATAATTTATCCTTTATGTGTATCTTCAGTTGCATTATGAAATATCACACGACATGCCACTATACCGCGCGGACAAGACTTACTTTTTGGTTTTACTTTACTTCTGTGCTCATTTTTTAATTGTGAAATTATGTTGTAAATACAGTTTATTTTTATAATTTAGATTGTACTATATGCTTTTATGAAATCATTTCCAAACGATCAAGCAACTCAGTTATTTATGTGTAGCCCCATTTCAATTTGGTAATAAGCGACTATTGACTATTTTTTGCCATCTTACAATTTCATTTGATTTATTATCACCTGGTGAAGGTCGGGAGTCAAGCTGGATGCTTGCAGCACAAAGCTTGCGTGGCGATTTTTAAGTGGAAAGAAGGGTCCTTTCTCTTTCAGCCCTAGTTTCGCACGGGTAGCACGGACAAAATATTTTCCTAGATCGGCCAATTTAAACAAAATAAAACCTTTTTGTGGATCAGACTATCTATTGGTGAAAAGCAGAATGAAAATCCATGTAATATTTGTGTGTGCGTGAATGCAACCACTACTCTCCAGTCAGAGGGCAAGGGGCTAATAGCTCAAGGGCGCCTCAAGGAGGAACGGCCTCGGCTTGGGCAGTCGCTAATGGGGGTGGGCGTATATTAGGTGTCTCGTCATGGTGCTCGGCACTGGCCGGGCAATCCGTGTAGTATCTATCTATCTATATAATGACGCCAGATCCCATGCAGGGTAGGCAGAGAGTACAGAGTTCCAACAGGTTTTTGCCTTAAATACCTCTCTGGCTTCCTGCACTCTTATTGTTTGTCTCATAGACGCTCGCCGGTTAGGGAGACTCTTGACTCCTTTAGATAAGAATCTAGGTCTTCCCCGGTTCCTACATCCTTCCACTTTCTCATTGTATATCTGTTTTGTCATTCTTTCTTCTGACGTTCTTTCTATATGCCCGAACTAACGAGCATACCCTGTTTCATCTTTACACCGATACTATCTGTAAAAGTATTTGAGATAATACCTTACATGTTAAAACTTATTATTTTATATCCCTCATAACTTCTAATGAGTTCTTTCATAAATAATTGTTGTTGATAATAATGTGAAATAATATCAAATGAATTACTTCGCGCGCAGGAGTCAAGAATCACGCCACGCTTCCATTAAGTAATGCCTGCAGTGTGACGGGGCACAACTTTAGGGGATACAGAGTACAATATACACCTACTCCGACGATTTGTGTACAAACCTACATCATCACGCCTATATTCACTGTGCAAGGATGGCAGAATTGATCTGCACATAAGATAGTTGCCAACGTGTTTAAAAATATAGGAGATTTAAGTGCTAATAAGGCATGACAAGACTCTACTATCTGTCTCAAGCGTATCGTTGAGTACTTTAGCCATATTGCCAGAAAAACGGTGACGACTTGGAGCAGCTAATGGTCACTGGGAAGGTCGATGCATAAAGACCTCGAGACCGCCCAGCACGTTGGTCTGACCAGATTCGCACCACTCTGAACACTACCATATACAGCGAGCTGCATTAGAGATGCGCGGCTGTGAATGATTGCATTCGAAACATTCAACTTTATAAATCACTAGAATTATTCGAATGGTTCCCGAAAATTAGTTATTAATGAATGAATACTGAATAAAAATTTCGGCAAACGGATAATGAATTTACCTATCGGTCGCATCACAGAGTATACTACATTTTGTCAGTCGACATAACCTAAGGAAAATAAGTTAGCATAATTTGGACCGCAGCCTACCCCACCTTCACACGGGCGCTATTTGTGCAGAAGCACCGTAAGTCCTTCATTTTTAAATTTCTTAATCCTATCCACCGCCGTCTACGAACCTAACACCCCTCCTATCAGCCGCTACCGTCGTCCGCGGCATGTTCTCACCGACCCACCCGATGCCCTTACATCCCGTCTTTCGGATACAGATACCGCACACAAGATCAGACACTAACCTCGCCGGCGAGGTCGAAAAATCCCTTGCCCACTCACCGGTGCAGAGCACCACGGCGAGACGCCTAGTATATGACCTCCCTCACAGCAACTGCACAAGCCTAGGCCGTTCCTCCTTGAGGCGTCCTTGAGCTAGTTGCCCCCTTGTCCTTCTGGCTCGAGCGTAGTGGTTGCACGTTCGCCCTCTTATCCGGTGAACCTGTAAAGGCCCCACAGTCAAGAGCGTCATTCATACACAATCACACTCACAAAGCTTATTAACAAATGTACTATTAGCTATTTGTTTAATTCCAGCACTTGATTACCGCGCACAGATTATATTTAAATTGTAAACTAGAAACTTTATTAAAAACGCATTATTAATCACAAACTCGCACACATAATTCGTTTTGGCGCGGAAATGGCGTGATAAGCGGCGACTTATTCAAATAATTCATTCATAATCAGGAGGATGTCGCAGATAATCTAATCGAATCGCATTTAGTAGCTAGTAATTAGTAGTCGCCATTCGATTATAAAAATAAGTATATTACTAATGTTCTAGTCGAATTAGAAAATTAGTAGTTGTAGATTCGAATAGTCGGATTATTGGCAGTCACGCATCTTTAAGCTGCATGTCGCCTTGGACAGGGAAAAATGGCGAAACATCATAAGAACCAGACGACGTGAGAAATACGACTCGGGAGGAAGGGGACATACTATTGCCACTAAGCCAGACAAAATTCTAGAATCCTGTTTGTTATTGAGAATCCTTCGATAGAGAAACCCTAATAACACTTTTTCCCGACTAGAATCCGAATCCAGAGACGTGTTAAAAACAAAACAACAACCTGAGCAAAATTGTTTTAAGACTAATTGCTAATTTATTTTAAGAGGCGCTTAAACTTACAGTTGTTTAAACAAGACAGATATGTATACACCTTATATCATTACGACCGTTTCTTAGAAAGGGGGTCACCTTTTAGTGAGTGATTAGAACACTATTATCTATCAATATTATAACGCCAAATCCCTTGCCGTGTAGGCAGAATTATTAGAACGTCTAAATGGTTAACCACAATGATGTTAATATCCCAGAGATAATCGGGGTTCAGTTCTCATCGACACCACGGCGAGACACCTAGTATGTACCATTTTCCATAGCGACTGACCAAGTTTATAAGACGACATACAAGTTTATAAGATCAAAAATACACAAAAAAATAAAACGAACTTGACCAAGTTATCAAAACAAGGTAAAATATCTAAATTTATAAAAATTGAAAGGCAAAAGATCATGAAACCGATAAACATATTATGATGTCAAATAAATAACTTATTGAGAGCTCCGGAACAAAAACAGAAAAATCAACTTTCCAACAAAAATATTTTGTTCGCAGAAAATCTAGCCCAAAATGATAAAACAAAATATATCATATGATATAATATTAGCCCTGTTAGAAAACTGTCCCACCGTTGGGCACGAGCCTCCTCGCAAACTGAGAGGGTTTAGGCCATAGTCCACCACGCTGGCCCAGTGCGGATTGGCGAACTTCACTCACTTTCGAGAAACTCGTAGATATGCAGGTTTCCTCACGATGTTTTCCTTCACCGTTAAATCAAGTGACAATTATTTTTTAATACGCACATGCTTTCGGGAAGACAGAGGTGCGTGCCTGGGTTTGAACCCAAGACCTCTGACTTTGCAGTCCAACGGTCTAACCACTAGGCTATCACTGCACAAAATAGTAAATTTTTTTTAATAGCCTATCCTATATCCCACAGCTGGACAAAGCCTCCCCTTGACATCTCCACATAAATCGATCCTAGGCTAGTAGTATCCATATCTTCCCCGCAAAAGTGTCCAAGTCGTCACGGCATCTTCGTCTCCTCGACCACGACACCTGTGACCGTCTTCAGGGATCCAATAATATTAATATATAAATTCCTGTGTATGTAATTCTTCTCCTGAACGGCTTGACCGACTTTGATGATTTTATTGTAGGTATTTATAGGGTAGTCGCTGTTGTGTACCGAGGGCGAAGCCACGGGAAACAGCTAATATAAATAAATAGGTCATAACAAAAAAATACAAACAAAAAGCCAACATCACGCGGTGTTCCCAAGCGGTCACCCATCTAAGTACTGACCGCGCCCGACGTTGCTTAACTTCGATGATCGGACGAGAACCAGTGTATTCAACGTGGTATGGACGTTGGCAACTATAGTTTCGAAATTACTTATTATGTTATGTATCAATAATAGCTGTTAATTAAATTTCAAATGTAATGCATGGGTAATTGATTTTAATTTGACTACGGCAAATAAAAGGAAGGTTCATATTTTTAACCGCCTTCAAAAAGGAGGAGGTTCTATGTTCGGTTGTATGTATGCTTTTTTTTTTTTTTTTTTTTTTTATGTATGTTCAGCGATATTTCCGTCAATTGTGGACCGATTTTGTTAATTTTTTTTGCAATGGGTTCAGTATATCTCCAAGGTGGTCCCATATCAATTTTATTGACATTGGACCTTGGACTTAGAAGATACACCAGGGAACTCCTTAACGACAAACAATAGGCATGTGTAAATTGAGATATTATGGGTATTACGTCAATCCTATAGGTACCCTACTATAGAATAATTCACTGGTCACTTAAAATTGTAAAATAAAAATCTTTTATAAAAAAAGATAAACCGACTTCAAAAAGCAAATAAATAAATATTTGAAGTCGGTGCCAATTAACCGACTGCACCAACCAGCACCGACTTCAAATATTCATTTATTTGCTTTTTGAAGTCGGTTTACCGTTTTTTATAAAAGATTTTTATTAGCAGATTACCGTAGCGCCTGAACTGCTTATTTCAGGCGCGGTCATTTTTAATGAATGAGGTGTCAATTGATTCGTTGTTGTCACAATATATGGAATATATTCTCTGTAGTTATTTTAGCGCAGTGGTTAAGAGCTTAAGCCGCTCCGCCCACTGTGTCTAATAGTCGCGGGTTCGATTCCCGCACGGTACGAATCTTTTTGTGATCCATAATTATGTTTTTCGGTCTGGGTATTTGTGTATGTGAATTGTCCAATAGAAGTTTTTGGTCATGTTAAGTAGTGTCCGACTGAAGCTTCGAATTCAGCTTCGGTCATCTTTGGCCGACCTTCGGCTTAGACCAAAATGGGCCGACATTTTAGACGAAGGCGAAAGTTTCAGACGAAAGTTTTAGGAATGCTTTTTAATAATTCAATATTATTTATCCGTCTATCTATATCATCACGCCAGATCCCTTGCGGGGTAGGCAGAGAGTACAGAGTTACAACAGGTTCTTTCATTACATACCTCTCTGGCTTCCTCCACTCTCATAGTTCGTCTCATACACGCTCGCCGGTTACGGAGACTCTTGACTTATCCTTCAGCTAAGACCTGGTCTATTTGGTCATGATAAAATAGTCTAGGTCTTCCCCGGTACCTACATCCTTCCACTTTCGCATTGTATATCAGTTAAATATTTAATATTATAAATAATATTATTCTAGTGTTATTATTTTTAACCAGATGTAGGTAATTTTAATCAACTCGTTAAGTTTATACAGCCAACGTAACTTTCTAAAAATTTAGCCAATCATGAACACAATTTCGTAGGGTTATTAAACTTTCGGCGTCGGCCGAAGGTTTTGGCGATGGCCTATTAATCGGCGTCTGCTTCGGCTCAGGCCAAAAATCGACCTACGGTCGGACACAACTTATAAGTAACAGAATCGATTGCCATCAAAAAAGTTTTTGTGTAAATTGCCCATTTTCAGCTGTACATTTTATTCAATATCTGTGTATGTAGTTCAAAATATCGCTTAAAATTAAGCATAGTTCCCTAAGACCGTTTTCCTGTAGATAGAACGGTTGAGTACCTTAACCGTTGTACCGGGGCCCTTACTGCCAAATCACGAAAATTAATTATGTATTATTGTACAAACCATCACGCCTATATTCCCCAAACGGGGGTGTGGTAATAGTTTGAACTATACAAGGTGTAAAATAATTAACGGAAGCCTTGAAAGTAGTTCTAAATCGGCGAATAAATCGATTCCAGCTATTTTTAAAAATAATTACTTTTTTTAGTCTTCAAAAAATGCTGGTACTCGTTCTGTTAGCGGTATTAAACCCAGTTTAATAATTATTCAAAATATTACGGCTATTTTAAATGTATTTCTATTACACACATCAACACGCATACGAAAGATAATGGATTATTAAAGAGCGGTGATAGCCTAACGGTTAGACCGTTGGACTGCAAAGTCCGAGGTCTCGGGTTCAAACCCAAGCACGCACCTCTGTCTCTTCGAAAGCGTGTGCGTATTAAAAGTTAACTATAACTATCACTTGCTTTAACGGTGAAGGAAAACATCGTGAGGAAACCTGCATGCCTAAGAGTTTCTCGAAGGTGTGTGAAGTTCGCCAACCCGCACTGGGCCAGCGTGGTGGACTATGGCCTAAACCCTCTCAGTCTGAGAGGTGGCCCGTGCCCAATGGCGGGACAGTTTCTTAACAGGGCTAATATTATTATTGGTTAATTTTGGTACCAAAGAGCATAAAATATGGTAGAAAACTCCTTTAAATAAGAATTTTCGTTTTCGTATTGCATACGTAATGCAATAATCTAATTGGGTTGTCTGAGATCTTGAGTTGTATATGTTACACCTTGTATAGCTTTTCCTGATGCATCTGTTTGTAGCAAAAAATCATTTTCGTCAGACAAATCTGGATATTGCAATACAGGCGGCCTCGTTAAAGCTGATTTTAATTTTTCAAATGAATTTTCACATTCTTCCGTCCACAAAAACTGAACGTCTTTACGCGACAATTTATTTAACGGCGATGATAATTCTGCGAAGTTTCGAATAAATCTACGATAGTAGTTAGCAAAAGCTACGAACCGTTTTGCATCATCTGCGCTTTGTGGTCTGGGATAATTTTTTACTACATTGATTTTTTCTGGATCTGGTAAGATTCCTGATCCTGACACTACGTGACCTAAATATAATATTTCTTTCTGTAAAAAACTACATTTGACAGGGTTTAATTTCAAATTTACTTTACGTAATCTGGTGAGAACATCAATTAAATTGTGATTATGACTATGAATGTTTAATCCGTGACCCGTGACAATTAAATCGTCTTGGTACACTAGACATTTTTCTTGATTGAGGCCTGGCATTGCAATAGTCATCATTCTACTAAAATGACTAGGACTGGATTTAAGCCCCATGGGCATTCTCGTCATCTGGTATTAATTTCTCCCTGTAGAAAAGGCTGTACAAGGTCGACTGCTTTTATTTAAATTGGTCTGATAATAACCTTAAAAAAGATCTAAGTGCGTAAAATATACCGCTCCGGGCAATGAATCTAGTACCTCTGCTATGTTAGGTAACGGAAATTTATCATCTTCTACTTGATTATTTAACTTACGATAGTCGATCACAATGCGCCATTTCTTTGTACCTGTTGAGTCAAGTTTTTTAGGAACTAATAATAAAGGACTAGACCAAGCACTCTTAGACTCTTCTATTATACCATCATCTAACATTTTTTTGATTTGTGTATCTACTTCTGACTTTTGCGCATAGGGCAATCTATAAGGCTTTGTATATATGGGACTCGATTGTGGCTTTAACTTAATTGTTTGCTCATATATTGGCGTAGTAGATAATTTATAGCCAGGTAAATGGAAAATATCCGGAAACTCAGCACAAATATTTTCTATAGATTTTTGCTCCTGGGTATTTAAACCCTTTAAATTTAATAAATCAAATAAAGCCTTTACTCGTTCGGCATTTACTGTAGATTTATTAAATTGGCAAATAAAATAATCATTTACTTAGAAGTATTGGCTTGAAAATAATTTAAAGTTACATCATTTTCCCTCGTATTTAATATACGAACAGGAATTTTGTTATGCTTCGGTTTTGCTAAGCTATTCGCCAAAAAAACACCTTCACATAACTGCTGACTAAATACAACACAATCTTCCGTCATATTAGTTTCTATGTAATGTATCGACTCACTACGCGCTGGCGCTTGTATATAATAGTTGTTATTCCCTCTCTGCATACCACTAACAAAATTTAATACAACACTGCCCTTATTTACGAATAATTTTAATGTGTTTAATTCAAAATTTAATTCTGCTTTAAATTTTCTCAGAAAATCTTCGCAAATTATTACACTAGTTGTGCATGGTAAAGCTTTAAAAACTAAAAATTAGTTAGTAAAATAAAAAGAGTTATGACGTAAAGTTAAATAAACATAGCCTTGAGAAAATATGAAACCTCCAATACATTTTACACGAGTTCTCTCAATATGGTAAGGTATTTGTAAACTCTCTAAACAATCGATCCTAATTCCAGATACTGAGGCACCGGTATCAATTAGCAAGTCGTGCTTACGTTCGCTAATGTTAAATGAAACTTTATTTAAACTACTACACGAGTACATGACATTAGACTCGAAAAAACTGAGTCAGTGCTTCCTTATTTGACTCGTCACCGGGCACCTCGTGATCGGTCTCTCAATCCTGTACTACGGCTACGGTAAGGTCTACCCCTAGCATGAAAATATCTGTTGCCCCGACAATTACGATTGTTATTGTAATTATTCTTATAATATGGTGTCCGCATATGCTGGTAAATCCGCTTTTGGAGTAGCATGCCCTCTAGACCGCATACTCGGTTGTCCACGGTATCCTGGCAGGGTCGCCATGTAGTGTGGCGCCTATTGGGAGACAAGTGAAACAACCAACTGCTAATATAAGACTGCGTATATTATAACGTACATGATTAATATATAGTATCGGTACATATTACCTAAGTACACCAACAACAACCAGAGCATAAATGTTTTAAGAATAATTGCTAATTTATTTCAAAGGCGCTTAAACTTACAGTTGTTTAAACAAGACACATGTCTACACCTTATATCATTACGACCGTTCCTTAGAAAGGGGGTCACCCTTTAGTGAGCGAATAGAACACAATTATCTATCAATATCATAACGCCAGATTCCTTGCGGGGTAGGCAGAATTATTAGAACGTCTAAATGGTTAACCACAATGATGTTAATATGCCAGAGATGATCGGGGTTTTGTTCTCACCGACACCACAGCGAGACACATAGTATGTACCCTTCCCATAGCGACTGCCCAAGTTTATAAGGCGACATACAAGTTTATAAGACCAAAAAATACACAAAAAAATAAAACGGACTTGACCAAATTATCAAAACGAGGTAAAATATCTAAATTTATAAATATGGAAAGGCAAAAGATCATAAAACCGATAAACACATTATGATGTCAAATAAATGACTAATTGAGAGCTCCGGAACAAAAACAGAGAAATCAACTTTCCAACAAAAATATTTTGTTCGCAGAAAATCTAGCCCAAAATGATAAAACAAAATATATCATATGATATAATATTAGCCCTGTTAGAAAACTGTCCCACCGTTGGGCACGGGCCTCCTTTCAAACTGAGAGGGCTTAGGCCATAGTCCACCACGCTGGCCCAGTGCGGATTGGCGAACTTCACTCACTTTTGAGAAACTCGTAGATATGCAGGTTTCCTCACGATGTTTTCCTTCACCGTTAAAACAAGTGACAATTATTTTTTAATACGCACATGCTTTCGGGAAGACAGAGGTGCGTGCCTGGGTTTGAACCCAAGACCTCTGACTTTGCAGTCCAACGGTCTAACCACTAGGCTATCACTGCACAAAATAATGATCTCTTTTTTAATAGCCTGTCCTATATTCCACTGCTGGGCAAAGCCTCCCCTTGACGTCTCCACATCGATCGATCCTGGGCTAGTAGTATCCATGTCTTTCCCGCTAAAGTGTCCAAGTCGTCACGGCATCCTCGTCTCCTCGACCACGGCATGTGATCGTCTTCAGGGATCCAATAATCCTAATTTATAAATTCCTGTGTGCGTGTGTGCGTAATTCTTCTCCTGAACGGCTTGACTGACTTTGATGATTTTTTGTAGGTACTTATGGGGTAACCATGTAGGTGTCGCTGTTGTCAACCGGGGGCGAAGCCACGGAAAACAGCTAATATAAATAAATAGGTCATAACAAAAAAAAAATACAAATAAAAAGCCAACTTCACGCGGTGTTCCCAAGCGGTCACCCATCTAAGTGCTGACCGCGCCCGACGTTGCTTAACTTCGGTGATCGGACGAGAACCGGTGTATTCAACGTGGTATGGACGTTGGCAAGTACAAATTTGAAACTACTTATCATGTTTTTTATTAATAACAGCTGTTTATTAAATTTTTAAATGTAATGTATGGGTAATAATAGATTTTAATTTAACTTCGACAAATAAAAGGAGGGTTTATATTTTTAGCAGATTACCGTAGCGCCTGAACTGCTTATTTCAGGCGCGGTCATTTTTAATGAATGAGGTGTCCATTGATTCGTTGTTGTCACAATGTATGGAATGCTCTGTAGTTATTTTAGTTTGGCGGACGATTTAGCGCAGTGGTTAAGAGGTTAAGCCGCTCCGCCCACTGTGTCTAATAATCGCGGGTTCGATTCCCGCACGGGACGAATCTTTGTGTGATCCATAATTATGTTTTTCGGTCTGGGTATTTGTGTATGTGAATTGTCCAATAGAAGTTTTTGGTCATGTTAAGTAGTGTCCGACTGAAGCTTTGAATTCAGCTTCGGTCATCTTTGGCCTAAATTGCCACCTTTGGCCGACCTTCGGCTTAGACCGAAATGGGCCGAAGTTTCAGACGAAGGCGAAAGTTTCAGGCGAAAGTTTTAGGAATGCTTTTTAGTAATTAAATATTATCTATCTATCTATATCATCGCGCCAGATCTCTTGCAGGGTAGGCAGAGAGTACAGAGTTACAACAGGTTCTTTCATTACATACCTCTCTGGCTTCCTGCACTCTCATAGTTCGTCTCATACACGCTCGCCGGTTACGGAGACTCTTGACTTGTCCTTCAGCTAAGACCCGGTTTATTTGGTCATGATAAAATAGTCTTCCCCGGTACCTACATCCTTCCACTTTCGCATTGTATATCAGTTAAATATTAAATATTATAAATAATATTATTCTAGTGTTATTATTTTTAACCAGATGTAGGTAATTTTAATCAACTCGTTAAGTTTATACAGCCAACGTAACTTTCTAAAAATTTAGCCAATCATGAACACAATTTCGTAGGGTTATTAAACTTTCGGCGTCGGCCGAAGGTTTTGGCGATGGCCTATTAATCGGCGTCTGCTTCGGCTCAGGCCAAAAATTGACCTACGGTCGGACACAACTTATAAGTAACAGAATCGATTGCCATCAAAAAAGTTTTTGTGTAAATTGCCCATTTTCAGCTGTACATTTCATTCAATATCTGTGTATGTAGTTCAAAATATCGCTAAAAATTAAGCATAGTTTCCTAAGACCGTTTTCCTGTAGATAGAACGGTTGAGGTACCTTAATCGTTGTAGGTACCGGGGCCCTTACTGCCAAATCACGAAAATTAATTCTGTATTATTGTACAAACCATCACGCCTATATTCCCCAAACGGGGGTGTGGTAATAGTTTGAACTATACAAGGTGTAAAATAATTAACGGAAGCCTTGAAAGTAGTTCTAAATCGGCGAATAAATCGATTCCAGCTATTTTTAAAAATAATTACTCTTTTTAGTCTTCACAAAATGCTGGTACTCGTTCTGTTAGTAGTATTAAACCCAGTTTAATAATTATTCAAAGCATTACGGCTATTTTAAATGTATTTCTATTACACACATCAACACGCATACGAAAGATAATGGATTATTAAAGAGCGGTGATAGCCTAATGGTTAGACCGTTGGACTGCAAAGTCCCAGGTCTCGAGTTCAAACCCAGGCACGCACCTCTGTCTCTTCGAAAGCGTGTGCGTATTAAAAGTTAACTATAACTATCACTTGCTTTAACGGTGAAGGAAAACATCGTGAGGAAACCTGCATGTCTAAGAGTTTCTCGAAGGTGTGTGAAGTTCGCCAACCCGCACTGGGCCAGCGTGGTGGACTATGGCCTAAACCCTCTCAGTCTGAGAGGAGGCCCGTGCCCAACGGCGGGACAGTTTCTTAACAGGGCTAATATTATTATTGGTTAATTTTGGTACCAAAGAGCATAAAATATGGTAGAAAACTCCTTTAAATAAGAATCGTTTTCGTATTGCATTCGTAAAGCAATAATCTAATTGGGTTGTCTGAGGTCTTGCGTTGTGTTTGTTACACCTTGTATATAACTCGTGTTACGAATAATTGCAATGCGGTGTGCAATTTATCATACATGAATTGTATGATAAATTGCAGTTTATTGTACTAGCGTCTAAAGAATGTCTAAAGAATTTAATATACTCGTAAAATTACTATTTTTACTATCCATTTTAATTTATCGAAAAGCTTTTATATGGAAACAGCAAGTACTCATTAAATTCAGAAGCGTAGTCGCCAACGTCCATACCACGTTGAATACACCGGTTCTCGTCCGATCACCGAAGTTAAGCAACGTCGGGCGCGGTCAGTACTTAGATGGGTGACCGCTTGGGAACACCGCGTGATGTTGGCTTTTTGATAATATTTTTTTTATCTTTCTATCTATATATGATCACGTCAAATTCCTTGCGGGGTAGACAGAGAGTATGGTATCCATTTAAATTATATTTTAACATAGTTTGACGGCTATTTCCCGAAACGGTTAATTGATTCGTATTATATATCTTTATCATTACACAATCCTCTGTGGGGTAGGCAGAGAGTTCCAATTTTATTTTTATAAATATACACTTGACTGACTGAGGTAAAAAGTTCCGGGTTCGATTACCGCGCTGAACGAGTAGGTAGTTACATGGTACGGTCAGCTACATAAGTAGCTTAACAGTCTCAGACTTTCAAATCGCTTGCAGACTTGTGTTGCATCACATCCATTATTTTTGTTGATATAAATATATTTAAACCACCAAAGTTTGTAAAATAAGGATTATAACTGATTTGAAGCATTGAACTAAACATTTAATTGTCAAAAGAGATAATGACGGAACAGATATACAATGCGAAAGTAAAAAGATGTAGGTACCGGAGAAGACCTAGACTATCTTACCATGACCAAATAGACCGTGTCTTATATGAAGGACAAGTTAAGAGACTCCGTAACCGGCGAGCGTTTATGAGACGAACTATAAAAGTGGAGGAAGCCAGAGAGGTATGTGAGGAAAGAACCTGTTGAAACTCTGTACTCTCTGCTTGCCCCGCAAGGGATCTTCCGTGATGATATAGATAGGTAGATATTTAATTAGTTAGTCTTGAGAATTTATTGAGTCGAGCAAAGTCATGTCAATACTTGGCTAAAAAAACTAACTTATGACATTTACAACTATAGGAAAATGTCTAAGTAGGTTCTTTTACTTAGTAAATCATGTTTATTCTATAGTTGAGAAAACGTCCAAAATACGAAATGTCAAAGGCTAGTTTTGTTTTCCAAGTATAGAACTTTAAACATATGACATAATTCGGCTACGTAAATTCTTATGACTAAAGGTACGGCTAAATCAACGCGTTCAGCCGCGGCCGCAGCAGCGTGCACGGTGGCGATCAGCTCCTGCAGTAATATTTCTATGGAAATGTTCGCACCAACGCGTCCTGCGTCTTGCACGCGCTATCTGGGCGGCGTCTGCGCGCGCAATCATAGAGAGATACTAATCGCCACCGTGACCGCCGCCGGGGACGCCACCGCGGCCGCTGTTGAACGCGTTGGTTTGGCCGATCCTTCAGTAATTAAATGACTATACATTCTGGCGAAGTGACGTGCGTTTCAGACTGACCATTGGATTATTATATATACTGATTCTATACGTAACATAATTTATCCTTTATGTGTATCTGGAGTTGCATTATGGAATATCACACGCCATGCCACTATACCGCGCGGACAAGACTTACTTTTTGGTTTTACTTTACTTCTGTGCTCTTTTTTAATTGTAAAATTATGTTGTAAATACAGTTTATTTTTATTATTTAGATTGTACTATATGCTTTTATGAAATCATTTCCAAATGATCAAGCAACTCAGTTATCTATGTGTAGCCCCATTTCAATTTGGTAATAAGCGACTATTGACTATTTTTGGACATCTTACAATTTAATTTGATTTATTATCACCTGGTGAAGGTCAGGAGTCAAGCTGGATGCTTGCAGCACAAAGCTTACGTGGCGATTTTTAAGTGGAAAGAAGGGTCCTTTCTCTTTCAGCCCTAGTTTCGCACGGGTAGCACGGACAAAATATTTTCCTAGATCGGCCAATTTAAACAAAATAAAACCTTTTTGTGGATCAGACTATCTATTGGTGAAAAGCAAAATGAAAATCCATGTAATATTTGTGTGTGCGTGAATGCAACCACTACTCTCTAGTCAGAGGGCAAGGGGCTAATAGCTCAAGGGCGCCTCAAGGAGGAACGGCCTCGGCTTGGGCAGTCGCTATGGGGGAGGGCGTATATTAGGTGTCTCGTCATGGTGCTCGGCACTGGCCGGGCAATCCGTGTAGTATCTATCTATCTATCTATATAATGACGCCAGATCCCATGCAGGGTAGGCAGAGAGTACAGAGTTCCAACAGTTTTTTTCCTTAAATACCTCTCTGGCTTCCTGCACTCTGATTGTTTGTCTCATAGACGCTCGCCGGTAAGGGAGACTCTTGACTCCTTTAGATAAGAATCTAGGTCTTCCCCGGTTCCTACATCCTTCCACTTTCTCATTGTATATCTGTTTTGTCATTCTTTCTTTTGACGTTCTTTCTATATGCCCGAACTAACGAGCATACCCTGTTTCATCTTTACACCGATACTATCTGTAAAAGTATTTGAGATAATACCTTACATGTTAAAACTTCATCTCCGATCTAGGTCTCGAACCTATTCGCGCCTTTATTAAAAAGGCGTCAACACGTCACTTCGCGAACGCATCTTCCCATGCGAATCCGTTAATCGTAGCCACCGCCGACTACGACCTCCCTCGCGACCCCTGCCGCTACCGCCGGCCGAGACATGTTCTCACCGACCCCCCCGATGCTTTGTCATCCCTTCTTTCCGCTCAGAATACGAGCGACGCCGTAGACGCAGACGCAGTAGTAGATCCCCTCCCATAGCCGGCGGTCGACCGGTGCGCTTATTAGTGCACCGGTCCCCCTACAGCGACTGTCCCAACCGAGGGCGCCTCTCCGAGGCGCCCTCGAGTATGTCGCCTCTTGCCCTTCTGGCTGGCTGGAGCGTAGTGGTTGCACGCTCGCCTTTAAAATCCGGTGAAGCTGTAGAGGCCTCGAGGCCAACAGCGTAGATCATTCACACACACACACACACACACATGTTAAAACTTATTATTTTATATCCCTCATAACTTCTAATGAGTTCTTTCATAAATAATTGTTGTTAATAATAATGTGAAATAATATCAAATGAATTACTTCGCGCGCAGGATTCAAGAATCACGCCACGCTTCCATTAAGTAATGCCTGCAGTGTGACGGGGCACAACTTTAGGGGATACAGAGTACAATATACACCTACACCGACGATTTGTGTATCCTATATCCCACAGCTGGACAAAGCCTCCCCTTGACATCTCCACATAAATCGATCCTAGGCTAGTAGTATCCATGTCTTCCCCGCAAAAGTGTCCAAGTCGTCACGGCATCTTCGTCTCCTCGACCACGACACCTGTGACCGTCTTCAGGGATCCAATAATATTAATATATAAATTCCTGTGTATGTAATTCTTCTCCTGAACGGCTTGACCGACTTTGATGATTTTATTGTAGGTATTTATAGGGTAGTCGCTGTTGTGTACCGAGGGCGAAGCCACGGAAAACAGCTAATATAAATAAATAGGTCATAACAAAAAAAAATACAAACAAAAAGCCAACATCACGCGGTGTTCCCAAGCGGTCACCCATCTAAGTACTGACCGCGCCCGACGTTGCTTAACTTCGGTGATCGGACGAGAACCGGTGTATTCAACGTGGTATGGACGTTGGCAAGTACAAGTTTGAAACTACTTATCATGTTTTTTATTAATAACAGCTGTTTATTAAATTTTAAAATGTAATGTATGGGTAATAGATTTTAATTTAACTTCGACAAATAAAAGGAGGGTTTATATTTTTAGCAGATTACCGTAGCGCCTGAACTGCTTATTTCAGGCGCGGTCATTTTTAATGAATGAGGTGTCCATTGATTCGTTGTTGTCACAATGTATGGAATACTCTGTAGTTATTTTAGTTTGACGGACGATTTAGCGCAGTGGTTAAGAGGTTAAGCCGCTCCGCCCACTGTGTCTAATAATCGCGGGTTCGATTCCCGCACGGGACGAATCTTTGTGTGATCCATAATTATGTTTTTCGGTCTGAGTATTTGTGTATGTGAATTGTCCAATAGAAGTTTTTGGTCATGTTAAGTAGTGTCCGACTGAAGCTTCGAATTCAGCTTCGGTCATCTTTGGCCGACCTTCGGCTTAGACCGAAATGGGCCGAAGCTTTGGACGAAGGCGAAATTTTCAGGCGAAAGTTTTACGAATGCTTTTTAGTAATTAAATATTATCTATATCATCGCGCCAGATCCCTTGCGGGGTAGGCAGAGAGTACAGAGTTACAACAGGTTCTTTTATTACATACCTCTCTGGCTTCCTCCACTCTCATAGTTCGTCTCATACACGCTCGCCGGTTACGGAGACTCTTGACTTATCCTTCAGCTAAGACCCGGTCTATTTGGTCATGATAAAATAGTCTAGGTCATCCCCGGTACCTACATCCTTCCACTTTCGCATTGTATAACAGTTAAATATTAAATATTATAAATAATATTATTCTAGTGTTATTATTTTTAACCAGATGTAGGTAATTTTAATCATCTCGTTAAGTTAATACAGCTAACGTAACTTTCTAAAAATTTTGCCAATCATGAACACAATTTCGTAGGGTTATTATACTTTCGGCGTCGGCCGAAGGTTTCGGCGATGGCCTATTAATCGGCGTCTGCTTCGGCTCAGGCCAAAAATCGACCTACGGTCGGACACAACTTATCAGTAACAGAATCGATTGCCATCAAAAAAGTTTTTGTGTAAATTGCCCATTTTGCAGCTGTAAATTTTATTCAATATCTGTGTATGTAGTTCAAAATATCGCTTAAAATTAAGCATAGTTCCCTAAGACCGTTTTCCTGTAGATAGAACGGTTGAGTACCTTAATCGTTGTACCGGGGCCCTTACTGCCAAATCTCGAAAATTAATTCTGTATAATTGTACACAACATCACGCCTATATTCCCCGAACGGGGGTGCGGTAATAGTTTTTACTATACAAGGTGTAACATAATTAACGGAAGCCCTAAAAGTAGTTCTAAATCGGCGACTGAATCGGTTCCAGCTATTTTTAAAAATAGTTACTTTTTTTAGTCTTCAAAAAATGCTGGTACTCATTCTGTTAGTAGTATTAAACCCAGTTTAATAATTATTCAAAGCATTACGGCTATTTTAAATGTATTTCTATTACACACATTAACACGTATACGAAACTTAATGAATTATTAAATTATTAAAGAGCGGTGATAGCCTAATGGTTGGACCGTTCGACTGCAAAGTCCGAGGTCTCGGGTTCAAACCCAGGCACGCACACCTGTCTCTTCGAAAGCGTGTGCGTATTAAAAGTTAACTATAACTATCACTTGCTTTAACGGTGAAGGAAAACATCGTGAGGAAACCTGCATGCCTAAGAGTTTCTCGAAGGTGTGTGAGGTTCGCCAACCTGCACTGGGCCAGCGTGGTGGACTATGGCCTAAACCCTCTTAGTCTGAGAGGAGGCCCGTGCCCGACGGCGGGACAGTTTCTTACCAGGGCTAATATTATTATTGGTTAATTTTGGTACCAAAGAGCATAAAATATGGTAGAAAACTCCTTTAAATTAGAAGTTTCGTTTTCGTATTGCATTCGTAAAGCAATAATCTACTTGGGTTGTCTGAGGTCTTGCGTCGTACATGTTACACCTTGTATATACCTCGTGTTACGAATAAATGGGTGTGCAATTTATCATACATGAAATGCATGATAAATTGCAGTTTATTGTACTAGCGTCTAAAGAATGTCTAAAGAATTTAATATACTCGTAAAATTACTATTTTTACAATCCATTTTAATTTATCGAAAAGCTTTTATATGGAAAAAACAAGTACTCATTAAATTCAGAAGCGTACTCGCCAACGCCCATACCACATTGAATACACCGGTTCTCGTTCGATCACCAAAGTTAAGCAACGTCGGGCGCGGTCAGTACTTAGATGGGTGACCGCTTGGGAACACCGCGTGATGTTGGCTTTTTGATAATATTTTTTTTATCTTTCTATCTATATATGATCACGTCAAATTCCTTGCGGGGTAGACAGAGAGTATGGTATCCATTTAAATTATATTTTAACATAGTTTGACGGCTATTTCCCTAAACGGTTAATTGATTCGTATTATATATCTTTATCATTACACAATCCTCTGTGGGGTAGGCAGAGAGTTCCAATTTTATTTTTATAAATATACACTTGACTGACTGAGGTAAAAAGTTCCGGGTTCGATTACCGCGCTGAACGAGTAGGTAGTTACATGGTACGGTCAGCTACATAAGTAGCTTAACAGTCTCAGACTTTCAAATCGCTTGCAGACTTGTGTTGCATCACATCCATTATTTTTGTTGATCTAAATATATTTGCACCACCAAAGTTTGTAAAATAAGGATTATAACTGATTTGAAGCATTGAACTGAACATTTAATTGTCAAAAGAGATAATGACGGAACAGATATACAATGCGAAAGTGGAAGGATGTAGGTACCGGAGAAGACCTAGACTATCTTACCATGACCAAATAGACCGTGTCTTATACGAAGGACAAGTTAAGAGTCTCCGTAACCGGCGAGCGTTTTTGAGACGAACTATGAAAGTGGAGGAAGCCAGAGAGGTATGTGAGGAAAGAACCTGTTGAAACTCTGTACTCTCTGCTTGCCCCGCAAGGGATCTTCCGTGATGATATAGATAGGTAGATATTTAATTAGTTAGTCTTGAGAATTTATTGAGTCGAGCAAAGTCATGTCAATACTTGGCTAAAAAAACTAACTTATGACATTTACAACTATAGGAAAATGTCTAAGTAGGTTCTTTTACTTAGTAAATCATGTTTATTCTATAGTTGAGAAAACGTCCAAAATACGAAATGTCAAAGGCTAGTTTTGTTTTCCAAGTATAGAACTTTAAACATATGACATAATTCGGCTACGTAAATTCTTATGACTAAAGGTACGGCTAAATCAACGCGTTCAGCCGCGGCCGCAGCAGCGTGCACGGTGGCGATCAGCTCCTGCAGTAATATTTCTATGGAAATGTTCGCACCAACGCGTCCTGCGTCTTGCACGCGCTATCTGGGCGGCGTCTGCGCGCGCAATCATAGAGAGATACTGATCGCCACCGTGACCGCCGCCGGGGACGCCACCGCGGCCGCTGTTGAACGCGTTGGTTTGGCCGATCCTTCAGTAATTAAAAGACTATACATACTGGCGAAGTGACGTGCGTTTCAGACTGACCATTGGATTATTATATATACTGATTCTATACGTAATATAATTTATCCTTTATGTGTATCTGGAGTTGCATTATGGAATATCACACGCCATGCCACTATACCGCGCGGACAAGACTTACTTTTTGGTTTTACTTTACTTCTGTGCTCTTTTTTAATTGTAAAATTATGTTGTAAATACAGTTTATTTTTATTATTTAGATTGTACTATATGCTTTTATGAAATCATTTCCAAATGATCAAGCAACTCAGTTATCTATGTGTAGCCCCATTTCAATTTGGTAATAAGCGACTATTGACTATTTTTGGACATCTTACAATTTAATTTGATTTATTATCACCTGGTGAAGGTCAGGAGTCAAGCTGGATGCTTGCAGCACAAAGCTTACGTGGCGATTTTTAAGTGGAAAGAAGGGTCCTTTCTCTTTCAGCCCTAGTTTCGCACGGGTAGCACGGACAAAATATTTTCCTAGATCGGCCAATTTAAACAAAATAAAACCTTTTTGTGGATCAGACTATCTATTGGTGAAAAGCAAAATGAAAATCCATGTAATATTTGTGTGTGCGTGAATGCAACCACTACTCTCTAGTCAGAGGGCAAGGGGCTAATAGCTCAAGGGCGCCTCAAGGAGGAACGGCCTCGGCTTGGGCAGTCGCTATGGGGAGGGCGTATATTAGGTGTCTCGTCATGGTGCTCGGCACTGGCCGGGCAATCCGTGTAGTATCTATCTATCTATCTATATAATGACGCCAGATCCCATGCAGGGTAGGCAGAGAGTACAGAGTTCCAACAGTTTTTTTCCTTAAATACCTCTCTGGCTTCCTGCACTCTGATTGTTTGTCTCATAGACGCTCGCCGGTAAGGGAGACTCTTGACTCCTTTAGATAAGAATCTAGGTCTTCCCCGGTTCCTACATCCTTCCACTTTCTCATTGTATATCTGTTTTGTCATTCTTTCTTTTGACGTTCTTTCTATATGCCCGAACTAACGAGCATACCCTGTTTCATCTTTACACCGATACTATCTGTAAAAGTATTTGAGATAATACCTTACATGTTAAAACTTATTATTTTATATCCCTCATAACTTCTAATGAGTTCTTTCATAAATAATTGTTGTTAATAATAATGTGAAATAATATCAAATGAATTACTTCGCGCGCAGGATTCAAGAATCACGCCACGCTTCCATTAAGTAATGCCTGCAGTGTGACGGGGCACAACTTTAGGGGATACAGAGTACAATATACACCTACACCGACGATTTGTGTATCCTATATCCCACAGCTGGACAAAGCCTCCCCTTGACATCTCCACATAAATCGATCCTAGGCTAGTAGTATCCATGTCTTCCCCGCAAAAGTGTCCAAGTCGTCACGGCATCTTCGTCTCCTCGACCACGACACCTGTGACCGTCTTCAGGGATCCAATAATATTAATATATAAATTCCTGTGTATGTAATTCTTCTCCTGAACGGCTTGACCGACTTTGATGATTTTATTGTAGGTATTTATAGGGTAGTCGCTGTTGTGTACCGAGGGCGAAGCCACGGAAAACAGCTAATATAAATAAATAGGTCATAACAAAAAAAAATACAAACAAAAAGCCAACATCACGCGGTGTTCCCAAGCGGTCACCCATCTAAGTACTGACCGCGCCCGACGTTGCTTAACTTCGGTGATCGGACGAGAACCGGTGTATTCAACGTGGTATGGACGTTGGCAAGTACAAGTTTGAAACTACTTATCATGTTTTTTATTAATAACAGCTGTTTATTAAATTTTAAAATGTAATGTATGGGTAATAGATTTTAATTTAACTTCGACAAATAAAAGGAGGGTTTATATTTTTAGCAGATTACCGTAGCGCCTGAACTGCTTATTTCAGGCGCGGTCATTTTTAATGAATGAGGTGTCCATTGATTCGTTGTTGTCACAATGTATGGAATACTCTGTAGTTATTTTAGTTTGACGGACGATTTAGCGCAGTGGTTAAGAGGTTAAGCCGCTCCGCCCACTGTGTCTAATAATCGCGGGTTCGATTCCCGCACGGGACGAATCTTTGTGTGATCCATAATTATGTTTTTCGGTCTGAGTATTTGTGTATGTGAATTGTCCAATAGAAGTTTTTGGTCATGTTAAGTAGTGTCCGACTGAAGCTTCGAATTCAGCTTCGGTCATCTTTGGCCGACCTTCGGCTTAGACCGAAATGGGCCGAAGCTTTGGACGAAGGCGAAATTTTCAGGCGAAAGTTTTACGAATGCTTTTTAGTAATTAAATATTATCTATATCATCGCGCCAGATCCCTTGCGGGGTAGGCAGAGAGTACAGAGTTACAACAGGTTCTTTTATTACATACCTCTCTGGCTTCCTCCACTCTCATAGTTCGTCTCATACACGCTCGCCGGTTACGGAGACTCTTGACTTATCCTTCAGCTAAGACCCGGTCTATTTGGTCATGATAAAATAGTCTAGGTCATCCCCGGTACCTACATCCTTCCACTTTCGCATTGTATAACAGTTAAATATTAAATATTATAAATAATATTATTCTAGTGTTATTATTTTTAACCAGATGTAGGTAATTTTAATCATCTCGTTAAGTTAATACAGCTAACGTAACTTTCTAAAAATTTTGCCAATCATGAACACAATTTCGGAGGGTTATTATACTTTCGGCGTCGGCCGAAGGTTTCGGCGATGGCCTATTAATCGGCGTCTGCTTCGGCTCAGGCCAAAAATCGACCTACGGTCGGACACAACTTATCAGTAACAGAATCGATTGCCATCAAAAAAGTTTTTGTGTAAATTGCCCATTTTGCAGCTGTAAATTTTATTCAATATCTGTGTATGTAGTTCAAAATATCGCTTAAAATTAAGCATAGTTCCCTAAGACCGTTTTCCTGTAGATAGAACGGTTGAGTACCTTAATCGTTGTACCGGGGCCCTTACTGCCAAATCTCGAAAATTAATTCTGTATAATTGTACACAACATCACGCCTATATTCCCCGAACGGGGGTGCGGTAATAGTTTTTACTATACAAGGTGTAACATAATTAACGGAAGCCCTAAAAGTAGTTCTAAATCGGCGACTGAATCGGTTCCAGCTATTTTTAAAAATAGTTACTTTTTTTAGTCTTCAAAAAATGCTGGTACTCATTCTGTTAGTAGTATTAAACCCAGTTTAATAATTATTCAAAGCATTACGGCTATTTTAAATGTATTTCTATTACACACATTAACACGTATACGAAACTTAATGAATTATTAAATTATTAAAGAGCGGTGATAGCCTAATGGTTGGACCGTTCGACTGCAAAGTCCGAGGTCTCGGGTTCAAACCCAGGCACGCACACCTGTCTCTTCGAAAGCGTGTGCGTATTAAAAGTTAACTATAACTATCACTTGCTTTAACGGTGAAGGAAAACATCGTGAGGAAACCTGCATGCCTAAGAGTTTCTCGAAGGTGTGTGAGGTTCGCCAACCTGCACTGGGCCAGCGTGGTGGACTATGGCCTAAACCCTCTTAGTCTGAGAGGAGGCCCGTGCCCGACGGCGGGACAGTTTCTTACCAGGGCTAATATTATTATTGGTTAATTTTGGTACCAAAGAGCATAAAATATGGTAGAAAACTCCTTTAAATTAGAAGTTTCGTTTTCGTATTGCATTCGTAAAGCAATAATCTACTTGGGTTGTCTGAGGTCTTGCGTCGTACATGTTACACCTTGTATATACCTCGTGTTACGAATAAATGGGTGTGCAATTTATCATACATGAAATGCATGATAAATTGCAGTTTATTGTACTAGCGTCTAAAGAATGTCTAAAGAATTTAATATACTCGTAAAATTACTATTTTTACAATCCATTTTAATTTATCGAAAAGCTTTTATATGGAAAAAACAAGTACTCATTAAATTCAGAAGCGTACTCGCCAACGCCCATACCACATTGAATACACCGGTTCTCGTTCGATCACCAAAGTTAAGCAACGTCGGGCGCGGTCAGTACTTAGATGGGTGACCGCTTGGGAACACCGCGTGATGTTGGCTTTTTGATAATATTTTTTTTATCTTTCTATCTATATATGATCACGTCAAATTCCTTGCGGGGTAGACAGAGAGTATGGTATCCATTTAAATTATATTTTAACATAGTTTGACGGCTATTTCCCTAAACGGTTAATTGATTCGTATTATATATCTTTATCATTACACAATCCTCTGTGGGGTAGGCAGAGAGTTCCAATTTTATTTTTATAAATATACACTTGACTGACTGAGGTAAAAAGTTCCGGGTTCGATTACCGCGCTGAACGAGTAGGTAGTTACATGGTACGGTCAGCTACATAAGTAGCTTAACAGTCTCAGACTTTCAAATCGCTTGCAGACTTGTGTTGCATCACATCCATTATTTTTGTTGATCTAAATATATTTGCACCACCAAAGTTTGTAAAATAAGGATTATAACTGATTTGAAGCATTGAACTGAACATTTAATTGTCAAAAGAGATAATGACGGAACAGATATACAATGCGAAAGTGGAAGGATGTAGGTACCGGAGAAGACCTAGACTATCTTACCATGACCAAATAGACCGTGTCTTATACGAAGGACAAGTTAAGAGTCTCCGTAACCGGCGAGCGTTTTTGAGACGAACTATGAAAGTGGAGGAAGCCAGAGAGGTATGTGAGGAAAGAACCTGTTGAAACTCTGTACTCTCTGCTTGCCCCGCAAGGGATCTTCCGTGATGATATAGATAGGTAGATATTTAATTAGTTAGTCTTGAGAATTTATTGAGTCGAGCAAAGTCATGTCAATACTTGGCTAAAAAAACTAACTTATGACATTTACAACTATAGGAAAATGTCTAAGTAGGTTCTTTTACTTAGTAAATCATGTTTATTCTATAGTTGAGAAAACGTCCAAAATACGAAATGTCAAAGGCTAGTTTTGTTTTCCAAGTATAGAACTTTAAACATATGACATAATTCGGCTACGTAAATTCTTATGACTAAAGGTACGGCTAAATCAACGCGTTCAGCCGCGGCCGCAGCAGCGTGCACGGTGGCGATCAGCTCCTGCAGTAATATTTCTATGGAAATGTTCGCACCAACGCGTCCTGCGTCTTGCACGCGCTATCTGGGCGGCGTCTGCGCGCGCAATCATAGAGAGATACTGATCGCCACCGTGACCGCCGCCGGGGACGCCACCGCGGCCGCTGTTGAACGCGTTGGTTTGGCCGATCCTTCAGTAATTAAAAGACTATACATACTGGCGAAGTGACGTGCGTTTCAGACTGACCATTGGATTATTATATATACTGATTCTATACGTAATATAATTTATCCTTTATGTGTATCTGGAGTTGCATTATGGAATATCACACGCCATGCCACTATACCGCGCGGACAAGACTTACTTTTTGGTTTTACTTTACTTCTGTGCTCTTTTTTAATTGTAAAATTATGTTGTAAATACAGTTTATTTTTATTATTTAGATTGTACTATATGCTTTTATGAAATCATTTCCAAATGATCAAGCAACTCAGTTATCTATGTGTAGCCCCATTTCAATTTGGTAATAAGCGACTATTGACTATTTTTGGACATCTTACAATTTAATTTGATTTATTATCACCTGGTGAAGGTCAGGAGTCAAGCTGGATGCTTGCAGCACAAAGCTTACGTGGCGATTTTTAAGTGGAAAGAAGGGTCCTTTCTCTTTCAGCCCTAGTTTCGCACGGGTAGCACGGACAAAATATTTTCCTAGATCGGCCAATTTAAACAAAATAAAACCTTTTTGTGGATCAGACTATCTATTGGTGAAAAGCAAAATGAAAATCCATGTAATATTTGTGTGTGCGTGAATGCAACCACTACTCTCTAGTCAGAGGGCAAGGGGCTAATAGCTCAAGGGCGCCTCAAGGAGGAACGGCCTCGGCTTGGGCAGTCGCTATGGGGAGGGCGTATATTAGGTGTCTCGTCATGGTGCTCGGCACTGGCCGGGCAATCCGTGTAGTATCTATCTATCTATCTATATAATGACGCCAGATCCCATGCAGGGTAGGCAGAGAGTACAGAGTTCCAACAGTTTTTTTCCTTAAATACCTCTCTGGCTTCCTGCACTCTGATTGTTTGTCTCATAGACGCTCGCCGGTAAGGGAGACTCTTGACTCCTTTAGATAAGAATCTAGGTCTTCCCCGGTTCCTACATCCTTCCACTTTCTCATTGTATATCTGTTTTGTCATTCTTTCTTTTGACGTTCTTTCTATATGCCCGAACTAACGAGCATACCCTGTTTCATCTTTACACCGATACTATCTGTAAAAGTATTTGAGATAATACCTTACATGTTAAAACTTATTATTTTATATCCCTCATAACTTCTAATGAGTTCTTTCATAAATAATTGTTGTTAATAATAATGTGAAATAATATCAAATGAATTACTTCGCGCGCAGGATTCAAGAATCACGCCACGCTTCCATTAAGTAATGCCTGCAGTGTGACGGGGCACAACTTTAGGGGATACAGAGTACAATATACACCTACACCGACGATTTGTGTATCCTATATCCCACAGCTGGACAAAGCCTCCCCTTGACATCTCCACATAAATCGATCCTAGGCTAGTAGTATCCATGTCTTCCCCGCAAAAGTGTCCAAGTCGTCACGGCATCTTCGTCTCCTCGACCACGACACCTGTGACCGTCTTCAGGGATCCAATAATATTAATATATAAATTCCTGTGTATGTAATTCTTCTCCTGAACGGCTTGACCGACTTTGATGATTTTATTGTAGGTATTTATAGGGTAGTCGCTGTTGTGTACCGAGGGCGAAGCCACGGAAAACAGCTAATATAAATAAATAGGTCATAACAAAAAAAATACAAACAAAAAGCCAACATCAAGCGGTGTTCCCAAGCGGTCACCCATCTAAGTACTGACCGCGCCCGACGTTGCTTAACTTCGGTGATCGGACGAGAACCGGTGTATTCAACGTGGTATGGACGTCGGCAAGTACAAGTTTGAAACTACTTATCATGTTTTTTATTAATAACAGCTGTTTATTAAATTTTAAAATGTAATGTATGGGTAATAGATTTTAATTTAACTTCGACAAATAAAAGGAGGGTTTATATTTTTAGCAGATTACCGTAGCGCCTGAACTGCTTATTTCAGGCGCGGTCATTTTTAATGAATGAGGTGTCCATTGATTCGTTGTTGTCACAATGTATGGAATACTCTGTAGTTATTTTAGTTTGACGGACGATTTAGCGCAGTGGTTAAGAGGTTAAGCCGCTCCGCCCACTGTGTCTAATAATCGCGGGTTCGATTCCCGCACGGGACGAATCTTTGTGTGATCCATAATTATGTTTTTCGGTCTGAGTATTTGTGTATGTGAATTGTCCAATAGAAGTTTTTGGTCATGTTAAGTAGTGTCCGACTGAAGCTTCGAATTCAGCTTCGGTCATCTTTGGCCTAATTGCCACCTTTGGCCGACCTTCGGCTTAGACCGAAATGGGCCGAAGTTTTAGACGAAGGCGAAAGTTTCAGGCGAAAGTTTTAGGAATGCTTTTTAGTAATTAAATATTATCTATCTATCTGTATCATCACGCCAGATCCCTTGCGGGGTGGGCAGAGAGTACAGAGTTACAACAGGTTCGTTCATTACATACCTCTCTGGCTTCCTCCACTTTTCATCACATTATTCTAGTGTTATTATTTTTAACAAGATGTAGGTAATTTTAATCATCTCGTTAAGTTAATACAGCTAACGTAACTTTCTAAAAGTTTTGCCAATCATGAACACAATTTCGTAGGGTTATTAAACTTTCGGCGTCGGCCGAAGGTTTTGGCGATGGCCTATTAATCGGCGTCTGCTTCGGATCCGGCCAAAAATCGACCTAAGGTCGGACACAACTTATCAGTAACAGAATCGATTGCCATCAAAAAAGTTTTTGTGTAAATTGCCCATTTTGCAGCTGTACATTTTATTCAATATCTGTGTATGTAGTTCAAAATATCGCTAAAAATTAAGCATAGTTCCCTAAGACCGTTTTCCTGTAGATAGAACGGTTGAGTACCTTAATCGTTGTACCGGGGCCCTTACTGCCAAATCTCGAAAATTCATGTTGTATTATTGTACACACCATCACGCCTATATTCCCCGAACGGGGTGCGGTAATAGTTTTTACTATACAAGGTGTAACATAATTAACGGAAGACCTGAAAGTAGTTCTAAATCGGCGACTGAATCGATTGCAGCTATTTTTAAAAATAGTTACTTTTTTAGTTTTCAAAAAATGCTGGTACTCATTCTGTTAGTAGTATTAAACCCAATTTAATAATTATTCAAAGCATTACGGCTATTTTAAATGTATTTCTATTACACACATCAATACCCATACGAAATTAATGAATTATTAAAATATTAAAGAGCGGTGATAGCCTAATGTTTAGATCGTTGGACTGCTAAGTCAGAGGTCTCAGGTTCAAACCCAGGCACGCACCTCTGTCTCTTCGAAAGTATGTGCGTATTAAAAGTTAACTATAACTATCACTTGCTTTAACGGTGAAGGAAAACATCGTGAGGGAACCTGCATGCCTGAGAGTTTCTCGAAGGTGTGTGAAGTTCGCCAACCCGCACTGGGCCAGCGTGGTGGACTATGGCCTGAGCCCTCTCAGTCTGAGAGGAGGCCCGTGCCCAACGGCGGGACAGTTTCTTAACAGGGCTAATATTATTATTGGTTAATTTTGGTACCAAAGAGCATAAAATATGGTAGAAAACTCCTTTAAATTAGAAGTTTCGTTATCGTATTGCATTCGTAAAGCAATAATCTACTTGGGTTGTCTGAGGTCTTGCGTCGTATATGTTACACCTTGTATATACCTCGTGTTACGAATAAATGGGTGTGCAATTTATCATACATGAATTGTATGATAAATTGCAGTTTATTGTACTAGCGTCTAAAGAATGTCTAAAGAATTTAATATACTCGTAAAATTACTATTTTTACAATCCATTTTAATTTATCGAAAAGCTTTTATATGGAAAAAACAAGTACTCATTAAATTCAGAAGCGTACTCGCCAACGCCCATACCACATTGAATACACCGGTTCTCGTTCGATCACCGAAGTTAAGCAACGTCGGGCGCGGTCAGTACTTAGATGGGTGACCGCTTGGGAACACCGCGTGATGTTGGCTTTTTGATAATATTTTTTTTATCTTTCTATCTATATATGATCACGTCAAATTCCTTGCGGGGTAGACAGAGAGTATGGTATCCATTTAAATTATATTTTAACATAGTTTGACGGCTATTTCCCTAAACGGTTAATTGATTCGTATTATATATCTTTATCATTACACAATCCTCTGTGGGGTAGGCAGAGAGTTCCAATTTTATTTTTATAAATATACACTTGACTGACTGAGGTAAAAAGTTCCGGGTTCGATTACCGCGCTGAACGAGTAGGTAGTTACATGGTACGGTCAGCTACATAAGTAGCTTAACAGTCTCAGACTTTCAAATCGCTTGCAGACTTGTGTTGCATCACATCCATTATTTTTGTTGATCTAAATATATTTGCACCACCAAAGTTTGTAAAATAAGGATTATAACTGATTTGAAGCATTGAACTGAACATTTAATTGTCAAAAGAGATAATGACGGAACAGATATACAATGCGAAAGTGGAAGGATGTAGGTACCGGAGAAGACCTAGACTATCTTACCATGACCAAATAGACCGTGTCTTATACGAAGGACAAGTTAAGAGTCTCCGTAACCGGCGAGCGTTTTTGAGACGAACTATGAAAGTGGAGGAAGCCAGAGAGGTATGTGAGGAAAGAACCTGTTGAAACTCTGTACTCTCTGCTTGCCCCGCAAGGGATCTTCCGTGATGATATAGATAGGTAGATATTTAATTAGTTAGTCTTGAGAATTTATTGAGTCGAGCAAAGTCATGTCAATACTTGGCTAAAAAAACTAACTTATGACATTTACAACTATAGGAAAATGTCTAAGTAGGTTCTTTTACTTAGTAAATCATGTTTATTCTATAGTTGAGAAAACGTCCAAAATACGAAATGTCAAAGGCTAGTTTTGTTTTCCAAGTATAGAACTTTAAACATATGACATAATTCGGCTACGTAAATTCTTATGACTAAAGGTACGGCTAAATCAACGCGTTCAGCCGCGGCCGCAGCAGCGTGCACGGTGGCGATCAGCTCCTGCAGTAATATTTCTATGGAAATGTTCGCACCAACGCGTCCTGCGTCTTGCACGCGCTATCTGGGCGGCGTCTGCGCGCGCAATCATAGAGAGATACTAATCGCCACCGTGACCGCCGCCGGGGACGCCACCGCGGCCGCTGTTGAACGCGTTGGTTTGACCGATCCTTCAGTAATTAAATGACTATACATACTGGCGAAGTGACGTGCGTTTCAGACTGACCATTGGATTATTATATATACTGATTCTATACGTAATATAATTTATCCTTTATGTGTATCTGGAGTTGCATTATGGAATATCACACGCCATGCCACTATACCGCGCGGACAAGACTTACTTTTTGGTTTTACTTTACTTCTGTGCTCTTTTTTAATTGTAAAATTATGTTGTAAATACAGTTTATTTTTATTATTTAGATTGTACTATATGCTTTTATGAAATCATTTCCAAATGATCAAGCAACTCAGTTATCTATGTGTAGCCCCATTTCAATTTGGTAATAAGCGACTATTGACTATTTTTGGACATCTTACAATTTAATTTGATTTATTATCACCTGGTGAAGGTCAGGAGTCAAGCTGGATGCTTGCAGCACAAAGCTTACGTGGCGATTTTTAAGTGGAAAGAAGGGTCCTTTCTCTTTCAGCCCTAGTTTCGCACGGGTAGCACGGACAAAATATTTTCCTAGATCGGCCAATTTAAACAAAATAAAACCTTTTTGTGGATCAGACTATCTATTGGTGAAAAGGAAAATGAAAATCCATGTAATATTTGTGTGTGCGTGAATGCAACCACTACTCTCTAGTCAGAGGGTAAGAGGCTAATAGCTCAAGGGCGCCTCAAGGAGGAATGGCCTCGGCTTGGGCAGTCGCTATGGGGGAGGGCGTATATTAGGTGTCTCGTCATGGTGCTCGGCACTGGCCGAGCAATCCGTGTAGTATCTATCTATCTATGTAATGACGCCAGATCCCATGCAGGGTAGGCAGAGAGTACAGAGTTCCAACAGGTTTTTTCCTTAAATACCTCTCTGGCTTCCTGCACTCTGATTGTTTGTCTCATAGACGCTCGCCGGTTAGGGAGACTCTTGACACCTTTAGATAAGAATCTAGGTCTTTCCCGGTTCCTACATCCTTCCAATTTCTCATTGTGTATCTGTTTTGTCATTCTTTCTCCTGACGTTCTTTCTATATGCCCGAACTAACGAGCATACCCTGTTTCATCTTTACGCTGATAGTATCTGTAAAAGTATTTGAGATAATACCTTACATGTTAAAAAATATTATTATATATCTAGTTTGACGGCTATTTCCCTAAACGGTTAATTGATCCTTATTATAAAATTGTATCTATCTTTATCATCACACAATCCCCTGTGGGGTAGGCAGAGAGTTCCAATTTTATTTTTATTAATATATACTTGACTGACTGAGGTAAAAAGTTCCGGGTTCGATTACCGCGCTGAACCCGTAGTTACATGGTACGGTCAGCAACATAAGTAGCTTAACAGTCTCAGACTTTCAAATCGCTTGCAGACTCATGTTGCATCACATCCATTATTTTTGTTGATCTAAATATATTTAAACCACCAAAGTTTGTAAAATAAGGATTATAACTGATTTGAAGCATTGAACTGAACATTTAATTGTCAAAAGAGATAATGACGGAACAGATATACAATGCGAAAGTGGAAGGATGTAGGTACCGGAGAAGACCCAGACTATCTTACCATGACCAAATAGACCGTGTCTTATATGAAGGACAAGTTAAGAGTCTCCGTAACCGGCGAGCGTTTATGAGACGAACTATGAAAGTGGAGGAAGCCAGAGAGGTATGTGAGGAAAGAACCTGTTGAAACTCTGCACTCTCTGCTTGCCCCGCAAGGGATCTTCCGTGATGATATAGATAGGTAGATATTTAATTAGTTAGTCTTGAGAATTTATTGAGTCGAGCAAAGTCATGTCAATACTTGGCTAAAAAAACTAACTTATGACATTTACAACTATAGGAAAATGTCTAAGTAGGTTCTTTTACTTAGTAAATCATGTTTATTCTATAGTTGAGAAAACGTCCAAAATACGAAATGTCAAAGGCTAGTTTTCTTTTCCAAGTATAGAACTTTAAACATATGACATAATTCGGCTACGTAAATTCTTAAGACTAAAGGTACGGCCAAACCAACGCGTTCAGCCGCGGCCGCAGTAGCGTGCACGGTGGCGATCAGCTCCTGCAGTAATATTTCTATGGAAATGTTCGCACCAACGCATCCTGCGTCTTGCACGCGCGGCAAGTCTTATCTGGGCGGCGTCTGCGCGCGCAATCATAGAGAGATACTGATCGCCACCGTGACCGCCGCCGGGGACGCCACCGCGGCCGCTGTTGAAAGCGTTGGTTTGACCGATCCTTCGGTAATTAAATGACTATACATACTGGCGAAGTGACGTGCGTTTCAGACTGTGCATTGGATTATTATATATACTGATTCTATACGTAATATAATTCATCCTTTATGTGTATCTTGAGTTGCATTATGAAATATCACACACCATGCCACTATACCGCGCGGACAAGACTTACTTTTTGGTTTTACTTTACTTCTGTGCTCTTTTTTTAATTGTAAAATTATGTTGTAAATACAGTTTATTTTTATTATTTAGATTGTACTATATGCTTTTATGAAATCATTTCCAAATGATCAAGCAACTCAGTTATCTATGTGTAGCCCCATTTCAATTTGGTAATAAGCGACTATTGACTATTTTTTGACATCTTACAATTTAATTTGATTTATTATCACCTGGTGAAGGTCAGGAGTCAAGCTGGATGCTTGCAGCACAAAGCTTACGTGGCGATTTTTAAGTGGAAAGAAGGGTCCTTTCTCTTTCAGCCCTAGTTTCGCACGGGTAGCACGGACAAAATATTTTCCTAGATCGGCCAATTTAAACAAAATAAAACCTTTTTGTGGATCAGACTATCTATTGGTGAAAAGCAAAATGAAAATCCATGTAATATTTGTGTGTGCGTGAATGCAACCACTACCCTCTAGTCAGAGGGCAAGGGGCTAATAGCTCAAGGGCGCCTCAAGGAGGAACGGCCTCGGCTTGGGCAGTCGCTATGGGGGAGGGCGTATATTAGGTGTCTCGTCATGGTGCTCGGCACTGGCCGGGCAATCCGTGTAGTATCTATCTATCTATATAATGACGCCAGATCTCATGCAGGGTAGGCAGAGAGTACAGAGTTCCAACAGGTTTTTTCCTTAAATACCTCTCTGGCTTCCTGCACTCTGATTGTTTGTCTCATAGACGCTCGCCGGTAAGGGAGACTCTTGACTCCTTTAGATAAGAATCTAGGTCTTCCCCGGTTCCTACATCCTTCCACTTTCTCATTGTATATCTGTTTTGTCATTCTTTCTTTTGACGTTCTTTCTATATGCCCGAACTAACGAGCATACCCTGTTTCATCTTTACACCGATACTATCTGTAAAAGTATTTGAGATAATACCTTACATGTTAAAACTTATTATTTTATATCCCTCATAACTTCTAATGAGTTCTTTCATAAATAATTGTTGTTAATAATAATGTGAAATAATATCAAATGAATTACTTCGCGCGCAGGATTCAAGAATCACGCCACGCTTCCATTAAGTAATGCCTGCAGTGTGACGGGGCACAACTTTAGGGGATACAGAGTACAATATACACCTACACCGACGATTTGTGTATCCTATATCCCACAGCTGGACAAAGCCTCCCCTTGACATCTCCACATAAATCGATCCTAGGCTAGTAGTATCCATGTCTTCCCCGCAAAAGTGTCCAAGTCGTCACGGCATCTTCGTCTCCTCGACCACGACACCTGTGACCGTCTTCAGGGATCCAATAATATTAATATATAAATTCCTGTGTATGTAATTCTTCTCCTGAACGGCTTGACCGACTTTGATGATTTTATTGTAGGTATTTATAGGGTAGTCGCTGTTGTGTACCGAGGGCGAAGCCACGGAAAACAGCTAATATAAATAAATAGGTCATAACAAAAAAAAATACAAACAAAAAGCCAACATCACGCGGTGTTCCCAAGCGGTCACCCATCTAAGTACTGACCGCGCCCGACGTTGCTTAACTTCGGTGATCGGACGAGAACCGGTGTATTCAACGTGGTATGGACGTTGGCAAGTACAAATTTGAAACTACTTATCATGTTTTTTATTAATAACAGCTGTTTATTAAATTTTAAAATGTAATGTATGGGTAATAGATTTTAATTTAACTTCGACAAATAAAAGGAGGGTTTATATTTTTAGCAGATTACCGTAGCGCCTGAACTGCTTATTTCAGGCGCGGTCATTTTTAATGAATGAGGTGTCCATTGATTCGTTGTTGTCACAATGTATGGAATGCTCTGTAGTTATTTTAGTTTGACGGACGATTTAGCGCAGTGGTTAAGAGGTTAAGCCGCTCCGCCCACTGTGTCTAATAATCGCGGGTTCGATCCCCGCACGGGACGAATCTTTGTGTGATCCATAATTATGTTTTTCGGTCTGGGTTTTTGTGTATGTGAATTGTCCAATAGAAGTTTTTGGTCATGTTAAGTAGTGTCCGACTGAAGCTTCGAATTCAGCTTCGGTCATCTTTGGCCGACCTTCGGCTTAGATCGAAATGGGCCGAAGTTTTAGACGAAGGCGAAAGTTTTACGAATGCTTTTTAGTAATTAAATATTATCTATCTATCTATATCATCGCGCCAGATCCCTTGCGGGGTAGGCAGAGAGTACAGAGTTGCAACAGGTTCTTTCATTACATACCTCTCTGGCTTCCTCCACTCTCATAGTTCGTCTCATACAAACTCGCCGGTTACGGAGACTTGATTTGTCCTTCAGGTAAGACCCGGTCTATTTGGTCATGATAAAATAGTCTAGGTCTTCCCCGGTACCTAAATCCTTCCACTTTCGCATTGTATATCAGTTAAATATTAAATATTATAAATAATATTATTCTAGTGTTATTATTTTTAACCAGATGTAGGTAATTTTAATCATCTCGTTAAGTTAATACAGCTAACGTAACTTTCTAAAAGTTTTGCTAATCATGAACACAATTTCGTAAACTTTCGGCGTCGGCCGAAGGTTTTGGCGATGGCCTATTAATCGGCGTCTGCTTCGGCTCAGGCCAAAAATCGACCTACGGCTGGACACAACTTATAAGTAACAGAATCGATTGCCATCAAAAAAGCTTTTGTGTAAATTGCCCATTTTGCAGCTGTACATTATATTCAATATCTGTGTATGTAGTTCAAAATATCGCTAAAAATTAACTCTATTACACACATCAATACCCATAAAAAACTTAATGAATTATTAAAATATTAAAGAGCGGTGATAGCCTAATGGTTAGACCGTTGGACTGCTAAGTCAGAGGTCTCAGGTTCAAACCCAGGCACGCACCTCTGTCTCTTCGAAAGCATGTGCGTTTTAAAAGTTAACTATAACTATTAATTGCTTTAACGGTGTTGGAAAACATTGTGAGGAAACCTGCATGCCTGAGAGTTTCTCGAAGGTGTGTTAAGTTCGCAAACCCGCACTGGGCTTAAACCCTCTCAGTTTGAGGAGGTCCATGCCCAGCGGTGGGACAGTTTCTTAACAGGGCTAATATTATTATTATTATGGTTAATTTAGGTACCAAAGAGCATGAAGCTCATAAGACCATTTCCGATTTGGAATCCCCCCAAATCAGTAAGCAGGCTGCTGCTACTCTTGAGCTTGTATGAGGAGTTAGTCGGTAAAGGGTTCAGTCCTGTGTGTGACATGCCACTCATTACTGATTTGACTGGTGATGACACCAAAAACAATTTTTCTTCTATCAGAGTTCACAATAGGATAAAAACGTATTTAAATATTAAAAGCATTATCAGTAAAACTAAAAAGGCTCTAACTACACAAAATTATTTTAAAACAAAGATTTGTCTAAGAAAGTAGATAGTAGTAGTAGTAGTAAATAAATTAGATTTATGTACTAAAGAATTAGAATATAACAAATGTAGGTATGATATAGATACTCAACAAATACAAAATGAGTTGTTAGTTAGGGAAATAACTTTAGAGGATATTTTTACTAAGTATGAAGCCACTCAGATGCAATTATGTGACCGCGTGCGGGAAGCTAGTGAGTTGATGGATTTAGTAAAATATAATGCTGAGAGATATGAGTCTCTGACCAACAATCTCTCATGTACCTGTACCCCCTTGACATCCTCTTCTGGGTCCAGGCATGTAACACTCGTACAAGAATTCACTTAACGTGATGTGGACTACAAAACATTAGTTTTCTCTGACCAACTTGGGGCAGGCTTTGGTTCACTTTTACACAGTCGACTAAACCATAATGTAACCGACTGTTGTTACAATAATCTGCCTTATAACGTATTAATAAATAAGATGAATAATAATAAATAGCCCTGTTAAGAAACTGTCCCACTGCTGGGCACGGGCCTCCTCTCAAACTGAGAGGGTGTAGGCCATAGTCCACCACGCTGGCCTAGTGCGGGTTGGCGAACTTCACATACCTTCGAGAAACTCTTAGGCATGCAGGTTTCCTCACAATGTTTTCCTTCACCGTTAAAGCAAGTGATAATTAATTTATTTTTTTCTTTTTTTTTTATATTTAAATAAGATTACACAGACAAAAATAGATAGTACAACTTCAGTTGTTTTGTTATTTGGAAACGGCCTAGATATACAAATAGAGGACTTTGTTGATGGTATCAACACCTAATTGCAATTAAACTTAGGGAATTGAATATTGTATGCTTTCCCTTATTCCGACAACTTGTCAGAAAAACAAAATAAATTAATTCATTATTGATATGTACATGTTGTCAAGTCATAACGACAATGTTTTATTTTTTGACATTAACAAGTTTGTTGGTGGGTTTAAATTGACTCAGGAAGCAATGTTCCTTCCTAACAAATGTAAATTAAAAATTGCTAATTTATTAGCTTATAATATTAACTCGTTATAAGTAATATAACGAAATCTAGGATAAGAGACGAGCCAGTATTACAGAGTTATACTAGTAAGGCCCGTGCCCAACAGCGGGACAGTTTCTTAACAGGGCTAATATTGTTATTGGTTAATTTTGGCACCAAAGAGCATAAAATATGGCAGAAAACTCCTTTAAATTAGAAGTTTCGTTTTCGTATTGCATTCGTAAAGCAATAATCTAATTGGGTTGTCTGAGGTCTGTGCGTTGTATATGTTACACCTTGTATATAACTCGTGTTACGAATAAATGAGTGTGCAATTTGTCATACATGAATTGTATGATAAATTGCACTTTATTGTACTAGCGAAATTTTGTACCTAGCATCTGTCTGAAGATTTTAATATGCTCATAAAATTACTATTTTTACTATCCATTTTAATTTATTGAAAAGCTTTTATATGGAAAAGACAGTTAATCATTATATTCAAATACGTCATTGCCAACGTCCATACCACGTTGAATACACCGGTTCTCGTCCGATCACCGAAGTTAAGCAACGTCGGGCGCGGTCAGTACTTAGATGGGTGACCGCTTGGGAACACCGCGTGATGTTGGCTTTTTGTTTGTAATTTTTTTTTGTTATGACCTATTTATTTATATTAGCTGTTTTCCGTGGCTTCGCCCCCGCTTGACAACAGCGATACCTACCTGGTTACCCCATAAGTACCTACAAAAAATCATCCAAGTCGGTCAAGCCGTCCAGGAGGAGAAGAATTACACGCACACAGGAATTTTTATATTAAGATTATTGGATCCCTGAAGACGGTCACAGGTGTCGTGGTCGAGGAGACGAAGCCGTGTCGACTTGGACACTTTTGCGGGAAAGACATGGATACTACTAGCCCAGGACGTCAAGGGGCGGCTTTTCCCAGCAGTGAGATATAGGATAGGCTATTAAAAAAAGATGGCGGGCGCGGTCAGTACTTAGATGGGTGACCGCTTGGGAACACCACGTGATGTTGGCTTTTTGATAATATTTTTTTTATCTTTCTATCTATATATGATCACGTCAAATTCCTTGCGGGGTAGACAGAGAGTATGGTGTTCATTTAAATTATATTTTAACATAGTTTGACGGCTATTTCCCTAAACGGTTAATTGATTCGTATTATAAAATTCTATCTATCTATATCATCACACAATCCCCTGTGGGGTACGCAGAGAGTTCCAATATTGTTTCATACACTTGACTGACTGAAGTAAAAAGTTCCGCGTTCGATTACCGCTGAACCCGTTATTACATGGTGGTTATAGTCTCAGACTTTCAAATCGCTTACAGACTTATGTTGCATCACATCCGTTATTTTTGTTGATTTAAATATTTTTAAACTAACAAAGTTTGTAAAATAAGGAGTATTACTGATTTGAAACACTGACCTGAACATTTAATTATCAGAAGAAAGAATGGCAAAACAGATATACAATGCGAAAGTGGAAGGATGTAGGTACCGGGGAACACCTGGACTATCTTACCATGACCAAATAGACCGTGTCTTATCTAAAGGACAAGTTAAGAGTCTACGTAACCGGCGAGCGTGTACGAGACGAAATATCAAAGTGAAGGAAGCCAGAGGTATGTAAGGAAAGAACCTATTAAAACTCTGTACTCCATGCCTGCCCCGCAAGGGATCTGTCGTGATAATATAGATAGGTAGATATTTGATTACTTAGTCTTAAAATTTACTTAGCTGAGTAATGTCATGTCTGTACTTAGCTAAGAAAACTAACTTATGACATTTACCACTATAGAAAAATGTCAAAGTAGTTTCTTTTACTCAGTAAATCATGTTTATTCCATAGTTGAAGAAATGTCAAACGTTTCGGCTAAGTAAATTATTAAGACTAAAGTCACGGCCAAATCAACGCGTTCAGCCGCGGTCGCGGTGGCGTGCATGGTGGCGATCAGCTCCTGCAGTAATATTTGTATGGAAATGTTCACACCAACGCGTCCTGCACGCGGTATCTGGGCGGCGTCTGCACGCGCACTCATAGAGAGATACTCATCGCCACCGCGATCGCCGCCGGGGACGCCACCGCGGCCGCAGCTGAATGCGTTGGTGTGGCCGTACCTTCAGTAATTAAATGACTATAGATACTGGTGAAGTGACGTACGTTTCAGACTGTACATTGGACTAATATTTACTGATTCTGTCCATTATATAAATTGTCCTTTATCTGTCTCAAGTTGCATTACGAAATATCACACGCCATGCCACCATACCGCGCGGACAAGACTTACTTTTTGGTTTTACTTTACTTCTGTGGTCTTTTTTTTAATTGTAAAATTATATTGCAAATACAGTTATGTTTATAATTTAAATCGTACTTTATACTATTATAAAATCATTTCTAAATGATCAAGCAACTCAGTTATTTATGTGTAGCGCCTATTCAATTTGATAATAAGCGACTGTTGACTACCTTTTGACATCTTACAATTTCGTTTGATTTATTATGACCTGGTGAAGGTCGGGAGTGAAGCTGGATGCTTACATCATAAAGTTTGTCATGGCGACCTTCAAGTGGAAAGGACCCGCCCCTGTTTCGCATGGGTAGCACGGACAAAATATTATCCTAGATCGGCCAATTTTAACAAAATAAAACCTTTCGGTGGATCAGACTATCTATTGGTGAAAAACATAATCAAAATCCATGTAGTATTTGTGTGTGCGTGAATTATCAACACTTTTGGCGAGCGTGCAACCACTACGCTCCAGCCAAAAGGGCAAAGGGGCAACTAGCTCGAGTGCTCCTCAAGGAGTTGAGGTCGTACAGCGTCGGTTTGAGCTGCCGCTATGGGGGAGGGCGTATACTCGGTGTCGCACCGATGTGCTCGGCACCGGCCGGGCAATCCGTGTAGTATCTATCTATCTATATCACAACGCCAGATCCATTGCGGGGTAGGCAGAGAGTACAGAGTTCCAACAGGTTCTTTCCTTACATACCTCTCTGGCTTCCTCTACTCTCATAGTTCGACTCATACACGCTCGCTGGTTACGGAGACTCTTGAGTTGTGTTTCAGATAAGAGTCTAGGTCAGAGGTTCCCCGACTTTTTTTCTCACTTTCAATTTTTTTTTGACTGCCTCGTTGGTCTGGTGGCAAAGCGCATCGCTTTGTGATCACGAGGTCCTGGGTTCAAATCCTAGGTCGGACAAATGTAGTTTTTCTAACGAAAAATTCCCAGTATGAGTCCGGAGTCTGGAATTGTGCCCGGTATATGGCAATAGGCTCGCCCCCTATTACATGGGACCTAACATCGTCGGCAAAACGAGGGTGTACTCAGTACATCTCTGCCACCCCCTCTGGGGAATATAGGCGTGACGTTGTTCTTTTTTTTTTTTTGTTTTGTTTTGTATTTTTAGCTGGTTACGGTGGACCCTCTGCAACTACATTTCTACTATATTCCCAAAACTCGACAAAAAATGTGAAGATTAGATCTACCTATGGAAATTTGCATTGCGGCTGAGTTCCAACCACGATATAACAGTTTTCGAAAAAAAAGTTAGAACTGATTGGTTAATTAATTAATTGATTGTGCTGTGAGTGGATGTCAGAAAAGTTAAGATGGCCTTTTCTTTTCGAAGTTCCGGAAACAAATGAGTAACGTTTATCCATTCGTATTTATATTGGTGAAGACTCAAACAAGTTGATGCAAGATTGAAAGCACACACACCACAAGTCGTAATTCGTCCCTTTGCACGTCTGAACAAGCGTTGCGGGCGTTGGCGGCGCTTTGCAAGTGTCGACACGTTGTATTGAATATGGAATATGCAAGTTTTTAAAAGTAAAAGTCGCTGAGCTTCTTAAAATATTATCTGCCTACATTGATAGGTGAAGTCAAGCCAACATTTTAGTTCTTCATTATCGAAAGCAAATAAATTTTCGTGGACCCCCGCTTACAAATTGTGAACCCCTCTTTTTTGTCACGCCAACGTAGACCTTCGTCGAGTCTTCCGTGGACCCCTGGGGTTCTACCTGTACCACTTTGGGAACTCAGGGTCTAGGTCTTCCCCGGTACCTACAGCCTTCCACTTTCGCATTGTATATATGTTTTGTCATTCTTTCTTCTGACATTCTTTCTATATGCTCGAACCAATGAGCATACCCTGTTTCATCTTTACACCGATACTATCTGTGATAGTTTTTAAATTAATACCTTATATGTTGAAACTTATTATTTTATATTCCCCATAACTTTTAATGTGTTCTTACATAAATAATTGTTGTTAAAACAATGTAAATTGAATTACTTCGCGCGCAGGAGTCAAGAATCACGCCACGCTTCCATTACTTTACCTGCAGTGTGACGGGGCACACATTTAGGGGATACAGAGTACAATATACACCTACTCCGACGATTTGTGTACTAACCTACATCATCATGCCTATATTCACTGTGCAAGCATGGCAGAATTGATCTGTATAATTTAATCTGTAAAATTAACTATCACTTGCTTCAACGGTGAAAGTAAACATCGTGAGGAAACCTGCACGCCTGAGAGTTTCTCGAAGGTTTGTGAAGTTCGTCAACCCGTATTGGGCCAGCGTGGTGAAATATGGCCTAAACCCTCTCAGTTTGGGAGGAGGCCCGTGCCAAACGGTGGGACAGTTTCTTAACAGAGCTAATATTATTAATATATATGTATCTCGCTGAGATTCACGGGCTTTACCCGGACCTTTGAAAGGCTTGCATGGGGACATGGGCCCAACACGTAGAGGTCCTTTGCGAAAAGTTAATGTTATGTAAGCCACCTGCTGAGATCACTTGCTGAAAATGAAGAAACATAACCAGCGAACTGACCCCGGCAGGTGCAAGGACTATTGTAAATTATGGAAAGAAAACAAGGGCTATGCAAATGAGGTTTGATGGACAAAAACTGGACTATTTCAAAGGGGACGGACACCGGCCATAATTAGTGATACCTAATTACCCGTGGCCGGCGGTGACTCGCCGCTTACTAGATGGGCCCTCAAACGGTCGTCCTAGGACAACTGAGGGCAACACCGGTGTGAGCGGCTCAGGGGTGTAGAGAGGTGTGCTGCGCTTTCTCCGAAGTTACTCGCGGCGTTATGCCCTTTAACACTTCCACCCCTGGAGTATATCGATGTAGGAACGCATTATCTTCCTACGTCGATATAGCTCTCACGGCTCCTCTCTGGACGGCCAATTAAGGCTAGCCAGAGCCGAGAGTCCTGCGGGCACCCTTCGGTTTCTACTCGACCGACGAAGACACGCCGAGTTGGGGGCCCTGACCGACTCTCTGAAGCACTCGGGTCCGTGGTGTCGTTACTCACCAACAGCTCGCCACAAGCTGCCCTGCGGGCTTATTAATATTATTATTATTAAATGCTATTAAGGCATGACAAGACTACCATCTGTCTCAAGCGTATCGTTGAGTACTTTAGCCATATTGCCAGAAAAGACGGTGACAACTTGGAGAAGCTAATGGTCACTGGGAAGATCGACGGCTTAAATCCTCGAGGCCGCAGGCCAACACGTTGGTCTAGCCATATTCACACCACTCTGAACACTACAGTCTGCAGCGAGTTGCACTAGCGATGTGCGGCTGCGAATGATTGCATTCGAATCATTCTACTTAATAAATCATTGGAATTATACGAATGGCTCACGAAAATTAGTTACTAACTGCCTCCCATTTGATTTTGACTGACTGGACTGAATGAACGAATAATTAATAAAAATTTCGGAAACGGACAATGAATTTACCTATCGGTCGCATCACAGAGTATACAACATTATGTCAGTCTACATGACCTAAGCAAAGTAAGTTAGCATCATTTGGACCGCAGCCTACCCCCACGTTCGCACGGGCGCTATTTGTGCAGAAGCAGCGTAAGTGCTTTTTTTTTAAAAAAAAACCATTTAATCGTAGCAGCCGCCGACTACGAACGTAACTCCCCTCCTATCAGCCGCTACCGCCGTCCGCGGCATGTTCTCACCGACCCTCCCGATGCCCTTACATTCCGTCTTTCGGATACAGATACCGCACACAGGATCAGACATCGACCTCGCCGGCGAGGTCGAAGAATCCCTTGCCCGCCAGCCGGTGCAAAGCACCAGCAGGACACCTGGTATATGCCGTCCCCCATAGTGACTGCCCAAGCCGAGGCCGTTCCGCCTTGAGGCGCCCTTGAGCTAGTCGCCCCTTTGCTCTTTTGTCTCGAGCGTAGTGGTTGCACGCTCGCCCTCGTGTCCGCGTACATTCCATAGTTAAATTTTATACGAACAAAATCAATAACAGCTGTTACATCCAAAAAAGTAGGGCTCTGACTTCATTTTGCTACCGTATTGAGTTGGATGTCAAATGAAAGAGGAGAAATTTATGAATTCATAAATATAAACATATGTAGTACAACATTAAATATAAATATTTGTTTATCAATATATTTCTATATATATTCAAGAGTCCGTCCGTAACCGGCGAGCGTGTATAAGACGAAATATGAGAGTAGAGGAAGCCAGGGAGGTATGTAAGGAAAGAACCAGTTGGAACTCTGTACTCTCTGCCTACCCCGCAAGGGATCTGGCGTAATGATATAGATACATAGATCTATATATTTCAATATATTTATTATGAAATGAAAATGCTCTATGATGTTTTATACTGCCAAATATTAAATATACAATATGTACACCGTCAGGCCTATATTCCCCAAGCGGGGGTGGCAGAGGTGTACTAAGTACACCCACTTTTCTCTGACGATGGTACATGGGACCTCATGTAATAGGGGGCGAGCCTGTTGCTATAAACTAAATAGACTACATAAACTGTAACAAGCGTCAGAAAAACAATTTCAGCGTTTATTCCGTAGTATGGTTAGAATTTTGACAGACGATTTGGCGCAGTGGTTAATAGCTTAAGCCGCTCCGCCCACTGGGTCAATTAGTCGCGGGTTCGATTCCCGCCCGGGACAAATCTTTGTGTGACCCACAATTATTTGTTTCGGTCCGGGTATTTGTGTACGTGAATTTTCATGTTTGTATACGCACCCACGACACAAGTTAATTCTAGTTTGGGGCAACGTTTTTGTACAAATAAAAAATCTGCAACTAACAAGGATGTATGAAAAAACTATAATTACCTATAACTATTAACTATAAAACTATAACTATAATTAACTCTAGAGTTTACAATTTTTTTTTTTTAATATTTTTTACGATTTTTATTTTATTTATTAATTAAATAAAAAAGCGGTACAGCATGTCAGAGATATTTATCATCAGACGTTGTCAACAGGAGGACAAAGACCTCCCTGAAGATCGCCATAATGCATACATAAAGTGTGTATATCAAAATTATTAGCCCTGTCAAGAATCTGTCCCACCGTTGGGCACGAGCCTCCTCTCAAACTGAGAGGGGTTAGGCCAGTGCACCACGCCGGCCCGGTGCGGGTTGGCGAACTTCACACACCTTCGATAAACTCTTAGGCTTGCAGGTTTCCTCACGATGTTTTCCTTTACAGTTAAAGCAAGCATACACGAAGACAAGACTGAAAGGGTCGTCCATCTCGGTCAGGGAATTTCTTACAAGGACCAGGCAAGCCATCTTCAGCAAGGCGCGTTTACATTTCGGCGTCAGTTCTTGTTGGACACAAGACGGCGTCATTATATTAAGAGCTTCGGATGGTAGTCGGCACCGCATCACTTCGTCTGACGAATTGAGCCCTTTGTTGGAAAAGTACCCAAAGGGGCAGGGCGGATTTTCTTCGGGCAGGAGTAAGGGTGAGACCGGAGGTGAACTATTAAAAAAACAGAAAGCTTAATCAATAGTTATTTATACTTCATTTTTTATTATTTTTTTTTGTTTTATTACTACGTTCTATTACTTACTTTCTGTATCTCATAACTTTTCATTATTATGTCACCATATCTAGTTTGCCTATTTCTGTTACTCGATTCTTGTGGTTTTTACTTGTTTTCTGCGTATTTAGACTTTTAAATTTACATGAGTCTTTGTAAATACCGTCATCTTCAATACATAAACAACTTTTTATAAGCCGTAGCAACTTGTCAACATCGAACTATATGTCAGTTTGACGTATGCTTGTATTGGTTGCATTCCCTAGAGGTGCGTGCGTTCAGTCCAATTAACCTCGAATTCGCACGAGCGCTTTTACAACCCGCTTTAGTAAAGCGATAAAACATACCTAGTAGCTGATGAATTATTATTTTTTTTGAGTTTTTCTCTTATTTTCTTACAAATTATTATTTTTTTTTTTATCCTTTTTGTTGTCGAAGTTGGTATATGCGCAGTTACAGATAGGGACTTAGTCAGTAGTCATTTTATGGTGTAAGTGTGATGTTAGCTGGAGGGTGATGTGGTTACGTAGTGTAGTGCTACTGTTAGCCACTTCGTTATATATTTATTACTAATATTATAAATATTTATTTATTGTTATATTTAAACCAATATTTATCATATGATATCAGATAGTGAATCCTTTATTCTGTCAACGAATCTACCGCTTCGTCGTGCGATGTAAGTTTTTGTTCCATTGATGACGATCTTGGAGACTTTCTTCGTGACAAATTTGACCAACAGGTGGGCCATTTGCTTAATGTATGCCATATTAATGCCCAAAGTCTACCTAGCCATCACAACGAACTATATAATACATTTACAAATATTAACGTTCACGCCATCCTGATTTCCGAGAGTTGGCTCAAACCTCATCTTCTATCAACCACTTACGCCCTCCCTGGTTTTGTTCTCATTCGGAATGACAGAATTGGTAGGGGTGGTGGCGGTGGAGTGGCTATATACCTTCGTGGTGACCTCCCGTTTAAAATTGTAGGTACATCTTCTAAAGATTCGCATTCTGCTGAGTTTCTTTTTCTTCAGGTTTGGGCCAAAGGAGCCAAAACCATAATTGGAGTGGTATATTGCCCTCCCACTGCTGATTATTTCGCCGAATTTGAATCGGTTCTTGAATCCTTGGGGTCTGACTACGTGCATCATATCATCATGGGCGATTTCAATACCAATCTCCTGGCCCTTAATTCCCCCCGTTCCCATAAACTCCGACAACTCATAGAGTCGGCCAGTTTGCACATTCTGCCTCTTAATGCCACTCATCGTAACATCAAAGGCGATGATACCTGGCTCGATCTCATACTCACATCCAATCCCTCTCTCGTCTCCTCCCATGGTCAGCACGACGCCTCCGGTTTTTCCTATCATGACCTTGTTTTCCTTTCCTATATCCTCAAATCTCCCAAACCACAACCTAAGATTCTGTACAGGCGTTGCTTTGCCCGGATGGATATTAAAAAATTAACTGAAGATGCATCTAAACTCAACTGGAATTCCCTAATGGAAGCTAACACCATCGATGACAAAATTTGCATCTTCAATAAAACTGTGATCCAGCTTTACGATATCCATGCCCCTGTGAAGAAGGTGAGGTTAAAGCGACCTCCTGCTCTGTGGATGACTAAGGGAATTCGTACGGCCATGAGACGTAGAAATCGTGCGTTCCGTATGCTAAAAAAAGACCGTACGGCAGAAAACTGGGCCTACTTCAAAATTGCATGAAACCGGTGTAATATGATGATACGTGACGCTAAACGCCGCCACATTCTAAGTAATATCACATCTTCTTCGCCTGCCAATATTTGGAAATTCCTTGGTACTTTAGGTATTGGTAAGGCTCGATGTCAAGATATACCAAAAACAATAAGCTTAGATGATCTTAATCGCCATTTCTCCACTACTCCTCCTTTTGATCATCTAACTATTCAGCAAACTCTGACCTTCTTGGGTGGTCTTAGACGTCCAAACATTAACGCTTTTCACTTTTCTCCAGTCGACTCTTGTGATGTTACGAAAATTATTACGTCTATTAAGTCCAAGGCTGTTGGTTGTGACAAAATATGTAGAGATATGATCGTAGCAATACTGGACTGTCTCCTTCCGGCAATTACTCATCTTGTCAATTTTTCTTTTGAGTCCGGCATATTCCCTTCTCTCTGGCGAAGAGCCTTTGTCCGCCCCTTGCCAAAGGTTCCCAATCCTTCCCTTCCTAGCCACTTTCGTCCAATTTCCATTCTTCCTTTTCTCTCAAAAGTGCTTGAGGCCTGCGCTCATAAACAACTCTCTCAATTCATTTATAGCAACAATTTAATTAATCCTCTCCAATCTGGGTTCAGGCCTGCCCATAGTACCGTTTCTGCCCTCCTTAAAGTGACTGGCGATATTCGATCAGGCATGGAAGATACCAAACTTACAGTCCTTGTGTTAATTGATTTTTCCAACGCCTTTAATACCGTTAGTCATGATATCCTCCTGTCTATTCTCTCCTACCGTTTGTGCTCTCAAGAGTCGCTGGACTGGTTTTCTTCTTATCTTCGGGAACGCCAGCAGTCAGTTTTGTGTGATGAAACGTCGTCTGCTTGGCGCTGCCTCGATACTGGTGTTCCCCAAGGCGGTATACTTTCTCCTCTTTTATTTTCAATTTTCATTGATATGATAACTCAAGAACTTCAGTGTACGTATCATCTGTATGCTGATGACTTGCAATTATACTCGCAAGACAGTGCTGATCGAATCCCTGATATTATCAGCAAAGTTAATCAGGATCTTGGGGCAATTGAGAATTGGTCCAAAAGGTTCGGTCTCACGGTGAATCCTACCAAGTGTCAAGCGATTCTTGTGGGGAGCTCTAGATTGATATGCAGGGTGAATATTGGAACTTTACCTCCACTTGAATTCAACGGGACAGTTATCCCTCTAAGTTCTAGTGTCAAAGACCTTGGTCTGCATATTGACACGACGCTAAGCTGGCAGACTCAAGTTACGGCCGTTGGTCAAAAGGTAACCGGTGTATTGCGATACTTATATCCATTAAAAAATTTGCTCCCTTCCATTACTAAAGCAATGCTTGTATAGTCCCTAATTTTCCCTATCATCGACTATGGTGATGTGTGCTACTTCGACCTGAATGCAGATCACCTCAACAAACTAGACCGTCTTCTCAATAACTGCATTCGATTCGTCTTCAACATTCGTAAATATGACCATGTGTCGGTGCATCGTTCTCAATTAAAGTGGTTGCCTATTCGTCAGCGTAGAACTCAGAGGGCACTGACAACATTATTTTCTATTCTCCATTCTTCAGCCTCACCTACTTATCTTACTTCCCAATTTCAATATTTGTGCTCCAATCACGAGAAAAATCTTCGCTCCTCAAGTAATCGTCTTCTTCAGTGCCCTTCTCATCTTTCTGATTTTATTCACTCCTCCTTCTTCGTCCAATCTATCCTTCGTTGGAATGCATTGCCTCAGGAACTCAGGATGGTAACGAACCGTCTCTCTTTTAAAAAAAAACTACACGAGTACCTACTCGAAATGTTGGCAGAATCCTCTCAATGATAGTTTCACGTCATTATGTATATGTATATATATATATATGTTTATCTGTATAACATTATTATTAGTTTTATATATAGTATTATTATTAATTTATTTTATATATTTTTTTCTTACAATTTTTAGCCACGTATTTTCACCTACCACACATGTTTCCACACCACCCTAAGGTAGACTGGGAGAAAATGCCTCAGGCATTAAGTCCGCCTTTGTACATACATATGTGCATAAAGAATAAATAAATAAATAAATAAATAAAGCAAGTGATAGTTAATTTATAATACACACATGCTTTCGAAAAGCCTGAGGTACGTGCCTGGGTTGGACCCGATACCTCTGACTTTCCACCGGCTGACCACTAGGCTATAACTGCGGGTAGATATCAATAATAAAAAAATATGACAATATGCTCGCCACCTACAAGACGTACCGGTATATTATTAAGTAGTTTATGATAGATTTATTTATGCATTGTGATGCTTTGTTTGTTAAGTACACCCCTAAATCTTACGTTTTCTTCAGATTCCCTTCATCCAAAGGTTGCCTGGAAGAGATCACTATTAGTGATAAGGCCGCCCATTGTTATACTAACTTTCAATTTGTAAACTTGCCTCTTTTATCTCCTTTTTAACCGACTTCAAAAAGGAGGAGGTTCTATGTTCGGTTGTATGTATGCTTTTTTTTTTATGTATGTTCAGCTATATTTTCGTCAATTGTGGACCGATTTTGATGTTTTTTTTTGCATTGGGTTCAGTATAGCTCCGCGGTGGTCCCATTTTAATTTCATTGGTATTGGACCTTGGACTTAGAAGATACACCAGGGAACTCCTTAACGACAAAAAATAGGCATGTGTAAATTGAGATATTATGGGTATTACGTCTATCCTATAGGTACCCTACTATAGAACTAAGCAGTATATTAGCCAACTGCAAAAAGGAGGTTCATAATTTATCCTTTTTTATAACTCCTTTGCTTATGAACCGATTTTGATGATTCTTTTTGCATTTGGTTCAGTAAAGTTTTGAGGTGGTCGTATTTTATTGTTAGTGGTATTGGACCTTGGACTTTCAAGATACAAGAGGGAACTCCTTAACGGCGAACAGCACGAATGTATAGATTCCGTTATTATAGTCATTATATTAATCCTGTAGGTACCTTACTTTGCAACTTAGCAAAATAATATATATAATATCGGTATATAAATATTACTAAATAATTCACTCGTCACTTAAAATTGTAAAATAAAAATCTTTAAAAAAAATGGTAAACCGACTTCAAAAAGCAAAAAATAAATATTTGAAGTCGGTGCCAAGTAACCGACTGCACAAACCAGCACCGACTTCAAATATTTATTTTTTGCTTTTTGAAGTCGGTTTACCTTTTTTTTTAAAAGATTTTTGTATCTCTGGTGGAACAATAAAGTGTTATCTATCTATCTATCGTCGAAGAAATGTGGGTGTACAATATACTCTTTTGCCATGCTATCCCCGCCATGGTATACAGGCGTGAAGATGTTAGTCTATTTTTGTACCAAGTCATACCTAGTCTGAATCATTATTCTCCGCGAAGCAGCCGAGTTGGTTGTTTTTAATTATGTTGTCGTAGTTCGTTGCATGAACTTTATTATTTATAATTATTACTGACTATCCTTAATTGTCTTTTACTTTCAATCTGATTAGTTATTTTCTGTACTAAAATAATGTTACTTATCTATCTATCTATCTATCTATCTATAACCTCACGCCAGATCCCTTGCGGGGTAGGCAGAGAGTACAGAGTTCCAACAGGTTCTTTCCTTACATACCTCTCTGGCTTCCTCGACTCTCATAGTTCGTCTCATACACGCTCGCCGGTTACTGAGACTCTTGACTTTTCCATCAGATAAGACTCGGTTTATTTGGTCGTGGTAAGATAGTCTAGGTCTTCTCCGGTACCTGCATCCTTCCACTTTCACATTGTATATCTGTTTTGTCATTCTTTCTTTGTTACTTATATATTTACTCAAAAGCATTCCTGAGTCGAAATAGATCGTTCGATTTCGGTGCTTGCTGGAGACCTTTGGCGTCGGCCAAAACTTTGGCCTATTTTGGGCGAAGCAGGAGGATTGGCCGAAGGTAGTATTTTTCACACAAGCCGAAGCTGAAGCTTCGGTCGGACACTTATTATCAGTGAAGTAAGCATTGAATACATCACCTGGGCTTTCGCTCCAAGACGACTTAAAATACACCGTGTATAAAAATATAACGTATTGAAAGATAATCTATCTATCTATATCATCACGCCAGATCCCTTACGGGGTAGGCAGAGAGTACAGAGTACCAACAGGCTCTTTCCTTACATACCTCTCTGGCTTTCTCTACTCTCATAGTTCGTCTCATACACGCTCGTCGGTTACGGAGACTCCTGACTTGTCTAAAAGATAATCACTATATATTATAAAACAAAGTCCCCCGCCGCGTCTGTCTGTCTTTCTGAACGCGATAAACTCAATAACTACCGAACTGATTTTCATACGGTTTTCATCAATGGACGTAGTGATTCAGTAGGAAGTTTTATGTGTATACTTCACCCGTGCAAAGCCGAGGCGGGTCGCTAGTATCTTAAAAGAATTTTTTTTTGACCCGCCCTAGGATTTGAACCCAGGATCTCGTGATCACAAAACGACGCGCTTTGCCACTAGACCAACGAGGCAGACTTACTTGATGTGTCTTTATTAATACCTAATACATAATAACTTAATGTTTTCCCCAAGCAGGGGTAGTAGAGGTGTGTCTGAAACTGCGCCTGATGTATACCAATAGGCTGGACGTCCATTACGTTGGGACCTATCTATGCCTCCTTCGCTTGGGCTATGTCGATTTGATAGTCTTTATTTTTTTCTTTCACTAATAATAAGCTAGATTCCCTACGTCTATCTACCCCATTCACAGATACGATTGAATACGACGAAATATCATAATCTGTTCATGAACGTAGCCACGTATAAGTTAATAATGATGGATCGCATCCGATAAAGCTATCCGAACTTGATTTAGATAAGTCCATTAATTAATTTTATTCGTCTGTTTTACGTGGTACAGTTCAGACATGTTTAGGGTATATTTGACGCTAGTTTTGGTCGGTTTAGTTGCTGCTAAACATGAAATATATGATGGGTAAGTAAGCATTTGGCACTCGCTTGTACAGTCCCCTTTTTTTGAAGAGGGAAATCCTTTATATGTTGCCCGAGCTCCATTGGGGCAAGAAAGAAGTTATGCAGAGACTCCTACCAGCTTAAATCCCCACCGTGCTCCAATTCGTCGGTGTGGCTGGGGAGGGTTACGGGAACGCGCGAGCAACCATCCGCGACCCGCCAGCGACTTTCCACTTTTGTCGGAATCTACTCTATATCATCACGCCAGATCCCTTGGCAGAGAGTACAGAGTTCCAACAAGTTCTTTCCTTGCATACTTCTCTGGCTTCCTCCACTCTCATAGTTTGTCTCATACACGCTCGCCGGTTACGGAGACTCTTGACTTGACCTTCAGATAAGACTCTGTCTATTTGGTCATGGTAAGATAGTTTAGGTCTTCCCCGGTACCTACATCCTTCCAATTTCACATTGCATATCTGTTTTGTCATTCTTTCTTCTGACATTCTTTCTATATTCCTGAACCAACGGAGCATGATACATACCCTTTCTCATCTTTACACCGATATTATCTTTCTTACTACGCTGTTGCAAATACGGTCGGTCAGCTTCACTCCGCACATCTTCCGCAGAGCTAGCATTTCTACTGCATTTATCCTACTTTCATTCTCCTTCTTACATACCCAGCTCTCGCTGCCATATGACAGCGTTAGGACAAGCACTTTGTTATGTATTTTCACTGCGCCTTTCGGCTTAAGTGCCGGCTCGCAAGTAGCTTGCCCATCGCACCATTCCCTCTGTTCCCTGCACTCACTCTTCTCTCTATGTCAGCGGTGTATTTCCCATCGGAATCTACTCTTGGTGGAAATGCTTTACGCTCAGTTCATTAAGGGGCGTGCCGGGAGCACATACCACGCACTTCCCTCCAGAGGGCCAGTTATCGTGTGCAGGCAATGGGCAACCCCCTTCCTATTACCCGCACGCTTGTACAGTCCCCTGCTCTAAGATATATTTATCTCCTGAAATATATATATTTTTTAATGTGTCCCACTGCTGGGCAAAGCTTTTCCCCTCTTTCCTCCAACGATCTTTATCCCCTGTCAATAATGTGTACCGAATGTGTCCCACAACCAGGTCATCATCGCCAAGGTATGCCCAGAATGGCATTTGCAGAATTTTATGTTATTATATTTAGTTATTTCATCGATATATTATATGTACTACATTAAAGTTGACAAACAGAAAATAAGATCACAAATATGAGTGTGGTCTTATTTCGAATTAGTTCGATCCAACCATAGCCAAAGTAAAGGCGGATTTAAATGTTATTTCGCAGTTTGCTAAATCATTAATATCTACAGCTGCATCCAAACTTGAACGACTTTTTGATGTTATTTCGCTCGTGATCCACAATTAACGCTTACAATATTACTGCTTATAATACTAATGACTTAGTGATAAATTATAAAACAGTCATGTATAAGTCACTAAAGTTAACATTACAGATTTATGTATACACATTATAGCATCAATATCATCATCATAATAACCACCATCACCATCATATACCACCGTTACGTGTGGTGAAAATAACTAAAACATAATTTTTCAACAGAAAAACGTAATTTTTTATACAACAAATCCCCATACACAAATTCCCAGATCGAAACAAAGATTTGTCCCGAGTGGGAATCGAACCCGCGACTACTCAATCTAGTGGGCGGAGCGACTGATGCTCTTTACCACTGAACCAAGCCGTTCGTTTTATTTTAATATTTGTTTCAGGCATATACTTTACCAAGTTACCGTAACATCAGTAGAGCAAGCACAGCTGGTCAACCAGGTTGGCCATGACTTGGACCTGGATATTTGGTCCCACTCACTCCCAGGGCGTCCTGGACTTATCCTGGTACCCAGCGAGAAGAAAGAGCAATTCCAAAATGGACTCTACACCGCTGGAATAGAATACAAAATTGAGAGCGAGAATATTAAAGAGTAAGTTTCTCATGTTAATGAGCAGTTCAAAAATGTCTGATCAAATAATTTTTTCCCAGGATCAGACACCGACCTCACTGGCAAGGTCGAAGAATCTCTTGATCGCAGGCTGATTCAAAGAACCACGGCGTGACAACTAGCCTGTGCCCTCCCTTATAGTGATAGCCCAAGCCGACGCCGTTCCTCCTTTAGGCCCTCGAGTTGCACTTGCCATTTTGCCTTTCCGGTTGGAGTGGAAAATGTCTGGTCTTCCTGCAAATTTTCTTTTACAAAAGGATCATATGCTGCCTAACTAGTCTTTAGAGCATGATGTGGCTAGCGTTCACGAAGTTCTAGGTTCGACTATAATACTGTCTTTCCAGGTTGCTGGATTTAGAAGACCAGATGTTGGCTGAAGCATCCAGGAGGAGCAATGTGTCTAGGATTACTCTTCCCTTTGACAAGATTTACACTTACCACCAGGTAAATATGGAGAAGACGCTCGAAACTCTGCATCTAGGTAAAGCTATGATATACGCAAGGTGGCTGGCAGCGGTCGGAAGAGAAGAGCCGAAGACCGGGCTCAGTGGAGTGTCTTTGGAGAGGCTTATGTCCAGCAGATTGATGCGGACTGAAGATGATGATGACTGTTGTAAAACTAGGGTGTTCGTAGCGTCGTTCGATCTGTCTAAGATAGGTGACCGTTTGTAGCATCTCCATTTTTGTCTCTGTTCTCCATTTTTGAGTGTGTCAGTGCTTTAGAAGACAACTTAAATTGTTGGTCCCGCTTACCTCTATTTAATTTATGTTCGCCATTAAGCCAAGTTGGAAGCTTTACCCGAGACTCGATAAGTTCCAACAGCAGGTGGCCACAAACCTGTATTTATTAACCTAGGCCCGCGTCACTACTCCACTGAGTATTATCTCTTACCTGGTTTATGAGAGGCTATTTGGTCTCAGCAGTGAGACCAAATAGGCTGAATTTATATATTGATTATCTATCTCTATCTATCTATATCATCACGCCAGATCTATTGCAGGACAGGCAGAGATCACAGAGTTTCAACAGATTCTTTCACTCTATTCCCTGCACTCACTCTTCTCTCTATGTCAGCGGTGTATTCTTCATAAATCCAAGATATATAAAACTTATTCACTTGCTCCAGCAGATCATTACCAACCACAATCCTTGCATTCGTTCTGGTTTCTTCCCGTTCAAAAACATAATCTTGGTTTTCTTTACATTCAAATTTAAGCCATTGTTCATGCAGTCGTCTTTCATAACTGTGACTAGTGTTTGCAGATCAATGGCTGTTGGCGCTATTAAAACCGCGTCATCTGCATATAGTAGATGCTTTACCACTAGGTCACCCATTTGTACACCTTCATTCTCGGTTTCAGTCTTTGAAGAGTTTTATATTATAAACAATCTAGCCGACAACACGTAACCCTGCTTGACGCCGATTTTAATGTCAAACCAGGGTGACATGTTACCACTCAACCTACGCATGCCTAGCTGTCCACGTCTACGAATTTCATATAGTTATTATGAAATTTTTAATTTTCAGGTTGATACTTTCCTAGAATTTCTGGCCCAAACTTACCCTGATACCGTGACTCTGGTTAACGGCGGAAAAAGTTTTGAAGGCAGAGACATCAAATACTTGAAGATATCCACCACCAACTTTGAGGTAACTTTGATTTAGATAGTTATATAGGCACACCTGGACGTTCTTAACAGAATGCTTGTCCCAACGCTATTATATGGTGATAAGAGCTAGAGAGGCAAGAACGAGAATAAAAGCAGGATAAATGCGGTCGAAATGCCAATTCTGCATTTGCGGAATCATGGTTGTAAGAATATAGGCATGAAAGAAAGTATGAGTGTGAAGATGAGACCTTTCTCATCTTCACACCCAGACTTTCTTTCATACCTATATATTCCGGTATATAGTATAGTATATTCCGGTGATTGAAGAAAAGATGACGAAACAGATATACAATGCGAAAATGGTTAGATGAAGATTATGAAGATTAGATGATATTTACTCGGGAAGACTTAAACTATCTTAATATGATCAAATAGACCCAGTCTCATTAGAGTGCAGGAGGCGAGAGAGTTCTTTACTTACCCTGCAGGGGATTTAGCATTATAATATATATATATATATATATATATATATATATATATATATATATATATATATATATATATATATATATATATATATATATATATATTAGAGACCGTAACTTTAAGTCACTGCTACTATGAGGTAACACATTAGCACAACATGGCACCATTTCCCAGTAAACCTTCAGGAGAAAAGTTGGAGTGTCTTCGTGAATTCACCTACCACGAAATACATATCTACGAGCTTTTAAAGTTTAAAAAAAAATAAACTAGTTAATTCTAATTTAATTAATAAGCTGTAAAGATAATTTTTAAGGTACCATAATTTAAAAACACATCAGATAACATTGATTGATGCCTTGCGCCATACGTAATGTCTGTCTAGATTAAATTATTTACTAGATAATACTATCTCAATTCTCTCCCTTTCTGTATCATCGCGCCAGATCCTTGGCGGGGCATGCAGAGAGTTCCTACATATTCTTTCACTTCAGACCTCTCTGGATTCCTCCACTCTTATAGTTCGTCTCATGCACTAGTAAAGAAAAAAATCTTTTGGAAATCTGTACTTCCTGACTACACCTGATGGATCATATAGATAGATAGACTACAGCTAATCTTCGCTATTCTCTCTATCAGCTCCAAGCATTATTATATTATATATTAATTATTAATCCAGGATACAAGCAAACCAATAATCTTCATGGAGTCCCTTCTCCACGCCCGTGAGTGGATAACCCTGCCAGCGACCCTCTACGCCATCCATAAGCTGGTGATTGACGTCACCGAGCAAGATCTTCTCCAAGATATCGACTGGATCATCCTGCCTATCGCCAACCCTGATGGATATGTCCACACTCACCAAGAGGTCAGTATTTGAGGTGTAAATCATCAGCTGAAAGTTCACTGCAGGACAAAGAAGATCATCACAACAACCTTCTTCGTGAAATACGCACTGAATTTTTACCATTTCTTCTACTTACTCAAAAATCTTGCTGTCCCAACCACCGTCAGTTCTGCGGGGTGTAATGTGCATAATAATAATAATAATATCAGCCTATGCTGCCTGTAAAGGCCGTCTCTTACAAATCGAGGTAAGATAAATTAGGTCATACACCACACGGACCCAGTGCGGATTGATGGAGGCAGGTTTGTGGCCACCTGCTGTTGGAACTTATGAAGTCGCCTATAAGGCATCCAACTTGGTTTAACGTGCCTTCCGAAGCACGGAAACGCTCGAACATGAAAATGCCACAACGGTCACCCATCTCAGGCCGACTGAGTCGAACGCTGCTTAACCTTGGTGATTATTAAGAATACCACGGCCGCTGAGCGCTACGAGCGCTCCTAAATTTTTTGTTAGATCCTGTCACAGTTTGATAAGAATTAAAAAATAACTAAAGCTACAGATAGCTCCTGTTAAATTTTTACATGTATAACTAAATAAAAAACAAAAGTCTATGGATCCTACAAAAAAATGATCCATTTAAGGATTAAACCCGCGACTACCTTATCCGCCCAAACAAGTGATTTACGCTCAAGTCAAGCCATCAAAGATAATAATAGAGTCGTTCTTCGAGCCAATTATTTCAGATGTCTTCTAATATCTGGTTTTATTTTCTGGCATATAAATGCATTCATACCCTCACAATTAACAAATTTTACATTTAATTCTGCAGTTCCGCTTATGGCGCAAAAACCGCAACACCGACTACGGACTGGTCTGCCACGGCGTGGACCTCAACAGAAACTTCGAAGTGGACTGGTCTGTTGCCTCCTCCGACGTGGTCTGCATGGAAACCTTCCACGGTAGCGGCCCATTCTCCGAACCCGAGACAACCGTCATCAGAGACATCTTCCTTCAATACAACGACCGCATGGAGCTGTTCTTAGACATCCACAGCTTCGGAAGCATGATTCTCTACGGTTATGGAACTGGAACCCTCCCTCCAAATGCCCTCTTCCTCCATATGGTAGGCGTCCAGATGGCTCAAGAAATTGATGCTGTTAAAACGAGCTTTAATCCTAACTATGTCGTTGGAAATGTTGCGTTAGTTCTTTACCAGGCTTCTGGCAGTGCTATGGACTACGCCAAGGCTGTTGGCGTGCCGCTTGCTTATACCTTTGAGTTGCCAGGTTATAGGTTCGGTCTGGGCACGGCCCTTGGCTTCTTGGTTGACCCTGCTTTCATTGAGCAAGCTGGATTTGAAACATGGGAAGGTATTAAAGCTGGAGCGAGGTATGTTAGAAACAATAATAGAATGAAAACCTCTGGTGTCTAATGGCTGAATAATCTAGGAAACTGGTTTAGGTAATTCCCGATAATTTTTGACACCAATATTGGTTTTTCAGTTTTTTATAGCAGAAATTGCTAATGTAACGTAATTTATAATAAATGTGTTTTGATTATATATAGTGTTTTCTTTAATTATATCAATGTCCTAGGATAATCCAGTAAGCATAGAGAATAGAATCTTATCAAAATGTCTCTTGGCAGATATATTTTGTTGCTGACACTCTTAATGTTCGTCTTTTTTTAAAAGCTCTTATTTAAATTGATTTGTTCATATGTCTGCGTTTTCGGTATTTGTGTATGTTGCAATCTAATCGAAACTCTCATAGGATCATTTTCTTATCCGTCTTTCTGTCTGTCCGATAGTTAAGACCCTTTTTTTCAGGAACAGATAGAAGCTTTGGATAGAAATCTCAAATTAACATTTATTTTAAATACTTTAAGAACTTAAAGCTTCTAAAAGATATGAAAATTTAAATTCACTCACAAAACCTATACGGTTACTTCCCGTCCACCTAGAAATATGAAATTTGGAATTTTTTCCCAGTACAAGTAAAGAATATAATAATAATAATATTAGCCCTATTAAGAAACTATCCCACCGTTGGGCACGGGCCTCCTCTCAAACTTAGAGGGTTTTAGGTCATAGTCCACCACGCTGGCCCAGTACGGGTTGGCGAACTTCATCCACCTTCGGGAAACTCTTAGGGCATGCATGTTTCCTCACGATGTCCTCCTCCGTCACCGTTAAAGCAAATAATAGTTAATTTTTAATACGCAAAGGTTTTCGAAAAGACAGAGGTACGTGCCTGGGTTTGAACCCGAGACCTCTGACTTTGCAGTCCAACGGACTAACCACCACGCTATCACTGCTTAACCAAGTAAAGAATAAAATCCGAAAATTATTAATATGTCGATAATGCGCGGGTCGTCCGCTAGTCAGCGCTTCGGCCCGCGCACTATTTGCCACGCCGACAAATATGTAATTATATAAAAAAAATTTTTTTCGCATTCTATGAAAAATTGAAATAGCGACATCTAGCGATCCTCGTACTCTCCGGGCGCATGTCCTATTCACACTTGTCCGGTTATACATATACAATAAAACATTATTGAGATGCGAAACAACATCAACTATTAAATCTTATATATTTTCATTGTTTTTAAATATAAAAAATTTAAGACAGCATCGCGCTTTGGCATCTTTCTACGTCCGATCTCGGTACGAAAGTCCAGCAGTCGCAGCACCGGCCTTCCTTAATGCGGCCAAATAGTTGATGCTAAAAATTTGCGAATTTAGCAGTTATAGTCGTAAATACGTTGTTTTGCGTGCGTTTACTCGAGATATCGTTTCTTAAAGGATTATGAATGATTTGCTATCGATATTCAAGTAAAAATAAAGGCGAGTACAAACTGATGCAAATTAGATATAGTTTGTAGAAAGCGAATGGAATCATGGCAATAGTCTCGCCCCCTATTACATTGGGACCTAACATCATTGACAATATAAGGTACACAGTACACCTCTGCATCCCCTACTTGGAAATAAAATATAATAGAGGACAAGCCTATTAGCAAACAAAATATCTTCGAATTAAGAGCGTCCTTTATAAAATCCATTATACTCTCTCACCTGAATATGTAAGGGAAGCCTTTTTTCAAGAAGTAGTCCAATACTAGGAGTTATTACTGTCATGGGCGCCTTTACAAACATAAAATTCACATACAAAAACACTCAGATTAAAAAAAATATTTGTGGGTTACACAAAGATTTTCCCGAGCGGGGATCGTACCTGTGACTACTGGTTCCAATGCGCGGAGCAGTTTAAGCTCTTGAACGCTGGATTAAGCCTTCTGTCTAGTGTTTGCCGAACAGTGGTACAACATATACTCGTATCATTAACTATGAGAGTGGAGGAAGCCAGAGAGGTGTTTAAAGAAAGAACCTGTTGGAATTCTGTACTCTCTGCCTACCCCGCAAGGGATCTGGCGTGATGATATAGATGGATATTATTATTATGTCGATATCTATAAAGTTGGTTACAAATAGACATAATTATGAGCGCAGTGGTTAAGAGCTTAAGCCGCTCCGCCCACTGTGTCTAATAGTCGCGGGTTTGATTCCCGCACGGAACAAATCTTTGTGTGATCCACAATTATTTGTTCCGGTCTGGGTATTTGTGTATGTGAATTTTCATGTTTGTAAACGTACCAACGATACAAGAATAAATCCTAATGTGGGGCTACGTTTCAAAAACAAAGTAACAGCGGAAATCACATTTTTGTTTTCAATTCGTCACATTTTCATTGCTAAAGGTTTCAGTTTTTTTTGTTATTTTTATTATTTTTAATAGCCTATTCTGTATCTCACTGCTAAGGCCTCCCGTTGAAGTCTCCACATAGATCGACCCTGGGCCAGTAGTATCCATGTCTTTCCCGTAAGTGTCCAAGTCGTCACGCCATCTTCATCTCAGTCGACCACGACACGTGTGACCATCAGGAATCCATGCCGCGATGATGTTTGCACACATTTGCGGCTCGTGTTTATAAAACGAGTTTTTAAAAAAAGATGTATTTGTAAAATTCAAATGATATAGTAAGGAAATAGAAAATGACACCGTCCTCAAGCGGGGTGGCAGAGGTGTACTGAGTACACCCCCTTTTCGCCGACGATATTAGGTTCCATGTAATAGGGGACAAGCCTATTGCCATATACCGGGCACAATTCCAGACTCCGGATTTATACTGGGAAGTTTTCGTTAGAATAACTTCATTTGTCCAACCTAGGATTTGAACCCAGGACCACGTGACCACAAAGCGATGCGCTTTGCCACTAGACCAACCAGGCAGTCATAGAAAATTAAATAACAAAAATGAATTTAGAACGGGTCGTTTGGAGTTTGCTAACAGACTGACCATTGCTGGCCTGCGCTCTCCCACCGCATGATTCGACCACCCCGAGATGCTGGCATAGCAGGTCGGGTGTGTGTGTGTGTGATATACGCTGTTGACCGTGAGGCTTTTACAGCTTCACCGGACTTAAGGGCGAGTGTGCAACCACTACGGTCGAGCCAGAAGGGCAAGAAGGCGACTTACTCGAGGGCATCTCAAGGAGAAACGGCCTCGGTTTGGACAGTCGCTACGGGGGGAGGGGGTGTAATTAGTGCACCGGTCGGCGGGCTAGGGGATCTACGACTTCGTCGTCGTCGTCCGTATCCGGAGCGGAAAGAAGCGATGTCAAAGCATCGGGGGGATCGGTGAGAACATGTCGCGGCCGGCGGTAGCGGCAGGGGTTGGGTTTGTAGTCGGCGGCGGCTACGATTAGCGGATTCGCATGGGAAGATGCGTTCGCGAAGTGTCGAGTTGTCGCCTTTTTAATATAGGCGCTAATAGATTCGAGACCGAGATCGGAGTGGGCAGGTCGGGGTTGGTGGTCATCATCTCTAGGAACTATCATGGGGTTCTTCAGCTTCAGCTTCAGCTTCCGCCATGGACGTATAAAAAAGTATTTTTCTATATGTCCATGGCTTCCGCTTTGATATTTTATTACGTTACAATGTGTGTGTACCGAACCTTAAGTAATTGGTCGAAAAAATATTTTAGTGATAAGATTAATTTTATATCTTAAACAAATATTTTACGTGATAATGCATTGTCACGGGACTCCTGCTGTGTTTCAATCATGTTAATTTATTTATTAATTATCAGTACGGTTGCAAGTTGCGGTGTTGCTAAAAATGAGGATTATATGGGGTAAGCAGAAATCTATATTAATCTATATAGAAAGAAATAAATTTTATTTGTCACAGCATGGGAGACACAGACAGAGATATTATAAAATTACAAACACTAAACAATTAAAAGAAAAAAAAATACAAAAATTGAACACAACAATGTAATACACATGAGTATGTGTTTCACGGCTGAGCCAAATAGGTATCCAGATCAGCTTAGTGTCAGGCATAAGTGCCAGACGCTGATTTTCATCTGGACCCTCCTGAGTCTTCACACATCTCAATCCAGTATGAATTAATAAAAAGAATATATATATATATATATATATATATATATATATATATATATGCTCCGTTGGTTCGGGCATATAGAAAGGATGCCCGAAGAAAGAATGACAAAACAGATATACAATGCGAAAGTGGAAGGATGTAGGTGCCGGGGAAGACGTAGACTATCTTACCATGACCAAATAGACCGTGTCTTAGCTGAAGGGCAAGTCAAGAGTCTCCGTAACCAGCGAGTGTATTGAGACGAACTATGAGAGTGGAGGAAGCGAGAGAGGTATGTAAGGAAAGAACCTGTTGGAACTCTGTACTCTCTGCCTACCCCGCGAGGGAGCTGGCGTGTGATGATATAGATAGATAGAGGTATATATATATATATATATATATATATATATATATATATATATACAAGCTGTATATCATCACGCCAGACCTCTTGCGGGGTCGGCAGAGAGTACAGAGTTCCAACAGGTTCTCTCCTTACAGACTCTCTTTGCGTATTATGTAAATTAGTCAATAAGAAACTGTAGTTCTTTTTTAAGGCGCTAATAGCGTTGTGGTAATGCGGTGTTTGCACAGATCACCAAGGTAATCAGCATTTACTTGGGTCAAACTGTGATGGGTGACCAATTCTGACATTTCCATTTTCGAGCGTCTTCGTCCCTCGGAAGATACTTTAAGCCGTTGGTCCTAATAGCTGGCACAATTCCAGACACTGGATTGTTTTTGTCCAAAAATGTCTAATTAATATTCAATAATAAACTTTACCATTACAGATATAGAGTCTACAACATACAAATAAATTCCGAAAAACAACAAGAGAGTGTATCTTTACTTAAGAGTGACTTAATAGATTTCTGGAGGAGACCGAATTTCAAGTATAATGTGGTGGGCCGAGCCATGGTGCCACCTTCTCATTTCAACTGGTTCGAAGAGAAACTGGAAGAACTGGATATAAATAAAGATATTTTCATTGAAGACGTTTATGAGTAAGTATCTTTTCAGCAAATATTATTTAGTTGAAACTAGTTTAAAGCCAAAACCGAACTTTGGTTCTGTTTTTTGATCAAAACCGTATCGTAAGTATCTTGCCGAAACTTGAACCGAAAGTATCTATAAATGGAAATCTTTGGCATATTTCTTTAACCTTAAAAAATAATTAGATCTTAATTGTTGATTTTACATCGCACAGAATAAATTGAATGGTTTTTCTATCTGACAATCTAATGGGCTCGCCTCCTATTACATTGGGACCTTACATCATTGGCAATATGTCGGTATACACAGAATACCTCTGCCACCCCCGCTTGGGGACATATAAGCGTGGCGGTGTGGTTTTTTTTGGTGTACTGGGTAGAGCGTAAGCCACTCCGCTCATTGGTTTGCTCAAATTACTTCGGTGTGGGTATTTTTATGTGTAAATTTCATGTTATTAAAAGCACCTAAGACACAGGAATAATTTCTACTAGTAATATCACAACTACTACTAGTGATAATACAAGTAACGTTTTTAGTACTAGTTGAGGAGTGATTTTTCCAGAAGGGATTATTTTGTATTTCTAAAAAATAAATAGTTCGATTCCCCTTTGAGTCATACATATCATTTTCATCTAAGTACTGTTCAAATTGACTTATTTCGCATTGCAAATCAACATTTAAATTTCAATCCATTTCTACACAACTAATTTCTCTACACAAGTCCATACACCTTTTCATATTGATTGGAGCTGTTTTCATTCCCTGAAAAAAGTATAAAAGAGGAATTTTGAAAACTCATTCTTCAGATGTTGCGTCTTTACTAGTTGTAGCGGATTTTACGTTTTTAAAACAACTTGCCATAGACATTACGTGTTTAGTACTAGTTACTGTATCATCATCATCATCAGGCGGTGTCAGTCCACCGCTGGACGTAGGCCTCTCCCATGGCACGCCACTGATCTCGTTCTTCAGCTCTCCTCCTCCAATCCCTGCCCGCTACCTTACGAATATCGTCGCCCCACCTAGCTACAGGGTGCTTTACAGTACGTTTGCTGCGGTCTCTACTCAAGAATCCGGATTGAAGTTATTCGTCAGAGAACCAAGTTTACCGACATAGCTCAGCGAATTAGCAAGCTGAAGTGGCAATGGGGAGGTCACATTTGCCGCAGAACCGATGGCCGTTGGGGCAGACTGGTTCTTGAGTGGAGACAGCGTGTCGGCAAACGTAGTTACCGTATACGTTACGTGTATTTAACAAAACCTTTTGAGCCCCACGGGTGGGGATATCTTGTGGAGCAAAGTATAACTGGCGTTAGCTATAGTTTGTGTATTTACAGATATCTCAAAGAAGTAGAAAATGTGGAGATCAAGTCTACAAGGAATGAAGACGGTGCTTTTGATATTAAAAGATATCACAGATATAATGATGTAAGAAGAACAAACTTGCAAATAATACATTCATGGCTTTCATCACTTTTCATGCATTTATCTCTTACGAAATAGATAAAGATTCAGCCAGCTGCAATAATATGTAAACACTTTGCAAAATTTAAATGTAATTTTTAAGGGTAAACAGCTTTTAAAATATGTAAATATTGCACATAATGAACTCTTGATTTGTGAATCTAGAAGCATCATTTACATTGGCATTGAAAAACAGCGCTGTGGCAGAGCATTATTATGAATAGCAGGGCATATAGCTGAATGACGGTCTCTTTTCGCTAGGTCAAGGCAATTTTATGGCTTAGCACTTGGTCAACGAGAGCGCCACCTACCGGGTTCTACTATAGCTGAGTACAATCTAGATGACTCCATATGTACAAAAAAAATCTTCAAAATCGGTCTATTGAAAATTCTTAGCAGCAGTCCGGGGTATCAAATTGTGCCCAGTATGATGGCAAAACACCCGCCCCCTATTATGTAGGGATCTAACATCATCGGTGAAAAGTGAGTGTACACAGTGCACCTCTGCAACTTCTATTTAGTTAATTAATGTATACTAGTCAAAACGAAAGAAGGGGGCCACCTTGTATTTTTGACATATAGCGAAAACTATTTCGGGGGTTGTAAATAAAGATATTGATGGAATGAATTGTTTATTATGCAGCATTCGACGGATAATTGATGATTTTATTGAAATTCTCACATTCCCAGATACTAGCTTACCTCAACACATTACAAGAAGAATATGCTAATTCGACAAGCAGAATAGAAGTTATAGAACATGGAATTACAGAACAATATAGGCCTATAGTCTACGTCAAAGTTAACAATAACAACACGATAGACAAACCTGTTATTGTAGTTGAAGCTGGAATAAATCCCAGAGAATGGATAACTATACCGACAGCACTTAATATCATTGGAGAAGTTCTGGAAAACCAGAGATACTTGGATGAGTTTGAATGGATAGTTATACCCGCTATTAATCCTGATGGATATGAGTATACTCATACTAATGTAAGTATTGATTGTGGTCGAAGTAATAAAGTAATTGTAAGTTTTGGGGATGAAGGAAAATTAGGTTAAGATACTTTAGATATTTAAGTGACTACTTAAAGGGTAGTTAGTACCTTTGGGCAAAATAAGCCCTTAAAAAATATTCTTTGCAAAAAATGTGGAAGATAATAATGAAATTAAGGACTAAATAGCAGTGATAGCCTGCAGCAACGAGTAGCGATAGCCTAGTGGTTAGATCGTTGGACTGCAATGTTAGAGGTCTCGGGTTCAAATCCAGGCACGCACCTCTGTCTTTTCAAAAAGCATGTGCGTATAAAAAATAATTATCACTTGCTTTAACGGTGAAGGAAAACATCGTGAGGAAACCTGCATGCCTAAGAACCTGTTTTTCGAAGGTGTGTGAAGTTCGCCAACCCGCACTGGCCAGGCGTGGTGGACTATGGCCTAAGTCCTCTCAGTTTGAGAGGAGGCCCGTGCCCTACGGTGGGACTTAAGGACTAAATAATATTTATTGAAATCAAAATCGGTGCTGACATTGAAGTCCACCTACGGAATTTTGTCATTTGTCTTGATTTTTGAAGCCATCTAATAAAATAATTAAGGAATCTTAATCCTATCTGGATGGAAAGTTTCATTTATTTTTTTCAATTTATATTCTTTATTTTCTATATTACAGCTCCGACTCTGGACGAAATCAATGAGCACCAGAAGCCACCTGGGCATCATCTGCCCTGGAGTGAACATCAACAGGAACTTCAACATGGACTGGCTCCATTTCGACTCCAGCTCGAGCCCTTGCAGCCACCTCTACGCAGGCACGGAACCTTTCTCCGAAATAGAGACTCAGTTAATCAGAAATCTCCTCCAAGCATACGGGTCCAGGATTCAACTGTATATATCTCTGCAAAATAATGGGGGATACATTTCGTACCCTTGGAGTTACGAACGGGCTGCTAGTGGGATGTTCAGACAAAACCATTTGTTAGGTCTTGATATGATTAGAGCTATGAATGAAACTTACAATCTTGATGTTGCATCAGTTGTTTTTGATCGAGCCTCTGGTACGAGCAGTGATTATGTTAGGACTAGTGGTGTTTTATATTCGTATAATATAGATGTGGTAGAGAGGGATGGAGTTATTATACCTGAAGAGGATATAAGCGGGATAGTCGATGATGTATGGAAAGCTGTAGCTGTTGCCGCCGATGAAATGATCCGATTAAAGTCGTGATAAATAATATTGTTGTTTCTTTTTGATGTTCTGCATCGAATTACCAATTCTTTCTTATATCGGACCTCTGCTACATGAAGTGTCAAAACTCAACATTTTCGTCGCTTGGCTCACTGAACCGAGTAGAGCCACGGGTTCGATCCTTGCACAGTATAAATAGTATGATTAATTATTCTTGTGTATTGTGGTGAATGCACAAATATGAAATTCCCGTAAACAAATGTCTAGACCAAGAAAAATGTGGATCATAAAATATTCGACCCGTCTAGGGGAATAATCAAACCAGTGATCTGATTGGGCTACGCTCAAACCACTAGACAAAGCTGTCAAACTCAAACGATTTATTTTGTGTAAATCTTGCGAGGGCGCTTACAAATAGACAATTTACATTTTTTTTTAATCTCTTTTAACTACTAATCTACCACCGGATTGGAACGCGGCCTTTACTGAGAAGACCCGCTAAAGAAACTCAGCGGGCTTGTCTTTTTTATTTATTTATCTTTCTCTTTTTTCCTTTCTTTTTTTCAATCATATTGTGTGGATACAATGTTTAGGTTACAATTAAATAGTTTACGATCTAGCTCCAGTGTGATGCCGAGATATGAGACTAACGATGTTATTTATATAGAGTGTCTAAGGTTTCCAGATGGACCAGACCCCACAAGCAGCACCCGTCACGAGTATGACTACTGGAAGAGCCATCACTCCCCTCGACCATATTGAAGGGAAGGGAGTGACCCGCGCCAGACAGCCACCGCTATGTCGTCGAAACAATGCCAGTACTATCAATAATACTTGTTTATATAATAAATTTAATTATATATAACAACCGACGGACACAAAAGAACAAATCCAATCACAACCTTAATTACACAAATCTTAGAAAATTATTTAAATTAGTTAAAATAAAATAACTAATGGCTCCCAATAACTTATCTCAAACAATATCATTATTCTTTGAAAAGTCGTAGCCAATATTCACGAATTGAGAAAGAATATTCCATTACAAAGTTTTGACGGAAAAATTGAGGGGTTTAATTTTAAAATCAGTCCATTTTGAGACAGTTAAGTTTCTAATATGACGGGAGGGATAAAAAGTATAATTGAAGAGCCTGCGCACACAACGACATTTTAACGCTCCACCGACGCACATAAAACGCAGCAAAAACGTACTTCAAAAGCAATGATAACGCAATCTGTGTACCGATGTATATGTTCATGAAATGAACCTTGCGTTTGTATCGCTAAAAAAGCACAATTGCTTCGATGTAGGCATGAGACAGCAGCACGTCGGTATCTATCTATCTATATCATCAGGCCATCAGGTTCTTTCCTTACATACCTCTCTGGCTTTCTCCGCTCTCATAATTCGTCTCATAACGCTCGCCGGTTACGGAGTCTCTTGACTTGTTCTTCAGATAAGACTCGATCTATTCGGTCTCGGTCTCGGACGTCGGTATCGTTAAAGAATATTTAAAAATGAAAATACAAAGCAAAAGAGGAAATCACGTTCACCGTGCGTTTGTATCACACACGCATCTGTTGGAAAAATTTCAAGTTTTGCAGAGCAAGTAACGTGCAATCGAAGAATCTAAAACGGAGCAAAAACGTGTTGTAAATGTAATGATATCACAATCTACGACAGCAGCGTGTTGGTATCGCTAAAAAGGAGAGAACAGAAAGAGGTAAATTCTCAAGCTTTTCATGTACGTTTTTATCGCGTTCGCCGTGCGTTTATATCGATATTTCCTATGGCCAAACGAGGCGCGTTCCGATAACTCCGAGAAACGGTCTTGTAATGGTATTGTAGTAGCAGTAGAGAATCATTTAACGAAGATTTTACGAAGTTATCGTAACGCGACACGTTACGTATTAAATAGATCATATTGAATAAGAGCCTAGGTGCAAGGAAACTGCTTTTACAAGTTATACAGAGCAGAAAACGTGATTTCGAGTGTGCTTTCGTGCATAGGCTACAAAATATTCTGAATAGATTAATAATATAGTATTAGCTCTGTTAGGAACTGTCCCACCGTTGGGCACGGGCCTTCTCCTTAGGCCATAGTCCACCACGCTGGCCCAGTGCGGGTTGGCAAACTTCACACACCTTCGAGAAACTCTTTAACGCGGGTTTCCTAACGATGTTTTCCTTCACTGTTAAAGCAAATGATAATTAACTTTTAATACGCACATGCTATCGAAAAGATGTGCGTGCCTGGGTTCGAACCCGACACCTCTGACTTTGCAGTCCAACGTTCTAACTGCTAGGCTATCATTGCTTTTTATATAATAGACTAATTGTAAAACACTGTTTTAAAACAACCTTTTATACAGCTAGTTAATGGGACAAATTTAAAACAGTCAATCAAAATTGAATTTGTATACAAAATTTTGTGTCCAGGCTGTTGACCGTTGAGGAGTTCCTTCGTCTGGAGCCAATCCTAGGTGTATAATCAGCTCAAGCTTGCCATAAAAATGGATTGTCATCGGAACTGAATCAACATGCCAATTTGTTTTTGTTTTAAACGTAGACACACTAGGATTTACTCCTGTGTCGTGGGTGCCTTCACAAACATGGAAATTTACATACACAAATACGCAGACCGATACAAATTATTGTGAATCACACAAAAATTTGTCCCATGCGGGAATCGAACCCGCGACTCTTAGACACAGTGGGCGTAGCAGGACAATTTCAACTCCGTAGGCTAAAAGGAAGGGGTTCTAATTCAGCTTGCAAGATTTGATTTAAACATTGCAAATTAGATAAAAGCTTGTAATAACATAAACCTTTAAAAAAAGGAAACCGACTTCAATAAGCAACAAATCAATATTTGATATCGGTGCCGGTTAGTGCAGTCGGTTACTTGGCACTGACTTCAAATTTTTATTTTTTGCTTGTGAACTCGGTCTCTCTTTTTAAAAAAAGTTGTTTTTTTTTATTTACTACCTATATTATATTATTCTACTTAGTTCGACAGTAAAGTACCTACAGGATTATATAATAACGAAATCTATACATTCGTGCAGTTTTTCGTTAAGGAGTCCCCTGGTGTATCTTCAAACTTCAAGGTTCAATACCGATTTCAATAAATTGGACCACTTTGAAGCTATGCTAAACCGTAAAAACAGACAAATTGTAAACCTCCTCTTTTTTTAAAGTCTGTAAACATTCTGCTTAGTTCTACTATAGGGTCCGTATATAATTAAAACAATACTGATATGAACTCAATCTACGCATTCGTATTATTTGTCGTTACGGAGTTCCCTGGTGTATCTTCAAAGTTTAAGGTCCAATACCGATAAAATTGAAATGGGACCACCTTGAAGCTATACTAAATTGAATGCAAAATGAATTATCAAAAGCGGACCTCAACTGACGGAAATTCCGTGACCATACATAAAAAAAAATATCGTACATACAGACGAACATAGAACCTCCTCCTTTGAAGTCGGTTGAAAAATGGCTTACAATGCTTCGCTGGTTTTGCAATTTTATAAGGCGTGAATTAGTGAAAGATAGAACGGTGATTTTCTGTGGGATGTGATAGGAATAACAATGAAGATTCAATGTTCAGAAAATTTCAGAAAATTCACTTGAAGTGATACGGTTCAAAAAGATGCTGAATTATTTGAAATGGAACAAGAATGGTAATATCTACTTCGTGCCCCTGCTTTGGGTCTCCATATGATGTTGGAAGTATTTCGAAATCATTTTCATTTAATAAATTTTCTATTTATTAAAATTTTCATTTAATATTTATCTATCTCTGGCTTCCTCCACTCTTATAGTTCGTCTCATACACCCTCGCCGGTTGCGGAGACTCTTGACTTGTCTTTCAGATAAGACACGGTCTATTTCAGCATGGTAAGTAGTCGAGGTCTACATTCGTCTACATAGTCTACAATTTAATATCACAGTGATTCTATATGTGGAATTTCACAGGCACACCTTAATGTGCGTAGCAAACACGAGATCATGGGTTCAAATCCTCGGTCGGACAATCTATACTAATATTATAAAGTGGTGAAGTTTATGAGTTTGGATGTTCGGGGTAATCTCCGGTACTACTGATCCGATTTTAATGATTCTTTCACCATTGGAAAGCTACCTTGTCCAGAAGTTACATAGGCTGTATAACAGAGACCCGGTAGGTAGCGCTGTTGTTGACGGGGTACGAAGTTGCGGGAAACTGCTAGTTTGTGCTTAGCGTAGCGCGCAAAAAAGGCGCTGGACATGCATAACGAAGTGCTTGTCCCAACGCTGTTATATGGCAGTAAAAGTTGGGTATGTAAGAGAATGAAAGCAGGATAAATGCGGTCGAAATCCGAGCTCTGTGGAAGATATGCGGAGTCAAGCTGACCGACCGTATTCGCAACAGCGTAGCGAGAAAGCGTGTAGGTATAAAAGATAATATCGGTGTAAAGATGAGAAAGGGTATGCTCCGTTGGTTCGGGCATGTAGAAAGCATGTTGGAAGAAAGAATGACAAAATAGATATACATTACGGAAGAAGAAGGATGTAGGTACCCGGAAAGACCTAGACTATTTTACCATTACTAAATAGACCGTGTCTTATCTGAAGGGAAAGTCAAGAGTCTCCGTAACCGACGAGCGTGTATGAAAAGGACTATGTGAGTGGAGAAAACCAGAGAGGTCTGTACGGAAAGAACCTGTTGGACCTCTGTTCTTTCTGCCCACCCTGCAAGGGTTCTGGCTCTGGCTGATGATATAGATAGATGGATTCATTTAATATCTTAACTGCCTCGGTCTAGTGGTAAATAATGTGCGTAGCAATGACAAGATCCTGGGTTCAAATCCTCGGTCGGACGAAATGTAATATATCGATGGAATAATTATCAGTATTAGTACGGAGTCTGGCATTGTGCCCGGAACAATAGCAATGCGCTTGCCCCACATCAAATATATGGGTATATACTAAGGTTTACCTCTGCCACCCCCGCTTGGGTAATATAGACGAGACGATGTTTATTTATTTTTTTAAATACCATCACGCCTATGTTTCTATATAGTGTACTGGGTACACCTACTTTTCGCCAACGATATTAAGTCCCATGTAATAGGGGGGAGACCAAGAAACGCCATTATTTGTGATGTTTAATTCATTAAGAGCTAGTGTTAACTAGTATGTTATTACTTGCAATGTTTGTATCTTAAGGTCTAATCTTGAAAGTGTACTTTCAATTTTTGAACTTTTCAATTCGTTTTTTGTGAGGTTCAGTTCCGATAACGATGAATTTATATGGTAACCATAATATTATTCTAGCCACAGTATGGGGAGGAGATCCGCAGGAGAACCAAAGTCACTGATATATCTATCTATCTATCTATATCATCACGCCAGCTCCCTCGCGGGGTAGGCAGAGAGTACAGAGTTCCAACAGGTTCTTTCCTTACATACCTCTCTGGCTTCCTCCACTCTCATAGTTCGTCTCATACACACTCGCCGGTTACGGAGACTCTTGACTTGCCCTTCAGCTAAGACACGGTCTATTTGGCCATGGTAAGATAGTCTAGGTCTTCCCCGGCACCTACATCCTTCCACTTTTGCATTGTATATCTGTTTTGTCATTCTTTCTTCTGGCATCCTTTCTATATGCCCGAACCAACGGAGCATACCCGTTCTCATCTTTACACCGATACTATCTTTCATACCTACTCGCTTTCTTATTACGCTGTTGCGAATACGGTCGGTCAGCGTGACTCCGCACATCTTCCGCAGAGATCGCATTTCGACCGCATTTATCCTGCTTTCGTTCTCCTTCTTACATACCCAACTCTCACTGCCATATAACAGCGTTGGGACAAGCACTCCGTTATGCATGGCCAGCTGCGCCTTTTAGCTTAAGTGCCGGCTCCCAAGTAGCGGTGTATTTCCCATCCTTACTGAAGGCGCATCCAAGATATACAAACTCATTCACCTGCTCCAGCACATCGTTACCAACCACAATCCTTGCATTCGTTCTGGTTTCTTCCCGTTCAAAAACCATAATTTTGGTTTTCTTCACATTCAAATGTAAGCCATTGTTCATGCAGTCGTCTCTCATAACTGTGACTAGTGTTTGCAGATCAGTGGCTGTTGGCGCTATCAAAACCGCGTCATCTGCATACAATAGGTGGTTTATCACTAGATCACCCATTTTTACCCCTTCAGTCATCGCATACAGTCTTTTAAGACTTTTATCCAGATACACTATAAACAGTCTAGCGGACAACACGCAACCCTGCTTGACGCCGATTTTAACGTCAAACCAAGGTGACATGTTACCACCCACCCGTACGCATGCCTTGCTGTCCACGTAGATGGACTGGACGGCTCGCAACAGGGTGCCGTTTATACCATACTCTGGCAAAATTTCCCAAAGTCTCTTTCGCACGACTATATCAAACGCCTTCTCCAGGTCCACAAAACCGCAGAAAACCTTCTGGCCTACTGCCAGATGCTTTTCTACGATGTTGCGGAGGGAGAAAACTTGATCCGAACATCCTCTTCCAGACCTGAAACCTCCCTGTGCCTCACACAACACTCCATCGGACTTCTCGCGCATTCTCCGTTCAATAATTTCACTGATATAGCTTTCAGAATTGCCAAACTTAAGTGGCAGGGGGCGGGCACATCGCTCGTATAACTGACGGCCCTTCGGGCAGAAAAGTTCTCGAGTGGCGACCTCGTACCGGAAGACGTGGAGTGGACAGACCCCCACAAGGTGGAGCGATGACCTGGTGAAGGTCGCAGGTAGAAGCTGGATGCGTACAGCACAAAACCGGTCGTTGTGGCGACCTTTGGGGGAGGCCTTTGTCCTGCAGTGGACGTCTTTTGGCTGATGATGACTGTATTGGCGCCAGACTAAGGAACTCCTTAACGTCCAACAGGATAGACTCACAATTTTTTTATAGATTTCATTTTAATTGGCCGTTTCGAATTGCACCATTACCAAGGTAGATAAAAGATTGTTATCAAAATTTTTTTTTTTTATGTCGCTGATGTTATTTTATAAACACAAGAACTTCCGGTTTTCTTACGTGTCACATATTTCCTTCGGCAACATCGCGCTGTACCTATCGTCAGACATTCTATGTTAGTGATGTGCTTATTTTAATCGACAAATTATTTATATTCATCGACCAGCGTGTGAAGGATTAGCTATGATACTGGAGGAATTAGGGAAGTCTGTTAGGAATGAACTGGTTAGAGTTTTACACTCTACCAAGGAATCAGGCGCGATGATATAGATAAATAAATGATAGTTTTTTATTGTAGATATTATTAGCAGATGTAGGTCTAGTAGTTTACTTCCTCGTTGGTCTAGTAGTAAATAAAGCGGTCTAGGTCAGATAAGTGTAGTTTTTCTATCGAAAAGTACAAGTTACTTCCAGTACGAAGACGAGAAATGTGCCCGGCATAAGGCAATCCTCATAGTCGGTGAAAAGTTGGTGTACACAGTACACCTTTGCCACCCCCGCTTGGGAAACATAGGCGTGACGGTATAAAAACAACCATATTGTTTTTGGAACTTGTGTAGTGAGACATAAAAAGGGAGTAGCAACCAAGTTAAATACTTGTTTCGTACGAATTAGATCTAGAGTTCAAAAGTAGCTTAGGTAGTTATTTTCTTCCCTCCGATATGATAGAGGGGATATGATAGGGGGTGACGGGTGCTAAGTGAAGACGCGATGCCCTTACATCCCTTCTTTCGGATACAGATACCACATACAGGATCAGACACCGACCTCGCCGGCGAGGTCGAAGAATCCCTTGCCCGCCGGCCGGTGCATAGCACCATGGCGAGACACCTAGTATACGCCCTCCCCCATAGCGACTGCCCAAGCCGAGGCCGTTCCTCCTCGAGGCGCCCTTGAGCTAGTTGCCCCCTTGCCCTTCTGGCCCGAGCGTAGTGGTTGCACGCTCACCCTCTTGTTCGGTGAACCTGTAAAGGCCCCGCGTTCAACAACGTCAAGCGGACAAGAATGTGTCAAACATACCTTGGACTTCTTGTTAACCCTATTTTCTCCCCTTTCTTTTCAGCATGTAAGTGTAGTTATATAGTTTACGTGTATTTCTAGTTGAAATATAATGAAGACGAAGTCATCGGGCGTAAAGCTTGTAATAATAATGAAAAAAATTCATAGAAAAGTAGAGTAAAGACACGCCCGGTGAGTTTTCTTGCCGGATTTTCTCAGAATAGGCCGCGTTCTGATTCAGTGGTGTGAACATTTGTTAATACCCCCGCAGGATTTATATAAAATAAAGAATTTGCATATGCACATATCTGCATTAATTAAAAGATCCATAATCTCCCACAAAATACCTTTGAGCACATCGATATTCATATCGATACATTACAAGCTCATCACTATTGTCCACCGTTCGCCATGTCACGTCGCTCCTCGGGGCAATATTTCCCAAGTCCCTCCCCGCCTTCCTCCACCCCTGTCCCCCTAACCCCTAGACAGTACGTGGAGCCATCCAACTCGAATTCCCTTCTATTATTGCTTACCTGTATTGAAAAAACAATGTCGGATTTTGAGAATCGTTTTGCTACGAAGACTGTAAATATTTTAGGCATGTAGGTATTTTTGAATAAATTTAAATAAAGTAAATTTTATCTCATGCCTTTTATTACCGAATACTTAGGCAGAATTCTATTTACATTTTGTCTGAAGACAAATTACAGACCTGTCTGACTTCTTGCACTCTCAAGGTTTCCTCACATAACCAACGCAGCGCGACGGGAGCGCGACAATGGCGCGGCTTGCGAAGTTGTAATGTACTGAAATGTACGAGAGATGACACAAAGTGTATCTCCGCTCGGCGCGAACTCTTAAATATTCTCAGCAACTGTCATTCCAGATCTATCACTTGCATATTAACAAGACATTCAATTACATATGATTTCGTATTTCCAAAAAAAAAGAAGATGGCACGCTTATTGAGAACATCACGCCTAAATATTACGTGTGCTTTTGGCTGTGGATTATTCATGTCTCGATGAAAGAGGGGCAATTATCTTTCAAAGCTATTCAATCAATGAGTCAATATTGAAGCGCGGGTACTGTGCCCATACAGAATTTCGACTTAATGACAAAAAGACGCGTCCGCTACTAGTCAATGGCACTTAACATTATTGAAATAAGTTTTATATTAAATTTAAAATAATTATAATAGTTAAAAAAATGCCAAAGAAATCTGATCTATCTACTATTATCTAGTGGCATTAGCCTGATCTGTAGATATTGCAAGTAAGACCAACAATATCGTTTTTCTTCGTTTCATGTATACTTATATATTTACATGTATATTAGCGGTAACTTTGTAGACATTAAAATGAACAAATTAACTCCAGTAGCTATACATTGCATACATTTTGATAAATGTTAATGTACGAAATTCTAGCGCGATATCTAGTATGTGGTTTTAATTAATGTCGGTAATTCCTCACCACCCTGTATGTTTAGAATTTTGGAATTTTGAGTCTAGTGCAATGTACTAGCGACCAGAACTATGGCAACTCTTTTGGTTCACACATAAACATTGCCATTAAACGTGGCAACGCTGCCAGCGTTCTAAGTACACTGCCAACTAAAGGCGGCGCGGAACCATTAGGCCTTTGTAAAAAAAAATATATCCCCTTTTTGTTGATAATAATTGTTTTTTGTATATATTTGTATGTACATCATTGGACAACACCAAAAAACTTGAGATCATGAGGTTCTGAGTTTATGATCATCAGCTAATCTCTCTTAACCCTCAGTCTAATTATAGTCTAATCATCAATCAGTCTAATCTCTCTTAAACCGCTTCGCTTTCTTTAGCTCAAGCTTTCAAAGCAAATTCAATTAGAAAATTGAATATTGGAAAAAAGAGAATGGCGGCAGATCTTAAGTTGCAGCGATGCACCGGGTATTCCAAATTCATTGAAAGTTTCTACGTTAGGATTACACCGCATTACCATTCTGGGTTGTTGAAAACTCGCTGAAGGATATTAGGGATGTGGGGATGTCGATAAACTGCTATCGATAAATTTTATTTTTAGATTGCCCCGTTGGTCTAGTTATAGTGGCGTATAATCCACGTAGCAATCAAATCGGTCGGACAAGGTAGTTTTTCTACCGAAAAATTCCTAGTACTATTTCAGAGTCCAGTATTATGCCCGGTATAATGGCTATAAGCCCTATTGGATCCTGATATCGTCGGCGAGATGTGGGTGTACATAATACACCTCTGCCACCGCCGCTTGTTCCCTTGTTGAATATATGCGTAACCGTGTTTGTCTTTCTTTGTCTGCAATGAATTAATCGGTGTATGAATGTAGATGAATTAAAATGCGTGTATCGGAATCATAGCATGTGGCGGGCTGTTTTGACTACCCCATGGAATATAGGTGAGAGTGAATATACTTAAGTCTACGACAGATTTTAAGCTTCTTATACATTATATACCAGATACACTTTCAAAATAGCATAAGTATTTCAAATAATTTATACGAATATAATTTTAAATCATCCCAAACAGACGAGAAAATGTTCACCCCAATTCAGTGTATTCGTTATCTGCTAATCATTTTATGTAATAGCTTAAAATAAGCGTAGCATAAGCAAGTATGAGCGTGGTAGATGATATTACACTGTCCGCAATAATTATAGTGATATATTAATTTGAGGGCCAAATAACTAAAACGAAAGGTCGCAATATGTCCATTCTTGCACAGTTTCAATCTTACAAACCTTATTTAAAAACTTCAGACTAAATAACCCACTCAGATTTTAATTATTAATTTATTCTACATAATTACAAAATGCTTCAGTTACAAGCTAGATTTCTGCCTCCAAATACTCAGAACAAATCTTGCACCTGCTTTAATACCTTCCCAAGTTTCAAACCCAGCTTGTTCAATAAACTCAGGATCCACAAGGAAACCGTTCATTGTATTCAAGTTCCTGTAAGCTGGCAACTCGTATGTATATCCCAGAGGGATGCCAACAGCAGCGGCATAATCACTGGCACCGCCAGAAGCTTTGTACAGTACCGAGGCAATGTTGCCAACTATATAGTTTGGGTTTGATGGCCATTTCACGGCATCAATTGCTTGTGCCATCCTGACTGCAACTACGTTGATGGTCAAAGCGTTCGGTGGCAAAACGCCATTACCATATCCATAGAGTATCAAACTACCAAAGCTGTGGACATCAATATAAAGTTCTATCCTGCCGGCATACTGGGCTAGAATGTCTCTAATGGCGGCGGTTTCGGGTTCAGAAAAGGGGCCATCACCGTGATAGGTGTCAAAGCATACGAAATCACTGGATTCAGTTCCCCAGAAGATGTCGAAGTTTCTGTTGAGGTCAACGCCAGCGCAGAAGTCTCCTGCCATGATACCGGTTCGGCGATTCTTTCTCCAGAAGCGTGCCTAAAATAATGAGATGAGTGTTATAAAAATGGGAAAAGTTGCCGGTAAAAGGGGTGTGTGGTCGTAGAAAGAAGTTGTGACTCCAAAACATCCGTGAGTGGGTGGGAATTGCTAGCGCAGTACATCTTTTCCGTTTCGCACAGGATAAGGACGAAATTCAAAAACCTTCACTAGTTGAAGAGGCACCAGAAGAAGAAGTTATAAAAAGAAATAGACAATAAAGTTGCAAATGATTTTGGTTATTATACATCTAGGTGGCTCATATGACTTTATCGCGATTCGATGGTAAGACAGCATCGTTGATCTAGTGGCGGATATTCGCGTAGTAATCACGAGGTTGGACAAAATGTAATTTTTCAATAGATATATTGCAGTATCAATCCGGAGTCTGGCATTGTGCCCGGTAAAATGGCCTCCTATTACATAGGATCTAACATCGCTGGTGAAAACTGGGTGTACATAGCCACCTTGGCTTGATGGATATAGACGTAACGGTTTTTGTTTTACGCCATTATTAACGCCAGGTACTTACAGTTGTATGGGTCCAGACATACCCATCAGGGTTGGCGACAGGCAATATAATCCAGTCAATGTTCTCCACGAGGTCCGACTCGGTCACATCCACAACCAGCTTGTTAATAGCATACAAGGTTGCCGGCAAGGACACCCACTCGCGGGAGTGAAGCAGAGATTGCAGCATTATTATGGGTTTGTTCGTGTTCTGTAATAGAAAAATACCTGATATTCTTGCTGCTTAAGGTGTATACAAAGTAAAGGTGTATCACATGCCCGCAATGTGCTAGGATCTTTACCAAGAAGATTGGCTACATAACCCACATGCAAGCACACGATCGTTAACAATACGGAGTTGATGCAGTCGCCTCGGCCGGAATCAGTCTCTATCTCATCGTCATCAAAGGTGTATACTGGACGCTCACATTTCATAAAGATATTTTTGGTCCATAGTGACATTTTTGCGGAAGAAAATAAACTTTATAGTTTCTACCTACCTCGTGAAGTACGTATGTGAAGTTACATATAGATTGTAAGTTTCGGTTACCATGGAATGTGGCAGTCGTTAAGCCAAGGCGGAAGCCTTACTGGCAGCTTGAGAAATTTTAACAGCAGGTGGCTACAAGCCTGTCTCGACCAATCCGCACTGGCTCCACGTGATGGAGCGCAATGCAGTGGGACAGGGTAGAAAAGTTGTCATATTTTTATCATAGATTGATTTTGTATGGAACTACTATTTTTTAGTGTTTTCATAGTAACTGTTGATCGTGTTGATAGATACTATGACCTTTTACAGGTTTTGTGAACTTGTTGTCCCTTACAACCTTTAGAGTGAGCCACGTATAGATATATTTAAGATCTAAATCCAGTCAAGTTCATTCGATAAAATGTTATTGTCTTACCTGAAAGTTTGTAGTTGAAATCTTTAAGTATTTGATATCCCTGCCTTCGATACTTCTGCCTGCAGATACAACTGTCACCGTATTTGGGTACCTTCTGCCGAGCTCCACCAGATATGCGTCAACCTGTCAATATAAATCTCTAAATAGAAAAGTTTCCAAATGCTAGAGCACCCCAACGGCCGTATATACTACGAGCAAAGTGCCTCACTCAATGGCATTTATGTTGGGAAAAGTGAGCAGTATGTCGGTGATTTATTTCTCCTGTGGATCTCTTCATTTCTTATTCGATCTCACAGAGAGACTCTTGCACTTTAGGACGTAGTGACCTTGAGGACAGTACACAAATTTTCCTTGAGCCTTTTTATGAAGCCCATCATGTGCGACCATGTCTGAAAGCCGTGGCTAATCGCTGGCAACAAAAATGGGTCAAAGACTTTGCAGAGACACTTCAGTATTTAGCACGAGTATATAAAAATGCATGTACTTACAACTTCATAAGTATGGATAGTATCGAAATCAAGTCGAGAACTAGTGCTGTTGCTCCTCTTTGCTGCAGCATCTAAGAGCTGGTCTTCCAACTCCAATTTCCTAAAAGATTTTTATTATGTCAAATTTTGACGAAAGCTTGGTCTAATGATCTGCCCAAATACGAACCAAATCACATTATTGTAATGCTATTGAGTTGATGTGCCATCCTTTTCCCACTAATCAGATGTAAAATGTGTGAATGTGAATAAAGTGGTTCCAGGATCGATCCTTGCATAGAATTAAGTGATCCACTGATATTTGTTTCGGTCTGACTTTTGGTGCAGATCACAAGAGTAATATCTAGTGTGTGCTAATTTTACTACTCACTCTTTAATATTTTCAACTTCAACTATGTACTCTATCCCAGCAGTGTTAAGAGCATTTTCGAAAACATCCCGGTTCTCTTTAGACACCAGAATTTGGCCAGGACGGTCGGGAATAGCGTGTGACCAGACATCGATATTGATTTTATTTTCCAACTCATGTACTACTGCAATTTCATCGGCAAACCTCACTTTAATTTGGTAGAGTGCATGTCTGAAAGAAAATGAAGGAAAATTATTAAAACAAATGTAATTATGGACTTTCTGCGGACCTTGGCAGAAGCTCATGTGGCGTGTCGAACTTCTGTCGACTAAAAACCCCATGAATCAAAATCTTTTTTATTCATGTAAACCATTATATTAGTTATGAATTGTCACAAAAGTAACAAAGACTGTACCACCCTTCGGAATGTCATTCCTGTGGAGAAGGAAGACCAGAAACTATTACAATTTTTTTCCAACTACATTTTGTTGTGGGGTATGGAAGAACAATGTAGGCTGGTCTATTAGTAGGCTCTAAGTTAAATTATACTCCTCATTAGATTAGCTACATGGTTCTTTCATTAACAGAGAAAAAATAAGGAATACCCAGCATTTTTGCATCGGCAACCATGAAGGTTCTTCTGTGATTTTTATGCAAGTAGATCCACACCAAATCAGGTAAAGAACGCTTTATTTCAATTTAAGAACTCCTTAATGTTTTGTGTCTTACAAAGCAAATTAAAGCGGTCCCCGAAACACCCTGAGTTTAAAACCTTGGTGTCATCGATGGAGTTTATTGTACACCCTGGCTTACAAAAAGAGTGAGAATATGTGGTGGGCTTAGACCCAATAAAAACACTTTATTTCACATATTTTCTAGATTTTCTTAGATTCTCCCGGATATGGAAGTTTCCCAATAATGTCTTCTTTACCGTTTTCAAGAGACTATCGGACATAGATTCCAAAAAACTTAGCTATGTGATCCAAAATTTGCGGGAACAGCTTAAATGGAATAAAGATGTATCTTACCCATCATATAACTCATGTTTGGCGAAAGCTTCACAAAAATACAAACAGAGTAATAAAACAACCTTCATGATTGTGACCTCAACTCATAAGCCACAAATCAACAAATGCGTTTATCGTCACATATTTTGTATTTTATGTTCAGGCGCACCAATCAATAGATAACATATTTACTTCTTTTGGTAATCTGACAGATAAAGAAGGATTAAAATTCTAATAGCAAGCAACACGACCATTGTCACATAATGGGTAGCCAGTACCATCCAAAACACATTAATATTCCAAAGCACCAAAATTTACATGTCAATAATCTTCTATGATGTTCGGGTAGGTTTAAAAATTACACCTCCATTTCACCGAGATGTTTTTGGTCCTCATGTGATTTATAAATCAGCCTAGACTGTCTACTGCCGGGCAAAGGCCTTCTCTCGTAAATGGAAGTGAGAGAGGTTAGGTCATATTCCGCCATGTGGATTGGTAAAGGCAGGTTTTGTGGCCAACTACTATTGAAAGTTATCAAGCTGCTCATAAGAGTTCTAACTTGGCTAAACGACTAACACATGATATGAAAGAAATTACCACCGGGTTAACATATCTACCGAGGTACGGAGATGCTCGAAAATGGTGATTTAAAAGCCGTCACCCACCCTAGACTCAGCGAGTCGAACGCTGTTTAACTTTGGTGATCGCTACAAACATTGTAGTTATTCTCCATGTGAATATTGATATCTAATAACTATTTAACTAAGCAGAAAAGTAACAAACGTAAGTCAAATAAAAAGCAAAAAATAAATGTTTACAGTCGGTGCCAAATAACCAACCGCACCGACCGACTGACACTGACTTCAAGCATTAATTTTTGTTATTATTGAAGTCGGTTTTCTTTTTTTTAATTAATTTACTATGTACTCCCCTACCTATGTTTTCGTAGGAAGGTACGTCATATAAGTACGTTAAAAATCAAGAGCCCAGTATGTCTTCAGTATAATTAGCTTATCAATTAAACGTATTAAGATATTCTCGAATAGAAATTGTTGATGTCAATTTGTTATCAAATTGATTATTGTAATGACACGTGACAATTGTATTAATGATGTATTAATTGATAAGATAATATAATTATGTAGATTAGGTATAGCGTCTAAGGTTAAGTTAACTTTATCTATTATGTTACTTATCAACGATGTTACCTACTGTTTTCTTTTTAGAAAGAAAGAAGAAGAAGAAAAAAATAAATTTATTTGCAACGCGTTAGTAGTTTGGTTTTCGAGCCAAACACTCTTGCGTCCATCAAATACACCGCATCACGGAGCACATCCTCACTGGCCTCAACAAACCCAAACCCGTCTACACGGGTGCCCTTTTCTTCGAAGTCGCGAAGGCGTTCGACAAAGTCTGGCACAACGGCTTGATCTACAAGCTTTACCGTATGGGTGTGCCGGATAGACTCGTGCTCATCTTACGAGACTTCCTGTTAAATCGCGCCTTTCAGTATCGCGTCGAAATGACGCGCTCTACCCCCCACTCCATACATGCTGGTGTCCCACAAGGCTCAGCTATCTCCCCCCTCCTATTCAGCCTTCACACGAACGATGTTCCTCGTTCGAGTAAGGTGCATCTAGCCCTATTCGCGGATGATACCGCTCTCAATGTCTCGCATAGGAATAAGGGTTCCATTACCAGAAACCTTCAGGCAGCCGCCAATACCCTAGGGGATTGGTTCAGGAAGTGGCGTATTGAAACGAACCCAGACAAGAGCGCTGCGGTGTTCTTCTCTAGAGGTGCCATCCCGCGCCCCTCGCTGCGCCACTCCTGAAGTAATCTCGGTCAAGTGGCCATGTTCAACCTACCTATTCCCTGGGTCAAACATGTCAAATATCTAGGGGACACCTTAAACAATACCATGACCTTCGGACCGCACATCAAGCGAGTCCGTAACCGAGCAGCCTTTGTCCCCGGTCGTCTTTACTCGATGATCTGCAAGAGGAGTAAAATGTCCCTAAGGAATAAGGTGACACTTTACAAAACTTGTATACGGCCATGACGTACGCTTGTGAGGTGGTGAGGCTCTCCATCGATAGACTCGAAACGGTTCAATCCCGTTTCTTCCGCAAAGCCTTCGGGCCCCGTGGTTCATACGGAATGTCGATCTCCATTCCGATCTCGGTCTCGAACCTATTTGCGCCTTTATTAAAAAGGCGTCAACCCGATATTTTGCAAACGCGTCCAATCATAGTACTCCGCTAATCGTAGCCGCCGCCGACTACGAACCCAACTTCCCTCCTATTAACCGCTACCACCGTCCGCGGCATGTTCTCACCAACCCTCCCGATGCCCTTACATCCCTTCTCTCGGATACAGATACCGCACACAGGATCAGACACCGACCTCGCCGGCGAAGTCGAAGAATCCCTTGTCCGCCGGCCGGTGCAGAGCACCACGGCGAGACACCTAGTATACGCCCTCCCCCATAACGACTGCCCAAGCCGAGGCCGTTCCTCCTTGACACGCCCTTGAGCTAGTGGTCCCCTTGCCCTTCTGGCTCGAGCGTAGTGATTGCACGCTCGCCCTCTTGTCCGGTGAAGCTGTAAAGACCCCGCGGCCAACAGCGTAGATCATTCACACACACAAAAAATCATTTCGAGATTATTTATAGTCGACTGGACTTCGGAAGTTCCCGGGCCTGTTAACTCTTCTACGCGCTTCTTAAGATCTTCGTGTTGCTCCGAGTAAATAAGAGAATTGATTGCAAAGTGGTAACATCACTGTGTGAGCTACACAGTGATGTTAGTGTAGCTCATTCACCCGCTGTTTTAAAATTGTTTGCTGACTTCTTATTGATTTCAGTTCGCCTTGTATATTGATAATGTGGATTTAATATAGTCCCGAATTTCATTTTATTGCGTTCATTATGGCATCATACCCCTAATGACATCCACAAATATTAAACGGCCCCCAGTCCCCGGCGGCCCCGCTAGTCCTGGCCACGGTAGCAGCCACGGTAACGGCGGGGCAGGGGGTGCTAAGCATCCCCGGAAGAGGCATGGCTACCGACAATGAAGACCATTGGCCCTGGCAACTTTTAACACGCGCACACTGCGAACTGACGAAAAGATCGACGAGTTAGAGGAAGAATTGAGCAAGTTACACTGGGATATCATAGGATTATCTGAAGTCCGAAGAGAGGGTGAGGACTCGATAACACTTAAATCCGGTAACTTGCTCTATTTCCGGGAGGGCGACCAGCAGTCCCAGGGTGGTGTCGGGTTTATAGTCCACAGGTCTCTCGTGAACAACGTTGTCAAGATCGAGAGTGTGTCGACCAGGGTAGCGTACCTGATATTCAAAATGACTGAAAGGTATTCACTGAAAATTATACAGGTATACGCACCGACTTCGACACACCCCGACGATGAGGTAGAGGCTATGTATGAGGATATATCTAGAGCCATACATGCCTCTAAAACTCACTGCACCTTTGTCATGGGGGACTTTAACGCGAAACTGGGCAGACGAGGCGACGATGAGCTGAGAGTGGGAACCTTTGGTACTGGACAACGGAATCCCCGGGGCCAAATGCTGGCTGACTTCATGGAGAAGGAGGGACTCTTTATGATGAAATCCTTCTTCCAGAAGCGGGAACACCGTAAATGGACCTGGGTGAGCCCCGATGGTGTTACAAGAAACGAGATAGACTTCATCATGTCGACGAGGCGGCACATATTCAATGATGTCTCTGTGATCAACGCAGTTAAAACTGGAAGTGATCACCGACTAGTAAGAGGCACATTGAATATCAACTTGAAGCTTGAAAGGTCTAGACTGATGAAGTCTACACTCCGTCCAGCACCTGTCCAGGTTCAGGAGCCCGATAGCTTTCAGCTCGAACTGCAGAATCACTTCGAAGGTCTAGGTAAGTGCATAAACGTGGACGATTATAACAGCAGGGTAGTGGAAACTGTCCATTCGGTCGGGCTCAAGTTCTTTAAAACCCACCATACAAAAATAACCAAAAAGCTCTCAGGCGTTACCCTCAAGCTTATGGAGGATAGACGCAGGATGATCTTGCAGTCTCCAGAAGAAGTTTCCGAATGCCAGCGGCTCAATAGGCAGATCTCTAAGTCTCTGACTCGCGATGTACGCGAGTATAATACTGAAAAATAAGAGAGACTATCGAGCGCAACAAAGGCCCTAAAGTGTTTGCAAGGGATCTGTCTATCGGACAGAGCCGGTTGAGTAAGCTGAAGACCGGAGACGGCAGGATTGTATCCTCTACACCGGAACTCTTGAGGGAAGTCGAGAAGTTCTACGGCCAGCTATACACATCAGTACAACCACCTGTTTGCAATCCGGCCATAGACCCAAGAGCCAAATTGACCCGACACTATACCGAAGACGTCCCGGACATCAGTCTGTGCGAGATTAGTATGGCTCTCAAACAGCTCAAGAACAACAAGGCGCCAGGCGATGACGGTATAACAGCCGAGCTTCTCAAGGCTAGTGGAAAGCCGATATTGAGGGCTCTCCAGAAACTATTCAACACCGTCATCCTCGAGGGCAAAACGCCACAGTCATGACGTGGAAGTGTGGTGGTTCTCTTCTTAAAAAAAGGTGATAAAACCCTCTTGAAGAATTATAGACCCATCTCACTTCTGAGCCACGTCTATAAACTGTTTTCGAGAGTCATCACGAATCGTCTCGCGCGCAGACTAGATAACTTCCAGCCTCCCGAATAAGCCGGTTTCCGAAAAGGCTTCAGCACCATAGACCACATTCATACGCTGCGACAGGTCATACAGAAGACTGAAGAGTATAACCTGCCACTATGCTTAGCGTTTGTGGATTATGAGAATACCTTCGAATCGATCGAGACTTGGGCTGTACTACAGTCTCTCCAGCGGTGCCAAGTTGACTACCGGTATATCGAGGTGCTGAAGAGTTTGTACGAAAACGCTACTATGTCAGTCCGCCTTCAGGACCAGAGCTCGAAACCTATTCAACTGCAGCGTGGTGTGAGACAGGGAGACGTTATATCCCCGAAACTGTTCTCCGCCGCGCTGGAAGATGTCTTGTCTGAATCAACGGCGAGTACATCTCTCACCTTCGATTTGCCGATGATATCCTGCTCATGGCGGATACCCTGGAAGACCTCAGTACCATGCTCGACGACCTCAGTAGAGTCTCTCAACAAGTAGGTCTTAAAATGAACATGGATAAGACGAAGATCATGTCAAACGTCCATGTAGTACCAACTTCTATAAAGGTTGGAGACTCTACGCTCGAAGTTGTTGACGATTATATATACCTGGGACAAAGAATCCAATTAGGTAGGTCCAACTTCGAGAAAGAGGTCAATCGTCGAATCCAGCTCGGTTGGGCGGCGTTCGGGAAGCTACGTAACATCTTCTCGTCCAAAATTCCGCAGTGTCTCAAGACAAAAGTCGTCAAAAGTCGACAAGACGAAAGTGGCAGTGGGCGGGGCACATCGCTCGTAGAACTGACGGCCGTTGGGGCAGAAAGGTTCTCGAATGGCGACCACGTACCGGAAGACGTGGAGTGGGTAGGTCCCCTACAAGATGGACCGATGACCTGGTGAAGGTCGCGGGTAGAAGTTGGATGCGTACAGCACAAAGCCGGTCGTTGTGGCGGTCTTTAGGGGAAGCCTTTGTCCTGGAGTGGACGTCTTTCGGCTAAAGAAGAAGAAGAAGCGTTCATTTTCATTTCATTCGTTTCACAGCGCCAGAGACTTAGAGGTTTATTTAAGTCTAAGGTAAATGCGGTGAAGTCGACGGGACTGGAGGGCTGCGTAAACATAGAAGTGTCAATGTTATGATTGGTATGTGTAGGTTGCAAAAGAGCACTGTGATCTAGATTTATGCAGGATGTGACCATCGTGTCATCGTAGATTGGTAATACTGAACTGCGTACTGATGTATTGATATTAAGTTTTCTTTTTGTTATATTAATACACGGCGGACACTTCCAGGAAGCCTTATGTTCCAAGCTTAGCGAGGCATACTCTTTTGATGTTAAATTAAAGCATTCAAAATGGTATTTTTTGCATGCATGCATTGCATGGAAGGATGTTATCTTGAGTCGACCGGGAAACCTTACAACATTCCATGATTACTAATCAGTACTGACTAGAAATAGGTCCAAGTGGCTCCACCTCTGTTGACCCTTTCGGAAATAAAATTATAATATATTGACTTGCAGAGACGATTGGCGATTAGCATCAATTAATTAGATACTCATTGATCGCACCATGTATTTCATTTAAAGTACACTAGATGGCGCACTTTAAATTAATCGTGTTTAAAATGCGCAATACGATGATGAAAAGAGTATTTTCTATAAAGGCACGATATCGCTCTAAAATCACAATGCAATCATACAGTGTGTTCAGAAATATGCACATCCTACACAACTAAGCCTAAAACAGTTAATAAATCTTCAAAATTACGCCACAAATAGTTCTAACGGTTAGGTTACCTAAACAGATTTTACGTACAAAACAAACGCTAAATTAAGTTAACGACTTGTTATATACATATAGTTTCTATGATGTGACTATGATAGATGGTAAAATGACATCGATTCTTAATGAAAAATTGGCACAACTATGTGATTTTGGACGAAACCAACAGTTAAGCCTTAGCCGAATCTTTGATTGGACATAACAATATGACAAAATCCTTTATCTATTAGGAAACTACGTAATTTCCCAATGACGTTCGATTTGAATCGTATCTCAGTCATAATAACATAATATAAAGATAACCGTCATTAAGAAATCCTTTTATCCCAATGATCGATTTACTTGTCGACTTTATCAAAAAAGTGATTAAAGCTATTTTTTAAAGATAGATATTTAGAATTTGTCCAGAATTCTGGGTATAAATCAGCCATTTTTGTCCCACTGCTAGACAAAGGTTTATTACAAATCCACTCAATCTCAAATTAACCGCATTGAATGCTGCTTGACGTTGGTGATTGCTACATGCACCATATGATCATAGTACTACAAGTGTTTTTGTCATGATATTATGTATTTGTTCTCCTCTCCAGTGAACTCGACGTATGATCGCAGCTCGCAGAGATTCCATCTCCAGATCCGGCGGTAGAGAACTACCTTATGGTAACTACCAGGAGTTGGAGGCTGTAAGTACCCCTAAAATACATACCTCATATTGGGCAAGAAGATCAGGATCGATCGAATGACGCATAGTGCAGCTGGCGGTTCTGGGTACGAATCCTAAATCGGACAGTGTTATTGCGGTGTTTCCAGTCAGTCTGTCAGTAAGTCACATACTGTGCAAAAAAAAACATTTATTTTGAGTGACAGGGCCTCATATTAGGTATGAGATATTAAAAAGAAAACATCTAAAAATATTATGCAGACCGTACTTTAACGACCGGTTCAGCCAATGACAGTGCTATGTCTGCCGCAGCAGTGTCGTATGTAAGTGCAGTCCTCTTGTTCAGCGTTTATGTTCAGGACGGTGTTGGCGCTTCCTCGTACCCTGCGCACGAGCGACGCACTGCGCTTGGGCATACTCGCATAAAAGCAATCGACGCGCGCCTTCGCGAATATACCAGAAGCGCTGCAGTATCGAGGCAGCCCCAATAATGCCCTGAATGCGTTATTGAACTGAACGCGGAGGGCGTTGTATAACGCGCGAGTGTATCTCGCCTACAGGCTGCGAACGAGCGTTACTTTTACCTCCCTCGTACAGCGCGCAACCTGCTGGCCAGCATGTTTGCCCGTATAGACAAGGCCCTCCGCTCCCGCTCGATGGCAGCGTCGTCCCTGAGTTCGCCTGTGACAATGTGACCTAAGTATATAGGCTAGTAGCAAACTCCTATCTGCATTCTAGATTGCACAACAACTACGCATTCAAGGTCAGTGATATTCAATTTTTATGATGACCGGCAAAGCAAAATCTTGCGCAGGGTGCTTCAATAAAATCACGAGCAAGGACTATGTAATATGTAGCCTTTGTAATGACATATACGACTATACCTGCGCTAATCAGCGCTTTTCTTCAGCGGATCCTTATTCGCTATATATAGAATATATAGAACAACGATAAATGGACATATCCAGCTTGCCGAAATAAAGCAAACAAAAAGGGTGATAATTCTAAGAACACCAAATCCATTGATAACTTATCTGCTACTTCGTTATTGGTCGACTCCGACTTATTGCTTGTTATTAGATCTGAGATTCAGTCCTCTATTGATAAGTCACTCAAAATTGTGATGCAAACTTCTCTGGGTTCTCAATCGAGGCTATTAAAAATGATCTACAAAGCCTAAAAGACCTGCAGTTCAATTTCTTAGTACCGAATATGATCGTTTGAAACAGGACTTTTAGGAGTCAGAAGAGAGAAAGTTAAGTTCTTGACCAAAGACAACGGTATGCTGAACACCAAAGTAGCAGAACTGACTAATAGACTTAACTTACTAGAACAACACCCACGCGAAAATAATATTGAAATAAATGGATTCATCATCACAGCCCTTTTATAGTCCGTTTTCGGACATAGGCCTTCTACAAAACCTTCCAAGAGTGACTCTGTGCCACTTGCATCCTGGACCCGCGTGTTGTCCGATGTCGTTAACCCATCTTTCATGTGGCTGGCCTCTGCTCCGCGTGGTCTCTCTTGGTCTATCTCTCTATATTCTAGAATCTTTTTGGTCTATCCCTCTTGGTTCATTCGCGCAATGTGTCCTGCCCATCTCCATCTGCGACTTTCGACTGTGGTTACCACGTCTACCATTTTTGTCGTTCGCCTAATCCACTCGTTCCGTTTTCGGTATTGAGGCGTTATCCTGAGCATTGCCCTTTCCATATCTCTTTGCGCGACGCTTAGTTTTTCTTAACGCTTTCGGCCGTTTTTATTGTGTGAATTGTGGTCTGTATGTCATGACTGGCAGGACACATTGATTAAACACCTCGGATTTCAGGTGCTGGATAATTTGTTGGCTCCGTAGGCCCACCACACCTTGTTTTTGATGTGTTCATCATTAGGTCTATCTTTTGGAGTTCCATCCGTAGCTCCTCAATCATTTTAACCATATCGTAGTCAGAGTCCGCAAAAAGCACGACGGCGTCAGCAAATCGGAGATTAATACGCTCACCATCAATATTTAGACCTCTTTGTATTCCACTCTAGCTTTCTAAATACGTACTCTCAAGATGTTATCAATAGTTTTTGTGACAGAGTATTTCCTTGTCATACTCCTCTTTTGAGCTTGAACGGGTCTGTAGCTTTGTGCAGACGTATGGATGATGTGGCGTTTTGCTGGAGGTGTTTAATTAGTTGTATGTAGCGCTCGTCAATTCGGCAATCCACCAGGGCTCTTTCAACTGCCTAGTTTTCGACTGAGTCGAACCAATTATCACCTTCGTAGATTATAAAAAATCATAATCTACGAATGTGATAATTGGTTTCCTGTATTCATGGCATATTTCTATGACTGTTTTGATGGTTTGGAGGTAGTCATTAGTTCCGTATCCTGATCTGAAACCTGCCTGCTGCCTTGATTGGGAACCCACAGAAGTTTCGGTCACAATTTTGAAGGCAACCCGGGTCACCTCTCTCACACTGACCACGTTGAAGGCTGATATCTAATTATCCGTAACCAACAATGGTCGCCGCTCACTGAGACCTCAAAACCGTCGCACAAGATGATTATTAGCAACCCAGTTTAAACGGTTCAGCAGAAATTACTCGTGATGTTACACCATTTAACACTTAGGACGTAACATCATAGGCAATATGTGGGTGAACACAGTATACCTCTGCTGCCTCCGCTTGAGGAATGTAGGTTTGACAGTGTTTGTTTCATTTTTAATTATGTAAAATGGGCTACAGCCACATCGAACATGTACAGGTTGCAATGCGTTGTAAGAAAGGGGGTATAACCTCGCCCCACCTTTTTAACCTGTACATCAAAGGTCTAATCGTTAAACTCTGTAGCTCCTACATCGGATGTCATAGTGATGGACTATGTATCAACAATATCAGTTATGCTGATTGTATGGTGCTGCTGAGTCCATCGATCGTCGCTCTAAGAAAACTTATTCGGCCTTAAATAAAACTTATTCACATGTGTGAAGAATATGGATGGGCCCACGGTCTCAGGTACAACACTAAAAAGAGTGAGTTACTTGTGTTCAAGGCTAGCAATAAAAAGTACTTGAAAGTGCCACCAGTATTTTTATATAACAACCCCCTAACACAAGTAACTCAGTTTAAGTACCTGGGTCACTGGGTCACTGAAGACCTAAGAGATAACAAGGATATAGAGAGGGTAAGGAGGGCGTTGGCTGTTCGATATAATATGCTGGCCCGCAGATTCGGACGATGTACTACACAAGTGAAAATTACACTCTTTAGAGCTTACTGTCAGTCACAGTACACGTGTAGTCTGTGGATTAGCAATACGCAAAGGGGATACAGCGACCTGCGTGTTCAGTACAATGATGCTTTCAGGGTGCTGATGGGGCTGTCACGGTTTTGTAGTGCCTCTGGGATGTTCACAGAGGCTGGACTTTATGGCTTCCATGCCATTATCCAAAAAAGCTGTCCCTCCTACATAAATGGCGTGCTAGCCCAAACAGCATCCTGAAAGCATTATGCGATAGGTGGGACTGTCCAATGCTGGAGCACTGGATACAGCTGCACGCACCTGTTGCTAAGTGTACAGTGCTCTAGCGCGACAGCAACTACCTATTTATTCCTGTACTTTTTTGCTATCATTGGTTTCTTAAGTTATTATTGTACATACTAACATTATGGACTTTTATACTTTGAAATAAAAGATTTTTATTTTATTTTTTATTATTTTACCCTGACGTATTCGTAAGAAAGTATTGAATGTATGTACTATAAAAAATCAAGAGCTCAGTGTATCTTGAATATACTAGGCTTATCAATTTAACATATTAAGATATTCTGAAATGGGTATTAATAACGTCAAATTGTTATCGAATTGATTATCATAATGACTCGTGACAATTGCAATAAAGAGCTATTAATAAGATAATAATATGTGGGTAAATAAATGCTGAATAATGTGCGAAGTACTTTATTAGGCGCTGTACACACAAAACACAACACCAGTACACGCAAGTACTAAACACACACTAGTACTACTCTCGCTAGTACCCAATTACTGCTTCCAAGTCAATCGTAGTATCCGTATATTGTTGCTAAGGTCGCCGGTGTATTACTTACTTCTCTTCTCGACACTTAGATCGCTTGTTCTCGATTTGATCGCTGTCGCTTTCGCTATTTCCGTCGTTTTGTTCGGTGTGTGTGTATGTGTGAATGATCTACGCTGTTGGCACTACGCTCGAGCCAGAAGGGCAAGGGAGCAGCTAGCTCAAGGGCGCCTCAAGGAAGAACGACCTCGGCTTGGGCAGTCGCTATGGGGGAGGGCGTATACTGGGTATCTCGCCGTGGTGCTCTGCACCGGCCGGCAAGCAAGAGATCTTCAACCTAGCCGGCGAGGTCGGTGTCTGATACTGTGTGCGGTATCTGTATGCAAAAGAAGGGATCTAAGGGCATCGGGAGGTTCGGTGAGAACTTGCCGCGGACGGCGGTAGCGGCTGGTAGGAGGGGAGTTAGGTTCGTAGTCGGCGGTGGCTACGATTAGCGGATTCCTATGATTTGACGCGTTCGCGAAATATCGGGTTGTCGCATTTTTAATAAAGGCGAGAATAGGTATGAGACCGAGATCGGAATGGAGATTGACGTTCCGTATGAACCACGGGGCCCCGACGGCTTTGCGGAGGAAAAGGGATTGAACCGTTTGGAGTCTAACGATGTGAGTGCGGTCAGCGTGCCCGAACACCTCACACGTGACATCATGATGGACCGTACACAAGTTTTGTTATCATCATCATCATCATCATCTCAGCCTATACTTGTCCACTGCTGAACATAGGCCTCCCCAATCGCTTTCCAGCGTAACCGGTCCGATGCCACCTGCATCCAACGACGTCCTGCGATTTTCACAAGATCGTCGGTCCATCTGGCAGGCGGTCATCCCACGCTGCGCTTGCCAATACATGGTCTCCACTCTAGAATCTTTCTGCCCCAACACCCGTCCGATCTACACGCTATGTGGCCCGCCCATTGCCACTTCAGCTTGCTAATCTTAAGGGCTATGTCGGTGACCTTGGTTCTTCTACGAATCTCCTCATTCCTGATTCGATCGCGTAGAGAAACGCCGAGCATAGCTCTCTCCATAGCTAAGTTTTGTTAAGTGTCACCTTATTCCTAAGGGACATTTTACTCCACTTGTAGATCATCGGGTAAAGACGGTCGAGCACAAAGGCTGCTCGGTTACGGACTCGCTGGATGTGCGGCCCGAAGGACATGGTATTATTTAGGGTGACCCCTAGATAATTGACCTGTTTGACCCAGGTAATAGGTCGGTCGAACATGGTCACTTGACCGAGATTACTTCTGGGGTGGCGCAGTTAGGGGCGCGGGGTGGAACCTCTGGAGAAGAACACCGCAGCGCTCTTGTCCGAGTTCACTTCCATACGCCACCTCCTGAACCAATCCCCTAGGGTATTGGCGGCGGTCTGAAGTTTGCTGGTGATGAAGGCCTTATTCCTATGCGAGACATAGAGAGCGGCATCATCCGGGAATAGGGCTAGATGTACCTTACTCGAACGCGGAATATAGTTCGTGTAGAGGCTGAACAAGAGGGGGGAGAGAGCTGAGCCCTGTGGGACTCTAGCTTGTATGGAGTAGGAGGTAGAGTGCATCATTTCGACGCGATATCGAAAGGCGCGATTCGACAGGAAGTCTCGTAAGATGAGCACGAGTCTGTCCGGCACACCCATTTGGTAAAGCTTGAAAATCAAGCTGTTGTGCCAGACTTAATCGAACGCCCTCACGACATCTAAGAACAGGGCACCCATGTAGTCGGGTCTGGGTTTATTAAGACCGGTGAAGATGTGCTCCGTGATGTTGTGCACTTGACGGATGCAAGAGTGGTTGGCTCGAAAACCAAACCGCTCATTGATGAAAATACCCCTGGACATTACAAAGTTTTTGAGTCGCGCCAGAAGCAGGCGCTCGTAGATCTTTACCAGGGAACTATGATGGGATGGGGCGGTAGCTCGTGGGGCGGTCACGAGGTTTACCGGGCTTGGGAATGCCTATGACGTCGGCCTCCTTCTACGTAGCGGGCAAGGTACAGTTCGTCATGGCGGCGTAAAGGATGGCTACTAAGAGGCAGATGAGTTGGGTGGGCAAGCATTTGAGTACGCGATTTGAAATGCTGTCAAAGCCAGGGGCCTATTTCTGTTGGCATCAGTGGGGTAGGAGTCGAACGCTCGGATTGAGGATTTTTAGCCCAAATAAGTTCGCCAACATGGATTGGCAGTCTAAAGAGGTTGAGATCCTCCGCCTTAACTTGCTTTGATATGGCCGGTGAAGGCATTTACAGCCTGATCGGTGTCCTGAGGGGACAGGGTGAAGTCCGACCTGAGCGGAAGGGGGGGGGGGGGGGGGGGGTTGGTCGGCATCCGCCAAAGCTGTGCTCAGCGCATGCCAATCCACCACCGTGTTCTTGAGCGGCTGAGTGGTGGACGGAGGACCGAGACTCATGACTACAGGTCGGTGGTCAGAGTCTAGCTCATGGACTATCTCCAAGGAGCGGACCGTAAAGTTACACCCTTCAGAAGCGCCATGTCTAGGACGTCAGGGCGGTGGTTAATAATATTGTCCCGATAGTGAGTGGGGTGCATAGGCGCGATGACGTCAAAGTCGAGCTGGCCGACCAGGCTCCTACCATTAGGGTAAGTGGTGAGGCAATTCCAAGCCACGTGCTTACAGTTGAGCACCAGAATGATGGCGCTTCCCAGACTAAAGAGTGCTTCGAAGTCACTCCTGACGACAAGTTTAGTGGGAGGAAGATAGACGGAGGCGATCAAAATGGGTTGATGCCCAGTGAGGGAGATACGACAGACCAAGGCTTCGATGTTGGTGAGTGCAGGGACGTCCTGTAGTCAATGAGAGTACCACCCCCAAGGGAGCCGATTCTGTCATTGGATAGGATCCACGATAGGCAGGCATGAGGAAGGTTGCCTGCACCAAAAGGATGCCAAGTTGATGATCCCGACGGAAATCACCAACCTGGTCACGTTGGAAGCAGAGGCCGTCGGCGTTAAAGAACGCCAGGGGCTTAAGGCGGGAAGGTCTTAAATCCATTATGGAATGCAAGGGGGTTGGGTTTTCAGGGAGGTCAAGGCGTCGTGAACGTCCATGTACGACATAGCCAGCATGATTTTCTCTTCCGGGCTATTACCGGCGCGGAGCCTTTGGGCCAGCTCGCGGATCCTGTTGACGCACACATCGCCATACAGGACAATTTGTAAGTACCCCCGCAGGGTTTATACAAAATAAATTATTTGAGTTTGAATAATTATGTTCCCTACCGTTTTCATTTTACATACAATTTTCCTTTAAGTTATGTACCTGACATTTTATTTTTACTTTACCTAATAATTTAATGACATATCAAGTTTCTTTCACTTTACTTTTCATTTTTTAATGTTACCAACATTCCACCCATTATTACCCAGAAGAGGTGGGTGGTCAAGGAATTCCCCTATCATTAAGAAATCTTTTCACAAAATGCACAGTAAATGAAGTAATTTTCTACTACTATGTGATTACGAGTCTAGAATCCCCACCTGTATAAGGTGGGGGAAATATTATTGTTCTTGAATTTCCTACCTTAAGTTTTTATTTCAACTAATGCGATCTATACAGTGAGTTCAGCTTTCTTATCTGATTGAATAATTATGATATGATACTTGTGGATATCACAGCTTTAAGTTGCTGTCTTTCTTTTCGGACGTCGGCTATGCCGGGCGGGTCACTTCTTACGTTGCCATATGTCGCTTTAGTGGCCACTAGATCAAAACTCGAAGTAAACTCTCTATCATTAAGCTGTGTAGATATGGTTTGATAAATAGTAGTTTGATAATATTTGATAACTAGTATTTTATCTTTTGAGAAAATGTTATAAATATTCTGACAAGGTGAGCTTGTGACTCTTCGTCGAAATGAAGGTTCTGGTGGTGTTGCTTCTTATCGCTGTGGTTTATGCCAAGCACGAACTTTATATAGGGTTAGTGTTATTCTTTCCTTACATACATCTCTGGCTTAATCCACTCTCATGGTTCGTCTCATACACGCTCGCCGGTTACGGAAACTCTTGACTTGTCCTTCAGATAAGAATCGGTCTATTTGGTCATGGCAGGATAATCTAAGTCTTCCCCGGTACGTACATCCATCCACTTTCGCATTGTGTATCTGTTTTATCATTTATTTTTTCTGACATTCTTTCTATATGCCCGAACCAACGGAGCATACACTTTCTTATCTTTACACCGATACGCTACGCTGTTGCGAATACGGTCGGTCAGCTTCACTCCACACATCTTCCGCAGAGCTCTCATTTCCACCGCACTTATTCTACTTTTATTCTTCTTCTTACATACCCAGCTCTCGCTGCCATATAACAGCTTTGGGACAAGCACTTCGCTATGAATGGCCAGCTGCGCCTTTCGACTTAAGTGCCGGCTCCCAAGTAGCTTTCCCATCGCACCATCTACTCTGTTCCCTGCACTTACTCATCTTTCTATGTCAGCGGTGTATTCACTTGCTCCAGCACATCGTTATCAACCACAATCCTTGCATTCGTTAGTAAGTAAGTGTTACTAATTAAGTTACTAGCAATGGTATAACGATCGATTTGCAAATAAAATATTATTGCCTTAGAGTGAAAACATCGGGAAGTTCTGGCTATTTTCATTCTATTTCATTTATGATACCATAACAATTAACTGTTTTAATGAACAATTAAAACTTTTATGGGTACGTGGCGAAGTTTTGTCTTCCTGATTTAAAGTTACAGCACATCCAAGATTTTCGCTGTAAAGCGACGAAGCTTTTTTCTAATACCTAGGTGAGCTTTCCACTTGGTAACGAAAACCGCATGTGGACCGAAAATTACAGACTCCCCGTTGTGGTGAAATTTCGGTGTACTATAGACATCTATGCCTAGTAGCCATGTCCTACTATATATTATGCATTTATCGTGGTAGGTTATAAATTATCACCAAATTTGTTTTCAGATGGAAATCCTACTTCGTAGCACCAAGCACGACGGAACAAGTGCAGCTCCTGAGGTCTTTGGTCTCAGAATACCATTTGGACTTCCTTAGCCCTGCGACCCTTCTTCGTGAGGGTGTTACTCTGGTGCAGCCTCAACATCAAGAAGGCTTCATCAAGGCTTTGGAAGATGCTGGGATTAAGTACAGAGTCCACGCTGATGATGTGAAAGCGTAAGGGTTTTTTTTGGTTCCTATTCTTTTTTCCACATGGCGAACATGGTTAAAATAATGCGGCTAAAAACACCATAATTGCGGCCGGACATAATCAAGATGAAAAAATCCTCTACCTACTTAGGAAACAAGCTAATTTCCAATGTTAACGTCATCTAAATCGTATCTTAGGCTTATCTATAGTCAAATATTAAGATAAAGTTAATTACCGTAATTACTAAATCCTTGTTATCCTAATGGTCGATTGTCGATTTTATCAAAAAAGCGATTGAAGTTGTTTGTATAGACTTATACTATTATAATGAATATAAGACGGACTTTTAGAATTAATGTGCTTTGAACATTTGATTATTTATTCCGGAATCCCAGTTTTATAAATCAGCCTATTCTATTCCACTGCTGGACAAAGGCCTCTCACAATTCCAGTTAAGAAGGAATAGGTCATACTCCGCCACACGGACTCAGTGCGGAATGGTGGAGACAGGTACAAATCTTCCAGCAAATGGTTACTCGCTACTAGAACTTATCAAGCTGCCTATAAGGCTTCCGACTTAAATTTACGACTACCGCATTAAGTGGTGGGACCAACGGTTTGACGTGCTTCTCGAAGCATGTATGTAACCGCCATCGCTTTCAGAATAACCGAACTGAGCGTTGCGCAACCTTGGTGATCGCTGCATGCACCATGCAATTACAGAATCTTTTGTCATGATATGATGTTTTTATTCTTCTTTCCAGTAAACTCGACATTGATGATGAGCTAATCGCTGCTCGCAGAGAAACCTTCACCAGGTCCGGCCGTAGAGAACTGCCTTATGATAACTACCAGGAGTTAGATGCCGTAAGTACTTCTATAATACAGAGTCACAAAATATAGCTGTCTTTTTGGTCTAGTTACGCATAGTGCGGCTTGTGGACCCGTGTCCATCCTAGGTCAGACAGGGTTATTATGGTCATCCCATCATAGATTCTCTGTAACAGTCCAGAGACTGGAATGGAACGTAAAACCGTTTATTGAAACTTCTATTACAATATCTCCATTTCAGATCTACAGCTACTTACAAGATGTTGCAGCTAGATACCCCGACAAAGCTACCCTGGTCAACGGCGGAAACTCTTTCGAAGGTCGTCCAATCTACTACCTAAAGATTTCCACCACAAACTTCGAAGACGAGAGCAAACCCGTTATCTTCATCGATGGAGGAATCCACTCAAGAGAATGGATCTCACCCCCTACTGTCACCTGGGCTGTCAAGAAGCTTCTTGAAGATGTCACTGAGCCTGATCTTCTGGAGAGATTTGACTGGATCTTGTTGCCTGTCGTCAACCCTGACGGCTATGTATATACTTTCGACAGTGTAAGTAAAAAAAATATCTGCATACCCAGTTTTGACTACCTACGGTTCTTGAACACTATAGGAAAATTCTCACGAAGTGTCGTACACGTACCCCCAAAGATCTTTTATTTACCAATTGTCTTCTCTATATGTTAAAGGAAGAAAAATAACACAACAAAATTTATTTAGTCCAGTTGATAGAAATGTCTCTAAACTAACAATTTGAAAAAATCATGTCTGGTACACTTATCTCTACCGAACTGAAATGACTCTGTGAACTCAGAACTGGTATTTTCAAATATTAAAAAAAAAAAAATAGTTTGTGGTCTGGAAAATTTGGGACCCGTAATGTGACATGCGATAGCGCGATTACAACAATTCAAAGTACTATCTACAAACGTAAGATTAGAACGTAGACTAGGGGACTAGGGACATCTATGAAACTGCCTGTCACAGTAATAGGCTCATTCCGTAAAACGTGGGCGATAAAAGTTGTCATAATTATCAGCAAAAAAGCGTCTACTGCATAACAGAGACTTCTCCAAAGATCGTCATAGCGTCTGGCTTTGTCCTGTGTCCTGTGTAAAATGTAAAGGCCTAGAATATTAAAATGATAAATTATTAAATTTCCTGAAGGCTTGTAAAATGTTCTATGCTTCTAATTTCAGGTCCGTTTCTGGCGCTTAACCAGATCCACCGACCAGCACATTCTAAGCAATTTCTGCCCTGGCGTTGACGGCAACCGAAACTATGATTTCTTCTGGAACACAATTGGCACCAGCAGTAGCCCTTGCATTTCGGAAACCTACGCTGGTTCCAGACCATTCTCTGAAGCTGAGACGAGAGTCGTCAGGGATATTCTCCACGAGCACCTTGCCAGAATTGCCCTCTACCTCACCATGCACAGTTACGGCAGCATGATTCTTTATCCTTGGGGTCACGATGGTTCCCTGTCCAATAATGCTTTCGCTCTCCACACTGTCGGTATTGCCATGGCTGACGCTATTCATGCAGTCGCTCTACCTCATTTTCCTAGATACGTTGTTGGAAACGCAGTTCAAGTGATCGGCTATGCCGTCGCAGGAGCTTCTGAGGACTACGCTCACTGGATAGGCGTACCTCTGAGTTACACTTACGAGCTTCCTGGCTTGGACTGGGGTTTCCAAGGTTTCCACCTTAACCCAAGGTATATCGAGCAGGTTTGCCACGAGACCTGGCTGGGTATCGTTGCCGGTGCCAGAAGGGCTGGAAATTTGGTATAGATCGATATGCCTATTTTAATACATTTGTTATGTTTGTGTATTTAGGCATTTTATTTGTTAAGATAAAATTAATTAAAAAGATGATTTGCTCATAGACATGATGTAGTCAACTGCTACCTGTAAACAGACTTAGCAGGCAAACCATAAAAACGGGAACTAAAGGTAAGCTTAGACTAAACTAGCCACATATTCCCGCCACTGCAGCACTGTAACTCACTAAGTTTCAGGGGGATTCAGAGGGTGAGCTTAGTGTAAATATTTCTCTTATCGATATCGACGTATTTTCCACAAATTTTTCCATCCCTAGGCATCCTACCGAACGCGAATAGAATACTCAGAATTGAAAATTGATCCCGCAATGCGCTGAAACTTTCACGCGGAAGAACGTTGGTAAAATTCCAATTAAAGCACCAAGTTTACGTGCTCCGTGAGACGGCGGGGATGTTTGCTAATATCTAACATATTCTTTAGAAATCTGCGGAAAAAACAATGGCGAGGTCCTACCTGAATGTTTTATGAAGTGTCTAAAAATACGACATGTGCAAATAGTAGTAATATAATTCGGTCGGTTTTTACACAAAATTAATTTTGTATGTAAACTCGCACGAAAATATTTTTAAATTAATGTACTTCATTTGACTAAATTCATATTCATCCATTTTATTTGAAATTCCATCATTGCCACATTTGAAAAAATAAATGTCAATAGTAGAAACTAATAAACATTTGTGAATCTTTAAACCTAAATAAACGTTTAGTTAAAGACTATTGATTTATAAAAACTCTCGTAATGTTTTACTTTCAAATAGTTGAAATAATTTCTAAATACTTAATATAAAAAAAAAAAATATACACAACGTATTTTAAATAGTTTATGGAATTGATTGAAAAGTAATGTAGTGGCAATACTTCGTAATAATGACATTTGTGTTGACAATTTATTGACAACTTCGACTTAACAAAATATTTTACGGTATTCTTTTTCTTCCTGGTTGTTTGATTTGTTTTTAGTTTTAAACATTGCAGCTACTCGATTTTATCGTACGAAACTGATAATTTCTTTCTAAACGGACTCCGCTTGTACTTCAAGAAATTGTATAGGTACGCTTCGCTCGGAGGCGAAAAGGTGTGACAGACGTACACGCATTATGTGCGTGCAGATGTTACATTGGACTCAGTAATGCTTAGTGATATAAGTCTTGGATGAAAACACGAGAAGTCGCTTTACAACTAGACTCTTAGCTATTGTATGTGATGAAAAATACATATTTATAAAATAAATCTTGAATACCATTTTTATTTTACCTGTTTTATTTTGCTGCAGTGTATGGGTGGTAACTAGGTGATAACAAAAATAATGAATCAACTAATTCTGTCCCAATGCTAGCCAAATATCTCACAAATCGAGATGAGAGATAGATCACAGTCCACCACCTTTACATATTTCATAAGAAGGTAAGTAGATACTTAAACGTAGTGCCTACTATTATAATTCCTAATGGTTGCAAGTTACCCCTTTTTAGAAGACTCATAAATACAAATCACCAATGACCCAATGCTAACTACCTATTAAGAGGTAATTTCATTAAGTTCATATTGATATAACCTCATAACATGAAATTGTATGGCTGCATTAAGTTAAATGGGTACTATTATATTTTTTTATGGTTACCGCCAAGTTACCGCTGAGTGACTCAAAGTTATAAAGCGCTCATGTTTCCAAAATATTTGATGTCTTGGCATGTAAATATATGGAATATTGACATAACCTTAAAACTCAAATAAAAATTCACGACGTTTATGTTTAAGTAATGGAAACCCTATAGCTTGAGTTCTGGCTGTGCACCGACCGTGGTCGTCGGTCGTGTCGCTGCGCTGCCCGCCCGCTCGCTATTTTCGTATTTTCACGAATTTCGACTTGCTCTGTTGGAAACGCCTGCGCTTGCGTGGAGTGGTGATCTCGTTGGCTCAATATACATGTATACGTACATATATACGGGCTTGCGACATTATTTCTCCGCGTCTGGCTCGCGCGTAGCAACAAAGCGAGCCGTTAGGTAGACGCGCCGTTCTGACGGCGGTCGGCCTTCCCGCGTTTTTCGTAACGGTCGTTTTCCGAGACCTACGTGGTTTGTCGCGGCTGTGCTTACGTGTTTTGTGCTTGCGTGTTTACGTAATTGCATACGCTGTGCGTATGCTTTTGCGTCTCGTGTAGGTACGGTTCGCGTATCGCCCGGTTTGACCAATTACGTGGGTTGCTAGGCAGCCGCGTCGGTTAACGGTTTTTAAATTCGAATACATAATTAAATTAGTATTGTAAATCCACGTCTTTTGTCCGTTCGTGGTAAGTCCGGCGGACGCCTAGCGGTGTCGTAAGCCGGGCTTACGACACCGCTCCTCCCTCCTCCCTCCCTCCTTCAGAGGGCAGCCATCTCGGAAGGGCTTAAGCTCTGGCCTTGGGGGCTTCCCTAGTCAGGGCTCTAGATTGCGCCAGGACCCTACCTTAACCCATCCCGCTATCCTATTCTCCGTGCGGCGGTTCTCTTCGCCCCGGAGCAGTTAGGATTTGGTGCCGCCCGTTCGCCCTTAAGGCGAACCGCGTCTCCGCGGTAGTGCCCCCCCCCCCGCCGCTACCCGGTGGGGGGATCAGGGCATCGTTCACGCCCGGGTCTTAGGGCCCTATTTTAGTCCACTCGCCCTGCCATTTCCCCTCTGGAAATGGCTGAAGACTTCCCTCCAGAGTTCGTCCGGGACCTAACCAGGTACATCGTCCTGCATTGCCCGGACATAGTCCGGGAATTCAGGGCGACGTACTCGCCCGCCTCGCCCGACGCGTCGCCCGCGCGCGCGTCGGCTCCCGCGCACCCCGCGCCTTCTGCGCGCCCCGCGACTCCGTTCGCCGCGCCGCGAACTGATTTAGTTGCGCCGCCCCAGACCCCCGCCGACCGCCCCGTCTCGCCATGCGGGTCCGAGCCTCTCTCGGACTCGGATATGGAGGTCAAGCGCGCGTCCGCACGACGCGCCGCCCCCGCCCGGTCCCCGTCCCCGTCGCTCTCGTCGGAGGACGACTTCGTTCCCATTGCAAATGGAAAGCGGGCGTTTCTCCCGACCCCTCCGGCCCCCGGCCGTCTCCGTCTCCCAACGCGGCCGCGAGGGCCTCCCCCCTCGCGCGCCCCGCACGTCCGAACATCACTCCCCCGCCGCTTGTCATTCAGGACAAGAGCGCCTGGGAGCGCATCTCCAAGGCGATTTATAATCGCCAAATTAACTATACGCACGCGCGTTCCACCGCGCAAGGCATAGCCGTCAAGGTGGCGTCTTCGGACGACCACCGACGGCTATCCGCTTTCCTGCGATCGAACAAGATCGCATATCACACCTACACCCTGGAGGAGGAAAGGGAACTCAGGGTGGTAATCCGCGGTGTCCCAGGACCTTCCTGTGCGCCAGGTGCACAGAATGGTCAATGGGCGCTCCAAGGAGGCGTACGACATGGTGCTGGTCGTCCTCGACCGCACCGAGTGCGGCCGTAGGGTCTTCGACCTGAAGGCCGTGTGCCACATATCTGGCCTCTCCGTGGAGGCCCCCCACAAACGTGGCACGCCCGGGCAGTGCCACAACTGCCAGCTATACGGGCACTCTGCCCGTAACTGTCACGCGCGCCCTCGATGCGTTAAGTGCATCGGGGACCACGCGACGTCCCAGTGCGCCCGTTCGAAGGAAACGGCGGCCACCAAGCGCGGCACCAAGGGGCACACCGCGAACTATCGCGGTTGCCCCAAGGCCCCGAAGAGGAAGCGCGGCCGGGTGAGGCGCGGCGGCCGCCGCCGCCCCCGCGCGGTTGCCCCCCCCTCTGCGCCCTCAGCGCAACAACCCCCCGCGCCCTCAGCGCACCCTCGTCCGGTGCCTTCTGCGCCAGCGACCACGGCTCCCCGCGCTCCCGCGCCACTGTAGCCGACCGCCCCTCCCCCGCCGCTCAGGCCGTCCCTAGGCGCCAACGTGTGGGTGAAGCCGCTGCCCTACAACGCGGCCTCCCACCCTGCGTCAGTGGGCCCTGCCCGCCCCCCGAAGCGCGCGCCGGCGATCCCGCCGGTGGCAGCTTGTCCCCCTCCGCCCACTAACGTCAGTCAGGACGTCGACCTCATCATGAGCGTCTCGGCGGTGATAAGCCCCGCACTATTCCCCAGAGTCCGCGAACTGGCCCTTCAACTCCGCGCTGCCACCAACTTGGCGGACCAGGTCCTCCTGGCCGCGGAATACAGGGACGTCTATGACGTCCTGGCGTCCCTCAGAACCCAACCCCCCCGCACCCAATAATGGATCTACGACCTCCCCGCCATAAGCCCCACAACCTATCCCTGGCGTTCTTTAACGCCGATGGCCTTCGCTCCCAGCGAGAGCAGGTTGCTGATTTCCTCCGAGATCACCAACTTGATATCCTCCTCGTGCAGAAAACCTTCCTCAAGCCCGCACAACGCGATCCTAGAATCGCAAACTATAACCTCATGCGTAATGACAGAATCGGCTCCCGCGGAGGCGGTACTCTCATTTACTACAGGAGGTCCCTTCACTGCATCCCTCTCGATCCCCCCGCGCTCACCAACATCGAAGCCTCGGTCTGTCGCGTCTCTCTCACGGGGCACCAGCCCATCGTGATCGCCTCCGTATACCTTTTCCCCACTAAATCCGTTCTCAGGAGTGACTTTGAAGCACTCCTCAATCTGGGAAACGCCGTCATTCTGGCGGGCGACTTCAACAGTAAGCACGTGGCCTGGAACGGTCTCACCACTTCCCCTAACGGTAGGAGCCTTTACACCCTGGTCGACGTTCTCGACTTTGACGTCATCGCACCTATGCACCCTACCCACTATCCTATCAATCCCAACCATCGACCCGACGTCCTGGACATGGCGCTTCTGAAGGGTGTCACCCTGTGGCTGCACTCCTTGGAAGTAGTCCAGGAACTCGACTCTGACCATCGACCTGTAGCCATGAGACTCGGTTCCCCCCCTTCCGCCCCTCAGCGCCCCAAAAAGACGGTGGTGGATTGGCATGCGCTAAGCACGGCCTTGGCGGATGCCGACCCTCCCCCCCTCCCTCTCAGCTCGGACTCCATCCCGTCCCCTCAGAACACCGATCAGGCCGTAGATGCCTTCACCGAGCACATCCGATCGGCTGTCAGTCGATCGTCCAAGCAGGTCGAGGCGGAAGATCTCTACCTCAACCGCTTTCGACTGCCGGACGATGTTAGGGATCTCATTCGCTCTAAGAATGCTTCTATCCGAGCGCACGACTCCTACCCCACCGAAGCCAATCGGGCCCGGATGCGCGCTTTACAACGAGAGGTAAAGCGTCGTGTCGCGGAGGTCCGGGAGGAACGGTGGGGTGACTTCCTAGAGGGCATCGCGCCGTCGCATCTGGCCTACTGGCAGCTGGCGCGTAGCCTCAAATCCGACTCCACGACTGACATGCCCCCGCTGTCCCGCCCTTCAGGCGCACCCCCAGCCTTCGACGACGACGAAAAGGCCGAGCTTCTCGCCGACTCCCTAGAGAGCCAGTGCGCCCCCAGCTCTCAGTCCGTCGACCAGTCCCACGTCGACGCGGTCGACAGGGAAGTCGAGCGCAGGGCATCCCCCACCCCCCGTCGATACCTTGCCTCCTATCACGCAAACGGAGGTCGAAGATCTGATTAGGGTTCTTAAATCTAAAAAAGCCCCCGGCCCTGACGGCATTTCGAATCGCGTTCTGAAATGCCTGCCCGCCCAACTCATCTGCCTCTTAGTGGCCATATTGAACGCCGCCATGACGAACTGCACCTTCCCCGCTAAGTGGAAGGAGGCGGACGTCATAAGCATTCCCAAGCCCGGCAAACCTCGCAATCTCCCCGCGAGCTACCGCCCTATCAGTCTCCTCAACTCCCTGGCCAAGATTTACGAGCGCCTCCTTCTGGCGAGGTTCAAAGACTTCGTAACGTCCAGGGGTATCCTTATCGACGAGCAGTTCGGCTTTCGAGCCAAACATTCTTGTGTCCACCAAGTGCACCGCATCACGGAGCACATCCTCTCCGGTCTCAATAGACCCGGAAGACCCATCTACACGGGCGCCCTCTTCCTGGATGTCGCGAAGGCATTCGACAAAGTCTGGCACAACGGCTTGATCTACAAGCTCTACCAATTGGGTGTACCGGACAGACTCGTGCTCATCTTACGAGACTTCTTGTCGAATCGCGCCTTTCGTTATCGCGTCGAAATGACGCGCTCCGCTTCCCACTCCATCAGTGCTGGAGTCCCACAGGGCTCAGTTCTCTCTCCGCTCCTGTTTAGCCTTTACACGAACGACATCCCTCGTTCGGGTGATGCTAAACTGGTCTTATTCGCGGATGATACCGCTCTCTATTTCTCTAGTAGGAGCAAGGGCATCATCACTTCAGAACTTCAGGCCGCCGCCAATACCCTAGGGGATTGGTTCAGGAAGTGGCGAATCGAGGTGAACCCGGATAAGAGCGGGGCGGTGCTCTTCTCCAGAGGTCCAACTTCGCGCCGCTCTCTGCGCCACCCCGGAAGGAACCGAGGTCAACTGACCATGTTCGACCGACCCATTCTCTGGGTCAAACAGGTCAAATATTTAGCGGTCACCCTGAACAGTACCATGACCTTCGGCCCACACATCAAGCGGGTCCGTCACCGAGCATCCTTCGTGCTCGGTCGTCTCTATTCGTTAATCTGCAAGCGGAGTAAAATGTCCCTTAGAAATAAGGTGACGCTTTACAAAACTTGCGTTCGTCCCATTATGACTTATGCGTGTGCTGTGTTCGGGCATTCGGCCCCCTCTCACATCGACAGACTTCAAGCGGTTCAAAACCGCTTCCTCCGTAAAGCCATGGATTTACCTGATATCGATTTGATGCGTCTATGAATGAAAAAATGTGAAAGCTATAGGGTTTCCATTACTTAAACATAAAAACCGTGAATTTATATTTGAGACATCAAAAAAAAAGATATTAACATTTAATTTTAAGGTTATGTCAATATTCCATATATTCATATTTGTATGTCCAGACATTAAATATTTTGGAATCATGAGCTATAACTTTAAGTCACTCAGCGGTAACTTGGCGGTAACCATAAAAATATAATAGTACCCATTTAACTTAATGCAGCCATACAATTTCATGTTTTAAGGTTATATCAATATGAACTTAATGAAATTACCTCTTAATAGGTAGTTAGCATTGGGTTATTGGTGATTTGTAACTTGCAACCATTAGGAACACTTCGGACTACTAGGAGGCACTACGTTTAAGTATCTACTTACTTTCTTATGAAATATGTAAAGGTGGTGGACTGTGATCTAGCTCTCATCTCGATTTGTGAGATATTTGCCTAGCAGTGGGACGGAATTAATTGATTCATTATTTTTGTTATCACCTAGTTACCACCCATACACTGCAGCAAAATAAAACAGGTAAAATAAAAATGGTTATCAAGATTTATTTTATAGATATGTATTCTTCATCACATACAATAGCTAAGAGTCTAGTTGTAGAGCGACTTCTCGTGTTTTGATCCAAAACTTATATCACTAAGCATTATTGAATCCAATGTAACATCTGCACGCACATAATGCGTGTACGTCTGTCACACCTTTCCGCCTCCGAGCGAAGCGTACCTACAAAATTTCTTGAGGTACGATCAGAGTCCGTTTAGAAAGGAATTATCAGTTTCGTAAGATAAAATCGAGTAGCTGCAAGGTTTAAGACTAAAAACAAATCCTTCCTTCCTATTTTAATTAATGGCCGCACACATTAACAGTGTATTTCGCCAATGTCAAGTAGTAATAGAGTATAACAGTAAATTATAAAAATTGGCTTCTTGTCGCCATTACGGCAAAAAACAAAAGCCTAAAAACAAATCAAACAACCAGGAAGAAAAAGAATACCGTAAAATATTTTGTTAAGTTGAAGTTGTCAATAAATTGTCAACACAAATGTCATTATTACGAAGTATTGCCACTACATTACTTTTCAATCAATTCCATAAACTATTTCAAATGTTGTGTATAATTTTTTTTATCTATTTAGAAATTATTTCAACTATTTGAAAGTAAACAACGTAAAAAACATTACGAGAGTGTTTGTAAATCAATAGTCCTTTACTAAACGTTTATTTAAGATTAAAGATTTACAAATGTTTATTAGTTTCTACTATTGACATTTATTTTTTCAAATGTGGCAATTATGGGAATTCAAATAAAATGGATGAATATGAATTTAGTCAAATGAAGTACATTAATTTAAAAATATTTTCGTGCGAGTTTACATACAAATTTAATTTTGTGTAAAAACGGACCGAATTATATTACTAATATTTGCACATGTCGTATTTTTAGACACTTCATAAAACATTCTCGCCATTGTTCTTTTGTTATTAATAATCTATTAAATTGTCCATTTTAATTTATTAAGATAGTGCGTCCACATTTATTCATTAATGTCTTGTCTATGAGCAGACCATGTCTTTCAGTCGGTTACATAGAATCATATTCGTAAAGAAATCAGCAATTTTTTAATTTTTTTATAAAAAAACGTAGTCCCACACTAGGATTTATTCCTGTGTCGTGGGTGCGTATACAAACATGAAAATTCACATACACAAATACCCAGACCGGTACAAATAATTATCGATTGCAGTGAAGCAAAAACTTTGTACACGTTTTTACGAAAATTGCGCGGACGGAGGAGTATAAAATTTCCCACACTTATAGTTTATATAGAGAAGGAGTGCAGAATGCTAATATTTTTTTAAAATTATGCATTAAACATACATTAAATCAATGAAAAAAATATTACACACACTACCACGTCAAATTGATGTTTGTCTTTAATTTTATTTGTCTCTAGTCTTACTGAATGTCAAACATAACCAGCAAGCGATGAAAGAGTAGGTCGAATATCGACCTATGGGCGACCACTAGTTTTAATAGATACGCATATATAAAAAACAATATATGATTCAAATGAAAATTAAAATAGAATATTAGTTTACCTGTTGGAACTCTCTACTCTCTGCCTATACCGCAAGGGATCTGGCGTGATATATAGATAGTAATAATTTATATTTTATTTTTGTATTCTTATTTTTTCTGGATACCTTTTTTTAAATATTCTCCAATACAATATGCGTGAAATGGATTTTCATCCAACGTCACCGTACCCATGACTCGTGACTATATCGACACAAAGAACTTTTGCCTAAGCGACACTTACCATAAATGGCAGGAAATTCAGCAGTATCATACATTGAATTGGAATAGATATCATTTTGTATAGAACTCCTTAAGTTTCCGTAGTTTAGCAGAGCATCGATAACGATGCTTATCTATCGATATTACTATAAAGTAATGGTTAATTGTATTGATGGGTACTGTTTCAGGGTTTGCCTTCCTGTCCCTTATACCCCTTGCTAGAAATTGGTATCTCTCAGTCTGTTCTTCAAAACCCTCTAACCTTTATTCCCTAATTCTATCTATCTATCTATCTATATCATCACGCTAGATCCCTTGCAGGGTAGGCAGAGAGTACAGAGTTCCAACAGGTTCTTTCCTTACTAACCTATCCGGCTTCCTCCACTGTCATACTTCGTTTCATACACGCTCGCCGGTTACGGAGACTCTTGACTTGCCCTTCAGATAAGACAAGATCTATTTGGTCATGGTAAGATAGTTTAAGTCTTCCCCGGTACTACATCTCCTAATGAAGTATACTGTACCAAAGTATACTGCTTACCTACACCTATATGTTACCGACGATGTTATGTCTCTATGTATTGGGATGCGAGCCAATTATAAGTAATTACCAACCACAATTCCAGACTAAACTTAGGGTTTCTCAATAGGAAAACCGCACTTTGTCCGATTCGAATCCGGACAGTGTTGAAAAAACGCTCGAGTCGGCGCTTAAATGCTCGCGACTTCTGCGTGCTTCAACGCTCGTAAACGCCGACTCAGCGCTAAAAGCTCGACTTCAGCGCTCATTTTCACAACACTAAATCCTGACCTCGTGTTCCCCACTCACATTATGCACCATTAAACCAAGTAGACAATAGTATTGTTTCTTTTATTCAAACTGTTCAAAATAACATGAACTACTACAAGGGAAGAATCGCATCGGCAGTTGTTGGAAGTTCGTGAACTAGTTGCGGGTCCTAACTTTGTACAAGTTTGAACTCACGACCTACGTACTTGCGATGAAATCTTCGAGTTCGGAACTCCATTTACATGTCTCGGTACTGATGTGGGAATTTGTTTATTGCATACATTTTTGTACTTGTTTTATTTTTGCATCTTGGCTGCTGACGTTTAATCATGATTATTGTAATAAATCAGGCTATACTCATCCAATTCTGGGCAATACTCTCACAAATTGATGTAAGAGAGATTAGGAAAGTACTCCACAAGGACACTTGGTTTCCAACTTGGCTTAACGACTACCACATGAAGTGGTAACTGGGACCAACGGCTTTTCGTACCTTCCGAGCCACGGAGACGCTCAAAAACATATGTGTCACGAACCCACCCATCTTAGACTGGCCGAATCGAATACAGGCAGTATTCGATCTTGATGAACGAACCTTGATGATCGCTAGGACATCTTATAGGCGGCTTGATAAATTTTAATTGCTGGCCACAAACCTGCCTCCACCTATGTGCACAGGGTCCGGCTGGTAGAAGGCCTTTGCCCAGCGGTGGGGCAGTATAGGCTGATATCATTCTGTATTATCACCAGACCACTACTCCACTTTTAAGACCATTCTTAACAAGTAGCACCGGTTTACAAGTATGATTATTAGAGAAGACATCATTCCTCTCAATCATATTAGAGTGAAAGAAGTGAACCGCATTACATAGCCACTGAAAACAGACTTTTCTGCGAACATGACTAATTTAAGACCCCAAAGTACTCAGAAAATGGCTACAAAACTGCAATACCTCTAGAAGTTACATTCATTACCTGTTGCTCCAACTGAGCTATAATAGCAACATCAATTTATGGCTACTCAAAGAGGAAATAGGTTTCAAGTAATGTCTACCCCAGTCACAGCACTAATAGGACAAATTTCTCCAAGTATTCCGGAGAATTCAAACGATTCTGCCAAACATATTTCGCAACATTTATAGTTCAGTTGAAATGAACCGAAATGCAGTTCAAACAGCCACGTCGGCACTTGGAGACGCTTTCAAATGAGAAATTTTAATTAATTCCTGCCATCTTCGGTGCGAATTATTTTGATGCTGGATATACCTTAAAAACTTGTGTAATTTGGTAATTAAAGAAAAATAAGAACTGTGACTTCTATAATCCTCAAGCATGGAGGTAGGTGTATTATGTACAACTGCAATTCGCTGACGCTGTTTGCCTAAGATTTGTATAAAAATGTTTATACGAGTATGCAAGCGAGAACGAAAATCTCACCAGAGAGTAAAACTTTTTATATTGATTCGATAATGATATAAAATACCTGTAAAAAAATATTGGCAGTAGAATATAAGTTCTCTGCGAATCTAGAATCTTTGCGAAGTTTGCCATGTTTCGATGCCACCATACCTATTCAAACTCATCTAGAAGAATATTAAAGCTGTAAATTCTTCGTCCCCGCGCATCGCCAGGTAATTAACAGCGTGGATTTTAATGAAAATTATGATTGGTGCCGCCGCCTGCGCGGCGGACTGTTTGCGCCAGATAATGCTGAGTTTGTTTAGCAGATGCGCACCATTTATAACAAGGTTCCAGAAAAATTGCTACTTCATCTGAAGTTTAACAGAATGGGTGAAAATTCGATTATTTTTGAACGAATGCGATCGAAATGCAGCCCTGCGGAAACGTGTGCAACATCAGAAAAGGTATCAGATACAGATTTAAACACGAAATCAAAAATTCCGCCAAACGCGAATCAGACATGGCATCAAACACGACAACAGGTACGATATTAGAAAACAACCATTTATAACATCAAATACGATATCTTAAAAGACATTAAACACGACAGCAGAAACGATATCAACAGAACAAAATCCACTACAAGAAATATGGCATCAAACAAGTCCTGATATGTCAGTTATCATATAAACTCAAAATTCCATTTAACATTAATCAAAATCTATTCAAACATTTCAGAGTGATTCAACAAGACCCAAACTCTCGCATTTTATATTATATTTGTATAATGAAAAAAGCAATCTAATTAACTTTATAAACTTAATCTTTCCGAACTTTGGAACTTATCGAAACTTATCCCGACATTGTGAGAAAAAAGTCCAGTTATTGGTCCGTTTTTAATAAAACTTTCACCGAAGAGCGCCGCTCTGCAATATGTATTGTTGGGTTAACTGCCTCAGCTTATTGGAAAATAGTTTATTTTAATTTTAAATAGCATGTAGACTTGTAATAACTTTGAGCGTCTTTTAATTAAACGTATATTTACTTAAAAAACCTATGAAGAGAGGTGTTACAAGTTTAACGTGTGTATTCGTGTGTCTGTCTGTGGCGTAGTAGCTTTTTAAGGGTTGAACAGCTTTTGATTATGTTTTTTTGTTATGATTCAAAAAAATATTTTTACGACCCGAACATACCCTGATATCTTGAAAAGTCTTTATCGGGGGATGTCCATTCTAAAACGCATAACCCACCCTTAGGCCCCCCGGTGATCTGACTAGAAAGATCTAGAATCCGCGCTTAAGTGGCGAAACGTCTAGAAGGTTCCACCCCTTTAATTATCGCCGGCGCGCGGTCGCGGTATACAAGTACCTATTTGTTCACCTAAAAATAGGTATGTAATAATAATACCGCTTTGTGGGCCGCGCCGACTATTGTACGATGTACTTCTATCGATGTACTTAGAGGGTTAACGTCCGTTCTAGAACTTTCATAGGCGTATAAAAGGAACACAAAGCGCGAGGACGGACACAGTCTCTTCTCGGAAGCGATAGTGATCAAATCGGAGAACAAGCGATCTAAGTGGAATGCACCGGCGACTTTAGCATCGATATACGGATACTACGAGTGACTCAGCGACTTGGAAGCAGTATTTGGGTACTATCGAGAGTAGTACTAGTGATTGGTTCGCGTGTGTATTTGCATTCGACGTACTATTTTGTGTGTAAAGCGCCTAATAAAGTACTTCGCACGTTATTCGGCATTTAAATACCCCGCAAATACAACAATATGTTCAGCCATTTGAAGATCATTAGCTCTTTTCTAGTCCTTGAAGGGAGGTAAGCAAATTCAACTAGTCTGATTAATTCGAAATATTGTATTCTTTGGCTATAATGATTCTATTAGCATGATCACCTGACCTGACACTGAAGCAACATTAGGAATCAGCAGGATACCCAACTCCTCACCAACTAACAGCAGATGTATCGTATTTGGACTCATTCAAATGGTCTTAATAAATACCTTATAGATAGACAGATGGTGATGCAGGTTGATAAGCAGTGATACCCTAGTGGTTAGACCATTAGACTGCAAAGTCAGAGGTCTCGGGTTCAAACCCAGGCACGCACCTTTGTCTTTTCGAAAGCATGTGCGTATCAAAAATTAACTATCACTTGCTTTAACCTGCATGCCTAAGAGTTTCTCGAAGGTGTGTGAAGTTTGCCAACTCGCACGCGAGTCAGCGTGGTGGACTATGGCCTAAATCCTCTCAGTTTGAGAGGAAGCCCATGCCCAACAGTGGGACTATTTCTTAACAGGGCTAATATTATAGATAGATGGTGATCAGAGTCTGATGACGAGTCGGATTTATTTACTTTAATTTGTAAATCAATCTTGTGATAACTTCAACCATTTTTATAAGTAAACGTCTCTGCCGAAAAGCATAACATCGTTACGACTATATTTTTATTAGACGTAGATTTTTGTCAAAATTGTGACATAATATACAGGGCAAGTTGTAAAACACTAATAACGTCGCAAAACAATACTATTAATATTATTTAATTTCAGGTAAGAAAACCGCTGCTACATAGAATAAATTCATTAAAAATCAGCAATGCGTAAGAAAGATCTGATTTACTTACCCTCAAATTAAAAAAAATCTTAGAAGAAAAGTTATTGTTTTAGTAATATACTTTTAGGGAGGTTATTAGAGTTTTACAAGTAACCCTATATATTATTTGTAATTGAAATTAACCTTCGGTCGAAGTTGAAACCGAGGGTTTAATAACCCTAAAAAATTTGGTTAATATTAGGCAAAATTTTGAAAAAGTTATATTGACTAAACGAGATGCTTAAAAATACTTACATATGGTTAAAAATAATAGCATTGGAATAATATTATTTATAAGATTTCTATCTATCTATATAATCACGCCAGATCCCTTGCGGGGTAGGCAGAGAGTACAGAGTTCCAACAGGTTCTTTCCTTACATACCTCTCTGGCTTCCTCCACTCTCATAGTTCGTCTCATACACGCTGGCCGGTTTCGGAGACTCTTGCATTTTCCTTCAGATAAGACTCGGTCTATTTGGTCGTGGTAAGATAGTCTAGGTCTTCCCCGGTACCTATATCCTTCCACTTCCACATTGTATATCAGTTTTATCACTCTTTCTTCCGACATTCTTTTTATATGCCCAAACCAACGGAGCATGCCCTTTCTCATCTTTACACCGATATTATCTTTCATACCTACTTGCTTTCTTACTACGCTGTTGCGACTACGGTCGGTCAGCTTCACTCCGCACATCTTCCGCTGTGCTCGCATAATATAATAGTTATTTACTTATAAGCATTCGTAAGTCATAAATCATAGTAGATCGTTCAATTTCGGTGCTTAGTTGGATACCTTTAGCTTTGGCCAAACGTGGATCGCCGATTTTTGATCGAAGGTGGCTGATACCGACGCCGAAGCTTCGGTGGGGCACAATTGGCTATTTACAATAATTTATTTCATAAGCGTATTTATGTGCTAGTGGCGAATAATGCGCGCAGCGGGAACCAAGTCCTAGGTTCGAATCCTAGGTCGGACAAAATTATTTTTTTCGACATTGTCCGGCATAATGGAAATATCTAACTCGCCCCCCATTATATGATATCTAACATCATAGGCGAAATGAGGGTGTACTAAGCAAACCCCTGTCTCCCCCGGTTAGGGAATATAAGTTTGACGGATTTCATTTCTTTTTTAGTAACACACTCGCTGTATTTCCATTCAATTTTCCGAATATCAATCTTTCGTCAGCTTTCCGAAGCCTTGATAGCACGGGTAATAAAACGTGCAAATAAAATATTTTATATCCTCACACCTACTTATAATTCAAGCGAGTATCACTATGCGTGGCGATGCCGCACGCACGGGGAATTTCAATCAAACGGGACCCGCCGATCAAAATATATGATTTCTTCATTTCAGTAGGCGTCTAAGTCATAAAAGGATCGCTCAGTCGAAATTTTTACAAGATTTTATTTAACTTAATTTCTTCGTATGTCTGTCTTTCCGCTTTATGATGTTTTAACAATTTTTCAAAATTGTGTCGCTTCATAATGTTTTAACAATTTTTCAAAAACCAATTTTTTGGCATTCGATCAAGCTGAAAGGACATTGTTCTACGCCCACACATAATTTGCCCCAGGACCAACAGCATTGACAAAAATACTTGTATGTTTTCAAATCACCCATTAATTCTCTTAAGGTATTTATTATTAAACGGACAAGCGGAGGAATATCAATATTGCACAAAAAGTATTAGATTTTGAGATTATAATTCAGTAGCCACAATACATATGAGGTTATATTGTGTGTTGACATTCAGTAAAGATGTCGGTGACTTCGATATAAGTACTTACAATACTTTGGAATATTCGTTTTAGATTGCGAATTGTCCGTTAGATACGGATATTTGCCATTATTTTAATAAAATAGATAAGTAATGATGGCGTGGGTCAAATGTTTGTTGGTTCTGGGGCAATTTTTGACAATGTCCTTTGGCATACCCGTAACTTACGATGGAGATGGCCGGTTCTGCGGGGCCTCAGGGATATTCGCGGACACGCGTTTTGACAGCTTCAGCATTGTCATACGCAAACGCTGTACATCCCTGGTGCAAAGAATTCGTGATAGCACCAACAGTATTGCAGCAACGTTATACAACCGCCTCGATTCTCAGTACGTGAATTATTGCTGTATAGTTCACGTTATGAGATTAAATTAATTCCTTTCTTTTTTATCCTATTTTAAATTAAGGCTATTATTATCATTGTAAAGATGAAGCTGGAAGATGATTATAGAACCTCCTCCACCAAACAAGAAAGCACCCTAGTATTTAGTGTCGTCATGCTCGAACTTTGTGACTCCACGATGCCGCGTGCGTGCAACGTTGTGTACCTAAACTATTTATCTTTAGCACTAATTAACACAGAGATAGCTACTAGTTCTTTGATTAAAACTATAGCGTATAGTACTGCTGTTTATTGTTAAACATAAGTAAGTAAGTTAATTAAAATAATTATATTTAACCAGTATAGCCTTGAGTCCAACGTGTTATAATGGAATAAGTTTTATTTTCTATCTATCTCTATCTATATCATCACGCCAGCTCCCTCGCGGGGTAGGCAGAGAGTACAGAGTTCCAACAGGTTCTTTCCTTACATACCTCTCTGGCTTTCTCCACTCTCATAGTTCGTCTCATACACACTCGTTGGTTACGGAGACTCTTGACTTGCCCTTCAGCTAAGACACGGTCTATTTGGTCATGGTAAGATAGTCTAGGTCTTCCCCGGCACCTACATCCTTCCACTTTCGCATTGTATATCTGTTTTGTCATTCTTTCTTCTGGCATCCTTTCTATATGCCCGAACCAACGGAGCATACCCTTTCTCATCTTTACACCGATACTATCTTTCATACCTACTCGCTTTCTTCGAAGTTTTATTTTCTTTTTTGGAATAGACTCTTGACTATGGATACTATGTCTTTCAGTCGTATAAATAGAATAATGTTTTTTAAAAAATTCTTATTGACTTCAACTCCCCGATGAACTTGATGATAACGATGATAATGAAATTGATGAAGTATCCTACCCTAGATAGTAAAGCGATGGATTCTTTACATACCAATTGCGACGGCCGTTTTGAGGAAAATCGTAAAGGCACGTTTTTTCACTTGGTTACAATTACTTTCACTCGTTAACATACAAGAATTCATAGTGGTTAACATATAATATTCTACCAAAATTACACTTTATTGTTTAAAATGACACAAGTTTTGAAGTTGACACAATTTGACGACATCACTCTTGGACTTCCCGCCAATACTCCAATAGAATAAGTATTGAAATAGTATTGCCACAACAAAAATAATGTTTTTATTTTAGTTAATTTTGCTAACACTTGTTAGATTTGTCTAAACAAGTACTATTTGTTTTTTTTGCCGAGAAGTCGAAGAGTGATGGTGTCAATTTGTTTTAATTTCCAAAACTTGTGTTATTCGACTAATAATGTGTATGTTGGTGAAATATTAACCATTATGTGTTCTTATATGTGCATGAGTAAAGGTAATTGTAACAAAGTGATAAAACGTGCCTTTTCAACTTACTTCAAAACGGCCGTTGCAATTGGTATGCAAAGTATCCACCGCTTTACTATCCAGGGTGGGGTACTTCATTAATTTCATTATCATCGTTGTCATCAAATTCATCGGGGAGTCGAATTAATTTAAACAAACACGATTATATATCTCACTGGACACTGGCAAAATACACTTATAATTATTGTGAAGCCATAACTTGAAGAAGAAGTACTATTTGAGTAGTCGTTTCCAGGATCAGATAATGGAGCCGGAAGGTAGTAGTAAAATAAAAAGTTTTTGCTAAGAAGGCTGTTGTAAAAAAAATTTTTAGGTTATTTCTTAGTAGAAATTTTACTACAGTGTTACAAGGATCTTTTGACATTGACGTTTTTTAAGGTTGGTGTGAAATGAGGGTGAAAACATTTGTCTTTTTTCATTCCCAGTGTGTGTAATTGTTAATAATTATGAACGAGCATTTATAATTTAAGCTTCTGCCCAAGAGTGGGACAGCAACGGTTCGTAATAATCTTATATTTTGTACCACAGGCTACAAATTATTAAAGTATTTAAATGAGTTCGTTCACTCAAATCTAATTCTCGGCTTTGCGAAAAATATTCCTAAAAAGTGCGACATGAGAGGTACCTACGATATACGTACCTTTATACTTTCCTGTACTTTATACCAATATCCAAGGAGAGATGGTCAGAAATCGTTGGAGAAAAGGTCAAGTTCAGTTAGTAAACTTGTTAGGGGTGACGGAGGTGTGGGTTGTATACCCATATTTCGCCGACGGTGCCATTATTCCTACCAGGGCCCTTTTTTAGCTATAACCTAACGCAGCGCGTTACGATAACCTTGAAATGACTATGAAATGATATTCTGTATTCCACTGGGATACAAACGATTATTTCACGAAGTGATCTTAAATGCTAGCAGTCATACTCGTGAACGGGTGTTGCTTGTGGGGACTGGTGCATCTGGAATCCTTTAGACACTCTTTATAAATAACATTATTAATCTCATATCTCGGTCGTAAGGCATCACACTGGAGCTAGATCGTAAACCAAACATTGTATCCGCTTAATATGATTTAAAAAAAGAAAAGAAAAAAGACAAGTCCGCTGAGTTTCTTTGCCGGATCTTCTCAATTATTTGTGTCTACTTCGTTGGCCTAGTGACGAATAATGCGCCTTGCGATCACGAGTTCCTGTGTTTAATATGTCTATGTCTTTACATACATGAGACCGCATTGTTTGTGAAAATAAATAGTGATCTTTTTATAAATATAGCCGAAAATCGATCTAGAAGAGTGAGACAGAAATATCAGCATGAATTTTGTTTGAGACCTTCCAAAACTGCACTTCTGCACAAGAGCATACTATGCATGGCCCCAAAAATTTTCAATAAAATCCCGAATGACATCAAAGACCTAAACTTGACACAATTTAAACAAAAATTAAATATATTTTTATTGGACAAATGCTATTATACAGTTGACGAATTCCTTTTTGACAAATCACTTACACACAAGAAATAATAATATTATGTAATGTTGATAACAGTAATAATGTAATTGCATGTATTTTAACTACCTAAACAATGTACACTTAATGGGTAGATTTTTGAGAAAATTAATGTTAGGAAAGAACCTGTTGGAACTCTGTACTCTCTCTCTGCCTACCCCGCGAGGGAGCTGGCGTGATGATATAGATAGATAGATAGATAATGTTAAACCAAGATCATATTGTATCACCAAAAATCACACTGAATAAATGATTTATGATTTAAATCCTATGTCGGACAAATGTATTTTTTCTATCGAATAAATCCCAGTATTAGTCCGGAGTCTGGAATTGTGGCCGGTATATGACAATAAAAATCGTTGGTGAAAAGTGGGTGTACACCGCACCTAGGCGGTGCTTTGGATATAGCCTAGGACGGTGTGATTTTTTCTTGATAATTGTTTGACTTTAATGTAGTTAATATACTCTACTAAGCAATCCACATTAGCTTATTTGCGAGTGAGTCGAGAATTCATATGTAACGCACAGACAAATTGGTCCTCGAACAAATCTGCCAAGAAATATATTGATGACGATTGCGCCACGACATACGCTTAGTTCACTTGGTCTAAGCATAGACGACTCTAGTTTTTTATATACCTACCTAATAATATATAATAATATTAGACCTGTTAAGAGACTGTCCCACCGTTGGGCACGGGTCTCCTCTCAAACTAAGAGTGTTTAGGCCATAGTTCACCACGCTGGCCCAGTGCGGGTTGGCGAACTTCACACACTTTCTCGGAGCTCACAAGCATGCAGGTTTCCCCACGATGTTTTCTTCACCGTTAAAGCAAACGATAGTTAATATATAATCTGGGTTTGAACCCGAGACCTCTGACTTTGCAGTCCAACGGTCTAACCACTAAGCTGTCACTGTATATCTACCGATATTTTCATATCTGCCTATATCATCATGCTCTAGCCTAGCCATAGTAGGTTACTCACACCCCTCATGCAGAGAGTACAGAGTTCTAAAGGAATCTTTCCTTGCAGACCTGTCTCGCTTCCTCCAATCTCATAGTTCACTTCATACATGCTCACCGCTTACGTTGACTCTTGACTCGTACATCAAATAAGGCACGGTATTTGGTAATACTCCATTTTTATCACTATATATAATGGTATATAATGGTATACCATTATTTCTGTACAGTAGATGCGTTTACAGATAGATATTTCACATATATAAATACCGAAACAGAAACAATTATTGTAGTAAGCTTCCGTCGCCAGAACCCCTGACGGCTTAGTATAACACAACCTGTTCTAAACATATCAGTGTTTTAACCTACTACAAACATCATGCCCAACCATCGTCAACATAAGAACGAATCAAAAGTTGCCATATTCTCCGCAACCCGCTAAGTTTTCACAATTGTATCTATCTATATCATGACGCCACATTCCTTGCAGTGTAGGCGAGAGTACAGAAAATTGAGTTAACAAAACAAACGGCGTCACGTTTATTTCCTTAGTTTGATGTGTGACGACCGACTATTACAAGTCACAATTTGTTAGGGGCCTAGCCTTTTACTTTTATGTCGGACCTAATTCCAGACTCCGCTATTGAATATTTTTCGATAGACAAACCTTAACTATATTTTGTCCGACATAGAAATCAAGACCAGGACCTCTTTATTGTCCCATACGCCACTACAGAAACTAGATAGTTATTGATAATGTCATTTCTAAACAATAATTACAGTTATACAAGGGTATTGCGGCCCGCGGCCCAAATCGTAACTAACGCTGTCATCAAGTGAAATGTCACTTCATGACAGGCGGAGTGTTGCCGTTTGCTATTAAATTTACCCAAATTATTTTTTTATTAGTACGTAGTAGTGTGTACCCACCTGTTAAAATATTTCGCTGGAAGTAGAAAATTTACCTATTTAATAACCCTAATGTCACACCAACGCCCCCCTGTCAATGTCATCCACAGGCCAAAATATGTTTGTCGCACTATAAACAAAGATTAATTATGTTCAAGTTCAATGGCTTAATTTCTCAGTAAAGAGGTCTTATTTTTCATCCAATCATCATTATCATCGTATGGCGATGTATTTTTAACAATGCAAACCACGATCAGAACTTAATGTCAGAGTGGAGGAGCCATTGTTTAGCCTCTGGTGTCAGCTGGTGTAGCCCCTCAAATCCGCCGCTGAATTTTCGAGTGGAACAGTCCTCCACGATGTGCTGGATAGTCTGCACTGAGTTTCCATAGTCACAACAAAGAGACTCAGTGATGCCCCTCCTCTGAAGATGCTAATTGCACCTTACGACTCCGGTTCTGATTCGATTGATGGAGGACCACACCAGCCGTTGCTCTTTGAAACCTTGTACTACAGTCGAGGGGTCGGCTATGGTGACGTTACCCTGTGCGGCGACCGAACTCTCCCATTGCTTTTTCCACTCTGACTGGATGTTGGGGTGGTTCTGGATGTTGTTGTCGCTCCAGATCGGTTTCCGAGAAGAAAGTCTTTGAGGGGGAATTTTGTTGAGGGTCTTTCGGATTGGCATCTCATAGGGGGCCGTCCGAAAAGACTTCCGCTACTCACGGGCTGCTGCCTGCTTTCTCCTGAGCTCTGGTGGCGCAATGTTTGCAAGTACCGGTAACCAGGAGGTGGGCGTGGGTCGGAGTGTACCGGTAATTACTCGCATCACTCTGTTTAGCTGAACGTCCACCTTACTAGTATGTGCACTTTGATACCACACCGGAGCACAGTATTCAGCAGTAGAGTAGGCCAGTGCAAGTGCAGAAGTACGCAGGACGAAAGAGAATCAAGAAAATCAATCAAGAATCCAATAAAGAGTACACACAATATCACTCGAAAATACGATAATATGGTTCACATACTGAGTTCTTAGATTTACGCGAATATTACATATGAAATAAAACTATTTTAATCGCGGCCTATTTTGATTTTTAAACTTAAAAATCAAAATAAACCGCGATAAAAACCGAAAAATAGTTTTGTTTCACGATTATATGGCTTAATTTTCTCGAGCGTAATCAAAGATACGAGTAATTATCATCTCCGAGACAAAAGACAGAATATAAAGCCAAGTTTTTATTTTTACAAAGTACAGTATTAAAGTTAACGAGTTTAGTTGCAATAACTGACTACAATAACAGTTAGAGGTATAGTTTAGATAAGTACCTGTTATAATGTTTAACAGTTAAGTTTTTGGGTGATAAAGTTTTAAATTTAATTATTTGTAGTAAATATCTTGAAGCAAATTGTAGTTTTAACTGTAAATACATACCTACAACATTTTAGATTTCTTCAAATTCCAGTTTTACATACCTCGTATAATGGGAAGACCTATGCATACGTTAATAGAATAGCATATTAGTGCAATAGGCAGTCCGGAAGTACGTAGGCTGTTAGTAATCTTTTAGGTGGACTTCTCTCACCACTTACTACTGCAATAACGGTCGTGAGGATAATATGTATGTATATCCCAGAATACATAACAGAATCACTCTAGCAAACATCTGTTATTTTTTCTGAGAATCCATTTGATGTAGTAAAGGTTACATAAATGCTTAAACTTAAACTTAATTTCAGACACAGTTTTGGTCGTAATTCAAGTAACAAGGTATTCAGTCACCTTACCCTTCGTAACTGTCAGAAATGACTGAAAAATATTGCTATCTCGTACAAAAGGAACATAGTTGAAATACCTCCTCTTAAAGAAAACGACAGGAAAACATAATTTTAATGTCTGAATATAACAAAGTCGTATGTTCACCGAACCACGCGTCCGTGTGTAAGACGCCGTGTACCGTACTGAGCGTATTTCACGGCGTGTTGTCACAGGACTTGCTCGACGAGCAATTTAATGCTCACAGCTTAATGTGTATGTGAGTCACTGAACAATTTTTTACATTAAAATATGAAAAGCTATAAAAAAATGCGAGAATTATTGCACCATAGCTTTAATTTCCTATGCCAGCAAGATCTTACTCTATATTATCCGTAGTCGCCTTTAAGAATATCTCCACTGGCAAATACCCAGAGAAAAAGCGTGTTTTTGTAAGCTGTGGCACAAGACAACAAATTCTAAATGAGGCAGATGATCGAGAAATGTCGGGAATTCCAAGTACCAATGATCATATGCTTCATAGATTACTCGAAAGCGTTCGACTGTGTGAAATGGAAACCACTGTGTAGGATGCTTGGAGAAATGGGAACTCCAAAACATCTTGTGGCTCAGATACAAGATCTCTTTAAACAAGGAGAGACAATACTAGGCATAAATGGTATTATATCCAAACCATTCAGACCAAAAAAAGGTATAAGACAAGGATGCATCCTTTCCCCAATTTTGTTCGACATCTATGGCAAGTATACAATGCGAAAAGCTTTGGCGTATTGGAGGAGTCAAGATTAATAACTTGCGTTACGCAGGCTACACCACACTGTTTGCTTCATCAGAAGAAGAAATGGAACAGCTGATTGTTAGAGTTAAGAATGAAAGCCTGGGTCTGAGCATAAACCGCTCAAAGACTAAGCTCATGATAGTACACCAAGGCAATAAACTCACTCAAACGAATGCTCTGCAAAATTAAGAAAGGGTCAGCCAATTTACCTATTTAGAATCAACATTAACTGATCAAGGGGGATGTGAGATAGAGATAAGAAAGAGAATACAAATGTCGAAAAACGCCATGACCAGTCTTATAAATATCTGGTGCAACATGAACATCTCAAGGGTGAACAAAACTAGACTTGTAAGAACTCTTGTATTCTCTATCTTTCTTTATAGCGTCGAGACCTGGACTATAAAGAAAGCTGACAGAAATGTGGTGCTGACGTCGTATGCTTCGTATTCCCTGGACAGCAAAGCGTACTAATGCGTCTATCCTTAAGGAGGTAAGGATCAAAACGAGGCTTTCTCCCGTATGCCTAAAGCGGATACTAACCAAGTAGGTTAGCCGAGGGTTAGGTGGCCTCACAGCTAGACGAGATGAAAATAGCCTCCAAAAGTACATGATAGTAGGTAAAGTAAACGGATAAAGGCCTGGAGGCCTTTCACCGACACGGTGGTCCGACCAAATACGGGATCTGACAGGAATGTCATTCAACACCGCTCTACGACATGCCCAAAATAGAGAAGAATAGAGAAGACTTCTAAACAACTGTGAAATGGCATCCTCCTGATGTTGTCACGATCCTCAGCCGTGAGGAAACTACCGAGAAGAAGAAGATGGAAAGCTATTTTGGTTATGAAGTGACTTAAAAAATGTTAAATAGCAATCTGTCTGGAATTGTGTGCGGAATAATGTAATAGGGTCGCCCCATACTACATTGGGACCTACCATCGTTGGCGAATGTAGGTGTACACGGTACACCTCTGGATCCCCGCTTAGGGAATGCAGGTGTGATGTTGTTTATTTTTCCTAAAGCAGTTTTTAAGTCAAACCATAAATGCTTTCGCAATTAAACATTGGAAAAGTGCTTACAAAATCGATGCGCAGTCCGCGCATAGATCCTACCTACGCACCTAAACTGGAATAAATTTGAAACAAGCCAAATTTATCCCCTGCTCGTGAATCAAATCCGAAACGATACAGTACGGTTACACAAATTAACCGAAAAAATTTAACTGTAATATAGACTTCCACGGTAGGACAAAGGGCCCCACTAAAAATCGCCACGACGACCACCTTTCTCAAGTGGCGACCACAAACCGAAAGACGTGGATTGGACAGGCCTCCCACTAGATCGGCTGCAGACCTGATGAAGATCATGGATAAAAGCTATCTATATCATCACGCTAGGTCCCTTGCGGGGTAGGCAAAGAGTACAGAGTCCCAACAGGTTTTATCCTTACAGACCTCTCTGGCTTCCTCCACTCTCATAGGACGTCACATACACGCTCGCCGGTTACGGAGACCCTTGACTTTCCCTTCAGATACGACGCGGTCTATTTGGTCACGGGCATGGTAAAAGCTAGATCGCTCTAGTATACCCCTTCCATTCCCAATTTACCACGAAGTTTCCAACAAAAACATAACCGCGAGTTAATTTCCGCTAAGAAAACATGACCCGCTTCGTTCCCGGTTGTAACACATCACATCTCAGCCGAGTGAATAAATTTAAATATGTATCGAGTTTAGTGATGCGCTCGTTTTATACTCGATAGGCAAATAAAAAAGTAATACCGACACGCCTATAATCCCCAAGTGACCGTGCCAAATAATTTTAGGTCCCAATGTAACTGGGAGCCAGTCTATTGCGGTCATACCGAGCACAAAAAAACACACTTGTTCTTAATAGAATCAATTCCAGTCTGCCTACTGGCAGCTTGGACTTGATTGACAATTATTGTTGTTACAAAAATACCATTTAAAAAGTAACTTATTAATATGAGCCATACAGGAGTTTAACCACGACCTATTTCAGCGAAATTACTTACTTACTTGAGGTGTCGGTCTCGGCATGAACTTGGATAAAACCAAGATCATGTTTAATGAACATGTCACGCCGGGACCGATCTACGTCGATGGTTCGATGCTCGAAGTTGTTCGGGAGTATGTCTACCTTGGACAAGTTGTCCAATTTGGTAGAAACAACTTCGAGAAAGAAATCAACCGCAGGATCCAATTGGGTTCGGCAGCATTTGGCAAGCTACGTCACGTTTCTCTTCGCCTATTCCGCAATGCCTGAAGACTAAAGTGTACAACCAATGCGTCCTACCTGTTATGACCTACGGGGCCGAGACGTGGACACTCACAGTGGGACTGGTCCCCAAATTTAAAGTCGCACAGCGGGCTATGGAGCGAGCTATGCTCGGCGTCTCTTTGAAGGATAAAATTCGTAACGAGGTAATCCGACAAAGAACCAAAGTTACCGACATAGCTCGCAAACTCAGTAAGCTAAAGTGGCAATGGGCTGGTCACATCTGCAGAAGGACCGACGACCGATGGAGCAAACGTGTCCTAGAGTGGAGACCGCGACTTGGTAAGCGTAAGGTAGGACGGCCCCCAGCTAGATGGACCGACGACCTCAAAAAGGTCGCTGGGACAGACTGGATGCGGAAGGCGGAGGACCGTGTGCAATAGCGCGTGTTAGGAGAGGCCTATGTCCAGCAGTGGACTGCGATAGGCTGATTGATTGATTGAATGATTGATTACTTACGTGAACAAGAGACAAAGTTTAAAATGCGTATATTCATATCTCTTTACTACAGGAAATTAATATCTATACTAATATATTAGCTTCATAAAATAAATTACGGTATGCATAATTACTGAAAAATACCTCAAACGCCTAGTATTGCGTTGTTGTAAAAGGGAGCGCTGAAGTCGAGCGTTTAGCGCCGAGTCGACGTTCACGAGCGTTAAAACACGTAAAAGACGCGAGCGTTTTAAGCGCCGACTCGAGCATTTTTACAACACTACGCAATACCCTACTATATAAACTTAAAAGCTTATTAAAAAAACTGAAGATATAAAATAATAAAATACATAAACCCCGTCACGTCTATATTCCCCAAGGAGGGGTTGCAGAGGTGTAATGAGTTCACCCACTTTTCGCCGCCGATGTTAGGCCCCATGTGATAGGGTACAAGCTTTTGGCATATACCGGGCACAATTCCTGACTTCGAACTCATACTGGGAATTTTCCGTTAAAAAACTATTTTGTACGACCTAGGAATTTAACCTCGTGATCGTAAAGCAAATGCGCTTTGCCACCAGATCAACTCGAGAGTCCAAAGATGAAGTAGAAGTAAAAAGTAAAACAAAAACATTGTTAAAATGAAGCAACACTATTAATAGATTTCGTGTGCGTCGAAAAACGTTTACTAAACACATTTTTTGAAATCCCTCGCTTCATGTTTCAAAACATTCGAGTTGTCGATAGAATTGAGCAGCACTATTAGAGATCTTATGTCGAGACATGTTTACCAGGATCATTTTCTAGGAACACTCACGTGGTTCGAGATTGAATGGCGTACTGCTTATGAGAAATACGATTGAGAATCAGTCTTATGCTCAAGTCTATCATATTTTAAGACTTACTTAAGCTAAGGCTGGTTAGGGTAACAACCTTGGAAATAAAAGTCTTCGAAGGATTTCTAATAATACGACAAGGGTTAATAATCTTCTTGTACAGTCAAAAACAAATTAATGTTAGTACTTTGTCATGGGCGCTCGTAGCGCTGCCATTTACATATTCGAGTGACTTCGTGCTTCAGCACTTAACGTGGTAGTCGTTAATCTGAGTTATCTGAGTTGGAAGCCTTATAGACGGCTTAATAAGTTCCAACAGCAGGTGACCACAAACCTTTCTCGGCCAATCCGCACTGGGTTCGCGTGCTTGAGTATGACCTTACCTATACATATAACAAAACTGTAACCGAGCCGCATCTGTACATAGAAAATTTTTCGAAAATTTTAATTGGGGATACATTTCCTTATCGATATAAAGGCCGAAACAATTTTTTTTTTAAATTATTTTCTGTCTGTCTGTCTCTTGGTGTTTCAATCACGCAAAAACTACTGAACGGTGTTCAATGAAAGTTTGTATGGTAATAACTTATATTCTAATATAAAATAATAAATACTTTTTATCCCGGAAACAACAATCAATCCGAGATAATCGCGGGATAAACCATAAAAATGTATTATTTTTATTATTGTTAGTCTTGAGCTTCAATGTTACGATAAAATGCGTGATTTGCCTCCACTTGAATCCCTCCATGAACTGATATTGGGCTCAGGTTCGTCTCCTCACTAGAAACTCTTCGGTGGTCAAAAGCACTCGCGTGAAATTGTACATACACGTTTGTTTAAAATACTTAAACATGATTCCGTGTATGCACCGACGATGCATTCAGGATTGTCTCTTCTGGAGTAAAATCTTTAACGATGAATGGCCCGTATACAAAAACTTTGATTAATAATTTATTTAAGATATCTTAACATAATTTTGATCATGAACAGGAAGTGTATATTCTTACGAGAAGACTGACACGACATCTACTGACAAAACTATGTTACATACTTAGCTCGCAATGTACTTTTTTTTAATATTATTTCTCCAGATTACGATATTTGGCAGGGCAGGTAGAAAAGGTTTAAAAGTACCCAAGTATTGTATTTTTTTTTTATAAGACGGCGTTAGCGTTGAATAAGATTTCGCTTTAGAGACCTATGTCAAATTACTAAATAATCGCGTGCGCAGCTGCGGGTAACAGATGGTATCAAATAAATCATAAGGCCTTTGCCTAGCAGTGGGTTAGTATAGGCTGATATATAAAAAAATACGTGACGCCTATTATATCTCAAGAGGGGTGGTAGTATCGTACTATGTGTATAACCATACATCGCCAACGACGTTACAATATAATGTGTAGAATCTATTGACATGCCAAGCTGGGATGGCTGAGGTGTACTGAGTACACCCACTTTTCGCCGACGAGGTTAGGTCTCATGTAATAGGGGACGAGGCTATTGCCATATACCGGGCACAATTCCAGACTCCGGACTCATACTGGGAAGTTTTTGTCAGAAAAACTTCATTTGTTCGACTTGGTGAGCACAAGGTCCTGGGTTCAAATCCTAGGATTTGAACCCAGGACCTCGTGATCATCAAGCGATGCGCTTTGCCGCTTGCTAGACCAACGAGACAGTCAAACAAGACATTATATTGGGCACAATTCCAGACTCAGGATTGCTATCAAGGATTTTTCGACTGAAAATCCATCAAAAATAAATCCAACCCAAGACTTCGGATTGCCATACACCCTATATGCCATCCTACGCATAGGGTAAAAGCCGGATAGTTGCCTCACTTTTCAAAAAAGCTCTATTACTAAAAATTTGTACTTAATAAGAATAATGCAACATGTATATCAAAACATAGGTCTTTGATCTTTTATAAAAGCCCATTTTTGTAAACATATGTAACATTATTTTTGAGTAAATCCTTTTTTATTTGACCTCTCAAAAAAGGGATAGTTGCCTTCCGTAGCGGATAGTAGCCTAACGTTAAAAAATCTTCGGGGGATACTTGCCTCGTGCCGTGGATAGACGCCTCACTATGAGTTTTTTAGATAGAAACAAATGTATATCAATTTAGGTAATCGGTTTTTATTATTAACCAAGATCCTATATTATAACTAATCAAAATTTTAAATAAAATTATAAAATAGTACTAAGTTTCAACGTTTTAACCATAAAAATAAAAAAATAGCCTTTACTTTAAGTTAGGCAAGTTATTAGTAAAATATTTTTTTATCTATCTTAAAGATAGAACAATATGGCAATGAAAGTTGATTGGCACTAGCATTAATTATCACGAGAAGTCAGGGTTTTCAACTTTCCACATTTCATTCAATGGTTTTTGATTATTGTATAAGTTAGATGCAACCACATTCGACACACCCCACATTGAATTCAATCTGATGATTTAGATTTAGTAAAATTGTAATTCTCAAAACATTCTGCGCAATAGTCAACTGAATTTTTTGTCTGTATTTTCTGTTCTGAATTAGCGTTTTTCACTGTTAATATATTTTCAGCGACTTATCGATTTTTTCGTCCTTTTTCCTTTTTATTGGTGGTAGTCCTTCGGTGGCTTTACCTTAAGATGGTTTTGAACATATAACATTTTCTTAATTTTCTTTTTCGAAACTGTAACTGTATTTTTTTCATTCCATAAAATCTGTGTTATCAGATTCAGTTTAACTGCTGGTAATAAATCTGATGGTCTTTTTAATTTTTTTGCGGTTGCCCTCTTTTCTTCACATTTCCAGGTTGTGACTGTGATTCATAAGATATCAGCAATGGCAACGATAACTCAGTACCATCAAAAATGTAATTTACAATGTCGCTATCTCCTAGGGCTAAACAATCTTGAGAAAGATTCAAGAGGTTTAAATACTGCCTAGGTAGCGAGTGATTTTGGTTCAAGCTATTCTGCTCTGGCATTTTGCTCACCTAGATTGAACGCATGAAACAGCTCAGTATTTATTTTATTTAAAAGAAGTTACAGGTCACAATAAGCAGAAAAAACGCCAAAAGAACAAAAAAAATGTCTTTACTCGTTAACGAATTTATAGATGCGGATAGTTGCCCCAAGAGCAACTATCCGCAAAAGTAAATAGGGCGACTATCCTTTTTGATACGGATACTTGCCCTTTTTATTTGCAAAATAAATTAAAATTATTCAACAATAAAACGTTATAAACAGTGTAACTGAAACACTAATGCAAGCAAAGAAACAAAAAAAGTTGGCTGATATCACAATCAGTAATTAAAATATTCAACAGAAACTACCTAGCAATATAAGTTCGACGCCCGTCAAAGTTTCGCCGCGGAAGATTTTTGCTCACATGGACAAAACGCATACGCCTACCCTGAAGGTTTACATGACTCTGAGGCCTACGGGAGGGGCACTTCGTATTATACTCAACCGCTAATGCTACCAACATCCCTAACATAGTGTTTTTAAAACCGGGGCATGTATCCCACTGAGGCATCTATCCGGCTTTTACCCTACGTAAGATGTGAAAGCTTTTTATTGACAAATAGCAGTGGTGTTATATCTACCAACTTTTTAGTAGATCCACCTATTTCATCTCTTGTCTACCTATCTACCACTACATTGCTGAAATCTACCTATTTTTCAAAATATGACGACTCCATAATAAAACAAGTTATAGCAAGGTTTAAACTGAGCCAGGTGTAACAAAATGTTATTGAGTCTTGAATGGAGCGCTGACATGGATAGCGATAGCTGATAAATAGGTTTTGTGATTTTTTCTTAGTAAGTAGGGTGAAATGCATACACGACTAAAGATCGGAAACTCGACCTCAAACGTCTGAAAAGGCTTATGCCAAAAATATCTGAAATCATGAAAAAAGAAAAGAAATATGAAGGTTGGCTTCAAGAAAGTGTTGAACGTTATTTTTATTGCAAAGCGTACCAATTTTAGGCACATCATCTACGAATTTTCCAATATTAGGGTTGGAAACACTGAAATAGTACCCTAACATTTATTTATCAAAATAATACAGATGTTCCGTATCTGATAAATAATATTTTTATTTACACATCTTGGCATCTCGCCCAATAGAACTGTAGTGTTTTTATAACTGGAACATCAATAACTCGGCCGATAAAAATATATAGCTTCGACAATTCTTATTGGCTGATACAATAATAATAGTGTTGTCAGGGTTGTCACCAACAAAATTTGACGATATCGATGCACTAAAATGTATGCATTTTTACAGGCTTTTATTTAACTTGCAATGTTCGTATGTCTGTCGGTCTGTTTTTCCGGTTCAAATCTTGTGCTCCATTTTGCAAGCACTTACGGGTATCCGATTGTACCGAAATTTAACATACGTATGTAAGTTCAGTGACAATGCAATAATATAGTACCATGGAGCTGGACTGATGATGGGGTCGGTGCCTTAAGAACATGTGAAACATACAACGTAACCCACTCGTGGTTAGGCTTGTTAGATTGGTATTGACGAGTACACACTTTACAGCCAGATAGTGTTTAGGGTTTGATGATGAAGCCGAAAGATGACCAATGAGACCATCCGATTACTCAAATAACCTCACCGTATTTGGGCTTGTTGCAGTTGTCTTCACAAGTACTTTAGACCCATATAATGTCCAAGGTCTGATGATAGAAGAATAGGAACGCCCTAACTAAACAAGATATCTTCGTTGTGTGTTTGCAATAAAAGCTTGCTTGTTAATTTTTTTGTCCTTCTACCAAAATACTCTATATCATCACGCCAGGTCCCTTGCGGGGTAGGCAGAGAGTACAGAGTTCCAACAGGTTCTTTTCTTACATACCTCTCTGATTTCCTCCACTCTCATAGTTCGTCTCATACACGCTCGCCGGTTACGGAGACTCTTGACTTTTCCTTAAGATAAGACTCTGTTTATTGGGTCGTGGTAAGATAGTCTTGGTCTTCCCCGGTACCTGCATCCTTCCACTTTCACATTGTACATCTAACAAAATAACGTAAATAAAATTATAAAGACCATCACGTTAAGCGGAAATGGCGGAGGTATACTATGTATACCCACATATTGCCGATATTAGGTCCTAATGTAATAGGGAGCGAGCCTATTGCCATTATACCGGGTACGAAGCCAGACTCTGGACTGATACTGGAAATAAGTGCCACCCCCACTTGGGGAATATAAGTGTTACGGTAAAGTGCATCTTCGTTGAGTATACAATTGTTGTGTTTAATTTTTTTTACAAGTTTGGTAAATTGAAACAAAATGGCGACATTACACTTCAACTGCCCTCAAAACCTCAACCTACTATTCTATCATTATGTTGCCAGTAAATAAACAGGCCTTTCCCCACAAAATGGGGTGAACAGTTTAATTTCACCACGTGACTGACAGGCCAGCTGTACATCAGCCGGAGAATGCAATAAACCTGCCAACGCCGTCCACACGTGGGGAAATTAAAACCCCAGACGGAATCCTGAAATTACACACAATATCGTCACAACGGCGTATTAGCGGGAGAATAACGTATATAAGCACTCAAGACTTACTAAAATTGTTGTGGATTTTTTCCTGTGGTGTGGGTGCATTTACAAACATAAAATTCACATACACAAACACCCAGACCGAAACTAATATTTGTGGGTCCCACAAAGATATGGCCCTTGCGAGGATCAAACCCGCGAATACTTGATCTAGTAGGCGGAGCGGCTTAAGCTCTTAACCATTGGACAAAGCCGTCCGTCGTTTAGACGGTTGCAGCATGTCGTTAAAAAATAGCTATCACTTGCTTTTACGGTGAATGAAAACATCGTGAGGAAGCCTGCACGCCTGAGAATCATTTAGGCATGCAGGTTTCCCGCAAATTTGCTAACCCGCGCTGGGCCAGCGTGATGGACTATGGCCTAAACCCTTTCAGTTTGAGAGAAAGCCCGTGCCCAACGGTGGGACAGTTTCTTAACAGGGCTAATATTATAACGATCGAACCCGCGAAACTCGAGCTAGTGGGCGGAGCGGTTTAAGCTCTTAACCACTGTCATGTCGCCAGAAGAGGTTACGTTCGTTCGTCGCTCTTCTTACGCAACACACGTCTATACTCTATGAATTTTGTTGCTCAACAGAAACAGCTCGGCCACAAGGAACAGGTTGCGCGATGTTGCCAGACTTGACGAGCGACGTCGCTCGACTACATCTAACGTCACTAGCTACACCTATCACGGGACATTTGAGTCATGTAAAAGCAAAACCAGCCACATCCATATCGATCGAATTAGATGTTGCTGGTTTTCTTACATCTCTGCCTACCCCGCTTGGGGAATATAAGCGTAATGGTGTTACTATAAGAGACTAGCAGCTCTAAAAATCTTGTGTTAAAGTACCGCCATCGAATTCTATCAATCGAAATCCTATTCTGCAGTCAAGTAATAGATTATACTGAAGCAAAAGCATTACGTCATAATATTTTTTGTTTATTAATGTATTATTTTAATTTAAAAATATCTTTTTAAAAACAAGCTTTTATTTTAAAAACAAAACGGAGACCGACAAGTACTATGGTACTTGTCAAGACGAATCTAACGAGCCCAAACACGGGGGGGTTATTTTGAGTAGCTGGGTAGTTCCGTTGGCTACCCGTTGGCTCCATCATCATCATCATGGACATCATCCGGGTCTACAGAACTCACGACAAGTCAAGTCAAGACAAATCTAACGAGATTAAACACGGCAGCTATGTTGAGGACTTGGATAGTTTCGTTGGCCCCTATCCGGCTCCATCATCAAACCCGGTACATCATACGGGTCTTCAGAACTCGTCAAGACAAATCAAATGAGCCCAAATAAGGCGGGGTTATATTAAGTACTTGTGTTGTTCCATTGGTCACATTTCGGCTTCATCATCAGACCGTGAACACTATCTGGTTGTATAGTTCTTCTCAATACCAATCTAACAAGCCTAAACAAGGGGGCGTTCCGTTGTATAGTTCACATGTTACTATGGCCACCTTCCGACTCCATCATCAGACCAGCTCCATGGTACCATATTATAGCATTGTCATCGGACTTACATACGTATGCCGAATTTCAGCTCAATCGGATACCCGCAAATGCTCGAAATATGGATCACAATATTTGAACCGGAAAGACAGACAGACATACGAACATTGCAAGTTAAAAGCTTTTAAAAAAGAGAAATGGTCTAAAGGTACCTACGACAAAATTATGCACCGTCACAAGTAGAACTCATTCTTTAAGTAAAGAAACTGGTGACTATTACTTGGCTAAGAAAACTAACTTTTGACGTTTCTTACTGTTAACAATTTCTCAACTGTAGAAAAAAAGGGACTAAGTAAATATTTGAGAAAAATATTTACTTAGACATGTTCAAAGATACGGATGTTAAACTGTCAAGAATATCTATATCATCACGCCAGCTCCCTCGCGGGGTAGGCAGAGAGTACAGAGTTCCAACAGGTTCTTTCCTTACATACCTCTCTGGCTTCCTCCACTCTCATAGTTCGTCTCATACACACTCGCCGGTTACGGAGACTCTTGACTTGGCCTTCAGATAAGACACGGTCTATTTGGTCATGGTAAGATAGTCTAGGTCTTCCCCGGTACCTACATCCTTCCACTTTCGCATTGTATATCTGTTTTGTCATTCTTTCTTCTGGCATTCTTTCTATATGCCCGAACCAACGGAGCACACCCTTTCTCATCTTTACACCGATACTATCTTTCATACCGACTCGCTTTCTTACTACACTGTTGCGAATACGGTCGGTCAGCGTGACTCCGGACATCTTCCGCAGAGATCGCATTTCGATCGCATTTATCCTGCTTTCGTTCTCCTTCTGACATACCCAACTCTCACTGCCATATAACAGCGTATACACATAAAATCAAGACAAGCACATAAAATCTGTTTTATTTCTTACTTTCATCATAAAACATCAGATTTTTTATTAAACAGTACCTAAAATAGATTGTTTTCCGTCACCTCATTCGACCGCCATCTTTAAAAGACAAACTTAATTTGGCGGGTAAACAGCGGGCGACTCAGTGTTGCCATCTATCAAATTAATGAGGAGTGCCAATCGCAGGCTTCCCCCTAATCTGTGTGTGGTGTGAGGGGAGGCTTTAACGATATTACGCTTAGATTTTTGGTGTGTTGAGAGCATTTTTATTTTAGGTGATTTTAGTTTGTAAAAATATGCAATGGCTTTTTTTACAGAACTTATTTTACACAGAGGTCGTTCAAGCTTTAAACGTATACAAAGGCTTGGTCTAGTGGTTCGCTACACTCACTAGATCAAGAAGTCACGGGTTTGATAGCCGGATGCAACAAATCTTTGTGTGACCCATAAAAGTTAGTCTTGGTCTAGGTGTTAAAAAAACCTTAATAGACATTGGAGGATTGACGTATGGTTCGCTAGGTCCTGGGTTTGAATCTTAGGATAGGCAAAATGTGGGGTTTCTAAGGGGGATAAACTCAATAGCAAGAATCTATATTATGCCCCGTATAATGATAAGAAGCTCAACCTCATGCGGGCATAGCATCGACAGCGAAAACTGTACACAGTGACCTCTACCGGTCTCGGATATTTTCTATAAAATAAAATAATATTAGCCCTGTTAAGAAACTGTCCCACCGTTGGGCACGGGTGTCCTCTCAAACTGAGAGGGCTTAGGCCATAGTCCACCACGCTGGCCCAGTGTGATATAGCGACCTTCACACACCTTCGAGAAACTCTTAGTTATGCAGGTTTCCTTACGATCTTTTCCTTCACCGCTAAAGTAAGGGATATTTAATTTTTAATAAGCACATGCTTTCGAAAAGACAGAGGTGTGTGCCTGGGTTTGAATCTGAGACCTCTGACTTTGCAGTCCAACGGTCTAACCACCAGACTATCACTGTGGAGGGGTACATATAGGTGTGTACAACACAGCGCGGGCTCGTCAGTCGTTCCCCGCGCAGCTAGCCAACCAGGCTGCATATACGCCAGCAATAATTACGTAGCTAGTTCCGCCACCGCCGGCCGCGATATGTTCTCACCGATCCCCCCGATGCTTTGTCATCCCTTCTTTCCGCTCCGAATACGGGCGACGACGACGACGAAGTCGTAGATTCCCTCCCCTAGCCGGCGGTTGACCGGTGCACTTAGTAGTGCACCCCCTCAGCGACTGTCCCAACCGAAGCCGCCTCTTCACGGCGCCCTCGAGTATGTCGCCTCTTGTCCTTCTGGCTCGAGCGTAGTGGTTGCACGCTTGCCCTTAAGTCCGGTGAAGCTGTAAAGGCCTCGCGGCTAACAGCGTACATCACTCACACACACACGTAGCTAGTTTTTAGTGACTTATGAACGATAAACTATAACCTGTGAACTCTGAATAGAAGCGGAACATTTGTGAACTGATAACCACCTTTTATTTAACACCAAAACATAAGTTACAACTGCTTCTTAAGACCTTGAATACGACTTTAAAAAGATATATTCACAGGAAGCTGTTAAACGCTCAAATAGTACTATGAAATATACTTGTGAAGTCATTTTTGTACCCTTTTTATTATTATTTTTGGCGTCTTTATTTCTACGTTCCACGGTACAGGCAGTGTACACACTGAAGCTTAAATCGTGTTAAGTGCAGCCCACGCTCCGACCGCACTAGTGAGTGGCCAGCCCACGCTTGTGTGTACACACCTAATCGGACGTACACCGGTAGTATCGTTATACACGAGCTACATAAGCCGTATTATTTTAAAAAGAGGTAAAAAAAATCATCTTCAATAGACTGCCTTATTGGTTTAGTGGCGAATAATTTGCGTAGCGATCACGAGGATTGGAATCCCAGGTCAGACAAAATGTAATATTTCGATAGAAAATTTTCTAGTGTCAGTCCAGTAAGAGTCCGGCATTGTGCCTGATACACCCCCACCTCACCTCATTGGGACCTAACATCGTCAGCGAAATATGGGTGTACACAGTACACCTCTGTCACACTCGCTTGGGGAGTACAGGCGAAACGATATTTTCTATTTTTTTACTTATTTAAAAACTTTGATGTACCTTTAAAAAGATACATTAAATATTGAACAAAATCACTAAAATATATACACAATCGTCCACGGTACAGGCAGTGCATACATCATCATTAGCCTAAAGACGACCACTGCAGGACAAAGGCCCCCCCCAAAGATCGCCACAACGACCGGCTTTGTGCTGTACGCATCCAGCTTCTACCTGCGACCTTCACCAGGTCATCGCTCCACCTTATGGGAGGCCTGCCCACGCCACGTCTTCTGCTACGTGGTCGCCACTCGAGAACCTTTCTGCCCCAACGGCCGTCAGTTCTGTGAGCAATGTGCGAGCAATCTACACGCTGAAACTCAAATCGTGTTAAGTGCAGCCCACGCCCCGGCCGTACCGCGGCCGCACTGGTGGCAAACAAGGCCTATGTTTACATGCCTAATAGCACTTGTAGTAGTCGTTGGTAGCGTTATACACGAACTATTTTAAAGTCAAGAGTATCCGTAACCGGCGAGCGTGTATGAGACGAACTATGAGAGTGGAGAAAGCCGGAGAGGCATGTAAGGAAAAAACCTGTCGGAACTCTGTACTCTCTGCCTACCGCTCAGGTGATCTGGCGTGATGATATAGATGGATAGATTTTAAAGAGAACGAAAAAGAAAAAAACACGCTTTAATAGCAAGCCAAACTAAAAAGGAGAACATAATTATGAAGATAAGCATGAAGAGTTTGTTAAATCAATTTTATTGTGAAAAAGCGTGGAAGCGCTGATTACTATATATATTAGCGTTTCACCACACCGCCTCGTTAGTCTAGTGGCGATTTATTTTACTTGAAAACCATTAAATACATACAACAAGTTGCTCAAAATATTCAACAAAAACACTAAAATCTATACACAATCGTCCACGGTACAAGCAGTGTACACACTGAAGCTCAAATCGTGCTAAGTGTAGACCACGCCCCGGCCGTACAGCGGCCGCACTCGTTAGCCAACAACGCCTGTGTGTACAGGCCTAATAGGAAGTGTAGTGGTCGGTGGTAGCGTTATATACGAACTATTTTAAAGTCAAGAGTCTCCGTAATCGGCGAGCGTGTATGAAACGAACTATGAGAGTGGAGGAAGCCAGAGAAGCATGTAAGGAAAGAACCTGTTGGAACTCTGTACTCTCTGCCTACCCCGCAGGGGAACTGGCGTGATGATATAGATGAATAGATTTTAAAGAGAACTAAAAAGAAAATTGTTAAGAAAAACTAAAAAAATACGCTATAATAGCAATCCGAACAAAAAAGGAGAACATAGTTTTTAAGTGTGTATAATCAATGTTATTGTAAAAAAGGCTGGTAGCGTTTTTTACTATATATTTTACGCGATTTTTTTTACTCAAAACCCATGGAGTACCTACAACAAGATATGCAAAATATTTAACGAAAACATTAAAATCTATACATAATCGTCCACGTACACACTGAAACTCAAATCGTGTTAATTGCAGCCCACGCCCCAGCCGGATATTTATCTCTCGTCTCGAACCTATTCGCACCATTATTATAAAGGCGACAACTCTACATTTTGCGAAAGCGACTTATAATAAAAAAAAAAAAACCGCCGGCTTGCCCGCCGGCCGGTGAAGAGCACCACGGCTGGACAACTAGTATACGCCCTCCCCCATAGCGACTGCCCAAGCCGAGGCCGTTCCTCCTTGTGGCACCCTTGAGCTAATTACCCCCTTGCCCTTCTAGCTCGAGCGTAATGGTTGCACGCTCGCCTTTTTGTCCGGTGAAACTCTAAAGGCCCCGCGGCCAACAGCGTAGATCATTTATACACACATAAAGCCCCGGCTATACCGCGGCCACACTCGTGGCCGAGCAACGCCTGAGTGCACAGGGCTAATAGGAATTGTATTGGTCAGTGGTAGCGTTATGCAAAAACTGCGCAAGCCGTGTCATTTTAAAAACAAGTTAAACAATAAAACAACCTAAACTAAGTCCGTGCTTCGAAAGCCACGTGAAGCCGTTGGTCCCGATTACAACTTAATGTGGTAGTCGATAAGCGGAGTTGGAAGCCTTATAGGCGGCTTGATAAGTTCCAGCAGCAGGTGGACAGAAACCTGCCTCCGCCAGACCTCTCTCTCACCTCGATTTTTGAGAGAAGGCCTTTTGCCCAGCAGCAGAACAATAAAGGCTGATGTTATTATTTTAGTGCGAATAGGATTCACGCTCTGAAGGTTCCGTAAAAGTGCTTCTAGATGTCGTTACTTTAATTTTTAATCAAAAACGACCAATTTTTTTGTTATTTAATTACAATTTTCCGATTTTTTTTATACGTTGCCTCATTATCGGTGCATTTACAAATATGAAAATTAACATACACAAAAACCCAGACCGGAACAAATAATTTTGGATCACAGTAAGATTTTCCCGTGAGGGAATCGAACCCGCAACTATTAGACACAGTTGGCGAAGCGGCTTAAGCTTTTAACCACTGCGCTAAATCATCAATCGTTTTTCCCGTACTTGTACGGTAAAACCTTACTTCTTTTCAAATTATATAATTCTAGGTCAGACAGACAAAATTATCCTATAAGGGTTCTGTTTTACCCGTTAAAAGAACGGAACCCTAAAAACGAAATGATCTCCTTTTAACACATTAGCTAAGGTTAGGACTAATTTTGAATTTTGATCACACACAATAATGTTTATAGTTATGATTATTTTATAGCAGTTGTTGGATGGAAAAGTTTCTCGAGTGGCAAACACGTGCCGGAAAACTTCGAATTAAAAAACCCCTACAAGATAGACTGATGATCCTGATGACCGTCATGGTCATGGGTAAACCTGGATGTTCTACGCATCCAGCATTAGCACGCACTACACCTTTACCAGGTCTACCAGATGAGAGAAAACAGTCATGCATAAATTCAAAGCAAATTCAATAACGCACCTATGGTTTCATTGAAAATAAAGTTTTTTCATTGCTAAAATAAAAACAGATTTACAAGAAAAAAACTCACACGAAAAGGATTTTAACATTTCGCTGCAACCAACAAAAAAAACTTTACAAAATGAGTGCGCAGTCACCGATTAACCATGTTGACTGTATCAGTGGTGGGACAAGCTGGTATGGGAGGTTATCGATATCGACAACTCTTTTACCTAATTATAACTTATTAAAAAAAAGGTAAACCGACTTCAAAAATCAAAAACTAAATATTTGAAGTCGGTGCTGGTTGGTGCAGTCGATTACTTGGCACCGACTTCAAATATTTATTTTTTGCTTTTTGAAGTCGGTTTACCTTTTTTTTTTAAGTTATTATTTTACAATTTTAAGTGACGAGTGAATTATTTAGTAATATTTATATACCGATATTATATTATTTTGGTGAGTTGTACAGTAAGGTACCTACAGGACTAATATAATGACTAATAACGGAATCTATACATTCGTGCTGTTCGCCGTTAAGGAGTTCCCTCTTGTATCTTCAAAGTCCAAGGTCTAATACCAATAACATTAGAATAGGACCACCTCAAAACTATACTGAACCCAATGCAAAAAGAATCATTAAAATCGGTTCATAAGTAAAGGAGTTATAAAAAAGGACGAATTATGAACCTCCTTTTTTGAAGTTGGCTAATATACTGCTTAGTTCTATAGTAGGGTACCTATAGGAGTGCCGTAATACCTATAATATCTCAATTTACACATGCCTATTGTTTGTCGTTAAGGAGTTCCCTGGTGTATCTTCTAAGTCCAAGGTCCAATGCCAATGTAATAAAAATGGGACTACCTTGGAGCTATACTGAACCCAATGCAAAAATATCATCAAAATCGGTCCACAATTGACGGAAATATCGCTGAACATACATAAAAAAAAGCATACATACAACCGAACATAGAACCTCCTCCTTTTTGAAGTCGGTTAAAAAAGAATTTAAATGTATAAAGGATCACTGGCTTCTCATGTATACTTGATGATACTACATGAATACGATATTGAAAAAAATGTGTAACTTTGCTATTATAAACTTAGGACAACCTACACTAGAAGTTACTGCTATGCCGCCAGTGCATGTACAAGCACAATTCACATACGCAGTCACCCAGTCAAAAGCAAACATCTGAGTTATATTCAAAGATTCGTTACTTATCTTTAGGAATCGGGACCTTGAGACAGTTTTTTAAAGCTTTTTGTAAATATCATACTCCAGTGGAGGACTTACAACTAACTACCTATTACAAATCAGATAACATAGTAAACATTTTCATTGTTACACTTGCTTTTCAAACTTATTTATGTTTTCGTGGACCATATAACAGAGCCTATTTGTAAGCCTCATGTTTGATTCCAGTGAACTTCGATCTATCGATATTTAAAAGAATATCCATCTCTATAGCTGCGTGAAAGAGCGTTCGGCATTTGGCCCAATCCCGATGAGAACAATGATTTACATGCACCCCGTGGGTCCGTATGCACCCCAACCCCCTTGCACCCCCCTCCCTTTATTCCCCGGAATCCCGTCACAAAAAAGTTTTGCACGACAAATTGCATTGCTGATTTTACTTTTAAAGCTTTCGCCACATAGCCGACGAAGCGGGACGGTGGCGTGACGCCAGCGGAAGCCAGCGTGGCGCACACGTCACGCTGCAGGCGCGACGATACCGTCAGGATCGGGCCGCTTAAAAACACAATGCCAACGTCCCGCTCGCACCCATATTGGCGTCTCGTTCTCACCGTAATTTGTTTGTAATGGCTGGTGGCGCTACAGCTGCGGGTCGTGACGTTTGTCGGCGCGCGGAACGTACCGGAGCTGTGTAGCGTTTCCCGTACATTTCAGTACATTATATCTCCACAGGGCGCGCCCCCGTCGCGCTGCGTCGGCAATATGGCGAAACTTTGAAAACTTTCGCCAGATAACGAACGCAGTAGGACTGCAGCGCGGCGCGCACGTCACACGGCAGACGTGACGGTACCATCAGCATTAGGTCATCCGCTTGAAAACACAATACTAGTGTCACCCTGCACCCTTATTGGCGTCTCGTTTTCGCCGTGCTTCGTTTATAATCGCGTCTGGCACGGTGGCGGGCGTGGGCGGGTCGTGACGTTTACCGTCACGCCGAGTGTAGCTGTTCTGTGTGGTGTCTTCCGTACATTTTAGCACATTACAACACCCCAGGCCGCGCCGACGTCTCACCACGCTCACGTCCCGCCTACAATGTGATCAGACCATTAGATTTTTAAATGTTTAATTAAGAATTTAATGAGGTGCTTTACCGAAAGAGGGCGCGGTTATTTGTTTTGTGAAAGGAAACTTTCAGATTCGTGTTTATGTAGTGAGAAAAGATTTTTTTCTTGGTTCAAAGTTGTATATTTGATTAAGGTAGGTAGGGCTGAAAATGGGAATGTTGTGTATGTTTAGGCTGGCAAGCAAACTTTTCAATTAGCATAACCAAACTTAGACCCTAGAGATAGTGTTTAGAAAATCTCTACTTAGCAGCAATACAGTTACTCGTTAGGCACAAAATGATAATAGTGAATCAGCCTCAATGCTGCATCTGGCAATCCCGAGGCTCAAGGTGTGTGTGTGTGAATGATCTACGCTGTTGGCCGCGGGGCCTTTACAGCTTCACCGGACAAGAGGGCGAGCGTGCAACCACTACGCTCGACCCAGAAGGGCAAGGGGACAACTAACTCAGAGGGCGCCTTAAGGAGGAACGGCCTCGGTTTGGGCAGTCACTATGGGGGAGGGCGTATACAAGGTGTCTCGCCGTGGTGCTCTGCACCGGCCGGCGGGCAAGGGATTCTTCGACCTCGCCGGCGAGGTCGGTGTCTGATCCTGTGTGCGGTATCTGTATCTGAAAGAAGGGATATAGGTTTTACGAACTTGTTTGATAATGTATTTTGTAACTATTAAATAAATAGAAAGAAAACGGTACATGACCCTTATTCGCTATGATCAAACGCGGTGCGTTACGAGAAATTTTCATCAAACTATCGTGTAACAGTATGCTGTATGCTATTGGAGATGAGGTGCTCGTAGCGCTGTGCGACCGCGGTGTTCTTACCGATTACCAAGATTAAGCAGCGTTCGACTCGGTTGGCCGTGAGATGGGTGACCGTTTGTGGCATTTTCATATTCGAGCGTCCCCGTGCTTCGAAAGGCAAGCTAAGCATGGATAATATTTGCAATCTGGTTGTGTCTATGCGTTGAATCAGATTGGGTTAGGGTGGGGCATGCTCCTGTGATGTGTTGTATGGTCTCGGGGTGCCTATGGCATTTCCGGCATTTATCATTCATGCTGTGGGGTCTTCAATAATGTGTTTTTTGTAGTTTTTGGTATTGATAACCTGATCTTGAATGGCTATTATGAAACCTTCTGTTTCTTGAAACAAATTGGCACTAGTGAGCCACCTATTTGAAGCTTGGAGGTCTACATGTGTTTGCTGTGGGTCATGTGGGTGCCGTCCGTGTATAGTTTTTCGTTTCCATTGGTCTCGTTATTGCGTGTCATAATCTGACTGTTGCTCTGTTGTGTGTTGTGTTTCGGGTACTTCTGATAGGTTTAAAGGGGTGAATTTACTGTCATTATCAACAATTACTCGGTGCAGTTTGCTGGTGATAGCTTTACGATGGAAGAATGATTGAAGGCTAGCAATTTGTTTATCCCATAGGGCTCAGATGTCTATGAGACCCCGGCCTCCCTCTTTCCTGCTAATTGATAATCTCTCTATAGCTGACTTAGGGTGAAGGTGTTTATGTTTTGTAAGTATGACTCGGGTTTTAATTTCAATGTGGTTTATGTCAGTCTTTGTCCACTTTATTATTCCAAATGAGTACGTTAGGATGGGTATTGCGTATGTATTAATTGCTTTGATTAGATATTTACCACTCAATTGGGTCTTGCAGATTGTGTTAACTCTATTTTTATACTCTGTAGTTACTGAATGTTTTAAATTTATGTGGTCCAGCTGTTTAGCTTGATAATATCCTAGATATTTGTATAAATCACCAGGCTCCATGGATGATATAATTCTTCCCTCATCTAGTAAGTAGTTGCTTGGTTGTAATTTGCCTTTTTTTATATTTATGCTTTTACATTTATCGAGCTCAAATTGCATATTTATATCTGTGCTAAATGTATCTGTAATATTTATTAGTTTTTGCATATCTCTTTTGGATTTTGCGTAGAGCTTTATATCGTCCATGTAGATTAGGTGAGAGACTATTGTATTTTCACCGTCGTTGTTTTTGAGGTGGTATCCTAATCGTTGTTTGTTTAATAACGAGGATAAGGGATTAAGGGCAAGGCAGAACCATAGGGGACTCAAGGAGTCACCCTGATAGATACTTTTTTTGATAGTTATTTCTCTGCTTGTCATTGATGCATCTTTATTGCGGATATGTAAGTTAGTTTTCCAAAGCGGCATTATTTGATTCAGAAATTGTATAATATATGAATTGATTTTGTATATTTTCATAACTTTTAATAGCCACGAATGCGGTATACTGTCAAAGGCTTTGCGGTAATCTATAAAAGTGCAATGTAAATTTCTTTTCTTGGCATTTGCATGTTTAAGAATTGTCGCGTCAATAACAAGTTGTTCCTTGCATCCCATATGGTTACGCTTGTAGCCTTTCTGTTCTTCTCCAATTATATTATTTTTTTCGATGTGTGTATTAATTTTATGGGTGATGGTTGCTGTTAAAATTTTATAAATAGTAGGGAGGCATGTGATGGGTCTGTACTGCAATGGGTCATCTAAATTTCTACTCTTTGGGATCATGTATGTTACACCTCTAGCGATAAAGGCTGGTATAGATTCTTGATTTAATATAACGGCTGTAAAACTCTTCGCGAGGGATTTATGTAAGACATAGAATTTTTTAAATCAAAAATTATGGGCATTATCTATACCCGGTGACTTCCAATTACTTAATCTAGATGTGACGTTTTTTAAATCACTTTCTGATATATCAAAAAAATTCCATCTCATTCAATTCTGTCCATGTTTCTATTTCTTCTTCTATCCATGAGACGCCTTCTTTGTGTAAAACTCTATTCTCCCATATTTCGGGCCAAAATTCCTCTAGCCGCTCTTTAGAAACGGTTCGTGTTCGGTTTCCTTCCTGTTTTCTGTACTCTTATTCCCTCTAAGCTGTCTATAAAAAATCTTTTCGTTAGTTACAAATAATTTGTTGTCCTGTTTTCTGTTCAATGCTTTCTTGTATCTAGATAATCTATTTGCTTTTAGGGCTAATTTCAGTTTAAGCGTATCGAGGTATTCCTCTGGCGTACTATTATTTTTCTCGTGTGGTGTGTGAGTTTTGTGGCTTTTAAATATCTTCTCTACTGTAGATATTATTTTATTTGTTCGGTTTCCCCTAATATATTGTGTAAGTCTGCCAATATCCGATCTAAGTTGATTTATATCTGTCTTTACTCGTCTTTGCCAAGCGGGTTCAGTATTTTTGTTTCGTGTTAACTGTTGATTGTCTTCGAGGATTTTATAGCCGAGTTTTTTGTTATTACCATAGCACTACAGTATATAAGTGTGTGGATGTCGGTGAGTAAAGCATTGTGTTTTAAGAAACGGTTTAGTATATTATCATTAAACAGTTGTACTAGCTCTGTTAGTCTTTTACTATAATTTAATTTGGGTAATTTTGGTCTGACTGTTGGGTCTGTACCTGCATATTCTAGCAATGTTGTGTTTAGATCATCGTTTAATTCTTGAATATTGTATTCACAGGATGTGGTAATCTCCTGTGTTTCTAATTCTGATTCTAAAATTAAGGTATATGTAAGCGGTGTTTGAGTAAAAGCATCAATGGCTGGTGTTGCACTTTCAGTTGTAAGTATATGTGTTGTATATTGTGGGGAGTCTGAGTAAGATTGTGATTGAGTCTGAGTGATTATTGGGAAATGATTATGAGTATTATTATTTGATGTAACACACATTTCTATGGGAGCTGAAGTTGAAGGCACAGGTGTACTATCTTGTTCAATTCTATTATCCATTAGTCGCAATTTCACTTCCTCTTTAATCTGGTTCAGTGTTTCTTGAGATAAATACCTGTTTTTGACTATCATTCGTCTCTGATCTGAGATTCTTTGTTCAGAAGGATTTAAATCTGGGTATTGTTTTGTAAAGAGTTCATGCAGAATTTTCCTATAACAAGTCATATCAGTGTCTAATTTCGTTATTAAATAGTATGTACGCATGATGAATATGTTCACATCAGTTGGCCATTTCATGCGCACTCTGGGTTTTCCCGCCTTAGTGGACGCAGGTAAAAAGGTATTCACCCCCTGGGCAACAGCTAAAGTAGGAGGACTGGTCTGGATCATGGTCTGGGGAAGATATCGGTGAAGGAATGTATGAGGCAGTAGAAGGGCTATATGGTTCTATACATAATGAAAGAGGTGGTGATGTGTTTCTACTCAGATTGTCAGTCTGTCTGTCATTTGTCTGATTGGCTGTAGCATCTTCGGGTGACCCGGAGAGGACCCGCCTATTCAGTCTCTCTCCACCGACGGTTCGTATGCTGCCGCACCCAGCGTCAGCTCCAGGTGCGCCCCGGCGATGGCCCCCGGGCAGCGGCCCTAATCGAATACTCTTAGATCTGGCCTCCATGTTGAATGGGTTACCAGAGCCGTGTTAGCCGTGCCAGTAATTTAGTGCCACGTGTCCGCCCCCCACGTGAATCAGGTGTTCGATTCGGACGTACGGTTGGGCTTTAGGGGGCTAATTTCTTATATTATTATTATTACTATTGGAGTACCATTCATTGAACATCTCAAGAAAGTCATCGTAACGTGCCGCGTTACGAAATCTTTGTGAAATTATCGTGTAATAGTATTCTCTATGCTACTGGAATACCATTCAATGAACATTTCTTGAAGATATCGTGACGCACCGCGTTATGTGTACCAGTACAGGCAGCAAGACTTTTCTTGCGCAGGGCAAATGTTATCTGTCCTTGATATGAGTGTTGTAAAAAGGTTGACACGAGTGTTCTAGCGTGTATGCGAGCGCGCGCGAGAAACGAAATATTAATAACTAACTTCTGCCCCGACTTCGACCGCGTTAACTTTAGTCAGGAACCTAACATTTCCCCGGGATAAAAAGTATCATATGTGTGAATCCAGGTAATACACGATCTGTGAGCCAAATTTCATCTAAACCCGTTCAGCCGTTTTCGCTTAATTGAGTAACAAACATACAAACTTTCACATTGAAAATATTAGTTGTATATGTGAATGTGCGTAAGACAAAACGGATGGTTTGGTCCAGGTTAAGAGTTTAAGCCTCTCCACCTACTGAATCGAGTAGTCGGGAGTTCGATTCCCGCGCGAGACAAATCTTTGTGTGACCCACAAATATTTGTTTCGGTCTAGGTGTTTTTGTATGTGAATTTCATGTTTGCAAAGGCAAGAATAATTTCTAGTGTGGGGCTACTTCTTTTTTTAAATGAGTCGAGTCTCCGTTACTGGAGAGCGTGTGTGAGACAAACTATGAAAGGGGGTCAGAAGTCTGTAAGGAAAGAACCTCTTGGACCTCTGTACTCTCTGCCTACTCTACACAGAATCTAGCGTGATAATATATATGTATTGATAGATAGAAAAAAAAGATATTCCATGCCTAGGGCGACAAAATCCATGCCATGTCTCGTCGCGCCACCTGTGGCAGCTCTACTGGTTGATAAAAGGTTTTCGATAAATGCAAGTCACAACACTATTATTAGAGACATTGTGAACCCCTCGCATCGTTCCTACGCCGTTAACAATTTTCCGTTGATTAATTTCGGACACAACGCCGTCAAAAGGACCCGGTTGGTGTGACGTGTGTCATTTTGAAACAATGTGTGGCAACATGAAATATGCGGAAGTTCCCGGTATGGTTTTTGGGGCATTGTTTATGTTTGATCATTTTAGACATGTATAAACATCACTCATAGCTTGGTACCGCGGTGTCCAAAGTTAAGTGTGTTCGGTTTGGTCAGTCTGGGATCCAGCCCAATAGCCCGGGGCTGAAGAATACGGGCTAACTCGCGTCCTCCACCGTAATATCTGGCGGGGGATCCCCTGTACCAACATCAGTAGGGGTCATCACCTTTGGGGTCGCTTACGCGAGGGCGGGGAGCCTGAGTGTCCTTCACAAGCGTCCTCTAGGAGGATGGTGGCATGGTGTGGCCCATGTCGCCGTGGGCACCGTGTGGGTGCGATGCTTCCCCCGATGGTGGACTCTGCAGAGCCTAGCACAGGTGCGTTCCATACGGAGATCCCAGAGCCCCTTCAAGTGCGGAAGTCGGCCACTCTGAGGTATTTAGTCGATAGGAATCCGACACGCCCCGCGAGCTTCTCCCGAGGCTTTTTTTGACGTAGGATTCGAACTAAGGACTTAGTGGTCGTCAACCGCAGCATGCGTCATTAGACCAACGAGACAATCGGAACCGTGAATCTGATACAAAGCTTTGCATTAGCTTCAAGGTAGGAGTGGGCTATCACTGCCATCTAATATACACCCGGTACTAATGTTAACACGTTGGTAATAAAAGATGGCGCTAGTGGAGATACGTTTTGAAAGTATTAGTTAATGTTTACTCTGTAATGTAATGGTTCAGTAATTATTATTAAAGAAATGGTTATGTACCTAAAACCTTTGCCTGCGAGGGCTAATATCGCTAATTCATAAGCGTTTGGTGAGATATGGCAATATAGCTCGTTAATGAGAATCGCGCAAACTTTAATAGAAAATTTGTGTCCTATGTTTTTCGCCTAAAATGTTTTTTATGCTTTATAAACGGTTTTAAATATTTTAAACTTTTTTAATTTAATAAATGCTTATCTGCTTTTTGTTATTGTGTATAGTAAAATATTTCATTGATAACCAGTTCTGACCTGTTTAGAATTTCCAGTCTCTAGTTTATCAGGTAGTTCAAAATTAGTTGTAGAACAGGTAGTTTAAAATCAATTGTAGAACAATTGTAGAAAGTTTAAAATCAGTTGGCAGATAAACCGACAAAAGTGTTTTAACCCGTCGACGTCTATGTCAAGAGCCGAGTGCTGAAAAACAAAGGACTAAAAGTCGAAGTGGCGAGAGTAAACAACCCCCTCATCATTATAAAAGACGTAATGTCCTACAACACCAATGAGGACATAGTGGAAAACCTCAGGTCTCAGAACCCACAATTGTTCAGGGATCTGAAACCTGAGGAAAGTACACTAAGAGTTCGATACAGGAGACCTGCGAGAAACCCGCACGAATGCCACCCTATCCTGGAGGTTGCACCCCCTCCTGCACAAAAGACAAATGGAGGTGGAGAAGGTATACATCGGACTCCAAAGGAGACCGGTGGAAGACCAATCTCCATTGGTACAGTGCTCTAAATGCCTTGGGTTTGGGCACACAAAAAATCTATGCCAGGAGAAGGAGAGCCTCTGCAGCTACTGTGGAGGCACTCACACCTGGCAGCAGTGCCCAGACAGGAAGGGGGGAAGACCCTCAACCTGCAAAAACTGCGAGAGAGCACGCGCGGAACGGGGGACCACAACATCAAAGAAACCTCCAACCCCGGCACACATCGCTTCGAGCATGAAGTGTCCGGAAAAACAAAAATGGGATGCTATAGCGAAGTCTCGCATAACATACTGCTAAAGGCGACTCGGAGAACCAAAGCTCTCCCACTCAGGTGGTCGACAAAGGTCTGCGCTTCATCCAGGCAAACCTGCATCGCTCCAAACTGGCGACAGCGGAACTGCTACAACTAGCAGTCCAAAGGGGAATCTCGGTAGCCCTAGTGCAAGAACCCTATGTGGGCCGAGAAGGATACGTGAAATCCTACCCTAGCACGAGAGTCATCCAGTGCACGCTGAACCGCAAAAAAAACGGTAAAGGCTGCCGTTCTGGTATTCGGTAAAAGACTGGAGGTCATACATGACCCCCAGCTTGTGACCGAGACAGAAGCGGCGGTCCTACTGGTTGCAGGTAGCCAAAAAATTGGAGTGGTGTCGGTCTACTTCGAAGGGGACCAAGACATTGAGCCATACCTGATTCGCACGAAAGCGGTGTGCGAAAAACTCACCATATCGAACCTACTAGTGGGGGGCGACATTAATGCCTGGAGCCACTGGTGGGGCAGCAGCGACGAGGACCAACGCGATGCGGCGACCAACAGCTTCCTCAACCAAACGGATCTCCAAGTCCTCAACACGGGCAACACGCCAACCTTCGAAACGGTCAGGAGGGACAGGCTGTACACAAGCATAGTCGATGTGACAGTGTGCAGTCTACCTCTCCTGTCAAAAGTAGAGAACTGGCGCGTAGAGAGAGGTCTAACAACATCAGACCACAACGCCATAACCTTCACTCTGCGCCTGGAGGGAAGACTGGGAAGTCCGGCCCCTACTTCCACGCGCAGATACAATACAAAGAAGGCGAACTGGCAGGACTTATCAACCCGTCTCGAGACGTCACTGGCGGAAGCCAACCTAACACCCGACGTCATCGAGCAAGTGTCAACATCGGAGGGCCTGGAGACAGTGGTAACAACCTACACGGCGAAAATACAGTATTCCTGTAAAGTAGCCATACCCCGACTAAGTCAGTGGAAGGTAGACGCCAAACCACCGTGGTGGACACATACCCTCGAGAACCTCAAAAAAGACGCACAGCGTAAAAAAAGGAGGATAAAAACGCTGCACCTATCCGACTCGAGTACGTCGCCAAGATATACAGAGAAGCCAAAGAGAGGTACGCGGTAGCAGCCTGCGAAGCCCAAACCAGGAGTTGGAAGCAGTTCTGCTCAACGCAAGATAGAGAGAGCCTATGGGACAGTGTATACAGAGTCATAAGGAAAACAGCTAGGAGGCAGGAGGATGTGCTCTTGACAGATACAGAAGGTAACACCTTGTGCTTGGAGAAATCGGCGCACCTCCTAGCAACCACCTTCTATCCAAGTGACTCTGCGACGACAGACACATCTTACCATACTCAAATCCGAGAACTGACTGACAATAACGGAGCGGCGGAGTCAAGTAGCCTGTCAAAGGATGACCCTCCATTCACGGGGGCCGAACTGGAAGGAGTGCTCAAAGCGCTAAATCCAAAAAAGGCCCCTGGGATGGATGGGTTAACCGCCGACATATGCACGAAGGCGATCCAAAGCGACAGGGGAGTGTTCTTAGCGATAGCCAATAAGTGCGCGACATGCACGATATGCATGGCGCACTTTCCGACGCAATGGAAGACAGCACACGTTGTCATACTCCGGAAGCCAGGCAAGGAAGACTACACCCAACCAAAGTCTTACAGACCAATCGGCCTGCTGTCAGTTCTCGGGAAAATCGTTGAGAAACTCATGATAAGCCGCATTCAGTGGCATATTCTCCCAACACTGAGTGTAAACCAATACGGCTTCATGCCACAGCGTGGCACAGAGGACACTCTCTATGACCTAGTGAAACATGTGAGGTCGGAAATCGACAAGAAGAAGTTAGTAGTCATAGTTTCGCTGGACATAGAGGGTGCCTTCGACTACGCGTGGTGGCCAGCTTTAAAACATCAGCTAACATTAAGGAAGTGTCCGAAAAACCTGTACGCAATGGTAGCGTCCTACCTCCAAGACCGAAAGATCAAGGTCAATTATGCCAGAGCAACGTGTGAAAGGGTAACCACAAAACGTTGTGTCCAAGGATCCATAGAAGGACCGACCTTCTGAAACATAATCCTTGATACCCTGGTGCAAAAACTATCTGGCCAGGACGTCCACTGTCAAGCGTTCGCGGACGACGTGGTTCTAGTCTTCTCAGGAAAAACAACACCTGACATGGAGCCGAACATCAACACAGTCCTGGCAGGGGTGGTGGAGTGGGGTAGACAAAACAAACTCAGCTTCGCAGCACACAAAACAAATGCAATGCTGCTAACAAGGAAGCTGAAGTACACCACTCCGGCAATCTACATGTCGGGAACAAAAATACAACTGGTTGACGAAATAAAGCTCCTAGGACTCACCATAGACAAAAGACTCACCTTCAAACCACACGTAGCCGCAATTAGTAAGAAAGCTGCGGATATATACAAACAGCTTGCGCGTGCGGCGAAGGTGACGTGGGGTTTAAACGGTGAGATAACTAGAACAATCTACGTCGCGGTAATAGAGCCAATTGTGCTGTACGCTGCGAGCGTGTGGTCCCAGTCTACGGAACTACAGATGATCCAAAACCATCTGCAAGCAATCCAGAGGGGCTTTTCTCAAAAGATCTGCAAGGCAAGTGTCTCTTACATCGGCATTAGCTCTGTCAGGGCTGGTACCCCTGGATCTAAGGGTACAGGGGGCGGCGGCTCTTTACACAGCCAAGAGAGGGATCAGAAAAGACTATATACCACCAAGAAGGGAACTGGAGCACAGGGTGAGCTTCAGAGAACAGCCTCACCCCTCCAAACTCACAACGACAGAGTATGGGCTCCTGGAGAGCACGGACTCCCAAACCCTGGAAAGCCACAACATAGTCAGGCCACATCTATACCGACGGCAGTAAAATACTCGGCAGAGTGGGAGCTGCAGTAACGTGGTGGGAAGGGGGAAGGGAGACCGGGTCCTCAATCTTCAGTCTGAACCCTCACTGCACTGTATTCCAGTTGGAACTTTATGCCCTCCATAGAGCGGTGCAAATGATGAAAGCCAGCGAGGTAAAAATAGCAAACGTAATGAGCGACTCGAGATGTTCGCTCGACCTGCTGGCCAATCCAAAAACAACGCACTCTCTAGCCAAAACCATAAAGGGGAGCATAAATGAGATCAGAGCAGCCGGGGGGGAAGTCCGCCTCTTTTGGCTCAAAGCGCACGTGGGGACCGCCGGTAATGAGCGCGCCGACACAGACTACAACAATATACCCCTGTCATATGTCAAGAAAACCATCAGGGAAGAGTCGGTCCATAAATGGCAGGCCAGGTATGACTCTTCGAGCACAGGGCTGGTCACAAAGACCTTCCTCCCCGATGTTAAGCGAGCTTACTCCATCGTAAGGAAATCAATGTTGACAGCCAACCAAGTGCAAATCTTGACGGGACATGGAGGAATAGCGGAGTACTTGCACCGATTCAGGCTAAAAGACAGCCCCGCGTGTGAGTGCGACCTCAACATCAGTGAGTCTGTGTGGCACGTAATCCTGGATTGCCCGCGCTTTGCGGCTGACAGATTGGACCTGCAACAGAGGTTAAACGAAAACCTCAGCAGGACCAATCTGGCGGCCATCATGGCAGACGACGATGCATGACCGCACTTCCTGAAGTTTGCAGATAAGGTAATCCGCATCTGCCTCAGAAGGAACAGCACTCTGGCATCAAAAACTTCCCCAAGAGATACAAACACAGACACCAACAACACTAACACACCAACACAAAACCCTACGTCACCTCTGGCAGTCGCCATTCCCAAAAGCATAAATTTTCTTGGGAGAGGCGAACGTGGGAAACCGGGTATTCAAATAAAATCAGTCACCCTGTTTATGGACAATAATTCCGAGCGCATTGGCATCGGCTACTGCAACGCAAGCGGCCTCAAACGGGTAACATTCACAAAGGTGGGGAGAGAGACTGTATCAACAATTATCGCCCAATATCTATCCTACCTTCTTTGTCGAAGGTCTTGGAGAAGATTATAAATAAGAAGCTCGTCAATTTTTTAGAAACCAAAAATTTATTAACTGATGCCCAATACGGCTTTAGGCAGAATAGATCAACAGAAGATGCTGTACACTCTTTTACAGAATTTATCGCGCCTGAGTTGGAAATTAAAAGCAAATGTCTAACAATTTTCCTAGATCTTGCCAAAGCGTTTGACACAGTCTCTCTTCCCAAGCTACTGTCGAAGCTTGAGGGAATGGGTATTAGGTATGCACAACTGCAGTTATTTAGCAGCTATCTTTCACGTCGCACACAGCGGGTAAGAATAGGTGACAAATTAAGCGACGAGGGCTCTGTTAACTTTGGGGTCCCACAAGGTAGTATCCTGGGACCTTATCTATTTCTGTGCTATATCAACGATTTATGCAAACTAAAACTACAGAATTGCAACATAATTTCTTATGCTGATGACACAACTCTCACCTTCTATCGGGACTCATGGTCTAGCGTATTTCAACATGCCCAAGCAGGCCTCAATAGAGTGTGCCATTGGCTAGCCACTAACTCCCTAACTCTAAACCCATGTAAAACCCGTTTTATAACATTCTCACTACGAAATCCTGACTTTCCTCTACAAGAAATTATAGCACATTCTTGTAATCAATCAGCTGGCTCAAGCTGTAACTGCCCACAAATTAAAAATACAAAAGTCATAAAATATCTAGGGGTAACCATTGACGAAAACCTTAGCTTTACGGAACACATTTGTAATGTCGCCAAGAGAGTCCGTAAATTAGCATATATACTTAAACAGCTCAAAGATGTAGCGAACCCTAAAGTTATGAGAACTGTATATTTGGCACTCTGTCAATCTATTCTTGCCTACTGTATATCTTCCTGGGGTGGGGCAGCTAAGAGTCACCTTATTGAATTAGAGCGGGCTCAAAGACTTATTCTGAAAATAAGTCTTTCCAAACCAAGACTTTTCCCAACGTTAGAACTATATAAATTAGCAGAAGTACTATCAGTCAGGCAACTGTATATACTTGCTATTATTCTGAAACAACACAAGCTCCTACATTTTAACCCAAAACACCCACGTCGTAACTATCAAATATGTCCAACAAAACCGGCAAGAACCGCTTTTAGCGATAAATTCTTCTTTTTTCAAGGCGCACGTTTATACAATCTTGCTAATAAATTGCTTGCAGTATATCCCAACTCAAAACAAGAATGCAGGAGAAAGATCGTACATTGGCTTCTCACGCTTGATTACGAAGACACAGAAAAACTGTTAAACAGACATACAGGCATTTAACATACGCACAAACAAACAGGCACACACACACACACACACACACACCACACACATTATTGCATCTAGCACACTCCCTGCTACGCAACTTGTAACTTACTTACAATGGCAATAATTCTTTTTTCTGGGATAAGGAGGCCAGGAGACCCGTAACACAAGTTTTACTTAGTATGGGCTCCTGTCTCCCTACCAATATTTCAATGTAAAATTTAGAATAATGCATGTAACTTGTGGGAGAAAATAAATGATTTTATTATTATTATATTATACCTTATTAACAATCTCGCCCGGGCTTACCTTCCTTCTTCATGGCAGCTCGTTTAAGAACACAATGAAGCGTAAGAAGGTCAACGAGCTGCATAACGCGAGGATCGGAAACACAGCGTGCAGCATAGTGCAAACCAAGAACAAGACTATTCCAAGCGGGCGAGAAAACCTCCCAATTCGCCCAAGCATGCAGTTTTCTGATCAGCCTAGCGGAGAAGGGTGACAAGCCAACAAAAGTAAGCGTAGACGCTATGGTGGTGGAATTGGTATTGGTAGAGAAAGGTGAGGCCGCCGACCACATCGGGATAGTAGAAGCCTCAAAACACCACGAGGTAGTGGCCTATGAGGATAGAGGAAAAAACCTCGACATCCTACGGCCACGACAGCCAGAAAACCTCACCACAAAAACCCCAACTGACATCTGGGGATACCCCATAGCGACTCAAGACGGGCTCAGCGGGTCTGAACGCCTACAAATGAGGGCAGCTCTCGAGGAGAGCATAGCGAAGCAGAAGCCAAAGGACACTACAGGTGCCAAAAAACTCGCGTCTTTCACAACGGCGCTCGGGAAGGCGGTCCTCGGCATACCAAGTGTGCTGGGGAAAAAAATCAGGGGGAACCAAGGGGCGGAGGGGGTGGCAGTTGCCGCCGAAGCGTTCTTGAGGGAGCCCCCTCCCAAAAGTAACAAAAAAACCTCTACTGAAGTACCGCAACAAACAAATACTAAGCACAGTAACAACAAAACCAAAAAAAATAAAAAAATAAGCGGCATGTACCATACGAGTGCATATAAAAGCGACTACTAACAACACATAAATTAAACAAAAAAAGGTGCGGGACAAACCGGGCCCGCAGTGTCTAATTATAAATTTAAAAAAAAAACCTGTTGATTCGAAATGCGTATGAATTAATAATACAGTTAAAAACAGGGAATTTTACCAAATAAACACAAAAGGTATTCGGTATAAAAGTGGTCATTAAAAGTTTATTGTTAAACATAAATAATATAATTTGCAGCAATTATATATTTATAGTTTGTAGCCATAAAGTTTATAATGACACGTTCGACCACGCACAGAAAGTTTATCGATAATTTACATGGTGCTGCGTTTAGACGGAATTCCTCGTGCTTCCTTTAAGACCTTGTCAAACACACGATTCTATTTCATAAAACAGTTTGATATTTCTATGTGACTAGATTTAAATGACACCATAAATAACAAAATACATACGCTTCGGCATGAGTTTGATTCACTGGCTGTTTGATAAGGAATCCTGATTTAATGAACAAGAAAGTAAATTATAATTTTAATTTAAAAATACCTTTTTCAAAACAAGCTTTTATAGCAAAAACACAAAGCAGATATCTTGATTACTTGAGGAGTTCCTTTCGGCTCCATCACCAGACCTTGGACACCATCCGGGTCTAAAGTACCAGTCAAGATACTTTTGTCACCTTTCGGCTTAATTATCAGACCCTGAACACTATCTAGTTATATAGTGCGTGTGAATACCAATACAACAAGCTTAAACACCAGGGGGTTCCATTGTATTCTTCACATGTTCCTAAGGCCACCTTCCGACACCATCATCAGATCATCCCCATTGTACCATATATTATATTGTCACCGACTTTACATACGTATACCAAATTTCAGCTCAATCAGAAACACGCAACTGCTTGAAATGGATCACCAGATTTAAACTGGAAATACTGACAGGCAGACATACGAACATTTCAGGTTAAAAAAAAGCTTGTAAAAACAGAGGTACTAATTATAAAAAAAATAATAAACACCGCATGTAGTCCCCGAGCAGGGATGGCGGAGTTGTTCTATATATACCCACATTTGTGTATATCGACAATGCCTGTTTCGTGTAGTAGAACATGGTGCGATTGAAAATCACGAGAATCTGGATTCAAATCCTAGGTTGGACAAAGTGTAAAGTTTTTTATAAACATTTCCGGTCGGTAATCTGGAATTATGTCCAGTATAAAGGCAAGTAGTCTCGTCCCCAAAATTTTTCAACGAATTTCGATACCAATGTAACCAAAATTGGGATCATAATTCATTGACAAATTTTGGTGAATACCTCACCTGTGATTCACCACGGTGAATACCTCAATACACCTCTACTACCACCACTTGGGGATTATAGGGCTGACGGTGTCTATTTTTTTAGGAAACACACTTTTAATTTATTTATATCATTGAACAAACCAATGTCTTCACTATTTAGGTTAAGCAATACAGGGAAATAGTTTAACATGCAAGTACACACGTCCATCTGAACGCATTAAAAAGGGCCTGTGCGCTCTAATAGCTGTCTCTTTCAGCCACAGCCAATTCCATCTGAAATTACAAATTGCTTCTTAGTGTGTTCCCGGTGATTACATTTGAAACTTAAGGCTATTTCTAACAATTTATGATCGGCCCGACTTCTGAAAGTCGATTTGAGAAGTTCCCGTCTAAAATTATCGCGCAGATTTTAGTCGGCAGTTATAATGTGGGAGGTCAACGGATTCGTTGTTCGGTGCCAGTGTTAGCGACTATGAAATAAACATCATAATCACATATCTTAAGCGGGAGTGTACAGTGTATTTTCATATATCGCCTATTGTGAGCAGAGCCTATTGCTATTACACCGGGCCAAGTGTATAAAAGACTGCTACTCGGAATTTTTCAATAGAATAACTAGCACCCTTTTTACGGCCTAGAATACACAAGTTTGAGTTTGATTATTGGTGTTTAACGAACTAAATTGCTTGAATTCCAGTAGGTTAATATTTTTACATCTAGTGGTTCGAATGAAAATCGGCAGGGCTAGCACAGACGGCACGACAAGTTATATGTCACGAATTTTTGTCAACCTATGACAACGGTTTGGCTTATGTACTAGCGTGCTGTGACAAAAGTATGACATGAGAAAATTATTTTCAAAAATTGTATTATATTGACGTATAGACAGGACTATTTTGACTAATCATGAGCTGGCAAAGGACATTGGCGAAAATTGCCCCAGAACCAACAAACATTTGACCCATGCCATCAGTATTTATCTATTTTATTAAAATAATGGCAAATATCCGTATCTACCGGACAATTTGCAATCTAAAACGAATATTTCAAAGTTTGGTAAATAGTTCAAATTACTGCCTCGTTGGTCTAGTAGTAAAGCGTATCGCTTGGTGATTACGAGGTCCTGGGTTCAAATCCTAGCTCGGACAAATGAAGCTTTTCTAACGAAAACTTCCCAGTATGAGTCCCGAGTCTAGAATTGTGCCCGGTATATGGCAATAGGCTCGCCCCCTATTACATGGGACCTAACATACATCGTCGGCGAAAAGTGGGTGTACTCAGTACAAATCTGCCACCCCCGCTTAGGGAATATAGGCGTGACGGTGTTTATTACAAAGTATTGCTAGTACTAGGCATGCCTTTTAAGTTCTGTCGTTTCCATATTCGAATGTGTTTAAATTTTGAATCTCAAAACAGTTAAAAGTATTAGGATTAATGCTATTGTTTAGTCACAGCGTCGATTGGAATCTGTCAGGTTACGTACGAAAATGAATCTTTCTAAGGAAAATGTTCGTGCAGTAATTGTCTACAACTTTAGAAGAGGCCTGACACGGCTTCAGTGTTTTGAAGAGCTAACATCTGTGTTCAGTGATGTAGCCCCATGTCTGCGGACTGTCGAACGCTGATATTTAGAATTCCAGCGTGGACATATTAGTGTTAGTGACAAATCTCGCGAAGGACGCCCAAAATCCGCCTTCACTGAAGATAACATCATTGCTGTGAGACAACTAATTCTCGAAGATCGTCATGTGACGTATCGAGAGATAGGGGCTCTATTAGGCATCTCGGAGACAACCATTCAGAAGATCTTGCATGAAGCGCTTGGTGTGAGAAAGCTAGTTTGCGGTTGGAAACCGCATCTGCTTTCCGACGATCACAAGGCGACCCGCGTCAGATGGTGTAAGAAAACTCTGCAAAGGTTCAACCGAGGAGAGTCAAATCACGTCTACGACATCATCAGTGGTGACGAATCTTGGATCTATGCCTACGATCCTGATTCCAAACAACAATCTACAATCTGGGTCTTTCAAGACGAGCCAAAGCCGACTAAAGTTGTTCGTTCTCGAAGCACTTCAAAGAAAAACCGGCCATGTTGCGACTATTGCACTTGAAGATCGTAGAACGGTTAACGCAGAGTGGTATACCACAAGTCATCGCCGAACTTCGAAAATCTAACTCAAAGCGACGCATCATCCTGCACCACGACAACGCAAGCTCACACAGCGCTCGTCAAACGATTGAGTATTTGAAGCAGGAAAAAGTAGAAATTCTTGACCATCCTCCATACAGTCCTGACCTAAGCCCTAAGGATTTCTTAACATTTCGTAAAATTAAGAAAAGTCTTCGTGGTCAAAGGTTCCAGTCCGGTGAAGAAGCATTCGACGCTTTCAAGTCAGCCATTTTGAACACCCCCACTTTAGAGTGGAATAAATGTTATAATAACTGGTTTGAGCGAATGGAAAAGTATATTAAGCTACGTGGTGAATACTTTGAAAAACAATAAAAAGTACTATAAGGTTCTAGTTGTGTTTTTTTCTTCAAACGACAAAACTTAATAGGCATGCCTCGTACTTATATAGAATTGACTCCGTAAAACGTAGTAAGCGTACCTATTAGCTATCTAGATTGCCTGTCTTGTTAGACTAAATACTTACATAGATAGTTGATAAGTGTCGACAGGTATCTATTAAAATATAATTAATCTTTAAATCCACTCAATATATTTTTAACTATACAATATAACCTCATATGTATTAATTGCTACTAAATTTTAAGGTCAAAATATAATAATTTGGTGCAATACTGCGATTCCCCCGCTTGTCCGTTTAATAATAAATACATTATGACAATTTATGAGTGATTTAAAATCATACAAGTATTTTTTCATTGCTGTTGGTTCTGGGGAAAATCATATGAGCGCAGAACAATGTTCTTTTGGCCTGCGCGAGAACGGTCTTACTTACTAGTCTTTCTGTACCTACGAATATCCTGATGCAGTATTCTGCACAATCCCACACAGACCTAGGTGTTTGTAAATGTGTATTTTGTTGTTAGTACTTTATTATCTCTGTATATGGTTGAATTGTGGTTGTGGTCTTTTCTTTTTTCATTCAATTCTGTTAAACTAAAGTTTCTGGCTGTCAGTGGGGCTGCAACCTTTGACGCAGGCGTTTATAAATTTCGTTAAAAGACGAACGTTCACGAAACGAGTTTTCGGGCAAAGTTGACCTGCTCACAAATTGCTATTGTAACTATATTTTTGTGACATTGTTTCTTTTCGTCGTTACCTCGTTGGTCTGGTGGCAAAGCGCATCGTTTTGTGATCACGAGTTCCTAGGTTCAAATCCTAGCTCGGACAAATGTAGTTTTTCTAAAGAAAAATTCCCAGTAGGAAGTACGGAGAGTCCGGAGTCTGGAATTGTGGCCGGTATATGGCAATAGGCTCGCCCCCTATTACATGGGGCTTAACATCGTCGGCGAAACATGGGTGTACTCAGTACACCTCTGCCACCCACTCTGGGGAATATAGGCGTGACGGTGTTCTTTGTCGTAATTCCTCGTTTTAAATTGTTGACGTTAAAGCGTTTAATAGATTTACTTTACACGCCAGTTTTTTGACGGACGATTTAGCGCAATGGTTAAGAGCTTAAGCCGCTCTGCCCACTGCGTCTAATAGTCGCGGGTTCGAGTCCCGCACGGGACAAATCTTTGTGTGATCCACAATTATTTGTTCCGGTCTGGGTATTTGTGTATGTGAATTTTCATGTTTGTAAACGCACCCACGACACAGGAATAAATCCTAGAGTGGGGTTACGTTTTTTAAAAAAAAAAAAGTTTTTACCACAAAAATATGCAGAGGCGTACAGAGTACACCCACATTCGGCCAATGTATTTTTATTTCAAATATATATATATATATATATATATCTCTCTCTCTGAATATTAGAACATTTTATATTCACGTTAACCATTGTAGTATTCATGAATCGTCAGAAAAGTAACAAAGACTCTACCACCACTTCGGAATGTCATTCCTGTGGAGAAGAAGAGCAAGGAACTCCACGGCTACCCTTTCAAATTAACAGTTTTACAATTTTCTCTATCTACATTTTGTTTTGAGATATGAGAGAACAATGTAGGCTAAGCTATCAGGCAGGTTTATGTTATATCAACCAAATTATAGTAATTATGAGAATGGCCACATGGTTCCCTCATTTATAGAGAAGGATATGAAAAAACAAAGAAGAAATATGCTGAAGTGATAGTAAAACACCGTCACGCCTATATCCCCCAAGCAGGGGTAGCAGAGAGTAGCTAGGCACATTCACATATTGCCGAAGATTTTAAGTATTACTTTTTCCCATATTATTATGTTGTAAACTCATAAATCATGTTTGTTTCGCCTTTCATCGGGAATTAAACGTATACGAATCGCCGGCGCCATCTGTTAGACGCTTCCTGAACTAATACAAAAGGAGCTTTCCTTTTCTGCTCTTCAGCTCTTTAGAATGACGCTGTGTGCCTTATTAAAGTGAGTTTTTTAAGTCGTATATAAATAAAGGGCATCGCTTTATGAATGTAGCGCGTGATATGTTCTCAGATTCTAGATAAAACAGAAATATAGTACGTGACACACGTTACCAATGTCATACACATAAAAAAAATATTATTTTTATTAGGGCATACTCCAACACGCAGACACTTGCAGGTTTGTGGCCACATGCTGTTGGAACTTATCAAGCCCAACATAAGGCTTCCAACGCGGCTTAACAACAACTCAGCTCAACGACAAACACATACGTGGTAACCGGAGCACGGAGACGTTTGAAAATGAAAATGCAATAAACGGTCACCCATCTCAGTCTAACCGAGCCGAACGCTGCTTAACCTTGATGATTGCTACGAACACTGCCGTCGCACAGCGCTACGAGCACCTCAATACCTAATTAATACATCATTCCCCGTTAATTGCCTGCTAAACCAAGCTTATCGAAAGCTACCTATAAACTCATCAACATCGTCAAATATTCAAAATTAACGATCCGCTCCTTACTCGATACCCGAACACTATAATGGAAAAGATAATCGATATTAACACAGGTGATACCCTAGTCGATTTAATAGAGTCTGCATGTATGCGCCGTTCTCGTAAATACGGAGATTGCTTTACAAAGGATAGTGATGGGCCCGGTAAATATCGATAAATGTCACATTACCGAGAACATATTTTAATTTAGCACTGTTTTTGTTTTTTCTGTTAGTAACATTATTATATATTTTTGTAACAGTATTATTATAAACTATCGAATTGTGTTATCCAGAATATCGTAACATTGCTTACACTAACACAAGAGTCTGGAGTATTACTGATAATAATAATAATCATCATCATCATCATCATCTCAGCCTATACTTGTCCACTGCTGAACATAGGCCTCCCCAATCGCTTTCCAGCGTAACCGGTCCGATGCCACCTGCATCCAACGACTTCCTGCGATTTTCACAAGATCGTCGGTCCATCTGGCAGGCGGTCGTCCCACGCTGCGCTTGCCAATACGTGGTCTCCACTCTAGAATCTTTCTGCCCCAACGCCCGTCCGATCTACGCGCTATGTGGCCCGCCCATTGCCACTTCAGCTTGCTAATCTTAACTGCGCAACATCTTCTCATCCAAAATACCTCAGTGCCTTAAGACTAAAGTTTTTAGTCAATGTGTGTTACCAGTGATGATATATGGATCAGAGACGTGGTCTCTTACAATAGGTCTCATAAAAAAGCTCAGAGTTGCTCAGCGAGCTATGGAGAGAGCTATGCTCGGCGTTTCTCTACGTGATCGAATCAGGAATGAGGAGATTCGTAGAAGAACCAAGGTTACCGACATAATAATAATAATCTTTATTAAATAGAAACGTAATACACAGGGAAACAATTAACCATGGACCCCCACACTAGGCTGAGCCTGTATCGTGGGGATCAAGTTACAGTTACCGATACTTAACATTACAATTACAGTTACAGTACACACAGCAAGATAACAGTATGAAGCTATACAATTATAAAGATTAGTAAAAAATTATAGGGAGAGGAAACAATAAATAAATTAAATCAGAATAAATATAATTATCTAAATAAAATATATACGTAGATAACAACATATATTAATGTTAAAAATGCAAATATTATCTATTGGATAATTTTTAAAATTTGTTCTGTTTCGGTATAGGTTAGGGTAATTAATAGAGTAAATATTTTATGCCTTGCTTGCCTTAGTATTGAATTATTTTTAAGTTTACATTTACTAGAAATTTTATTGTATATATAGGGTCCAATAAATTTACTGAAACGCCTAGCAAAAGATGTTTTGACGGTCGGGACTGGAATGTGATAAACTCGTTTTAGTGTTAGGGTTTGGTAAGTTGGTGAGTTTGAAACGGATTTATGCATTTTAAGAACAGTTCTTTGTATAAAAAGACTTCTAACACTTAATACTTGACAATCGGAATATAGGGTTGCGGTCGGGTATAGAAAAGGTTTTTTAAGCATTACTTTTAACACTGAACGTTGAGCACGCTCAAGTTTGATGAGGGAAGTGGTTGTAGTACCACCCCACACTGTTAAGCAATAATTAATTATACTTTGGCATATGGCTAGGTATACAGTTTTTAATAGATTTATGTCTGCCACTTCCCGCAGCATCTTCATGATTGTTGTAACTCGTCGTACTCTTTTAGAAGTCGTATTAATGTGATCGTTGTCTATTTTCGTCTATTGTGACACCAAGATATTTTAGTGAGTTTGTACGATTCATTATGCTATGACTGGATTGAGCCCAAGGAGTTGTAGACATAAGATAACATTTGTGAATATTAAGAGGTGGGAATTGTCTCGGAGCTGTAGCTAAAGTTTTATAAAAGCAGATGTACTTTGTTTTTACGGTGTTAAGAGAGAGTAAGTTATGATTGAGCCATTTTAGTACTTGTGCCATTCCTGATTCCACAGTGTGTACGATTTTCTGCCAAGATTTGTCGTGAAATATTTAAGCTGTATCATCTGAATAACATACTATGTCAGCGTTAACTAGAGGAAGGGAAGTAACCTCGTTGAGATATATTAAAAACAATGTAGGACACAGAATACTACCTTGCGGTACTCCGTATGAGACAGGAGTAACGCTGCTAATATGAGAGTCGATTCTAACGCATTGAGTTCTTTTTGTAAGATAACTTCGGAACCATTCTACAGAACAGCCTATTATTCCTATAACCTCCATTTTCTGTAGAAGAATCGGAATTGAGACTGTGTCGAAAGCCTTTGCTAAATCTACGAAAACACCAACACAAGTTTCCCTGTTGTCCAAATGTGAGGAAATAATGTCTATCAAGTGAGTGATAGCATCTTCAGTGGATCTGTTTCTTCGAAAGCCATACTGCTTATCCGAAATAAATTTTGTGATTCAAGATAATGAATTAGTCTTTTGTTAACAACTTTTTCTAAGATTTTAGAAATAGTGCCTAAAAGTGATACGGGTCTATAGTTTTCCGGGCAATTTTTGTCGTTATTTTTGTGGATGGGTGTTACGACGGCAGTTTTCCATATGTGGGGGAATGTACCCATAGATAGGCTCATGTTGATAATTTCAGTTATCGGATTTATGATGGAACCACCTATTGCTTTAAGTAGTCTATTGTCTATCTTATCGAGTCCTGGGGCGCTATTTGAATTAAGATTATTAATTATTTCCGTGATTTCGTAACAGTCTGTGGGGTTTAGAAACAGAGAATTTTTTGGTGAACAGGGTGAAGAGATTTGAGAAGCTAATGACTCCTCTGTTTCGTTTAATTCTGTAAGTATATCATTTGCTAAATTTAAACCGACGTTAGAAAAGTAAGAGTTGCATATATTTAGTGATTGTGAAGGATTATTGGACAAATTAATTAATTCTGAGGCGTTATGATTATGGGGGCTAGAATGCGTGATCTGTTTAATAGTTCCAGAGTGTTCTGGGGTTAGTGGAATTTTGTTTCAATTCGGACTTTTGATAATCGTTCTTAACGCGTCTTAATAGAGATCTATAAAAATGTCTATATATGATCTGAACACATAGTAAGTAACAATACATTTTTCTTTTTTTAATATCCTTGACTACAATATGTATCATACTAACCCACACACTAATATTGAAATGATGGAATGTTTGTTAATCGAAACGATTCGGTATTTTGTAAATCATAGTACATCTACGTTTCACAGGTGTCCCAGCCCTAATGTGACAGAGTAATTTTTGGAAACTTTTCGTGCTGATACTTTAACTTGGCCACTGAAAACTTTTTAGATTCACTCTGACATGACGGTTTTCACCTAGTCGGGAGTCTTATGACTGGCTTGATAAGATCAAACAGCAGGCAACAAACCTATCTTTACGAATGCATACTAAGTCTGCGAAATAGGTATGACCTATTCTTTCTCATCTTAATTTTTGAGATAAACCCAGTGCCCAGTGGGACAGAAAAGGCAGATTTCTAAATTCTTCGCTCGCGTCTTAAAGGATTTGGATGGACACAATTTTGCCGATATTTTCTGTTAAGCAAGCAAAAACTCCGTGGCCGACACCTTGTTCAATGGTTTAGAGCATATGCTGTTACGCTTACTGGATTTATTAATCGCCGATCGAATCGATCCCCGCACGCACCAAATATTTGCGTTACCCACAAATTTTTGTTTCAATATAGGTAGGTGTTTCTGTTCGTAAATTTCAAGTTTGTAAACGTACCTACCACTCAAGATTAAGGTCTATGTGTGATTGTGTATAAACACATCCACGATAGACGATTTCCTAGTCTGGGCCTAATAGGTATGGTACCTTAAATCTATATTAAGTGCCAGATGTCATAAAAAATCTAGAAAATAATACATTTAAACACAAATGATCATTATTATTAATTTAAAAATGTTATTATAGCGTTGACGATTTTTTAAATGATAAAGTAATTTATTGACATCACAACTTATACTTTACCTTATTTCATTATAATTTTATATTCTCAATTTATTATTAATAATTACCAATTCATAATTTCAAATGTTGTAGGGCAGTAAATGGAATAAACTATTGGTATGTTAACACCTAAGCCTATATCTACCTATCTACACGGAATAAATGAATTTGATTTGATACGTGCTCTAATGCGAGCTCTGCGGAAGATGTGCGGAGTGAAGCTGACCGACCGCATTAGCAACAGCATAGTAAGACAGCGAGTAGGTATGAAAGATAGTATCGGTGTAAAGATGAGAAAGGGCATGCTCCGTTGGTTCGGGCATATAGAAAGAATGCCAGAGGAAAGAATGACAAAACAGATATACAATGTGAAAGTGGAAGGATGCAGGTACCGGGGAAGACCTAGACTATCTTACCACGACCAAATAAACCGAGTCTTATCTGATGGAAAAGTCAAGAGTCTCCGTAACCGGCGAGCGTGTATGAGACGAACTATGAGAGTCGAGGAAGCCAGAGAGGTATGTAAGGAAAGAACCTGTTGGAACTCTGTACTCTCTGCCTACCCCGCAAGGGATCTGGCGTGAGGTTATAGATAGATAGATAGATAGATTGATAGATTTGATACGTTTTGTTCAAATAACAAAACATAAAAAAATCGATATATTCTGACTTCACGCGCCCCTCACTGATCTAAGTTATGGAAACCGGGGCAAGGTAATGCCGACATATTGAAGGAAAATACATCTTTATATAGGATCGGAGATGGAAGACATCTTGCGGTATCTGTACTCTACCCACCTATACTCACATGATGCTGTTGTATAATAATGTATCTTATGTTACCTGTGCCTGATGGCTGTTCCAGTAGTGATACACATGAACGGGTGCTCGTTCTGGGGACCGATCCATCTGGAACCCTTTAGACACTAATTCTTTAGAAATAACAACATTAGTCTCGTATGTATTCTAAACCCTGTTGGAAGTCCTTACTATTGATTTAGAATCATGAGATTTCTTTACGTCCATTTTTGTAAATGAAGGAACCATGTTGCCATTCTCACGAACAGTAGAATTTGCTCAACTTAACTTAGACCCACTTGATTACCAACTTATATTGTCCTCCCACACCCCACAACAAAATGCAGATGGAAAAATTGCAACTTTTTTTATTTTAAAAGAGTAACCGTGGAGTTTCTTGCCCTTCTCCACAGGAATGACATTCCGAAATGGTGGTAGAGTCTGTTACTTTTTTGACGATTCATAAATGTTATAATGGTTTACATGGTATAAATAATATTAGTCCTGTTAAGAAACTGTCCCACCGCTGGGCACGGGCCTTCTCACAAACTGAGAGGGTTTAGGCCATAGTCCACCACGCTAGCCTAGTGCGGTTGGCGAACTTTATACACCTTCGAGGAAACTTTTAGGCATGTAGGTTTCCTCACGAGGTTTCCTCTAACCCGTAAAGCAAGTGATAGTTAATTTGTTATACGCACATGTTTTCGAAAAGACAAAGGTGCGATCCTGGGTTTGAACCACTGGGCTATCACTGCTTTACATGAATAAAAATATTCTGAATCTGATACTCGCAAGGGATCTGGCGTGATGGTATAGATACCTAGATAGTCTCATATCTCGATCGTAAGGCTATATCGTATACTATTAATTGAAGAAATAATGACAAAACTGATATACAATGCGAAAGTGGAAGGATGTACCGGGGAAGACCTAGACTATCTTACCATGACCAAATAGACCGGGTCTTATCTGGAGGACAAGTCACGAGTCTCCGTAACCGGCTAGCGTGTATGAGACGAACTATGAGAGTAGAGGAAGCCAGAGAGGTATGTAAGGAAAGAGCCTGTTGGAACTCTGTACTCTCTGCCTACCCCGTAGGGGATCTGGCGTGATGATATAGATAGATAGATTAATTGTAACCTTAACTGGATTGAAAAAATATAAAGAAAACCGTGAAAGAAAGTAAAAAAGACAAGCCCGCTAAGTTTCTCACCGGATCTTTTCAGTTGAGGCTGCGTTCTGATCCGGGGGTAGATTAGTAGTTTGATAAGGGGTACTTGCAAGCAGGACAGGGTTAATTCAAAATATTTTTTTGTTTAAGTTTGGACTCTTAAGTTGGTATCATTCGATTATTTATCTATGTATCTATATCATCACCCTAGATCCCTTGCGGGGTAGGCAGAGAGTACAGAGCTCTAACAAGTTCTTTCCTCACAGACCTCTCGACCAGACCGGTCGATATGTAATTTATTAATATTTAGCTCGTTCTGCATTTTTCTGCCATACTCCATAAATGCAATGTATACAAAAAGAATTGTAAATCTCTCATTTTTAAAAAGAGTAAACGTAGAGTTTCTTGCCCTTCTTCTCCACAGGAATGACTTTCCGCACGGGTGGTAGAGTCTTAAGTAATCAATCATTTTCTCTTTTTGACTATTCATAAGTGCCTTTTGGTCTACATGAACAAAAAACTTTTGATTTTGAATAATATGTAGTCACGCCTAAATTTCCCAACCGGGGGTGGCAGAGGTGTACTGAGTACACCCACTTTTCGCGGACGATGTTAGGTCCCATGTAATAGGGGGCGGGCCTATTGCCATATCCCGAGCACAGTTCCAAACTCCGGACTCATAATGGGAATTTTTTAACCGACTTCTAAAAAGGAGGAGGTTCTCAATTCGACTGTATGTTTTGAACTGATTTTGATGATTCTTTTTGCGTTGGATTTGCGTTTAGTATAGTTTCGAGGTGGTCCCATTTTAATGACCTCGGTATTGAACTTTGGACTTTGAAGATACATCAGGGGACTCCTTAACGGCAAAGAGCACGTATGTATAGATTCCGTTATTATGGTTATTATATCAATCCTGTAGGTACCTTGCTGTACAACTCAGTAATATAATATAGGTATATAAATATTAGTAAATAATTCAATAGTCACTTAAAATCGCAAACTAAAAATCTTTAAAAAAAAAAAATAACCTACTTCAAAAAGCAAAAAATTAAGGTGCCACTTGGCACCGGTTAGTGCAGTCGGTTACTTAACTGACTGCACTATCCGGTACCGACTTCAGATATTTACTTTTTGCTTTTTGAAGTCGTTTTTTTTTAAGATTTTTTCGTCAGAAAAACTACATTTGTTTGTGCGAGGCAGTGCATTTTTTTATAATATTTGTCACTTTAGGACTTCTACATAGCATACCCTGCAGATGCAGGGTAAGCACATACCTCGCGACGCCCGACGTGATGATATAGATCGATTGAATAAGGATCAAATACTTTTTCTGCCAACGGTACCAATTCATACACATACGGGGGTATGCGTGTGAGTTCAAACGTCAAATGGTTTCGGAAATCCGACGATTACGCGGGAAAGTTTGATTGTTTTACTTCAAAGTAACACGCTTAGTTTTTTTGCTGACGTTACAGATAGGCTTAGAGTATTCTGATCACTTTCGATATCGAAATGTGATGGATGAATCGGAAATTGCTTTAAAGCAAGTTTCTCTATATTTTCGTCTTTTGTAATCATATGATATGCGGTGGAAATGCGAGCTCTGCGGCAGATGTGCGGAGTGAAGCTGACCGACCGTATTCGCAACAGCGTAGTAAGAAAGCAAATAGGTATGAAAGAGAATATCGGTGTAAATATGAGAAAGGGTATGGTCCGTTGGTTCAGCATATAGAAAGAATGTCCGAAGAAAGAATGACGAAACTGATATACAATGCTAAAGTGGAAGGATGTAGGTACCGGGGAAGACCTAGACTATCTTACCATGACCAAATTGACCGGGTCTTATCTGAAGGACAAGTCAGGAGTCTCCGTAACCGGCGAGCGTTTATAAGACGAACTATGAGAGTAGAGGAAGCCAGAGAGGTATGTAAGGAAAAAGCCTGTAGGAACTCTGTACTCTCTGCCTACCCCGCAAGGGATCTGGCGTGAGGTTATAGATAGATAGATATAGATTCTGTATATTTTCGTGTTTTGCAATCATTAGGTATGTATAATACGGACGGATGATTTGGCGCAGTGGTTAAGAGCTTAAGCCGCTCCGCCCAATAGGTCGAGTAGTCGCGGTTTCGAATCCCGGACGGGACAAATCTTTGTGTGACCCAAAATTATTTGCGTCGGTCTCGGTATTTGTACATGTTTAATTTTATATTTGTAAACGCACCCACGACACAGGAATGAATCCTTCTAGTGCGCCTACAATTACTAAAATAATCTTGATTCATGGATCGGTTTAAAAATTACAATTTTCACTCCCAGACATAAATTTGTGAGTCCCACAAAAATTTATTCCGTGTGGAAATTGAACCCGGCTACCTGCTGTTAGGAACCTAACCCTCCGTAGCACTATGCAGATAAGAAAACGTCTCAAAATGGAGGCTTCTCAAAAGGAGCCCAAGTTGTACACCGCTGCTTAAGAGAGGAAGTAACCGATTTCAAAGATTTTTTTTTCGGTGTTGTAATTACAAATTCGCGAAGGATTTTCCGGCTTCTTGTCAAATTTCCTGATTCTAGGTGAACGGAAAGTCCTTATAAGTTTGATGAGAGAGTTTACTGGTCACTTTTGATTGCATTGTCTTAAAATCTTATTTTTTTATACCAGCGTCGACCCGACGACCTCAGTATTTGACATACATTTTAACTTGATACCTCCACACGCTTCTACAAAAACGGGTTTTAAACGTCGGACAGACAAGAAAGTGATTTTATAAGGACTCTGATTATACCGATTGAGATACGAAATCCTAAAAATACAACACAATGAAGAATTAAAAATATATCGTGCTAAAGCAAGTTCAGTACATTATTTATGTTTGTATAACAAAGAAATTATCAATAGAACACAATGGACGCCCCAGAGAAACGCCTTTTATACATGTAATGAGCTAATAACGGCTCTCCAAGAAACGTTTTGTTCTCAAATATTAAAAGTCTTTTCTTTTATTTTTCGAAAGTCTTTCATTTGTGTGCACCGCTGTTATTTAGGTCTAGAATGAGAATCTTTAGTAAAGCTTATGTGGATAAAAAATGTTTTGTTAGAAAAACTGAGTGATTAGGAATTGGGGTTTCATGCTATCCAGTAGCATTTATTCTTCAGTCGTACCCTTCATTACAGATCCTGATCCTGATGAAGTCCTACACAGGGCCTTTCAAGGCCCTCATGGCCCTGTGTAGGACTTCCTTCCACTTGATTCGATCCTCGGCTTCTTTAAGAGCTTTTGTTGTAGAAAGGCCAGTGAGAGCAGTGATTTGATCACGCCAGCGCCTAGGAGTCTCCGCGCGGTCTTTTTCCATCTACCCAATCACTACCAATTTATCAAAATTGGCAAATAAATATAGTAAATAATAATAGCATGTTTACGTCAGTATGAATAAATTATGACCTAAGACTTTTTATTTTTCAAGATTTTATTAACTTTACCATACAAATTCAACTGATCAATTTGTATTGAGCGTTGTTTAGACTGACGTATAAATGCCGAAATTTTCGCTGTGACACCCCAATTCCAAAGCAATCTCTATTGTCTATCTATCTATCTATCTATATCATCACGCCAGATCCCTTACGGGGTAGGCAGAGAGTACAGAGTTCCAACAGGCTCTTTCCTTACATCTATTTCTCTCTATTGCGTACTTAGAATAAACATTATTATTATTATAAGCCTATACTGTCCGTATTATATGAGTCCAGGTCGTCTCGCCACCTCTTTTTAGGCTTGCCCCGATATCGTTTCCCGCCTGGCGGGGCCGTGTGGTTGTTTAGACAAAACGCATCTGACATGCGCCAGATATGTCCCGGCCCAGCTCGATTTCAGTTTTGCAGCTGAGTGGCCTAAGTCAGCGATTTGTGTTTTGGGACGTAGAACCGAGTTTCTGACACCATCTGTAAGCTTTACGCCAAGAATGCTGCTTCATTGCTCGTGGTCAAACCCCAAGGGTGGACTTTTGATGATCACCAATACTTGTGATCGTCAAAATATTTAGTTAATGACCAAGTCTAAGTGAGGGTGGGGAGAATGCATGTGTCCATGATTTTCCTTTTTATGAAACCGGGAGAGATCCCTTCATTAAATGTTTTATTGACAAATAATTTAGAATAAATAAAATAGTTATTTTTTTGTAACATTTTAAGATAGGGTTATAGTTTGGTATATGAAACCTAAATTAATGATAAGTAAAGGCGCTTTTAGAGGTTCAATAACATAATATTCTTAGAAAAGAAGAAAAAACGTCTTCCATCCTAAGCCTAACTTTGCCGACGATGTTAGGTCTAAATGTAATAGCGGGCCAGCCTATTCCGATTATACAAGGCACAATCGTTTAAGCTTATTATACGTGTCTACTTATGCTACCTACTTGAATCCTGATACCCCCTGACGACAATATACAAGGTGTACATAATAACCACAAGACCTCAGACACCCCGATTAGAGAATTGCTTCATAAATTCAAAACGAAAACCAAATTTCCCAATTTAAAGTGAATGAGTTTGTATGAGACTCAGTAAGCTAAAGTGGCAATGGGCTGGTCACATCTGCAGAAGGACCGACGGCCGATGGAGCAAGCGTGTCCTAGAGTGGAGACCGCGACTTGGTAAGCGTAAGGTAGGACGGCCCCCAGCTAGGTGGACCGACGATCTCAAAAAGGTCGCTGGGACAGACTGGATGCGGAAGGCGGAGGACCGTGTGCAATGGCGCGTGTTAGGAGAGGCCTATGTCCAGCAGTGGACTACAATAGGCTGATTGATTGATTGATTGATTGAGTTTGTATATCTTGGATGCGCCTTCAGTAAGAATGTACACCGGAAATGGATAGAAATACACCGCTGACATGGAGAGAAGAGTGAGTGCAGGGAACAGAGTAAATGGTGCGATGGATAAGCTACTTGAAAGCCGGCACTTAAGCCAAAAGGCGCAGCTGGCCATACATAACGGAGTTCTTGTCCCAACGCTGTTATATGGTAGCGAGAGCTGGAAATGCGAGCTCTGCGGAAGATGTGCGATGTGAAGCTGACCGACCGTATTCGCAACAGCGTAGGAAGAAAGCGAGTAGGTATGAAAGATTGTATCGGTGTAAAGATGAGAAAGGGTTTGCTCCGTTGGTTCGGGCATATAGAAAGAATGTCAGAAGAAAGAATGACAAAACAGATATACAATGCGAAAGTGGAAGGATGTAGGTACCGAAAAAGACCTAGACTATCTTACCATGACCAAATAGACCGAGTCTTATCAGAAGGACAAGTCAAGAGTCTCCATAACCAGCGAGCGTGTATGAGGCGAACTATGAGAGTGGAGGAAGCCAGATAGGTTTGTAAGGAAAGAACCTGTTGGAACTCTGTACTCTCTGCCTACCCCGCAAGGGATCTGGCGTGATGATATAGATTGATAGATAGATTTAGCACTTTTGTACCCCAATTAACAATGAAACTTGTACGTGTATGTGTGCGTTTTCGAAATACGTTTTAGGAATGCATTTGAAATCTCCTTATTGCTATGAATCAAGAGTAAATTTAGTTTTTATAGCGCACTGAAGGAGTAAAAGCATGTTTTGCAAACTAAAAAAAAAATTTGGATACATTAAAAGTTGTTGGAATCTATCTATCTATCTATAACCTCACGCCAGATCCCTTGCGGGGTAGGCAGAGAGTACAGAGTTCCAACAAGTTCTTTCCTTACATACCTCTCTGGCTTCCTCGACTCTCATAGTTCGTCTCATACACGCTCGCCGGTTACGGAGACTCTTGACTTTTCCATCAGATAAGACTCGGTTTATTTGGTCGTGGTAAGATAGTCTAGGTCTTCCCCGGTACCTACATCCTTCCACTTTCACATTGTATATCTGTTTTGTCATTCTTTCCTCTGGCATTCTTTCTATATGCCCGAACCAACGGAGCATGCCCTTGGAATCAATTCAGTTTATTATGTTACACCTCGTAATTGCAACTGGGACCACAAAAAGGCCACCATTTTGAGGCCCGCCCAGAGGGTTCTCACAGCAGTACGCTAAACAAGAACCACAATAAATGACCCTGGCGAATTGGGGGTGTAATAATATTTACAACACTGCCTCCATTCTAACAAAGTATGTCAAAGAAAATTATAATAAATTATACACCGTCACGCCTATATTCCCCAGCGGGGGTGGCAGAGGTGTACTGAGTACACCCACCTTTCGCCGACGATGTCCCCTGTAATAGGGGGCGAGCCTATTGCCATATACCGGGCACAATTCCAGACTCCGGACTTCTATTGGGAAGTTTTCGTTAGAAAAACTACACTTGTCCGACCTAGGATTTGAACCCAGGACTTCGTGCTCACAAAGCGATGCGGTTTGCCACTAGACCAACGAGGCAGTCATAACTTATTTATTTATTTATTTCGATAAGTACAGTAACAGACATGCAGACAAGTGTATAATAAATGGTTTTAATTACAATATATAATATCTGCTGCCCTGACTGTACACAATTTATATATATAAACAAAAATATGCTACAAGAAAAAAAGGTATAGGAATACAAAATAAAATAACGCAAAGTAATATAAAAATAGGTAACTTCTACAAATATTAAACGACATCAATTTACTAATTTACACAATATGAAGAGAAAAACAAAATAAAAAGGAATATATGGTAATATTTACATCTAGTGTTTTACGAAGAAGATGGCTGAAGTGTTTTAGTAATTTTAAGTTTAAAGCTTGTATGTGTGCATTGAAAAATGTCACAGTCAATAGGGATGTTGTTACAATATCGAAACATTCGATGAAGGGGATTATTTTGCGAAACGTTATTATTGGAGGGTGGTATACTGAGTAAATTGAGACTACTACGCTGAGAACGGGTCGGAATTGTCAGCTGTATTTTGTCAGTCAAAGTCTTTTTCTCACTATAAATGGATATATAAATTATTTACAAAAATAAACAAGAAATGTTTTATTATGTGCTTTAGGTAGCATGATAGTATACATATACGTATTTGAATCCCTACACCATTTGAGAACAATATACAACTCGGCCCACAAAATGGTCCCAGTTTGAAACTCACGTTTTCATTATCAACCGAGTGTTTCCCACGGCGGTACGCTAAACAACTTATATTTTCAGTTCGTTGTTTGTGCAACCTGCTCCCGGGCATACGGAATCCCATTACATAGAGGTATTAACACGCTCATAAGCGGAGCGATAGCGATTTTATAATATTATAGCATTGAATTACTGCTCTAAATGGACTTCGTGTTCGTGCTCAAAAAATTCGGAACCAAAGGAGGTACAAAATTCCCAAAATTCCATAAGATATATATTCGCGTGTCTGTCTTTGTATCATCTTCCAACTAACAACACTTCTTATTATTAAAGTCACTGTTTTGTGACTATGTATAAATACTACTACTCGGGCATATAGAAAGAATGCCAGAGGAAAGAATGACAAAACAGATATACAATGTGAGAGTGGAAGGATGCAGGTACCGGGGAAGACCTAGACTATCTTACCACGACTAAATAAACCGAGTCTTATCTGATGGAAAAGTCAAGAGTCTCCGTAACCGGCGAGCGTGTATGAGACGAACTATGAGAGTCGAGGAAGCCAGAGAGGTATGTAAGGAAAGAACCTGTTGGAACTCTGTACTCTCTGCCTACCCCGCAAGGGATCTGGTGTGAGGTTATAGATAGATATAAATACTACTTAAATAAAGTGAAAAATGGATGGTGTTTAATATTTTCAATCAATAAACTATTATCGTTTTCAATTTTAAATTAATCGCGTCCAGATTACTATGCCGACGGAATGACTTAAGCAAGCAAGAATGAACATTGAGTTTTAGGACGAAAATTAATTTATAACGTCATTTTCCATATTTACGAATGGTCGTTGGTCTAGTGGCAAAGGGCATCGCTTGGTGATCACGAGGGCCTGGGTTCAGATCCTAGGTCGGACAAATGAAGCTTTTCTAATGAAAACTTCCCAGTATGAGTCCGGAGTCTAGAATTGTGTCTGTTATATAGCAATAGGCTCGCCCCCTATTACATGGGACCTAACATGGTGGGCGAAAAGTGGGTGTATTCAGTGTACTGAATACACAGGGGTGGCATAGGTGTACCTCGGCCACCTCCGCTTGGGAAATATAGGCGTGACGGTGTGTACGAATGTATCTCGTGAATTTCGTACTAGACCTGAAGTCCATTTAAAGTATTTAGTCTTAATATGGTATTTGTTAATCCGACTATGGATACCTTATGGCGGCTTAGTTAGATATTTCGTAAGTAACTCGAACTGCAGGTGAGCATAAACCCACCACCACTAATGCACAGTGAATCTGCATGAAAGAACATGACTTACATCTCTTACATCTATTTATGAGAAATATCCTAATAATAATAATAATATATTTATTTCGGATATTCATCCATACATATGTTAGTAATTACATCGACTCTTAAAACTATTGTTAGTAGAAACAAACAAAAAACAAATTAAAACAAAAAAAAAAAATAATGTTATTTGGCCGCCCGGTTTGACGGCACCACATGTGCGGTGGTCCAGTGCCGCAATATCGGCCCTTCGACCCTCTCCGCCACTGTGCGCAGGACACTATTAGGGCTGGCGCGCACTCGCCTCCACAGGGACGCGATCCGCTTTCTAATTATCGCGTAGAAGTCATCTAAACGTGCTTCCGCGAACATCCCCGAGGCGCTGCAGTACCTCGGCAACCCCATCAATGCCCTAAACGCGTTGTTATATTGTACGCGCAGTACGTCGCCAGACCTTCTAGTATAGTTGATCCACAGACTGCAGGTGTAAAACGTTTGGCAAAAGGCTCTAAACAAGGTTAGTTTTACACCATTGGTACACTTTGCAAATCTATATCCTAAGGTACCCAGCAGTGAAACAGGACAGGCAGATTAATATGAACAAAACAACATGAGAAAATCTCCATCCACAAGAGAATGTCATAATTTTTGAAATGATGAAATAAAAGTGAAATTTTTGACAGTTTAACCTTTGTTTCGCACTAGGAATGATTCTTGTCGTAGGTGCACATCGTGAAATTCCCATGCTCAAACACTCTTACCGAAACAAACATTGTTGGTCCATACAAAGATTCGTTCTATGCGGGGGTTGATCCCGCGACTAATCGACCCAGTAAGAATGAAAATCCGTGTAGTATTTTCCAAGGTGAGTGCTCACATACACACAATTGACCTTCATTTATAATAGTATAAAGGTTTCGCCACATAGCCGAAGATGCGCGACGGGAGCGTGACGATGGTACGGTTTGGCTGTTGTAATGCAGTACACAAATGTACGGGAGACGCCGCACAGCGCCGTCACGCTCGGCGCGACAGCAAACGTCACGACTTAGCATAGCCGAGCGCTTCCTTTGCACTTCGTCCGCTATTTGACTAAATCTTAAATTCAAACGCCGGTAGCAAATATAAAAACTACGTACCCTTAATTTGACGCTCTAAATGGATGTCATCTATTTATCGCTTCGAGCGTGTCAATTGTTTCGTCGCTGAGGCATGTGAGATCGAAACCGCTCCGTTTATCATCATGTCCATAACCTTACCCAAGCTACTTTGTTTTCCAATTTGTTCTGAAGACGCAACCAACTTACAGGGGTAAGTTTTAAGCAAACATTTAGTGGGAATCGCGAGGATTTAACTAACACTACGCCTACTAACATATGCTAGTAAAAAGTTACTATCCAACGGAGATAGCGCTCTTATCAAAGGAAAGTTTAATTCGGGATATAATCAAAGGAAAATTTTGATTCTGTGTGGCACATTTTATGGATCCGATATGACAGGCAAATGTTTATTTCCACAGATATACAAAGTGATGTTTAATGACTCTCGATAAAAGGATAATTATTGCCATTATCAGCACAATTCCAGGCTCCTAACTGTTACTGAGAACCCTTATACAAGGTGTTACATATATAACGCAAGACCTTAGACACCCCAATTAGATGATTGCCTTACGAATTTAACACGAAAATCATCTAATTTTAAGGAGTTTCCTACCATTTTTTGAACTCTTTGGTACTCAAACTAACCACTTAACCTGTACTTTTTCGTGCATATTGAAGTATGTAGTAAGAAAGCATTTAAAATAGCGGCATAGCTTTGAATAATAATAAAATTTTGTTTAAAACAGCAAACTGAATGAGTAACAGCATATGTTAATAATTAAAAAAATGGAACATTTTTTAAAAATGGACGCGTCAGTTGCTGAACCGTCCATTTTTAGAACAGACTACTTTCGGCGCTTGCGATATTTATGTTACACCTTGTATAGATAAAAATACACTTTGTCCGATTTGAGAATAACGTTGTGGCAGGATTTGTCAAAGGGAAGATCTTTCAGCCAGACGGGTGTTGTTGTCGGGAGCTTGTATATATGTTACACTCTAATATCGCGATCTAGACATGTATGGCGAATCGTCAGCACCATCTATTGGTAGATAGCAGGTATAGCCAACTGTGTAGCAAGGTATGGTATCGCTACACCCACGACAAAGGAATAATTCCTCAAACGCACGCGGTTTAAACGCTCTCAAAACACAAGAATAGTTCCTATTGTGAGTTCCTACGTAAAAAAAAAAAACTTAAACATAGGGAAGATAAAATCTTGTCTCTATTAGGATATTTACTCATGTAGTGGTACTAGCAGATTCATAAAGTGTAACAAATAAGAGGTAAAAAACTTCGTGTGGAAGTGAGCTGGATCGTCGCGAACGCCAGCGGTGCGTGGCGAGCCTGAATCTACCCGAGTTCCCAAGGAGCTAAGAAAAAAAGCCTTAAATATGGATAAGTCTTTTACGTACAGACTCATCAAGTAAAAACTACTTCAGTTAGCTTGACATGTGCAGGAACGTGTACTTGAAAAGAAGCAGTACTGGTCTGCCCCCTGGAGCGAAACAGCTTATTCAAAAATAATACCTGCGATTCGCATAGTGGGGCGAAACGACCAAGCTCCTGACAAATATGAACCATTGACATGAAAAGGGGAAGATTAAGGCTTTGTTTCTACTAGGGTGGCAATAGCAGCGGCAATAGGTAAAAACTGTGTGGAAGTGAGCTGGATCGTCGCGAGCGCCAGCGGTGCGTGGCGAGTCTGAATTTACCCGAGTTTCCTAGAAATTAAGAAAAAAAACCTGTCAAATAGATAAGTTTAGATAAAAAAAAACCTACTTTAGGCAGCTTGTCATGTGCAGGAACGTGGACTTAAAAATAAGCAGTACTGACACATTCGAACAGACCTCATGCGATTTGCAAAGTGGGGCGAAAAGACCAAGCACCCGACAAATATGAACTACTGACACGAAACGAGGAAGATGAATGCTATTAGCACTGGCAAAGCCATGAAGTGTAAGTAATAAAAGGTAAAAAGTTCGTGTCGAAGTGATCTGGATCGTCGCGAGCGCCAGCGGTGCGTGGCGAGCCTGAATCTACCCGAGTTCCCTACAAGCTAAGAAAAAAAACCCTTTCAAATAGATAAGTTTCTTGCGTCAAAAGCAACTCGCGTTTCTTAAATAAATAAATAAAATAAAATAAATAATAACGCTTGATGTGAGGATTATTACCTCCAGTTAGAGGCACATGCCGTTTACATGCAAATTTACATTTACCTCACTTGCGTTACAGTTTATCTATCTATCTATAACCTCACGCCAGATCCCTTGCGGGGTAGGCAGAGAGTACAGAGTTCCAACAGGTTCTTTCCTTACATACCTCTCTGGATTCCTCGACTCTCATAGTTCGTCTCATACACGCTCGCCGGTTACGGAGACTCTTGACTTTTCCATCAGATAAGACTCGGTTTATTTGGTCGGGGTAAGATAGTCTAGGTCTTCCCCGGTACCTGCATCCTTCCACTTTCACATTGTATATCTGTTTTGTCATTCTTTCCTCTGGCATTCTTTCTATATGCCCGAACCAACGGAGCATGCCCTTTCTCATCTTTACACCGATACTATCTTTCATACCTACTCGCTGTCTTACTATGGTGTTGCTAATGCGGTCGGTCAGCTTCACTCCGCACATCTTCCGCAGAGCTCGCATTTCTACCGCATTTATCCTACTTTCATTCTCCTTCTTACATACCCAGCTCTCGCTACCATATAACAGCGTTGGGACAAGAACTCCGTTATGTATGGCCAGCTGCGCCTTATGGCTTAAGTGCCGGCTCCCGAGTAGCTTTCCCATCGCACCATTCACTCTGTTCCCTGCACTCACTCTTCTCTCTATGTCAGCGGTGTATTTCCCATCCTTACTGAAGGCGCATCCAAGATATACGAACTCATTCACTTGCTCCAGCACATCGTTACCAACCACAATCCTTCCGCGTTACAGTATGTAGGGAAGTGACAGAAACTTTACATGCCTCGATACTTATTTCTATGTCAACCTCCCAGCTCAAAGCAGCGGATTACATTCGCGTGCTGCCTAGTTTCATCACGACTTCCCTGCTCACTACCTCACAAGAAGAGTATGAACCAAGGGTTAATATACCAAAAGTGAAGGAAAATATCTTTAGAAAATGTACGAAAAAGCCTATACTTCGACAGACGTCTGCAAATAGCAGCACGAATATTTATTTATTTTATTTATTTATACTTTATGCACCTATGTACATAGGCGGACTTAATGCCTACGGCATTTTCTGCCAGTCTACCTTCGGGTGTAAGACAAGTGTGGTAGGTGCTAGATTACACAAGTGGAAAATAAAGTTACATGAATAAATATAAATAACAACTAATTACCTATTTATAACACTAAGTAAATACATATTATATATATAACTATACATATACATAATATACAATTATACAATATATACATAAACTAAAACTGTGCGACATAACGACATAGAACAACTAACATTGAGGAGGCTCCAGCCTTTTATGCAAATAGTCCTGCAGCCCTTTTTAAAAAAGGGATGATTGGTTGTCTTTCGGAGTTCCAGAGGCAAAGCCAAAGAAGGATAGACTGGACGAAGAAGGAAGAGTGAATGAAATCAGTAGCATGAGGGGGGCACTGAAGAAGACGATTATCAGAAGAGCGAAGATGTTTATCGTGAATATTGGCTATACGTAGGCTATCACATTGGAACCAAAAATGTTTTTATGATATTTGGGCGTACTATATACATCTTTGTCCTACAATCAGAAATGCCAATATATCAGAGAAATAAATATTTGGAACAACACGAATACATTCATTATTCAATCTTCTCCACGATTTTATGAATATAAAATTGTAGAGATTAGATAAGACTTTGTATAATAAATTGCCGCATCGACATTTTATCATACATCCTAAAACGATCATACGTTCTACCACTGAATTATTCAGCTGTGAATATTCGGATAGTGTATCAAATAGGAGCCGCACCGATGTATCGAGTAGCGCATATTCAATCAATCGATGTTTAGTTACCGATGTACATATCGATTTTAATTAACAACTCGATTCGGGAATGCTTGTGGCAAAATAGTGGTCGAACCAATGGAAGGTTTACTTTTTTTTTAAATCTTGATTTGTTTTATTAATTGGCTTTTCGGTAAACCACGAGCTGTTGCCCGACTGGAATTCCCATCGGTAATTTTAAGTCAGCGACATAGCGCGCAGAAGGCTTAGCGCGAACAGATTGACGTTAGTGTTGTTGTAGTGTATTTAACAGCCTATCTAATAATTATTTTTTCTTTCTTTCCTCTTTCATTACAAATTTATTAAATGAACATGAACGTCACAGCACGCTTTCTCGCTAGCGTCACGAGAACATCAATATTTTCGTGTTTAACTCTCTGATTTTCCCAACTTAAGTAGCAGTGGTCGGAGTACTTTCCTCGTTAACCTGACAGTCGTAGCAGAAAGGTTATAAAGTGGCAATCAGGTACTGGAAGACGTGGAGTGGACGATACTTTATAATATGGACTGGTGACCTTGTGAAAGTCGCGAGCAAAGACTGGATGTGTACAGCTGGAAGTCTGTTATCGTGATGATTTTGGGGGTGGCCTTTATGTTATTTTTTTTATTATTAGCCCAGTTAAGAATCTGCCCCACTGTTGGGCACGGGCCTCCTCTCAAACTGAGAGGGTTTAGGCCATAGTCCACCACGCTGGCCTAGTGCGGGTTGGCGAACTTCACACACCTTCGAGAAACTCTTAGGCATGCAGGTTTCCTCACGATGTTTTCCTTCACCGTTAAAGCAAGTGATAATTAATTTTTAATACACACATGCTTTCAAAAAGACAGAGGTGCGTGCCTGGGTTTGAACCCGAGACCTTTGACTTTGCAGTCCAACGGTCTAACCACTAGGCTATCATTACCTTTATATTACTGATTTTATATCTACTTAACACCTTAAGGTCTTTTCCGGTGAAGCTGTAAAGGCCCCGTGGTCAACAGCGTAGATCACACACACACACACACACTTCATGGAATATATTATGAAAAATCCTTCCTTATTGCTTAACTTAACCCGTCACTTAACCCCGTTAGGCCCACTTGCACAAACCATGAACATAACCTATTGATTAACTCGACGTTATAACGTTAAGTTGACGGTAATTTAATGTTGTAACCTTAAGTTAGTCAAAAGGATATGCTAACCTTGATTCGTGTAAGTGGGCCTAAGTGACATATTTATTAGGATAACTTTGTCCGCGGCACAAGAGGGTCACAGGTGCGTTCCATATGGAAATCCCGGAGCCCCTCCAAAGTGCTGATATCGGCTACCCTGGGGTTTTTATTCGGTAGGATTCCGACACGCCCCGCGAGCTTCTCCTGAGATTCGCGAAAGCACTATGTACGATTTTCCCCAGGAAAAAAAAGGTGGGCCTTAGAGGATGAATTTTATAAAATCTTTTCTGAGTGGTCGCCTTCGCTATTTATATATATAATAACTTTTATGCAAAATATCATGCTGATAGATCCGCTGATTTAAGTTGTGCGTTGTCAACCAATCAGTATTAAAGTTGTATTAAGTAGGTTATATGATCCATGTGAAAAACTAAAAATGTTTAGCGAGTTATACTGCTGAGCGTACGTTTTTAAAATTCAAACATAGCCCTAATTTAAAAACACTACTTATTATTCCGGTGTCGTGGGTGCGTTTAAAGAAATGAAACACCTAGACCAAAAGAAACAAATAATTATGAGTCACACAAAGATTTGTCCCGTGGGGCGATCGAACCCGTAATTATTCGATCCAGTGAACGGAGCGGCCTATGCTCTTAACCACTACACCAAGCCACATTTATAAACTAAACAGGGCCATCATTCACAACTAGCTCTTATACGGCACGCGTTGATTTTGTTATATCTGTCGGCGATTAGGTTTTTGGAAAGGCCGTTTCAATGCTGGTAACGGTGAGAGCTGAACCTAGCTTTGTTTTCATAATCATTTGCATGGTGGCCGAACATTAATAAAAAGCACTAGGGTCTTGTCCGGTACCCGGATCTTCCTTGATATCCGAGGATGCACACAATAGTTGGAGATTAATATTGTTACATGAAATGCAACGAAGTAAGCTGCTCCGCGATACGTCCGACCGCTTGCCCCGTTGCCAATCGAATAATAACGCAGCGCCGTCCACCATCTTACATCGACTATCTGTCATCGGTCAATCATCATCTGACAGTTGTCATCTGTCATCGCTTCACAACTAATCGCACTCATGCAATTATTAAAGGCATAGATTATGTCTATAGACAAGATTAAAAGGTTACTAAAATGAAAATAACTGCTTGAAATTCCATTAATTGTGATCTTCATATTATAGGATACAACATATCTTATTATTACTGAAACAATATAGCATATGTTACTCCTGGATAATGTAGCTTTCTAGTTGTGAAAGAATTATTAAACTCGCTTTATAAGTTTTAGAGTTTATCGATTACGAACAAACAAATCTTTTCTTTTTATATTTTTTTTAAATATAGACCCATTCGTTATATTCGTTTACGTATTAGCGTTTGCAAATATGAATATTCACATGCACAAATACCCAGACCGAAACAAATAATTGTGGGTGTCACATGGATTTGTCCCGTGCGGGAATCGAACCCGAGATTATTCGACCCAGTGGGCTTAAGGTCTTAACCACTGCGCCAAATCGTCCGTCAATATTAGTATAGATGACCAATTAAACAGATAACGCGTTACGATGAATTCGTCTCGGGGATCAGACTCAGGGATAGACTTATTTACTGTCAGTAAAAGCACTCCTATGTATCTTAAGCAACGTTTCTCCTTTCTCACTTCCACTCAGTCTCGTGACCTTCGTTCCTCTGATATACTTTGCCTTACAATTCCTTCCCATTCATCTAACTTCTTTACTAATTCTTTCACAGTTCAGAGTATCCGTCTCTGGAACGGCTTACCTGAGCCCATAAGACGCGCTAAGTCCTTAGATATATTTAAGGGTGGCTTTAAAGCACATTTTCTTCAAAATTTAATTAAATACTTCTAGTTTCTTAGTTTCCCCTTTCCAATTTCTACTTCGCTCCTATTCCACTCGTTTCGTTTCTTAACTCTTATACTTATTCTGTCATTTATTTATATTACGTATAATAGGTAAATTTGAAATTTTTTTTAATTGTTTTTTATTATTATTTTAGTTGAAATTCTATTAGATTGTTGCACTCTACCCATTATTATTTTTATTGTCAGCATCTCTGTCCTCTACCTGAAGGTTGCCTGGAAGAAATCGCTTTAAGCGATAAGGCCGTCTTACTGTACCGATAGCTATGTCCAATACTTTTCATCCTCTCTGTAATTTTTTTGTGTGCAATAAAATATATTGTATTGCAGGATTTTGATTTTTCTATCTATCTATCTATCTATCTATAACCTCACGCCAGATCCCTTGCGGGGTAGGTAGAGAGTACAGAGTTCCAACAGGTTCTTTCCTTACATACCTCTCTGGCTTCCTCGACTCTCATAGTTCGTCTCATACACGCTCGCCGGTTACGGAGACTCTTGACTTTTCCATCAGATAAAACTCGGTTTATTTGGTCGTGGTAAGATAGTCTAGGTCTTCCCCGGTACCTGCATCCTTCCACTTTCACATTGTATATCTGTTTTGTCATTCTTTCCTCTGGCATTCTTTCAATAAAATATATTGTATTGCAGGATTTTGATTTTTCATACAAAATATACCAAAATTCTACTGGTGGTAGGCAAATCTATCGTCGAGTTGGATATTGAAACAGGCCATTATGGTATTTTCATGGATATAAAACAAAGGATTGAGTACTGTCAAAAAATTGCCAAAGAAAATTAAACTCTTACTCACACACTCAAAATTGAATTTTCTTTGATTTATATAACTCGAGAAACCATGATGAGTTAGAGCAATAACCAGAAGCCCGGTGTCACGCTCGCACCCATTACAATGCAGTACGGTGACCATAAGGTAGAACTAATACGGACTGTTCCTATTTATGATGTGGTTTAAATACGCTGTAAACCATTTATTACCGAGTTCAAAATGAACAAGGTACTCAATTCGTCTTTATATACAGAATGGATTAAGATGGGGCAGTAAAGGCAGCTATCTCAACCCTTGTAGATACAGAAAAACGGCTCTAGGGGACTATCCTAATTTTATGCGACATTTGGAGCTGAATTTACAGATTCTGAAAAAAATGTCAGCAAGAAAATGGATAATTTAATCAAAAACTTTGGCTACTACTTATTTAAGATGTGGCATATGCGTAGAAAGAAAGAATAACGGCAATTAACAGTAACTGAGAATTATACGTTAATTATATGTCAACAAGTCCATAATCGTACCAATGTTTGGTCACCCTACTTAGAAAGAGACGTAGGGCTCTCTGTGAGTATCCCTGTCATCCCGTTTTTTTCGCAGAGTGCTCAATCTATTGTATGGGTGATTATGGGTATTGGGGTATTTTTCACGTGGGATGGGTAGTGACAGTTCTAATTGCCAAACGAAATTATACTTTATTCAATGGCAATAAGAGGCATGACCCATTTCTATACGTATGGTTTTATGCCTTAACACCATTGAATTAAATATTAATCCTATGTGAAAAATACTATAACGGTACTCCAGTGGCATACAGAATACCACACGATCGTTTCACAGAGATATCGTAACGCACCGCGTTTTTGTCACCCCTAATAAGGGACCTAAATTGAACGCCGTACTAAAGAAGTACATGGGTACCTGGCCGGCGAGCGTTTTGCCATTAAACCTGATTCCAGACTGATATTGGAAATTTTATGTTGAAAAGGGCAAGTCAAGAGTCTCCGCAACCGGCGAGCGTGTATGACACGAACTATGAGAGTGGAGGAAGCCAGAGAGGTCTGTAAGGAAAGAACCTGTTGGAACTCTGTACTCTCTGCCTACCCGGCAAGGGAACTAGCGTGATGATATAGATAGATAGATAGAACCTAGATATTCGAAATGGTATTTCGAAATGGTATAGAAATAGATTATATTGAAAAATTACATTTTGTCCAACCTGAGAATCGAACCCAGAACGTTATGCCACGTGCATTGTTCGCCACTAGATTTAGGCAAACAAAAGGAAATTTGAGAAGATTTGATTGAGACTGCCTCGTTGGTCTAGTGGCAAAGCGCATCGCTTGGTAATCACGAGGTCCTGGGTTCGAATCCTAGGTCAGACAAATGGAGTTTTTCTAACGAAAACTTCCCAGTATGAGTTTGGAGTCTGGAATTGTGTCTGACATATGGTAATAGGTTCGCCCCCTATTACATGGGACCTAACATCGTCAGCGAAACGCGGGTGTACTCAGTACACCTCTGCCACCCCTGCTTGGGGGATAAAGGCGTGACGGTGTAAATGAAATTGGTAGCTAGGTTTTATTGATCATGTTGAATACAATTTTCTGCAATTCGTCATTAACATAACATTTACTTTTGTACTGGTTAACATCAATGACGTGCTCGGAAGTCAGCTGCTTGAATTCTTCAAAGTCACACAAAAGGCTACTGCAACCTTGGATCTTGAGGCATTTTACTTGACCTCCAGGAGTGCTGACGTAGACTGGCTGTGGACAGAGAAGCTTTTAGGTCCTATATATATTATCACACATGGTCTATCTATCAACAGGTTCTTTCCATACAGACTTCTCTGGCTTTCTTTCTTTGAAAAAACTTTTGATCCCACACTAAGGATTCTCAGTCGTGAATCCGTTAACAAACATTAAAATCCACACAAACCAAACTGGAAAATTTGTGGGCGACGGAAAAATTTGTCCCGTGCAGGGTTTGAACCGACGACCACTTGATCCAGTGGACTGGCTTAAGCTCTTAACCAAACCGTCCATTAAGGTTACATTTGCCCAGCGGTGGGACACTATCATCATCATCTCGGCCTATACTTGTTCACTGCTGAACATAGGCCTCCCCAATCGCTCTCTAGCGCAGCCGATCCGATGCCACCTGCAACGACTTCCTGCGATCTTCACAAGATGGTCGGTCCATCTGGCAGGCGGCCGGCCCACGCTGTGCTCGCCAATACGTGGCCTCCACTCTAGAATCTTTCTGTCTGGGACACTAACTAACAATAATAAAATAACTTACTAAAACAAAATAGCGTTCTGATTTCTTATACCTTCTGAGTTCTAAAGCAAAAGCTGAGCAATAATCAGGGACTCCTTGGGAAGGTATCGCTTTTGAAACGGCTGCTAAGGAGTACACGTTGAAATCATGAGCGGAGTACACCCTCAATCTTGGAGAAACGTCTCCTGCTATTATCATGGATGCTTTGTCGAAGAACTCTTTTAGAAGGACACCTGGAAATAGAGATACCAACAAGCTTTTGCACGAAGTATTTTTTTTTTCAAAATATCAATAACCTTCTATATTCTTAATGCGGGATTGGTAAAAGTGTATCCTATATACCTAGATTCAGAAACGATATCAGGTTCTAAAGTAATAAAGGGTGAGTCTACCATGACCAAATAGAGCGTGCCTTATGTGAAGGGCAAGTCAAGAGTCTTCGTAACCGGCAAGACGAACTATGAGACTGGAGGAAGCTAGAGCTGGAGGTTTGTAAGGAAAAAACCTGTTGGAACTATGTACTCTCTGCCTACCCCGCAAAGGATCTGGCGTGATGATATACATAGATAAATAGATAGAAATCGAACCCAGGATCTCTTGATAGCCAGGCTCTCAATGTGCTTCTAAGCTAATGAGGCAGACACAAGAACTAGTACCAAATACTAATAAGTTAAAAAAAAGTTGACCTTTTAACATTTCGTTTATGTAAATTTATACACGATTTAATAATAACTGTCGCAGTGAGCTTGGCAGTATTTATCAGGAGCCTAGCTGCCTAGGAAGTATAAGTCAATCAAACAAAAAAAAAATACAATATATATTCCGTGTCCGAACTAACAATCATGTGTACACATTAATGATGATACGTCGCAATAATACAAATGTAGATAGCCATTACCTTGATGTCGAAATTCAATTAAAATAATTATCTATTTCATCACGTCAGATCCTCTTGCGAGGTAGGCCAAGGTACAGAGTTCCAACAGGTTATTTTCTTACAGACCGCTATCTAGCTTCCTCCACTCTCATACACGCTCGCCGGTTACGAAGACCCTTGACTTGATTTATTTAAGAAAATATTTTTTAAGAGGAGTTTCTATGTACATCATTCCGCTCCATCGTCAGACTCTGAACACCATCTGAGTCTATAATACTTGTCAATACAAATTTAACCAACCTAAACTCGAGGGGTTTTTTTTGTGTACCGCCACCATCCGACTATTATCATCAGACCAGCTTCATAGTAACATGTTATTGCATTGTCACCGAACTTACATATGCCAAATTTCAACTCAATTGAATATCAAAAAGTACTTGAAAAATGGATCACAAAATTTTAACAGGAAAGACAGACACAAAAAAGTCAAATACAAGCTTGTAAAAATACATACCCGCTTCCAAGGTAATATAGTCCTTATTACCAAAGAGAATATTTACTGCAGCATCCGTGGCTTCTTTTATAGCTGGCCATATCTCTTGAAGATCTGGATTTAATGGTAGGCCTAAACTTAACTGAAATATCAAATAAAACAAATTAGAACTTAGTGACGGCTTGGTCTAGTGGTTAGGATATAGGCAGTTCTGCTTACTGGATAAATTAGTGGCATATTCGATGACAGGACATATCTTTGTGTGACACACAAACATTTGGCTTGAATGCTTTAATTGTCTCGAAACACACAATAAATTAAATTAGAAAGGAAACGGGAAAATTAGGAAAATATCCAAATTTAAAAATATATTTTTATACTTGTTTTTTCACAGGCTTTTATTTATCATTGCAATGTTCGTATGACTGTCTGTCTTTCCGGTTCAAATCTATTCCGGTTCTACTCCGGTCAATTTTCAAGCACGGGTATCCGATTGAGCTGAAATTCGGCGTATCTATGTAAGTAGTGATAATGTAATAATATGGTACTATGAAGCTGGTCTCATGATGGAGTCGGATGGCGGCCATAGAAACATGTGGTCTATACAACGAAACCCCCTCGTATTTAGGCTCGTTAGATTGGGACTGACATGTACTATATAATCAGATAGTGTGCAGGGTATGATGTTTTAGCCGAAAAGTGACCGATGGAACCATCCAACTACTCAATATAACCCTACCGCGTTTGGGCTGGTTGGATTTGTCTTGACGTATGCTTCAGACCCGGATGGTGTCCTAGGTCCATAGTAACCATAGTAACTCCTGAACTAACCAAGAACTTCGTTGTGGTTTTGCTATAAAAGCTTGTTGTTAAAAAGGTCTTTTAAAATCTAATTCAGTTTTTATTTGCACGCCTTCTCAGTCTTAAGATGCTTGCACCTTATAAATCGTAATAACCTTATAACCTTTCCTAATCGGGGGTTGCAGAAGTTCCGCCATACGCCCAAATATTGCCGACAATTTTAGGTTCCAATACAAGACAAGCCAATTGCCTCGACATAATTTCAGACAACTAAGTTTTGGATAGAAACACCTCACCTTGTCCGACCTCTGAATTCGGCAAAGATGAAGACCTGGATCTTGATAAAAATAAAACAGTTTCATACCTGACTAAGGTAGAGTTCGTACAGTTTGTAAATTAGTAATGGTGTCTCTGTGATGTTAGCTCCGAATTTTATTGACAGTTCTTCCATCAGGCTTTTGTATGGCTTCATGAGTTCAGGGTTAGAAGTCAGAGCATTGCCGCAATAAAGTGTGAATTTTGGACAATTTAGGAACGCCAAATTCTAGAAGACAAAATGATTATTATGAAATGCCTGTAGTTACAATTAAAATATAAACAACGGCATGCCTAGGATGGGTGTACTGAGCATACCCACTTTTCGCCGCTAATGTTACGCCCAATGTAATAGGGGACGAGCCTATTGCCATATACCAGGCATAACTCAGACTCCGGACTAACGCAAGGAATTTTTCATTAGAAAAACTACATTTTATCGACCTAGGATTTGAACCTAGGACCTTGTGATTGTAAAGCACATTATTCACCACTAGAACAAAGAGGCAGCAATAGTAGAATGTACTGCCTTTTTGATCTAGTGTATCCTCGGTTAGAATCCAAGGTTGATCACAGTGCTATTGGTTTTTTTTATAAGTTGTACACTAGAATTTATTCCGGCGTCGTGAGTGTGTTTACATAAAATGCACATACACAAACACTCAGACCGAAACAAATATTTCTGGGTCTGTGATCTGGGCGGGGATCGAACCCGTGATTACTCGATTCAAAAAGCAGAGCAGCCTATGCCCTAACCGCTTTTAAGATCTTAACCACTAGACCGAGTTAAACAAATGTTTCAGACTGAATGTTAGTGTATGTGAATTTCATGCGTGTCGTGTATAACCTATACACGACATACGAATAATTTCTAGTGTGGGGCTACGTTTTTACAGAATGAAAAAGGTTAATATATATTAAGATATTAGAATAATATACCCAGGAACCGCGCGCAGTCGTAATTGCACGTCGCGCGGTGAAGCCAAAAATTCAACAAACGCCCCGCACTCACCGCACTTCCCACCCGCGTAATATTGGCAGCGCGGAAATATTACCACTTTTTGGGGTAAATGTTGATGCCATTAGAGTACATGATAATAAAATCATTGTTGCGGTAACGTTAATTTTGATGCAAATTAAACTCAATAATAGATATACTTGTACTACTAAGGTGTGTAGTAATTTAGTGAAGAGAAAATATATTTTCATCATCTTAACTAAATATTTAAACCGTGATGTATTAGTAAACTATATTAATTTAACACTAGAACTTATAGAGACCTCAGCAAATAAAACTAGGGAAAAATAAAATTGTTATACTAGCAACACTAACAAAATGGATGCGTCTTTTACTATGACAATCACAGACGGAATAATAAATACGATATTTAAATAAGTAGGATAAATGCGGTAGAAATGCGAGCTCTGCGGAAGATGTGCGGAGTGAAGCTGACCGACCGCATTAGCAACAGCATAGTAAGACAGCGAGTAGGTATGAAAGATAGTATCGGTGTAAAGATGAGAAAGGGCATGCTCCGTTGGTTCGGGCATATAGAAAGAATGCCAGAGGAAAGAATGACAAAACAGATATACAATGTGAAAGTGGAAGGATGCAGGTACCGGGGAAGACCTAGACTATCTTACCACGACCAAATAAACCTAAACTAAGTCTTATCTGATGGAAAAGTCAAGAGTCTCCGTAACCAGCGAGCGTGTATGAGACGAACTATGAGAGTCGAGGACACCAGAGAGGTATGTAAGGAAAGAACCTGTTGGAACTCTGTACTCTCTGCCTACCCCGCAAGGGATCTGGCGTGAGGTTATAGATAGATAGATAGATATTTAAATAATACGGCACCTGAATGCGTTAGATACGTATGAAATGTGATCCTATCATGTTACTTTTTGATTTTTGCAGGCGGGAATGACACTAGACTGCAATTTAATTTGAGACGCGCAAAGCACGTTATTTCACACGACGGCCATAGAGTGATTACTCGCGTGAACGTGTGACTACCTGCTTCGCAAGTAGTAATTGTTGCTTCAATACTATGCGCGCCCGCGGCTTCTAGAAAATTCTAAGATTAAGAAAATTCTTATTAAATTTCAGAATCAATAATTCTTTATTCGTTTTTGTATACAGTGGGAAGAATATAAAACTTTACATTTAAGAAGTATACAAAAAGGCTAGCTTAACTCAAATATGAGTTATTTTCCAGCGAACCTTTGAGTGTTGAGAGAGATGAATAAGAGGGCAGTTATACCATAGAATGTCTAGAGAAAATAACAATAATATAAAATAAACTATCTATCTATCTATCTATAACCTCACGCCAGATCCCTTGCGGGGTAGGCAGAGAGTACAGAGTTCCAACAGCTTCTTTCCTTACATACCTCTCTGGCTTCCTCGACTCTCATAGTTCGTCTCATACACGCTCGCCGGTTACGGAGACTCTTGACTTTTCCATCAGATAAGACTCGGTTTATTTGGTCGTGGTAAGATAGTCTAGGTCTTCCCCGGTACCTGCATCCTTCCACTTTCACATTGTATATCTGTTTTGTCATTCTTTCCTCTGGCATTCTTTCTATATGCCCGAACCAACGGAGCATGCCCTTTCTCATCTTTACACCAATACTATCTTTCATACCTACTCGCTGTCTTACTATGCTGTTGCTAATGCGGTCGGTCAGCTTCACTCCGCACATCTTCCACAGAGCTCGCATTTCTACCGCATTTATCCTACTTTCATTCTCCTTCTTACATACCCAGCTCTCGCTACCATATAACAGCGTTGGGACAAGAACTCCGTTATGTATGGCCAGCTGCGCCTTAGGGCTTAAGTGCCGGCTCCCGAGTAGCTTTCCCATCGCACCATTCACTCTGTTCCCTGCACTCACTCTTCTCTCTATGTCAGCGGTGTATTTCCCATCCTTACTGAAGGCGCACCCAAGATATACAAACTCATTCACTTGCTCCAGCGCATCGTTACCAACCACAATCCTTACATTCGTTCTGGTTTCTTCCCTTTCAAAAACCATAATCTTGGTTTTCTTCACATTCAAGTGTAAGCCATTGATCATGGATTCGTTTTTCATAACTGTGACTAGTGTTTGCAGATCAGTGGCTGTTGGCGCTATTAAAACCGCGTCATCTGCATAAAGTAGATGGTTTACCACTAAGTCACCCATTTGTACACCTTCATTCATCGCTTTCAGTCTTTGAAGACTTTTGTCCAGATATATTATAAACAGTCTAGCGGACAACACGCAACCCTGCTTGACGCCGATTTTAACGTCAAACCAGGGTGACCTGTTACCACCCACCCGTACGCATGCCTTGCAGTCCACATAAGTGGACTGGACGGCTCGCAACAGAGTGCCATCTATACCATACTCTGGCAAAATGTCCCAAAGCCTCTTTCGCACAACTCTGTCAAATGCCTTCTCCAGATCTACAAAACCGCAGAAAACCTTCCGGCCCACTACCAGATGCTTCTCTACGATGTTGCGGAGTGAGAAAACTTGATCCGAACATCCTCTTCCAGACCTGAAACCCCCTTGTGCCTCGCACAACATTCCATCGGACTTCACGCGCATTCTCCGTTCAATAATTTTACCGTACACCTTGGCTGCCAAGCTGATCAAACTGATGACCCTGTAATTGGCGCAGTCATATTGTGAGCCCTTGCCTTTATACAAGGGTACTATGACTGCGCGGCGCCAATCTGTAGGGACTCTACCGGTCCTCCAGCAAAGGTTTGCAAGGGCCCGGAAAGCGTCCCGGACGCAAGTTCCACCATATTTGATCATCTCGGCAGATATCATGTCTACTCCCGCAGCTATTATATAAAATAAATATTGTATTTTTAAATAAATACTTGCATTTAGTACTTACGATACAAATATTAATACATATAATTATAATATATACCTAGGCATAAATATCTAAATAAAATCAAGATAGGTAATGTTCCCTGATTCTTCTTTAAATCTTCTTCCAGCTTGCACGAATGGAATGTAGAAGTAAGTTCAACAGACGCACAGTACGCACAGTGAAGGACCTGTCGTAACGACTAGAAGAATGAAGAGGAGTACGAAGAAGGAGAGATGTAGCTGTATGGCAGGGTTTGTCCAGTCAAAAATATTTAGCAAAACAAAATCTATCTGGAAAAGGTCGCCAGATCCCTTGCGGGGTAGGCAGGAAGTACAATGTTCCAACAAGTTCCTTCCTTACAGACCTCTCTAGCTTCCTCCACTCCCATATTTCGCCGTATAATATATGGTAAGATGAAATATATATAATAATATATATAGTAAAAGACATACATCTATCTTAAACCAACCTACCCGCACGCTCCCTTAGCTTGGTAACCTTTGAGAACACAGCAGCTCTCCGAACATTTCCCTTAAATATAACAATAAGTAAATACTGTTTGCTATTTTTATCAACTCCATTTCCCGATATCTCACTTCTCCTATCACTTATATGCAGACGATCTGCAGATTTACACTCAGGCCTCACTTTCAAATCTTGCTAAAACTACTAACAATGATCTACCGAATAACCAAATGGAGCAAATCTTACGGATTGACAGTGAATCCCGTCAAAACGCAAGCCATCATGCAGCTCCCGAATGATCAATAAAATTAATTGACTAACGTTCCCGAAAATATTTTTCGGTGGTACTTCAATCGAGTATAGCCAATCTGTCAAAGATCTTGGTGTTTTAATAGGTCGTTGTCTGACTTAGGGACCACAACTAGAAGCCATTAGTTGCAAAACGTTTCCGACAGCAGCCTCTTTAAGAAGACTTCGCAATTTCTTACCCACTGCCACTAAGGTTGCTCTAGCACAATCACTCCTACTTCCTATCTTAGATTATGCTGATGTGTGCTACTTAGATTTGATGGAGGACTAGCCAGATAAACTGGACCGGCTCCAAAACTTCGCGATTAGGTTTATATTTGGCTTACGCAAATATGACCATGTCTCCGCATTTCGTACACAACTCAAGTGGCTGCCCATTCGACTTCGCCGGGATTCGCATATACTTTCTCTTCTCTACAGTATATTATTTAATCCTTCTTCCCCTTCTTATCTTAAGGAGGGCTTCGAATATCTAATAAGCACTGGCACCCAATGTCTCAGGTCCTCGGAAAATCTGAGCCTAAGGATGCCCTCTCACAATAGCAGCTTTTATGATAAGTATTTTGCTGTCCAGGCGGTACGACTGTGGAACACTCTACCTGTCAGTATAAGGCGTGCGTCGTCGTTGGATAGCTTTAAATATCAGGTGAGAAAGTACTATTTCTCTACTTACTCATCGGATTCTGCTGTGAAACCTAAATAGGTAGGTAATTGTGGGTTTGTTGTGTGTTTATTTATTTATTTATTTTTGTATCATTAATATGCTACGTATGTGTATTTTCTAATATGTGTTAGCGTTTTGTTTTCTTTTTATATAATATTTCAAATTTATACGGCTAATGTAGGTATAAGAATATGTATATAAGTATGATTTCTAGCAAGTGCACCCCCGTCACCCTACTTAGAAATCTATTTCTCCATCCCAAGGTTGCCTGGAAGAGATCGCTTTTAGCGATAAGGCCGCCCTTTGTGTTACTTTTAGCTTTTTTATTATTATGAGATGTATCTTATCTGTCACGCCTATATTCCCCAGAGGGGGTGGCAGAGGTGTACTGAGTACACCCACGTTTCGCCGACGATGTAAGGTCCCATGTAATAGGGGGCGAGCCTATTGCCATACACCGGGCACAATTTCAGACTCCGGACTCATACTGGGAAAACTACATTTGTCCGACCTAGGATTTGAACCCAGGACCTCGTGATCACAAAGCGATGCGCTTTGCCACCAGACCAACGAGGCAGTCTCACATTATTGCACAATAAAGAGTTATCTATCTATCCATACATAAATAGAAAAAAATCTTACAAAATCATCTTCCTTCGGTACAACTGTACACTCAAAAGGCATCAACTCCATACCGTCACGCCATATCTTCTTCGGGGAGTAAGCAGAAGTGACAGCAATGTGAGCTGTCAATTTAGTCCGATTATAATCGGTGCACCGAACGTATAAGTTTGAAAGATCCTTGGTTAAAAACCGGTGGTACCTTCGACGGAGAAACTTGCCAAGTCTATAGCTTCTGGCTTTGCCTGCCTGAAAACAGATTATCAAAACCAAAATCATATATTTTTTTCATTCATGTAGACCTATAATAGTCAAAAAAGAAAAAGTGATTCATTATTTAAGACTGCGTCCCGTTTGAAATATCATTCCTGTGGAGAAGAAGGGCAAGAAACTCTCTCTTTTAAAAATGAGAGTCTAGAGACGACAAGGAACTTTTGGCCCGCGGCTCAATTCAGAACTAACCCTGTCATAAAAAAATGTTACTACATAACAGTCGCAGAGTTACCGTTTGCTACGAAATTTACCGAAGTTCTTTTTTTAATTAGTAACCGAGCGGCAGTTTTGAGCATTTTACTATTATGGTGATCAATTAAAATTACATTTGCAATTAAATTAATCCCCCTGAGGTTCTCCGGAATAGCAATAGCTTTTAGAAGTCAAACGCCTCAGTCCCTTTCGTGATCATGAACGCTGTAGAGCGCTCGAAATTTCGGGCACACCACAAATAAGCCGCGACGAAATCCGAAATATTTTAATTGAAATATTTTTTGTGTTGTTTGTCACTCACTTGTTCAAATATCTCCTTGAAGGAGGAACATTTTACTAAATGTTAACGCTACACACACCAACAGAGGGGCCTGTCAGTGTCATCCACAAGCCAAAAGATCCTTGTCGCACTATAGAAAGCGTTCGAGAGAGCCATTTTTAGGACTATCACCTAAGACACCTAGGTGAAAGTCCGAAAAACAGCCTGAAAAATAAGGGTATACAAGCTGTAACATAATTAACGCAAGACCTGAAAGTAGTTTGTTCTAAACCGGTTACTGAATTGATTCCAATATTTTTTAATGTATCATACATTTTGTTTTGATTTGCAAAAAAATGCTTTTACCCCTTCAGTGCGCTATAAAAAACTACCATTGTTCTTGTATCATAGCAATAAGGAGATTTCAAATGGATTTCTAAAACGCATTTCTCAGTACACATACACGTACAAGTTTCATTGTTAATTTCTTTTTTTTTCCTTTTTTTATAAAAAAAAACGTAGCCCCACACTAGGATTTATTCCTGTGTCGTGGGTGCGTTTACAAACATGAAAATTCACAAACAAATACCCAGACCGGTACAAATAATTGTGGATCACACGAAGATTTGTCCCGTGCTGGAATCGAACCCGCGACTATTCGACACAGTGGGCGGAGCAGCTCAAGCTCTTAACCACTGCGCTAAATCGTCCGTCAAATAGGGCATAAAAGTGTAAATTTGGTTTTCGTCTTGAATTCATGAAGCAATTATCTAATCGGGGTGTCTGAGGTCTTGCGTTATTTACGATACACTATGTATACAAGTATGGGTGTGGTCTTATTTCGAATTAGTTCAATAATATAGTGGTGTTAAATACAACCATAGCCAACGTAAGGACGCGTTCTTTAAATTCTACAGTTTGAAAAGATCTGAGGTTATTAGGGTGAGGCATGGATATATTACAATGGATTAAGTACTGTCAAAATATTGCTTAAGAAAATTAAACTCTTACAGACACAACATTGAATTTTATATGATTTAAAAAACTCGTGAAACCATGATGAGTGTGAGCAATAACCTGGAGCCCGGTGTCACGCTCGAACCCATTACGATGCAGTACGGTGACCATGAGGTAGAACTTATACGGACTATACTTTTTTTATGATATGGTTTAAATACGCTGTAAACCATTTATTATCGAGTTCAAAACGAACAAGGTTCTCAATCCCCCTTTATATACAGATGGATTAAGATGGGACAGTAAGGGCAGCTATCTCAATCGTTTTAGATACAGAAAAACGGCCCTAAGAGACTATCTTTAATTTTCGCGATATTTGGAGCTGAATTTACAGATTCTAAAAAAAAATTACAGTTAGCTTTTTGATGCCAGTGCCCAAGAATTATACGTTAATTTTATGTCTACAAGTCCATAAACGTACCAATTTTTGGTCACCCTACTTAGGAGGAGACGTAGGGCTCTAAGTAAGTATCCACAGAGTGCTCAATCCATTGTAATATATCCATGGGTTGAGGTTAGGAAAATTGAATGTCGTGAATGTCGCTGTCAGTATGCTGTAACTTGTTTATGTTTATTTTCTCTCTCTCTTTTTATGGCAAAGGGTTTGTACCTAGTATGTGTTAGTTTGTAAGATTTTGTTTTATGGTTTTTCATGTACCCTATTTGATTTCAGTTACTAATTTTATTTTTTATTTTTGGTTGTTTTTTTTTTTCTTTTCTCTCTTTTTGTTAACGTCCATGACGTCACCAAACGGCTCAACGGAAGATCAGCGCTGGTTGCATAAGCAGGCAGCATTATGCTGAATTAAGTCCATTTTTGTAACGAGGTCATGTAGCGTACTTATTACCTGCAATGCAATGCAAATGTACCTGGGTTTTCGCTCCAGGACAATTAAAATTACATGGTGTATATCTGTGCATTTATCACTGGTTCAAATTAATTTTTACCAGTACTTTTTTTATGGGAATATCCTGCATAGGACTTTATCGAGCCTCGAAGGAAGCTCGCGGGGCGTATCGGTTTCCTACCGACTAAAAACCCCCGGGGTGGGAGGGGCCCCGGGATGTCCGTATAGAACGCACCGGTGCCCCTGTTGTGCCGCGCTCTGAAGAGCCCGCCATCTGAGGGAGTGTTACCAGTACCTGATCCAACTCTTCGTTGCCATATGGCTCCGTCAGTTTCCGCAACTCTTCAGGGTTGTTGCTGTACTGGATCGAGTCACTATCTGGAGTTCTGTCTCCATGACGATGGACCTAAAAGTGCAAAGATCAGAAATATACTAAGTAATTTTGATATGGTACGTTTGTGCATATGAAATTTGTGTTTCTAAATCCAGCCGCGACACACACATAATTCAACGACGACGGCTTAGTACTGGAGGGTTGGTTCACGGCACGAAAAAGTCTGCGCGTGACCCACAAATATTTGTTACGGTCTTCGCGTTTGCGTATGTGAATTGCATATTTATAGACACAACACATTAATAATTTCTGTAGGCTACAAGTTTTTCAAATGTTAGTGTGGGAAAACAAAATTTAATATCCTAATCATCGAATGCTGGCATGGAGCAAATACGAAGCTATCCTGGTCATCGAAGACTCTGAGGCTGGAATAAAGAACAATATAACACTGTCATGCTCACATTTTAGATGGACGATTTAGCGTAGTGGGTTAGTTTAAGCCACTTCGCATACTGTCGAATAGTCGCGGGTTCGATTTCCGCACGGAACAAATCTTTGTGTGATCCACAAATATTTGTTTCGGTCTGGATATTTGTGTATGTGAATTTGATGTTTGTAAACACACCCCCTGTTCGGCGTATACCGTACACTTATGTTTGATAGTTGATAAATAATGAAATGCTAAGATTGCAGTGATTATTATTTTATTTCAGTTTCCACAAAGTTAAATTTAATGCTAAATGATAATGATTGATTCAAATGATAGTTAATAATTTTATGATACGGTTAATGATAAACGTTTGAGTGCTACGCGGTCTGATTGAACACTAATTTAAATTATAAACTATGATGATCGGGTAAAAGACTGCATTGGCGAAAATGTGCCACGCGAGCTCGGTGTTCGATTACCTCGAACATTTTCCCGGGCCTCAAATGAGAAAAATGATAATGAAATGATAAAAATGAAAGCAGATGATACAAGGTGATTTAAAAATTTCAACTTACAAATAAAATGATTAACAATCTTCAAGGATTGAGGTACACAATGAACAATTTTGGATTGCTTAACGACCTTTATACCTTTGAATCTTCTACCTCGATAGGTTTGGGTTTACGCACAATTGGGGAGGTCGCGGTATCTTTTTTGCGAATGCTACTAAACACACGAGGTAACCGCTCACTGATACTAATTGATTCACTACCACTCAGCTGACGGTCAGCTGTGCTCTGCTTTCGCGATTTCACTTCACTACACACAGACGCGGATCCGGCCGCGGGCAGTGCCGGCGCAGGAGACTGATGCGAGTCTCGCTCCTCCCGGGAGCGGCGGCGTCGCGAACACCTGCAACGCCTCCAGATCCAAAGTCCTGCTGCTATCACTGCTAGTGTTAATAGCACGTAACATATGATATACTGATGCACATCGTGCTGCGACAATTCATCCAAGTCCATGTCTGATACACTAGATTTTATTTTTTCGTAACTCTTCGTTTATTAGGGTAATCGACTTATTGACTTCCGAGTCCTCGACAAATTTTTCTATCGGAATGCTCAGGTTGACTATTTCATTAATAATATCCAACTTTGGTACAAAAATACCTGATTCTACACGCATTTGATTGGAATGGTTTTGAATAAGGTGTAGTGTAAAGTCTTTACTTTTTAAAATACAGTTCTGACCCGCTGTTATTATTCCAGCTCGACTAAGATATTGTTGCGAAATCTGGTCATCGCATATGATTTTGATAGGATAAGTATTGCAACAGAAATAGAAAAATCTTGATCCCGATTGCAATTCTACCCATTTGTTCGTACATATTGATTTTTGGACAACGCACCTTTTTGCTATAGTATCTTTCTTACAAAAATCTTCATCTTGTTGCAGGTTATTGATTGGCTTAGATGATGCGCAAATGTAGGAATTTTCATTGTATAAACATGTTTGTAAATCATTTCTGGTTGTTGTAAAATATGCATCATTCCTTAAAATGCTATATAATCTGATATAGGCACAACACTGACCATGGCATTTTAGGATTGTTGAGGTATTGCTATTAATCTGTAAAGCTGGATGTCTTCTTTCCCAATGAGTGGAAAGATTACTTCAAATATGATGTACTCCGGTGTTACACGTGCCTTGACTTTGAGTAGTTTAAAGATGAAACGCAAATCAGTATTAATATCTTTTATAGGTAATCTACTCCCAGTAGGCATTTGGCTGTAAATGATCTGTAATTCCTTTCGGAGTTGTTCTGGTGTGAGGAGATGCACACTGATCTGTCCATGATAAATATCAGCTATTGTGTTTAATAAAGTGTCTTGTAATCTCTTTAAACTCTGTAATAAATTATTCCCTGCTATAGCCGTAATTGTAAAATCTTCTATTTGTGACATATTAAATATTTTTCGTTGAACTGAGTTCGATACTTCTTCTAACGAATTAAGCTTTCTGTTAATAATTTTGTGTTGCCTATCTACTGTTTCTTCCATTCTCTTGAGCAAATTAAACGCTGCTTCTACAACTGACGTTTGATTTTTCCACAAGTTCGACAAATGCCGTTCATTGCGTTTTATCAGTTCAATGTCTCTCGTGTATTGTTCTGCGAAACGGGTATCCAATACTCCGAAAAGATCGTTTGCGATGTATCCAATTCCATTGATCGACGCTGTCTGACGTGATTATTATAATGCTGATTCAACAAAAGTCCATTATAATATTGTAACTCATTATATTCGTGATGTAATGGTGACGTTATCATGTTACAATGAGTCTGCTGGTCAATTTTACTACAAATTTTATCTAAATATTCTGATATTTTGCTATATGCTTTTAAAGCATCTTGATAGGGCTCCAAGTCATAGTAAGTTACCAGTGTCCATTTATCTTGCACGAGTTGAATCTTTGTTATAGGTTCAAAATATAGCGATTGATTACTGGTCATTTTCGCAATGTTAAAGGATGCCAATGTTGGTGATAATAAGGTAAAAAAGAATAACAGCGTTGCTATTATAGTTGCAAAGTATGATCTCGTGTTTTTTTTCTTCGGTACGGAACTTTGCTTCTGTTCTTCTTTCTTATCTGCCAATTTGGATTTAGATAATTCATTTGGTGACGGTGTGCTTGGTTGCTCATTAACAGGCAAAACTGATAATTTTGTTATTGGGCGTTTTAAGATACCGTTCTTTGTTTTTAGTGTGACCACTCCCACTAATCCATCTGATCCCGGATGCGTTTCAATTACGCGTCCCATAGCCCACTTTGCTGCTGGTAAATCTTCGTGAATCATAACTAAATCTCCAACTTTGATATTTTGCCGTTCTAATAACCATTTGCTGCGTGCCGAGAGTTGCGTTAAATATTCCGTCTTCCAGCGTTTCCAAATATCTTGATGCAATTTTGTTATTAGGTGCCATCTTGTTCTTGCATCTTGTTGTGTCTCGATATCGGTTAGTCCAGATCTCGTGACCAAGAAATGAGCAGGTGTTAAATGGTAGATTCTGATAATGCACAGAGAGGCCTCGAGTTGAGATGTGCCTCCAGTTTTGATAGAAGAGTAGACCACTCCTCAAAAGTTAACTTTTGTTCACCCACGACTCTCTTTAGATGATGTTTAAGACTACGCACTGCTCGCTCCCATAGACCTCCAGCGCTTGGCCATGAAGGCGCATTAAAATGCCATTCGATGCCTAATTCTGATATTTCTTTGAAAAAGCTGTCTCCAAACAAATTTTGAAGACGTTTATGTTGCTCTTGAATCATTCGGTTAGCCCCAACAAAATTTGTTCCGTTATCACTAAAGATATGCTTCGGCGCCCCTCGTCGTGCTGACATCCTGGTGAGCGCTGCTGCTGAAAGGCGGAACTAGTAAAATCTGATACAATATCCGAATGTACGGCTTTGGTAACCATACATACAAATACCGCGATATATCCTTTCGTTGTTTTAATTCCACGGCCTTTGTTAGCTTTCACGTCAACGGCTCCCGAGAAATCTACCCCCGTATGAACAAATGCACTCTCCGGGTTTATTCGATATGCTGGAAAATCTCCCATCAATTGTTGCTAATTACTTTTTTCTTGTTTCTTACAAATGATACATTTCCTAATATATTATTTAGTTGCATTGCCACCTCGAATAATCCAATAACTTTGTCGTTAATTCGATAAAGTCAACCTTGCTCCTCCGTGACAGGTCCATTCATGTGCTTGTTGAATGAGTAACGTAGTTAGCCGACTTTTAGAAGGGATAAGAATGGGATGTTTCATCTCGTGACTGATATTTGCCTTTCTTAGTCTGCCTCCTACTCCTAATATTCCCTGTTCATCAAATATCGGATTTAAATTCAAAATTTTGCTCTTACGGTGTACCCTTTGGTGTTTATGTAAATAATCAATGTCATTTGCAAATTCCATTTGTTGCACTGTTTTAATAATCAGCGTTTTCGAATGACGAAGCTCCGGTAATGTGAGATAGTGTGATTGACCTGCCTTGTTATATATAGTTAGACGTAATATCCATGCAAAAATGCGAGTTATTTTGATATATGAACTATATTTATTTAACAAATAATTAATTATGTTTATTGTGACTGATGTATCTTTGTGCTTGGTAACAACATTCGTCTGTTTTATGGAAGCTTTCATTTCTAGAGTTGTTTCGAAAACCTCCTGATTCTGATCATGCTTTTGAAATGATAATAGCCAGGACGGCCCTTGCCACCACATCTTATGTTCTCGGAGTTGTGTTACCGTTAGACCACGACTAGCACAGTCAGCGGGATTATCCTTTGTTTTGACGTAATTCCACCGATCAGCTGCTATGACGTCTGTTATTGTTCTCACTCGGTTGGCAACAAACGGTTTCCATTTAGCTGGATCTCCTTTAATCCATCCTAAGACAGCTGTTGAGTCCACCCAACCAAAAATATGTGTTTTATAATTTGATAGACACTATTGGACCTTTTGTACAAGTTTTGATAAAAGTTGAGCTCCCATTAATTCTAATCTCGGCATTGATATAACTTTGTTTAATGGAACTAACCTTGCTTTGGCTGCTATTAAAACTATGATTGGCCCATTTGTTCTATTGATTTTAAAATAAATTACACAGGAATACGCCTTTTGAGAAGCATCACAGAAACCATGCAACTAACTCAATTTCATCCCCTGTTTTATTTCCATACCATCGATTGATCTCTAACGTATTGATATATTTAGATTCTTCTCTTAAACTTAGCCATTTTTTCTTGATTTCTTCTGGCAGGGTATCATCCCATTGCATTTGTGATAGCCAAACGCTTTGAAAAAGTATTTTCAAAGTAGTGCTAAATGGTGTCAACCATCCTAAGGGGTCAAAAAGTTTCGATATATCAGAAAGTAGTGACCGCTTTGTTGGGGTTGAATTAGATTTCCCCATTTTCGATTGAAAGATGAATATATCGTTTTGAGGGTCCCATCCAAGGCCAAGAGTTTTCGTTGATTCTGCTTGCTTAAATTGATATTCTTGATTAATGCTGTGATCATTATCTCCGGACAATATTTCAGGCTCATTGGAACTCCATTTTCTTAAATTGAACCCCCTGATTTTAGCAAACTGATCATATTTGTTTTTAGTTGCTTTGCTGCTTTAATGGAGTGACTCCCTCCGCAGTAGTCATCCATATAAAAATGTTCTTCCAGTGCCTTTGCTGCGTCTGGGTAATTCTCTTTTTCATCCGCTGCTAACTGCTTTAATGTCATCATCGCCAAGAATGGAGCGGGCTTAGTTCCATAAGTGACGGTGGTGAGCTGATATGTTTGAATGTGCTCGTCTATTGAATCTCTCCATAAAATTTTTTGATAGATTTGATCATCCGGATGTATAAGAATTTGCCGGTACATTTTTTCGATGTCGGCTGTAAAGGCGAATTGATACTGCCTCCATTTTAAAATTAATTCTTGAAGGTCCTGCTGCAAATTTGGACCTTTGTGCATGATATCATTAAGACTGTATCCGCTTGATGACGTAGCTGAGGCATTAAAAACTACACGTAATTTTGTTGTTGATGATTCAGCACGGCTTACCGCATGGTGCGGTAAATAATATTCTGGTTTCGTGTTCGCTTTCGCGGGAATCATATGATTTAATTGTTTATATTCATTCATAAACCGCTTATACTCCGCTGCTTGATCGCTATTATTCTTAAACTTTCTCTCCATGTTACGAAATTGTGCTAATGCCTTTGATTTTGTTGATCCTAACTGTTCCTTTGCCCCTGTTTTAAAAGGTAATCGCACCTCATATTTCCCACTGTCTTGCCTGCGAGTAGTAGATAAGTAATATTGTAAACAGTCATAATCTTCAGTTGACATATCAACATTCTGAGTTATGTCTTCGCAGTCCCAAAATTTATGAATATCTTCATAGTTGTTTAAAATGACATTGCACTGGAACGTTTTCACTGATCCACAGAGTAGCCATCCCAGGTGCGTTTGCTGTGCAATGGGCTGATTATCGCTGTCTCCGCGCAGAACTCCTCCTAATATGATATTTGAATAAACATCTGCACCAAGAAGAAGATCTACTGGGCGGCTAATGTTAAACTCCGGGTCAGCTAAACTAATATTTTCAATGTGGGACCATAAAGGCTTGATCATTGATTTATTAGGCAAATTTTTCACTAAAGAACTCATTATAAGAGCATTAACGTTAAATGTGAAATTATTGTGTAAGGATGCACACTGCAGACTTAGTATACCTTTGCAGTTATTTTTGCGCTCCCCTAAACCAAATACGGTGCCTTTGCAATATTTAAACCTAACAGCATGTGCTGCATTTTCATTTATCAAAGAGATTTGAGAACCTGGATCGATTAAGGCTCTCATCTTATGCTCAGTTTCTTGTGCACCTTTTACTTTGATCAAAGCTGTTGCTAATAAAATCTCTGATAAATCATCTTGGGATACGTGGGAAGAGCTCGATCCCTGTTCTCTATTATTACTTGTTGAGTTTGTTGTCCTTTCAATCTGGTTAGGTTTCGAAATGATAAATGCCCCATGTAAAATGGTATTATATTTTGCATTGCATTTTCTACATGTTTTCGTCGAAAAACATTGCAATCAGCAATGATGATTATATAGGCAATTTACGCAATAATTAAGTCGCTTGACGGTTTTCAATTTCTGCTCGTCCGTCATTTCTAGAAACTTGGCGCAATTAAACAATGCATGTTCAGCGTGACAAAGTCCACACTTCGATTTCGACACGTGTAGTGATTTCATAATTGGTTTTGATTTATTGTTATAGTTGTTACGGAAATTTGACGATTGTTTATAAAAATTATTCGACGGCTTTCTGCATGATATTGGTTGATAAGACTTTTCGACGGTCATGAGGTTGTCTTGTTTACGGCGTGACGATTCCAATACCGTAAACTTACTCTCTAAAAAACGGAGAAACTCTTCCAGCTTAGGCAACTCTCTTGGGTTTTTCACGGATTCGATATACTCAGCATAGGTATCACTATCGAGTTTTTGAGCTAAGACATGGACTAGGAGCGAATCCCAAGTTTGCGTATCGACTCCCAAATTGTTTATAGCATGCAGGCATTCCTTTGTGACGTCGTGAAGTTTTTTGATTTGAACCAACGATTGTTGTTGCATACCTGGTAATCCTAATAGAATATTAGCATGCAATGTAAAGATAAGTTTTTTATTATTATACCTATGATTCAGGATCTCCCAACATACGATGTAATTGTCTGCGCTAATCTGTAAATGATGGATTAAACGCTCAGCTTCTCCTGATACTTTGCTTTTTAAGAACTGCATTTTTTGGGCGTTGGATAAAGACGGATTACTATGAATGGCCTCGTTAAACAAATCTTTGAATGACATCCACTGGTGATAATTTCCATTGAACGATGGGATGTCCATTTGAGGGGTCGATTTCTCGCGATATGATACAGACCACATCTTGGTATTCAATGCTTTCTTGATACTGATAAATTGTTTCTCAAACATATTAAATTCATCTTCATACATGAAATTTTCTCCATCCGTTTCGCCCTGTATCTCCCAGTGGAGGTTGTCTATTACAGTCCAACGCGTTTGCACTGATTTTAATGCATCTTCGAACTCCCACTTATTCTGCAACGTGTCTAAATCGATGATCTCAATAGTTCGTTTGAATGCTCGAGAATTGATACTTTGCTTTTTGATCATTTCATCTAGCTTACTCAATACGCCAGAATTCTGAGTCTCCTGTCGTTGTTTTGCTTCTCTTGACGTAGATGCTATTGGTTGTGGTCTATCGTTGGTTGACCGCTTATAGTCTTCTGCTTGTTGTTGCTTCTGCTCCAGTACTTCATGCTGTCCTACTCCTTGTTCCTTCAACGATTGCAATTTCTCCATAGTCTCCTTAATGACGTTCATGATAATTTGATAGAGATCTCTTGACTTCTCATAATCTCTATTGATAAAATAGTCATGATTACTATAGTCTGGGAATTCCTGTAGCTTATTATGGTTCACCTGGAATTCCTGCCAGTAATTTTGTAGTGTATCAAGACGTCGTTTACAATTATCTATTGTCTTACGCTCGGTGCCTTCCTTCTTAATGTTGGTCAGAAGTTTCACTATAAAATCATAAATTTCTAATTGATTTTCGTACAAGTTCTCCATTGTAAGCGGCATTCTCCTAGGCTTAAATAACAAGAAACGATCTTACTTGTTAGATGTGATTGATGCTAACGATATACGCAAGCGGATAAGACTTGCTTGATCTTGCTGCTGGATAATCCAAACACTGCAATCCAATTACACTAGTATTCACTCACACTCGTACTAGACACTGATAGTTATCCGTGATACGAAAAATGTTTCTACACTAAATTGTTCCACACTAAAAATGTTATCTGATAAATGTCACTGGATAGTTTCTAAATAATGTTTACTGGTATTGTCCTTTGATAGTGTTCACTGCATCACAATATGATCCTCCCTCCCTGATAAATATTCACTGAAAATGCTCCCTGATATTTTTCACTGCTAAAGTTCCTGATAATTTTTCACTGGTTCAAGCACCTCACAAGAATAGAGACTAAAGTCCTAAAACTCGCGGGTCCTTAATGCGACGAAGGACCAATAATGTTCGGCGTATACCGTACACTTATGTTTGATAGTTGATAAATAATGAAATGCTAAGATTGCAGTGATTATTATTTTATTTCAGTTTCCACAAAGTTAAATTTAATGCTTAATGATAATGATTGATTCAAATGATTGTTAATGATTTTATGATACGGTTAATGATAAACGTTTGAGTGCTACGCGGTCTGATTGAACACTAATTTAAATTATAAACTATGATGATCGGGTAAAAGACTGCATTGGCGAAAATGTGCCACGCGAGCTCGGTGTTCGATTACCTCGAACACCCACGACACAGGAATAAATACTAAGAAGATTTAAGGTTTAAATGTAATAGGGGGCGAGCCTATTGCCATCATACGGGACACAGTTCCAGACTCCGGACTGATATTGAAAATTAAAAATATTACAGGGATATTTGATTGACGAACGGCTAAGTCTATTGGTTGAGAGCTTCAGCCGCTCCGCCCACTGGGTCGAGCAGTCGCGGGTTCGATCCCCGCACGGAACAATTCTTTGTGTTGCCCACAAACATTTGTGTCGGTCTGAATGTTTGTGTATGTGAGTTTCATGTTTGTAATCTCATTCACAATAAAAACGTGGATCCACACTAGGAATGATTTCTATATCATTTCCAGTGAGGGACAAACTTTTTTAAACAAAACATCATTAAAAAAAACACCGTCACGCCTGTATTCCTCTAGCTGGAGCGGCAGAGGTGTATGAATACCCACTTTTCGCCGGCGATTTTAGGTCCCAATATAATAGGGGGCGAGTCTATTGTCATTACATCGGGCACAATTCTAAACTCCGGACTGAGAGTGTAATATGAAAAACAGGAAATAATATTGAACTGAGCAAAATACAACATAATTACATACAGATGCCTCGTTAGTCTAGTGGCAAAGGGTATCGCTCTGTGATCACATACAGTGTATTGTGTAACAGTATATAGTTATATAATAATGGTAAGAAACTGTCCCACCGTTGGGCACGGGCCTCCTCTCAAACTGAGAGGGCTTAGGACATAGTCCACCACGCTGGCCCAGTGCGGGTTGGCGAACTTCACACACCTTCATAAAAATCTTAGGCATGCAGTCTTCCTCACGATGTTTTCCTTCACCGTTAAAGTAATAAGCAGTAACAGTATATACTTGAAATATTTTCAAGTTCCCGACGTTTCGAGTGCTTTGCAGCACCCATGTTCAAAGCAAAGAACTGATAGTATTGTTACTGAATTATATGAAACCCATAATATGCTGGGACTTGAAAAAAGGAAATTTACCAAAAACGTCATCACCAATTCCGTTCTCCTAACGTCTCGAAGGCACTTTTTAATGTTCCACAAATCGTGCGCGTGCACACATGCCACAACCATTAAAGTTAGCGAAACACTCGTTTTAAACATTCTTCGTGAAGAATTAACGTAAGAATGACTTGGCAATTCGTTTGTATTGGTATTTTATAATTAGAATTTGAAACTGCTTAGTGGCGCATAGTGCGGTTGGCGATCAAGAGGTCCTAAATTCGAATCTGCATAAAGCGTCGTTAGTGGTTATACGTCAGGTAAGAATTCTAATTAAAACTTTTTCGGAGTTTTCTATCAATATTGATCGATGAAGTTTCCCTATCCAAAAATATTTACTGGCAATTCAGAGTCTAGATTAGTGTCCGGTTTTATAATATTAGCCCTGTTAAGAAACTGCCCCACCGTTGGGCACGGGCCTCCTCTCAAACTAAGAGAGTTTAGGCCATAGTCCACCACGCTGGCCCAGTGCGGGTTGGCATAAGCATGCAGGTTTCCTCACGATGTTTTCCTTCACCGTTAATCAAGTGATAATTAATTTTAAATACGCACATGCTTTTGAAAAGACGGAGGTGCGTGCCTGGGTTAGAACCCGTGACCTCTGACTTTGCAGTCCAACGGTCTACCCACTAGGCTATAACTGCTTTTTTTGAATGCCCGGTATTATGACGATAATTACAAAATACTCTATTACACATAAAATATTATTATATTAAGAAAACAAAAATCGAACATAGTTATGATGGTACAGTTAGGCGGCCTTATCGCGACATGCTTGCCTTCTATAACATTTTTTTATCAGCCACTATCGTCCCATTGTTGGGCAAAAGCCTCCTTTCACTTCTTCCATTCGGTTCTGGTTTTGGCTTCTAAATGCCAGTTTTTTGAAGGAGTCCAACTCGTCCCGCCATCTTCGTCTGGGCCTGCAGCAATGTCGTTTATAGTTTGTAGGTTTCTATTACATTGGGACCTAAAATCATTAATAATAATAATAAGGCCGCAGGGCAGCTTGTGGCGAGCTGTTGGTGAGTAACGACACCACGGACCCGAGTGCTTCAGAGAGTCGGTCAGGGCCCCCAACTCGGCGTGTCTTCGTCGGTCGAGTGGAAACCGAAGGGTGCCCGCAGGACTCTTAATTGGCCGTCCAGAGAGGAGCCGTGAGAGCTATATCGACGTAGGAAGATAATGCGTTCCTACGTCGATGTGCTGCAGGGGTTGAAGTGTTAAAGGGCATAACGCCGCGAGTAACTTCGGAGAAAGCGCAGCACACCTCTCTATACCCCTGAGCCGCTCACACCGGTGTTGTCCTCAGTTGTCCTAGAACGACCGTTTGAGGGCCCATCTAGTAAGCGGCGAGTCACCGCCGGCCACAGGTAATTAGGTATCACTAATTATGGCCGGTGTCCATCCACTCAAATCCACTTACTACAGTAAGGAATGACAAAGGAGAACTCACAAACAATGGGAAAGAAACATTGAAAACGAGGTTTACCGTGCATTTCCCGGGTTCAGTAGAAATACAGGAAGAGGACACCATTTATGATGTCAATATGGATGAGCTTAGCTTAAAAACAACCAGAGCTGACTGGGAAACGGCAGGGAAAGTCGTGGAACAGAATAAACTCAAATGGGCCTTGAAGAGCTTTCAACCGTTTAAGGCCCCTGGACCGGATGGTGTTTATCCCATTCTTTTACAAGAGGGGGAACGACTACTCAACCAACACCTGTGTAGATTGTTCAGGGCGTGTGTGGCCTTTGGGCATACCCCTAGGATCTGGCGGCAGGTAACAGTGACGTTCATCCCCAAACCGGGAAAACCGAATTATGAGGATACCAAATCCTATAGACCAATCAGCCTATCATCGTTCTTTATAAAATGTCTTGAGAAAATGATGGATAGGCACATAAAGGATAGTCCATTAAAGGATTATCCTCTACATAAGATGCAATGCGCTTATCTACCCGGTAGGTCTACGGAGACTGCATTACACTATGTGGTGACTCGCGCAGAGATGGCCTTCCAGCAAAAGGAAATCTGTGCTGCAGCTTTTCTGGATATTGAAGGTGCTTTCGATCGCACAACATTCTCATCCATTGAAACAGCTGCTACAGGGCATGGGATAGAACCAACTCTAATCAGATGGATCAAAAACATACTAAAGAACAGGATAATCCAATCTACAATATTAGGAGAAAGTCTCTTCGTCAAAACGACTAAAGGATGCCCGCAAGGAGGTGTCTTATCGCCGACTTTGTGGAGCCTGGTAGTGAATGCTCTTTTGAGGATAATCAACAAAGGTCCGTTCTTCGGAGTTGGATATGCGGACGATATAGTGATAGCAGTCAATGGAAAGTTTCCAAATACAGTATCGACACTGATGCAGGAAGCTCTAGACAAAGTCACGAACTGGTGCACGACAAATAGTCTCTCGGTTAACCCAAAAAAAACTAACGTGATCCCATTCACACGGAAAAAGATACTAACAGGTCTACAAGATCTACATATGTACGGTAATAAAATTAAATGGGCCACTGAAGTTCAATATCTAGGGGTTATACTGGATAAGCAACTGCGGTGGCATGCACATGTTGACCATACCATTGCTAAAGCATTGAGAGTACTGAATATGTGTAGGTCAGCATATGGAAAGACATGGGGCCTACAGCCCAAAATAATGTACTGGGTATACAAAATTATGGTAAAACCGATATTAATGTATGGATGCATCGTGTGGTGGCCCAGAACTAAAATACAAACCTGCAGGGACGATCTAATGAAACTACAAAGAACAGCCTGCCTGGCCATCACAGGTGCATTCAAAACAACACCGACGGCAGCTATGGAGCGGTTACTTAAGCTCACTCCATTACACATCGTCATTGAGACTGAGGCGAGGAAGGCGCTCTATAGACTGGAGAAAACTGGACTATGGAGCATAACAGCGCCAAGCCTTGAACACACCCAGCTAGCGCCACACAAGGAACTAGATGACATTAGGAACATGAGATGTGACAAGATCTTGACCACGTACATGTTCAACAAAAGATTTAGCACCCACATCCCTACCAGGGAACAATGGAAAAGTGGTCTAAACAAGCAAGGTAAAGAACAAATGATATGGTATACGGATGGATCCAAAACCAAGTCTGCAACAGGAGCCGGTGTATATACAGAAGGATACAATCTAAGCCAAAGCATGGGTAGATTTGCATCAATATTCCAAGCAGAGACCTATGCGATAAATGTTTGTGCAAAAGAGATATTGGGCAGACGAATTACAGGCAAGAGAATCTATATTTGTAGTGACAGTCAGGCTGCCCTCAAAGCCATCAGCTCCTATGAGCTAAACTCGGTACTGGCCGTGGAGTGCGCATACTTTCTTGACAGATGTGGAGCGCGCAACACGATTAGATTAGTCTGGGCCCCTGGGCACACGGGGGTTGATGGCAATGAGCGTGCGGATGACTTAGCCAAAAAGGGAGCAATGGAGAAATTTGTTGGTCCAGAACCGTTCATAGGCATACCAGATGGTGCGTACAGAGGAGCGCTGTTTAAATATGCCCAAGAACAACACGGGAGAGAATGGGAAACTAAAAAAGGGCTGAGACAGTCCAAGGATTTCCTTTCCACATGGTGTGACAGCGACAGCGAGAGACTGCTAACACATAGCAGACTACAATTAAGGCAACTAATCGGAGCTTATACTGGCCACTATGGCACAAAAGAACATCTACATAAGATGAACCTTTGCAGCGACGTGGCATGCCAGAGGAATTTCGGCTCTTCCCCCCTGCTGGAATCTACAGCCTGGTACAGGGAGTATTAGATTCTACAGGTATGTAAGAGCGTTAGGGCAAGGACAGCACAAAAGATCCCAACGGGTTGTCCGTCCCCTTTGAAATAGTCCAGTTTTTGTCCATCAAACCTCATTTACATAGCTCTTGTTTTCTTTCCAGAATTTACAATAGTCCTTGCACCTGCCGGGGTCAGTTCGCTGGTTATGTTTCTTCGTTTTCAGCAAGTGATCTTAGCAGGTGGCTTACATAACATTACCTTCTCTTAAAGGGCATCTACATCTAAGGTCCGGGTAAAGCCCGTGAATCTCAGCGAGATACATTTAATAATAATAATAAATCTTTATTGCAGACACAGAGATCCATAGTCTTACAAACATTCATATAGTATAAAAATTAAAATAATATATAAAAAAAAAAACTAAGGAAATCATAGAAAAAGAAAAATAATATAAATAATAATAATGATTTTTCTTTTCTTCCCCACTTTCACGTCACAATTTCAATCCATTCTACATTCTCACGTCACAATTTAAATCCATTTTCTATACGTTGCAGGCAGCTGCAGTCTGTCTGCCAGACTTCTAATTATTTTGTTGCTACACGAGTCAACCCTGGCCATAAAAAAAGCTGTACGTTTCCGCTGAATAGCAGTAAAAGAGTCTACGCGGGCCTCAGCGAACATCCCGGAGGCACTACACCAGCGCCTTAACCCCATTAGGTGTATATAAGTGTTGTTGACATACATGTCTATAAATGACACTTTTGGAAGCCTGTTGGGGAATTATGCCCGGTACAATGACAATATGTTCGCATTTTCCTTCTATTCCTACCACCTTTGCAAAACGTTTGCCTAAGTACCTTCTTCCACACACATGTAACATTCAATCAATCAATCAATCAGCCTATCGCAGTCCACTGCTGGACATAGGGCTCTCCTAACACGCGCCATTGCACACGGTCCTCCGCCTTCCGCATCCAGTCTGTCCCAGCGACCTTTTTGAGGTCGTCGGTCCATGTAGCTGGGGGCCGTCCTACCATACGCTTACCAAGTCGCGGTCTCCACTCTAGGACACGTTTGCTCCATCGGCCGTCGGTCCTTCTGCAGATGTGAACAGCCCATTGCCACTTTAGCTTACTGGGTTTGCGAGATATGTCGGTAACTTTGGATCTTTGTCGGATTACCTCGTTACGAATTGTATCCATCAAAGAGACGCCGAGCATAGCTCGCTCCATAGCCCGCTGTGCTACTTTAAATTTGTGGACTAGTCCCACTGTGAGTGGCCACGTCTCGGCCCCGTAGGTCATAACAGGTAGGACGCATTGGTTGTAGACTTTAGTCTTCAGGCATTGCGGTATAGGCGAAGATAAAACGTGACGTAGTACTGCATGTAACATTACTTGCAGAAAAATCCCAAATATCTTTAATCTCTGCATACCGAAGGCCAAACAAGAACTCGAATCAACAGACACACACGCATTCATTTACACTATGCAGCACACTTATTCTTTTAGAAACGGCTGGATATATAGTTCCTAAAACAGTTTCTTATGTACCAAATAGATTTATAAACCGAACTATGATAAATAAATGTGTTTCTTGGTATCCGCGATACAAGCTGTGCTTAGTGCAGGGACCGCTATAAAACGTGTTTTTTAAGCTATTTTGGTAATGGCTTATTCTTATTTTATGAAATTAAGACCGAACATCAACGACGCAATTCTTTGAACCTGCACACCAAAAATATCTGGAACCGTCAGATTTTAAAAATATGAGGACCATCTTTACATGATATCATCATCATCAAAAAGAGGTATATTTCAGGACAGAACCGTCACGCAAAGATCGCCACTACCAGGTTTTGGTGTCCAGGTTTTACCTATGACCTTCAGTCTAGCTATCTTGTATGCCCAGTCCACGTCTAGTAGATATGCTAGTTATTTATGACAAATCTGCCTACATTGTCGGCTAAAGTGAGAGTAATGAAGGTAAATGAGGTTAGGTTATAACCTAACCATGGTATACCATGCGGACCCAGTTTACAATAGGCATGTTGATTCATTCCAAGAAAATGATCTTAGATTCAGTTTAAACGAAGGCATTAGAATTGATTCTTGATTAAATGGAAGATTACGATTATTAGTGTTTATTTTTGAATGCACAAATTTATAAAATAATTTTTGTTCATCATCAGCAGCCCATATCAGTCCACTGCTGGACATAGGCCTCTCCCAAGGCATGCCATTGCGCCCGATCTTTGGCTCTTCTCCTCCAACCGCTGCCAGCCACCTTGCGTATAACGTCGCTCCACCTAGCTACAGGTCGTCCCACACTACGTTTTCCGAACCGCGGTCTCTACTGAAGAACGTGTCTACCCCAGCGGTTATCGGTCCTTCGGCAAATATGGCCAGCCCACTGCCACTTGAGCGTGCTGATCCTGTGAGCTATGTCGATGACCTTGGTTCTCCGTCGAATCACCTCATTACAGATTCTAACTTTCAGCGAAACTCCGAGCATACCTCTCCATAGCCCGCTGAGCAACTTTCATTTGATGGACAAGTCTCACCGGAAGTGTTCATGTCTCGGCCCCGTATGTTATGACAGGTAGGACGCACTGATCAAAGACTTTTGTCTTTAAACTTTGAGGTATTTTTTTATTAATACAAAATCCACCGCTCTTAAATATATAATAATCTTAACTTATGTTCTTAGCTTACAGCCACGAAAGCATTTACATTTTATAACTTTTTTTATAATCGAACAGCCTGTACGTGCGTGCATGCGTGTGTGTGTGTGTGTGTATTGGTGGCGTATATGTGTATTGTTATTATTTGCCCTCCCGCTTTAAACACTGCATAATATCTCTTTTAAATGAACTCTCATTGCTGTGGAATATATCAGTGAAGTGAAATTGCTTATTATATATTTACGGCGTATTGGTGACGAGAAGCCTTAACGAAGTTTCTCAAATGCTGCCCAGCCCAATTGTATCCCCCTGCAGACCTCTCTCCCAAAGTTGTTTCTATCTAATTGTAATATTTGTCTGTTTGTTATTATGTTTTTTATTACATCAAGTTTTGGATACGCTACATTATATCAATGCTCGTGTTTTGTGATTATTTAATGCTTGAAGTAAGTACACAAGAAACAAGTTATATTGTAGATTATCACTTTTTTATTATTATGCTAATAAAAAATTAACTATCACTTGCTTTAACGGCGAAGGAAAACATCGTGAGGAAACCTGCATGCCTAAGAGTTTCTCGAAGGTGTGTGAAGTTCGCCAACCCGCACTGAGCCAGCGTGGTGGACTATGACCTAAACTTCCTCAGTTTGTGAGGAGGCCCGTGTCCAATGGTGGGACAGTTTCTTAACAGGGCTAATCTATATATTAATACGTGAAGCTAAAACTTTGTACACATTTTTACGAAAATTGCGCGGACGGAGGAGTATGAAATTTTCCACACTTATAGTTTATACAAGGTGTAACATAATTAACGCAAGACCTCAGATACCCCAATTAGAGAATTGCTTTATAAATACAATACGAAAACCAAATTTCCAAATTTAAAGGTTTTTACCCTTTTTTTAAGCATTTTTGTATCCCAATTAACAACGAAACTTGAATGTGTATGTGTGCGTTATGAGAAATACGTTTTAAGAATGCATTTGAAATCTCCTTATTGCTATGAATCAAGCATAAATTTATTTTTTTATAGCGCACTGAAGGAATAAAAGCATTTTTTGCAAATTTAAAAAAAAATGTAAGATACATAAAAAATAGTTGGAATCAATTCAGTTACCGATTTAGAACAAACTACTTTCAGATCTTGCGTTTATTATGTTACAGCTTGTATAGAGAAGGAGTGCAGAATGCTAATACTTTTTTTTAAATTATGCATAAAACATACATTAAATCAATGAAAAAAACATTACACACACTACCATGTATTTGACACAATACACGTCAAATTGATGTTTGTCTTTAATATTATTTGTCTATAGTCTTACTGAATGTCAAATATAACCAGCAAACGATGAAAGAGTAGGTCGAATATCAACCTATGGGCGACCATTAGTATTATTAATATTATTATTGTAACGGGACTTGGTTTATTGAATTCATTCATTGTTTCGGATTGATCGAAACATTGAATATTGCACTCGAAAAAAAACTTTTTGCCTAAAAATTTTTTGCCTCTGACAATGCGGTTTATGTGGCCGCTTTCTGGGCCGCATCCATATAATTATAGCCAGAGATGGACAAAATGTAATCAAATTATTAATAACAATTGCATTTTGTAATATTCACTCATGATTCAAGATAAAAATTGTAATTGTTAACCATTAATACACCGTCACGCCTATATTCCCCAAGGGGGAGTGGTTAATCATTTATCTGATATAGCCCATCTCTGATTATAGCATGTTTGCAGTTGTTTCTTGCCTCTTTTATAGAACGTAGCCCAAAAATTATTCCCATGTCTTAGGTAGGTTTGGAAATAAAAATCACATAAATAAACCCCCAGACTAAAACATTGCGGGTCTCAGAAAGATTTGTCTCCTGCTGAGATCAAACCCGCGATTACGTGGTCTAGTGAGCGGAACGGCCTACGATCTAAGCCACTGGATCAATCGTCAGGTGATAGCACTTTACGTATCAATACAACTGCCTTGTTGGTCTAGAGGCGTATAATATGCTATGCGATCACGCGGTCCTGAGTTCAAATCCTAGGTCAGAAAAATTTAGTTTTTATATCAAAAAGTTACCGGTTTTAGTCTGGAATTGTGTCCTGCACATGATAATTGGCTCGACCCCTATTACTAACATCGTCGGCGAAAAGTGGGTGTACACAGTACACCTCTGCAACCCCCGCTTGGGGAATATAGGACGGTGTTTATTTATCCTACTATCCCTCTGATATTACAAATGTGAAAGTTGTATATAGTATGTGTTATGTATTGTTAATATTTGTACGTATATAATAGTTATGTCAAATTGTGTCGCAAGCGCCAGTCTGCGAATATATGCCGTGACAGTGAGACGTTGTTTCATTCCAACCAAAGTACCTACCTGCATAATATAATATTTCTCAGTGGCGACGTGAAGGAACACTACGCGTGTAATTACGGCACGATCCACGATGTCTATTGGGAAAATAGCAGAATTTAACGTACATACAGATGATTGGAAGTTGTACATCGAAAGATTAGAACAATACTTTCTGGTCAACAAAATTCCAGAGGACTTACACGTGCCAACTTTAATAACCGTTATGGGAGCCGAAGGTTACGAGTTGTTGGTTAACCTGTGTACACCAAGTAAACCAAAAATGAAGACGTTTGAACAGTTGGCGGAGATTATGGAAAAACATTTACAACCCAAGCCTAGCGAGCTCGCCGAGAGGTATAAATTCAGACAGCGAAAACAAAAGGAGGGTGAAACTGTATCCGAGTACGTGGCGGTACTTAAAAAAATGTCTAAAACCTGTGAATTTGGAAGTTGGCTTGAAGAAAGTTTAAGAGACCAGGTGGTGTGTGGAATAGCGAGTGAGAGTATTAGACAACGGCTATTCGCAGAACCTAAATTAGAATTTGCAACGGCTTATAAGTTAGCTGCAAGCATGGAGTCGGCAGAAAAAGACGCCGCTATCGTAGAAGGACAAAAGTCGGGCGATGCAGCGAGTACAATCACGGTGGCGTACCAGCATAGCACGGCGAGAAGGCAAACGGTGGGCGTGGCGGAGCGCGGCGGCCGGCGAGGCGCGGGGCGGTGGAGCGTGCTCGATGGGCGCGCGGGCCCGCGCGGCACGGCGGCGCCGGCGCCGGCGGACCGAGCGGAACCACAGGGGCGGTGCCGGGTGTGTGGCGCCAACCACGACGCGGCGACGTGCAAGTTCGTGCGCTACGCGTGTAGGGTTTGCAATCGACAGGGTCACTTACGGCGCATGTGCCCCAATCTAGTGGGGCAATATCAGGTAGAAGCACAGATTGTAAACAACAAGGAGGACGAGGACAGTGACGAGGTATTTCATGTTGATATTTGTCGATTATCCATATCAAATTGTAAACCTATCTACATAACGTTAAACATACAAAATAAAGATTTACGCATGGAATGTGATACCGGTAGTGCAGTGTCGTGTATTAGTCGAGATTGTTACGATAGGTTATTTTCTGACCTTCCCCTGCAGCCTTGTAAATTAATATTGAGATATTACACGGGTGAAACTGTAAAACCATTGGGTGTAATACGACCCCTAGTTCGATATAAAAATAAAAGTGAATTTCTGGAATTACTCGTTATCGAACAAGGAAAAACTATTCTTTTAGGCCGACAATGGATAGCCGCGTTAAAAATTCAGCTACCCGAAGTTAACTATGATGTGCATAACAGTAGTATGTTAGAAAATAATGATTTCGATGTATCCGCTTTCAGTTCCAAATATTGTGATGTGTTCGCGGAGGGTCTCGGGCGCTTCACCGGCGGCGCGGTGAGCATACACGTGCGTGCGGGTGCGCAGCCCGTATTCATGCGCGCGCGCCCGCTGGCATATGCGCTGCGCGAGCCGGTGGAGCGCGCGCTGGACCAGCTGGTGCGCGATGGAGTTCTCACCCCGGTCGAGCGCTCCGACTGGGCGACGCCGATCGTACCCGTGGTAAAGAAAGACGGTAGCATTCGGATCTGTGCGGACTACAAACTAACCTTAAATAAAGTTATAGAAATTGATCGTTATCCATTGCCTAGGGTTGAAGAATTACTATTTCGCTTGCGGGGAGGAGAATACTATAGTAAAATTGATTTGTCTCAAGCCTATGCCCAGTTTGAACTCGATGATACGAGGAAATATACAGTGATCAACACACACAAGGGTTTATATATGTATAATAGATTAGTGTATGGTTTAGCGTCTAGTCCGGGCATTTTCCAACGACGCCTGGAACAATTGTTTGCAGATATGTCGCACGTCGGCGTATTCTTGGATGACATTATTGTTACAGGCTCAACAAAAACTGATCATATTAATAATTTGCATAAGGTTTTCCAACGATTACAAAACTATGGCCTCAAAGTTAAAAAGGAAAAATGTGTGTTGTTTTCAAAGTCCGTTAGCTATTTAGGTCATATTGTTAGTAAAGACGGAGTGCATACGTGCCCCGACAAGGTTAAGGCGGCGTTGGAGACGCCCGCACCTACGACTGTTTCAGAGTTACGAGCGTTTATAGGTTTAGTGATGTACTATGCAAAATTTATTAAGAACATAAGCACAGTTCTCGCGCCATTATATAACCTTCTTAAGTCCGGTGTTAAATATATTTGGAGTGCGGATTGTCAAAGCGCGTTCGTAAGAGTGAAGCGGCTTTTGGCAGATAGTGAGGTACTAATCCATTACGACCCGGCATTACCTCTGGTTTTGACTACAGATGCGAGTAGTGTGGGGGTCGGCGCGGTGCTATCGCACATGACTGCGCGCGGCGAACGCCCGGTAGCATATGCGTCACGATCGCTCACGCCGACCGAACGAGCGTATTCACAGATAGACAGAGAGGCTTTGGGAATTATTTTCGGGGTGCGTAAATTCCATCAGTACCTGTATGGTCGCAAGTTTTTACTAAGGACGGATCATAAGCCCCTGACACATATTTTCGGGAACAAAGTAGGTATTCCAGTGATGGCCGCCTCGCGATTACAGCGTTGGGCAGTACAGCTATCGGGTTACAATTACGATATTGAATATATCGCGTCTCATAAAAACTGCGCAGATGCGTTATCACGCCTTCCATGCAAACGGGGCAGTCCTGGTAGGGTAAAAACAGAGACTACTTATGTTAACTTTGTGGAGAAATTTTTACCTATTACTAGTAATGATGTTAAGAAAGTGACATGTCAGGACAAGGTACTCAGCAGGGTAATGTTGTATATACAAGCGGGGTGGCCTTCGCAGTGTCCTAACAATGAGGATATTAAGCCATTTTTTGCTCGCCGAAATGAATTGTACATAGAATGTGGGTGCATAATGTGGGGTTACCGTATGGTCATTCCGTGTGAATTACGAAGGCAAATTTTGAATCAATTACACAGTAGTCACATGGGTATTGTAAAAACGAAAGGGTTAGCCAGGAGCTATGTATGGTGGCCCAACATCGATAATGATATAGAAGAAACATGTAAAAATTGTGAAACATGTGCGGGTGAAGCAAAGGCGCCCCCACGGGCCCCCATACAACCTTGGCCATATTATCACGACCGACCATGGACTAGACTTCATATTGATTTTCTGGGCCCTTATCGAGGTATGACATTCTTGGTGCTTATTGACTCGTCTTCGAAATGGTTAGAGATATTTGAAATGCCTCGTACTAACGCATCGAGTGTTATTAAAGTTTTAAGATCGACTTTTGCCAGATTTGGTTTACCAGAACAGCTTGTATCAGATCAAGGACCCCCTTTTACTAGCATAGAATTTAAGAATTTTCTTGTTAATAATGGGATCAGACAGTATTTTTCACCTGCCTATCATCCGTCATCAAACGGAGCAGCGGAAAATGCCGTAAATATTTGTAAGCGTGCCATTAAAAAGGCGGTTAGAGATCGCGTCGATGTTGATGCAGCTTTACAAACATTTCTTCTGGCGTATAGGAATACGTTGCACAGCACCACGGGCGAGACCCCCGCCATGCTGCTACAAAAGCGAGCATTACGCTCCAGGCTGGATTTGTTACGGACTGATCGGTCAGTGTATGCCAAGGTGCAGGATGCACAACAGAGACAAATCGATTACTCTGGCGGGGCTTCGCGTAACCTGAACGTGGGTGACCCTGTCTGGATGCGAGAATACGGTTCTTCGGAAAAATGGGTAAAAGGTTCCATTTCAGAGGTAGACAGTGCTCGTAGGTATATGGTAGCAAGGGATAACGGTCAAGTAACTAAAAGACATATTGATCAGTTACGTCGCAGATCCCGTGTATCCGTAAGCGGGCCCGATTTGAAAAAAAATGAAGCGATAGGGAATGAGAGCTCCATGGCACCCGCTAAGGACAGTCAAATTAAGTGGGAGGAGAATGAGATAGGTGTAAGTGTTTCTGGAGACCAGAAGTCAGGGCAATTAATAAATAGTGATAGTGCTAGAGAGGTTGAGCTTTATCAAACTCCTAGGCAATCACCGTGTTCGTCACCACAACATAGAGAATACCCAAAGCGAACACGAAAGCCAGTTGTCCGATTTGAATGCACTTAATGTATTTTGTTGATAGATTTAAGAATTGTAGTTTTAAGAAGGGAGGTGTTATGTATTGTTAATATTTGTACGTATATAATAGTTATGTCAAATTGTGTCGCAAGCGCCAGTCTGCGAATATATGCCGTGACAGTGAGACGTTGTTTCATTCCAACCAAAGTACCTACCTGCATAATATAATATTTCTCAGTATGTTTGGAGTTTTAGATTTTTGGATGTTTGTTACGCAAAAACGGCTTAACGTATTTGGATGAAATATGGCACACAGAGAGTTTATTACCTGGGTTCCTGTTTAGAATCAGCGCAGGCGAAATCGCGCGCTGAAACTGGTTTAATAATAAGAACAGTAAAAATATTCTTGCTGATACAATGTTAATACGTAATGCAACAAATAACCTTTTACTTCACGAAGCAGCATTTACCAGTATCGTTAGGTTTAACAGATATTATTAGGTCATAGCATAGACTGAACAAACTAGATAGATTTATTGTTCTTTCAATTTATATATTGTATTTATATGGCTGATAAATAAAAGTAATAACATATAATTGTTATAACATTTATGAAAAATTTAATTTAATTTAAAATACCAGCTTATTTATAATAACATCCTCCTCTGTCTTAATTTTTACCTTTTACTGGGCCCTGCTGAGTCCACAACTGTTTCATTTAGTTTAAGTATATTTTACCACCTAAATAAATAATAATATCAGCCTATACTGCCCACTGCTGGACAAAGGCCTTCTCTCACAAATCCACTACGCGGACCCAGTGCGGATAAGCGGAGGCAGGTTTGTGGCTACCTGCTGTTGGAACTTATCAAGCCGCCTTTAAGGCTTCCAACTCGGCTTAACGACTACCACATTAAGTGGTAGCCGGGACCAACGGCTTAACGTTCCTTCCGAAGCACGGAGACGCTCGAATCTGAAAAGGCCAAAAACGGTCACCCATCTCGGGCCGACCGAGTCGAAAGCTGCTTAACCTTGGTAATCGGTAAGAACACAGCGGTCGCACAGCGCTACGAGCGCGTTTACCACCTATTACCTACATACTGTGGAACGCAAATAAATGCACATAAATATGTTAATTCCTTTATTTAAGGATCGCCAATTACAAAAACACATTAATTCTCACATAAACATCTCTTTGGCTGTCTGTAAGAAATTTCTGTTAGCGATAAGATCATCAATAGTTTTAGTATGTTATACTACTATAGTAAAATACTATATAAAGTAATGATTTATGTGAATCAAAAATAAAGGCGTTTGTCCAATTTGGTAGAAACAACTTCGAGAAAGAAATCAACCGCAGGATCCAATTGGGTTGGTCAGCATTTGGCAAACTACGTCACGTTTTCTCTTCGCCTATACCGCAATGCCTGAAGACTAAAGTGTACAACCAATGCGTCCTACCTGTTATGACCTACGGGGCCGAGACGTGGACACTCACAGTGGGACTGGTCCACAAATTTAAAGTCGCACAGCGGGCTATGGAGCGAGCTATGCTCGGCGTCTCTTTGAAGGATAAAATTCGTAACGAGGTAATCCGACAAAGAACCAAAGTTACCGACATAGCTCGCAAACTCAGTAAGCTAAAGTGGCAATGGGCTGGTCACATCTGTAGAAGGACCGACGACCGATGGAGCAAACGTGTCCTAGAGTGGAGACCGCGACTTGGTAAGCGTAAGGTAGGACGGCCCCCAGCTAGATGGACCGACGACCTCAAAAAGGTCGCTGGGACAGACTGGATGCGGAAGGCGGAGGACCGTGTGCAATGGCGCGTGTTAGGAGAGGCCTATGTCCAGCAGTGGACTGCGATAGGCTGATTGATTATTTATTTAAAAAAAAAATCCTTAAGTATCCGTCTGTCAAATTCTTGCAAAGCAACATTTTTAATTTTTGATAAAATAAAATTTTTCAAGTTACTCCTCGATTGCATATCCAAGAAAACCTATCAAATTTTCAGAAAACATGTGACACAATCTCTTCACGAGCAAATACTTAAGCGAAACGTGGACGGGGATATACTATGTACATTTCTGCCTACTCTTTTGAGGCTAACTGAGTGCACAAGCACATTTTCCATTTTATCTATGTTTATTTTTCTAAGTCTTATTAGTTTTGAGAATATTTTATTTGCACGAAGTCCGACTCTGCCCACCCTCTAAATATGAAAACAAAAGAAGCAGGTACCAATTTCAGCCTATCAAATGAAGATTTCTTAGTTATTCATCATCATCATCCTAGCCTATTCCACAATTTTCCGGCCACGTTTACGATGTCATCGCTCCAACTGGCTGATGGGCTGCCTCTAGGTCTGCGCCCTCTTTTGGGCCACCACTCTGTCACGGCCTTGGTCTACCTGCTGTCATCCTGCCTCATCAAGTGTCTTAGTTATTACATCATCAGCCCGTGTCAGTCCACTGCTGGACGTAGGCCTCTCCCATGGCACGCCACTGAGCTCGATCTTCAGCTCTCCTTCTCCAATCCCTGCCCGCTGCCTTACGAATATCGTCGCCCCACCTAGCTACAGGGCGCCCTACACTACGTTTGCCGACACGCGGTCTCCACTCAAGAACCAGTCTGCCCCAACGGCCATCGGTTCTGCGGCATATGTGACCTGCCCACTGCCACTTCAGCTTGCTAATTCGCTGAGCTATGTCGGTAACCTTGGTTCTCTGACGAATAACTTCGTTCCGGATTCGATCCCTAAGAGAAACTCCGAGCATAGCTCTTTCCATAGCTCGTTGAGCGACCTTGAACTGGTGGACAAGCCGCACAGTGAGTGGCCACGTTTCGGCCCCGTATGTTATTACAGGTAGGACGCACTGATTAAAAACTTTCGTTTTTAGGCATTGGGGTATGGGCGATAAGAAGACTGGACGGAGTTTTCCAAATGCTGCCCAGCCCAGCTGTATCCGTCTCTTAACTTCCTTGTCGAAGTTGTTTTTACCTAGTTGGAGCACCTGCCCTAGGTATACGTACTCAGAAACAACTTCGAGGGGGGCTCCGTTTACGGCGATCGGTTACGGGTCAACATGCTTGTTGATCATAACTTTAGTTTTATCTATGTTCATCCGGAGACCGATTCGCTGAGACGAATTAGCAAGGCTGTCCAGCATCTGTTGTAGGTCTTGCAAAGTTTCAGCCATGATGACGATGTCGTCTGCAATTCGCAGGTGAGAGATGTATGCGCCATTTATATTGATGCCGCGACCTTTCCAGTCCAGCGTCTTGAACATATCCTCCAGTACATTGGTGAACAGTTTTGGTGATATGACATCACCTTGGCGCACTCCGCGGCGCAGGTGGATATGTTCAGTCCGCTGGTTCTGTACTTGGACGGTCATCGTTGCAGCTTCAAAAAGGCATCTCATCCCCTCGATGTATCGCCAATCAACTTGGCATCGTTGCAAGGAGTCCAGAACTGACCAGGTCTCGACAGTGTCAAAGGCCTTCTCATAGTCCACAAAGGCTAGACATAGGGGCAGATTATACTCTGCAGTCTTCTGTATAATCTGCCGCACTGTGTGGATGTGGTCTATGGTGCCGTAACCACTTCAAAACCCGGCCTACTCCGGGAGTTGAAACTCGTCGAGCCTTCGTGCAAGACGGTTCGTGATGACCCTTGAAAACAGCTTGTATACATGGCTCAGAAGCGATATGGGTCGATAGTTTTTCAAAAGGGTTTTGTCACCCTTCTTGAAAAAAAAAAACGACCACGCTTCTGTTCCATACCTGCGAAGTTCTCCCAGTGTAGAGGACAGTGTTAAATAACTTCCGAAGCTCCTTAAGTACTGGGGTACCTCCTGCCCTCAGAAGCTCAGTCGTGACGCCGTCCTCACCCGGGGCTTTTCCATTTTTAAGCTGTTTAAGGGCCAACTCGATCTCATCCAGGTTGATCTCGGGCAAGTCTTCTATGAAGTGACGTGTAAGGGTGGCTCTGGGATCTCCTCTAAGAGATTCGGGTCGAGGTGCGTGTGAGGCGTAGAGCTGGCTATAGAAATTCCTGACTTCCGAGAGGATTTCCGGCCTAGAAGCGATCACAGTACCCGCTTGTGTAGTCAACCTTGTCAAGTGGTTTCTCCCAAGTGACTGGACGAACACTTTCGACCCCCGGTTCTGCTCGATGGCTTTCTCAATCTCAAGCTTGTTGAAACCTCGGAGGTCGCGTCGGACCAGCTTTTTGTGATCTTTTTATTTAAGGCCCGGTGTTCTGACAAGGTTGAGGCTGCATTTCGGCGTCGTTCGCTCATAAGCTCCAGAGTCCCCCCCGAAAGCTTACATTTCCTGCCTGTACGCCTCGTTTCGCATAATTTAGTACCCTCTTCTCTAAGAGTCTGTACCACCTGCTCGAATTTCTGATCAACGCTGTCAGTGGTTTCCAAGGCAGCGAAACGGTTTTCCAATTTTAACTGAAAAGCTTGGGAATCCATAGCGGCTTGGAGCAAATTCGGTCGGAGACTGGACTTCATCAAGCGGACTCTTTCGCGCTTCCATTGTATATTCAGAGTGCCCCGTACGAGCCGGTGGTCGCTTCCGGTTTGAAACCTTGCGATCACTGAGACATCTCTGAATATGCGCCTCTTGTCCGCCATGATGAAGTCGATTTCATTTTTTATTTCACCATCGGGGCTTTGCCAAGTCCACTTTCTTTGGGGCTGTTTTTAAAGAAAGAGTTCATCATAAACAGCCCTTCTCTTTCGAGAAAGTTGACGAGCGTTTGCCCCCTGTCATTTCTGCTGCCATAGTCGTATGATCCTACTGAGGATTCGCTGTCAGTTTTTACTCCCACTTTGGCGTTGAAATCTCCCATGACAAGTGTGCCCTAGGGGTATTATGAAGGGCCTTAGAGATGTCCTCGTAGAGTACCTCTATGTCCTCGTCCGAGTATGCCGAAGTCGGTGCATAGACCTGCACGATCTTAAGGGTGTACCTCTCGGTCAGCTTAATTATGAGGTATGCTACCCTTGTCGACACACTAGACATTTCTAAAACGTTGTCAGTGAAGACTCTATGGACCAAAAACCCGACGCCACCCTGGGAAGGTTGGTCTCCCTCTCTAAAGTACAAAAGATGGCCAGATTCTAGGGTTATGGTGTCTTCTCCCTCTCTTCGAACTTCACATAAACCCAGAACGTGCCATCTTATGCACTTCAGTTCTTCTTCCAACTGCAGAAGATGCTCATCCAGTCGCAGCGTGCGTCTGTTATACGTAGCCAGGGACAGTTCATGTTGGCGGCCTACCGTAGCCCGGAGATTCTTCGCACCCCCTGCCCCGCCGGAACCGTGACCGCCGCCGTGGTCAGGAATAGCGGAGCGACCGGGAACTCGGGGGCCGTGGTATATTCCGACTTGCCATGGAAGGTTTTGCCCATAATCGCCACGCTGGGCATGCGGGTTGGCGATCGCAGGGCGTAACTTCTCGCACTAGTGACGCTGCTGCCCATCACCGGTCTGGTTAAAAATTTTGTTACGCCATATTTGAATGGCTATACCGCCATTGTCGGTCGTCAGAGCCTCGTCCGTTGATCAGCAGGATGCACCGCGGGCAGAAGAGGTTGACTTGGGGAGCGTAGATGGTAGGTGTCCCCCTTGCATCCTTAGTTATTAGTTACACTTAATAGATACGTAGGCCATTGTACGAAAAACAGAGCTTAGCACGAAAAGATTGACGTTAGCGCAACACTATCAAGTTGATATGTCATCCTTTTTACACTGTAACTTTTCTTAATAAAAATGAACGTGACAACACGTGTTCTGGCCAACGCCCCTACGGCACAAGCCCTCACATATATTTCATTGTTGATCTAAGGTACTCTCTATATTATTCTTTCAGTCTGAAGGTTATACAAAAACAATGTCATGTTACATGTCTCGAGATCGGATTCGTCCGACAGACAGAGGTCGCGGGCGTCGCGATCGCACGCCTCAGTACAAACTCGAGACTCGTTGCAATAACATACATAATATTATATTACTTAAGTTTTAATTTTAAGTGAATTTTATTACCTCAAAAACGGAAAAAAATAAGTGAGTATTTTTTTATTTATTTTCTATTTTTTGAGGATTCCAAATTCGAAAGGCGTCTTCATTCGATAATAATGATGAGTATTCTTATATTTTATGTGATTCTTAATTTAGTGTTTTATTTATTTCATCGGTTCGAAATACAAACGGCTATTAAATAAAATAAATAATATTTGTTTTACGTTTTTAACTCTAAATCATTGCCAATATGGTTATTCATTATATTATATTTAATTATATCATTATATAGATTGCTTTTGCTAGCTGTTGATGATTGCAATAAAATTCTTCTGAATTAAAATATTAGTTTTTGAATGCTATTATAAATATTATTTAATGTACGTTAGAGCCATTTAATGAAAATTATAATCGAGGATCTGCTATTTACACAACTGTTCAGAGTTTAAATATTCGCATTTTGTATTCATTATGTATAATGTATATAGTCATCTACTGAGGAATACTTACTAAAAAAAAATAACCACCGTCACGCCTGTATTCCCCATGCGGGGATGGCAAAGGTGTGCTATGTACACCTTATTTTCGCTGACGATATAAGATCTTTATGTAATAAGGGACGATCTCTTGCCATAATAGTGCCATGCCATCATTTTAGACTCCAGACTGATACTAGGTAATTGCACTTTGTCCAACCTGTAAGAATCAGAATATTTTTATTCATGTAAACCATTACAGTATTTATGAATCGTCAGAAAGTAACAAAGACTCTACCACCACTTCGGAATGTCATTCCTGTGGAGAAGAAGGGCAAGAAACTCCACGGTTACTCTTTTAAAATATTTTTTTTTACAAGGTTTTCATCTACATTTAGTTGTGGGGTATGGGAGAATAATGTAGGTTGGTCATCAGGTCAAAAAAAGTACAGAATAAAAATGACATTATGTTAAATTAATAGAAGGAAGAGAGGGAATGTAAACTGATAACAGTTGAATAGGTTGGAGTGGAGACGAACTATGAGAGTGGAGGAAGCCAGAGTGGTATGTAAGGAAAGAACCTGTTGGAACTCTGTACTCTCTGCCTACCCCGCAAGGGATCTGGCGTGATGATATAGATAGATAGATATAAATGAAACTATTTTTCGATTTTTAATGCTAATAATAACTATGCCTTTTGGACGTCTAACACCTCATCATTCCCGTGACCATGGGTGCTGCAAATCACTCGAAACGCCAGCAACATAAAATCCGAAAAATAGTTTAAATTCATGAGATCGTTTATGAAAACTATTCTGTAAAAATACATATAGACGAACATACAAATTCCTTTTTTTAAAACGGTTAAAAAGAATTCGTCACGCCCATATTCCGCAAACGGGGGTCCCCTCTTTCCACCGACGATATTAGGCCTATTGTAATAGTGGGTGGACCTCTTGTCATTATTCTGAGCAAAATTCTAGATCCGGACTTATAGATTTTCTTTTAATTACACTTTTTCCAACCGAGGATTCAAACTCTGTATCTTGTGATCGGTAAGCATGATTATAAGTGAGTTTATTAAGCCGTATCTTTTCAAAAATAAAATAACTATCACTTGCTTTAACGGTCAAGGAAAACATCGTTAGGAAAACTGCATGCCTAACAGTATCTCGAAGGTGCGTGAAGTTCGCCAACCCGCACTGGTGGACTATGGCCTACACCCTCTCAGTTTGAGAGGAGGCCCGTGCCCAACAGTGGGACAGTTTCTTAATAGGGCTAATATTATAATATTAAATCTTTTGATTGCATTGTATTAGAAACTTAATTTTTTTAGATATCCAAGACCTTAGTATTATAAAACAAATATTACATATTATAAAACAAAGTCCCCCGCCACGTCTGTCTGTCTGTCTGAACGCGATAAACTCAATAACTACCGATTTTCATACGGTTTTCACAAATGGACGGAGTGATTCAAGAGGAAGGTTTATGTGTATAATTTACCCGTGCAAAGCCGGGGCGCGTCGCTAGTTTAACATTAATTTTAACTTGATAACTTTATTCTTTCCTGAGACAGGGAATCTTAGCGGTCAGGCAGACAGACCGACGGACAAACAATACAACTACCGAGTATAGAAATATCTACTATTCACCTATTGGCATTTTATTAAACAATTTATGTTACGCAAATGTTTCGCGATGCATTTGTCGGTGTAGCAATAGGTTAAGCTATTGCATTGCTAGCTTATTGATTAAGATTCATATGAAACAACCTTTCAACATTGATCTATATCAGTGTATTTCAATCTTCTTTAGACGCGACCCCCGTAGTATGAAAGAATTTTTCGCAACCCCTACACTCCACTGTTTGTAATCTGTATTTTATTATGTTACAAATATAAAATCTGCACATAGTTACAATGTTAAAAATTAGGCATCGGCTGAATAAATAATCAAGTACCTTTAACAAACATTTCACATCGATTACATCGCCAATATCGCCTCGAGGATTCCCGCACGAGACAAATGTTTGTGTCACGCACAAATATTCATTTCGGTCTGTGTTTATGTATGTGGATTTGATATACTTTGTAAAAAAAAAGATAAGCCGCATGAAGGACTAAGGGATCGCGGTATTCTCAGCAATATTGCTTGCCAGTCTTAATGCTTCATAAGGCACGTTAAGATGTGAGTCCCAGTCATATAGCAATCATAAGACAAGCCTTGGAAGCCTTATGGGCGGCTCTATAAATTCCAACAGCAGGCCATAAACATGCCTCCACCAATCCCCACTAGACTGCGTGGTTGAATATGATTTCTCTCACCTCGATTTGTAAGAGAAAGGCTTCACCCAGCAGTAAGCCAAAACAGGCAGTTTTATTTACAAATGCTGACGACACTGAAATTATTCCAAATGTGGAGCAAAACAATCAAAACTTATTGACAAAAACTTCTTAACATGTTATTGTTTTGAAGGTGACCAGGTAAATGACTTCTTAAATTGAACAACGTAAAAAGCATGATAATTGCTACAAAGCAATTATCATCCTTAAGTTACTAAACTTATTTAATGATGTGTCTCAATCAACAACAAATATATATATATATATATATATATATATATATATATATATATATATATATATATATATATATATATATAGAGTTATCCAAATAATGTTTGTAGCTCTAACCCATTATGTCGTACGCTTCGTATTCCCTGGGCAGCAAAGCGTACCAATGCGTCTATCCGTAAGAAGCTTAGGATCTCTTGATTCTTTCTACCGTATGCCTAAAGCGGATATAACCCTTTTTTGACCACATAGCTAGGCGAGAAGAAGATAGACTCGAAAAGCTCGTGATAGTAGGCAAAGTAGACGGGAAAACGCCTCAAAGCCGTTCATCGACACGGTGGTCCGACTAAATACGGGATCTCACAGGAATCTCTTTACACACCGTTCTACGACATACCCAAAATAAAGAAGAATGAAGGAGACTTCTGAACACCTGCCAGATGGCATCCGATATGAGGAAATGACCGAGAAGAATCCATTATGACTTGAATACTTCTAATTCATTTTCATATGATAAAAATATAATTTTATTAAACAGTGATTTCACATATAACATTAAAATTTCATGGGCAATGATTTTCATTTTCTAAGATCTAGTGTTAAGTTATGTCGCACTTGTTAAGCTATTATCAGGAATAGCAGCAGGTGTGCAAGTTTACGACTAGAACAGTTCGATAATTTATTATTTGTTGATTCGGAATACGTTGATGTTGCCACCACTTCATTAGGCTTCTGAAGACTTTGTTCAACATGAAATAAAACTATTTTACGGATTTTATCGCGGTTTATTTTTTATTTTTAGTTCCCGACGTTTCGAGTGCTTTGCAGCACCCATGGTCACGGGACGGACCGCAAAAATAAACCGCGATAAAATCCGTAAAATAGTTTTATTTCATGTGTAATATTCGCGTAAATCTAAGAACTCAAGACTTTGTTCAACACAAAATTCAAACAGATGACTTCGTGGTCGCCACCAGCCACCTACACTTTATGCCACTGTCGACGAGACAATCTGTTATAAAATACAGATCAATTTCGTTTCCAAACCACACGAACGATAATGGTCTGGCTATATTATATAACCAATTCGTAATACGTCTTTCAAAAGTCACAATGAAATACATCTGATATTGAATCTGATACTATTTATGTAACAATGATATTAATACTTATTATTAATTATTATCTTAACAAGTCAAGAGTCTCCGTAACCGGCGAGCGTGTATGAGACGAACTATGAGAGTGGAGAAAGCCAGAGAGGTATGTAAGGAAAGAACCTGTTGGAACTCTGTACTCTTTGCCTACCCCGCAAGGAATCTTGCGTGATGATATAGATAGATAGATATTAATATCACTTCCATTATTGTTAGATAGCATTTGGTCTAGTATAAATTGTCCAATCAAAGAAGATTCACCTTATTCTTTCTCCTAATTGCTTTCATTACAAGCAGTCTTAGGCCTACTACAAACCTGGGTTAGCGTTATCTAATGACAAACTCGAGGTAATAACGTTAAGTCGAAGGTATTTTAACGTTATTACCCCGAGTTAGTCAATAAGTGACAAAACAGATATACAATGCGAAAGTAGATGGATGTAGGTACCGGGGAGACCTTGACTATTTTACCACGACCAAATGGACCGAGTCTTATCTGAAGAACAAGTCAAGAGTCTCCGTTACCGGCGCGCGTGTATGAGACGAACTATAAGAGTGTATAAGACTGTTGGAACTCGTTACTCTCTGCGTACCCCGCAAGGGATCTGACGTGATGATATAGATGATAACGCTGTCGTAACTGGCACTTGTTTTTTTTATTATTTCTCATTTTATGGCAAGGGGTTTGTACCTATTAAGTGTTACTGTGAAAGATTTTGTTGAATGATTTTTCATGTACCATAATTAATTTCAATACTAATTTTTGTTTGTTTTTTTTTCTCTCACTTTTTGTTCCCGTCGATACCGTCACCAAACGGCTCAACCGAACAGCGCTGGTCGCATAAGCAGCCAACATTATGCTTATTTGGGTCCGTTTTTGTACCGAGGTCAAGTAACGTCACGAAGTACATTTGTATAATAGGAAACGTATGTATGACGTATATGTATGTATAATTATCAACGTTAGCATTGTACCTACCTTTGTTTTCTTTCTTTCTTTTTCAGTTAGTAGTCAGTCAGTCAGCTAGTATTACCTATTGACTAATAGGTGTGTGTGTGTGTGTGAGTGATGTACGCTGTTGGCCGCGAGGCCTTTACAGCTTCACCGGACTTAAGGGCGAGCGTGCAACCATTACGCTCGAGCCAGAAGGGCAAGGGGCGACATACTCGAGGGCGCCTTGAAGAGGCGCCTTCGGTTGGGACAGTCGCTATGGGGGGACGGGGTGCTCTACTAAATGCACCGGTCAACCGCCGGCTATAGGAGGGGGTCTACGACTACGTTGCCCGTATTCTGAGCGGAAAGAATGGATGACAAAGCATCGGGGGCATCGGAGAGAACATGTCGCGGCCGGCGGTGGCGGCAGGGGTCGGGGGGGGGGATCGTAGTCGGCGGCGGCTACGATTAACGGATTCGAAAGACTAATAGGTAATACTAGCCCTGGTTCGTGCAAGTGGGCCTTAGATGAATTACTTCTCTAGATGGGTCATAGCGCCCGCGGATACGGCGTAATATTTGTCTACCCATAATCCCAGTACGAGGCGCTTGTAGCGCTGTGCGACCGCGGTGTTCTTACCGATCACCAAGGTTAAGCAGCGTTCGACTCGGTCGGCCTGTGATGGGTGACCGTTTGTGGCATTTTCATATTCGAGCGTCTCCGTGCTTCGGAAGGTACGTTAAGCAGTTGGTCCCGGTTACCACTTAATGTGGTAGTCTTTAAGCCAAGTTGGAAGCCTTAAGGCGGCTTGATAAGTTCCAACAGTAGGTGGCCACAAACCTGCCTCCACCAATCCGCACTGGGTCCGCGTGGTAGAGTATGACGTAGTCTATCCTCACCTCGATTTATGAGAGAAGGCCTTTGTCCAGCAGTGGGCCGTATAGGCTGATATTATTATGGTCGGTCTAGACCTGCCTCCTCGAAAGGCAACTCCGCGCAAAATGCCGGGACACGACTGGGTCGCTTAGCGGCATGATTTTTTTGGAGCGGGAGCCGAGACCGTGCCCTTTGTACTTAATAATTAAAGACAAAAACTTAAGTATATGAATATTAAAAGTCAATCCATTTTTTTAACTATCCCACAGTTTTTGCCAATCAGACAGAGGTCAATTTTTATCATCTAAGTTTATCTTGGCGGCCACGTGCCGTTATCTAAACCTAAGTTATTTTTGTGCAAATATGAGATAAGTATGGTCTAAGTGCTAAAGTTCAGTACACGCTTCCTAGAGACCCACGAAGTACACACGTGCTAAGTTAACGATTGGATATGATAAATAAATAAGCCTAAACTGTCCCATGGCTGGGCAAAAACCTTCTTCTCAAATCAAGGTGAGAGAGATTAGGTACGCGGACCCAGTTCCGATTGCTGGAGGCAGGTATGTGGCCACCTGATGTTGGAACTTATCAAGCCGCCTATAAGGCTTCCAACTTGGTTTAACGACTATCAAATGAAGTGGTAACCAGGACTAATGGCTTAACGCGCCTTCCGAAGCACGGAGACGCTTGAATATGGAAATGCCACAAACGGTCGCCCATCTCAGCCTGACCGATCCCAACGGTGCTTAAGTTTGGCAATTCTGAGGGCAATGTTTATGAATTCGAGTTCGTAAAAAAACCAAAACCCATTTTTAATTTCTATGTATTTGTATCATCCTTTGCGGGAAAGGCACAGAGAGAGAGAGAGATTTTATTATTTAAAAATTAGCAGGGATAGCCTAGTGGTTAGACAGTTGAATTGCAAAGTCAGGGCTCTCGGGTGAAACCCAGGCACGCACCTCTATCTTTTCGAAAGCATGGGCTTAGTTGCCTCAAGAGCAATTCGACCCAATGGGATATATTATGTTGCCTTTTGCCCTAATGATCTTACGTACCTGGTGATCCAAGTACTCCCTGTAATAGGTTGTAGATTCCGCCAAGGGGAAAAGTGAAAGACAAGACCCAAACAAATATTTGTTTGGGTCTAATGATAATGCTCCTGTTTTTTTGTTTAACCCATTTCCCACTGCTGAGCAAAGGTCTTGATTCGCCACTTACCCTGATCCTTGGCCATGTCAAACCATCTCTCCTCATAGGCGTCAAGGTCGTCGCGCCATCTTTTTCTAGGTCTTCCCCGGCGTCGGTTTCTATCTGGTCGCCATTCGGTAGTGATTTTGGCCCACCTATCTAGTCTCGTTCTGCTCAAATGACCCGCCCATCCCCAAAGGCACCTACGATACAGAAATAATTATTTGTGTGTTAGATAATTCTTTTTAAGAAAAGTAAAAATAAACCTAGTGTAGAATACTTAACTACTCTAATTATTACATATTCTATAATTATCTGAGAACACACAACAACAGCGTGTGTATGTAGTAATGATCTATTAATTGCCTTTCGGACGCATTTAATTTATCTTAATATAACATAACAACTTAATAATCTCATTTTAATTAGAAATTGGTTTGGTATCGTTATTTTGATAAATCCTACTTCCTACTATGCTACTAAAGTTATCATCATTATATTAATACGTGAAGCAAAAACTTTGTACCCCTTTTTACGAAAATTGCGCGGACGGAGGAGTATGAAATTTCCCACACTTATAGTTTATATAGAGAAGGAGTGCAGAATGCTAATATTTTTCTTAAATTATGCATAAAAAATACAATAAATAAATAAAAAAAACATTAAACACACTACCATGTATTTGACACACACACGCTGTCAAAGTCTGTGGTCAAATTGAAAATAGATTAATATTGTCTTTAATATTATTTGTCTTTAGTCTTACTGAATGTCAAACATAACCAGCAAACGATGAAAGAGTTTTTACATAAAACATCGTTTACAGAGAAGTTTTGTATCATTAATTAAATTATCGAAATATGTATGTCAAGTTCAATGGACAGCATTTTATTAATCACATGGTTTGTTGTTTCGATAAAAAAAAATAAAAAAACAATTATTCTTCATTTTAATAATGTTTGGTTTTTTTATGTAAATTTCACATAATTTGTTTAAAAAAATAGGCAGTGTAGCCTTAGCGAAATCTGTGATTATAGAAGTATAGTCTTTGACAATAGAACCTTAATAATATTCAAACATATAATTTAAATTAATTATGGTCGAATTTCTACTAGTCAATGCAAAAGTTTGTATGTTTGCTACTTAATCACGCAAAAACGGCTTATCGGATTTGGATGAAATTTGGCACACAGATCGTTTATTACTTGCATTAAGGCATAGGGTACTTTTTATCTGGAAAAAAATTAGGCTTCTGTCTAAATTCAATGCGGACGAAGTCGCGGGAAAAAATTAGTAATACTTTGACGAACGATTTAGCGCAATGGTAAAGAGATTAAGCTGCTGCGCCCAATGTGTCTAATAGTCGCGGGTTCGCTTCCCGCACGGGACAAATCTTTGTGTGATCCACAATTATTTGTTCCGGTATGGGTATTTGCGTTTGTGAATTTTCATGTTTGTAAACGCACCCACGACACAGGAATAAATCCTAGTGTGGGGCTACGTTTTCTTTTAAGAAAAAAAAATATTTTCGAATGGTCCTCGTAACGCTGAGGAACCTCAATGTTTGTAATGACTACCAAGGTTAAGCAGCGTTTGACTCGGTCAGTCTGAGATGGATGACCGTTTGTAGCATTTTCATATTCAAGTATTTCCTCTCATTACGTTCCCATCTGTATTAGATAACAATCATTCAATACTATTTGTGTCCGGCGGAAGGTCGATTTTTAGCCGAAACCGAAGTCGATTGCCGAAGGTCATTGCCAAAATCTTCGGGCGAAGCTGAATGTTTAATAACCCTAAGAAAGGTCATTGTTCTGTTGCCATACATGATTTGCCCCAGAACCAAACGCAATGAAAAAATACTTGCATGATTTCAGATTACCCATAAATCCTCTTAAGGTATTTATTATAAAACGGACAAGCGGGGCAATTACAATATTGCACAAAAGTATTAGATTTTGAGGTTATAATTCAGTAGCCATTGATATATATGAGGTTGAATTATGTTGACATTCAGTAAAGATGTCGGCGACTTCGATATAAGTACTTACAATACTTTGAAATATTCGTTTTAAATTGCAAATTGTCCGTTAGACACGGATATTTGCCATTATTTTAATAAAATAGATAAATAATGATGGCATGGGTCAAATTGTTGTTGGTTCTGGGGCAATTTTGGACAATCTTCTTTGGTTCATAATAGGCTAAATTTTTAAAAAGTTATGTTTACTGTATTGACTATCGTGTTTTGTTCTGGTTTGGTTATTTACTGGCAATGGCGGGCGGCCGGCGCAACGCCATATGACCCCTGCCTCTTCGTAAGTCGTAAATCGTAATAGATCGTTTAATTTCGGTACTTACTAGAAACCTTCGGCCTTGGGCAAAACTTCGGCCCATGTTGCCGAAACCTAAGTTTTGGCTGAAGGCGTAATTTCGCCGAATATGGCCGAGGCTGAATGTCGGTTCGGTCGGACACTACACACTGTGTCCCCTTGATACAGTGATGCATAATGCTGCTGGCGATTACGAGATCCTGGATTCGAATCATAAGGCAGACAAAGGGCTATTGAGGTTCTCCTATCAAAAAATCTCAGTAGCAGTCCGAACTTGAATGTGAAGAAAACCAAGATTATGGTTTTTGAAAGGGAAGAAACCAGAACGAATGTAAGGATTGTGGTTGGTAACGATGTGCTGGAGCAAGTGAATGAGTTTGTATATCTTGGATGCGCCTTCAGTAAGGATGGGAAATACACCGCTGACATAGAGAGAAGAGTGAGTGCAGGGAACAGAGTGAATGGTGCGATGGGAAAGCTACTCGGGAGCCGGCACTTAAGCCATAAGGCGCAGCTGGCCATACATAACGGAGTTCTTGTCCCAACGCTGTTATATGGTAGCGAGAGCTGGGTATGTAAGAAGGAGAATGAAAGTAGGATAAATGCGGTAGAAATGCGAGCTCTGCGGAAGATGTGCGGAGTGAAGCTGACCGACCGCATTAGCAATAGCATAGTAAGACAGCGAGTAGGTATGAAAGATAGTATCGGTGTAAAGATGAGAAAGGGCATGCTCCGTTGGTTCGGGCATATAGAAAGAATGCCAGAGGAAAGAATGACAAAACAGATATACAATGTGAAAGTGGAAGGATGCAGGTACCGGGGAAGACCTAGACTATCTTACCACGACCAAATAAACCGAGTCTTATCTGATGGAAAAGTCAAGAGTCTCCGTAACCGGCGAGCGTGTATGAGACGAACTATGAGAGTCGAGGAAGCCAGAGAGGTATGTAAGGAAAGAACCTGTTGGAACTCTGTACTCTCTGCCTACCCCGCAAGGGATCTGGCGTGAGGTTATAGATAGATAGACAGTCCGAATTTGGGAATAATGTCCACTATAATAGGCTCCTCTGTTATATTGAGACATAAAACTGTCAGCGAAATGTAGGTGTACACAGTACGCCTACATGTATTATCTTAACAAAATAATATTATCTGCCTCGACTGCCTCGTTGAACTAGTGGTAAGGCTCATTGCTTTGGGTTCAAATCCTAGGTCGGCCAAATGTAGTTTTTGGCGAAAAATTCCTAGTTTGAGTGCGGAATTGTGCCCGGTATATGGGAATAGGCTCGCCTCCTATTACATGGGACCTAACATCGTCAGCGAAAATTCGGTGTACTCAGTATACCTCTGCTATCCCCGTTTGGGGAACGTAGGCGTGACAGTTTTTCAATAACATAACATTATTTAATAATTTATTATTTCGTCGTTCGTAATATACAATTTCGTCTTTGTTAAAATACTTTTGAATACTATGATGATAATATGGAAACGGTTATAAATCAGTAGTAGAACACTCACCTTGTTATCATGAAGTCCAAGGTTCAGATCCTAGGTCACACCTCTGTTCCTAAAAATATCATGACAAAACCTCCATGTCAAAAAATCCAAAGTCTTATCAAATATTGTGCCACGATTATGCCCCAAAAAATAGCGACGGTCTCACCATTAAAAATTTCAGCCTACCGGATACGATAACACTGGCGTGAGAGATATTTATAATTACTTCTTATCCACAAACGAATAAACCAGCATACTTTTTTTAAGTTGTTTAAAAACTCAAACAAAAACTAATTAATTAGTATGATAAAAAAAAAACATTGCACGCGACTTCCGGCTTAAATAAATCAAGGTTTCAGGAGCATTAAATGTAATACTGTGGTATAACTTGCTTGTGAAGGCTTTGACAGCTTAGGGATAGCGAGTTCACTTTGAACCAGGAGCATCGCTTCAACTGAGGGCTATGAAACGGTTGACGTTAATAATAATAATAATATTAGCCCTGTTAAGACACTGTCCCACTGCTGGGCACGGGCCTCCTCTCCAACTGAGAGGGTTTAGGCCATAGTCCACCACGCTGGCCCAGTGCGGATTGGCGAACTTCACACACCTTCGAGAATCTCTTAGGCATGCAGGTTTCCTCCCGATGTTTTCGTTCACCGTAAAAGCAAGTGATAATTAATTTTAAATACGCACATGCTTTCGAAAATACAGAGGTGCGTGCCTGGGTTTGAACACGAGACCTCTGACTTTGCAGTCCAATGGTCTAACCACTAGGCTATCACTGCTTACCGTTATGACGTTAGGGTAATCATTATTATCACAGCCCTTACTTGTCCACTGCTGAACATAGGCCTTCCCAATCGCTGTCCAGCGCAACCGGTCCGATGCCACCTGCATCGAGATTTCATGCGATCCTCCAAGATCAGCGGTCCATCTGGCAGGCGGTCGACCCACACTGCGCTTGCCTATACGTGGTCTCCACTCTAGAATCCTTCTGCCTCAACGCCCATCCGATCTTCGCGCTATGTGGCTCTTTTAGTGTAATGCTGCCGAGTTAATATGCCATTCTTGTCTTGCAGCAGGTCTACTCGCCAGCGTCACGCTAACGTCATTTTTTTCGTGCTAAGTTCTCTAAATATTACACCACGTACGTACTTACGAACAATTTTTTCTTGTATGTGCGTATCTAACGAACATATAACACCGTATTTATCAAAAATGTTCGTAGCGATCTAATCACGGCCCTATTCGTTATGAACAATTAATTTTTTGTCAAATAGCCGACGGCGCGTGACGGACGCGTCCGGCTGACGCTCGGCCGGCCATCGACGTCACGCCGGCCAAGCGACCGCTCAACACTAGCGTCTCGCTCGCGCGCGTATTGGCGTCTCGCTCCCGCCCTGCTTCGTTTATTAGCGCGCAGGGTGCGACGACGGCGGGTCATGACGTTTGCCGTCGCACCGAGCGTGAATGCGCTGTGTGGCGTCTCCCGCACATTTGCTTACAACTCCACAGATCGCGCCATCGTCAGGCCCTTCTCATGCTACATCGGCTGTGTAACAAAACCTTTAAACCCATAATGAAGCGTCATTGTTTAATCATATACTCCAGTAGCATACAAAATACCATTACACTATAATTTCACGAAGTTATGGTAACGAGCTGCGTTAGCAGCTGCACTGCGCTGCACTCACAGCGTATCATGCCTATGTGTCAACAACATTAAGATACGGCATAATGTTCTGGGGCAATTCACCAGACAGAGACTTAGCATTCAAGGCACAAAAGAAGTGCTTCAGAGCCATGTGTAATCTGCAAATCACAGACAGATGCAAACCGAACTTTATCAAACTAAAAATTTTGACCATGCCCGCCTTATACATATACGAAGTAATAATGTTTGTGAAAAGTAACAGCAATTTATTTGAGACCTTAAACAATAAGCGACATCCAAACGCAAAGACTATTCTTGGGATGACCTCCAAATTATTTAATAACTTGCCAAAAGCAATCAAATCAACAGAGGACATTAATGTATTTAAAAGAAAACTATTCGATTTTCTGGTAGTAAAAGCCTATTCTGTCAATGAATACTTGTCTAAATAATGCATAAATTTTGATGTAACCCAGGTCCCGATTTTTTTAGTACACACCATTTCATAGAGAATAAAATACCAAATATTAATGACTATATTAATGGCATTTTATTCATTCATTTAAACATTTAACGCTACTTTTATTTAATTCATGATTTCTTGACTCTTTTCGACATTAATGATCCATGTAAATATTACTAGGGAGTGATTGACATGTATGTTTGAATCTGAATTATTGATTGAAAAGCTTATTATGTATTCTTATTATTTATTACATATTGCATGCCAATTATTTGGCGAAACATGTTGAACTATAATTAAGTTTGTAATATCTGTGTAACCATGTTTCAAACAATAAATGATTTCTGATTCTGATTCTTATGTCATAGTGAAAAAGGACCCTGTACGTTATATTTGGACAGTGTTCGAAGAACTTTGCTAAACTTATGTAACAACATTTCATATATAACTAGGAAGGGGAACGCGTCACGGCAGTGAGGTAGGTAGTTAACCTGTTGGCATCACAGCGTTTTAAGGTGATGTCGCTTGTTTTCGCAATCTAGATGTAAATCCCAGTAAGTAAAACAGATTTTTGTACTGTACTTTGAACACCGGAACACTGTCAATGATTGACTAAACTATCTACTGGTAAAACCGAATCACACGCGCGTCACGTGTCATATTGTAGGGCTATATTGTGGTTACCTTCATAGAGAGAGCCAGCTCTTGTTTAAGCTGTGTTTAGGAAAAATAATTGGCCTCAACTCTTGAAATTATTTCTGTGCCGTATGTGTAAATTATAAATATGAATTTAACATGCACATACGAACAAAACACGACGTTTCACGTCCGGGAATCGAATCCGCGGCTACTTCATCCAGAGATTCAAAAGGCCCTTCTCAAACTACTATACCAGGCCATTGTCAAACCACAACTCTATAATACAAAACTATAGCAATGATAATAGTGGAGGAAGCCAAAGAGGTCTGTAAGAGAAGAACCTGTTGGCACTCTGTACATCGTCGGCGAAAAGTGCGTGTACTCAGTACACCTCTGCCACCCCCACTTGGAGAATATAGGCGTGATGGTGTTTAGAAATACAATTACGATACGTATCATTTTCTCATTAATGTCAAGGAAATTGGGTCACTTAGACCTAAATATGTACGGTTAACTCTGGCAACCATGTTAGGAATATGGTCGTGATATATTATGCAAATAAGTCAGCGCTCTCGAGTCACCTGAATACTTCAGTCAATAACCCACATGCAGCTTATCTAAACATTCTCAGATTCATGCTAGTTACGAAATTTGGATTCACTGACGTTTCTGTTCGCGTGTGACTGTTTTCAAAAAACGCATTGCTAAGAGCCGGGATTCAAACCCTGGACCTTGTGATGGTTACCATTCTCTCTTCAACTATGCTGTCTATCTATATCAGCACGCAAAATACTTATGGGGAATGCAGAAAGTACAGACGGCTTAGCAAGAAAAGTTTTTTTTTTTTAATAAAACGTAGCCCCACACTAGGATTTATTCCTGTGTCGTGGGTGCGTTTACAAACATGAAAATTCACATACACAAATACCCAGACCGGAACAAATAATTGTGGATCACAAAAAGATTTATCCCGTGCGGGAATCGAACCCGCGACTATTAGACACAGTGGGCGGAGCGGCTTAAGCTCTAAACCACTGCGCTAAATCGTCCGTTTAGCGCCAGTCCTATGTTCGCATGTTACGGAGGTTCCGAAAAACACATTGCTAGGAGCTGGAATTTGAACCCTGAACGATGTTATTACAAGGTGACCGTTCAATTCACTACACTATTACTGCTCTATCTATGCTATCACACTAGATCACTTGCGGGGTAGGCACAGAGTACAGAGTTCCAACAGGTTTTTTCCATACAGACCTCTCTGGCTTTCTCCACTCTCATAGTTCGCCTCATACACGCACGCCGGTTACTTGACTTACCCTTCAGATAAGATACGGTCTATTCGGTTATGGTAAGATAGTCTAGGTCTTCCCCGGTACCTACATGGTACCGGAAAAGACCTAGACCTTATTGATATTGATAGATGGATAGAGCGCAGGTAAGGACCTGGCCACGATTGGCTCAGGATAGACTCCTATACTGAGCCAATCGTGGCCAGGTCCTTACCTGTGGTATACGAGGGAGTAGGCTTATGCCTTGCATCGGGATGACTGAGCTAGATATAATAATAATCTTCTTCTTCCGACTAGACCGTCCCATTTACTTGGGTTTGGCCTTCCTTGTCCTTTTATTCCACTCAGCACGATTTTGTGCTGAGAGTTTTAGGTCTTTTTCGACCGTCATCAACCAAGTAGCGGGTGGTCTTCCACGGGGACGTTTTGTCGTTGGCAAATTAATGGCTAGCTTCACTATGGGGTCATCTGGACGTCGCAGTATGTGACCGTACTATCTTAAGCGTTTTTCTTTGACTTTATCTACTATCGGGGCAACTTTAAAGCTCCCTCTTAAGTACTCATTGCGGATTAGTCTATACGTGTGACACCCGCTGACTTGGGGTCGCGCCTCTTATGGTCGTCGGCAGATTAATTAAAAAGTATGGAATGCGTTTTTTTAGCGCCCTATTACCGAAGTAGTTAGTTACTCTAGAATTTTATTTAAAAAACTAACGTTATCAAGCGCGTACTGTTCTATTGGAGTTGGAGTCTAGATTGCAGGTCTACTATAGTTTGTGTTAAACTGCGAAGTATCTTTAAACATCATCAAGGGAAGTAGAAAAGTATACCTGTGGTATATACCCACTTATTATGGATTATGTTAGGTTCCAGTTTAATAGGGGGCGAGCTTACAGCAATTTTTAATGGGCACAATTCCTGACTCCAGACTGCTACTCATATTTTTTAGTAAGAGGTCCTATATTCGAGCTCTAGATAGAACACAGTGTTTCTAGTGAAAATAAAAAATAGAATCAGCCTGGAGTCTACAATTGTGCCCAGAATCGTGATCCCCATCATATTAGGAGATTGCATAGCATGCGCATTTCTGTTTGGTGAAGCTTGTGTGTGTGTGTTGTGGTGTTTGTTGGTCGCCCAACATTCTGAAACGTACAGAACCATAGGCCGTAGAAGGCCTAGAAGTAACGATGATGATAATTAATATTAGGTATTTTCTTGCCAAGTTTCTCAATCAATGATTCCGTTACCTCTTAGATTTAGTTATATCTTAGTTAAATCTAAATTTTTCCCATTGTTTTGTTACAGAAAAATGTTTTCATATCTAGTCCTGGCGTACTTCGCTATGCTGGCAGGAATCTCCTGCGGGAAGCCAACTGGAAACGAGATCTCGAAAGACCAAGAATTACTGTTTGCAATTGTTGTAAGTATACTATTTTAATTTGTTGCGGGTTCGATGATAATTTAAACGCTTCTCGATTCACCTCGAGGTGCAAGACATTTAAACCTCTTCTCGGGTCACCTCAAGGTTTAAATCATTTAAACCTCTCTTAGCGTCACCTCGAGGTACAAGACATTTAAACCTCTCCTCGGGTCACCGGGCTACCGAGGTGCAAGACTTCGATGGAGCTCATTGTATATCTTACTTTTGGCTTATGGCTTACGAGGAGTTACGGTGCTCAAAATGTGTGGCGAACAAAATCCCATTAAAATACCATATTTGATATTAAACTTGACCGCCTCGCTGGCAAAGCGCAGAGCTTTGTGATCACGAGATTCTGGGTTCAAATTCTAAGTCGGACAAGTGTAATTTTACTAATGAAAAATTTTCACTATGAGTCCGGAGTCTGGAATTGTCTGACTGAATGGCTGTATATGGCAATAGACACGCCCCCTATTACATGGGATTTAACATCGTCGGCGAAAAGTGGGTGTACTCAGTACACCTCTGCCACCCTCGCTAGGGGAATATAGGCGTGATGGTGGGTTTAAAAATAAACACCATGACTGCTATTTTCTCCAAACATATACACAGTAAACTGTTTACACCCATATTAAGCCTACAGTATTAGATTCGAACGAAGAAGGGGATGGGTATATTGCAGTACCGGGAAGAATTCCTGAAATGTTTAATATTGACCTGTGTGGAGTGGGCATGGAATGGTATACAATTGTCCTAAGTATATTTTTCTTGGTCAGGAGACCAATAAGTATAGATTCCTAGGTCAGGGTAACAATAAGTATAGTTTCCTTGGTCAGGAGATCAAGAAGTATATTTTCCTTGGAGAGGGGACCAATGGGTATAGTTTCCTTGGTCAGGGGATCAATAAGTATAGTTTTCTTGGTCAGGGGACCAATAATTATAGTTTCCTTGGTCAGGGGACCAATAAGTATAATTTCCTTGGTCAGGAGATCAATAAGTATACTTTCCTTGGTCAGGGACCCAATAAGTATAAGTTCCTTGGTCAGGAGATCAATAAGTATAGTTTCCTTGGTCAGGGGACCAATCTTATAATATGATCTCCTGACCAAGGAAACTATACTTATTGGTCCCCAATAAGTATAGTTTCCTTGGTCAGGAGATCAATAAGTATAGTTTCCTTGGTCAAGGGGCCAATAAGTATTGTTTCCTTGGTCAGGGAACCAAAGAAACTACGCTTAGGCATCTTATAATATGATCTCCTGACCAAGGAAACTATACTTATTGGTCCCCAATAAGTATAGTTTCCTTGGTCAGGAGATCAATAAGTATAGTTTCCTTGGTCAGGGGACCAATGAGTATAGTTTCCTTGGTCAGGAGATCAATAAGTATAGTTTCCTTGGTCAAGGGGCCAATAAGTATTGTTTCCTTGGTCAGGGAACCAAAGAAACTACGCTTAGGCATCTTATAAATTATCGATATAGATAAGTATTATCTCTTGTAAACGGAAGTATCTTTTGCACCATTGCAATAAGACCACAATCTAAGAATTACCCGCGATATTTTCCTTATACTAACACTGAGTTGCTAAGATAAATATTATTCACACTCGCTATGTGCATAGTACACTCACGTGTAACGGAGATATTTCTAAACATTCAATGAAAGGTGATATATCTCCAAAATCAGTTTTGAGAAGACTGAGTTCAGTTCCAAAACATCTCTCTTTTTCTACTCCATTGATTTCAGTATTAATTTCGGTTGTTGATAGAACACAAAGTGGAGGAAGCCAGAGAGGTATGTAAGGATAGAATCTGTTGGAACTCTGTACTCTCTGCCTACCCCACAAGGGATCCGGCGTGATGATATAGATAGATAGATACACAAAGTTTATTTTACTTTAGAATTAAATTATTTTATTTAGTATGTTTTGAATATTATATTAGTTATCAGTATATTATGAAAAATTTCAGAAGAAAGAATGACAAAACAGATATACAATGCGAAAGTGAAAGGATGTAGGTACCGGGGAAGACCTAGACTACCTTACCATGACCAAATAGACCGAGTCTTATCTGAAGGACAAGTCAAGAGTCTCCGCAACCGGCGAGCGTGTATAAGACGAACTATAAAAGTGGAGGAAGCCAGAGAGGTATGTAAGGATAGAGCCTGTTGAAACTCTGTACTCTCTGCCTACCCCGCAATGGATCTGGCGTGATGATATAGATAGAGATGAATATTAAATAAAAAAATAAACACTATCATGCCTATATTCCCAAAGCGACTTTTCACACACGATGTTAGGTCTCATGTAATAGGATACGAGCCCATTGCAATTTTGCCGGTAACAATACCATATTTTAGACTGACAATGGTTATTTCTCTTTGGAAATACTACACGTTGTCCGACCTAGGATAAATAAAATTTTATAATAATAATAATAATATTAGCCCTGTTAAGAAACTGTCCCATTGTTGGGCACGGGCTTCCTCTCAAACTGAGAGGGTTTAGGCCATAGTCCACCACGCTGGCCTAGTGCGGGTTGGCGAACTTCACACACCTTCGAGAAACCCTTAGACATGCAGGTTTACCCATGATGTTTTCCTTCACTGTTAAAGCAAGTGATAATTATTTTTTTAATAATGACATGCTTTCGAAAAGACAGAGGTGCGTGCCTGGGTTTGAACCCGAGACCTTTGACTTTGCAGTCCAACGGTCTAACTACTAGGCTATCACTGCTTTTTTATATTAATTAAAAAAACGGAATTAAAATTCTTTAGACTGACGTATAAATGCTATAACTTTCGGTTTGATACCCCAATTCTGAATCAATCAATTTTTAACACCAGCAAGGGGCCGTAGGCCATAGTATTTAAAATAAACTTTAACTTGATACCTCTACCCATTCCTGAGATAAAGGGTCCCGACTGTCAGACAGACAGACGACAACAAAATGATTATATAAGGGTTCCGTTTTTATCGATTGAGGCGCGGTACCCTAAAAATGCGGTATTTTTTTATCATTCTGTCACACTAATGAGTGCGTGGGAGATAAGCCTTGTTTGTAATATTGACCCTTGTCTGTTAGTGGGAATCGCTTATCCAACATTTTGCTGTGAATGTCCGGTTAAATATCTTTGTTGAAGTAATTCCCGGTAAGCAGTGATAGAAGAACAGAATGCTCGCGTTAGAACGAAACCAGGTCGAATATCTAGGTTCTTTTGGAAATGACCTATGTGTGATTGTCACTCACTAGGAAATCCCCATGTATGATGCCCCATGCCTAAAGTATGGCGAAGGTTGCCCCCTGTCATATTAAGACCAAAAACAATTTGACGAAATGTAAGTGTACAAAGACATGTACACCTCTGCTTACCTCTGCAGGGGAACGATCGTGAGAGGTATTTAGTAAAAATACGGTCAACCTCTTTAGTATCCAACAAGTAGCTCTCTATCTATCTATCTACATCATCACGCCAGATCCCTTACGGGGTAGGCAGAGAGTACGGAGTTCCAACAGGTTCTTTCCTTACATACCTCTCTGGCTTCCTCTACTCTGATAGTTCGTCTCATACACGCTCGCCGGTTACGGAGACTCCTGACTTGTCCTTCAGATAAAACTTGGTCTATTTGGTCATGGCCAACAAGTAGCAAACTCCATAAATTATGTTAGCAATTAAAAACCGGGCATTTGGGGTTCTGTAGGAGTTTAACTAGCTATCATTATTTTAAGTTTTCGTCGACTTTAACGATTTAGCGCAGTGGTTACGAGCTTGAGCTGCTCCGCCCACTATGTCGAATAGTCGCGGGTTCGATTCCCGCACTGGACAAATCTTTGTGTGATCCACAATTATTTGTTCCGGTCTGGGTATTTGTTTGTGAATTTTCATGTTTGTAAACGCACCCACGACACAGGAATAAATTCTAGTATGGGATTACATTTTTAAAAAAAAAAAAAGAAAAAAAAAAAGAGTTCGAGGAAAATAAAAATTATGGGATATAAATTTTAACTTGATACCTCTACCTATTCCTGAGAAAAAAGGTATTAACTGTCTGACTTACATACAGAGGGACAACAAAGGGTTCCGTTTTTACCGATTGCCGTACGGAACCCTCAAAATAGCCATTAATACCAAACCAGCTAGTTTGTTATCGTAATTGAGCATTAAGTCGGCAATTAAAACATCGTGGAAACCGTGACAATATTAACTAAAAGTACATTACTTGAAGCAGCGTGTGTGTGTGTGAATGATGTACGCTGTTGGCCGCGAGGCCTTTACAGCTTCACCGGATTTAAAGGCGAGCGTGCAACTCCTACGCTCTAGCCAGCCAGAAGGGCAAGAGGCGACATACTCGGTTGGGACAGTCGCTGTAGGGGGACGGGTGCACTACTAAGTGCACCGGTCAACCGCCGGCTATGGGAGGGGATCTACTACTACTACTACGTCGTCGTCGCCCGTATTCTGAGCGGAAAGAAGGGATGACAAAGCATCGGGGGGGTCGGTGAGAACATGTCGCGGCCGGCGGTGGCGGCAGGGGTCGGGGGGGAGATCGTAGTCGGCGGTGGCTCCAATTAACAGATTCGCATGGGTAGATGCGTTCGCGAAGTGACGTGTTGACGCCTTTTTAATAAAAGCGCGAATAGGTTCGAGACCTAGATCGGAGTGGAGGTCGACGTTCCGTACGAACCATGGGGCTCCTACGGCTTTACGGAGGGAGCGGTTTTGAACCACTTGAAGTCTGTCGATGTGAGAGGGGGGCGAATGCCCAAACACAACACACGCATAAGTCATGATGGGAGCTTGAAGCAGCATTCGGTATGTAATGAATAACATCACGACGCGTGTATTCCCCGACGAGGATGGCAGAGGTGTACGCCCCCAAATCGCCAAAGGTTAGGTCCCATGTAATAGGGAGCGAGCCTATTACCATATATCGGACACAATTCCAGACTCCGGACTCATACTGAAAAGTTTTCGTTAGAAAAACTTCATTTGTCCGACCTTGGATTTGAACCCAGGACCGCATCATCACCAAGCGGTGCGCTTTGCTACTAGACCAACGAGGCAGTCTAATACAATTCCAGTCACATTGTAATAGAGGCGAGCCTATTGCCTTGATTATTCCAAAAATTCCTATTGGCTTGCCCTATTAATAGGGATTAGTGAAATGTTTGTCCTAAAATCTCCATTAACCGCTGAACTTAGAATGTCCTGATTGCCATAATTCCGAACTCACAACTGTTATTGAGATTTTTTGATAAAAATATCCCAATGATATTTTGTTCCACCTAGGATTCGAACCTAGGGTCTCATGATCGGCATAAGCAGTCGTTATGTGTTGGTTCTAAAATATGCCCTTTCATCCAATGACGAATTTAGATCTAGGGACTGGTTACGAGGACCCAATCCAGGATGGATTGGAACCCTGAATCAGACATAGTGTTTTATTTAAATAAAAAAATTGACTTTTTCAGAACTAAGGAATCGAACTTATAAGCTAATAGATCAATGATATTATAATTACAGTTAAACCGACACGGTGAGAGGTCTCCGGACTCCGACGAGCTGTCGTTATCAGACCAGAAAGAGCTGATCCTGAATTTGACGTACATCGAAGGTCTTGAGGGCTTAACCAATGTGAGTATAACGACCTGGACAGCGTTAGGGAAGCTACGTAATATATTCTCATCCCAGATACCGCAGTGTCTCAAGACAAGAGTCTTTGACCAGTGTGTGTTACCAGTGATGATTTACTGCACCGAGGCATTGCTGCACGATGAGCCTCATAAGAAGGCTCAAGGTCACCTAAAGGGCAATTGAAAAAGCTATGCTCGGAATTTCCTGCGAGATCGAATCAGAAATTTACGGACGATTTAGCGCAGTGGTCAAGAGCTTAAGCTGCTCCGCTTACTGTGCCTAATAGTTGCGGGTTCGATTCCCGCACGGGACAATTCTTTGTGCGACCCGCAATTATTTGTTTCGGTCTGGGTATTTGTGTATGTGAATTTTCATGTTTGTAAACGCACCTACAACACAGGAATAAATCTTAGTGTGGGGCTACGCTTAAAAAAAAATATTATGAGTGGATCCGCAGAAGAACCAAAGTTACCGATATAGCTCTCAGAATTGCCCAACTTAAGTAGAAGTGGGCGGGACGCATTGCTCGTAGAACTGAAGGCCGTTGTGGCAGAAAGGTTCTCGAGTGGCGACCTCGCACCGGAAGACGTGGAGTGGGTAAGGCGCGCAAGGTGGACCTATGACCTGGTAAAGGTCACAGGTAAGCGCTGGATGCGCGTACCGCATAAAGCCGTTGGCTGTGACGATCTTTGGGGGAGGCTTTTGTTCTGCAGCTGACGTCTCCCGACTGATAATGAAGTATAACGAGTGGCGACCACGTACCGAAAACGTGGAGTAGGCATGGCTCTATAACATTCACCTACAACCTGGCAAATATCGCGGATAAAAGCTGAATGTTTCTTGCACAAGACCAAGTATTTTAACGGACGATTTAGCGCAGTAGTTAAGAGCTTAAGCCGCTCCATCTGTGTCTAACAGTCGCGGGTTCGATTCCCGCACGGGACAAATCTTTGTGTGATCCACAATTATTTGTTTCGTTCTGGGTATTTGTGTATGTGAAATTTCATGTTTGTAAACGCACCTACGACACAGGAATAAAGGCAAGTGTGGCGCTACGTTTCTAAAAAAAAGGGATTTAGAGAAAATTTTTGGAGTAGACGACTTTCGGCTGATGAAGAAGAGTTTCCTTTCGAATCCATTACAGCATTTATGGTCACGGAAAGGAGAAAAAAGTTTCACATATACACATTAACAATTATTCGGTTCATGTCTGTAACGCTGCACGAGTTTCTCGCGTAAATTTCATGGTTGCAGCTGAAAATCAGCGTTTTGCTACTCGAGCAAATGTCGGGCTGAGCTGTGGCCCTTTTGGACCACTGTGACACACGCACTACAATAAAATTATATATATGTGATTATTATTCAAGATATCTTCAGATTATCCCACGGGGATCGCTCCAACAAAAGTAAATTAAGAAGTTTGAAGGTACCCCAGAATAACAATAATGTAAATTCCAATCTCGGTCTCGAACTTATTCGCGCCTATATTAAAAAGGCGACAACCCAATATTTCGCGCACGCGTCCAATCTTTCTTTCGGATACAGATACCGCACACAGGATCAGACATCGACCTCGCCGGCGAGGTCGAAGAATCCCTTGCCCGCCGGCCGCTGCAGAGCACCACGGCGAGACACCTAGTATACGCCCTCCCCCATAGCGCCTGCCCAAGCCGAGGCCGTTCCTCCTTGAGCCGCCCTTGAGGTGGTTGCCCCCTTGCCCTTCTGGCTGAAGCTGTAAAGGCCCCGCGGCCAACAGCGTAGATCATTCACACACACACAAAAATAACGTAAATGGACGTGTAACACCTCCTACTTCCCGGTTCCATAGATGCGATAAATCTGACGACGGTTTGAGCTAATTTGCTCTCTGGATTGAGTAATCGTGAGTTCAATACCAATTGACACTTCTTTTACGGCCAGTTCTTATATTCAACTCATGGATAGATTTGCCTACTACAGATAGAATTTTGACATGTTTCGTATGGAAAATCTGTCAACATTTTACTGACAGTAAACATCCTTAAGTTGAATATTGAAATCGGCCATTAGTGATCCAGTCATTATTTCGATTTAGGACTTTGTGTAGAGAAATTCATCTTTGAAAACGCATCCACGATACAGAAATCATTTCTATTTAATGTAAGGATTGTGGTTGGTAACGATGTGCTGGAGCAAGTGAATGAGTTTGTATATCTTGGATGCGCCTTCAGTAAGGATGGGAAATACACCGCTGACATAGAGAGAAGAGTGAGTGCAGGGAACAGAGTGAATGGTGCGATGGGAAAGCTACTCGGGAGCCGGCACTTAAGCCATAAGGCGCAGCTGGCCATACATAACGGAGTTCTTGTCCCAACGCTGTTATATGGTAGCGAGAGCTGGGTATGTAAGAAGGAGAATGAAAGTAGGATAAATGCGGTAGAAATGCGAGCTCTGCGGGAGATGTGCGGAGTGAAGCTGACCGACCGCATTAGCAACAGCATAGTAAGACAGCGAGTAGGTATGAAAGATAGTATCGGTGTAAAGATGAGAAAGGGCATGCTCCGTTGGTTCGGGCATATAGAAAGAATGCCAGAGGAAAGAATGACAAAACAGATATACAATGTGAAAGTGGAAGGATGCAGGTACCGGGGAAGACCTAGACTATCTTACCACGACCAAATAAACCGAGTCTTATCTGATGGAAAAGTCAAGAGTCTCCGTAACCGGCGAGCGTGTATGAGACGAACTATGAGAGTCGAGGAAGCCAGAGAGGTATGTAAGGAAAGAACCTGTTGGAACTCTGTACTCTCTGCCTACCCCGCAAGGGATCTGGCGTGAGGTTATAGATAGATAGATAGATTTCTATTTCGTTTTTTTGTAAATTCATTACATCGTTTAGCCGGTTAAAAGTACTTTGGACTATTTAGCTTTGGCTTGCCATAAAAATGTCTCACTCGAGGACATACGTCAATGAGATCGCTGACTCGTGTCGTGTTTATTGTATGCACATATGTTTGTCGTGTTTAATTATTTTCAGATTAGTTACGGAAAGACAACCGTAACTAATTGCCCTGTATAATATCAAACAGAGGTTACATAGTAGGTAGGAACACAGTACACATATGTAAACAGTAGAACATCTTAGTAATAGCGTTGCGAAAAAGAATCATGCACGCAGACGCGATATGGCTTCTCGGCAGATTTCAGCGGCTTACTACCTCCTGTTGGTAAAAACGGGTATATTTCGATAATGAAATAGACTGTTATTTTTCAATAATTTGTATTGTAAACTTCTGTCTATTTATTGCTGTTTTACAATAAGATTGATAAATCTCAATAAAAACATTGTGGATGTATCTTATATTTTTTAAAGAAAATGCACGATATGAACTTAATGCGAAATTTTATAATCGCATGCAATATCACGTCCAGTTTGATTGGCTGAATAGATAACAGTCCATTATTAATGTGTCCTTATAAATGTAATAATGTTGAAGTTTATTGGCCTATACAAATATATTATTTTTGACAATAAGCAAACGGCATCTTCAATTATGTATTATAAATTCAATAAAAATAATGAATTATGTAGTAGCCGCGTAGAGCGCGCATTTGTGTGCGTGATTCTTATTCGGGCGCTGGTACTAATATGTCCTACTGTTTACATAGGTTTACTGTGGTAGTAGTATTCATCACAATATGCGCAAGCGTCTTTCGTGAAGTGTTAGTCAATGTGATGGTGTTAAGGAAATGACCTTCGCTTAGCGGACCAAGGTCAAACTCGGGGAAAATTGGTTTTTGTTATCTGTTTTTACTTGAGAAACTGACGAGGCACGAGCCACGAGGGCCAAGATCCGGGTTCGATTGTCACTAAATAAAGGTAAAGGAAAACATTGTTTGGAAACCTTCATGCCCAAGAGAAGGTAAGATATTTCGTAAGACGTAAAATAGAACGATAGAACAAGTAGGGCATGATTTTGCAAAGCAGTTCAGCTTTTTTAACATATATAGCCCCATACCATTCATAATAATAATAATAACTCTCTACACTCCTGAGCCGCTCACACCGGTGTTGCCCTCAGTTGTCCTAGGACGACCGTTTGAGGGCCCATCTAGTAAGCGGCGAGTCACCGCCGGCCATGGGTAATTAGGCATCACTAATTACGGCCGGTGTCCGTCCCCTTTGAAATAGTCCAGGTTTTGCCCATCAAACCTCATTTACATAGCCCTTGTTTTCTTTCCATAATTTACAATAGTCCTTGCATCTGCCGGGGTCAGTTCGCTGGTTAAGTTTCTTCATTTTCAGCAAGTCAGCAGGTGGCTTACATAACATTAACTTCTCGCAAAGGGCCTCTACGTGTTGGACACATGTCCCCATGCAAGCTTTTCAAAGGTCCGGGTAAAACCCGTGAATCTCAGCGAGATAATAAATAATAATAAAGATTTATTTTTCTCTTTTACAAAGTAGTGACAAAATTCTTTTAAACTATATCTAATTACAATAACAGCATTATTTAAAACTTTGTAAGTAAGAATGAGTTTGTATATCTTGGATGCGCCTTCAGTAAGGATGGGAAATACACCGCTGACATAGAGAGAAGAGTGAGTGCAGGGAACAGAGTGAATGGTGCGATGGGAAAGCTACTCGGGAGCCGGCACTTAAGCCATAAGGCGCAGCTGGCCATACATAACGGAGTTCTTGTCCCAACGCTGTTATATGGTAGCGAGAGCTGGGTATGTAAGAAGGAGAATGAAAGTAGGATAAATGCGGTAGAAATGCGAGCTCTGCGGAAGATGTGCGGAGTGAAGCTGACCGACCGCATTAGCAACAGCATAGTAAGACAGCGAGTAGGTATGAAAGATAGTATCGGTGTAAAGATGAGAAAGGGCATGCTCCGTTGGTTCGGGCATATAGAAAGAATGCCAGAGGAAAGAATGACAAAACAGATATACAATGTGAAAGTGGAAGGATGCAGGTACCGGGGAAGACCTAGACTATCTTACCACGACCAAATAAACCGAGTCTTATCTGATGGAAAAGACAAGAGTCTCCGTAACCGGCGAGCGTGTATGAGACGAACTATGAGAGTCGAGGAAGCCAGAGAGGTATGTAAGGAAAGAAGCTGTTGGAACTCTGTACTCTCTGCCTACCCCGCAAGGGATCTGGCGTGAGGTTATAGATAGATAGAGATAGATTGTAAGTAACTGGTATCTGTACTAGGTGACCCTGTTTGACAGGTTACCAGGACCTCGTTCAATGGACTTGCGTTAGCTAGCTATTAGGTAATAATCAGGTATATTTAATATTTAATCAATTATCCCTGTATCGTGGGTGCGTTTACAAACACGAAATTCACATACATAAACTTCCCAGTCCGAAACAAATATTAGAACACAAATAAGCAATAACATGTCAACCAAAAGCAAAGTCGCATATATTAATACTCTGATGATATAAAAACAAAATTTAATTTTCAATAGCACATTGTTAAGGTATGACACATCTTTACTTATTTCCGTTTCCCGTACCGTTTACCGTATTCCGTTTGGAGACCGAAGCCAAGAATACTTGATCCAATGAGCGAAGCAGCATACGCTCTAATCACTAGACCAAACCGCCATCAACTAAATGGATATACTCCAATCAATTTGAAATCATATTATTCATCATCATCAACCTAAATCAGTCCACTGCTGGACATAGGCCTCTTCCAATGTGCGCCACAGAGCCCGATCCTCGGCTTTATGTATCCAGTTCGTGCCGGCTATCCGACGTATGTCGTCACTCCATCTCGCGGGGGGGGCGTCCGGGCGTCGTGCAATCATATTATTATTGAATTTTAATATTGGCATGTTTCCCATCAATTCCAGGTTGGCAAAAGGCGTGCCTACCAAATCGGAAAGTACTACCGCCAAAGGTATGGATCTCAAGGTCGCAAGCTGATCTCTAACCTTTACCTCGGCAATGAAATCTCCATCCGCAGTACGGACAAGGAGAGGACGAAGATGACCATCCAAGTGGCCATGGCAGCTGTCTACCCCCCTGAGGTGGAGCAGCAGTGGGATGAAGGTCTGGGGAAGGTGTGGCAGCCAGTACCGTACACTGCTGTACCGTTATCTGAGGATTATGTAAGTAGCCTTAGGTCCTCTTTCACTAATCATGAGTAAAGTCTGAAATACACTAATCGACAATTAAACATGCAAGTAAGTCTATGTACGCATTTCACCATATCTGATTATCCCACGGTTAAACTATCTATCTCTATCTATCTATATCATCACTCCAGATCCCTTGCGGGGTAGGCAGAAAGTACAAAGTTCCAACAGGTTCTATCCTTACATACCTCCCTGGCTTCCTCCACTCTCATAGTTCGTCTCATACATGGTCGCCGGTTACGGAGACTCTTGATTTGTCCTTCAGATAACTATAATATTGATATACCAAATTTTAAATTACTACTTTTACGGATTAATCGCGATTTATTATTTACTTATTTATACACTTTGTTAAGATTGTTGTTAAGATCATCTATCTAATAAAAATTAAATATTTCAAATTATTTTTTATATCATAAAATTCGTCGTCGTGAGCCACTCGATCTTGCGAAATATAATTTTCACACATCAAATTTATCTCATGCCCCGCCACTGCCTTCAGATAAGACACGCTCTATTTGGTCATGGTAAGATAGTTTAATTCTTCCCCGGTACCTACATCCTTCCACTTTCGCATTGTATATTTGTTTTGTCCTTCTAAATTCTGACATTCTTACTACATGCCAGAACCAACGGAGCATTCCCTTTCTCATCTTTACACCGATACTATCTTTAATACCTACTCGCTTTCTTACTACGCTTGACTCCGCACATCTCCCGCTGAGCTTGCATTTCGGTTAAACTAATCAATTTTAATTGCCGAGTAATTCTAATCGAGAAGTAACTAAACAGCACTTTACTCGAGGGTGATGAAAGAGCCTATTAATGTTCTAAATTACATTAGTATAGAGCTGGAACAAACAAATTTGATTTTGTGTGTGTGAGTGATCTACGCTGTTGGCTGCGGGGCCTTTACAGTTTCAGTGGACAAAACAAATATGAACACGAGCTCGGGTATGAACAAATCACGAACAAATGGGGTTCAGCGAATCCCTTGTCTCGGCCGGTGCAGAGAGAGCACCAAAGCGAGACACCTAGTATACGCCCTCCCACATAGAAACAGCCCCAGACGAGGCTGTTCCTTCTTGAAGCGCCCGCGAGCTAGTTGCTCCCTTGCCCTTCTGGCTCGAGCATAGTGGTTGCACGCTCGCTCTCTTGTCTTGTAAAACTGTTAAGGTCCTGCGCCTGTCACGATTTCAGGTTACAAATAATTTATTTTGAATTTTAAGACAATTTTATCTGACTTTGACTTTAAAGAAAATAAATAGTACTTAATTTGATTTATTGCTTTAACGTAAACACTGATTTTAAACGGTATCTGATTTGACTGAAATACAAATATAATTTGATGAGACCGGCCATTTTTAAGTTAGTTCGATTCGAGCGCTCGAACGGAGCAGACGTAGGAATCGAGTGACCAGGATTTTTTAAAAAGTGTATTGTTTACCCACACAGAATTAATGATCGAGAATAAAGGTATTTTGATAACGATATATTAAAGGTGATTTATTTGTTTCTTCATATGCCCAACAAGGAATTCCTCAACGGTCAACAGCATAGACACGACATTTTGTTATACACATTTAATACTTATTCGTCGTTTTAAAATGCACCATTACCTGCTGCATAAAATGTTGTTCATAAATAGTATTTGATTTTAATTGCCAAACTTAAGTGGCAGTGGGCGAGGCACACCGCTCGTAGAACTGACGGCCGTTGGGCAGAAAAGTTCTCGAGTGGCGACTTCGTACCGAAAGACGTAGAGTGGGCAGGCCCCCTACAAGGTGGAGCGATGACAAAGCTTTCGGCTGATGATAATGACGATGATAAAGTTTTATTTTAGGAAGTCTTACAGTCTAATTACACAAAGACTTAATAAATTATTTTAACTTAATTACTAATGACAAGCCTAAACAAATTTCTAGCAAATTATTTAATTAAGGACCTTTGATCGTGAAATAAATAGAAGCACCTAATAAATCAGACAAAAGTAATACACCAAAATACAAAACTAACCTAGGTTAAACCAAAAAAAGTAAAGGTAGTTTTAAAACTAGATTCACGACTGATTTTTGTTCTGAAATACGGGCATTAATCTAGCAACAAGTAGGGCTGTTTGAAAACAGGGTAACGCACCTTGAAATGGTGGTATTCATGGCATCCAAACTCCAGCTACGAAGACTTCTGCTGAACCAAGAAAACTGACATTTGTGCCAGTGCACTCATATGTCTCATTATGCATAAAGAAAAAGTTAAACAAACTAAAAAAAACGAGTATCAATGAATAATTCTTCTCCAATATCGATATCGGAATCTCACTAATTGCGAAACACAGGAATCGTGACTTAAACAAAATAAACCTGGCGTTCGTAAACAAAGCAACATTATTATCGGTACATCGTAATATCTAAGAGCAAAGTTCACGAGCCAAATCGGTTAAGTAACAGCACAGCTAATCACAAACTTGAACTAATAATCATTGGAGATAACTATTATCTGCCGTTTAGCAATAAACTATTAACCTTGATAAACCTACAATTACAAGATCCAGTCTATTTCAAACGTGATAAAGTTTAAATTTAAATGTCAAGCTGTGTATACTTGACGGATTTAGATTATTATTATACTATAGAATGTTGTGAAATATAGTTCAGGAGCGTGTTGCACAATTTTAAAGAGGTTTATCGGTTTCTTAATTAATTTTAATAACACCTAGGTTTGAGAGTGGTGATTTTGGATGATAAAGGTCATGGGTTTTATTATCGGCGGGCATCACTTATTGATACAATTACGTTCGGTTTCTGCAATAGAAATTGGAGATAGGTGCCGCTTGTCAGTTCACTCCGAATTTTTAGGCACGCTTAATTTATGCACTGTGTTCAAAACATATCAACATATGAACGAGTTCCATACAATATCTTCCGAACGTGACATGATGCGAAAGTGTCATTTTCCGACATGGTAACATTTTGCGAAAGTCACTTTATACGCCGGGTTTTAGTGAGCGTTCTGTCGAATATTCACTGGAATTCACTTTCACTCAATAAATCACTACTGAGGCGGCACCCATCTCCAAATCTTAAATGAGAATCACTCCGTAAGTTCCTTTATGATTTGTTTTAAGTGACACACCCCACCCATTGGGTTTGTCTACCATTATTAATCAAAATAGTGGTATACTCACTAGCTGGAGATATTTAGTTGGTGAATTACTGCCTTTCTTACTACCTGCAGGGTTACCACAAGCAGCGCGACAAGACATATGTCACGGATTTTGTCGCCCTAGGCGTTTGATAACCATTTTATTTTAGGTGCTAGTGCTAGGGCTAACATGACAAAAGTATTTCACGTGAAGACTCGTTCCAGAATTGTATTGACGTACGACAACGCTATTTTGTCTTGCAGACAAGACTCGCATCACGTGATGTCAAAATTTTATCCCGCGCGAAAGATAAGTGTTGTTGTCCCTGCTAATCCTACTGAAACTTCTCGAGTGCCGGCCCTCTCCTATAACGACAGCACAAGCCGAGGCCATTCCTCCTTAAGTCCCCCTTGAGCTAGTTGCTCCCTTACCCTTTCGGTTCGAGCGTAATTGTTGCCTCGGCTTCTTGCCTGGTGAAGCTGTAAAGGGCTCTCGGCCTACAGCGTAGATCGATTATACATACACACAATAAAATCGAATACCGACTCAGAAGATTTGTAGCAGGAACATTGTGGCAGGATTTGTCGAAGGGAAGATCTTCCACCCAGACGGGTGTTGTGTCTGGCAGGGCCTGCCACTCCCCCCAAAAGTTGTGTGTTTGAGTGTGTGTTTAAGTGATATTCGCTGTTGGCCGCGAGGCCTTTACAGCTTCACCGGACTTACCCCAAAAGTTGATGTTGGGGCTTGTATATATATCACGCGTCGTGCGAACTCTAATATCGCGTTCTAGATACGTATGGAAAATCGCTTATTCTATATTTGGCTCTATCTATGGGTAGTAAGTCACTGTACAGGGGTCGCTACAGATCTTTCTAGGGGATCCTATCTCTCTTGAGTATTTTCTCATAAACATCGTCATTCTTCCAGCTTCGCTACTACTCCAACTGCGAGAGGTTCAACCAGCTAATGAAGAAAGGAAAAGAGGAGTCTATGAGCCAAGAGTTTACTCCATACCTGGATCTCATACCGTACTTGGAAAAGCAGACGGGACGCAACTTCACAGAAAACCCGCTGCTGTTTGAAACTCTTTTTGATCTGTTTAGAAGTTTGGTAAGGATACTCTTGTCTACTTCGAAAACTTAGGCAAAAATTTACACCCACATTTTACCCAGGACTTATTGGTCGCTAAGTAACAGACATCGGACACATTCGGGTTCTCTTAAATTTTGACGGACAATTTAGCGCAGTGGTTTAGAGCTTAAGCCGCTCCGCCCATTGTGTCTAACAGTCGCAAGTTCCATTCCCGCACGGGACAAATCTTGTGTGATCTGAGAGACTGAAACAAATAATTGTGTGATCCACAATTATTTGTTTCAGTCTGGGGATTTGTGTATGTGAATTTTCATGTTTATAAACGCATCCACGATACAGGATTAAATACTAGTATTGGTCTACGTTTAAAAAAAAATGGAAGGTCCTTTCATAATTAGCTAGAAAAAATCGCATGTAGCTTTCGAAAAAGCTGACTAGCTTAGCTAGATTCTGAACCCTGTCTGTATCTCGAGGTACCAAGACTTTTCATCTACATAGTTTCCTATTCTTTTGCAGGTGGGTTTAGGACTCGACATCCCGGAGTGGGCCAAACCCTTGCTGCCGAAGCTGAGTGATGCCGCCAGACTCGCATACAGAATGTACTTCAGGAATGATGAGATGAAAAAGATTGGTGGAGGTGAGTTCTAAAAGAAAACGTTCAGTTTTTTGAAACGCCTTTTAAATGTGAAGAAAACCAAGATTATGGTTTTTGAAAGGGAAGAAACCAGAACGAATGTAAGGATTGTGGTTGGTAACGATGTGCTGGAGCAAGTGAATGAGTTTGTATATCTTGGATGCGCCTTCAGTAAGGATGGGAAATACACCGCTGACATAGAGAGAAGAGTGAGTGCAGGGAACAGAGTGAATGGTGCGATGGGAAAGCTACTCGGGAGCCGGCACTTAAGCCATAAGGTGCAGCTGGCCATACATAACGGAGTTCTTGTCCCAACGCTGTTATATGGTAGCGAGAGCTGGGTATGTAAGAAGGAGAATGAAAGTAGGATAAATGCGGTAGAAATGCGAGCTCTGCGGAAGATGTGCGGAGTGAAGCTGACCGACCGCATTAGCAACAGCATAGTAAGACAGCGAGTAGGTATGAAAGATAGTATCGGTGTAAAGATGAGAAAGGGCATGCTCCGTTGGTTCGGGCATATAGAAAGAATGCCAGAGGAAAGAATGACAAAACAGATATACAATGTGAAAGTGGAAGGATGCAGGTACCGGGGAAGACCTAGACTATCTTACCACGACCAAATAAACCGAGTCTTATCTGATGGAAAAGTCAAGAGTCTCCGTAACCGGCGAGCGTGTATGAGACGAACTATGAGAGTCGAGGAAGCCAGAGAGGTATGTAAGGAAAGAACCTGTTGGAACTCTGTACTCTCTGCCTACCCCGCAAGGGATCTGGCGTGAGGTTATAGATAGATAGATAGAGATAGAAGCTTTTATCACAAACACAACGAAAATATCTTGCTTAGTTGAGAAGATGCTATGGTTTCCTCGTCATGACAAATCCAACCACCAAAACCAAGGTGAAATTAAATTGAGTAGTAGTATCATCAGCCCCTGAAAACTATGTAGTTGTAAAATACTCATTAATAGTAATCAAAAAACCTTAACACGAGGGGGTTATGTTATATAATTCACATGTTCCTATGGCCACCTTTCGACTCCATCTTCAAGCCAACTTCATCATATTATTGCATTATCATCAACTTTACATACATGTACCAAATTTCAGCTCAACCGGATAGCCGCAAGTACTTGAAAAATGGTTCACAAATTTGAACCGCAAAACCATACTGAGAGACATACATTGCAAGTTGAATAAAAGTTGAGATGGGTGACCGTTATAGCATTTTCATATTCGAGCGTCTCCGTGCTTCGGAAGGCGCATTCAGCCATTGGTCCCGAGTTGGAAGCCTTATAGACGGCTTCATAAGTTTCTACAACAGGTGGCCACAAACCTGCCTCCGCCAATCCGCACTGAGTCCGCGTGGTGGAGTATGACCTAATCTCTCTCACCTCGATTTCTGTGAAAAAGCTTTTGCCCAGCAATGGGACAGTATAGGCTGATATCTTGGACTTTACCTCATTCTCAGAACCCGTCTTTTTTTCTCAGGAGTTCTCCTCAACGAGTTCATCGAGGCCGCCAATGACATCGCATCACAAAAGCCAGTCGCCAAGCGTCTCCGAGTGTTCTCCTGCCATGACTTCAACATCGGTGCCCTAATGGACGTGGCTAACGTGAAGAACGACCATGGGATACCAGAGTATGGAGCTGTGTTCTCTCTAGAACTGTACAGATCTAGGAGTACTGGAGCATACAGCGTTGTGGTAAGTCTAAAAGCTTCAGCTCTCTTCTTTCAGCTAAAGATGATAAATCATCATCAATGAAAAAGACTTCCTCAGTAGGACCAAGGCCTCTCCCCTAGTGTTATACTCGTAAAAAAGCTCGAATCGGCGCTTAAAACGGTAGCATCTTCTACGTGTTTCAACGCACGTGAGCGTCGACTCAGCGCTAAACGCTCGTCTTTAACGCTCATTTTTACAACACTACTCTCCCCAAAGATAGCCAGAACCACCTGCTGGTGATGTACGCATCCGGCTTTCACCTGCAACCTTTACCACGTCATCGGTCCATCTTGTAGGAAGCCTTTTTCTAGAATATTGTAATGATTTTGAAGTTGGCTAGCGATAGTAATAATTGTTATTGTTTCCACCGAAGGGCGATTTTTGACCAAAGCCGAAGTTTACATAACCCTAAGAAATTTGGTTCATGATTGGCTAAAGTTTTATAAAGTTATGTTGCCTGTATTAACTTAAAAAGATGATTAAAATTGTGTACAACTGGTTAAATTAATCTATCTATCTTTATCATCACGCCAGTACCCTTGCGGGGTAGACAGAGGTACAGAGTTGCAACAGTTCTCTGGCTTTCTCCACTCTCAATAATAACACTGAAATAATATTATTTATAAAATTCATTTACTTAAAAGAAATTTGACAGTCACAATCAGTCTCAATTTTCTCGACTAGACTTACAAATAAACTCTTCAAAACATTTTTTTAAACTTTGGCTAATTAAATGTACATTTTTCATAACTTGAGCTAATTAAAAGTACGTAACAATTACAAGTCTCGCACGTTCGTAAATCGTAATAAATCGTTCAATTGCAGCGCTTGTTAGAAACCTTTGGCTTCGCCCAAAACTTGGGACCATTTTGCCCGAAGCTGAAGACTTGACCTAAGGTGGCCGAAGCCAAGGGATCGGTCGGACACTAATGATTTTGGAGCTTTTAGAAAACCTACTCCGTACCTTATATCCTACAACTAATACTGTAAAACACAGTCACACCTATATGTCCTAAGCAGAGGTGGAGGAAATCGCAGTGTTGTGTCTAATATTCTAATATTAGCCTTGTTAAGAAACTGTCCCACCGTTGGGCACGGCCTCCTCTCAAACTGAGAGGGTTTAGGCCATAGTTCACCACGCTGGCCCAATGCGGGTTGGCGAACTTCACACATCTTCGAGAAACTCTTAGGCATGCAGGTTTCCTCACGATGTTTTTCCTTCACCGCTAAAGCAAGTGATAGTTAACTTTTAATACGCACATGCTTTCGAAAAGACAGAGGTGCGTGCCTGGGTTTGAACCCCAGACATTTGACTATGCAGTCCAACGGTCTAACCACTAGGCTATCACTGCTTAAGTTGCAGTGTTGTGTGTACACTCACAAATCGCCGACAAGGTTAGGCCAATGTATTAGGGAGCGAGCCTAATGCCATTATGCCGGGGATTTTAGCCTATGCTGTCCACTGCTGGGCAAACGCCTTCTCTCACAAATCCAGGTGAGATTGATTAGGTCAGACTACACCACGTGGACCCAGTGCGGATTGGTAGAGGCAGGTTTGTGGCCACTGTTGGAACTTATAAAGCCGCCTATGAGGCTTCCAACTCGACTTAACGACTACCACATTGTGTGCTAACCAGGACCAACGGCTTAGCGTGCCTTTCGAAGCACGGAAATGCTCGAATATGAAAATGCCACAAACTGTCACCCATCTCAGGCCAATCGAGTCGAACGCTGCTTAACTTTGGTGATCGGTAAGAACACCGCGGTCGCACAGCGCTACGAGTGCCTCAGTTGTGCCTTCTCCTTCGGAGTGTTACTGAGGGTAAACTCAAATGTAGCTGTTCGGTATATTTTTCATGCCTAAATCGAGGAATTAGTGTGTAACATCGTCGAAAACGGCCCCAGAACCAACAAAAATCTGACCTATACTATAATTTTTTATTTATGTATTTTATTCTCGTACTTGCAGACATCCCTACCTAACGGACAATTTCCAATGCAAAACGAATGTTTCAAAGTACTGTAAGTACTTAATTCGACGTCGTCGACGTCTTTTCCGAATGTCAACGTTATTATCGGATTACATTTGGGGATGTCAGTCCTACCAATCGGTTATATTCAATCGATTGCATTTAACCATAATTGATTTATTATGGTTAAATGCAGATTTGACTATTGCTTATATATTTTTACATAACGATTTCATATCTATCTATCTATCTATATCATCACGCGAGACCCCTTGCGGCGTAGGCAGAGAGTACAGAGTTCCAACAGGTTCTTTCCTTACATACCTCTCTGGCTTCCTCCACTCTGATAGATCGTCTCATACACGCTGGCCGGTTTCGGAGACTCTTGCATTTTCCTTCAGATAAGACTCGGTCTATTTGGTCGTGGTAAGATAGTCTAGGTCTTCCCCGGTACCTATATCCTTCCACTTCCACATTGTATATCAGTTTTATCACTCTTTCTTCCGACATTCTTTTTATATGCCCGAACCAACGGAGCATGCCCTTTCTCATCTTTACACCGATACTATCTTTCATACCTACTCGCTTTCTTAACGATTTTATAGATGATGTATTGTTGGCTACTAAATTATAAACTCCTAATGTAATAATTTTTTTTTAAATAATGCGTTTTCTTCGCTTGTCCGTTTAATAATAAATGCATAAAGATAATTTACCGGCGACTAGAAATCATACAATTATTTTTTCATTGCTGTTGGTTCTAGGGCGAATCCATAAACATGGACGTAGAACAATGTGATTTGATTTGTTATTGGCAAAATTTAGAAAAAGTTATGTAGACTGTATTAACTTGACGAGACAATTAAAATTATTAACAGGTTAAAAATAATAACATTTAAGTGTTTTTATTTATAATATATTAATTTACTTAAAAGCATTTGTTAATCGTAATAGATAGTTCAATTGGACAGACGATTTAGCGCAGTGGTTAAGAGCTTAAGCCGCTCCGCCCACTGTCTAATAGTCGCGGGTTCGATTCCCGCACGGGACAAATATTAATGTGACCCACAATTATTTGTTTCGGTCTGGGTATTCATGCATGTCTAAAGTCTTTAACCAATGCGTCCTACCTGTTATGACTTACGGGGCCGAGACGTGGACATTCACAGTGGGACTAGTCCTCAAATTCAAAGTCGCACAGCGGGCTATGGAGCGAGCTATGCTCGGCGTCTCTTTGAAGGATAAAATTCGTAACGAGGTACTCCGACAAAGAACCAAAGTTACCGACATAGCTCGCAGACTCAGTAAGCTAAAATGGCAATGGGCTGGTCACATCTGCAGAAGGACCGACGGCCGATGGAGCAAGCGTGTCCTAGAGTGGAGACCGCGACTTGGTAAGCGTAAGGTAGGACGGCCCCTAGCTAGATGGACCGACGACCTCAAAAATGTCGCTGGGACAGACTGGATGCGGAAGGCGGAGGACCGTATGCAATGGCGCGTGTTAGGAGAGGCCTATGCCCAGCAGTGGACTTCGATAGGCTGATTGATTGATTGATTCATGCATGTTAATTTTCATGTTTTTAAACGCGCCCACGACACCGGAATAAATCCTAGTGTGGGGCTACGTATTAAAAAAAATCGGTGCTTGCTGCTTCGGCCGAAACTTCGGCCCATTTTGGCTGAAGGTGACCAAAACTGATGCAGAAGCTTCGGTCGGACACTAATACATATTGATAAAAGGCAAGGACATACATTGCTTACTAAGGAATTACATTATACCTTGGGTGAGCCGCTCGTAGCGCTATGCGACCGCGGTGTTCTTACCGATTACCAAGGTTAAGCAGCGTTCGACTCGGTCGGCCCGAGATGGGTGGCCGTTTGTGCCATTTCCATATTCGAGCGTCTCTGTGCTTCGGAAGGCACGCTGAGCCGTTGGTCCCGGCTGCCACTTAGTGTGGTAGTCGTTAAGTCGAATTGGAAGCCTTAAAAGCCTCTTGATAAGTTCGAACAGCAGGTGGCCACAAACCTGCCTCCATCAATCCGCACTGGGTCGGGGTGGTGGAGTATAACCTAATCTCTCTCACCTCGATTTGTGGGAGAAGACCTTTGCCCAACAGTGGGCAGTATAGGCTGATGTTATTATACTGTTACGACCCGAACATACCCCGATATCTTGAAAAGACTTAATCGGGGGATGTTGATTCTAAAACGTATAACACACCCTTAGGTTCCCCGGTGATCTGTCTAGAAAGATCTAGAATCCGCGCTTTAGTGCTGAAATCTTTAGAAGGTTCCACCACTTTATTTATAGCCGGCGCGCAGTCGCGGCTTACAAGTACCTATTTGTTCAACAGTCCAAGTAGGTATGTAATAATATTACCGCTTTGTGGGCCGCGCCGGCTATTGTTCGATGTACTTAGAGGGTTCGAGTCTGTTCTAGAACTTTCATACAAGTATAAAAGGAACACAGAGCGCGGGGACGGACAGTCTCTTCTCGGAAGCGATAGTGATCAAATCGGAGAACAAGCGATCTAAGTGGAATACACCGGCGACTTTAGGAACGATATATGGATACTACGAGGGACTCAGCGATTTGGAAGCAGTATTTGGGTACTAACGCCAGTGTGTGTTTCGTGTTTGTGTGTACTTGCATTCAACGTACTGTTTTGTGTGTGCAACGCCTAATAAAGTACTTCACACGTTATTCGGCATTTAATTACCCCGCTACGTAACAATATTATTATTATTGGGTGTCGAAACAAATTACGCAGACCAAACGGTTAGTTTACTATAATTATTTTGTTCTTTTACAGCCCGTATACCTACCGCAAGCAGGGGAATCCACGCCAGATATCCTCCGGATCCAAGGTTGCGGCAAAACAGGCCTCTGCGAGTTCACCAAGTTCAAGGAGCTGACCAAACAATTCGTTCTACCAGAAAAAGATTACTACCAACTTTGTAATATCAAAACTGAATTGTAGATGGCGTTACTGTTCGAGTATTATGTAGGCTAAGTTAAATTTTACGGACTACTTTGAGAATTTTATTTAAATGTCGCTTAAGTTTTGCGTGTGAATTTATGAAAGGAAGGAGGAATGTATTTATTTGGATCATCAACAAATGTACACGTTAAAACAACATTGAAATGTGCATGATAAATGCGAAAATATATTTAACGTAATCGTAAATAACGCAAAACCTCAGACACCCCGATTAGATAATTGCTTTAGAAATTCAATACGATAACCAATTTTCCAAATTTCGAACTTTTAACCCGTTTCTTTAAGTACCTTTATACCCCAATTAACAATGAAACTTGTATGTGTATGTGTGCGTATTGAGAAATACGTTTTAGAAATGCATTTGAAAGCTCCGTATGTACTGTTTTAAACCAAGAATAATTTTAGTTTATTATAGCGCACTAAAGGAGTAACAGCATTTTTTGCTAATTCAAAAAAATATTAACATTAAAAATAGGCGGGCAAGGGATTCTTCGACCTCGCCGCCGAGGTCGGTGTCTGATCCTGTGTGCCGTATTTATATTCGAAAGAAGGGAAGTAAAGGCATCGCGAGGGTTCGCGATGCCCTTACTTCCCTTCTTTCGAGTATAAATACGCCGAATAGAATAACGCCATTCCTACCCAGGAATGGCGTTATTCTACCCCCATGTAACTAAGTCGTCACACGACCCTACCTACCTATTCCTATTTCTCTTAACCAAAACTGTACTGATTTTTACTTAACCTAGACTTAAGCGACGCTTAAATGAAAATTCTCAAATTAGACCCTAGCCATAAATAATGGAGAGAAACACATCACTTGGTTTATGGGTTCCATACCGCCAAAAAAACGGAACCCTTATGAAATCGCTTGTGGGAATCACGAAGCGAATACAATGAGGCCTAAGCACCTGTGCACTGTGTCTTCCAACTAGACCCTGACCTCATAGCGGTGAGCGTGGCTTACGTCGGCCTGTCAGTCTCAACTAGATGGCAAATGTAGAAATGGGCGGGGTGTAACGTCCTCTTCAGCCCGCGCTACCCCGGCTATATCACGGTGCTTTGTATAGGTAACTTTCAAGATAAATATTTATTAGTGCGATGTATTTCTCTGCCAATCTATCTACATTATCACGCGAGATGCCTTGCGGGGTAGCTTGAGAGGACAAAATTGCAACGCGTTCTTCTATTACAGACCTCTCTAGCTTCCTCCACCCTCATATTTCGCTACGATGGATTTAAAATATAATTATTGTCTCTACTTCAATAATAGTTACCATAGGTAAATTATATTTATCAATACCTTTTTCATTCCAAAATTGAATAAACTATAATATCTACTTAATTTCTCAAAAACTTGCCGCCCTTGTAAGAAAACTAGAACACGGACGAACAAGTGAACTTCATTTATCTATTTAAATAATGTTATTATCAAAGAAAATCAAATATAGCTCCTCGACTTGTTTGGACAACTAAATTAGCAAAATGTGATAACTAAAACATTGTCACATTCTATTTTTTACTGTATTTTTAAGTAATACCATTCATTTTTGTTTTAGTAATGAAGTTTATTGAAAAATACTTATATAATATTGTATTTGTTGTGTTGTAAACTCAACAAAATAGCACAAAATATTTTCTTAGCTAAATGGCGTCATCTGTTCGAAATCAATCAAACTACTTATTTCCTTTTGAATTTGAAGTTCTAACATTGTACTCAACAGATGGCGCTACAGATCAGAAACTTGTAAAAAGAACGCGATGTTACAAATATGCTAAAACATATTAAACTCTGAGAATAGTATACTAAAGTTGATCTTTATCACTGGGGATTAAAGCCTAGATTAATATAGCAATATTTATTAGGTTAACACTGTATTGCTTAATCAAGTCTTACTAAAACCGTGTGTAAACTATTGTAATACACATTTTTGCTTCGCTTTAAGGCTTATTAAAGTTCATATCTCAGGAATATATTTTTGTTAACCACATGTAATAGTTACTTATGTCGAATAGTAGTGAAAATGTTACAAAACCTTTGTCTGTGATATTATGGAACAAGAATATTTCAATAAATATTAATGTGTATTTATTATAACATACTTTTTTGTTTTCCAAGCGCTGGTTGCCAAGCCACTAAGTATGATTAACATATAACGAAAACCCTAAAGGCAAGCCGGAGTTTAAACCGTGAATTTCATACTTAGAGGGTTAAGTTACGGTTCAATTTACTTATCTGTGACTACTGCAAATTTCTCTTATTTATTCTTTTAAAAAAAGTCCCATGGTCTGGTACTTATACGTCGTGGTTGCTTTTAAAGATATAAATTTAATACTCTCAAATACCCAAACTGACATAAAATATCTGTAGGCCATACAAACATTCGTCCCGCGCTGGTATCGAACCTTCGAGAACTACGCTCTAGAGGCCAATTTAACAAAATTCTACAAAACCGAATATTAAATGCCGGCGTTCAACGGCATTTAATAGTTTTTATATTCTATTCCTAACTTTATTGCATTTTTTTTCCAAATAATTTTTGGAATAATTAAGTTATCAACACAATTCATACGTCATATCTTAAGTTTTCTTTTCGTGTATACTTTACATATCCCCTATAACGTTAAATATATAATTTACAATTTATTTCAAAACAGGGCTGGTTAGTTTTTTCTGGAAATTTAAATATATCAAACTAAAATTCAATCAATCAATCAGCCTATCGTAGTCCACTGCTGGACATAGGCCTCTCCTAACACGCGCCATTGCACACGGTCCTCCGCCTTCCGCATCCAGTCTGTCCCAGCGACCTTTTTGAGGTCGTCGGCCCATCTAGCTGGGGGCCGTCCTACCTTACGCTTACCAAGTCGCGGTCTCCACTCTAGGACCCGCAACTAAAATTCACTATCACTACAATGTATTTACATTTTTTTTATATTTCACATAATTTTAAATATGAAAGTTTAATTAGTGCAATATTCAAGCGATTACAAATTTTATTACATTCTATAACAAATAAGCAGGAATTTCTCCAAAATTATTCTGTAAATCTAAGGTATTTTTGGAAGTTAACCGTTTTTTCCGCCGCAATATTTGGTTTTAATCGAATTTTGTTCGTAAACTTATTCTACCACTTGACAAACCCATCAAAATTCAACCTTTATCCATACATTCTATAGAAAATCGCTTTTTTTTTTGCATCATAAAACATTTTTGTGTAAATTGCCACATTAATCTCCTACAAAATGTATGGGAAATGATTTTTTGCTATTTCTGACTTTTCTAGTTCTCAGACCTCAGTTGGTCCAACAGAAGTTTTCGATCCTTATAAGAAACAGGATCGAATGGCATCGTTCTCCACTCCGATCTAGGTCTCGAACCTATTCGCGCCTATATTAAAAATGGCGACAACACGACACTTCGCGAACGCAGCTATCCATGCGAATCCGTTAATCGTAGCCGCCGCCGACTACGATCTCCCCCCCGACCCCTGCCGCCACCGCCGGCCGCGACATGTTCTGTCGCGGCCCCCCCCCCCCCCGACGACGACGACGTAGTCGTAGATCCCCTCCCATGGCCGGCGGTTGACCGGTGCACTTAGTAGTGCACCCGTCCCCCTACAGCGACTGTCCCAACCGAGGGCGCCTCAACAACAAGGCGCCCTAGAGTATGTCGCCCCTTGCCCTTCTGACTGGCTAGAGCGTAGTGGTTGCACGCTCGCCTTTAAGTCCGGTGAAGCTGTAAAAGGCCTCGCGGCCAACAGCGTACATCACTCACAGACACACACACGAATGGCATCAAAAAAAATTGCCTATTTACTTGCTAACTGATTTTTTTTCAAAATCTGTAAATGCAGCTTAAAATGTCAAAAAAAGTTAAGTATAGTCTCCTAAGACCGTTTTCCTGTAGGTACAAATGTTGAGGTAGCTGCCCTTACTGCACGTCTCAAAAATCCACCCTTTATAGACCGTCGTTTCGTATCCCCGCAAATTTAATGAAATACATAAAAGACCAGAATGTAAAAAAAAAAGAAGATTATGGTTTTTGAAAGGGAAGAAACCAGAACAAATGTAAGGATTGTGGTTGATAACGATGTGCTGGAACAAGTGAATGAATTGTATATCTTCGATGCGCCTTCAGTAAGTATGGGAAATACATCGCTGACATAGAGAGAAGAGTGAGTGCAGGGAACAGGGTGAATGGTGCGTTGGAAAAGCTACTTGGGAGCCGGCACTTAAGCCATAAGGCGCAGCTGGCAATACATAACGGAGTTCTTGTCCCAACGCGGTTATATGGTAGCGAGAGCTGGGTATATAAGAAGGAGAATGAAAGTAGGATAAATGCGGTAGAAATGCGAGCTCTGCGGAAGATGTGCGGAGTGAAGCTGACCGACCGCATTAGCAACAGCGTAGTAAGAAAACGAGTATATGGTATGTAAGATAGTATGGGTGTAAAGATGAGAAAGGACATGCTCCGTTGGTTCGGGCATATAGAAAGAATGCCAGATGAAAGAATGACAAAACAGATATACAATGTGAAAGTAGAAGGATGCAGGTACCGGGGAAGACCTAGACTATCTTACCACGACCATATAAACCGAGTCTTATATGAAGGAAAAGTCAAGAGTCTACGTAACCAGCGAGCGTGTATGAGACGAACTATGAGAGTGGAGGAAGCCAGAGAGGTATGTGAGGAAAGAACCTGTTGGAACTCTGTACTCTCTGCCTACCCTGCAAGGGATCTGGCGTGATGATATAGATAGACATAAAAGACAAATTGCTTAACTATTCTACACTACTTAAAGCTAGTTACGAGTATTTGATAATAAATCGGAATAACCTAAGTTAATAATTATAACAACATTTATCATCGTCATTATCATCAGCTTTCTACAACCCACTGCAGGCACAAGCCTCTTCCCTCTAGTGCCATTCTTCGCGGTCCTGTGCCAATCCACCCCAAGTTTTTCCTCCAACTTTCGACATATCATCTACCCATCGAGTCATTGGTCTGCCCACTGGTCGTTGGCCTGTTGTAGGCCACCATTTAAAAATAACATAATATTAACTTCCCGCAAAGGGCCTCTATGAGACACATGTCCCTATGCAAGCCTTCCAAAGCTCAGGGTAAAACCTGAAAATCTCAGCGAGATAAATCTATCTATCTGTCTAAATCATCACGCCAGATCCCTTGCGGGGTAGGCAGAGGGTACAGAGTTCCAACAGGTTCTTTCCTTACAGACCTCTCTTATTCCTCCACTGCCCGAATACAAAAATAATAATAGTATTTACGTACATAGTTTTGTATGCTTTCTTTGGCCCGACTGCATGAGCTAGCCACGTGAGGCAACAGGACAAGATTTTTTAATTCAGTCATAAAGTAAAATATGTTTTTAGTATCTGTTTTATTTTATAAAATTGTTAACAGGACACCTGCTCAAATACAAATTCCGCGAGGATCCAAAACAACGGTCTGTATAATACCGTTTCGTTTACCCCCAAGAGGGGATGCCCTAAAATTAGGCCTTTCATTTTTCATCCACCCAAAATGGGTACAATTTTCACAGGACCTAAAATTCTGGATTAATGTCAACGTTTCTCTGATAAATATAATAATAATAATAATAATAATAATAATAATTTTTATTTCATCTCCACAAATTACAAATTGCGTACAGATACATAGTAAGTCTAGGGGTTACAATGTAATTTGTGGGAGATCTGGAGCCTAAACTAAGCCGAAGCCTGTATTATAGGACTCCAGGCCCCCCTGTCTAGCTAAGGGAAATATCACTTAAGAACAAATGCAGACGAGTGATTTTGTGAATATGATAGTTCATACTATGTTAGTGTGTGCGTGTGTGTGCGTGTGTCTGCGTGTGCATGTGAGTGCATGTATGTGTGTGTGTGGGTGTGTGTGTGTATGTGTGTGTGTGTGTGTGTATGTGTGTGTGTGTGTGTGTGTCTGAGTTTATGTTTGTGTGAACAGAATACGTATGCAATAATATAATATTTATAAATAAAGAAAGATAAGATTATATGGTAAATGTAATGTGTGTATGCTTGAATATATATTTAATTCTGTTTCATTTATTGCGTTTCAGATATTAAATCGATTTAAAAGAATAAGAAGAATAATTTATTCTCAGAAATTAAACACATTATATATACTTAAAAACCAAACATTTATACCTCTACCTTAAATAATTTCTCAGTTTCGGTATAACTTAAGTTTTTTAGCCATTTTGTTAACTTTTGCTTACATTCATGTTTGTGAGAGTTATGAATATTCAATATTTTATTGAGTTTGTTGTACAATATTCCACTACGATGAAGGAAAAATCTTTGTGCAAACGAAGTTTTAACAGCAGTTGGCCCACACACTGCATACCACCTTCTGGAACGGACCACAGTATTTACTTCTTCTACAGATATAGAAGAGTGTTTGCGCAATATGGTTAATAATATATATAGTTGACGTACAGTCAGTACCTCTGCTTCTTCATAAAGTATTTTCGTAGGAAATAAACGGGGCTTTGACAAGATTACTTTTAGTATCATCCTCTGGGCTCTTTCCAGTTCACTAATTTTGGTTTTACATGCACCACCCCAAGAAGTGATGCAGTAGCTTAGAATGGATTGGACTAATGCTTTGTATACCATTTTCATAATATTGATATCAGCTACATCACGAAGTTGTCTAAAGATATACCCAAGCTTACGCACTCTCTGTGATACGTTATGAATGTGTTTTTCGAAATTTAGGTTTGCGTCTATTTCAACTCCCAAATATCTTAAAGAAAGGGGAACACCTCGTACGCCAAGATCACAAAGTTTTTGTATAAGGTGAGGAACAGAGACTGTGTCAAATGCCTTTTTCAGATCAAGGAATATTGTTAGGCATTTTTTTCTCGAATCGATTTTCTTTACAAGAAAATTAATATATTCAAGAACTGCATCATCTGTGGAGCGGCCAGATCTAAAGCCGTACTGAGTGTTTGATAATAGTTTGCCGCCTTCAAGGTATTTTATTAGCCTATTATTGATAATGCGTTCAAATATTTTAGATAGTGTAGTTAAGATTGCAATTGGTCTATAGTTATTGACACAGCCTCTGTCTCCCTCCTTATACACAGGAAGAACTATTGCTCGTTTTAGAGCTTTAGGAAAAATTCCAGTCTCAAAACAGCGGTTTATAAGGTCAGTGAGTACAGGTGTTACTTGTTCAGATAAACTTTTTATGACTTTGGCACTAATCATATCCCAGCCTGGAGCACAATCACTTTTTAGCTCATTGATCGTTCTAGAAACTTCCTCATAATCAGTAGGTAGCAGTACAAATGAATTTATGGGTGAGCATGTTAATGGTTTGAAAGGCGTGGAAGATTTTGGGATTTGCAGTGCTAGTTGCTTGCCGATATTAGTAAAATATTGATTTACCTTTCTTATTGCGGTTCCAGGGTTATTATCATGAGTTATCAGTTCTAAAGGCAATTGATTTTTTGATTTATTGTTGGTTATAGTTTTAATCGTCATCCAGAGCTTTTTTGAGTTATTTTTAGACATTAATAATTGATCCCTTTCATATTGTGTTTTAAGTTTTTTTAATAAATTATTGCATAAATTACGATACCTTTTATACGAGACTGTTAATATTTCATTATTTATATCATTTTTTTGCTTTCTATGCATCCTATCTCTAGTACGAATGCATCGGAGCATCCCCGTTGTAATCCAAGGTTTTATTAATATTTTATTTCTTGGGATCAGCTTTATAATAGAATTATTAATAATAAGTTGCGATATTACATCAATGAATTTATTTGTAGCTATATTTAAATCTTTTTCCTTGTAAATAAAGTCAAAATTGGAACCGATACATTCAGCTTTTAATTTTTCTATGTCAAGTTTCAAAATCTGAATTGGTTTTGGATGTTTAGATTTCATTTCGTTAGGTTTAATACAGAATAGGACGGCTACATGATCTGTGATAGTGGTACTTAAGGTGAATGTGTAAGCATTAAGCTTCGTTTTCAATATCACATGGTCCAAACAGGAGTTAACTCTCGTTGTAGTATTTATAGCAGGAAGTAGACCATGAAGTGTAATGGTGTCTAGGTATGAGTTTGTGTGTGAATTAAATTTTAGTAAGTCAATATTTACGTCACCAACTATAATAATATTTGTGAAAGAAGTTAGTGTATCTAGAAGACTATGTAGTGAATTTAGAAAGTTATCCAAACATTGAAAACTAGGAGGCCTGTAAATAGCAATCACAGCTGTGTTTACACTAATCTTAATCAGCAAGCAGTTGGCATCCATGAAAGTCGGTTCCTCTACTTTACAACTGACATCATTCTTGATGTATACTACCACGCCATCGTTTTGATTATAGTTATCGTGCGTTTTATATGAGTTATATTCCTGTAGTGTAGGTATATTTACCGTACCTGATAGCCAACATTCTGAGAGTACGATAATTTCACACGTAAACTCCAGCCTTGTAAGCAATACATTCAATTCGTCAAAATTACGGTTTAAGCTACGGATGTTTTGCTGTAGTATCTTCAGATAGTCTTTAGGACATTGTATGTGCGAGGAGCAGTCTTCCGGGTCACAAGTAATCGGAATCGTTACGTCGAATAAGTCAATATTATGCATTAAATTACTTGTGTTATCGAATTTTATAAATAATGAATTGCTGATCTATATATATAAGGAGCATTATGATATTATTTTTATGCTTTATCCTGTACCTAAGCTGTAGACAGGTTAATTGTGCATTGAGCAATATAATAAATTCATTTAATATATAAGATAGTGATAATTTTAACTCATAGTATGGGTCGTGGTCGTATATGTTAGTGAGTTGAATATAGAGTCGGATAAGCATTTTGAGTAGGAATAAGTAAGCGTTTTGTTCAATGTATGTTGATCTGTAAGTGTGTGTATAGTTTAGTTGGTAAGTGTAAATAGTATGTGTTCGGGTGTAAAGTGTATGAATTTTATAAGTGAGTTTATTACATATAATTATAACTAATTGTATATTATGCAAATAGGTTGTATATAATATAAATTGCGTGAATAGTTGTGCAGAGAACAGGTAGAAATAATAGTGTACAGTAAAGCTTAGGATTAAATACAAAACAACAATTGGAAAGACTAGTCATTGAGGTTCTAGTTTTCGGAGATCTTCTTCACATGTAACTAGTAAAGCCGGTATTCCCTCTTTTTCGCGGATGTACACTTTTCCATATGCGGTCCAACAGCCTGCTAGGTTCCGCTTTTTGACGCATTCTCTTGCTAAATAGTACAGTCGCCTTCCTTGTTGTGTAAGAGATTCCGATATGAACACTGGTTTCGGTGGACCTTCAAGATTAAGATGCAACGTATTGAGCTTCTCTTTTCCTTTATTAAAATTCTTAGAGGCTTTGATCACATTTTCCTTACCCTGGATAGTAGAGAATTCCACTATTATGGGGGTCATTTTGTTCATTTATACAGGTTGTAACGTAATCTATACATGTAATAAAATTGTAACCAAGTCGAATCTGTACATTGAATACTTTAAAAAAAAATGATTTGGGTAGACTACCTTATCGATATAGGGGCCGAAACAATTTTTGTCTATACTAATATTATAAAGAGAAAAGATTTGTATGTTTGTATGTAACGAATAAACACAAAAACATCGGGACCGATTTCAAAAATTCTTTTACCATTATAATGCTTAATTTTTTTATTTTTTTTTTACCTGGGGAAAATCCTGCATAGGACTTCCGCGAGCCTCGGGGGAAGCTCGCGGGGCGTGCTCGAGGCCCCCGCCCCTTGCGTGCGCGACCCCGAAGGCCCCCCTGCTGATGTGGTTGCAGGGGGAGGTCCCCCGCCAGATATTACGGCGGGGGACGCGAGTTAGCCCGTATTCTTAAGCCCCGGGCTATTGGGCTGGGGGGCCTGGGCGGGCTGTGCCTCCGCCCCGGCGCCGTCGCCTTCGTCGAGCAGGATCGGCCCTCTCCCGATCCCGCTCGGCCTCCTCCTTCTGGGACATCACAGTCTCGCAAAAGGAGGATACGGCCCCCCACGCCGATTCCCCTGCCAGCATAGCCGCTACTATTGCCGGCAAGGAGAGGTCCGGTCCGATCCGGTCGACCAGGATCCGCCGCTCGGAGGCCCACGCTGGGCACTCTTCGAGCGTGTGCTGGGCGGAATCCTGGTCTCCACCGCAGTGGTGACAGGTCGTCGTTGCCTCGCGTCCGATCTTCCTCAGATAATCACCGAAGCAACCGTGACCGGTGATTATCTGAGTAAGTCTATAGGTGACTCGCCCTCTCCTCCGCTGGTGCCAGGCTTCGAAGGACGGCAGGATAGCTTGGACGACGCGCTTGCGCGCGATGTGCTCTTGACTGAGCCTCGCGCGCCGCTCCTCCAGAGCGCGCCGTCGTTCCCGCCGTCTCACTTCTTCGAGCGCAGGCACGCCCTCGCCACTTTGGCGGACGCCACAAGTCTGGTCGTAGACCCTCGCGTCCATGTCCGCCAGGATGTCGAGCGGCGGAAAGCGCGCCAAGAGTGTTGCCGCCTCAAAGGATATGGTACGGACCATTATAATGCTGCATTATCCCTGAGTAACATAGGTTATATTTATTACTAGAAAAAATTAGGGATCCCTACTAAAACTTCAATACTGTAACCCAAGGTGTAAAAAAAATTGCCATTACATGTCTTTCATCGCATGCGCTGCGGAAACTATTGATGATAGAACAAAAAAATGTTACACAATATTAAAGAACATATCAATATCTACAAAAAACTTCCCGACACCATATGGCCAACTATTGTAGTTACGTCACTATAACTACTTTTTTACTTTTTAAGAGTTGATAGAAATGGCGACCAAAATCAGACCATGTTATCCATACCTTTGTATTAATCCTTATCCAAATAAATAATATCGTATTCAAGACTGTTTCAATACCTGTAGATTACTTTTATAAATTATTCAAATCAGACATTCCATTCAAAAGAATTTAAAAATATCAATAAAACAAAATGCTAATAGAAAAATAAACGCCGCCGCGTCGTGGCCGGTGTGGCCCCACGCAGCGCAGCGGGCAACGCAGCGAGGGGAGAGGGGGACCGAAGTGCGGGATAGGGGCGTGCACATCTATGAAATAGCTAGCCGCGCGTTCCTACGCAGCAGACGCAATATCCACCCGTGCGAAGCCGGGACGGGCTGCTAGTAATTCAGAAAGTGGTAATCCTTCTCAAAAAGAAAGTACCCAGGTATTGTAAGAAACTTAGTATGGACGTGTCTTAGGTCTTGGAGTAATGCTCCCTTGAAAGGACCAAATTACAATATAAACGCATGCGCAGCCGCAGGTAACAGCAGTTGTCAATAAATATTATAAATAAAAACCAAATAAATTGTTAATAAAATAAATACACCAACATGCCTGTATTCCCCAAACGGGAGTAACATATATGTATAGTGTGTACCCACTTTTCGCATGCACCGGCAACTTATACCGGCCACAATGCCAGGCTCTGGGCTGATACTAGGAATTATTCTATTGAATTTATTCTTCATCCCACCTAGATATCGAACCCAGATCCTCGTGATCGCTAAGCGCATTATTTGCAACTAGACATACGAAGCAGGCCTCAGAGTTGTTATCAAAAAAAAAAAAATCAAAAATCTTTATTTCGGTAACAACAAAACATTCTTTGACAGTGGTTGGAGACTCCTTTTAAGTATGTTTATACTTGTGTTAGGAGACTCCGCTCTTCCATTAGTAATGTTACATAAATAAAGGGACACAATATGTCCTTACAAAAGAAATAAATTTAAAAGCATGCTAAATTACAATGTATATATGAAAAATAGACTAAAGTAGAGTACTATATGTGTTGTATGGATGCGGATCTGTGTGCGTGTGTGTGTGTGTGTGTGTGTGTGTGTGTGTGTGTGTGTGTGTGCGTGGGAGTATGAATGTATGTATGTTATTATGTGAGTGGGTGTGTGTGTGTGTGTGTATGTGTATGTGTGTGTGTGTGTGTGTGTGATTGTTCAAGTGTTAAGTGAGAGTGAATTTATTTTATTTGCCATTTTTAATTTTATCTTTAGCTAATTATTTACATGTTCGCAGTAGAGCTTCAGTTTCATCATATTCTTTAGTTTTTAACCACGCTGTCAGGGTCTTTTTACATTCATAATAGTTCATTGGGTAAATTTGTATGTGTTTATTAATTAAGTTGTATAGATGAGCAGATAAATTAGTAAACTGACGGCCAGCATATACTGTTTTAACAGGGGCTACAGATAACACAATATCTTTTCTTCTCCTCAATTGTATTCCAGGATCATACGGTAAAGTCTTATGTAATCTTAGAACACAATTCAGAATATATAATTTCCTAACCGTTAGTAAGTCTGCTAAAGAGTACAAAGTGAGAGTAGGGAACTTATATGGTCTACGGTACATTACCTTTAACATAGACCGTTGAGCCCTTTCTAAATCTAGATTTTTAACCTTTGTAGCACCTCCCCAGATCGAAATACAATAGGTAATAATAGATTGAACCAAAGCGATATATATTTGATTCAGGAGATTCTTAGAAACAATGTGTCTTAATATTTTAAATAGCCAAATTAATTTTCTTACTCGACCCATAACCAGTTCTATGTGTGTATGCCAAGATAAACGCTGGTCAATAATAACTCCTAGATATTTAGTATTAGTTACCTTATTAAGTGGCGTACAAGAGCACCTAGTATTCTGTGAGGTATGACATGTGTGAAGTGTAATTTTGTAATCACTATTTGGTTGTGTACTGTTATATATTGAAAAACACATGTAGTTAGATTTTGTCGTATTTAATGAAAGAATATTAGCCTTTAACCAGCTCGCAATAGTGGCAAGCCCTGTTTCAGCTGTGTTCTGTACTTCAGTCCAAGTTTTGCCCGTAAATACGACCGCAGTATCATCTGCATAGGAGAATACTTTACCATTAGTTAGGTTCATGCTACATAGGTTATTAATATAAATTAAGAATAGTGTAGGACCTAATACGCTCCCTTGAGGGACGCCGAATGTAACAAAAGACTTTTCACTCACATATTCTCCTATTCTCACTTGCTGCTTGCGATCAGAGAGATAGCTTTCCAATATCTTAAGTGGAGTACCTCTAATGCCTATACTTTCAAGCCTGTGCCTAAGAATGGAAATAGAGACGGTATCAAATGCTTTTTTAATATCGAGAAATACTGTGAGACATTTTTTACCTGCATCTACATTTTTTACAATAAAAGACGTTAGTGCAGTTATAGCGTCTTCAGTTGATAAATTTCGTCTAAAACCAAATTGGGAAGGAGATAATATCTTGAATTTATCAAGGTAATTTATTATTCGCGTATTAATGAGTTTTTCTATTATTTTAGAGATAACATATATATGTTATAAATATTAATTTACGATTTGGCGCAGCTTAAGCCGCTCCGCCTACTGGGTCGAATAGTCGTGGGTTCGAATCCCGCACGGGACAAACCTTGATGAATGTGAATTTTCGTGTTTGTAAAACGCACCCATGACGTATCCACTCGTTTATTTATTAAAAAAAAAAACACAATACCGTGAGGAACCGGGACCCGTAGTCAGGTGGTAGTAGAGTTCCGCCACTCCCATAATTTCGTAAAAGGCAATTTTTCCTCGAGTCGCATTCTTCATGTCTCGCAGTCGTCACCTCCCAGAAACCTGCTTCTTATAGCGCTTCTTCATTTTCTCCTGCCCTCAGCGACATGCAGTGCGTTGAAAACTGTAGTGTCCAAACTGGTGGGAAACTGGTCAGGCGTTTTGCACTGAGTCCTTAAGGTATACATCCATCGCAGCGTCTCCAGGCTGTCACCTTTTTCCTGCTAATATGATGTATTGCCATCATCAGCAGCCTAAAAGCGTTCACTGTAGGACAAAGACCTTCCCAGAGGTCGCCATATTGCCATAAAAAAGTAGACAAAAAGTTACTTTTTACAAACTGTCATTTATCATCAACCAAGCACACACAAACTGTCACAGGAATAACATCATATGTAATAACATAGTTACAATATAACATACACAATTATACATAAACAATTTTATTATTATACAAATAATCAACGCATACAAAAAAGCTATCTTTATTGCTTAAAAACTTTACAACAATCATTAAATATTTTTTAAAACTATATAATTTCGTAACCAAACAGATATGTTCTAAAAATCGTTATAACCTTGCTAATATTGTAATATGACTGCTTGGTTGGTCTAGTGGCAAAGCGCATCGCTTCCGGAGTCTGGAATTTTTCCCGGTATATGGCAATAGGAACTCTATTACATGGGACCTAACATCGTCGGCGAAACGTGGGTGTACTCAGTACACCTCTACCACCCCCACTTGGGAATATAGGAGTGACGGTGTTTTTTTTTAATATTGTAATATTATGAACATAATCAGTAAGGCGAGCAAATATTATCTTAAAGTTGATCTTCTTCTTCTTATCCTTTCACAGTAGACGTCAAATCTATATGGAAGCGGCCCAGAACGCAGCCACTTCAACTGCATTGACGATGGCATTCATCAAATCCTGTCGCGTGCAGGTGTTGGGGTGAGTGTTGTTGTGTTCAAGAGTTGATGTGTGAACATTTTAAAACTAATTTTTCGTACGCCTCTGACTAATTATGCGATGGTATGCATAAACTAAGACACAACCATTTCATTGCGTTTTCAATAGCTTTTTTAACAAAACACCACGGTTTATCGCACCTTTGATAATAACATTAATTTGACGCACCCTGTATCGCACTCACACAGCGTGAACCAAAAGTGTTGAAACGAGCAATTAGTCAGGATTCCAGGTTAAAACCTTGGTTTAAGGACTGGATTACTTTTTCAGCTTTACAGTATAATTTGGATATTTTAACCTATTGCCCCAAAATGAGGGTAATGTTTTCAGGTACAGATTCCGACTAGACGTGAAAATGAATGCTACTTTTGATTAATATCAGATATAATGAAATTATAATTTTATTTTAAGTTATTTCACAGGCAATGATTTTTTATTACCTAAGAGCTAGTCTCAGGCTAGGTGGAGCGATGATCTTTGTAGGGCGGTAGGCTGAGAGATTAGTCAACGATCTATTGATACTATGATAACTGAGAGTCCAACAGCGGGTTTTTAAAAAAAATATATATATCTGAAAATTATATAATATATTAGAAATAGAAAACAACAAAATGAATTTTGAACCGACCCGTTTAGAGTTTGCTAACAGACTACCCCATTGCTGGCCTGCACTCTCACGCTCAATGTTCCAACCACCCCGAGATGCTGACATAGCAGGTCAGGGCTGGTGGTCCAAATTTCTATGAACTATTATAGGGTATAACACATCTTACTTAGTTGCGTAAATTTGAAGACGCTTATGTCCAGCAGTGGACAGGCTGGTGATGATGATGTTGAAGAGTGTTACAGATAGGAATAACTGTTACTTTAAATTACTATTAATAAAATTTAATTTCATAGTGATTTCAGTCTTATCTGATGGAAAAGTCAAGAGTCTCCGTAACCGGCGAGCGTGTATGAGACGAATTATGAGAGTCGAGGGAGCCAGAGAGGTATGTAAGGAAAGAACCTGTTGGAACTCTGTACTCTCTGCCTACCCCGCAAGGGATCTGGCGTGAGGTTATAGATAGATAGATAGATAGTGATTTCACATTTGAAATTTCATAGGTTATGATTTTTATTTTGCTAAACACTTATCCTAAGTAATAAGACACTACACTACTACTGCTACTGTCTACTACTAATGGCTGATTTAGACGTATTAATTAGTTAGGAAATTAACTAAATTTTACTAAATCCGTGTAAGCATTGAATTTAGTAATAAGTAGCAATGTCTAAACGCATTTAGTCGCCTAAATGAGCCATGAAATGATGTAATATCAAATGAATAAGAACATTTTACAAGTACCTTGCGATAAATCATATGAAATTATTTTACATTCGTCGCAACTTTTACTTTCCTTCAGAATAGCTGCTAACATCATAAGCAAACAGTAGCACGTGCGACGCCACTTAACACTAGCGCTTAGCAAAATAAAAATCATTTCATTTGAAATCACTGTGAAATGAAATTATAATTTCATCAAATGATAATTAATTTAAAGTAGCAAGTATTTCTATGCCTGTTTGTAATACAGTCTGACATAAATACCTACAATTCGAGATCATAACTATAAATTAATAACTGTAATAATAATTCATCCTAATGGCGTCGGGACTAATGGCGACATATTTCTTAATAATGAGCCGTAACACAAAATTTTCTACTGTGGTTGTATGAAATGAAAGACCCTTTTTTCCTACTAATTAGTAGAATAACCAGTCATTAATTATCCTTCTCCTCGATTCGCATTCCTCATGTCTGAGGGTCTTAACCTTCCAGAAGCCTGCTTTTGTGATGTGTAGCCATTTTTAAGGAAGCTGTATAGATGGCTATAAAATTTCCAACAGCTGGTGGCCACAAACCTGACTCCACCAATCCGCACTGGGTCCGCGTGGTGAAGTATGACCTGAACTCTCTCACCTCAATGTGCGAGAGCAGGCCTTTGCCAAGCAGTGGGCAGTATAGGCCGATAGTGTGATTTAGCTCAGTTTTTAAGAGCTTGAGTAGACGCGTGTTCGATTCCCGCACGGGACTTCTTTGTGTTATCGGCAATTATTTGTTTCGGTCTGGGTATTTGCGTATGTGATTTTTAATGGTTGTAAACGCACCTACGACACAGGGATAAATCCTAGTGTGGGCTTATGTTTACAAAAATAATCTAATCTATTAATTAATCTATCACCGAATCGAAAAAAAACATATCTACTGAGAAGATCCGGCGTGAAACTTAGCGGTCTTGTCTGTTTACCCGGACAGTCAAGTCAAAAGAAGGAAAAACAATTTTTTTATTCATTTATTGTTCTATTTCCTTACTTATTACGTTGTGTATTCCCAAAATCATAGTCATGTACATACTCAAAGTTGCCAATCAGTCTTATGTCAAGCTAACATGATCGTACTGTACTGTAGGCGCCTAACAGACCCCCAATAGTTGGGTCTTCGCTGTATACAATTTATATTGCGGACCCCAAGGGTACATACAGAGTATAGTGATAAATGCCCCACTAGGGCTCAAAGAATCTTGTGATTGATCCTTTGGGTGTAAGGGAGAGGACACGGTAGTTAAGATTTCGCGGGTGTCAATAGTTACTCGCGGAAATCGAAAATCTGTGGACTTACTCATTTGTCCTAAGATGCAAAAAAATAAACATCGTGACGCCTATATTCCTCGAACGAGGGTGCCGAAAGGGGGGAGGTGTTCGGAAAAAAATCACGAGATATCAGAAGGGGGGTATAGTGAGAAAACACGTGAAATTTTTTCGTTGAACGCGCGTTTTCTAAATCGAAAAGAGGCGCGTGACCTTGAATCGCCTTGAAATTTTTTAAGATACTCTACTACTAAGTCAAAAACCTCACCATTGGTTAAAAAGTTGCTAAACAACATCAGGTGATTAATGGACGACCCCAATACGGGGCAAGCCTGTAGTAACTATTCTAGACTACGAATTTTTTCGATAGAAAGAGCAACCTTTCTCCGACCTCGGATTCGAACCCAGGACTTCGTGATTGTCATCCGCATTATGCACTATTAGCCCAAATAAAAACCCACTCCGTTTACACAATATAGCCCCACCCTAATTCCCAAGGGTCAAATTGGACCGGAATTTACGTAACGCCTCGGAAAATGGACATTTTTCATGTTATTTATGCTTTGTCGTTTATAAACGCTTAAAAGGAGGAAACTTATTGGGTTCTTCTCCTACTATACTGGAACTAAATAACAATTTACCATTCATCGATGGTAAATTCTAGTTGTACCCAGTGCTCTTATGGCTGGTTTCAATATTCAACTCAGTACAATTTTGTCAGATTTTCATTAAAAAATATGTTAACATTCTATCCGTAGTAGGCAAATCTATATATTGAAGGCGGCCGCTAGAGGACATATTTCTGTGCATACAGTGGAAGCTGATACAACTCGCAAAAACATAGTATTGAGCAAATAGACATCAAAGTTTTAAAAAATCCTCTCAATTTTTCTACTGCACTTAATTAAGTGTTGATTACAGTGTTTTTTTTTTATGTTTGTGGCATCACGACGACGCGTATTTTGCCAATTTCAAGTATTACGAATATTCATTTCAAAATTAATTCAGCTCCCCGATGAACTTGATGACAAGGATGATAATGAAATTGATGAAGTGCCCCACACTGGATAGTAAAGCGATGGATACTTTACATACCAATTGTGACGGCCAGTTTGAGGGAAATCAAAAAGGCACGTTTTATCACATTGTTACAATTACCTTCACTCATGCACATATAAGAATACATAATGGTTAATATTCCACCAACATTACACATTATAATTCGAAATAACACAAGTTATGGAAATTAAAACAAATTGACGACATCACTCTTCGATTTCCCCCCAAAACTCTCGCAATAACCTTGATTACAGTTATTGATAGACAATTTACAACTTAAAGATTATTTTGTTTTAGGAATCTAGACGTGAATAAGGGTCTTAAGGGCTCCGTAAAAGAGCTAGATGGCGCCATTTTAATTTTTCATTAATTCGAAGATTCTTTTTGTGTTATATTAACAAGTTCGCGATTTTCGGATTATTTTCTTTACTTGTACTACAAGAGGTTGCTTCTTGCGAAATTTCATAATTCTACGTCAAAGGTACCCTATAGGTAAGTACCCTATAGGTTTTCATAAATAAGTTTTAATTGCCATATATTTTAAGTGCATTGACTAAAGCTTCAATTTTTTACACCACGAAGGAACCGTAGGTCTTAGTATTTGACACAAATTTCAACTTATATATATATAGATGGCTCTACTTATTTCTCTGTAAAAGGGTCTTAACCATCGAACAACGGGTTATGTTATAGATTCGATCGCGATGATTGGAAATAATCACTAAGAATGGTATAGTGCCTACCCTCTACAAGCTTCACCTTGAGAACTTAGTTTTGAATATTCTAAATATAAATTTGCTAAGTGTGGAGGAAGCGAGTCTGTAAGAAAAGAACAAAGATATTCGAAGAAAGGAAAAGATCCTCTTGGACATCTGTAATCTTCGCTTACTCCGCGAAGGATCTGGTGTATGATATTGATAAGAAAATCTGCTGAAGGTTACATCCAAACTGAAAGGTATTAATACCTTTCAGTTCGCACACACCGCCATCGTTCGTTTTCATTCGTTTTGACATCCTGCTAACCATTCAAGGAGAAATGACATCGTAAACGCACTGAATTCAATTTCTTCTAACACGTTCATCCCTCCACGTATTAAATCTTTTCCCATATAATAAATCACAATTTACCATTCAGAAAATGGCGTTCCGGCTTCTGAGCCAAACAGGATACGGTACGAACAGCAACATAAATCGCTTAACATTCTCAGTTTTTTATATTGCTTGCATTTTTGTTTTTTGCAACAATTCCACTATTTTTCTTCGATCTATGTTTACCAATACGATATATGTTTACCAATGATATTAATAATATTTATCTATATCATCACGCCAGATCCCTTGCGGCTAGGCAAAGAGTACTGTGCTAACAGGATCTTTCATTACAGACCCCTCTGGCTTCCTCCATTTCCATAGTTCGTCTCATATACGTTAATCGGTTACAGAGACTTTTGACTTGCCCTTCAGAGAAGACACGGTTTATTACTATATGTAGGTATTAAAGATAAAATCGGTGTAAAAATGAGATGTACCACCGGCGTATATGGTGGTTCGGGCATATAGAAAGAATGTGGGAAGCAAGAATGACAAAACAGATATACAATGCGAAAGAGGAAGGATGTAGGTACCAGGGAAGACCTAGACTATCTTACCATGACCAAACAGACTGAGTCTTATCTAAAGGACAAGTCAAGAGTCTCCGTAACCGGCGAGCGTGTATGAGACGAACTATGAGAGTGGTGGAAGCCAGAGAGGTACGTAAGGAAAGAACCTGTTGGAACTCTGTACTCTCTGCGTACCCCGCAAGGGATCTGGCGTGATGATATAGATAGATAGAGATACTTAAACAACTCCAGAAACAAAGGAATTTATTATGTATGAAAACACGAATACTACCACTTACCTTGCGGTCATCAAGTTGCGTGGCATTTTTTAGTGACATAGCTTTTTTAGTACCCAGTACATACAGTCCCGAAATCAGAACTAACGCTGACATCGAGTGAAATGTCACTTCATGACAGTCTCAGAGTTGCCATTTGCTGTTAAATTTACCCAAGTTCTTTTTTTAATTAGTAAACGTGCGCACCCACCTTTTCAAATATCTCCTTGGTAGTAGAAAAAAGTTATTAAATGATAACCCTCATTTCACACCAACGCACCCCCGACGAGTATCCCCTAGTTCGTGGCTGATACTGACAAGGGTGTCAATGTCATCCACGGACCTCCTCCAAAAGATCTTCGTCGCACTGTAACAAAGCACTGTAATATCTCAATGGTAGGGAGCAGCTTTTTCTTCCTCTTGTGAACCTCTTTCACACATCCAAGGCGTAAATGTAGGTCCCACACCCAGCGCAAAGTCTAACTTATGATGTAAATTAAAACGACCAAATCCCGTCTGCAACAGAGGCTAGTCTGCGAACACAAGTAACTAATTAGGGTCGGTTTTGGTGACGTATGTTCCCTTGAAGCCTTTAAAAGCTTGCCTTTTGAGATTACAATTAATCCTATTTAATCCTTTTGCTTTGTTGAAGCATCTGAATTATATTTTAATTAGAACTTCAAAAAAATGTTAAAGCTGCGGGAATAGACATGATATCCGCCGAGATGATCAAATATGGTGGAATTTGCGTCCGGGAGGCCTTTCGGGTCCTTGCAAACCTTTGCTGGAGGACCGGTAGGGTCCCTACAGATTGGCGCTGCGCAGACATAATACCCTTTTATAAAGGCAAGGGCTCACAATATGATTGCGCCAATTACAGAGCCATCAGTTTGATCAGCTTGGCAGCCAAGGTGTACGATAAAATTATTGAACGGAGAATGCGCGAGAAGTCCGATGGAATGTTGTGCGAGGCACAAGGAGGTTTTAGGTCCGGAAGAGGATGTTCGGACCAAGTTTTCTCCCTCCGCAACATCGTAGAGAAGCATCTGGCAGTGGGTCGGAAGGTTTTTTGCGGTTTTGTAGATCTGGAGAAGGCGTTTGATAGAGTTGTGCGACAGAGACTTTGGGACATTTTACCTGAGTATGGTATAGATGGCACTCTGTTGCAAGCCGTCCAGTCCTCCTATGTGGACAGCAAGGGATGCGTACGGTTGGGTGGTAACAGGTCACCCTAGTTTGACGTTGAAATTGGCGTCAAGCAGGGTTGCGTGTTGTCCGCTAGACTGTTTATAATATATTTCGATAAAAGTCTTCAAAGACTGAAAGCGATGAATGAAGGTGTACAAATGAGTGATCTAGTGGTAAATCATTTACTATATGCAGATGACGGTTTTAATAGAGCCAACAGCCACTGATCTGCAAACACTAGACACAGTTATGAAAGACGACTGCATGAAAAATTGCTTACATTTGAATGTAAAGAAAACCAAGATTATGGTTTTTGAACGGGAAGAAACTAGAACGAATGCAAGGATTGTGGTTGGTAACGATGTGCTGTAGCAAGTGAATGAGTTTGTAAATCTTGGATGCGCATTCAGTTCAGATGGCAAATACACCGCTGACATAGAGAGAAGAGTGAGTGCAGGGAACAGAGTGGATAGTGCGATGGGAAAGCGACTTGGGAGCCGGCACTTAAGCCAAAAGGCGCAGCTGGTCATACATAACGGAGTGCTTAACCCAACGCTTTTATATGGCAGCGAGAGCTGGGTATGTAAGAAGGAGAATGAAAGCCTACTTTAATTCTCCTTCTTACATACACAAGATTTATCCTAATAAATGCGGTGGAAATGCGAGCTCTGCGGAAGATGTGCGGAGTGAAGCTGACCGACCGTATTCGCAACAGCTTAGCAAAAAAGCGAGTAGGAATGAAAGATAGTATCGGTGTAAAGATGAGAAAGGGTATGCTCCGTTGGATCGGGCATATAGAAAGAATGTCCAAAGAAAGAATGACAAAACTGATATACAATGCAAAAGTGGAAGGATGTAGGTACCGGGGAAGACCTAGACTATCTTACCATGACCAAATAGACCGGGTCTTATCTGAAGGACAAGTCAGGAGTCTCCATAACCGGCGAGCGTGTATGAGACGAACTATGAGAGTGGAGGAAGCCAGAGAGGTATGTAAGGAAAGAACCTGTTGGAACTCTGTACTCTCTGCCTACCCCGCAAGGGATCCGGCGAAATGATATAGATAGATAGATTAATTTACAAGTATTTTTTTTATACACCGCGAGAGAACCGTAGACCTTACTATTTGATTTAATTTCAATTTGATATCTCTACCCGATCCTGAGCAAATAATCTAAACCGTCGGAGAGACAGACAACAAAGTAATCCTATAAGCATCGATATATTACATTAATACTGCGATGCCTATAAGGGTACCGTTTTTAACGATTAGGATACGGAATCCTATGATGGCTGTCCTAGTAGTCATATTCGTGAACAGGAACTGCTTGTGGGGACTGGTCCATCTGTTATCCTGTAGACAACTACTCTTTAGAAATAAAATCATTGGTCTCATATCTCGATCATAAAGCACACTGAAGCTAGATCGTAAACTATTTAATTTAAACCAAAAAAGAAGAAAGAGAATTTAAAAAAAAACTTGTGCGGTCGGTGGACCCCGTCAGGAATGTTCTAATCAGAAAATGACACTCACTGTTAATAAAATTGTTGGAAATTGAGAAACGTTTTAATTTAACCGGAGTATACTACGGAAAAACGTCAGACTGATACGTCTGACGTTTTTCCGTAAAGTTACGATTTCTACCTGTCAACACCTTTTTTTCCTGGGTAAAATAGGACTTCCGCGAACCTCAGGGGCAGCTCGCGGGGCGTGTCGGATTCCTACCCACTGAAAACCCCAGGGTGGCCGGCATCAACACTTTGGACGGACTCTGGGATCTCCGTGTGGAACGGACCGGTGCCCAACTTATTCCGCGCTCCGAAGAGCCCCCCCATCGGGGGGAGACTTGATAGCACGCTCCCCCTGCACCGACGCGGTGCTCACGGCGACGTGGGCCACACAACGCCGCTGTTCTCCTCGGGGTACCTGTCAACTCCTACCGCAAGCCGTGTTAAGAAACTTCGTTTGGACTAAGGAACAAAAAGACAAGCCAGCTTAGTTTCTCGTCGGATCTTCCCAATGGAGGCTGAGTTCTAATCCGGCGTCTTGATCCGGAGTTTATCCTACTAATATTATAAATTCAAAAGTTTGTATGTTTAGATGTTTGTTACTCAATTACGCAAAAACGGCTGAACGGATTGTATAAAATTTGGAACACAGATAGATTAGGTAATAAACTATCTGTATTCAAATTTTATTAACACAACAGATACTTAATATCCCGGAAAAATTAATGGCTCCACTCTAAAGTCAATGCGGATGAAGTCGCAGGCAGAAACAAGTACGCGCCGGACCCGCCTCCAAAAGGCGGTAGGGGGAGACCGAACTCCCCTACACATGTCGAGGTCCGCGCCAAACTGCGGACCGCGCCCGCCGGTGCCACAGAGGTCATGCTGGTGACGATTCCTGTGGCACGGCAAAAGGGCAGTGGGACGCCGAGGGGTTTTAGTGGGTGCAAGCCACCCGGGCCAACCCCCCCGCACCCAATAATGGATCTACGATCTCCCCGCCAAAAGCCCCACAACCTATCCCTGGCGTTCTTTAACGCCGATGGCCTTCGCTCCCAGCGAGATCAGGTTGCTGATTTCCTCCGAGATCACCAACTTGATATCCTCCTCGTGCAGGAAACCTTCCTGAAGCCCGCACAACGCGATCCTAGGATCGCAAACTACAACCTCGTGCGCAATGACAGAATCGGCTCCCGCGGAGGCGGTACTCTCATTTACTACAGGAGGTCCCTGTACTGCATCCCTCTCGATCCCCCCGCGCTCACCAACATCGAAGCCTCGGTCTGTCGCGTCTCTCTCACGGGGCACCAGCCCATCGTGATCGCCTCCGTTTACCTTTCCCCCACTAAATCCGTTCTCAGGAGTGACTTTGAAGCACTCCTCAATCTGGGAAGCGCCGTCATTCTGGCGGGCGACTTCAACAGCAAACACGTGGCCTGGAACGGTCTCACCACTTCCCCTAACGGTAGGAGCCTTGACGCCCTGGTCGACGTTCTCGACTTTGACGTCATCGCACCCATGCACCCTACCCACTATCCTAACAATCCCAATCACCGACCCGACGTCCTGGACATGGCGCTTCTGAAGGGTGTCACCCTACGGCTGCACTCCTTGGAAGTAGTCCAGGAACTCGACTCTGACCATCGACCTGTAGTCATGAGACTCGGTTCCCCCCCTTCCGCCCCTCAGCGACCCAAAAAGACGGTGGTGGATTGGCATGCGCTAAGCACGGCCTTGGCGGATGCCGACCCTCCCCCCCTGCCTCTCAGCTCGGACTCCATCCCGTCCCCTCAGGACACCGATCAGGCCGTAGATGCCTTCACCGAACACATCCGATCGGCTGTCAGTCGATCGTCCAAGCAAGTCGAAGCGGAAGATTTCTACCTCAACCGCTTTCGACTGCCGGACGATGTTAGGGATCTCATTCGTTCCAAGAATGCTTCCATCCGAGCGTACGACTCCTACCCCACCGAAGCCAATCGGGCCCGGATGCGCGCTTTACAACGAGAGGTAAAGCGTCGTGTCGCGGAGGTCCGGGAGGAACGGTGGGGTGTCTTCCTAGAGGGCATCGCGCCGTCGCATCTGGCCTACTGGCAGCTGGCGCGTAGCCTCAAATCCGACTCCTCGACTGACATGCCCCCGCTGTCCCGCCCTTCAGGCGCAGCACCCCCAGCCTTCGACGACGACGAAAAGGCCGAGCTTCTCGCCGACTCCCTCGAGAGCCAGTGCGCCCCCAGCTCTCAGTCCGTCGACCAGTCCCACGTCGACGCGGTAGATAGGGAAGTCGAGCGCAGGGCATCCCTCCCTCCCGTCGATTCCTTGCCTCCTATCACGCAAACGGAGGTCGAAGATCTGATAATGGGTCTTAAATCTAAAAAAGCCCCCGGCCCTGACGGCATTTCGAATCGCGTTCTGAAATGCCTGCCCGCCCAACTCATCTGCCTCTTGGTGGCCATCTTGAACGCCGCCATGACGAACTGCACCTTCCCCGCTAAGTGGAAGGAGGCGGACGTCATTGGCATCCCCAAGCCCGGCAAACCTCGCAATCTCCCCGCGAGCTACCGCCCTATCAGTCTCCTCAACTCCCTGGCCAAGATATACGAGCGCCTCCTTCTAGCGAGGCTCAAGGACTTCATAACGTCCAGGGGTATCCTTATCGACGAGCAGTTCGGCTTTCGAGCCAAACACTCTTGTGTCCATCAGGTGCACCGCATCACGGAGCACATTCTCTCCGGTCTCAATGGGCCCGGAAGACCCGTCTACACGGGCGCCCTCTTCCTGGATGTCGCGAAGGCATTCGACAAAGTCTGGCACAACGGCTTGATCTACAAGCTCTACCGATTGGGTGTGCCGGACAGACTCGTGCTCATCTTACGAGACTTCTTGTTGAATCGCGCCTTCCGTTATCGCGTCGAAATGACGCGCTCCACTTCCCACTCCATCAGTGCTGGAGTCCCACAGGGCTCAGTTCTCTCTCCGCTCCTGTTTAGCCTTTACACGAACGACATTCCTCGTTCGAGTAAGGCGCATCTAGCCCTATTCGCGGATGATACCGCTCTCTACGTCTCGCATAGGAATAAGGGTTTCATTACCAGACACCTTCAGGCATCCGCCAATTCCCTAGGGAATTGGTTCAGGAAGTGGCGTATTGAGGTGAACCCGGACAAGAGCGCGGCGGTGCTCTTCTCCAGAGGTGCAACTTCGCACCGCTCTCTGCGCCACCCCGGAAGGAGCCGAGGTCAAGTGACCATGTTCGACCGACCCATTCCCTGGGTCAAAGAGGTCAAATATTTAGGGGTCACCCTGAACAGTACCATGACCTTCGGCCCGCACATCAAGCGGGTCCGTCACCGAGCATCCTTCGTGCTCGGTCGTCTCCATCCGTTAATCTGCAAGCGGAGTAAAATGTCCCTTAGAAATAAGGTGACGCTTTACAAAACTTGCGTTCGTCCCATCATGACTTATGCGTGTGCTGTGTTCGGGCATTCGGCCCCCTCTCACATCGACAGACTTCAAGCGGTTCAAAACCGCTTCCTCCGTAAAGCCGTAGGAGCCCCCTGGTTCGTACGGAACGTCGACCTCCACTCCGATCTAGGTCTCGAACCTATTCGCGCCTTTATTAAAAAGGCGTCAACACGTCACTTCGCGAACGCATCTTCCCATGCGAATCCGTTAATCGTAGCCACCGCCGACTACGACCTCCCTCGCGACCCCTGCCGCTACCGCCGGCCGAGACATGTTCTCACCGACCCCCCCGATGCTTTGTCATCCCTTCTTTCAGCTCAGAATACGAGCGACAACGAAGTAGTCGCAGACGTAGTAGTAGATCCCCTCCCATTGCCGGCGGTTGATGTGTGACATGTGATTGTGTTGACAAAAAAATGTGTTAAATTAATAGAAGGAAGAGAGGGAATGTTAACTAACAACAGTTGAATAGGTTGTCATGACTCAAGTGGAGCTGGAATAGCATCTATCCAAGCATTTTTATCTTTTAAATAATCTTCTATTGAATAATAAGCTTGCTTACAAAGTGTTCGTTTTACACAAGTTTTGAACTTATTTTCACTAAGTTTAGTGACGTCAATTGGAATTTTGTTATAAAATCTAACACAGTGCCCCATGAAAGACGTGTGCATTTTTGACAGACGAAACTGCGGTTGATCTAATTTATTTCTATGTCGTGTGTTATAGAAATGTCTATCACCTAGCTGATTAAAAAGATCTAATTTTTTCTAGTATACATGGCAGAAACACGTACAAAATATATTATTTAAGATTTTTTGTTGAAACGCTCCAAACAAAAAATCGTCAGACATGAGATATGATGTCCCCGAAGAGTGGTGATATGCTGGCCCATGTGCTCCAAATGCCAACAGCATCTCACAAATACCTCGAAGAAATATGAGAGTACAGTGTTCACCTCGGCTAACCCCCTTGCAAATAACACCAGAGCGGTATTTATTTTATCTGTGTTAATTAAACATCTCATTTGTGTGATACTTAATTACCGGTCGAATGCAATTTCTGAAAATTAATATTATTAATGACTGCATTCATATCGTTTTATCTCGTTTTGATTATTTTGAATGGAAATCAGAAAATTTATATTTTTGATTGAAATTTGATTTGGTGGAAATTTCATTTGTACGTTAAGAATACGACACGTTATGTACCTTACTTCGATTCAGATTCTACCATCCATATGTACGTACTATCATCATCATCGAATATAAGCCTTGGAGGGTGACCTGATACGTATCAACATAGCGTTTATCTTCATCATCATCGCCCTCATCACCGTTGTCGTGATCATCAGCTTTCTATAAACAACTGCAGGGCATCAGTCCCTTTTTATTTACCACTCTATACAAGGTGTAACATAATTAACGCATGAACTGAAATTAGTTTATTCTAAATCGGTAACAGAAATTAATTCCAACAATTTTTAATGTATATTACATTTTTTTATTGAATTTGCAAGAATTCGGTTACCCCTATGCGCTTTTTAAATTTGCAAAACATGTTACTCCTTCAGTGCGTCCAGTCCTTCAATAAACTAAATTTATTTTTGATTCAGATTAATATGGAGATTTCAAATGCATTTCTAAAATATATTTCTCAATACGCACTCATACACGTACAAGTTTCAGTGATAATTGGGGTAGATACAAAAGTACTTAAAAGACGGTACAAAACTTTAAATTTGGGTTTTTCATTAAATTTGTGAAGCAATTATATAATTGGGATGTTTTAGGTCTTGCGTTATTAACGATACATCTTGTTTATGGATTTGTGTCAGCTACCTCAAGTTCTACCGTCAACGTGTAGTGAAAATAAAAAATTAATGAACACTGTCACTCCTGTATTCCTCAAGCAAAGGCTACAGAGGTGTACTGTGCACACCTACATATCCCCGACGCTATTAGTTCCTAGTGTAAAAACTCAAACACAAAAAAAATATTTCGTATAAGCCCTATGGGGCCGCTAACATATAGTCAATTCACATTTTTTTTATCTAATTTAACTACTTACCTACCACCGGATTGGAACGCGACTTCCACTGAGAAGATCCAGTGAAGAAACTCAACGGGCCTGTCTTTCTCTTTTTTTCTTTCTATTTTTTCTTTCCGTTCACGAGTAGGACTATTGGAACACCCATCACTTCCCTCGACCATATTGGAGGGAAGGGAGTGACCCGCGCCAGACAGCCACCGCAAGTTATAGTTTTAGTTTATTTATACATTATAGTTTTTTTTTTAAACATAGGCCCGCCCTAGGATTTTGTGGCCATGACATGTAAGAGCAGTCAAGCATATTGCAATTATACTGTGTCCTTCGTTCTCGATATAAACATGCAGCTCTCTCTACTCGCTTGACAAGCCGCTAAATTTTTTAGAAACGTCAACGCCTCCTCTATGGTATCTGTGGACATAACCTCTGCGACCATTCTTTCTTTTAGCGTGGCAGCCGATGCCTTGTAATAAAGTTTTGGTCGACATTTAATTTAATCAAATAATCGTAGCAGTGAAATTATATAACAAAAGGTTTTTATATACTCAAGTGATGTTGTGAAATAAATTTAAAACATCGTATAGGCAAATTCAGAAATAATTTACGTCTTGACAAAAAAGTACATTCCAAAAAGATCAACTGATAGTTGTTTAATTGTGGCGTTTTCAGCTTAACATGTTTATGTATAATAATATCGAATATTTGGAGACGTGAGTTTTATTATAAAGTAAAGTCTTCACTCGAAAAGTAAACTTACGAAGTCTCATGTCCCTCTTCGTGTAAAAACAGTTTAACACGCAATATACCTGCAAACAATTATTAACCGTCTATAAATTGGCAAGGTAAAACCTCTAATGAGAGAAATTAGCGGGGACATTAATCAATAATGATTGTTAAGGATCGATGCCAATTTAAGGACACGGGCGATGTACGAGATGCATCGACGTGGTCCGCAAGACTTAACGGTAATTCAAGGACACGAGCGGTGTACGAGATGCATCGGCGTGATCCGCAAGACTTGGGGCCCATACGAGATATGTGCTGAAGGTCATACTACTCATAGGTTTCACCCATGAGGTGCTCCTGTGCAGTTCACATTTCTACAATGGTAAGAAACTAAAATGTTACCCAACATACATACCTTAAACAGTAAATACAAAGACTATTGCTATAAACTATAAGCAATTTGTGATATTATATCTCCTAAAGGAGACTTTCTGAAAGGGTAACTAAAGGGACATTGTTTATGAATTTATGAATAACAATACATTATTAATAACATAAGCCACCCCTTTGCAGAAACATAATGTTTTGCATTGATTTCATTATTAGACATACTTGTATAATAATCCTAAAATAGCCCAAAGTGGAGCTTATTACACAAAGAATTGTGCAATATTATGAGCACTTGTATTAAAAAGGTAAACCTTGCAATATTTATCCCTGAACAGGGTTTATAAACAGATGAGCCAAGGTAGTCTCTACTTATAACAATGCCTGTTATAACTGACAAGCAACAGAATTGTGGAAATATTCCAAATATAATATCACAGTCTACCGATGCTGAGACAGGCAAGTTGTACAATAATTTGTGTTACACACATACATCCTTAAAATATAATATAAAATACCTGGTCTATCCAGTTAACATAAAACTAATAATTATCAATATTATCAGCCCAGACCCCTTGCAGGGTAGCCAGGGAAGATGAGTCCTAACAATACAGTCATGAAACATTGATTGGGATAAGAACCTTTGTGGTCAGCAGTATATATTTTGTATTAAATAAGGTTAATATAGTGGAGTACCAAGATGGAATTATAACTAGCTATTCATAAGCAGTAGTTTAAATTTCAAGAAACCACCAGTGTTGTAACCAATATGGAACAACAATCCTCATCCGGTGTGTAAAAATGTACATCTATCCACAAATGTATGTATAAATGTACCTACAGTGTACCTATCAGCCCACCAAAAACAAATCACAATGGACATTGGAAGTCTCCTACCAGAGAATGTGAGGTAAGAAAAGCTTGCTAGGCTTTTTACATAAAGGCTTGTTTTGTTTTTTTTATGTTACTGAAAAAATCAGTTAAACATTCAGGAATACAACATGGCTGTTACAAATAAACCATAATATTGGAGGCTAAAGGTATTCACTGACTTTGGTATGTAACAATGTATCTATGACACTAATAAAAATGTGTGTCTGTCTGCCTTCAACGGCAAACATAACTTTATGGGTTTTGTGCAAATACTGCAAGTAATCCAGACAAGTGAAGGTTAAATAAATCTGGTCCTACATATATTTAACATTATGTATAGAAACATTATTATTAGAAACATAATTTTTAATAATTGATATACAATTTATAGCCATTCTCATTAGAATTTAATTAAAGATGGATGATCACAACTGTGCTATAATCCTTATCCCACAAAGAAACTCAATGCTAATAATAGACATTAGAGTCATATTAAATATACTAATAAAAAATTTATTAGGAGCTATTCAGCTTTCTATTGGGTAATGAGTCCAATAGTTTTGGTTTTTGGTTGCGTCCTGCATCATTTATAGTGTAATTAATACATTAGAAATTTGAGACACACAGAGGAAAGATTATACATCAATTCATGAATTGAAGAATTAGATGTTTTTATTGTACTTTTGTTTGATAATATTTTAATCAATTAATAATATATAATCAAATAAAATTATTCAAGTAATTAATAACTATAAAAAATAGGTTTGTGTTTAGTTTTGAATGTGCACATTTATATTGAGCACCAGTGATGTTTCTGGTACAGTTAGGATATCGGAGATATGACACAAACACAACCTGCTACTATTATGGAAACAGGTGGTTTTAGAGCACTATACATGCTGTAATTTATTTAAAGGTGGTTCAGTGTAAAAGTATTGAATTGGAAATGTCATACAAAAAATTTGCATTTTTCATATTGTTACATTTAAATTATTACATCCACATGTTACATGTATCTTATTAATGTATCTATATATAAAAAGAAAATAAAGTCATGCAAATGACTTAATAATAATACCTATTTAAAAATTGTTGATGAAGTTGATGAAATATTGAGTTACAATATTTAAAAGTATAGATTATCTTAAACAAGAATAATCAAAAGTATATTTTTATCACAGGTATGATAAATATTAGGTAGTATCAGCAATAACCTTAGTCTTAGGGAACTTGATATTATTTATTTATTAATAATTATAAGACCACGCCAGATCCCAAGTGGGTAGGCGAGGGCGCAAAACATATTATTATGATATTAAATGAAATATGAATGATACGTAGGTACTACATGTATAAGTTAAGTGACACTCAATCCTCACGGTTGGAAATCTAGAACTAACTAAAAAGTTACTCACTACAGTTGCTACTTATAAAAAACAACCACATACAAAGAAGCAGAGGAAGTGTGGCATTTAAGGGTATGAAAAAGTTAAGTTATGAATAGGATTCCCAATATCATAAAGTTATAGTCCGTGGTTTGGTCTAGTTGCCTGTGACTTATTCGCTACTTAAGTCATTACTAAATTAGTAAATTTGAGTGTAATTTTCATCAGCAATATAACGGGTCAGGGGTGGCCCGATCGTATTGCCAAAAATGAATGTTCGCGGGCGTTATTGCGCAAGAACGAATTGTTAAGTGATACATAAATATTTAGGTGGACATAAAAATGATATCCGGGATAGTTTCGGAATATATAATAATAATAGTAGTATAGTTTAACAGTGGGGCAGGTTAAATTAGGTTACCACACATCAGCACTGCCCTTCGTTCCAAACCCAAAAATGGGGGAGGGGGGGGGGGGCGAGATCATATAGTTAAGGTACATAGCCTTATGTGAGGAATAGCTCTAGATAAGGACATTAGTACAAAGGCCTCTAGTACAAAAATGTTAAATTTTGGTATATGTGCATCTTTAAAGATTATAAATATAACTAACATTAAATATAACCGAACTTTGACATAAAGGAAAATACTTTATCATAAATTAAATAAGTAATTATAGCAAAGCATCCTTATAATCACCAATAGAATTGGTAGCCTTTGTCTGGTACTGTACTCACAAAAGAGAACATTTGACAAAAAAAAAAAAAAAAAACACATAAAGCCCCACATGCCACTTGGAAGACACGTTAGTGGGGAAACAGGTTTCCCTGTCTTATTTGTCTTATATTGTTATAGATTGGGTACTAATATAGTTTGTTTCTAGATCTAGTACACAGTAAGAGTTTTCTATCGATCTCTATCTATATCGTCACGCCAGACCCCTTGCGGGGTAGGCGGGGGGGTGCGGGGTTCCAACAGGTTCTTTACTTACTGGCTTCCTCCACTCTCATAGTTCGTTTCGGAAGGGTTTTCTATGATACAAGAATTATTATAAAGGGATTAATTTCATATAAACAAAGTTCTGGATCGGTAATTCCTCAACTCTCGTTAAATAAATGGACATCTATAAAAAAAAAAAAAAAAAATCTTTATATAGAAGACATAACAGATGGAGAATGCACTGATATCTGATAAGTAATGATTGATTATTATTACCCGGTAGTAATGAGTTAAGGATAACAGGTGTGCTATAACAGGTGCTTTAAAGAATTTTGTTGGGATGGATCTACGCTATATAACATAACATGTTATAGAATTTGATTAAATAAATTTATTTTGAATAAGTTAGACAGACTGGTTGTAAGAAACAATATAGGTGTATATATACTCGTCTGTATATATATATATATATATATATGTTGTATTTGTGTTGTATAGCAATGCAAACAACGGGAATGTGTTATACAAATGTACTCATGACATATTATGTTTTAGAGCTCACGCTTAAAAATGACATTCATGTGGTATACTTCAACTTTACCCTTATAGCTCTAAACAGCTGCATGTTTATATCGAGAACGAAGGACACAGTATAATAAGTGATCAAACGAACTTACCTGAAGTGAAGTTCGATCATTATTATACGAAGTCCTTCGTTCGAAGATATAAGTACCCAACCCGCCCTGCCCGTTGGTAAAGTTGAAATGTACTACTTCTAAAAGGAATGGTCGCAGAGGTTATGTCCACAGATACCATAGAGGAGGCGTTGACGTTTCTAAAAAATTTAGCGGCTTGTCAAGCGAGTAGAGAGAGCTGCATGTTTATATCTTCGAACGAAGGACTTCGTATAATAATGATCGAACTTCACTTCAGGTAAGTTCGTTTGATCACTTATTATACCAGGCATAATTTCAGACTTCGAATCGGTTGGTCCCTATTGAAGATCTTTCGATAGAAAACTCATCTATATCATCACGCTAGATCTCTTACGGGGTAGACAGAGACTCCAGTGTTCTGAAAGGTTCTTTCTCTATCAACCTCTGTCGCCTCCTTCACATCACGTCACGTTTCAACAACTGTGATAATTGTTACAAATACTTAGTGATATCAATATACACAAAAATTTTTTTTCCATTTTAAGCCTTAGGAACACGGAGATCAGATTGAAAAATGCCTAGATTTTTTTGCATGTACTTATAATGAGTAAAAGTATGAATAGTGCTACAACTGGAGTTGTATTATTTTTCATTGAATGAAGTTACTGTATCGAAGTGTTGTGAAAGTAAGAAGTAACATTTTTTTAGTTACGATTTTTCCAAGAATGTACAATGCTTTTTTACGATGAACCTTTGTCATTGTTTTGATTCTTTTTCCTTTAAGATAAATGTTATTTTAACGAGAAATCTATCTGTTTCATTTAGTTTCAGTACCGAGAATCTACGTTTTAGGTTTGCAATATCGACGAAGAATAAAATGTATCAAGTTAAACACGTTTATTAATTCGATATATTAATTCGAGCTCTTAGAATAAAAATAATTTATTCTAACTTCGAGCTGTAAGCACGGGATTTGTCATGAAACTGAATAACGCAAGACTAATTAGGCAATATTATTTACATTCTCTGGCTGTCAAGTTTTGATGTCGACTTCCCTTTCAGCTGCCACGTGATTAGACTGAATGTAAACAGGGGGAAGATCTCAGTGTTGTTATGTAGCAGGCAACGCACTATATCTTGCCTTTCTTGACTGGAATGCTCAATCAAAAGAACACCCTCATAAACACGTTGTGGAACTATCGTGTACTATGTACATTACACTTTAATGACGATTAAAAAGCGTGAGCCAATTTTTTATATAAACTTCAGAAATCATTGGGGAGCTGCTGGTTTTCAGACATAACGAATAAGTAAGTCTTTTTTTTTTAAAAGTTGTGGCAATCCATTTTTTATGACTAAACCAATATCAGTAGATACACAAAAGTAAAGATTACAAATCTCTAATAATAGAGTTTATCGTTTTACAAATATTTTACGAGAAAGATAAAATTCTTGATAATTATTGTTATTAATGAGTGAATATAATGCCCTTTGTTACGAAATGTAGTTCAAGGAAAATTGAGTATTTATATTTAAAATTTTAGATCTACAAGGAAAGTTTACCAATAAAAGGTATATTTACTAAAGGTTAAAGGTAAGTGTTTTAATAGACAAAAATATGTTTCCTATTTAGTAGGTACTTACCACCATTGTGTAATATTTAATATTATAATATACAAAGTATGTTATTTAATAATGTAAGCCAAGCTTTTAACGTAAACATAAAATATGATACGTAATTAAAAAACATAAATATTTTTTTGACATAGTTATATTGTGAAATTTAATAAGATAGGATTATAATGACGTCATAACAGGAGTTGAACAAATATAAACATATATATGAGTAAAATATATTTTCAAACAGTAGGTACCAAATTATATTCTTGGTAACAACTTAAAAAACAAAATCACAAACGCTTTTTTCATTACTTACCAATTGAAAAGAAGCGAGTTAACTTTCTAACCATAAGTTGGACGTGCAATAATAATTTTATCAGCTGCCGGTTCAACTTCATTATTGTACAAAAGATCACTGTTAAGTTTTTGTTAAAAAAAATCTTGACAAAAAACCGGTCACGCAGGTAAGTGTCCCCTCCCTAGCGGGCCACGTGAAGTTGGCCGCACTTTCTGTGCGCGCTGCAGAATGCAAACTCAAGATGGGGCTAACTTCACGGGCTTCGCTTAGCAAACCGCGACTTGTGCTCCACAAGTTCGTGACTTAAACGAAAACAAATGATTTATTTACGAACCAAAATCAACTTTTAAACACGCACGACGCACAAATTTAACAACGAAACCCAAAACAAACGTACTAACAGTGAATTGTAACGTTACAACAACTCGGTAGCACAAAGTTTTTCGACTTTTGTTTATAGTAATTGAGATGACAACCTGACTGAGTTTAGGAGAGCAACAGTTTGCCTCTCGCGTACACGCGGCCGTGCTTCTTCGATTTCGTAAGGTTATATTTCTGTGTCAGTCGTGCAGTAATAGATTGGGGGCTACGTCGTGTCGCTGTTCCGCGCGTTGTTTCTTCGAAAACTTTTTATCTGTGACGAATATTACCGATTATTGATGCGAATTCGATCCGAATACCGAATAATTATCGAAAAAAGTGATGTTATGTTGTGTTTAAGTGTTATTGTGGTGGTTTTTGTGTGATACCGAGTGCATTCTTTCGGTGATTCATCTCGGAACAAGAAATTGTGTACTGTGTGTCATACTGTGTATGTATTGGTTTAATAATGTGTAACGAATTGTAAGTGAACGTTGATTCTTTTTTATTTAAAAAAAGAATGCTTAGGATTTAATTTCGACGGAGCTATTAAAAGGTTGGTTCCAATTTCTTTTATATTCTTTTTTTATTAAGTGTTTTCCTATCATATATCTTATTGTTGACAATAATTAGATAATATTATTATCTGAAATTTTAGCTATTACGGACTAAGTGTGTTATTGTTAGATAAGTAAGACATACAGAATCAAGTCTGTAATTATGTAAAATTAATTCGTTATTATTAAAGTATCTACGTTATGTTACTTACATAAGAACAAATAATTACTCAAGTATTATTTTTATGTATAGTTTCTTGATATACTTGTATAGAAGCAGTGATAGCCTAGTGGGTAGACCGTTAGACTGCAAAGTCAGAGGTCTCTGGTTCAAGACCAGGCAAGCACCTCTGTCTTTTCAAAAACATGTGCGTATTAAAAATTGAAGTTGTTTCTGAGTATGTATACCTAGGGCAGTTCCTCCAACTAGGTAAAAACAACTTCGACAAGGAAGTTAAGAGACGGATACAGCTGGGCTGGGCAGCATTTGGAAAACTCCGTCGAGTATTCTTATCGCCCATACCCCAATGCCTAAAAACGAAAGTTTTTAATCAGTGCGTCCTACCAGTAATGACATACGGAGCCGAAACGTGGCCACTCCCTGTGCGGCTTGTCCACCAGTTCAAGGTCGCTCAACGAGCTATGGAAAGAGCTATGCTCGGAGTTTCTCTAAGGGATCGAATCCGGAATGAAGTTATTCGTCAGAGAACCAAGGTTACCGACATAGCTCAGCGAATTAGCAAGCTGAAGTGGCAGTGGGCAGGTCACATATGCCGCTGAACCGATGGCCGTTAGGGCAGACTGGTTCTTGAGTGGAGACCGCGTGTCGGCAAACGTAGTATAGGGCGCCCTGTAGCTAGGTGGGGCGACGATATTCGTAAGGCAGCGGGCTGGGATTGGAGAAGGAGAGCTGAAGATCGAGCTCAGTGGCGTGCCATGGGAGAGGCCTACGTCCAGCAGTGGACTGACACGGGCTGATGATGATGATGATTTAAAATTAACTATCACTTGCTTAAACGGTGAAGGAAAACGTCGTGAGGAAACCTGCATGCTAAGACTTTCGCGATGGTGTGTGAAGTTTGCCAACCCGCACTGGGCCAGCGTAGTGGACTATGGCCTAAACCCTCTCAGTTTTAGAGGAGACCCGTGCCCAATTGTGGGACACAAATACATAGGTAAATAGGCAAACCTACAATATTTTATATCATCAGAATAATCAGCCCGCGTCAGTCTACTGGTGGATAGGCCTCTCCCATGGAACGCCACTGAGCTTGATCTTTAGCTCTCCTCGCATCCTTGCCCCCTGCCTCACGAATATATGCCTTACCTATCTACAGGGCGTCGTAAACTTGGAAACAGATATTTCACACTTAAATATTACTATCTATATCATCACGCCAGATCCCTTGCGGGGTAGGTAGAGAGTACATAGTTCGAACAGGTTCTTTCTTTACATACCTCTCTGGCTTCCTCCACTCTCATAGTTTGCCTCATACACGCTCGCCGGTTAAGGAGACTCTTGACATGTTCTTCAGATAAGACTCGGTCTATTTAATCAAAAATAATGATTAGTTATCATCATTCAATTTCTTAAACCTGTTATTACTTTTTTTATTACACCGTCGCGCCTATATTCCCCAAGCGGCGGTGACAGAGGTGTACTGAGTACACCCACTTCGCGGACGATGTTAGGTCCCTTGTAATAGGGGGCGGGCCTGTTGCCATATACCGGGCACAATTCCAGACTCCGGACTCATACTGGGAATTCTTTGTTAGAAGGACTACGTTTGTCCGATCTAGGATTTGAACCAAGGACATGGTGATCACAAAGCAATGTGATTTGGCACTAGACCAACGAGACAGTCTTCTTAAATCTAGTACCTAAATTGTTTTATTTTGACGCCAATTGAAAATATGTGGTCTAAACTTTACATGCTCGAATCCTCATCGTCATGGCCACTCCTCTGTCTACTACCACGCTGTGAGCTGTGTGTAAATTCAGGGATTTTGTCACACTAGGCATGAGATTACCGTTTTGCCTTACGTACTAGCATGGCGTGTCGTGACCAAGTTGGCACGCGAAAACTCGTTTCATGAATTGTATTGTAATGACGTGTAGACAAGACTATTTTGATTTGCGGGCAAGACTCGAATCATGGGACGACACAATTTTGTGTTGTGGTGAAATGTGGACGTATGAAATATTAATGTGTTCTGAACATCACTGTACATCCCTAGGATTACGGGTTAAAATAAACACCGTCACGCCTATATTCCCCAAGGGGGTGGCAGAGATGTCCTGTGTACAACCATCTTTAGCCGACGATGTTAGATGGAAAGGGGAAGAGCTAGTTCACCGCACACGATGCCAGACTCCGGCCTTAATTTAATAATAATAATATTAGCCCTGTTAAGAAACTGTCCCACCGTTGGGCACGGGCCTCCTCTGAAACTGAGAGGGACTAATTTGTCAAACGAAAAATTACAATTTTGTACGATCTAGGATTCGAACTCAGGACTTCACGATCGCTACGCGCATGATTCACCACTAGATCGACGGGACAGAAATATTATCACTAAAATTTTTAATTGACCTGACCATTAATCTATTAACCTATTTGGCGTAAGCTAAATTTAGCAAAAATACACGTATAAACACTTATACTAAATTTAGTAGACTATCAGACTGCCTCGTTGGTCTAGTGGCGTATAATGCGCGTGGCGATCACGAGGTCTTGGGTTTCAAACTAGATAGGACATTGCGTAATTTTTTCGAAAAAAAACTTACTACCACACCTTCTCGCCTTTCGCCTCTATATTCCCCAGAGCGGGTGGCAGAGGTCCCATGTAATAGGGGGCGAGCCTATTGCCATATACCGGGCACAATTCCAGACTCCGGACTCATACTGGGAATTTTTCGTTAGAAAAACTTCATTTGTCCGACCTAAGATTTGAACCCAGGACCTCGTGGTCACAAAGCGATGCGCGTTGCCGCCAGACCAACGAGGCAGTCAATTTTTTTTCGTTAATTTTTTCGAAAAATTAGTATTTACACATTCAAGTACTGAGATGGGGAAAACGTAATCAGATTAATGATTCCAAATGCTTTTAGAAATATTTAATCATGATTCACTAGTCCACAAATTTAAAGTCGCACAACGGGCTATGGAGCGAGCTATGCTCGGCGTCTCTTTGAAGGATAAAATTCGTAACGAGGTAATCCGACAAAGAACCAAAGTTACCGACATGTCAAACTCAGTAAGCTAAAGTGGCAATGGGCTGGTCACATCTGCAGAAGGACCGACGGCCGATGGAGCAAACGTGCCCTAGAGTGGAGACCGCGACGTAGTAAGCGTAAGGTAGGACGGCCCCCAGCTAGATGGACCGACGACCTCAAACAGGTCGCTGGGACAGACTGGATGCGGAAGGCGGAGGACCGTGTGCAATGGCGCGTGTTAGGAGAGGCCTATGTCCAGCAGTGGACTTTGATAGGCTGATTGATTGATTGAATCATGATGAAGTGTAATCGTAAATGTTGAAGATTACAAAATGTGATTGCAATCGTTAATCATTAATACACCATCACGCCTATATTCATAAATCTGATTACATTTTGTCCATCACTGCTCAAGTATACTCTCAACTCTCTATACTCTCAAGTAGTTTCAGTCCGGAGTCTGGCATTGTGCCAGGAATAATGGCAATAGGCTCGCTTTTTATTAAGTACACGGTATACCTCTGGCACCCCCGCTAGGGGAGTATGGCGGGACGGTTTTGTGTTTAAATATATTTTTACTAATCTATGAGAGCGGAGGAAGCCGGAGAGGTCTGTAAGGAAAGTACCTGTTGGAATTTTGTACTCCCTGCCTATGCCGCAAGGGATCTGGCGTGATGATATAGGTAGAGATATGACGGACGATTTGGCGCAGTGGTTAAGAGCTTAAGCCGCTCCACCCACTGGGTCGAATAGTCGCGGGTTCGATTCCCGCACGGGACAAATCTTTGTGTGGCCCACAATTATTTGTTCCGGTCTGGGTATTTGTGTATGTGAATTTTCATGTTTGTAAACGCACCCACGACACAGGAATAAATCCTAGTGTGGCGCTACGGTTATTTTTTTATTTTAAAAGAGATATTTTTACTGAACGTAGTCTACACTAATATTAAAAAGGGGAAAGATTTGTATTTTTGTATGTTTGTCACGAATAAACTCAAAAACTACTGGACCTATTTCAAAAATTCTTTCACCATTAAAATGCTACATTATTCCTGAGTAACATAGGCTATATTTATTACTAGAATACATTAGGGATCACTACTAAAACTTTTTTCAAAAGATTTTGTCCACCCATGCGAAGCCAGCCGCTAGTAAAAAATAAATTGATAAAGACAAAGTATTTATTACATAAATTGTGGTATTATAATGCCAGGTCGTATGGTCTAATTCCGCGGGTCAAACAATTTACCCTAAATTAGGCATACAATATTTTATGACTAATGTTAAGACAACTGAACAATACTTAATTATGTGTGTCAACCAATAATTATAATAATACGATTACATGTCATTAAATTGTAGTAACGTTTTTAAAATCAAATTTATGTCATTATAATTATAATTAAAAATATATTATAATCGAAGCTATGTCAGAATAGGTGCAGAACGAAATTTTATAAACTCTTCTATTGAATAAAAGCAATTCTATATGATATGAAATGAAACCCTGACTGCCTCGTTGGTCTGGTGGCAAAGCGCATCCCTTTGTGATCACGAGGTCCTGGGTTCAAATCCTAGGTCGGACAAATGTAGTTTTTCTAACGAAAAATTCCCAGTATGAGTCCGGAGTCTGGAATTGTGCCCGGTATATCGCACTAGGCTCGCCCCCTATTACATGGGACCTAACATCGTCGGCGAAACGTGGGTGTACTCAGTACACCTCTGCCACCCCATCTGGGAAATATAGGCGTGACGGCGTGTGTGGTGTGTGAAATGAAATCCAGAATTATTGACATGCGCCTGTACTTTATAAAACTTTTAATTTTAAAAGTGAAGTGTTGGTAGGTACCTCTTATTTACCGCCTTTCCGAGGTTAGTTAAGAGTAAACAAGAACATTCCATGTTATTATTTTTTTATTGATCCAAGGGTAATAATGCTTTTTTGTGTGTATGTGTGTGTGTGTGAGTGACCTACGCTGTTGGCCACGGGGCCTTTACCCTTTCACCGGACAAGAGGGCGAGCGTGCAACCACTGCGCTCGAGCCAGAAGGGCAAGGGGCAACTAGCTCAGGGGCGCCTCAAGGAGGAACGGTCTGGGCTTGGGCAGTCGCTATGGGAGAGGGCGTATACTAGGTGTCTCGCCTTGGTGTGCGGTATCTGTATCCGAAAGAAGAGATGTAAGGGCATCGGGAGGGTCGGTGAGAACATGCCGCGGACGGCGGGAGCAGCTGATAGGAGGGGAGTTAGTCACGCAAACCACTCAATCGTTACACACGGTACACCAATGATACCCCTGCTCAGGGTATATAGGCGCGACAGCGATTTGTTTATTTTTTTTTAAATACATAGGCATCGTTCGCTATCTCTGTTACCGTAAAATACTAGTGACGTCATCCGTCACTCACCCCAGAATAAATAATCCAATACTGGGCCCTTATTCACTAAGACCAATAAAACACGTAACGCGGCGGGTTACGATAATTTTGTGAAATGAACGACTCCAACGGGCTTAGCAAACAGAGGGCTTATCACGAAAAGAATGACGTTACCGTGATGCTAGCGAGTAAGCTGCCCTTTATGCCCCACCACAGACGGCGCGATCCAACTAGCCACTCACTTAGCGGGACAAATATGAAACATTGACAGAAAGGATGGCATATCAACTAGCCAGCGTCACGCTAACGTCAAAATTTTCGTGCTAAGCCCTCTGAAACTCTGAATACCACTAAACGACGATTTCACGAATTTATCGTAACGTGCCGCGTTTGGTGACAGCGAATAAGGGTGGCTGACGTAGTGTTTTTCACCCCTGTATCGCACATCGCACTATCCTGTTTTTTTTCATCGACGACCGAAAGTTGCATTACTTTGAGTGATCCCCTTTGCACTCCCAAATATTTGGAAAGAAAATTTGTTGTCAGTGTCGGAAAAAGAATCTACTACGGGATACTAACTAATCCAAATCCGTTCTGCCGCTTTTTACCTTACCTTTATTACCTTAACTTTACCTGTGTCGTCATCCAGTACTGCCACGTTGGTTTAGTGGCGCAAAGTGTGAGTGACTTTGAATCGTGAGTCGGACAAAAAAAAAGGTTATCAGAAAGGCCAAACAAATTAAGTTAAAAGACTAGCCCGCTGAGTTTCTCGTTTGTTATTCTCAGTGAAGACCGCGTTCTGTTCCGGTTGTAGATGTAAAAAACGTAATAATTTTGACGTTTGTAAGAGCTGTTGTATTGCTCTATAAAAATAAATCATTTTTAACTTCGGCAAAGTCTGCGTTGTTTTTGTTTAAATAAAAAAAACTGTTCCAGTCAGAGTTCTATAGGAAAATTCTCAGTCCCTGTTCGGAGTCTGGAGTTATACTCTGTATTTCACCCCTTATTTCATTGGAACCTACCATTGTCACACACGTGTACAGCCATACACAGAAAACCTGCCTCCACCATTCCCCAATGAGTCTGCGTGATGGAGTATGAATCTCTCACCTCGATATTATTATACTGTTAGGCTACGACTTCATTTTAAGGACTGTTTGATAACATGGTAATGGAATGTGTTCGAATCCTGGGTTCCTAATGTTTATGATTCCTATTGAGGGGATGTGATTGTTAAACCTATGCAGCTTTATCATTATTATTACACCATAAACTGTGCACCTAAACGATTGAATCTGGAATACGAGACCAATCTCATAAAATTCTATCCCATTCCTCATTGTAATGAAAAATAAAACGAAAAACCACATTCTAAAAATTTTGCTCAAGAAAATAGGTGTATTTAAGTCCACCTTTTATTGAAAACCCTTCATTACACTTACCTTCTGAAAAGCTGAATACTTACTTTAATAGTTGTCTATTCAGCAACCCTACCTTAAAGAAAATTAGATTTTTCCACGTATAACCTACCAGACGGTTGATAGAAACTTTAATATTGGGTCTCTCACACTTGATTACTTGGATAAAGTTGATTATAGTATACGGTTCACTTATAGCAACTGCTTCAATTGAGCTGATTCAAATGGAGTTAAAAAAGCTTTGTTAAAAAAACTGAAGAGTTAACCTGTTATAGTAATAACCTCATCCGCCGTTATTTAAATTGTTTTAGATCGGTTTGGTAAAATGAGAGTGTTAACAATAGGAATGATGTTCCAAACGTCTGGATATCACTTTTGGCCAGTTGGTAAGAAGAAACATCACTAGAGCCTGGCACTGGTGAGTTCCATTCAGATCCGGACTCATTATACTCCGTCGATTGACTGTGTCTATCGACGGAGTATACTCATCCATGACCGCTCGATCGAGGCGCTCGTAGCGCTGTGCGACCGCTGTGTTCTTACCCATTACCAAGGTTAAGCAGCGGTAGACTCGGTCGGCCCGAGATGGGTGACCGTTTGTGGCATTTTCATATTGGAGCGTGTCCGTGCTTCGGAAGGCATGTTAAGCCGTTGGTCCCGGCTACCACTTAATGTGGTAGTCGTTAAGCCGAGTTGGAAGACTTAAAGGCGGCTTGATAAGTTCCAACAGCAGGTGGCCACAAACCAGCCTCTATCAATCCGCTTTGGGTCCGCGTGGTGGAGTATGACCTAATCTCTCTCACCCCGATTTGTGAGAGAAGGCCTTTGTCCAGCAGTGGGCAGTATAGGCTGATATTATTATTATACTTATCTATTCCTGTCTTCGTTTGGCTGTGGAAAGTTTCTTCTGTGGGGAGATGAATGTCGAAATCTTACTACACTTATAAACACTCGTGGTGGCCGACGAATGGATGAGTAAGTATCAACTAGCCCTGCTGCCCAAAGCTAAAAACGGGCTGCGTTAGGGATCGCAGACGTCTTGTGGCCTGGACCTCTAACATCTAATTGACGACCCGATCCTGTGAGAGATTTATCCTTAAGTGGGTCCACACCGCCGTGAACATTGTGTGGGTATAGGGAGAGTGATTCCGATCCTCCAGATTGTATTCAACCAAACGAGGCGCAAGTCAGGGACACAGATGAGTTCTCTTTGGAGATGTTGTGTGGGTTTGGGATTGATTGGGTGTGGTAAATGCCCCACATACTTGAACACGTGTCCACTCCGCAGAGAACACCAACACCGGAGTAACTCCACAGAGAACATTTTGAACGTTTTTCCTCTGCGAAAGAAAAAAAGGAAGATTATTATACCTTCCTTACAATGCAGCAATCTTTTTCAGACCAAACACACGCCGATTTTTCGATAATGGTTGTTTCTCTCGAGGGTTGGACGGTACCTTATAGTGGGTAATTATAATTACACAGGGGTGCCTCGTTATTTATTTTTGGTTGAATAGCCTATTATGGAAAGTTGAATGAGTGTTATGTCCCTGAATCAGATTTTTTCAGTGTAAATCATTATATTATTTTGAATCGTCAGTAAAGTAACAATTTGTGATTCTACTGGATTGTTTTCCCGTTCCCTTTTCTAAACATTGTTTGTTTAATCGGCTTTGCTACTCAGTTGTGTATAAGCCTTATTTCATAAAAGAGAAGGATTTTGCTTTTGGTGATTACTTAAGAATTAGTCTTCGCATGTTCGGTTGCTATTTCAAGAAAGTAGGCTGCATTAAATTGTTTAACAATAATTTGATAAAGAGTGCTTATAAACATAAGTAACTAACTGTCTATCGCGCAAGTTACAACTACTAGGTTTTTATTTAAATAGATAATGTTAAAAAATGAACCTGCCCATTCCGCTTGCAATTTCCAGTTTTGTGACGTCCCAAGCCTGCTCGGTGTCTCGTTTTCCTAAAATAAACCACTCCCCTAACCATACACTTACTGAATAAGGTACGTCCGATATCCTACAAGTTACTTGTAATCCATCAACGTTAACTATTTCCAGAACGCCCTTTGTGTATGTACAGGGGGTGCGATTGGACGTATTAGGAAATGGAGATGTGTTTCGTTCGACAATGGTCCAATATGGGCGTGAAGAATTGTTGAATTCTATTTTGAAAACAAAATCTTGACAACTTACAATTATGTTTAAATACTATTTCGACTTGACAAGTTTCTCTGTACCATTATTAGAACTAATCGTTATTTGTTACAAAAAAAATACTGAACAAACATATAGCGGTCGTTGTAGTCTGTTGTAGGTAGTTTATCGGATGTAAATGGTGAGAAACTCCTTACTAAAATCGTCCTTAATGGTATTACTATAATAACGTCTGATCACGCTCAAAGAAGTCTGCAGTCTGTGAACATGTCCTTGACGGCACCCGCCATAACATCAGATTTGATAGACCACAAATTCTCGTGAAAGAACACCGATTCCTACCAAGGATGGTTCGCGAGGCTATTGAAATTAAAAAACATCCTAATTTCAATAGAGAAGATGGCTGGGTGCTTCCATCGACTTGGGATCCGGTAATTAATATAATCAAATCCAAAACCAAGCATAACACTGCAAGACCTCAAGACACTGTGAGCTCATTCTGCGTAGATCGGACCAACAAAAATAATTAAGAAGTTTGAGGGTACCCCGGAACAACTATGCCTTTTGGACGTCTAACACCTCAGTCCCTCCCGTGACCATGGGTGCTGCAAAGCACTCGAAACGTCGGGAACTAAAAATCAATAATAAACCGCGATAAAATCCGTAAAATAGTTTTATTTCATGTTCATATTCGCGTAAATCTAAGAACTCAGTATAATAACGTCTTTTAAAAGTGAAAAAAATAAATAAGACGCCAATGTTAAAGCCAATATTTTGAAAGATATCCTTGGGTGCGCAAGTTTCAGATCATTTTCTATTCACTCACTTCAGAAATAATCAATAAATTAACCGACTTGTTTGTCATTGTGCCAAAATAAACAGTGTTTTATATAGCGTCTGTAATATAAACTATGTTTTAAAGCAAGTCAACCTTTTTAACTCCATCATAGAGACGACGGTTCCAACTGGATTAACTTTTATTTTAATTGAGTTGGTTAGCGGGACTAGCTTCGAAATATGTAGTTAAAACTTTGAAAGGACGTTCTAATCTTCGTTGCCAGACGCTTTTCTTTTGCTAAAGCTATTTGAAGAACTTGAATGCATGGGCGCTGGTGCGTGGATAATTCTGGCTAAAGTTCTACTTATATTAATTGCCTAGAACGGCAATACAGATTATTAGCTCTATTTACAGCTGATAAGATTGAAAATAGCCTGTCATCTAATGGCTTTTGTTCTACTATTGTCTCAAACAATATGAGAAATTCAGTGCCATTAAGTATTATGTTATGTGGACCGGTTGCGCTGTAGAGCCATTGGAGAGGCCTATGTTCAGCAGTGGACGAGTATGGGCTGAGAAGATGATGATAATGAAGTATTGTTGTAGTACTTGTTGGGTATTTTTTCTAATGGAAAAGCTAGCATACCTACTTCAAGTTGCACCTAATCTGACATAGCTTCCGTTATAATATATTCGAAATTTTAATATTGCAAGAATATAATTATATAAAATGACACGTAATTTTAGTATTATAATTATTGGTTGAATAAATAATTAAATATTCTTCAGTTGTTGCATGCCAAACAATACTTAGCATGCTCAATATTTAAACATTGTATGAAATAAAACAATTTTGCGGTATTTATCGCGGTTTATTTTTGTATTTTAAGTTCCCGACGTTTCGAGTGCTGCAGCATCCATGGTCACTGGAAGGACGGAGGTTTTAGACGTCCAAAAGGCACAGTTGTTCCGCGCGATAAAATCCGACAAATAGTTTTATTTCCTGTGTCATGTTCGCGTAAATCTAAGAACTAAAAATATTATATGCCAAATTTAGGTACATTATTTTTGACCCGCAGAAACAGACCATAAGATCTGGCATTGTAATAGTAAAATTTATACGATAAATACTTGGAGTTAAAGCAAATTGAAACCCTTTTGTATTGAAGGTATTTTCGATTCCCACTTACTTCACTGTTTTGATCAATTTGCACGAGGTGCGAACAATTTAATTCAGTTTAGGAAACTCTGGCCGTACTGATGCATCATTTCTAAATGGATTACTGTAATGGATCTTCTACTTGTACATGTGATTGACCAATGGCTACCAATTTTCGGAAACCTATCACGAAAGCTTAAAGTGCTACAAATCCGGTGTTCTAACGATCACCAAAATCAAGAACGACTCGGTCAGTCTGAGGTGGATGACCATTTGTGACAATCACCATTTTGCGTGTTGTCGAGCTTTCAGGCCATTGGTCCCGGTTAACACTTAGTGTGATAATCGTTTAGCCAACATAGACACCTTATGTGTGGCTTGATAAGTCGCAATAGCAGGTGGCCACAAATCCGCGTCTGCCAAACTATACTGGGTCTGCGTGGTGAAACTCTTTACTCGACTGACTAGCAGTAAGACATATAACGAAAACGATATTGACACTGATCTTTCCTTTACAGAATAAAATTGTAATGTAATAGCTAAGTAGAGTTACTTGAACTCAGAATAGTCACGAATTCAAAGGGCTATTGCGAAGTTGTTGCCAAGTTTGAATTCTAATCTCATTTAAATCAGTAGTTCAGTTCGTAGAAACTGCTACATAGTAAGTAACGTTCTATTTTCCAACAATGCTTTGTACTGTTGTTTTTAGTGACGAGTATGTAAAGTTTTCGTGAAAAGTCTAGTTGCTGTTTGGTGTCGACCTGAGCGGCTTTGTCTTTTACAAAGCTTTTGGTTCTAAAATTGGAACAAAAAGGCCAACATTTAGAAACGTTGTTCCTATTAGCGAAGTACAGACATAAAGAGAGATTTTTGTTAATTCTTTTAACAAGAAGTTTGACTATTCGATTCCGTAATTATGTAGAATATCGCTGATTTTATTTTTGGTGGATTTTGTGAAAGGCTATTAAAGGAGTAAAATCATTTTACAACGACCGAGAAGATTACCACGGCAATAGGTTCATCGTTTACTATGTCTAATAATATATAAAACTGAGAACCTCCTTATTTCAAGTATACTAAAAGTAAATTTACATTTACACACCTTAAGTTTCTTTCAGCAGTATTTATATTTTGTTCCAAGCCCAATGATCTTGTGTGGTTTCAATTACTTTGTTTTCGGACTATTACAGCTACCGTACTTCAATATTTTTTAACCGACTTCAAAAAGGAGGAGGTTCTATGTTCGATATTTTTTTTTTTTTTATGTATGTTCAGCGATATTTCTGTCAATTGTGGACCGATTTTGATGATTTTTTTTGCATTGGGTTCAGTATAGCTCCGCGGTGGTCCCATTTTAATTTTTTAAGTACACTTTTGTAATTTTCATGTCAAAACTGTTGTATTGGCATGTAAATGACAAAAAAAAAATGTTTTGAATTAAACAGACCACCCTAAGCTAGCACGTCTTAGTCTACATGGCACGTACACACTGGCGACAAGTTGGAAACAGATTCGTGTGCACCTGCATGCTAATTTACGAAGCAAAGCACGCAGGAAGGAACAGCTACCTGTATTATTGGTGTTCTTGGAGGTTTTTCGCGTTTCCTGGGTAATGAGAAGTAAAGAGTGGATGCACATCAAACCACCATAAATATAAACATTAAAGAAAATGGATGGGAAGGTATGGTTTTTGAAAGGGAAGAAACCAGAACGAATGTAAGGATTGTGGTTGGTAACGATGTGCTGGAACAAGTGAATGAGTTTGTATATCTTGGATGCGCCTTCAGTAAGGATGGGCAATACACCGCTGACATAGAGAGAAGAGTGAGTGCAGGGAACAGGGTGAATAGTGCGATGGGAAAACTACTTGGCACCCGGCACTTAAGCCATAAGGCGCAGCTGGCCATACATAACGGAGTTCTTGTCCCAACGCTTTTATATAGTAGCGAGAGCTGGGTATGTAAGAAGGAGAATGAAAGTAGGATAAATGCGGTAGAAATGCGAGCTCTGCGGAAGATGTGCGGAGTGAAGCTGACCGACCGCATTAGCAACAGCGTAGTAAGAAAGCGAGTAGGTATGAAAGATAGCATCTTTAGATGAGAAAGGGCATGCTCCGTTGGATCGGGCATATAGAAAGAATGCCAGATGAAAGAATGACAAAACAGATATACAATGTAAAAGTGGAAGGATGCAGGTACCGGGGAAGACCTAGACTATCTTACCTCGACCAAATAAACCGAGTCTTATCTGAAGGAAAAGTCAAGAGTCTCCGTAACCGGCGAGCGTGTATGAGACGAACTATGAGAGTGGAGGAAGCCAGAGAGGTATGTAAGGAAAGAACCTGTTGGAACTCTGTACTCTCTGCCTACCCCGCAAGGGATCTGGCGTGATGATATAGGTAGATAGGAAGGCCTCGACTTTCTTACCATGATCGAATGGATAATATTTCGTACGATGATCAAATGGGACATGTAGACAATAGATAAGTCAACAAACCTGAAAGCATGTCAAGTCTAGACTCGCAAAAATAGGCGACCTTTTGTGAGACGAACTATGAAATGAGAAGAACCTAGAAAGATCTGTACAAAACACAAAACGTTTTGGTCCCTTGTGCTCTCTGCCTGGCCTTTGAGCAACTGGCGTAGTTAGATAATAAGAGGTTCTTGTTTTGATCAGTGAAGAGTTTAAATAGTTTGGTATGCTTATAAAACAGTAACAAAAAGTTCAAAACACTTATCGTACCGCTGCAAAATGATTTTATAATACTGCATTATGGTTGAATGTACTCGACTATTATAACGATCTCAAGCCTCGAACCAAAATGGACTTGCAGAATATAATATGACCAATTTTTTTCATGGCAGACCAGTTTGTTACCAGTGTTTTACAACTTTCGCATTGTTAGCACTTAAAAATAATACTGGATGTTGCAACGTTAGGTATCCAAGTTGAAGGCAATTTTTAAGCTATAACGTTTAGTTCGCACACATGAATTTGGCTGAGATTTTGGCTACGAAAGGAATATACTGTTCAAGCTAGTGTGTAAGGAACTTTGCATTTTAGTAACCAACACTTGCTCGCACCACTGGCATCGGTTTTAATCGGTACGTGTAAAAACGTATACGTGATGCAATATGCAGCAGGGTATAATATGATTTTGCATATAAATTGCATAACATGCATTAGTGGTAGTTAGCTAAATGCTCGTCTCGTATCCACTAAATCCGAATCACGGTCCGCATTGCTGAGTTTTTAGAAACATAGTTATTATGTGTGATTATGTCCCATGAAAATTCTGTATCTAAAGAAATAAGTTTCAGAAAGACATGTGAAATATGACTAAGCATGACGAGAAGCACGTCTTTTTTCATTTTGTGACACAAATCTCTATATCATCCCGCCAGATTCCTTGCGCGGTTGGCAAAGTTGTTGTTGTGACCAAAATTCTTCAGCGAAATATATACCCTTTCTGAGCAATAGGCACATATAATAATAATAATATTAGCCTTGTTAAGAAACTGTCCCATTGTTGGGCACAGGCCTCCTCTCAAACTGAGAGGGTTTAGGCCATAGTCCACTGGCCCAGTGCGGGTTGGCGAACTTCACACACCTTCGAGAAACTCTTAGGCATGCAGGTTTCCTCACGATGTTTTCCTTCACCGTATATTTATAATAGGCATATATTTACTTAAATAAATACACATACAGAAACACTTATGTATAGGAGATGTGCGGGCACAATACATGATGTTAACAGACAACAAACTAAAATATGGATTGGCTTGTACTTATTTCGCTCCTTAGATATTTTAACCGAAAACTACCAGTTTCCTTACCATGACGTGTGCGCCATTTTATATGGTGCCAAATTGGCAACGATACTAATTTGGCATCGTACATGCCGAGCACCGCAGAACGCAATTCAATGTTACTTTCTGGACCTCATAAATAAGTTTCTTATTTCTGTCCTCTTTTCTCCACGATTGGGTTCACTGTATCTGCTGTTTCTTTGCTCGTTTTTGTAATATTATAGTATTTAATAAGTGTGAAGCTTGTGATATAAGATTGGGCCTCGTATTCGTTTTGATTTAAAATGTATTTGTATTGTATGAAATAATATAGTTTATGCGAACTACGGTATTTAAAAGGACGTAATTACTGCTTTTCTTCGGCTCTTTTGTCCTAAATTTTAGATAAATGCTCATTCAAGTTTCCCAATTAAATAACTACTAAGCTGTATAAGAAAAGGATTCGAGGAGGCGTTCAATAATTAATCTTGCCAAATGTCCAATCTTTATAGGCTGCAAGAAACCATTTGATTGCGTGAATGCCATTAAAAACTTACCAAAATATATTCAATTTCTGTTATAAACATCGATAGAATTGATGTTATCGTTGTATCATTTTTTTTTAATTGCAGTTCTTATATATATTTAATTTACATTATAACTTATAATAAAAACACTCACTTTAAACTAAAATATAAAATAAGACAAAGAAAAAAAACACCTTAATCAAAAAGACCGTATCCGCGTGGAATGGTGGCAAGAATGCTGGCTGCGTTTCCTCGCTGAATAGACAGACCAATCTTTTGAGCGAGGAATGAGCTAGCCCTTTTGTCACCCGAGGAGGTGATCAGCGTAGGTGTTATTTTATTGATAAATTGTTTTGAAGCCGAACTCCATGGGCCCAATATTTCTACGGCAAACGGCACAAATATATAATTGTTGCTAATAGCAGCATATTTGCGCCGTTTGCCCAGGTCCGCCATCTCAGCCGCAGCTCCCGCCCTAGATATTGATTCCCTGAGATGGGACGGAGCCAATGTATCGACGCACGTGGCGTCCCATACAAGGGTCCGCCCCCGTTCCCAAGGGATCAAGGACATCCCATCGGGACTCTTGCCATCATCACGGAAAATCCCCGCCGGTTCTAACACCGAAGGAACGTTGATGGTAGCAAGAGTCCTTTTGATTATGTTATAAATAATGAAGACTAGGTCAGATCTAGGTCCCGACAGCAGCCATCCGAACATAATTTAAATTTTGTAATGCAAGTTGGCTAAATTTGGCTACTAGCATAAAACATCTAATGTCACCTACATTCCAGCTCGAGATATTTATCGCTACAATTTTCCCTACTAGCGTAAGCCTAAAATATGAAAAGGATTCCGAAACCCTAAATCCTCGATAAAAAGCCTAATAACTTAGCTTTTTGAGTTTGGTCTTTTCATTATACTCGTAAAGGCCGAGGCTGAGGTATCTATTAATAATAAACCTATTTTTTACTTACAGCGGTTTCCTACCATTACTAAAGTAACATTCGTAACGCTGTGAGCTTAGAAAATATGTGGAGTCCTTTGCATAAATAAAAAGGACTCGCTATATCTTTCAATTTTAGCCTAATGTCAAACAACCATGTGCAAACGTCTATTTCGGTAGTTGCCTACGAATTAGGTCTGTTGGACTCACTTATGTAGGACCACTTGCATATCGTATTTTTCCTATTTTGATCTAAATGTATGACTACTACTGAAATGATCTCTAACGATCCAAACCAGGTTACTTAGATGATGTAACTGGCATGATCGATGTTTAAAGATTTTCATGTAACCTGCTTTTTCGATATCTACAGGTTAAAGAAGTGACACTATTCTTCAATCTAGTTAACACTAGGTAGTATAAAAAGAAATAAAGACGGAGATCACGAAGATGATACCCAATCCGTCAATCCGTAGCAGTTGATTGATTCTTGGTGCGGTGAAAGTGTTCGTAAAGTGAGTGAATACGCAATAAAAAGTATTGAGATACGAGTAAAAGAAATACTTACTGTTATCTTTAAAGTAAATCACAGTAACACTTTTGCGTGTATTTATTTTATTTATTGTTTCATCAAGCCAATTTATTTAAAATAATTGGAACCTTTTATAGGAGTTGCCTAAAATTTACCCAATTAAAATAATCAATCAACATGATCATCACTTCCAGCTGATTCCATCCACTGTGGGGCATAAGCCTTAACCCCCTTATGCCGCATATCCCTATCCTGAGCTAATCTTGGTCAGATCTTCACCACTCACTTAACCATATCAGCGACCCATCTTTGTACTTGCCTTCTAAGATTTCGGTACCCCTTTCGTGGCCACTATTCTGTCAATATAGTACACGGCCCTTATTTACTCTGACCAAACGCGATGTGTTATGATAACTTCATGAAATAATCCTGTAATGGTATTCTTTTTGTGTGTGTGAGTGATCTGCGCTGTTGGCCGCGAGACCTTTACAGCTTAACCGGACAAGTGTAAATGGTATTCTGTATGTCACTGGAGTGCCATTAAAAGATCATTTCACCAAGTTATCGTAACGCGGTACGTTACGTGTTCAATTGGTTATCTAATAATCAATACAAATACAGTACTTTAAAAAAAAACAATTAGTTTTATATGGTACATAATGAAAACTAATATTTTTTGTAGTCCATAACTCTCCGTGTGGGAATTTTGCAGAAGTACAAAAAAACCTCTTGATATTAAATTAAGGTTTCTCCACGATTTTCATTATATTTTGTAAGGATCGTTTCGTTAATTAAACATTTCTGGTTTCACTCCCTTTTTCAGTAGTCCGAAATATTTAGTATTGTAGGTATATTTATTTAAGTTCTCGTAATAAAGAGTGGTTTGTCCAATTATATCTTCAGTGGGTGGATACAAGGAATCGCAAACTTTGTTCAAGATATAATTACTTAGGATTCTGATAAATTTACCTAGGCTGGGGCGTCAATATTGTACAACTTCATTTCTCACCAATATTAGTAATAGAAAATATTTTTTGTAAACTTAGTCTTAAACTAGGCAGCAACCGGTCAACTGTTTTATTTCTGCTTACTTCGAAATAAAATCCTCAATTGCAACATACTTCTGTGGAACAGAAATATTTTCTAATTACTTTACTTCAATTTGGAATCCAGAGGTAGCTCCAATCCAATAAATTGCATTTCAACCAATTATATTGTTAGATAGACTTCTACCCAGAGCTTTATCTAAATAAGTAGCAGTGCGTTTGTTTAGCAAATTGTTTTGAAATATATATTTACATAAAGAAAATATATTATTTATAAAAAGAAAGCGAGGGTGGCAGACTTGAAATGTCTCCTTTAACGATATTCACAGAAAGTGAGTGGCGTTATTCTAGTACCTACAGATGCCGGCACCACACGGGAACATATAGAAAAAAGATTAAATGAAATAGAGCTACCTATTTCTCATATGAGCAAAACCGAAAAAAGAAAATCTATAACGATTCCAAGTTTTGCAAGAGGAATAGGTATAAGAGAACAATATGTACCTGGTTGCTTTCTTGTCCGATCATCTCATTGCCCGGAAGCAACGACCAACCCCCTAAAGGAAATTCAATCAAGAGTCTTGAAGCAATACTTTAATACACTTCCTTGTTTAGCTTAGATAGTTCCTCGACTAACGAGCAAGTTACTCTAGAAATAATATCTTTTACTGAAACAAGTTTCTCTGTAATGAAATTTATAACATCGCTTCAGAAGATTTCAATTAATGCCCAGTGAATCATGATTTCAGCACTGGAATCTACTAAACCCAATAATGTTTGCTTACATACAACAATGCCTAAATAGGTGGCTATGAGTTCTTCAGCTTTTTCACTAATTATAATTAAGTCTTGAAGAAAATAGAATCGAATAAAATTTTTATAATACATTTCTGTAGATGGTTTTATTATAAAATAAGCACAACATTGATTCTAACCTTCATATAAAAGGCATAGAACCACTTACTACATCATCTTCTACAAACAAATCTCACAAAGAATGTTTTGTAATAAAAACCCATAAGAAAGCACCGAAATTGAGCTCATATGTACACAAGTATCCGAATCCTCCAGACAATAATGCCGAAATTTATTATCAGCAAGACTGGCGCCATTCAGTCTATCATATTTCAGTACTTCAGAAATTGTTGAAGACCACTTAGAGGGACGTGCTCAAGGGCCGATATGGTGTCGCTTCACCCTCGGCTAGTCACGAAATACCCCTTCCGTATCCAAAAAAAACTTGACTTAATTTAAAATACGAGGAGATAAATTTGCATCTTAAAAACTTTCTATAGGACAGTCGCTTGTGAAGATTGCAATTTGAATCATAGATTTTTTTTATTTCAAGCTTAAATGCCTGGGGCATCAAAGAAGATTGGAATAAAATGAAATGATGTGTAAAAAATGCTTGAAATTAAATTTTTTTTTTTTTTACTTTAGCGAATTCAATTTTTTTGTTCGATTGTGTCATTTTGTCAAAGTCAACTTTTAATGAAATGCTCCAAGATTTTTCGAAAATTATTTAAATTTTACTCCGAAGTCACCAGACTGAATCCAATTCAGTTACACTTCTAAAATATTATCTAAATGTTAAACGGACCTTAACTTAAGAATTATTATAGCACAAAGGCAAATAAGTCTGCAATCTGAAACTTAATTGAAAAAGATACCTAGCTATTATTGTTAATGTTGGCCTAATTCAAGGTATGTGAGCTTATTGTGTATATCTTCTAAATTATAATTAATAATAGTTCCGGATAATAAATTTATAATGATGTAGCACTGCCGAAAAGATTAAAAGATTGATCATTGATCTAATACAAGTTATTTGGCAACAGATTTAAAAATAACGGTTGTCGACACGTAAATGTTTACCTATTTTCATGTAGACTTTTTTTAGCTCGATTTTCTTTTGTAAATCAAAAGAACCTATTTCAAAAACTTCTTTTATCTTAGTCTTGTTCAAATCTATTTTCTGCGGTCATCTAAATGTAAGCTTGTATACTTAAGCACAGCCAGTGCCCGCGACAGCTGCGTCGAATCGTACTTTAGTAACTCCGACACGTTTCACTCTAAACTACGAGTACTTTATGTTGAAACAGACTTTTGCTAGTGAATTTTGTATTGCGGAATAAATAGAAATAGTTTGTATCCAAGCTGAATCGAATACTATCCAAATAAACACTACACAAATATTGTTCACACAGGCTGTTAGCTAAGCACGACTTGTTATTGGTGTCATTGTAAGACTGAGGTGATCAATGTAATACCTGAATGTAATCTTCGAATTTCAAAAGCAGTATTCTCGTGATTTGCTTTGGTCCAGACGATAAGCAATTTATTTACTATCTATCTATCTATCTATCTATCTATAACCTCACGCCAGATCCCTTGCGGGGTAGGCAGAGAGTACAGAGTTCCAACAGGTTCTTTCCTTACATACCTCTCTGGCTTCCTCGACTCTCATAGAAATTGACCTAGTATAGAAATTTGGGGCTAACCCACTCATCTTGTGAAAAGGGTTGGCTGAATAGATTGTGTTTAGACCATTAGACTCATACTAACGTTCCACTGTTGATAAAGGACTTTTACAAATAGAGGTAAGAGAGTATGACTCTTAAATACAGCATGCGAACTAAGTGCAGTTTTGTTTTGGCAGGTTTGTGGCAGTCTGTCGTTGTTATATATCAATCAGGCCGCTCGTAAGGCTTCCCACTTGGGTTAACAACTTATGAAGCACGTACTATGTGGCTTTCAAATACTTTACCCGAATATTGCACAATACTCATTCAAGGCTATTCCGAGGTCACCACTGTACATGGAATATTTTTCGGTAATCCAAAGTGTTTTGTTTGCTCTTCGAAAAGTTTTGAAGGCAAAACAAGTTCATGGTATTGCGGTAGGCATGTTTATCATTTGTGTTGATGTTTCAATTACTCCTGTTATAGGGGATATATTAAGCGACCTTAGAATAAAAAGGTCATTCCTTTTGTAATTTGTTCTAGTTTATGGTTCTTAGTTTACATTAGCTACTTTTAGTACAGTAAACTTCTTCTTTCTTATTTTAATGAATGGCTCCCCACTTTAACAGTGTATTTCGACAACGTCATAATAATAGAATATATCAGTTGTCGCCATTACGGCAAAAAACAAAAGCTTACATTAAACTTAAGATTCACCGAACCGACAAAATAGTGAGAGGCTAATTATGACAGTTGGACGAAATTACTTTTAAGTTTCAAAAAAAAAACATTCATTATCATTTAAGAGATGAATTTTCGAAAATACCCTTTTTCATCTAATGTGCACCTACATTAGGTGTCTCCTTGCAAAATTTCATTTAAGTATGTGCATCTTTTAAGCACGGGTATTTTGAATGTGCCAGAATTTCAGCGTAATTTTGCAATTAGGTTACCATCATGGCTGTGAGCATGCACCTAAATAAAATTATCCACTTAGAGTGATATATAATGTAGTAAGATGGACGCTTAGCAGAATGATGTTTAAGGCTATTATGGAATGAAATACCTAACCCTATAATGTTCTTTATAGGCATTAAGGTGCATGATCGCGGGTTTTAAAACTTTTAACGTGGAGAGGTTTCACCTTGAATTGCCGAAGTTGCGAAGCTAATCTATACAGGATTGGACCGAGATAAAATCCTTACACGGTGTAGTTAGTCATAATTACTAATATTGGTACGAATTTTGCCGTAAATCGGCATTATAACAACACATCTTCATTAAACAACGATAAGTATAGAAAATCCAATACTGAACATATCAATGGTACAAGAATTGCATGCAATAATTTAGACCCTTAAAACCTATCAACGTCAATCTACAACTCTTGACAAAGTTATTAGTTGCTCCCGAAATCTACCCGCATTAATTTAGCTATTATTATATTACTGCAATAGTATCAAACCACGCCAACATGCCGTAGACTAACTACTGGGAAGTTCCTTTGAGACTTCGTCTCCAGAGGCAAGGGTAAATCTTCGTAGAACTCCGTAACTTTGTCACTGGACCGAAATGCTTTATGTTATGAGTCTCAAGTGGCTTGATTGTTTTAGAGAACTTACACGAAACGTTCGTGGTGAGTGGAGGTGTGAGTATGTGTTTAAAAGAAAAGAGAATTAGAAAAGAAAAAACAAGCCTGCTGAGATTCTCGCCGGATCTTCTCAGTGCGGATCATCGGAACACGTCCGATCAAAGCTAGATTAGTAAAAATTAAAAAAAGATGTAAATATTACATTTTTAAGTGCTACCGCAGGGTTTATACAAGATAAATCATTTGAGTTTACACGTATATACGGCCCCGATGGTCCTCCGGGTTTCCTCTTTACGACTCTTTAGACGATGTTTTCAAAGTCAGTTACCGTCAGCCCCGATTACCAACCCTTTGACCCGGAAATCGGGAACATGTATATTAAAAATACCCAGACTTGTCATCTTTTCAGACATGAAGAAGGACTGGCTCGTTAACTCAACAAATTAGCATAGAGATTTAACAAAGAAAATGCAGCTAGTAATATTGCTGCCTTTCCGCAAGAACATGATGTATATTAAGTTAATATTACCACGCTGACTGCAGCGTTGATCCAGTAGCGCATTATCAAAATTAAAATCAAAAGTTTTTTTATTCATGTACACCAAAAGGCACTTATGACTAGTCAAAAAGAGAAAATTATTGATTACTTAAGACTCTACCACCCGTTTGGAAAGTCATTCCTGTGGAGAAGAAGGGCAAGAAAGTCCATGGTTACTTTTTTTTTAAATAAGAGTTTTACAATTATTTTTGTGTACATTGCATTCATGGGGTATGGGAGAACAATGCAGAACGAGCTAAATAGATGTGCTTAAGTATAAGAGGTAGGAGGACGACGGCGTGGTGTAGTCCACGTCGTCGTGAGCACCGCGTCGGTGCGGGGGGGGGAGCGTGTCATCAAGCTCCCCCCGATGGCGGCCTCTTTAGAGCGCGTCAAAAGAGGGGCCCCGGTGCGTTCCATACGGATATCCCGGAGCTCCTCCAAAGAGCTGATGTCGGCCACCCTGGGGTTTTAGGTGGTAGAAATCCGACACGCCCCGCGAGCTTTTTCCGAGGCTCGCGGAAGTCCTATGCTGGATTTTCCCCAGGAAAAAAAGTAGCGCATTGTACGGGTAGTGATCACGAAGTCCTGAATTAGAATCCGAAATCGGACTGTGTGGTTTTTCTATCGAAAAAATCCTAGTGGTAGTCCGGGGGGGGGGAGGTATAATAACAATAGCTTCGCCCCCTAATACATTAAGACCTATATCATCGGCGAGAGTTCACATTAGTCCCTCCGAATGTAGACGCCACGGTGTCCATTTTCTTTCATAACTTGTTACCAAGTTGCTTCCATACTAAAATATTTGTAAGTAAGTTACATTGGCAGTAGTTGCCCTATTTCATACATAGGCAGATGTCACAGTTAACTATCTCAAAGTTCATGTGAGAGGCAGCCGTCTGAAAGTCACGTGTAAATCTTGGCGGAACTTTCTAACTTTATCAGTCGTAGTTTGCGCTTCGTGCTTTAGGGTTTACTTGTCTGAGTTTTAATTGGACTGGCACGACTGTTTCTGTAATTCTAAGGACGTTTTTGGAATTGGTTTTTGCATGGTAAATTTTGTAGAAAAACAGGAAATGTATTTATTTCTATAAATATTAATTCCTAGTCTTCGGGTTCGCACGTAATTATTTTGTAATTTGCCTATAGCACTCAGGAATAATGTAGCTTCCTGGCAATGTAAGAATTTTCAGAATCGGATCATACATCCAACTTTATCTTTTTATAATTTGTACAGACATTTTGTATTTTGAGGGACCTTACTAGGTAGGTAATTTTTTTTATTAATTCATTTGTTTGATAGCTTATCGACATTCGGCCTGTGACCTACGGGTTTATGGATTTTATTATGTCGAATTATCGAATATATTTAATCGAGTGCTGTTTAACTTAGCAAGTTTTTGAATACGACTAAAATTTCGGATAATACGGAGTGTAACATACAAGTAAACGCAACTGGCGTGTCAAAAATCCAGGTTATCAAGCCCTTTGAAGATAATTTACTTGATTTAAAACGAGTTACTATAGCCTACTGGCATTTAAGTTTTTACCAATTAAATACTTATATTGTGACACAATTTGGAGGTTTTGGTGAGGTTCAGAATTTCGGAATGCTTGAAGTTGTTCTGTATATTTGTGAGTACTGTATAGGAGATGAAAGAAACACTGAGCACACACATACTGAGTTGAGGTTTACCACAAACAGATTGATGTTAGTGTAAAGTTGTTGAGAGAGCATGCTGTCATGTTTATCTTTATTGAGTAAATTTGTGAGACAAGATTGGCATATCAACTTGATAGGGTTACGCTAATGTCAATCTGTCTTTGTTACGTCCTCTAAAAATTAATTAAAACTTAGTACTGAATAACGTACCTATGGAGAGTTCAATGAAAGTCGATTCAAGAAATACTTGCAATAAAACGAATTGGAAAAATTTACTTTTGTCATTTTCTGAAGAGGTCTTGAATTCCCTGTAAATTCAATTCACGTTAGAAGATTCAGCAAGGTATATTGGTGGCGTTCTCTTGTCCCCACTGCACCACCTTACCAATGGAGACGGGAGGGAAATCATATCCTCGTATCCCCCATTTTCGCGGTTCAGCTACGAAACTTAGTTTAACTCGTATTGTGCAAAGCGAAGCCGAGATGAGCCTTTTGTTGGACAGGATGGAGCGCACTGGTGGGAAACTCGGACTCGCAATTAACAGATCTAAGACAAAGCTTATGATCGTTGATCGCTCAGGCAAGCTGGAGCTTAGTGGGACACTCAATTTGGAGTTTACAAACAACTTTGTATACCTGGGCTCAAACATAAGCAACAATGGCTCTTGTGAGATGGAGATTCGCAGAAGGATCGGGATGGCAAAAGGCGCCATGTCACAGCTGGATAAGATATGGAGAGACAGAAACATCTCTACCAACACCAATAGCAACTTAGTCCGAGCATTGGTGTTCTCCATATTTATGTACAGTGCCGAGACATGGACTCTCAAGAAGGCTGACCGCGACCGCATTGATGCCTTTGAGATGTGGTGCTGGAGAAGGATGCTAGGTATACCATAGACAGCACACCGCACTAATGTGTCAATCCTAGCTGAACTCAAGATCCAAACTCGACTGTCCACTACTTGCCTGCGCAGGGTTTTAGAGTATTTTGGTCACATTCCTAGAAAAGACAGTGACAACCTCGAAAAACTGATGGTCACCGGTAAAATTGAAGGCAAGCGACCACCATGAAGGAGCCCAACACGCTGGACGGATCAGATTCGCACAGCTCTTGATACCACGTTTCACGATGCTCTGCACTCGGCTGCAGATAGGAGTGGATGGCGACTCATCATCCGCAGAAAACTGCTCTCTAACATATGACCACGACCCTCAGTAATGAGGAAACCGACGCAAGGAGGGAGGTGCATGCTTTAACAGCACTTATATATTCGTTTTCGGTCTGCATATTAGCTCATGGAAACAAATATTTTGGATTACAGAGATATTTGCATGTAGGCATCAAAACTAGAACTATTAGCGTAAAACCAACTGCTAGAAATTAACCAAATCTAGCTAGCTGTTAGACACGTCTATCCACTTCTGAAAAAGTCATTATGAGACATAAAACAGACTATTCCAGTATAATGAAAAGCCTATGCTAATAAATTGCGACCTCATTCAAATAGTTGTTTGTTATACCACCCTATAGAATACATGACCCAAATTTCCCTCGTTCTACAAACAAATGACACCCCAGATTTTCAACACGGGGTGAAAATAAATAATTTAAGTTCTCGCCATTAGAAGCGAACGCTGGTTAAATACTAAACGGGCTTTAATTAAAGTGAGTAGATCAGGGGCACGTGTATTGGAAAAAAGATGTGTCGCGAAATTAATCGAATGATTGCCTAATTCCCGGTACGGTGGAATCGATGTTGGTCTAATTGTAATTACATGTAAAATGAATGTTTTGTGAGCACGGAATTAGATGGTTGCTGGGTGTATAATCTACTTACATTTGGGAACAGTCCGCATTCAATGGATATGTAGGAAGTGAACTATGAATGTTGAGAAAGCAAGAGATAAGTAAAGTTACGGCTTTCTGGCACTAAGTTCTCCATTATATTCACATTTATCTGATAGGAGAAATTAATAGCGCCAGACCAGCACTCTCAACCAAAACTAAGGGTAAATTGTTGTACATATTCAATAAACTCAAACAAATTTCATGATACTAAAAGACTTTTTTATTGTTTGGTTGACTGAAGCCGCGACTACACCACCGTCTGAAAAGTCCAAAACTATTCAATTTCTACGAATAACAAAAAGTGTGACGCTATTTAAAACTGAATATGTGAAAGCTTCACATAGATTTAAAAAAGTGGAAAAGTTTTACTTAGATGTCGGTCCAAAACTCCAGTCTGGCGTCGAGTGTCCGGAAAGTTAGTTTGTTTTCAAACCCACGAATACTGGTTTCGTATAATTTTCAAGCAAACAGTAGTTAGCAGCCGCATGTGGCCTGAAACATTTCATGGGTTCACTAGGTGGAGGCTTTGGACAATTTTCAGACAATTGAGCTCTATTTCATTTTTTTATGCAATGATTTTAAAAAGATACCTAATACAGTGTAGCTATTACATCGCGTCATAAATCTTTGTTCACAAGTATTGGTCCATCTCAATGTTATAAATACTGAAATGAGGTCCGGATACCTTGCGGAGCAAGCAAAATAATATTCTCTCTTAGAAATATAATTCAATTGTGTAAATGAGGGAATCATGTAGACGTCAAATTTCATTATTAGTAAATATATGTATCTTCATTCATTCTTTTACCGGAGGCAACTTAATTTATCCTACATTATTCTCCTATACTTCATACTTTCCATTCCTATACTTTAACACGGGACAGAAAAATAATTCTTAAGCTCTAATTTTTAAAAGGGTAATCGTGGAGACTTTATTTCTTCTAAATTTTATAATCCGAAGTAAGAAAATCATTTCATAGAGTCATAGTAATTGTGATTCATACAATGGCAATAGTTCCTAATCCATTGGGATCTATTTAACTATTTGGACTAAATGTGGCTACACGTGTGTAAATCATCGACTTAGAGTGAAAACTTTGGATATGCAAAAGAGGTAACTTTACAAGACGGGGAATGAACCGCTCCTTGCATCTTTTAAAATGGTAAGTACTACGACTTTCATTTCATTCCGGAGATTTTCACTCCTAAGTCGATGATATAAGCGTGTTATTGTTAATTATTTTAGTTGAATAAATAAAGACGTACTACATAAATGTAGGTGGGACCTGATGATAACATATTATCAAAGTACCCCCAGTTGAAGCATTGTTTAATACAGATATTCAGGTTTTTAAACTGACGTAAATCTTGTTACATGAAATTTTTGGGGTAAATATTTACCTAACTCAATACGTCACGGTGGACGTATCGTAATTAGAAAAGTTTCGCTCAAACAAAGGCCACAGGCCGAACATAAATAAGGCGAGTTTCAGGTACCATTACCCTTGGGTTACATACAGCTTACTCGCGCGACAATATGTAGAGAAGTTGACCTGAAAATGAGTAGCGTGTATAAGCTGGTAAGCTTTATATACTATATTATCACATAAGATCCCTTGGGGGGTGTCCACTTCTCCGCTACTCCTGCGTGAGTGAGCTGAATGTGAACGAGGACTTACTATTTATAGGTTATACTTATTTTGAAAGTCATCATCATCATCAGCCTAAATTAGTCCACTGCTGGACATAGTACTCTTCCAATGTGCGCCAAAGGTAAACTGTGCAGAAGTAGTAAATTACGTTACGATACTTGTATTAATTAAAAAACTTGCTTCCCAGCAACACGAAAGCAATGCTTGTGCAGTCCCTGATATTTCCTATTTTCGACTATGGTGATGTGTGCTATTTCGACCTGAATGCAGATCACCTCATTAAACTAGACCGCCTACTTAATAACTGCATTCGATTCGTCTTTAATTTGCGTAAATATGATCATGTGTCAAAGTGGTTGCCTATTCAGAAGCGTAGAACTCTGAGGGCATTGACAACTTTATTTTCTATCCTTTATTCTCCAGTCTCGCCCGCTTACCTCTCGATTTCAGTATTTATGCTCTAATCACGATACACATCTTTGCTCTTCTGATAATCGTCTTCTTCAGTGCCCCCCTCATACTACTGATTTCATTCACTCTTCCTTCTTCGTCCTATCCTTCTATCCTTTGGAATGCTTTGCCTCTGGAACTCCGTAAGGCAACCAATCGATCCTCTTTTAAAAAAGGCTGCAGGACTATTTGCATCAAAGGCTGGATCCTCCTCAATGTTAGTTGTTCGATGTCGTTATGTCGCACAGTTTTAGTTTATGTATATATTGTATAATTATATATGTATGTATATATTTGTGGTATATAAATATATATTATGTATATTTATCGTTATATATAATATGTATTTACTAAGTGTTATAAATAGGTAATTAGTTGTTATTTATATTTATTCATGTAGCTTTTTTATCACTTGTGTAATCTCGCACCTACCACACTTGTCTCACACCACCCGAAGGTAGACTGGCAGAAAATGCCATAGGCATTAAGTCCGCCTATGCACATAAGTGCATAAAGTATCATCATCATCATCATCTCAGCCTATACTTGTCCACTGCTGAACATAGGCCTCCCCAATCGCTTTCCAGCGTAACCGGTCCGATGCCACCTGCATCCAACGACTTCCTGCGATTTTCACAAGATCCTCGGTCCATCTGGCAGGTGGTCGTCCCACGCTGCGCTTGCCAATACGTGGTCTCCACTCTAGAATCTTTCTGCCCCAACGCCCGTCCGATCTTCGCGCTATGTGGCCCGCCCATTGCCACTTCAGCTTGCTAATCTTAATGGCTATGTCGGTGACCTTGGTTCTTCTACGAATCTCTTCATTCCTGATTCGATCACGTAGAGAAACGCCGAGCATAGCTCTCTCCATAGCTCGCTGAGCAACTCTGAGCTTTTTTATGAGACCTATTGTAAGAGACCACGTCTCTGATCCATATATCATCACTGGTAACACACATTGACTAAAAACTTTAGTCTTTAGGCACTGAGGTATTTTGGATGAGAAGATGTTGCGCAGTTTCCCGAACGCTGCCCAGCCGAGTTGGATTCGCCGATTGACCTCTCTCTCAAAGTTGGACCTACCTAACCGGACTACCTGTCCCAGGTAAATGTATTCGTCGACAACTTCAAGAGTAGAGTTCCCAACGGTGAGTGCGGTGGGTACGACATGGACGTTACACATTATTTTCGTTTTGTCCATGTTCATTTTAAGACCGACTTGTTGAGATACTCTGTTGAGGTCGCCGAGCATTCGTCCTAGATCTTCCAGCGACTCCGCCATGACCACAATGTCGTCGGCAAATCGAAGGTGAGTGATGTATTCGCCATTGATGTTGATGCCAAGTCCTCGCCATTCCAAGAGCTTGAAGGCGTCCTCTATGGTGGTCGTAAACAGTTTCGGAGAAATGACGTCTCCCTGTCTTACTCCTCTTTTTATGGAGATCGCCTTCGTGCACTGCCCTTGTACTCGGACTGACATGGTGGCGTTATTATACAAGCACTTCAACACTTCGATGTACCGATAGTCAATGCGGCATCGCTGGAGAGATCTAAGAACCGCCCAAGTCTCGATCGAATCGAAGGCTTTCTCATAGTCCACAAACGCCAAGCATAGTGGCCGATTATACTCCTCGGTCTTCTGTATAATCTGCCGCAGAATATGTATGTGGTCTATGGTACTAAAGCCTTTCCGAAAACCGGCTTGTTCGGGAGGCTGGAAATCATCAAGCCTGCGTTCGAGACGATTCGTGATGACTCTCGAAAACAACTTGTAAACATGGCTCAGCAGTGTGATGGGCCTATAGTTCTTTAATAAAGTGTTATCACCTTTCTTGAAAAAGAGTACCACCACACCCCTGTTCCATGCTTCCGGCGCTTTTCCTTCGAGCAAGACGGAATTAAACAGCCTCTGAAGGACTTTAAGTACCGGCGATCCGCCCGCTTTCAGAAGCTCTGCAGTAATTCCGTCTTCACCCGGCGCTTTGTTGTTTTTAAGTTGGTTGAGAGCCATCCTAATCTCGTACAGGCTGATGTCCGGGATATCTTCAGTGTAGTGTCGGGTTAGCTTGGCTCTTGGGTCTTTTACCAAGTCAACAATAGGTTCAGCTACTGAGGTATACAACTGTCCATAGAACCTCTCTATCTCCCTGAGCACCTCTGACCTATTCGACGTTACGTTTCCGTCCTCCGTCTTCAGCTTCGTCAACTGGCTTTGCCCAATCGACGCGGCTCTTGCGAACACTTTGGAGCCCTTGTTCTGCTTTATGGTCTCCTCAATACGTCTTGTGTTGAAGGACCGTAGATCGTGTCGCAAGGACTTCAATATCTGTCCATTGAGCTGCCTATAGGACTTAGCATCATCGGAGGTTTGGAGTCTCATGGTACGTCGCTCAGCCATAAGGTTTCGGGTGTAGTCGGAAAGCTTTTGAGGCCTATTTTTACGGTGGGGCTTAAAATGCTTAGACCCGACCGTATGGACAGTCTCTACCAACCTATTGTTGATTTCGTCCACTGATGCGCTGCTGTCTAGCAATTCGAAGCGGTTTGACAATTCGAGTTGAAAGTTCTCGGGGTTTTGGATATGTGTAATAGAAGGTCGGAGCGTAGACTTCATCAGACGCGATCTTTCCATTTTGACATTAATATTTAATGTGCCTCTGACCATTCGGTGATCACTGCCGGTTTTTACCTTGTGAATCACGGAGACATCATTAAATATTTGTCGCTTGGTGCTCATGATGAAGTCTATCTCATTTTTTGTGAAACCATCAGGGCTCATCCAGGTCCATTTCCTATGAGACGGCTTCTGGAAGAAAGAGTTCATCATAAAGAGTCCCTCCTTCTCCAGAAATTCGGCCAGCCTCTGACCCCTGGGGTTGCGCTGCCCATATCCAAATTGCCCCACTCTCAACTCATCATCGCCCCGTTTGCCCAGTCGCGCATTGAAGTCACCCATAATTACTGTAAAGTGTGCTTTGGAAGTATGTATGGCTCTACTAATGTCCTCATACATAACTTCGACCTCATCATCTGAGTATGCCGAGGTCGGTGCGTAGACCTGTATGACCTTCAGCGAATATCTTTTGGATATTCTGAGTATCAGGTACGCTACCCTGCTCGACAAACTAGTGATAGACACAACGTTGTTTATGAGTGACTTGTGGACGATAAATCCGACACCACCTTGGGACTGCTGTTCGCCCTCCCGGTAGTAAAACAAGTTGCCGGATTTTAAGGTTATCGTGTCCTCGCCCTCTCTTCGGACCTCCGATAAACCAACAATACTCCACCGCAACTTGTTTAACTCTTCTTCCAGCTCAACTAGCTTCTCATCTGTCCTCAATGTGCATAAAGTATAAATAAATAAATTTTAAAAGTAGTATTTCCTTATATAACGGCTACTACTACCAAAGTAACATGATAACTTGGATGTCGTATATGTACCTGGACCTCTATATCGACCGAAAGACGTCCATTGCAAGATATAAGCCTCTCCAAAAACACGATTACCACCGGTTTTGTGCATTAAAGCAATATATAATTTTAATGACAATTCCACGAATAATCTAAACGACCTTCAGAACAAATCTAATATAACTGTAAGCTCATTATCTTATCATAGCTATCGTGTTGTCAAAAGTTGTAAATATAACCAACTGAAACGAGGTAATGATGCCCTGAACCTTAACGTAGTCACGCAAGATAAAACTAAAACTGGGAATTTACCACAAACTATGCCTGATTATGGTTAAACTGTAGCGAAACTGTTACCCCAAAAACTAAAATTTGGGCAGACATGCATGCCATGCCTGTGATTATTTTCTTTGGAAAGTATAGTCACAATATAATGAATGATATTATCTAAACTGAGCGAGCTATGGAGAGAGCTATGCTCGGCGTTTCTCTACGCGATATAATCAGGAATGAGGAGATTCGTAGAAGAACCAAGGTCACCGACATAGCCCTTAAGATTAGCAAGCTAAAGTGGCCATGGGCGGGCCACATAGCGCGTAGATCGGACGTGCGTTGGGGCAGAAAGATTCTAGAGTGGAGAACACGTATTGGCAAGCGCAGCGTGGAACGACCGCCTGCCAGATGGACCGACCATCTTGTGAAAATCGCAGGAAGTCGTTGGATGCAGGTGGCGTCGGACCGGTTACGCTGGAAAGCGATTGGGGAGGCCTATGTTCAGCAGTGGATAAGTATAGGCTGAGATGATGATCTAAACTGATGTTAAGACTAGACGAAAATGTTCTTTCTTCTCCTTGAACCTCCAGATCATAAAAAAAGATAATTCTGTACAATAGCCTCTTTTTCGCATTAAATTGTTTTCGCAACGTTGCATTAGGGAGCTTTGTGCATTGTATCCGATACTACGAATACAAAAGACGGGTAATGAAACATTATTTATTTACTGTCTTGTTTATATTACGTTCTTGCAATATTGGTTAATTATTATTTGCAGAGAAATCTTAGAGAAGGCATTAGTTTAAATAATCATTTTTCATTTCATTACCACAGATTTGTTTCTGGAGGTCAGTCTGTATTGTGTATGAGATTTGTATTAAGTCAACCTCGGTTTTTATTTAAAATGTCGTGCATGTTGATGGAATGCCGCTCCTGACCTTCTCAGTACGCGTTACAAAGCTTATTACCCACCGTATTAAAATTAAGTTCATTATTTTTTGACCACAAAGGTCAGGTTTACCGTTTTAATTACTTACTTTAGCCTCTAAAGGTACTTTTTAGGGAACCTAGCAAACAATGTAAATGTTCACTGCTCCGTGTTGAATTCTCCTTTATTTAATTACGGAACATTGGGGAACCTTCGAAATAAGCTAAAACATATTTAATTGCGATGTTCACAGAATTTATGATCCCATTAGGACATGGGAAGTAGTTTATTTTTGAATTTTGTAAGTGTAACAAACCTTATCCGAATATGATAGATAAAACCAAGCGTGATATTTAAAAAATACATTGTACGTTTTTAATGTTTCAGGTAAAAAATTCGTGGTATCTACAATGTTTTTGGATTCAGAGGTAACACCCAGAAGATAATATTGTTTAATCATTATTTATAGCAATGTATCAAGCTTTCCACGATGCACATCCATTACACCTTTATCTATCACGATTCGTACCGTCCATTGATAAGCGGCGCCGTAAGCGGCAATGACACAATTCCTAGTCACGTGTAGATTTGTATTATATTTTTATTGCAGTACCGTACACATTACTTAGTCGGTTAGTACCGTAATAACCTCTTAATCGATATTTAATGACTCGTTCTTCTAATAGAGCTACGAAATATTTTTTTTTCATACTTTAAGATAAACATCCGTCTCGACTCCTTTGTAGAAAGGTTAGTGAAGATAAAAATCGAACTGCTTGACACGGAAACAGGCTCATCTCTTACTACATGGCCTTACTGCATATACTTATTCTAGAACAAAATGGTGGTAGTGTTTTCAAACGTCTATGACCTTCTAAGGATTATCGTTGCGATGATATTGTATTTCTCAGTCAGTTTGATCAGATAAGTCAGTCGGCAAATACAAATGCACGGTCACGTAGCCACCCCCTTCGAAGCGAAATACTTGCCAAATTATAATTATAAAAACAGGCACTTTTATTGCTAATAAATTAGCTTTATCTACAAATACTTTCTCTCGTTAAAAAAGGGTTTTTTAGAAATATGTACCATGATGACATTATGAAATACGTTATGAATCAACTTAAATGCTTTACCTTCCTTGTGTTGATAACCCTGATTTATAATTGTCTCACACCAATTTCCACCAAGAAAATTCCAACCAATATTTTATCTCGAAATTACCATAAACATACTCGAAAGTATTGGCTGTAGTCACTAGGCCGTCAAACCGTCGACAGTACCTAGTAACTCTCCCTGTCGCATCGAGCGAATTAATTACGATTTAAACTTATAAAAGCTAACGGTACCAAGTCATTTGTAAGTCAAACAGTTTAAATTTTCGTGCCGAAGAGTAGCTAAATGATGTTAAAGTTTTCAAAATGTTGCCCATTGATTTCGGTTAGATTACGCTTTCTGAATTTTAAGTTTATTACCGGATAAAGTTTTAGACTGAGTTTATTGCTTCTTTTTATTTAGTTTCGAAGAGTTTGTGTTGTTTGCAAGAATTTTTTATATAAAAAAATCAGAGTACTACACGCAAACTGGCATTTTTACATTTTTCTTTATTTCACCAGGAACATCTAACGCCAGATAATTGTCGTTTTATTTTCACATGGTGTCTAAATCCGTTGTCAGGTTCTACAGGTAATTTACTTTAGAAATGTTGCTCTCATTTTCTTGTTTACTTGAGATTCACTTAAAGATCTTAATAATATCTACTTTGCAAATGAAGTTGCGTTTGCAGGGCAGGTGTTAAGACGCCATGAACCGCATTGTAAACGATGTACTTATGTGAGTAAATTCCTTATAAACAATCCATACAAAAATGCCTCTTTCGCCTGATAACCATACGAATGAAGGAGAGTTCGGAGACAAGAATGTTAGGTATAACAATTACATTTCTTAAAAGTAATTTCAAACAGCTTTCTCTGAGAGAGACCTGTTTTGTTTGACTCGCTTATAGATGATAGTCTGAGGTCAACGTTCAACCTAAAAAAATAGGATAATTAGGAAAGATAATGTTGCATGTGTATGGAGGTAACAATATATCGTGTCTTTTATCTACCGCTCACGACCACCTAATTAGCAAAATGACAATTCCAATTAGCTGCCGAACGTATCGTATTCGTAAGGCCGCTGTAACAATACAGTTATATAACAAAGCATTATAGACAACATTCTGCCTGTATTTTCTCCAAATGTTAAAAGTTTCGCATAAAAGGTCCCCCCTATATCCTCACAATTGGATCAGTTATGAGCAATCCCTGGCCAATCTTTTGAAACGCTTCCATATCTTAACGCCATTCTTACCGCTCTGTTACTACTGGTATAACTCTCCTTCCGTAGATATCATTCTCTTTAGGTTGTGCCGTCTGCATTCAGTTCCATCATCAGTAAAGCGATTTTCCGCTTTATTGTTCTTTTTGATAGAGTTGATACTATTTTATATCACCATTTTAGTTAGTTTTAGCAACTTATCATTTGTGCAAACGATATGAGTATATCGTAATACTTAATTGCCTACCATTAAGTATTGTTGTTTATAAAGGGTACTTGTAATGCTCTGAACGTGTTTAAAGAAGTATTTGCTAACTTTGCGTATGCGATATGCGTATGTCTTTTTCTTAATACCTTTATAATTTCTTATATAGTTGATTCACAGATATGGGTCAGTAAAGGCAAAATTGAAAACTAACACATATAGAGATTTGGAAAACATGGGTATTGCCAAAATTGAGTTACCCCAAAAAGTTCTCTAAATCAACATAATCCTATTATTACAATAAGTAACGTCAAAGCCTCCAATTGTAACAATATCGATACCCAAAAGTACAACCGTCTCGAAAATCCAACGGCTTAAATTCTCAGCTTCAAAGATTAAGTTCAACAATTCCAGATTAACCAACATTTGCTGCCCACAAAGCTTTTTAGACAAATAACTTCGTGTTCTGTTTTTACTCAACCTTAGGTATTTAAACGCGTGTAATTATTACATTTATTAATTAATTACTTTTTACCTGTTGTGTATTTTATTCGGCACAAGAACTGAAATCGTATTGCCGTCCTAAGAAAATAAGAGCCGAGACTCATGAGGATAAAAAAGGCAATTTTGATAAGTACATAGTTTTATTACTGTATCACTGTACATTAAGCAGTGATAGCCTAGTGGTTAGACCGTTGGACTGCAAAGTCAGAGGTCTCGGTTCAAACCCAGGCACGCACCTCTGCTTTCAAAAGTATGTCCGTATTAAAATTTAATTATTACTTGCTTTAACGGTGAAGGAAAATATCGTGAGGAAACCTGCATGCCTAAGAGTTTCTCGAAGGTGTATGAAGTTCGCCAACCCGCACTGGGCCAGCGTGGTGAACTATGGCCTAGACCCTCTCAGTTTGAGAGAAGGCCCATGCCCAACAGTGGGACAGTGTCTTAGCAGGGCTAATATTATATCGCTACATTACTCGGTGATATTACGGAAGTTCTTAAACATAATACGCGTCCAATATATTTTTTCTACATATATACATGACTCTCACATTAATCGATCACGAGATCTTGGTTTCGAATCTCAAGGTTTTTCTATGGAAAAATTCTTAGTAGTTAGAAGTCTACAGTTAGACCCGTTTCATTAGCAATAGACTTACCACTATTTCATTGGGATTTTTAAATCGTTTGCAAAATGTGGGTGTACATTGTACATTGCACACCTCCGCTTCCATACTTGGGGAATAAAGGCGTGACGCTTTAATTATATGATACAAGGGTGAGTTTATGTATGTAAATATATAACTAAGAGTAGACAGAAATTACAGGATAGTGTGTGAGGACACACATTATGATTGTGTCAACCCCTTTTCGCTTCATCTATCTCTATCTCTATCATCACGCCATCCCTTACGGGGTAGGCAGAGAGTACAGAGTTCCAACAGGTTCTTTCCTTACATACCTCTCTGGCTTCCTCCCTCTCATATTTCGTCTCATACACGCTCGCAGGTTACGGAGACTCTTGACTTTTCCTTCAGATAAGACTCGGTTTATTTGGTCGTGGTAAGATAGTCTAGATCTTCCCCGGTACCTGCATCCTTCTACTTTCACATTGTATATCTGTTTTGTCATTCTTTCATCTTGCATTATTTCTATATGCCCGATCCAACGGAGCATGCCCTTTCTCATCTTTACACCGATACTTTCTTTCATACCTACTCGCTTGCTTACTACGCTGTTTCTAATGCGGTCGGTCAGCTTCACTCCGCACATCTTCCGCAGACCTCGCATTTCTACCGCATTTATCCTACTTTCATTCTCTTTCTTACATACCCAGCTCTCGCTACCATATAACAGCGTTGTGACAAAAACTCCGTTATGTACGGCCAGCTGCGCCTAATGTCTTAAGTGCCGGCTCCCAAGTAGCTTTCCCATCGCACCATTCATCCTGTTCCCTGCACTCACTCTTCTCTCTATGTCAGCGGTGTATTTCCCATCCTTACTGCAGGCGTATCCAAGATATACAAACTCATTCACTTGTTTCAGCACATCGTTACCAACCACAATGATCATAATCATACTTCATAATCAATTATATTATTACTTTCTATTTTGGTATCGAGATCATTTTCTATCTATCTATCTATATCATCACGCCAGCTCCCTCGCGGGGTAGGCAGAGAGTACAGAGTTCCAACAGGTTCTTTCCTTACATACCTCTCTGGCTTCCTCCACTCTCATAGTTCGTCTCATACACACTCGCCGGTTACGGAGACTCTTGACTTGCCCTTCAGCTAAGACACGGTAAGTAAGTAGTTTCAAGTAAAATTGAGTTATTTTGGGTAAATGGGTAACACCATCGCGTCTACATTCCCCAAGTGTATTGTGTGCACCCACTTTCCCCGTTAATGTTTGGTCCCAATTCAAAGGGTGCGACCCTTTTACCATTATATTGGGCACCCACAAGTCTATACGCATTTCAGTCTAAATTTTTATCATCATAATTAATATTTCAGTTGGTTAACACAAAGCCAAAGATATTATTACCTCTATTCCAGCCTTTCGGCATGAAATAAAATAATTTTGTTTCATAATAATAATTAAACGGAAAAATTTATAAATTCCCGATGTTAATGCTGTATTTTTATGTAATTAAGCTTGTTGAATATATACCAAAGTGTAGGCTGTAATGTACATTGTACACCCAAATTTACCATCGGTATTTTTTGCCCCGATTTGATAGGTTCTACTTTTGACGTCCTCATAGTTACATTACTATCATGGCCGGCGCCTTACCTCCATCTCGTATAACATCCTTTACTAGAAACAATGTGGGTTGTATCTTATTTGTATTCGCTTAATACATTTTACTAATTTCCTACAGGCATCCCCCGTTGGATGTTACAATGGAAATCCATACATCCACGATTCTCCATTACGAGGCCAAGGGAAAATGTTGGACGCTTAAGAAGTTATTATCCTTTGATTTTTTACCTGATTTGTTCCCAAAGGAGTGTAATGGTTTTCGAGTATGTACCTTTGGCATGCTCTGTGGCATAAACGGATTGATGGATTTTGTAGTGTTACTGAAATATTCATTTTAATATGGGGACTGCGAATCAAAAATATTTATAGAGGTATCAAATAAGAATTTTCAGTTTTTAATATACCTTTGAGCTATTATTTTGACACATTTAATAAAAGTTAAAGGTCTTCTCTGTTCAGATATTTTAAACATTCGAGTGTTTGATAGAAAGAAAAACAATAGTTTATTTTGTGCTCACACAACCAGAAAATGTTTATCGTCTTGACAAAACTAAAAAGAAAGGAAATGGATCCGAGTCTTTACTGTGCGTTTTTAAGAATCTAGTTTTGTTCGTTGGTAAACGAAACTGCTTATAGTCTAGAAATTATGTTTCTTGCGAAACTATCGATCTATTCCCACTAGCATAGGTAGGAGTATTCTGATAAGCGTGATAAGGCCGCCGACAAATACACGCTCTGATAACAGTGCACAGTGCTCCGTAGGCGAGGCGTTATCAGTTGCAAAATGTCGCTGGACTGTCGCAATATACTTACACGTTTCTTTGTAGTGATATTATCAACCCTGCTTTCTACAGAAGCGAGGTAACCAAAGGCAACAACCATTAACTTTTCTGCCGCTTTGTCTGGGCTAGCTCTTGTTTATGTTGACGAATATGAATGCCTTGTGGGCAGTCGTTCAGCCGTCACAAAGCTAGTGGATAAATCACTTAATAAAATTTGCCGTATTATCACAGGTTGTCCGAAATCGGCTCAGGTAAAACTGCCGTAGCTGGCTGACATAGTGTGTCTAGATCTTTGATCAGGGCTGTGGAGAGCACTGTGGAGAGAGATAAAATGGATAACGAAACACGGCACGCCATGCATGGTCACAATCTAGTGCAATAAAGGCTAAAGAGCCATAAGAGCTTTAACAAGTGTTTCGATCCATTAACTTTAGAGCTAAAGCTAGGTGCAACCTTTGGAGGGAAGGTGAATCCCTATCAAATCCCTTTGTTTCACCTACTAAGAGGTAACCTGAACATAAATTACCATGGGCAGTCAGAAAATCTTTTTAAATAGAATTCAGATTCAGGTCGGCCGTAGCAACGAAATATTATTACGATGCGGACATGCCCCGGTAATCCTTTATCGGGGGATGTCGATTCTAAAACGCATTCCTCACCCTTACGTCCCGTATCGGTCCGTCAAGAAAGATCTAGAATCCGCGTTTGAGTGATAAAAATTCTAGAAGGTTCCTGCCCTTTTTATTATCGCCGGCGCGCGTTCGCGGTAAACAAGAACCTACTTGCACAAATAGGTATGTAATAATTCCGCTTTGTGGGGCGCGCCGGCTATTTTTCGATGTACTTTTCTATCGATGTACTTATAGGGGTCGCGTCCGTTCTGGAACTTTTATACGAGTATAAAAGAAACACTCAATGCGGCGAGGGACACAGTCTTTTCGGAAGCGACAGCGATCAAATCGAAAACAAGCGATTTCAGTGAAATACACCGGCGACCTTACCAACGTTATACGGATACTGCGAGTGACTCAGCGACTTGAAAGTAGCATTTGATTACTAAGAAGAGTAGTGCTTGTGTGTACTTGCATTCGACGTATTGTTTTGTGCGTACAGTGCCTAATAAAGTTCTTTACACGTTATTCGGCATTTAATTACCCCGCTACGTAACAATATGTTCAGATGACGATTCACAGACAGGACCAATCTAAGGTGATTGCGGGGTGCAAACCAAACAATGACCGGTTTTATGTAGTGCTGGTCGTGTCTTAATACTTGCGCGCAGCAAGCCTTGATGGCTGCATCCACAATTGCAGTCAGTGTAACTGACCCCCCCGACCCCTGCCGCCACCGCCGGCCGCGACATGTTCTCTCCGATCCCCCCGATGCTTTGTCATCCATTCTTTCCGCTCAGAATACGGGCGACGACGACGTAGTCGTAGATCCCCTCCCATAGCCGGCGGTTGACCGGTGCACATAGTAGTGCACCCCGTCCCCCCAAAGCGACTGTCCCAACCGAGGGCGCCAAGGCGCCCTCGAGTATGTCGCCCCTTGCCCTTCTGGCTCGAGCGTAGTGGTTGCACGCTCGCCCTTAAGTCCGGTGAAGCTGTAAAGGCCTCGCGGCCAACAGCGTACATCACTCACACACACAGACACATGTAACTGCATTCGCTTCCATATAACTATAAGCATGTTTTCGAAACGTTAAAAAGAAGGAGGCGGCGATTCTCTGACGGTAGAACATAAATTCAGCATAAAGCGAGTGTCACACACATCCGTCATAACAAACAACATTCGTATTTATAGTCCAACATAATTTCCCTGTCGGACGACGTCAAAGCTATTTTTTACGATCCCGGAAATTACAATTGGCATAACGGACCAAATGTAGGAAGTGCGATTAATTTGTCCCCGAAAATAAAATATTTGTTCCACGCAATTAAGAAAATTATAACGCTAGCGACAAATAATGTTGGTTCTTTGACTGCTTGATGTATTCGTTCGACCGTAGGCCGCTTCACTCATTTAAACAAGTAGTGCTTGCTTGTGCTGAATCTTAGTGTGACTCAAACATTTATGTCGGTTTGAATGCTTGTTGAGTAAAATGCTTTTTCCCTCCAAAGGTTGCGCCTCGCTTATATTGGCTCCAGGTTTAATGGGTCGACACACTTTATAAAGTTCTTACGGCTCTTTAGTCGTTGCTGCACTGGTGTGTGACCAATGCATGGGCTGCCATATGTATGCTGTTGGCTTATATTTATTTAGGACAAGATAAATAAGTTAGAAAATCTTGGTCACTCCACTCTATATACGTTCAGTCATAACGCGCAAGAAAAGCCTGAAACACACAATTTATCCCGTAAAATTGAAAGTTTTTGGTGCCTCGAGTTAAATAACACAGAAACTCCCTTTGTGTTACAACATCACTACTTGTGGAGTTTTATTAATCAGCTTATTTAAAGGAATATCTACTGAAATGCGAGATGGAACGTGTGAGCGTCAATAAAGTCTTGACGGTGCAAAAAGCGTAACCGCTCATCAGTGCACATTGTTTGCGGATGACTGTGGTTATAACTGGCAGAAAGATGATGCCCAATATGCTAGATTCTTTCATACGGTTATCGAATCTGTAATAAGCTGGTTATGCAGTAGCAACTTAAGTGTAAAGTTTTCAAAAATAAAATTGTATAATGCCGTGAAATATATATTGTGTAGTACAGTAAAACAAGTACACACAAGCAACAACAGATTGGAGTCAATCCCTGAGGGTCAGGGCCACTTTGGAGATGTCTGTTGTAGATCTTCTTCAATTCAGTAACTACATAATTGTTGGAGTAGACACTGAACCGTTTGCAAAAACTGTTGGTCCGGTTGCAGAGTCTATTATTTGAGCAGAAACCATGAAATTAAAAAAAAACGCCTCCTTCCTTGTAAACCTACCCGTATCGATTGCAAACTCAAACAACTTAATTGAACAAAAAAATCTCGAGAACCGGAAAAAAGTTAAACACAGTTTGTAAAATGCCAGCCAGCAAATTAACCGGTGTATGTTTAATAAGATCAGGTCTTTAAGGGTTTGCCGAGGCCACTGATTCGTTTCCCAGTGGGGCGTAATGTAATCTTATTAGACTACGCCAATTTGGAGACTGTAAACGGTTTTCGGTATCATCGTCTTTTTAGGTATGCCAAAATTCGGCGGAATTCTATTGGAAAGGGTAAACACAAATACAGGTAAATACAATAAAAATAATATCATTCGATTCATCTTCAGTCGGGCAAATACGAGTATAGTCTCCAATGGAACAATCAATCTTATAACAAACTATCCCAAGGTTCTAAATTGATTGAAGAGCGCACCTTATCTTGCCTATATTGGTAGCAGATCATCTGAACAATATCAACGGAATGTTTGTGCATTACATTTTCTTATAGATTACTTTTCCTATATGTAATCCTTAATTTAAGAAAGAAGCAGACAATAGAAGCAGATATTCCAATAGTTTATGACATTTGTCACACAAGACTTGATTATCTAAATAAATGAGTTCAAATATTATGATATGCTGCAGAGCTGAACCTGTAGCCAAGAGGACTTTCCACAGCCGTAAACCCTAATAGAAAACGAAAAAATGTGCGGGAAGGTTATTGTACAACGATAAGTGACGAGGTCAGAACAATGCGATTGATTGCAGCAAGAAAATCGAAACAAAGCGTTTGCTACTTGGCTAGGCCTTCTAGTCTTCGGGCGGATTCTCTTCTTTATTCCTATGTTCACCTTCTTTTGACTGTTATTTTTATAAAACTGCCTTATTTAATTATTTAATCTTCAAGTATGAAATGACTCCGGGGAGATTCCTTTTCCTGTACCAAGGCTTTTATGTTCCAATAAAGATTGTTTTTACCGGAATAACAACGGGCGCAGACGTCAGTTCAGTTTACAATAAAGATATTTGATATCGTTGAAATATAGAGGTCTCGTGTCGACTCTCGAATTTTTTTGGACATAAACGATATCGATGCTTCTATCATTTTTATTGATGGGTCCTTTTAATTTGAACTGGGAAGGTCCGAACTTTATATTCTCAAAATTATGCAATTAACTCAACGATAGGATTGTATTTACAGACAACTTTCATCACTAGTCAAAGGACGCTGCAGAAAAAAGGCTTCAGAGATCGCCACGACGACCGGCCATCAGTCCACCTTGTGGGAATCCTGTCAACACAATCCTGTCCTGCGGACTACTCTACCTATACTACTACTGTTGACCAATGCGAAACGACAAAATCTTGAAGATCCTATTCTTGGATTGAAAGCAAAGTGAAAGTGTGCACGACCCTAAAACTTTTACGCTGCTACCAAGATAAAAATATTGTAAGCAACAACATTACATACAACTTCAGTAATATTTTTTATAATAAATCATCCTGTACTGTCCCACTACTGGTCAAAGGCCTTTTTAAAAAGAGATAAGGTCATACCCCACCACGTGGACCTAATGCGAATTGGTAGAGGCAGGTTTGTGTCCACCTGGCCAACTTGGCTTAAACAGTAAAAAGTGTTAATAAAAACCTCCTCAAATTCCTTTCGCCTCAATTTCCTTCACATACCTCCTGCTTTAGTTGTAGTTTCATGTCCGCTTCCCTATGCCACAACAACTGCTTTCTTCCGCGTGATTGAGCTGAATTTAAACAAGCAGAAAGTGTAATCTTTTAAACCCCCAAAATTAATGATTAATTCAAACAGCCTTATCATACAAACCCCCGATTTGAAGATCAAAGAGTAACTTATAATGAAAAATTCATCTAATTTAATTGATCACGGATCACTAGGCTATTATTTTTAGAATCCAATAAGGAAAAAGGTAAGCTTAGATTTCGTTATTAAAAGTAAATTAATCAAAACTTGATTAAGGTTTGTCTGTAATATGATAAAGTAGTTTTTTTAATACCAGTTTCTGTTCCGAGGTTTCTTATGTAAATATTGATATGAAAATGAGTTTTTATTTTCAAACTAGCGCCCTGCCACGTCTTCGCATGGGTAGCACTGAGTGTCTGTGGCCGACATGTTCAAAACTGTTTTTTTTCACACCAGGCGACAAAAGTTGTTGACTGCAGGATAAATGCCTCCTTCAAAGATCGCCATATCCAGCTTTTGCTTGCGACCTTTATGAGGTCATCATTCCATCTTGTGGGGAGCCTACCCATCATAAAATATACAACATTTACATTTAATACATCAAATACAAGCACAAGCATCTATAACAGAACACATTCTCTCACCGCATATTTTTATGATACACGCTACACTCCAGACAAAGGATATTAAAGCACCGAACTGAGTTATTGGTCCAATATCTGAACAACAAAAGACGCTGCACAATGACTGTGTAGTACAACCAGGACAATAGACAATAAATAGATGGGTGTCCGTCCGTGTCCGGGAAAAATGTTGTGTTGTAGTAGTTATTTTTTAACCTATATGTACATACCAACTGAAATAAATACCATTAACGCCTGTTTTCCCTTTAAAACGACTGGGTGTACAAAATATGCTCACATTTCGCCGAGGTATTCCTGGCCCGTACGCTTATGAAGTGATCGGGCACGCCGCCCGCTCTCACATCGATAGACTCCAAATGGTTCAATCCCGTTTCCTCCGCAAAGCCGTCAGAGCCCCGTGGTTCATCTCCATTTCGATCTCGTTATTGAACCTATTCGCGCTTTTATTAAAAAGGCGACAACCCGATATTTCGCGAACGCGTCCAATCATAGGAATCTGCTAATCGTAGCCGCCGCCGACTACGAACCTAACTTCCCTCCTATCCGCCACTACCGCCAACATGCCGTCCGCGGCATGTTCTCACTGAACCTCCCGATGCCCTCATAATCCCTTCTTTCAGATACAGATACCGCACACAGGATCAGACACAGGACGGACGATTTAGCGCAGTGGTTAAGAGCTTAATCCGCAATGCCCACTGCGTCTAATAGTCGCGGGTTCGAGTCCCGCACGGGACAAATCTTTGTGTGATCCACAATTATTTGTTCCGGTCTGGGTATTTGTGTATGTGAATTTTCATGTTTGTAAACGCACCCACGACACAGGAATAAATCCTAGTGTGGGGCTACGTTTTTAAAAAAAAAAAAAGGCACCGACCTAGCCGGCGAGGTCGAAGAATCCCTTGTCCGCCGGCTGGTGCAGAGCACCACGGCGAGACACCTAGTATATGCCCTCTCCATAGGACTGCCCAAGCCGAGGCCGTTCCTCCTTGAGGAGCTATTTGCCCCCCTTGCCCTTCTGGCTCAAGCGAAGTGATTGCAGGCTCGCCCTCTTGTCTGGTGAAGCTGTAAACGCCCCGCGGCGAACAGCGTAGCTCATTCACACACACATCGTTGCGGCGATAAAAACTACAACTACTCTACCTTGTGAGTGGACCGGCCTACGCTCTAACCACTAGAAAAATTGTCGTTAAAACTTCTTTACTACGTAACTACGGGTCTAGCAACTGGAGCTGGTTTGTTTCCTCTTCTATATACTATTTACATAAATTCAAGTTACTGCGTCTGTACTTATCTCAAATTCTAATCCGTTTCGCCGCTGCTGATCTCAGAAACTACGGATTTTCATTCTGTTTTTTGCCTATGTATTGGCAAAAAACTCTCATTCACAATGAAGGTTTAAGCATGAATATTTTGAAGAAACAGGCAAAACTGTGACGATTGTTGTCGATTGAGATTCAATGGCGTCCGGAATACCACGCAGGAGGCCATTCACATAATTATGAATTTGCGCCGTAGAACGGACTGGAAAAAAGGATTACGTGTCTTTCTTGCCGAACGTGAATCATCCTATCGTACTATGTGTGCGTGACTTGAAAAGATTTTAAAACTACCGAATTACTAGTGATATGTAATCCCGTGTAATTTTTTCGGTTGTAGAATTATTTTTACACCATTTCACAACACAAGATGGCATTATTTTTATATTTTTCACTGGACGCTGATGTAGTACGTAAGGCAGTCGGCCAGCGTGTGTGTGCGTGACGCATGTATGTACAAACGTGTCCGTCTCTCGTAACTCTTTCCGATTCAAATCTTGTGATCGATTATTCAACCAATTGCGGATATCCTGTTGTGGATATCCTGAAATTTGGCATACGTGTGTAAGTTCGGTGGCAATGCAATAATATGGTACCATGGAGCTAGTCTCATGTAGGAGTAGAAGGTGGCCATTAAAACATATGAAATATATAACGTAACCCCCTCGTGTTTAAGCTTTTTAGATTAGTATTGACAAATACTGTACAACTAGATATTGTTTAAGGTCTGCTGATGAAACCGAAAGGTGGCCAATGGAACCACCCAACTAGTCAATAAAACCCCGCCGTGTTTGGACTCGTTGGATTTGTCTTGACAAGTTCTTTAGACCCGGATCTTGTCCAGGGTCTGATCATGGAGCCGAAAAGAAGCCAGAGAAAATCCTCAATTAAGCAAGATAATGTCGTCGTATATTTGCTATAAAGGTTGTTTAGAAAAGGTCTTTTTAAATTAAAATGATTTCCTAGTCCGTGCGGTGTAGATATTTGGAAATACCCGCGCGATATCGGAACGAATCCCTAGTATTGTATATTATGTTTGCCTGTTGCGATGCACAATGCGAAGAAAGCTTGGGAGAATGGATGGTAAAACGCTTTAGAGGATTATGTTAAAATTGCTGACGGTGCTGTTTCCTTTTTTTTTTTGGTAACGCAATAAAAAAAGATGGAGGCTCTCCATTTACCTTCATTTTTCATGAAGAGATTATCGAATAAATTAAAAGTGTATATTGGTGTTCTGCAATTTATTAGAAAGCCCTAAGCATATTTGAACACATAGCAGGTCGTAGTAGCGAGATTTAAGGAAGCTTTTGCCCAGCAGTGGACCTCTTTTGCCTGATGATGATGATGACACCTGGGAGATCGGAAATGGTGAATGAGCAACCCTCCCTATATGAGACCGATGACCTGGTGAAGGTTGCTAGAAAAAACTGGATACATAAAACAAAAATCCGGTCATGACGACCTTTGGGGAAGCTTTCGTCCAGTTGTGGACGTCTTTCGGCTGTTGACAAGCTGATTAATTTTATTCTATCTATATCATCACGCCCGATCCCTTGCGGGGTAGGCAGAGAGTACAGAGGACAGGCGCTGTCGCTCCAGACCGTAATATCATCCATGGTTAGGAGCGAGAGCGCGTGGTCGGCAATGTCGGCCTTTTGCGAGGCCGTCATGTACGCAAAGGAGGAGGCAGAGCGGGTGAGGGAGGAGACGTCCTCCAATCCCGCTCGCAAACGGCGCGTTGGGCAAAGGCGCAGGGACTACGCCCGAAACGACCTTCGCCCACCGTAATCTCGGCCTGCAAGTGTCGGGGAGGGCACCCGGTCATGCCAGTGACGATTCCTGTGGCTAGGCAAAAGGGCAGTAGGACGCCGAGGGGTTTTAGTGGGTGCAAGCCCCACATAACCACCCGGGCCGTGCCCTCGGCCCGGTGTTATGCGTTAGGCTTTTCCCCTCGTAAAAAAAGGCAGAGAGTGCAGGGTTCCAACAGGTTCTTTCCTCACAGACCTCTCTGGCTTCCTCCACTTTCATATTTCATCTCACACACGCTCGCCGGTTACGGAGACTCTTGACTTGACCTTCATTAATTTTATTCATATGGTTTTGTACATGTTTGTACATACATAGAAGAATATACCGGCGAGCGTGTATGAGACGAACTATGAGAGTGAAGGAAGCCAGAGAGGTATCTAAGGAAAGAATCTGTTGGAACCAGGTACTCTCTGCCTACCCCGCAAGGGATCTGGCGTGATGATATAGATAGATAGATAGAAGAATTTAATCGTTTAATTTTTCCACGCCTACTCTTTAAAATTCTTGCAAATCCCTGTTATTTTGAGTTTAAATAAAATGAAATACTTGGACCTGCCTTATTTGAATTTCAAACTCGAAACGTAATGTTTGTTAGTTAAGTAGGTTATAAAAGAAAATAATGTTTTGCGGGAATGTTATTGCGATAATTTCAAGCAAATATAAATTTAGAGACACCACGAAACGTCCTGCTTTAGAACACGCAAATTAAGAACCTAAACCCACGCAATTTAGCAATATAATCGAGATATACTCCCTAAATATAAAGTTATAAATGGCATACTTTTCAATGAACCGAATAAAGAAGTTCATACCTTTGCCCTTTATTACATTTGGATCTAACATTTCAGGAAATGTGGGAACAAATAATCACCTCTGCCGCGCCCGCTTGGTTGACTATAATAATATAAGTGTGATAGAGTATATTTTTTTATTGCCATTTATATTGATCACAATTCCAGGCTTCAAATTGTTTATTGAAAATTTACTTGCTAGAAAGAATAACATTGTTGAACCTTGGATTCGAACGACCTTGTGATCGCCAGCTGCACCATAGGCTGTTAGGCTGCAAGGCAGTCTAAAACATATAATATAATGAACTTGAAAACCTCCTCCGTTTTTTGGACTCATTAGTACATGATCTGCATGGAGAATAAAACTTAATTTTGGCTTTACACCTCTCTCGGAAAAGAATTTTATATATTCGTAAAGTCTTGTACATTCTGACTTATCTTCCAGTTAGTGCTATCTCATGTTTTGCAAAGGAGCGAATATTTTATATTTTACTTACACCTGTTTATTTCATCTTATTAATTTGGGTAGTAAAAGAAAAGATGGGTTTCTAGGTAATTCAGTATAATTATGGGTTAACGCAATGTTTCAAGTTTAAATAAAACTGGATCTTCGTTGAACCGTCGTTACAAGAATTTTTAGTAGCAAAAGTAATAAAGCATTAACTTTTTAAAAGAAAAACCCCTGATCTTATCCTTGAAACATCGTGAAATAACTAGGTCTTTACTCTTTGATACAATCTTGCAGAAATGTCCTCTTTTTTGTCCATTTTTTCGTCTGTCAAGTTGTGTTTTAAAAAACTGATAGCGCACGTCTGCTTTTCCCTTCAACGGCGAATTGCGCTGATATTAACCAAATCGTTTTACGGGAAACCCTATCATGTTAATGGTTGCAGATATTTCTTAAGTGTTACTGCCAGGATTAAAAAGAGTATCATCAAATTGCTTTGCTTGCGGGTGGGAGACAATAGCGAGTAATTTTCCAGCGTCCTCGGTTGTATTTTTTGCTTCTGTTTCATTCGCTGTGTTCTCGTACTCTCCTTTCTTATTTGGAAGGCGATGTAATGGCAACCATTACGCGTTGGGAATGTTTCAGTGTGATGTAAAGGCGTTGAGTCGAAATCTTGCGGGAGTTGCTGTTGTAACTTTATTGCTTATAGTGTAGTATTCACTGCCTTTATGAATATTAATATTCTATTCTGTTCATGGTATTAATAAGTTTTAGGTCTAAATTATGTTTATATAGGTATGGGTAGCAGTAGCGTGCATTTCATATAGGTAGGCAGTGAAGCAGTGCCTAGATGCCAACCTCATGGTAATGCGATTATACTACTTCTAAATCCATTCCGATCTCGGTATCGAACCTATTCCTGCCTTTATTAAACAACGACAACCCGATATTTTTCGAATGCGTCAAATCATAGTAATCCGCTAATCGTAGCCGCCGCCGACTACGAATCCAATTCCCCTCCTATCAGCCGATACCGCCGTCCGCGGCATGTTCTCACCGAACCTCCCGATGACCTTACATCCCTTCTTTCGGATACAGATATCGCACACAGGATCAGACACTGACCTCGCCGGCGAGGTCGAAGAACCCCTTGCCTGCCGGCCGGTGCAGAGCACCACGGCGAGACACCTAGTATACACCCTCCTCCATAGCGACTGCCCAAGCCGAGGCCGTTCCTCCTTGAGGCGCCCTTGAGCTAGTTGCCCCCTTGCCCTTCTGGCTCGAGCTTAGTGGTTGCACGCTCGCCCTCTTGTCCGGCAAAGCTGTAAAGGCCCCGCGGCCAACAGCGTAGATCATTCACACACACACTCAATACTTCTAAATATTATTACGTAAATGAAATAATTTCAATCGTCATACTTGCCTAATTTTAGTAATAAATAACGTTTACCTACACTCCGTTTTTTATACCAAGGTAGGCACTGCTTAATTGCCTATATGCAATGCACGCCATTGATGGAATGTTACTGTTCTTATAACTGTTAAAGACAACATTTTCAGTATTCATGTATTCAATATATTCTTCAAAGCGTTTAATAAAATAGCTGTAATCGTTAAGCTTTAATAAAATTTAAATAAAAGGAGAAACCGACTTTAAGACTAAAATGAAAAAAATAAATATTTGGAGTCGGTGCCAGTCGGTCGGTTACTTAGCACCGACTTCAAATTAGAAAAGTTTAGATATATATTATATAGTTCTGCTTAGTTAAGTAGTAAGTACAAGGTTTTTCTCATGGATACATCGCTAAATTATGAATGAAATCGAGCCCATAAAAATGTCGTCTCCTATTTTCCACGCTTAAGGGTATTCCTTCTTCAAATTTAAATGAGACCAAAACGGGAATTATGCCCTCTCAAACAAAAAAAGAATTTTCCAAATCGGTTTATAAATGACGGACTTATGAAGTAAACATAAAAACAATACAATCGAATTTAGAACATTCTCCTTTTTGTGAATTCCGTTAAAAACGCCCTGTCTTAATCGCCTCAGCCCTAGAAATATTCATTTTTCTTTCTACATTTCATATCCTATCGCAAAAACAATTACTCATAGTGTCATGCTCACTAATATTACCGTTCACTATGCCATATATCCCCTTATCATATTAAAGTGTCCCTGTGATCTTTAAACGTCAGTTTAGCCCGAAAATATAAGTCTCTGGAGTGAGCAGGGCTAGAAAAAGTGGCATTTACGTACTAATGTTATCGTCGCTCGTGCACATAACGTTAGGTCAAGGCTAATGGTGCTAGGCAGTGCCGACTGTAGCACAGTAGTTTGTGTTGTGTTGAAGATTTATTTGGTATACCAAACAGCCGAGAAAATCTGGGATAGAATCTCTGGAATGCAGTAGAAACGGAGTACGGTTCGTAGATTGAGATCATTTGAAAAAGTGTTGAGAATGTTGTCTAAAATTCTTTAACAGAGAGAGTATAGCACGAAAAGATTGACGTGAACGTGACGCTACCGAGTTGATATGCCAATTTGTCATCACTAATTTACTAAATAAACTTGAACATGACAGCACGATTACTCGCTAGCGTCACGCCAACGTCAAATTTTTCATGCTAAGCCTTCGGGATGAAATTTGTTTATGTCTCGTTGGTATAGTAGCGCATAGTACGAGTGTAGAACACTGGGGGTCCAGGCTTCAAATCCCAGATCGGACACAGTGTGTTTTTTCTATATAAAAATCTCAGTAATAGCACAAAGTATACAATCTGTGGTGGGAGTCTGGAATTGTGCTCTCGAATAGAAATAAGCTCGCGTCTAATACCCTAAGAAAATCACCAACCATAATTTAATAATATTTTTTTATTTCAAATCATTGTTACATTTACTAGAGTGGCTTAAAAATAGTACGATTAGTGGTATATATAACAGATCGTGCAGAAAAAACGTAACTAATCACAATTATTTAGCAAAATTACAGTGTCCCCAAACTAAGCAAACGCTTGTATCTTGGGAGCCAGAGCTGTATTGGCAAGTTCTGGACAATTTTTTGTAATTATGGAAGAGGAAGAAGAGAAACAAAAATTACAGTTGGTAAAAAGAAAGAAATAAACCGTTGCCACAGCTTAGACTAAATATAATCTAAAAGCCGCGAGCGCGCATCAAATTTAAGCAACAATTACTACATGCTAAGCTGGTAGTCACACGTTCACGCGTGTTCACTCTGTGACCGTCGTGCGAAATACCGTGCTCTGCACTTCTCAAATTAAATTGGATTATGCCGTCTAGTGTCATTCCCGCCTGTAAAAATGCTGTTGAGGTCAAAAAGAAACATGATAGGATCACAATTCATACGTATCTAACGAATTCAGGTGCTGTATTATTTAAATATCGAATTAATTTTTACGTCTGTAATAGTAAAAGAGGCGTCCATTTTGTTAGTGTTGCTAGTATACCAATTTTATTTTTCCCTAGTTTTATTTGCTAAGGACTTTTAACATTGAGTTAAGATAATAATAATAACCCTGTTAAGAAACTGTCACACCGTTGGGCACGGGCCTCCTCTCAAACTGAGAGGGGTTTAGGCCATAGTCCACCACGCTGGCCCAGTGAGGGTTGGCGAACTTCACACACCTTCAAGGAACTTTTAGGCATGCAGGTTTCCTCACGATGTTATCCTTCACCGTTAAAGCAAGTGATAGTTAATTTTTAATACGCACATGCTTACGAAAGGCGGAGGTGCGTGCCTGGGTTTGATCCCGAGACCTCTGACTTTGCAGTCCAACGGTCTAACCACTAGGCTATCACTGCTCTGCTTCAGTTAAGATGATGAAAATATATTTTCCCTACGTTAAATGACTATAAACATTTATAAAGTACAAGTATATCTATTTCTTAAGATTAATTTGCATTAAAATACACGTTACCGCAACAATGATTTTATCATCACGTACTCTAATGTCATTTCATTTGTCAACATTTACCCCAAAAAGTAGTTATATTTCCGCGCTGTCAACATTACGCGGGTGGGAAGTGCGGTGAGTGCGGGGCGTTTGTTGATTTTTTGGTTTCATCGCGCAGCGTGCAATTATTACTGCGCGCGGCTTCTATATTATCAAATCATAATGTAAGCATTACTGTAAGTCACCTTTGTGGAAGTGAAATAAATAATAATAATTATTATTATTATTATTCTAAGTGCTCTGGCACTTATAATATAGAAAAGCATAATCAGATTAAAACATTGGGATCGGGCATGTGCTGGTGATACTAAAATGAATATTATCGTGGTTAAACGTTCGCGTTGGAACGTGTAAGCTCCAAAAACGGCTATTTACTGTCACAAAAAGCCGTATTTGGAAAGATGCCTATGTTCTACAGAAGACATGTTTTGAATGATGTTGATAATACTATACACTCACAAATTCCAATACATATTAATCTCATTATTTACATTTTGTTCTACATTCACCGTCACGCCTATATTCCCCAAGCGGGGGTGGCAGAGGTGTACTTAGTACACCCACTGTTCGCCGACGATGTTTGTACCCATGTAATAGGGAGCGAGCCTATTGCCATAAACCGGGCACATTCCAGACTCCGGACTCATGGGAATTACTCGTCAGGAAAACTACATTTGTCCAACCTGGGATTTGAATCCAGGACCCCGTGATCACAAAACGATGCGCTTTGCAACTAGACCAACGAGGCAGTCATTCTCACAGGCAGGCAGTTATTTAAACTAATTAAAATGAGATAGCTAAAATAGTCGGTGATCAATATCTCGGCGCCTACTACTAATAGCAACTTGTTTGTTCAATCAACTCTTACGGTTTGCGTGGGAGGATAAATTACTGATTCATTGTTATTAGGCTTACGGCGATCGTGAATTTAGGCGGTAACTCGTGAAACAGGCTTGGGTCATAGACCACATATACAAGGTGTAACGTAATTTAGGCTGTAACTCGTGAAACAGGCTTGGGTCATAGACCACATATACAAGGTGTAACGTAATTTAGGCTGTAACTCGTGAAACAGGCTTGGGTCATAGACCACATATACACGGTGTAACGTAATTTACGCATGACCTGAAAGTAGTTTGTTCCAAATCGGCAACTGAATCGATTCCAACTATTTTTAAAGTTTTTTTTTTCCAATTTAATTATGTATAATAATAATACACCGTCACGCCTATATTCCCCAAGCGGAGGTAGCTGAGCCCTACTGAGTATACCCACGTTTCGCCGACGATGTTAGGTCCAATGTAATAGGGGGCGAGCCTATTGCCGCCGGCGAGCCAGACTCCGGACTCGTACTGGGAAGTTTTCGTTAGAAAAACTACACTTGTCCGACCTAGGATTTGAACCCAGGACCTCGTGATCACAAAGCGATGCGCTTTGCCAATAGACCAACGAGGCAGTCAATTATGTAATTATGTTTTTATTAATATCTAATAACTGGACATGCCAATCGTAAATCAGGGAATGTTGTGTGCATCTATAATTGATATTCGTATAAGATTATAATATTGTTAAATGCTATCTGTAAATGTGACATATGAATATTGTTGATGTGCCTAATATAAATAAATAAAAATAAATAAAATTAGTTAATTATATAAAAAAATGCTGTAACTCGTTCTGTTCGCCGTATTAAACTAAATTTAATAATTATTTAAAGCGTTAGGGCTCTTGTAAAGGTATATCTATTACACACTTTCAATACGCAAACAAAACTTAATTAATGATTAAATTTTATGCTTCATTTGTGTACCAAAGAGCTTAAAAAATGGTAGAAAACTCCATAAAATTGGAAGCTTGATTTTCGTTTTGAATTCGTAAAGCAGTAATCTAATTGGGGTGTCTGAGGTCAAAGTCAAAACATTTTATTTGTATAGGCCAACAAGAGCGCTTACAAACGTCAAACTTTTTTCCTTTTTTTACAATAACCACCGGATCGAAACGCGGCACGCACTGAGAAGATCCGGCGAGAAACTCAGCGGGCTAGTCTTTTAAATTAATTCGACTGGCCTTTATATTTATCATTCTTCGAGGTCTTGTGTTATTTTTGTTTCAACTTGTATACACCATATTATTGTCTACCGGACTCGTTGGTATAGCAGCGAATAATGTGCGTAATGATCACGAGATCCTGGGTTCGAACCACGGATAGTGTAATTTTAGGATAGAATAATTTCCAGTGTCAGTGGGAGTGGCATTGTGTCCGTTATAATCGCCCCTATTCCATAGGACTTGATATCGTCGACGAAAAGTGTGTAATCATATCACACCTCAGTCACCCCCGTTTGGAAAATTTTAGTGGGACCTAACATCGGCGGCGAAAGGTGGGGTATACACAGTACACCTTTGCCACCCCCGCTTGGGGATTATAGGCGTGACGATGTTTATTGTTATTGTCTGAAACTCTTTCGCACCTAGTGTGTCCCGCTTATATCATCATTTTAAAATGACATACTAAATAATAATAAATTAAAAAAAATACCTTATAACCTCGTCATACCCATCCAATTAATAATCTAAGTCGATAGAAATCGTACAAACGTGATTATGCATCTTACTGGACATTGGCAAAATATACTTAAAATTAGTAGTATGAAGCTATAACTTTAAGAAGAATCGAAAAAAAAACACCTCCATGCTTAGAGTCCCCAAGCAGCAGTGTTGGACGTTTTTTAATTGTGGGATCAATCAGTTGAAATGCCACTGCAATTAAAATAATCCTGAGGTACTCCAAAATAACAATGACTCTTATAATTCAAACGCTTTAGTTCCTCCCGTGACCATGGGTGCTGCTGGGCACCCGAAACGTCGGGAATTTAAGAACTAAAAATAAAACGCGACAAATTCGAAATATTTTAATAGCAACTTATTTTTATTCCCAATTAACTTTTGCCCAACTCTGCCAAGCAGGGTTGGCAGAATACTGTTTACACACATATCGCCGATAAGCCGTAGTCCCAATGAGATATATTGCAATTATACTCGGCACAAATCAGATTCCAGACTCATAAGACATAATATTCGAAAAATAAGTAAGTTTACTGATCTATGTATTCTTAATATATAACCACCCCAAAAGCAAACATTGATTCTCTTTTCACTATCCGCGTGCTGCAATAAACGGTACTACTAGCATTTCCAGATTGGGAGTTCTTCACGAGCAAATTGTGTACTACCCTTAGTAAATTCAGCAGGTACTTCTTTGGAACCTTTCCCGAAGTTTATTGCGCGCCCTCTTTGCCGAAGATCATTGGGATTGCCCCTATGTTTTTTTGTTCGGCGGTAGCCGAACAGGTGTGGAGTAACACGGGATAGACACACCGTGAAAATAAGGGACTTCGTTAGTGAGAAAGAAATAAAGAAAAATAGTTGACATTGTGCTCATACAAAAAAGGACAGATGATAGCATCGCAGTATTATTAAAATTACCTAGGTGAAATGTGGGTGTAGTATGTCCGCCTGTCTGAAAGAGAAAAAAATATATATTTTGTGCTTAATACAAAAAAGTACAATATTTAGTTGAGCGCAGCACAGCACACATACAAATGCTTTGGTGGAATGCGCTTGTAATCTGTCCGCCGCTGTCTTCGGCAGCAGTAACCGAGAAGCCTTTGTGCTCGGTCGTCTTTACCTGATGATCTGCAAGCGAAGTAAAATGTCCCTTAGGAATAAGATGACACTTTACAAAACTTGTATACGGCCCATCATGATGTACGCTCGTGAGGTGTTCGGGCACGCCGCCCGCTCTCACATCGATAGACTCCAAACGGTTCAATCCCGCTTCCTCCACAAAGCCGTCGGAACCCCGTGGTTCATACGGAATGTAGATCTCCATTCCGAACCCCGTGTCTAATTCTGTGTGCGGTATCTGTATCCGGAAGAAGGGATGTAAAGGCATCGGGAGGGTCGGTGAGAACATGCCTCGGACGGCGGTAGCGGCGGATAGGATGGAAGAAATTTAGACTACCTGTTGGGAATAATTCCTGTAGATGACGTTACTGTTTTAAAAATTAGAGCTTTACAATTCTTTTTGTATCCTTAATGTATTGCTTTCAAGGTGTATGGGAGAACAATGCAGAATGCGCTAAATAGACAGGCTAAACGCCTCTTAAAGTTACACCTCGTATAAGAGATTGCAACGCTATCAACGAAATGTCTGAATACATTATTTCCGTGGTTTACATTTAACAGTAACTTGTTTGGTATATGCCTTCGACGTGCTATCTGTCATCCGCACCTGTTATGGACAGGGTTTTTTTTGTTATTGTTAGTGATCTACAAATATTTGTTTAAGAAGAAAGCTCGTCTCTTAGATGTCGGGGTTGTTAGCATGTTTTCTGTTATTTCTTGTTTAATGTTCGATCGTGTATTTATGTTACATTTAGTCTTTGTCGTATAGTTAGCAACGTTAGTAGCTTAATATTCTCAGTTTTTCAAATTACTAATACCCTTCATTTTACATGCTTCGGTGAAAATTGACAAAATTGTGATGATCTTATTGTACTTTCTACTCGTCTTCACAGAATAAGTAATTCTTTCATGGGGCAATGTATTCGCTTCTACAACAAATTACACATAGATATCCGAAACATGCCTATCAATAAGTTTAAAAACGCAATCAGAACTAGACCGTGTTAGAAAGGGTATTACAAAATTTCGGATTTTCTTGATAAAACAGATAGGGTGTGAGGAGCTCCTCAATCAGCCAAATTAAACAATTATGCATAATACAATTTTGAAAAAATAAAATGTTATCAGAAAGACCAAACAAATTATGTTAAAAGACTAGCCCGCTGAGTTTTTCGCCGGATCTTCTCAGTGGAGGCCGCGTTCCGATCCGGCGGTAGATATAAAAATGTAATAATTTTGACGTTTGTAATATTGGCTTAAACAAATAATTTTCGACTTTGACTTTGAACACCAAATTATTCACAACATATTTAAAAATGTTTCTATTACCTGACATAAATAATTTTATCCATAACAAAAATGTCAAAAAAAACATTTGATATAGTGAAAATATTAAGCGGCTTATTTGCTGACCGTAATTTTGTCATTTCTTTGTAAAAGATATTTTTAAATCAAATTCACGATAATTATATGTAAACTATTAACGGTAAAAGAAATCGTTACGAGGACACTGAGAGATTCTGGGTGAACATAAAAATACCAAAAGACATGTGAAATGATATGTCTGAAGATCTACTATCTATATCATCACGCCAGTTCCGTTGAACAATAGACTGTGTGTTTTTATCTGAAGAAGTGAACTCCGTTAGGCGAGCGTGTATGAGACGAACTATGAAAGAAATCGAGAGAAGTCTGTCAGGATAGCACCTGCTGAAACTGTATCCTCTGCCTGCCCCTCGATCACGCTAACGCCAATCTCTTCGTGCTTAGCCCTTTGGTCATCATACAACATAGTGAGTTATCCCTTTAAAGGTGAAAATTGAATGTCAGCTTCCATTGTGAAATCAGCTTATGTAATTATGATACCGATCTGATGTGCCGCAGACCTGTTCCCCTTGAGTCAGTTTCAACGGATGTTTTGTACATAAGTAATTATGCACTCAATCATTGATCAATTAGTTGATTCTATTACATTCTCTGTACTTTTTACGGGTCGTTAAGTTGAAGGCATCAGTACGAAGATAGACACTTATTTACGTGGGTTGCTACCGAAAATATTTTGCGAAATGTGTTTGGGTCATCTCGATCTCTGCCTCCACCTTTGGGGAATCAGGCATGGAAGTTAGGTATATATTTTTTTGGATCTAGCTGTATCACCACGCCAGATCCATTGCGGGGTACGCAGAGTACAGGCTTGTAACATGTTCTTTCCTTACAGGACTCTCTGGCTTCCTTCACTTGTGCAGTTCGTCTCATATACGCTCGCCGGTTACGGAGACTCTTGACTTGCTCTTCATTCTAATTGAAATGTTAAAATGAAATTATAAACACCGACACGCCTATATTTCCTAAGTGGAGGTTACAGAGATATACATCGTAATATCCACGTTATGTGGACATCATCCACATAAATATCCGACGATGTTAAATCCCATCATCATCATCAGCTTTCCACAACCCACTGCGGGGCTTGAGTGTCCTTCCTCATGTGCTACCCCAAGTTCTTTCTCCAACTCTCGATATATCATCTACCCATCGAGTCATTGGTCCACTCCTTAGTAGTAAAAAAAATAAACACGCTCTCGCCTATATTCACGAAGTAAGTACGAAGGTAAGAGGGGGCGAGCCCGTTGTCATTATTTCAGTTACCAATCCAGACTGGTCTATTAAGAATTTTTCCATAGAAAAAGCACACTTCTGACCAGAGGTCAGAATGTGCTTATGTGAATATGCGTGTGTAATCGATACAAGGATTTCTTGACAAGACCAATGGAACAGCCAAAATTTAAAAAACCTTAAATTGCCCACAAAAAGCAGTGTCTCGTTGTGGAATTTTTGTTTCACTATTTCATTATTCAGATCTAAAAGGACAGGAAGGGACTAACATTAATAATGGCAGCGCTTCTATTGTAAGGATCTTGATGTTACCTAGAAATTATAGTTACGCAAATGGCTTATTTATGGTCTACGACCTGACGACCAGAGGGCTTAGCACGAAAAAAGTAACGTTAGAATGACGCCAGACTGTTGATGTGCCGCCCTTGTGTGTGTGTGTTTGAGTGATATACGCTGTTGGCCGTGAGGCCTTTACAGCTTTACCGGACTTAAGGGCGAGCGTGCAACCACTACACTCGAGCCAGAAGGACAAGGGGGCGAGGGCGCCTCAAGGAGGAACGGCCTCGGTTTGGACAGTCGCTACGGGGGGAGGGGGTGTAATTAGTGCACCGGTCGGCGGGCTAGGGGATCTACGACTTCGTCGTCGTTGACCGTATCCGGAGCGGAAAGAAGCGATGTCAAAGCATCGGGGGGATCGGTGAGAATATGTCGCGTCCGGCAGTAGCGGCAGGGGTCAGGTTCGTAGCCGGCGGCGGCTATTTAGCGGATTCGCATGGGAAGATGCGTCCGCGAAGTGTCGAGTTGTCGCCTTTTTAATATAGGCGCGAATAGATTCGAGATCGGAGTGGATGCCGCCCATGTCACACAACACAGCACGCGTGATAGCACCTCACTAACGTCAGTCTTGTGAAGCACAGTAGTGATTAAAACTGCATCCCCTTTGGGTCCGATTTAGTGTTGAAAAAATGAGCGCTGAAGTAGAGCGTTTAGCGCTGAATCGACGCTTACGAGCGTTGAAACACGTAGAAGACGCGAGCGTTTTAAGCTCCGACTCGAGATATTTTTACGAAACTAGTCCGTTTTCATAAATTTAGTAAAAAGTACTATACGACAAGTGAACGTTGCCTACAATAAATGATCTATCTATCTATCTATATCATCACGCCAGCTCCCTCGGTACTCCTGCGGGGTAGGCAGAGAGTACAGAGTTCCAACAGGTTCTTTCCTTACATACCTCTCTGGCTTCCTCCACTCTCATAGTTCGTCTCATACACACTCGCCGGTTACGGAGACTCTTGACTTGCCCTTCAGATAAGACACGGTCTATTTGGTCATTGTAAGATAGTCTAGGTCTTCCCCGGTACCTACATCCTTCCACTTGCGCATTGTATATCTGTTTTGTCATTCTTTCTTCTGGCAATCTTTCTATATGCCCGAACCAACGGAGCATACGGTTTCTCATCTTTACACCGATACTATCTTATGATAAATGATTTTGGAATATTTACTCTACGTGGCACCAAATACAGCTCACATTTGACGCTCTACTTGAGGCGAGTTGGTGATACAAGGGCTGAGAATTTGACCACACTAAAAACCGCGAGGGGATTTTTTGACACGCAGTAGGGCTCAGCAAACGTCGTTTTTATGTCATCACGCCAGTTCCCTTGCGGGGTACGTAGAGAGTATAGAGTTCCAACAGGTCCTTTTCTTACGGACCTCTTTGGCTTCCGCCACTCTCACTCTCATAGTTCGTCTCATACACGCTTGCCGGTTTTGGAAACTCTTGACTTGTTCTTCAGATAAGAATCGGTCTATTTGGTCATGGTAAGATAGCCTAGGTCTTCCCCGGTATTTAAATCCTTCTACTTAAGGATCATCAAACTTTAAATACATAAAATGGTTATCAGGGTTGGACAAAGTACGGCCCGCTACTATTATGTAATATACTATTTTGGCCTGCGATGGGCTTTAACTCGGGCTGGCCTAACGTCCCTTCTAAAGTGGGAGTGTATGGCAGAGCCTACAAATGAAAGTTTTTTTCATATATACAAGGTGTAACATAATAAACTGAGACCTGAAAGTAGTTTGTTCTAAATCGATAACTGAATTGATTCCAACAATTTGAATGTATATTATATTATTTTAAATTAGCAAAAAATGCTGGTACTCCTTTAGTACGTTATTATAAACTAAATTTATTCTTGATTCAACGCAACACAGAGATTTCAATTGAATTTCTAACACTTATTTCTCACTACGCACACATGCAAGTTTTGTTGTTAACTAACTGTTTCCCGCGACTTTGTATTCGGTCGACAACAGCGCCACCTACCGGGTCTATGTTATATAGCATTTGTTACTTCTGGATAAGGTAACATTTTAATAGTTTTTGAAATCGGTCCAGTAGTTTTTGAGTTATTCGTTACAAAGATTGGGGTATAAAAGTGCTTAAATAAAGGGTTAAAAATTTTAAATTTGAGAAATTGGTTTTCGCTTTGAATTGGTGAAGCAATTATCTGAAACCTACATACACCAATACCCACACTATCACAAATATTTGTGGATCTGTCAAAAAATTGCCTGTACGGGGATCGAACCCACGCTCTTAACCATTGGAAAAAGTCGTCGTCATAATATGTTTCTAACTTTAACAAAATAATTTAAAGTTGAAAGATTTCAAAACGTTGTGCGTGCTATGTTGTAACTCTGAAAATTTTTATTTTTTTCAATATCTTTTCAATTTCTTTCTTTGCTCGCAAAAAGTTTACTCACTCCTGACCTAAATATGAATATAGGTACAATTGACAATGGAATCTTTTCCCCTACTATAAACATACCTGACGTCACAATATTGCCTTCCTTATCATGACCTACACTAATTTGTACCGACCTTATCTTAATTAAACCTAATCATGCAATAACCTATCAAACAGCCATAACATTTCTCTCAAAACTGAACTTTAACCACTTAAGATTAAAGTTAAAATCCACTTGTGTCACAGGTCTGAGTTAATACGTTACTGGTAATTATTGATGTGACGATTCTGCCTTCATGCATCGTCGGTGATGCGATAAATGTTATGCAGACTATCCATCCTTTTATCGCTATGCAAATAAACACGTTACGCGACGCGTTACGATAACTTTGTGAAATTGGCGTTTAATGGTACTCCAGTGGCATTACATGGTCATTTCACGAAGTTATCGTAACGTGATATACGTACTTGTGAATAAGGAATCGGAACATTCCTCTAATATGTTCTACGATAACGTAGCCTGGGAATTATTCCTATACCGTAGGTGCATTAACAAACATGACATTTACACATACAAATACCCAGACCGAGAGATACAAACGTTTGTGAGACACACAAAAATTCGTCCCGGTCATCGAATCCGCGACTATTCAGTCTTATTGCTCAGAGCTGCTTCGTTCTAATTGCTAGACCAAGCTTTGAACAAAGATAAATACGTTTTAGATATCCAGACCGATTTGTTGAACTTGTGGTACGTACATGGTACGGCTGGTGATCATGTGAGTTTGGATCCTGGGTTGGACACGACACTAGAATAGTAGCTATGTGGGGACACGTCATTTAAAAAAACAGTGAATAATGTTTCTAGGACGTGTTCCGGGAATCAACCCAGAACAAGTCTGAACTAGAATTTCTTGATCACAAAAATAATCACAGATTTCTAAATGATTAAATAAATTCATCCCTCTTTTTACTTTAATCTAACTTGATACAAAGAAATCTCAGCCGATTCGTAAAATAGCTTAAGGCTAAAATCGATGCGTAGCAAAAAACACTTGTAGCTTATTGTGCGATCCTTACTCAAACTGCGTAAAAAAATAGACAGAGTGTGTTACCACCGTGAAGTTCAAACTCAAATAATTTATTTTGTATAAGCCCTACTTACAAATAGTCAATTTACATTTTTTAATTCTAATTTAACTACTAATCTACCACCGGATCTGAACGCGACCAATGAGAAGATCCGGCGAAATAACTTAACGGGCTTGTCTTTTTTATTTACTTCTCTTTCACCTTTATTTTTTTACAATTTTACATTTAAAATTAAACAGTTTACAATCTAGCTCCGGTGTGATGCCTTACGATCGAGATATGAATGTAACGATGTTGTCTGTAAAGAGTGTCTAAAGGATTCCCGATGGACCAGTCCCCACCAACGGCACCCCTTCACGAGTATGACTACTGGAACAGCCATCACTCCCCTCGGCCATATTGGTGGGAAGGGAGTGATCCGCGCCATACATCCGCCGCAAGCAAAGACATTATAGTGAGCATGACCGTAGTTAAACCTTGGCTCATCGACTCATATGCATCAACGAACAAATATTTTTTTTTAAACTTTACGTTCTAACGAAGGTACTGCCAATTGCCGGCAAACTATGTAAGTATTCCAGACTCCAACAGTTACTGAGAATATTAAGAGCCCGATAGCATTTAGTCCGACTGTGCATTCGAACCCAGGACTTCATGATTTTTAACCACATCAGGTTTATCAAAGACACCCTCAAAATTATAAATACAATATAGTTACATGCGTGTTAACAATAGTACAGATTATGCTGGAGTGTTGTTTATTTTGAAATTGTCTTACCTAGAATTTTTATTTAAACGTTAGGCGGATTGATTTATTTATTTTTTATTTTGTTTTATTAGGATAGCTAACAGCTTATGAGTATTCTAGTTAGACACAAAGTAGCAACTAAAAGCTAATTATAAGCTATCACATGTAGAAAACAACTATTAATAACAAACAGTCACAGTGTTATTTGTTTTTTTTTTTTTTTTTTTTTTTTTTTTTTTTTTTTTTTTTTTTTTTTAAAAAGCACATATAAAAGATACAAACTAACTACAAAGCAAAGGAAAAAAAAAAAAAAAAAAATCTGTTAACACCGTCTATCATATTATTTCACTCTGAGGATCGTTATGACAATTATCTGTTCCGATAACTTGACGAGGACATTTCTTAGCAACGACCGTTTAATGAGACTAATAATATTTAAGATGGCTACGTCGGAATGCTAATATTTTAAGTCTACACCGCTCTCTAAATGATATTATTTGATAACAAGCTGAATAACTGTTTGTTTTGTAATATATTTTATTATAAATACAAAAGAATATCTTCAATACTGCGATGCTACGAGAGTCTTCGGACTTTCTTATGATATATTACAAATATGAAAGGGCTTTTTATCGGAGCCACAGTGGAAGTCTTCAGAAGATTCTCATTCCTTGGTAATACTGAGGTATGTGGAACTTTTGCCGCACTATAAAACCAGGGCGGGTGGCCCTCCTTTCGTATAATAGACGAATTTCAGAATCGCCAATACAAAACGCTGTCCCCTTGAGGATGGCTTCGTTAACTGGATATCGAGATATAATAGATATACGACTTCAATGTCTGAAGTTAAAAAAGACAGGTTGACCGCATGGTTAGTAAAAAGTGACCTACAGAGGTCACTTCGACGAATCTGAATCATGTGGACGAAGTTGATACGGTTCAGCCGACTACCGTATATCTGCTTGATGCATGTTCAGCTGTTAAACAATGTACGTATTTAATGCAAACGCTAAAAGAAGAAAAGATAATATGGAAGCATATACTGTTTCAATTCTGGACAGATTTTCTCTCAAGAGTCTTCTCTCACAAATCGAGTTGACAAAGAAAAGGTAAACCACGGGAACCCAGTGCGGGTTAGACAGACCGAAAACAACAAATGCAATAAATAACTGAGAATTTTATTCCGTTTTATTAAAACATTGCTCACTCTTTTTTATCTCAGCCATTATTTATTATTTCGCTATAAGCGCTCGTATATCATCCCTTCCCGTTTTATCGGCAGTATGAGGAACTTAATTGCCTCACATGGCCAACTTTCTTGGCCTTACTTCAAAGCCAAGTTATTCACCAACTTTGTCGATTCCAGCTATCATCGTTTCTTGCCCTAAAGATTATATCTTTAAGTACACCATTGTTTCATGAACAAAGGGTTTCTGAAATATGGTGTCTAATATTTAACCATCAGAGTTCAGAAAGTTTTGTTCGTTGGAAGGTACTGTATTAATTAAATATGAATGATTAATTAATGTTCGATAATTTTCACGGTGCCGTTGTGAGGTCTTTTAGTGAAATTTTGATTGAATGTATGCATGCGTAGGTAGCTTAAGTATCTTTTGCAATTGTTTGTTTTGGCAAGAATTCATATTAAATCGAGTAATATGGCGGAAAGTCATCATTTTTCTTTTCGACGTTTTAGGCCTTAGAAGGTGCTTCCCGAGGCTCTGCTCTGCATGTGGTTGTCTAGCTAAGTTTGAAGGGTTTTCAAAGCGGTAGTGGTGGTGTATGGTGGAGTTGGAGTTCTCTCTTACTTCGGCTTACAGCAACATTCAAAGACCCCTTTTGCATGGCCTTTGGACAATATAGGCCGATATATTATTAATATCTATTTATTAGGTTGATCCTTTTGTACTATAATTCTTTATCTTTATCACCACGCCTGATCTATTGCGGGCGCTATAATTACATATCTAATGTTATCAAATTTCGTTTATAAAATATTATTGCTATTACTAAAGTATCTAAAAACAATGACATTCCTATACCTTCACGTGGTCACAAATTATATTATCTATGTATATCGTGTACCTTTGTATGTACCCTTATATATTATGCAAATTTGTGTGTACAGTGCGACAAGGATCGTTTGGCCTATAGATGTCATTGACAATCTTCTATCCATCTATATCATCACGCCAGATCCCTTGCGGGGTAGGCAGAGAGTACAGAGCTCCAAAAGGTTCTTTCCTTACATGCCTCTCTGGCTTCCTCCAGTCTCATAGTTCGTTTCATACACGCTCGCCGGTTACGGAGACTTTCGACTTGTTCTTCAGATAAGACTCGGTCTATTACGTCGTGGTAAGATAGTCTAGGTTTCCCCGGTACCTACATCCTTCTACTTTCGCATTGTAGACAGACTCGGTCTAATGACAATCTTATATTACAAAATCTTTGTTATCTATAGTAGATGCGTTCAACACAAATTCGGTCGTTGTGGCGGTCACTTGTCCAGCAGTGGACCTCTTTGGATTGGAGATAGATACCTACATAACCATGACTCTGTGATTGGGTTAGCCACAAAGGACTTTTTACTTACAACCCTTAGTTTTTCTGCTTCATGTAAATAACCTTATATATCTATTTGTCGACGGCTTAGCCTAGCTTTCTGAAGTCATCAGCTTGGGGACATCGGGGTGGCGGACGCAAGGGGCGGGGTCCCTGGGCGTCCTTCACGAGCAACCCCGAGGAGGACGACGGCGGGGAGCATGTCATCAAGGCTCGTCAGAGCGCGGCGCAAGACGGGCACCGGTGCGTTCCATACGGAGATTCTGGAGCCCCTCCAAAGTGCTGATGTCGGCCACCCTGGGGTTTTAGTCGGTAGGAATCCGAAACACCCCGCGAGCTTCCCCTGAGGCTTGTGGAAGTCCTATGAAGGATTTTCCTAGAAAAAAAAACCAAACGTTTTCTGAATGTAAACCGCTGAGCCAAGCGCCAGTCTACTCGACTAGCCAGTCGCTAATGCAATCCCCACACTTATCAAATCTTTGAGTATTTGTGTATGTGAAATTCATATTAGTAGACGCGTTTTGCGTTACTGTGTGCTTCACAGGTAGAATCCCTAGTGAGATATTTGATACGATTCACCAACATTATTTTTAACAAAGAGTGAGCCTAATGCCGTGACTTTAGCTGGATTGATTTAAACATTAAATTCTCACGTTGTTCAGTATCATATTCACTTCTTAGCTCATTGCCGTACGAGTAAGTTGAATGTAATAATGACGCGGTTCTTCTGTCTGATAACTATACTATGTCCAGCATCACACGAAATAAATTCCCATGCTGTAGATACCTACAAAAAAAATTATGAAGGTAAATAAAGGGAAAGAGCTGTGTCAGATTACCCCTGTAGAATAAAGGTGTGAGTGTATATACGTAAAAAACCGATTAAGATATCATTATCTTGTATCTAATTTCAACCTACGACGTTTAAGCCCTAGTCTTTACTATTAAAAATATGTACATCACGAATGCTAATGATAACATTAAGAAGTAGCTGCTTTAATTCCAAAGAGAAAATCTAGATTACAATTAAGAGCACTCTCGAAAATTTTCAACGAAATTTTCGGTAGCGTTCTTTATAAAATTTGAAGATACGACCACTCACGCTGAGATCGTTGTTCGAATTTCAGAAGCGTGTAAAATAAATCCTCGTAACATTTTAACTTCCTAAAGCACTTGTAACGAGAGTTGCTAATTTTGATCAAGATGATTGCTTTAAAATAAGTTTAATACAAATAATTTGCCTGATAAATTTTTTAACGTTTAAAGTACTCCTTGGGAAAACTAATCCGGTTTAATTAGAAATTGAAACATGAAAATAAGCTCCCAAGCCTATTGTTGATTATGCGAGGTTTTTGTATCAACATAAGCAGGGATAGCCTAGTGAGTAGACCGTTGGACTGCAAAGACAGAGGTCTCGGGTCAAACCCAGGCACGCAACTCTGCCTTTTCGAAAGCATGTGCGTATTAAAAATTAATTATCACTTGCTTTAACGGTGAAGGAAGACATAGTGAAGAAACCTGCATGCCTAAGAGTTTCTCGAAGGTGTGTGAAGTTCGCCAACCCGCACTGGGCCAGCGTGGTGGACTATTAAGCCCTCTCAGTTTGAGAAGAGGCCTGTGCCCTACAGTGGGACAGTTTCTTAACAGAGCTAATATTATTAACATAGGTAAGCTTATTGCCATTCTTCAGGCACAATCTCTCTTATAAATTCATTGCTTTTTTAGTCTAGTGGCGCATGATTTGGCTGGCGATTACAAGGTCCTGGGTTTGAAAGGTCATCCAAAAGTGTTGGACACTGAAATTGTGCCCGGTGTAATGGTAATTAACTTCCCACCTATTGCATTAAGATCTAGAATCACTGCCGAATTTTCAGTTTACACAGTACACCTCTGCCACCCTCACTTGTGTGGTTGCAGACGTGGCAGTGTTTTTTTACAATCAAATTCTCTCGGGCCCTTTAGTTTCTTCACAATAATTTTCCTTCGCTGTTTAGTACAGGAAAATCTGACATAGATTTCAACAAACCTATAGATTCTAGTGCCCCAAACCTTGCACCCAGTTGGAAGGAAAACATTCTATTAAGTGTGCCTTTGAAGTGCTCTTCAAAAACCTAAAAACCAATTTTATTAAAAATTAGAGCAAGATGTTTTATAAGCTTAAAATCGGCCATTAGTAATGTAAAGAATGAGTCGTTTCAAGTGCTATTGGACTCTTTAGAACAATAATTTATGTATGTAGAACGTAAAGAAATGCTTTGTTTCTTTTTTATTGTTATGAATTCGTAAGTAAAAGTGAATTATTTTATGGAAATTTCTGAATTTGACCTTGCCGCTGGGTTTTAGCAAGTCGCAATGAAACAAAGGATATTTAATGTGAAGGCAGGTTACTCAAAGTTTGAGGATTTGTTCTTGTGTTCTTGTGAGGTTCTATCTATATCCTCACGCCAGATCCCTTACGGGGTAGGCAGAGAGGGCAGAGTTCCAACAGGCTCTTTCCTTACATACCTCTCTGGCTTCCTCTACTCTCATAGTTCGTCTCATACACGCTCGCCGGTTACGAAGACTCCTCACTTGTCCTTTAGATAAGACCCGGTCTATTTGATCATGGTAAGATAGTCTAGGTCTTCCCCGGTACCTACATCCTTCCACTTTCGCATTGTATATCAGTTTTGTCATTCTTTCTTCGGACATTCTTTCTATATGCCCGAACCAACAGGGCATACCCTTTCTCATTTTTACACCGATACTCTCTTTCATACCTAATGATGAGTGATGTTATGACTAAATAAATTAAATTATATTTATATACCTATAGAATCCACATTTCATAACTTTCTTCTTGATTCACATTTGGATTAAGCCTGAAGACAATTAAAAAATAATTGACAAAACGACCATCTCGCAAAACATTGATCTTGTCTCGATTAAAATTGTTTTTTATTTCATACTCATATGTTATCTCAAGAGCACACACAAACTATCAATATCCTTAGAGGAATAAACGTAATATTGAAAGGCAAAGTTGGTAGTAGATATAGGTTAACGAACAAAGTTTGCTATCGGTACACAAATCTTAATACAACCAGTCGTTAACATATGTAATCAAACAAGCGTACTTTGATTACGATAACACATGTTCTCAATTAAAAGGACAAGAATAAATTAAACAGTTGTAAATCTTTATCGCGTTAGGATCATACCGCAGAAACTTATCCAGATGATAAGTTCAAATTGTGCTGTTATTTTTTGCCATCCGAAGCAACTGCTCTGAACAGACTGGCTAGACACTGGTCGCACCGGTTTCTGCGCAAACCCATCCAAAAGGATACAACTTCAAATACATCACACTAATATCAACTTTAACGACACTCATAAGAGCAGATATTGCTTTGACTTCTAGAGAATGGACGATTACAGAACAGATTGTAAGTTTGGAAAGGATTTTGGATTTTAATGTGCAGTTTATAAGGTAGAGATTCGGGATGGGTTGGAAACGTGCAATCCGCTATAGCGAGATGCTGATTGCTGCCCGTAGGCAGTTCTCAATGCGGCTGGTGGTACGCCACCTATTCGGAGTACGGCAAAAACTATAGATTTACAAGCTTGCAAATTAAACCTTTGTTTCTCGTAATGTGTAGACGTGTAGAACAGAATCTAAAAATTTTAAGTCTATCTATCTATATCATCACGCCAGTTCCTTGCGGGGTAGGCAGAGAGTACAGAGTTCCAACAGGTTCTTTTCTTACATACCTCTCTGGCTTTCTCCACCCTCATAGTTCGTCTCATACACGCTCGCCGGAACGGAGACTCTTGACTTTTCCTTCAGATGAGACTCGGTTTATTTGGTCGTGGTAAGATAGTATAGGTCTTCCCCGGTACCTGCATCCTTCCACTTTCACATTGTATATCTGTTAATTGTAAATTTAAGTCTAAATTATATTTAATATAGTAACTTAGTATATAAAAGCGTAATCGCTGTGCGACCGCAGTTTTTTACAGACCATTAAAGTTTAAGATGCGTGACCGTTTATAGCACTTCCAAAATGATGTACTACTGATAACTTTTCGATAGAATTAAAAAAAAACAACAAAATCAAAACTTATTGTTTGACTTAGGAACTGAACCCATGATCTCGTGTGACCAGCAAACACTCTAGCACACTTTTCTCCAAGGAGAAGCGTGTTAAATGAATAGCAGGATTTTCTTGAACGTGCCGGATGAGTAATGAAGACTGAGTTGGAGTCGAGATCATATTATGAGCTAATTCACCGCAAACAACTTGAGGTGTTCTTGTTGACAAGAATGATACACTTCATAATTTGTATGAGGTATGTTTACAGCTAGTTGCATAGGTTATCTATCTATCTCTATGTACATCATCGCGCCAGATGCAACTATCATCATTTCAGAAAACCTAATGAATCATACGTACTTACCAGGAAAATAATAAAATGGATCGGTCATTCCACGAAGCCGCGCTCCACCCATCCTTTCTCGTAATCGCTTATAGTGTAAGTGTTAAAAATTCTGTGTGTGTTCTATCGTTACTTAAGATAAAAACTAACCGAACTGATGTGGATTAAACAATTTATACAACAAATAAACTCGGGACAGCAAACATTGCTACATTTAGCGTTCATTAGTCAATAATTATAGAACTTCCCAAGACTGCAATTTTTAAAATTTTCATCAGCGTTTGTGCATAAAAATGATTTTCTTTAAGAAAACGTAGTTCTACAACTAGGAATTATTCCTGTATCATGGGTGCGGTAACAAACACGAAATTTAAATAGACAAACACACAAACAGAAAAAACATTTGTAGGTCACACAAAGATTTCGTTTCGTGCGGGAATCGAACCCGCGACTACTCGATCCTGTGGGCGGAGTGACCACTCGACACATCCAGTGACCACTAGACCAAACCGTCCGTCTAGATTACTTAAACCATTTAAATAATTCAAAGAATCAAAGTCAGACACAATAATAGTTTTTAGCATAGAGGCACCTATGAACTTTTAAAATCATGACTGCTTCGTTGGTCTAGTGGCAAAGCGCATCGCTTGGTAATTACAAGGTTCTGGGTTCAAATTCAAGGTCACGCCTATATTCCCCAGAGGGGGTGGCAGAGGTGTACTGAGTACACCCACATTTCGCCGACGATGTTAGGTCCCATGTAACAGGGGGCGAGCTATTGCCATATATCGGGCACAATTCCAGACTCCGGACTCATACTGGGAATTTTTCGTTAGAACAGAAAAACTACATTTGTCCGACCTAGGATTTTAACCCAGGACCTCGTGATCACAAAGCGACGCGCTTTGCCACCAGACCAACGAGGCAGTCAATTAATTAATCTGATTACGTTTTACCCATCTTATTATAAGTAAAGGCGGTATAGACAGACCGCCGTTACTTATAATAACTTGTCTTATTACCAATGTGTGGCAAAATAAGGGCACGAAATATTAATTAATTTGATCTAGATTAATAACCTCAATCGTTTATGTTATCTACTGACCTTATTTCATGATCTTCAATTAATTAATTCTAATCTCATGTTCTCTTGCATTGTATATTCGTAATAAGGCCTTGATATTGAGGCTAATGTGATTATTTTCGAATCTACTATTATTAGCTTAGTTGGAGAAACGCGCACCTTATTAAACTTCTTACATTTAATAAAACTATTTTTTCGGATTTTATCGCGGTTTATTTTGATTTTTAAGTTCCCGACGTTTCGAGTGCTTTGCAGCACCCATGGACACGGGAAAGACGTCGGGAACTTAAAAATCAAAATAAACCGCGATAAAATCCGAAAAAATAGTTTTATTTCATGTGTACTATTCGCGTAAATCTAAGAACTTCTTACATTTGGATTACTTCTGACATTTATTCTTGATTTTTCAATCGTCAAATAAAAGTTACCTACCAACAAAATTATAACCAGACTCAAAATATAAATTTTATTTACAAAAATGCCTTATTAAAAACAAGCTTTTATAGCAAAAACTTAACGAAGATATCTTTCATAGTTGAGGAGTTCCTATGAGTTACTTCCGGCTCCATCATCAGACCCTGAACACTATCCGATTGTTTAGTAGTTTTTTTATTTAAAAAATGGTACCATGGTACTATTATATTACATTGTTACCGAACTTACATATTTATGCCAAATTTCCACTCAATCCAACACCTGCAAGTGCTTGAAAAATGGATTACAAGATTTGAACCGGAAAGACAAACAGACAGACATACGAACATTGCAAGTTAAATAAAAGCTTGTATAAATTAAACTATTGATTTACCTACAACTGAAAGTTTGAATATGTTTATTTTGTAGTTTCTTCTTCAGCCGAAAGACGTCCACTGACATGTTACTGGCTTAATTATGCATTGTTATGGGTTCAAACAGCGACAGGAAAACCCCAAAACATTACTATGTGATAAGTTAGTCCCGACTTAGGAAATATGTGAAACCATTATCAAAATACGATTTATATGTACCCTTACCAACCTTTCAGGGGCTTCTATTGATCATCGGATCGAATAAGGAGTTAATATAATATGCCTTTTCCGATTGTAACTCGATTTCGGGAATTTCGGCGGCCGATGCTATGTTATATACTTGATGTATTCAAATTCGTGGTTTCTCTGATCTTTTGGCTAATTTTAGGCCATGAGTTGTTGAATTTAGGCCAGTATCACCACTAGTTCGTTATACACTACAAATTATATCATTACGAAGACGTAGGGCACAACACGTTATTTACCTTACGTCAATTTAAATTCCTATCATGCTGAAAAAATCGTGACCCTTAGAGAAACGGTAGTTAATATGTTATTAAGGATGCATGGAAATGCCACTTAATAATTTAATAGCATGACAACTGAGATATTTTTCTTTATTTTGTGCTATAAAATCTTAGACCGCTTTAATTAAACTAGTATTTTATTCTTTGCGTCAAAACACCGCGGGATGAGCAATTTCTAAGTAATAACTTCAGACAATTTTCTGCCAAGCTTTTAAAACTTTGTAGCCTTTGGACTTTGAAGACGATTTAATAGGGAAACACTGAATATTGTAGGAACAGTAAGATGAGCAACCTGCGTAGAATATTTAAAGAATATAGCCCAACATTAATATAGATGTGTCTGAATTTTGGGTCAACCTAGGCGTAGGTGAGTGACAAGTAAAAGGTCTAGACTTGGACAGCGAATAAAGCCGACGAGACAACTATATTTTAGCAATGTAAAAAGTGAGCTATCAAGAAAGATACACTCAATTTGTTTACATATCTTAATGGTTTGGGCTTCAAAGAGCAGCGGCTGGTGTGGTCCTCCATCGACCGACTTAGAACCAAAATCGCAAGGTGTAATCATCATCTGCACAGCTGGGGCATCACTGAGTCTCCTTATTGTTACTGTAGAGACTTAGTGCAGATATCCAGCACATCGTAGAGGACTGTCCCACTCGGAAATTCAGCGGCGGATTCGAGCTCGGATTCAGGCTACACCAATGGCTAAACAATGGATCCTTCACTCTGGCATTAAATTTTGATTGTAGGTCGCATTTATTAAAAGTACAGCGCCATGCGTGATGATTATCTAAATGCTTTGAAAATTTTCAAAGTCCCGTACGCTGTTTTGCCTTACACCGATTGTAATAGAGTGTACTATTATACAGATACAGTTTCATCAGTCGCCGCAAAATTCCGAAAAAATTTATTGTACACGCAGAAAATTGCTCAGAAATAAAGTTGTACATCCTCCAACAAATTGCTTGTGAAAATTGTGGTACCAGCTCTTCAATTATTCACTACTCTAATACGAGTTATAAAACTTTTTAATAAGCTAGCTCGGGATGTGAAACTATAAACGGGAGCAGTTTCAGAGCTTTTACCAGTTTCAGTTGAGTCATATATCAGACAGTACCTCGGTTCACGCGTCATGCATATGAAAGACTGAAATCTGAATACATCCCTGGAGATTTTTTATTAAAGCGCCTTTGAATAGCAATCGACTTTAAACTTAAGTGTCCTAGTTTTTTATCTCGGTATGTCCAGTCTACTTACGTTTTCAAAACTTTTAGTGATAGTATACATATAATAATAATCACTAAAATAAATATTAAAAAAATAATAATGAAAGCAGCCTTTTATACAATTAATAATAAAACTGCCTCGTTGGTCTAGCTGCAAAGCGCATCGCTTTGTGATCACGAGGACCTGGGTTCAAATCCTAGGTCGGACAAATGAAGTATTTCTAACAAAAACTTCCCAGTACGAGTCCGGAGTCTGGAATTGTGCCCGGTATATGACAAAAGGCTCGCCCCTTATTACATGAGACGTAACATCGTTGGCGAAACGTGGGTGTACTCAGTACACCTCTGCCACACCCGCTTGGGGAATACAGGCGTGACGGTGTTTTTTTTTTATAATAAAATTTAAAACGGCCAATCAAATTAAATGTGTATACAAAATTTCGTGTCCATGTTGTTAGCTGTTGAGGAATTCCTCTGTATGGAGCCAATCCTAGGTGTAGAATCTTAAAAATTAATTTTCATCGGATTTGAATCAACATGTCAAATTTCAGCTCCATAGGATAATTGGAAGTGGTTCTAATCCAGGTTGCAAGATTTGACCTAAACAAAAATTCCAAAAGCTTGCAACAAAGTTCTACATGTTCATCCCCATCTATCATGACGTAATGAGCCCACATAATAGGGAGTAAGTATGATGCCGTGACTGACTGCACGATTAATATCTTATATTTTTTGCTTCTTTAGTGGCCTTTTATGATATCCGCAGGAAGTAGAGTCCGCATTTCTACTAGTACGTATCTATAGGCCACGCCACCATGACTGCAAATTCAGTATTCACGTCTCAACTTCCACAATGATGTCAGTTGACCATCTATCACCTCGTTAATGTCGCGATCCATCCACGTTGCGGATAATATGACCTAACCCGCCGGGACCATTACCGCCGAGTAATACAACACCAGAATTCGTGCTTTACATCTAAACCAACAACATTCCATAAACGCGGTACATTTATCCCTTCCTTTGTTACAAACCTGTCACGGCTTCCCTTCCATTCAATAGGCTTAATCCCGTTTTTTGGCAACGGTTACTATGACAAATAGGACATGTCAGCTTCGATGCCTCATAAATATGAAGGGGCCACTTTCGCTACGACGTCGATACGACGCCCATTCGTTGCCTCAGATACGAGATGTACTTGTACGCAATTTATATTATCATCGTGTTCTCTTTCTCTAGCTGTAGCATATATGTATGTTATTTCAAGGGATACTTACGCCATAACCTCCCATTCTTTGCAATTCGTATTTTAATGTTGATTTTTGCGTGTGTGTGTGAGTAATCTATGCTGTTGGCCGAGGGACCTTTAAAGCTTTCTTCTTCTGCAAGTTATGGCTTCAAACTAATTATAAGTGTATTTTGCCAGTGTCCAGTTAGATATATAATCATGTATGTTTAAATTAATTCGACTCCCCGATGAATTTGATGACAACGATGATAATGAAATTAATGAAGTACCCCACCCTGGAAAGTAAAGCGGTTACTTTACATACCAATTGCAACGGCCGTTTTGAGGGAAGTCGAAAAGGCACGTTGTATCACTTTGTTACAATTACCTTCACTCATGTACATATAATAACACATAATGGTTAATATGCCACCAACATTACACATTATTAATCGAAATAACACAAGTTTTGGAGATTAAAACAAATTGACAACATCACTCTTTGACTAACCGCCAAAAAACCCCTTTACAGCTTTATCAGGCAAGATCGTTTTTTATTTCTGGAGTTGCAAACTAGTATATACAATTTTAGGAGTTCTTTCTGTGGTATCCTAGGTCGGGCATAGTGTGGTTTCTTATCGAAAAATTCTCAGAATCAACCCAGAGACTAAAATTGTGCCCATTATAATGGCAATAGTCCGTCGCTTATCACATTGAGACCTAACATGGTCGACTATATGTTTTTTTGTCCCCGCTTGGAGAATATAAGATATCAGAGTTATTGCATGACAGGCTTACTTAAAAGTGCCTTCGAAATCATGAAGATATTTCATTTATGTACCATAAGCGCTTATCTAAAGTTTGCTCCTACCTAATTCAACGTCACAGCAATCAATTTAACGTTGGCTTACTACGTAATACCTGTCCAAAAGTGTGGGATTTAGCTAAGTTCTAAAAGAAAATAAAATATATTTAGAGTTCTTGAAGATATATTTTCTACTTGCTACAAATTCTTTGTTTGCAATTTAGCTTACGAGTTGAGGGATACGTATCACGTAAACGTTATCAAGCTTTCTGTCTAGGAAGAGTAATAGTGTAATATTATATTTATTCCACACGGTTATAATACCGTATTTCACCACTACAGCATCCACAACCATTTTTATATTAACACTCAATTTGTGTTTATGAAATCTCGGTTGCCCCGGATTTATCCTAGTTTAAACGGCATCCCGGGGAACGTGATTTTTCAAATGTGCCATATGAAATGACTAATAATTGGTCTCGCTATCTATCTATTTATATCTTCACGCCAGATTCCTTGCGGGGCAGGCAGAAAGAATATACGTATGGTAATAAATAACTTAAGATATGTAATCTATAACAGGATACGTATGGCATTTTCTGAGTTTAGGCTATTTAGAAAAAAGTGCCGCATTGCCGAGGTCAATCTTTATTAGAAATTTTTCACTTCTACCTGATGCCGTTTCTCAGTAAAATCTCTGTGATTCAGAGTAGGACAAAAGTCGTCTTGACTGCTTTTTTAAAGATTAACTGTCCAACTCTTGGGCAAAGTTCTCTCATTTATCTTTCCTAAAATGACGATGTACAGCACAGGTGTCCGAATCGTTGCGTTGAATGTTTTAATTAATTTTTTTAAGAATGTTCGCACGAATCCTACACTTTACCCAAATGTCCGCGATTTGGCAATCTTTGTAGTGCTGATAAATTAGGTGAACGTAGCTGTAATAAAACTTAATGTTCGCAGTGCATATAAATATATTCCTTCTTTCCTTAAGGATAGTATCGCCTCCTTCTTTATTAAACCCTAAGATTGAGAAAGATATATTCAAATATTATGTTGTTCGGTATATTCAGATTTTCCTTATTACAGCATAGTTTCTGCCGCGATGTCGTCCGCGTTGACTTTAGACAAGAACCTAATATTTTTCCGGGATAAAAGTATCCTTTCTGCTAATGTAGGTAATAAACTAGCCGTGTGCCAAATACAGTCAGCCGTTTTTGCGTGATTGAGTGTAAAACATCTAAACATACAAACTTTTACATTTTATTTTTTGAAATTCAGTTTTTATCAGGTGCTAAGTTGTAAGCGTAATTATTGTGTTAAAAATTTTTCGGAAGTAGACTTAACGTCTGGCACGCTTATAAAATGCCTTTTCTGATCTTTAAGTTGTAAAAATTAATTTTAATAAATACGGTCACGCTTCTTCTATAGTAATTGGGGGGATTTGCCTTACTCACCACACTTGGCAGGCAGGTTGGCGAGCGCAGTTTATTGGTCGTGGAAGTATCTAGGAGAGCGCTGCTGCCCATTTCCTAGTTGTCCCTTAGTCGCCTTGTATGACACCCAATGGGATGAGATGGGTTGGTCCAATTCTAAGCCGGGAACCACACGGCGCGACATCTCTTACAATAGGTCTCATAAAAAAGCTCAGAGTCGCTCAGCGAGTTATGGAAAGAGTTATGCTCGGCGTTTCTCTACGTGATCGAATCAGGAATGAGGAGATACGTAGAAGAACCAAAGTCACGGACATAGCTCTCAGGATTAGCAAGCTGAAGTGGCAATGGGCGGGCCACATAGCGCGAAGATCGGACGTGCGTAGGGGCAGAAAGATTCTAGAGTGGAGACCACGTATTCGCAAGCGCAGCGTAGGGCGGCCGCCTGCCAGATGGACCGAAAATCTAGTGATAATCGCAGGAAGTCGTTGGATGCAGGTGGCATCGGACCGGTTACGCTGGAAAACGATTGGGGAGGCCTATGTTCAGCAGTGGATAAGTATAGGCTGAGATGATGATGATGATGACGGTCACGCTTATATTCACCAAGTGTCTGCGGTGTATCTACATTTCGCCAAAGATGCAAGAGCCCAATGTGATACGAGGGAGGCTATTATTACCATCTAATCGAGCACAATTGTACACTCCAGACTGCTACTAAAAATTCAATAGTAAAACTCCAATACTTTATCTGTACTGTGTCTTTAAGACGTCGTGATCCCCAACCGCAACATATACCAACAAGGTCGTCCTACTGGATCAACAAAACAGGGCTTTTAATATTAGTGTTTGAATTTGCCGTAATTTTTCATTAGTTTCTAATAGAAATAAAAACTAGCGTAAAGGGGCTTTGCGGCTCCTGTTGATAAAATGGGTAATTTTCTTTAGAATATTTACTTAAAGTTGATTGAAAAGAGACACATGAGTTCTAGACACTTCTTTGTTGTAGCTAGTTTAAAAAAGTCTGCTGTTTTTATAGTAATTAATTAGGCTGGTTCTGTTGAGGATTTTGAATTTCTTTGAAACCGGGGAGTATGGGTTCCAGAATAAAATAATGTATTAAAACACTAGCAATAATTTTTGGTCGTTAGTTTTTATCCTCGCTACCTTTTTTACCTGTCTGAAGGTTCGCGAAAGATATTTGGTGACAATAATTTGCTGTTCCAATATGGGTTCTTTGTATGTAATTGGAAATAGTTTCAGCATATGTAATATATTACGGTATGCCAATCTGTTCAAATGCAGCTCTTAACTAGTAACCATGAGCTTCCTAAATCATAACTACCTAATAAATAAAGAAAGAAAAGCAGTTTATTTTGTACGCACACATCCAATAAATGTTTATCGACATGACAAAAATAACAAAGATGGAGAAAAACTGATATAGGTAATAAAAAATTATGAAAGCATATTCCAAATACAATTTTCATCTTTAGAAGAGAACATTATAAAAGCTACTAAAACTGACACATTTGCGCATAAAGACCTCCCACCAAATCCCGTTGTTATGGCTACAGATAATAATTTCCCCTCTAACTACGCTCATTTTGCTTCCCTTGATATTTCCGTCACGTCACATCAAGTTTACAACGAAGAGATTAATTTAAACGCTTCTCCTTTGTCCTTTCAACACATTTTTATGGCGGACCAGACGGGAACCATTTTTGTTTAAGGAAAACTTCTACAACTTAAGCATCGACGGGATAAGAATTTTTTAATTGTGGCATCGGACCTTAAACGACTTTAACGTCCAGGCTTGTACGTGACTTGAATGTTTTTGTAATTGATTAAAAATTTTACTGAAAATCTCGGGAAGACTTACTAGTTTTAATTGTGTAGAGCATAATGAATAATGTGTATGTAAATGATTTGTAGCGTTGTGTGAATATCTTATTTAGTTACTAACAGTGTGCCTTACGGATTGCCCATCGATAATAACCCCCTTAGACGATTCATTTTTCCTTTCTAAAACCATTTTATAATAATCACCTATGTCATAAAAGCAAATGCCAGAAGAAAGAATGACAAAACAGATATACAATGCGAAAGTGGAAGGATGTAGGTGCCGGGGAAGACCATCTTACCATGACCAAATAGACCGTGTCTTAGCTGAAGGGCAAGTCAAGAGTCTCCGTAACCGGCGAGTGTGTATGAGACGAACTATGAGAGTGGAGGAAGCCAGAGAGGTATGTAAGGAAAGAACCTGTTGGAACTCTGTACTCTCTGCCTACCCCGCGAGGGAGCTGGCGTGATGATATAGATAGATAGATAGATAAAAGCAATTCCTGTGCAAAACATGCTTCTAGACCCACTGCGGTTTAACCTTTGAATTGCAATTTACTCAGTGTTAGAGTTTTATCAAATAGATTGTAGTCTGTCCACGATATTAACCAACTGCACGATTACTATTCAATCAATAAATAATCTTGATACCAATGGAATACTCAGTTACTAATGAATGTTTATCTTAGCGAGAAAAATTACACAGGATTGGTAATGTAATCACATTTTCGTCAACCGACTTGACACCTAACAGAAAAAGATACTTGCTAATCTAATTTCGAATCAATTACTTAATGTGTTCAAATTACAGTTATTATCTCTATTCAGTACTTGTAACATCTTTATCTACATTCAGATCTAGTAACGACTGGAAACGAAGAATAGATACATTTATTATTATCACTATTATTATGAGGCATAAAAGTCTTACTTCCTCTGAATTATTGCTAATTTAATCATTATCTACTTTCACGTTTCCTACAGCTCCAATAGAGATATCTTCAACCAACATTTCCCCAAAGCCTTATCGGCTGCCAACCAAAGCCGATTAAAACACATCTCGTGAACTCCCATTTTAAAAATACCCTTAGAGACAAATGGCCAACTCGAACCATCGAGGGGCTTACGTGCCTCCGCTGGAGCGCAACAAGCTTATGTAGAAGGAAAAATTCAATCGCTGCATCGAAAAGCTTCCGCAAGTCCATATTGTTGTTAAATTGTTTTGAATCAGCTGTATTGTTTGTTTTGTGATTCCTTGTTTGTATAGATGATTCAATTTACACGATTATTACAAGCTTTCTTAATTTGCTTTGTTAGTATGTCTCTTTCCATTTCACCGTCACGCCTATATTCGCCAGAGGGGGTGGCAGAGGTGTACTGAGTACACCCACGCTTCGCCGACGATGTTAGGTCCCATGTAATAGGGGGCGAGCCTATTGCCATATACCGGGCACAATTCCAGACTCCGGACTCGTACTGGAAATTTTTCGTTAGAGAAACTACATTTGTCCGACCTAGGATTTTAACCCAGGACATCGTGATCACAAAGCGATGCGCTTTGCCACCAGACCAACGAGGCAGTCAGCCACCAGACCAACGAGGCATTTCCATTTCAAAAATGTTTAATTCATTTTTAAGCACTTGCTGGCATTCAACTAAGCTGAAATTTTATTTGCATTTGTATGTAGCTTCTGTGATCATCATCATCATCATCTCAGCCTATATTTCTCCACTGTTGAACATAGAACATAATCGCTTTCTAGCGTTATTGGTCCGACGCTACCTGCCTCCAAAGACTTCCTGCTATTTTCACAAGATCGTCGGTCCATCTGGCAGGCGGTGGTCCTACGCTGCGCTTGCCAATACGTGGTCTCCACTCTAGAATCTTTCTACCCCAAGGCCCGTCCGATCTTCGCGCTATGTGGCCCACCCATTGCCACTTAAGCTTGCTAATTCTGAGGGCTATGTCGGTGAACTTGGTTCTTCTGCGAATCTCCTCATTCCTGATTCGATCATGAACTTCTGTGATAACATCTCCAAAGGGTTAAAAATGTACCTGGATGTTCCAGTTATATTTTGGCTTGATTAAACGAAATACATATCAATTTTAGTTCAGTTCCGTATAAAGTGTAGTATATAACTTCAAGTGTGTGTAGTTTCAATGTTATACTTCGCTCTCTTGGTTTTACTGTAGTAGTTGACTTGTATAGTTTTATTTTAAACGAATTGTCATTTTATGTTACCTTTCTCCACCAAATCATACGGTGTACGAGTGGGGGAGTATGAACTATTTTCAGTTACCTTGATTTGTAACCATAGGCCTTTCTTTGCCCAATAGTCGGACAGTATAGGTTGACTTATTATATTATTATTGTTCAGCGGTCCGTTTCCGTCTCTCATATAGGCAGAACCAATTTTTCCCAATAAAAACATTGACAAGGTCTCGTATCCTGAGAAATCTTACACTCCTGGGAATCGCGAACAATTTAATCAGAAAAGGTAGGAAATATAGTTTCATAACATTGCTTTGTTTGTTTCGAAACACGGAGGTACCCTTCGAGGCAATAGTTCAGATTCGGACTTTCATTCGACACATATATCAAACACTGAATCAAATAGAAAAGTATAGCAGTTAGGTATCATTCTAAATTCGACCTTTTGATGTACTTGTATACGGTTTAAAATAGCATGCACGGGACACTATTCAATGATAGAAAAATTAAGCTCCTGAGGATGACCTAGAAAGTTAGTTATAGTCCTATGAACTTACCGAGACTTGTCAAGTATGTAATATGAAGTCTGATAAAGCCACGATATAATAATATTTTTATGAGGAACAATCATTTCCAAAAAACAAAGAACACGAATTTTAATTGTATTCGTAAAGCTAAAAGATGTCGTAAGGACTACGATAACGATTGTATGCATCCAATTTTCAGTTTTTGAAAACAATAATTCATTCCAGTAGTCAGAAAATAACCAAAAAATCTCATTAACAATTTTTTTTAAACGTAGCCTCTAGGATTTATTCCGGTCTCGTGGGTGCGTTTACAAACATGAAAATTAACATACACAAATACCCAGACCGAAACAAATAATTGTGGGTCACACAAAGATTTGTCCCGTGCGGGAATCGAACCCGCGACTATTAGACACAGTGGGCGGAGTGGCTTAAGCTATTAACCACTGCGCTGAATCGTCCGTCAAAACCGTCCGTCCGTGTTTGAAAACAATAATTCATTCCAGTAGTCAGAAAATAAGCAAAACTCATTGACAAATTTGTCAGCAGCGAAACTCTAACCAATAGTTAGCATCCCGCAAGTTCAATATAGATTTATTTCTTCGATGCGTGGTTGCGTGGATTCATTTTACGAGACGACGGTATCGTTACCTCGTAAAATGTCTGCAGTCTAGACACTTTCCTAAGTGCAGAAAAATAGGTAATAGGTACCTACCTGTCTCAATGACTGTCTGTAATTTAAATAATTGCTACTTTATTGGCGTATATCTACATTGTCAGGCGAAATACCTCCATTGTAGTAAATAAGCCTCCCCAAATATAGTCACGATGCTATCATCGTGACGATATTTGGGGAGGCTTATTTCTCCTGTATGCTTTGAGCTTTTACCTGCAACCCATACCAGGTCATCGGCCCAGCTTGTAGCCGACCCACTCCACTTCCGATACTTGGTGGCCACTAAGAAATCTTTCTGCCCCAACGGCCGTCAGTTCTACGAGCGATATCTAATTACTTTTATTAGCGATGCTTGCCTTGTAACAACGATATTCAGGGTCCAACTCCCGGCTCGCACCACTGCGTTTTTTCAAAACCTATGTGCGACTATAACTTGATAAAACCCAAAGAAAATAGCATGAGAAAACTTTAATGTCGGAAAGTTTCTGTATCAAAAAAAAATCTGTATATCATTCTGGCGTCTAGAATTGTGTCCTGTGTGTTGGCTATAGACTTGACCTTTTGGGATATGCCCCATTATAGATACTATTGACGAAATGTGAGTGCACATTGTACAGTTATGCTATCCACGCCGGGGAAATGTCGGACGGTGTTTATTTTATGTTTTATTTTCAGAATACTCCTTAACCTATATATAAGTAATACATTTTTACATCCTTCTTCTTTCTTAGCATCTATTATGTGTAATATCCCATTTGTATCGATTTCCGTTCTCAGCTTTCATGGAGCGTAGCGGATTCGATAAGAGCTTAGACCGGTTGCATGTTGAGAGAAATATGATATTTCAATGTGGTATGGTCGGCGACAAGTAGCCGAAAACGCCCCGTTTTTGGAAAAATTGTTGCGCGTTTTTGTGTTGCATTAAATCCATTATTTTTTCATATGAATAATATTTAAATAATCTTGCCGCTATAGGGTGTTGCTAATATTTTCTTATTCCATTGAGGGTTCAATGATCGAACTGTTTCTACAAAAATCTTTGTTAAAAATAATGAAACCGACTTAAAAAAGCAAAAAATAAATATATATAAGTCGGTACCGGTTAGTGAAACTCGGACCGAGTCCGAGTTGCCTGGCGTATCTTCCAAGTCCAAGGTCCAATACCGATGAAATTAAAATGGGACCACCTTGGAGCTATACTGAACCCAATGCAAAAAGAATTATCAAAATCGATTCATAATTGGCGGAAAGATCGCGTAACATACATACAAAAAAAAACATACAGTCGAATTGAGAACCTCCTCCTTTTTAGAAGTCGGTTAAAAATAAGTTGTTATTCGGATTTGAAAATGTTCACAAACGTTTGTATGATAAAGAGAATTACCAATTAAACAAATTGAGAATTTTCATTATTTTTTCTTTTCATCTTTTGATGAAAAGATGCCTCAGGCATTATTAGGTAATTATTCTAGTTGGTAGTATGCTTGTAAAAACATGGACTAGTATTTTAATCCCGACTGGCTTTAGGCTTTACTAAGTTTTCCAAATTCTATGTGCGCCTGTGACGTGTTAACGGTGAAAGAAAAGATCGTTAGGAAACCTTAATGTCCGTGAAAACTAGAAAAGATCGAAGGACTTGAAATTATGTGCCCAAGAATTAACGAAAAGGTGATTAAAGCGCAATGAACACTCACTACCAGTAACATTAATATCAAAACCACCTCGGCGAAATATAGGTGCACCATGAACACTTCTGTCCCTTTCGGGACAACAATATTTTGTAAGAATACAATATAATTTACCTCTTTTTGTTACAGGTAATTTGACAGACGTTTCAAAGATCGTGATTTTATAGAAAGACGTGAGTAAGTAAATATCTTTACCATTTATATGAGAATACCCTAACAGTCAACCTTATTAAGAAAATGTTGAAATCTGATAAGGCATGCAGGAGATATAAACCGTCGTTACATATGAATTTCATATAAAAATTATTCTTATATGTCGCACCGGCTACTTCTCTTTATCTTTAGAATGGCTGCCAAAATCACACTTGACGCACAAGTTCGGGTCGCGCAAGATTTCATGTTATCACTTTAAAATAAAATTGTAATTTATATCTCACTATCATCACGCCAGATCCCTTGCGGGGTAGGCAGAGAGTACAGAGTTCCAACAGGTTCTTTCCTTACATGTCTCTGGCTTCCTTCACTCTCATAGTTCGTCTCATAGACACTCCCCGGTTACGGAGACTCTTGACTTGCCCTTCATTGTCCAAAATTGTAACTTCATCAATGAAAATAAGTTAAAAGTAGCAAACGTGTCCATACTTAGTACGGAACCAAATTAGCGCTGTGAATAAATAGTAAGTAGCGGTTCGAAAAAGTGCGAATGATCTACGCTCGCTGTTGGCCGTGGGGCCTTTACAGCTTCAACGGAGAAGAGGGCGAGCGAGGCGACCACTAGGCTCTAGCTAGAAGGGCGTGGGGGCAACTAGCTCAAGAGCGCCTCAAGGAGAAACGGCCTCGACTTGGGCAGTCGCTATGGAGAACGGCATATAATAGGTGTCTCGCCGTGGTGCTCTGCACCGGCCGGCGGGCAAGGTATTCTTCGATCTCGCCATCGAGGTCGGTGTCCAATCCTGTGTGCGTATCTGTATCCGAAAGAAGGGATGTAAGAGCATCGGGAGGGTTGGTGAGAACGTGCCGCGGGTGGCGGTAGCGGCAGATGCGCGCGTCAGTGTGCGTGATCCTTATTCGAACCCCTAGTACTCATTATAGTACTCATCATACACTCATGTCCTACTGTTTACATATATTTATTGTGATATTAGTTCCCTCCATAATCAAAATGCCAGGTGCGTATAACATCTGTCTTGATTCCGATCCACTCCGGCGCATTGTGTGCCGGACGTGGAAGCTCTGTATGAATGTGTGAAATAAATTATAATTTTAGTGACTTGTTAATGAAAATTTAACTTTATACTGATAACATATAGACTAAAATCGATTGAGATGAAGATATGTTAGCTCGACAATATTACAATATGGATGGAATTGCTGTTTCATTATTATTTACTCGCGAGTTATGTGAGAAATTTTGTGGTGAGAAGGTGTTCATATGAGTGTACACTCATGTTTCGTCAAAATATTTTTAGGCACAAACTGATAACTGGCGAGTTTTTCACTGAACCGTTTTTATAAATATAAATTTAAGACACTCCTAATGCTGTGGTACCACGGTGCTTGTTGTGTGTGGTGACCGTTTGTGGCACTTCGTAAGGCTTGTTAAACCTGTGGTCCCGCTTGCTATTACATATGGTAGTCGCTGATCCAAGTTAGAAGCTTTATCACTACATATTATAAAACAAAGTCCCCCCGCCGCGTCTGTCTGTCTGAACGCGATAAACTCAATTTCTTCTTCACCCGAAAGACGTTCACTGCAGGTAAAAGACCTTACCTAAAGACCGCCACTACAACCGGCTTTGTGCTGTACTCATCCAACTTGTACCCGCGACCTTCACCAAGTCATCGGTCCATCTTGTAGGGGGCCTACCCACTCCACGTCTTTCGGTACGTGGTCGCCACTCGAGAACCTTCCTGCTTCAACGGCCGTCAGTCTACGAGCGATGTACCCCGCCAACTACCACTTAAAATTAGCAATTCTGAGTGCTATATCAGTGACTGATCCTCTTGCGGATCTTCTCGTTTCTGATTCGATCCCGCAGGGTAACTCCGAGCATAGCTGTCTCCATCGCGCTTTGGGTGACCTTGAGGCCTTATGAGGCCCATCGTAAGCGACCATGTCTCAGTGTGTAAGTAATCACTGGCAACACACACTGGTCAAAGACTTTTGTGTTGAGACACTGCGGAATTTTGGACGAGAAGATGTTACGTAGCTTCCCGAAACTAATAATAAATAACTTAATTACCGAAAGGATTTTCATACGGTTTGCACCATTGGACGTAGTCATTTAAGAGGAAGGTTGTTTATGTGTATAATTTACCCTTGCGAACCTGGGGCGGGTCGCTAGTGTATGCATAAAAATTGGCCACAAACCTGCGCTTTGGCTATGCTGGAGTATCACCTTTTCTCTCACACGTTGATATGTGATAGAATACCATTTATCAGCAGTCATTTTTCGGGTACACAATTTTTCAGATTATTACTTGGCTTGGCTAAAATTTTCTTTCGTCAAGAAAGTATCGTTAAGTATTAACATACAATAGAGATTTTATATACTTAATACGTGTTGTCTCACCATGTTTCGAAAAAGGTAATATCTTTTATCTTTCCCTCATAATATCTTACTCTTCAAATATTACGTTTCAAAGACGTTAGCAACGTAATATTATTAATTTATAAGGATTCCAGGAACAATAGTAAACCTTCAAATTGCTCTAAAGCATGGCTTAGGACAGCTAGCTCACTGCGGCTGGAACAGTACTTTATATACCTACGGTAGAACACGATGGTGCGCTCGCTAGCCTCTCAGCGATTCCTTCTATTCCGTACTCTGCGTTTCTAATAAGATCTGGCGAGTTTAGCAGTCAAGTTTGTACTTTCTTTTACTGTACTTTTAACAGATTAGATGGTTTAACTCTAATTTTTTTTTTTGATTTTTTGAGACATTAAAAATAGCCCTGAATTAGAAGTTATTTCACTATCATTCGTACATTTACAAGCATAAAATGCACACACACAACCAAACCAACTTTTGATATTCACGCAAAGATTTGTTTCCTTCAGGAACTAACTTGCCGCTATTCGATGCGGCAGTAGTGCGGCTCACGCCCTCACAACTAGACCATTTCATCGTCATGGGCACAGAGTGGACTCGCTGTTTATTACGCTGTACCCTTATTCTGTTGCCGTGTACATTTTGATTCGCCAAGATCTCGCTTCCCTTTGTTTTAGAAGTGATTTATGTTGAGTGGATTTATGTTTCATCTCATGTAGCAATGCATACGTTTAGAATAAGGAATGAATTTGCTCTGAGGTTCCTGAGATCTGTGTGGATAGCGGAGCTGTAGAATATGCCCATTTATTACGACTAACGTGTGGATTTTTTACCAAAATAATACCGTCACGCCTATTTTCTCCAAGATGGGGTAGCAGAGGGTTACTGTGTAAACCTACCTTTCGCTGATGATGTTATAAGAGGCCCATGTAATAGGGGGCGAGTCTGTTGCCATATACCTGTCTCAATTATATGATAAATATGATGACGGATGATTTGGCGCAGCGGTTAAGAGCTTGAGCCGCTCCGCCCACTGGGTCGAATAGTCGCGGGTTCGATTCCCGCACGGGATAAATCTTTGTGTGAAGCACAATTATTTGTTTCGGTCTGGGTATTTGTGTATGTGAATTTTCATGTTTGTTAACGCACCCACGACACTGGAATGAATTCAAGAGTGGGTTTACGTTTAAAAAAAAGGCTCCGGACTGATACTGGAATTTTTTGGACAGAAAAACTACAATATACTAGTCTTTTTTTAAATTACTTTATGATATGTTTCTCCTTTTACTACAATTGCAGGAAGTAAGAGTAGCAATATTTTACTGTTATATAATTGCGGGTCCCGAGCCGAAAGGTCCATAGTCGATAGCTTCCCCTGCTTCGCTCACTGGTTCGAGTTCGCTTTTCCCACGGGCCACAGATGTTTGATTCGGTCTGGGGCGTTTAAAAAACACAGGCACGCCTCTAGTCCTACGACTAAACCACCTGCACTATCCGCTAATATACCAACGAGGAAGTCTGGGTCTTTGTAAATTATGTGAATTTCACGTTCATAAATACAGGCATTTCTGAAGGGCAAGTCAAGAGTCCGTAAACGGCAATCGTGTATGAGACGAACTATGAGAGTGGAGGAAGCCAGAGTGGTATGTAAGGAGAGAATCTGTTGGAAATCTGTACTCTCTGCCTATCCCGTAAGGGATCTGGCGTGATGATATTGATAGACAAATGCCCCAACGTCATAAGATTTTTTTTAATATGGGGCTTCTGTTGCTTTCTAAATAAGGAGTCTCCATAACTGGCGGGCGTGTATGAAACGAACTATGAGAGTGGAGGAAGCCAGACAGGTCTGTAAGGAACGAACCTCGTGGAACTTTGCAGTCTCTGCCTACCCTGCAATGTATTTGGATATGTATGTAGTTAGATAAGTAATATATTATGTATAAAAGGTGTAAAAACATGCAATAATAAATTAATTCAACCAACACCAAAAACAATATAAATTTTAATTCATCTGTCGTTTAATTACATTGGTTTATTCAACAATCGTATTTATGAGTCCAATATCGCTTTATTGCGAATATTTTTCGATGCATTGTTTCGCAACAACTATAATTATACCTGCGTCGTTCATTTTAATATTACTGACGTTTCGTTCTGTATTGTTAGGTTTAAGTATTTTATTATCACTATTTAGACGGACGATTTAGCGCAGTGGTTAAGAGCTTAAGCCGCTCCGCCCACCGTGTCTAAAAGTCGCGGGTTCGATTCCCGCACGGGACAAATCTTTGTGTGATCCACAATTAAGTTCCGGTCTGGGTATTTGTGTATGTGAATTTTCATGTTTGTAAAAGCACCCACGACACAGGAATAGTTCCTAGTGTGGGGCTATTAAAAAAAGGCGTTTAAAAAAATCAAGACAATCACAGCCACGTTGGTCTAGTGGCAAAGTGCATCGCTTTGTGATCTCGAAGTCCTGGGTTCAAATCCTAGGTCGGAATAATATAGTTTTTCTAACGAAAAATTCCCAGTGTGAGTCCGATGTCTGGAATTGTGCCAGGTATATGGCAATAGGCTCGCCCTCTATTACATGGGACCTAAACATCGTCTGCAAAAAGGGTGTACTCAGTACACATCTGCCACCACCGCTTGGGGAATATAGGCGCGACGGCGTTTATTTGTATTTATTTATATGTATCAAGGGATCTGGCGTTATAATATAAAGGTAGATAGATACCTAATAAAAATAGAAATAATGATAAAGTGGAAGGATGAAGAACTACGAAAGAGCTAGGCTGCCTTACCGTGGTCTAGGCCGTGTCTTAGGTTTGTTCCACGTAAATAACCTGGTTGATCAAAGGCGACTATTTAGTGTCCAATGTTCACCCAGCGGCAAATCACCCAGGTGATGTGATTGGCAACCACGAGCCTCTTTAACCGGTGTTCGAGACGAACGTTAAGAGTGAAGGAAGTCAAAGAGGTGTGTAAGGAGTGAAGGTGATGGAACTGTCGAGTCTGCCAACCCCACAACCTCTATATCCCCCAAACATGGTTAGCGGAGATGTAGTGTGTAGACCTACGTTTCGTCAACAGAGTCGAATTGCAATGAAAACTCCCTTCTCTCACAAACCAAAAGAGGTGAAAGAAAATGGGTCCACCACACAGACAGTGCAGATTGGACGAGGCAAATATATGGCCACCTGGTGTCAGGACTTATCAAGCCGTCCATGAAGCTTCCAATTTGGTTTAACGAATACCACATAAAGTGGTAACCGGGACCAACGGCTTAAGCCTTCCGAAGCCGGGAGACGCCCAATAATTAAAATAACATAAATAGACACCCATCTCATAGACTGTGTGGGTCACTCCCTTCCCTCTAATATGGTTGAGGGGAGTGACGGCTGTGTCAGCAGTCATACTCGTGAACGGGTGCTGCTAGTGGGGACTGGTCCACCAGGCCTCCTTTAGATGCTCTTTAAAGATAATATCTTTAGATTCATATCTCGATCGTAAAGCTTTTCACTGGAGCTAGGTCATAAACTATTTAATTGTAACCTAAACATTGTATCCACACAATATAATTTAAAAAAGGAAAGAAAAAAGAGAAGTAAATAAAAAAGACAAGCCCGCTGAGGTTCTCCGCCGGATCTTTTTAGTGGAGGCCGCGTTCCGATCCGGTGGTAGATTAGATTAGTAGTTATTTTAAATTTAGAAAAAAAAAATGTAAATTGACTATTTGTAAGCGCCCCGCAGGGCTTAGCCAGAATAAATTATTTGCGTTTTTGAGTTTGAATACTGTGGGATTCAAGTTTTAAATTCTACGAACAATATGGTACTATAGTTCTAGAAACACTTTATACTAAGCTTGAATTACACAAGTAATGTAAAACAAATAACATTTCCTACAAGTATTTCCGTGACGACACTTTGAGACAGCGTCCTGAAATTAATTCCAAAATAATGTTGAGTTCTCAAAGCGAGGTCCTTTGATCTTGGGACTGTCACTTATTTAGGACAATTCGTTTATCCTAGCTCGCCTACAGCTGGTAATTATGGCGAGACGACAAATTTACTTCAATTAGTAGCATCTGCTGTATATACTTATCATCGCTTTGAATAAAAACTTTGCGAATACGATTTTGGAAATGTTCATTCTATTGAGCTCTTAGATTAGGAGAATAGAACTATTCTTCGGATTTTATCAGTTTATTTTGATTTTAAGGATTCGTCGTTTCGAGTGATTTGCTACACCCATGGTCACGGGAGGGACTGAGGTGTCAGCGTCCAACAAAAATAATTAGGAAGTTCGAGAGTATAACCGCGATAAAATCTGGAAAATAGTTTTATTTTATGTTCATTCGGTTTGTTCCTATCGATTAATTTTCAGTTATATATCTCTAGCTGTATGCATCAATGATACAAGTCAAAATGTTGGTTATTTGAATAAGTACTCTAATATAGTAATTATGCTCGATATGCCCTATTTTTGCTTTTGTGATTGGGTCTCTTTTTCATTCGTCTAGCGATATGTTGGGATCTTACTTCATTGGCGAAACTAATAGTAATAATGTAATTGCATGTATTTTTAACTACCTAAACAGTGTACGCCCAATGGGTAGATTTTTGAGAAACTTAAATGGTAAACCAAGATCACATTGTATCACCATAAATCACACTGAATAAGTGATTTATCTATCTTTCTATATCATCACGTTAGCTCCCTCGCGGTGTAGGCAGAGAGTACAGAGTTCCAACAGTTGCTTTCCTTACATACCTCTCTGGCTTCCTCCACTCTCATAGTTCGTCTCATACACGCTCGCCGGTTACGGAGACTCTTGACTTGCCCTTCAGATAAGACACGGATGATTTAAATGATTTATGAAATATGGAAGTACCGGAAGACGTGGAGTGGGTAGGCCCCCTACAAGATGGACCGATGACCTGGTGAAGGTCGCGGGTAGAAGTTGGATGCGTACAGCACAAAGCCGGTCGTTGTGCCGGTCTTTAGGGGAGGCCTTTGTCCTGCAGTGGACGTCTTTCGGCTGAAGAAGATGAAATATGTGCACAGTACACCTCTGCCACCATAACTTGGGTGATATAGGCGTTAATATTTTTTTTTGTATGTTGTTGGTTTTTGATGTTGTATATTATAATATGCGCCAGGGGTACTCGACAGTGCTCCGTGAATCAAACCGTCTAGGGGTGTAATTTCATTATAAGTAAAACCCAAAAGCAAACAACACAAAAATATACATAATTGATTCAAAAGGCTGGAGTTTGGTACAAAATAATCCATTCAAAGGTCTTTCGGTGCTGTTATAAAAATATTTTCTTTTGTGAAGGGTTTGGACGATTGTGGGTCAAAATGTGGGATGAAATGAGATTGTAAACACGTAACGGGGTGCGTTACGATAACTTCGTGAAATTATCGTTTACTCATACTCATACTCACATAGTTTATTTTGTATAAGCCCTGCGGGGGCGCTTACATAGTCAATTTATATATTTTTTTGATTTTAATTTAACTATTAATCTACCACCGGATCGGAACGCGGCCTCCACTAAGAAGATCCAGCGAAGAAACTCAGCGGGCTTGTCTTTTTTATTTACTTCACTTTTTCTTTTCTTTTCATTTCTTTAAATAATATTGAATGGATTCAATGTGTGGGTTATAATTAAATAGTTTACAATCTAGCTCCAGTGTGATGCCTTACGATCGAGATATGAATCTAATGATGTTATGTCTAAAGAGTGTCTAAAGGATTCCAGATGGAACCAGGATGGGGACTGGTCCCCACAAGCAGCACCCGTTCACGAGTATGACTGCTGGAACAGCCATCTCTCCCCACGGCCATATTAGAGGGAAGGGAGTGATAACGCCAGTCAGCCACCGCAAGCAAAGTCATTATAGTAAGCATGAACAACCCAAAACCCCAAAGACTAGTCAGATTCTGTCTACAAAGCAGCAAAACCCACTGGTACAGTCAGCAAATAAGTCGCTTAACACTCAGTTTTTCAAACCAGCAATACTCATTATTTTACAAGATTTGGTAAACAATGTCAAAACCAAATTTTTTGCAACACATTCAAATTTATCTAAATCAACAAAAATTTCATAACACTAAGTTATCGTAACGAGCCGCGTTTTGCCATAGCGAATAAGGAACCTTTGTCTATTCTTCCTTTTCCTCATTATCGGCATATTTGTGTGATCTTTTTTTTTTAAACGTATCCCCACACTAGTATTTATTCCTGTATCGTGGGTGCGTTTACAAACATGAAAATTCACACACACAAATACCCAGACCAGAACAAATAATTGTGGATCACACAAAGATTTGTCCCGTGCGGGAATCGAACCCGCGACTATTAGACACAGTGGGCGGAGCGGGTTAAGCTCTTAACCACTGCGCTAAATCGTCTGCGAGATTTCTAACAATAAAGAGTTTAAAATAAACATCACACTGTTTCCTGTACAGTCTAACTGACTGTAGCTGAGTACAGGTAAGTGTGAAAAAAATGAAGAAAATGTTTATTCTCAAAATACAAATTTAAATTTACAATACAAGAACAAAATTACTCATTTAAAAATTGTAAACTGGCGGTTCATTAATTAATTAAATTCTTTTACATGTCCCTTCAGACAGACTGGAAGCGAAAGGCGGAGGACCGTGTGCAATGGCGCGCGTTAGGAGAGGCCTATGTCTAGCAGTGGACTGCGATAGGCTGATTAATTGATGTCCCTTCACTAGGCATGCCTGTATCGAGGTGTCCCAAAGATCATACAAATACATCTACGACAATTGCACGCAAGTACAGGCAACTTGCTAAACATTAAATATTATAAAATCTATTATTAAAATACAAAGAAACACCAAAAATAAAGGTAAAAAAGTAACAAAAACATAAACAAACTAAAAATCAGTCCAATTGTGACACTCGTAATATAAAAAAAAAATAAGTTGTCGTTCATCATCAGACCCTGGACACCATTCGGGTCTAAAGTACTCGTCAAGACAAATCCAACGAACCCAAATACGGTGGGATTATATTAAGGAGTTGGGTGGTTCCATTGGAAATCCTTCAGCTTCATCATCCGACCCTGAACACTATCTGTCAATACCAAACAAACAAGCCTAAACACGAGGGGGTTACGTTGTATAGTTCAGATGTTCCTATGGCAATGGCAAATGGCACAAGTTTTAATTTTTCATAGCAAATAAGTGCGCAGAAGAATGGATGACAAAACAGATATACAATGCAAAAGTGGAAGGATGTAGGTACCAGGGAAGACCTTGATTATCTTACCATGACCAAATAGACCGTGCTTTATGTGAAAGACAACTCAAGAGTCTCTGTAACCGGCGAGCGTGTATCAGACGAATTATAAGAGTGGAGGTATGTAAGGAAAGAACATGTCGGAACTCTGAACTCTGCCTACCCCGCAAGGGATCTGGCGTGATGATAAGGATAGATAGATGAAATCACGGACAGGACACCTTTGAATGTACAGAATAATACCCATAAAACTCATAATTGCGAACATGGGGGCTTTACCATGTGTAAAAGTTGCGATTTATGTACCGCCAAATATCGAGGGACCATCAGGGGTTGCAATCATTTTTAGGAGAGATAAAAGTATATTTGGTTTCAGTGATTCCATCTTCTTCAACTGAAAGGGATGCAGGATATAGGCATTTCCCAAATATCGCCAGGACTACTGATCAGTCAGTCCGTGATTTTAGTGAGGGTATAAATAAGTGTAAAAATAAAATAAACACCATAAAATAAATACGCCTATATTCCCCAAGCGGGGGTGGCATAGGTGTACGGTGTACACTCACTTTTCGCCGACGATGTAATGTCCCATATAATAGGGGGCGAACCCATTGCCATTATACCTACCGAATACGATCCCAGACTCAAGACTGATTTCATTTCAAATCAAAAATTTCATTTTGTGCTAAGCTAAGATTCGTACCCAGGACGTAGTGAACGCTACGCACATTGTTCATCACTAGACAAACGAGGCAGTCAAAAAATCTATTATCTACACTAATATAATAAAGAGAAAAGATTTGTATGTTTGTAACGAATAAACTCAAAAACTACTGGCCCGATTTTAATGATTCGTTCACCATTAGAAAGCTAAATTAACCAGAGGTAACAAAGGCTATAAAACATAGACCCGGTAGGTGGCCCTGTTGTCGACCGGGTACGAAATCGCGGAAAATTGCAGGTTTTTTTTTATAAAATACTATTCTATGTAATCAATGATTGATTTGATTTAACTATTCTATGTACAGGATAATACCCACCAAACTCATAATTGCGAACATGGTGGATGTACCGCAAACGTGTCGAGGTAGTGATTTATGTACCACTAATTATCAGGAGACAGTTTGGGGTTGCTAACATTTTTAGAAGAAATAAAAGTATATAATATTTGATTCTAGTGATGTCTTCTTCTTTAGCGGAAAGGCGTCCATTGCGGGACTGGCCTCTTTCAAAGGTCATCTCGATTACCGAATACTATTTATTTGTAGTTTTACAGCAGTAAACTATTTAATTTTTACCTAAACATTGTATCCACACTATATAATTGAATAAAATAGAAAGGAAAAAAAAGATAATTAAAAAAGACAAGCCCGCTGAGTGTCTTCGCCGGACCGTTTCAGTGGAGGTCGCATTTCGATCCGGTGGTAGATTAAACTACTGATCTTTATTATTAATTAAATTAAAAAAAATGTAAATTGACTATTTGGAAGTGCCCCCGCAGGGTAGCTACAAAATAAATTATTAGAGTTTGAATTTTAAATTCATTAAAAAAAACATGTTTTTTTGTGTTATTTTATAATGTAATGCATATCGTATTTGCTTAATACAATAGTAATTTTTGTATTTAATTTAAATTAGTGTATTTAATTTTTATTTTGCTTTTTTATGTCTTTTAACGAACATTTGCCAAACATGTACAAATAGAGTATTATAGCGTGCTCTGATATACACTTCATTATGTGTAACATTCCATACTAATATTATAAATTCGAAAGTAACTGTCTGTTTGTCTGTTATCTTGTCACGCCCAAACCGCTGAACAGATTTTGATCTAAACCGGCAAGAATACAGATTATATCTAGGGAAGGACATGTGACCCCCTTTGACTAAAAAAGCTTAAGAATGTGAAATACGCGCCTGAAAATAACGCGTACAAAGTTGCGGGTAGTTAGTAAATTATAAAGCATACATAAAATAGAGCACGATATTCATTTTCTAGTGCCGTTGGCAACCCTACGATAGACCCACAATTTTATTAAAACCTCACAAATATATGTTGAATTATTCAAAAAGCAGAAAACCCTAGCAAATGTAACATAATTCTATTCTATTCCGTTTAGAGCCTCTCACTTCGCCCCAAAGGAGTGGACAGAGATTTGCATAGTTCTTCCAAATTTTTACGAGGTATTTTAGGTCAGGACGGGACTAAAAACTTGACTGACATTCAGCTTGTCCGGTGAAGCTGTAAAGGCCCCGCCGCCAACAGCGTAGGTCACTCACACACACAAAATTTGACATCCGATGACGAATCAACAATGCACAGCTTAAACTGGTAAGGCTAGTACCATGAAATGTTACACAGAAGTTCCTTATATAACAGAGAACTTTGAGAATGTTTGAAAGTTCATCCCTTAAGGAGTTTAAAGTATTTCAGACACGTATAAAGTATTTAGAACTATGAAAACGAAAGTAGTGAGAGAGGTCTGTAAGGAAAGATCCTCTTGGTACTCTGGTCTCTCTATAATATCAGCCTATACTGCCCACTGCTGGGCAAAGGCCTTCGCTCACAAATCGAGGTGAGTGAGATTAAGTCATACTCCACCGCGCGGACCCAGTGCGGATTAGTGGAGGCAGGTTTGTGGCCACCAGCTGTTGGAACTTATCAAGCCGCCTTTAAGGCTTCCTACTCGGCTTAACGACTACCACATTAAGTGGTTACCGGGACCAACGGCTTAGCGTGCCTTCCGAAACACGGAGACGCTCGAATATGAAAATGCCACAAACGGTCACCCATCTCAGGCCGATCGAGCCGAACGCTGCTTAACTTTGGTGATCGGTAAGAACACCGTGGTCGCACAGCGCTACGAGCACCTCTCTGCTACTCCGTAAACGGGTTGACCTGATGATAAAGATAGATAGATAGACACTTAAGTATTACTATGCTATCGGGGACTTGGTTATTTTTCAACTAAAAAATATGTTATATATATATATAATATGTTAACCGCATATAACTGTACTGAGTCCTTAGTTTTACGCAAATATTACACATTCATTTCATGTTCATTTTTAATTTTTAGGTTCCCCACGTTTCGAAATCCAGGAATTTAAAAATCAAAAAATATACCGCGTTGAAATCCGAAAAATACTTTTATTTCACTGATCGAACTATATCCAACAGATGATATCCCGTTTCTACAAACCATATCTCTCCTTGCCTCGTTCTTACTTATTTCTGAGCAGTTAAAGTTCAAAACACGAATCCTCAGACAAGAAGCGTGCCTTCAAACTTTTAATGGCAAAACGGTACTTCACTTAATAAATCCATTCAGATATCATCTAAGTAACCGTGGTCTGACGGTCGTGACTACAATCCTCCACGGCCAGCTTAGCAAGACCCCTTATCTGAAATAAATGGACGAAATAGCAATGGATCGACAGTTGTGGAAGTTAAGGCCTTTTGCTCAGGAGTGGAAAAGTAGAACAGGCTAGCAAAAATGCTCTTTATGGGTTTTCCTAACCTGATTGACTATATATCTGGGCAAAGACATCCCTTTTATTCTCACAAGGTTAATACTGTTTATTTATCGCAGTCGTAAGAATACCATGCACTTAAGATGCAATCTCTCAAACCAAAATGCCCCTATTCTATAAACACAACTATGCTTAAACCGAAACTTAACAGCCGCCGATCGAAAGTTTTTAGCTGATGGCTTAGCACGAATGGTTTGACGCTAGCGCAACGCTATCGGGTTGATATGCCATCCTTTTCACACGACAAAGTTACTAAATAAAGATGAAGGGGACAGCAAGTTTCTCGACAACGTTACGCTAACATCAATGTATTCCTGCTTAGGCCTCTGAAGGCTTAGCACGAAAATATTGAAGGGATTTACATTGGACTGCTGGAGGCAGATTTGTGGGCACATGCTGTTGGAACTTACCCAGCCGCGCACATGGCTTCTAACTTTGACAAACGTATTTCGACTACCGTATGTATGGTCACTGGGTCCAACAACTTAAAATGCACGGGGACGCTCATAACCGAAAATGCCACAAACGGTCACGCATCTTAGATCGACCAAGCCGAACGCTGCTTAACCTAAGTGATCGCTTAAAACACCGTAGTCGCACATCGCTATGAGCGACGGTGGTTAAGATTTAGTTTTGATGGAATTCCCTTTGTAGAATTGGAACTCTGGTCGGCTCTCGCACGTGCCCAGGGACCCAAGTTTTATAAACACGTTTTAAATATTCATACCGTCAGCCCCTATCGTGATCTCTGTTGTATTCGTGTATAATTGTTGTTGGATGTGTCGTGATATGTTTATTATTTAGTAGCAACGGGTTATGGCCGTCGGCCGTGCGTTTAGGTTACATTCGAAAGAAAGGCACAGCGAAATATACAGTGAGATCGCTCTGTACAAAGATGGGTGCCTTTGCTTACCACGCATTACACCGTAAATGTTTTTTATATGCACACGGGTACGGCGCAATCGCTATGCTGTGTAAAGATAATTTGTAATTTATGTAAATTATAACAGCAAAAAATAGGACAGCTTTTTAAAAATATAAAAAGCTATGCAAGCACATACAAAAACAAGGAAATAGTAACAATTACCATATTTCTATAACGACAAAAATCAATTATGTTTTGTGGAATTGTAGAGTATACTGCTTAAACAAGTCATTACATGGCGTCATGTAAAGACTGTAGTTATAGCCCACACAATAATACATTACCACACTCCACGGCTGCTGTTATGGCGTGCATATAAAATACACTTTGGTCTGATTGTTAACAGAAGTTTATCTTCTCCTAAAATTCTACGATTACGACTGTGTCTAAGCATGGTTAGCATTTTGTGTGTGTGTGAATGATCTACGCTGTTGGCCGCGGGGCCTATACAGCTTCACCGGACTAAGGCACCATATTCAGCAATGTTGCCTATGCACCTCTAGTAACTTGTTAATTGACACGGCGGAATTATGTCGTTTTGCCGCGCCTTATATTTTCAGGGCAACTTAAGGTTTTCTATACTTAATAGGTTCTTACAGACTTCCCGTCTACATATGTGTATATTATGGTTACGTGAACCAACTGCTCCAATAAGCTGTGTGCACATCGGAAAGAGAACCCTCGTGACATCGTAAATTATAAATTCATGCTGCCTGTGATAGGTCAGGATATAAATGGTGTATTTTGCGTGTGGCTCTTTCCGTATTTCAGTGTGTTTTATTATATGAATGAATACATTGTCACACACGCAAAATGTAAACATTCTAATACTTTTCCATTGTAACGGCTGTATTAATAACGCAGGTCTGTATTATGATCACGATGTTGCTGTGTCAAAGTTAGCTTAGTGGTGTGTTTTGATTGTAATGTGTTGTGCTACTAAAATTTAATAAAACATACTAAAATGCTTACTTATTATTGCTCGAGAATACTATACAAGGTGTACAGTAAATAACGCAAGACCTCATCCCGTTTAGATGATTGCTTTACAAATTCAATCCGAAAACCAAATTTCCAAATTAAATTTTTACTGCTTTTTTTTTAAGTTTTATACTCCAATTATAGTATCGTTGGTCTAGTGGCAAAGCGCATGGCTTTGTGATCACGAGGTCCTGGGTTCAAATCCTAGGTCGGACAAGTGTAGTTTTTCTAGCGAGAAACTTCCCAGTATGAGTCTGGAATTGTGCCCGGTATATGGCAATAGGCTCGCCCCCTATTACATGGGACCCAACATCGTCGGTGAACCGTGGGTGTACTCAGTACACCTCTGCCACCCCCGCTTGGGGAATATAGGCGTGACGGTGTTTTTAATTAACAACGAAACTTGTACGTGTAGGTGTGCGTATTTAGAAATGCACTAGGAATCGACTTATTGCTCTGAGTCAAGAATTAATTTTAATTGGATATAGTGGACTAAAAGCTGTATATTTTGCTATAAAAAAAATAATTTCAAGATACATTAAAAATAGTTGAAAACAATTCAGTTACCTCTATATCATCACGCCAGTTCCCTCGCGGGGTAGGCAGAGAGTACAGAGTTCCAACAGGTTCTTTCCTTACATACCTCTCTGGCTTCCTCCACCCTCATAGTTCGTCTCATACACACTCGCCGGTTACGGAGACTCTTGACTTGCCCTTCAGCTAAGACACGGTCTATTCAGTTACCGATTTAGTAAAACTACTTCCGTCCCAAGTCGGTAATAAGCTAAACTCTCTGTGAAAAATTTCAAATGGTACGCTTATGGAAAATCATACCTACATACACTATTGAATTAGTAGATTACCATAATTGTCAAAACCGACAATTATGTTAGTGATAAAAAAAATTTATAAAATTGCAGCTTGGGGTCCTGCTCTGACGTATGTTACACTTTGTACAATTACATATGTAATTAACCTGTTTTGTATATCTTCATTTTCTTAGCATTTACTGCTGTCTCTTGTTTACTTTGCCGTCGTGGCTGTGTTTAAACTTACTTAACTACGTCATTTAAATCAGCTATGCTTAAATTGTTTGCATATGTTAACTAGATGACCGTATCGTATGAGGTTACTGAACGCCTTGTATCGTCTCTTTGTAATATTACTTTAGGTTTTATTACCGAAGATCGAGCCTGAAGTTGCGGTGCCCTTGATGTAGGTTGACCTGAGAGGTCAGCACGAAAAGATTGACGTTAGTGTGACATTGATATGCCATTCTTGCCACACTACAAATTTACTAATTAAACATGAATTTGACAGCACAATTACTCGCTAGCGTCACGCCAACGTTATAGTTTTCGTGCTCAGTCCTCTGATTGTAGAAACTATTTGAACTCACTAAACACTGTCACGCCTATATGCCCCGAGCGAGGGTACCAGAGGTGTACTACGTACACATATGTGTGGCTGAAGATGTTAATTCCCAATTTAATAGGAGGCAATTAAATGGAGGATACATCATACCGGCACAAGGCCAAACTCCGAACTGCTATAAAGATTTTGTTCTTACTGTTGTTCTTATTAATTATTCGTAATATACTTTATTTTCCACATTAGTATTCAACAACTACATCTACATTTACTCTGATAAACTGTTTGTATTTTTTTCTTTGCATTGTAATTGCGCTCTTTTACGCTCTTAACTTGAACTGGTATACACGGAAGACCAGCGTCGTGGCACTTAAGTTGCCCCAGCATTATGCTGAGTGTCTACTATTTCAGTGCCACATTTAATTTTTATTTTATATTTTACTCTATTCCTTTCTTTCATTCTCCGATCTAGAATTCAAACCAGAATTTCACCCGCATTGTTTGCCACTAAACAAACGAGGCAGTCCCAACAATTTCCTCTCCCATTAAACTCATGTGCCTATCTCAAGTAGACTGTTCCCTGATACTCTTGAAAAATACGGCCTCCTAAACTTCGCAGCACGCTCCAGAAATTTGTTCAATAAAACTTTCTTGAACGCCGGCAATTCGCTTTTACAAAATTTCCCAATCTTATCAACCATTGCCTGATACAATTTACCCCCTTGAGGCTTGAGATTTAAGTATGTTTTCAAATACTGACTGTGAAGTTGGTTGAACGCTTAGCTTATTAAGCGCGAGATCCGGGATTCAATGATTTTCGCAACACTGACTTCGGTTCCCAACTTTATGTAACGGTTTTCTCTCTCGGATCCCCAAGTTCTTCAAAAGCTTCCTCCAGTCTCATAGTTCGTCTTATGCACGCTCGCTGGTTACGGAGACTCCTGACTTGCTCTTTAAATAAGACAAACTCAAGGTCTCATCCCTAATCTGTGTATGTGAAATGGCCATGGATATAATACAATGGATTGAGAACTCTGCGAAAAAAACGGGATGACAAGGATACTCACTGAGAGCCCTACGTCTCTTTCTAAGTAGGGTGACCAAACATTGGTACGATTATGGACTTGTTGAATTATAATTAACGTATAATTCTCGGGCACTGTTTATTGCCGTAATTCATTCTGTTTACGCATATGCCACATCAAGCATATCACACAATTTTTCATTTTCTTGCTGCCTGTACATTTTTTTTCAGAATCTATATATTCAGCTCCAAATATCGCAAAAATTTAGGATAGTCCCGTAGAGCCATTTTCTGTATCTACAACGGTTGAGATAGCTGCCTTACTGTCCCATCTTAATCCATTCTGTATATAAAGACGAATTGAGAACCTTGTTCGTTTTTGAACTCGGTAATAAATGTTTTACAGCGTCTTTAAACCATATCATATATAGGTATAGTCCGTATTAGTTTAACCTTATGGTCACCGTACTACATCGTAATGGGTGCGAACGAGACACTGGGCTCCGGGCTATAGCTCTCATTCATCATGGTTTCTCGAGTTGTTTAAATCATAGAATATTCATTGTTGTGTCTGTGCTTAAGAGTTTAATTTTCTTTAGCAATTTTTTAACAGTACTCAAGCCGTTTAGGCTTATAAATGCATGGAAAAGGCATAGATGAAGATTGAATACACTAGATATTTTTCAAGCGACAGGCTTGAGGTAGCTGTTAAGCCAACTTAAGAGGATAGAGAAAATGGAAAGAGACCTTTGCTCAGAATTGGGATTGTAACAGGTGGGCATAGTAAAAATAATGATTAATCGCAAATAATAAGGCCTTCCTGAAAAATTGCCACGACAACTAGCATTGCGCTGTACGCATCTAGCTGTAACCCGCGGGTAAGACCTGGTGAAGGACGCGACCTACACCAGGTCCCTAAACCTTTGACGGATTTAGCGCAGTGGTTAAGAGCTTAAGCCGCTCTGCCCACTGCGTCTAAAAGTCGCGGGTTCGAGTCCCGCACGGGACAAACCTCTGTGTGATCCACAATTATTTGTTCCGGTCTAGGTATATTTGTATGTGAATTTTCATGTTTGTAAACGCACCCACGACACCGGAATAAATCCTAGTGTGGGGCTACGTTTAAAAAAAAAACCTACTCTAGAAACTTAAAAAGCTTTTAAAAACATGATTAATGATGAAACCACCTAATATGAAATTATGACCTAAATGCGAAAGTGGAGGGATGTAGGTACCGGAACCTAGACCATCTGACCATGACCAAATAGACTTATCTGAAGGGTAAGTCAAGGGTCTCTGTAACCGGGAGCGTGTATAAGACGAACTATGAGAGTGTAGGAAGCCAGAGAGGTATGTAAAGAAAGAACCCGTTGGAACTCTGTACTCTCTGCCTACCTTGCAAGGGATCTGGCGTAATGATACAGATAGACAGATAGACGACCTAAATACAGTGGTACCTAAGTGTACCTTGTACACCTCTGCTTACGTCTTTCGAATCTCCGAAAGACGTAAGCAGAGGTGTACTTGCTATCTAGCAAGCGTGGGATTATTTGTAAAATTTTAAGCTATGTAGTCATCCTAGTGTCAACAATACGAGATAAAGTCGACGCTTAAATTAAACAGGCTTAGAATTCATTTGTTGGAAGGATTAGAGCTGAAACATCAGAGACATAAGTCTTTGGATAGTATGAGTTAAGTTTCTAAGCTTTTGGAATCTCGAAGGCTGGAAAATTTTCTTTGCAAAGAGGTTGTAATTTGAATTAGTCAAGTTTCTGGAAACGTTGACTTTAGATATTGTTGTTAGTACAATATTGTCCCAAGTAAGAGAATTTACTTATACAATTGTTGGAATAATAGTAACTCTCCAGTTTTCAGTATACAACGAATAATCTAATTAACGCGAAACTTGAGAGCTAAGCACGAAAACTTTGACGTTAGCGTAACGCTAGCGAGTAATCGTGCTGTCACGTTCATGTTTATTTAATAAATCCTAGTGCGGCAAATTGCTAGCGCCACGGTAACGTCAATTTTGTCGTTCTAAATTCTGAAAGCGAACTACTTTCAGAGTCATATTTCATAACTCGTCGTCGTCATCGTCAGTCATAAAAGTTTTTAAGAATAAGGAGGTTTGATTTTCGTATTGAATTTGTAAAACCTAATTGGTCTTTCTGAGATCTTGCAATATTTACTTTCCACGTTGTTTATATTCAAAATCATTATTTGAACCGCAAAAGACTCCGGCAAATTCCAAATTACGACATTCCGAAGGAATTTTCCGAAGTCTTGGTGAATTCCAGAAAGCAACATTCGTCATTATCGTCCCCGTGACAAGTATTTTCCTCTCAATCTTAAGTGCCCATAAATACGTACGCATAGGCGATAAATTTGAACCTTCCCTACGTTTTGAGTACCCCTTCGAAGCACCCTAAGCAGGGGTTGCTCACAATAAGTCAGGTCCTAAGCAAAGATAGGGTGAGTTTTCCCCTTGACGATATCTTGGAAATATCCATAACGCGATATGAAATCGACGGAATATTATTCCACCCTCTGAATGTTTTCATTCTATGGATTTTTAAGTGACGAATATGGAAATACTTTTTATGGGGTGCTGTTTATGAGTATTGAGTGAGATATTGAGATGTCGTAGGGTGAATGCAGTTTAGACGGAGAAATACTGAAGCTATTTTACGTTGATAATATTAGCCATTGTTGCCCCACTGCTGGGCAAGGCATTTCTCCGCTTTCTACTCTCTTCTGTTATTTGTTACCTCTGGGTAGTATCTTCTACTGAAGTCTTTCTAGTTTTATTAAGGCGGTCAGTTTATCTCACCATCGTCGTCTGAGCCTACCGCGTTCCTTTTTACTATAATGATGTATTTAAAAAATGTATAATTTGAGAAATTATTTTTGGAAAGAAGTGGTTATATGTTAAACTGACGTTATCAATTTCCGTTTTAATTTTATTTAACAAAAAACGTAGGCCCACCCTAGTAATTATTCCTGTATCAAGTAAATTTATGTAAAAAATTCCTAGTAATTATGTACATGTAATTCACGTGTGCAAACCCCCAGACCGAAACCAACAGTTGTAGGTCAAACAAAGATTTGTTCCAGTCGGCATTGAACTTGTGATAACTTAATCTAGTGTGCGGAGCGTCTAAAGTTCTTAGTCCTGGGCCAAGCCGTCGTCAGTGTATGTAGATCTTTTTTTAATAAGTTTCCGCAAGTAAATTTGCCACAACACTGCTGTGTTAGCCTAGTGGTCAGACCTCTGTCTGACTATCACTAGCTTTAACGATGAAGGAAAACATAGTGAGGAAATCTGCATGCCTAAGAGTTTCTCGAAGGTGTGTGAAGTTCGCCAATCCGTACTGAGCCAGCGTGGTGGACTATGGCCTAAACCCTCTCAGTTTGAGAGGAGGCCCGTGCCCAACGGTGGGACAGCTTAACAGGGCTAATCTTATATATCTTTATTTTATGTTTCCATAAATAATGTTTAACGTATCTCATAAACATATACTTAAATGATAATATACAACCTTATATACATAAATTTGTATATAGATACCATCCACGCAAATTGAACCATAGAAACCAATATCGAAGCACAATAATGTACCTGATTCAATTTGTACGAAATGAGAAAGAAAAAGCAATATGCAAAATACGAGTGTAATACAATGTTATAAAATTGATTATTCTGCACACATGATTTCGACAAAATTCATTCTAACGAAAATAGTCTAGTCGGTCAAATTCTTACCTTGTAATCATATCAACAGAAATATGTCCTCTGCAGCGCAAAGGAGTCCTTGTGGATCTTTATGTGAAAGTTAAAAGACCTAAAAACCATTTAAATCTTGTCTGATTCATAAAACTTGTCCCTATCGATGCCGTCATCTTCATGCTTTCGAATGCAGATACCGCACACAGGATCAGGCACTGACCTCGCCGGCGAAGTCAAGGATACCCTTGCTCGCCGGTCGGTTTATAGCACTACGGCAGACTGGCAAGGTGACTTCCCAATCCGAGGCCGAAAGGAGTAACGGACAAAAGAGACACAAAAGCTAGGTGTCTCAAGGCCTACCGGCTGTAGCATAGTTTGTTGCACAACTTGTCCGGTAAAGCTGTAAAGGTGCCTCGGCGGAAGGTGCACTTAGTAGTGCACCCGTCCCCCTACAGCGACTGTCCCAACCGAGGGCACCTCTTCGAGGCGCCCTCGAGTATGTCGCCTCTTGCCCTTCTGGCTGGCTAGAGCGTAGTGGTTGCACGCTCGCCTTTAAGTCCGGTGAAGCTGTAAAGGCCTCGCGGCCAACAGCGTACATCATTCACACACACACGCGTAGTGCACACAAATCAGAAAACTCGTATTGACCAAATAACAGAGGACTTTACGTTCTACAGCAACTTCTTATTTAAGGACCTTTATTTAATAATTTGAACAGTATTAATGCCAATTTGCCACCTTTGCCACCGCCAATGTTCCGGCCGTTTTGGAACCAAACGGCCTTATGCATGACGATGGTAAGACAATGACAACGACAACCCGATGTAATGACAATTATTCCTGAAGAATGGGACGACCCCTAATATGGGACGAGACATGTGTTGATACCTTAGCGCCGTCGTACCTTCCAGAGACAGTTATTAGGGCTGGTAGCGCCGCGGATTCTGCCGAGTGCCGCATACTGCTTATTTGCGCCGTTTGGTGTGGAGATTTTGGATCCATGGGGTTTAAGTGCCCATCAAATCTTTGGGGAACTATCTAAAAGACTGGTCGACACTACACGTGACCAGACGTGGCTCGCACGTATCACGCGCAAAGGATCAGCATTGCTATCCAGCGCGGGAACGCTGCCAGCCTTCTGGGAACCCTGCCGAACGCCAGCGCAAATCGCTGGCGTTCACGCCGCATAGTTGTAAATAGTGTATTATATTTTGCTACTTTTTACTGTATTTTTTGTTTATTAAAAATAGGTTGATAGTTAGTTTTTTTTATATTTTACATTATTTTATTAGCTGTTCATTTATGTTTCGGACATGTAGAAAGAATGTCAGGAAAAATAATGATTTAGGGGGAGGGATATCGGGGGAGAGACTTACACTTGAAAAACATTACCTTCGCTTTAAAACAGTCGAGTAAAAACACAAATACAACATAATTTTATTCTTAACACTTCACTTTGTATCCCTTCGTGTAACTTTTTTAATTAAAGCGGAATTGTGTAACGACGAGTTTTGTTTTTTAATTTTTAATCGCTCAGAAAAGCGGCGGCCATGACTTGGTAATTAGAAGTGCTTTCTTAACGCTCAAGCTCAAGTCTCATAAATCAATGCGGCTGAGTTTCTTCTTGTTTGACTTTAAGTTTGTAAAACAATTTTCAATGAGGGAGTATAGGCCGAAATCAGGGAGTAACGTACCAACATGTATTTTACCGGTAGTAGAACAGGTTTTTTTAGTGGGCCATGGTGCGGTCGGCGATTGATACTGAGGTCCTGGATTTCAATCCTAGGCCGGATAAAGTGTTACTAGGTTTTTTCTATACAATTATCTGTAGCAATGTGGAGTCTGAAATTGTGCAGTGTAACGGCAATGGACTGGCCTTCTTTTGGAAGCTTACGTTGCTGGCGATATCTAGGTTTATAAGGATGTACATCTTTGCCACCCTTACTTAGGGAATATAAGCGTATTTGTGTTATGAGCGTATTTTATCTGATGCTCAGTATCAGTTCGGAGTCTGGAACTGTACCTAGTATAATAGCAATAGTCTCGTCCCCTATTACATTAAGGTCTAACATCGTCGGTGCAATGCTTGAGGAATATAGGTGTGACAGTGTTTACTTTTAAAATAAAAAAACCTGTTGGAACTTTGTACTCTCTGCCTACCCCGCTAGGGATTGGGCGTGTATATAGCTAAATAAATTATCTCACTAGGAATTGTCTCATTATCCACGAAGAATATCCAAAGGTTCCTTGACCTAAAATACGTCCAACGATGCCATAAAAATATTAGCAGGCAATTCTGGCCTCGAATCTGGAGCCCCCGCGAAAACATTAGCATTCTTATGTGCGAAGGAACTCTTTCATCAGTCCCATCGCGTAATAATCATTGCATCCGCTCAGCGTGGAGTAAATAGGTTCGAGTTACGATGCGAACTTAGTGTTGAAGCGGGGGCGGCCGGAAAATGATAGAATAATGAAAGTCGTAATAATAGGACATTAGAAGTAAGCATAAAAAAATATTAGCCCTGTTAAGAAACTCCACTGTTGGGCACGGGCCTCTTCTTAAACTGAGAGGGTTTAGGCCATAGTCCAGCACGCTGGCCCAGTGCGGGTTGGCAAACTTCACACGCCTTCGAGAAACTCTTAGGCCTGCAGGTTTTCTCACGATGTTTTCCTTCACCGTTAAAGCAAGAGAGTTAACTTATAATACGCACATGCTTTAGAAAAGACAGAGGTGCGTGCCTGAGTTAGAACCCGAGACCTGTGATTTTTCAGTCCAACCGTCTAACCACTAGGCTATCAGAAGTAGCATAGCTGCGTGAATTTGTCGGCACTTATGTGAGAAAATTTTCACTAAGGACTGCGACGACTAATATATGTGATATAGCCATCGATAAAATATAGGTAAATATAGGGTAGGATACACGCTCGCCGCACGAAAAATCAGACCACCAAAAGGCAGGCAAAAGTGGACGGTACTAAAAACAGGCATCCAACATTAACAGGCTTCCGCTTTTTTGCAAATACAACTTTAAGTGATACGAGTAAGGTATAATATGCCATAATTTATGTTTATATCATTACTCACGTGGACTTGGGGACGTTTTAGTGTAACTTTTGAACGGGATTGTGCATCTTGTTTTGATATATCGATGGATACAGCGGCTAAAGGTATGGAAGTCTTCCAAAACTTATGACTGTACTTTAAGATAAAACAATCCATGGAAAATAATTTCTGTTTTTGCAAACTCAGCACGTCTGGAAAAACGAAGACAAAGATTTCAACAAATCGTGCGCTGTTTCCTTTTTAGTTTTTTGTTATTAGGATTTCTGTGGGTGAAATTGTCGAGAATATGACTGGAGCGAATGGCGTGAGGCGGGAGAGGCTGATGGATGATGATAATGAGCGCAACAGTGTTATTTAAGAGCTAATACAGAAAGAAAAATTCGCCGCTTCAATGGTTATGGTGACACGGTCGTTAGTAAGAGTGGGACGCTCAAGTATGGTGGATTACGTGGCTTCAATAATTAGTTACTCCACCCGTTCCGGGTGTCCCGTCCTTTAGTGTTCTATCTATCTATTTATATCATCACGCCAGATCCCATGCAGGTTAAGCAGAGAGTACAGAAATTGATTTTGAGTTCCATTAAACTTCTCTTTAAAAATATTATTTAAGTCTTATATCTCTCGTAAATGTAAACGTAAACTAAACATTGTATAGATATTCTATCTATGTATATCAACGCCAGACCCCTCGCGGGGCAGGTAAAGAGTACGTGTTTTCCCTACCGACCTCCCCTTGGCTTTTGCCACTCTCATAGTTCATCTCATATATGCTATACAAAAAGAAAAACATAGAAAAAAGACCAGAGCTGGTAGGTTTTTCGCTGGATATTCTAAACGGGGCCGGCGTTCCGATTCGATGGTATATTAATAGGTAGTGTGTAATTAAACAAATTAATTAATTACACTCGTCGTTTTTTTTATTAATCTCTTTCGTCCCGCTTCTTGGGAAAGGTCTCTCCTATTGTTCTCGACTTAACACGATCCTTGACCATATTAGACCATCTCTCCTTATAGGCGTCAAGGTGATTGAGCCAATTTTTTTTCTAGGTCTTCTGCAGCGTCGGTGTCCATACAATACTTCTTAATAACGAATCCAGTATGCTTGCAATGACGTTAGCCTCCAAGATATCCATCTAACAGTCCTACAGCTATCATACCCTTACACGTATCGTATCTTAACCCAATAAAGGAAGCTATAAAACTGAATCGCTATCGTCCATCACCGCGTCTCAACCGAAGGTCCCTACAGATACACATCTAAGGGCCTTTATAGTTCTTTTGTGCGAACGAATCCCTACGAGGGAGCGCCCACATTGTAGCATTATGTGTATTTTATTGGTGGCAGTAACGGATTACAATGCTGATAGATTTCTCTTCCTTTTGATGTATTCCTCTTTCGCAAATTTTCTATATTACCCCCTTTTCTTCAAGATCTACGGAAGATGCGCAAAGTCAAGCTGACTGATCGAATTCGCAACAGCGTAGTAAGAAAGCGTGTAGGCATGAAAGAAAGTATCGATGTGAAGATGATGATTCTCCGGTGGTTCGGACGTATAAAAAGAATGACAAAACAGATATACAATGTGGAAGTGGAAGGAGGTAGGTACCAGGGAAACCTAGACTATCTCAACATGACCAACCAGACCGTGTCTTATCTGAAGGGCAAGTCAAGAGTCTGCGTAACCGGCGAGCGCATATGAGACAAACTATGAGAGTGGAGGAAGCCAGGAAGGAAAGAAAGGACCTGTTCGAACTCTGTACTCTCTGCCTTCCCCAAAAGGTGCATATATCGAGTGATGATATTGTTAAAGATAGACTCCTTTTCTTCTGATCCAGTTTTGGTGGTCGTGTTCCTGAATGTGGTTTGTACGCTACTTCACCAATTTATTGCCACTTTTCTATATCATCACGCCAGATCCTTTGGCGTAGGCAGAGAGTGCAGAGTTCGAACAGGTTCTTTCTTTCCTTGCCCCTTTTAATTACGTAAATTGTTGCGACCTACAAATGTTTGCTTTAGCCGGGGCGGTTGTGTAATGCGAATTTCATGTTTATATACGCCCCTACGACAAGGGAATAACTCACAGTAAGTTAAGGTTTTTTATTTTAAATTAAAAAAAAGAAGATTATCAGCTTACTACTAAAAAAGAACTAAAATTTTAGTTTAGCAAATCATTTACTATCTATGCTATTACTATTTTAATTTATCTCAGTCAGAGTGAAGCGTGATCGATCACGGGTTTCAATTTATCCGACCCTTTGACGAACGTGACAAATCTTTCACCACAATTGGTGTCAGATGGCGCTCACACAATTTGGGAGTTTAAGCATTTAAGGGAACTACTATCGTGAATGACCTTGTGAATTTTTGTTTGAAAATTTCCCTTGTCTGATGACAGTGAAAAGTGTGCCCGGAGGACCCAAAATGCAGGTTTTTTTTTTCAAATATTTTAGATATCAATTTAATCTATATATATCATCACGCCAGATCTCTTGCGGGATAGGCAGAGGGTCCAGAGTTCCAATAGGTTCTTCCCTTACATACCTCTCTAATACCATATAGTAGTAATTAAAATAAAAAAGTCATCCATATAAGTAATAGAGCATATCTTAAACTTTTTTTCGTGTATATTTTATACTTACCAATCTGTCATTGAATAGAACAATTGCAATGTATATTCAAGATAGAGTATTATAAAAGTATTATTTTGAAAAATTGAATACGTCAAATTTTACTCCACACACTAAATTCACTACCTTTTCATCTTCATTTTTATATACATTTCTTATAACAAATACGCAGTACATTTATCAACAATCTTCTGTAAATAGGGCCTATTTCTGGGAGTTAGTGTCTAGGTTTCCCCTAAAGCTATTCACAACCTAATTTGTTATAAATATTATAAACGAAGATGCGTTACCTGCATATATTGCTTATAACAAAAATTAAATCCTTATAAATGCTATCATCCTTCTCATATCAGGATCCGAAAGAGACATCGATTTTGCACTGCACGCATCTAGCTAAAGCACGATCCACACCTTCCTATCCTAACTCCTAAATCGAACAACGTGTAGCAGATTCGTTCTAATAAAGCCTGCCTTTTTAATAAAGGCGCGAATAGGTTCGAGACCGAGATCGGAATGGAGATCTGGATCTTTGTATTCTTTTCCTACCCCGCAAAGGGCCTGGCGTAATAAGATATATGGATAGAGGAATCAAATTCAGGTTCCAAATCGCCAGCTGCACCGGAATCAAAAAAATAGTCGTGCTAAATACAAAAGATTGATGTTAGCGTGGCGCTAGGGAATTGATGTGCTATCCATGTCATATTACAAATTTATTAAATAAACATGAACCTGCCAGCACGATTACTCGCGGAAACGTCAAAGTTTTCGTGTTAAGTCCTCCATAAACAATAATGTATTTTGCACATAATTAAAAAGCAATTAACTATACTACTCCCACATTGATCCAGCGTAAGGTTAATTAATAGTCTATTACAATTGGCGGGGTTTTTGTCTAATTGACTTGCTGTGGCCTCCGTAGGGATGTCCCTAGTTGGTTGTCTAGTCGAGTTTTTAGGTTAGTTAAGTAAATTTAATCACACAGTAAGGGGCGAAAAAGCATTTACCAATAATTATATTGTACAACTAATATGCTATTTTCGCGATCACTATTTTAGGAGCGATGTATATGATCGTTTGAAGTAATTTTAAATTGCACGAAAAATTATGGCATTTTAAGGATCAATAGATGTGCCTACCCCGCGAGGGAGCTGGCGTGATGATATAGATAGATAGATAGTTTTATAGATAACTACAAACTTGCATATAATAATATCAGCCAATAATGCCCACTGCTGGGCAAAGGCCTTCTCTCACAAATCGAGGTGAGAGCGATTAGGTCATACTCCACCACGCGGACCCAATGCGGATTGGTGGAGGCAGGTTTGTGGCCACCTGCTATTGAAACTTATCAAGCCGCCTTTATAAGGTTTCCAACTTGGCTTAACGACTACCACATTAAGTGGTAACCGGGACCAACGGCTTTACGTGCCTTCCGAAGCACGGAGACGCTTGAATATGAAAATGCCACAAACTGTCACCCATCCCAGGCCGACCGATCCGAACGCTGCTTAACCTTGATGATCGGTAAGAACACCGCGGTCGCACAGCGCTACGAGACCTGTACTTTGCTCGTCTTTGTCTCATATTCAAAGCTTCTCCGTCTCCTTTTAAATTAAGCAAACCAATAAAAAACGTTATTCCGTTATCATGCTGACTCGTCAAAGTAGCCAAAAGTTCAAAAATTGTTTAGCTTAAAGCTAAAAGCTTTTAGTACTTAATCATAGTGTGAAAATTACATCGACTGAGCTCCATAGTTGTGGCGAATTCTCGCCAAAATCTCTCGAAAAAAGCATTTGACAAAACGGAATAATAAGCCTCAGTTGCTCTAGTTAAAGTTGACGTTGATTAAAGCTAACTTAATCGATCTCAGGAGTTATTAAAACTGGAATTTCAATATTAGTTACTTAAATGAACATTTGCAATCGAGAATTACCAGACACGTTTCTTGAAGTATCAATTTTGTTCTGGCATGATCTTCGTAAGCTCAAGGATAGAGCATTACAACAATATACAGTAAAGACGTTTAGTCGATAAATAACTATCACAGCACATATCTAGTGATTTTCAGAAAAGGCATTTAAAGGTATATCAGACAATGCGATTTTAGGGGTTGGTCGCACTCGCCCACGCTTCATGGGGTAACAAAGGGTTGAGTATTGAATTCCAAAGGTTAAATATGTTATTATATTATACTCATTATGCCTCTTTCTCTTCATTAAATATAATTTTCTCCTCAAAATAGGCATCACAAATATAAAAATGACGGCGTTCTCGGTCGCATCCGTCACAACATATTATAAAACCAAGTTCCCCGCCGCGATTGTCTGTCTCTGTACGCGATGAACTTAATAACTACCGAACATATTTGCGCACGGTTTTCACCAATGGACGGAGTGATTCAAGAGTAACGTTTATGAGTATGATTCACCCGTGCGAAGCCGGGGCTAGTCGCTAGCATAATAATAACATATTTGCCGTCGAAACGCTAAGAAGAATATAAAAAGAGTTGGAAGTTAAGAGGTTTTTGGAACTCTTTAATAATCCAGACGTCCACATTTTCCCAAGATTATCATGAACGTACATCAGCCGTCGCATCGTTAGGCCATTGTTCCTGATTACCACTTCATGTGGCAGTCGTCAAGCCAAGTTGGAAGCCTAATGAACGGCTTGAAAGGTTCCAATAATAGATGGCCATAAACCTGTCTCCACTGATTAGCACTGGGTTCGCGTGGTTGAGTATGACATACTCTCTTTCGCCTCGATTTGTGAGAGAACATTTTTGCCCAGTAGTCCAGTCTAGGCTTAAGTCTCTTGCCTAGATAGGTGGGTTCCTGACAACTAAATCAGTAAATTTACTATATACAAGGTGTAACATAATAAACGCAAGACCTGAAAGTAGTTTATTCTAAATCAGAGACTGAATTGATTCCAACAATTTTTAATGTATCTTAATTTTTTCTTTCATCATCTCAGCCCATACTTGTCCACTGTTGAACATAGGCCTCCCCAATCGCTTTCCAGCGTAACCGGTCCGATGCCACCTGCATCCAACGACTTCCTGCGATTTTCACAAGATCGTCGGTCCATCTGGCAGGCGGTCGTCCCACGCTGCGCTTGCCAATACGTGGTCGCCACTCTAGAATCTTTCTGCCCCAACGCCCGTCCGATCTACGCGCTATGTGGCCCGCCCATTGCCACTTCAGCTTGCTAATCTTAAGGGCTATGTCGGTAACCTTAGTTCTTCTACGAATCTCCTCATTCCTGATTCGATCGCGTAGAGAAATGCCGAGCATAGCTCTCTCCATAGCTCGCTGAGCAACTCTGAGCTTTTTTATGAGACCTATTGTAAGAGACCACGTCTCTGATCCATATATCATCACTGGTAACACACATTGACTGAAAACTTTAGTCTTAAGGCACTGAGGTATTTTGGATGAGAAGATATTGCGCAGTTTCCCGAACGCTGCCCAGCCGAGTTGGATTCGTCGATTGACCTCTCTCTCAAAGTTGGACCTACCTAACCGGACTACCTGTCCCAGGTAAATGTATTCGTCGACAACTTCAAGAGTAGAGTTCCCAACGGTGAGTGCGGTGGGTACGACATGGACGTTAGACATTATTTTGGTTTTGTCCATGTTCATTTTAAGACCCACTTGTTGAGATACTCTGTTGAGGTCACCGAGCATTCGTCCTAGATCTTCCAGTGACTCCGCCACGACCACAATGTCGTCGGCAAATCGAAGGTGAGTGATGTATTCGCCATTGATGTTGATGCCAAGTCCTTGCCATTCCAAGAGCTTGAAGGCGTCCTCTAAGGTGGCCGTAAACAGTTTCGGAGAAATGACGTCTCCCTGTCTTACTCCTCTTTTTATGGGGATTGCCTTCGTGCACTGCCCCTGTACTCGGACTGACATGGTGGCGTTATTATACAAGCACTTCAACACTTCGATGTACCGATAGTCAATGCGGCATCGCTGGAGAGATCTAAGAACCGCCCAAGTCTCGATCGAATCGAAGGCTTTCTCATAGTCCACAAACGCCAAGCATAGTGGCCGATTATACTCCTCGGTCTTCTGTATAATCTGCCGCAGCGTATGTATGTGGTCTATGGTACTAAAGCCTTTCCGGAAACCGGCTTGTTCGGGAGGCTGGAAGTCATCAAACCTGCGTTCGAGACGATTCGTAATGACTCTCGAAAACAACTTATAAACATGGCTCAGCAGTGCGATGGGCCTATAATTCTTCAGTAAAGTGTTATCACCTTTCTTGAAAAACAGTACCACCACACCCCTGTTCCATGCTTCCGGCGTTTTCTCTTCGAGCAAGACGGAATTAAACAGCCTCTGAAGGACTTTAAGTACTGGCGTTCCGCCCGCTTTCAGAAGCTCTACGGTAATTCCGTCTTCGCCCGGCGCTTTGTTATTTTTGAGTTGTTTGAGAGCCATCCTAATCTCGTACAGGCTGATGTCCGGGATATCTTCAGTGTAGTGTCGGGTTAGCTTGGCTCTTGGGTCTTTTACCAAGTCAACAACAGGTTCAGCTACTGAGGTATACAACTGCCCATAGAACCTCTCTATCTCCCTGAGCACCTCCGACCTATTCGACGTTACGTTTCCGTCCTCCATCTTCAGCTTCGTCAACTGGCTTTGCCCAATAGACGCGTCTCTTGCGAACACTTTGGAGCCCTTGTTCTGTGCTATGGTCTCCTCAATACGCCTTGTATTGAAGGACCGTAAGTCTTGTCGCAAGGACTTCAATATCTGTCCATTGAGCTGCCTATAGGACTTAGCATCATCGGAGGTTTGGAGCGTCATGGAACGTCGCTCAGCCATGAGGTTTCGGGTGTAGTTGGATAGTTTTCGAGGTCTATTTTTTCTTTAATTTTCACAAAATGCTGTTACTCCTATAGCGTGCTATAATAAACTATATTTATTTTGATTCAAATCAATACAGAGTTTTCAAATGCATTTCTAAAACTTATTTCTCAAAATGCACACATACACTGTACGTGTAGTTTCATTGTTAATTGGGGTATAAAAGTGCTTAAAGAAGGGGTAAAAAATGTTAAATTTGGAAACTGGTTTTCGTATTGAATTTGTAAATCAATTATCCAATCGGGGTGTCTGAGGTCGTGCTTTATTTATGAGACACCTTGTATACTGCCTCGTGGGTCATAGTGAAGATGGTGATCACGAGGTCCTGGGTTTGAATCCTAGGTTGAACAAAATGTAGTTTTTCGTTTCTGTGAAGTTGAAATTCTAGATCGGTCAAAGTATAGTCTAGAGCCTGAAATTGGGGCCGTTATAACGGCAATAGGCTTGCCCTTTGTTACATTGGGACCTAACATCGTCGGCAATATATGGGTGTACACAGGAAACCTCTGGCATATTCTCTTGGGGAATATAGACGTGACATTTTTTTTTAAACCCACAACCAAATTCCAACACTACAATAAAGGTTTCGCCACGTAGCCGACGCAGCGCGATGGAAGCGCAACGATGGCGCGGCTTAGGGAGTTTTAATGTACTGAAATGTGAGTGAGACGCCACACAGCGCAGCCCCGCTCGGCGCGACGGCAAACGTCACGACCTTACGTAGACGAGCGCTTGCGTCGCGCCCCCGCCGCCCTCCGTCGGCTATTTAACCAAACCATAAGTCGTAAACATAATATTTTAGTAATAAAAAACAAATGCGGTAGAAATGCGAGCTCTGCGGAAGATGTGCGGAGTGAAGCTGACCGACCGCATTAGCAACAGCGTAGTTAGACAGCGAGAAGGTATGAAAGATAGTATCGGTGTAAAGATGAGAAAGGGCATGCTCCGTTGGTTCGGGCATATAGAAAGAATGCCAGAGGAAAGAATGACAAAATAGATATACAATGTGAAAGTGGAAGGATGCAGGTACCGGGGAAGACCTAGACTATCTTACCACGACCAAATAAACCGAGTTTTATCTGATGGAAAAGTCAAGAGTCTCCGTAACCGGCGAGCGTGTATGAGACGAACTATGAGAGTCGAGGAAGCCAGAGAGGTATGTAAGGAAAGAACCTGTTGGAACTCTGTACTCTCTGCCTACCCCGCAAGGGATCTGGGATAAAAAACATTGTAAACCGCGTGTTTTTTATTAGGAAAGTTTTTTGAAGTTTAAGCGTGTGATCTTGTATAACTGACAGCTTTTATAGTTCAGAGGGCTTAGCACCAAACCTTTTCCGATAGCGTGACCCTAGCGAGTAAATTTGTAGAGTGACAAGGATGGCATATCAAACTCGGTAGCGTCACACTAACGCACGCGAACGTCAGTATTTTCGTGGTAAGCTCTCAGTTTAAACCGTGTTTCAACTTGTTAGGGGTATTGTTTTTATGACTTAAATGCATGTTTTGTGTTGCTTTTGTAATTTGATTTTACTGAACTCTTTTTAATATTGATTATGTTACTGATGAAAATTTGTTACATAATAATTCACCAAGGCTAAGACTAGGGATACTAAAATATAAAAGACGGAGCGTGGTGAGAATAGAAAAACTATAATTAACGTCGGACGATTTAGCGCAGTGGTTAAGAGCTTAAGCCTCTCCGCCCACTGTGTCTAATATCGCGGTCTAGTGTCGCGGGTTCGATTCCCGGACGAGACAAGTCTTTGTGTGATTGGCAATTATTTGTTACGGTCTGGGTATTTGTGCAGGTGAATTTTCATGTTTGTACGCACCCACGGCACAGGAATAAATCCTAGCGTGGGGCTACATTATTTTTATATAAAAAAAAGAATTAAGGCAAGACCGCACTGAGTGACACTGCACTGCAGCGGAGCGATGCGGTCGATTTTGTCAGTTGGTCAACTTTGCAACGCCATGTCGCGTGGCGTAATTCCGCGGTCGCGTGGTGCGCTATACTATATACAAATTCAAATTTTGTTTTTATTTATTTTTATTAGCACTTAATTACATTTCGGTAAAACATGAGCGGAAATAACTACAGTAGTGAAGCACTGTGTCGCGTTGTTAACGCCCTCGACAAGAGCTTTGTACAGCAGTATGAAACTGAGTTTAAACAAGCGCATACATATTGAAAATTAATATAAATGTATGAATAAAACAGCCAACATTAAATAAAAATAAATATAATATAATAATATCAGCCTATACTGCCCACTGCTCTCTCACTAATCGAGGTGAGAGAGATTAGGTCATACTCCACCACGCGGACCCAGTGCAGATTGGCGGAGGCAGGTTTGTGGCCACCTGCTGTTGGAATTTATCAAGCCGCCTTTAAGGCTTCCAACTCGGCATAACGACTACCACATTAAGTGGTAGCCGGGACCAACGGCTTAACGTGCCTTCCGAAGCACGGAGACGCTCAAATTTGAAAATGCCATAAACGGTCACCCATCTCGGGCCAACCGAGTCGAACGATGCTTAACCTTGGTAACAATAATAATAAAACAATAATGTAATAAATAAATAATACTTGGTCGCGACAGTCCGCTGCAATGCAGTGTCTCTCAGTGCGAACTCACCTTTATCGTAAAAAGACAAGACAAGAACAAAAAAGTAGTTAAAATATTACAGTGGTGCCACAAAAAAGATACCACCTTGGTCTTGTCGGGGAAGGTTATGTTCATATTTCAAAAGTTACCCACTATCTATTCCAAATAAATATTTGTTTATTGGTTCAAAAAACATCCACACGAGACGCTTGTAGCAAGCTGCGTTCGATTTGATAATTTGTGGCTTTTCGACTGCCAGAGTTCGTTTCATACACGTGGTTACGAAAACTTGCCCTTCCTATAAGACACGGTTTATTTGGTCATGGTAGGATAGTTGAGGTCTCCCCCGGTACCTACATCCTACGATTCTACTGCACACTTTATTAATAGCCTATCCCATACCACCGGTCGTACCAATCTATAGGAATCTCGTAAATAAAACCTAATCGAGTTTCCTCCATCAGCTAAGTGGCGGTGGATTATCAGACGATTTATCAAGGAGCACTAAGCGCGGGCTAATATTTTATGAGAACTCGCCTCTAATGTAAATGTCCCAGGATTACTGTGACGTCGGCGAAAATTGAAATTCGTCGCACCTATTTTTATACAAACACATTTTTTTGTTGTCACCGTGTCTTATCTGAAGGGCGAGAGTCTCCGTAACCGGAGAACGCGCATGGCACGAACTATGAGAGATGAGGAAGCTGAAGAGTTCTGTGAATAAAGAACCTGTTAGAACTCTGTACTTTCTGCCTACCCTGCAACGGATCACGTAGTACCAAGTACCTATTAATGTAGGTATGAAAGATAGTATCGGTGTAAAGATGAGAAAGGGTATGCTCCATTGGTTCGGGCTTATAGAAAGAATGTCAGAAGAAAAAATGAGAAAACAGATACAATGCGATAGTGGAAGGATGTATGTAGGTACCGGGGAAGACCTAGCCTATCTTACCATGGCCGAATAGACCGAGTCTTATCTAAAGGACAAGTCAAGGGTCTCCGTAACCGGTGAGCGTGTCTGAGACGAACGAGTTATGAAAGGAAAGAACCTGTTGGAACCCTGTACTCTCTGCCTACCCCGCAAGGGATCTGGCGTGATGATATAGAGACAAGTAGACTATACTATTGTGGAATTCGGTTCTGCTAATATGGGCACTGAGCTCATACGCGTTGACATTTGACCCGGTTAGCCCTATATGGATAAGAATCAAGAGTCCACTGTGATCTATCTATCTTGTAGTAGCGAGTAGCGAGTATCTACTTGCTATTATTATTCTCTTTATGTATAAGTTTAGAGCATTTTATAAAATTAAACACCCAGATTAATTTTCAGAAAATTAGCAAGGCTATTCAGCGTGCAGCCGAGACTTATATTTTTGATTAGGTTTGTGATATTATCATCTAAATATATCATTCATCATCAATATTATCATTATCAGCTAAAAGACGTTCACTGCAGGACAAAGGCCTCCCCCAAAGATCGCCACAACGACCGGCTTTGTGCTGCACGCATCCAGCTTCTACTTGCGGCCTTCACCAGGTCATCGCTCCACCTTGTAGGGGGCCTGCCCACTCCACGTCCAGTACGAGGTCTGCCCCAACGACCGTCGGTTCTATGAGTGATGTGCCCCGCCCACTGCCACTTAAGTTTGGCAATTATGAGAGCTATATCGGTGACTTTGGTTCCCCTGCGGATCTCCTCATTTTTGATTCGATCTCGCAGAGAAACTCCGCACATAGCTCTTTCCATTGCCCTTTGCGTGACCTTGAGCCTTCTTATAAAGCCCATCGTGAGTGAAATATATAATGAACTTCAATTTTCTATATCCTATATGTAAGTAAATATTGTTTTATAAGTAGCATGTGAAATATAATTCTATTGCAAACTTTTGTTCAACTTGCAATGTTTTTTTGTTCCGGCCAAATCTTGCTAGCTGAACTAGAACCATCATGAAATAAAACTATTTTACGGATTTTATCGCGGTTTATTTTTTTATTTTTAGTTCCCGACGTTTCGAGTGCTTTGCAGCACCCATGGTCACGGGAGGGACTGAGGTGTTAGACGTCCAATAGGCATAGTTGTTCCGGGGTACCCTCAAACTTCTTAATTATTTTTGTTGTTGTTGGTCCGATCTACGCAGAATGAGCTCACGGTGTCTTGAGGTCTTGCAGTGTTATGCTTGGTTTTGGAAACACAAAAATAATTAAGAAGTTTGAGGGTACCCCGGAACAACTATGCCTATTGGACGTCTAACACCTCAGTCCCTCCCGTGACCATGGGTGCTGCAAAGCACTCGAAACGTCGGGAACTAAAAATAAAAAAATAAACCGCGATAAAATCCGTAAAATAGTTTTATTTCATGTGTAATATTCGCGTAAATCTAAGAACTCAATATAGAACCATCATCTTATCCTAGGGAGTTGAAATTTCAGATGATCCTGATTTTACAACCTGGATTGGTCTCAGACAAAAGAACTCTTAAATGGCCAACAGCATAGACCCGAAATTTTGTATACACATTTAATTTTGATCTGCCGTTTTAAATTGCACTATTAAATGGCTGCCTAAAATCTTGATTTAATTATTTTTTTTTAGTATAAATTTATTCATTCACTTTCTTTCACAAGGGCTGCTTCATTCACACTTTTTTGTAAAACAATCGTAACCCCTAAAATTAAATCAAAAAAATACTAAGGGATCACGAAAAAAGTCAAGGTAATTACTACGTTTCTTCTCGTTGTAGAATGTCATTCCCGTATTATTTTTTTTCAGTAAACGTTAACGTCTTCAGAAAGTCAGCATTTCTGGGCCTGTATGACCTCATTCTATGACTAATTGACCACCAAATACAGCGGTTGACCACCGCATTGTGCCCTACTTAAACCCATGACTAAAGTTGCGCAAGCCCAGCTTCTCGGTGAATACCACAGAACAATAGGGCTTATCTCCTATAGTATGATTTATGTTAGTATAACGACTTTTGTTTATGTAAACATATAATTGTTTGCTACAAATACTGGTTTTTTTTTAATTAAACCTTTCCCATTCCCTAAGTAGGGGTGGCAGAGGTGTACTGTGTACACCCTCATTTCGTTGATGATGTTAGAATCAATGCGAACTTATTACTATTATTATACTGAGCTCAGTTCTAAAGTCCGGACTGTTACTGATAATTTTAAGATAGAATCTATCTATCCTGGGTCGGACAAGTGTAGTTCTTCTAACGAAAACTTCCCAGTACGAGCCCGAAGTCTGAAATTGTGCCCGGTATATGACAATAGGCTCGCCCCCTATTACATGGGACCTAACATCGTCAGCGAAACGTGGGTATACTCAGTACGTCACTGCCACCCCTGCTTGGGGAATAGGCGTGGGGGTATCATAATCTATCTAGATATCATAACGCCAGATGCCTTGTGAAGTGTACAAAGAGAACACAATCTCTATAACAAGGTCTTTTTTATGTGATAAAATATCGTATGTCAGAATGGTCTGTAAGGAAAGAGCCTGTTGGAACTTTGTATTCTTTGCCTACCCTGAAAGGGATCTGCTGTGTATAGTATAGTGTCGTATATGAAATTCAGTATATATATATTCTATCTTTATCTATGTATGACGCCAGATCCCTTACGGGGTGGGCAGAGAGTACATGGATCTAACAGGTTCTTTCCTTACATAGCTCTCTGGCTTCCTCCACACTCATTGTTTATTTTCTTTAGTTTATTAAATGAGAAGTTGTTAAAATAAGTAACAAGAGCTACTTTCTTCTCACTCCATTTAATAAAAAATAATAGATAATAGATTTTTAATTTAGATCTTGAGAAAAACTGCTTACATTTCAAAGTCTAAATATAAAAGGCCATTATATACAAAATTTGGGAAGCATAATGATATTTCCCAAATTTTGAAAGCTCATAAAAATTTCCTAGTATTCAAACCATTTCTATAGCGAGTGACATTAATCATATTTGAGAACCTCATTAAATTAGGGCGGCGCCGGCAAAAGAGCCGACTCTTTGGCAAATCTCGGAAAAGGGGGCGAAAAACTGATAAAAAAGCAGAAACAAACGGGTCTAATTCTCAAAGATTATTTCGTCAAAGGGGCGTATATATGACGGGTTTCATCCCGGCGCCGTTACCCCATGACGGCACTTACTCGCCTCCCGACTTTGCATAATTTAACTTGCTAAGAGACGGTCGCGGGGCGCTATACACTTGCGATTATGCGACTTTTTTTATTTGCTAGTGCGGCGATTATGATAGATTATTGACAACGCCCCGATCGAGTGATCTGCTTCGCCTACTAGATCGAGTAGTCGGGTTCGAGGCCCCGGGATAAATATTTGTGGGACCCACAATTAATTGCTTATGTCTGGATGTTCCTCTTTTTTAATTTCATGTTTGTAAACCCAACCACAGTATAGGAATAATTCCTAATGTGGGTCTACGTTTAAAAAAAAGTTCGTATAGTTGTGTGTGTGTAGTTGTCGATAGAATAACACGGTTCCTTATTTATCGATTATATCATATAAGGCGAAAACTTCCGATCATTGGATGTTTAATGAAGAGGCCCGAATAATTAATCAAAAAGTCTCTTCCGGAGCCCGCGTCTGACCCAATGGTAAATCAGTTGGTTAAAAAATGTAAACCTAACAATTTGTAAGTGAGCTTGGTTCAAATGTTTTGATTTTGAGTATCCTGGCCATGAAGATGTAACTTTTCATAACTTTATCTTTAAAGTTGTTGCAGTGGGTTTCGTTTAATGATTAGTATATAGTAGTAGCATATTCTTCACTGTTCCTTCTCTTTGAAATAAACGTAATAGGTCTCAGTAACAGAACAAATTATAAATAGAAAAGCCATCACCACCACACCATCCACCTACATTCCCCAAAGGGGGTAGCAGAGCTGTACTGTGTACATCTCCATTTCGCCGACGACGCTAACGTCGCGAAATGTATGTTGACCATCTATTAGGTACAATGGGACCTCGATAGAAAAATCCCAACAGAACGTTGTCCGCTTAAGATTAAAAAAAAATACCAAGCATGTTAACCAAACACACAACTCATATCGATCACGATTTATCACGCAGTTATTAAACACACCTGCACTTCTTCACTCGACGATGAAAATTATATTCAACCTAGTTAACACTCCACGCTATCCGTTGACCTAAATACCTATTGAAAACGTATTTACGATATTTTTTCCCCAATAAACAAGCTTGTTTTCTTAGAATATGACGCCATTTTGTTCGGAATTTTAGGTATTCAATTGTTAAGGCTTAACCGCGATTATTCATTACTATTATTCTAAGACGCTTGTTGCCTAGAATCGTTTGTGTATGAGAGCGATGATTTTGTTTTAGAGTTCTATATGAGTCACAGTAATACAGTAAATGGAACATCGATGAAAAGAGGGAGGGAACTTTTTTGGTCCTAAAGTATTAAAGTTTAGTGATGGTGGTCCAGGTCATATATCTCTCTATATGATTAAAAAGCGTAGTCCCACACTAGGTATTCAATCTTATATAATAATAGTATTTACCCTGTTGAGAAACTGTCCCACCGTTGGCCACGAGCCTCCTCTCAAATTGAGAGGATTTCGGCCATAGTACATCACGTTGGCTCATTGCGGATTGGCGAACTTCACACACCTTCGAGAAACTCTTAGGCGTGGAGGTTTCCTTACGATGTTTTCCTTCACCGTTAAGCAAGTGATAGTTAATTTATAATACGCACATGCTTTCGTAAAGACAGAGGTGCGTGCCTGACCCTGAGACCTCTGACTTTGCAGTCCAACGGTCTAACCACTCGGCTATTATATTTCATTAAATCTTTGAAAATTTAAATTTAGAGATGGCAACCCAGTGCATAGGTATTCTCCAGCTAATTTAGGTGTGTGTGTGAATGATGTACGCTGTTGGCCGCGAGGCCTTTACAGCTTCACCGGACTTAAAGGCGAGCGTGCAACCACTACGCTCTAGCCAGCCAGAAGGGCAAGAGGCGACATACTCGAGGGCGCCTCGAAGAGGCGCCCTCGGTTGGGACAGTCGCTGTAGGGGGACGGGTGCACTACTAAGTGCACCGGTCAACCGCCGGCTATGGGAGGGGATCTACTACTACGTCGTCGTCGTCGCCCGTATTCTGAGCGGAAAGAAGGGATGACAAAGCATCGGGGGGGTCGGTGAGAACATGTCGCGGCCGGCGGTGGCGGCAGGGGTCGGGGGGGACATCGTAGTCGGCGGTGGCTACGATTAACGGATTCGCATGGGTAGATGCGTTCGCGAAGTGACGTGTTGACGCCTTTTTAATAAAGGCGCGAATAGGTTCGAGACCTAGATCGGAGTGGAGGTCGACGTTCCGTACGAACCAGGGGGCTCCTACGGCTTTACGGAGGAAGCGGTTTTGAACCACTTGGAGTTTATCGATGTGAGAGGGGTCCGAATGCCCGAACACAAAACACGCATAAGTCATTATGGGTCGAACGCAAGGTAATTTAGGATGATCAGTAATATGGTTGAAAAGCGTAGTACCAGAGTTAAATTCCTGTGTCCTAGTTGAGTTTACAAACTTGAAATTCACATAATGAAACACCAAGAATGAAACTTGTGGTAAACTCACAAAGATTTGCTTTGTTGGCTTGGCTTGAAGATTGGCTGTAACGTTATAATCACTAGACTACCAAATAAAACTTACTCGTTTGCTAGTACAATAACCATCTACAGAACATATCAATTACCATATGTTCAATAGAAGTTTAGGAAATGACATTTTGTTAATGTCTTTTATGCGTGTTTACCTCGTTCCCCCAATTATATCTGTAAACAAAACTTTATGGGTCACCGGTAAGGCATCTTCATACTTAAATGCTTAAAGGTTGTTGTTGTTCCAAATGGATGAACCCATTATATTGTGGTCTCTTTTACTTTATACTTGGTATCGACTGTACTTGGTCATTTTCAATGAAAAAGAGTTCAACTGTTTCAAAGCCCTTTTTTGTTTATCAGAATATAATCCTGATAAGTGAAAACGATGTTGAATGCTATCATTCTTTCAGAAGCAACAATGTGACAGGCAGATTCTTTCAGCTTGTCAATCCCCTTTTGGCAACTATATTGATAAACCGCCCGTGCGTCTGCGAGTTTTCTGTCGCACGTCTGTTGCACTCCTGTACTAATCATGCCTGAGTTATGCTCACAGCTGCAACTTGCAAGTCACTCCCGTAGGAATTCCAATTCCTCTAAGTCCTGCCTAAGGCGCTAACAGCACGCCTTGAGTTTCTGATTAATATTTATCACTGGCAGTTGTAATGACATCATTGTGTTAGGAGTTGGGTAGGGTTGAGGTTCAATGGGTTTGGAGGAACACCGTACAAAAGATGCTATGTTTCCCGTTACTGTGACCCTTGGTCGTAATTGACGTGGTACGTCTCTTGTACTTCTCATTGGTGTCCTAGAGGGAGACTAGAGGAGAAAAACCGTTTAACATCAATAAGCAGGGGTTTTTCCTTTGGGACTAAATCCGCCATACATTCCTACCACTGTACTCCTGTTAGCCTAGATCCAAAAACAGCCTCCATTGATGACACCAAAGTTTGTTCCTTGGAGAGTCCCGAGGCTGTAATGGTCTTGTGACCCGGAACGCAAATTGTAAACAGAAGAAGTGTAATAAAATCTGCACCAAAGATTGATATCACGAATTTAGGACATCCTTAACTGCTCGCGTAGTAATATTTTGTTCAAAAATATTTATCGCCACGCTGGTATAAGTCATTCGGGGACGACTGGAGCCGAGGTTGCGGAGGGTCCCCGGAAACAACTTATCACCCCGGACCGTGCGTCCTTTTGCATAAATTCCATAAGACTACCATATATCTTGGTAAAAATGTGCTATGAAATTGATATTTTTGTAAGCGCAGTTGAATAGTTATCTTTTTTGCACCAACTCGAGCTTCATTCTGTTTGATAGCTGATTTGATATCTTTTTTAATCGTTTGGTCAAGTTTTATGATTTGATTATCGTAAGGATAGTGACTGAACAGCAATATAACGCAACTCTTATCGTAGCGGCCTCAATGCGGAATGGTCGAGAAAGATTTGCGGCCACTTGATTTTAGAACTTATCAAGACTTCTAAGACTTCCAACTTGACTTAACGTTTACCATCTAGAGAGAGACGAAGACGCTCTTATATGAGAATGCCACAAATCCATATCAGACTGACGGATTTCGATGCTGCTTAACTTTGGTGATCGCTGAGAGCACTGCAATTACTCAGCGCTATGAGCGCCTCTAGAGCTCAACTACATACTAGGAATGCGCCAAGGTCTTCGCGCAGTATTCTCTGACACCAAGCTACTATCTAAAACGAAAGAAGCCAAAGTCTATTAACAGAAGACAAACTTCATAACAATAATTCACTGGTACATTGGGTCGTTACCGGAGTCCCGTGTGAGTAACGCACGACTGAGGCGATTAATTCGGTGAACATATCCTACTTGAGTTACTGTTATATCCTCGCATTGTGTCCCCACCCTCAGTGCTAAGCAGATAACACTTGGGAGCGTTTAAGTCTGTGATATATTTAGCTTCTGCTACGTAGAGCGACGTCGATTTAATCTTGGTATATTTTTATGCAAGTGTTAGGTTTGGAAGGTGACGGTATTATTTTTACAGGTCTATCTATCTATCTATCTATAACCTCACGCCAGATCCCTTGCGGGGTAGGCAGAGAGTACAGAGTTCCAACAGGTTCTTTCCTTACATACCTCTCTGGCTTCCTCGACTCTCATAGTTCGTCTCATACACGCTCGCCGGTTACGGAGACTCTTGACTTTTCCATCAGATAAGACTCGGTTTATTTGGTCGTGGTAAGATAGTCTAGGTCTTCCCCGGTACCTGCATCCTTCCACTTTCACATTGTATATCTGTTTTGTCATTCTTTCCTCTGGCATTCTTTCTATATGCCCGAACCAACGGAGCATGCCCTTTCTCATCTTTACACCGATACTATCTTTCATACCTACTCGCTGTCTTACTATGCTGTTGCTAATGCGGTCGGTCAGCTTCACTTCGCGAATCTTCGCAGGGTATGGCAAAATCCTAAAAAGGTCATCCCACAGTACTACCAATTTTTCCTATGGAGACATTAGCAGAAGTAAAATAAATTAAAAAAAAAACAGCACAATTATACATTTTGGTGAAATAGGTATAACATTTTTGCATGAATCCGGAAAAAAACGTGGGGTATGTGTTGTATGCGCCCCACGTTTTTAGTTTTAAATTATTTTACATGTTTACTTTTCAAGGAATCTGGCGTGATGATATAGACAGATTATGTCATACATTTTTGTCCGTTTTAATAACGTGGTAAATTAAAGTATTTATTAACAAAAATATTTTTATTTCCAGTGGCTGTCGTATTAGAAATTCTAAAAAAGAAAAAAGATCATATCGTTGGGTATTTTCACCAGAATTCGTTTTACGCACCTGCCGCTTACATCCTATATATTTTCATTATATAACTTCAATATTTTAGCGATTTAGCGCAGTGGTTAAGAGCTTAAGCCACTCTGCCCACTGCGTCTAATAGTCGCGGGTTCGAGTCCCGCACGGGACAAATCTTTGTGTGATCCACAATTATTTGTTTCGGTCTGGGTATTTGTGTATGTGAATTTTCATGTTTGTAAACGCACCCACGACACAGAAATAAATCCTAGTGTGGGGCTACGTTTAAAAAAAAAAATTGTTTGACAATAAAGAAGGATACCTTAAATTCTTCCTTTCTTTCTTTTTCTTTTTTTTGCCGCTCTTTTTTTTGCCGCTCTGCCCACTGCGTCTAATAGTCGCGGGCGACTATTAGACGCAGTGGGCAGAGCGGCTTAAGCTCTTAACCACTGCGCTAAATCGTCCGTCCGTCAATACACCATACACTACCATATTACTCGTAATAACACCCCATGGACTAATATTACGTGCCTATGCTAAAAGAACCGTAAAAAATACTCCAAAACTAGATACGGCTTGGGTTCCATTTAATGACAATGTCACAATAAGAGTTTTTTTTTAAATAAAAACTTATTATTGACATATTTGTTACCTATAGCCCCTCATTATCACTTACTAAACATGTCTCTGTTCAAATAAACGCTATACAATTTGTTATACTTAATGCGCATATGACAACGCCACGCGACATGAGCTGAATATGTTATCGCGTTTATTCCACTTAATTATGTAAAAGGGACGCTCGTACAAATCTTCAGAACGGAATGTACGTTTTCGTGTCGATTTGCCCAGGAATTACTTGAGGCGGTAAAGATGCAGTTAACGTTATGGATGGGAGGGAGTTTAGAGAATGGGAGTGAAATTGTCACCGGTTTGGTGTTGAAAGCTTCTGTTGAAATGTTTCTTGATCTATCAATATATTTGGGGTTACTGTTTCACCAAAAATTTAATTAGGCTGGCCAAGTCTGCCTAACATAGACTAAAATAATCACCAAGGTCCTTCTCAGTTGTAACTATATCGCGCCAGGCGGAGATGGGGCAGGACAAACTGGACCCCTTTACAAGCGACTTGCCCCTAATAGCTCTTAATAACAAAACACAACATACCCCACTGCTGGTCTAAAGGCCACGGCACGTAAAGGGAAAACATCGTGAGAAATACTCATTTTCCGCATTAAAAGCATCATATTGGCCAGGACCCTTGTTCGCTAAGTCCAATTAAACACGTTACGATACTATTGTAAAAAGATCGTTTAATGGAATATATCTTTTGATTGTTTAAACTAAAATGGAATTCGGTTGGCCATATCTGCCAAATCATACAGCGCCCTCAGAGTTCAGTACAATAATGCGTTCAGAGTACTAGAGGGACTGCCTCAATTCTGTAGCGCATCAGGGATGTTCGCAGACGCCAATGTAGAATGCTTCCACACCACAAATGCGGAAGAGGTGTGCGCAGGGTGTGGAGCAGCTCAAACAGCTTGCTGAATATGATTTCCAGCAGGCTAGACCCGTCTTTATGTAAATCACTGCTGCGCCATCTCGATCGGATGGCGCAGTATTGAATCGAATATTTTGTAAGACAGAATACTAACATAGGTTAAGTTTTACTAACATAATGAGTCCTGGTCACTTGAATAAGGAAATTATATTATTATTATTATAGGCAAAAATAATCAGCAACTGGGTCCCTCTCAATTGTAACGATATCGCGGTTAACCCAAGTAAAAATGGCGCTACGAACTGCAAACATTTGCAAGCGACTGGCCCTCAATAACTCCATATAATAAAATGGAAATGATGGAGAAAGGTCTTTAGTCCAGCATGCCCCACTGCTGGTCTAAAGATCAAGGCACGTGAAGGGGAAACATCAATAGAAATACTCATTTTCTATCTATCTATCTATGTCATCACGCCATTTTCCTTGCGGGGTAGGCAGAGAGTACAGAGTTCCAATAGGTTCTTTCCTTACATACCTCTCTGGCTTCCTCCACTCTCTTAGTTCGTCTCATACACGCTCGCCGGTTACGGAGACTCTTGACTTGTCCTTCAGAAAAACACGGTCTATTGTGTCATGGTAAGATAGTCTAGGTCTTCCCCGGTTCTGCCGCTCGACATCCTGGCGGACATGGACGCGAAGGTCTTCGACCAGACTCGTGGCGTCCGCCAAAGTGGCGAGGGCGTGCCTGCGCTTGAAGAAGTGAGACGGCGGGAACGACGGCGCGCTTTGGAGGAGTGGCGCGCGAGGCTCAGTCAAGAGCACATCGCGCGCAAGCGCGTCGTCCAAGCTATCCTGCCGTCCTTCGAAGCCTGGCACCAGCGGAGGAGAGGGCGAGTCACCTATAGACTTACTCAGATAATCACCGGTCACGGTTGCTTCGATGATTATCTGAGGAAGATCGGACGCGAGGCGACGACGACCTGTCACCACTGCGGTGGAGACCAGGATTCCGCCCAGCACACGCTCGAAGAGTGCCCAGCGTGGGCCTCCGAGCGGCGGATCCTGGTCGACCGGATCGGACCGGACCTCTCCTTGCCGGCAATAGTAGCGGCTGTGCTGGCAGGGGAATCGGCGTGGGGGGCCGTATCCTCCTTCTGCGAGACTGTGATGTCCCAGAAGGAGGAGGCCGAGCGGGATCGGGAGAGGGCCGATCCTGCTCGACGAAGGCGACGGCGCCAGGGCGGAGGAACAGCCCGCCCAGGCTCCCCAGCCCAATAGCCCGGGGCTTAAGAATACGGGCTAACTCACGTCCCCCGCCGCAATATCTGGCGGGGGACCTCCCCCTGCAACCACATCAGCAGGGGGGCCTTCGGGGTCGCGGACGCAAGGGGCGGGGGCCTCGAGCGTTCTTCACGAGCGACCCCGACGAGGACGGCGGCGTGGTGTGGCCCACGTCGCCGTGAGCACCGCGTTGGTGCGGGCGGGAGCGTATCATTAAGTCTCCCCTCGAAGGCGGGCTCTTCAGAGCGTGGCACAAGAGGGGCACCGGTGCGTTCCATACGGAGATCCCGGAGCCCCTCCAAAGTGCTGATGTCGGCCACCCTGGGGTTTTTAGTCGGTAGGAATCCGACACGCCCCGCAAGCGTCCCCCGAGGCTCGCGGAAGTCCTATGCAGGATTTTCCACAGGACAAAAAGAGGAACAGCAAATAACTTAGAGACTGGGCCCTTTCTCGCTATTACCAAACGTGGCGCGTTACGATAATTTCGTGAAATAATCGTGTAATGGTATTCTGTATGCCACTACAGTACCAGATCTTCTCAGAATGTTATCATAACGCCCGCAAATCAAGCGAGTCCGTAACCGAGCAGCCTTTGTGCTCGATCGTCTTTACCCGATGATGTGCAAGCGGAGTAAAATGTCCCTTAGGAATAAGGTGACACTTTACAAAACTTGTATACGGCCCATCATGACGTACGCTTGTGAGGTGTTCGAGCACGCCGCCCGCTCTCACATCGATGGACTCCAAACGGTTCAATCGCGTTTCCTCCGCAAAGCCGTCGGAGCCCCGTGGTTCATACGGAATGTCGATCTCCATTCCGATCACGAAATAAAACCTATTCGCGCCTTTATTAAAAAGGCGACCCGATATTTCGCGAACGCGTTCAATCATAGAAATCCGCTAATCGTAGCCGCCGCCGACTACGAACCTAACTCCCCTCCTATCAGCCGCTACCGCCGTCCGCGGCATGTTCTCACCGACCCTCTCGATGCCCTTACATCGCTCCTTTTGGATACAGATAGCGCACACAGTATCAGTATTTCTCGCATATAGCTCATAATATCAAGTGTATAAGTATTTTTAAATATGGATAGAATAATAACATTGTCCGTTATTATTCTGTCTGTACTATTTTTAAAACCAAAATGTTTTCTTAAAATAATTGATTGCACCTTTTTGTTTCAGGTAAAAACCTTATTCGCACCGACCTTCAAACAATTGGCAAGTTTTAATATAAATCTTTTGTTCAGGACTGTACAGTGTGTAGGGATAGCAAGAAAAGCGGATTAGTTTCTTGAGATACACAGACAGTTATAGAAGATTCTCATAACTTTCTAGAGTCTTAGTGAACAGGACTAATATGGTACGTCGTGCGCCCGTGCGTGAGTATGGTAATTCTGGCCAGTGTGCGTCACGAGGGAAGATTTAAATGAAAGCCGAACAAATCTTGAAATAGTGCTCCACCCACCAGTTGTGACCCTCTTCACAGAGACGCGCGGAGTTTCTTCTCAAAAACATGGGTTCCCAGTCGCTCGAACGCACGCGGCGCGATGTCGCGCGCGCTTAGGTACAATTTTATAGGGTCACAACTAGCGGGCTTTGCAACGAGCTTTATTGTTCTAACCAATTACATATTACAAAAATCTGTCTCTGTCTAGGGTTTTACTCTTCTATCCTATCTATCCCTTTCTAGGGTTACACTCTTCTATTTCTATTATATAATCCTTATGTGCTATTGACTGAAATCTATTACATACTATACTATTATACTTATTTCTGAACTTAATCTATTACAACGCTTATCTATATACAACATGAAGACGTCGTCCCGAACACTTAGCTTGATTATAAGCACATATTTCATCATCATCATCATCTCAGCCTATACTTGTCCACTGCTGAACATAGGCCTCCCCAATCGCTTTCCAGCGTAACCGGTCCGATGCCACCTGCATCCAACGACCTCCTGCGATTTTCACAAGATCGTCGGTCCATCTGGCAGGCGGTCGTCCCACACTGCGCTTGCCAATACGTGGTCTCCACTCTAGAATCTTTCTGCCCCAACGCCCGTCCGATCTACGCGCTATGTGGCCCGCCCATTGCCACTTCAGCTTGCTAATCTTAACGGCTATGTCGGTGACCTTGGTTCTTCTACGAATCTCCTCATTCCTGATTCGATCGCGTAGAGAAACGCCGAGCATAGCTCTCTCCATAGCTCGCTGAGCAACTCTGAGCTTTTTTATGAGACCTATAGTAAGAGACCACGTCTCTGATCCATATATCATCACTGGTAACACACACTGACTAAAAACTTTAGTCTTAAGGCACTGAGGTATTTTGGATGAGAAGATGTTGCGCAGTTTCCCGAACGCTGCCCAGCCGAGTTGGATTCGTCGATTGACCTCTCTCTCAAAGTTGGACCTACCTAACCGGACTACCTGTCCCAGGTAAATGTATTCGTCGACAACTTCAAGAGTAGAGTTCCCAACGGTGAGTGCGGTGGGTACGACATGGACGTTACACATTATTTTCGTTTTGTCCATGTTCATTTTAAGACCCACTTGTTGAGATACTCTGTTGAGGTCACCGAGCATTCGTCCTAGATCTTCCAGCGACTCCGCCACGACCACAATGTCGTCGGCAAATCGAAGGTGAGTGATGTATTCGCCATTGATGTTGATGCCAAGTCCTTGCCATTCCAAGAGCTTGAAGGCGTCCTCTAAGGTGGCCGTAAACAGTTTCGGAGAAATGACGTCTCCCTGCCTTACTCCTCTTTTTATGGGGATCGCCTTCGTGCAATGCCCCTGTACTCGGACTGACATGGTGGCGTTATTATACAAGCACTTCAACACTTCAATGTACCGATAGTCAATGCGGCATCGCTGGAGAGATCTAAGAACCGCCCAAGTCTCGATCGAATCGAAGACTTTCTCATAGTCCACAAACGCCAAGCATAGTGGCCGATTATACTCCTCGGTCTTCTGTATAATCTGCCGCAGCGTATGTATGTGGTCTATGGTACTAAAGCCTTTCCGGAAACCGGCTTGTTCGGGAGGCTGGAAGTCATCAAGCCTGCGTTCGAGACGATTCGTTATGACTCTCGAAAACAACTTATAAACATGGCTCAGCAGTGTGATGGGCCTATAATTCTTCAGTAAAGTGTTATCACCTTTCTTGAAAAACAGTACCACCTCTCCCCTGTTCCATGCTTCCGGCGTTTTCTCTTCGAGCAAGACGGAATTAAACAGCCTCTGAAGGACTTTAAGTACCGGCGTTCCGCCCGCTTTCAGAAGCTCTGCGGTAATTCCGTCTTCGCCTGGTGCTTTGTTATTTTTGAGTTGTTTGAGAGCCATCGTAATCTCGTACAGGCTGATGTCCGGGATATCTTCAGTGTAGTGTCGGGTTAGCTTGGCTCTTGGGTCTTTTACCAAGTCAACAACAGGTTCAGCTACTGAGGTGTACAACTGCCCATAGAACCTCTCTATCTCCCTGAGCACCTCTGACCTATTCGACGTTACGTTTCCGTCCTCCGTCTTCAGCTTCGTCAACTGGCTTTGCCCAATAGACGCGTCTCTTGCGAACACTTTGGAGCCCTTGTTCTGTGCTATGGTCTCCTCAATACGCCTTGTATTGAAGGACCGTAAATCGTGACGCAAGGACTTCAGTATCTGTCCATTGAGCTGCCTATAGGACTTAGCATCATCGGAGGTTTGGAGCGTCATGGAACGTCGCTCAGCCATGAGATTTCGGGTGGAGTTAGATAGTTTTTGAGGTCTATTTTTACGGTGGGGCTTATAATACTTGGACCCGACCGTATGGACAGTCTCTACCAGCCTGTTGTTGATTTCGTCCACTGATGCGCTGCTGTCTAGCAATTCGAAGCGGTTTGCCAATTCGAGTTGAAAGTTCTCGGGGTTTTGGATGTGTGCATACATATTTAATTTAATTTTATTGTACACACAAATTGTTTCAAATAATAAAATTACAGGGTAAATTAAGGTACAAAGGCGAGCTTAAATCAAAGTGGAGTTCTCTAACAGCAAACCTTTGAGTGATAGATAAACATATCATTATTAGAAATATATACATCCTCCTCCTATGTTTGATGTTTGTATGTACAAACATCTAACGTAGATAGGAAATGTTCTCTTATTGTTTTATTTACTGTATTGTTTGATTGTTGTGAAATCAGTATAGTGGGGCTATCACTTCTTTTTATAAAGCCAAAGAAATGCCGAAAAACTGAGTTCATAGATTTACGCGAATATAACATGGTCACGGGAGGAATGGGGGCCCCTTCCGTGACCATGGATGCTGCAAAGCACTCGAAACGACGGGAACTTAAAAATCAAAAATAAACCGCGAACAAATCCGAAAAATATTTTTATTTGAAAAGTCGGAAAACATTTATTTATAGGAGCCAACAAAACACCTAATAACGTCAAAATTATTACATATGTTACATTCTGATACTTGATTTTAACGTTAATGATTTGTTTCAACAGAGCTTCAATAATTTTTTTTTGGATTTGTGTTGATTTGGGCCTGTATCTGCACCAGCTAAATAATTCTTACCATCGTAAAAATCCTTAAATTTCTCTGTATTATAACACAAATTGTAAGATATTGCAGCTAGATGGAGCGATGATATACGGAGGGTGGCGGGCAGCGGTTGGAGGAGAAGAGCCGAAGATCGGGCTCAATGGCGTGCCTTGGGAGAGGCCTATGTCCAGCAGTGGACTGATACGGGCTGATGATGATGATGATGAAGATATTGACAATTTGTACGATAAACACTTTGCCTTACATTGTTTTTTTTAAACGTGGGGCTACCACCTTAGGATATATTCCTGTGTCGTGAGTGCGTTTACAAACATGAAAATTCACATACACAAATACCCAGACCGGAACAAATAATTGTGAATCACACAAAGATTCGTCCCGGGCGGGAATCGAACCCGCGACTATTAGACACAGTGGGCGGAGCGGCTTAAGCTCTTAACTACTGCGTTAAATCGTCCGTTACTCCGTTATTCTGGGATAGTATAGTATTAGTGAACTATACGCCTTTTGAAGACCAGTCACTCAATCTTTTATACTTAGCACTCAATAAAGCGCCCAATAAGTTGAAAATCACTTAATAATTTATAATACAAAGTGTGTGTGGCAAATTTCAAATGCATTTTCTATCAATTTAATAAATTGAAATCATTAAATGCACTGCGCTTTTTTTCTCACCGTACCTCGCTCACTGGGCATATCTATTTAAGGCATGACCGGGTTACTTAGAATACAATACTATTGTTTGTTCACCTAATATTCTTTCTAGTAATCGTAAAAAGCCACAAACAGAATGATTGACACGCGATCCAAACCTATATTTCATCCCACATAATGTTGATATTACCTTACATTTTTCTGTTACTCATAATTGTTCACAATAAACGATTTCAATATTTATTTCTTGACGAATAGCGAGGATAATAGCCTATCAATATTCAGATAAAATTCTGAGTGTATTTATAAACCATAATACGACTTGTGGCAATTACTATAAGGGTAGTTTTCGTGTGGAATGGTCATTTTTGTTGAGATACCGGACTGGGTTACTGGAACTCCTGACACAGCTTATTGAAACAGCTAGCTTAGGAAGTCAGCACACGATCAATATAACACCAACAAAAACACTGAACCGTCCACTTGGACGCAATAAATCAAATTTTGCACATTTTCTCGCAGTTTATTTTTATTTTCCCGACGTTTTGAGTACAGCACCCATGGTCACGGAAAGGACTAATGTGTTTGTCGTCCATATGGCGTAGTTTGTAATACGCAAAAACTTTGCCTTTGGTCGGCTGTAACCGTAATATTTTACCCAAAGTATGCAAATTGATCGGCGTCGTCAGTGGGACTGAGTATGATCATATTGCAGATAAACTCTTATGTAAAATGTACGTTTGTTTGAGATGTTGCTTTAGCGCCCGCGGCACTGTCGCTCTAGTTAAGTTCTAGTCTAGTTAAGGCTTGGGCATATATCCGAAGGCGCGAGACATTGGCTTGGTAACTTCGTCGTCGACGGGATCTGAATAGTTGTAATGTATTGAATTGTACAGGTGATGACACATACAAGCTTTATTACGGAGTGAACTTTCTGACTATAAAGCTGTATTCGTAGACAGGATGCGATGAGTAAGCGTTGAGTCAGATGGGGTGACTATTAGTAACAAATACATAATAAACATTAAGATTTATTTGTTCCTTCGAAATCATGAGATTTAATCTTTTTCTTTTTGTTAGAGAAAAAATATTTTTCTATAAAAGGTACCTAAGTAGGTACCTATTATAGAAAAATATTTTTTTCTAAATATTAAATATATAAGTTATTTACAGTATACCCAAATCTAAGCAGATTTGGGTATACTGTAAGTAACTTGTGTGATACCTAAATAACAATCGTATGTATAGCTATTACGTTCTCGGTATTGGTAAAAAAGACGTTATAAAAACACAGACAAATTAAAAACTTCCTCCTTTTTTGAAGTCGGCTAATATTCTGATTAGTTCTATGGTAAAATAACTATAGGATTAACACAATTCTTATAATTACTCAATCTAAAAATTTGTATTATTTGCCGTTAAGAAGTTCCCTGGTGTATCTTGAAAGTAACCTTGGACCTATACTTAACCCAGTGCAAAAAGTATCACCAAATTCGTCCACAATTGACAAAAATATCGGTGAACATACATAGAAAAAAAAGCATACATACAGAATCAGAATCAGAATATTTTTTATTCATGTAAACCATTACAGTACTTATGAATCGTCAGAAAAGTAACAAAGACTCTACCGCCACTTCGGAATGTCATTCCTGTGGAGAAGAAGGGCAAGAAACTCCACGGTTACACTTTTAAAATAAGAAATTACAAACTTTTTCATCTACATTCTGTTGTGGGGTATGGGAGAACAATGTAGGTTGGTCATCAGGTGAGTCTAAGTTAAAAAAGCGAATAAATAATACTATTTATGAGAATGGCTACATGGTTCCCTCATTTACAAAATAAAAGTACATATTGTGTTAAATTAATAGAAGCAAGAGAGGAAATGTTAACTAACAACAGTTGAATAGGTTGTCATGACTCAAGTGGAGCTGGAATAGCATCTATCCAAGCATTTTTATCTTTCAAATAATCTTCTATTGAATAATAAGCTTGCTTACAAAGTGTTCGTTTTACACAAGCTTTGAACTTATTTTCACTAAGTTTAGTGACGTCAATGGGCATTTTGTTATAAAATCTAACACAGTGCCCCATGAAAGACGTGTGAATTTTTGACAGACGAAACTGCAGTTGGTCTAATTTATTTCTATGTCGTGTGTTATAGCAATGCCTATCACCTAGCTGATTAAAAAGATCAATTTTTTTTCTAGTATACATAATGTTTTCATAAATATATTGGCATGGGACCGTCATGATATTAGCTACTTTGAACAGTTCTCTTAAAGAGTCGCGACTACTCAAGTTATAGATGGCCCTAATAGCCCTTTTTTACAGGATAAAAACTGACTCAATGTCCGCTGCCCTACCCCACAATAATATACCGTAAGACATGACACTATGAAAGTAGCTAAAATAGACTATCCTCGCGGTGTCCACATCAGTTAGTTGTCTGATCTTCCTTACGGCATAGGCAGCGGAGCTAACCCGTATACCTAAATTCTCAATATGAGGACCCCATTGTAACTTGGAGTCAAGCGTAATAAAAAACATGTATCATTGATGAACTCAAGTTTCTCATTGTTCAGTATAATATCATGTACAGTACTTTTTACATTTGGCAAAGAAAACCTTATACATTTAGTTTTCTTGTTATTAAGCACTAAATTGTTATGTAGTTGAAGAATAGCGTCATTTACTTCGTCAAAGTTATTAACATGTCTATCTACTTTAAAAATCAAAGAGCAAATAACACTATCTTCGCTCGATTTTTAATTACTTCAGGTAGATCATTTATGTAAACTAAGAATAGGAACGGACTCAGTATCGATCCCTGTGGAACGCCCATTTTAACTAAAGAGCCTAGAGATTTAGGTTGATTTATTTTAACACACTGTTGTCTGTCCTCTAGGTAAGATTTCAAAAGATTAAGTGCTTTACCATGGATACCATAGTGCTCCAATTTAAGCAGCAGTGTTTCATGTTTCACACAATCAAATGCTTTGGAAAGATCACAAAAAATGCCAATGGCGTCCTGTGAGTTCTCCCAGGCATCGAAGATATGCTTTATTAGAGTTACACCGGCGTCTGTAGTACAACACCCTTTGGTAAAGCCAAATTGCTGATCGTGCAGGAAGTTGTTTGCGTTAAAATTATCTAGCATTTGCATGAGCATTATCTTTTCGAACACTTTACTGAGCACTGGCAAGACAGACACTGGCCTATAGTTGTTGGCATCTTTACTATCGCCGGATTTGAACAGTGGTATTACCTTACTACATTTCATTAAATTCGGGAAGACTCCTTCATCTACGCACATATTAAAAATAACAGCTAAGTGTGGCGCGATTGTATGTATAATGGATTTAAACACTTTTACCGACATTCCCCATAAGTCTTCAGTTACTTTTAATTTTAAATCATTAAAGACTGATAACAAACCGGGGCTTAGTGTACTCAAACCCAAACTCCACCGGACAAACAGTAATGTTGCTTTTAACAAAAGAAATTGCAAGGGAAGAAGAGCAATTTAAGGATTTTGTTGTCTCTACCGGAATATTAGCGAAAAAAAAATTCGAATTCTTGAGCTACATCACTATCTGCCTGAATGAGCCCACGCGCAGTCTCTAGAGTAAAGTCCACACTGCGGTGCTTAGACCTCCCAGTTTCACTATTAACAATTTTCCAGGTGGCCTTAATTTTGTCATCTGCAGATTTAATGATTTTACTTATATGTAGCGCTTTTGCTGCCTTACATACTCTTTTAAACGTTTTAGAATAATTTGCAACATACCTTGCAAAACTTCACTATTTGTTTGGGATTTTAGTTCATATAATTCATATAGCTTTTCCCTACTCCTACGAATTCCAGCGGTGGCCCAATCACAGAAGGTGAACCTGGGTTTGATATTTTTCATTTTAATGGGAAAGCTACTAGTAAATTGTACCTGTATAATTGAAAAAAGATCAGCATACAGTTTATGAGGTTCGTTAGCGTTACTCATGTAAATATCTTATTTATTACTCAAAGCTGTATTAAATATATGCAATGTTGCAGGTGCTATATTTCTAGATTTAACTTTAATACTTCTCAATGGCGTAATATTAGTGAAAGTGACTGTTTGCCCAGTGTGATCAGATTGTAGATAACTAACTACTGCTTGATCTATATAATCGCAATTACAAAAAATATTGTCAATGCATGTAGCAGAAGTTAATGTTATTCGAGTCGGTTCGAGGAAAACATTAATTAACCTAAAAGAATTTAATAAACGTAAGAGTCTGTCACTATACGATGTTTTTTCTAAAATATTTATGTTGAAGTCACCACAAACTACAACAGACTACATACGAACATAGAACCTCCTCCTTTTTGATGTCGGTTTAATAAACGGCTACATAACACAATACTTGATATCTATACCACCCCGATTTAAAAATCTGCAACTTTTGTCGCCGAAGCAATAATTTTGATCAGAGGGCTTGAACTGGGGGGCTTAGTACGAAATGTTTGTCGTTAACGTGATGCTACCTATTACACTATTAATTTACTCAATAGACATGAACGTGACAGCACGGCTACTCACTAGCGCCACGCTAACGTCAATCTTTTCATGCTAAGCCCTAAGACGGACGATTTAGCGCAGTGGTTAAGAGCTTATGTCGCTCCGCCCACTGTGTCTAATAGTTGTGGGTTCGATTCCCGGGACGGGGCATATCTTTGTGTAACCCACAATTATTTGTTTCGGTCTGGGTATTTTTGTATGTGAATTTTCATGTTTGTAAACGCACTTACGACATAAGAATAAATCCTAGTGTGGGGCTACGTTAAAAAAAACCCTCAGTACTTATCACCTGTTTTAATTAATGCGCCCTTGTTCCTGTATACCATTTGTGCTGTAACTACCTAATACATCACAGTATCATTATATCTAATTTATCTATCTATCTATATCATCGCGCCATATCCCTTGCGGGGTAGACAGAGAGTACAGTTCCAACAGGTTCTTTCCTTACAGACCTCTGACTTCCTCCACTCTCTTTGAAGCTGTAAAGGCCCCGCGGCCAACAGCTTAGATCATTCACACGCCACTCTTATAGTTCGTCTCATACACGCTCGCCGGTTACGGAAACTCTTGGTTGCGATTCAGATAAGACACTGCCTTATTTATACAATACTAGCTGAACCTGCAACTTTTTTCGTGTGACTTTCTGCGAATATTTCACACCCTTAAGCTTTTTTTGAGACAAAAGGTAGTCTATGTCCTTTCCCTGAATAAAATATATTTTCTTACCGAATTTGATCGAACTCTGGTCAGCGGTTTGGGCGTGAAAAGGTAACAGAAAACGCGCCTTTAAAAAGCGATTACCCGATATTTCGCGAACGCGTCTAATCATAGGAATCCGCTAATCGTAGCCGCCGCCGACTACGAACCTAACTCCCCTCCTACTAGCCGCTACCGCCGACCGCGGCATGTTCTCACCGACCCTTCCGATGCCCTTACATCCCTTCTTTTGGATGCAGATACCGCACACATGATCAGACACCGACCTCGCCGGCGAGGTCGAAGAATCTCTTGCCCGCCGGCCGGTGCAGAGCACCACGGCGAGACACCTAGTATACGCCCTCTATAGCGACTACTTAAGCCGAGGGCGATCCTCCTTGAGGCGCCCTTGAGCTAGTTGCCCCTTGGCCTTCTGACTCGAGCGTAGTGGTTGCACGCTCTTCTTCTTATCCGGTGAAGCTGTAAAGGCCCCGTGGCCAACAACGTAGATCATTCACACACAAACACACCTGGATAAAATCCATTTTCTTTCCGAATTTGATCCAAATCTGTTCAGCGGTTTGGGCGTGAAAAGGTACCAGACAGACACACAGACAGAGTTACTTTCGAATTTATAATATGAGTATGGAGTATAGTATTATTGAACTATAATTCCTCGATGAACCCTCAACAAAGCCTTATAACTAGTAAGAAACACAATCACCTTATTATAAGAAGCACTACAAGACTCCCAAATTAAATTTCCCGAGAAAAATCGTTCGATAACCCCGAATTAAGGTCAAAACACATTTGGCGAGGTGCGATCAACACAAGATAAAACCAACTTTAGTGGTATAAAAATAAGGTGTTAACTTGTCTTGATAATGGTCGTTGTAAAGCCCATGACAGATGGTCGAGGAAGTCATATAATTGCTTATAAAAGCTTATCGGAGGAGTTATTGAGTGGAAGGTATGTGATATCTCAATTTGTTCTTCTAGTTAGGTTACCGGAAGTCACGTTTTATGGGATAGTAGAACAATGCTATCCTTAGTTCTAAATATGGTAACAGAAAACTAAAGAATAAAAATATATAAGTACGTATGTACTAGACATATCCGTTTTAGCATAAAAAAATTAAAAGTCGTCGTCACACCTACATTCCCTAAGCGGAGGTGTCGCCGGTGTACTTTGTACACTTACATTTCACCAACGCTGTTGGGTGTGGAGCCTGTTGCTAAAACTACTGACAATATTCCAGACTTCTGACTGATCCTAAGATTTTTTTTCATAAAAACTTTTCAATAACAATGTTTGATCTGGGATTCGAACACAATGCGCCAACAAGGTCGACACAGCTTCCGACTGCGGATTTCTATTGAAATATTTCCGATAAAAATACCGGAATAACACTTTCCGATCTAGTATTCAAACCTAGGACCTCATGATCGCTAACAGCACTATAAGCCCTAGTCCAATGAAAACTTTTTTTTAAACGTAGCTTCGCTCTAGTATTTATTCCTGTGTCATGGGTGAGTTTACAAACAAGAAAATTCACATACACAAATACCCAGACCGAAACAAATAATGGCGGGTCACACAAAGATTTTTTCCGTGCGGGAATCGAACCCGCGACCATTCCACACAGTAGGCGGAGCGGAGCGGCTTAAGCTCTTAACCACTATCGTAACCGCTAAATCATCTGTCAAATGAGAATATTGTTGAAAAACTGTTAAGAATTTACTGATTAAAACAACCCAATAGATTTGGGATTAATTGAGATAATTTGAGATTTGAACCCAGGATCTAGTAATCACTACCCGCACTATGAGCCACTAGACTAACAAGATACTTTAACATACGTCCACCTATCAATATCATCACACCAGATCCCTGGTAGTAATAGGTCCATACAATTCAATTAACAGACGAAATCGCAGCTGCTAGCGTCCATAGATCAATGTCATTGCGCATTGTACTTATTATGGGTCATGATAGCTCCATGAGACACGTCTGATTCTGATTTAATAATATAAATAATAATATCAGCCTATACTGCCCACTGCTGAGCAAAGGCCTTCTCTCACAAATCGAGGTGAGAGAGATTGGGTCATACTCCACCACGCGGACCCAGTGCGGATTGGTGGAGGCAGGTTTGCGGCCACCTGCTGTTGGAACTTATCAAGCCGCCTTTAAGGCTTCCAACTCGGCTTAACGACTACCACATTAAGTGGTAACCGGGACCAACGGCTTAACGTGCCTTCCGAAGCACGGAGACGCTCAAATATAAAATTCCACAAACGGTCACACCGAGTCCAACGCTGCTTAACCTTGGTGATCGGTAAGAACACCGCGGTCGCCCAGCGCTACGAGCGATTCTGATTTACGTGACGTAAATGTGCATATACATTTGTTATGGTGTTCACCCGCAGAATGAACACACTAATGGATTCAAAGGCACTTAGAGAGTGACCTTTAAAAATTATTTGTTCGTATTTTGTCGCAGTTGGTTTGACATTGATGGAACACCTTCGCGACACAGCTTAGATCAGCCATTTAAACTCAAAGTCACTGGTGGGCCAAAAGTAAGCCAAAAGCATGAAGACCATAGACTCTTCTTCTTCTTTGTCGGTTCCTGATGACTGAGGGTCGTGATCACCACAGTCAAGGTTTTGCACAAGCGCTCTCCAGGCTTTCCGGCATTCAGCCTGTTTGATGGCGTCTGGAATACTGGTGCTCGTGGTCTCTCTGATGACGTCTGTTTATCTCGTTGGCGATCTTCCTCTACTCCTCTTTCCTTCCACGCGGCCAACTACTATTAGCTTTTCCAAGTTGTCTGGTTCTCGAAGAGTCTCTGCATGCAGACTGTAGACAGGCGAGTCTTGATCTTTAATTCCGATAGAACAGATGCATTTGCGGCGTGCAGTCCATGGTATGCCCAACATTTTGCGCCACATTTCGAATGCATCTATTCTCGATCGGATACGGGACTAAGTCCTCTCAGAAGCGTACGTAAATATGGAGAAGATAACTAATAAGTTTAATCTTGGTGTTCCAATTGATGCTACGGTTCCTCCAAATCTTCTCCAATCGACCATAGACTAGGTAGGCCGCAAAACCTAATCTTAAAAAAGACAAACTACTGAAAATCTTATCGAAAAAAGTACTATTATAGGACTGTATATTTATTAAATTTCCAAAACGTTTTTAACATGCTCGCGGGCCGCATTATCTGGCTGTTTTCAAAATTGCGAATCAATTTTGAAAATAAAGCCGCAGGAAAATGCTTAAATGGCCACATGTGCCCCCGGGCCGCAAGTTTGACATGCCTGGCTTAGATACACCACTTGTTTCGTTATTTAAAGTCTTGAAAATCGTCATTGCAATGTATTTTTATATGAGACCTAACATCGTCGGCGAAAAGTGGGTATACAAAGTACATATCTGCCACCCCTGCTTGTGGAATATAGACGTGACGGTGTTTACATATCTATCTATATATATCATCACCCCAGAGCCCTTGTAGGTGTAGGTAGCGGGTACAGAGTTCCAACAGGTTCTTGCCTTACCTCTCTGGCTTCCTCCACTCTCATAATTCATCTTATACACGTTCGCTGGTTACGGACGCTCTTGCCTTTGCCCTCAGATAAGGCACGGTCTATTTGATCATGCTTAGGTAGTTTAGGTCTACAGGAGGTAAACAGGTTTAATCCAGTCCAGTTTAATCCAATCTATACGGAAAGTTGAAGTGGCGTTTTTCTTTTCTATTCGATACCGCACGGGTCCCGGAAAAATGCGCTATCTAAAAACTTGAACTTTCTAAAAGCTAATAAAAAAGTCATGCAACACGCAACATTTATACGAAGGGTTGTCTTCTGCGCCGACAATTTGCATTCACCCCTGTCAGCCAGTCGTGAAGATAAATCGCACGGACGCACGCTCAAGCCACCCTCCTGAAAGTACCATAAACGTATTATTTAGCGGCAGACATTTTTTTATTACGTTACCCCACGCTGGAATTATTCCTGCCGTGGATTCATTTACAATATTTCACTTGTGTGTGACATAAAGATTTGTCCCGTGTGGAAATCAAATGCGCGACAATTTGATGTACCGAGCTAAGCGGTCCAACGACGGAATGAAAAAAAAACATGGCAAAATAAAATTATAACAGTCTTGCTTAAAATGTTGTGATTACCCCCCAGGCCACCATATATGATAGCAATGTAACATGTAGAAAATCAAAATCAAAAGTTTTTTATTCATGTAGACCAAAAGGCACTTATGAATAGTCAAAAAGAGAAAATTATTATTACTTAAGACTCTACCACCCGTTCGGAAAGTCATTCCTGTGGAGAAGAAGGGCAAGAAACTCCACGGTTACTCTTTTTTAAAAAATGAGGTTTACAATTCTTTTTGTATACATTGCATTTATGGAGTATGGGAGAACAATGCAGAACGAGCTAAATAGATGTGCTTAAGTATAGATTAATCATAAGTGTACTTAGATTCATGATATTGGTCAGTGTCTACATAGTCCTCTCATTTACAAAATAGAGATGTTGTAGAGGTATTGGGGAATTGACACTAATCCCACACACAACATGGCGGTGCTAGGGGTATTGAACCGGTAGCCTGACCGGCACAGAGCTTAGCGAAACAGATTTACTGCTTGCATAACTATGTTGTCTGTTAAACCTTGGATCTAGTTACTTGAGTTCCTTAAACGCTGACCAAGGGAGGTGGTCAAAAAGTGATCATTTTAATTGTGGTCCTGAACCGCTGAAAGGATTACCACGACCTCTTAAGTAGTACATATTCTCGTTTAATTTGTTGCTCTGTAGGAATTGTTTCTGTATCGTGGGTATGTGCACATGAAATCAGATACATAAGCACCCAGACCAAAACAAATATTTGTGAGTCACACAAATATTTGTCACGTGCGGAGCGAAACTCTTAACCAAGAGTTTCGCTCCGCTGGACCAAGCCATCGCCATTTAAATTCAACTATTATCTTAATCGTTATTCTCCCCGGGAAAATTGCGGAGCTATAATCTGCGTTTATTATCATCATCATCTATCATTCATCTTGTAGCTAGCCACTGCTTCTTCTCTTCGCGTCAATGGTTCATATTTGTCCCGCTAAGTGAGTGGCTAATTCGATCGCGCCATCTGTGGCCGCGCTCAGCTCTTCCCCTGTGCAGGTGGTTGGGCATACAAGGCAGACTAGCAGGAGCGACATAGTCTGTGACGTCGCACCACAATCGCAGGCTAGCAAATTTGGCACTTTGAATCTCCATGTACCCACTGCTAAATGTAGGCCTCTCCTCTATCACGCCATTCGTTCTGGTTTTTTGCTGGTCTATTCCATAATTTTCCGGCCACCTTCACAATGTCTTCGCTTTATCTGGCTGATGGCCTGCCTCCGGGCCTTTGTCCGGTAAAATAAGATTACAATAATACTGTTAAAGACATTTATGTTCTTGATTGACTTCAAAATATGAAGGTTTTCAATTTACACTCCGGCATACAATAACCATATTTTAAAATATCCGCATTGTAAAATTTCCAGATTGTATTTTTCTGACTGCCTCGTTGGTATAGTGTCACATGGTGCGGCTGGCGATCACTAGATCCTGGGTGTGTACCACAACCCCGTTAACAAAGTTATTATAATCTTACCTCTCTGTTAGAAAATGATGTAGTTATTTGTAGTTTATACTGCCGTCCAGATGATAAATGCAGTTACCATGTTCTAGTGTAGAACATAGTTACTGCGTTTGTCATTTAGACGTCAGTATGGTTCTATAGCTCTTTCACTGCAAAGACTTAAATAGTGTAACTAAAAAGGTTGTGGAATCAAAACCTAAGTAGAGTAAATGAATTACTGGCGGTTTCCCATCGAAAAACCATCATTAGTAGTGTACTTGTGCCTGGCAAAAATGCAATAGACTCGCCCTCGTACATTGTAACCTAACGTGTAGTCAAAATACGAATCTAATAACGTTCCATAATAGCACTGCTTTACCGATATATTAAGCTCCTTAAATTTCAGCTTGCGTCTAATATTATGATAATAATGTTCAGCACACATTGTTTCAGCGTTGTACACGTTTCCTTTGTAGCAAGTCTCTTGACTTGGATATACGTCAAATTTAGAGTTATGCTGACGCCAGTTGATGCGCTTGTAATAAGTGTAATAGTCCTGATTATAACGGGAGAGTACTGTGGTCGGAGAGTCAAATTATACTCATCCCAGATAGTATAATGTGTGTACGTATATAACACTAGGCGATGTGTTCGTATAAACTAGGCAGGTTAGCTGCTTGGACAATTGCAGTTTGTTGTTCAAATAACTATAACCGCCTATACAGCAATTTCTGTAGTCGCAGCCTAGGGCAGACTCAAGCAATTTTGGTTAACGACTCGAAAAATTTGTTAAAATACTCATGGTGACATGTTCATATTGCCTAAGTAACCACCATCAATACCTGGAGCAGATTCTTTCAGTCTCGAGTGTATTATTTCATTTCAATACTCGAGCTGTGATAGTGAAAATCCTCGAGCAATAATCATCAACTGTTTGAGCGGCTAGTTCAAATTTTAATTGCAATAATGCCGGTTTTTGCTCAACCTATAAATTATTCCAGTGGCATAATTAAATGTATCGCAACTGTACAAATGCGTAGCGGAATTTCAACAAATGTCTGAAAATCCTTACCAATGAAATACTCTCGTATAAGTATTGTAACTAAACATCGGGTCACTTCTATTACACGAATCAGGAGAGGTAGAGGTAGACTGTCTAAATCCTCAATTCGCGATTTTAAGTCAAAATGTAATATAGACCGTGTCTTATCCGAAGGGCAAGTCAAGAGTATCCGTAACCGGCGAGCGTGTATGAGGTCAGGAAGACAGAGAGATCTGTAAGGAAGGAACCTGTCGGAACTCTGTACTTTCTGCTTACCCCGCAAGGGATCTAGCGTGATTATATAGATAGATAGACGTAATATGGAACAAGGATATCCTCGTTCTCCCAATTCGAGTGTATCCGAATACAGGATACACTTTTAGACCGTTAATTGGATTTTTTAAAAATAAGATAAGACCCTAAATAACACCGTCCGATCTAGAATTAGCCAAGACCTTATGGCACCACTAAACAAGTCAGTCGATATTTCAATTACGTCGTGCATTTCATGCCTATATAAGTCTGTCGTGGGTATTTCAAACAATCCGTATAATACCCGCCGCAGTATTTACGTCCTAATTTCGAATCCTTGTCCTGCCATAAATTCGGCTCGCTCCGGCCTGTCTGGCTTACTGTCTATCATTTCAAGGACAGTACAGATGTTAGTCAGGGTTTGTATGGTCAAAATCAATTCGTAGGTATTAATCTTCGCAGAGGAACTGTTTATTTTGTTGTGGATGCGTACAGAAGTAAGACTGTCCCCATGGTGGTCTTGTAGGGAGGCCTTTGTGCAGTGGATGTTTTTCGACTGAGGAGAGATAGATGAAGGCTGGTGATGTAAAAAAGATTCTGTTATAATCTAAACACCGTTATATATTGACTAGGTAGGGTGTTCTATGTACACCCACATTTCGGTTACGAGGTCCCAATGTAATAGTGGCGCGCAAAATTTTCCGAGCATATTGGCATAGTTATTTTGGACTTTGTAGTTCTTCGAGTACTATGTCCACAATTTGATCAATAATTTTTATAATTACTACTACTACTATATTATAACGCCAGCTCCCTGCGCTACGTTTTTTAAAATTAATGCAGAAATATCGGATAACAGACCCGGCTCAATATTACTCGAGCCAATATTTTGGTAGAAGATGTTATTAACAATTAGTTATTTGAGCTTAAATATTATGTGCTTTCACAGAATTTTATTAAACTATTTGAAACCTATATTTTAACTGTTTCTTATTTTCATCTATAACGAACAGGTTATAGCAGCTGTCACAAAAACATCCTTTGAGATCCATCCTTCTCTAACCGCTGCCAGCCACCCTGCGTATATCGTCGCTCGTTATACGTAGCTGAGGTCAGTCGGTTTTGGCGGCCTTCCGTAACCCGGAGATTCTTAGCACCCCCCCCTGCCGTTACCGTGACCGCCGGCGTGGTCAGGAATAGCAGGGTTGCCGGGAACTGGGGACCGTGGGTTGTTTTGGCTTGTCATAGGGAGGTAATGCCCGTAATATCCACGCTGAGGAGGGGGGCTGGAGATCGCACAGCAGAGCTCCTCGCACCGGTGGCGCTGCTGCCCGTCACCGGTCTTTCATTTAGCTTCGCAGTTTGACAATGGATATACCGCCATTAATCGGTCGCCAGAGCCTCGTTTGTTGTTCGGCAGAGTGCACCACGAGCAGGTAAGATTGAATTAGGGCACTAGGATAATGATGTACCCCTTTCACCCCCTTAACAATACTTACTGATGACAATTAAAATCCGTTTGGTACTTCTCAAGGTCAACTCAAGCCGACAGAAACACTAGCAGACAGACGCCACAGGGGAGGGGATTTATCATCTAACTTATATTATTTTCTACCTGAGTTTCTTATCTATATTTCTTTTGCACGTAAAAGTAAATGCACATTGCCACAATACCAACTAAAAATTATTACGGTGGTGGCGATTTAACAGGCAATATATTGCAAGGCCATATCAGTTGATAGTCAACCGTGTCGCGTGACCCCTCTAATCAAACAGAAATAATTGTTAAGCGTTTTTTTATTTTCACACGGCAGCGACTGGAGGTCGCAGGTTGAATGTTTATTATAAATATTCGATAGAGATCTGGGTATGTGATAATGCACGCGATTGGTTTTGTGTTCGGACAAGATTTTTTTTAAGTACTGTTGTTAAATACTCTCTAGTTCTTCGGTCTAGAGAGACAAAGAAGATTAAAGGAACGTGACCTCGTGATCGTAGCGCAACATGTTAGACGACCATATCCGCTCCACATTAGAAGTATGCGTTAGCACACTTTCATGCCTATATTCCCCAAGCGGGGGTGGCAGACGTGTACTGACTACACCTACTTTTCGCCGACGATGTTATGCCCCATGTAATAAGGACGAGCCTATTGCCATATCATCATCATCTCAGCCTATACTTGTCGACTGCTAAACATAGGCCTCCCCAATCGCTTTCCAACGTAACCGGTCCGATGCCACCTGCATCCAACGACTTCCTGCGATTTTCACAAGATCGTCGGTCCATCTGGCAGGCGGTCGTCTCACGCTGCGCTTGCCAATACGTGGTCTCCACTCTAGAATCTTTCTGCCCCAACGCCCGTCCGATCTACGCGCTATGTGGCCCGCCCATTGCCACTTCAGCTTGCTAATCTAAACTGCTATGTCGGTGACCTTGGTTCTTCTACAAATCTCCTCATTCCTGATTCGATCGCGTAGAGAAACGCCGAGCATAGCTCTCTCCATAGCTCGCTGAGCAACTCTGAGCTTTTTTATGAGACTTATTGTAAGAGACCACGTCTCTGATCCATATATTATCACTGGTAACACACATTGACTAAAAACTTTAGTCTTAAGGCACTGAGGTATTTTGGATGAGAAGATGTTTCGCAGCTTACCGAACGCTGCCCAGCCGAGTTGGATTCGTCGATTGACCTCTCTCTCAAAGTTGGACCTACCTAACCGGACTACCTGTCCCAGGTAAATGTATTCGTCGACAACTTCAAGAGTTGAGTTCCCAACGGTGAGTGCGGTGGGTACGACATGGACGTTAGACATTATTTTCGTTTTGTCCATGTTCATTTTAAGACCCACTTGTTGAGATACTCTGTTGAGGTCACCGAGCATTCGTCCTAGATCTTTCAGCGACTCGGCCACGACCACAATGTCGTCGGCAAATCAAAGGTGAGTGATGTATTAGCCATTGATGTTGATGCCAAGTCCTTGCCATTCCAAGAGCTTGAAGGCGTCCTCTAAGGTGGCCGTAAACAGTTTCGGAGAAATGACGTTTCCCTGCCTTACCCCTCTTTTTATGGGGATCGCCTTCGTGCACTGCCCCTGTACTCGGACTGACATAGTGGCGTTATTATACAAGCACTTCAACACTTCAATGTACCGATAGTCAATGCGGCATCGCTGGAGAGATCTAAGAACCGCCCAAGTCTCGATCGAATCGAAGGCTTTCTCATAGGCCACAAACGCCAAGCATAGTGGCCGATTATACTCCTCGGTCTTCTGTATAATCTGCCGCAGCGTATGTATGTGGTCTATGGTACTAAATCCTTTCCGGAAACCGGCTTGTTCGGGAGGCTGGAAGTCATTAAACCTGCGTTCTTGCCATATATCGGGGACAGTTTCAGACTCCGGACTTATACTGGGAAGTTTTCGTTAGAAAATCAACATTTGTCCGACCTAGGATTTGATCGCAAAGCGATGCACTTTGCCATTACACCAACGAGGCAAACGCACGTGTTAGCAGTTATATAAGTAGTATGTAGTACATACTGTCAAAAATCGGTAAATATATAAAAACATGCTAAAGATCACGCAGCCCTCAGCATTGAGGAAACTATGCCAGAAGGAAAACTGTTGCTGAGCGCAGGCGGTCTTTTCAGCTTTTAGAATGTTATGACGAAATTTAACAGTACTCTAGCCCATGAACAAAAAGAACGTCTAATTCACTCCACATAAAAGCCATGGAACAATGAAACATGCTTTACGACACAGCTGTTATTGTGTGTGGAACATCTATTAGATCTTCTAAGAGCCACTGTCGGCTTTCGTACTATATGTCTGCAGTACTTAATAATACTCCGTTTGTTAAATGACTGGGTGATGTATTGGACCTGAATACGAAATTCTGTATCTTCTTATGTGGTAATAATCTAATGCCAGTTACTTGTTTGCACCTAATAACTAGTGCTTCAATTTTTTATGTACCCAATCATTATGTACGCAATGACAACTTTATCGAATAAGTTGATTTGCGCTGCATTCTTGCTGCTTCTTTAGGTCATATAATGCTTAGTTGATTCTGAAATATGTATAGCTCTAAGTTTAACTTCACATCCTCTTCTAGAGTGGTCTAATGCTAGTTTTAATAGTTCTCCTAGTTAAGTTTAGATTATAACATCTCACTTCTTGCGCAGTAAGTGTGCTGGATTAAAATACTCCAACTCGTAGCGAAACTATTTATCAGTACGTAAGAAATTAAGTTCCTCGAGAATCTAATAAGGCACCAGATGTTCTGCCTCCAAGTATCTGAAGGAAGCGTGCTCTATACAGTTGAAGATAAGGTGCAAAATGAAGTAGCAAATGCATCATTAACGATGCACCCCAAAAACGGGTAACGAGTAAAGTTGCTATTGGAAGTAATTGAGAAACTTCGATAGAAGCATCACGTTAGTGTTACACCAGGAAGCCAATAAAGTTCCGAGTGCAGAAAACTGTATTGTTATGGTCGTATTTTTCGAGTGGTTACTAACTCGTTTTGATGACTGCCTTGCAACCAGACACAAAATTTTACCTAAGTGTAGCATGTATACACTTAGGTAAAATTTGGACTAAACATGTGGCAGTGAACAGAGTAGGGAAGTCGGTAGGGAACTGGACAATGTGAGAAAGTCACCAATATTCACATTCTCGCGCTGGCTACTTCCATGTCTTTCTTACTGATTGCCAAGGGCAAGTGCGGAATATCATTCAAGGTTTAAAACAGCTGGATAATTTTAAATTACAGAATAATTCAATCGCCTCTGCCTACCCCGCAAGGGATCTGGCGTGATGATATATATAGATAGATAGAATTCAATCGTAGTTAATCATCATTTTCTCATCCATTTAGACCCTTAGTTCCCAAAGTGGTCCCGGTTGACCCCCAGGGGTCCACGGGCGACTAGACGGGGGTCTACGATGGCGTGACAAAAAAATGGGGTTCACAATTCGTAAGCGGGGGGTCCACGAAAATTTATTTGCTTTCGATAGTGAAGAACTAAAATGTTGCTTGACTTCACATATTAATGTAGGCAGATAATATTTTAAGAATCACTAATAATTAATAGTTTAATAATTGAATAAATACAACACAAAAAATATACTATTTTTCTTTTTATTTTTACCACTCCGAATGGGGAGTTTTCTAAATGAAATAAGTGAAAATTGATTTGTTCCTTGTGCTAGTAGATGTCAAAAAAGTAAAGTTCAATGGAATCACTTTTTTGATTGGCAAATTTTACTTTTTTGACATCCACTCACAGCATTAATTAACCAATCAATTCTCACTTTTTTTTCGAATACTATTAATTCGTGAATTGGAACCCAGCCGCAACGCAAATTTCCATAGTTAGATCTAATCTTCACATTTTTTTGTCGAGTTTTGGGAATGTGGTAGAAAGGGGGTCTACCGGAACCAGCTAAATTTTGAAATTGGTCTATGAGAAAAAAAGTCTGGGAACCTCTGATTTAGACCAATGGTCTAAGCTCGTCCAAAAAGCAATTTTTACGATGGTCTTATTCATGAGTTGTTGTTGCATATATTACCATACTGATTCGGAAGTAAAAATAAAGTCACGCTTCAAAATAATGAGGACTTCGCGGAAATGTCGCCAAAAAACTAATCCCTTTCGCAGACGAATTTTCTTCATTAGACTGGTACGAGTTGCTTATAGATGAACACTTATTACAGTAAACCTTATGTTCTCTTTCCCATCTCCAGTACAAAGTATGAAAACTTTATCTTCAACAAATTTTCTTTCATCTTTATAAAACTTTGGAGATTACGCCATAACAGACTGCTTTTTTAAGCTCTCGAAGTGGACTGTAAAGTTCGCCCTCTGCGTCTACCTGTCAAACTTTATATTTGTATATAGATTGTTTTAATTTCAACTTTACTGTTTACTTACGATTTTTTTTAGGTCATAGACGTAGTGACCCGTAAAAGAAGACCATTATAGATGATCTAACAAAGACATGTCCTAGAATTTCTAGATATATAGGTCCCATTTGTAATAACGTATCTCTGGGCCGAGTTCCAATATTATTGAGCTTATCAGTATCCGGACATCGTAAGATTCAATTGTTTAAAAACAAGGCTGGAATTAATTTGATCCTTAATCATGATTGCAAACATACATAAGGCGATCTAACTGACTCTTATAGAAGGCAAGGTCTTTTGATGTTATTGTTTAATGTTACTAATTTAGGAAGTAAATCTTAAAGTGGCGCAGAAGACCGCCAAATTTCCATATTCTAACATCGCTTTTAATCTGGATCATCGCTTCTAAAACTGAATTTAAATCAAATTTGTGTAGATAACTGAACATTTTAATAGAAAAAAAGAATTTGACTGCATGGCAAAAACCAAGCACTTAGCAGTCAAAAGGATGGAATTAATAATATTATTCAATGACCAGGCTGGTTATTTATGCGACAACAAATGCCGGATTGGGTATTGTGCTCAATTTTTTCTCCTTCCATATACAAAAAGGGAAAAGGAAAATTAGATCGAATTTGATGTCTAAAATCAGGCTTAAAGGGTTCCAAGTTGACACGGCATGAAGGGATCGTGACGACTCGAATTTCATGAAATGTTACATGAGAAGAATTTTACGCAATAATTCAGGCTACACTTTCAGAAGTCTGGACAAAAACCTTCTCTCATAAGTCGAGGTAATGAGGATTCAAATTTCTTTCGCCAAAAGATTGACGAAGGAATTTGGAAACAAATATGTTTGAGGAGGTTTTTCTAGAGTCGACCTTATTTTTAGTATGGTAAACTTCTGAACCGTCATTGATTTTGTGACTAAGATTGAGAATACTATTCTTGATTTTAACATAGACTTATGTCTATCAATATTATTTGATAATCCCAAAGAAAATTTCTAGGAATCATACATACTAATATAATAAATTCGAAAGTAACTGTCTGCCTATCAGTCTGTCTGTTTGTTTATATGTTACCTTTTCACGTCCAAACCGCTGCACAGATTTTGATCAAAGTCGGCAAGGACATAGATTTTATCCAGGGTAAGAAGATAATATAAGTGTAATATAAGTAAGGAGAGAAATACAGGCTTGAAAATAACGCGAACAAAGTTTCGGATACAGCTAGTCCAGTTATATACAAGTAGAACTAATTAGAATCATACATGTTTAATCAACAACATAATAATTACCTCAGCATAAGCAGGATTAATTCTGTTCTAATGTGGCTCATATTAATATCCATAAACAGATTATCTGATATATTATTGGTAGGATCTTTGACGTAGCATCTGATTGGGATAAAGAACACAATTGGATAGGAGATGGCTATGTCAGCTACGAGCAGTGAGGTGTTGATGAGGTGTTTATTGTGTTCTAAAATGAGGCTTCACTGGTAGCGGGAATGTAAAAACGAAGTCACAATAGGGGTCACTGGAATTTTCTTTTAAGAATTTAGCACAAAAAGATTGATGTTAGCGTGACGCTAGCGAGTTGATATGCCATTCTTGTTACACTACTAAATTACTAAATAGACATGAACGTGATAGCGCGATTACTCGCTAACATTTAGATAGTGGAGTGATAGATTGAAGTTTAGTAATTTAAAGCAAAACGACGGGTGTGGACTATTTACCTAATAGGAGACTACAGAATAACCGTGTGTCCAATTGAACATATCTAACCACATCAATAGCATTGCAGCTGATGTAAAATTGCGGAATGTGTTTTATGAAAACGCATTGCAGGCATTCACATATCATTAGTCAGGACAATATGTCTTATCGGACAGTACCTTACAGTTGAAGTCTTAGCTGTCATCGTGCGCATATAACTTCAATGCGTATTGCGAAAGATTTTAGGTGCAAAGTCGAAAAGACAAATGTTCATAATCGAACACAAAATTGTTAAATGACGCGAGCATGTTCACAGTAAGTACCCTCCTTAATAACCAATGAAATGCAAGACTCTAAAGGCATTCTAAATAGGGTTGTCAGAAAAAAATGAAGAAAACTCATACGATACATTAAAAATAAATACATTAATTATGCTGCCTCGTTGGTCTGGTGGCAAAGCGCATCGCTTTGTGATCACGAGGTCCTGGGTTCCAATCCTAGGTCGGACAATTGTAGTTTTTCTAACGAAAAAGTCCCGGTATGAGTCCGGATTCTGGAATTGTGCCCGGTATATGGCAATAGACTCGCGCCCTATTACATGGGACCTAACATCGTCGGCGAAACGTGGGTGTACCCAGTACACCTCTGCCACCCCCTCTGGGGAATATAGGCGTGACGGTGTTGTTAATTATAAATTTATATTTATCATTAATGCTACAGGCTTGTAACAAGCAGCGGTTCCCTTTGATATTAAGATGAAATTCATAACGTATGGCTTTCATTATTACAGCGACTGCATATTTCAGCCTTAATAATCAAAAAATTAATAAGTTATGTAAATAGGTTTTATAAAAATACTGAAACTATGTGTATTTGTCATAATATCGAACACACACTCCTTCAGGGTCTCGTCTCGTCTTACAATTCTTTTTCCTAATATTTACCAAGAAATAAACGTAAAGTAATTTGAAGAAAAATCCAGGGAAGAACCCGTTGAAACTGGGTACTCTCTTCCTACCCCACAAGGGATCTGGAGTGATGATAAAAATAGATAGATAGATATAACTGCGTACAGACTAACACAATCACAAGTTTCGATTTTAATATTATTACAACAGACAACCGGATCATAATAAGGAATCGATAGACACTTCAGTCATTAAAATCGGATGAGTAGTTAAGGCGCTATGGTGGAACATACATACATAGATTGCTAGAAATATAACCCTTGCTTTTGGCTTTGCCTGTGGATAGTCTAAATAAAACTTTGAACATGTGCAAACACCACTTTATTGTACAGCCAACACAATTCTACTAATTAATATAATATAATAATATTATCCCTGTTAAGAAACTGTCCGACCGTTGGACACCGGCCTCCTCTTAAACTAAGAGGGTTAATGTCAAAGTCCACAACGCTGGCCCAGTGCGCGTTGGCGAACTTCACACACCTTCGAGAAACTCATAGGCGTGCAGGTTTCCTCACGATATTTCTTCACCATTAAAGCAAGTGATAGCTAATTCTTAATACGCACATGCTTTCGAAAAGACAGAGGTGCGTGCCTGGGTTTGAACCGAGACTTCTGACTTTGCAGTCCAACGGTCTAACCACTAGGCTAACACTAATTGCCGATTAATCAATTATTTAAAAGTTTTTAACAAAAATACACATCCGCACAGGAGCGTTGTAGCAAGAGAAGAGACGGCAGAGTTACCATTACAAATTTTACAAATATACCGATATACATAAAATTAACGGTAGATGTTGCCAGCATTGCCAAAGTCGGGTAAAAACCGAATACCTGCCAACCCTAAACTTCAAATTCCTTTGATAACACTCCCCTTTTCCTGTAAAAACAAATCTCAGATCGCTTACACTGAAGCCTTTAAACAATGTCTGCATGGTAATACTGTGTGGATGTTAAATATTCATATGCGGTGATGAACGTGGGCCCACGGATGGGCTGGACTGTGGGCGGTGGGCATTGTGTCGGCCGGCCACATCGGGAAAACCTAATTACGTGACGAAATTTACGGGAGCTCGTAAAAAATAGGTCACATTTCGGGGTCAACGGTTTTTGTTGATGATTATTGCTCGGGACTCGAGGTATACCCCTTTGGTGGGGGAGGGGGAAAGACTTAATATTAAGGTTTGAGAGTTGGATGATTGGAGCTTTGTAATGGAGGGCCAGGAATTTAATTCCTGTGTGGAATTTTAGGGTTTTTTAGAATTTGTTTCGGTCTGGTTGTTTTCGGGATACACCTTTCTGAGTATTGAATTTAATGACTGACGTGTTCTAGTGAGTAGAGCGTGGGACTGTCGAATCGCTCGACCATGCCGCGGGTTCGATCCTTGAATGTAACAAATCTTTATGTGGCAAACCATTATTTATTTCGGTTTGTGTAAGCCTTTATTTCTCTGTAAAGGCACCCATGAAACAGGAATAATGCCGAAAGGGGTGTAAAATTTTTTTAGTACGTACTTAAGTACTAACTTACTCATGATTATTTCGCTACTGTCAAAATGACTGAATGAATATAGTTCCCGAACGGCATCTCAATGATATATTATTTTAATCAAATAATTTATAATTTTTACAATATCTTGCACCTATCTTCATCTATATCATGAACAGGAAAATCTTTAATATTGAGTCTAAAGTACTATTTTTATGCAAGAAGTGTGCCGTTATTTCTTTAGGAGGGTGGTTCGTCGCCCGTGGCAACGTAATTCCCCTATAATCCCCTTTATTTTAGCCTTTCATCCCCTCGCTGTGGCCCTCCGTACATTATCCGCCAGCCCTTACGAAAGCGCCTGTTACACCGAAGTCGACCGACACGAGTGGAATAATTGCTTTTTTTTATACGTAGCGCCATACTAGGATTTATTCCTGTGGCGTGGGTGCGTTTCATCATCTCAGCCTATACTTATCCACTGCTGAACATACGCCTCCCCAATCGCTTTCCAGCGTAACCGGTCCGATGCCACCTGCATCCAACGACTTCCTGCGATTTTTACAAGATAGAGGGTGCGTTTACAAACATGAAAATTTACATACACAAATAGCCAGACCAAAACAAATAATTGGTTTCATAAAGTTCTGTGTCGTGCGGGAATCGAACCCGTTTGCGGAGCGGCTTAAGCTGTTAACCACTGCACTAAATCGTCCGTTAAAATGTATGTCTCTCTCTAGGTAGGCAGAGAGTACAGAGTTCCAACAGGTTCTTTCCTTAAGACCTCTGGATTCCTCCACTCTCAAAGTTGAAATGTATGCGATTCCTAATGTCACGGTTATGTGCTCGTTATCAGCCCAAAGATACTATACCACTGGAGGACAAACAGTATACCTACTCCCTAGTGTCAGGTTAACGTCAATGTTTTTGTGCTAAGCGCACAGATCGAATCCGCGGATCCGTAAAACGTTTTGATTTCAAAATTTGAGACTTTTATTATCGGTCAGTTCAATATTTCTCCACACTAGGATTTATTCTTTCGTAATCAGTGCCTTAACAAGCACTATATTTATATTATTTTTCACATAGGAATGGTAGTGACAGTACTAATTGCCAAACGAAATTATACTTTATTTAATGGCAATAAGAGGCGTGACGCGTTTCTATGCTGATGTTTTTATGCCTTAATACCATTGAATTAAATATTAATTTGGCAATTAGAAATGTCAGTAACTATCCCATGTTAAAATACTATAACATGCACAAATCCCGCTCGAACGAAAACAAATACATAATACATAATGAGCCTTCAACCGCTACCGCCGTCCGCGGCACGTTCTCACCGACCCTCCCGATGCCCTTACATCCCTTCTTTCGGATACAGATACCGCACACAGGATCAAACACCGACCTCACCGGCGAGCTCGAAGAATCCCTTTCCCGCCGGCCGGTGCAGAGCACCACGGCGAGACACCTAGTATACGCCCACCCCCATAGCGACTACCCAAGCCGAGGCCGATTCTCCTTGAGGCGCCCTTGAGCTAGTTGCCCCCTTGCCTTCTGGCTCGAGCGTAGTGGTTGCACGCTCGCCCTCTTGTCCGGTGAAGCTGTGAAGGCCCCGCGGCCAAGAGCGTAGATCATTCACACACACACGAGTTAAATCCGCGACGACTCGACCAAACATTTGTCTTCTAAAATTTCATTGTTAATTCTTACCTTAAGGATCCTTGAGTACACTAAATTACTATCGCATTCAATTGTCTATCTAAGTAAGAGAAATCGTAATAAGATAAACAAACACAGGTATATTTTTACATTCCTAAGTCGTAAATAAACTCGTCTAAATGACAAATAGAACATCTTTCGTTTAAGTATCACGTTAAATATTGACGTAAGTCATTTATATCTCCAAAAACAATAAATAAAGACATCGCTCTTGTTAATTAATAGTGAAACATTGTGTTTACACATTTTATAGATAATTATGGTGACATTAATAGATAAGGTGTGTCTTAGAGTGTGGCCTGAGTGTATAGCGAAGGCGGAGACAGTAGCTAAGGTGCGTAGCTAGAGAGACTAGATATTATTTTCCTCTCTTTATATTACCACGCCACTTCTCTTACCTTGTAGGCAGATAGGATAGCCTCCAAATATTTTTCTGCTGACGCCTATAGACTCCGTCACTTAAGTTCGTCTCGTACACACTTATTAAGTATTATGTCTCATCACTCTTTTTAAAAAACCGTACGTGGTCGTGGGTACGTTTACGAACATGAAAAACACATACACTAACACTCAGACCGAAACAAATATTTGTGGGTCACAAAAAGATTACTCCGGTGCAGCAATCGAACCGGCGACTACTGGATCCTAAAGACTTAAAGTAAGATTGAAATCCGAACCTAACTTTATGTATGTACATACGTATCTCCAACAAATTTCTGGAACCTTCTCAACTTCTAGCCCCAAAATTATACTAACCTACTCGTATTATCGAGGCGCTCGTAGCGCTGTGCGAGGCGCTCGTAGCGCTTTGTGACCGCGGTGTTCTTACTGACCACCAAGGTTAAGCAGCATTCGACTAGGTCGGCCTGAGATGGGTGACCGTTTGTGGCATTTTCATATTCGAGCGTCTCCGTACTTCGGAAAGCACGTTAAGCCGTTGGTCCCGGTTACCACTTACTTAATGAAGTAGTCGTTAAGCCGAGTTGGAAGTCTTAAAGGTGGCTTGATAAGTTCCAACAGCAGGTGGCCACAAACGTGCCTCCACCAATCCGCACTGGGTCCGCATGGTGGAGTATGACCTAATCTCTCTCACCTCGATTGGTGAGAGAAGGCCTTTTCCCAGCAGTGGTCAGTATCATCATCATCATCTCAGCCTATACTTGTCCACTGCTGAACATAGGCCTGTAGTATAGGCCGATATTATTATATTATATTTTATTAGTATTATATATAGTATAAATAACGTTACGAGCGTAATTCGTAGCGGCGTCTGTCAAACCAAGACGATTGAAGGCACAAAGCGATCCCGCTCACCGCTTCGCTAACGCTTATGAATTAACTAACACCCTTAAAGTTCAAACAGCATCTAATTTATTAAACTCGTCACTCACACTTAAAATTTGATAACACTTAATAATTTAATTTTAATTACTCAGTGTCATTGAATTAGTCAAATTTACATTATATTTTCACTTTAACTATGCTGATACAATTTAAACCCTCTGTGTATATTGTAAAGGTAAAAAGAGATGAATTCTTAATGACAGTTGTCTGTTAATGTTAATTATTCTGAACTATGTGACAGACTACCAATCAAAACTTCTCATCCTTATCTCTGAAGGGTTAGACAGATGTCCACATAGCATTTCGACATTACACTGAGATTTTATAAGCTCAGGCAGTCGGTTACTTGGCACCGACTTCAAATATTTATTTTTTGCTTTTTGAAGTCGGTTTTTTTTAAAGATTTTGATTTTTAACCGGGTGGAAACCAGAAAGAATGCAATGATTGTGGTTGGTACGAAGTGCTGGAGCAAGTGAATGAGTTTGTATATCTTGGATGCGTATTCAGTAAGGATGGGAAATACACCGCTGACATAGAGAGAAGAGTGAGTGCAGGGAACAGAGTGAATGGCGCGATGGGAAAGCTACTTGGGATCCGGCACTTAAGCCAATAGGCGCAGCTGGCTATACGTAACGGAGTGCTTGTCCCAACGCTGTTGTATGGCAGCGAGAGCTGGGTATGTAAGAAGGAGATTGAAATTAGGATAAATGCGGTGGAAATGCAAGCTCTGCGGAAGATGTGCGGAGCGAAGCTGACCGACCGTATTCGTAACAGCGTAGTAAGAAAGCGAGTAGGTATGAAAGATAGTATCGGTGTAAAGATGAGAAAGGGTATGCTCCGTTGGTTCGGGCATATAGAAAGAATGTCTGAAGAAAGAATGACAAAACTGATATACAATGCGAAAGTGGAAGGATGTAGGTACCGGGGAAGACCTAGACTATCTTATCTATCTATCTATCTATCTATAACCTCACGCCAGATCCCTTGCGGGGTAGGCAGAGAGTACAGAGTTCCAACAGGTTCTTTCCTTACATACCTCTCTGGCTTCCTCGACTCTCATAGTTCGTCTCATACACGCTCGCCGGTTACGGAGACTCTTGACTATCTTATCATGACCAAATAGATCGGGTCTTATCTGAAGGACAAGTCAGGAGTCTCCGTAACCGGCGAGTGTGTATGAGACAAACTATTAGAGTGGAGGAAGCCAGAGAGGTATAAAAGGAATGAACCTGTTGGAACTCTGTACTCTCTGCCTACCCCGTAAGGGATCTGGCGTGATGATATAGATAGAGATAAAAAAGATTTTTATTTTACAATTTTAAGTGACAAGTGCATTATTTACTAATATTTATATACCTATATTATATTATTTTGCTGAGTTGTACAGCAAGGTACCTACAGGATTGATATAATAACCATAATAACGGAATCTATACATTCGTGCTGTTCGCCATTAACGAGTCCCCTGGTGTATCTTCAAAGTCCAAAGTTCAATACCGATTTCATTAAAATGAGACCACCTCGAAACTATACTAAACCCAACGCAAAAAGAATGATCAAAATCGATTCATAATTGGCGGAATGATCGCGTAACATACATAGAAAAAAAAAACATACAGTTGAATTGACAACCTCCTCCTTTTTAGAAGTCTGTTAAATATACGCATTCACAAAATGCAATAAATCGACCAAAACCAAAACTTGCAAATATTTTAATGTACTATGTTACCCAACGGTGTAACACGCTCCCCCCAAACTATAAGTCTTCCCCAAGAATTTGTCTATTGAAATGTCCGCCCCTGTGTCCCCATCAAAACCACCCCACATGTTAGAGAAATGCATTTTTTATACCCCGCGTGTACCAAATGCGATTCACCAAGTAATTTTGTTTCTATATTTTGTCTACTATTGTAAATGTTTAGAAATAGTTTGGCGGTGGAATAATATTAGTTTTAAGCTCGTCACAGGCGAGCATAATGATTGTTTTTCGGTGAACGTGTATAAGTCGAACTATAATAGTGGAGGAAGCCAAATAGTTCAGTAACGAAAGAACCTATTAGAACTCTGTTCTGTGTGTGTGAATGATCTACGCTGTTGGCTGCGGGGCATTTACAGCTTCGCCGGACAAGAGGGCGGGCCTGCAACCTCTTGTCCGGGGCCTACGCTCGAGCCAGGGGCAACTATAGTGTTTTTAACATAAGATGAACATGGCCATGGAGGAGGTGACAGTTCTAATTGCCAAACAAAATTATACTTTATTCAATAGCAATAGAAGGCATGACCCGTTTCTATAATTATGGTTTTATGCATTAACACTATTGAATTAAATATTAATTTCGTTTGGCAATTAGAATTGTTAATACCCATCCTATGTGAAAAATATTATAGCTCAAGGGCGCCTCAAGGAACGGCCTCGGCTTGAGCCGTCGCTATGGGGGAGGGGCATATACTAGGGGTCTGGCCGTGGTGCTCTGCATCGTCCGGCGGTGTGCTCTCTCTGACTACCCTGTTAGAGATCTGGCGTGATGATATAAATAGAGATGGAATATCACGTATACATTCCCCAAGCGTGAGTAGCAGAGGTGTACGCCAACATTCCTCCGACAATGTTAGGCCCAAATGTAATGAGGCAAATTTATTGCCATTTTTAGAGTTTCTATCTCTTGACTCGAGAGCAGGACGGACCTTTTCAACAATTTATTACAAAAGGGGTTTTATAAAACTGTATAAAGGCGCTACGTTTAAACTTCTAAAATTTGAAACGTAATATTCATATCAAACCTCCACTGCATCAAACAGTGAATTAATCTCTACAATAAATTCACTTTATGTCGCAACCAATACATTTGTTGTTGGAGCTAATAAATCAATTTGGTGTGTGTAAATACAGATTAAAGCTTATTACATAGCTGTGCTGATACTGGGCTCAATTTGGATTAAATTTGTACTGCACTTGCTGATAAATGGTTTCATTATAATTATTCGGTTGGAAAGTACTGCATTGGGGGTGGGTTTAGCATGAAAAATGCTGCAAACACTGGGCTTAGTATAAAAAATAAACACTCATCATCATCTCAGCCTATACTTGTCCACTGCGGAACATAGGCCTCCCCAATAAAAAAAAACACTAAAGACTATATTCCCCAAGAAAGGGTGGCAGAGTGCACCCACTTTTCGACGACGATGTTAGGTCCGGAGCGAGCCTATTGACATTTACCGGTCACCCAGACTCCGACTGACGCTGGGAATTTTCCAAAAATTACACTTATTTCGATCTAGGATTAGAACCCAGGATCTCGTGATTGCTAAGCGCATCATTCGCCACTAGACCAACAAGGCCATCGATATATCATAACAAGACACCAAGATATTTATTTTTTAAATTACACTAAAAAACGTTTTCAAATCCACGTCTGCAGTTATAGTTATGATATAAACATAAATTAGGGCATATTGTACCTTACTCGCATCACTTAAACTTGTATTTGCAAAAACACGGAAGCCTGTAAATTTTTTCGCACCGTCCACTTTTGCCTGCCTTTTGGTGGTGCCATTTTTCGTGCGGCAAGCGTGTATCTAGCTAGATTTGATTGACGAACAACTTGTAATGTTCGTATGTCTGCCTGTCTGTTTTTCTTTCCGGTTTAAATATTGTGATCCATATTTCAAGCACTTGCGGGGTATCCGATTGAACTGAAATTTGGCATACGTATGTAAGTTCGATGACAATGCAATAATATGGTACCGTGGAGCTAGTCTGTTGTTGGAGTCGGAAAGTGGCCACAGAAATATGTGAAATATACAACGTAACCCCTCGTGCTTAGGCTCGTTAGATTGGTATTGACTAGAACTATACAACAAGATAGTGTTCAGGTTCTGATGATGAAGCCGAAAGGTGGAAACCAGAACCGGAGAAGTACTCAATATAACCCCGTTGTGTTTGGGCTCGTTGGATTTATCTTGACGAGTGCTTTAGACCCGAATGATGTCCTATGTTTGATGATGGATCTGGAAGAAAACCATAGGAACTCATTAACTGAACAAGATACATTCGTTGTGTTTTTTTTTGCTATAAAGGCATTTCTTACAAAGTAAATATAAAACATTCCTAATAACCATATCAAACCCCGCTGCATCAACCAGTGAATTCATTTCAATATAATAAATTAACTAGGTACATTTGTTGTTGGAGCTAATAAATCAATTTGGTATGTGTAAATACAGATTAAAACTTGTTACATAGCTGGGCTGGTGCTGGGCTCAATTTGTATTAAATTTGTACTGCACTAGCTGACAAATACTTTGATTATAATCGTTCTATTGGAAAATACTGCATTAAGGATGGGTTTAGCATGGAAAATAATGCAAATCTACCCTGGGTTTAGTATAAATAAATTCCGTGACGCCTATATTTCCTAGTGGGGGTGGCAATGTAGGTACAATATACACTCCCATTTCGCTGACGGCGACGATACCCAAAAGATCCTATTCAATTAGGGGGCGAGCCTTTTTGCCGGGTAAAAGTCCTGACTTCGTACAGGTACTGAGAATTTTTCCATGAAAAACTACACTTATTTTTTGTAGGTACTGCCAGAATACTAGCATTATAAGATATTAGGTGCAGCATTATAAGATATTATGCAGTAACCTCTTCGACTCCACACAACCTGGCTGGGTATTTTGTAATTGTTTATTTATTTCTTTCCCTTTGTCTGATCTGGGGTTCGAACCCAGGACATCTTGATAGCCAGGCGCATTACACACGCCTCTGGCACCCGCCCTTGGAGATTATAAGCTTGACGGCTTAAGATATACCTTTTCTACTCTCTTTCGATGCCCTTACTTCTCTTAAAAAAGCCTACAGAATCAGGCACCGCCCTCACCGGCGAGGTCAAAGAATCCCTTGCCTGTCGGCCGGTGCAGTGTACCACAGCGAGACGCCAGTACCTTTGTGTGTGTGTGTGTGTGTGTGAATGATCTACGCTGTTGGCCGCGGGGCCTTTACAGCTTCACCGGAAAAGAGGTCGCCCGTGCAACCACTACGCTTGAGCCAGAAGGGCAAGGGGGCAACTAGCTCAAGGGCGCCTCAAGGAGAAACGGCCTCGGCTTGGGCAGTCGCTATGGAGGAGGGCGTATACTAGGTGTCTCGCCGTGGTGCTCTGCACCAGCCGGCGGGCAAGGGATTCTTTGACCTCGCCGGCGAGGTCGGTATCTGATCCTGTGTGCGGTATCTGTTTCCGAAAGAAGGGATGTAAGGGCATCGGGAGGGTCGGTGAGAACATGGCGCGGACGGCGGTAGCGACTGATAGGAGGGGAGATAGGTTCGGGGTCGGCGGCGGCTACGATTAGCGGATTTCTATAATTGGACACGTCCGCAAAATATCGGGTTGTCGCCTTTTTAATAAAGGCGCGAATAGGTTCGAGACCGAGATCGGAATGGGAATCTACATTCCGTATGAGAAAACGGGATTGAATTGTTTGAAGTCTATCTATACCGAGATGTTCGCGAGCGCACGAGTAGACTGCTTCTACACCACTATTCGGAAAAGGGCGACCTCCATGCCGCGGCGGGTACGAGCCAGCTGCAACATCCTCCTGGCTGTGGTGGCAGATAAACTGGACGGTCCATTTATGGGGCACTGGGCGTCACTGCATACACCAATACTTTTAATATTTTATAATACCTGCGACATTTTTAATTTTGTCGTTTTAATTGTAAAATTTTAAATGTGACATTTAAATGTGGCATTTTAATTTGTAACATTTTAATTATGATATTTTTGAATTTTAAGATGATATGATTAAGTTCAAATTATTTATTTATACATTAAATTTTATTATTAATTAACTGATTTTTGTATTTATTATTAAAATAATTTTTTTTTTGTTGAACAAAATTATTGTCTTTGTAATTCGCAAACTAATAGCAGCAAACATGGCTCGTTTGTGTAATGGACCCAAATCATCTGGATTAAATAAATTATTATATGTATCTCGCTGATATTCACGGGCTTTACCCGGACCTTTGAAAAGCTTGCATGGGGACATGGGTCCAACACGTAGAGGCCCTTTGCGAGAAGTTAATGTTATGTAAGCCGCCTGCTGAGATTACTTGCTGAAAATGAAGAAACATAACCAGCGAACTGACCCCGGCAGGTGCAAGGACTATTGTAAATTATGGAAAGAAAACAAGGGCTATGTAAATGAGGTTTGATGGACAGAACTGAACTATTTCAAAGGGGACGGATACCGGCGATAATTAGTGATACCTAATTACCCGTGGCCCTCAAACGGTCGACCTAGGACAACTGAGGGCAACACCGGTGTGAGCGGCTCAGGGGTGTAGAGAGGTGTGCTGCGCTTTCTCCGAAGTTACTCGCGGCGTTATGCCCTTTAACACTTCCACCCCTGGAGTACATCGACGTAGGAACGCATTATCTTCCTACGTCGATATAGCTCTCACGGCTCCTCTCTGGACGGCCAATTAAGGCTAGCCAGAGCCGAGAGTCCTGCGGGCACCCTTCGGTTTCCACTCGACCGACGAAGACACGCCGAGTTGGGGGCCCTGGCCGACTCTCTGAAGCACTCGGGTCCGTGGTGTTACTCACCAACAGCTCGCCACAAGCTGCCCTGCGGGCTTATTATTATTATTATCAGTATATCCCCGAGGCGCCGTTTTAATAGTTGCGCCCTTGCCTTTTCCCGGTGAAGCCGTACAGTGCCCACAACATAGATCATTAACACACACATAAAAGAAACCTCTCTATTTTCCATCGAAAAAAGCCTTAGGTCATTCAAGTATCACTCTTAATCAGTATTATAATTTCTCATCGTTCGATCCCCTTCTTGCCTATATCTTTGTCCTTTCCTTTCAAGCAAAGCACTCGATATAAATAAACCATATCTGCAGATGAACAGGCACCTCGCTTCCTCACACCGTAGAAACTAGGGCAGGGACTTATCTAAACACTGACCGCACAATTAGTGTTCATTATATCCAGCTAATGCGTGTCGAGGACCTCGACACGTGTATCTTAAGCTAATGTATTGTTTTGACCCGTATAGTCTATCTATCTATCTATCTATAACCTCACGCCAGATCCCTTGCGGGGTAGGCAGAGAGTACAGAGTTCCAACAGGTTCTTTCCTTACATACCTCTCTGGCTTCCTCGACTCTCATAGTTCGTCTCATACACGCTCGCCGGTTACGGAGACTCTTGACTTTTCCATCAGATAAGACTGCTGAGAATACTATACAACTTGTAACTTAAGTGACGTAAGGCCCCAGACACCCACACCAAATAGATTAGTGCTCCAAAAATTGAATATGAAAATCAAAGTTCCAGTTATGGAGAGTTCATTAGCATTCTCTCAAGATTCATCTCATTTAGATATTCAAATTAACTACAAAACTTAGCGTATTTGAGAATAATGTTAAGAATAACCTACAACTGAGATCGCTGTTTGCAGTGAATCGAAAAAAGTTTGGAATGAGTTATAACAATTTCAACTAATTTAAGTATTTTAAAAAAATGTAACAGTACTTATTAAAATAGTCAAAATCGGTTTAGTTCCCGATTCAGAACACACCTCTTTCTTGGTCGGTCTTGTGTTATTTATGTGACATGTTGTATAATATTCTTCTGCTTGAGCTAAACGTCCACTGCAGAACTTAAAAGATCGCCACGGCGATCGTTTTGTGCTGTAATGTCTATTCCAATCAATGAATCAATCAATATTAGCCCCGTTCAGAAACTGTCCCACCGTTGGGCACGGGCCTCCTCTCAAACTGAGAGGGCTTAGGCCATAGTTCACCACGCTGGCCCAGTGCGGGTTGGCGAACTTCACACACCCTCGGAAAACTCTTACGCATGCACGTTTGCTCACGATGTTTACTTCACCGTTAAAGCAAGTGATAGTTAATTTTTAATACGCACATGCTTTCGAAAAGACAGAGGTGCCTGCTTGGGTTTGAACCCTAGACCCCTGACTTTGCAGGTCCAACGGTCTAACCACTAGGCTATCACTGCTCTATTTAGATCAAACTTAAAAATTTAGTGAGCATGCCATCACCAATTATAGATGTTACAGTTGTGATAGCAATCTATAACAAGTATTACATAAAGGCGACAGTATTTCCGACAACATTGAAATGAAAATGGTGTTAGCAAGAAATCGACGTTTTTAGGTAGAGTGAAAAAAGATTTTAATTTTTTTTAAAGTTTCATTGGGATGGACTATGCGCTTTTAGTTTGTAGGGGGCCTGTCTACGCCGTGTTTTTCGTTATGTAACGATTTCCGGTTACAAATTATTTATTTTGTATGTTAAAAGTATTTTATCTGACTTTTAATTGTTATAGAAAATAAATAGTTCTTAATTTGATTTGTTGATTTAACGTAAACGCTGATTTTAAATAGTATCTGATTTGATTCAACTAAAAGTATAAATTGTTGAGGCCGGCCATTTTTAAGTTAGTTCGACTCGAGCGCTCGATCGGAGCATATGAAAGAATCGGGTGACCAGGATTTGTTAAAGAGTGTATCGTGTACCCACACGGAATTAATGATCGAGATTAAAGGTATGCTAACTTTATATTTAACGTGTTTTATTTGCTTTTTTATAGTTACTTGATCGCCATCTGACAACCTTAGTGCTCCAATAGCCTTCTACGAGCTACTACGAGTACGAGACTACTTGTAAGCACCCCCGCAAGGCTTATATAAAATAAATTATTTGAGTTTGACTTTGACCTAAGACTGATATTAAGAATTGTTCGATGGAAAATCACACTTCGACCGACCAAGATTCGAACCCAGGACCTTGGGAGCACCAGCCGTTCTATACACCACTAAACCAACGAAGTAGGTAGCTGTACGTACATGTGTGTATAGTAATACTTGTAAACGATATAGTCGCGATGATAAATGCAGTATACTTGATCAATAAACGCTATGATTGGCTAAATTGTATTCAATCATAAACCAATCTCTACATTGGCGGTCACGGACGTCAAACAATGTCTACACTCGTCCGGCGACCACGTGCGCCATTCTACACGTGTGGCCTCTAGATATGAAGATTAATATCTATATTATCACTCGAAATTCTTTGCGAGGTAGGCAGAGAGTACAGAGTTCCAACGAGTTCTTCTCTACAAACTTCTAGCACTGGGTCTATAAAGGTTAATCAATCAACCTAAACTCTCCCACTGCTGAGAAAAGCCCTCTGCTGGGAAAAGGGAGAGGTCATATCCACTACGCGGACCTAGGGAAGATTAGTGGGGAAGATTTTTCAGTTGATTTGTTTTGTTGTTCTCGATTCAATATTGCCATTAGAAAGGGCAAAATTCCATTCAAACAAGGACTGAGAATTATTCAATAGAAAAACAACACTTTGTTCGACCGTACCGAACCTCAAGCCTGGTGATCGCTACTTGCGCCTCTGAGTCACTCCATATAACAAAATAGCAGTTTCTCGCGACTTGGTACCCGGTTGACAACTGCGCCACCTACCGGGTCTATGTTATATATAATCATTAAAATCGGATCAGATCCAAACTCACAAAGGATATTGTCGAAAATTGCCAAAGAACCAACAAACATTTGGCCCATACCATCATTATTTATCTATTTTATCAAAATAATGGCAAATATACGTATCTAACGGACAATTTGTAATCTAAAACGAATATTTCATAGTATTGTAGGTACTTTATCGAAGTCGCCGACATCTTTACTGAATATCAACGTCATCGAATTACGATTGGAGAACAATCCTAACAATTTGCTTTCTAGATTGCTTGTCTTGTTAGACTAAATACTTATATAGATAGTTCCTTAGTGTGTCGATAGGTATCTATAAAAAAATAATCAATATTTAAAAATAAAACACCGTCACGCCTATATTCCCCAGCGGGGGTGGCAGAGGTGTACTGAGTACACCCACGTTTCGCCGACGATGTTAGGTCCCATGTAATAGGGGGCGAGCCTATTGCCCTATACCGGGCATAGTTCCTGACTAGTTTCTCATTAGAAAAACTACACTTGTCCAACCTAGGATTTGAACCCAGGACCTCGTGATCACAAAGCGATGCGCTTTGCCACCAGACCAACGAGGCAGTCATTCATATTTAAATCCACACAATATATTTTTGACTACACAATAAAACCTCATATGTATTAATGGCTACTAAATTATAACCTCAAAATCTAATACTTTTTGTGCAATATTGCGATTCCCCCGCTTGTCCGTTTAATAATAAATGCCAAAAGAGAATTTATGGGTGATTTGAAATCATACAAGTATTTTTTCATTGGTGTTGGTTCTGGAGCAAATCATGTATGAGCTCAGAACAATGTTCTTTACCTCTTTATAATATTAGTATAGATAGACTGACAGCTAGAAAACTGATGCGATTGGATATACTAACGCATCTACCTACTCGTATTAAATTTATTTATGACCTTAGATCTTTTAGTTATGGTGGTTTTAGCAAACTGGAGCATTTTAACGCGTCCTCCCCTTGGCTTAGAACAAACTTATTCGAAATAAGATCACCTTTATTTGTGGTCTTATTTCCGGCCGTTTTCCAGCCTGTCACCTTTGCGACACTAGACTAACGAGGCAGTCTTATCTTATTAATGAAGATATTATTTTTAAAATGAGAAAAAAAACAGCAGAGAAACAGTCCTCTACGTCACAAGAACCTACCAAATATAAGTAACATATAACTTGCTTCCTTTTTCCTCAAAGCGTTGTTATGCACAAAGACGTACAAACTCCGAAAAATACACAAAAACCTTGCAGAAATAATACAATTCATAATTACAGCGAACCAAACCACCATAACTCTCGTTGCCAACGTGGAAAATGAACGTTTGGGTTGCCATTAATAAGATTTTATTTCTTCAGTTATCATCTTTAAGTACCCGTGCTAAAAGCTCGGTATTATTACGAGTTTTGAAACTCGTAAACTTATTTGGTTTATGAAATAAAACTATTTTTTTCGGATTTTATCGCGGTTTATTTTGATTTTTAAGTTCCCGACGTTTCGAGTGCTTTGCAGCACCCATGGTCACGTGTCCTTCCCGTGACCATGGGTGCTGCAAAGCACTCGAAACGTCGGGAACTTAAAAATCAAAATAAACCGCGATAAAATCCGAAAAAAATAGTTTTATTTCATGTGTAATATTCGCGTAAATCTAAGAACTCAGTTATTTGGTTTAGTTTAGTTCGAGGGTAGTTTCATAAGTAAATATTGTGTGTGGGTAGTCGGTACCTAGTTTTTCGTCTAATTCGAATGCCGTTGAGGTTAAATATTTTTCTTCTTTTGCGTTTGGAACTAGATGTAATGTTGTGTTAGGTAGGAGACGCTCGAATATTGAGACGCCAGAAATGGTCACCCATCTCAGACTAACCGAGGCGAACACTGCTTGGTTATAGCTGAGACAACCGCAGTACGAGAGCCTATTTCTTAATAGGCGTTTAGATAGCCTTGATATGGTCGATTGATGTTTAATAGTTTTTACTTCTTTAGTCACAGTTAAAAACATTCACAGAACGTAGTGTATCAATCACTATTTGAGTCCCTCCCGATGCCCTTACATCCCTTCTTTCGGATACAGATACCGCACACAGGACCGACCGATACCGACCTCGCCGGCGAGGTCGAAGAATCCCTTGCCAGCCGGCCGGTGCAGAGCACCACGGCGAGACACCTAGTATACGCCCTCCCCCATAGCGACTGCCCAAGCCGAGGCCGTTCCTCCTTGAGGCGCCCTTGAGCTAATTGCCCCCTTGCCCTTCTGGCTCGAGCGTAGTGGTTGCACGCTCGCCCTCTTGTCCGGTGAAGCTGTAAATGCCCCGCGGCCAACAGCGTAGATCATTCACACACACACATAAAAACACTATTTGAGCCTAGTGGTTAGAGCGCAGGGCGTTTCGCCCACTGGATCAACTAGTCGCAGGTTAATCTCTGCGTGACCCCCAAATATTTGTTATGGTCTGCGTGTAAATTTCATGTTTGTATACCATTTAAAAAAAAAGAAAAGACAAAATGAGATGAGCTATGAGAGAGGAGAATACCTGAGAGGTTTATAAGGAAAGAACCTGTCGGAACTATGCTCACTGCCTACCCCGCCAGGTATCTGGCGGGACGATATAGAGACAGAAAAGAAAAGTCGCATATACCACCAGGTAACACGGATCTGGGTAGAGCTGCATGGCGGACGATTTGGCGCAGTGGTTAAGAGCTTAAGCCTCTCTGCTCACTGGGTCGAATAGTCGTGGGTTCAATTCCCGGACGGAACAAATCTTTGTGTGATCCACAATTGTTTATTTCAGCCTAGATATTTGTGTATGTGAATTTTCATGTTTGTAAACGCATAAATCCTAGTGTCCTACGATTTTTAAAAACAATGAAAAAATCTATTCGTATTGGTTTACTAATGAGGAAAGTTTAACTTATGAATAAAGATTTATCTTCCTTCCTTTGAATAAGATTATTAGAAATTGTAGGAGATATCGACCTTCAATACTTTTGTGCTAAAAATAATGATGTTTCAGCTGTTTTGTGTCGCCGTCTTATTTTTTTCCGGGTTATGTTAAATGTGATGTTATACGTGTTTTGACTTACAATATCTTGAGTTTTGAGAGTAGAGATTATCACGCTTCTTTTTGTGTGTGTGTGAATAATCTACGGTGTTAGCGGTGGGGCCTTTATAGCTTCACCGGAAAAGAGGGCGAGCGTACAGCCACTACGCTCGAGCCAGAAGGGCAAGGGGGCAACTAGCTCAAGAAGCCTCAAGCAGGAATGGCCTCGGCAGGGCCTACAGGAGGGCCCAAGAAATAAATATTAATATCTTAAAACGCAGACACAGAGAGGACGAACTCTCTGTGCCTGCGTTTTTAGATATTAAAAAGGCACATTTTTAAATATCTAAGAGTTTGGACATGTATTAGATAAGTAGCAGAGAAAATATTTAGTTCTTTGGCACTCCTGTAAACATGCCATATCTAATTGTCCGTATTGTCTGTTGTTAGTTACGTGCTTCGCACTATCTAATCTTAGTATTAACGGTCACTATGGGGGAGGGCGTATTCTAGGTGTCTCGCCGTGGTGCTCTGCACGGGCCGGCGGGCAAGGGATTCTTCGACCTCGCCGGCGAGGTCGGTGTCTGATCCTGTGAGCTAGGCTCGTATAGACGTCTGGATGTGTCTAAATAAAAGAAGTAAGGTATGCCATGTTATATTCTCACCAAGCGGGGGTGCAGAGGTGTACTGTGTACACCCCCCTTTCTCCAATGATGTTAGGTCTCAATGTAAAATAGGGAGCGATTGCATTGGCATTATGCCGGGGGTTATTCTAGTCTGCTAGTTACTGTGATTTTTTTATAGAAGAACCACAATTTGTACGACCTAGGATTTGAACATTTAACTTTGGAATTGCCTAATTACGGCGATTCTATTCCTATTTTTACCTGTATCATCACCGCGGGGTAGGCAGAGAGTACATTTATATCACAGGTAATATTACTCGCGTAGGTACATGTCTTTAAATGTAAATACGTGTGTTATAATGACTTGACTTGAACCTTGACCACGCTCGATTCTCAACTTTCATAACCGAAAATAAAATTCATTTTTCAGAACGCGTCTTTTGGCGTTGAATACGATTTCAACTCGACTCATAAACACGTCGATTCATACAAGTATATATAAAAATCACACAGTCAGTGTTTGCACAGAGATACCCGACACCCGTATCGGTTAACGGTTCACACTGACTCACAGTAGCTGGCCATACCAATCTTGTTTGCATTACAAAACAGTAAAGATATATTACCAGTAGAGCTTCTTAGCTCGACTTCTGCTCGACAACACTAAGTTTTAAAATTGAGCGCTGAAGTCGAGCGTTTAGCGCTGAGTCGACGCTTCCGAGCGTTGAAGCTCGTAGAAGACGCGAGCGTTTTAAGTGCCGACTCGAGCGTTCTTACATCATTAATCTTAGTGCATTTTAGTACGGCCCGTATCGCCAAATTTACCGCATAATTATGCAGCATGGCTTAAATTAGTTACGGCAAACTACAGGAGGGCCTAAGAACTAAATATTATCTCTTGGTCCTATCTGTGTCTGCATTTTAAGATATTAAAAAGGTAAATAAGGCATATTTTTAAATAACTAAGAGTTCAGACATGTATTAGATAAGTAGCAGAGAAAATATTTAGTTCTTTGGTTCTCCTGTAAAGTTTGCGATACCTAATTTACGCAGTATTGTCTGTTGTTAGTTACGCGCTTCGCACTATCACGGACAATATATAAGTAATCGGTAGAGAATCTTGGACCTTACGGTTCGTATGAAAATCACGCACACAGACGCGCGCTCTATGCGGCTGCTTGAAATTGTTCAGCGCATAGTATCCTCTAAAGTTACGGTCAAATGAACGCATCCAGCCGCGTCCGTGATGACGATCAGCTCCTGTAGTAATAATATTTGTATGGAAATGTTCACCCTAACGCCTCCTGCGTCCTGCAGGCGCTATCTGGGCGGCGTCTCCACGTGCAATACGGAGATACTGATCGCCACCGTCGCCCCACTGCGGCCGCGGCTGAACGCGTTGGTTTGGCAGTACCTTTAGGCCTGCCGAGAAGCCGCGTTAAGCGCACTGTGTGCATGATTCTTAATCAGATCGCTGGTCCTTTTTTCTACTGTTTACATGTCTTTACTGTAGTAATTCTATAAAATTGATACGTCATCCTTTTCACAACTTTACTAATTAAAGATTATACTATAATTATATTAAATAAACATGTGACAGTAGCGCTCGTAGCGCTGTGCGAGCGCGGTGTTCTTACCGATCACTAAGGTTAAGCAGCGTTCGACTCGGTCGGCCTGAGATGGGTGACCGTTTGTGGATTTTCATATCATTTCATATCATTGGAGCGCCTCCGTGCTTCGGAAGGCACGTTAAGCCGTTGGTCCCGGTTACCACTTAATGTGGTAGTCGTTAAGCCGAGTTGGAAGCCTTAAAGGCGGCTTGATAAGTTCCTACAGCAGGTGGCCCCAAACCTGCCTCCACCAATCCGCACTTGGTCCGCATGGTGGAGTATGACCTAATCTCTCTCACCTCGATTTGTGATAGAAGGCCTTTGCCCAGCAGTGGGCAGTATAGGCTGATATTATTATAACCATGTGACAGTACTCTTTCTCGACAACGTTAATCAGATTGTTCGTGCTTAGCTCGCTATTCTAGTTGTTGTACACGTGAATGGGGAACTACTGCTTGTAAGCCTGAAAATTCTAGTTCTTTCCCAGAATCAATATTCAGTCTGTATAAATAATAGATTAATAGAGCGGAATCATAATATATTTCAATTGAAACGAAGACATTTTTAAGAAAGCTTCGCATTTTCCAAGTGATCAATCACATTGAAATGGCTGTATTAAAATTCAATAGGCGAATTCACAAAGATTTATATCATGTCGGCCTCATTGTCGGCCTAGGCCCAATATCTTGACGTTGAAAATAGGCTTAAAACGTGAGATGAATAATTTAAGAAATGGACACCTATAATAGCGTACTGAGATTGTTACCAGACTATATTTGCATGATAGAGAATGGGTAAAGCCCCTCAATCATACCTGTGCTTTTTGATGGCATGGGGTGTACTTAGTACACGGTTCGCCGAAGCCCTACACAGGAATAATTTCTGTATGTGCGGTTTTCGGGACGTTTATAAACACAAATGTCATGTGCAGAAACACTTACACTGCCTCTACTACTGTCTTTGGACATTCTCAGTTAATCAAATCGGTAATACTCTTTATTTTTTTAAAGTTCAGTCTATCTATATCATCACGCCAGATCCCTTGCGGGGTAGGCAGAGAGTACAGAGTACCAACAGGTTCATTTCTTACAGATCTCTGGCTTCCTCCACTCTCATAGTTCACATTATGATCGCCGGTTAGGGAGACTTGACATGCCCTTCGAATAAGACACTGTCTATTTACAAAAGTTGGTGAACATTGTCAAAACAGTCAACATCAATATAATTTTGTAAATACATGACAAATGCAGTTCGGAGAACATTCCGAACAGGTGGTAGATAGTCTTAAGTAATCCTTATCCTATCCTTTTCTTTCTTAACTAGTCATAACTAGCGTTGAAAATTCAGAAAGAAACCAATTGATTCATTCGCAAAAAATCTGAAAATTTGTTGATTCAATTTTTTCCGTATATTTGAAACCACGTGACTTGTTGAAAAAATAACAAGATTTTTAGGAAAAGTCTATCTATCTCTATCTATCAAGATTTTTAGGAAAAGTACGGGTTTTATTGAAAAAAAAACGGTTTAAAACAATGTTTTAAACATTTACTATGTTGTTTCTTGGCGGTGAAATGTGGGTGTACAAAGTAATTCCTCTGCAAATGGCGCTTGAGGAAACATATTTTAGGACTTAATTTCGTCGGCGAAATGTAGGCGTACAAAGTACATCTATCGTGGATGAGCATACACTTCACCAACCGCCGCGCGTGGATATATATTTTTAAGCCGAACAAACCTAGACCTAATATCGTTGGTGAAATGTGAGCGTATAAAGCACACCTATCGACGGAGAAATATGAGTACAAAGCACATCCACAATTCTCAACACCTTACGTCGGTCTCACTGTGGCAAACTCTAGTCACTCATGCTCACTCACGGCTAGTGTAAACAAAAGAAACCATCGGTATCTTCCTGAAACTTTCGGTGTTTTTTTTTCACTTTTATTAGAAAAAAAAAACATAAAATAAAACCATTTTTAGGATTTTATCGCGGTTTATTTTTGATTTTAAAGTACCCGACATTTCAGAAAATCAAAAATAAACCGCGATAAAATCCGAAAAATTGTTTTATATCATGTGTAATATTCGCGTAAATCTAAGAACTCGGAAAAAAACATGTTATATTCCGCATCAGCTGTCATTTGTTTTTTCAAATAAAACATGAATTAACGATGGATTTTGAAAGAATGTTATAAGTTTTTTTCACCGCTAGTCATGACTACCAAAAAGTCTTCGTCTACGTGAATAAAAATCTTTCGATTTTGATTTGTCCATTGCCACGACCGTTAAGGCGTGAGGTCAGCGCCCCATTATCAGCAGGGCGTATCGATATCATCGGGAATGCAGATAGCATCGCACACCGGTTCCAATAGCTGGTTTTATTGTTAGCAACTTCATAATGCCCAGCCACGTGGTCTTAGCCGGTTTTAAGATATGTAATAATTTGAAGAACTACATTTATGCGATATTAGTGTGAAACAAGTTTCCATGTATTTTGAAATCAGGCATATGAACAATTAGCCAGAGAGGTCTGCAAGGAAAGGACCTGTTGGAAGCCTGCCTACCCCGCAATGGATCTGGCGTGATGATATAGGTAGAATTGTTATACTTAATATCTACTACACTGAAGTAGGATGATTGGTATAGTTTTATTTATGTAGTAATATATAAAGTGTTATGTATTCTTATGAGGTAGGCGCTGCCTTATTGCCTATATACAATGCACATATAATAATCTTTCAAAGATTTTTCTCACGTGCTTATGCCTATATTGCACAGGGACTTAACAGTGACCAATAACTATTTTAGAATAATGCGTGTACCGATCACGCGGTCTTGACTTCGAAACTTGGGTCGGATAAGTGTAATTTTTGAAAAATTCCCGGTATAAGTCCGGACTCCTGCATTGTGCCCTGTATACTAGCAATAGGCTCGCCCCTGTTACGTTTGGATCTATCATCGTTCACGAAAAGTGGGTGTACTCAGTACACCTCTGCCATTCTCGCTTTGGGAATATAGGCATGACGTTATTATAATTATGATAATAATATTGGCATAGGCCTCCTCTCACACTGAGAGGGTTGAGGCCATAGTCCACCACGCTGACGCAGTGCAAGTTGGCGAACTTCATACACCTTCGAGAAACTCAGACTAGCAGGTTTCCTCACGATGTTTTCCTTCACCGTTAAAGGTGATAGTTAATTTTTAATACGCACATGGTTTCGAAAGTTAGAGGTGATGGTTTTAACCCGAGTCGTTGACCATGCCGTTATTATATTATATACATATTTTTTTTATAATTTTGTCTCTCATTAGTGTAATCCATCATTTATTTTATCATAGAATCATACAAATGATTACACCTTCTGTTAAACAATCCATTCTTTCTGAAATAAATCGTGCATGTCTAACACAAAATCGATTTACGATCACCGAAGTTGACCGACCCGACCTCCTGTCAGGCGTTGTTAGCCTTATCCATTAGTCGGGAGGCCTAAATAAATTACACTTTTCTTGGGAAAAGGTTGTGAAGGTTAGGGCATTAGTAAACAGAAATAAATAAAATAAATATCGTCACGGCTATATTCCTCAAGCGGGGGTGGCAGCGGTATACCGAGTACACCCAATTTTTGTCGACGATGTTAGGTCTCATGTAATAGAGAGCGAGTCTATTGCCATATACCGGGAACAATTCCAGACTTCAGACTCATACTGGGAATTTTTCGTTAGAAAAGTTGCATTGGTCCGACCTAGGATTTGAAGTCAGGTCCTGGTGATCACAAAGCGATGCGCTTTGCCACCAGACCAACGAGGCAGTCATTCATTCTTACATATTGCATTAATTATTCAAGAATACAAAACCACAACCTGTACATTGCTAGACGTACGTTTAGTAACACGCACTTACCCCTCGGTTTTCAATGCGCGTTAGTAAAGCGCTAGAATGAAGCGACCGGCTAATAGTACATTTTATGGAAGATCGCTTACAGCGCTTCAACACAACGCGTTTAAAAAGCCCACGTGCGAACGCTGGCTCGAAGCCAAAATATATTTAACCCATAACAAGTAAAGCAAAAGGGCATTTTAAGCCTCAAAGTGTCCCTATCAAACGATTCGCTCACGTGGTTCTAGTTATAGACCTCTTTTTCGACATCCATAATCCGTTTTATATACGGCTGAAAAGGCTTTCATTTCGTAAATATTGTTAAATCTCGTAAATTTGTTGCTTGGATTTAATTTTTTATTTTTCCACTTCTCACGGCTGATTTCCTCTAAGGAATAGGCAGAGGCATACATAGGACGCTCAACTTTCGATGAGGTATATTTGGTCCCGATATGAAAAAAAACAGTGAACCCTGATCTTTCTGATCTAAGGTGATCATTCGGATTAGGTGCACGTGGATCTAGATACGTGTCCAGTTAGTGAAATTCGAAAAAACATTTGGTTTATTGCACTTTAATCACCTGGGTGAACAAAGGTAACTAATTAGTGAACAGGGCCACGATAGGGGCGGCTCGGCGTAAATTGCTTCAGAGTCAACGCTTGGCACTGATATTTTTGTGTAAGGTATACAGGACGGTCAGTTCAGAAGCCCTAACGGCCCTTACTGGTGTGCTTTCAGTCGATCTTGAGGTTCAGAGACGCGCGTCAATGTACTATTCCACTCGAGAAAACTTGAACACCGAGTTTCTATTGCCTCGAGACCGTTGTAAAATCACTAGATTATTCAAACCGCAATTAATCGCCTATGAAGATCTCCTGACCAAATGGCAGGAAAGATGGGATACAACAACAAAGGGCTGTCACCTCTACCTGTTCTTTCCAACTGTACGTAAGCGTTTGGCGAGAACACGGCTGGAGGTGGACCACTGTGTGGCTCAATTTCTCACCGGAAATGGCAACTTTAAGAGTAAATTATTCTCTTTTAACTGGTACTTTCACCGCTATGTCAGTGTTCCACGTCTAACTACGGGTATGAACAATCAGCGCACCACATTATTTGGGAGTGCAGTCTCTGGCACAACGAGTGTACCATTATGTTAAACAGTCTGCGAAATACGTCTGGGGTAATGTACTACACGCATCTTGGAATCGGTATAATTTTTGCCATACCTATTACAGGAATAAAATATGAGGCTCACAAATAGGCCCTATTAATATTTTATCCGTAGTTCTAGTCTTCTTCTCTACGGCTGATCCGCCAATTTTTTGTGTCTCCCGCTTTGCAAAGAGGGAAGTGGAATTTTGTTTACCTGGCTCCTCCTGTTTTTCTTTCTAATTAAATTGTTTGCGGGTTCCAAGACAATTACAACAACAAGCACTTCCCGGGACACCCCAAGCTTCAAACCTAGGCGTCATCTAAGGAGACCATTGTAGATCCTGGCTTACATGAGTTACAAATGGCTTAGTCCCATACAAACAATAATGTACAGTGATCACCCAGCGCCTAATTACGTGCCTGCTTTGTTGGTCTGTTTGTGTATGATTCGGCTAGCGAATACGAGGTCCTTTTAGAATTCCAGATTGGAGAAAGTGTGTGGTTTTTCTGTCTAAAACTTGTCAGCAGCACTCTGGACTCCGCAATTGTGCCCAGTGAATTCACACCAAACATCGTCGGCAATATGTGAATGTACACGTACGGTTTTTTTTTAATAATATTCCGATTGACCTAAGATGGCCGACTACAGATCCTCGTGGAAGATTATAGGCGACCTTTGCCTACTACCCGACGTCCTGGACATGGCGCTTCTGAAGGGTGTCACCCTACGGCTGCACTCCTTGGAAGTAGTCCAGGAACTCGACTCTGACCATCGACCTGTAGTCATGAGACTCGGTTCCCCCCCTTCCGCCCCTCAGCGACCCAAAAAGACGGTGGTGGATTGGCATGCGCTAAGCATGGCCTTGGCGGATGCCGACCCTTCCCCCCTGCCTCTCAGCTCGGACTCCATCCCGTCCCCTCAGGACACCGATCAGGCCGTAGATGCCTTCACCGAGCACATCCGATCGGCTGTCAGTCGATCGTGCAAGCAAGTCGAGGCGGAAGATCTCTACCTCAACCGCTTTCGACTGCCGGACGATGTTAGGGATCTCACTCGTTCAAAGAATGCTTCTATCCGAGCGTACGACTCCTACCCCACCGAAGCCAATCGGGCCCGGATGCGCGCTCTACAACGAGAGGTAAAGCGTCGTGTCGCGGAGGTCCGGGAGGAACGGTGGGGTGTCCTCCTAGAGGGCATCGCGCCGTCGCATCTGGCTTACTGGCAGCTGGCGCGTAGCCCCAAATCCGACTCCACGACTGATATGCCCCCGCTGTCCCGCCCTTCAGGCGCAATCCCAGCCTTCGACGACGACGAAAAGGCCGAGCTTCTCGCCGACTCCCTCGAGAGCCAGCACAATAGCAACATTAAACCAATAATAACTTAGTGGGTCTGGGTGTACCAGGGGTTCTCGAATTCCATTCGCTTTAATTGGATTCGTCCAGTCAAAATATATTCTGTAGGTGGGTAATTTCATTTTATTATAATCATATACCGCGTTCTTGGTCTATATCAGACTTCGATCTGTTATCGAATCATAGTTATTATAATAATAATTATTATTATTTAATTCAGGCAACAGGAATTGACAAAAACATTTTTATACAACTTACTAACCCATAGACTATATACCTTACATACATATAATAATATATTAAACTTATAATCTAGGTAAATTTCGGCGACATGTTGCGCTGTACAGGGGCGTCTTGCAGTCTCCCACGAAATCTCCTGAAGACGACACTCTTCGGCCAGAACTCCTTGCTCATGCAGGTCTCCAGCTTGACGGTTGAAACCCGCACCACAAACGAAATTGCACGCTTGCCCTCTTGCCCGATAAAGCTGGAAAGGCATGACGGTCTTTCTGTATTTATCGTTGGTCTAGTGGGGCATGCTGCAGCTGGCGATCTTGTGGTCTTGTTTAAAGTCAAAATATTTTTTTATAGGCCAACAAGAGGGCTTACAAACATATTCGAAATTTGTTCGAATCGTAAGTCTCAGTAGAAGTCTGGGACCTAGAATTGTAGCCGGTGTAATGCAATTGCCGCTCCAATATGACACAAAGACATTATGTAGATAATATTATATATGAGTGATATTATGTATAACACTCTACGTCTGTCGCCTTCGCATTGAAAATATACTTAAAACCTTATTGGACTACGTTATTTTTTGTATCGAAAAAAAAACATCGTCACGACTATATTCATGAAGGATAGCTATCTATATCATCCTGTCAGATCCTTTGCGGGGTAGGCAGAACGTACAGAGTTCCAACAGGTTCTTTCCTTACATACCCCTCTGGCTTCCTCCACTCCCATAGTTCGTCTCATACACGCTCGCCAGTTACGGAGACTCTTGACTTGCCCTTCAGATAAGACACAATCTATTTGGTCAAAATTAAAAGATTTGATTCTTGTAGACCAAAAGGCACTCATGAATAGTCAAAGAGAAAATAATTGATTACTTTAGACTCTACCACGCGTTCGGAAAGTCATACCTGTGGAGAAGGGCAAGAAACTCCACGGTAACTCTTTTAAAAATGAGTTTTACAAAGGTCATAGTAAGATAGTCCAGGTCTTTCCCGGTCGAGGAGGACGGCGGCGTGGTGTGGCCCACGTGTCCGTGATCACTACGTCGGTGCGAGGGGAGCGTATCATCAAATCTCCCCCCGATGGCGGGCTCTTCGGAGCGCGGCACAAGACGGGCACCGGTGCGTTCCATACGGAGATCCCGGAGCCCCAAAGTGCTGATGTCGGACACCCTGGGGTATTTAGTTAGTAGGAATTCGACACGCCCTGCGAGCTTTCCCCGAGGCTCGTGCAAGTTCTATGCAGGTTTTTACCTCGGAAAAAAACGACTTCCCCGATATCATGAAGGGTAAGATTTTGAAATTTCTCATAAACATGAGAAAAATCTGGTATGAACTGTCACAATATTGTAACAATAGTAGCAACCTTCCCGTAAGTAATTAGCCGCCCCAACTTGTCTAGCTTGTCCGCAACAATAGGAGAGCGTGGCGATAAAATATAGTCCTAAAAAATAATATTCGTACGTTATTTGTTACAATAAAACTCACCAAAATGTACCAATATTCCATATCGTCACGCCAGATCCCTTGCGGGATAGGTCCAACAGAGTTCCAACAGGTTCTTTCCTTACAGATCTCTCTGGCTTCCTTCTTTCTCATTGTTCGACTCCGGTTATATCAATGTCGTTCTGAAAAAAGAAACATCGTCACCTAAAGCAGGGGTGGCAGAGATGTATTGTGTACACCCGGTGATGGGCAAAATGTTATTAGATTAAGTATACTATATAAGAGATATATAATAAGATAACTACGGATTGCGATTAAGATTTTTCGATAGTAAAAGCGCACTGTCCAACCGTGTATTCGAACCGAGGACCTTGTGATCACTACTCGCACTATGCACCACAGGAACAACGAGGCGGCCATTTTGAAAAATCGGCAAAATATCTTTGAAATCTCGCCAAGTGATTATTTTAAATTCATTTAGCTTTTGGGTGTAAAGCTGGGCCCCGGTGCCAAATATCTACCGATATTAATTTAACGAGTTTCTTGAAACAAACATTTAAAGCGTTTATGTAACAACTTACTTCAAATCACCACAATTAAGAAATTTGAGTCGGCTATTAAAAAGTATTAAGGCACGTACATATATTGCGGAGGGATGCGCTAATATCATTCTTCACACGCGTCATACTGTAGTGGTTTATTGTAAGCATACAGTTTGAAATAAGACTGCATGGTAGGACTATAATTTGGTACGTGTTGGTTTTAGAAATCGCTTTGAGGATTCGCCAGCTTTTTAATGCTTTGGACATACTTGCTTGTACAGAACAGCCTTGGAAAAGTACCCTTAATACAGAAGTTAGCAAAACTTACTCAAAAAACAATAATAAAAAAATCACATTCTGTGGTTTGTAGGGTCTAATAATAGAGGGAATATTATTATTAAATGTAATTTATATTTAATCATCTTAAATTCAATAAATCGTAAAAACAAATTAGGATATGGACTAGTAAATCTTGATATATGGTGCCAATGAAGCGATGTTTATAAAACAATAAAATACTTCATTTTTTTATACTTCGCCTACCACTACACTATCGAAGACTTTAATGTTAGGCTACCTAAAATGTCCAACACAAAACGCGTGTAAAATACAACTCAATTTTAATAACGCGCGTGTGTCGCTTAACATCTGAGCGTACCCTTACGTAGAGCCATCTTCGACGGTAAACTAAAACAAAAGAGCAAATTAAAGATACAAGTACAAGCATTTGTTCTAGAAACATCTCCTTTCCAAGCTTCCACTTACACAGAGTGCACTGCAGTTAATAAAAATTAGTGTCCCTTGAAAAATCAATTAAAAGCCTCAAGACACTTCATCAAGAAGGTCAATCATATAAATTTTATCTCTATTATAAATATTGCATTTTAAATTTAAGGAAGGTGCAATCAAAAGAGGACATCTTAGGAAATCTTAATGTGGAATGCAAACGGATCGACATTTATAAAGTGAAAAAATACTTAATTTTTATATCTAGCCTACTGTTACACTATCGAAGGCTTTAATTTAATGTTAGACAAAACGAGTGTAAGATGCAACTCAGTTTTTACTACGTGCGTGTGTCTCTTAACATCTGAACATAACCTTACATATTGCCATCTGCCTCGACGTTAAACTAAAGACGTTAAACAAATTAAAATACACACAAGTACAAGCCTTTGTTCTAGAAACATCTCTGTTCCAAGCTTCCAGTTACACAGAGTGCAGTGCAGTCAATAAAAGTTAGTGTCTGTTGAAAAATCAAATAAAAGCCCCAAGACACTTGCCTGGAACACGGTAAATAAAATTGTAATGAAATAACGACGCAAGGAGCCCCTCTAAGTGCAATATCTACAAGGCCTTTGTGGGCGCTGGAGCGGCGATATTTTAAGTTCTGAGGAACAGTTTACTTAAGTCCAAGCCAGACATGCACTGAAATTATAAGAAATAATATAGGTATAAAAAGTAGCATAATGAAAATAGACTCAATGATCAACTTTTAACGGTATATTTCGTTACAGCGTTTACATTTTAGACATAAAATGATGATTTATGTGTACTCGGTTTAGACGTGACGACGATTATAATTAATGTACTGACTGTACATTAATTATAATCGTCGTCACGCCTATATTCCCCAGAGGGGGTGGCAGAGGTGTACTGAGTACACCCACGTTTCGCCGACGATGTTAGGTCCCATGTAATAGGGGGCGAGCCTATTGCCATATACCGGGCACAATTCCAGACTCCGGACTCATACTGGGAATTTTTCGTTAGAAAAACTACATTTGTCCGACCTAGGATTTGAACCCAGGACCTTGTGATCACAAAGCGATGCGCTTTGCCACCAGACCAACGAGGCAGTCAACCAGACGAACGAGGCAGTCAATCAATAAATAAATACGTAATTTTTTGTCTAATTTGAACCTTTACTCCCAGCGCTCGAAGCGCTGTGCGACCGCGGTGCTCTTACCGATCACTAAGGTTAAACAGCGTTCGACTCGGTCGGCCTGAGATGGGTGACCGTTTGTGGCATTTTCATATTCGAGCGTCTCCGTGCTTCGGAAGGCACGTTAAGCCGTTGGTCCCGGTTACCACTTAATGTGGTAGTTGTTAAGCCGAGTTGGAAGCCTTATAGGCGGCTTGATAAGTTCCAACAGCAGGTGGCTACAAACCTGCCTCCTCTAATCCGCACTGGGTCCGCGTGGTAAAGTATGGCCTAATCTCTCTCACCTCGATTTGTAAGAGAAGGCCTTTGCCCAGCAGTGGGCGGCAGGATGATATCGTTATTATTATATTATACTCCCTTGTAAGAACAAAAATGTTGTATTTCTGTGAACTGAAATTTCAGGGTTTTGTAGTTCAAAATTTTCTTCGTAACCAACCATATCTGTTGCTACAATTATTTACGCCTTGACCTTAAATATTCATTTGGATCTCCAATCAAAATACCGGGAGCCGTCAACAAATCATTGTTTTGGAATATGCTAAGAATTTAATCTGAACAAGTAATAATAGATAGGAGAAAATGGAAAATCCATAATTAAATCGAATGTCAAAGTGAATCTCTGTTCCAAAAATAATCTACTTAATTAATCGGAAGTTATGATGATTAGGTTCTTGTTACACTGATTTTAATACCTGTAAGTTTAAACGGCTCAAATAAGTACTCTCATTTTGCCCAACAACGGTTCTTACTAATTTCACACTAAAGTGCTCAAAGTTTCGTATCAAAGTGACTGCCTTGTTATTCTAGCGGTGTATTGTGCGGCTGGTAATCACGGGGTCTTGGGTTCGAATCATGGGATGGACAAAGTGTAGTATTTCTATGGAAAAAATCTCAGGAGCAGTCCGAAGTCTGCACTTGTGCTTGGTATAATGACAATAGGCTTCTTCTCTATACACTGAAACATAACATCTCCATTGATATGTGTTTGAACATAGTACACCTCGGTAACCCCTGCTTAAGGAATTTTGAGAGCAACCAAGCTTAATATTACCGAAGTATACATTTGAACATCAGGGAAACGTCTGAAAGTCGCAAAAATGATCCCAACTCTCTAACTAAACCAAATCGATAAAGTTGAAAGCTTCTACGTTACACGCATTAATAACCCATCACTTAGCACTTAGCCCAAACAACACGAAAAGCATTCAAAAGTTTTACCAAGTGACATTTCTGTTTATCCCACGCCACAGAGCGGGGCCCGCGAAATGCTTTAACTTCCAGCGAAATATCCCCGAGATGACCCAAAAGTTCTTTTTACTATCGCCATAAAACCGTTTGCCCATAAATTGATATCTCCCCGCTCGAAAGTTTTCAACTTGTGGCGAAACCTTCCCTGGTATTTAGGGTACGGATACCTGTTCAGTTTTATAGGCAGCTTACTAATTTGGCCGAATGTACAGTACATAGATAGATAAGTTAGATCTTTAATAAAAAGTTCATTGGTTATCCTAATGCACATAGGCTCAAAGTCGCGCAGCGAGCTTTGGAGCGGGCTATGCTCGGAGTCTCTTTGAGGGATAAACTCCGAAATGAGGTTATCCGTCAAAGAACCAAAGTAGTTGGCATAGCTCACGGAGTGAGCTCGCTAAAGTGGCAGTGCGCTGGCCGTGTCTGTCGAATAACCGATGGCCGATGGAACAGACAAGTTCCAGAGTGGAGACCGCGACTCGGCAAACGTAAGGTAGAGCGCCCCCCCAGCTAGGTGGACCGACGACCTTGAGAAGGTCGCAGGGTGGGACTGGATGCGGAAGGCGGAGGACCGTGTATTGTGGCGCGAATTGGGAGAGGCCTATGTCCAGCAGCGGACTGCAATAGGCTGATTTGAATGCATGACAGAACTTTTAGTGCAAAAAAATATAAGGACATATTGCTTAGTTGAGGAGTTCCTATGGCTTCATTCCGGCTCCATCATCAGACCTTGGACACCATCCGGGTGTAAAACTCGTCAAGACAAATTCAACGAGCTCAAACACGACGGGGCTATATGCTTTGGGGTTGTTCCATTGGTCACCTTTCGGCTTCATCATCCCACCCTGAACACTATATGGACAGACACAAACATTGCCAGTTTAATAAAGCTTGTAAGAATTAATTCATTAGCGATAATTCCACTTTATGTCATCATCATCATCATCTCAGCCTTTACTTGTCCACTGCTGAACATAGGCCTCCCCAATCGCTTTCCAGCGTAACCGGTCCGATGCCACCTGCATCCAACGACTTCCTGCGATTTTCACAAGATCGTCGGTCCATCTGGCAGACGGTCGTCCCACGCTGCGCTTGGTAATACGTGGTCTCCACTCTAGAATCTTTCTGCCCCAACGCCCGTCCGATCTACGCGCTATATGGCCCGCCCATTGCCACTTCAGCTTGCTAATCTTAACGGCTATGTCGGTGACCTTGGTTCTTCTACGAATCTCCTCATTCCTGATTCGATCGCGTAGAGAAACGCCGAACATAGCTCTCTCCATAGCTCGCTGAGCAACTCTGAGCTTTTTTATGAGACCTATTGTAAGAGACCACGTCTCTGATCCATATATCATCACCACTTTATGTAATTAAGTGTTAATGATGAGTTTTTTGAAACTGCAACCCTTGTAATTCAAGAATTACAGAAATCTTTTCGAAAATCTGTCACATGTAACCACTTTGTTAGTCTCTTAGATTCTTGAGACTTGTCGATATCTGGTAATTTAGTTTGGTGATATTGATATGATGTGACAGTCTAGGATCATGGCGATCTTTGGAGTAGTTCTTTGTCTCGTGTGGACGTCTTTGGCCTGATATTATATCTAGAGCAGCAATCTACGAAAATATTTAAAAGATAGTAGCTGTGGGCTGTGCATTATGGTAGATCGAGGCTGTACTATTTTGAAGCCAACCTCTCCTTCGGACACTATTTCTGACATGTCCTTCATAAATTTGCTGTCCGATATGAAAATTTGCTCGCAATGTTTTTCTTCACCGTCACCAAATGATAACACAGGCCTACAAAGATTTTGGTTCCGGGGATTTTAGACCTGATTTTAAGTATGTCTTACATGGTGATATCAAAAATGTTACCGGGTATTTTCTATTCCCGAGATATAAAAAATACAGTTTTCAGAGGAAGGCAATTTTTTTCTTTTAATCTGGACGCTAGTAGCTCAGCACGTTCCTTAGAAAAATCTAAGTCTCTGATGAGATCATTAAGCTCATTCTGCGAAAGTGGCTTAGGATTTGATGTGTTTCCGCAGTATTCAAACTCATCATCTACTTAAAAAGAAATAGGTGTTTCAGCTTTTTCCTCCTGAGATTGCTGCACTACCTGGTGAAAAACTGGAATTGGAACATTTTCTGAATGCGGAGTAGGTCTTTGTGCTAAAGAAATATTAGGGTATTTCCATTTACGGCGATTGTTTTTGTTGATGCCCACTATATTAGTCATACAAAAGTAATAGTCGTCATAATTATTTTTTTGTTCTCGCCATATCATAGGCACTCCAAACTTCAAAGACTTACGTGTCCCTTTCTCCCATCGTCGCAAATGTTCAACGCATAGTTTACATACACTATGAGGCGCCCACACTTTATCTTGGTGTCGAATTTCAATACCGAAGTAAGCAAAATACAGACGATTCACAGTGTCTGTTATCGATTTACGCTGATCTTTTAGAAATTACTCACCACAAACATAACAATGTATCAGGATTGTTAACACAACATCTGGACGTACTAGCCATAATGATATAGTAACATAAACTTTATCCATGTTATTGTAATAATGACTATTTACGAAAAGGACCGGGAAAAAATTAAATGATGGTAGAAGGTAAACTAGAGCTGATGAGTAAAAATAACGTATGACAATATATTGTACATTACCTACTTTATCGACCACAGGCACAAACAGAGCAGACATCAAAAAAAATTTTTGTAGGCCTGTGTAATCATACCTTTCGAAAAAAGCAAAATTGCGAAACGGACTTTGTATTCTAGACATAATTATGAGGTGAGTATTATGATGCTAATTTTAGGCACTTTTTGGAGCAATGTACCTGTAAGCCAAATTTACAAAACCTCAAAGCCTTTCTCGTCATTAGAGCTTCATAACTGACTAGAAAACATGGATGCGGATCCTCGAAGTTACACTAAGTTCTGATTGAAGATTAATTAGATAAGTCTTGCAAGCAAATTCCTCTTTCATCCGGTCAGAATATCTTTGGGGTCAGTTTGGCTTGATCTATTAATAATCTCGCACAGACAAATATTATCGTTGGCTTAAGATGGCTGATTGCTTTCTGGGTTTATTATTCTGTGGATATGGAGACTCATTTACAGCTACGGAAAATAATGGGCGCGTGAAATTAGAATGGGGCCGTTCCATTTTTGCAAGTATGCGAATTCTTAAGGTGGGTATAACCACGTTACTGTGGTATAGCGGAACGAAATGAAATCCTTAAAGGAAAAACTTAGCCTCCATGGGAAAGGAATATAGAAAGGAAAGGATTGGCTCATAAAGCTTTTTAATGATAACATTAACTATTATTATTTACTAGTTTCTGCCCGGGATTTCGTCCGCGCTGACTTTAGACAGGAACCTTACATTTTTCTAAGATAGAAAGTATCCTATGTGTTAAACATACAAACTTTTACATTTATAATATTAGTAGAATTTTCTCCCTGATCGAAAATGCAGACGAATGCTTCCCTAAAAACGTCGAAATGCTTACACACAGTTCAATATTTACACGTAAAAAAAAACAAAATAAAACTCCGTCAGGCCTATATTCCCCAAGTGGGGCTGTCAGAGGTGTACTGAGGTACTGAGTACATCAACGTTTCGCCGATAATGTTAGGTGCCATGCGCCATAGATGGGGCGAGCCTATTGCCATATACCAGGCACAATTCCAGACTCTGCACTCATACTGGGAATTTTTCGTTAGAATACATTTGTCCTACCTGGGATTTGAACCCATGACCTCGTGATCACAAAGCGATGCGCTTTGCCACTAGATCAACGAGGCAGTCAGCTCCAGCAGAAATACTAAAAACAATAGTCTCATACCATTACAAAAAATATTGTATCAAGAAACTTGCGTGAAATGTGTTTAAGGCAAATGCATAACCATAGCTGGATCGTTAGTACTTAATTGGTCTTCAGCTTCTAAACTAACTTTTAGCTTCCGTCAGCTGTAATTTTTTCTAAAATGTAAAACAATTCTCAGGCCTAGGCATAATGTATGTTTTACCGAGTAATCATTCATATCATTCTTCGAAAACGTTACCTACTGCTTCTTGACTTTCTTTCATCCCAGTTATTTGATTAAACATGTATTTTTTTATCTCCTCAGCGGGAGTTTCCAATCTGACAACATTGCACTCCTTGAGTATTCAATAAAGTCAAACGACACCAACACACGGGTTCAATATGGCCACCGTAAACGTGCCACCGGGGGCACATGAAATGTTATATTCATTTCTCACATAACTCGACACCACTCAGTACATACTCAGGGGCAGATAACAAGGTATATCGATGACCTTTCAGATAACGAGACGACCTTTAGCTACATCTCTTTGTGAAAGTATTAACTTATTCGGTTCTTTTTTTATGACAGTGAGGTAAAAAAGACGGTTTGTTAGTTTACGTGTAAGCTGTTTTACGTAGGGAAAATTTTGCGTAGGATTTTAGCGAGACTTATGAGAAGGTCGGAAAGCGTCTCGGACTTATGCTAACTAAAAACCTTAGGGTGTTAGTATCGACCCTTCGCAGGGGCTGCACAATCTCTTTAAGGTACATACTATTAGTTGTATTAACTATAGCCCTCTGGTTCGGATTTGCTCGTAGCTGCTACCGAAGGCGACACCGGCGCAAATCTTCTTGCTGTAGATGAAAACTAAGAAAAGAGTCGCAAGGATACTTGAAGAATATAGTGCCTCATACAGCCACGATAATCAATGCTAAGGAACAAAAACAAAATATTTGACATCCATAACATAATAATAATAGTATCAGCCTATACTGCCCACTGCTGGGCAAAAGCCTGCTCTCACAAATCGAGGTGGGAGAGATTAGGTCATACCACGCGGACCCAGTGCGGATTGGTGGAGGCAGGTTTGTGGCCACCTGCTGTTGGAATTTATCAAGCCGCCTTTAAGGCTTCCAACTCGGCTTAACGACTACCTTATTAAGTGGTCACCGGGGAAAATGTGAAATATCTACCACAATTAAATAACAAACAAATACCAATGCCCCCTCTATGCCGTGCTTCGAAGAGCTCGTTAGAAGGGGAACTTGACTCACTTCCCCCTGCACTGACGTGGTGCTTATAGCAACGTGAGCCACAGCACGCCGCCGTCCTCCTTGGGATGGTGGAGGTATTCTAACTAAACGTCTTTTGCGCCTCACAGATATATAAAAAGAATCGAAAAAAAATGCCTCGGGTTCCAACACAATTAGTGCTTCTCGGAACCTTCCAAGGATTCGTGTTTCTAATCGATGGAGGCTGTTGTAGATCCTGTCCCACAAGAGAAACAGCGGTGCTAATGTTCGGTGAAATAATCCAAAAATAAATATATAAATTTCTATTAGGATATAAACATAAAAGCAGTGATAGCCTAGTGGTTAGACCGTTGGACTGCAAAGTCAGAGGTCTCGGGTTCAAACCCAGGCACGCACCTCTGTCTTCGAAAGCATGTGCGTATTAAAAATTAACTATCACTTGCTTTAACGGTCAAGGGAAACATCGTGAGGAAACCTGCATGCCTGAGAGTTTCTCGAAGGTGTGTGAAGTTCGCCAACCCGCACTGAGCCAGCGTGGTGAACTATGGCCTAAACCCTCTCAGTCTGAGAGAAGGCCCGTGCCCAACAGTGGGACAGTTTTTTTTTTTTTTTTTTGTTTATTGGCTTACTAACGACTGTTTACATCAGTTCAAGTATAATAGAACCAGCGTAATTATTTGCTAAATGTAACAATCACTTAAAAGTAAGCACCGCGTGCAATTGCGTTACATAATTAAAAATAACAAAAATTGAAGGCACGGATAAAAATGTAAAATAAAAAGACTGAGTCAATTAATGTAATAAAGTAACAGTACTGCCATCGTCACAGCGATGTTTAAATTACATTAGACACCAACCGCTTGAAATGGACGTAAGAGTGGGTATGCACATCTATGATATCGCTGCAACTGTTCAGAAGCTTACACATACGAGGTATAGGAGAGTTTGTGCCCAGGACGGTCCTTCGGAACGGAGGATGTAGAGGAGTTATGGCAGCGCGAGGCATTCAAGATGGTACCCGGAATGAAATTTTATATAGTAACTGAGGGCAATCTATATTCTGACGTAATATTTTAAATAAAAAGAGGCAATCAGCTACACATCTACGTTTCTCCAATGAGGGTAAATTGAAGTGACATAAACGTGTAATAGTTTCTTAACAGAGCTAATATTATTATTATATTTAAACATACTTACAAACCCTGTTGAGATTTTTATAGAGAATTCTTTGATAAGGCAGCGTTCCGATATAATATTATATATAAACTCGTGAGGGTAAATATAGCGTAAAACCTGCGGTAAAATTTCTTCTTCAGCAAAATCTAAACATGTGGGTATTGATGGAATTTCTGCAGACTTAAACGGAAATTTAGGGAGCTGTCGATACACGATAAATGTCTACGCATAGCATACATTTTCGCTATCTAAATTCAATAAGTAAAGACACTTGTCATATACGAGGCACGCCTTTTAAGTTTTGTCGTTTGAAGAAAAAAAACAGAACTAGAACCTTATAGTACTTTTTATTGTTTTTCAAAGTATTCACCACGTTGCTTAATACACTTTTCCATTCGCTCAAACCAGTTATTATAACATTTATTCCACTCTAAAGTGGGGGTGTTCAAAATGGCTGACCTGAACTCGACTGCTTCTTCACCGGACTGGAACCTTTGACCACGAAGACTTTTCTTAATTTTAGGAATTGTAAGAAATCGACTGCCTCGTTGGTCTGGTGGCAAAGCGCATCGCTTTGTGATCACGAGGTCCTGGGTTCAAATCCTAGGTCGGACAAATGTAGTTTTTCTAAGGAAAAATTCCCAGTATGAGTCCGGAGTCTGGAATTGTGCCCGGTATATGGCAATAGGCTCGCCCCCTATTACATGGGACCTAACATCGTCGGCGAAACGTGGGTGTACTCAGTACATCTCTGCCACCCCCTCTGGGGAATATAGGCGTGACGGTGTGTGTGTGTAAGAAATCGTTAGGGCTTAGGTCAGGACTGTATGGAGGATGGTCAAGAATTTCTACTTTTTCCGGTTTCAAATACTCAATCGTTTGACGAGCGCTGTGTGAGCTTGCGTTGTCGTGGAGCAGGATGATGCGTCGCTTTAAGTTAGATTTTCGAAGTTCGGCGATGACTTGTGGTAAACAAACTGTGGTATACCACTCTGCGTTAACCGTTCTACGATCTTCAAGTGCAATAGTCGCAACATGGCCGGTTTTTCCAACGAACGTGGCCACCATCTTCTTTGAAGTGCTTCGAGAACAAACAACTTTAGTCGGCTTTGGCTCGTCTTGAAAGACCCAGATTGTAGATTGTTGTTTGGAATCAGGATCGTAAGCATAGATCAAAAATTCGTCACCATTAATGATGTCGTAGACGTGATTTGACTCTCCTCGGTTGAACCTTTGCAGAGTTTTCTTACACCATCTGACGCGGGCCGCCTTGTGATCGTTAGAAAGCAGATGCGGTATCCAACGGCAAACTAGTTTTCTCACACCAAGCGCTTCATGCAAGATCTTCTGAATGGTTGTCCCTGAGATGCCTAATAGAGCCTCTCTCTCGATACGTCACATGACGATCTTCGAGAATTAGTTGTCTCACAGCAATGATGTTATCTTCAGTGAAGGCGGATTTTGGGCGTCCTTCGCGAGATTTGTCACTAACACTAGTATGTCCACGCTGGAATTCTAAATACCAGCGTTCGACAGTCCGCAGACATGGGGCTTCATCACTGAACACAGATGTTAGCTCTTCAAAACACTGAAGCCGTGTCAGGCCGCTTCTAAAGTTGTAGAAAATTATTGCACGAACATTTTCCTTAGAAAGATTCATTTTCGTACGTAACCTGACAGATTCCAATCGACGCTGTGACTAAACAATAGCATTAATCCTAATACTTTCAACTGTTTTGAGATTCAAAATTTAAACACATTTGAATATAGAACAGTTCCAAATTCAAAATTGCCGGGAAATATGGAAACGACAGAACTTAAAAGGCATGCCTCGTAAAACAATGTATTAGTAAAAATGACAGTTTCTACCTTCCCGCAAAGCAATACTAAAAACACCGTCACGCCTATATTCCCCAGTGGGGGTGGCATAGGTGTACTGAGTACACCCACTTTTCGCCGGCGATTTTAGGTTCAATGTAATGGGGGGCGAGCCTATTACCATATACCGGGCACAATTCTAGACGCAGAACTCATACTGGGAATTTTTCGTTAGACAAACTACATTCGTCCTACTTAGGATATGAACGCAGGACCTCGTGATCACAAAGCGAAGCCACTAGACCAATGAGGTAGTCAGCAGTCGCAGCAATACTAAAAAAACAATAGTCTACTATGAGCCCAAAGGACATTGTCGAAAATTGCCCCAGAACCAACAAACATTTGACCCATTTTATTAAATATCCGTATCTAACGGACAATTTGCAATCTAAAACGAATATTTCAAAGTATTGTAAGTACTTATATCGAAGTCGCCGACATCTTGACTAAATGTCAATACACACAATACAACCTCATGTGTATTAATAGCTACTAAATTATAACCTCAAAATCATAATACTTTTTGTGCAATATTGCGATTCCCCCGCTTGTCCGTTTAATAATAAATCCTTTAAAGAATTTATGGGTGATTTAAAATCATACTAGTATTTTTTCATTGCTGTTGGTTCTGGGGCAAATTATATACGGGCGCAGAACAATGTCCTTTGTTAGTTCCTCGCACATATCAAATCAAAATCCGTCGCTAATATCTCGATATCACCTTTACATTTCAAATAAGGCTTTTTTTTTGTAACGCAATCAGCCTTGAAGTTCGAATAACTAATTAGAAATAATTCTGTTATCGGATTTATCGGTGACACCGTAAAATCTAATCAAACTAAAATCCAATATCGACGATAAAGAAGCCTGCCCTATCGCGAACTTAGATAGGCTGTATGTTCAATGGCTCAGAAATCTAAACGTGGAAAGACTAGGTTGAAATTGCATGCCTCGAATATCTTTATTAAACTCTTTAGTTTTCCAAGGCGGGGGTTGTTAGCCCGTAAAATTCTATCCATCTATCTATATTATCACGCTAGATCCCTTGCGGGGTAGGCAGAGAGTACAGAGTTCTAACGGGTTCTTTCCTTACAGACCTCTGGCTTCCTTCACTCTCATAGTTCGTCTCATACACGCTCGCCAGTTACGGAGACTCTTGATTTGCCCTTCATATAAGACTCGGTCTGTTTGGTCATGGTAAGATAGTCTAGGTCTTCCCCGGTACCTCATCGGTCATCCTTCCACTCTCGCATTGTATATCTGTTTTGTCATTCTTTCTTCTGACAAGAGTTCTATCTATCTATCTGTATCATTACGCCAGATCTCTTGCGGGGTAGGCGGAGAGTACAGAGTTCCCAGAGGCTCTTTCCTTACATTCGTGAAAGAATTGATGGGAATTGAATTAGTAGAAGTTTTAACGGACGTATTCAACACTGGCTGAACTATCACGCCTGTGGGTAAGATAGTAGAGGTGTACTAAGTACACCCAGATCGTGTTCTCCAACTATATTAGGCCCCAGTGTAATAGAACGTGAGTCTATCGCCACGATACAGCACAATTCCAAAGTCCAGATTTATTGTTGAGATTCTTTGATTAAAAAATTATATCTTTTGTCCGACCTAAAATTCGAACCCAGGAACTCATGATCGCCAACCGCACTATGCTCCACTAGACTAACGAGGCAGTAAAATTAGGTATTCTCCTAATATTATAATTGTAAAAGTTTGTATGTATGAATGTTCAATCAATCAATCAGCCTATCGCAGTCCACTGCTGGACATAGGCCTCTCCTAACACGCGCCATTGCACACGGTCCTCCGCCTTCCGCATCCAGTCTGTCCCAGCGACCTTTTTGAGGTCGTCGGCCCATCTAGCTGGGGGCCGTCCTACCTTACGTTTACCAAGTCGCGGTCTCCACTCTAGGACACGTTTGAATGTTAGTTGAATGAAATTTGCCACACAGTTTATTCCCTGGATTAACACAGAATACTTTTTATCCCGAAAAAATCTTAGGTTCCTGTCTTAATTCAACGCGGACGAAGTCACGGGCAGAAAGAAGATATATAATATTACGTTATAACTACACATAACTACTCTACATACTTTATAATTATGTACGAGATAGAATACATTTTCCTCCGTACTTCGCTAATTATGCCCCAAAAATTCATAAGTGGCGTACAAAAATGTACAGCTATTTTTTAAAAAGTGGTCTTAGTACATTTCTGACGCTAAAATGCCTTCAATGCCTATTTTACGAAATACCTAGTATACACTAAAAATATGCTCTAGATTAGGAGATAAAAATAGAGCACTTATTTTTGTTATCTACATTTTTTTTTTTTTTTTTAAACGTAGCCCCACACTAGGATTTATTCCTGTGTCGTGGGTGCGTTTACAAACATGAAAATTCACAAACAAATACCCAGACCGGAACAAATAATTGTGGATCACACAAAGATTTGTCCCGTGCGGGAATCGAACCCGCGACTATTCGACACAGTGGGCGGAGCAGCTCAAGCTCTTAACCACTGCGCTAAATCGTCCGTCAAATACAAAAAAAGTATGTAGTACCTATGCTAGGAGTCTCTGCTCTTCCATAACATAGATTACTTGTATATTATGATTGTTAACATAATCAAAAATGAATCTAAACTTAAGTTAAAATGTGTGTGTGTATGTGTGTGTATCTAAATTTGCACAATTGCTGACTTTTACTAATTACACCTCAGAAGATAAGCAAAATGTAATCATATTAATGATTACATTTGCATTTTGTAATATTCAATCATGATTCAATATTAAAAGTGTAATCGTAAACGTTGAAGATTACAAAATGTTATTGTAATCGTTAATCATTAATGTGTCCATCACGCGTATATTCCCCAAGTGGGGGTGGTTAATCATTAATCTGATAACATTTTGCCCATCTCTGTTCACCTACATGTCAAATGACGGACTATTTAGCGCAGTGATTAAAAGCTTAAGCCGCTCCGCCCACTGTGTCTAATAGTCGCGGGTTCGATTCCCGCACGGGACAAATCTTTGTATGACCCACAATTATTTGTTTCGGTCTGGCTATCTGTGTATGTGAATTTTCATGTTTGTAAACGCACCCACTATACAGGAATAAATCCTAGTGTGGGGCAAAGTTTTATAATAATATGAATACCGTCCCTCTTTTATTACCCAAGCGAAACTCGCAGAGGGTACTTTATACACTCACATTTCGCTGTTGTATTTTGGTATAGGTGAGGAAAGTTGCAAAGCTGTCGCCATTCTCCGTCATGCACAAGCACATCACTTCATTAACTCGTATCGCGAATAATTGATTCATACCTCAAGTAGTTTAAGTTCTCTCGGACATAGCGGTTTCCTCACGATATTTTGTTATACCTTTGCATGTGTGTGCTTGTGAATGATCTACGCTGTTAGTCGCAGGGTCTTTATAGCTTCACTGGACAAGATTGTTATACCATCACTAATCCGCACCAGGAGTTATACTTAGCCCTAGCAATTGCGTGGGATCCCCTAGTGGGGTCTGGGTACGCATGGGGGATGGTTTCGTTTACCTCGAGAGAGAATCCCTTTGGTTAGCAATGGGACAGTAATAGCTCATTTATATAAGTTACCATCCAGTTTCTTTGGTCAACAAGTTTCGTAAAACAAGCAGATACGACCATAATTATCGTGATTACAAGACATACTACCAACTTATTAATAACTGCTTTCTTTCTACCAATTAGGAAATCACTATTTTTCAGTAATAATAGTTCAGTTCTGTTACAATAGATTTTTTTTCTCTTTTCAGATGTGAACTGATCTCGTGAAGGGCAGGAACTTGGTGGAATATAAAGGTAAGGAATTTTTATTTCGTCCAAAGATATAGCCATAATATACAAGACCTACGTTTTGGGCGGTCAGACTTTAGATGGATGGCCGCTAGTAGTATACGATAGGAGTGTCTTCGTGCTTCCAGGGGTATTTCAAACCGTTTATATCAGCTGATGTTGCTATACTGCAGTCGGTAATTCAATAGCCTAGAACCCCTGTGCATCGCCGCAGAACACCACGGCGAGAACCCTAGTTCATTAATTTATCATCTAGGGCTTTCTCCCCTAGAGACTGCTCATGCCAAGGCTGGCTGATCATGCTGGGGTAATTCGTAGTTGTGGCACGCTCGGCCTTCTCTCCATTAAAGCTGTAGAGATCCCTCGGCCAGATAGTCATCCTACTAATATTATGCATGTAAAAGTTTATATGTATAGATGTTTGTTACTTAAACACGGATGTGCGGATTTAGATGAAATATGGCACACAGATAGTATATTACCTGTATTAATATATAGTATGTCTTTTATCCCGGAAAAATGTTAGGTTCTTGTGTAAAGTCAACGCGGAAGAAGTCGCGGGCGGGAACTGGTTCTCTTAATAATATAATAATAATAATATTAGCCCTGTTAAGAAACTGTCCCACCGTTGGGCACGGCCTCCTCTCAAACTGAGAGGGTTTAGTACATAGCCCACCACGCTGGCCCAGTGCGGGTTGGTGAACTTCACACACCTTTGAGAAACTCTTAGACATGCAGGTTTCCTTACGATGTTTTCCTTCACCGTTAAAGCAAGTTAATTTTTAATACGCACATGCTTCCGAAAAGACAGATATGCGTATCTGAGTTTGAGCGCGAGACCTCTGACTTTGCAGTCTAACGGTCTAAAGGCGCTAGGCTAGTACAGCATATAGTAGCGATAGCAGTTCTCTTATATACAAAAATCCAGCCTCTTTCGAATTATTTCTGATAGAGAAATCATAATGTCTTCTCTGATGGACAATTTGTGAAGCGTTTCCGATACCGACAAGCGTATATAAGAGAAATAGATATGAAAATAGAGGAAGCAACGAAGTTTGTAAGGAAGGAAAGAGTCTTCCAACTCCGCAATCGATCAAGCATGAGTAAATACATAAATATATCAACTCCAGTTTAAATGCACAAACGCCTAGACCCGTGGTCGTGGTCCCTATTTAACTCTTTGGCTGCGGCTCCTCGACGAAATGTGTAGTACATAATTTTATAATATTACTTATTAGAGTTTTAGACTTGCCTTGTAAGAAAGAGGTAATTTTTTTTGAAACGCAATAGTATAGAGAGGGGAACATTTATAGAAAGGATAGACGCTCCCAAACATGTGTTTTATTCATTATCTCCGCCTAATTGCTCGCACCGAAGTGTAGTTATACTATTGTTATTAAAAATAATTTAAAAAAATGGCTTTACGAATAAATTTCAATTTTGTATTGTCTATATTTGGCTCTTTTGGATGGCAAAATTGCCATACAAAAGTCTCTAGATCACACAATAATTTGTGTCGAGTATCGATCGAACCGGGACTTCTCAATACAGTGAGCTGAACTGCCGATACCTATTTCCAGATCACTCGCCCAAGCCGTCACTCCAAGCTGACAAGTATGATAGCCAAGGAGCTAACTCCAAGATGGATTTAATCCTCTCAACTTTATTACCGCGATAAGCCTTGATGGCGCATTAAAATTGAATTTATGGCAATATGAGTGATGGCACACTCCAGCTGTATTACCCATCCATTATATTTCAAACATATGAATAACATTTTACAGCGCTTAGTGACGTATACATTTAACGGTTATTTTAGGGTTCCGTAGTGATATTAAGGAATCATTGTAGGTCTATTGGACAGTAGGTGATATGCCATCCTTTTTACACTACAGTTTAGTTTAATAAAGATGAATGTGACAGCACGCTTTCTCGATAGCGTTACGCTGACGTCAATCTCTCCGTGCTAAGCTCTCTGATACTTAGATCCCCGCGAGATAGAGTCCCGGCTATGGTGGGGATTAATCTAAATGTATAAGGAAACAAAAAATATAAACGCCGTAACGGTTATATTCTTCAAATAGCGGATGCAGAAGTGTCCATAGTCCCATTTGCCTCCGATAATATTTGTCAAAACATGATAAAATCGTCACATTGTCATTGTAAGTGTACAGTAGAGTAGTTATATGTCTGAAACTGCGGCTTCGCCTGCGTCTATCTTATGAGTTGAAAAAACACTGAACTTTATTTAAACTGAGAGCAAAGCTTACCCATTTGGATGTTTTAAATTTCTTGCGCTCCTTAAAAACCAAACTGTTATTGTGTCTCTTGAAATATTCCTTTTTTTACGTACGTACATACAGAACCCATCACGCACTTTGCGCGTATACTAGGTTTTTTATTCTATCTCTGTTCAGAAGCCTGATGGCCCTAGTCAACATTTTGCATTTTTCTTTTATTTTCCTTTCAATCCATTATCTTAAATTGCATTTTTCTGCCGTCGATCATTACTTTTATTGTCTGGTTAAGTGCATTCGCTTATACTGGAATATAATAGCGTGTACTGGAATACCGTGATCGTTATGGGTGGATTGAGCGTTATTGGCGACGATTATGTAAAAAAATGCTGTCTTGCCTAGGGATGTACCTCGTACGTTTTCATACCGCCAAAAATTGCGTGTAAAAATTTTCGATCGAAAAATCACACCTTGTCCTTCGTAGGATTTGAACCTAAATTAAAATATTCTTTCACTTTTTTTTCTCAAGACTTAAAAATATTCTTTTTATTTAAACTATAGGTAGTCCCTAGGAATTATTCCTGTGCCGTGAGTGCATATATTAACATACAAAAACACCCAGACCGAAACGAATATTTGTAGGTCTCACAAAGATTCGTCCCGTGCGGGAATCGAACTCGTGACTACTCAATCCAGTGGGCGACTTAAGCTCTTAACCACTGGACCAAACAGTCCGTTTTAAATCATTATAATTTTGCGAAATAATTAAATCATTTCAACCACATTTCGCTTTTTGTACCATTGTACAGTACTATTCTTAACTCGGTAAATTTCTTTCTCAACCAGTGACTCCTAAGGGATTGCGTCCCTCATAATTTCAACCCTCAAATGGTCAAACTCAGTAAAACTTTTTTTATCTGATCGTGTCAATTTTTGTACAATTCTTTCTCTTTTTTTTGTGCCAATGACGATAACCTCGTAGGGCTTTATGTGAGAATACCCGACGTACTTTTTGTGTACCGTCCTTCTCTGGCAGGATGCAATCATTTTTACCACGTGTTTACCTAACGTGTTATTTTTGTCAGTCAGTACAAGTATAGAATATAGACTATAATAGGTATAGAAAATATCGGTGTAAATATGAGAAAGGGTATGCGATTGTTTTAGTGTATAGAATTAATGTCGTAGGAAGGTACTACGAAATAGATTTTACAATCTTTACTAATATTATAAAGAGGAAAGATTAGTATTTTTGTATGTATGTAACGAATAAACACAAAAACTACTAGACCAATTTCAAAAATTCTTTCACCGTTAGCTACATTATCCCTGAGTAACATAGGCTATGATTAAAAAATGAACTAAGATAAATAATAATCGTTATATTACTAAAAAGATCGTTATTCGTAACGTAGCACGAAATATAAAAATATGTACTTATCTAATTAACAATAAAATAACTAGTTTCATATTTTTAATAATTTTATGGTTATTACTTAAAATCCTTAATAGTCGTGATAGTTAAGAGCACATTAGAAGTTTTCTCGAATAACATCGATAAATAAAAACCTTAAGCTAGATCATTATTATTAATTTGAGTAATTAAAATGAAAGGTTGTTGCTAATATAATATAGAAATTAAATCCGAGAGCGAGGTATTCTTTTTAATTTCAATAATTATTAATACAATAACACAAGGCAATATTTTTGTTTGTTTTGTCTGTAATTAATAGTACTACGAAACAGGTAATCCCGAACCAAATTGCAGTTTGCTCCGTGTATCGTGTTCTTTAAATCTGAGGTATCTACAGACTTTCAAAAATGAACAATACCCGTTTGAGAATGCGTTTGGTAAATCATTGTGTGTAATTAGTTCTAGAAACATTCCTCTGACGAATGTGGTGTAGGTGTATGGGGCAAATTATAAGCCATAGCGCACTGTACAAAGTGCTGTGGATTAGCCCACATTCGCATAAGCTTCTCCAACGCGTCTAATGGGAGCGGTGTAAGCGCTTATTAAAAATGTATTGTTAGCCATTTGTTTCGTTCCAGTGCTTTATTAAAGCGCGATGAATAACCGCTTCTGAATGAGGGCCTACTGTATTATTAGTGGTAGTTTTTTTTTTTAAAGACGTAGCACCATACTTATGGTTTATTCCTGGGTCGTGGGTGCGTTTACTAACATAAAAATTCACATACACAAATACCCAGACCGGAACAAATATTTGTCTCGTGCGGGAATCGAACCCGCTATTAGACACAGTGGGCGGAGAGGCTTAAGCTCTTTACCACTGCGCTAAATCGAATTTGAAATGTTAACCACGAATTGGTCTAGTGGTTAAAGAGTATGCTGCTCCGGTCACTGTATTGAGTAGTCGCGATTCGATCTCCAATAGGGGCAATTTGTGTGACCCGCAAATTATCGCTCCACAGGAATTATTCTTAGTGCGAGGCTACCTTTTTTTTAATGGAGAGTCTCATTTATATCTTATCTACAAAATACTCTTATTAACTATAACAATTCCTATCGATATAATCAACAACTATATATCTATATCATCACGCCAGATCCCTTGTGGGGTAGGCAGAGAGTACAGAGTTCCAACAGGTTCTTTCCTTACATACCTCTTTGGCTTCCTCCATTCTCATACTTCGTCTCATACACGCTTGCCAGTTACGGAGATTTGCGTACTACGGATAGAATTTTAACATATTCCCTATGGAAATGGTGTCAAAATTCTACTGACAGTAAATAAATCTATCTAATAGTTATATATTGAAATCGGCGATTAATCAACAACTAATTTACCCGTACTGGGCTTATTCCGTATATCCGGTTCATTGGTCTGGTAACTAGATATGATTTAAAAAATAATGTATATTGCTTGTGTGATATTTGATTTGTACTTCCTTTTATTAAAAAGAAAAATAACTCCACACCTATATTCCCCAACTGAGAGTGGCTGAGGAGTATTGTATACTTCACCGACGATGTTAGTTATAATAGGACTTAACCTTTACTAACCTAGGATTTGGACACAGAATGCGTGATTACCGCACTATAGGGTAATAGACCAACGTGGGGGTCTTCTTTTAAAAGAATATCAAATACCATAATTCAATACGTAAATTAACTAAGTAACTCTGTACTCTCTGCCTACCCCGTAAGGGATCTGACGTGATGATATAGATAGAATACGTAGATTAGGTGAGAACGACAATTCTACCGAGATAATATACATATATTATTTCATCGGCACAATTGTCGTTCTCCGCCGATGCCGATGAGAAGATAGGTTGAAACTCATCGTGCCGCGAGAAATTATGCGAAAACGATCACATTAGAAAGAGTTAGAGGAGACCTTTGCGATGAGGCACTCTGAGTTAAAAGATTTGCTGTAATATATTCTATTTATTAATGTTTGTTTCTTTTATCGGTAATTATTATCCAATACACATCTAATCCGCTTCCTTCCTTACCTTACGCCGCCCGGTTCCGCGCACGGCTCGCCGACGTCTCTGTTTAGCCAGACCAACTTATCTTGTTTGCTGATGAATTGTCTGAACAAACCGAATAGATAACGATAACTTAAATTGATTCCAAGCAATTTAACGCGGTTATGTGGTTCTGGGAGCGGTTTAGAGATTAGATAAGAATACACGCCGTTACGCCCATATTCCCTAAGGCAGGGTTTCTCGAACTTATGACCCCACGTACCATTGTGAACTCCTAACCTCTATCCTCCCAATAGAAAAAAAAGAAAATTCAGGTGTTTAGAAAATTACACAAAGAGAAAAATATAAATAAGTTATTAATGTGATGGTGGGCTTATTTTTTATTATTGGCAATCTATGCCAGCTAGATGGACCGACGACCTTCAAAAGGTCGCTGGGACAGACTGGATGCGGAAGGCGGAGGACCGTGTGCAATGGCGCGTGTTAGGAGAGGCCTATGTCCAGCAGTGGACTGCGATAGGCTGATATCAATCATGATTGATTGAATCTATGCCATGTTCAATACAAGCATTGATGATATTGAAAATATCTTCTCCTCTGCTGCTTGCCTTCTATCCAGCCAGCATCAAATCAAGAGCGCCTAAGGTTTCGCGTACCCAACTTTAACAAAGCCTGCCCTAAGCAGGAATGAGTAGAGGTACACTGCGTAACTCACTTTTTCTTACGATAACCCCCCAATTACATAGAACTATGTGATTGGGGGTGAAGCACGTCACAATGCCAGACTCCGGGTGGGCACTAGAAATTTTTCGCTAGATAACTACACTTTGTCCGACCTTGGATTCGAACCATCTGGGTTCGTGTGATCGCTACTCAACTTTCGCCACTGGACTTAAATGGTAGGCATTAGATAAAAATTTATTCTATTTAATATATATAACAACTCTTGACGAAATCAAAACCGTTAACATTGGCAAATTTTTCCCATGCGGTATTCTAACAGTAGACTGTAATCAAATAATTACTACACTATAGAGGATAACTTTTGTCAATTGTGGCTAAGCCCTTCCTTTCTCCTTCAAGTACCGACCAGAACACTTTAACTTCGGTGGTCCAAATTACTTCATCGAATTTAATGTTTCCAGTTAAATTTAGACCAACGTTTTCCAATAAATATGTGGATTTGGGTTTCATTCCCACTACTGTTATTATGTTTGCATATTTTTGCTTGTTTATTGCTTACGTTTATTAATAACGTGCTCGGAGTACTGTGGTACTGCGGTGTTTATAGCGATCGCCAAATAACAGCGTTCGGCTCGGTCTGTCTGAGATAGGTGCCCTTTGTGGCATTACCAGCGTCTCCATGATTGAGAAGGCAAGGAGGCCGTTAGTCCCGGTTACCTCTTCATGATGTTGTTACTAAGCCAAATTGCAAGCCTTACTAACTGAGAGGCCAAGAGGCCAGAGGGCCTAGACAAGTTGCAAGCGTTTTGTTTCTATTCTCTTGTTGCAATCGATAGCGCATTGTTTTGACCACGTGATTTTTTGTTGCAAAATGTCATTCTCATAAATTTTTCCGCTTTTTATTAGCATTAACGACTGTAGATTGTCCACTTAGCTATAGGCGCAGGTTAGAAGCCTTATGAATTAAGAAGGTGGAGGAAGCCGAAGACAGTGTTGAAATTCTGTACCCTCTGCTTACCCCGAAAGGGATCTGGCGTGATGATAGGAAAGCTTTACGAGCAGCTTGATAAGTTGTCATCCATCTCAAACTAACTGAGCCGAGTGCAGCTTAACTTGTTGATCTACGCTAGTGGCTACGAGCCCCTCCGAATCGAGTTTGAGAGAAACTATAGTATGTTTCACAAAGGATGGGTAGTGACACCTCTAATTGCTAAACGACATTATACTTTATTCAATCTCAATAAGAGGCATGGCCCGTTTCTGTACTTATGGTTTTATGCCTTAACACCATTGAATTAAATATTAATTTCGTTTGGCAATTAGAACTGTCACTACCCTTCCTATGTGAAAAATACTGTAACAAGTTTTCAGAACAGGTGAAATAATGAGACTGAAGAATGGCGACAAAATCTCTACTTGTCCCATGAAGGGCCTACAGCGATCGAACATTTATCGACCAGAAGAATACCAGTGATGCAATTACTTTACAAAAGAATAACACAGGCCTACAACGATTTTGGTACCGGGGATTTTAGACCTGATTTTAAGTATGTCTTACATGGTGATATCAATAATGTTACCGGTTTTTTTCTATCAGCTCGAGTTCCCAAGATATAAAAAATACAGTTTTCAGAAAAAAAATATTTTATTGGTATTAAACATCACGAAATTGCCTTTTAAGTTATTTTTTCTAGAATGAGACTGACGTGGGCAATCTCGCATTATTCCCCGGCAATAGTCGGCCATCATATGGGTGTCCCACCATCTTTGGTATCTATTCTCCATCATTTTTATGTCTTGGTGGAAACGTTCTCCTTGTTCTTCGCTTAAATCTCCTAAATTGTGTTGAAATTGATCTAGATGACTATTGAGATAGTGTAGTTTTATACTCATCCTTCATCCTACATTTTTTAAATGAACCAGCATTTCTTCTACTAATTCTACATAGTTATCAATCAGCCTTATGATTTCCGAGGAAATTTACAAAAGATTTCCACGGAAGCCTTTCCAGATCATTCATAGAAGTCTCTAAATTAGTGGTGTATTTCAGTAACTGACGTATTTGAGGTCCGTCAAAGATACCTGCTTTTAGTTTTTCAGTACTTAAACCAGGAAATTTCTGTGAAATAAACTGAAAACATTGACCATTTCTGTCGAGAGCCTTAACAAACTGTTTCATCAGCCCTCATTTTATATGCAATGGCGGAAGAATGATTTTTTCTCTTGAAACTAAGGGTTCATTTATAACATTTCTTTCTCCAACAACAAGGGCATCTCTCATAGGCCAATTTTTTTGAGTCCAACGATGTGATTTGGCTCAACTGTCCCCGAGGCAAATAAAACATGGGTATTACGTATAACCACACTGTTGACCCAATAAAAAATTAACCATCTTCAAGTCGACGCAGATCACCCAGTTACAATAATAATGACTATTTACGAAAAAGACCGGATTTTTTTTTTTTATGAGATTAGAAGGTAAACTAGAGCTGATGAGTAAAAATAACGTCATCATCATCATCATCTCAGCCCATACTTGTCCACTGTTGAACATAGGCCTCCCCAATCGCTTTCCAGCGTCCTCTTTCTCTTTTTTCCTTTCTATTTTTTTATCATTATGTGTGGATACATTGTTTAGGTTTTTTTTTTTTATAATTAGACACTGCGGGCCCGGTTTGTCCCGCACCTTTTTTGTTTAATTTATATTTTGTTAATTTTGCTTTTATTGTAATTCGTATGGTACATGTCGCTTATTTTTTTTTTTGGTTTTGATGTCACAGTTATTGTTATTTGTTTGTTGCGGTACTTCAGTAGACGTCTTTTATTTTTTTTTTATTTTGTATTAATTTTATTTTTATTGTTTTTTTTTGTAATTCTTTTTTTACTTTTTTTAGGTTATTGTTTTAAAGGTTTATGTAAGTGTATGAGGTTATATTTTTTTTTTTATATATATATTGTCACAGTTTTGGCTTGCCTTTGAGCGAGAATGCCTCAGTTGTGTAGGTGTTTGGCTGCTTGTGAGGGTTTCCTTTAGGCCTCCGCCTCCAGCAGCTTTTTAACAACTACCATGTCTCTACTGCGAATAGCCATCTTAATGTTGTATTCTTTTATTTTTTTGGTCGCAGCTGCCCTCGCCCTGCTTATTAGTGTAGCCGTTGCGTCCCCTTCACAGCTGTCTGTGTAGTAGACGCAACTTCCAGTGTGGCGAGATATAGCTACGACCGCGTGTTGCCCGCATCACGAGGAAACTCCAGACCGCCGCCAATACCCTAGGGGATTGGTTCAGGAAGTGGCGAATCGAGGTGAACCCGGACAAGAGCGCGGCGGTGCTCTTCTCCAGAGGTGCGCCTTCGCGCCACTCTCTGCGCCACCCCGGAAGGAACCGAGGTCAAGTGACCATGTTCGACCGACCCATTCCCTGGGTCAAAGAGGTCAAATATTTAGGGGTCACCCTGAACAGTACCATGACCTTCGGCCCGCACATCAAGCGGGTCCGTCACCGAGCATCCTTCGTGCTCGGTCGTCTCCATTCGTTAATCTGCAAGCGGAGTAAAATGTCCCGTAGAAATAAGGTGACGCTTTACAAAACTTGCGTTCGTCCCATCATGACTTATGCGTGTGCTGTGTTCGGGCATTCGGCCCCCTCTCACATCGACAGACTTCAAGCGGTTCAAAACCGCTTCCTCCGTAAAGCCGTAGGAGCCCCCTGGTTCGTACGGAACGTCGACCTCCACTCCGATCTAGGTCTCGAACCTATTCGCGCCTTTATTAAAAAGGCGTCAACACGTCACTTCGCGAACGCATCTTCCCATGCGAATCCGTTAATCGTAGCCACCGCCGACTACGACCTCCCTCGCGACCCCTGCCGCTACCGCCGGCCGAGACATGTTCTCACCGACCCCCCCGATGCTTTGTCATCCCTTCTTTCCGCTCAGAATACGAGCGACGCCGTAGACGCAGACGCAGTAGTAGATCCCCTCCCATAGCCGGCGGTCGACCGGTGCGCTTAGTAGTGCACCCGTCCCCCTACAGCGACTGTCCCAACCGAGGGCGCCTCTCCGAGGCGCCCTCGAGTATGTCGCCTCTTGCCCTTCTGGCTGGCTGGAGCGTAGTGGTTGCACGCTCGCCTTTAAAATCCGGTGAAGCTGTAGAGGCCTCGAGGCCAACAGCGTAGATCATTCACACACACACACACACACGACCGCGTGTGGATTGCTTCCGTGGAGCTTCAGTCTCTTAGGGACCGGTCGCACTATCAACACATTTTCACTCGTTAGTCCCTGAGACTCATGCACGGTGAGGATGCGCGACCCGTTTCCCGACGCATAGCCCTGGCCGAGAAGGATTTCCTTCTCGGCCTAGGTGTGCACCAGGAACAGGGTGTTCTCCTGGTGTTTTGGAATTTGCGCTCCCGTGTACTTACTGAGGCTCAAGGACCTCACGAGGGATTTGGACGAGTATATGCCCCCGTATATCTCGTTGAGAGCATACGCTACGTCCATTGGGTTTCTGTGAGTGCAGAGCAGCTCCCTGTTGGCACGCGCCACGGAGTCTGGGCGGTTGTAACGCAGTCGAAACAGGTTCTCCCTATCAATGAACGGCAGTTGGTTGCAGTCGCCGACGAGAAGAGCCTCTCTCGCGCCAGTTCTCTCTTCAGTCATCTTGATGGCCATCACTACGGCTTCAAAGTGGTTAATGAGTGTCTCGTCGATGATAATACGTGTGCACTCTTCACCTTTTTTCAATCCGTTGACCAGCATTGAAGCCATAGTGCGGACCCTCCTCTTGGTGTTTGTTTTAACCTTTTGCGCGAGTCTCTCCCTTAAGTCATTCGCAGCCTCGGTTGTAGATGTTATTAGGATATCGCTTTCGGTGTTGTAATTTGCGATTATCCATGTTGTTTTACCACATCCAGGAACCCCGTTGACCCATGTTATCTTGGGTACGGTCCAGTGCTCGATTGCGGGTCCCCGACCCCGGCCACTCGAGATGGTTTCTGCCATTTCGAGTATCCGGTCGTCGAGCACCACCCTCGTGCACTTCGCCGCGACCACTATTGGGTCGTTAAGGGGGGTCCTGAACGGGTGTTTGCCGGTCCGCCGGGACTCCTCCTCATCGTATTCGACGAAACCGCTGGTCCCACTATAGGCCGCCATGTACTTCCCCGACATTTCTCCACTCAATATGGTGGAGATGTCGTCGTCATACACCGCTGCCTCAGCCTCCTCGAGCTTCACCTCTAGCAATCCTTCATTACCCAGGTGATAGGTTTGCAGAATGGATCTGCAGGTCTCAATGTTGACCCTTCTTGTTGCTTTGGTGACTGCTTTGAGCTCGAGGAACGCATTTTTCGTGTGTTGCAGCGGCTCCATCGCCTCGCTGAGCTCCGGCGGATCGACAAGTCCCATTTGGGCTCTTGTTCGAGCCTCTTCCGGCTGCTTATGACTCTTGGGAGGGGGCTCCCTCAAGAACGTTTCGGCGGCGACTGCCACCTCCTCCGCTCGTTGGTTTCTCCTGATTTTTCTCCCCAGCACACTTGGTATGCCAAGGACCGCCTTCCCGAGCGCAATGTTTAGGTTACAATTAAATAGTTTACGATCTAGCTCCAGTGTGATGCCGTACGACCCAGATATAAGACTAATGATGTTATGTATAAAGTGTCTAAAGGAGTCCAGATGGACCAGTTCCTACAAACAGCACCCGGTCACGAGTGTGACTACTGGAACAGCTATCACTCCCCTCGACACTATTGGAGGGAAGGGAGTTGTGACTCCAACTTGACACGTGGGAACTAAAATATCTCAAATATAGGTGTAGTGCGTATATCTCTTCATGCTCCTTATGCGATAACAAGCGTGAAATATATTTACTTCAATCATGTTATTATGCTGAAGTCCGTCCGTTTCTATACAACATACCTAACTTATACAGACCAAAACGCGGGCAGCAACCAACAACAAAACATGTTTAGCATATACATCGCTTTACACGACGAAGTACTCTTTTAAATTGTTTTTACAACATTGGAATTGCAAAGCAAAACAATACTCACTCTCGGATTACATTCGCTAACATAAACGTACAATTTGGTAAAATTGTTGAGTCTACACATCGGTCGTTGCTTTTCCACGAACAAGAGGACGGCAAATACGAATGATGTAATAATAAATTAACATAAGCTGTCCCACTGCTGAGCAGAGTTGGACAAACATTTTAAAAACAATTAAATTGTAATTTCGCAATTAGATTAGTAAAATCAGTGACGAATTTTGGCATACGAATAATGTCCCCAAAGTGACTATACCTTCTGAGATAATAGTCGTAATGGTAATGACTATATAATACAAAAGATATACCAAAGTTCCTATAGAGTCGTACTTAACACTATAGCTCCTTGAAAGACGGGCTCTTCGAAACACGGCATTGAGGGGCACCGGTGCGTTCCTCACGGAGATCCTGGAACCCCTTAGAAGTATTGGTGACGGCCACCGTGGGGTATTTAGTCGGCAGGAGTCAAATACCCCCCGCGAGCTTTGCCTAGACCTGCGGATGTCCTTTGCAGGATTTCCCAAAAAAAAGGTATAAGAAAAAGATCTTTACAGGATTCCCCAAAAATTGCATGAGAGGAATTATGAGAGTGGAGGAAGCTAGAGAGGTATGTAAGGAAGGAACCTGTTGGAACTCTGTACTCTCTGCCTACTCCGCTAGGGATCTGGCGTGATAATATAGGTAGATACATCTTAATTTACAATGTCTGTTCAATCCAACCATAGCTCCTGTACCGCATCCCCACAAGGTTATGGAGCGATCGGTATATCACTTTCTATAACTTTCACGGTCTTCCAAGTTTTCAAACGGGATATCGATTTTCTTACTCCTTTCTTTTCGTACATTGATAGAAAAAGTTTTCTTTATGATGATGATGTTGAAACAAATTGCGGATTCCAAGTTTACGAGGGTGGAAAATATAGTCTGGTTTCGTGATATTTTTAAGGAGCCTTTTTTGTAATATTTTGTGTAGGTACGTACGTATTTCATTGATAAAAAAATATTATATTAAGATAAGATACTCGTAGAGTTGCGAAATCCAGATAGTGTTGTAAAAATGACCGCCGAGCGCCTAGCGTTCAGCGCTGAGGCGACGCTTACGAGCGTTTAAGACTCAAGCTTTGAACGCTCGAGCGTTTAAGGCTCACGAAGCATTGCAGACTTGGACTATAACGCTCGAGTTGCGTGCTCAAGCGTTATAGCGTTATAATTTCTTTTGCTTTGATCCTCGAAAATCAAAATTAATTTATAGTGCCGAAACAACTGTATACAGAGGCGTAGCTAACACCAGTAACTAAGATTTTTGCATCAATTTTGATAAACGATACAAAACATTTGCATGCATGCCTGATTTTTCCAAGGACAGCTCTTGTGGCAAGCACAAGTGCAGTAATATACTAATGGCAAGCTGTGTGGTGTTTACACACCGCCACGCCTATATTCCCACAACGGGGGTGGCAGAGGTGTGTACACCCACTTTTCGCTGACGATGTTAGGTCCCATGTAATAGGGCGCGAGCCTATTGCTATATACCGCGCACAATTCCAGACTCCGGACTCATACTGGGAAGTTTTCGTTAGAAAAACTTCGTTTGTCCGACCTAGGATTTGAACCCAGGACCACATGATCACCAAGCGATACGCTTTGCCACTAGACCAACGACGCAGTCACTCAGTTTATATTAAACCTAAATATAACAAAAATGTAGGCGCGGGTCCTTTGTACTTATGCAAGTTGTAGTTATTTGTCTGTGTACACGCACCCGCCAAAGGCGCCGCGGGGCAGAGCGGTCGCGGGGGGTTTTTACTTGCCGAAAGAGTAGAGAGGTTAAAAGAGAAGCCGAAAATGAAATTATAAATAAAATAGGTAAAATAAATCCTTTGAAAGGGCCGACTATGTAGGGTGCGTACACACTGTACTCATTGTATCGTATCATAGGTACCATTAATTATGTAATCTTACTTTATATATGTATTTAGAACTTGGTAGGGGAAAGCTAATATCAATAGAAAATGTCTTCCCGGTGATAGATAACAAAAAATACTAATTTTCGTAGACTCAAGGTTTGGGTATGCGCGATACCTACTATGAAACACACGATTTTTTGTAAAATTTAATGAGATCTCACCCACACCTTCAAGCCTATATCCTTACGTATGTGGTTGAGGGAATATAGTATGCTATACACCACTTTTCGACGACACCACCTATTGTCATTCTTTATTATTTTTACGGAAACGTTAGTGTATCGAATCCTTAATTTTGTGGCACAAACATCAAACGCAGCGACAAAGGATTTGTTCTTGCTATTACGGCATTGGTCAAAGGATAGCCAAGGAAAGCTCTGATTTGATGGTCATGGCCAATGAATATTTGTTTTTGTTATTAAATTAGTATTTTGCGGGGTAACACGGTACCCCGTAAGGGATCTGGTGTGATCACAGATAGTATTTATTTTATATTCTTGGAGTTCATATGGTCTCTTTCTGGCTTCACCTGGGTCTATTATATTTGTCAAAGCAAATCCAAGGAGCCCAAATACGATGGTGTTATCTTGTTCAATTTAAATAGTTCTTATAGCCACGTTCCGGTAACTGTTCCGGTTCCTGGCTGTGGACATTGGTCCCGGTTACCACTTAATGTGCTAGTTGTTAAACCGAGTTGGAAGCCTTATAGGCGGCTTGATAAGTTCCAACAGTAGGTGGCCACAAACCTGCCTTCACCAATGCGCACTGGCTCCGCGTGGTTTAATATGACCTAATCTCTCTCACCTCGATTTGTGAGAGAAGGTCTTTGCCTAGCAGTGGGCAGTATGGGCTGCTATTATAAACTTGAGTAAGAACTTAAGTAGACAGTACTTGTCATGACTAAACCAGCGAGCCTAAACTCAGTGGGTTTATGTTAAGTAGTTGGGTTGTTCAGTTGGCCATCTACCATTATCAAACCAGGTCCATGGTATTATATAAAAGAAAAAGAATAGTCGTCACCGAAATTTCCTTTTGTTTTATAAAAAGAGACGTAACGCCACACGGGGATTTATTCCTGTGTCGTGGGTGCGTTTACAAACATGAAAAATCACATACACAAATACCCAGACCGGAACAAATAATTGTGGATCTCACAAAGATTTGTCCCGTGCAGGAATCGAACCGGCGACTATTAGGCACAGTCGGCGGCTTAAGCTCTTAACTACTGCTTAAATCGTCTGTCTAAACTTATATAAGTATGGCAAATTTCAGGTCAATCGGAGAACCGCAAGTGTTTAAAAAGTAGATCACAAACTACCTTTGAACTAACGATAACTGTGAATCGGAAAGACAGACAGACATACGAAAAGAGCAAGTTAATTATAAAAATAGGTACTTCACCCAGTAAATATTTATGTATGAATATTACTTAAAATCATCCATAAAATTGGAGCTTTGCTCTAGTGAGCGTTTTAAATAAAAAGCTCGAGCTCGCGTTCGAGCGCTCTGAAACCGACTCAACTCTGGGCTCCAGCGTTTATCAACATTTTGAGCGTCGACTCAAGCGTTTTTACGACACTAAATCCAGATCACCAAGGTTAAGCAGCGTTTCATTCAACCTGTTGGAGATGGGTGATCGTTTGATTTTTTTTTCATTTTTAGCGTCCTAGTGCTTCGGAAGCAAGTCACATCGTTAGTTCCGACTACCACTTAGGTGGCAGTCGTTACGCCAAGTTGAACGCCTGATAGAAATTTCAAAAGCTGGCCAGAAACCTGCCTCCACCCTCCTATACTTAAGGTCGCAGGAAGTCATTGGATGCAGGTGGCGGACCGGAAAGCGAATGGGGAGGCCTATGTTCAGCAGTGGACGAGTACAGGCTGAGATACTTATGATGAAGCTATACTTCTTTGAAAATAGACTGTGGGACCGAACATCATTCTTTAGCAATATGAAGGTCGTTATTTTTTTCATGCAAACATCAACCTATATGCATGAAAAAATTACAATACGTAATATAAGAAGCAGTGATAGCCTAGTGGTTAGACCGTTGGACTGCAAAGACAAAGGTCTCGGGTTCAAACCCAGGCACGCACCTCTGTCTTTTCGAAAGCATGTGCGTATTAAAAATTAATTATCACTTGCTTTAACGGTGAAGGAAAACATCGTGAGGAAACCTGCATGCCTAAGAGTTTCTCAAAGGTGTGTGAAGTTCGCCAACCCGCACTGGGCCAGCGTGGTGGACTATGGCCTAAACCCTCTCAGTTTGAGAGGAGCCCCGTGCCCAACAGTAGGACAGTTTCTTAACAGGGCTATTATTATTATTATTAATATAAGAAGTAATCAAATTGATTGTTCTTTGCCTGTGCGCATAACATTGCATAATAATGAAAATTGGTAACATGTGTTTTTAAATTTGAAAAATGCGAAATGTAGTACTGTGTACACCTTTACCAATCTTTTCCGGTAAAGCGAACGTGGGGCGATTAATATTGGAAAAATAAATATTCCCGTACCTTCAGTTAGGATCAATGTTGCCATGGAAAATACAAGAACTGATATCGGATTTTATCAGTTTCTTATCAAGCGAGCTGGAATATTGATTTTAAGGCAGCGGAGCTTAGTACGTTTTATTATCTCCTGCTTTTTACGATGATTGAATGCTCGAGGTGCGAAAATTGACTGAAATCCTGACAAGATCCTCCTAGGTTGAATTTCTGTTTCCAATTATCTGCTCTATATAAGTTCCTATCACAGCTTATTAAACGAGCTGGCTGTGTCTACAGACGATATTGCCTTGTGCTGGATAAAAACGATAAATGACCCTCTTGATCGTATATATTTGATCGTTTGACACGAAAAAATACATAAAACACTTAAATAAAAAAATAACCACCGGCCCGCCCATATTCCCTAAAAGAGGGTTTTTTTTTTTTTTTAAAACGTAGCCCCACACTAGGATTTATTCCTGTGTCGTGGGTGCGTTTACAAACATGAAAGTTCACACACACAAATACCCAGACCGAAACAAATAATTGTGGATCACACAAAGATTTGTTCCGTGCGGGAATCGAACCCGCCACTATTAGACACAGTGGGCGGAGCGACTTAAGCTCTTAACCACTGCGCTAAATCGTCCGTCCGGTTGACAGAGGTGTATTGTGCTTACCTACATTTCGCATAAGATTTTGGGATTGAATGTAATAGAGGGCAAGCCTACTATCATTATATCGGGCACAACTCCAAACTATGTGTTCCATGCCTACTCCGCAAGAAATTTGGCGTGATGATAATAGATGAACAATTTCAGACTCCAGACTGATAGTAAGAAATTACCAATGGTGAAACTGCAATAAAACATTGTTCAATCTAGGATTCGAACTCAAACCTGATGAATGTCATCCGCACCATACGCTACTAGACCAACGAAGTCAGAGAAGTAAACAATACACCGTCACGCCTATATTCCCCAGAGGGGGTGGCAGAGGTGTACTGAGTACACCCACGTTTCGCCGACGATGTTAGGTCCCATGTAATAGGGGGCGAGTCTATTGCCATATATCGGGCACAATTCCAGACTCCGGACTCATACTGGGAATTTTTCGTTAGAAAAACTACATTTGTCCGACCTAGGATTTGAACCCAGAACCTCGTGATCACAAAGCGATGCGCTTTGCCTCCAGACCAACGAGGCAGTCCAATGATAATAATATTAGCCCTGTTAAGAAACTGTCCCACCGTTGGGCACGGGCCTCCTCCCAAAGTGAGAGGGTTTAGGCCATTGTCCACCACGCTGGCCCAGTGCGGGTTGGCGAACTTCACACACCTTCGAGAAACTCTTAGGCATGCAGGTTTCCTCACGATGTTTTCCTTCACCGTTAAAGCAAGTGATACTTAATTTTTAATACGCAAATGTTTTCGAAAAGACAGATTTGCGTGCCTGGGTTTGAAAACGAGACCTCTGACTTTGCAGTCCAACGGTATAACCAACTAGGCTATCACTTATTTATTAAGAAAGATTTACGATTAAGCTAATCTGTAACTATTACATTTTTTATCACACGAAACGCATGCTCCTACTACAAGCGTAGTCTGATATTGGTTACTCAACTTTAATCTCCCTGAATTCTTATCAATCCAGCGCAAAGTGTACTTACATACATTAGGCCACTTCAGTATACAAAGTTATGTAAATTCGATTACCCAATGCCATCTTGCCAAAAGGTAAATTATTCATCACTATTACAATGATGAATAATTTAGAGCCTTCGAATTACTGCGAGTAAATTATTCTTACAGAAATGATGGGGTGTGGTAGAATATGGGCGTATATTAGAATATACTAAATTACTAGATACTAACTTAGACATGCTGTAGGTGACCTAGTAATATCTTTGCTATAAATTACGTAATTAAGTGGATTTAAATTTGTTTCCACTGCTCCTGTCTTCTTTTCTTTTCAATCTTTGTTGCGGGCTCCAAGACAATTAAAGCGCTTTACGTGATACCCCGAGGTTCAAATAGACTATTGGGGATCCTGCAGGAGTTATGGTGATGTAATTTTGTAGTGGGCTTACGGTTACTTATACGAATTCAACCATTGACTCAGCGACTTGGAAGCAGTATTTGGGTACTAGCGAGAGTAGTCCTGGTGTGTGTTTAGTACTTGTGTGTTCTTGCATTCAACGTAATGTTTTGTACGCACAGACAGCGACGGAAGACGTAATTTTTTCAAATCAGTAATAAGCTTTATTGTACAAATGTTGGTGAACCTTGTCAATGCCTAATTATTAGGAATGTAGTCAAAAATATTGAGATCAGTAAAAATAATATGATTCATACAAAACTAAAGTGTGCACGCGATTTGGAAAACTGAGTATGTTAAGCGATTTATGTTGCTGACCGTACAGCGCCTAATAAAGTACTTCGCGCGTTATTCGGCATTTATTTACCCCGCAAACGTAACACTGCTATTCATTTCACACGAAATCGGAATAATCCCAAGTAAAAGTCAAGAATATACTACCACGCGGAAGATCCAGAAGATATATACATACCTAAATCTACATAAGATTTTATTGTTTATTTTCCTCGGTCGGGACCATGCGGGTTGTTCATCACACACGTAGGACGATAAGACACGATTTTTTTTTATTTATTTACAATTACCTATTGGAAGTCTCTATTCTCTTCTTACCCTACTATAGATAAATAATATTAGTTTTAGTTTCTTCTTTAAAATTAATTTGCGTTTAGTATCAGCAGAACAGCTCCCGCCAAAATACAAACACATTTGTTGATAACCACACGGGAATATTTTATCTGGGTGTGGCCTGTGTGGCCTTGTGACCCGTGGAGTTGGCACCATAATCATCATCATCATCATCTCAGCCTATACTTGTCCACTGCTGAACATAGGCAATCGTTTTCCAGCGTAACCGGTCCGACGCCACCTGCATCCAACGACTTCCTGCGATTTTTACAAGGTCGTCGGTCCATCTGGCAGGCGGTCGTCCCACGCTGCGCTTGCCAATATGTGGTCTCCACTCTAGAATCTTTCTGCCCCAACGCCCGTCCGATCTTGGCACTGGCACTATGTGTTGGCACCAACACAGGAATAATTCTTAATGTGGTGTGGAGATTTTTTTTTAGATTTGAACCTTCGCAAGCAGTTTATGTTAACTGAGCTCGCTCATGTTACGCTGTGCCGTAGTTTTCGCATTTCATTAGTATCAAGGAGCGTAGATAAACGCCCTTAAGGGTTGTTTATTTGTTCAGAGCTATGTACAGTCAAGCCGGGCCCGTTTACTTACACTGTTTATTACTACTGTCTGTACCGCGCTGAGATGATAATGAGAGCTCTTGAGAAATACACCCTAACAATACCCTTTTATTACAAGCTTTTTTTTAACCTGCAATGCTCGTATGTCTGTCTGTCTATCCGGTTCAAATGTTGTGATTCATTTTTCAAGCACTTGCGGGTATCAGATTGTGCTGAAATTTGGCATACGTGTGTGAAGTCGATGACAATGCAATTATATGGTACCATAAACCTGGTCTGATGATGAAGTCAGAAGGTGGCCGTAGGAACACGTGAACTATACAACGTGACCCTCTCGTGTTTAGGCTTGTTAGTGTGTACTTTACAACCAAATAGTCTTTAGGGTCTGATGATGAAGCCGAAAGGTAGCCAATTGGACCAGCCGACTACTCAATATAACCTTACCTTGTTTGAGCTCGTTGAATTTGTCTTGACAAGTACTTTAGACCTGTATGGTGTCCAAGGTCTGATGATGGAGCCGGAAGAAAGCCATTGGAACTCCTCAACTAATCAAGATATTATCGTTGTGTTTGTTATGAAAGCAAGAAAAAAATGTATATTCTTAAGGGTAGACAGAGATGTTTATCGTACACCCATATTTCGAGGAGTTATATTTGATCCCTATATGATAGGTAATGATTATTTGATATGTTTTCCTTTGCAATTAATAACTAGTACCTCGCTTAATATTTCGAAAATATCAGAGGATCGATCCAAGTTTTGAACTTTGGACCTCTTGATCGCCGACGATGTTAGATCCCAGTGCAATAGGGGGAGAGCCTATTGTCATTTTACCGTTCACAATTCCAGACACCGGACCGCTACGAAAACTTTATAAGGATTTTAAGTAGGTACATAAAAAGGGAAGAAACCAGAACGAATGTAAGGATTGTGGTTGGTAACGATGTGCTGGAGCAAGTGAATGAGTTTGTATATCTTGGATGCGCCTTCAGTAAGGATGGGAAATACACCGCTGACATAGAGAGAAGAGTGAGTGCAGGGAACAGAGTGAATGGTGCGATGGGAAAGCTACTCGGGAGCCGGCACTTAAGCCATAAGGCGCAGCTGGCCATACATAACGGAGTTCTTGTCCCAACGCTGTTATATGGTAGCGAGAGCTGGGTATGTAAGAAGGAGAATGAAAGTAGGATAAATGCGGTAGAAATGCGAGCTCTGCGGAAGATGTGCGGAGTGAAGCTGACCGACCGCATTAGCAACAGCATAGTAAGACAGCGAGTAGGTATGAAAGATAGTATCGGTGTAAAGATGAGAAAGGGCATGCTCCGTTGGTTCGGGCATATAGAAAGAATGCCAGAGGAAAGAATGACAAAACAGATATACAATGTGAAAGTGGAAGGATGCAGGTACCGGGGAAGACCTAGACTATCTTACCACGACCAAATAAACCGAAAAGTCAAGAGTCTCCGTAACCGGCGAGCGTGTATGAGACGAACTATGAGAGTCGAGGAAGCCAGAGAGGTATGTAAGGAAAGAACCTGTTGGAACTCTGTACTCTCTGCCTACCCCGCAAGGGATCTGGCGTGAGGTTATAGATAGATAGAGATAGATACATAAAATGATAAGATAGAAAATCATCAGAAAATGCTAACCCCAGTGGGATACAGGTGTGAGTGTATGTATGTATACAAAATCATAAGAACACTTGACTAAATCCAGGACCTCGTGATTGCCAGCCTCACAATTCCCCTCTAAACCAACGAGGCAGTCAACAATTCCAATAGCTTCGAATTTTTCCTTATCTTGTATATTCTCAATACATTTCACACATGAATATACAAGTTCCGAGAAACGCAAAGCAGATGGGAGTTTTGTTTTTAACAAAATTGTATAGGTACGTACTACCTACAAAATATTTGCTCCGAAAGTGCCTACGTATGTCTGTACAGAGCGTTGAGTCGTTACATTTTGATAGATCGGTCAGACTAATAAATAAGATAGACAGAGTTCGTTGTGGAGTAACCTAACCGGATAACGTAAGGAGTATTTGTAATATGCATGTTGGGTAACGTATTTTGGTTTTCTAAATCAAAAACTTTGCCGGCACTAGACATTATTTCTATGTCTTGTGTGCATTTTCAAACGCAAATAATTTTAGGCACATAAACCACCTCTAGGTCCTACAGGGACCGCGCTGGCAACTATTTTAGTAGAACGCGGACGTTTGGAATGTTATCATGTTATGAAAATGACATCTTGTTTTGTATATGACGTTTCATAATGACACCATATTAAATCGTCTCTGATCACTCTGTCTTTGCTCTTTCTGGGATGATGTTCGTAAAATGTATACCTTCACATACAATAAACATGTAAGTTCTTTAATACTTAGGCCTGTTTTGAGAGGTTACTATGAAAAATAAATAAAATACTTACATATTATTATTCTTGACTGTTTTATACGTAGGTGTACGCGTGTATAATATCTAGCTATTCCCACTCCGTCTAGATTTTTTGTAGTCGCAGAAGTCGATAGATCAGAACTATCAGAGCCCGTGGGTGTATGTTGAAGTGTTGTTGCTAATATTTAATTTTTATACGCATCGGCATAAAACGACGGATATTGATATTTAAATACACGGGTGTCAAGGTCGAATGTTGGTTGAACGTGATTAATTTATGGTAAACTGGTTTGGTCTAGTAGTTTAAGATTAGGCCGTTCGACTCACTGGACCGTATAGTTGAGGATTTTTTTATTTATTTTTTTTTTCTTTTTTTTTTTTTCTTTTTTTTTCTTTTAAAAATTCGATCGCTACAATAGATAAATATTTTTATGTGATCCACAGATCATTATAACGATGAGCACGTCAAGAGAGAGAACTAAAACTGAAAGGAAACAACCACTTGGAACCCTGGAATAATATAGATAAATAGATATTTGATTCGATCACAGGTTTTTGAATGTGAAAGGACATTGTTCTGCGTCCATACAAAATTCGCCCCAGAAGCAACAGCTATATAAAATTTGCTTATTTGATTTCAAGCCACCAGTAAATTGTTTTCATGAATTTATTATTAAACGGACAAGATTTTAAAGTTATAATTTAGTAACCAACGATATATCTGTAAAATTTGTATGTAAAAATATATTACGAATGATCAAATCCTTTATGGTTGAATGGAACCGATTTAATATAACCAATTGATAGGATTGACATCTCCAACCGTAATTCGATAAAAACATTGATATTCGGTAAAGATGCTGGCGACCTCGATTTAAGTACTTGCAGTATTTTGAAATACTCGTTTGCAAATTGTCCGTTAGATACAGATATGTGCCACTACTAGAATTAAATAGAAAGTAATTATAGTACAGGTCACATGTTTGTCGGTTCTGGGGCCATTTTCGACGATGTCCTTTGTGCTTGTAACACTATTAGAGTTTAATAGTTTTAGCATGTTGAACCCTAAGAGACGGACAATAAAAGTGACCTCTAAATTAGAATACATTTTTTTTGGAAAATTATCTTTTATTTATAAAAGCTGCCTTACAATTTTATAACTGTGTGGAATAGGTGGATACGTGCGGTGAACTGTGTGGAATACAAAGCCAGTCGTCTTGGCGGTCTTTGGCGAAGGCCTTTGCCCTGCATTGGACGTCTTTCGGCTGAAGAAAGATTAAGTCCAAAAATACTGTAAAGGCTTGGCCACTTAGCCTACGCAGCGGGACGGTGTCGCGCCTTGGGGAATTGTAATGTACTGAAATATACGCAAAACGCCAGACAGCGCAACCCCGCTCGGCGCGAAGGCAAACGGCACGACCCGACGCCGCTGCGCTCTACACGATTAGGCCTCGGACACAAAGTCAGCGGTAGCGAGGCGGTGGCGGCGGCGGCGCGGGGAGCGGCGCGTTTCAATGCATATATTTATATGGAACTGGACTCGAAGGCAGCGGCGCGAGGAGCGGGTGGCGAGCGGCGTACGAGCAGTGCGTACCAATCTAGCGGTGCCCGCGCGTCTGCACACATAGTGTTGAGTTGTAGTATTCTATATTCTTATTATTTTTAACGACCGCAGTTTCAAAATGCCCGCCGACATGTTGGAGCGAATTATTACAATGATTTTTGATAGAATTTGATTTGTTAGATTTGCTTCTGCGCCCGGTTGTAGGAATTTACATCTTCTTACTGCCCACAATAAATCAAAGTTTAGGAAGGAATTCGTATCAAAAAGATGTTGTCGTCGCTCTTTAGACATTTCGTTCTCGAAAAAAGATACTAATTTCTCGTAACACAACACTACGCCGCTCTAGCACCGTGCGCTCTGCCCGCTGGCTTCGAGACCAGGTACAGCGTTGCCACGCCGCTCCCCGCGCCGCCGGCGCCGCTCCCGCTGACTTCGTGTCCGAGGCCTTACAAACGAAGCACGGGGGGAGCACCAATATGCGTGCGATAGGGTCGCTAGTGTCGGGCAGCCGCCCGGCCGGCGCGACATCGCTCCCGCAGTGTGACGTGTGCGCCGCGCTGCCGACCGCCGACCGAGCGCTTCTGTCGCGCTCCCGTCGCGCCCCGTCCGCTATTTGACTGAAGCCTTGCGTAGTAAACATAAACAATATTATTACAAAGTTACGAGACATAACATAACCAACAAATAGACCAACATCAAACTATCTAGGCCTCAATCAAGCCGCGGGTAGGCCAAAACCGGCAATATTGTTACCCTCTGTTGATATTAGCAAATTAATTAATCAACTACGCAAACCCCCCGTAGGCCCCACTTAACAAAGCTAGTGATGTGCCGATACTGAGAAAGTTATTTGCGAATTAGTCCACTAGAATCCAATATCATGACGAATAATTTTTTAGCCGAACTACGACTTCTGCAAGACGGCCTCCCTAAAGATCGCCACAACGACCGGCTTACGACGCATTCTATTTTAATATAAATGGAGGGAACCCCTCCTTCCCTACATTTTTCTTTAAAGATAAGATTTAAAAAAGTGACGAAAGCGTTTATAACTTAAGAGCAATTCTCCTGTCTACTTTTCGCTAACATTCGTCAAATAAGCTAATATTGTATATAAGTTTTTCCGTGATACTCTTCATTATTGTCAGCCAAAAGATAAGCACTGCACGACAAGAGTTCCTTAAAAATTGGCAAACTTACAGATTTGTGTGGTATTCGATTATTCTAAGTTCTTTTTGAAGAATTTGTCCAGATGTCAGGTAATGTGCCCAATGTTTCTTTTTAATTTTGAATGTAATGGCACCAACCCGGATTCGTTAAATAGATAACTATTTAAACAATAGAAGCAAAATATCGTTGTAAAACTTTTTCAAATCCATGTGAAATAATGTGCACATATAATGGTTATATGTTCACCACTAGTAAAAAAACCTTCGACGAAATATAGATGTACTATGTACCCCTCAATCTAATCTATCAGGGATATGATACGTAAGACCTATTTATTTTATTTAGAGAATTGTTTTAACAAGTATACATATAAAGATTATTTGTACGTACTTTTCGCGGCCTGTAGTTTATAGATATAGCAGCTGTTAAGGTTTGGTCACATAGCCGACGGAGCGCGACGGGAGCGTGACAGAAGCGCTTGTCTACGTTGGGTCATGACGATTACCGTTGCGCCGAGCGGAACTGCGCTGTGTGGCGTCTCACGTACATTTCCGTACATTCGAACTCACCAAGCCACGCCACCTTAAAACTAAGAATGTCGTGTACACGTACAGTTATAGGTGGATGGCAGATTTATAGTTTTCTCAATTAATCAATCAGCCTATCGCAGTCCACTGCTGGACATAGGCCTCTCCTAACACGTGCCATTGCACACGGTCCTCCGCCTTCTGCATACAGTCTGTCCCAGCGACCTTAGTTAGGTAGTTTTGTATTAATTTTTATTATGATAAGTGTTACAATATGTACTCTGTATCTGCACGTGTTGAATAAAATACACGAAATGAAATATCAAAAAAAATCTGCCTAATTTAAAATCTTTCAGCAACTGCGAAAAATTACCCCATCCCTACACCTAAGCTATCACTGGTTACCGACTCGTTAATGGTGATTTTGCTTTGTAATAGCGTTGACAGCGAAGGCCGATGGTTTTATTATGCATAGCGGTTTTGCCATGGTGACTCGTTGTCTGGTTGTCAATGGAAAGTGGGGTTTTAAAACCATGATAAATGAGTATTAAACTACTTGTTTATAAATATTGTGAAATACCTGCTGACTGTATTGCGTTTAGATGGTAAACTATTATCCCTGTATTTTTACTGGAGACGCTTGGACCGTTGTGTGCGGTGTTCTAAGCGATCACCAAGGTTAAGCAGCGTTCGGCTCGGTCGGTCTGAGATGGGTGACCGTTTGTGAGAGTAGGGATTCCCAGCAGTGTAACAGTATAGCCTGATTTATTATTATATTTTTACTGACTGCATTGTTAGCGGCGCTTAGTGCGGGTGGCGATCACGAGATCCTAGGTTCGAACCTTGGTCGGACAGTGTTCGTTTTCTATCTTAAAAATTTCAGTCGCAGTTTAGAGTCTGAAATTGGATCTGGTATAATGATAATAAGCTCGCTCCATATTACATTGGCACCTAATATCGTCGGCGATATGTGTTCCGCTTGAGAAATATAGGGGTGGCGGTATTTTTTTTGTATGTTTATTGAGACCCGTAGTAATAGAATAGCACCACTCAATGATATCGTAAAAAGCGACTAAAGAATATTTCTACATCTTATCATAGTTTTTATGATCTTCTAACTCAATATCTCAAGACACCGCGACAGATGGTGCCTTGATTAAAAAACTTTATAATTTAATATCCCTTCCAATTTTACTGCCTTAGTACCTGCTCAGGTGAGAGTTCTTTAAAGTCTCCTTGGCCCTAATGACAGTCCAAACACGGCGCGTTACGATAACTTCATGAAATGATCGTGTAATTGTATTATGTATGCAAATGGAGTACTATTAAAGGTTTCGCCACATAGGCTCGGCGCGACGGCAAACGTCTCAATCAAACGTAGCCGAGCGCTTCCGTCGCCCTCCGTGGGCTATGTTACCAAACCTTGAACGTGTTTAATTGGTCATATCTGAATATTTTGAACTATAAATGAAAATGGTAAATAAAATGGGTTAGAGAGACCCACTCATCATCATGCCAGATCCCTTGCGGGGTAGGCAGAGAGTACAGGTTCTTTCCTTTCATACCTCTCTGGCTTCCTCCACTCTCATAGTTCGTCTCATACACGCTCGCCGGTTACGGAGACTCTTGACTTGCCCTTCAAATAAGACACGGTCTATTTAGTCATAGTAAGATAGTCGAGGTCTTCCCGGGTACCTACATCCTTCTACTTTCGCATTGTATATCTGTTTTGTCATTCTTTCCTCTGGCATTCTTTCTATATGCCCGAACCAACGGAGCATGCCCTTTCTCATCTTTACACCGATACTATCTTTCATACCTACTCGCTGTCTTACTATGCTGTTGCTAATGCGGTCGGTCAGCTTCACTCCGCACATCTTCCGCACAGCTCGCATTTCTACCGCATTTATCCTACTTTCATTCTCCTTCTTACATACCCAGCTCTCGCTACCATATAACAGCGTTGGGACAAGAACTCCGTTATGTATGGCCAGCTGCGCCTTATGGCTTAAGTGCCGGCTCCCGAGTAGCTTTCCCATCGCACCATTCACTCTGTTCCCTGCACTCACTCTTCTCTCTATGTCAGCGGTGTATTTCCCATCCTTACTGAAGGCGCATCCAAGATATACAAACTCATTCACTTGCTCCAGCACATCGTTACCAACCACAATCCTTACATTCGTTCTGGTTTCTTCCCTTTCAAAAACCATAATCTTGGTTTTCTTCACATTCAAGTGTAAGCCATTGATCATGCAGTCGTCTTTCATAACTGTGACTAGTGTTTGCAGATCAGTGGCTGTTGGCGCTATTAAAACCGCGTCATCTGCATAAAGTAGATGGTTTACCACTAAGTCACCCATTTGTACACCTTCAATCATCGCTTTCAGTCTTTGGAGACTTCGTCTATTTAGTCATAGTAAGATAGTAGAGGTCTTCCCGGGTACCTACATCCTTCTACTTTCGCATTGTATATCTGTTTTGTCATTCTTTCTTCTGTCATTCTTTCTATATGCCCGAACCAACGGAGCATAGCCTTTCTCATATTTACACCGATACTATCTTTCATACGTACTCGCTTTCTTACTTCGCTGTTGCGAATACGGTCGGTCAACTTCACTCCGCACATCTTCCGCAGAACTCGCATTTCTACCGCATTTATCCTACTTTCATTCTCCTGCTTACATACCCAGCTCTCGGTGCCATATAACAGCGTTGGGACAAACACTCCGTTATGTATGGCCAGCTGCGGATTAAGTGCCGGCTCCCAAGTAGCTTTTCCTTCGGACCATTCACTCTGTTCGCTGCACTCACTCCTCTCTCTATGTCAGCGGTGTATTTCCCATCCTTACTGAATGCGCATCTAAGATATACAAACTCGTTCACTTGCTCCAGCACATCGTTACCAACCGCAACCCTTGCATTCGTTCTGCTTTCTTCCCGTTCAAAAACATCAACTGTCATCTATGATTATCATGTAAGTGATGTATGCAAAATTGTAACGGTACATCCGTTGCTACTATATTCTGTGTATGCGTTGTCGCTGCCTTTACATTTTGTGTCACTTACTAGAATGTTATTTTTATGCAGGATACCTGGTTGCATAAAGTATACTTACCAAACTAAAAAAATATGATAAGTACTTAATCTAATTTTTCAGCTCGCTTTCTTATTCAGGGCTAGTGAAAAAAACAGTTCCGTTAAATTCCTCCTTTGTATAAATCTTATTCGTATAGATCTTATTATAATTTGACAATGATTTCTGGCATTTAGCTTATAGGGAGTGAGCTAATATGTGTATGCAAAAAATGTAAGACATTATTCTGGCATAGCATATAGTAATCGTACCCATATACAAGAAAACTGTTAACAAGGCCAAGTATGCTAATGTAAAGTGGCTCTTATGATAAGTAGACCAGTAGCTGAATTCCAACAGCAGTATATAACTTTATAATGTTACAACTTAGAGGCGAAGTTGAGGTAAGTTGGAAGTCAACCCGAGCCGGTATTACACCTGCAAAATTTACAGCTTATTGTAGCACGTTGTTAGTTGTTTGCTATTTAGTTTGTAACTTGGTTCGGATTTAAAGTTGGTTACAGAAATGGTGACACGTCCGCTTGAATTTGTTGTTACAATAGTAAATACGTCCACTTTCGAGCGCTTTTTCAACGCGCATTTTTAGCAGTATAAGCGCTTTTAAGAAATATGTCGTTAACCAGTTGTTTTATTCTAGCGCTTTATTAACGCGCTCATTGCAAAGCCCTCTTTGCCTCTTGTCATAGACGGCTTGATAAGTTAGGTCACATTCTCGATGGAGCGCGACGGAGGCGCTCGGCCGTCGGTCGGCAGCGACGCACACGTGACACCGCAGGGACGAGATTTACCGTAGCACCGAACGTGGCGGAGCTGTGTGACGTCTCCCGTACATTTCAGTACATTACAACTCCCCAGGTCGCGCCACCGTCACACCTCCGTTGCACTGCGTCAGCTATGTGGCGAAACCTTAAGTTCCAACAATACGAAGTAGCCACAAACCTGCTTACAACAATCTGCGGTGGGTCCACGTGGCGGACTATGACAAGCTCTTTCATCCCACTTCGCGCTCAGTAGTGGAACAGTAAAAAACGGTAGCGAGTAGAAATAAAAACACCGTCAAGGCTATATTCCCCAAGCGGGGGTGGCAGAGGTGTACTGAGTACACCCGCGAATACAAATGCATTTCCAATTATCAAAGAGAAACGAGCGCCACTTAAAAACACCTTCCCGCACAGCAAAATTGGATTAATAAAGTATTTTTTGTGCCGCTTTTTTTAATCCCCCCACACTTCCTTCGGAACCGCTCTAATTAATTTCCCTCGGAAGTATTTTCCTCTCGGTACCCTCCTTTCCGTAGTATTACAAACTCTACCTTCTCAATCCCCTTTTAATGCGGGCAGCGCTTCCAAGTGCTTATATTTTTTTGGGATTTTCTAAAAGCGGAAGGTAACGGAAACGTTAATTAATAATTTCTGTTTTGTTTTTGTTATGAGAAATATTGGTGAGCGAAAAAAATGTCCAATTTGTTAGGGAAACATTTTTTTATTGGTCATAACGCGTATAATCAGTTACTTCCGTATGTGTAAGGTTATGACAAAATAAGCAAAATTTTAGGATCTGATATAAATGTTTTGTTCTTTGCGTGTGTCTAGAATATTAGCGATAAGAATTATGAAATTCTTTGGTTATTTAAATGAAATAATTACAGGTAAGTAACTCTTTGTTGATTTCATACTTTTGAACCTATGAGTGATTATTCCGGCTGAAGTTGCCATCCAGTTGTAAATTAATTTTACTCCTCCTTGTTGATAGGAGAAAATAATCTATCTATTCTATAGGTATCAGAACGCCAGATCCCTCGCGGGTTAGGCAAACCTTGTCATGACAGTAATACTTCTACATCGACTAAGCCCCCCCGTCGATTCCTTGCCTCCTATCACGCAAACGGAGGTCGAAGATGTGATTATGGGTCTTAAATCTAAAAAAGCCCCCGGCCCTGACGGTATTTCGAATCGCGTTCTGAAATGCCTGCCCGCCCAACTCATCTGCCTCTTGGTGGCCATCTTGAACGCCGCCATGACGAACTGCACCTTCCCCGCTAAGTGGAAGGAGGCGGACGTCATTGGCATTCCCAAGCCCGGCAAACCTCGCAATCTCCCCGCGAGCTACCGCCCTATCAGTCTCCTCAACTCCCTGGCCAAGATATACGAACGCCTCCTTCTGGCGAGGCTCAAGGACTTCGTAACGTCCAGGGGTATCCTTATCGACGAGCAGTTTGGCTTTCGAGCCAAACACTCTTGCGTCCACCAAGTGCACCGCATCACGGAGCACATCCTCTCCGGTCTCAATAGACCCAAACCAATCTACACGGGCACCCTCTTCCTAGATGTCGCGAAGGCATTCGACAAAGTCTGGCACAACGGCTTGATCTACAAGCTCTACCAATTGGGTGTGCCGGACAGACTCGTGCTCATCTTACGAGACTTCTTGTCGAATCGCGCCTTCCGTTATCGCGTCGAAATGACGCGCTCCACTTCCCACTCCATCAGTGCTGGAGTCCCACAGGGCTCAGTTCTCTCTCCGCTCCTGTTTAGCCTTTACACGAACGACATTCCTCGTTCGAGTAAGGCGCATCTAGCCCTATTCGCGGATGATACCGCTCTCTACGTCTCGCATAGGAATAAGGGTTTCATTACCAGACACCTTCAGGCATCCGCCAATTCCCTAGGGAATTGGTTCAGGAAGTGGCGTATTGAGGTGAACCCGGACAAGAGCGCTGCGGTGTTCTTCTCCAGGGGTGCCACCCCGCGCCACTCCCTGCGCCGCCCTAGAAGTAATCTCGGCCAAGTGACCATGTTCGACCGACCCATTCCCTGGGTCAAAGAGGTCAAATATCTAGGGGTCACCCTAAACAGTACCATGTCCTTCGGCCCGCACATCAAGCGGGTCCGTCACCGAGCATCATTTGTGCTCGGTCGTCTCCATTCGTTAATCTGCAAGCGGAGTAAAATGTCCCTTAGAAATAAGGTGACACTTTACAAAACTTGCGTTCGACCCATCATGACTTATGCGTGTGTTGTGTTCGGGCATTCGGCCCCCTCTCACATCGATAAACTCCAAGTGGTTCAAAACCGCTTCCTCCGTAAAGCCGTAGGAGCCCCCTGGTTCGTACGGAACGTCGACCTCCACTCCGATCTAGGTCTCGAACCTATTCGCGCCTTTATTAAAAAGGCGTCAACACGTCACTTCGCGAACGCATCTACCCATGCGAATCCGTTAATCGTAGCCACCGCCGACTACGATCTCCCCCCCGACCCCTGCCGCCACCGCCGGCCGCGACATGTTCTCACCGACCCCCCCGATGCTTTGTCATCCCTTCTTTCCGCTCAGAATACGGGCGACGACGACGACGTAGTAGTAAATCCCCTCCCATAGCCGGCGGTTGACCGGTGCACTTAGTAGTGCACCCGTCCCCCTACAGCGACTGTCCCAACCGAGGGCGCCTCTTCGAGGCGCCCTCGAGTATGTCGCCTCTTGCCCTTCTGGCTGGCTAGAGCGTAGTGGTTGCACGCTCGCCTTTTAGTCCGGTGAAGCTGTAAAGGCCTCGCGGCCAACAGCGTACATCATTCACACACACACACACAATACATCGACTGAGACTAAAAATAATTTATTAAAATGTGGATGTCCTTCAAATTCTTCTACCTCTGCGCTTAGGGTAAACATGAGTGACAGAAATTTTTCCTTTATATTTCTATCTATGTATATCATCAAGCCAGATCTGTTGCGGGGTAGGCAGAGTGTACAGAGTTCCAACAGGTTCTTTCCTTACAAACCTCTCTGGCTTCCTCCACTCTCATAGTTCGTCTCATACACGCTCGGCGGTTACGGAGACTCTTGACTTATTTTGCCCTTTCCTATTATCGGCTTTAAACATATAATTACTGCCTACGTTGATATAAATAAATGGATAGATAAAAATTACTTAATCGAAATCAACAATATAAATAATACAACCATTTTTAAAGCCGCGCACAAAATCTAGCCGCGTTCACCTAAAATAAAAATACACAAAAGCAAAGTTTCCGCTTGCAGTTTTTGGTGTAAATCAAACGAGTTTATGAACGCTTAACCCCGCCATTCTCGCTCTATGGCGGCCGGTTTCGCGCTAAAAACAAACAAACTACCGCCATGATGCCGGTGGCGGTTACGGCACGTGGGTCGTACCTTCTTTTTTTGAAAATGTTTACACTTTATAAAAAGGGCTAACAGTTATTGTGTGGTGCAAGTGATAACATAAAATCGAAGACGAAACTGCGTTATAGGGATTTAGCCCGTTAATGCACGAGCGCTTTTTCAACCATGGCTACGTTTTTGCATCGCTATAAGCGCTTTTTTGTTTTAAAAAAAACCTATTCCTCCACCAAGATTTATTCCTGTGTCGTGGGTGCGTTTACAAACATGACATTTCACATACATAAATACCCAGACCGAAACAAATAATTGTGGGTCACACGAAGATTTGTTCCATGCGGGAATCGAACCCGCGACTATTCGACCCAGTGGGCGGAGCGGCTTAAGCTCTTAACCACTGCGCCAAATCGTCCGTCAAATGTACCGTTAGGCATTTGTTTTATTTCTGCGCTTTGATAACGCGTGTTGAAAAATCGCTCGTGTGAATGATAGTTATAGTCGTGTTCCATGTTTGTGTTTTTATTTTTTTATCCGTATCTCGTGGGGGACAGTGGCATCAGTGGATCCACTGCCTAGAATACCGAGAGGATGTGGAGGAAGCGATTTTAATTCTCCAGGATATACTCATTTGAGGCATAGGAGAGGGGCACCGTTGAGTTATTTGGAGACACAGGAACCCCTTACCATGCCGCAGGAATTCTTTGGACCCTATGTTTATGAACTCGGAAGTTAGAGGGTACGCACACACCGCCCTGTAGTATTATTAAAAAATCAAAATCAATCAAAATCAAAAATCAAAATCAAAAGTTTTTTATTCATGTAGACCAAAAGGCACTTATGAATAGTCAAAAAGAGAAAATTATTATTACTTAAGACTCTACCACCCGTTCGGAAAGTCATTTCTGTGGAGAAGAAGGGCAAGAAACTCCACGGTTACTCTTTTTTAAAAAATGAGGTTTACAATTCTTTTTGTATACATTGCATTTATGGAGTATGGGAGAACAATGCAGAACGAGTTAAATAGATGTGCTTAAGTATAGATTAATCATAAGTGTACTTAGATTCATGATATTGGTCAGTGACTACATAGTCCTCTCATTTACAAAATAGAGATGTTGTAGAGGTATATAATGAAAAGCATAATAATAATAGTAAGAGAAAGCGTTACTATAAAATATGTAAAGAGCGCGTACAAAACAACTGGTCATAGCTCCAGTGTGATGCCGAACGAGACAAAATTCAACAGCATTATGGTACACGTTCAGTCAGACAAAGGGCAGGGGACGGACCAGTCCCCACTAGCAGCACCCGTTCACGAGTATGACCTGAGAAGCAGCCATCACTCTCCTCAACCATTTTAGAGGGAAAAGAATGACCCGCTCCACAGAGCCGCCACTAGCAAAGACATTTTAGTGAGCATGACCAATCCACGACCCTGTCAACATCGTTCGAGAATAATATTTAAAATCAATGAACGCTCGCTAGGCAGGACACGCTGCACTTAACATTAAATTCTTCTAGATTTCAGTTAATTTGTGTAAAGGCATTTTTATCATTTAAAAAATCATTATATCGTTGCGTGGTTGTGTGGAGCTTTGTCATGTGACAGTACCCTACTACTTGATTGGCTTGACAAAACGCTCTCGTCTATGACTTGTGGTACAGGTATATGCGTACCTTACCTCAGAGCTTAGCACGAACAGACTGAATTTGGCGTAACGCTATCGAGTTGATATGCCATCCTCTTCACACTAAAATTTACTTAATATACATGAACGTGACAGCACGCTAAGGTTAATTTAAGGGCTTAGCACGAACAGGTTGACACTATTGTAACGTTGTCGAGAAAGCGTGTTGTAGCGTTCATTCATATTTAGTTACTTTTGTAGTCTGACAAGGATGGCATATTAACCCCCTCGCGTTACGTTAACGGCAATCTTTTCGTGCTAAGTCCTCAATTCGTACTAAGGCCTCAGTATGTACGCTCATAAACGAAGGCTGTCAATTTGCGGGACACGTTAGATGCCGAATAAAGGGCCGGCGGATATGGATTCGGCCATTTGGTAGTCGACACGCGTGTAATTGGTTTACATATGGCATCTGGTCACGTTCTTTGGTATGTTATGTTTGTTATACCGCTACATTTTTGCCGGCAGCAAATTAGTGTGTATTACAAGTATAGGTGAAAAAAGCAGCCTGCAGGTGCAGCCTAGTGGTTAGACCGTTGGACTGGAAAGTCAGAGGTCTCGGGACCAAACCTAAGCACGCATCTCTGTCTTCCCGAAAGCATGTGCGTATTAAAAATTAATGATCACTTGCTTTAACGGTGAAGAAAAACATCGTGAGGAAACCTGCATGCCTAAGAGTTTCGCGATGGTGTATGAAGTTCGCCAACCCGCACTGAGCCAGGGTGGTGGACTAGCCTAAGCCCTTTCAGTTTAAGAGGAGGCCCCATGCCCAACGGTGGGACAGTTTCTTAACAGGGCTACTCGTAATATTATTATTATAATATTATTACAAGTATAGGTTAGTTAGAACTGTGATCAAACGAGCTAAATCTGGGGTACTCGCGGTTTTTCACAAAGCGGCGGTGAATGGACCGGCCTAATTACATTACGGTTAGCTTAATCAATAAATGTGAAGCGCTGATACAAAACGGTAGACGTTGAGGTGCCGTTTTATAATCGAGCTGTTTCTTTAAAAGCAGTTTTGTAATACGGCGAATGCAACATTTGTCTGCAACATATACTCTCATAAACGACCACTGTCAAATAGAACTTGTTGCCGAATAAAGGGCCGGCGGATGTGGATGCCGCCATTCGGTAGTCGACACGCGTGTAATTGGTTTACATATGGCATCTTGTACAAGATCGCGTTGTATGAATTCCATGTGTGTTATGCCGCTACATTTTTGCCGCATTTGTCCGCGTGAAATGAAAGTGTATGACCGTTTTCCAATCCGCACCGGGCCCTTATTTGCGGTGACCAAACGCAGCGTGGAAACGATAACTCCCATTTTCGGTATTCTGTGCGCCACATTAAGCGATCAATTCATAGTTATGGTAACGCACTGCGTTGCGTGTTTAATTGGCTATAGCGAAGAAAGGCCCTGATTTTGTACTATAGGGATTTATCTCCCTGATCTTGATATGGGACAGAAGACCTTTGTCCAACAGCTATAGCTAGGTATAATGCAGGTTGATATGTAGTCGGAAGATCGCAATTGAACAGCTGCTTTCTGCCAGCTGGACCGCCAGTTGGTTTCTGATAAAAGGTACGGCCAAACCAATGCGTTCAGCCGCGGCCGCGGTGGCATCCCCGGCTACGATCCCGGTGGCGATCAGTCGGCTATCAATCTCCCTATGATTGTGCCTGCAGACGTGACCCAGATAGCGTGTGCAGGACGCAATGGTGTGAACATTTCCATACAAATATTACAGCAGGAGCTGATCGCCATAGTACACGCCGCCGCGGCCACGGTACCTTTAGAAATTAATCTTGAAGGATTATAAGAGTTACATTGATAGAAATGTGTGGCAGAAACTAGGTTATTAAAAGTGTCATTAAATAGTCACGGGCTCGAACCGCAGTTGCCAAATGTTTGTGTCACTTACACTACTACAAACATGTGTTTCAGTCTGGTGGTTCGTGTATGTGATTGTATCCCTACCAACGATGGGTACATAAAAGAAATGACATACAAACATAAATTTTGAAAACCGTGGAGTTGTGAGCAATGGATAAAAACTTGGACACATAACTTTATACTATTATAAGGCAAGAGCCGATTATGCAATTAACTTCACTTCCCATGACAAATTGGCTATAAACTCATCAAAAAATATCCGTTTCCGTTTATTATAAATTTATTAATCCACGATAAAAGTTTTTAGATAAGAAGGAAGTGAAACCAATAAAAACATACAGATAAACATTTTCACAGATGTACGATTCTACACAATAAGACGTCTACCCCTTACGTCATAATGTGTTACGACGTCAAGAGTTTTGTACTTAAGAACATTAACCGCGATGCTACGACACTGACAATATAATTTTAACTTTATCAATGCTGTTTTAAAGTTGCATTTATAACTTTTATTTTCCTTGTGACAAGTTTTTTAGACAGTTATGATTGTGTTTTTTTTTCTGGGATGTGAAAGTGAGAAAAAAATAAAAACATACTTTACATTGATCAAGTGTAAAAGCATTAATTAGACTCCCCTCTTTATAACGTGTTCTTTTTTAAGATTGTTTTCCATGAAACGGAACATATCATCATCCGGTTCTGAGTTATGTTTAAAGTTTCAAGTTAGTTTAAAATTGATTGATTTTTTTTATCTAACAGACAAGCAACTAAACAGACAGACAAGAAATGGAGTTAACAAAAACATGCCAAACATACAGACATCTACCTAACGTACAATAAAAAAAAAATCACTAAAATCGATACTTAAATTATAAATTCGAAGATAACTCTGTCTGTCTGTCTGTTTTCTTTTCACACCCAAACCGCTGAACATATTCTGATCAAATTCAATAAAGACATTTTATCGAAGGTAAGGACATAGCCTACCTGTTGTCAAAAAAAAACCGTAAGTGTCTGAAATACACGCCTGAAAATAACGCGAGCGAAGTTGCGGGTACGACTAGTCAATAAAAATAAACCTAGGCCGGCCAAAAAATAGTTCTTCTGTTAAAAAAAGTCCAAGTACCAGTCCGAAGTCTGTGGATATGTATACTTATATTATAAAGACGACGGACGATTTAGCGCAGTGGTTAAGAGCTTAAACCGCTCCGCCCACTGTGTCTAATAGTCGCGGGTTCGATTCCCGCACGGGACAAATCTTTGTGTGATCCACAATTATTTGTTTCGGTCTGGGTATTTGTGTTTGTGGATTTTCATGTTTGTAAACGCACCCACGACACAGGAATAAATCTTAGTATGGGGCAAAACTTAAAAAAAAAAAAAAACGAGGAAAGATTTGAATTTTTGTATGTTTGTAACGAATAAACTCAAAAACTACTAGACCGATTTCAAAAATTCTTTCACCATTCGAAAGCTATCTTATGCAGAAGTAACATAGGCTATATAACATAGACCCGGTAGGTGGCGCTGTTGTCGACCGGGTACTACGTTGCGGGAAACTGCTAGTAACCAATGTAATGGCAATAGACTCGCCCTCAATCACACTGGGAAACAGCGGGTGTATGCAGTACACTTCTGCCACTGTAGGGTATGTAGGCGTCACGGTGTTTTTTTAACAAATAAAAAATGAACATCGTCGCGCCTATAACGCCAAGATAGTTTTTTTTTTAAACATAGCCCCACACTAGGATTTATTCCTGTGTCGTGGGTGCGTTTACAAACATGAAAATTCACATACACAAATACCCAGACCGGAACAAATAATTGTGGATCACACAAAGATTTGTCCCGTGCGGGACTCGAACCCGCGACTATTAGACGCAGTGGGCAAAGCGGCTTAAGCTCTTAACCACTGCGCTAAATCGTCCGTCAATTCAATTTATGTAAATTTTTTTTGCGGGAAGTCGAAGAGAGATGTTGTCAATTTGTCTTAATTTCTAAAACTTGTGTTATTTCAAATTATAATGTGTAATGTTGGTGGAATATTAACCATTATGTATTTTTATATGGGCATGAGTGAAGGTAATTGTGACAAAGTGATAAAACGTGCCTTTTCGATTTCCCTCAAAACGGCCGTCGCAATTGGTATGTAAAGTATCCGCCGCTTCAGTAACCAGGGGTATTTCATCAATTTCATTATCATCGTTGGCATCAAGTTCATCGGGGATTTGAATTCATTTAATAACACGATTATTACATCTCACTGGACATTGGCAAAATACCCTTAAAAATAGTGTGAAGCCATAATTTACAGAAGAAGAAGAAGAAGAACGCCAAGATGTTAACTCTGATTGTAATAATAGCAATCCTGTTGCTACTGTACCGGGTCACTAGGCTAACGATAATGTCAAATAATTTAACTACATCGTCACGCCTATATTCTCCAAGCGGGGGTGGCAGATGTGTACTGAGTACACCCACTTTTCGCCGACGATGCTAGGTCCTATGTAATAGGGGGCGAGCCTATTGCCATAAACCAGACACAGTTCCAGATTCCGGCCAGATATTGGAATTTTTTCGATAGAAAAGTAAAAAACAACATTTGTCGGAACCCAGGACCTCGTAATCGCGACTCACGTTATCCGCCAATAGACCAACGAGGCAGCCAAATTACTATTCCCTATTCTTAAACAAAAATGGTCATTAAAAATTTACAATGTTATGATTACAAATCTTGTATTACGAAAAGACCTTGACCGGGAGCCGAATCTAGTACCTCTACTTCATTGCTTCGTCGTTTATTTATAAACGCACTGTAGGTCATTGCCTCGAGATTACGCTTCATGACACAGCTCTCGCACCTTCACGACCGTCCCCCCGACGTCGTTAGTCAGAGACATTAACATCAAAGGTGTTATTCATGAATACCAATATGTACATAAGTTGCTGAACATTATTTATTTTTCAAATCAGTTATAGTCTTTATTTTAAAAATAGTGGTGAACATAGTAAAAACCAAATAAGCATAGTACATGAGAGGAGTCACGGACAAGATTGGCTACATCTTGAAGCGTGCTTCGATTAAAACATTTTATAAGCCGCCGAAGAAGATCAGTCAATTTCTACCATCTGTCAAGTGTCAGATCCCTCTACAAGATGCAGGAGTTTACAAGCTTGATTGTGAATGTGGTCTCTCTTATATAGGACAAACAAAAAGACCGGTAAAAACTCGGGTTAAAGAACATACAGCTGAGCTAAAACACCGTCGCTCAAAGAAGTCTGCAGTCTGTGAACATGTCCTTGATCGCACCCGCCATAACATCAGATTTGAAAGACCACAAATCCTCGTGAAAGAACACCGATTCCTACCAAGGATGGTTCGCGAGGCTATTGAAATTAAAAAACATCCTAATTTCAATAGAGAAGATGGCTGGGTGCTTCCATCGTCTTGGGATCCGGTAATTAATATAATCAAATCCAAAACCAAGCATACCACTGCAAGACCTCAAGACACCGTGAGCTCATTCTGCGTAGATCGGACCAACAACAACAAAAATAATTAAGAAGTTTGAGGGTACCCCGGAACAACTATGCCTATTGGACGTCTAACACCTCAGTCCCTCCCGTGACCATGGGTGCTGCAAAGCACTCGAAACGTCGGGAACTAAAAATAAAAAATAAACCGCGATAAAATCCGTAAAATAGTTTTATTTCATGTGTAATATTCGCGTAAATTTAAGAACTCAATATTTAAATATGTTGCTAAAAAGAGTACTACTTTCTTCCTTAGTGAGAAGAAAGCGAGTAGGTATGAAAGATAGTATTGCTGTCAAGATGAGAAAGTGTATGCTCCATTGGTTCGGGCATATAGAAAGAATGTCAGAACAAAGAATGACAAAACAGATATACAATGCGAAAGTGGAAGGATTTAGGTACCGGGGAAGACCTAGACTATCTTACCATGACCGAATAGGACAAGCCAAGAGTCTCAGTAACCGGCGAGTAGATAGACTTTCTTTCTTGTTTTTTTTTTTAAAACACGTAGCCCGTCCCTAGTATTTATTGCTGTGTTGTAGGTGCGCTTACAAACATGAAAATTCACATACACAAATACCCAGACCGGAACAAATAACTGTGGATCACACGAAGATTTGTCCCGTGCGGGAATCGAACCCGCGACTATTAGACAGTGGGTGGAGCGGCTTAAGCTCTTAACTACTGCGCTCAATCGTCCGTCATTACTGACATTATTTGGGGAGGATGGCTTTGTCTTGTATGCATATAGGTTTTACCCGTGACCTATATACACGCCTATATTACCCAGAGGGGGTGGCAGAGGTGTACTGAGTACACCCACGTTTCGCCGACGATGTTAGGTCCCATGTAATAGGGGGCAAGCCTATTGCCATATACCGGGCACAATTCCAGACTCCGGACTCGTACTGGGAATTTTTCGTTAGAAAAACTACATTTGTCCGACCTAGGATTTGAACCCAGGACCTCGTGATCACAAAGCGATGCGCTTTGCCACCAGAGCAACGAGGCAGTCTGCAGTCGGCAACTGCTTTTAACACTTTTAATTACGAAAATTGGCCTCCACGCTGCCACATAACTAAACTTACACCGAGTCCATTCGCCTTGAAACTACAACAAGGCGTCCCATACGATGGAATAACCGAATATAACAGGATACAGTCTGGCTAACTTCCTTAATATCCTGTATGACTAACAGTTTCAATTATAACTCCTGACGGAGTCGCGTAATCGAGACACATTTTAGTACACGTAAGTGATGATACAGTGTATGAATTTGGGTAGAAACGGTGGTGGTGGTGGTGAAAACCACAAATTGGTGAACGCACAAACGGTATAACATGTGTTTATTTATTTTTGACACCATTTAAAATTATAAATAGTAAGTAAAGGCGCTTGTAGCGCTGTGCGACCTCGGTGTTCTTACCGATCACCAAGGTTAAGCAGCGTTCGATTCGGTTGGCTTGAGATGGGTGACCGTTTGTGACATTTTCATATTCAAGCTTCGGAAGGCACGTTAAGCCGTTGGGGTCGGTTACCACTTAATGGGGTAGTCGTAAAGCCGAGTTAGAAGCCTTATAATCGGCTTGATAAGTTCCAACAGCAGGTGGCCACAAACCTGCCTCCGCCAATCCGCACTGGGTCCGCGTGGTGGAATATGACCTAATCTCTCTCACCCCGATTTGTGAGAGAAAGCCTTTTCCCAGTAGTGGGACAGTATTGGCTGATATTATTATTATTATTAATTATAAAGTCGCTTGCCTCGTTGGTCTAGTGGCAAAGCGCATCGCTTTGTGATCGCGAGGTCCTGGGTTCAAATCCTAGGTCGGTCAAATGTGGTTTTTCTAACGAAAAATTTCCAATATGAGTCCGGAATCCGAAATCATGCCCGGTATATGGTAATAGGCTCGCCCCCTATTACATGGGGCCCAACATCGTCGGCGAAAAGTGGGTGTACTCAGTACACCTCTGCCACCCCCGCTCGGGAAACATAGGCGTGACGGTGTTTTTTTTAAACAAAGAGAATGTCTTAGTGTCTTTCTACTGATGATATGCATATCTGAAAGCGTCCAGGTACTGTAAAGTCCTCATAAATTCCCGTACACATGTATAAGCACATCCACACACAGGTCGACTCCGGACGGGCCAATTCCTGCTCGTTCAACAAACAGGCGACCTTAATTACGAGACCAGTTGTAATCAATCAGCCGCGCGCTTCCCCGCGTGTGACCCATCCTCATATTTATCCACTGATCGCGTATGTTTGATGGATCAAAGCGCTGGAGAAAAATATTTATCCTCGGTATACAAGGTGTAAAGGACACACAAAACCTGAAATAGGTGATAGTATTTATTAATACTATGAAATGCTAGTATTAATTTTCAGAGTTGCCGAAAATAAAAATAAAAAAACTGTTTCTGGCACTGAAGAAATAGGTACCAAAATTTTGTATGAAACCGCTTATTTTTTTATGAGTGTCTTTGTACGGGCTGAGACGGAACCCGTTCTGTCTTTGGTTGATAGCAAAATGGTTGATACTTGATAGTGAAATGATAGTCAGGTGGAAATTGATATAATGTATTTCCTTAAAACGGTAAATTACTGTATATAAATATTATTATATTTTTTATTTCTTACTATATATATACATATATTACTTTTATTAATAATATCAGCCTATACTACCCACTGCTGGGCGAAGGCCTTCTCTCACAAGTCGAGGTGAGAGAGATTAGGTCATACTCCACCACGCGGACCCAGTGCGGATTGGTGGAGGCAGGTTTGTGGCCACCTGCTGTTGGAACTTATCAAGCCGCCTATAAGGCTTCCAACTCGGCTTAACGACTACCACATTAAGTGGTAACCGGGACCGACGGCTTAACGTGCCTTCCGAAGCACGGAGACGCTCGAATATGAAAATGCCACAAACGGTCACCCATCTCAGGCCGACCGAGTCGAACGCTGCTTAACCTTGGTGATCGGTAAGAACACCGCAATGGCACAGCGCTACGAGCGCCTCATTACTTTTATTAGTTACTTTTAATCTTAACGAATGTACGTCACCAACTGCCCTCTACTTTGTTATAGTTCTTTCGACTTGGTTGCCTGGAAGAAATTGCTATAAGCAATAAGGCCGCCAATTGTACCCTATATTGTTTTGTACCTTACATTATTGTTCTATCTATCTATATCATCACGCCAGCTCCCTCGCGGGGTTGGCAGAGAGTACAGAGTTCCAACAGGTTCTTTCCTTACATACCTCTCTGGCTTCCTCCACTCTCATAGTTCGTCTCATACACACTCGCCGGTTACGGAGACTCTTGACTTGCCCTTCAGCTAAGACACGGTCTATTTGGTCATGGTAAGATAGTCTAGGTCTTCCCCGGCACCTACATCCTTCCACTTTCGCATTGTACATCTGTTTTGTCATTTTTTCTTCTGGCATTCTTTCTATATGCCCGAACCAACGGAGCATTCCCTTTCTCATCTTTACACCGATGCTATCTTTCATACCTATCATACATTATTGTTTATTTATAATTTGGTGTACAATAAAGAGTTTTCTATTCTATTCTATTCTATTCTATTCTATTCTATTCTATTCTATTCTAAACCAAATGATATAAACATAAAACTATATAATAGATGATAGAATGATAGATGAGCACGCGCGACCGACTGTTCGAGACGTGATTTGCGCACGTACTGTTTCAGAATTGGTCACATCGCCAAGCGTGGCGTAAATCGCTGAAGCTACAATATGTACGTGGCTGGCCCGTCAATCAATCAATCAGCCTATCCACTGCTGGACATAGGCCTCTCCTAACACGCGCCATTGCACACGGTCCTCCGCCTTCCGCATCCAGTCTGTCCCAGCGACCTTTTTGAGGTCGTCGGTCCATCTAGCTGGGGGCCGTCCTACCTTACGCTTACCAAGTCGCGGTCTCCACTCTAGGACACGTTTGCTCCATCGGTCGTCGGTCCTTCTGCAGATGTGACCAGGCCATTGCCACTTTAGCTTACTGAGTTTGCGAGCTATTTCGGTAACTTTGGTTCTTTGTCGGTACCTCGTTACGAATTTTATCCTTCAAAGAGACGCCGAGCATAGCTCGCTCCATAGCCCGCTGTGCGACTTTAAATTTGTGGACCAGTCCTACTGTGAGTGGCCACGTCTCGGCCCCGTAGGTCATAACGGGCTCACGGGCTAACGGGTCATACGGCTGGCCCGTACAGTCCTCATAAACCGTTCCTGTTTGAAGCGCCCTTGAGCTAGTTGAGATCTTCCGCCTGGAGCAGTAGTAGTTATACCTACCAAAATGATCAACTATTATGATGACACCACTAAGTGGAAATTAAAAAAAAAAGCGTTTACATATAAAATATTGTCAAAGTAAAAGTTGTACGCATTGAGAAGTACTAACACCCGATATTGGATTTCCGCAATTCTTCCTTACACCTTGTATACTAACCCACTGCTGGGCTGTGGACTTTTGTCGCGAATAGTGGTGAGAAAGCTTTACAACACAAGGCAATGACTTTGCACGGACTGTAACAGGCGATGCATTCTCCAAATGAACAGCTTGATAAGTAAAATATTTATTAAAGAAGTTTGTGGAAATAGTGTATGTTGAACATCTTCCTAAAATCACTTTGCATTCACCAGAAACCTTTCAATATTCAGAATATCATCACTTGAATCTCAAGTTCTCAATGGTTTAAGTTTCTCAGTATTTCGTCTGGTGCGAACGAATTTGACAACCAATATGAGAACATGTCTAAAACAGGACCCAGTCGTTTGGTAATTTTAGCCTGTCTGTCTGGTTAGTCATTCTTGGAGCTGGTTTATAGACTTAAAATGGGATTTAACTGCGACAGAGTTGTTTGGTTATATTTGCATGCGCCCCACGTTTTTCGTGTAAAATATTACTCAGATTTAGCTATTAAAAATTTACAGTCAGAAATTTTCAGGATTTACCTGTATGGAGAAATTATTGAATACTTTTTAAACACCGTTATAAAATGTGTTTTATTTACATAATTTGAATTGTCGCTTTCTACTAATAATACCAGTAAATCATAAACACTTATGTATATATTTACGCCTATATTTCCCATGCGGAGCTGGCAGAGGTGTACTATGTGCACACACATATCGCTGACAATATTAAGTCTTAATGTAATAGGGAGCCATTACCATTATACAGGCAATATTGCAGAATTCCGACTGTTAGTAAAAATTTTCCGTAGAAAAAGTACATTTTAAAACTATATATGTATAATATTAAGTGCTCAGCCGCCCGAGATCGCCACCGACAATATAGTTGCGTACACAATTAGTTGGTTCCGTTTAGTAATTTTTACAACCGCTCTTTACCAAAACATCATTAAATGATTTCCCAAAGTTAATCCATTTGAAACGGCGAAGTACCAGACAAGTCTAGGACATTGATTCCACACCATTGGTCGCTCTCCTCGCACGACCGACTCGGATGAATAATAGCTATTATGCACTCGTAATGGTAATACTATCGACGTTTCAGAATGCTATTATAACTCGATTATTGGCCGATCATTTAATCGTTTGCGCATTTCCAATTCAATTTACAGCTTTTATGAAACGTAGCCCTACACTAGGAATCATTCCAGTAACTTAGGTGTGTTAAAAAAATATCAGATACAAAAATACAGACCGAAACAACGTTTGTGTACAACACAGAGATTTGTTCGATCCAGTGTATGGAGTGGCTTATATACTAACTAATGGACCAGCAGTCGTTTAGTAAGTTTTAATATAAATTTGAATGTAAAGAAAACCAAATTATGGTTTTTGAACGGGAAGAAACCAGAACGAATGCAAGGATTGTGGTTGGTAACGATGTGCTGGAGCAAGTGAATGAGTTTGTATATCTTGGATACGCCTTCAGTAAGGATGGGAAATACACCGCTGATATAGAGAGAAGAGTGAATGCAGGTAATAGAGTGAATGGTGCGATGGGAAGGCTACTTGGGAGCCGGCGCTTAAGCCAAAAGGCGCAGCTGGCCATGCATAACGGAGTGCTTGTCCCAACGCTGTTATATGGCAGTGAGAGTTGGGTATGTAAGAAGGAGAACGAAAGCAGGATAACTGCGGTCGAAATGCGATCTCTGCGGAAGATGTGCGGAGTCACGCTGACCGACCGTATTCGCAACAGCGTAGTAAGAAAGCGAGTAGGTATGAAAGATAGTATCGGTGTAAAGATGAGAAAGGGTATGCTCCGTTGGTTCGGGCATATAGAAAGAATGCCAGAAGAAAGAATTACAAAACAGATATACAATGCGAAAGTGGAAGGATGTAGGTGCCGGGGAAGGCCTAGATTATCTTACCATGACCAAATAGACCGTGTCTTAGCTGAAGGGCAAGTCAAGAGTCTCCGTAACCGGCGAGTGTGTATGAGACGAACTATGAGAGTGGAGGAAGCCAGAGAGGTATGTAAGGAAAGAACATGTTAGAACTCTGTACTCTCTGCCTACCCCGCGAAGGAGCTGGCGTGATGATATAGATAGAGATAATATAACTTTTTTCGTTTGTCTATCTTTTTGGCTTAAAATATGTAATCCATATTTCAAGCACATTTACTATTGAAGTACAATAACAAAACAAATATTCTTAATGCAATATTAACTGCTAAGATTGCAGTCACATAATTATATACAAAAATACAATCTGTAGACCAGGCGTGTCAAACATGCGGCCAGCGGGCCACATGCGGCCCACTGAGCATTTTTCTGCGCCCCGAATTAATTTTGGAAACAGATAATGAAACCCGCGAGCGTGTTAAAACCCGTTTTGGAAATTTAATAAATATATTTGTCCTATAATAGTGCTTTTGTCGTTAAGATTTTCACTGGTTTGTATTCTCCAAGATTAGGTTCTGCGGCCCACCCAGTCTACGGCCTTCATGCTTTTGACCCACCAGTGACTTTCAGTTTGACATGGCTGCTGTAGACTTTAAGTGTGAGCGAAATGGTCGATTATAAAAAATGAACGTCTCACCTATATGTCTCAAGTTAGCGTGGCAGAGGTGTATTGTGGACACCACAGATACACTATATTTGTAATGAACACCAACATTTCGCCAACGGTGTAAAATCTCACCCATCATGACGTACGCATGTGAGGTGTTCGGGCATGCAGCCCACTCTCACATCGATAGACTTCAAGCGGTTCAGTCCCGCTTCCTCCGCAAAGCCGTAGGAGCCCCGTAGTTCGTACGAAATGTCGACCTCCACTCCGATCTCGGTCTCGAATCTATTCGCGCCTATATTAAAAAGGCGACAACTCGACACTTCGCGAACGCATCTTCCCATGCGAATCCGCTAATCGTAGCCGCCGCCGACTACGAACCCGACCCCTGCCGCTACCGCCGGCCGCGACATGTTCTCACCGATCCCCCCGATGCTTTGACATCGCTTCTTTCCGCTCCGGATACGGACGACGACGACAAAGTCGTAGATCCCCTAGCCTGCCGACCGATGCACTAATTACACCCCCTCCCCCCGTAGTGACTGTCTAAACCGAGGCCGTTCCTTCTTGAGGCCCCCTAGAGTATGTCGCCCCTTCTGGCTTGAGCGTAGTGGTTGCAAGCTCGCCCTTAAGTCCGGTGAAGCTGTAAAGGCCTCACGGCCAACAGCGTATATCACTCAAACACACATCCACACGTAAAATCCCAATGTAATCCTATAAACCGCTACTAAGAATTTTTTCACCTAGGATTCAAACCCAAGGCCCCGTGATCACCAGCCGGACCATTAGACCAACGAAACAGTAAAAAAAAATATGATGGTTTAACCTCTTATTCTGCTACCACGCTCTCATCCGCAAGATATTATGTACACACCATAAAGACACATAAAACCTTAATCCGAGCAATAACGAAATTTAACGACTCCATATATGCTGTTTTTATTAAGTAACATTATGTTGGCCGTTGATATTAACCTAAAGATCGTAAAATTCACTCCCAAAGAATTTTCAGGTAATATGCGCGTGCCAATATGTTGGTGGCATACTTAGCATACGTTAGGTTGTTCGCGGAAAGTCGAAAGTTGCGCGGATCGGTCGTTATTTATCGGTAATGCATAGAGAAACACGTATTTGCTTACCTGTGCAAGGGAAGAGTTGACCGCGGTCACGGATGGCGCGCTTGAGCTTACGAGACAAATATGAGCCATTAAAACAAAAGAAGAAGACCTATGGATATTTAATCGACGAGGGTTTCAGAGGCGTATAAGACACAACCAAATGTTGTCGCGGGCACAATTTCGGACTCCGAACTGTTACAGAATTTTTCCGGGGACTACAATTTGTGTGACCGGAATTCGAAAACAGGATCTCGTGATCGCCAGCCGCAATTTTCGTCGATAGACCAACGAGGCAGTCAAATAAATATGAAGCTGCAGCAAACAAAAAAAAAAAAACAAAAATTTGCCAGCGCGTAAATGTAAAGAAGTGCGTAAGTCAGTAGGGAAGTGAAGAAATGAACAAAATGAATCAAACTTTACATATCTATGCCTGTTGCTAAGTGGACTTTCGACAGGCGTAAATAGGCCTATAGGCCCAATAGACAACGAAAAAATGCAACAAATGTATGGGAATGACATTTTGAAACGAAAAGTCACGCGGTCAAAACATCGCGCTATCGATTGCTACAAGAGAATAGAAACAAAATTCTTACCAGTTGTCTGCTCCGCTCATTTTCATGTTCACTATCCTGCTCACTACCAAGCGAGAAAGCCGGATGTAATTCACAAATTAATATACATTCGAATGACAAATAAACGGAGAACGTCGCTTGTAGTACTGAGGGCGGTTGTTATAGAAAAGTTCGTAAGTGGCGACCATGTACTAAAAGAGTGGCAGGGCCCCAACGAGATGGATAGATGATCTTATGAAAATCGCAGATAAAGTCTGAATGCGTATAGCACAAAATCGGTCACCGTGGTGGTTTCTGGAGAGACCTATGCCCCGCTCTGGACGTCTTTAGGCTGAAACGAAAAGATGAAACAAACAAAGAGTGAGTAAAGCGTATCTCACAATTTTTAAGGATTGTTTGCTAAAATAAATATGCATTCCGATGTTTCTTGTTTGCAAGATTTACGTAGTCAAATAACACATAAAATTTGTTTAGATTTAACAACCCTAAACCAATCGTCATAAAGTAACCGAACACAGAATATTACTAAGCTTAAGATATTATTCGACAAACATGATTTATTATAAAGCTAAAATCGTAAAACAGTCTTAGGACATAACATATCCGCAGGTGTTTGCCATTCAGCTGATATCCTTAACATATTTAGCATATGCTACGTGGTAGCGGCTAGAACATTTCGGCACGCTCGCCGTCTCGGTCACGATCTTCGGAGCTCGCGCGTGTAGGAATAAATTAAGATATTATGTATAGCTGGTTGAATAAATTTAATATTGGTTAATGCCGTGCCGGGGAAATGTTGAGACGTCAAACTGCTTTGGAGCATGCAATTTTTGTTTGTAAAAGTATTACGAGCCGTGTGGTAGATGTGTCAGTGATAAACTCTTAGTCAACTTGATGATGTTTTGACACGATTCATGAATCCTCTTGGAGCATGGTTAACAAAATTGCAAGTTGGCCTCTTAGTAACGAATTAAAGAAAAATGAAACGAAATAGTGAAACTATACATAATAAAGAAAGTAGAGCCCATTGAACTTATGTCCTAGATGTAAAGATGATAACACAGTTTTTTACAACTTACGCTGTCTGTTCTTTGCGTAGACATAATGAAAACAATGAGTATGTAACAGGCAATAATTGCAATGGACACGCTATTACATTGGGCCTAACCTTTATCAGCGAAATGTGTATGTTCACAGAACACCTCTACCAACTCCGTTTGGGGAATGTTGACGTAACGGTTTTTTTTCTTTACATGTATCTGAAAGTGAAACCACAATTATTAAGTGTGAAAAACAGGTATCGTTGAATCGTTATCTCAATAATGTATCAAATGAATCTTGTTTTTTTAAACACAACTCTCATCTGTGAATGTGGCACCGAACAACACATTTTGGTAAAATAAAATCACAAAAGTTTTCAAGCGAATTTAAATCGTTGATTTTGTATTGAAACTAAGCTCCGCCACACCTATATTCCCCAAGCGCTTCGATATAGGTGTACTGCGTACACCCACATTTCGCCGACAGCATCAAGGTCCTATGAAATAGGGACAGACTATTACCATTAAAGTGTCACTAGTAAACGCGACCTGTAACATAACCTAATGATGTTAATCTTTACTGGTTTTAATACTCGTTTTATGGCATCGTAATATAACAACCATTAGCTGGTTAAAATGCTGGTTGGGTTACCGGTTGCCTTGCGAATATTTTGTTTATTGTTTGTAGTTACTCATTACTATGTGATCATTGATCTATTATTAGTACTAAATTACGGATTAAGATCAAAATCACAGCGTAAAAATGGCCGTGATTGATTATATTACGTATCTATACCTCGTAGCTAGCAACTGTAGAAATTAGTTTTAAATTATTATTGATATCAGATCATGGTTGTTTTAGCAAACTGTAGAGAGCTAGAGTTGGATCGAACTAATTCAAAATAAGACCACACTCATAGTTCCGCTCTAATTTTTGGATCGCTCTTTGAACTGTCACCTTTAATCGATGGACGATTTAGCGCAGTGGTTAAGATCTTAAGCCGCTCCCCCCTCTGTGTCTAATAGTCGCGGGTTCGATTCCCGCACCGGACAAATCTTTGTGTATAATAATAATAATATCAGCCTATACTGCCCACTGCTGGGCAAAGGCCTTCTCTCACAAATCGAGGTGAGAGAGGTGATCCACAATTATTTGTTCCGGTCTGGGTATTTGTGTATGTATTTGCGCTTTGTAAACGCACCCACGACACAGGAATAAATCCCAGTGTGGGGCTACGTTATTTAATAGAAAAAAAAAAACAAAAAAATCTAATGGGGATTATAGACCAACACTTTCTCGTTAATCCGGACCGCATGTAAACACTAGACGTACTTAACGGTTGAATAGTGTTCTTGAAAGTCTGCCAACCCGCTGTGAAGCTAAGCGTGAAATCGGCTGAACCGCTACACGCCGCATCCAGTTCACTTTCTACGACTTCTGATTAGTACAAGTAAAAAATATTATGTGGGTACTTTCACTTTAGTATACAACGTGTAATTTGAATAATGCAAGTCCTCAGACACCTTAATTTGATTATTGTTATATTTTAAATTGAATACGAAACCAGGAATTGCAGTTTTAAAAAGTTGACAACCATTCTTTTAAGGATTGTATCTGCGCGAATGTGTGATTATTGAGGAATATTTCAACCATTTAAGTTGGTGTGCACCCAATAAGTGCAGTTAATTGGTTAAATGGCTTTAAACTATGATTGGAGTTTGTTTAATATAACAGACTGAAGAACGATTGGAATGAGTGACAGTTATTTTACTAAATACAAACAAATTATATTAAAAATACTTGCAATTGATTCAGTTGCCGATTTGGAACAAACACTTTCATGTCATATGGCAATTACGTTACACGGTGTATAATCCTAATTGGTTGAACTCGTGACTTGTAATCATGTAAATCCAGGTTCAAAGTTCGGCATGCAGTTTTTCCGTAATCTTTACTAACGCTACTGTTTATCAGGGTTTTAATTATGGTGTATGTTTTTGTTATTGTCAAAGTATGGATATATTGATCTCAGGTGGATCTTGCCTAAGTCACTTATTTATTGGAGAAAGTACAATGCGTATGATCTATATACAAGGTGTATCGTAAATAACGCAAGACCTCAGACACGTCGATTAGACAATTGCTTTACAAATTTAATAAAAAAACTATTTTTGCAATTTTTAAATTTAAAGCTAGCTAAAGGGACTCGTAGCGCTGTGCGACCGCGGTGTTTTACGGATCACCAAGGTTAAGCAGCGTTGGACTCGGTCGGCCTGAGATGGGTGACCGTTTTTGGCATTTTCATATTCGAGCGTCTCCGTGCTTCGGAAGGCACGTTAAGCCATTGGTCCCGGTTACCACTTAATGTGGTAGTCGTTAAGCCGAGTTGAAAACCTTAAAGGCGGCTTGATAAGTTCCAACAGCAGGTGGCCACAAACCTGCCTCCACCAATCCGCACTGGGTCCGCGTGGTGGAGTATGACCTAATCTCTCTCACCTCGATTTGTGAGAGAAGGCCCAGCAGTGGGCAGTATAGGCTGATATTATATATAAAGCTTTTTCTCTTTTTAAGTATTTCTATACCTCAGCAATGAATATGTACGTGTATGTGTGTATTGAGAAATACGTTTTAGAAATGCATTTGGAATCTTTGTATTGCTTTGAATCAAGAATAAATTTAGTATGTTATCGCGCACTGAAGGAGTAACAGCAAATAATGCGAATTAAAAAAAAATGTAAGATACATTAAAAATAGTTGGAATCAATTTAGTTACCGATTGAGGACGAACTGCTTTTAGGTCTTTCCCTAATTATGTTACACCTTGTATATAATAAGACCAGTCCTGGCACACCCACACCAACCCAAACTCTGGACCTAGTAAGTAGAAATTTTGCACAGATGTTACCTTTATAATGAAGACGAGAAATAAGGATTCGTGGAAATTCCTATGGGATAGGGAAAAATTCACCATGTATTTCGGTAGGTACCTACAGGGAATTTAGTTAAAATTTAACACCTACCTATTTTAAATTATAAAATCAACACTAGCGAAGTCGCGGGCATCAGCTAGTAATTGACTAAAGACGTTAGCACAAAAACAATTAAAAGTACAGCTGATGTCCACGAGGGTCGAATCTTGAGTCGAGCAAAGTATTATTACAGGTATTTGTATCGAAAAAAAAGTTAAGCTCAAAAATAATTTATGTGTTAATAATAAAGCATTTACAAACGTCAAAACATATCACATTCGTTACACTACCACCGGATAGGAACGAGGCCTCCGCTGAAAAGATCCGGGAGAAACTCTGCGGACTAGACTTTAACTCCATTTCTTTCATTTGAGTGGTCTTTCTAATAACTATATTTGTTATTTTTCTGCTCCAAATTGTATTATACAACAAAGTGGTTAATAATTGCTGAATGAGGAGTGGCTCAAACCTATCCGTTTTATCGTAGATAATTCGAAATTTTGTAATAACCAATACCCTTTGTTACATAGTCTAGTTTTAATTGCCTTGTCAAATCTCAGTAACAGTCTAGAGTCTAGAATTGTGCCGGACATAATGGCAACATTGTCAGCCATACTAGCGGCATGTAGAGTGCGACACGGCACGGCTTTTGGCAAGGATCTTCTGTGGATGGCATTGGCAAGGTTGATATAAAATTAGGATTATCATTTAGTTAAATTTTCCTACTTCTATAGAAATATGTCAACCCGTGGGTCCCCACGGTTACTGATCAAAAAAAGAACTTGAGTAAAATTCATAGCAAACGTTAACTCTGGCCAAAAGAACCTTGTCGGATTGTAGACGTGACTGGTTTTTTTGTTTTATTTCAACTGAAGAAAACAACTTAGAGCGCTAATGCAAGTCAGCCGGCTATAAGTATTTTAAATCCCAAAAGCACTTTTTCACCTCGTTTTTATTAACTCGCCTTCTTCTCTGTCTCTTCGTTTGTCTATTTGGAACGTGTTTTTAATATTTCACTCTAAGTGAACTTATTTTTTATTAACATTATAAATTCTTATAACATTCTAACCGTTTACGAAGTAATAAGGAAAACGAAAATGAATACGAGAACGTATCTTGTTTTTCTTACAAATAGAAATATGTGTCGGTATTCGGTATTATTCGGTAGCAGACACACAAATCGAGTGTCATTACTTGTTATTACGTATAATAATGCCGCGTATTGTTGGAAATAATGATTTGTAATGGCATGCAATATTTGAGTTAGGTTCCTTACATTTTATTCGTCAATAGAGACGATTGTAGTTCGTAGAATAATGTATTCCTTGCAGGGTAGGTAGGTAATAGTAATAATCGTCTAATACTAGAAGATTGCGTTGTGCCCTAAGCCCTAAGGCGCAGCTGGCCATACATAACGGAGTTCTTGTCCCAACGCTGTTATATGGTAGCGAGAGCTGGGTATGTAAGAAGGAGAATGAAAGTAGGATAAATGCGGTAGAAATGCGAGCTCTGCGGAAGATGTGCGGAGTGAAGCTGACCGACCGCATTAGCAACAGCATAGTAAGACAGCGAGTAGGTATGAAAGATAGTATCGGTGTAAAGATGAGAAAGGGCATGCTCCGTTGGTTCGGGCATATAGAAAGAATGCCAGAGGAAAGAATGACAAAACAGATATACAATGTGAAAGTGGAAGGATGCAGGTACCGGGGAAGACCTAGACTATCTTACCACGACCAAATAAACCGAGTCTTATCTGATGGAAAAGTCAAGAGTCTCCGTAACCGGCGAGCGTGTATGAGACGAACTATGAGAGTCGAGGAAGCCAGAGAGGTATGTAAGGAAAGAACCTGTTGGAACTCTGTACTCTCTGCCTACCCCGGAAGGGATCTGGCGTGAGGTTATAGATAGATAGATAGATTGCGTTGTGTGACCGTGATGCCAAGTTAAATGCCTCACAGGCGGCTTGATAAACTCCAACAGCAGGTCGTCATAAACCTGTCCTCAGCAATCCGTACTGGGTGTACGTGTGGAGTGTAATAACATTTTTAAGGTTCCGTACTTCCAACGATAGTTATGCAGACCTTAAAACCTCTTTACTCCCGTTTTTTTAGGAACGGGTAGAGGTATCAAGTTTAAATTTATGTGAAATACTTAAGTCTACACTCTTATTGCGGTGTAAAAAATTGAAGCTTCTAAGCCAAGGCAATAAAAAAATACGGCCATTTAAACTGGCTCGGGAAAACCTGGTATATAACCTATATCCCGTTGACCTAGAATCATGAAATTTGGCAAGAAACAACGTTTCACAGTAAAGGAAATCCCCGGAAGTTTCAATTCGTTATATTTATGACTCCTATTAAAAACTAGAATTCGATGTAATTTGAAAATAGCGCCATCTAGTTGCACTTGTACGGAGCCCTCAGGGCGTGAGTCTAATCCAGTGTTCGAACGGGCGCTTTTTCAACGCGCGGCGCTGAAGCACTGTAAGCGCTTTTCCAAAAAATGAATTGTTAGCCGTTAGTTTCATTCCAGCGCGACTGATTTGTGAAACAAACACGCTCGACGGTCCCGACAAATACGACGAATGATGGTTTCTTTCGCGGAATAAAACTGTAGTAAGCGTCAAAAGCGTTTTACTCGTATCGAAATAAATCTAAAACTATGCCTTTATTATGTGTAAATTTAATTTATTAACAAATTTTTTGTCCTAATTATCGCAAGCATATTGGATATAAAACGAAAAACAAGAAAATTAAACTTCATTTCATGATTTTCTTTTTCTAGATATCCTATATATTTTTGACCAATGAGACCCTTGATAATATCACGTAGCTTCTCAAACTATTTAATTTTTAACTTGAGACTGGATTTAATCTTAATAAAATCCAATCGAAGACATGCAATTTTGCTTTATGAGCGCTCTTAAAGCGTGTTGAAAAAGTGCTCCAGCGAATCAGGTGTTTTTATAGAAATTAAAGAATGATGGACACAGCAATGTAATATCTTCGTGTTTAGAAATGGTTTAATACACCAATTATAATAATAGTCAATCCAACAATCACATGTCGATCTCCATCATACTGCGGCACAGTAATTGCCTATAATTATTTTATTATGCCTCAAATGTCGCTTTCTCTTTCACTCGCGTTAGAATCACGTATGCGCACGTGACGGGGTTCATCTGTTGAATTATGGTATCATATTTGATACTTATATTGTTCTTAGAATCAAAATATACTCGTACAGAGTGTCACGATTGTCTTCCCAGAAGAGATGTTCATAGAAGTTCATGGAGGAAGGAACACAGTAACTTTAAGTCTTGTGGCGCATGGTGCCACAAACGATCTCGAGGTCTAAGATTTGAATCCTAGATCGCACAAAGGGTTATTTGATTTTTTTTTTAATGTTCAGTAGCCGTTCAGAGGAATTGTACACAGTATAATGAGAATAGTAGGCCATGGACGTTTAGGTCGGCTCGCAACTTATTACACTGAGACCTAACCTCGTCGGCGAAATATGGGTGCACATAGTACACTTCTGTTCCGCTTGAGGAATATAGAAGGCATGAATATTATCCGGTTGCCGGTTTTATTCTCCGAACAAATTGTTAGTATACAATTCTGAATTTAAACCGGTTTTTTTATTAGACTATTCCATATGCCAAAGCTAGGCAAAGCCCGCCCTTACGCTTGACGTCGACAACGACGCAGAGTCGTCACGCCATCTTCTGCCTCGGTCACACACAAACCAATAACAATATTTAAAAAAAAACACAACGGTCAAGTGCAGTAGAACTCGCGCTCTGAGGGTTCCGTAGAAACCGTTCGGAGTTCAAGGGAAAAAAATCATTATGTGGTATACCTAATTTCAAATTGACAATTTTCTAACTGTCCTAGGTTCAAATCGTAGGTCCGACCAATGTAGTTTTAAAATTCCCATTATGATTCCTGATTCTGGAATTGTGCCCGGTATATGGCAATAGGTTCACCCCCTATTACATGAGACCTAGCAACGTCGGCGAAAAGTGGGCTACTCCTGTTTGGGGAATATAGGCGTGACGGTGTTGTGTAATTTTCGGATTATAACCTTTACTTGTACTGTTAAACCTTTTTTCTTGCATGATTCTAGGTCAACGAGAAGTACCCTATAGGTTTTGATAGGTGCATTTAAATGACCATCTCGTGATTGCATTGACGTAGAAGCTACAATTTCTTACATTACCAAAGGACCGTAGACCTTAGTATTTGGCAAAACTTGATTTCCCGTAGTATTTGACATAAATTTTATCTTGATATCGCAACCTCTTTCTGGATAAGAAGTCTTAACCGTCGGCAAGACAGACCACGGCCAACAATGAAAACATTTATTTTACATTGCCGGGTTTGTAATTCCCGTTTAAGCAAAGGATTACTTGTGTTAGGAGATTACGCTTTTCCTTAGAAGAGGCTGATCTATAAGTATAAAAGTGAGGTAAAGTATAACATATTAAAAGAAATAAACATCAATAATACTTACAAAAATAAGAATTTGACCATTTAGCGCAGTGGTTAAGAGCTTAAGGCACTCCGCCCACTGTGTCTAATAGTCGCGGGTTCGATTCCCGCACGGGACAAATCTTTGTGTGATGCACAATTATTTGTCCCGGTCTGGGTATTTGTGTATGTGAATTTTCATGTTTCTAAACGCACCCACGATACAGGAATAAATACTAGTGTGGGGCTACGATTAAAAAAATTACTTTCTTGTTTTTTCTACAAAAGGGGTTCCGATTTTATCGATGGAGGTACAGAACTCTAAAAATTAAATACAGTAGAACAAAATCATACATCATCCATTGTACCGATAAATCGATTCACTCATAACATCCCGTGTTATTCTTTGCTCTGCCAATAAGGAAAATATTTATTGTAACCGTTCCATTTTGTGATCTTGCGATTCAAGTCACGATACGGAGTCTGTTAAAGTACGGGCCGTTTCGTATATTTGACATAAAAATGTTCTCAAGATGAAAAGTTTTTTTTTTTCGTGGCAATTGCGTTTACATTCTGCCATTGTACAAAGTTTACGAATATTCATTTCTAAATTAATTCGACTCCCCAATGAACTTGATGACAAAGATGATAATGAAATTGATGTAGTGCCCCACACTGGATAGTGAAGCGATGGATACTTTACATACCAATTGCGACGGCCGTTTTGAGGGAAATCGAAAAGGCACGTTTTATCACTTTGTTACAATTACCTTAACTCATGCATATGTAGGAATACAAATGGTTAATATTCCACCAACATTACACATTATAATTCGAAATAAAACAAGTTTTGGAAATTGAAACAAATTGACAACATCACTCTTCGATTTCCCGCCAAAAAGTCAGATGAAAAGCTTGTACATATCTATTTTTGTTCGTAAATTATAGGCTGTGACTTATGTACTGAAAGCCCTAAGTACATAAGCGCGAATACGGGCTAAGCATAAGTCGAAAGAGCGCACTGTCACGATCGTCTTTATGCAGTAAATCTGTGGTGTGATAAGGATGGTAAATCAACTCTAAAACGTTACTCTAACGTCTGTTCGTGCAAAGCCCTCTATAGTGTGTTTTCTCTTCCGTGATTTTCTCAGTCGTAAGGCACCATATTAAAGCTAGACCATTCATAAACTTATTATTTCTATCTATATATCTATTTATATCATCACGCCAGATCCCTGGCGGATAGGCAGTAAAGAGTTCCAACTTTTTATTTGTAACTTAAAAATTGTACATATACGAAAATAGAGATAATTTAATGAAAAAAGACACGTGGAGGTTACGTCCCGATCCGATGTTTATCATATTCTGCTAAAAACACTACAAAAACAATTTCGCCGACGATGTTGGGTCCCAATGTAATAGAGGGCGAGCCTATTATCATTATACCGGCCACGAATCCAGACATTGAGAATCTTTCAATAGAAATACCACACTTTGTCCGAACTAGGATTCGAGCCCAGGACTTCATGATCGCCAGTCGTACTAAATGCCACTAGACGAAACATCTCTTGCATTATTATTTATAATGTACGTATCTCGCTGGGTTTCAAGGGTTTTACGCGGACCTTTGAAAGTCTGACATGAGAACATGGGCCCAATACGTTGAGGTTCTTTTCGAGAAGTTAATGTTGTGTAAGTCACCTTTTTTTGTGTGTGTGAATGATCTACGCTGTTGGCCGCGGGGCCTTTACAGCTTTACCGGACAAGAGGGCGAGCGTGCAACCACTACGCTCAAGCCAGAAGGGCAAGGGGGCAACTAGCTCAAGGGCGCTTCAATGAGGAACGGCCTCGACTTAGGCAGTCGCTAGGGCTGGGCGTATACTAGGTTTCTCGCCGTGGTGCTCTGCACCGGCCGGCGGGCAAGGGCCGGCGAGGTTGGTGTCTGATCCTGTGTGCGGTATCTGTATCCGAAAGAAAGGATGTAAGGGCATCGGGAGGGTCGGTGAGAACATGCCTGACGGCGGTAGCGGTTGATACGATTAGCGGATTACTATGATTGGACGCGTTCGCAAAATATCGGGTTATCGCCTTTTTAATAAAGGCGCGAATAGGTTCGAGACCGAGATCGGAATGGAATATGTAAGTCACCTGCTGTGATCAAATACTGAAAATAATGAAACATATACGGCAAACCAACCCTAGCAGATACTATTGTAAATTATGGGAAGAGAACAGTGACATGTGAACGAGGTTTGATGAACAAAAGTAGTCTATTTCAAACTGGTATATATTTTTTATTTTTTAAAACGTAGCCCCACACAATGGTGTACATGATGTGAGTGATGTTACTGTGTCTCGGGTGCGTTTACAAACATAAAAAATCACAAACACAAGTAGTCAGACCGAAACAAATAATTGTGGGTCACACAAAGATCCCGTGCGGGAATCGAACCCGCGGCTATTCGACCCAGTGGGCTGAGCGGCTTAAGCTCCAAACACTAACTCCAAACACTGCGCCAAATCGTCCGTCAAATTATATACTATAAATAGTCCTTATATTACTATAATACTATATACGGACGAGATAAAATAAATATATTGCAACGAAAAATATGCTTGCCTGAACGCGTACCGTCCTTCTGCTGGCTATATTTCATCGAAATATCTTCGACGCTAGACTTGAGAACGATATTTATAGGCTTCATAATATTATCAGTACTTAAATGTCTTTATTTTGAAATATTGCTATCGTGGGTTAAATCTGGTTTCGTATATCGAGGTACAGGTTTTTGCGGCGATCTTTGGGGAGAAAGTCTCCACCGTGATCTACACCATCGGGTTCATCATTATCAGCCGAAATGTCCCCTGCAGGATTAAGTACCCCCCTTAAGGTTTCGCCACATAGCCAACGCAGTGCGACGGGAGCCCAACGGTGATGCAGCTTGGGGTGTTATAATGTATTCAAATGTACGGGAGACGCCACTAGGCGTGATGGCAAACGTCACGACCCGCGCCCGTCGAGCTGCGTCGGCTATTCAAACACACCTTAAAGATCGCTGCGATGGCCGGCTTTGTGCTGCACACATCCAGCTTTTACCTGTGACCTTCATCAGGTCATTGGGTTGATCTAAGAAAATCCAAACAATTGTTTTTGGAAAAAGGATGGAGTGGATGTGTGTACGTGACGCTCGGCATATATTTACGTACAATATGAATATGATACGTAGGTTGGCACGTACGTATATCATTTTGCCAAAATATTACAGTAATTTATCAAAATATCTGCCTGCTCCGTAAGGGATTTGCTTAGACAGGTCCATAGATATTACCTATACGTCTGTCTTTCTTCTACTAGAAACTCCAAGAGAAGTTTTAATGAAAAAAGCAGACATTTCAGTTTTATCTCCGAAAGATAAACATTTCTTTTCACATAAAAATCCTTAGTAGGACATGAAAAACTAGGCTAAAGAAGACATTCTAGATCCATAAAAATTCAAATCATGATTCGCTACATTTGCGTTACACATAAACCGACCTTATGGAGTAAGAAATAAGATACATTGTTAAGAAGAATTCCCTTTAATAAAACTCCCCTAAATTGATATCTTATTTTCTATTAGCACCATCGGTTTGATAAATGAATTACATCTCGTGCGGTCGTTGAACCGATAACCGGTGTTTCCGTTCAGGTGTGATGCGATGACGCATGTTTGTATGATGAAATAGATTACCTCGGTTATTGGAATCACGAATATGGTTTCCATAACCCTGTGCTGTTTATTTTTGAGGATATTCGCAATATATGACTTATGGAGAGATGAATATTTGACGACGGTACTATCGACTGTCCGGAGCTACTATGTAATCTAGGGCTTGTAACACGACCTAGGATCTTAAGGAACCCCAGCTTACTCCACACGCCGCTAGTCAGGAATACGTATAGACAGAATTCTTTCATGATACGGGCGTGTAGGACCTTCAATGTTATCGCTGCTGGAATGGGCTTAGATTTGTTCAATACCGGTGCTTCTCAAATCAGAAACTTATTGGCTAAAGCATTCTATTCCGAACTCTCTAAATCTTATGTTTTATACCAGCTCGTCTGCTACTTGCGGTCTATCATAAAATGCGGGAACAAATTCATAGTAATAGTCATAACTGTTATACTGCATACCGACTGTACTGATTTTTTCTCTTATTCTTTCGCTACCTATGGAAACTTGTAAATGGCTTTAATTTGTTTAATCTTTATATTTTGTAGTACGAGTATGTTACGCTAGCTGTAAGTTTCCCAAATATAATAAAATAAAATAAAACCATCAAACATGGGAAAGTAATTCTTGCCATTGATTAAAGAAATGTGGTATATGAAAAAGCTACAGAAACTAATCGCCAGTTAAATAACTTGCCGTCGCAATACTAACAGGCACCATAACGCCATATAATTATGGTATATCTTTGCATATCACATACGCAACATCCAAAGCCTGAGGCTATATATCCTTGAATCCAACAAAATTGCGATGCAGAGAAACACGATTTTAATAAACAAAACGTCACGTCATTGAATAAGTAATATGTATACAAATATCTGATTCTCGCCCCGCATCTTACGAGATTCGCCTTATTTGAGGCTTGAGCTCTTACAACTATACAGTATTTGCAGGGATGGATTTAAGATGTGATACATAAGGGGATTCGTGGGCCTATTTGTTTTGCTACGTTTAGAAAAGTAGTAATGCATATGTACGTCGCAACATTTCCATAAAAGCTATTACCTTTTGAATTATGGCTTACAGGAGTTACAATGGAGGAAATGTGTGGCTGGTTAGTCCCAACAAAACAACTATTACCTTATTAGAAGCTCAATTACTAATGATTTGACGATGTTGATAACGTTATCTAGTTGAATGGTATTCCATCGCTTTCACTGTCAGTCAGTGTTGGTATTCAGTTATTATCTTGGTACTGAAATTGTTCTATGAGATCAACAACTTTGATCAACAACATTAGCGCAAAGCCATTGAAGAGCGCAGGATTCAAGAGCGTCTTTTCATAAAATATTTTCAAGTAAGTATTATGGGACCCGGTAAATATCATGGGCAATGTTTTGCACGCGCAGTAGACGTTTTTTAACCGACTTCAAAAAGGAGGAGGTTCTATGTTCGGTTGTATGTATGCTATTTTTTAAGTATGTTCAGCGATATTTCCTTCAATTGTGGACCGATTTTGATAATTCTTTTTGCGTTGGGTTTAGTATAGCTCCAAGGTGGTCCCATTTTAATTTCATTGGCATTGGACCTTGGACTTAAAAGATACACCAGGGAACTCCTTAACGACAAACAATAGGAATGTGTAAATTGAGATGTTATGGGTATTACGTCAATTATCAATCCTGTAAGTACGAGACTATAGAACTAAGCAGTATCTTAGCCGACTTCAAAAATGGAGGAGGTTCATATTTCTTCTGTTTTTTTTTTATAACTCCTTTGGTTATGAACCGCTTTTGATGATTCTTTTTGCATTTGGTTCAGTATAGTTTTGAGGTCCTATTTTAATGTTATTGGTATTGGACCTTGGACTTTGAAGATACACCAGGGAACTCCTTAAAGGCAAACAGCGCGAATGTATAGATTCCGTTATTATAGTTATTATATTAATCCTGTAGGTACCTTACTGTACAACTCAGCAAAATAATATAATATCGGTATTTAAATATTAGTAAATAATTCACTCTTCACTTAAAATAGAAAATAAAAATCTTTTTAGAAAAAGGTAAACCGACTTCAAAAACCAAAAAATAAATATTTGCAGTAGTTGCCAAGTAATCGACTGCACCAACCAGCACCGACTTTAAATATTAATTTTTCGCTTTTTTAAGTCGGTTTACCTTTTTTTAAAAATATAATTTTTAACATAAGTAGGCATGTGTAGAGCCGCCATTTTTGTTCAACTTATTTTCTAGTTAGTAAACCATACCTACAAAGACTTTAAAAATTCACCCCAACATGGCTTTTAAGTTCAGAATCCGTCTCTGTCATCCCCGCCTCCGTCTGGTCGGATCCCGTGCAATCCCGCGGATTCGGGGATCACATTTACATGTTACCACCTTGGGCGTCCTGATAACTCTATACTGCTTCGCGAATTTGTCCGCCAATCCTGTTGCCGCGGATTATGGTAAGTAGATCGGCTGGAAGGTTGATGATGCGATGTAAAACCCACATGTGTATGAGACTAACTCTATTACATAATAATATGATAAATATAGTATGCTTGGAGCCATACCATATTGCTTGTGTGATTAAAAATATAAAAAGCAGTGATACGGTCTAGCCACTAGGCGTAGCTAGACCGTTGGACTGCAAAGTCAGAGGTCGCGGGTTCGAACCTAGGCACGCACCTCTGTCGTTAAGAAAGCATGTGCGTTTTAAAAATTAACTATCACTCGCTTTAACGGTGAAGGAAAACATCGTGAGGAAACCTGCATGCCTAAGCGGTTCTCGAAAGTGTGTGAAGTTCGCCAACCCGTACGTGGCCAGCGTGGTGGAATATGGCCTAAACCCTCTCGGTTTGGGAGGAGGACCGTGTCCAACGGTGGGACAGTTTCTTAACAGTAAAATAAATAAACCTATATTCCCCAAGCCGTGATGGCAGAAGTGTAATATGTACAAGCCCATTGCCATTATACCGGCCACAATGATACTTTTAAAGACCAAGTAAAGGAATTTTACGTATCAGGCCGCTTACCAGATCCGGTGTTAGCAACTTTATTGTAGTTTCGCGTCATTTTTCAAATATGTATTTGCTTACCTAGTATTATTGATATTTATAATGAATTTATTTTCTGTATTTATTAACCTAGCGTATTTTTGTTGCTATTGTATTTAAGTAATGTTAATAATTCTCGTTACTATCATACTAATTTAGTGCACCCCCGTACATTCCTGACACTTGAAAATTCTCCATCCTAAGGATGCCTGGAAGAGATCGCTCATTAGCGATAAGGCCGCCCTTTGTATAACTTGTGATGTTGTTTATGTCGACAGGATCAGACACCGACCTCGCCGGCGAGGTCGAAGAATCCCTTGCTGCCGGCCGGTGCAGAGCACCACGGCGAGACACCTAGTATACGCCCTCCCCCATAGCTACTGCCCAAGCCGAAGCCGTTCCTCCTTGAGGCGCCCTTGAGCTAGTTGCCCCCTTGCCCTTCTGGCTCGAGCGTAGTGGTTGCACGCTCGCCCTCTTGTCCGGTGAAGCTGTAAAGGCCCTGCGGCCAACAGCTGTCAAATGTTTATGTCGAATCACTATTTGTGACATTATTGGTGCACAATAAAGAGTTTATCTATCTATCTAATGCTACTTTTATTTAGTGTAGTAAAAGACTCATGCACCACAGAGGACTGAGAATCTTCTGAAGACTTTGCCCGGCGATAGAAAAAATAAGGTGACTAGAAGCTTCCAGAGCATCCTTAGCACGATGTCTCGATTCCAGAACATGTCAACTCAAATTAGGATTATAATCGATCATCAAATTATCGATTACTTATCCATTACACCGTTTCCGAGCTCCATCTTTCATCGTCGAACCTAATATCTAGCCTAAATATCCAGATATTTAATTTGAGGCCGCTCATTCAATGTGCCGCTGAAAAAAAAGGCGTCCACAGATGGTTTGGAAGGTTTAATCAATCAATATCGGCAAATTCGCAGAATCATTACGAAAACAGCTCGTTATGCCTGACGTGAGGTTTCAGTGAACTGAGCCGATCTCGTGCCGTATTTTTTCGGTGTATAATGAGGAAGTAAGCCGATAAACTATCGCGAAATTTTGTATCCTTTTTTTACCTTTAAGGAGGAAATTAATGATGGTTTATGGGATAATGTAACAAGGGTATTTCGGTTGGCCAATCAGGTAAAAGATAACAAGATAGTATAATGTTGGTAGTGTTTGAAACATTAAACAGTCAATTTTATTATTTTAGTAAATAATTTTGTTTATGGTTTGTATTAAATCTCTCTGAACATGGTGTATGTAAAATCTCTCTTTTGCAATAAAGCCGTCACAAGAAACGGACGCATTTTCTTCTGTAATAAGCACACAGAAAATAGTTTGCACTGGGCCTTTTGGAGTATTTGTTCCGGTCTGGATATTTGTGTATTTGAATTTTCATGTTTGTAAACGCACCCACGACACTGGAATAAATCCTAGTGTGGGGCTACGTTTTTATAAAAAAAAAAAACTTATTTTTTCTTTTCTCTTAGAATTAATACGCCTGCAAACTTCGCCCCGAAGTGGTACTACAATGGCAGACAGAATGGTATTTCATCCCATAATGGTAAATGAACATTTCACGAAGCGATTATAACGCGCCGCGTTACGTGTTTAATATAATAGTGATACTACTCAATATTTAGCTGGGTTGGGGCAACATCTGATTGTATGTTTTAAGTGAAAAAATTTAACAAGATAGAGTTAACATTTTTCTCACATTTTCTATTGCTGGTTTTAGAGGAATAGGCAACAGATGCGTGACATGATATTTGTTGAGGCATTTTGTTTGTATTTATTGGGCTAAAAAAGTCCAAAACAGAGTATGGATGTTGAAAAGACACACTTTGGTGTTTTTTTACCGATGCATGGAAAATCATCGCCGCAGGGTTTAGATGTTTGACATCGACTAAGAACATCAAAGCATTTTCTATGTAGACACCTCTAATACAAAGTACACCTTTGCAACCTCTCCAAATATACGCATGACGGTGTATATTTTATAAAGAAATGAGAACTGGCCTCAAAGCCTCTGACCCCGGCAAGCCTAGAGGCTCTAACTTCAATTATCTGCCATATAATAAGTGTACAAAACTCATCTTTGCAACCTCTTCTTGGAGAAAGGGCCGTGTCGGTGTTTATCTTTCAATAAAAAAGCTACAACTATCTTAAAAGCGCCTGACTTCTAAGACCCAACGTGCTGGGGCCATGTCCCAACTATCTGTCAGCTTACAGCCATATAATAAGCGAGACAATTTCTTATCCAGATATTGGCACAAATGACTAATTTGTGTACATTCCGCGGCTCGTTGGCGACGCACTAACTGGGGCAGTTATCACTCCCAATACGACGCGACCCCGGTGTCGTGTTGCACTGACTCAATATTCCAAATGTACCTACCAACTTACTGACTAGGACGACCATACCTCCAAATATTTTAGGCAGGATATTTAGGACTCCTAAAATTAAGCACGCAGGAATAGGACATGTAGTACTTCCAAAATCAAACACGGAGAAATTTATGTTATACAAGGAAATCACAATCCCGGATTCGATACTGTTTTACAAGATTAACTTTAGTGTAACGCTAGCGAATAACAATTTCGCCATCTTCATCACACACAACACAACAAAGGACATTGTTCTGGGGCCATACATGATTTCCCCAGGACCAACAGCAATGAAAAAATACTTGTATGATTTCAAATCACCCATAAATTCTCTTAAGGCATTTATTATCAAACGGGCAAGCGGAGGAATCGTAATATTGGACAAAAAATATTAGGTTTTGAGGTTAAAATTCAGTAGCGATTAATACATATGAGGTTATATTGTGTGTTGACATTTAGTAAAGATGTCGGCTTCGATATAAGTGCTTACACTACCTTGAAATATTCGCTTTAGATTGCAAATTGTCCGTTAGAAACGGATATTTGCTATTATTTTAATAGAATAGATAAATAATGATGGCATGGGTCAAATGTTTGTGGGTTCTGGGGCAATTTTCGACAATGTCCTTTACGCTTATTTGCTAGCGTCACACTAACATCAATGTTTTCGTGCTAAGCTCTCTATAGTCAGTTATTCAATAACCACGATCATTATCAGCTTGAAAACGTCCTCTGCAGAATATAACCTTCCCTAGAGATCGCCATGACTACATACGATAAAATTTTTCGTTATTATTCTACTACAAATGTATTAAAACTGCCTCATTATGCCCGATATATTGGCAATAGGCTCACCTCCTATCACATAACACTAACATCACCGAACGGAACGGACGGAATGTGGGTGTACACAGAACACCTCTGCTCATCCCGAATGAGAAATATACGAGATAAAGATATCTAAAGAGAAGGATTTCATCATAATTATCGACAGCCATCGATTGAATATAGGTAGATACACGATCGCCGCACGAAAAATAGCACCACCAAAGGGCAGGCAAAAGTGGACGGTACTAAAAAATTAACAGGCATCCGCTTTGCAAATAAAACTTTAAGTGATACGAGGAAGGTACAATATCGCCTAATTTATGTTTATATCATAATTACTCACATGGATCTGGGGACGTTTTTAGTGTATCTTTTGAACGGAATTAAGTATCTTGTTATGATATAGACATCGGTCTACAGCCTGCCACTGTTGGACATAAAGTTCCTTTCATTTGCACCAGCGGTCTATGTTTTCCACAAAAAGGTCTACATAGGATTTGGAAACGATATTCTCGTCAGATTTTTCAGAGCATTTAAAGTGCCAGCTTTTCGATGGATTTTTTGCTAACTCAATATCATTTCCAATAAAAGCACTTCTCGCAGCAGTATTCAGAGAGTATCGACCTAGATTTCTGAATGGATTTTTTGTCAAACGCCCTAATGTCGACTTTAAAAGCCACACGTGAATTGAGCGACACCACAAACGTATATCTTGACAGCTTTATATTTCTGATAAACTTCATCCAACAGATTTGAATTGTTCTCGGGAAATATTCGTATTTATTAACTTGCGGCAGTCAGACGGCTTAATTTTCCTTATAATTTTGTTTTTTTTTGTAACGCAGCCCCATCCTGGGATTTATTCTTGTATCGTGAGTGCGTTTACAAACATGAAAATTTAAATACACAAATACACAGATCAGAACAAATAATTGTGAGTCACACAAAGATTCGTCCCGTGCAGAAATCGAACCCGCAACTAGTAGACACATTGGGCGGGCTCTTAACCACTGCGCTAAATCGTCCGTCTGATTGATCTGATTTAAAGCGATTTCGCGTTTCCACGACCTACGAGTTAATGCATGTCACATTTGCATAATCCATACTTCCGTTCTGTCTGTCTAACTGTCTGTTCGTCTGATACCTTTTCACGCCTAAATCGCTGAACGGATTTTGATCAAATTCGGCAAGGAAATAGATTTTGTCCAGAAGAAGGACATAGGCTACCTTGAGTTTAAAAAAAAGCTTAAGGTCTCAATTAAAAATAGCGCAAACAAAATTGTGGGTACAGCTTGTATACTTTAACTAACTATTTAAATAACTATTTATTCTGTATCCTCTGCCTACCCCGCATGAGATATGGCGATTACAATATAAATAGATATTCAAGCTGTAACATAATAAACGCAAGACCTGAAAGTAGCTTGTTCTAAATCGATAACTGAATTAATTCCAACAATTTTTCTTGCATTTTACATGTTTTTATAATTCGCACAATATGCTTTCACTCCTTCAGTGCGCTATAACAAACTAATTTTGTCAGTGATTCAAAGCAATACGGAGATTTCAAATGCATTTTTAATACGTATATCTAATACGCACAAGTTTTATTGTTAATTAAGGTATAAAAGTACTAAAAAAATGGGTAAAAAACTTTTAAACACCGTCCCGCCTATATCCCCTAAGCGGGGGTGGCAGAAGTGTACTGAGTTACACCCCCATTTAATAGGGGGCGAGTCTATTGCCGTATACCGGGCACAATTCCAGACTCCGGACTCGTAACTGGAAAGTTTTCGTTAGAAAAACTACACTTGTCCGACCTAGGATCTGAAACCAGGACCTCGTAATCATCGATGCGCTTTGCCACTAGCCCAACGAGGCAGTCAAAAAACTTTAACACATTATAACAATTATTTAATCGGGATGTTTAAGGTCTTGTGTTATTGTATAGGTAAATAGTTATGAAATAGAAAAAAAATGTGGGAATCGAACTAGCGAAATCGAATCAAGTACAACGCTTGGTTACCCTCTACGCAATCACTGTAGATGTAAAAGGCATATACCTACCCGGTGTTTTGTATACTTAAGGACACGCTTGCGGTTAGACCTGTGTCGATCTTTACTGATATGATACAGTGATGTCACATGAACAAGAACTACAAAATTCGAAATAGTTATACAGATAAAAACGCGAGGCGCTCGTAACGCTGTGCGACCGCGGTGTTCTTACCGATCACCAAGGTTAAGCAGCGTTTAACTCGGTCAACCTGAGATGGGTGACCGTTTGTGGCATTTTCATATCCGAGCGTCTCCGTGCTTCGGAAGGCACGTTAAGCCGTTGGTCCCGGTTACCACTTAATGGGGTAATCGTTAAGTCGAGTTGGAAGCCTTAAAGGCGGCTTGATAAGTCCAACAGCGGGTGGCCACAGACCTGCCTCCACCAATCCGCACTGGGTCCGTGTGGTGGAGTATGACCTAATCTCCCTCACCTCGATTTGTGAGAGAAGGCCTTTGCCCAGCAGTGGGCAGTATAGGCTGATATTATTATATACAGATAAAAATGCTTCATTTGTATCTGTATCTTGATGTTACATTCACCAGTCAGTATACAAAGGTGCAATCAAAATGCTTCATAGTTCATTCCATCGTGAAACTAAATTTGCCATCTCACAGAACGAACGAATACGCGACGCCAGGTCGGTCGGTGGGTTAACAGTGCTTGAATTTAGCTGATTTAAATGAGACATTGGGATTCGAATCCTTGCATTGTTTCAGATCATATCTTATCTTGTTGGCTTATCGGACTGAGAGGACCTCAAGCGCACTTCGACCCGATGAGATCTTTTGTGTTGTCCTTGCCCTCCTACGTACCTGTTTCAGATACAAATGATTTAATCAGAACAGTGAGACCCTTTTGTCATGTCGTTGAAACATGTTTACCTTGCTTGTTCAAAAATGTAACGTCTACTGAAGCTAGACTGCCTCGTTGGTCTCATGGGCATATAAAGCGGCTAGCCATAACGAGGTTTCGAATTGTATGTCGGATAAAGTGATAATAGAGTTTTTCCATCGAAATATACGAATACTATAAGAATAAGTCTACTAACGGTAGCCGAGGGTAGCGCAGGCCTTCGTCCACAAATAGGACAGTAAAACAGGCTAGTAGAAAATTTGTGAGTGACTCTTATTGTTAACCATACATACATAGGACTCAGTCATTAGAAAAAAAAATATCCCGACAAATTACACCTCATAAGTTGTCCTAAAACAATTAGTATACTAAACTCACCATAAGCTCAAGCCTTTGATCAGGAGTGCAACAATAAAACATGCTATTAAAACAGTCGTTAAGTCAATTTCTAAGCCTTATAGGCGCCTTGATAAGACCTAACAGCAGGTAGGCACGAACCTGCCTTCAACAATCCGCATTGGGTCCGCTTGGTGGAGTATGAACTAATCTCTCTCCTCGATTTATAAGAGAAGGCATTTGCCCAACGTTGGGACAGTACAGTCTTGTATCGACCCCTATACATCGCTACAAAATATAGAATAAATAACAGTTCTCCGTACATTTCTAGAACGCAATATGGGAGTTTGCACGACGCGTAACATATACAAGATATAACATATATAACATAAGACCTCAGACAACCTTTTTTTGTAAAAGTAGCTTCACACTACGATTAATTCCTGTGTCGTGGATGCGTTTACAAACATGAAAATTCACACACACACAAATACCCAGACCGTAACAAATAATTGTGGGTCACACAAAGATTTTTTCCGTGCGGGAGTCGAACCCGCGACTATTAGACTCAGTGGGTGGATCGGCTTAAGCTCTTAACCACTGCGCTAAATCGTCTGTCAATTAGATTATAGCTTTTTGTATTCAACACGAAAATCAAATTTCCAATTTTTAGAAGTTTTCTACCATTTTTTTAAGCTCTTTGGTACCCAAATTGACCACGGATTTAATAAAGCAATTTTTGACCTTTTCAAATAAATGTAACATAAATTAAAAATAGTTGGAATTGATTTAGTTGCCGATTTAGGACAAACTACTTTCAGGTCTTGCGTAAATTCTGTTACACCTTGTATACAAGCCTGTGAAAATAACACTTGGGGGGCTGGCAGGCCCCGAGAGACACAACATCCATCTGGTTCAAAGATCTTGCTCTTGACTAATCCTGCCACAACGTTGATATTATTGATAATTTATAAAAGTGTTCAGTAACTTTAGTTGCTTACCGTACAGCATATATGGTACGCAGTTAATCAAACAAAAGCCCAATAACCCAACGCCACAAATTACACCCAATAAGTTCTCCTAAAACAATTAGTGTACTAATCTCGCCACCATCGACCGTATCGCTATTAAGCTGAATGATATCCAGCTCATACAATTTTTCCCCGAGTAATTCGTAACGCGGATTCATTATTCAGGAAGATACCTTGGAAGAATGCCGACCGATATTCCTTTGTTCCCTCCATTATTGGAGCTACGGGGCTCGAGAATTTGGGACATAAGAAAATAAGGGAGCTCTGGACAAGTAGAATCTTGTTAGTATTATTTTTACTAGCGTCAGTGGTGCATTTCGTGCCAGTTATTAAATGAATAGGTATAAAAACTAGTGGCCGAAACTATAAAATAACTCTCCAGGTTTCAAATCCTGACTGGCATTATAGTATTTTAGAACTTAGTGATTGTTACTTAGGTACTAGCGGTAAAGGAAAACTTCATGAAGAAATTTGTATGTTCGCAAAACCATAAAATATTGAATTTTTCCGTTATTGCGCCTGAAAAATCTTCGATAAGCTCGTTACACTAACATCAACAATGCCTGGGCATATAGTGACGCCTCTGTGTAGTAGTATACACCTCTTAAAATCTCTTCAGGGAAATCGGGCTTAAGTGGTATGTCTTGATATTCTGCAAAACACGGGGAATGTTGCAGTCTTCGTTTTGTACCGAGACTCGTAGTTATAAGTAGTAAATACAATTCCACCACTCGTTCAAGGTGACCTAACACCGTTGTACCTATCATTTGACAGGAATCTGTGGACTAACCACTTGATTAGCCCGAAAACATTGACGTTAGCGCAACACTATGGAGTTGATATACCATCTTTTCCAGACTTCAGATTTACTAATTAAAAGTGAATGTGATAGCACGCTTTCTCTACGTCACACTAAGTCCTTGTCTTTCATTATAACGTTAGCTGTTGTAGATCATTTTGATGAAATGCGAACGCTTAAACTAATAATGTATTCCGAAAGTCTGCTCCCCTTCTGGGAATATGATCGTGATGGTACGTATCAGCAAATTAAAATTCCAATTTGGAACGCGTTGATTGCAATTAAAAACCTTGTTAGCTGAAAAAAGCGCATTTTCATATAAAGAAAACTGAGTTCTTCAATTTCCGTGCCCCGTGAATAGTGAATTCCTCGCAAATTGCCCGAGTGTAGGCACGCTGCGGTGGTACTAAGAAATTCCGCTTGATAACGCCACTTTGATATCAATCAAGGGTGATTACTATCATTATATTAAAAAAAATAAACACCGGCACACCTATATTCTTAAAACAGGGTTCCAGGTGTACCGTATACACCAACATAGCGCATACGACGTTAAGTCCTAATATAGGAGCGAGTCAAGCGCCTTTATACCGAACACAATTCCAGACTCCGGAATGCAAGTCAGATTGCAGATGCAGCCGCCTCACTACGTCATATTACTACATGCCGAACTACGCGCAGCTTCACCAACAAGGCAGTCTTTGGTCAGTTTTTCAGTTCTGAGGTGAGTTACTCTCGCTGAGGTGAATAAAGAAGAAATATCTGCCATACCTTTTATCCGCAAAAAGATTAGGTGTAGATTTTACTCTTACGTGTCCCTTGATATTTTTGCACTGATTAATAAGCGTTGTCCGGCGATTACCAGCATTAGGTTCAGTTTATGATGGATGACCTTATGTAGCAATTCCATTTCCGTTCGTCTCCGTGCTTCGAGAAGTACGTTAAGGCTTTGCTCTCAGATGCTACTTAATGCGCTGGACTTAGGTGGCTTGATAAGTTTCAAGAGTAGATGGCCACAAACTTGTCTCTACCGATCTGTACTGTTTCTGCGTGGTAAAGTATGATCAATTCTCTCTCAATTCGAAGTATGACAGACGATAGCAGCATAGACGTCTAACGCCTCAGCCCTTTCCATGACCATGGGTGCTGCAAAGCACTCGAAACGTCGGGAACATAAAAATCAAAAATATATCGCGATAAATTCCAAAAAATAGTTTTATATCATGTGTAATAATCGCATAAATCTAAGAAATCAGTATGTAAACTAATTTATTACAAATCAGCGTTTACTTCCTAACTGCCAGGTTTACAAATCGAGGTGAAAGAATGAACCATACTCCACCGCGCGGACCTAGTGCGGATAATAGGAGGCAGGTTTGAGGCTACCTGACGTTGGCTCTTCTTCAGCCCCCTACAAAGCACCAAATTGACTTTACAACTACAACAATAAGTAGTAAATGCCAATGTGTTTTCTTATATTAAAGTAAGGCCTGCAGCATACCACTCAAAAATATTGCATCAAAATGAAAGCCAAACACTTCAGACGACATTCGCCCAAAAACCCGCTCTCTCACTATTTTCGTGTAGTACAAATGTTTTGCTTGCTTTTAGCCGAGCCCCGAAGCGGAAATAACATGACCTCTTCCGCGTTGATGTTGGAAACTTATTGAAGCGTTTTTTACGTGTTTCAGAAGATGAAATTTGTACCTAATGAACTCTATGGATAATCTTGGTTTAAACTTCGGATCGGAAGCTTGCGTAAACGATGATTATGTTATCTAGTTGCCTGCTTAATGGTCTAGTTGTGTAGGGTGAGGCTAGCGACCATGAGGGGCAAGGTCTGAATCCTAGGTTAGAAAAAATGTTATTGGTTTTTTTTATTGAAAAAGTCTCATTACCAGTCCGGTAAATAAGATTGTTCTTAGTTTAAAGCCATTACACTCGTCCTCAATTAAGTACATTGGGACTATCTTCGGCAAAACATAGGTGTACCGCTTGGGGAATATTGGCATGAAGAGGGTGTAAAATCCAGTTTTTAGTATCAAATTTGAGGATATTGAGCTTGGTTAATTATTAATACTTCATATCCTTTTACATGCATCCACAAACAAGTGATCATAATTTTTGCTTTAATTATTGATACTGCCCAATTTTTTGGAATTATTTCTGTAATGTGGGTGCGGTTACAAACATGATTTTTCTATTTATCTATATCATTACGCCAGATCCCTTGCGGAGTAGGCAGAGAGTACAGAGTTCCAACAGGTTCTTTTCTTACAGACCTCTCTGGCTTCCTCCACTCTCATACACGCTCGCCGGTTACGGAGACTTTTGACTTCCCCATGATTTTTAAGATGCACACTCACCAAGACCGGAATAAATATTTTGTAGGTTGCAGAATTTTTTCCCATCGGGAGAAAACTCCGCTTACTAGATCTGATCGAGTGGAATATATACCAATGAACCAAGCCGTCGTATTAAGATACCTAGCCTACATATCTTAGTCTGAAAGTGAGGCGGCAAGGATATTGAATGTGGTAAGGTTTATATGTAATATTTTGTGGAGCACGAGACGCGTCATAAAATAGGTAATATTTTTAGATGTCATGTTGTGTTGAAGAGACTGTAACTTGGGTTTTTTAGACGAAGTAATGTTGAGATATGATTGCCATTTCAGTATGTTTTAAATTTGCAAGGAAATGTCAGCCTGCCATAGCAAAAGGCAATATCATTAGTTATCTATGTAGTTTTTTCTAGGTTTAGGGTATTTATTGTACTAATATTATAAACGCAGAAGTTTCTGAGGTGGATGTGTGTTTTAGGTACTCTTTCACGCAAAAACTGTTATTTTCGAAGAATATATATCCTTCGAGAATAACAGGCTTGTATTGTTGACTTACGTTTCTACTTTGACTATTTATTTGGTTGGTTTGGTTGGTTGGACAATGTAATAAACCGTGTACAAATCGCTATTAATCCAGCTAAAAATCATTTCAGGAGTTAAACATCACTGCGGAAATCCATTAGTTTACAACTGTTTACAGTAACAACAATAACAACTGTCAACATCGTTCAGCTTGCTGTCAAATCTGGTCTGAACCAAGAACTTTCACTGTCAAATCCAATCTATCCAGTGCATGTTTACATGTCGAGTATAAAAGAGGCGAGAATGTTCGATCCTGGAGGAGTGCTTTTGGATTTAATGTAGCTGTTGCTTTCCGCAATTTTGTCATATCTGTACCATACATTTTGTATGAAAATATGGGTACAGTGAAACTAGATACTTGGAGAGATCAAACACATGAGATTATCAATCCAGCATCGGCTGAAGACGTCTATGGCGACACAATTTCCTCCCCCAAAAATCGCTCCGACGATCGGCTTCGTGCTGTACGCATTCAGTGTTGACAAGAGATATTCGTAGCAAGTAAGATTAGGGGACAGTTTTTTTTTGGGACTAAGCCCGCCCCACTTTCCCACCATTGTAACTCCTGTAGGTCAGGATCCACAATGGTCTTAGACACGAAGCAAATACGGAGTTGAGATGGCGTAATCAGATTATTTTATACAATTAATGCATGCGACTGCGCGGGGTGGCACAGGGCGCGAGGGACGTTACACTCCACCCACATTTGTTGTATCTGCCATCTAGCGGGAAATGGCTGAAAAAACTAAACCGTAGGAGGCATTCGTATTTGGACGGGGACCGACTTGGAATTTTAATTTCTCATTATTAATTTAATTCTTTGACTCTAACAAAGAAGCCATTAATCATGCTAGTACGTTCGTGGAGATAATTGCTGGGGTGGCTATTTTATGCCGAAGTTTGCAAAAAAAAACATAATTAAAAACTATAGCGAATTTTCACTTGAAACAAAAAGTAAACGACTTTATGCAACGTGCAACTTTACCAGGTTGCTGCCATGATATGTAGGTTGTAACGTATGAATTCATACGTTTCTGCACCAACGGGAAATATTATAATAAATTTCGAATCCGGCCCAGTTGTTTTAATACTGACTATTCATAATAGATGGCGGGCACATCAAGTCGCGTTGTAATTCAAACGTGATAAAAACGATTAGTAGATATTTTTACCAACAAAAACTAACATGTTTTAATCTAAAAGTCTATATAATATATAATTTTAAACTCATAAATGCTCTTTACATCGTTTTTAGTGTTTACGTGATAAAGAACGTAACCACCACCTAGTGTCGAATAATAGTACTGTTTATTACTAATTTGAAGACATAGATAGACTATTCTAGAAGTAATTCAATAGATTACGAAAAAAAAAACACTTTAAGTGAAATGAGATACTATATATTATATTTGGGCTACCATATTGACGATCCGAATATTTTTTGCATTTTATGATGCAACATTTCCTATTAGAAGTCTTTTTTAAATAAATTTAGAGAATAGTTAATAGCTCTGCATGCTTGAGCGTCATGTGAATAGAACGAGTAGCGATGACAAACTGAGGTAAGCCACGCCCACCACGATGACGTCTTGACTTTTAGGAATTCCACAGGCTCGTTATCTTAGGCCATCTCCACTTCGTATTTACTTTGTGGTTTGAATCTTGGGGTGTCCTAGAAAGCGCTTTAATTGTCTTGGAACCTGCAACAAATTTAATTAGAAAGAAAAGAGGAGGAATAAGAAAAATAAAATTCCTTTTCCCTACTTTGCAAGGCGGGAGACACTAAAAATTGGCAGATCAGCCATAGAGGAAACCACAACTAGGATAAGCCCAGTTGTAAAGCACCACGGATACGAAAAACTATTAACAAGACCCATTTGTGAGCCTCATGTTTGAATCCAAAAATAGGCAAGGCAAAATACGCTTGAACGCACAGCTTGAAGGATTTGTCTGACCATAGTAGACGGTAAATATCAGCAAAATTTTAGAGTGGAGACCGCCTTTTGGCAAGCGCAGCGTAGGACGGCCGCCTGCCAGATGGCCCGACGATCTTGTCAAGATTGCAGGAAAGTCGTTGGATGCAGGTGGCATCAAACCGGTTGCGCTGGAGAGCGATTGGGAAGGCATGTGTTCAGCAGTGGACGAGTATAGGCTGAGTCAATGTTAATGAAACATAAGTATCAGCGCCCGCTTATGTCAACTTTCAAAAATCATTATTAGCATCAGCAATCGTTGACGTGTAATAACCCTATATCAGTACCAAGCCTTTTGCAAATCTTAATTGCTGGTAAAGTTCTACAAACAGAATCCCTTCGCTTTGGGCGTTGGTTATAGAATGTATGCGCCGTGTAGTTCGATGTAATCATCGCGTTGTTTCTACGTAATCATCGAGTAGTTTATGCATACTCGTTGCATATACATCGCGTATACGCCACTTACATACGTTTTTATCGGAATGTTATAGGTACGTTCAACTCTTACGCTTTAGCCTACGCTATATCGACTCCCCTCCTATCAGCCGCTACCACCGTCCGCGGCATATTCTCACCGACCCTCCCGATGCTCTTACATCCCTTCTTTCGGATACAGATACCGCACACAGGATCAGACACCGACCTCGCCGGCGAGGTCGAAGAATCTCTTGCCCGCCGGCCGGTGCAGAGCACCACGGCGAGACACCTAGTATACGCCCTCCCCCATAGCGACTGCCCAAGCCGCGACCGTTTCTCCTTAAGCCGCCCTCGAGCTAGTTGCCCCCTTGCCCTTCTGGCTCGAGCGTAGTGGTTGCACGCTCGCCCTCTTGTCCGGTGAAGCTATAAAGGCCCCGCGGCCAACAGCGTAGATCAATTACACACACACGCTATATGGACCCCTAAGGTACTCTCAGGAAGTATATATGTGAGTTATATAGGTTTGCAAAAAACGCTGAACGTTTAACGTTTGGCGCTAAGTCGACGCTTACGAGCGTTGAAGCATGTTAGAGATTCGAGCGTGTATTCGCCGACTCAAGCGTTTTTACAACACTAAGAGTTATAACACACTATAGTGTCAACATGCAGTGTTTAACTCAGGCTTATCTAATAAAGGAGTGGGTGGGATGGACAGTGTCGTATAGGGTTCTCTAACTCACTTTCTCTAGAGATTTGTTCTTATCAAAGTAAATTGGAAACAAATTGCTGTGGGAGAAGGTTTTAGTCTGAATTATAAGCGATGAGCGGGTTGAATAGCGTATCTCTAAAGTAATCTAGGATGCTGGGCATTTACTCACTCACATCCAAGTTTGTATGGGTAATGTAGACCCATTAGACATAACCTTTTGTTTTGCGTCTTTATTTTAACATTTTTCCTGTAAGATTCGTCAATAATAAAAAAAAAAAACAAAAAACGCGTTAAATTAAAACAAAACTATTTTGAAATAAAACTATTTTTTCGGAGTTTATCGCGGTTTATTTTTAAATTTAAGGTCCCGACGTTTCGAGTGCTTTGCAGCACCCATGGTCACGGGAAGGACTGAGGTGTTAGACGTCCAAAATCACAGTTGTTCTGGGGTACCCTCAAAGTGTTATGCTTGGTTTTGTATTTGATTATATTAATTACCGAATCCCAAGTCGATGGAAGCACCCAGCCATCTTCTCTATTGAAATTAGGATGTTTTTTTTAAATTTCAATAGCCTCGCGAACCATCCTTGGTGGGAATCGGTGTTCTTTTATGAGAATTTGTGGTCTATCAAATCTGATGTTATGGCGGATGCGGTCAACGACATGTTCACAGACTGCAGACTTCTTTGAGCGACGGTGTTTTAGGTCAGCTATGTGTTCTTTAACCCGACTGGTTTCACTCGGTCACTGTAACGTTGGCGTGGGACTCGAAGCTTATTATCGTGCAGGACTTGCTTGACATGTTGAAGCTCGGCAGCCAGATGTTTCTTGTCACAGATCTTGTGTTCTCTGAAACAAAGATTTTCCTACTGTAGCTAACTGTGATGGATGGTGGTGAGATTCACCGTTTAAGTACTTATCAGTATGGGTCTTTTTTCTATAAACCGTATGGCTTAAGGTGTTGTTGGGGTTACGGATTACTGAGACGTCTAGAAAAGCTAGGGAATTGTTTGCCTCCAACTCCATTGTAAACTGAATTTTAGGGTTAATGGAGTTAAGATGATTAAGGAATACATTAATTTTGTCAGATGGTAATATTGTGAATGTATCATCTACGTACCGCTTGTAGAAACTTGGCTTTACAGGTGAGGTACGAAGGGCTGTCTCCTCAAAGTCTTCCATGAATATATCGGCAACAATGGGATACAGGGGCACCTATTGCCACACCATCTACTTGCTTGTAGAACTGATCGTTCTACAGTGAGTAGCCAGATGTAAGGCAGTGTCTCAATAGTTCTGAGTGTTCCGCTAGCATGTTGTTCTCCGCTAGTTTCCTTTCTACAATTTTGACACAGTCTTGTACAGGTAAGCATGTGAATAGTGACTGGACATCGAAACTGGCCATAGTTTCATTGCTAGTAAAATGTAGATTTCAGATCACTAACAAAATGGTATGAATCCTTAACATGTGCTCTTGTGTGACCACTGAGTGGCGAGAGCTCTTTCGCTACGTGCTGACCCAATCTGTAGGTTGGTGTGTCGATTTGGCTAACAATTGGACGTAGTGGAGCATTCGGTTTATGTATTTTTGGGATCCCATACAACTGTGGTGGTTTTGCGCACGGAGGTATTAGTGATTTGACGTCCAGATTCAATGTTTCGGAGTATTTCTTTATTAAATCAGTAGTTTGTTTTAACATACTGGTGGCTGGGTCTGTCTTGACCTTTTTGTATGTGTTTACATACGATAAAAGTTCTTGTATTTTGACATAGTAATCTGACGTATCCATAACGACCGATAAAATCCGAATAAATAGTTTTATTTCATGTGTAATATTCGCGTAAATCTAAGAACTCAACTATATTGTTTCAGAGGTTATGTGATTTACTTTTGATTTTAAGTTCCCGACCTATAGAGTGCTTTACAAAACCCATGACTACGGTAATTTCGTGCCCGTGATCATGAAAAAAATAGTCTTTCTTATGTGTAAGATTCGGGTAAATCTAATCACTCACGAAACCTATTTGTTTTATTTGTTTAATCAGGTTTATTTGAGTTGTCCGGAAGCTTCCAACTGTTAACCCATCTAAGACTAAGCGTGAGATTTTTGCCTATCATCATCCTATTGATTTTAAGAGGTTTATGAAAATCTCTAAAAAGCTCTAGAACGTCTCTTTCATAATTTAATAGAACGCTTAGCGCTTCTAACTTGTACCACGCCACAGAGTTGTCCAACAGATTTTTCCCCATTAAAATATGTACAAAGGGTGTTATCGCCATTGTAGGGCGGGAGTACACAATATGTGTACCAGGTATTATGTTTTGTACAGTGTAAGCTGGCCTTATCTCTGCGGTTGTAAGGCGTGTGTAAACGATGCAAAATTACTTTGACAACCCTTCCATGTTACATAATATGGGTTATTTGTATGGTTACTTGTATACCGGGTGGGTTCCGAATTATGTCGGCGAACACGAGAGAAAAAATTTACTGGGCTTTTAGCCGCTATAACCAAACACGGCATATTACAACAACTTCGTGAATACTTCGGATCCTGGCTTTCAGGAGTTACAATAGTGGGAATGTGTGGAGGGCTTAGGCTTAGTGTAATAGTATTATGTATGCGACTGGAGTACCATTTCACGAAGTGTTCGTAAACGCGGCGCGTTATGTGTTTATGGACTACCGCTATAAACATATTTTTGTACACTGCACTTGAAAAAGTATATGGATATTTAGAAATATGATTTTTGACTCTCTTTTACTTTGACTCAAATCATCTCTATGACTTTACATTTTCTGATTTCAATGCGACACGTTTAAGAACTAACCAATTTAGTAGCCAGCTAGCAAAACATAGAGAAAAATTGTAGCAAAGTTCTCGAAACAGTTTTTTATTGCATGGTGTAGTTTTTTTAAAGAAATGATAAAATTTGTTTTCGCAGTTACGTCGTTTACTTCCGAGCGCGCCTTTAATATATCCGTCCCTTATTATTCACTAGCTGTGCCCGCGACTTCGCCCGCGTGGAATAGTGTGTTTGGGTAGCATTTTTAATTATTTAGGCTAATTATTTTACAAATAAGACACATACATATAAATACTTTAATGAGCTATTTGCAGTGTAGCACACTTAGGCATATTCCCCCACCTACACCGCGCCGTACTACGCCGGCGGCGTGTACGGCGCGGTGCTTGGCAAGTTTCTTACTCGCGTTAACTTCAGATTCACATTTTATAATGACTCCGTAAATGTTACATCAGAATAGCTCTAATATTTTGTCTCTCGTCGCAAACATAAAACATTCACATAAACCTTACATATTTCCATACAAACTTTCATCCCCTATTCCCTATTGTTATTTCACACCCGTAAAACTTTTACAAACTTTGAATGTCATATTTATTTATATCGAATCAACAGCCTAAAAAATAAGTTTCAAGCTTTTAGCTCTAAAAATGACGATACTTCCATACAACTTTTCATCCCCCCCTTTCAAAACGTTACAACCCTTTTGTCGCATTAAAAAGTAGCCTATGTGCTTTCTCAGGCTCTAGACTATCTGTGTACCAAATAATTTAAATCGGTTCAGTAGTTTTGGCGTGAAAGCGCGACAGACAGACAGACAGAGTTACTTTCGCATTTATAATATTAGTAAGGATTTTTAAAGTAATTTTAATATTGTCTCTCTCCCAGTCCATAAATGATCGATCGCGGTATTTCCTTAGGTGGTCATAACGAATAAGTTTTTTGCGGTGTCTGAGTAGTTAGATATAACAGACTGAAACGACTAATATCACGTTTGTGATCGGTTTTTCTTTTACATTGTTGAATAGTAGTTATGTTATTTACATCCTACGCCATCTTCCTGAACGCGTAGACACATTAAGTCGAAGTATTTTTGGTTCTAATGTGACAGGTGGAAATGCGAGCTCTGCGGAGGATGTGCGGAATGAAGCTGACCGACCGAATTCGCAATAGCGTAGTAAGAAAGCGAGGAAGCATGAAATATAGTATCGGTGTAAAGATGAGAAAGGGTATGCTCCGTTGGTTCGGGCATATAGAAAGAATAGTGAAGAAGCTATATAAGATCCCTTGCGGGGTAGGCAGAGAGTACAGAGTTCCAAAGGGCTCTTTCCTTATAAACCTCTCTGTGTTCCTCCACTCTCATAGTTATTCTCAAACACGCGCGCTGGTTACAGAGACTGGTGACCTTCAGATAAGACGCAGTGTATTTTGTCATGGTAAGATAGTCTAGGACTTCCCCGGTACCTACATCCTTCCACTTTCGCATTGTATATGCCTCAATTATTGACATACATAGATTAACCAATCCTGGTTATCATGAATGCTTGTCCCCGAAATCGGGGGTGAATTAACCGAACTTCGGTCGATGATGGCTTTCCGATATCCGCCATTAGATATTTTGGTGTCAATACAACCAAGACCCATTTGGGTGATGGCGTAAACACGTCCATTTTTGTTTATGTATTCTAGAATTAGTTTGAAAAAAGGTTTAGTCTTTTTCATCTTACAGGAGATAACTAGATAATGAAAAAAAGCTCTTGAGAAAAGCAAGGTTTCCCTATTTTTTTATTTTATAATTTTAAGTGATAAGTGAATTAATTGATAGTATGTATATACCTGTATTATATTATTCTACTTATAGTTATATAGTTCTACGGTAAGGTACCTATAGGATTGATATAATGCTCATAATAACTTAATTTACACATCCCTACACTCGGCAACCGCCGTTAAGAAGTCCAGTGGTGTATCTTCAGAATCCAAGGTCCAATAACGATAAAATTAAAATGGGACCACCTCGGAGCTATACTGAATCCAATGCAAAAAGAATCTTCAAAATCGGTTTATAAGCAAAGAAGTTGTAAAATAAACACGAATTATGAACCACTTCCTTTTTTGAAGTCGGTTAATATTTTAATGTGTCAATCCTAGCGCACTCACCGTTGGGAACTCTACTCTTGAAGTTGTCGACGAATACATTTACCTGGGACAGGTAGTCCGGTTAGGTAGGTCCAACTTTGAGAGAGAGGTCAATCGACGAATCCAACTCGGCTGGGCAGCGTTCGGGAAACTGCGCAATATCTTCTCATCCAAAATACCTCAGTGCCTTAAGACTAAAGTTTTCAGTCAATGTGTGTTACCAGTGATGATATATGGATCAGAGACGTGGTCTCTTACAATAGGTCTCATAAAAAAGCTCAGAGTTGCTCAGCGAGCTATGGAGAGAGCTATGCTCGGCGTTTCTCTACGCGATCGAATCAGGAATGAGGAGATTCGTAGAAGAACCAAGGTTACCGACATAGCCCTTAAGATTAGCAAGCTGAAGTGGCAATGGGCGGGCCACATAGCGCGTAGATCGGACGGGCGTTGGGGCAGAAAGATTCTAGAGTGGCGACCACGTATTGGCAAGCGCAGCGTGGGACGACCGCCTGCCAGATGGACCGACGATCTTGTGAAAATCGCAGGAAGTCGTTGGATGCAGGTGGCATCGGACCGGTTACGCTGGAAAGCGATTGGGGAGGCCTATGTTTAACAGTGGACAAGTATGGGCTGAGATGATGATGATGAATCCTAGCGGAACTCAAGATCCAAACTCGACTGTCCACTACTTGCCTGCGCAGGGTTCTAGAGTATTTTGGTCATTGCTAGAAAAGACAGTGACAACCTCGAAAAACTGATGGTCACCGGTAAAATTGAAGGCAAGCGACCACCAGGAAGGAGCCAACACGCTGGACGGATCAGATTCGCACAGCTCTTGATACCACGTTTCACGATGCTCTGCACTCGGCTGCAGATAGGAGTGGATGGCGACTCATCATCCGCAGAAAACTGCTCTCTAACATATGACCACGACCCTCAGTAATGAGGAAACCGACGCAAGGAGGAGGAATATTTTACTTAGTTCTATAGTAGGGTACCTATAGGATTGACGTAATACTCATAATATCTCAATCTACGCATTCGTATTGTTTGCCGTTAAGAAGTTCCCTGGTGTATCTTCAAAGTCCAAGGTCCAGTACCGATGAAATTATAATGGGACCACCTTGGAGCTATGCTATCTAATGCAATTGACGGAAATATCGGTGAACATACATAAAAAAAAGAAAAAAAAAAGCTTACATACAGACGACATACATATTTTACACCGACACGCCCTTATTTCCCATACATTTTTCGTTACCTCAGCGCCATCTGTAGGAAGGTAGTTACTACTTGCAACTATGTATAGGGCCGTTCTGTAGAACGATGATTAAAAAATATTTTGAGACTAGCTGTTACCCGCAAATTCACCAGCGCGGAATTTAACAAAAAATCTTTTTTTAAAATAAAAGTAGCCCAAGTTACTCCTTATAACATCAGCTGTCTGCTAGTGAAAATTATGTCTAAATCGGTCCAGTCGTTTCGGAGATTAGCCGGGACAAACATTTTTTTTTTTATAAATACCATATATACCTCATATGCATTTAGTAAAAAGTTGTTATTATGACATTACAAACAGTCACTTTTATTGTATAGAAGATTTTCACATGTAAAATTTTCCGTGATAATTTCAGGAGTTCCATACGACTTTGCATCGCATGGGTATATAGTATTTCGTACTCAGACAAATGGTCTCAGCCAACGTTATCACGATATGCAAACGAATTCTTAATAAAAATCTACTTTAATTTTCTCTCACTCCAAGATTTCCCTCGAGTTCTGCAAGGGTGATTGCGCAGACGATTTGTGGCTACCTGTTGATTATACTCCAGAACCCTTACTGACTTCACAGCTTAAGACTGCGAGATTAATATACCTACCTACATACCCCTTATTACCCCATTATTCTATTCCCATTGTCTTACATCAATGGCGAAAAACGTTTTACTTCTTAACCGCTACCGTGGCCCTCTTAATGAATCGGCAAATCAATACAAATTGGTACTTTCAAGACTTCTTAGTGTGACAACTACTTGTTAAGAATCAGAATCAGATCGTAATGTACTGAAATGTATGGAGGGAGACACCACACAACGCAGGGCTCGGCGCGACGGTGGCGCGGCTTGGGGAGTTGTAATGTACTGAAATGTAAGGGAGATGCCACGCGGCGCAGCCCCGCTACGCGCGATGGTGGGGCGGCTTGGGGAAATGAAATGTACTAAAATGTACGGTAGACGCCACACAACGAAGCTCCGCTCGGCGCGACGGTGTCCCGGCTTGGGGAGTTGTAATGTACTGAAATGTAGGGGAGAAGCCACACAACGCAGCCCCGCTCGGCGCGGCTTAGGGAGCTGTAATGTACTAAAATGTACGGAAGACGGCACACAACAAAGCCCCGCTCGGCGCGACTGTGGCGCGGCTTGGGGAGTTGTAATGTACTGAAATGTAGGGGAGAAGCCACACAACGCAGCTCCGCTCGGCGCGGCTTAGGTTGTTGTAATGTACGGAAGACGCCACACAGCGGCGCCCCGCTCGGCGCGACTGTGGCGCGGCTTGGGGAGTTGTAATGTACTGAAAGGTATGGGAGACGCCACACAGCGCAGCCCCGCTGGGCGCGGCTTAGGGAGTTGTAATGTACTAAAATGTACGGAAGAAGAACACCTTATTACGCCATCTCTACTTCGTATTTTGTTCGTGGCTCAGCCATTTGTTGGTAACATTTGGAGTTTAATAGATTGAAATCTGGGCTTTAGACCAGATGTTGAACAAATGAAAAATTTTATATCTATTTTCTTTTATGTCTACTTTGTGATTGTAATGCGTCGCTCTTTTTTATATAAAGATAGAAATTATTAGGTCGCCCAAGGAAAACCTATCACGACCAAACTAATAGTCTCTTGGAAAAGGGTCAAGTGCGTAGCGTAGCACTCTAAATCGATGGAAATGTATGAACATAGATGAAGCGAAAGAGGTGTGTCAGAATCATAGTATGTGGCAAACTGTAGTCTCTGCCTACCCCAGTGGGATAAAGGCGTGAGTGTATGTACGTATGTATAGAAATTATCACGCCTTATCCCCCAGGTGGGGGTGGCAGAACAATGTACATCCACATTTCGTCGGTAATTTCGGTCCTAGATTAATTCAGGGCAAGCCTATTGCAATTATTTCGATCATAAAGATCGCCAGACAATACTCGTAAGTACGAATAATTACTTAATTGATTTGAAAAAACCAGCTCTCCAAATATGGTAAGCAACATAAAAGTGTATTTATAAAGCAAAGGAGTCCTATATTTAAAATCAAAAATATGAGATTGTGTTTTTTAAGTTAAATTTAACGGAATCTGACCTGCTACGAATTTGGTTTACCGTAGAGCAAAGTGTGTGGAACTTGTTACAAGTTTAACCTACTCATGGCAACGTCTACACATTGAAATATCTACTTTTCTATAGCACCTATCCTAGATTCATATAAAAAATTAATGATCAAAATAATAACTTTTCAATCCGACACACACAAATATTAATACATTCGTTTGCAATATATTTTTTTCAATACCAAAAACTAATTTGGCGAACAACGGAACGTGTTCAAAGCAATCGGCCCCAGCGCCATAAAACGCGCGTTTTTACAGACGGTGTGGTCTTTTGAAAGAGTTCCAGGAACGCTAAGGTTGTCTGGGCAGACAATGGGTCCATATCCAACCACGCAGGCCGCTTCAGACCGTGTAATATTGGCTGTGGTATGGTATAAGTTATAAACGATTAGAGGGGTCCGTCGGGTGAGGAAGGGCCGTGAGTAAAACAGCTATCAAGTTTACTGGAAGGGATATTTATAAATAAAATTCTAATTAGCTTTACTGGTAGGCAAAAGTATAAAAAATATACTCGGACCCAGTGGGATAACTGGAACTTCTACTTTGCAGAAATCTCCGTACAAAGACGCTTAGCTATGTAGGCATTGTCCTACGGAACAGATAGGAGAGCTTTATAAATACATACCATCATCCCTTCGCAGCACGTTATGTTGTGTTTAGTCCCGGTTACCACTTAATGTGGTTATCGTTAAGTTAAATGTGTAGCTTTATAAACAGCTTTTTAAACTCGTGGTCATAAACCAGACTTCACCAAACCGCAATGGGTTCGCACGGTTGAATATGACCTATACTGCTCACCTCGATTTCTGAGAGAACTTTGCCCAGCGGTGGTAGAGATAGACAGATTTATTATTTAGTGCGTAGTCTGATTTACCTAATTTGGTAGATTAGGCCATTCTTTTACTGAACGCCTCATTTCATCCTGAGCTTTTCACATAACCTGATCTACTACTTCCTATAGTAGCAAGCCTTTCATATTATTTCACGTCTCTGAAGCCAGTAGCAAGTTCGATATTTTGATCACAGTGAAAGTTAATTTTAATAATCGCGTAAAGTATACATCTTGCGCCACCCTGACTTGTACGGCGGCGACCATGTAGAAAATAACGTGAGTTTATCTTATTTGGTATTGAATGAAGTGATTTTTACCCAATACTGTGAAAAAGTACCTAATTAATGACAAATTATATTATTCTTTAAAGATTCTTCACTATTCATTAAATTCTGAATAAAATAAAATTAGACTACTGCGTCACACACTGCTTAACAAAGGCTAACTTCTTCCACAAATCGAAGTTAGAGAGATTACATTCTTGATGTATCATAAATAGAACACAATGCGTTACAACCATTAGCCCAGAAGCGGAGGTCAAAGATGTTTTGCAAATCTACAAAGTCCAAACGTCCACGTTTCACCAAATATACCTTACCTTAAGCAACCTTCCTGCAAGTCCTGGATTCAAATTCTGGGCCGGAAAAAGTGTTAATGGGCTTTTTCTATCGAAAAATTCCTAATAGCTATCTGGAATCCAGAATTCTGTCCGATCTAATAGCGATAGGTTCAACCCCTAGTACATTGGCACTTACATGGACGACGACATTTGGATATACACAATACACTTCTTTAATCTCTGCTTGGGGAATATCTAAACGAGACGGTGTTTTATTTTTGATATATCTCTTTCATAGTGTTCGGCGTTTACCGTATACTTATGTTAGATAGTTAATAAGTAATGAAATGCTAAGATTGCAGTGATTATTATTTATTTCCGTTTCCACAAAGTTAAATTTAATGCTAAATGATAATGATTTATCGAAATGGTAGGTAATGATTTTATAATACGGTTAATGATAAACGTTTAAGTGCTACGCGGTCTTTTCGAACACTAACTAATTATAAACTATGATGATCGCGTAAAAGACTGCATTGGCAAAAATGTGATCGATTACCTCGAACACATAGAGAAATTCGTGAAGGAGATTCCAAAAGACGGATGATCCTTACATGTCAGATGGATAAATCTCGTTATTTACATGCATTCACCCTTGTAATATCGTATAGACGGGCAAAAGGGCGGTCCGTCAATCAATGAAGGAGCAATCTTATTGTTACGCAGACACCCACGGAAAACCTTTTTACACATGTTAAGGTATTTACGAAGTGTGTAGAAGATTTGTTCGAAATAGCTAGTTTTTATCCCTATTTAAGAGAGGCTAAAGTGGATTTATTTGGCGGTGAGCTAGACGCGTTTTTAAACGCTGCCACGCGATTCGCCGATGATTCGATTGGTCGCCGATGATTCGATTGTCGCCGTGGATTTTTTTAATGGTTTGCGATCACGTGTTGTACTTCGAAGAAGGGATGAAGATCAAGATCAAGAAAGAACCACCCCATTCGATCAAGCTTTATTTTTAGTTATGATAACTAATACAGTCAGCATAATTCTGGAAGACCACCTCGTTGGTCTAGCGCATAGTGCGGTTGGCGATCACTAGCTTTTGGGTCCGAATACTAGGTGAACAAAATGTGGTTTTCCTTCCATTATTTGTAAATAGCAGTCCGGAGTCTAAAATTGTACCCGATAATGACAATAGGCTTGCCCCTTATTTTATTAGGACCAACCATCTTCGGCAATATGTAGGTGTAAAAAATACACCTTTGCCGCCTTTGCTTCGGTAATATATACGTGGTTGTGTTTAATTTTAAAACTTTGTACTTTCATCTACTCAATGCATATTAATCCATTTCGAATAAAGCTCCAATAATATCCTCAAAAACAAGCAGCACAGTCGTGGATGGAGTCCCTGTGTACGTAGCATTGACGTGCGCGTCAAACAAACCCGCGGATATCGAATCAGCACCGACAGTTGTTATTGTTGGACAAATGGAAATGTCGAATGCTGATCGATCGCACTATGAATACAAGGCTATATTGGTGGTCGATTGGTCGAATATCGTAAAAGGCTTAAGGCTGGATTCTGGTTAAAGTATAAAGGGAATTGTTAAGTTTTTTTATTGGATAGATCCGTAATTAAACAAAATTTAATGGTTTAAATTCTTAAACACGAATTGGCGACGGCTCGGCCTGGCGGCACTTCGATCCGCGCATGGTGTAAGTTTCTTTACATGACTCACAGATATTTGTTTAAGTCTAGGTGTTTGTGCACCCAGTGTCATGGTAATAAGCGCAATCTTTGGGGAACGCTATGTCCTACAGTGAACGTTTTTGAAACGCTTAGAGCAGCAGTAGACGTCTTTCAGTAAATGATTATGTTTGTTTCCGCGTAGAAAATTTGTGGTGCAAATGGCGTAGTAAAGAAAAAAATATCTCTCCGCTATTTTTAACGTATTAATCTTTACTTATACGTAGATCTTTCTTTAATATCAAATATAAGGAAAAATGTAGTAATTTTTAAACTCATTTCAATGCCTGATATGCAGCTTGATAACTTACAACAGAAGGTGAGTGAAGGTGAGATAGATAGATAGATAGATAGAAGGTGATCACAAACCTGCCTCCACTAATCTGCATTGAGTCTGCATGGCGAAGTACGATTTGTGCAGTTTTCGAGCAATGGAACAATATAGGCTGATTTAATGTAAAAGCTGTCTAAAATTATGTATATCTTAAACTCTAATGCTTTCAGGATACGCAAAGTTACAAATACAAACAATTTCCCAATTGTCAATTCAAGAGCCGACATATTCCCGCATCAATCAAAACGCCTGTGTACAGATTTCAATTCTGACTGGCGTTTTAAAATCACAGGCTCCAGGCGAACTTGAGAACAAACAGGTGGCTTCGATCGATCTGACAGGGCCATTTGGGGTTTCCCCCAGGCGTTTGCTTTTGAACAGCCAGGAAGCAAGACAGGTCTGTTTACATGGTAGACTGGAAAATAGCTCTGTTTAGAGGGTGAATTTTGGGTGTGGAAATCTTTGTTTTGGAGTACGGAAAGGAATGGAATCGCAGTTTTGATATCAGTATCAGAATTGTTTTCTATCCTAAGCTAAGGAATTTACTGTCGGTATGGTAAATCTGCTCGATACCCATGGATTAAATGTTTTTAACATGGCGTTTAACTTTGATGAATATGAAAATAAACTATTTTTCGGATTGTGTCGCGGTTTATTTTAGATTTTTAAGTTCCCGACGTTTCGAATGCTTTGCAGCACCCCTGATCACGGAAAGGACTGAGGTGTCAGACAGAGAGTCTGGGGTACCCTCAAACTTCTTAATTATTTTTGTTGGTCCGATCTACGCAGAATGAGCTCACAGTGTCTTGAGGTCTTGCAGTGGTATGCTTGGTTTTGGATTTGATTATATTAATTACTGGATCCCATGTCGATGGAAGCACCCAGCCATCTTCTCTATTGAAATTAGGAAGTTTTTAATTTCAATAGAACACAATGCGCCTCGCGAACCATCCTTGGTCGAAATCGGTGTTCTTTCACGAGGATTTGTGGTCTATAAAATCTGGTGTTATGGCCGGTGCGGTCAAGGACATGTTCACAGACTGCAGACTTCTTTGAGCGACGGTGTTTTAGGTCAGCTATGTGTTCTTTAACCCGAGTTTTCACGGGTCTTTTTGTTTGTCCTATATAAGAGAGATCACATTCACAATCAATCTTGTATACTTCTGCACCTTGTAGAGGGATGTGACACTTGACGGATGGTAATAATTGACTGATCTTCTTCGGTGGCTTATAAAATGTTGTAATTGAAGCACGCTTCAATATATAGCCAATCTTTTCTCTGACTCCTTTCATGTAAGGTAGTACAGCAGGGAGACGCTCGACTGTGGCTGGTTTCACTCGGTCACTGTGACGTTGGCGTGGGACTCGAAGCTTATTGTTGTGCAGGACTTGCTTAACATGTTGAAGCTCGGCAGCCAGATGTTTCTTGTCACAGATCTCTTGTGTTATTGTACCTATCATGAATAATTTAATAAATTTTTGATGAGAAAATCTGTGCCAAACACTTTTTCTTTTTCGCAAAAATGTGACATGTAAGTGTGGCTCATTTTGGTTTTGCAAAAAAAAATGTAACATGAAAATGTTAGGTTACATTACATCAGCGTGTTAAAGAAAAAAAAATCTAATACTAAATAAGCAGGATTTTCATACCTAATGGGTCCAATGAATTTGTACATCTTAGTATAAACGAAACCAATCCACCTAATGTTTCCACCCTACCTAATTCACAAACTTGTAGTATGACCAGGTTGACGATATGTCCTACCGTTCCCTTAAAGTAAATTCCCAAAAAAAAGCCATCTTCATACGAGTATACCGCTCTTACGAAATCAAACCGATTCGTTAACTCAAGTTACACAAAAACCACCACCATTTAGTAATGTGCAGTAATAATTAACGCGTAGAGAGCGCTCCTAGCGATTACTCAACGGATTACATTAGCGTTCAGTTTCACACTTCTGGCGATAATTAATGAATTGGAACGAGAACAGTTGCGTCAGGATTCTTTGATGATGCCTTGAGATAACAATGTTCGGTTTTTTAAAGGAAGGAAACTTGATTACTTGAAGTGGTAAGACTAATTTGGAAAATATGATCTTCTGTAGAGGATTATATTAACGCCAGATAGTGGTATTGCCATGGTAGATTAGTAGAGAAGATTTAAAAAGAAATGCAAAATTGTAAGTGCCTCCGCAGAGTTTAGACGAAATCGATGGTGGGAGTTGAGATACACAGAAAAAAATATATTTAAATGTTTATGTAATATGCAGCCTAGTAATTGAGCAGTTTAATATATAAACATGATAAGATAGTAATTATTCAAACATGTTTAACTTTTATCTACCCCAAGAGTACCTCTAAGGCACGTTCCCATCACAACGTACGCGTAATTTTATTGTACTATACATGAAAAATCGTCTGATTAGACAGCTGTTTCATTAGACATTTATCGTATCTGATATATTATTTCCATAAAGGCGTGACGGTATTAAGCGGGGTTGGCAGAGGGGCATTAAGTACACCCACTTTTCGCCAACGATGTTCGGTCCCGTGTAATAGAGGGCGTGCATATTGCCATATACCGGGAACAATTGTAGACTCCGGACTCAAACTGGGCAGTTTTTCGTCAGAAAAATTACATTTGTCTGACCTGGGATTGAACCCATTGAATCACATAGCGATGCGCTTAGCCACCAGACCAACGAAGCAGTCATCGTATCTGATTATATGTTAAATCGTGCAAAAAGCTCTATACAAAATTATCTTTAATTAAAACCGTTCCACTATTTTACTAAACGGATCAAAATATCTGATCAGACAGCTATGGATGCATCGTAATGCTTCATACCAGTAACTCGGCTCCTGTAGGGAAGTTGGATTTCTACAGACGTCACAGGAAACGAAAAATGTCCGGGAATAATATTTTACAATGGAAATCACCTGTTGAGAACAAGGAGCTATTGATTGCAGAAAAAGAATAGATACAAATCGCTTTCAACTTTGCAAAGCTTACAGAATCCTTAATTCGTCGGTTACAGAAACACGGAAAATCGTCCAATCGCTGTGACAAAGCATCCCAGACTCTTTCTAAGAGGATTGAACAAGACCTTTTCTATAAAAATGTCCTATCAGGTATCAGCATCCGAAACTCGTATACAATGTACTAAAAATATCATAAAAATTCATCCTTTCAATATCGCATCCGTTGTACTCGTTCTAACTGAAAGCGGCGGGCTTTTACATAATCCTATTGTGTTGTGACCATAATCTGGAACAGCTTCCAACTCGTCCAGCGCATGCAGCTTGTCTCCAAGCTTACAACGCTATTTGAAGTTGCCAGATTAAATGCAGGGACTTAAAGAGAGGTCAACATGGATTCGTAGGTACTAGGTATTAGGGTTGTGTTAGTTTAGGCTGACTGGTTTACTGCCTAGTAATCTAGTCAATAATTGCTTTATAGCTGATGTTTGTCTACATCGTCACGCTAGATCCCCTGCAGGGTAGGCAGAAAGCAAAGAGTTCCAACAAGTTCTTTCCTTACAGATGTGATAATGCTTATGTTGGTAGCACTAATAAATAATTAAATTATGAAAAAAATGCCACTACTTTTAGTAATAACATTTTTGCCCTAACAATAGGATTAAAGGACCATAAATCCAGCTGAATGCCTTCCTCGCACTTTTTTCGAAAATATGTTAAGTTATTTTTGATCTAGGGTTTTCTTTAGGATGTTAGAGACTTTAGAGATTGGCAGTCATTGCCATTAAGGTCTTCCTCTAATACCTTCACACGAATGCCACGAGTCACGCTAACACGTGTAATATCAGACTTTGTTCCATATTGCTTAATCGGCCCATTATATTTAACGATAACTTAGTTCGCAAACAGCCGATTGGAAACTTGTTAATGTTTGGTGTTCCATTAACCTTTATTATTCTGCTCGTTATCAACTCTTTACTATCTGTTAGGTGGAGTAGGGTACGGACTACTAGTAATTACCAAAGCCCTCACATATGAGACTCCATAGCCGGCGAACGTATATGCGACGAACTATGAGAGTGGAGGAAGCCAGAGAGGTCTGTAATTCACTAATATTTTGCAATTTCGTTAAGCTCTTTTACAAATAAACCAGAAAACATTTCCTTACCCTCAAAAGCAACCTCATATTACTAAAACCTGTCTGAAATACCCGTCCATATTCGGCCAAAATATTCCTAAGCGGTGTGCAAAATTCTTGGTGTCCTTTCAAGAATTTTAAAATTTTCCAACGCTCCATAGGTTTCCATTTTGGCTAGGTGCCCACCGAAACCTTCGGGACATGGAAATGTTAACCAAAAAACGCCAGTTTTATAAGCGTGTCACAGTAAAATATATGCAAATTTGACTGGGGGATGTCGGTTTGGCCTGTGAAAAGAATTTATGGTAATGCCTTGATTTAGATTCAGATTTTGTGTATTCACGATTTATATTGGCTTTCAATTTAACAGCTCGACTAGCGCATTAGTTACATATGACGTTTGTGGAAGTAACTGGGATTGAGGAATTAGGGCGTGCTAATTGCATCGTTTAGACGACTGTATAAATGAGTGCGTGAGTCAAGAGGGCTTATCACAAAAACCTGACGTTAACGAATAATCGTGCTGTCACGTTCATATTTATTTCGTAAATTTGTAGTATGGCAAGGATAGCATATCATTTACGCTCAAGCATTTGATCGAAAAGAATCGACACCAAGCGTTTGCCACTTGTCTAGGCCTACAGCCCTCTGATTGATGTTAGCGTTACGCTATTGAGTTGATATGCTATCTTTTCCACTTCATAATTTACGAAATAAAGATGAACGTGACAGCACGCTTTCTCGACAATGTTACTAAATCAAATTGTTCCTACTTAGGCGTTTACATATGAATGTGATGCTATCTCCCGAAGCGAGTTACCAACGCCAGTAGTTCGTGTATGTAGTTTGCATGATTTAAACCATATGTGTAGTTGTCGGGTAGGGAACTCAATTCTTGGACTGGATAAATATTTGTATGATTCAAGGATATTTGTTTCAGTCTGTTTGTAAACGATGGTAAGTTACGGCAATTAGCAAATGCTTAAAGATTAGCGACAGGCTGTAAAATATATTAGGAATAAAAAAATAACTTGTTGGTCCAGGATTATCTGCACAAACTTTTGGACGATTTAGCGCAGTGGTTAAGAGCTTAAGCCGCTCCGGCCACTGTGTCAAATAGTCGCGGGTTTGATTCCCGCACGGGACAAATCTTTGTGTGATCCACAATTATTTGTTCCGGTCTGGGTATTTGTGTTTGTGAATTTTCATGTTTGTAAACGCACCCACGATACAGGAATAAATTATAGTGAAAAAAAAAATGTTGGTAGAATCATCTCAACTATAATACGTTATATGAATGTATGTATGTGTATATGTATTGTAAGTATATATAATATATTATATTTATTTTTCGCAACCACACTTTTTTTCTCTTCATCCTTGTGTAGTTTTCGCACCTGCCTCACTTGTTTCTGCATCACTCGAAGGTTGACTGGTAGAAAATGCCTAAGGCATTAAGTCCGCCTTTGTACCACTAGTGCATAAACAATAAATAAATAAATAAAATGTGAATATACTATTCCTACGAAGGAAAACGCGCACTTAATTACTTTTATACTTAACACAAGATTTACAAGTTCGAGCATCAGTAAACCAAAAAGGGTTTCCTAGATAGAATGTTTTTTTAGACATTGTCATTTATTAAGCATGTTGGCACTGATGAGTTATGAAGGAATGAAGCATCAACGAGTAGAATTGATTCAGTTAACTGACGCGGTTGCTGGATGCTATGGGGCAATCAAGTTACCGTTGGGTGTGTGTGGATAAGAAACATCTGCTAAAATGTTTGGTAGGCTTAAATTTATTCGTATACTCACCCTCATTTGGTATTGAAAATGATAGAGTGAAATATTAATAATGCATTAAAAATGTTTTTTATTAATTATTATTAATGACTGCCTCGTTGGTCTGGTGGCAAAGCGTATCGCTCTGTGATCATTAGGTTCTTGGTTCAAATCCTAGGTCGGACAAATGTAGTTTTTGTAACGAAAAATTCCCAGTATGAGTCCGAAGTCTGGAATTGTGCCTGGTATATGGCAATCGGCTCGCCCCCTATTACATGGGACCTAACATTGTCGGCGAAACGTGGGTGTACTTAGTACACCTCTGTCACCCCCTCTGGCGAATATAGGAGTGACGTTGTTTTTGTTTTTATTCTTGTTATTATTAATTATGTGTAACAAGTACAAGCATTTAGTAATACTCGTATTTTACACCAAGAAGAAATGTATGCCGTATCTATATTGCGAAGAATTTCTGCCCGCGACCTCGTCCGCGTTGACTTTTACAGGAACCTTACATTTTCCAGGATAAACATTTCCATCGAACCCCGTTCGGCCGTTTTTGCGGAATTAAGTAACAAATATCCAAACAGATAAATATACATACTTTTACCTTTGTAATATTAGTAGGATTCGATTGGAGCTCATAATATTAGAATCGCTATTACAATAACTGCTACATAAAGATGATAACTATCTAAACTTTTAATTATTCAGACATTATAACTTACTTAGAATACTCACTTAAAATATACCAAGACGACCTGTTTCTAAAACATGATAATCAATGCCAAATCACCCTTTCTCGAACGTTTCGTAACAAAATATAGTATTTCTCTTACATTTTACACATTATGCCGTCTTCGAGAAGCTGGGCAACCCCGCACTTATTGGTTTCTAAGTACACCGCTAAAAATAAATGTGAGCTCATAAAATCCTGAATAGTTACACGATATAACTTAAAATTGTATCGACAAATGGTTATTGAGGTATCGAATGAAGGCCGGTTTTATAGTTTCCGAGTCTATAAATGTCACAAAACTGTGTGAAACAAAACTTTTGAACATCGATTCAGAAATGTCTCCGCGACAGGGTTATGTATAAAACTATTGTAATATTTTCGCCATTGATATAATTTATGGCGATTGCCGATTGGATTTATTTATCTAACGAAGTTCAAAGTTTATGTAATTGGGTGTTAGTCTGAAAGGATTAGCATGTAGATTTTAAATAACTGGTTTGTCAGTACTCTATTTGTCACAGAACTGGTAATAGAAGACTACTGACCTCAAGTAATCCGGAAGTAAGAAATATCCCTCAATTAAGAATGACGTTATGTATTATGACTATATTGAGAAGTGGTTTGATTTCCACACGGGAAGAATCTTTGTTGTCTTTTTGGTCTATTTGTGTATATCAATTTCATGCTTGTAAACGCAGGGTTCGTTTAGATTTCACAGAAATTATTCCAAATGTGAGGCTGCGTTGTTTTAATAAAAAAAATTATTGTATTATCAATTGATCAAACGTAAGTCAATAGACCAACAATTTTGTATGTTCTAACAATATTTTAAATTGACAACTGAAACCATAATTTGAAAAATCAAAACCTTTTTCTAGAAGCCTGATTTCTAGACCAGATAATTGAACATAGCAACCCTCTTACCCAAAATAGCAATCCATCTAACATTGGCTAATCAAATAGTGCTTTAATTTAATCTGCAAATTGAAGTCAATAAACTCAACTATTAGTTGTAATGAAAACTTGGGTAAAACAACTCAATCAATCAAATTAGCACACACTAAGCCTAGCTAGACAAATTATAATGTGTTTTTTTTTAAAAACGTTGCCCCACATTACGATTAATTCCTGTGTCGTAGGTGCGTTTACAAACATGAAAATTCACATACACAAATACCCAGACCGGAACAAATAATTGTGAATCACACAAAGATTTGTCCCGTGCGGGAATCGAACCCGCGACTATTAGACACAGTGGGCGGGGCGGGCTAAGCCCTTAACCACTGCGCTATATCGTTGGTTTTAGACAGAAAACTAAAATCTTTAGAATGTATTGTTTGAGTTTATTTTACTGAGTTTAAAATATTCATAATATCTACTATCATATTTGCCCTGTAGCTAGGTGGGGCGACGATATTCGTAAGGCAGCGGGCAGGGATTGGAGGAGGAGAGCTGAAGATCGAGCTCAGTGGCGTGCCATGGGAGAGGCCTACGTCCAGCAGCGGACTGACACGGGCTGATGATGATGATGATGATGATGATATTTTTCTAGGGGCCTATGGTGCAGGTGGTTATCATGAGGTACTGGCGTCAAATTTAAAGTCTGACTATGTTATTAAGGAGATTCTATTGTATGTAGTTTTTCTAACGAAAACTTCCCAGTACGATTCCGGTGTCTGGAATTATGGCCGTTATATGGCAATAGGCTCGCCCCTTATTACATGTGACCTAACATCGTCGGCGAAACGTGAGTGTACTCAGTACACCTCCGCCACCCCCGCTCGGGGGAATATAGGCGTGGCGTGTGTTCTATCGAAAGATTTTTCAGCACTGCGGAGTCTGGAAATAGATCAGAGGTAATGGCAATAACCTCGCCCTGTGTTACATTCGGTCTTAAAATCGTCGGCAATATATTGGTGTACTTAGTATACTTTTTATATAGGCATGAAGGCGTTTATATTTGAATGCTTATTTATTTATTTTTACATAAATATTTGACCAAAATGAAATAACGAGTAAGGTTATTGACGTCACGGGCTGTTCTATCGATGATTAAAGATTTTTACTCTTCGATGTTTAAAAGACATACACAGGAAAAAAGGGCGGTAGTATGGTATATATCTATATCATCACGCCAGTTCCCTTGCGGGGTAGGCAGAAAGTACAGAGTACCAACAGCTTCTTTTCTTACAGACCTCTCTGGCTTCCTCCACTCTCATAGTTCAACTCATACACGTTCGCCGGTTACGGAGACCCTTGACTTACCCTTCAGATAAAACACGGTCTATTTGCCATAGTAAGATAGTCTAGGTCTTCCCCGGTACCTACATCCTTCTACTAGTATAGCACTCTCTACTAACTTTAGGAGCCCAAGGTTTACATAGTTTTATGTAGTAACCGTGAAAATATTCGTATGGTTATAATTCTATTTTCGTTTAGAACACCTTCCTTTGTTTCTCTCGAGGTAGGAGACCTAGGAGCAGGAGCGTTACAGGTCCGTCTAATGCGGGGGCCATTGTAACTTATGAATATTTTTTGCAATCTGAATAAATTATTTTGTTATTTATTTATTAAGAAAAAAGCAGTGATAGCCTAGTGGTTAGACCGTTGGACTGCAAAGGCAAAGGTCTCAGGTTCAAACCCAGGCACGCACCTCTGTCTTTTCGAAAACATGTACGTATTAACAATTAACTATCACTTGCTTTAACGGTGAAGGAAACCATCGTCAGGAAACCTGCATGCCTAAGAGTTTCTCGAAGGTGTGTGAAATCCGCCAACCCGCACTGGGCCAGCGTGGTGGACTATGGCCGAAGCCCTCTCAGTTTGAGAGGAAGCCCGTGCCCAACGGTGGGACAGTTTCTTAACAGGGCTAATATTATTATATTTAATAAGACCTCATGAGGCATATCCATACTCTTCCAACGCTTAATACCTAACCCGTAAACAGCTAACGGGGGTCAATAAAAGCGTAACCCCGGGACAACAGGCCCTCATTGATGGCGCACTGTCCATTGTAAGGGTTATCACGAGCACAGCGCGCAATTGTGGACGAGTGATGGTATACGGTGGTTCTATTGACCGATATGGCCTGTAAGGCGTTGTTTCCGATGACAGCGGGAGCGGGCGGCGGCGGAGTTGGAGCGGTGGCGAAAGCGGTGCGATAAAATAACACGCATACGATTTCACATCATTACCATCAAATTTACAATTATTATTTTAATTTTACTTTCCTGTGAGAAAGAGACGTAGCTAGTAGCGACTGGCTCGTCAGAGAAGTAAGGCTTCACGTACGCACGTCACTTGGGGTACCACTGAAAATAAGCGCTGTGTTGTGGTTACACTGCAACACAGCTTTACGCTGAGTGGGCCCCATTAGTACGCCTGATTTTATAAGTAAGTTGCAAAGTCGTAGAAAAGTCGCTTTAATTTTATTTTTGTGGTGTACTTTTTAGCTGACTAATAAAATATCTTTTCTTTCTTTCTTTCTTCTATTAATTGCGTATATGCACATCTCTTCTTCACGGCAAAGTAGGTAGGACTACAGTGATACTGGTAAAAAGTTTGTTGTTTGATGGATGGGTATAGGTACGTGCTCTGGAGTTAGATGCGTTAGATACGCAAAGTATACGTGAGTGAGGGGTTCGAAATGGCTAGGTGAGAGCGTCACGTATCAGTTTTGTATACTGCATCTTTTTTACAAGCGGTTAGCGTTATAATTGCACGACATTCCATTAATAAATAACTTCTGATTCAAAAATTATGTGGCGCATATTATACCTGATATTCTTGACGAAACGTTGGCCGTCGTATTGTCGCTTCATCTACGCTACCGCCCCGCCTTTCGCTAACGTTGAAATCGCCCCCTTATTGGTTTGGGACAAATGATTACTTATTATTGGTTATTTTTGGAAAACCGCGAGCCGTCTACCGTGTCGAATAAGCCACCGCATGGGTTTTTTGTGTGGTCAAAGTCCTATTTAACTTAGTCTTCCCTATAGAGGACTGATCTGACGATTTTTCCCCTGCGAAAGAGAAAAGAAGGCTTAGATGTATCCTATAATTTTGGTTCGTTCAATCATTCAGTTACATAATATATGAACGGAGTTAATATATATGTTGACTGCTTCGTTGGTCTAATGGCAAAGCGCATCACTTTGTGATCTCGAGGTTCAAATCCTAGGTCGGACAAATGTAGTTTTTCTAACGAGAAACTCCCAGTATGAGTCCGGAGTCTAGAATTGTGTTCGGTATATGGCAATAGGTTCGCCCCCATTACATGGGACCGGCGACCAACATCGTCGGCAAAAAGTGGGTGTACTCAGTACACCGCTGCCACCCCCGCTTGGTAAATGTGACGGTGTAATATATATGTATTACGAGAACGTAGATTTGTTGACGGTGTGTATTTGTTTGTGAATTGGTGAAGTCTGTGGTTAAAGGCAATTAAAATAATTCATCTTAGAATGGTTTATGAGTGTCAAAACATGGTTTTAATCTCTCAACCTTGCGAAGAGTACAGAAAAATAAAATATGAGTATAGGAACGAAAGAAAGAGACAAGCTTTACTGTACTAAAACATTAGGATCTGTATCTGTATTGTAATGTTTTAGTGCCGGGGTTAGGAGATAGCGATATTTGAATTTGTAGGGAAAACCACCTTTTATCCCTTTCGGTTGTGAAAAAATAAAAAATAGCAGTTTTCGTCGGTAACGACTCAGTATGAGCCGATTTATAAAAAAAAGTTGTCGCACACTACAAATTATTTTATATTTCGGCGGACGATTGAACGCAGTTATTAAGAGCTTAAGCCGCTCCGCCCGGTGGGTTACTCGCGGGTTCGATTCCCGCAGGGGAAAAATCTTTTTGTGAGCCACAAATATTTGCTTCGATCTGGGTATTTGTGAATGTGTATTTTTATGTTTGTAAACCCACCCACGACACAGGAATAAATCTTAGTGTAGGGCTGTATATATAGGTATGTATATATTCCTGTGCTGTGACAAAACTGAATTTCATATTCACGACATTCATACCGATACAAATGCGTGTCACAATAAAATTGTCTAATGTGGAGATCGAATCTCATTCCGCCTACACTTAGATCTCGTCTTTTTAAAATTTATCTCATAAGTACTACTTTTATACTAAACCGAGATAATAATTCCGTCTTATGGTGATAACATCATTATATAATGTCCTGAATAGCAATACTCATACCTTGAATTCTATATATCTATACCATCACACCAGTTCCCTCGTGGGGTAGGCAGAGAGCACACAGTTCCAGCAGATTCTTTGTATGGGGTAGGCAGAGAATACAAAGTTCCAACAGATTCTTTTCTTACAGACCTCTCTGGCATTAAATTAGGTCACTCTCATTAATGATTGGCATGTTGTAATAATATACTACACAGTATACTAAGCAGGGATAGCCTAGTGGTTAGACCGTTGGACTGCAAAGTCAGAGGTCACGGGTTCAAACCCAGGCACGCACCACTGTCTTTTCGAAAGCATGTGCGTATTTAAAATTAATTATCACTTGCTTTATCGCTGAAGGAAAACATCGTGAGGAAACCTGCATGCCTAAGAGTTTCTCGAAGGTGTGTGAAGTTTTCCAACCCGCACTGGGCCAGCGTGGTGGACTATGACCTAAACCCTCTCAGTTTGAGGGGAGGCCCGTGTCCAGCAGTGGGACAATTTCTTAACAGGGCTAATATTATTATTATTATTTATATTATGTTGTAATAGAGTTCACTAAAGGTTTTTTGCTTTTCTTTCGTGCTGTGTTAAATACACATTTTCTCCATTACATTCATCCGATACTGATATGTATGTACATAGATTTTGTATACCGCGAACGATGCTCTTGCGTGTCGTTCCATTTGTTCAATGTTATTTTAATCAGTAATAAAACTAGCTTCAGTGCGAACGATTGTTTGATTCTCGTTCTAAACATATCAGATACCCGCTACTCTCATCGCTTGCACCACACACCCGCTCAAGAACATAAGGCACAGATCACACCGTGGAACGCACTTACGTCCAAATTACACGCAGTTTACGCGCGCCCTTACTCCGGTGTAATTATTGCGCGCCCCTCCAAATTGGAGGACTAACGAGAAAGGAGGAAGGCTAAATTCTCGCGAACTCTGTAATTGTGTCTTTTGCCTCTTGATTTACGAAATAAAACGTAACCCCAGCGAGACTCCCATTTTTTCGCCCTAGGTGTGAGATAATGGTTTGTCTGGCGTGCCGTGATAAGACTTTGACACGAGTTTAAGAATGGTATCGTATTGACTATTTTGAATTGCGTACAAGACACGAATCACATATTATGAATAGTCAAAAATAGAAAATTATTGATTACTTAAGACTACCACCCGTTCGGAAAGTCATTCCTGTGGAGAAGAAGGGCAAGAAACTCCACGGTTACTCTGTTTAAAAATGAGAGCTTTGCAATTCTTTTTGTATACATTGCATTAATGGGGTATGGCATTACAATGCAGAACGAGCTAAATAGATGTGCTTAAGTATTGATTTAACATAAGTGTACGTTAGATTCATGGTATCTATCAGTCAGTGTCTGCATAGTCCTCTCATATAGAAAATATGGACTTTGTAAAAGTATATATTAAAAAGTATAATAATAATAATAAGAAAAAGGATTACTATAAAATATGTAAAGAGTGCGTACAAAATAATTTGTTATAGCTAATGCTGTGATGCTTAACGATGTACATTAATGGACTGGTCGAGGCGAGCAACATATTGGTTGTCACAGACGGCGTCTGTTTCAATAACATAAGCTACGCGGACGATATGGTGCTGCTGAGCGCCTCGGTCTGTGAACTCAGAAAGATGCTCAGTATCTGTGAGAGCCATGCGAATGATCACGGGCTCCTTTATAATGTGAATAAGAGTCAGTGTATGGTCTTTTAGGGTGGACTAAGAATAGTAACAGAAATGCCAACTATTAGACTGAATGAACACCTCTAGAAAAGGTAGATATTTGTAAGTATCTAGGCCATACATAGTAACACCTACCTTGAAAGACGATGCAGACGTTGACGAGAGCCAGAAGCGCTGTCAGTCAGAGCGAACATGGTGATCCAGAGATTTGCACGGTGCTCGACTGACGTGAAAATAACACTTTTTAGAGCCTATTCGCAGCACTCCTTTTTACACATGTAGCTTGTCGACAGACTACATGCAACATCGTACATCGCTTTACGGGTACAATTAAACAACGCGTTCAGGATGATGTTGGGGCTCCCCCGCTTTTGCCGCGCATCGACAATGTTCACGGAAGCGCGCGTAGGTTGGTTCTACTCAACTATGCGCAAGAGAGGCATTTCGCGAGTGCGGAGGACCTGCAACAGCATGCTGGCCACGCTCGCAGACAGGCTCGATTGCCCCTACATTACCACCTGATGTAAGCTTCACATTGCACACAGGGATTGTCAGCACTGGGACCAATTTAAACTGATGTGACATTATGTAATATTTATGGCAATGATTTTAATGTTAAATGTGACTGCTGATTCAATTTTATTCTATTATATTGATTGTGTGAGTCTTTGATAATTTTGAAATATATATTATTATAATTATTATATTATGAACGCTGCTCAACCTAGATAATCGCTTTAAAGCATCGCAGCGTTACGGATGCCTTATAGTATTCAAACGGAACATAAAATATTCTAATTACCTAACATGAAACTTCACATTTTCGTATGTACATAATTCACTCTGAAAGTACGACTTTTTCAGTATATTTTCCGTCAGATGAATATTAAAGTCGACGGAGCGGCTCACTGAAATAAAAGCAACGTTTAAAAGCCTAGAAACGTTCACTGTTTATACAGAAATTTTCTGTTATTAAATAGAAACATCAGAAGAAAAATTCTTGTTTTAACAAAAAAATATGTTGGAGGAAAATTTTCCTAGTTATCATAATAAGTATATAATGAAATACATTATGAAGCTGAACATTATGAGGTCCTGAGTTCGAATAATACGTCGGAAAAATCTTAGAAACTATTAGTAGCATTTCGGTGTCCACTCGTATAATTGATGGCAATAACCACGTTCGCTATTAAACTGGGGCCTAACAACATCAAGAAAATCTGGTTGTGCATAGTACACTTCTGCCAGCCGCAGGGGACTTGGGGAATGAAGGCATTGCAGTAGCCTAGTTGCTCAATCGCTTCAACCCTTGTATATCCCTTATCATCATCACCTCAGCCTATACTTGTCCACTGCTGAACACAGGCCTCCCCAATCGCTTTCCAGCGTAGCCGATGCCACCTGCTTCCAACGACTTCCTGCGATTCTGACAAGATCGTCGGTCCATCTGGTAGGCGGCCGGCCCACGCTGCGCTTGTCATACGTGTATATCCCTCATCATCATCATCATCAGCCCGTGTCAGTCCACTGCTGGACGTAGGCCTCTCCCATGGCACGCCACTGAGCTATATCTTCAGCTCTCCTTCTCCAATCCCTGCCCGCTGCCTTACGAATATCGTCGCCCCACCTAGCTACAGGGCGCCCTATACTACGTTTGCCGACACGCGGTCTCCACTCAAGAACCAGTCTGCCCCAACGGCCATCGGTTCTGCGGCATATGTGACCTGCCCACTGCCACTTCAGCTTGCTAATTCGCTGAGCTATGTCGGTAACCTTGGTTCTCTGACGAATAACTTCATTCCGGATTCGATCCCTAAGAGATACTCCGAGCATAGCTCTTTCCATAGCTCGCTAAGCGACCTTGAACAGGTGGACAAGCCGCACAGTGAGTGGCCACGTTTCGGCTCCGTATGTCATTACAGGTAGGACGCACTGATTAAAAACTTTCGTTTTTAGGCATTGGGGTATGGGCGATAAGGAGACTCGACGGAGTTTTCCAAATGCTGCCCGGCCCAACTGTATCCGTCTCTTAACTTCCTCGTCGAAGTTGTATTTACCTAGTTGGAGCAACTGCCCTAGGTATACGTACTCAGAAAGAACTTCGAGGGAGGCTCCGTTTACGGCGATCGGTCCCGGGTCAACATGCTTGTTGATCATAACTTTAGTTTTATCTAACTTCATCCGGAGACCGATTCGCTGAGACGAATTAGCAAGGCTGTCCAGCATCTGTTGTAGGTCTTGCAACGTTTCAGCCATGATGACGATGTCGTCTGCAAATCGCAGGTGAGAGATGTATGCGCCATTTATATTGATGCCGCGACCTTTCCAGTCCAGCGTCTTGAACATATCCTCCAGTACATTGGTGAATAGTTTTGGTGATATGACATCACCTTGGCGCACTCCGCGGCGCAGGAGGATATGTTCAGTACGCTGGTTCTGTACTTGGACGGTCATCGTTGCGGCTTCAAAAAGGCATCTCATCACCTCGATCTATCGCCAAACTGACCAGGTTTCGACAGTGTCAAAGGCCTTCTCATAGTCCACGAAGGCTAGACATAGGGGCAGATTATACTCTGCAGTCTTCTGTATAATCTGCCGCACTGTGTGGATGTGGTCTATGGTACCGTAACCACTTCGAAACCCGGCCTGCTCCGGGGGTTGAAACTCGTCGAGCCTTCGCGCAAGACGGTTCGTGATGATCCTTGAAAATACCTTGTATACATGGCTCAGAAGCGATATGGGTCGATAGTTTATGTGTATATCACTAACAGGTGTAAAATATATTTATGAAAAAAGAAACAAAATACTAATTTAGATTACCGTCTTAGCAAGTGTTTGATATGTCTACTGAATCCTTTACAAAGATCCAACACCAAATGGTTCAAACAAAGACCCCCTTGACAAGACATTTGTTAAGTTTACAGCCCTCACATAAAACGATGCCGTCTGCATTCTTTATGTACCCATTAAACTACCGTGCGTGATCACGCCTCTATTACTCTTCCCAACGTTTGATTGCTAGTACAAAAACATTAAAAACATGTTTCTTTGTTACAGGTCTAAAACACATGAAACAAAAATGGAGAGGATGGTTTGGATGGTATTGAGTCTTATCCTGGCGACTGCCTCCGCAGATTTTACGAGCAACTGTCCACAAGAATGCAAGTGCGTTTGGGCAAGTGGCAACAAGCAAGCAGATTGTTCACAATCACATTTACAGGACATACCTAAAAACTTAAGTTCTGAAATTCAAAACCTTGATCTAACCGGAAACGAATTATATGAAATAACAAGACACGCATTCCAAGATGTAGGACTTATAAACCTAAAGAAACTTATACTAAGAGAGTGTAAACTGATCACCATCCAAAGAAATGGACTAAGCGGTCTCGCTATTATGATTGAACTCGATTTGTCCAAGAATGACTTGAAGACATTACATGCTGATACGTTTAGAGAAACAGCGAAAATCAGATGGATCCTTCTCAATGACAATCAATTGGAGAAACTAGAAGATGGTCTCTTTAACAACTTACCTTTTCTACAAAAAGTAGATTTGAGTAACAACAGAATAGTACAATTGGGAATGAAGACATTTATGAACGTACCCAAGTTGAATATTTTAAGACTCGATGGGAATAAACTGGAGTATTTGAAAATAGACACATTGAGCGCTTTGACTTCTCTTTCTAATCTAGACGTTCATGACAATCCTTGGCGATGTGACTGCTACCTTCAGCCTTTCAGAAACTGGGTTATTAGTAAAAATTTCTACACATCTCCTATATCTTGCGTGGAACCTCCTAAAGTACATGGAAAGTTATGGAAAGAACTGGACTCCACTGACTTTGCTTGCAAACCTAGCATTGTCTACCCTTCAACAAGCACAACTATACGATCGTCAGATACCAACATCACTATTTCTTGTCAAGTAAACGGCAATCCCTTGCCAGAAGTAAATTGGGTATTGAACGCACAAATCATCGATGGCACTTACAGATTCCAAGGGGAACTAAAATATTACATCACACAAAGTAGTATGGAGAACAGTAAATGGGTAAACTTGACCATTATGGATGTTGGTAGTACTGACAATGGCGAATACTTGTGTGTGGCAAAAAATCCTGGAGGTGTCGAAGAGAGGAGCCTGACGTTAGCTGTAACCCACAGTGCCCCGGGAATTGTTCCTCCAAGCAATATGTCCAATAATATGCTACCAGTATTGATAGGTGTATCGTGTACTGCAGCGATACTGCTGATAATCTTGGTGATACTTTGCTATTGCTGCTGTAAAAGACGTGGTACTGATAAGAAGAAAGCTGACACGTCTAATGGTGAAGCATTGATAGAAGGATCGGTAATACCGGAGATGGAAAAGAGCTTGATAACTGCTGTGAACCCAGTGACGAAGCCGCCGAGGAGGTATGATGTACCGCCGTCGATCACTAGTGGGGCTACCGAGATGTCGGAGTTAAACAAGACATTGCTGGACAATGATTCTGTTTTTGGTAAGTATTCTGATTCTGTTGTAATCCGTTGTGTTATTTTTAGGTCATCATTTTTAAGATTAAATACGCGTGATTAGCATTGTTACTGTAGGTTTTGTGTACGCATTTAAATAGATCTCTGTTTCTCACTTGTCAAGAAGGAATAGTTTAACTTTCATATGTCTTTATATATTTTGTTACACCTAATTTTAGACAATTGCAATAGGTCATGTTTATGTACTAATCTCTCAAGTAAAGAAACTTAATTGTTTTCTTATTTGTTTCAGCGCACAACGAAGACGAAAAACGCTCCCTAGACTTCGAACAACCAACGAAACGTTCTCAAGATGCGCTAAATGTTGAATACGGGCGCACAGACGGGCGGGCATATCCTCCCGACCTGCTTTCCTTCCCACCAAGAGCTGCTCAGATATCGCCTGCAGCCAGTAACGCGTCTACTGTCCCCGACACCACCAGACTACCCCCACAATTAAACCCAGTCAGTCCGATACATTCCCCAATTTATGGGATTACAACGAATCAAAATCTTTTTAGAACTCTACCATATTCACGATCTCAATCTCCATTCACGGCCCCCATCACGCCTCCAGTTGTCACACCTCGGCAAGGATACGTGACTATACCACGACGACCTCGGGTCCCAAGTTGGTCCAGTACTGCAAGTACTGCAATTTTACCCAGCTCTGAAGCTCAAGAGCCATTGTATGACAATCTTGGACTGAGAACCACTGCTGACGGTAGCTCAATGCTATCTTTGAACAAAACCGGGCTAGAAACCCAGTTCTCCCCAATGAGAAACAGACCATTGCCAGCGACTCCCACTGCGTATCCAACTCCTCACCCAGTGTACTACGCGCCCATTGAAGAACAAGAACCTGCACCATCTCCTGTCCCCCCACAGCATAACCCTCGCAACAGCATCAGCTCTCAACTGTCCGCTCAACTCTCTACACCAGGCCCACAAGAACCAGTGAATCCAAGAATGAGCTGGACTGCAAAGACCACCTCCACACCCCAACCGGAAGCGAGGAAGGTGTTATTCAGTACCGGAGACAAGAGTGACGCTCAGTCACAAATTTCGGACAGCAGCACTTTAAGTCGAAAGGGAAAACCAGAGACTGGATCTCTGAGGCGAATCCCAAGGGTAGAGAAAGAAGAGCCTACTTCTCCATCCAAAGACGATGGAAAGAAGAACGATGTTCCTCTGAACCAATCGGGGACTTTGGGCAGGAGTGGGAAGATCCCGCCGCGGCCACCACCGAAGCCTAAAAAGAAACCACCTACTGAAGTGAACCAAAATGAACCGCTGTTCGAGGACGAAGGAGAGGATGGCACAGAAGTGTAGTAATTTAAAACTGAGAGTTTACCAAAGTGCCAATGAGCTTTTAGTGAGTTACAAGACCGCTCGTCGGGTTATGATATCAGTGAAAAGACGTTTTAACGATTAATTTTCCGCGGTGCTCCTGTAAATACAAGTTCGTGCTAGATTTTTTACTATCGCGTACAATTTATGGACCATTTTAATGTAACCTTCGTAACGTTGATCGCGTGTACACTTGTTTTTAAGTATTTATTATGTTGTGGTACTATTTCGTTTAGGATCGAATCGGTAGCTGTCCGCTTGCCTGTAGACTCTTCATCCATTTTCAAGACTGATTATTCTAAATTGACATTTCTGTGTTTATATGAGCAATTTCGAGTAGAATGCCAATTATCTATTGAGTATCGAAGTTTTTCAAACATCATTATTGCAGTTCTACACAACAAATATACACATTCCAATGCTAAACTTGAATTATCTAAGTGAGTTGTTAAAATTGTTTTGAAAGATAAATTGGGTTTTGTTAACTGAAAGGAATAATCCTTTTAATGAATAAGTACAGAGAAGTATAAATGTCTCGCACTAATCTTAAAAGAAACTTTTTTCTGGGTTGTTAAGAACTCAATAATATGCAATTTTCTCGAGAATAGTACATTCATCAAGTACATTTTCATTAGGTTGCAATTCTGCTTGAAATTGCTCCTCATTTGCACAAAATTTGACATTCCTTGGAACATTCTCTAGCGTTTAGTCTCCAGTAATAGATGCTAGAATGATTTTCGACTTAAAATACACAAGACTGAAGTATTTAGTCGCTTTTAAACTGTTGATCAGGTCAATAGTTTGTTAAAAGCGAACCCTTTGGATTGTTTAGTTCTGTTGTGCTTTGGTTAAGTGTTTGCGTATTTTCATTGTTACAATTATTATTAATAATTTCAGCTGAATCAATAATACTTATTTTAAAGGTTTTAAAGGTTTAACAATATATGTTAAGTATTTTTTTTATTTAAATATCATCTTTTTCATCATCATTACTTTTTTTAAAGCATTTTGATCATAACAAAGTAAGTTATTTTCAGTTTGAATGATTGTATTTAAACCAATGAAAATACGCATTACTCATTCATTAATCGGTCACCCTTCACTAAAATATTTAACTTCGTTTTTTTCTAAGTTAACGCTATTTTAGTTTTAAGTCCGAGACTGTTATATATGTGTTGTAGACCAAGTGATGTGATCGGGTATTTGATTAATAACGAAATGTTTAATTGATTTTCGTAATTATGTTTAGCAAAATTTTGTTAAATATCACGAATCAAATTGATATCTGTTTTTGTTACCTATACATTTATGCAATAGTTTACCGTATTATCCGCTGAAACTGTTAAAGTCATATGTATCAAATTGTACCTCTTCCATACGTCAGAGGATTAAACACAAACAGATTAGCGTTATAGTAACGCTGTTGGGCTGATACACCTTCACACACGCACACACACATACACACACACACATACACACACACATACACACACACATACCCACACACACACACACACCGTCACGCCTATATTTGGCAGAGGTGTACTAAGATGTGATACACCTTCCTTTTCCCATAACCAATATACTAAATAAAGATGAATGTGACAACACGGTATCTCGACAAGTGCAAAGAACATCGAAATCCGAACTTCTTTTATAATTTTCCTGAAATTACCCGATCATTCTCACAGCTAATACACATGAACTTTTTATTTTCACTAACCCTTCAATCCTCTAATATATAAATGAGACTATTAATCAAGTTTTGGGTGCAAGATGTAAGTTAAATTAATATCATTTGTCAATATGAACCCAAATCAATGGGTCCATGGAATGTAATATATTAATGATGACTGGTAAACTCAGACTAAAACAGTAATACATACATATAATTAATAATTAAAGGGATTTTTTTTTTCGATATCTATAATATTCTCCTAATAAGAAGTACAAGTTTGGGTTATTTTGATGACTAAATATGATGTTAAAATTAAATTGTCACACACCATTTAGAGATTTAAATAATGTTAAATTTTTGTTTTAAGCTTATAAGAGCTGAACCAAACAAAATAGAAATCATTCGCGAAGAAACAATTTTGACAGTAATAGCACTAAAAACCGTTTTTTCTTGCAAAAGTGACATCTCGGTGAAATCTGGCAAAGTGTTCTTAAGTTTTATTAAATTACTCTCGTGCTTCGTTTGTCTTATTGTTTTAGTCTGAGACAAAAACTATATGGGAGTGGTCCCTAAATATCATTCGTAAGTAGTGTTTCAGTTTTATAAAAAACAAAATGACCGCATTATTGCTGCTTTATACACACATATGTATTAAATTCAACTTATGATCTACATTTTCTATTCTTATGAGATTGCGTCGATATTTTACGAAATACTAGACTTAGGAAACCTTGACATAACTGAGACGTTCAGGGTAACTTCAATTTCAGCTTCAGGTTTAATTTAAATCCTTATTTTATCCCCTAGACAGTGTTATGAAGATTTCTAACGAGGCCAATGTTCCGTCATTGCGTTGCCACCTGAGTGCTATTAAGTTTAATTTGGAGGTACCTTAAGAGCGTCCCTCTCAGGGGTCTTATTCGCTATGACCAAACGCGGCGCGTTATGATAACTTAGTGGATTCACCGTGTAATGTTATTCTGTGCGCCAGTGGTCAATCCATTAAAAACGTAACGACGCGTCACGTTTTTAATGGATTGAGTAAGTGCTCTGATAAACAGCGTTTCATGTTCCACGTTCTGTGTTCCGCGTTCTAACTTATTGCTGTTTAGGATAAAGACAAAATAATAACATCTATTTTGTGGTACAGTATACGCTTAACGAGGAGTCGGAATTCGTCTTCAATTTGAATTATGCTTGGCACAACCAATATTGCGACAAATAATTAAATAAAATCCGTCATAAATTTTTGAAGTCAAGTCTGTAAAGACATTTTATTCTGATCAGTGAAATTGCTCACGCCTACAATTTAGAATCTGTGTGCATTACATTTAAAAAAAGCGGTACATTAATGGGACATGGAACATAAAACGTGGAACACAAACCGCTCGAACGTTCTATATCTGTACGTTCTGGGACATTCTGACGTCACACAATCTTGTCGGGAAATAGTTCCTACTGTTGTTTTACACGATTAGCTATTGGTAGCTATTTTATTTAGTTATGATTTAAAGAATCGCTTACATTTCAGGTGCATATTTTAATAAATAATTGTGTCTATTTATTTTTTTAAGGGTCTTTTACTTGAAAAGTAAATTCATCAACGGATTATGAATTACATATATGTGCTCTCCATAGCTTTTTTCATGTATATAGCAAACCCTGATACGAAAAAAAAAGTAATTTGTATTGGAAATGTATAAACATAATCTAAACCCAATGTGCTATCATGATTTTTTATTTTTTCAAGTAGAAGATGAATTATGTTTTTAACAATTAAGTTAAACAAGTACATGACAAAGTTGTATTTTAAAAATGAAATGTTTTATGTGATTTTAATGTATTCTTCGTAAAGGCCTACAAATGAAAATACTTTAAGTTAAACTTAAGTGAAACAATTCGATTGCAAGCTATTTTATTATTGTGTTGACAAAATTGTTTTGTATCCAATGACGTATGTAGAAGAAACGAATTGAAGAAAGCGATTGAGCGATCGCACATTTTCGCAAGCGATCGCGCTTATTTGTAAACGAGCGAGTAAAGCGAGCGAAAGCATGTTCAATTTTGGCTCCTTCTTTGCTTGCTTTTAGCCGTTTTCTTTATATGTATCATTTTATTATTGTTATAATCTTAATGCCAGATCTCTTTCAAGGTAGTCAGAGAGTACAGAGTTTCAACAAGTTCTATAGATAATATAAATTTGGCAGCCATCATACACTCTTTTTGACATCATAATCGAAATCATCAATGAAATGGAGTTCAATAAGAACTAATATCCACTGCAGCTTATGTAAGGTTTAAAACTTGTTAACGAGTATTAAATAATTATTACTAATTTTTAATTATATCCTTTAATGACAAAAATGAACATTGCATTACAGGAAGAAATCCAATAATTCAGGATAAATATATTTCTGGATAAAAAGATGTGTTTTTAGACAGTTTTAATTTAATGACTCCTATTTTAGCACCATTGATAGAAAAACCGGTCATTTGTATTAAAGGCACAAAAAATCAAAAGAAGTTTGATTTAATGGTATTTCTTCTGAAATTCTCCCATTCATACCTTCTCTCCCATTAACATTCAAACAGTCTCCCCCATCAATGTTTTATCCTTTGCGATGCAAACACGAAGATAAAAATGCATCTTTAAACACAAAGGAGACATGAATACTGTCTTGTACTTCACAGAGGACATTTGAAATTTGCATATTCATGCTTCTCTTCCTGCATTATCTGAACTGTATAAAGTTTGATACTGTATAAAGTGTGCGATTACTTAATCAGAGCGTTTTAATCGTTATACGGATTAATTAATAGATTTCGCTATCAACAGCCATTATATTTATGTCATCGCCAATAGTACTATTGAACTCTTGGTAATATGAAGGACTATTACAGCTGTGTATTAGTTGTCCTTATTTTTAACTAATGGTCTGAGAATAGTTCATCAAATGATAATGAATTAGGTTAATTGCAGTAGACAACCTAGATCATAAAATTTTTATAATACCAAGAGTTCGATATTACTATTGGGAGTAACAACTGTTGATAGCGGAATCTATTCATTAATCCATATAACACTTGGATTGCTTTGATTTGGCTATCGTCATGTTACAAATTCAATAACATATTTTCATTCAATATTTATTTGCATTTAAATATGAATAATGGAACAATGGAGATGCCATTATGCCAAATATATTCCTTCATAAAACCTGTCAAAAATTAATTATTCTTTTTTTAGAACTCATAAATATTTACACACAAGAATATTGCTTGCAAAATATTTCAAATAATTTCTCCTATACATTCTGTTGTTTTTTGTATGGATTGAATTATAAATTTTACCACATTTTTAAATCTTACGATCGAAAGATGTTAATCTAAAATTGTTGCAGTAGATTAAGTTTTTATTAAGTGCCATCTTTTTGGAAACTATTTTTATTTTTTGTTTTTACAAACCTAGTCCCACACTAGGTTTTATTCCGTGGGTGCATTTACAGACATGAAACTTCACATACACAAATACCCAGACCGGAACATATAATTGTGGATCACACAGATCTGACCAATGAGCGCGCGCTATTTTATTTGACCAATGATTCATTTCAATTTCATAAAAGGATAACATGTCAGATGTTACACATATGCGACTACTGTAAGGCTCGCTGATTTTTCATCTTCTACCACCCATTTTTTACAAATTTTTAAATCTAACGGTCGAATAGTATTCACCCTACGTCGTTGCAGTGGATTAAGGACTTGTTAAGTACCCTCTTTTTGAAATGGACGTATATTGCGAAATAAACGATAATTGTGTATCTCCCGTATTGTATTATTCCACGTTATTATTTGTAAAGTGTACTGCGTACGATATTTTTACAATGTTTACTGTAGAAATCCAGTTTTATATAGTTATAAGGCAATGTAAATACAGACATTATTAAAAGTGATTAAAGCTATATTTCAGTATTAATCGTTTTATTTTATACTAGCGACCCGCCCGGCTTCGCACGGGTGAATCATAGACACATACCTTTCTCTTGGATCACTCCGTCGATTGGTGAACCGTATGAGAATTCGTTCGGTGGTTATTGAGTTTATCATGTTCAGACAGACAGACAAATGCGGGGGGGGGGGGGACTTTGTTTTATAATATGCAGTGATAATGACTAACTGTCATACGCAGCTACATTATCTAGAAGCAGCTCCGCCCACTGTGTCTAATAGTCGCGGGTTCGATTCCCGCACGGAACAAATTTTTGTGTGACCCACAATTATTTGTTTCGGTCTGGGTATCTGTGTATGTGAATTTTCATATTTGTAAACGCACCCACAACACAGGAATAAATCCTAGTGTGCGGCTAAGTTTTTTAAAAAGAAAAAAATCTTAAAATGAAACTTGACCCATGTTATTTCTGGAAAGTGTAGATATTTTATGAGGGAAAGAATTAGTAAAATCGGTTCAATAGTTTCAGAGTTTATCGTATACACATAAACAGAAAGAAAGTCTGATTTGGTTGCAGAAAATCCCTCTATCTTGATCGAGATAGCTTTTAGGGGTTTGGAAATTGGTAAAATTGAACAGTGTCGGGTTTATGGTGGCCCTAATAAGGGCCGTTGTATAAGGTCCTAGGGTCCATTAAGAACCATTGTAGTGAGAATATTGGCCGTCTGGTCTAAAAGAAAAAGAACAAACCAACAAATCTTTCTATCTATCTATCTATATCATCACGCCAGATCCCTTGCGGCGTAGGCAGGGAGTACAGAGTTCCAACAGGTTCTATCCTTACATACCTCTTTGGCTTCCTCGGCTCTCATAGTTCGTCTCATACACGCTCTCCAGTTACGGAGACTTAACTTGCTCCTCAGATAAGACACGGTCTATTTGGTCATGGTAAGATAGTCTAGCTCTTCCCCGGCACCTACATCCTTCCACTTTCGCATTGTATATCTGTTTTGTCGTCCATCCTTATAGTAAAAATTAACGTCGGTGCCAAGTAATCGACCGCTACATCTTTACTATTAATAATATCAGTATAGATACCCCGTGAGGTGAGGGATGGTCATACTTCATCACGTGAACGCAGTATGGATTAATGGCCCACTCCGATCTTGGTCTCGAACCTATTCGCGCCTATATTAAAAAGGCGACAACTCGACACTTCGCGAACGCATCTACCCATGCGAATCCGTTAATTGTAGCCGCCGCCGACTTCGTTCCCCCCGACCCCCGCCGCCCCCGCCACCGCCGGCCGCGACATGTTCTCACCGATCTCCCCGATGCTTTGTCATCCCTTCTTTCCGCTCCGAATACGGGCGACGACGACGACGAAGTCATAGATCCCCTCCCCTAGCCGACGGTTGACCGGTGTACTTAGTAGTGCACCCCCTCACCCCGCAGCGTCTGTCCCAACCGAAGCCGCCTCTTCAAGGCACCATCGAGTATGTCACCTCTTGCCCTTCTGGCTCGAGCGTAGTGGTTGCACGCTCGCCCTTAAGTCCGGTGAAGCTGTAAAGGCCTCGCGGCCAGCAGCGTACATCACTCACACACACACACGGATTAATGGAGATTTGTGTTTTTTTTTCTTGGCCATTGTTCAAAGATAGTGAAACGAGGGTAAAAAAATGATTTAACTTCTAAATTATTCAACTCCCCGATGAACTTGATGACAACGATGATAACGAAATTGATGAGTGCCCCACCCATCGGGGTGGGGCACTCGTGTGTCAAGTACTTTACTATCGAGTAAAGGAATGGATACTTACCAATTGCGACGGCCGTTTTGAGGCGCCCTCGGTTGGGCCAGTCGCTGTAGGGGGACGGGTGCGCTACTTAGTGCACCGGTCAACCGCCAGCTATGGGAGGGGGATCTACTACTACGTCGTCGTCGTCGCCCGTATTCTGAGCGGAAAGAAGGGATGACAAAGCATCGGGGGGGTCGGTGAGAACATGTCGCGGCCGGCGGTGGCGGCAGGGGTCGGGGGGGAGATCGTAGTCGGCGGCGGCTACAATTAACGGATTCGCATGGGTAGATGCGTTCGCGAAGTGATGTGTTGACGCCTTTTTAATAAAGGCGCGAATAGGTTCGAGACCTAGATCGGAGTGGAGGTCGACGTTCCGTACGAACCAGGGGGCTCCTACGGCTTTACGGAGGAAGCGGTTTTGAACCACTTGGAGTTTATCGATGTGAGAGGGGGCCAAATGCCCGAACACAACACACGCATAAGTCATGATGGGTCGAACGCAAGTTTTGTAAAGTGTCACCTTATTTCTAAGGGACATTTTACTCCGCTTGCAGATTAACGAATGGAGACGACCGAGCACAAATGATGCTCGGTGACGGACCCGCTTGATGTGCGGGCCGAAGGACATGGTACTGTTTAGGGTGACCCCTAGATATTTGACCTCTTTGACCTAGGGAATGGGTCGGTCGAACATGGTCACTTGGCCGAGATTACTCCTAGGGCGGCGCAGGGAGTGGCGCGGGGTGGCACCTCTGGAGAAGAACACCGCACTGTTCGACTTATAGCCAAAAAACTGGATATTTGTTAGATACTATAAAAAAGATATCTCTGAACCGGTAAAATCAAAATGAAATATTCAAGAGAAGTAATCAAATCGGTTGTTTGATATACGCGTCCAGTAGTACCACTGAAAATATAAAAAAAAAATGTGTTTGTGATAATTTTACGATCGTCAAATATTCATGAACAACAATCTAAATAACCACGCCGTACGCCGCTTGCCGCCCGCTCCCCGCGCCGCCTTCGAGGCCAGTTCCATATAAATGTAAGCATTGAAACGCGCCGCTCCCCGCGCCGCCGCCGCCGTCGCCCCGCTCCCGCTGACTTCGTGTCCGAGGCTTTAGGGCTTAGGCCTCGGACACGAAGTCAGCGGGAGCGGGACGGCGGCGGCGGCGGCGCGGGGAGCGGCGCGGCAACGCTGTACCCGGTCTTGAAGCCAGCGGGCAGACCGCACGGCGCTAGAGCGGCGTAGTGTTGTGTTACGAGAAATTAGTATCTTTATTCTATCAAAAATAATTGTAATAATTTGCTCCAAACGTCGGCGAGCATTTTAAAACTTCGGTCGTTAAAAAGCAAAAAAAGGATACTACAACTCAACACTACGTCAATGCAGACGCCCGGGCATCGCTAGATTGGTACGCACCGCTCGTACGCCGCTCGCCGTCCGCTCCCCGCGCCGTTGCTTTCGAGGCCACTTCCATATAAATGTATGCATTGAAACGCGCCGCTCCCCGCGCCGCCGCCGCCACGGCCCCGCTCCCGCTGACTTCGTGTCCGAGGCCTAATGTGCGAGGATCTTTACAAAGAAGATTGGCGATATTCTACTAATATTATAAATGTGGAAATTTGTATGTTTACATGTTTGTTACTCAATCACACAAAAACGGCTTAATGGATTTGGATGAAATTTGGCACACAGATAGTTTATTACCTGGATTAACACATAGGATACTTTTTATCCCGAAAAACGTAAGTTCCTGTATAAAGTCAACGTGGGTCAGTCACCCGCGACTATTAGGCCTCGGTCACGAAGTCAGCGGGAGCGGGGCGGCGGCGGCGGCGGCGCGGGGAGCGGCGCGGCAACGCCTGCCAGCCAGCCAGAAGCCTCTCTCGAAGCCAGCCAATTCCTGCCTAAAGTTTGATTTATTGTGGGCAAAAGAAGATGTAAATTCCTACAACCGGGCGAGGAAGCAAATCTATCAAATTAAATTCTATCAAAACTCATTGTATTAATTTGCTAAAACACGTCGGCGGGCATTTTGAAATTTCGGTCTTTAAAAAGCAAAAAAGAATACTACAACTCAACACTACGTCAATGCAGACGCGGGGGCACCGCTAGATTGGTACGCACCGCTCGTACGCCGCTGCCTTCGAGGCCAGTTCCATATAAATGTATGCATTGAAACGCGGCGCTCCCCGCGCCGCCGCCCCGCTCCCGCTGACTTCGTGTCCGAGGCCTAATGTGCGAGGATCTTTACAAAGAAGATTGGCGATATTCTACTAATATTATAAATGTGGAAATTTGTATGTTTACATGTTTGAGTGTTTGTTACTCAATCACACAAAAACGGCTTAATGGATTTGGATGAAATTTGGCACACAGGTAGTTTATTACCTGGATTAACACATAGGATACTTTTTATCCCGAAAAATGTAAGTTCCTGTATAAAGTCAACGTGGGTCAGTCACCCGCGACTATTAGGCCTCGGTCACGAAGTCAGCGAGAGCGGGGCGGCGGCGGCGGCGGCGCGGGGAGCGGCGCGGCAACGCCTGCCAGCCAGCCAGAAGCCTCTCTCGAAGCCAGCCAATTCCTGCCTAAAGTTTGATTTATTGTGGGCAAAAGAAGATGTAAATTCCTACAACCGGGCGAGGAAGCAAATCTATCAAATTAAATTTTATCAAAACTCATTGTATTAATTTGCTAAAACACGTCGGCGGGCATTTTGAAATTTCGGTCTTTAAAAAGCAAAAAAGAATACTACAACTCAACACTACGTCAATGCAGACGCGGGGGCACCGCTAGATTGGTACGCACCGCTTGTACGCCGCTGCCTTCGAGGCCAGTTCCATATAAATGTATGCATTGAAACGCGGCGCTCCCCGCGCCGCCGCCCCGCTCCCGCTGACTTCGTGACCTTAGAGTAGCACACAGTGGGCGGAGCGGCTTCAGGTCTTAACTACTGCACTAAATCGTCCGTCAAGGATGCGGCACTAGGTGCGCAGTATTGTCCGCAAAAGCAACGTCTAAAAAGGTTGGCACCATAATGTCTAATCATGACACATAGTATTTTTTATTTCGTTATACTGAGACAATTTTGTCTTAATTGCGAATTATGCTGCTGCTGCGGGATGCTGCTCACTGAAATATTGTTCCAACAGTATCATCTAAGTCTCATCTTGATATAATCGTAGAGTTTGGATAGTTCTCTACACGGTGTCGAGGAGTTGTTGTTAAGTAATTAAACGTTTGGTAATCTTGTAAAACACAGTTTATTATTCAAAGTCACACACAGTTAAAGTTACTATTGATTAGTATACTAATATTAGCCCTGTTAAGAAACTGTCCCACCGTTGGGCATGGGCCCCCTCTCAAACTGGCTCTCACGCTGGCCCAGTGCGGGTTAGCGAACTTCACACACCTTCGAGAAACTCTTAGGCATGGAGGTTCCCTCACGATGTATTCCTTCGCCGTTAAAGCAAGTGATAGTTATTTTTTAATACGGGCATGCTTTCGTAAAGACAGAGGTGCGTGTCTGGGTTTGATCCCGAGACCTCTGACTTCGCTGTCCAACGGTCTAACCACTGTTATATTTGCCATAGAATAAATGCTATAGAATTGTAAAAATGATGTGTTAGCTAATTAGAACTAATAACAAACAAAAACATATGCACGAAACCGTACAATAATGTTGTTATACAATTTAAAATTTATTGTAGACCGCATGTAAGTCTCAGCTGAATCTGAATAAAAACAACCTAACTGTTATCTGTGACGTACAATTTGACGTTTGTTTTGTACTTGTATGTGAGTTCAAAATTTTATTAGTGTATACACTTTACATTTCATTTAACTTTCGGTCGATTTAATTGAAGGGTTCTATATTTTACGAGAATATCATTGGTGAGATTTATGACATTGAGATTAAACAGAATTACGTAATATGTTAACATATTAATTACGAGAATTGGCAACAAGCTCAGATGAGTTAGTTATCTAGATGAAACATTCCGCGCGCAGAAACTGTATAAATTTATCATGGGGTAAATTTTATTTATTTATAATATTAATAATAATATTAGCCCTGTTAAGAAACTTTCCCACTGTTGGGTACGGGCCTCCTCTTGAACTGAGAGGGCTTAGGCCATAGTCCACCACGCTGGCCCAGTGCAGGTTCGTGAACTTCACACACCTTCGAGAAACTCTTAGGCGTGCAGGTTTCCTCACGATGTTTTTCCTTCACCGTTAAAGCAAGTGATAACTAATTTTTAATACGCACATGCTTTCGAAAACACAGAGGCGCGTCCCTGGGTTTGAACCCGAGACCTCTGAGTTTGCAGTCCAATGCTCTAACCACTAGGCTATCACTGCTAGACACCTACTTACAACTATTTACAGGACTATTCCAATACAATAGTGTAATTACATCTTAAGATTACAGTAACATAATGTGTACAGTGTGACCCGTTTTAATTCATCTATAGAACAATATAATAAATGAATATTATCGGCAATTACATTTAGCGTGTGCATGATACGCGTTAAGGGCATTTTGTTAAGTAGGTGAGTTGGCCCTCGGGGTACCGCATAAAGTCGTGGATTCCTCCTACGGTGCACATACTCATCGGGCACACACAATCGAATCGATTCCAGTATGCTCGGGTTGGATACCTTTCCTCGAAGTAAGCTCAGCATATACTGCGCGAGGTTAAGGTCCCTCCTGACTTCCAACTTGTTATATGCTGTCATAAATAAACAACCTCGGATACATTAAAGGATAATATGGTAAATGCTATACAACCTTCAGTACAAGTATCTTGTGAACTTGTTCTGAATGCGCTCCACCATGAAACTGTACTTGGCTTCGTGTGGTGCCAACACCGCCGCATTGCTCTCGAGCTGACTTCTTACTAATGCATCGTACAGAACTTTCACTGCCTTAATACATTTAAATTCACCCACTTGACGAAGTAGGAATTCCAAAGTCTTATAGGGCTTTTTACATACATTTTTAATGTGTACTCGGAAGTTCAGGTCGGCTGCCATGTGAACTCACTCCTCATCGTGTCTACTCTTTTCATTGGTACACCTTGAACACACGCACACACACATTGACAGCTTTCGAATAAACCGAATACTGGCAACACTCACACATATTGCGTACAACTAAGGCCGCATTTTAGCGCCATTTTTGGTAGCAATGCTAGACAAGTCTTCGTCTAAGACAAGTTTATATCTCAAATTGACCAGAAAGCCAATTCTCGTATTGTAACAACACTGTGACTAAATATTGACTGAATTGTGATTTAATTATGAATTTACTCACATTTGTTATTCTGCTCCTCTAAAGTATCGATCCAATTTCAGTATCATTTCAGTCTAATTTCGATATAATGTCAAGTTGTATAATTTAAAATAAATTGTCAATCAAACGTTGATCACATGTTATTACCAGCTGCCACAGTCTAAATAAGAAATATCTAACTAAAATCTTCAATTTGACGGTTTTGTATATTTGTTGTTCATGTCAGTTCGAAATTTTATCGGAATACCGTTAATCTATCTATCTATCTATAACCTCACGCCAGATCCCTTGCGGGGTAGGCAGAGAGTACAGAGTTCCAACAGGTTCTTTCCTTACATACCTCTCTGGCTTCCTCGACTCTCATAGTTCGTCTCATACACGCTCGCCGGTTACGGAGACTCTTGACTTTTCCATCAGATAAGACTCGGTTTATTTGGTCGTGGTAAGATAGTCTAGGTCTTCCCCGGTACCTGCATCCTTTCACTTTCACATTGTATATCTGTTTTGTCATTCTTTCCTCTGGCATTCTTTCTATATGCCCGAACCAACGGAGCATGCCCTTTCTCATCTTTACACCGATACTATCTTTCATACCTACTCGCTGTCTTACTATGCTGTTGCTAATGCGGTCGGTCAGCTTCACTCCGCACATCTTCCGCAGAGCTCGCATTTCTACCGCATTTATCCTACTTTCATTCTCCTTCTTACATACCCAGCTCTCGCTACCATATAACAGCGTTGGGACAAGAACTCCGTTATGTATGGCCAGCTGCGCCTTATGGCTTAAGTGCCGGCTCCCGAGTAGCTTTCCCATCGCACCATTCACTCTGTTCCCTGCACTCACTCTTCTCTCTATGTCAGCGGTGTATTTCCCATCCTTACTGAAGGCGCATCCAAGATATACAAACTCATTCACTTGCTCCAGCACATCGTTACCAACCACAATCCTTACATGTTAACATTTTGTTTAACTTCTATTGCTTTTTCTAACGTACTTGTCGGAAGCAGATTGCTTGTAATAATAGGATCACCAATCTGTAATATGTTATATTGTATTTCTATAACTGTAACTACACTGGTGCATAGTAAAGCGTTTCTACCTACCTACGCCTAACGGTCGCTTCATACATATATTGGCAAATTATTGTAAATAGTTAAATATGTATTATAATGTTTATCAAGGTTGAGGAGGACTGTAATACAGTGATCACTAGTACGATGGACAGTTCAATTCGCCCCATACACATTATGATTGTATATCCTAAGTTTAGAGGCAATTAAAATATAGTTTTGTCGGTATATACTGTTATGGGTTTGTGATACATGTGCAAATTAAGTTACTTTTTGTTAATACTTCTAACAATGAATTGTAAACTTTTGTTATATGTTCTATCTCTTCTATATTTACTGTGTTAGTACAGAACGTAGCTAAATGGACGGAAAAAAATTTGTATGAAGCTTTTCTGTCGGATAAATCTGATTGGGACGAAAAATAGGGTAACATTCTTATAAAAATGACTAGGTGGTAGGCATTCTGGCAGAGACAGACCAATTACATCGTGATTTCAATTTGAGGTACCTGAAGGCCAATTCTCGTAATTAAAAAGTGTTCAAAATGCAGTATCGATCTAATATCAATGTCATAAATCTCACAAATGGTATTCTCGTAAAATATCAAGATTGAATACAGGGTGCTGGGTGGGTGTTACAAGATGTAACATAATTAACGCAAGACATAAAAGTTGTTCTAGATCGGTGACTGAATGGATTACAACTATTTTTAATGTATTTAACATTTTAACATGTCAGAAGAAAGAATGAAAATACTGATATACAATGCGAAAGTGAAAGGATGCAGGTACCGGGGAAGATCTAGACTATCTTACCATGACCAAATAGACCGGGTCTTATCTGAAGGATAAGTCAGGAGTCTCCGTAACCGGCGAGCGTGTATGAGACGAACTATGAGAGTAGAGAAAGTCAGAGAGGTATGTAAGGAAAGAACCTGTTGGAACTCTGTACTCTCTGCCTACCCCGTAAGGGATCTGGCGTGATGATATAGATAGATAATATATTATTGAATCGTGTGAATATGTATATCCATTTTTATAAACATTGGGTTTCAATAAGATGCTCATGTATGACTCTCCACTCCACTTTTCCACTTTCGTATTGTATTTAATAATGTATTATGGTAAAAAAATATGCTTACCATTTATATAGTAAATATGCTTGCGATTCAGATTACCCACAATATCGAATAAATATTTTGATAAATAAGTTTAAGAGTCATTGCCACAATCACTCTATAACAAAATCATAAGAATAGTATGTTGTATTTGCAAATATATGAGCTTGATAAGTGTTTCTGTACCTCCTAGGTTTTTCTTGATAAGTGCAAGTGAAATTTGTGTACTACTTGTCCGGTAAAGCAACACACACAAGGCGTGTGTACTAATTACAATGTCGTCAAGATTTAATCTAAGCAACATACCACGGCGGTGTAGTAACTATTCGTTGATTGTGTCACTGCATGAACAAGTTCATTATATGGATGAACTAAGCAAATTCTATGTTAAACGTTTTGATCTCCTCGATTGCACCTGGTTTAAGTGTTTTAAATCAAAAATTAATAATTTGTTTTGCGTTATCATGTTTTACTTTTGTCGTTTACATCTTCAGTTAGTTGGGTTCATCTTGAGCCCAGGCAAAGAATATTAGTTTTACAATACACATGGGTACTTTTTCTACATCAATATGCTTGTTGTTATGTAGTTTAATATAACATCAAATCGATTAATTATTCATCGACTTTTTATTTTATGTTCTTTATTTCTTAAATTACTCTATGCCTTGTGTGTGTATTACTGGAGTAAGCGTGTGCTAGATTAATCAGTGTATGGGACCCCAGGATACACCTTGCCTAGTGTGGGGACCATGAATAGAGTTTCACTTGTAATTCCTGCAATGTACAAATAATATTATTTTTTGTGATCTCACTATTAACTTTGAACATTATTTGTATGTACAATAAATATAATTTCAATATATTTTTTTTATATATTCATCCAAATATTACATTAAATATTTTTTTGACTTTTTCGTTGTGACATGACATTTTAGGTACATTAATTAGGTATATATAATAATTATATTAATATATATATCAGCTGTCACGAGTATCAAAAGTGTCAAAAGTTGCAGCAGATAAAACAATTAAATTTAATATAAATAAGTGTTCCTATTGTGCCTCAGCTCTACTCCTTATATATATTGCATAGTAGGGGCTTCGTATACGTGTGGATAGCATCCCAATACGCCAAAATCAGCTGTTTATTGCAAAACCAGCTGAGAGCCTTTGACAGGGCTCTCGTCAAACGGCCGGTTGCTAACAGGGTGCAGCACGACTTATCAAACTAATCAGCAGTCGTGATTTATGTCGGAATTTGCCGCATCACCATAGCAACGTGCAAGACCGGCCCAACCGGGCCAATTAAACTTCAGCATGCAGAATGTTGCCGTCACTCCTAGCAACCTTACATCAAAGTGTAAATACAGTGTATAGTTTTCAGTTTTATTTTTGTGTTTTTATAGTGTATGTTTCTGTTTTTCTGTTTTATAATTATTTTAGTGCTTTATTTTGTATATTATATGTCTATACATGTTCCATCGACACGGAATGCAGTGGGGGCGAATCCATGTCAGCTGTCGTTGGATAATCTTGTCCAATGCCCCGAGTGCTCAGAGCCTCGGTATTTTTTGAAGGGCCAAAAGGGCTTAAGATCCACTCCAAAAAGGTACATCATACATCTTCTAACCTTCCGTCTTCCGTTCCTGTTACTATTGCATTCAATAACAATCCACCAACTGCGTATGGAGATAATAGTAACCAGATTTCTCTCACCCCCTTCTGGCAAATATTAGGTCACCTTAAATCCACCAAATTAATAGTAAAGCGAATACCTCGTGGAGCCCGTACATCCATTGCAGAATCACTCGCATCTACCATCAGCATCGTTCTCAAAGATAACTCACAACGTGCTTGGGAACATTTGTTAACTTTCCCTTTTAGAATCCTCCATGTCCCACTTGATCCTAGAAATACAGATTCACTGACTTCGCGATTAAAACAAAATTGTGACAACCATGCACCCCTTCATTGTAACAATCAATCACATACTCCAAAACGCCAATCTGAATCTGCTTTCTACCGCATGGTAGAGAGCAGATTTAGTGACGGTGACGTTAGAGGGGCAGCTCGGATGATTTTCTCCAACGACAGTATAGCCCCAGACACACCCGAGACCCTTACAGCTTTGCTCGCCAAGCATCCACCAGCGACTCACCACCGTCTCCCTGATCCGCCTACCTTTTCACACCCTATACAAATTAGCACAGAGGATGTGGCCAATGCCATTAGTTCTTTTCCTAGCGGATCGGCGAGCGGGCTTGATGGTTTAAGCCCGCAACACTTAAAAGATCTCACTTCATTCGCTTGTAACGACGCTGGGCAACGGCTTCTAAAAGAACTAACGGCACTAGTCAACCTTATGATAAATAAAAACGTTGATTCTTCTATTACAGACATACTTTTCGGCGGGAATTTGTGTGCCTTCTCCAAAAAGGATGGAGGTATAAGACCTATCGCGGTCGGTACAACTCTCCGCCGTCTCTCGGCAAAGGTCTGCTGCAGGAAGGTTGTCAATCCCTTGAAGGATTATTTTCAACCCCTGCAGATAGGCTTTGGCTCGGGAGGCGGCTGCGAGGCTGCCGTTCATGCATTGCGAACATTTATATTGAACGACGGTGGTAAAGTTCTTCTCAAGGTTGACATAAGGAATGCGTTTAACGCAGTGGACAGATTTGCCCTGTTGACTCAAATAAGCCACAAAATTCCTAACTGTTTTAATTTTCTTCGGCAATGTTATAGTAATCCATCAAAATTAGTGTACAAAGGTAACCTTATAGATTCGGCTGTCGGCTGTCAACAGGGTGACCCCCTTGGTCCGGCCATATTCAGTTTAGCAATTCACCCTATCATCATGCGTTTAGAGTCAAAATTCAATGTGTGGTACCTCGATGATGGGACACTTGGAGGGGACGTAGATACGGTTCTGCGTGATCTGAAATTCTTGATTGAAGAACTCAAATCCATCGGTTTGGAATTAAACTATAAAAAGTGCGAGCTCTATTTATTTGATACCGTTTCCGATAAAGACGTCATTAAGAAAAAATTCAATGATTTGGCACCTAATATCAAATTAATTAATAGCAGTAACCTCCGTCTTCTAGGAAGTCCCATCCTCGATGATTCTTTTCAGGATTTTATTGACGAAAAAATTCAAAATTTTGAGTCTGTTTCGAATCGCTTGCACAAAATAAATTCTCACATGGCCTTCAACATTATTAAATACTGTCTTTTTGTTCCTAAATTTACGTATGCTCTTCGATGTTGTCACCTCTGGACACATAACGACATTTTACAGAGGCTTGACAACATCGTGAGAGATACAGTCAGCTCTATTTCAAATTGTTGTCTAGATGATCGCGCGTGGTCCCAGGCTTCTCTTCCGGTCAGGAAAGGAGGTTTGGGAATTCGCAAAATTTCAAGTTTATCGCTCCCAGCCTTCTTGTCTTCAGTCCATAGCACACTTGGTCTAGTAAAAAGAATTTTGTTACCTTCTTTGACCAACTTCAGAATCCCATATTTGGATGAAGGCAAGGATGCTTGGCTATTGGCCCGTCCAAACACTACTCCTCCCACAGATCCGACTTCCCAGAAGCAGTGGGATCGCCCGATCTGCGAACTTACACGGAAAAACCTTATTGAAACGTCCCTTAGTTCTGCGGATCGCGCTCGTATCCTCGCTGCTTCTGAGTGGGAGTCGGGTCTTTGGCTACAGGCGCACCCTTCTGTCCATCTTGGGACCCTATTAGACCCCACTGCATTTCGTGTTGCATTGTGTCTTCGTTTAGGGGTTCCTTGTCTTGTTCCACACCATTGTCAGTGTGGTAGTAGAGTCAACCAGCTCGGCCACCACGGACTCTCATGCCGCAGAAGTGCCGGACGGATTGCGCGTCATGCCAGTCTCAACGGCGTCATACGCCGTGCCCTTGCCAACGTCAACATGGGGGCCATCCTTGAACCGGCTGGTCTCCATCGAGATGATGGCAAGAGGCCCGATGGTATGACGCTGGTACCCTGGAGGATGGGACGGCCGTTAGTGTGGGACGCTACATGCGTCGACACTCTCGCTCCGTCTCATCTTCCAGCGTCCTCGGTGCGGGCAGGCAACGCTGCACTGAGCGCAGAATCCCTCAAACGCCGCAAATATGATTCCCTTGGCTCGGGATACATATTTGAGGCGTTTGGGGTAGAGACATTGGGTCCGTGGGGGCCGGGAGCCCACCGGATGTTTCGAGAAATTTCGAAACGTTTGGTGGAGTGTACTGGCGACCGGAACGCTGGTATGTATTTTGGTCAGCATATAAGCATTGCTATTCAGCGCGGCAATGCTGCCAGCGTTCTAGGTACACTGCCAACTGACAGTGGCGTGGAACCATTTGGCCCTATGTAAATAGGTATTTTCCTTTTTTACACCCGTTTTTATTAATAATTATTTGCTGTTTTTTTATATAATTGTATTAGGTACATTATCAGCGGAATTTCCATAAGTTTTTGGGCACTGTCCTATGTTCTTGATTCAAAGCAATACGAAGATTTTACGAAATGTATTTCTAATAAATATTGCTCAATACGCACATATACACGTACAAGTTTCATTGTTAATGAGGGTTTAAAAAAAGAGCAAAAAACTTCAAAGTTTGAAAATACGATTTATAATCTGTGAAGCAATTATCCAATCGGGGTGTCTTAGGCCTTGCGGGGCGTCTTGCATATGAGACGAACTATGAGAGTGACGAGATCTAAAGAGTTTTGTAAGGAAAGACCTGTTGAAGCCTATCCTCTTTGCTTACCCCCGCAAGAGATCTGGCGTGATGAAGGAGATAGATAGACATAAGGAATACATCAACCGATATAAAAAACACACAATAAACTCGAAGCGAACGCAATTAGCATATCACTTTTAGACCCTAGAATTAGGTATATCATCTGTTGCATAATGGTCCGTCTGACAGATGGTAGGCGGTTGGCGGTTTAATCTCGGTCATTCGTACCCCACGAATAATAGCCGGGGCAGTCCTCTCGGTGCCAGGGGCTTAACATATTTGATAACAAATGCCGCCTTTTGTGGCTCGGTTAGGGTTGCCATTCAGAGGGTTTTCAGATACTACAAGGTGTAATTTTAGTCGTCCTGCAGCCCAGAGAATGTATCTAATGCCTAATGTTTACTGGTACTAAAAAAAAGAACACTTCAATAAATTACATTTCCATATCAATACTAATTTCGTGCATTACAAAACACCCATATCAAGCGCAAAATGAGAGGGGCGGCGCGGCTTATCAGCTGGCCGGTAGATAACTTTGGTGTTCCGGATTTTCACCCTAGCTATGATATTCGGATAATAAAGCAGCAGAAGCAGTGATAGCCTAGTGGTTACACCGTTGGACTGCAAAGTCAGACGTCTCGAGTTCGAACCCAGGCACGCACCTTTGTCTTTTAGAAAGGTTGTGCGTTTAAAAAATATAACTATCACTGTTTTAACGGTAAAGAAAAAACATCGTTAAGAAAAGGAAGACGGATAATTTAGCGCAGTGGTTAAGAGCTTAAGCCGGAGCGGCTTAAGCTCACTGTGTCTAATAGTCGCGGGTTCGATTCCCGCACGGGACAAATCTTTGTGAGATCCACAATCATTTGTTCCGGTCTGGGTATTTGTGTGTGTGAATTTTCAGGTTTGTAAACGCACCCACGACACAGGAATCATATCCTAGTGTGGGGCTACGTTTAAAAAAAAACCTGCATGCCTGATAGCTTCTCGAAGGTGTGTGAAGGTTGCCAACCTGCAATGGGCCAGCGTGGTGAATTATGGCCTAAATCTTTTCAGTTTGAGATAAGGCCTGTGCTAACGGTCAGACAGTTTCTTAACAGGGCTATTTTTATTTATTTAATAATACTCGGATAGGTAGTTGTAGATGCTATTTGTTGACGTGTTCTTTGTATTAATTTTTTACTAGAGAACAAGTAGGCATTAAATTAGCAGGCCTTTCGCTTCAGGACGACAAAACTTATATCATGTATGTATATTAGTGTCCGATGTTCGTCTATGCAAGGATCCTAACCAAGGGGGTTAAGCACGAAAACTCTGACGTCAGCCCTAGTGAGTGACCCTAGTGAGTGATCGTGGTGTCCCGTTCATATTTATTTAGTAAATTTGTAATGTGACAAGGATGGCATATCAACTCGCTAGCGCCACGCTAACGTCAACCTTGTCGTGCCATGCTCTTCTTCTAAGTTCTCCTTTTTCCAGTCTGTACCTACAACGCCATGCACCATTAGTCTAAACTAACAAGACTTCTGCATTCCGATCTCGGTCTCGAACCTATTCGCGCCTTTATTAAAAAAGTGACAATCATAGGAACTCCCTAATCGCAGCCGCCACCGAATACGAACGCAATTCCCCTCCTATCAGCCGGTACCGTCGTCCGCGGCTTATTCTTACCGACCCTCCTGATGCCCTTACTTCCCTTCCTTTGGACACAGATACCGCACACAGGATCAGACACCAACCTCGCCAGCGAGGTCGAAGAATCCCTTGCTCGCCGGCCGGTGCAGAGCACCACGGCGAGATACCTAGCATACGCCCTCCCCCATAGCGAATGCCCAAGCCGAGGCCGGTCCTGCTTGAGGCGTCCTTGAGCTAGTTGCCCTCTTGCCCTTCTGGCTTGAGTGGTTGCACGCTCGCCCTTATCCTATGAAGCTGTAAAGGCCCCGCGGCTAACAACGTAGATCATTCACACACTCACACTAACGAGGCAGTCTTTTTTAACCAAGTGTCCGGTGTTTTTGAAATACATGCCCGAATTTGGTGTCCGTCCAATTTCGGTGATGGTAACCCTAGTCGCGGACGATTAGTGGACGGTTCGTGCTATTGTTGTAGATTTCGAACATTGATAGGTGCATACCTACCTAGCCTTTGTTGTAGCTGCTTTATAGAATAAAATAATAAAAGAATAGGATATAAAATCACAGCAGTTATTCTAGGAGGAGTGTCCTGATATATGTGGAGCCTTATTTGTATCGTATTAGACAACCCAGTGTCCGTGTGGGGACGGATCAAGAATACAGTCTCCCCACCGCATGCTGGCCTAACAGCGGGTCGTAAGAGGCGACCAAATCCAGCAACAAATACCGCAAGCGGTAGTTCAAGCGAGGCAGTACTCTGGTGCCACACCGAAAGAGGGCTCGCTTGGGATGAGTGTTGCCGGAAGCAGGGCACCACTCTCTGGAATGGCGATACACATGGCATCCAAAGCCCTAGTTAGTTGGGTTACTGCTAGGAGATCATAGCCCACAGGTGCCGTAAGTGGTGCCTAAGGGGCTTGTAAGATGAGAGGATGGGCAGCAGCGTCCTCTTAATACCTACTAACGCTATACTGCGATCGCCAACCCGCCTGCCAAGCGTGGCGATTATGGCATCATCCCCCTAATGACATCCACAAATATTAAACGGCCCCCAGTCCCCGGCGGCCCCGCTAGTCCTGGCCACGGTAGCAGCCACGGTAACGGCGGGGCAGGGGGTGCTAAGAATCCCCGGAAGAGGCATGGCTACCGACAACGAAGACCATTGGCCCTGGCAACTTTTAACACGCGCACACTGCGAACTGACGAAAAGATCGCTTCGAAGGTCTAGGTGAGTGCATAAACGTGGACGATTATAACAGCAGGGTAGTGGAAACTGTCCATACGGTCGGGCTCAAGTTCTTTAAAACCCACCGTACAAAAAGAACCAAAAAGCTCTCAGGCGTTACCCTCAAGCTTATGGAGGAAAGACGCAGGATGATCTTGCAGTCTCCAGAAGAAGTTTCCGAATGCCAGCGGCTCAATAGGCAGATCTCTAAGTCTCTGACTCGCGATGTATGCGATTATAATACTGAAAAAATAAGAGAGACTATCGAGCGCAACAAAGGCCCTAAAGTGTTTGCAAGGGATCTGTCTATCGGACAGAGCCGGCTGAGTAAGCTGAAGACCGGAGACGGCAGGATTGTATCCTCTACACCGGAACTCTTGAGGGAAGTCGAGAAGTTCTACGGCCAGCTTTACACATCAGTACAATCACCTGTCTGCAATCCGGCTATAGACCCAAGAGCCAAATTGACCCAACACTATACCGATGACATCCCGGACATCAGTCTGTGCGAGATTAGTATGGCTCTCAAACAGCTCAAGAACAACAAGGCGCCAGGCGATGACGGTATAACAGCCGAGCTTCTCAAGGCTAGTGGAAAGCCGATATTGAGGGCTCTCCAGAAACTATTCAACACCGTCATCCTCGAGGGCAAAACGCCACAGTCATGGCGCGGAAGTGTGGTGGTTCTCTTCTTCAAAAAAGGTGATAAAACCCTCTTGAAGAATTATAGACCCATCTCACTTCTGAGCCACGTCTATAAACTGTTTTCGAGAGTCATCACGAATCGTCTCGCGCGCAGACTAGATGACTTCCAGCCTCCCGAACAAGCCGGTTTCCGAAAAGGCTTCAGCACCATAGACCACATTTATACGCTGCGACAGGTCATACAGAAGACTGAAGAGTATAACCTGCCACTATGCTTAGCGTTTGTGGATTATGAGAAGGCCTTCGATTCGATCGAGACTTGGGCTGTACTACAGTCTCTCCAGCGGTGCCAAGTTGACTACCGGTATATCGAGGTGCTGAAGAGTTTGTACGAAAACGCTACTATGTCGGTCCGCCTTCAGGACCAGAGCTCGAAACCTATTCAACTGCAGCGTGGTGTGAGACAGGGAGACGTTATATCCCCAAAACTGTTCTCCGCCGCGCTGGAAGATGTCTTTAAGCTTCTGGACTGGAGAGGACTAGGTATCAACATCAACGGCGAGTACATCTCTCACCTTCGATTTGCCGATGATATCGTGCTCATGGCGGATACCCTGGAAGACCGCAGTGCCATGCTCGACGACCTCAGTAGAGTCTCTCAACAAGTAGGTCTTAAAATGAACATGGACAAGACTTCTATAAAGGTTGGAGACTCTACGCTCGAAGTTGTTGACGATTATATATACCTGGGACAAAGAATCCAATTAGGTAGGTCCAACTTCGAGAAAGAGGTCAATCGTCGAATCCAGCTCGGTTGGGCGGCGTTCGGGAAGCTACGTAACATCTTCGCGTCCAAAATTCCGCAGTGTCTCAAGACAAAAGTCTTTGACCAGTGTGTGTTGCCAGTGATGACTTACGGCACTGAGACATGGTCGCTTACGATGGGCCTCATAAGAAGGCTCAAGGTCACCCAAAGGGCGATGGAGAGAGCTATGCTCGGAGTTACCCTGCGGGATCGAATCAGAAACGAGGAGATCCGCAGGAGGACGAAAGTCACTGACATAGCACTCAGAATTGCTAAACTTAAGTGGCAGTGGGCGGGGCACATCGCTCGTAGAACTGACGGCCGTTGGGGCAGAAAGGTTCTCGAATGGCGACCACGTACCGGAAGACGTGGAGTGGGTAGGCCCCCTACAAGATGGACCGATGACCTGGTGAAGGTCGCGGGTAGAAGTTGGATGCGTACAACACAAAGCCGGTCGTTGTGGCGGTCTTTAGGGGAGGCCTTTGTCCTGCAGTGGACGTCTTTCGACTGAGAAGAAGAATAAGAAGAAGGGAAAACAGATGGATACAGCATATTCAAGTTGTGATCTAATTAAAGTGTTGTAAAGATAAAGAACTGTGGAAGGTTGTGTGAAGTTGTTACTTGTGCGCATAACAAATCCATAAATTTTTAGGGATTTATTTATGATACGAGTATTATCTATGTGAAGGTCAAGATGTAATTTCTTATCAAATGTGATTCCTAAGACTCTTATTGATTCAAATTCTAGATATACACCGTTTAAGTTATATAAATGAGTACTAATAAGTATGTTTCCTTTTAGTAAATGTTTTGCATTTGTTAATATTGAGGCTTAGTTTGTTATCAGTACAGTAAATTTATTATTATGATTACTATCCTATTTCTACTATAAAAGAAAGTTTGTATGTTAAGATGTTTGATGCTCAATCACGCAAAAACGGCAGAAGTGATTTGTATGAAATTTGGCACTTATTACCTGGATTAACATAGGATACTTTTTATCCCTGAAAAAAATGTTAGGTTCCTGTCTAAAGTAAACGCGGATGAAATAACGGGCAGAAGTTAGTGTCTCGTAAAATACGAACATAAGACAAACATGCTTCGTGCACACTCAAAGGTCTACAGTATGATATTCCCTTTTATATAAAACTTCGATTCTGCTTCATTGTAGTTTAAAGTCCACGAATCAGTTAACCAGAGAGTAAAATCCTCAGAGATTTAACGGCGGATTGGAACCGGCTACTCGCTAATGGACGGCGTCCATTTAAAGTTTAAAGTCATTTGTTTAAAGTCTACTTTGAAAAACTTCATAGTAATAGAAACTATACCTATCCAGTCATAAAGGACTTTGTCTTTGACTCTTGTAACTGGGTTGTGCCTATATACATTACATATACGTAATACATTTTTCAAATAAAGTATTTTGTTCCACTGATAGGCATCACACCAGGGTTCGGAAACCGGTTAATTTTTCATACCGGTTTCGGCCATTGACTTCAAACCGAAATGATTTTCGTTTCTGGTTAAAGGTGACCGTTCAAAACCTGAAAAATTGAGGTAACCGGTTCAACTTTCAGTATCAGTTTTTAGTGTCATTTCAACCGTACTGAAACCTTAATTAACTAGTTAATTTGAGATTACTTTCGCTCGTTGACTTTCTTAAGGTTACGATCGTATAGAATGGTTAGAAATAAGAATATTTGTCCTTGAAAATAGACGGGAGACGCCGCGCCGTCGAGAACGTCGTCTGAGTTTAACCGGTTAATTTCGATATTGAGAACTAAAAAAATATGTTCTTTGTAATAACCGGTAATCGAAATTAATTTCGTTCAATTTGATAAGGTTTCTTCATTAACGTTTCGAACCGGTTTTTAAAAACCCTTTTTACATTCATGGCTACCAACCATGATATTAAAAAAAAAGAGTACCTAGACTAGGTTAAGAGCTTAAGCCGCTCCGCCCACTGGATCGAATAGTCGCGGGTTCGATTCCCGCACGGGACAAATCTTTGTGTGACCCACACTTATTTGTTTCAGTCTATATATTTGTGTATCACACAGACAGACATGACACAGACACGAATCCTAGCGTGGGTGGGGGCTACGTTTTTCTACAAAAAAATAACCTATTCAATTTCTTTTTTGGGTTTTTATCTCTTTGTTCGGGGATCATGCAAAAATTGCTTAATCGATTAAGACGGGACCACCGACTTGCGGAGTAGGTGTTACATAGGATATGTTTGGGGGCCGAAGTTGCTGAACCTCACGGCGTTTTGGGGCAATTTCGCGTGTTTTCACCACCAACAGGTTAAACTGCTGAGTTATTTCTTAACTATCGCTATAGTTAAATTAGTTCGTAGTGATAAGAAATATGACATGTTGTAGGCTTTGCTACACCCTGTATATCAGTTTTAATAAAATATTATAAAGTATAACCTGTTAAAAGATAGATTATATTTATTTTTCCATGAACATACTGAGATAATATAATTCTTCTTCTTTTTTTCCTTTTGTTTTAATTAGTCACTATCGTCCCGTTGTTGGACAAAGGGTTACCTTTACTGCTTACATTTGGTTTTATTTTTGGCTTTTAAACGTCAGTCTTCCAATAGGGAGTCTAGCTCGTCCCGCCATCTCCGTCTGGGCCTGCCGCGATGTCGTTTATAGTTTTGTGGGACCCAGTTGGTAATTATTTTTCGAGGAGGTCGAGAATTCGTCTGTGTTTTTTTTTATAACGTCTTTATTTATTAACTGATTTTGATGATTCTTTTTGCGTTGGGTTTAGTATAGTTTCGAGGTGGTCCCATATTAATGAAATCGGTATTGAACGTTGGACTTGGGCGAACAGTACGAATGTATAGATTCCGTTATTATGGTTATTATATCAATCCTGTATGTACCTTGCTCTACAACTCAGCAAGATAGGTATATAAATATTAGTAAATAACTCACTTGCCACTTAAAATGGTAAAAAAAAAATCGTTTTTACAAAAAAATAAAACCGACTTCAAAAAGCAAATATTAAATATTTGAAGTCGGTGCCAAGTAACCGACTGCACTAACCGGTACCAACTTCAAATATTTAATTTTTGCTTTTTGAAGTCGGTTTTATTTTTTAAAATAAATATTTTTTCAATCATATTTTTTGTAGCATCGCATATTTTCTCCGGATAATTTGTTTTCTCCGAATATTTTATTTGTACGCTTGCCGAATTATGTTTAATTTGTGTATTTTCATAATAAAATTTACTGCTAAGCGAAATGGTCTGTGCGGTCCTATAACGTTGACATTATCATTATCTAACCTACATCCAATTTTGGAGTTAAAATCGCCTATTACCAATATCCAAGTTGTCATCGCAAACTTTATTTAGTAAATCATACAAAATCTATCTCTATCTATCTATATCATCACGCCAGCTCCCTCGCGGGGTAGGCAGAGAGTACAGAGTTCCAACAGGATCTTACATACCTCTCTGGCTTCCTCCACTCTCATAGTTGGTCGCATACACACTCGCCGGTTACGGAGACTCTTGACTTGTCCTTCAGATAAGTCTGTCTATCTATTTTATCACGCCAGATCATCATCTGACCTACATTGTGAAATACGATTTAAATATAATAAATGTATGAATCGAACACGATTGAACACGAGTACAATGGACGCTCTCTACGGCTGGACCAACACCTCACTGAACTCGAGGTAGAACTAGGTCGCATAAACTGGCACATATTGGGGTTATCCGAAGTCCGAAGACAGGGCGAGGACACGATAACCCTTGAGTCAGGCCACCTGTTCTACTTTCGTGAAGGTGATCGGCCCTCTCAGGGCGGTGTCGGTTTCCTGGTCAACAAAGCTCTCACTAACAACGTTGTAGAAGTCAGCAGTGTGTCGACACGGGTAGCGTACCTCATAATTAAAATCACCAACAGGTGCACCCTGAAGGTGGTACAGGTATATGCGCCGACCTCGACATACTGCGACGACATAGTCGAAGCCATGTATGAAGACATAGCCAAGGCATTACATGGCACCACCAAGGCTCACTACAACGTTGTTATGGGGGACTTCAATGCCAAAGTGGGAGTACAAGAACGCGGCGAAACAATAATCGGACCCCACGGCGTGGGGCGCCGAAACCACAGGGGGCAGATGCTGGTCAACTTTCTGGAGTCGCAGGGGCTCTTCTTGATGAATTCGTTCTTTAAGAAGAAGCCTCATAGAAAGTGGACATGGCGAAGCCCCGACACTGTGACGAGGAACGAGATAGACTTCATCATGACTGACAGGAAGTCTATATTTAGAGACGTCTCCGTGATCAACAGGTTTAATACCGGCAGCGATCACCGACTTGTCCGAGGCGCTCTAAATATAAACTTCAGGGCCGAAAGGCGTCGCATGATGAGGGCTACTCTGAGACCTACTGCGCCTCAAATAGCTTTAGGGTTCGAAAAGTTCCAACTGGAGCTTCAAAATCGTTTCGACCTGCTGGAAACCGAAGGCAATGTTGACGAAAAAACCGACACAGTGGTCAAGACGCTACAGGAGGTGTCTCGAAGGGTGTTTCCCGGCAAAAGCGGTAACAGAGAGTCTAAACTCTCGCTCGAGACTCTCGAACTTATGAGGCAGAGACGAGAAATGTCATCCACGCAGGCGTCTTCGCCGGATGGGAGGAACCTCAACCGGAAGATCCGGAAGCTGGTGCGACGTGACCTTCGATGTTCCAACACCCGCGCCATCGCGGCTGCGATTGAACAGAACAGAGGCACCAAAGTCTTCGCTCGCCAGCTAGGTAAATCCCATCTGACGAAACTTAATACTGCAGATGGCAAAACCGTGACCTCCAAGTTCGAGATACTCGAGGAGATTGAGAGTTTCTACAAAGACCTGTACGCATCACGGATGACTAAACCCACGAGACCCAGCGCTGACGACCACAGAGCCCTACTCGCACGCCACAACACGGAAGACATCCCTGATGTCAACCAGGACGAGGTCAGAGTGGCTCTCGAGCAGCTCAAAAACAACAAGTCGCCAGGCGATGACGGAATCACCACTGAGCTCCTAAAAGCAGGCGGGACTCCAATACTGAAAAAGTTAGCGAGCCTCTTTAATTCCGTCATCCACCAGGGCTTAACACCTCAAGCGTGGAGCGGGAGTGCGGTGGTTCTGTTCTTCAAAAAAGGTGACAAAACCTTGCTGAAGAACTACAGACCCATCTCACTCCTGAGCCACGTCTACAAGTTGTTCTCGAGAGTACTCACAAACCGCCTCGCCAGAAGACTTGACGAGTTCCAGCCACCGGAACAAGCTGGGTTTCGAAAAGGCTACAGCACCGTGGACCACATCCATACTGTTCGGCAGATTGTACAGAAGACCGAAGAGTACAATCAGCCGCTGTGTATGGCTTTCGTGGACTACGAGAAAGCCTTCGACTCCATCGAAACCTGGGCGGTTCTGGATGCTCTGCAGCGATGTGGCATCGATTGGCGCTATATCGAGGTGCTGAGATGTCTATATAATACCGCCACAATGACCGTCCAGCTCCAAGACCAAAAGACCAACCCGATCGAGCTGCGTCGAGGTGTAAGACAGGGGGATGTAATATCCCCCAAGCTCTTCACCAATGCACTCGAAGACGTCTTCAAGACGCTGGACTGGACTGGGCGGGGCATTAACATCAACGGCGAATACATCTCACATCTTCGGTTTGCCGATGATATCGTCATCGTGGCAGAGTCACTGGAACAGCTACGCGAAATGCTGCATAGCCTAAATGGAGCCTCTCGAGGTGTCGGTCTCGGCATGAACTTGGATAAAACCAAGATCATGTTTAATGACCATGTCACGCCGGGACCGATCTACGTCGATGGTTCGATGCTCGAAGTTGTTCGGGAGTATGTCTACCTTGGACAAGTTGTCCAATTTGGTAGAAACAACTTCGAGAAAGAAATCAACCGCAGGATCCAATTGGGTTGGGCAGCATTTGGCAAGCTACGTCACGTTTTCTCTTCGCCTATTCCGCAATGCCTGAAGACTAAAGTGTACAACCAATGCGTCCTACCTGTTATGACCTACGGGGCCGAGACGTGGACACTCACAGTGGGACTGGTCCACAAATTTAAAGTCGCACAGCGGGCTATGGAGCGAGCTATGCTCGGCGTCTCTTTGAAGGATAAAATTCGTAACGAGGTAATCCGACAAAGAACCAAAGTTACCGACATAGCTCGCAAACTCAGTAAGCTAAAGTGGCAATGGGCTGGTCACATCTGCAGAAGGACCGACGACCGATGGAGCAAACGTGTCCTAGAGTGGAGACCGCGACTTGGTAAGCGTAAGGTAGGACGGCCCCCAGCTAGATGGACCGACGACCTCAAAAAGGTCGCTGGGACAGACTGGATGCGGAAGGCGGAGGACCGTGTGCAATGGCGCGTGTTAGGAGAGGCCTATGTCCAGCAGTGGACTGCGATAGGCTGATTGATTGATTGATTGAACACGATTTGAACGATGGAATGGATGTTTGTATCTGTGGAAGAAACTGAATGAAAATGAATGAGCCAACTAGGAGTAACAGGATGGAATGAATGGAACAGGACAAAGACGAGGATGAAAGGAGCGAGGACAACGGCGATGAAAAAAAAAAGAAATTCTTGTTAAGGTATATCTAAGTTAATAAGATCATAGAACTCCTTTACTACATTGTCATGATGTGCCGATGTTGGTGCATAGATTTGTACAAAAATGAGTATATTTTTGGCATAACTTGAAACTTTAGTACTGTTACTCTATCAGAATAAGCTATAAATTCTTTGATGTTATTTTTCCAGCGTATGTTCGCAAGAAATCCCACTCCATATTTGCTTCCTGATCCTCCAACGTCATTTTTGACGTAATTGGTCTCGTTCTATTACATCTTCTCCTTCTAGCTGTGTGCCTGCTAAACCAATAATATCCCAATTAATGTAATTCAAACCATTCTCCAGTTCTTGTAATCCTTCTTCAGTTACATGGGCGCACGTTATAAGTTAGAATGGTTAGACTTTCGGTGTCCTTTTTTCCTGCATAGTCGCATTGACAGTTAAGAGCACATTTCACCCGGAGAGTCTTAGCACCCCTAGCTCTATGGTGTTTCAGCCTACTGTCCTCAGCATATCCATTTGAGCCGCCGCGCACTTAGGGGCCATGTTTTTGAAAAGTTCATGATAGTCGTGGAGGGGGTTAGACATCAAAACCCACCGCGCTTGTCCAGTGCGAGTTGGTAGGTGCATAGTAAGCCTTCTGACTCGGCTCGCAGGCGTCGTTGGTGTTACTTTATCACTCTTTCGCCGCCGCCCTAGGGTAGCATCCTACACGAATGTTGACCGTACCCAATTAGACCTTAAATGTAAAGTTGCTTTACATCTTTGCTTCGAATTGGGGAGTTTACACTTACAAACTTTAGGTGCACTACAGTTTAACGTCTTATCGAGGACGATCTTGTTTATCCTACTTTTAGTTAAACGTGGATGATTTTGGTGTAATTATCATTTTTATTATAATTTGTATGACTTAATGACAGTTGATGCAATAACGGCTATTAATATTAAGAGGGATCTATAACAGTTCGGAGATCATATTTATCTAGAGCAGCAAAAAAATCTAGGTTATCTATAAATCCACTAAAACCAAATCTAAATAACCTACAGACTAAACAAAACTTTCAAATGGCCGCCCCATGAATATCCAACGAAACCTTTTTTGAAAACAAAAATATTATTCTTAGTATGAAGAAGTTTTTACATAACTCTCAGTTTTAATTACTCTGTCTGAAGTAAAACTAATTCGGTCCATTGTCGTCTGCGGAGTTTGTGGGGTAATTGTGAAGTATGAATGAGCACCGGTTAAGACCGAAGGTACCTACAGCTTATAACAGCTACTTCAGTCAGATCAGATGCACAACCGCGCTTTGTAATTATTGGTAACTTTTATCATAATATGAGAAGAATTACGACAGCTGCCCTTTAAAAACTGTTTGTCGAGGACATCGTTGAATGAAAACAATCAGACAGACGGCTTGGTTCAGTGGAATAGCTTGAGGCACTCTGCCCACTGGATCGAGTAGTCGCGAATGCGATTTACTCTCTCTCTCTCCTTGGCAATTATTCGCATCTGATGGTGTGGTCTGCTTTCCTAATTATCCTCATCCAAATATTTGTGTCGGTCTGGATGTATGTGTATGTGAATTTCAAGTCTGTAAACGCACCCATAACACATGAATAATTTCGATAGTAGCTGTACGTTTTATAACAAAAATGAAGCGATAATCATACAGAAAATACAATATCGTTTTTGATAATCGGATGATATTTTATCAAGTGTGAATATCATATCCCTCACCGAGGGGGCAAAACCCCAATATACCTCAGTCTTCTCCACAAAGAAGTAGGTATCTCTTGAAGATTTTGCTACAATGAAACTCAAAGGTATATCGACGCTGCCGCATTGTGAAGTAGCTGCTCTATTTAATCTGTCACAATGAAAAGTCTATTTTATAAATGTAAGTTGAAAATATTAAATTATATTTCCCCTTTTTCTTCCTTTCTCCTACAATTTTGTTGTATCCGACAAGGTACATGATTGAATCTATCTATCTCTATCTTCACGCTAATCACGTCAGATCGTCAACTGACCTATATTGTGAGATACGATATAAATATAATAAATGTAGGATTTGAACAAGATTTGAACAATGGAATGAAAGTTTGTATCTGTGGTAGGAAGTGTGTAAGGAATATGAATGAATGAGTCATTAAGGAGTAACAGGATGGAATGAATGGAACAGGACGAAGACGAGGATGAAAGGTGCGAGGACGAAGGCGATGAAAAAAGAAAAAAATCTTGTAAAGATATATTTAAGTTTATAAGATTCAAAGAGGCAAGAGTTTCATTCCATCCCCGATGAAAACCCTACATAAATACACTTTCCATTTCCGCAAAAGAAATACAATGGCGACTCTAAATGCAAATCTTCGGCAACGTTGATTGACATTCACGGAACGTTCTGCTTACCCCAGGGACAGCGTGAAGATTTATAAATGTCCCCATATCCCAAGGGGTAGGCTGAATACTTCCGTAAGGCTTGTGACAATGAATTCACTCGTGCAGCACCGTGGGGACCTTTTAAGTTGGCCTATTTATTTATCTTTAAATTTTTCCTTAAAAGTGTCGGAATAAAATGGAAAAAAAAAATACTGTCACGCCTTTATTCCCCAAACAGAAGGGGCAGAGCGATACTGCGTACGGCCACTTTTTGCCGACGATGTTAGGTCCCATGTAATAGGGGACGAGCCTATTGCATATACCGGGCACAATTCCAGACTCCGGACTGATACTGAGAATTTTTCGACAGAAAAACTATAAATGAACTAGAAAAATAAAATGTAAAATGGCAAAACAGATATACAATGCGAAAGTGGAAGGATGTAGGTACTGGGGAAGAGCTAGGTTATGTTAATAGACCGAATCTTATCTGATAGATAAGTCAAGAGGCCCCATAACCGGCGAGCGTGTATGAAACGAACTATGAGAATGGAGGAAGCCAGAGAGGTCTTTAAGGAAAGAACCTGTTGGAACTCTTTACTCTCTGCCTACCCCGCAAGGGAACTGGCGTGATGATATAGATAGAGAGAGAAAAATAAAATGTACTAGAATTTAAATTAATTCATATATTACTAACTGGCTTCACACCTGGACGACAAAAACCACCTACCGGATCTATGTTACTGCTAGATAATGTAACTTTCTGATTGTAAAAGGATTATAGAAATCGGTTCAGTAGTTTCAGAGATTATCGATTACAAACACAAATCTTTATCTTTCTCTTTTTTTTAAAAAAAAACCTATTCCCACACTAGGATTGATTCCTGTGTCGTGGGTGCGTTTACAAACATGAAAATTCACATACACAAATACCCAGACTGAAACAAATAATTGTGGATCACACAAAGATTTATCTCGTGTGGCAATCAAACCCTCGACTATTAGACACAGTGGGCGGAACGGGTTAAGCTCTTAACCACTGCGCTAAATCGTCCGTCTAACTATATCATGACGCCAGATCCCTTGCGGGGTAGGCAGAGAGTACAGAGTTCCAGCAAATGTTGGAAGCGTACAAAACTCTCCTCTGCATAATACTAGTATAGACTAATTTATTTAATACGTACGTAATATATTTGACGGACGATTTAGCGCAGTGGTTAAGAGCTTAAGTCGCTCCGCCCATTGTGTGGCACTTTCAGTCGCGGGTTCGATTCCCGCACGGGACAAATCTTTTTGCGATCCACAATTATTTGTTCCGGTCTGGGTATTTGTGTATGTGAATTTTCATGTTTGTAAACGCACCCACGACACAGGAATAAATCCTAGTGTGGGGCTACGTTTTAAAAAAGAAAACACCGTCACGCCTATATAGGGGAATATTCCCCAGAGGGGGTGGCAGAGGTGTACTGAGTACACCCACGTTTCGCCGACGATGGTAGGTCCCATGTAATAGGGGGCGAGCCTATTGACATATACCGGGCACAATTCCAGACTCCGGACTTGTACTGGGAAGTTTTTTTGTTAGAAAAACTACACTTGCCCGACCTGGGATTTGAACCCAGGACCTCGTGATCACAAAGCGATGCGCTTTGCCACAAGACCAACGAGGAAGTCAAAAAAAAGAAAAAAAAAATCTACTAATTTAACAATAATATTAGCCCTGTTAAGAAACTGTCCCACCGTGGGTCACGGGCCTCCTCTTAAACTGAAAGGGCTTAGGCCATAGTCCACCACACTGGCCGAGTGCGGGTTGGCGAACTTCACACACCTTCGAGAAACTCTTAGGCATGCAGGTTTCCTCACGATGTTTTCCTTCACCGTTAAACGAAGTGATAATTAATTTTTAATACGCACATGCTTTCGAAAAGACAGGTGCGTGCCTGGGTTTAAACCCGAGACCTCTGATTTTGCAGTCCAACGGTCTAACCACTAGGCTATCAGTGCCTGTGTAATTTAATAAAAGCTGCGCTCTTGGAATATTATTATACATTTATCTGTCCTCTCCCAGTGCTGGAACCAGGTTTCTCCCTCTTCCCTTTATCAATACTTATAGAGGTGATGACTGCTCAAGTCATACTCGTGAACGGGTGCTGTTTGTCGAGACTGGTAGCTTATAATTCTTAAAAAAATATTGGAGCTGGATCGCATACTTAATTTTGTATAGTATAAAAATGAATGTACACCGTCACGCCTATATTCCCAAGCGGGGGTGGCAGAGGTGTACTAAGTATACCCACTTTTCACCGACGATTATAGGTCCCATGTAATAGGGGGCGAGCCTATTGCCATGCATTGGCCACAATTCCAGACTCCGAACTCATACTGGGAAGTTTTTCGATAAAAAATAATATAATAATAAAAGTTTATTAGGTCCAATAAGTTACATAATATGACAAGGTAGGTGTATCTAAGCATAATATGTTAACAAAATAAATTAACGGTGATACCTGTACTAATGAAGATTCATTGTATCACAGGTATCAGCGCCTTCCACAGGTTTTACTAGTTGAGAGATTATGTAAGGATACTCAAGTTACAATTTGATCAAGAAATAAAATTACATACTAATTAAGATAAGGCAAAAATTACACCTATTGTATGTGTGTGTGTGTGTGTGTGTGTGTGTGTGTGAGTGTGTGTGTGTGTGTGTGTGTACACGGGTGTTGGGTAGGTACAAGCTAGCATGGTATTTTTATAAAACTTTCTGTCTCCGAGTAAGTCTGCTTTAGCAACCAGCTTTGAAGTTTCATTTTACATTTTTTTGTCGATAAGTGATGCAAAAATATGATTTTGTTGATGCGATTATATATACGAGATCTGGCTGTATTTATTTTTTATTTTTTTTTAAACGTAGCCCCACACTAGGATTTATTCCTGTGTCGTGGGTGCGTTTATAAACATGAAATTTCACATATACAAATACCCAGACCGGAACAAATAATTGTGGATCACACAAAGATTTGTCCCGTGCGGGAATCGAACCCGCGACTATAAGACACAGCGGCGGAGCGGCTTAAGCTCTTAACCACTGCGCTAAATCGTCCGTCTATATGAAAGCTTCTGCTAGCTAGGCTTGTTCTATGAGGCTTGATATCACATATCATATCTTTTCTTCGCTTATCGCGTTTCTTATAAGGTGTTAATTTATGTGTGCGTAATGTGGTATGCAGTATATAAAGTTGTCTGATTGTTAGAACGGAAGCTTCCTTATAGAGGGAAGTTGTAGGATATTCCCGGGGCCTTTTCAGGAGTACCTTTAGCACTACTCTTTGCGCTCTCTCCAACCGTAACATATATGTAGCATAGGTATTCCCCCACACTGGTATACAGTACGTTAGGATAGATTGTACTAGGGAGGTGTAGACCATTTTTAATGTTCCTAAGTCCGCAGAAGATCTCAGTTTTCTAAAAATGTAGATAAGATTCCTTGTGCGGGAGACCAAAATTTCTATATGTTTATTCCAGCTTAAGAAGGAATCTAAGTGGACTCCAAGGTATTTAGTGTTTGAGTTGCGTGTAATGCGATAGACAACTGCACCTGGAGTTAGTTTGGTTACAGGTGTGAGCAATTAATCGTGCTTGTTTATGGGGTAGCTGGGAGGAGTTGGTCGAAAAAGCAACGTAGTTTGTTTTTGGAAGTTCAGTGTGAGAAGATTAAATTCGAGCCAAGCATGAATCGTAGTGAGCGCTTTCTCTGCAAGATTGAAAACGAGTGTCCAGTTTTTAGCGCTAAGAACAAGGGATGTGTCGTCAGCGTAAGTGAAGATTTTGCAGTTTTGGATGGGGAGTGTGCACAGTTCGTTAATGTAGACTAAGAATAGGGTTGGGGCTAGCACTCTTCCCTGTGGAATCCCGTAGCAGATTGATTCTTCTGTGCTGATATATTTCCCTATCTTAACGCACTGAACCCTCTCACTTAAATCACTTCGAAAGATAGCTAAGGCAGGACCCCTTATTCCTATGTTTTCCATTTTATCCAGAAGTTTGGGGACAGAAACGGTATCGAAGGCCTTCGAGAGATCTAAGAATATCGCTAAAACCTTATTTTTTTTGTCAATGGATTCAATTATAGAGTTGGTCAAGTCAATTACCGCATCTTCCGTAGATTTTCCTTTAATAAAACCATATTGATTATTAGCTATTATTTTAAACTTCTTGAGATAGTTTATGAGTTTATTGTTTAAAAGCTAAAAAACTTCATTTGTCCGACCTAGGATTTGAATCCAGGACCTCGTGATTACCAAGCGATGCGCTTTGCCACTAGACCAACGAGGAAATGACAAAAAAAATATAAACAGACAAAAAAGACAAGTTCGCTGAATTTCTCGCCGAATTTCAGTGAAGGCCGCGTTCAGATCCGCTGGTAGATTAGTAAGTTAAAAAAATGTGATAATGACCATTTGTAAGTAAGCCAGCAGGGTTATACAATATAAATAATACACACACACACACCGTCACGCCTATATTCCCCAGAGGGGGTGGCAGAGGTGTACTGGGTACACCCACGTTTCGCCGACGATGTTGGGTCCCATGTAAAAGGGGGCCAGCCTATTACCATATACCGGGCACAATTCCAGACTCCGGACTGATACTGGAAATTTTTCGTTAGTAAAACTACATTTGTCCGACCTAGGATTTGAATCCAGGACCTCGTGATCACCAAGCGATGCGCTTTGCCACTAGACTAACGAGGAAATGATGAAAATATAAATAGACAAAAAAGTTCGCTGAATTTCACGCCGCATTTCAATGTAGGCCGCGTTCAGATCCAGTGGATTACTATATAGTAAGATTACTAATTACTAATCTAATCACTAATACTAGATTACTAATCTAAGTAAGTTAAAAAATGTGATAATGAGCATTTGTAAGTATGCCCCCCCCCCCCCCTCCGCAGCGTTATACAATATAAATAGTTTAAGTTAAAAATTGCGTTAAGCAAAACTCTTAAAAATTTATACTCCAGTCTATTCTGCCTGCACCACAAATTACCAGGTGTGATAGTAAAGACCGAAAGATTCAAACAAAACCACAGCATAATAGAATCAGACTCATAAAACGCCTCCCCCGTATCTACAAGAAGTTACAACGTATCTACAATTTTATGGCGTCCATAAACATAGGTAATTCGCAGTAAGACCGTATTTTCATCAGATAAGCACAAGAAATGTTTGGATGGAAGTTATGTCCAAGGTTTTAGAGAACTTTCATGAACACGAAGGAATTTTCAGAAGGCTTTCTTTTGTAAATCATCCTATATGGTAGTGCTGGGCAAAGGCCTTCTCCAAAAAATGGAGGGGACAGAACATACGCCATAAATCGGACCCAGGATTGGTAGAGGCAGGTTTGTGACCACCTGCTGTTGTAACTTATGAAGCCGCCTATAAGGTGGGAAACGACAGCGCGGCAGACCCAGAAAGTGGTGGCTAGACGAACTGGACTCCTATGACAAGGACTGGCATCAGAGTTGCACTAAACCTAGATCAGTGGGAGAAGGAAGGAGAGGCCTTTGCCTTGCAGTGGGTCAGTATAGGCTTATAATAATAAAAGGCTTTCAACTTGTCTTGACGACCATATGAAGTGGCAACCAAGACCAACGGCTTAACTTGCATCGTAAATGGAAATGTTACAAACGTGCACCCATCTCAGAGTGACCGAGTCGAACGCTCCTTAACCTTAGTGATGCCTACAAACGTCGCGGCATTACAGCGAAACGAAAATCTCTAGCTTTTGCGGATGATTTAAATAACCGGCAGGATACAATGGTTGCACGAACATCTGGGTACGTTGGTGTAGTACAGAACCTTCGCCTGGCAATCGTGGGGTCCTAGGTTCAATACCTAGGTCCTTTTATAAAAAAAAACACTAATTAGTTATCGAATTTACACAAATGAAAAGCAAAGGCGAACTTTATTTCAGTTATCTACCAGTTAAATTATTTGATCAAAAAATTATCAATAACAGTCCGGAGTCAATAATTGGTATAATGACTCCAGACTGCTGAGCACCTATTTTGCGATACAAAAACATTATACTTGACCGACCTAGGATTCGTACCTGCGACCACGTGACCGTTAGCCGCACCATGCGCCTTAAGACCAACGATATAATTTAGAGGAGAGGTAAAATAATTAGTTTGAAAGTGTGATGTTATGTTTTTCTTATACTATGTTTTTCTTCTTTCTTTTTCCTTAGCTACATAATTCTTTTGTTGTCATTTTGTAACATTTACTTACTTGTTATTTTCTTTACTTACATGACTTTCTCTTGTTTTTTTCTTTGTAAATGTGTGTGACGTCACCTAACGGCCCGACTGAAGACCAGTGCTGGTTGCTGTTGAAGGCTTCCTGCATTATGCTGAGTTCGGGACCATTTTGTAACGATGTTAGAAATTAAGTATATTTAAGTGTTGTTTCTTTAAGTTTTATATGTACTGTGTGTGTGTGTGTGTTTGAGTGATATACGCTGTTGGCCGTGAGGCCTTTACAGGTTCACCGGACATAAGGGCGAGCGTGCAACCACTACGCTCGAGCCAGAAGGGCAAGGGGGCGACATACTCGAGGGCGCCTCAAAGAGGAACGCCTCGGTTTGGACAGTCGCTATAGGGGAAGAGGGGTGTACTAAGTGCGCCCGTCGGCAGGCTACGCTAGGGATCTACGACTTTGTCGTCGTCATGGTCTGTATCCGGAGCGGAAAGAAGCGGTGTCAAAGCATCGGGGGGATCGGTGAGAACATGGCGCGGCCGGCGGTAGCGGCAGGGGTTGGGTTCGTAGTCGGCGGCGGCTACGATTAGCGGATTCGCATGGGAAGATACGTTCGCGATTATATGTACTAACGCGTTGCAAATAAACTTATTTTCTTCTTTCTTCTTGATGTTGATTCTGATGTAAGTAAATCTTATCCTACGCCGTATTTGAACCGAAAAAAATATTAATTCGCCGAAATATAGATGTGCTGTGTACACCTGTGTGTTAACATTAGGCGCAGCGCTGTGCGACCGCGGTGTTCTTAGCGATTACCAAGGTTAGGCAGCGTTCGAGACGGTCGGTATGAGATGGGTGACCGTTTGTGACATTTTCATATTCGAGCGTCTCCGTGCTTCGGAAGGCACGTTAAGCCGTTGGTCCCGGTTACCACTTATTGTGGTGATCGTTAAGCCATGGAAGCCTTATAGGCGGTTTGATAAGTTCCAACAGCAGGTGGCCACAAACCTGCCTCCGCCAATCTGTACTGGATCCGCGTGGTGGAGTATGACCTAATCTCTCTCTCTCCTCGATTTGTGAGAGAAGGCTTTTGCCCAGTAGTCTAATACAATTATTATTAATAAATTAGCATATTCTATATGCATAGTCTATAAGCAGTGATAGCCTAGTGGTTAGACCGCTGGACTGCAAAGTCAGAGGTGGTGGATTCGACCCCAGGCCCGCACCTATGTATTAAAGAAGGCATGTACGTTTTATAAATTAACCATCACTTGCTTTAATGGTGAAGGAAAACATCGTGAGGAAACCTGCATACCTAAGAGATTCTCGAAGGTGTGTGAAGTTCGCCAACCCGCACTGGGCCAGCGTGGTGGACTATGCCCTAAGCCCTCTCAGTTTGAGAGAAGTAGCGTTGTAAAAATGAGCGCTGAAGTCGAGCGTTTAGCGCTTAGCCGACGCTCACGAGCGCTAAAGACGTAGAAGACGCGAGCGTTATAAGCGTCGACTCGAGCGTTTTACTACATTAGTGAGAAGGCCTGTGCCTAACGGCGGGACAGTTTCTTAAAAGGGCTAGTATTATTATTAGTTCTTTATCTATCTATCTATCTATATCATCACGCCAGATCCCTTGTGGGGTAGGCAGAGAGTACAGAGTTCCAACAGGTTCTTTCCTTACATACCTCTCTGGCTTCCTCCACTCTCATTGTTCGTCTCATACACGCTCGCCGGTTACGGAGACGTTAATTATTAATTAATTTACACAAATGATCTACGGAGGCTAACTCAACTCGATTTGAGTTAACCTTATCTCCCAGTTCAGTTATTTTACCGAATAATTCCCAGTAGCACTCTGAAGTCTGGTATTATGGTCACAGCTCCTAATCCTGGATAGTAATTAAGTATTTTGTGATGAAAAATTACACTTGTCAGCTGTATCATCCACGATAATACCGACGAGGGAGTTTATAAGACAGGTAAAATAATTTGTTACAAAATGTGATGTTGATCTGTGAGAACTAAATCTACGCGAAACTACACCGGACTAGAATCGAAATAAAATTAATTGTGTGAAATATTTAGTAGTGTAGTATTTTTTCAGAAGAGAAGTAAGCAAGCGTAGTAAGAAAGCGAGTAGGTATGAAAGATAGTATAAAGAAAGAAAGAAAGGAAAATAATTTATTTTGTGCACACACAACTAAACACAAAAGTACGAAATCAGTAACAAATGCCGGCCCTCTCCCCATCCCGCTCGGCCTCCGCCTTCTAGGACATCACAGTCTCGAAGAAGGAGGATACGGCCCCCTTACGCCGATTCCATCCGACCAGCATACCCCTACTACTGCCGGCAGGGAGAGGTCCGGTCCGATCCGGTCTACCAAGATCCGCCGCTCGGAGTCCCACGCTGGGCACTCTTCGAGCGTGTGCTGGGCGGAATCCTGGTCTGGGGACCGCATAATTACCGAAGCAACCGTGACCGGTGTTTATCTGAGTAAGTCTATAGGTGACTCGCCCTCTCCTCCGCTGGTGCCAGGCTTCGAAGGACGGCAGGATAGCTTGGACGACGCGCTTGCGCGCGATGTGGTCTTGACTGAGCCTCGCGCGCCACTCTTCCAGAGCGCCCCGTCATTCCCGCCGTCTCACTTCTTCGAGCGCCGCGAGTCTGGTCGTAGACCCTCGTATCCATGTACGCTAGGATGTCGAGCAGCGGGAAGCGCGCCAACAGTGTTGCCGCCTCAAACGGGGAAAGGCCTAGACTATCTTACCACGACCAAATAGACAGAGTCTAATCTGAAGGACAAGTCAAGAGTCTCCGTAAACGGCGAGCGTGTATGAGACGAACTATGAGAGTGGAGGAAGGAAGGAGGAAGAATTATGTAAGGAAAGAACTTGTTGAAACTCCATATTCTCTGCCTACCCCGCAATGGATCTGCCGTGATGATATAGATGGATAGATAGATGGATAGTATTTTTTTCTCTAATTCCTAGACTGTCTTACCACGACCAAATAAACCAAGTCTTATCTGAAGGAAAAAGTATTTTTATTTAATAATAAATTAATATTAAATAAAAAATACCTCTTCACGAAGCTATCCAACTGCATGGATGATTTAACAGCAACTTTTTCTGCACGAATGGACCAGTATGAGGAGGAACTGAAGGCTGCTGGTGGCAATGATGCACCCCACAAGTCCTTGTCAAGTCTCTCCAAAGACTTCATGGACTTTAAAACCATTATTTGGAGGACTGTTGGAGCCATTAAAAGTCAAATGGAGCTGTTAGTGCTTGGCCTGGATCGCCATGAAATGGCATCCCGTGCTAAAGTGCTGCTATTACATGGTCTCCCAGAGAAGAAGGACGAAGATAGCACTTCCATAGTGGTCCAGACATTGATTACCAAATGCAAAGTTGCCAGCGTCACTGCTACCGAAATAGTGGCTTGTCATCGCCTGGGAGCCGCCACCGGGAAATCACGTCCCCTCCTTGTACGGTTCCTAAGTCGCGATCTGCGTAGTGAGGTCTGGCGAAGGAAGACTGAGCTGAAGGGCACGGGTCTGACGCTTTCAGAGTTTCTGACTAAGCCTAGGCATGATACATTCCTGGATGCACGCAAGCACTTTGGCGTAAGGCAGTGCTGGACCTCCGAGGGCAAAATAGTAATTTTGCTTCCTAATAAAGCACGACGGAAGATAGAATCTGCGGCTGAATTGCAGCAACTCATTGTCCAGTTTCCAGTGGTGGCGTCAACGTCTGGGCTAGCTGCTGTTCCCAAAAACACCATGGCAGAATTAAGTGAAGCGCATTCAAAGCCAGCTGAAAAGAGATCGCGGAAGCCAGCCAAGTAGTGTATTTTATACACTAACGGGTACTGTATAGATTTATAATTTTTTTTTTTTTATGTTTGTTTAGTTTTTGCACTCTTTTTTGTTTTTGTTCTCTTTTATCACTTTTTTATTACTTTACCGTAAATTTTATTTATACCCCATAATTATTACTTTTATTGTTTTGTTTACCTAATTGGATTGACATTGACAGCACGTTCGGAAATGTCCCATTATTGTATAGAGTATGTGAATATCAGTCTTTTAATCAGTTTGTGTAAAACTGGCGAGTGTAAAGAGGAGCTATTTTGTATTCGGTTTTTTTTTAGTTTAATATTATTTTTATTTCATATTATTATTTATATTATTGTGTTTTTTTATGTTTGATTTGTCTGATGACAGTTTTTCATTTTGCTCTTCTTCGTGTGCATCGGATGACAGCTTCGCGTCCGCTCTTTCTGATGATTCCGTTCACCTGCGCGAACAACTTTCCTCCCTTCTATCTCCCTTTAAAAAAATCTTCAATGTAGCCCATATAAATGCTCAGAGCGTTCCCGCCCACTATCCTGATTTATTGTCTTCTTTTGACTCTGATATTATACATGCTGTACTTATTTCCGAGACTTTCCTCAAACCGGCTGTTCCTTCCACACAGTATTCTTTGACCGGGTACAAACTCATTCGCAATGACAGAACGGGCAAGGGAGGTGGGGGGGTTGCGGTTTACCTTCGCGAAGATATTGCTTATAAAGTCGTTGACCAGTCTCCGAGTGTTTATTCAAAATTTGCAGAACATCTTTTTGTAGAACTCACGCTCAACCATGCTAAGATCCTCTTAGGTGTTTATTATAGTCCCTCATGTTATATTGATTATTTCCTTTCTTTCGAATCTAAGCTTGAGTATTTTTCATCATTATATGACAATACAATTATTCTCGGAGACTTCAACACCTGCTTGCTGAAGGATAATACCCGCAGCCGTAGCCTCAGGTCTCTTGTCTCTTCTGTCAACATGTGTATTCTTCCACTTAACGCTACTCATCATGCTCCCCATTGTTCCCCTTCCCTTCTAGATCTAATCGTAGTATCTGACCCTAGTAAGGTAGCCCTACACGGACAACTCCCAGCCTCTTTTTCTTACCATGACCTTATATTCCTTTCTTATAAAATTTGCGCTCCTAAACGCAAATCTAAGTTCCTTTTCCTACGTAGTTTTAAGAACATTGATCTGGATCGTTTAAGGGAAGACGCGAGGAATATTGACTGGTCTCCTGTTTACAACTGTAGTGACTTGGACACTAAAGTATCTGGCTTTAATCTAATAGTATTAGACCTTTTTGATGTTCATGCTCCCCTAAAAAAGGTGAAAGTAAAGCACCGTCCGGCACCATGGTTGTCTGACACTATTAAAACAGAAATGTCTAAAAGGGATAAGGCTAAAAGACGCTATAAAAAGTATCCTACAGATGAGAACTGGTCTAGGTACAAAAAGTTACGAAATCGCTGCAATCGTATGTGTAGGGATGCTAAGAGACGCCACATACACGATTCAGTCCAAAATTTCAATACGACTCAGGCGTGGCAATTCCTAAAGTCTCTTGGTATCGGTAAAGCTTTCAACGAGAATACCCTAGATATTGATCTTAATGATATAAATACGCACTTTTCAAAGTCGCCTGTCACCTTAAACAGTGATATTAAAACTTGTACTCTTCATGAACTTTCTCGCCAAACCTTGCCTGTATGCCCACAATTTTCTTTTCAGCGTGTTACAGAGGACGAAATCAGAAAGTCAATTCTATCTATTTCTACTAAGGCTGTAGGTGATGATGGCCTTCAAATTCAAATGCTTCGCCTCCTCATGGATGAATTGATTTCTGTTATTACTCACATTATTAACTGCTCACTTGAGTCTAGCTCCTTTCCCTCAGCCTGGAAGAAGGCCCACGTTCTACCGCTTCCTAAGGTTTTAAATCCTTCGACCGCCTCCCAATTCCGACCAATATCAATCCTTCCTATCCTATCCAAAGTTCTGGAAGGCGCTGTCCAGAAACAACTTTCGGCCTTTCTTTCTTCCAATTACCTGCTTAGTCCTTATCAGTCTGGATTTCGTACTGGCCATAGTACAGTAACTGCTCTGGTCAAGATTACTGATGATGTTCGACTGGCAATGGAAAATAAACTTCTTACTGCTCTAGTTTTGCTGGACTTTAGCAGTGCCTTTAATTCTGTCGATTTTGACATTCTCCTGGGAATCCTCTCTTCACTTAATGTATCTTCCTCTGTAACAGCCTGGTTCAACTCATACCTTCGCGGTCGCTCGCAGTCGGTCCGCTATAATGAGGCCTCCTCAGAATGGTGTGATCTTTCAGCGGGCGTACCGCAGGGTGGCGTGCTCTCTCCTCTTCTTTTCTCGATATTTATCGATGCGATCACTAAAGTTATAACGTCACATTATCATCTCTATGCAGACGACTTGCAGCTATATCGACATTTTAAGGTCGAAGAGTTTTCTGTGGCCATTGATGCCATCAATAGTGATCTTGAACGTATCAGCCAGTGGGCTAAGAGTTTTGGACTCTTAGTCAATCCTGTAAAATCGCAAGCTCTCATTATTGGTGGCAGGTATTTCTACAATCTCTTGGACCTTCAGTCTCTTCCTACAGTTATTTTTAACGCTGCTCCTATACCATATTCGACTAGTGCGAAGAATTTAGGTGTATACATAGACTGCAATCTTTCATGGTGCACTCACATCGCGGAAGTCAGCAGGAAGGTATATTATTCATTTCAATCTCTTAAACGGCTCCAGAATTTCCTGCCTTTTCAAACTAAAATAATTCTTGCTCAATCATTTCTTCTGTCACTTTTAGACTACGCTGATGTCTGTTTCCTTGACGCGACAGAGGAACTTCTTAACAAACTCGAACGTCTGCAGAATTTGTGTATCCGCTTCATTTTCGGTCTACGCAAATATGATCATGTCTCCGAGTATCGATCGAAACTGAAGTGGCTACCTATTCGCCGACGTCGAGATTTACATATTCTCTCTCTTCTCTTCTCCGTCCTTCATAACCCTAGCTCGCCTGTATATCTTCGTGAGCGTTTCGAATTCCTTATCCCTAGGGACAAAACTTGTCGTACGGCTACCTCTCTTCTTCTCCGAACTCCTCGTCATTCTTCCACTCTCTATGATGGCTCCTTTACTGTACGGGCGGTGAAACTCTGGAATTCCCTTCCACACTCCATACGCGATGGCTGTTCTCTATATGTTTTTAAAAGACGAGTTAAAGAGTATTTCCTTTCTAGTTAATATTTATTGTATATATATATATATATGTGTTGTGTATTTATTTTATAAATTCATAGTTGTGTATATGTATATATTTATGTACTTGTCATTGTCAACTCTTAATTTTAATTCTGTTATTTTTTAGTTCCGTGATTGTACAATTGCCCTCACTTCCACATAGTTTCTCTTTCCTCAAAGGTTAACTGGAAGATAACTCAAATTGAGTTAAGTTCGCCTTTGTACATCTTCTGTGTAAATGTTGTTTCTGTGTTCTATTGTACAATAAAGAATAAATAATATATTCTGTTTCACTGCTGAACTGGAGAGTTTTTCTTTATCAATTTTCATAATCCTAACAAAGAATGTTCATTTAAGCCTAAGCTGCAATCTAATAGAAACACGTTAGAATCTACTTCTGTTTATTAATATCTAACTTAGCCATAATGCTACCGTTCTCACACTATTATTAGACCGCAGAGGGTAAAGATTAAACCAGTATTTCATATTTTTTGCTGCCCGCACTAGTTTTCCTGTATTATAAACGTTTATAGGGTAAAAATAACCGGATAAGTGCGAGTAGGACTCGCGTTCTGAAAACGTGTCACGTCAGGGAAGATCTAAAAACTTAATATGACTTACTGTAAATCTAAGATGGTACTATTTTAATTTTTACCAGGTCTGTTCAGAATCAGGATCAGGATGTATTTATATTCATGTAAACCATTATAGTATTAACGAATCGACAAAAAAGGAACAAAGACTACCTTCGGGATGTCATTCCTGTGCAGATGATTTGGTCATCGAGGACGCCAGAGAAGTCTGTACGGAAAGAACCTGATGTAACTCTGCACCCTCTGCCTACCCTGCAAGGTATTTGTCGTGATGATATACATAAATATTGTTGTTGCTCGTTATTGATATCTCCGATATTTGTTGCCAATACAATCATCACGCTTATATTTTCCAAGGGATAGTGACAGTGGTGTACTATATACTCCCATGAAATAAAACTATTATTCGGAACCGAAAAATAGTTTTATTTTATATGTAAAGTAAAATAAATCTAAGAACTCAAATCTATGTACGCCCTCTTCGCCAACGATGATATTTTCTAAAATAATATTGGGCGAGCCTATTGTGTTCACACTGGGCACTATTTCAGATTCCAGAGTGACATTTTGTAAGCGCTTTTTGGCCTATATAAATACACGATTTATGACGATACTGTACCACTGGAGTTTTTCAAAATTACTTCTTTTTCGACTTGAGATTCGGACGGAAGGACTTCGTTGTCACCACTTTCATTAAACGCCACTACATCAACACGTTAATCCAGTTACTAGCACATTTAAAATTTCAGTAATAATCAAAGTAAATTCTACGAGAAAATACAAAACAACTCGTAATTGAATAAAGGAAATATGAAATACTGGTGTATCCGATCTACCGACACGAAAAATGTTTCACCCGGGGCCTTGCAGCTCTGTTGCATTTATACTTAGAATTGGAGATGAAATGCGCGTCTTTTGTGCTATAAAGCTCTTTGGTGTAGTCTTACGAAATATAGATCTAGACAGGTCCTTATGGAGTTAACAGAATTTTGCCTAGAAGTTATGTTACTTTATATTCTTTGAAAACAAGATGTTTTTAGTGTTACGAAAAATTTAGATACCAATTTTTTGTAACACTAAAACATGTATGCATGGTAATTTATAGTATCTTGACGGAAGGGTTAGTGCAGTGGTTAAGAGCTTAATAAGCCACTACTCCGTCCATTGTATCAAGTAGTTGCGGGTTCGATTTCCGCTCGGGTCAAATGTTGTGACCTACAAATATTTGTTTCGGTGTTTATATATGTAAATTTCATATTTGTAAACACACCCACGACCAAAGAATAATTCCTATTGTTGGGCTACGTTTTTTTTTATCTAGACAAGCCTCTAGTGTGCCATAAAGTGTGTCTTTGGTCTATATATTCTATAGAAATCCATGATATATTCCAAATATATTCTTAAAAAAATATAGTCTTTCTAAAATGTAAACAGTTTCTTATGAAGATGACAGAGAGAACGGATAACTTTATATTCGTTTAAAACAAGATGTTATTTTACAATATGTATCTATTTCAGAGAATAGTACCTAGAAATTACGACTCTATTTATTTTTTTAAAACAAGAATTCTGTTTAAAACATCGTCTTGATTTAAAAAAAGATGTAAAATTTCTAGGCACTACTCTCTTATAAAGTTGTCTTGTAAAGAATAAAGACCATCATGGCTACAATTTCCAAGAGGTGGTATTGGTAAATTGTGTAGACACCCTGTGTGTATACTGTGGATATGGGGCGAGCCTACACTAAAAATTAAGAAATAAATTTCATCCCAAAACCTGTTCTCGTATTTCTACTTGTTCTTCCGCACCTCTAGAGGTCTGAAAATAGAAGGAGAATTTGTGTAAATTGTTTGGCAGGGGCGCAAAATCGTACGGGATGTATTTCTCAGGAGACCGGATGCATCGCCATCGAACACGGCTCTAGTAAATAGATGTGTAGTGATGTTCTTCGGCTATCGATAGAATAATTTTATTACATAAATAATTAATCTGTTTATATCATCATTCCACATCCTTTGGGGTAGAGGTTAGAGTTCTATTTTTATTTTTTTTGTTTTATTTTATTGAGGATAACAAACAGCTATGTAATAGCGCATACAATATATCAGACTTATAACAAATAAGTAATTACACAGCCAACACCATTATCCAATAAATATATAACCCTATAATTAGGGTTAAGGCACAGATACTACACAGACAGAAAACAAATTAATAAATATAAGTAGCACATACGCCTTTGTAAAGTACGTAGTAATTAAGGTTGATTATCAATAACGTAACAATATGCTTTAGGATGACAAGATTAAAAGAAATAGCATTTAGACCACTATCTTTGATAATTTGTCTATAACAGCATTTCTTGACAACGTTACAATACTGCAGCGCGAATGGCTGTTCGGGAACCTAGGCTTCATGCACGCTGCAACCCAACTTTACGCTGGGTGTTACTCCATTAGTGCAGCTAAATAGTTTAACATGGTATTTGTATTATATATTTTTGAAGTTAACCTTTTTTTTTTTTTTCTTTTTTTTTTAAAACGTAGCCCCACACTAGGATTTATTCCTGTGTCGTGGGTGCGTTTACAAACATAAAAATTCACATACACAAATACCTAGACCGAAACAAATAATTGTGGATAACACAAAGATTTGTCCCGTGCGGGACTCGAACCCGCGACTATTAGACGCAGTGGGCAGAGCGGCTTAAGCTCTTAACCACTGCGCTAAATCGTCCGTCGACCTATCTAATAAATACCTAATAAATAAAATAATATCAAATGGTTTGTGCTAAGCTCCCTGGTCTGGGGTAATATCGATGTCGATATAGGCGTATGCACATCCCTTTAACCCAAGCCTGCAATGCGCCGATTCTATCCACGTTTAAAGGCAGGTGAAGACTAATGTTTGTAAGAACGAACAGTGAGAGGCATTATTCTTGGAAACAGCTCATTCTTGTACATACTATAACAAGCTAGTGTTATCTAGAGAAAGACACCGTACGGAGACAGACCATCGATTTTAAATATATTTTTTTTCTTATACATATTGACAACAGCGCGACCTACTATCGGGTCTATGTTACTTCTGGACAATGTAGCGTTCTAATAGTGAAAGAATTATTAAAATCGGTTTTGTAGTTCCAGAGTTATTACAAACAAATATTTTCTCTTGATAATATTATAGACTAATACTTATAGATTAACAGTATGCGGCCGCTAGCGACTTGGTTTGTGTATGTATCATTATATAAAAAAACCGTCACGCTAATATTCCCCAAGCGGGGGTGGCAGAGGTGTACTGAGTACACCCACGTTTCGCCGACGATGTTAGGTCCCATGTAATAGGGGGCAAGCCTATTGCCATATACCCGGCACAATTCCAGACTCCGGACTCATTCTGGGAAGTTTTCGTTTAGAAAAACTACACTTGTCCGAGTGAGAGAATTTATGAGTGATTTGAAATCATACAATTATTTTTTTATTGCTGTTGGTTCTAGGGCAAATCATGTATGGGCGCAGAACAATGTCCTATTGTTCATGATTAGATAAATTTTTATAAAGTTATGTGGAGTGTAATAACGAAATAGTTTTGTTTTGATTTGGTTATTTATACTATATGTATATGTTTATACTGACAATGGCGGCCGGGCGGCATAAGGCAATGCAAGCCGAAGGTTCTCTCGGACATTATTTATGTATGTATAAGTTATATTACTGTAAAATGCTTGCGTGAAACAGTAACAAACACCCATACATCCATGATCACAGTCTTTCCCGTATATTATAAAATATAAGTAAGGTTTAGCAACACATTAGGAAGTGTTCCTGTGTCGTATGTGCGTTTTACATTCACATACACAAAGTCTGAAACAAGCATTTGTGGGTGACACAAAGATTTCTCCCGGGGATAAAACCCGCGACTACTCGACTCAGGGGGCCTACGCGCTAACTACTCGACCAAGTTGTCAAACGTTGTGCAATCATTGCAGGCTGACTGCCCAAGCACGCACGCACACGCGCACGCACGCACGCACACGCACACACCCATACACTCTCTCACGCACACACACACACACGCACATACACGCACGTGCACGCACACGCACATACGCGCACACGCGCACACTCACGCACACGCACATGCACACATACACGCACAAACGCACGCACACGCACACACGCACGCACACGCACACACGCACGCGCACGCACGCTCACGCACACGCACACACACGCACCCACTTACACACGCACACACGCACACACACACACACACACACGCACACACGTACACACGCACACACACACGGGCGCGCGTGCACGCGCTAGGCCAAGGCGGCAGTCCCAAGATCAGACACGAAAAATACAGAGTTTAGCTAAACATTATTTTTTAGTTTTGTATTATACTATTGAGTTGGAAATAATTATTTAATGTCCTTTTTATGTTACTTGATAAAATCTTATGTACAGTTTATAAATAAAGTTGAATTTAAATATTCCCTTTGGCGAACAAACACTTTGATATATAATTCCACACACGCTCGTAGCGACGCTGTATGTGGTAATTATTAGTCTGAACCCCTAATTTATTATTAATATAAGAAAACGGTTAGTTAGTTCTTAGTTCTGATAATACCTGATGTGGATTTAAAAGCAATAGATGGAAAAAATCCGATAATGGAAGAATATGATATTCAAGTATATGGAAGAATATATGGAAGAACATGATATTGGTACCTACGATTATGTACGGCAGTGAATGTTGGATATGGCAAAAGAAGCATGAAAGTAGAAATGCGCTCTTTACGGAGTATATGTGGAGTCACCCTTGCTGACCGAATGAAGAAAAGTGTGATTAGAAACCGATGTAAGTTGAAGGATGACGTGGTGACTAGGATTGAAAGAGGTATGTTGAATTGGAATGGGCATGTGGAGATGATGTGTGACAGGCGGCTAACGAAAGGAATATATCGATCGATATATATCGAAAGAGGTCACCCAAGGAAAACCTATCACGACCAAATTAATAGGCTCTTGGAAAAGGGTCAAGACTTCTCCCTTGCGGGAATCGAACCCGCGACCATTCGACCGGATTCGAGTGCGCGGAGCGGCTTAAGCTCTTAACCACTGCGCCAAATCGTCCGTCAATTAACGTCAAAGATCTGAAGGTAGTTCGTGCTAAATCGGCAACTGAATCAACCAATCCACCCAACTATATTTATAACTTAGTTTCCCGCGACCACGTACCCGGTCGACAACAGCGCCACCTACCGGGTCTATGTTATATAGCCTATGTTATTTCTGAATAAGGTAGCTTTCCAATGGTTGGACGCAAGGGCCGGGGGCCTTTAGCGTCCTTCACGAGCGACGCCGAGGAGGACGGTGGCGCAGCGTGGCCCACGTCGCTGTGAGCACCGCGTCGGTGCGGGGGGGAGCGTGTCACAAGAGGGGCACCGGTGCATCCCATACACAGATCCCGGAGCCCCTTCAAAGTGCTGATGTCGGCCACCCTGGGGTTTTTAGTCGGTAGGAATCCGACACGCCCCGGGAGCTTCCCCCGAGGCTCGCAGAAGACCTAGGCAAGATTTTTCCCAGGTGAAAGAAAGAAGAAATCATCAAGAAGAAATCAAAGAAATCATTAAAATCGGCTCAGTAGTACCGGAGATAACCCTCAACGTTCAAACTCATAAATTTTATCTCTTTATAATATTAGTATAGATAAACGTTTCCTTTTATACAAGCTTTTATTTAACTTGCAATGTTCGTATGTCTGTCTGTCTTTTCGGTTAAAATCTTGTGATCCATTTATAAAGCAAATGTGGGTATCCGATTGAACTGAAATTTGGATACGTATGTAAGTTTTGTGCTAATGCAATATTATGGTACCATAAAACTGGTCTGATGATGGAGTCGGAAGGTGGTCATCGGACATGTGAACGTAACGTAACTCCCTCATGTTTAGGCTTGTTAGATTGGTATTTACAAGTACTTTACAACCAGATAATGTTCAGGGTCTGAAGATGAAGTCGAAAGGTGACCAATGACAAACTACTCAGTATAACCCTACCGTGTTTGGGCTCGTTGGATTTGCCTTGATAAGTACTTAAGACCCGGATAGGTGTCCAGGGTTCGATGATGGAGCCGGAAGGAAGCCATAGGAACTCCTTAACTAAGCAAGATATCTTCGTTGTGTCTTTGCTATAAAAAGGACTTTTTAAATTAAAATTATTTTAAATATTCTTAAATCAACTAAAATTAACTGAATTTAATTACTAAATAAACTACAAAAAGGTAGACACTCGTAGCACTGTGCGGGCGCAGTTCTTAAGGATCACCAAAGTTAAAAAGCGTTTGTCGCATTTTCATATTTGATCCTGTTCGTACTTTGAAAGAAACGAAAGGCTGGTGCCAGTGGTGCCTGGTGCCAGTGGTCGTTAATCCAAGTTGGAAGCCTTAGCCTAAGGCGGCTTGATAAGTTCCACCAGCGTTTGAACCTGCCTTCACTGACCCGCCCTGTTTCCGCGTGGTGGAGTATGACCTCATCTCATCTCGCCGTGTGAGAGAAACCTTTGTCTGATGATAACAATCTTAGTTTGTGAAAAGCTGAGGCGGGATGCTAGTAGGTACATACATATAAATCGGCGCTTGGGTTTTCCGGATGGCCGTTTTAATTCTGGTAACGGTGATAGATGGATTTAACTTCGTTTTCATAGTTGTCCGTATGGTGGCCGAACATAAAGGAAATATTATAAAATAACACTGGGGTCTCGTTCGGTACATTTTCCACATACATTCCTTGTTATGAGAGTATGCGCACAATAGTTAGAGATTAATATTGTCACATGGAATACAGTGAGCTTAGCTCCGCGATATGACCGACCGCTCGCTCCGTAGCCAATAGACTAACAACGCAGCGCCGTCCGCCATCTTAGATCGACTATCCGTCATCGGTAATTCACCATCTGACAGATATCATCTGTCATCGCTTCACAACTAAAGACACTCGAGCAATAATTAGAGGCATAAAGCATGTCTATGACAAGATTAGAAGGTAACTAAAATGAAAATAACTGCTCGTCATTACATTAACTGTGATTTTCAAATAATAGGATAGGACATATATTTTTAATAAGTAGCCATTTGTTTCGTATTCTATACAGGATAACAGATCAAGGCATCTTAAAGGTCTAGCCTAGGAATTTTTCCACGTGATTGCAGACCGTCCCCCGGGACCCGCGGCCCCAACTCCAATTTGCATACTAAACTATTGAGCTCATCGATATTGGTACACTTGGCTTGATATTTACCTGACCATACTGTAGTCAGAACGGATGTGATTTTATCAGTCATTAAATTTGTCCTATTAATCCTACTTCCTACTAATATTATGAATGGGAAAGTTGGTATGCTTGGATATTTTCAAGTTTGGATATTTGTTACTTAATCAGGCAAAAACGGCTGAATAGATTTGGATGAAATTTGGCACATAGATAGTTTATTATCTGTATTAATACATGGGATACTTTTATCCCGGAAAAATGTTAGCTTCCTGTCTAAAGTCAACGCGTACGATATTACGGGCAGAAACTTGTTATTTTATAAAAACACAGGCCGCGTACATCCTCAAATAAGGGTAACAAAGGTGTACCGTGTTTTCTGTAGATTCTAGTCTAATATGCCCGCTACGCTGGCAAGTCTTACACCTTATCAAATCGGGACTCAACATTGTCGGTGAAATGAGAGTACACAGTATTCTCGTGTACACTTGCATTTTTGCTGAAGATATTAGGATTGTGTGTGAATGATCTACGCTATTGGCCGCGGGGCCTTTACTGCTTTAACGGACAAGAGATGTTAGGAATATATCGTACCTGCTACGCTGGTAATAATTTTGTCCGCTACTAAATCGAGACCTGACATAGTTGGCAAAAACGACTGTCTCATAGACCAAAGTTTCATGCCAAACAAAATAAATGGCATTTGCAACTTTCGTGCCCGCCGATAAGGTTATTTATGACAAGAATAAATACTGGAATATAGGGCTTTGTTCGTTGGACACGTCGAAATGTAGATGTACACGGTATACTTCTCCACCAAAATTACCAACCTAGCTTGGGAAATGTGGGCGTTTTATTTTTTATGAATTGAGGATATCACCGGTGAAATATAATATGATGTTTTTAATTAGGCAACAATCTCAATTGAATTCATGAGTCCTGATATTATTTTAATTGTCACTATTATAATTAAAATTACGATAATTGTTATCATTAAAACAGACACTTGGTGTTAATTCAATTTTACATATTTTAGTATATCTTTAACTTTTTTTTTAAGTTAAATAATTTATAAATGTCCGATACAATAATTATGTTTTCTTAATTGTTTGGTACTTTAAGTTCTTGGATTATTCCTAATGATATTTGCATGCCTTAAGGCAGAATATGGCGTACGACCATTGTAATTTTAAGATCCACTGTAACCCATTTTCGCAAATAAACTGATTTGAATTGATTTGAAATTTGGCTGTACACATAATACATCTGCCACTACATCTTGGATAATGTAGATATAATATAGTTAATTTTAGTATAATTTTATTTACACTAAAATTAACTATATTATGAGTAAGACTGTACCGACATGAATTTATAATGAGTACTAACTTCAACCTTAGGTCGCTAACTATACAGTGGACACAAAACTAACACTTATGATACGAACGTAGATGAAAAAGTTTGTAATTTTTTATTTTAAAAGAGTAACCGTGGAGTTTCTTGCCCTTCTTCTCCACAGGAATTACATTTGTTACTTTTCTACATAAATACTGTAATTCGCGCCTTTATTAAAAAGGCGTCAACACGTCACTTCGCGAACGCATCTACCCATGCGAATCCGTTAATCGTAGCCACCGCCGACTACGATCTCCCCCCCCACCCCTGCCGCCACCGCCGGCCGCGACATGTTCTCACCGACCCCCCCGATGCTTTGTCATCCCTTCTTTCCGCTCAGAATACGGGCGACGACGACGACGTAGTAGTAGATCCCCTCCCATAGCCGGCGGTTGACCGGTGCACTTAGTAGTGCACCCGTCCCCCTACAGCGACTGTCCCAACCGAGGGCACCTCTTCGAGGCGCCCTCGAGTATGTCGCCTCTTGCCCTTCTGGCTGGCTAGAGCGTAGTGGTTGCACGCTCGCCTTTAAGTCCGGTGAAGCTGTAAAGGCCTCGCGGCCAACAGCGTACATCATTCACACACACACACACACGGTTTACATGAATAAAAAATATTCTGATGCTGATTTTTAATTGTTAGGTCAAAAAGTTCATATGTATTCATGTTTCCCATACATAATTATATATTGTATATTCCAATCAAACTTTAAAACTTTTTTCACTCAACATAAAAACATCGAATTTTTGCTAACAGCATTTACATTTCGTTTCTTCGGTAATACTGTCGCCATATTACAACTTGTTATAGATTGCAATCATAACTAAAACATTAAGAAATTGTGGCGGTTTGTTAAAAAAGTTTTAAAGTTTCATTGGAATAGACTATACAAGGTGCAACATAATAAACCCAAGACCTGAAAGTAGTTTGTTCTAAATCGATAACTGAATTCATTCCAGGTATTATTAATGAATCTTAAACAAATTTTGAAAAAAATTTTGTTACTCCTATAGTGCGCTATAACAAACTAAATTTATTATTGATTCAAAGCAATATGGAGATTTCAAATGCATTTCTAAAACGTATTTCTCAATATGCACATGTACACGTACAAGTTTCATTGTTAATTGGGATATAAAAGTGCTTTAAAAGGGGGTAATAATATCAGCCTATACTGCCCACTGCTGGGCAAAGGCCTTCTCTCACAAATCGAGGTTAGAGAGATTAGGTCATACTCCACCACGCGGACCCAGTGCGGATTGGTGGAGGCAGGTTTGTGGCCACCTGCTGTTGGAACTTATCAAGCCGCCTTTAAGGCTTCCATCTCGGCTTAACGACTACCACATTAAGTGGTAACCGAGACCAACGGCTTAACGTGCCGCCTAAGCACGGAACAATAGACCTTGTATAAGTATGGGAAACACAAACCCCAATACATAAGTACTTTTTGACTTAAGTATTAAGTGTTAGGTATGTGTGAACTGTATAGTTAACAAGTGTAAAGTGATTCCCCTCCCGTGGTGGACTCTCCGGAGAACGACACAGAGGGGCATTGGTGCGTTCCTATCGGAGATCCCAGAGTCTCTTCGAAGTGTCGATCCTGGCCACCACGGGGTTTTAAGTCCGTAGGGCCCCGAGAGTGTATGTTCGATACGCCCGGCGAACTTACCCCGAGACTCGCGGAAGTCTTATACGGATTTTATTCTCTGCGTTAAAAAGTTGTGTGTTTGTGAGTGATGCACGCTGTTGGCCGCGAGGCCTTTACAGCTTCACCTTTTACGACTTAAGGGCGAGCGTGCAACCACCACGCTCAAGCCAGAAGGGCAAGATGCGACATACTCGAGGGCGCCTTGAAGAGGCGGCTTCGGTTGGGACAGTCGCTGCGGGGTGAGGGTATGCACTACTAAGTGCAACGGTGAACCGCCGGCTAGGGGAAGGGATCTACGACTTCGTCGTCGTCGTCGCCCGTATTCGGAGCGGAAAGAAGGGATGGCAAAGCATCGGGGGATCGGTGAGAAAAAAAGTTAATAATATATCTTTGGTTTAATATCGTATCTCCGCTCTAATAGAGTCAGAATTAAATAAAATTCGTGATTGATGCGTTAAATTTTTTTTTTAATATGTAGCTTCAAACGAGGAAATTCTTTCGTCTTCTAAAAACTTTTCTTTTGAAACTTTTACCTTGGGGTTTTTCTGACAATGTTTGAATACACTAATTGCCTTTATAATGTAATAGATGCATCTAAAAATGAGATTAATTAGTCTGTACCATGTAAACATTTTAAGCCCATAAATTACCCACAGGGCGACATAATAAGTTATAATAGCATGTAGGTGATGTGTTTTCAACGTGACACACGGTTAATTTAATTATCCGACTGAATGAAATTATTTTCAGTACTAACGGATTTTCTCTTGAAAAGTTATTCTTATAAAAAACATCTTCTTCACGGCTATCGATAGGGGAGACTGTATGTACCCATATTTCTTTAATAACTTTAGGTCCCAATGTGATAGGGTGTGGGCCTTAGCCAGTATATCGGACACTATACTAGACTTCAGACTGCTGTTGAGAATTTTTTGAGAAGACAGTTTTTTCGGCTTTGAATTAGAACTGAAGATCTCGGTGATTACTAGCCATAATATGGGCAATTTAAGAAATCTACAAGACCTCTGGCATGCTTTGTCACAGCTTTTCTCGTGTTTTCGCAACTTGCGGGTTAAAAGGGAGAAATGCTGAGCGCCTAGGATTGGAACTGAAACTTCGTATTTGTACTGTTTTTGTATTAAATTTGTTTCTTGTATTGATTTTTTGGTGTACAATAAAGTGTATTATTATTATTATATATGTATCTCGCTGAGATTCACGGGTTTTACCCGGGCCTTTGAAAGGCTTGCATGGGGACATGGGTCCAACACGTAGAGGCCCTTTGTAAGAAGTTAATGTTATGTAAGCCACCTGCTGAGATCACTTGCTGAAAATGAAGAAACATGACCAGCGAACTGATCCCGGCAGGTGCAAGGACTATTGTAAATCATGGAAAGAAAACAAGGGCTATGTAAATGAGGTTTGATGGACAAAAACTGGACTATTTCAAAGGGGACGGACAACGGCCATAATTAGTGATACCTAATTACCCGTGGCCGGCGGTGACTCGCCGCTTACTAGATGGGCCCTCAAACGGTCGTCCTAGTACAACTGAGGGCAACACCGGTGTGAGCGGCTCAGGGTGTAGAGAGGTGTGCTGCGCTTTCTCCGAAGTTACTCGCGGCGTTATGCCCTTTAACACTTCCAACCCTGGAGTACATCGACGTAGGAACGCATTATCTTCCTACGTCGATATAGCTCTCACGGCTCCTCTCTGGACGGCCAATTAAGGCTAGCCAGAGCCTAGAGTCCTGCGGGCACCCTTCGGTTTCCACTCGACCGACGAAAACATGCCGAGTTGGGGGCCCTGGCCGACTCTCTGAAGCACTCGGGTCCGTGGTGTCGTTACTCACCAACAGCTCGCCACAAGCTGCCCTGCGGGCTTATCATTATTATTATTATTACGTCCTCCACCGTGCTGAGGCGAAGGCACTAACCATCAAGATACCAAAACTGGTATCTAAGGCGGTAAATTCTTATTATATTTACACTACATCTGCGAACTCGGGACTGCAACTAATTATTTTCGATGGAGCAACCCCAATAACACTTCGTTCCTCCATTCGAACCCAGGACCTCGTTATCGCAGGTTTTTTAAACGTATCACACTAGGAATTATTCCTATGTCATGGGTGCATTTACAAACATGAAATTCATACGCACATACCCAGACTGAAACAAATATTTGTGGGTCACACAAAGATTTATCCTGTGCGGGAATCGAACCCGCGACTACTCAATCCAATGGGCGGAGCGACTCAAGCTCTTAACCACTGAACCAAGCCGTCTGTCGTTTTTGTCAGTTGCCCCGCCACTAGACCAACTAGATAGATAGAGTACACTTTATTGTACACCAACATACACAAAGTATAACAGACAAAATATAATTTACACGTATAAAATGGTAGTACAATTGGCGGTCTTATTACTAAAAGCAAGCTCTTCCTGACAAACAACATTCATGAAAAGCTGTAAAGAGAAGTAGGGCAGTTGGTGGCGTACACTATCGTTGACTAATTTACATTAAATAAAACTACATACTCGTACATAGACTTACATAAGAGATACCTCCACTCCGATCTAGGTCTCGAACCTATTCGCGCCTTTATTAAAAAGGCGTCAACACGTCACTTCGCGAACGCATCTACCCATGCGAATCCGTTAATCGTAGCCACCGCCGACTACGATCTCCCCTCCGACCCCTGCCGCCACCGCCGGCCGCGACATGTTCATGCCCCCCCGATGCTTTGTCATCCCTTCTTTCCGCTCAGAATACGGGCGACGACGACGACGTAGTAGTAGATCCCCTCCCATAGCCGGCGGTTGACCGGTGCACTTAGTAGTGCACCCGTCCCCCTACAGCGACTGTCCCAACCGAGTATGTCGCCTCTTGCCCTTCTGGCTGGCTAGAGCGTAGTGGTTGCACGCTCGCCTTTAAGTCCGGTGAAGCTGTAAAGGCCTCGCGGCCAACAGCGTACATCATTCACACACACACAAGATACCTACCAAAAGATATACATTATCTACATATACATACATATTAATAGGCAAAACACATTAGAAGGATTATGGCAGACAAGAAGAGAGAAAATAATTTCTGGCCATGGTTTTAAAAGAAGCTTGCGTCTTTCGCATCCGATGGACACAGATAATGCATTCCACAAACGTACAGCTTCAACTGTAAAGGATTTATTAAAGAAATTTGTGGAATGCATCGGCTTGTTCAGTTTCAGATTTTCCGATGACCTTAAGAACCTTGGATGTGTTTCGTGGAGGAATTCAAATCGTTTTTTGAGGTAAGGAGGAGTTTGGATTAGGCAGTTTTATTAATTTTCAAAATCTCTCCATCCTATAGAACAGTGTGTCCCTACTTCGGGGAAGCATTAATAAGAAATCTTGTAATAAATCACTGGCGGCGGTAATTAAATGTTAAATCATTTTTATTCACACGTTAAATCAGTGTATGGGACCCGCCATCAGAGGGTGTGTGTGTGTATGTGTGAATGATCTACGCTGTTGGCCGCGGGCCCTTTACAGCTTCACCGGACATGAGGGCGAGCATGCAACCACTACGCTCGAGCTAGAAGGGCAAAGGGGCAACTAGCCTAAGGGCGCCTCAAGGAGAAACGGCCTCGGCTTGGGCAGTCACTATGGGGAAACCATATATTAGGTGTCTCGCCGAGGTGCTCTGTACCGGCCGGCGAGCAAGGAATTCTTCGACCTCGCGCACAAGGTCGGTGTCTGATCCAGTGTGCGGTATCTGTATCCGGAAGATGGCATGTAAGGGCATGGGGGGGGCGAGAACATGCCGCGGACGGCGGTAGCGGCTGATAGGAGGGGAACCGTCAGAGGGTACAAACCCTTTGACGTTATCGTAACAACGTAGATACGTGTTTATCATTATCAGTACGACTGTATCTTAGATGGGGTGAGCAGACATTTGGAGATTTATCTTTTTTACCCGAAACAAAAACGTGGGGGCATTTAATAGATAATTAATCCGTTATCTTTTTATTTTAATTTTTTTTTTATTAAACCGTAGCCCCACCCTAGGTTCTATTCCTGTGTCGTGGGTGCGCTTACAAACATGGAAATTCACATACACAAATACCAGACCGAAACAAATAACCGTGGGTCACACAAAAATTTGTCCCGTGCAGGTATCGAACCCGCGACTATTAGGCACAGTGGGCGGAGCGGCTTAAGCTCTTAACCACTGCATTTAATATTCTGTCTAATACTGTCTCTATATTTTATACGTTTATAATCATTTTTAAAAACGTGGTTATTACATTTGCTTTTTAAAGGGTTTTTTACACAATTGGCCCTAATGGGCTAAATATAAATCTTGAGTTTAGCCGTATTGCTTACAGTACCCCCAAATAACTAGTGGTTAAATTTAAACCGTCTAATTAACAGATGTAAGCGGTGCGCAGACTAAAGACATCTGTAATCGACCGCTGAAAGCACCCGTAGTTAAACTTGAAGTTCCCCACACTGCACGTTTTTAGGGTAACTTTTTTTTGTATAAAATTTCTAAGCATTAAGTAGGTAAGGAGAAATGTTATAATAAAAAATACGCCACGTCGATATTCTCCAAGCGGAAGTGGAAAATATGTTGAATAATACAAATTATGATAAAAAAAGAGAAAGAGAATTAAATAAAACAGACAAGCCCGCTGAGTTTCTCGCCGGATCTTTACTGTGGAGGAGGAGTTTTGATCCGGCGGTAGATTAACATTTAGACTAGAAAAAAAAATGTTTAACAAAAAAAAATATATAAAAATCAATTGACGTACATACGTAAGTCTCGCAAAATCTTGAAAATGGCTGGACCGATTGGAATATTTTTTTTGCATTGTTCGCCTTAGTACTGGAGTGGTTTGGGAAAAAAAGAAAATTAGGAAAACCCCAAAGGAATAGTCAAAAAAAATTAAATTGGTAATTTTGATAATGGATCCCGCAAGGGATCTGGCGTGAGGTTATAGATAGATAGATAGATTGATAATGGATACAATCAAATCAATTTAAGGCAATGTTTAATTGTAGGATCAGCCAATTGAAATTTCATTTGCAATTAATTTAATCCCCTGGAGGTACCCCGGACTAACAAATACTTTTGGACGTCAACCGTGTCAATCCCTTTCATGATCATGGATCCTGTAGAGCGCTTGAAACGTTGGGCACTTTAAAACCACCAATAATCTGCGACAAAATCCGGAACATTTTAATTGCAACTTAATTTTTCGCAATTAATTTTTGCCCAACTCTAATTTGAGGTGGTACGAAGTTCACTGGGTCATCTAGTCCGAAATAAATTATTTGAGTTTGAATGATGATAAATGAGGTTATGTGGGTACCGAGTGGAAAAAGCAATTGGAGAGTTCGGTCGCCTCACAGGGTAACATAACCATAGCCGACCCCTTTGACTGTAGTACAAGGTTTCAAAGAGCAACGGCTGGTGTGGTCCTCGGACCGAATCAGAACTGGAGTCGCAAGGTGCAATTATCATCTTTTTACGGGTGGGGCATCACTGAGTCTCCTTGTTGTGACTGTGGTGTGTGAACTCAGAGCAGACTATCCAGCACGTCGTGGAGGACTGTCCCACGCCAAAATTCAGCGGCGAATTCGAGGGGCTACAGCAGCACCAGAGGTTAAACAATAGCTCCTCCACTCTGACATTAAGTTTGATTCGCATTATTCAAAATACACTGCCATACGATGCTGATTCTACACCCACATTTTGCCGATAGTGTTAAGTTCCAAAGGAATTATAGGCGGGTCTATTATCATCTACCGGGCGCGATTAAAATTATCCAAATTATGAAACTCAGGACATCGTAATCGCCAGCTATGATTTACTTTATTTTTTAACATCTCTTCGTAAATTTTCTTCGTGATAAGATCGAGAAGATGTTTGTATGCGCCATAAATATAACCTTATTTATACGAAAAGTTGTTTATAAACAACAAATTATTCACCCTTGCTGCCATCATTCAGGGATCTTATTCGCTATGTCCTTAAAATACTAAATAGAAAGCCGTGACGACATCGTAACACGGCGTGTTACGAGAACTTTGTGTGATGATCTTTTAAAACTGAAAAAATTATTAATGAAAAGTGTTTCTACTCCACGACTGACAGTATAGATTTTATTATCGTTATATTTAAGTATCTTATTTCTTAATGTCGCTATTGACTTGTAATTATTTGTATACCTAAGTTTGGAATACGGCGTGCTTACTAATTGTAGTTTTTACCATCTATTTGTAATACATTTAGCAGTATTCACAAAGGAACATATTTGATTTGATTTAATGCAGCCATACTCAACTTTTGCTCATACATAGCTCAGCGAATTAGCAAGCTAAAGTGGTAGTGGTCACATATGCCGCAAAACTGATGGCCGTTGGGTAGACTGGTTCTTGACTGGAGACCGCGTGTCGACATACGTAGTGTAGGGCGCCCTGTAGCTAGGTGGGGCGACGACAATTGTAAGGCAGCGGGCTGGGATTGGAGGAGGAGAACTGAAGATCGAGCTCAGTGGCCTGCCATGGGAGAGGCCTACGTCCAGCAGTGGTCTGACACGGGCTGATGATGATGATGATACTCAACTTTTTATTTATATGGACCTTAAAGACGTTTTAGTTACGGTGCTGCGGGTCACAACATATATTATTGGGATGTTTATAAAAAACTTTATAAAAATTTAACGTCTTATTTATTTTAATTATGAAAAAGGAAGAGTGTTCGCAATTAAACAGACGATTTGGCGCAGTGTGTAACTCACAATTATTTGTTTCGGTCTGAGTATTTATGTATGCGAATTTGTATGTTTGTAAACGCAGCCACGATACAGGAATAAATCCTAGTGTGGGGCAACGTTTTTTTTAAATTAAATGAATAAATTAAAGTCATGCTGTCCGCATGCAGTCCGAGGGCCGTAAGTTCCAAATGGATGTGCCGGACTGACTCGTGCTTATCTTACGGGACTTCCTGTCGGATCACGTCTTTCGGTATCGCGTCGAAATGACGCGCTTTACCCCCCACTTCATACTCACACAAGGCGCAGCGCTCTCCCCCTCCTATTCAGCCTTTATACGAACAATATTACTCGTTCCAGTAAGGTGCATCTAGCCTTATTCGCGGATGATACCGCTCTCTATGTCTCGCATAGGAAAAAGGGTTTCATTACCAGAAACCTTTAGGCAGCCACCAATACCCTAGGGGATTGGTTCAAGAAGTGGCGTATTGAGGTGAACCCGGACAAGAGCGCTGCAGTGTTCTTCTTCAAAGGTGCTATCCCGTACTCCTTGCGCCACCCCAGAAGTAATCTCAGTCAACTGACCATGTTCGATCGACCTATTCCCTGGGTCAAACAGGTCAAATATCTAGGGGTCACCCTAAATAATACCATGACCTTCAGACCGCACATCAAGCAAGTCCATAACTAAGAAGTCTTCGTGCTCGGTCGTCTTTATCCGATGATCTGTAAGCGGATTAAAATATCCCTTAGGAATAAGGTGACACTTTACAAAACTTGTATATGGCCCATCAATGCGTACGCTTCTGAGGTATTCGGGCACGACGCCCGCTCTCACATCGATAGACTACAAACGGTTCAATCCCATTTCCTCTGCAAAGCCGACGGATCCCCGTGGTTCACACGGAACGTCGATCTCCATTCCGATCTCCGTCTCGAACCTATTCGCGCCTTTATTAAAAAGGCGACAACCCGATATTTCGCAAACGCGTCCAATCATAGGAATCCGCTAATCGTAGCCGCTACCGACTATGAACCTAACTCCCCTCCTATCAGCCGCTATCGCCGTCCGCGGCATGTTCTCACCGACCCTCCCGATGCCCTTATATCCCTTCTTTCAGATACAGATACCGCACACAGGATCAGACACCGACTTCCGAATCCCTTTCCAGCCGGCCGGTGCAGAGCACTACGGTTAGACACCTAGTATACGCGCTCCCCCATAGGGCCGAGGCTGTTCCTCCTTGAGACGCCCTTGAGCTAATTGCCCGCTTGCCGTTCTGGCTCGAGCGTAGTGGTTGCACGCTCGTCCTCTTGACCGGTGAAGCTGTAAAGACCCCACGGCCTAAAGCGTAAATCATTCACACACACAAAGTGGTCTTATTTTAAATTACTTCGTTCCACCATGCTACAGTTTGCTGAAACTACTTCCAAAAACGGAATATATGTTGTTTACAATTTAAAACGAATTTCTACAATCATTGCTAGCTACGAGTACGCTACATACACTCGTAGCGCTGTGCGACCGCGGTGTTCTTACCGATCACCAAGGTTAAGCAGCATTCGACTCGGTTGGCCTGAGATGGGTGACCGTGTGTGGCATTTTCATATTTGAGCGTCTCCGTGCTCCGGAAGGCACGTTAAGCCGTTGGTCCCGGTTACCACTTAATGTGGTAGTCGTTAAGCCGAGTTGGAAGCCTTAAAGGCGGCTTGATAAGTTCCAACAGCAGGTGGCAACAAACCTGTCTCCACCAATCCGCACTGGGTCCGCGTGGTGGAGTATGACCTAATCTCTCTTACCTCGATTTGTGAGAGAAGGCCTTTGCCCAGCAGTGGGCAGTATAGGCTGATATTATTATTATTATATTATTACGAGTACAGATTCGTAAGTATATAAAACGCGGCCTTTTTTTTTGGCTGTCATTTTGTTTGTGATCTGTATTCTTGCACCAATAATAGATATATGTACTCCAGCGTAATACCATTACATGACAATTTCACTAACTTATCGTAACGTGCCGCGTTTGGTCATAGCGAATAAGGGTCCCGAATATCGGAACAGGAATAATAAAATTCAGACATAATTGAGGGAGGCCCATAAGATTGGTGTAAAATATGGTTTTTAGACACATAATTGTGAAATTTTCTTTCCAAAGGGGTGGGTAGAGACTTTAACGGATTTAACGGAAAGAATTATTGAAATCTTTCGGAAATGGTCATAGCTGTTCTGTTTGCACTCAAACGTTAACTGGTAGATAACTCACATTGAGTTTAGTTCGCCTTTGTACAGGATATGTGCAAATATACTTACCAATTTGTTCTGTACAATAAAGAATAAATGAATAGAACTAGTGAAAATTTTAAACTGTAAACGTTATTCTATTTTACAATATTTTTATTAATTCGGTTTCTTGTCTGTATTGTACTAAATATATCAGTACATTTTTTTAATGTATATTTTACAAGTGACTGCCGTACGATGAAGGAAAACATCGTGAGGAAACCTGCATGCCGAAGAGCTTCTCGAAAGTGTATGAAGATCGCCAACCCGCGCTGGGCCAGCGTGATGGACTATGGCCTAAACCCTCTTAGTATAAGAGGAGGCCCGTGCCCAACAGTGGGACAGTTTCTTAAGAGGGCTAATATTATTAATAATTATATATACATAATATTAATTACCTTTTATCTAAATAAGACCATTACGTTGCTTTGTGAACCAAAGAAACGACATTAAAAGTCTATTTCTTAGGTCATTCTTTTTGTCCTTTCTTGCATAAATTTTCACATGCCATTTTTTTAACATTCGTATTTCTTTTTGTCGCTGTGTCTTTATTTCTAGAGATACTTACTACCACGATAAATAGTTGTACCCAAATCATTACTATCCCAAGACGCAAGCGTATAATTAAGCCCTGGATTACACCAGGATTATTGAGATGTATGCGCAACCGGGACAATTTGCACCTTAAGATTAAAAAATATCCTTGTTATAACAGTTTAAAACTAAAATACACTCGCTACCGTAATTTTTGTAATGAATTACTAAAAAGGGTTAAGCAAGAGTATGCTAAATGTGCAGGAAATACAAAAAAAATGTGGGATAAATTTAAAACTATTACATATACCAACAAACAAAATACGCCACCTACAAATCTAATTAATTTGGAAAACCCACTAAACTCGGTTAACGATATAAACCAGTTTTTTGCAAACAAAGGCTTGAAACTCGCTGGCTACAACTTAAGATTGGACAGTATCACCTACCCGCTCCCGACACTAAAACCTTGTGAATTTTCCTTTAGACTTTTACCTGTTGATGTGTCGGAGATAAAAACCATTATATCCACTCTAAAAACCATCTACGTACTAGGATACAACGATATTTCTATCTATCTATCTATCTATCTATAACCCCACGCCAGATCCCTTGCGGGGTAGGCAGAGAGTACAGAGTTCCAACAGGTTCTTTCCTTACATACCTCTCTGGCTTCCTCGACTCTCATAGTTCGTCTCATATACACTCGCCGGTTACGGAGACTCTTGAATTTTCATATTTCTAGTAAGTTAATAAAAAGGTATTCAGAATTACTGTCAGATCCAATAAAATTTTTATGTAATATTAGCCTATCCACAGGAGTATTTCCTGTGGACTTCACAAAATCCCTTAAACATCCAATCCACAAGAGTGGCAACAGGGATTGTGTCGGTAACTATCGCCCAATATCGATCTTGCCTACTCTATCAAAAATTTTGGAAAAAGTTATTAACATACAACTACATGCATATCTGGAGTCAAAATAATTGTTATCAGACAACCAATACGGGTTTCGTAAAAACAGATCAACTAGTGACGCAGTACACCAACTAACTGATACAATTGTGAATAAACTAGATGAAAGTAAAAAAGTACTGACAATATTCCTAGATTTGGCGAAGGCTTTTGACACGGTCTCTGAACCACTCTTGATAAAAAAACTAGAAAACCTTGGTATTTGTGATAGCTTAAGTTATTAAAAAGTTACCTAAACGGCCGGGGTCAACGTGTAATTGTAGATGAATGGCTCAGTGATGAATGTGATGTCACTATTGGAATTCCACAAGGGAGCATTCTAGGACCTACCTTGTTCCTAATCTTCATCAACGATCTCTGTCATTTGAAGTTAACCAATGGTAAAATCATCACATTCGCAGATGACACGGCCCCTCTTTTCTATGGAGATACTTGGGAGGAAGTGTACCAATTTGCACAGAGAGGTTTTTTGATGGTAACTAGGTGGCTATATAATAACTTACTCACCCTCAACACAGATAAAACTATCAAACCCTCACTTCGTTCATAGCCCCTCTCTCATATTGAGAGCACATTCTTGTGACGGCAATGCGTCCAACACGTGCTCATTTCCTAAACTTCAAAAAGTGGACTCCATCAAGTACCTCGGTGTAATTATCGACAAAAACTTAACTTTTAGTACACACATAGAACTGCTATCAAAACGGATAAGAAAGCTGATCTACATATTTAAAAATCTTCGCCATGTTGCAGACGAAAAGTTCTAAAAACAATTTATCATGCATTAGGTCAATCTTTACTAACCTATTGTGTCACTACCTGGGGCGGCGCCTCCAAAATGTCTATGAAGAAAATTAAACGAGCACAAAGAGCAGTGCTCAAAGTAGCCTATACTGTACCCTTTTTTATCCCACGTCTGAACTATATAAAAACAGCAAGGTTCTAACGGTTCGACAACTATTCATCCTTAAAACTATTCAGCGCAAACATTCTTTTATCACATATAATTCAAACCTATACGCCAACAAACGCAGTAAAGCTAAAATTGTATAAAACCAGCCTTTCACATCGCAGCTACTGTTTTCTTAGTTCCTATCTATATAATAATATCAGCCTATACTGCCCACTGCTGGGCAAAGGCCTTCTCTCACAAATCGAGGTGAGAGAGATTGGGTCATACTCCACCACGCGGACCCAGTGCGGATTGGTGGAGGCAGGTTTGTGGCCACCTGCTGTTGGAACTTATCAAGCCACCTTTAAGGCTTCCAACTCGGCTTAACGACTACCACATTAAGTGGTAACCGGGACCAACGGCTTAACGTGCCTTCCGAAGCACGGAGTCGCTCGAATATGAAATGCCACAAACGGTCACCCATCTCAGGCCGACCGAGTCGAACGCTGCTTAACCTTGGTGATCGGTAAGAACACCGCGGTCGCACAGCCCTACGAGCGCCTCAACTTAACACATACCTACTCAATCAAGACTACAATAGTACTGAAAACCTTTTAATCGTACAAAAATAAGATGAATAAACACACATATACACGCACATACATAATTTTATTTTAATTTTTTTCTTCTACAACCACTCGACCAGATTTAACATTGTAATAATAATTTTAGCAAGTTCACAACAAAGGTTTCAAAATTTGTTAATAAAATATAATATTGTTTTATGGGGGGCCTGGTAATCTGTGTGACAGGGTTTTTCTAGTGCGGATACCAGACTCCCACAAAGGATTAAAATTTAAATCATAATGTAAGTAACCTTTGTGGAAGTGAAATAAATGATATTATTATTATTTTTCAAACAGACATACCATAAATCATAACATAAAAGTTCCTCTTCAATGACTGTAAAATATTTATATTTTACCTTCGCTGAGGTCGGCGGATAGAAAATACATTTTCTTTACATATATTATTACAAAAAACAACAACTTCAGGAAAAATTTTTTTTTTTTTTTTTTTTTTTTTTTTTTTTTTTAAACGTTGCCCCACACTAGGATTAATTCCTGTGTCGTGGGTGCGTTTACAAACATGAAAATTCACATACACAAATACCCAGACCGGAACAAATAATTGTGGATCACACAAAGATTTGTCCCGTGCGGGAATCGAACCCGCGACTATTAGACACAGTGGGCGGGGCGGGCTAAGCCCTTAACCACTGCGCTAAATCGTCCGTCACTATGAACATTTAGAAAAAATTAAAACGAAGAAAGACATATAAGCTGCTACTGCTACTACTCGTGACGTTTGCTTCGGTGTGAGATTAAGCCGCTCCGCCTACTAGATCGAATAGCCGTAGGTTCAATCCCGCCCGACAAATCTTACTTTGACCCACATCGATATACAAAAAACCTGTGACCCACAAATATTTATTTAGTACTGGGTGTTTGTGTACCTATGGGGATTTCATGTTTGTAAACGCACCCACGGCACAGCAATATGGTCTAAGTATGGTGTATTATTTAATTTTATTGTTTCTATATCGCAAAAAGGATCTTCTACGCCCATACATGATTTGCCCCAGAACCAACAGCAATGAAAAAATACTTGTATAATTACAAATACCCATAAATTCTCTTAAGGTATTTATCATTAAACGGACAAGCGGGGGAATCGCAATATTGCACAAAAAGTATTAGATTTTGAGGTTATAATTCAGTAGCCATTAATACATATGAAGTTATATTGTGTGTTGACATTCAGTAAATATGTCGGTGACTTCGGTATAAGTACTAATAATACTTTGAAATATTCGTTTTAGATAGCAAATTGTCCGTAAGAAACGGATATTTGCCATTATTTTAATAAAATAGATATATAATGATGGCAGGAGTCAAATATTTGTTGGTTCTGGGGCAATATTCGACAATGTCCTCTATGCATCTGTCTTTCATTCTTTTATGTCGATCTAAAACTCAAACAACGCGGAAGCTCGAACGTCAATCCGTTCCAATAGTCTGTTGAGCATTCTGCTTATACCCTTAAGTGGAGGGTTTAAAGTCTCACAAAGCCGCTAACAAGTCTTGGAAATGGTGGCTCTTGTGAGCATGTTCCATTTCTTAGGCTGTAGCTATAAAGAAAGCGGTAATAACGCGACACCGACGCGATCAGAATAATATGATAGTAAGTAGTAATTTAGTTAATACAACCACTGCCTTAATATGTTTAAAGGTTATCATAGACGTCGCATATATATATTCTTTATTGTATACAGTAGTCTTATCTAAAGGACAAGTCAAGAGTCTCCATAACCGGCGAGCGTGTATGAGACGAACTATGATATTTTTTTTTTTTTTGTTTTTTTTTTTTTAAAAAGGTAGCCGCACACTAGGATTTATTCCTGTGTCGTGGGTGCGTTTACAAACATGAAAATTCACATACACAAATACCCAGACCGGAACAAATAATTAAACACAAATCTAATTTAAATAACAAATTGAAGGAAGCCAGAGAGGTATGTAAGGAAAGAACCTGTTGGAACGCTATACTCTCTGCCTACTCCGCAAGGGATTTAGCGTGATGATATAGATAGTATACAATACAGAGGTAATTGTAATTTTCATAAGTCATATACAAGTTTTAAAAAACTGTAACCAGACGACGGAATAAACGTTGAAATTCTATTTGATGTTGCTTGAGAACTCGGAACTCTGAAAACTCAGAATTTTCCTCTTCACACGATACGATAGCAAAAAAAATTAGAGTTAAAAATAACTCCGTCACATTGTATTTTGTTCATATAAAGTGTAGCCTATTTCACCCAGTAATATCCGGTAATTTCGGAACGATTGACACCACATTCGTCAAAATGGGATAAGTAGATTAGACGCTACGGTGGAACATATGTAAATACATACATATACTGTTTAAAATGTTACCTTTTGGCTTCGAAAGAAGAAAGAAAGAAAAGAAAAGAAAGGAAAACCCCATCACGTCTATATTCCCAACCAGAGGTAGCAGAGTACTGCATAATAAAGAGTGCTGCAGTAATAGGGTACGAGTCCTGTCTGCAAGTCAGACTCCGGACAGACAGATTTTTTCAATAGAAAATCCCACTTTGTTTAACCTAGAATTCGAACTCAAGACCTCCTGATTGCCACCTACACTATGCGCCACTGAACTAACGAGGCAGTTAGAGGCAAAGCTAAAGATAATTATCTTAATTAGAACTCTCCAGAAACCCTATAGATATAATCGATTTTCCATGATTTATGATTTATCACCCTAAGACTTATAAAGGGGGAATCTAACCCTAACTCCCAAAAATAGGGTCTGAAGATTGTTGATGAATGAACTGCGTATTTGTTATAAGCAATATACAAGGTGTAAATTAAATAACGCAAGACCTCAGACACCCCAATTAGATTATTGCTTTACGAATTCATTACGAAAATAAAACTTCCAAATTTAACGAGTTTTCTATCATTTTTTAAGCTCTTTGGTACCCAAATTAACTATGTAATTTAATAATTAATTAACGTTTGTATGCGTATTGAGTGAAAGGATTACGTGTGTCTCATATACATACTTTTAAAATAGCGGTAATGCTTTTAATAATTATTAAATTTTGTTTAATACAGCGAACAGAACAGTAACCGCAATTTCAGAAATAAAAATAGATGGAATCAATTCAATTGCCGATTTAGATATAACTACTTTCAGGTCTTTCGTTAATTATGTTACACCTTGTATATAATAAATGAAGATGAAAAGGTCGTGAATTTAATGTATCAAGTAGAGTTAGTAGTGATAGTGTTAAATTTTCCAAAATAATACTTTTAAATATCTCTATATTGAATATATTTCAAAACAATCTATTCAATGGTAGATTGGATATGAATAAAATAACACACACCGTCACGCCTATATTCCCCAAGCTCGGGTGGCAGAGGTGCACTAAGTACACCCACTTATCGCCGACGATTTTAGGTCCCATGTAATAGAGGGTGAGCTTATTGCTATATATCGGGCACAATACCAGACTCCGGACTCATACTGGGAATTTTTCGTTAGAAAAACTACATTTATCCGACCTAGGATTTGAACCCAGGACCTCGTGATCTCAAAGCGAAGCGCTTTGCGACTAGACCAACGAGGCAGTCAATAAAATATACACAATATAAACCTTGAGATATGCTCTTGTAAGGAAGGCTTATTTATTTTAATGAATCATATTAGAATTATTTAAAAAAACCCTGCATTTTCGGTCCTCCGGGAACACTTTTCACTGTTATCAAGGTCATAAGATAAAGTAAATTTTCAAACAAAACTTTTCAAGGTCACTGACGTTAGTAATTCCCTTAAGGAAGAAGGAACCCCGCAAGCTGATACCCTACGGAAATGGGCTTTAATAAACTTTCACCCTTGGTTACCGACGAGAGGGCAAAACTCGTATTTAGATAAATAGATTTCCTTATTTGGGGTTGCTCTCGTTGGTCACGATCGCGAGGTCCTGGATTCATATCTTAGGTCGGGTAAATTGTTAGGGGTTTTCCTATCGAAAACTTCCCAGTATCAGTCCGGTGTCTGGACTTGTGCCATGCATGAAAGCAATTAATTCGCCCCCTATTACCTAACATCTATAGGTATATTACTGTCGGTGCTGGTGTAAAAAATCAATAAATAAACACCGGTACGCCTATATTCTTCTAAAGGCAGTACTATGTACACCCCCAAATCACCAACGATGTTAAGAGTCCTTAGGTCCGAATGTAATAGGGGGTGAGCCTATTTTCATCATACTTGACACAACTAGAAAATCCGAACTCCGGACAGCGAATAAAAAGTTTTCCAATAGAAAACCACACTTTCCGACCGTAGATTTAAACCCAAGACCTCATGATTATCACTAGACCATTTTGGTATATCTTGCCATGGCGGACATGTCTCTTTGGATGGTAAAAAAATTAGCTCCTCTATAGTGTAGGTGGCAATCAGGAGGTCTTGAGTTCGAATTCTAGGTTAAACAAAGTGGGATTTTCTATTGAAAAAATCAAGGTCATCGACCCTACAAACCGTTAATTAAACCGTTAAGTTAAATCAGTACCGTACTATTTCCGTGGAACATTAAAGCCAGCCTAAAAGCAGGCACACCGCAAGTCTGTTCATCGTCTGCGCAATCAAAGTGGATCCCTTTAATGTTTATTACACGGCAAAGTGGCCGGATAACTTCATATCGAATGACGGGGTTCATAGATTAGTATGAGATAGTTCCTGGAGAGTCGATCAGTGTATTTTACCTACGACCGATGGTAGTCCGCGTGGAGTAACGTTTTAGCACAAAATCTATTGCTGTTGAACCTCTGTACCTACTCTTTGCCTTCCCCGTAAGGGATGATGATGATATTTTGAACAATCTTTTATTTAACTTGCAATGTTCGTATGTCTGTCTATCTGTCTTTCCAGTTCAAATCTTGTGATCCATTTTCCACGCACTTGCGGATATCCGATTGAATTCAAATTAGGCATACTTATGTAAGTTCGGTGCCCATAGGAACACGTAAATTATACAATATAACCCCCCCGTGTTTAAGCTTGCTGGATTGCTATAAACAAGTACTGAACAAGCTGAAGTGGCAGTGGGCAGGTCACATATGCTGCAGAACCGATGGCCGTTGGGGCAGACTGGTTCTTGAGTGGAGACCGCGTGCGGCAAACGTAGTGTAGGGCGCCCTGTAGCTAGGTGGGGCGACGATATTCGTAAGGCAGCGGGCAGGGATTGGAGAAGGAGAGCTGAAGATCGAGCTCAGTGGCGTGCCATGGGAGAGGCCTACGTCCAACAGTGGACTGACACGGGCTGATGATGATGATGATGAAGTACTTTACAACCAAATGATGTTTAGGGTCTGATGATGAAACCGAAAGGTGGCCAATGGAACCACCTAATTACTCCATATAACCCCGCCGTTCGGGCTCGTTGGATTCGTGTTGATGAATACTTTAGACCCGTATGGTGTCCAGGGTCTGATAATGGAGCTGAAAGGAAGCCATAGGAACTTTTCAACTAAGTAAGACATCTTCTTAGTGTTTACGCTATAAAAGCTTCTTTTTAAATTTTAAACGTAGCCCCTCACTCGGAAGTATTCCTGTGTTATGGGTACATTTTATAACCACACCCACATCACCACAAACAACCGGTTTTTACAACCACAAACATCCAGACAGAAACAAACATTTGTAGGTCACATAAAGATTTGTCTAATGCGGGGATCAAACCCGCTACTACTGTATTCAGTACGCGGAACAGCTTAAGCTGGTAATGACTGAACCAGGTCGTTATCATATTAGATAAATATGTAGCTAGATTTATTACTGGGAATAAATGTAGGGTATAAATGGGAGGTAAAAGAGTAATAACTCTATATCTATCTATCTATATATCTTTAACATCACGCCAGATCCCTTGTGGGGTAAGCAGAGAGTACAGAGTTCCAACAGGTTCTTTCCTTACGTGCCTCTCTGGGTTCCTCCACTCTCATTGTTCGTCTCATACACGCTCGCCGGTTACGGAGACTCGTGACAACTCTCGATAGATAGATATATCTATCTATCTATCTATAACCTCACGCCAGATCCCTTGCGGGGTAGGCAGAGAGTACAGAGTTTCAACAGGTTCTTTCGCTACAGACTCTCTTGCCTCACCTACTCTTATAGTTCGTTTAATACAAGCTCGTCCGTATGAAGATTCTTGACTTGGCCATCAGATTTATCTTAAATGTCTATCTATCGTTACGGATAGGCAGAGATATCAGACAAGACATAAAAATTCTAATTAACGTCCGGAGACTAGAATTGTTCCCGGTATGATGGTAATCTACCTCACAAAGGATCTGGCCTGATTGCAAAAATACACAGATGATGGCAATACGCTAACCCCTATCCCAATGAGGTCTAACGTCCTCGGCGATACGTGGGTGTACTCAGTATACCTCTAATACATTAGGGAATATAAATGACTGTCTATTTTTAATCAAACTAGTTCGTTTTGATTCAGATCAACATTCCCTCTCAACTTCCCTAATCTATGTGCAAACGGAAAAATGCTATAAATAAACTGCGCGAACGTACGTAAAAGCATCGAATCATTTACACCCAGTTCCGTGTATAAACAGAATTGAACTCACAAACGTACAGTTAAAACGCAAAGTTTATAAATAAACTAAGATTTAATTGCCTTTTCTCTTCCGCGAACGGATATAGAATGAGGTAATACACTACAGTCATAGTCAATAATAAGAATGAATCAGCTTATACTGGGAGCTTAGCACGAAAAGATTGACGACAGCGTGACGCGAGCAAGTTGATATGCCATCCTTGTCACAAAACAAATTTACTAAATAAACATGAACGTGACAGCACGATTACTCGCTGGCGTCCCGCTAACGTCAAAGTTTTCGTGTTAAGCCCTCTGTTCTACTACTGCGCAAAGGGCACTCTCACAAATCTAGGTGAGATAGATCAGTCCAAATTCAATCAGGGGACCCCAGTGCGGATTGGTCTCCAACTACCTCTGCAGGTTTTGGCACCTGCTATTGAAACTTATCAAGCGGCCTATCAAAGTGCCAACTTGGCTTAACAACTATGATGTTAAATGGCAACTTAGAATAATTACAAACCAGAAGCTGCGTCATTATTCCCGACGTTTACACAGTGACTACTCGCGTAAACCTTTCTTTTGGAAGTATTTTTTGTTGCTTGAATTTGATGCGCGCTAGCCGCTTCTAGTACTACAAATATAACTGGAATAATATGTTACTTTTTATCCTAGAAAAATGTAGGGTTTCTGTCCAAAAAAGACGCGGGAAAAATTTGTTAGTTATGTTTTTTGGAGTGGCAACTAAAACCAATGGCTTAATGTGCCTTCGAAAGGACAAATATTCTTGTAAGAGCAAATGTTACCAACGTTCAAACGCTGCTTAACCGTAGTGGCTGAGTGGCACTATGAGTGCCATCTCACCCCATTATCTACTCCTGTCATAAATCAAAAGCTGATATAGTGCCCCAGATGTTCGCAGGGCTATGGTTGAGCTCTGCAGAGAGGACAAATGGTAAACGAAACACGGCATCCCATGCATGATCACAATCCAGTACAGCAAAGACTAAAGAGTTAAAGAACTTTATAAAAGCGAGGCGCACCCTTTGGAGAAAACGAGTATCATTACCAAATCCACCTACTGAGAGTCCCCCACCTTGACATAAAAACCATGGCCAGACTGGAAGTCTTTAAATAGACTTTGGACACAGGTCGGCTGAAGCAAGAAAAACATGATCAGGTGAAGATTCATAGACAGTACTACTCTAGGGTGTTTATGCGGTGCAACCCATACGATATCCCACCATATATGATGCACCTGCACGCGGTGAAATTTGATGTCTGCTACCAGTGTGACCACCTTCTAGGCTGCATCCATATAATTATTATGTTTGTCGTCGAAACGCTAAGGAGAAGAATCAAAAGACGTCCACTACAGAATACAGGCTTCTCCCAAAGACCAGCATAGTCCTATACGCATCCAGCTTCTACGTGAACTTTATCAGGTCATCGGTACTTCTTGGGGGGGTCCTACCTAATCCACGTCTTCCTGTGGTCCTTCCCAATCGAGAACCATTCTGCTCCAAAAGCCAGTCAGTCTTCTTGCCGGAGAGGAGGTTCTTGAAGGTCGATATTCTCTGTGCAAAATATAAAGTCATATAAAAATGATTAGAAATATTATGCGAAATGATATATTTTTATTTATTTGGTAAGCTATATTGACCGCTAACTTATTAAAACTAATATGACACTTCAGGTTTTGCGAACCTGTCCCTTACATCACATTATATACATGATGTAAAGTTGTAGAGTACCTTAGTAAGGTTTTGCCAAGCTCTCGCTTATAATGTAATGTACCACGAAGCAAATATAAAGAGGAAATGCCATTATTAAATTTCCTTGTACAACCAAGCGTTACACCCCGCGACTGAGAATGTCACACTGACGTCAACCACGCCCACCGCGATGACGTAAGGACATAGTTGGAATAAACAGTGCACAGTTGCTTAGACCGATTCCTTTTAAATAATAATAATAAAAACGTTTATTTAACGCACAATAAAGAGATGTTTAAGATTAAATATTACACGGTGCAAGTACTTACTTGCCATCATGTACCTATATGATGGCATAAGTTAAAAGGGATGTGCTACGGACGTAGCCGTTTAAGATTGGCAATTCTGGGCGCTACGTTGGTGACTTTGGTTTTATTAATTGATCTCTCACGATCTGTTTGTTTCTTTTTGATCTCGCATGGAGACTCCATGCAGGTGGCATCGGACCGGTTGCGATGGAGAGCGATTGGGGAGGATCATGTTCAGCAGTGGATAAGTATAGGTTGAGATAATGATGATATGGACCTTTTTCGTTCCTATACCTGGGATGTTCCTATACCATTCCCATACCTGCGGCAAAGAAACCAATTAGGTAGGTCCAACTTCGTAAAAGAGGTCAATCGTCGAATCCAGCTCGGCTGGGCGGCGTTCGGGAAGCTACGTAACATCTTCTCGTCCAAAATTTCGCAGTGTCTCAAGACAAAAGTCTTTGACCAGTGTGTGTTGCCAGTGATGACTTACGGCACTGAGACATGGTCGCTTACGATGGGCCTCCTAAGAAGGCTCAAGGTCACCCAAAGGGTGATGGAGATAGCTATGCTCGGAGTTACCCTGCAGGATCGAATCAGAAACGAGGAGATCCGCAGGAGGACCAAAGTCACTGACATAGCACTCAGAATTGCTAAACTTAAGTGGCAGTGGGCGGGGCACATCGCTCGTAGAACTGACGGCCGTTGGGGCCGAAAGGTTCTCGAATGGCGGCCATGTACCGGAAGACGTGGAGTGGGTAGGCCCCGTACAAGATGGACCGATGACCTGGTGAAGGTCGCAGGTAGAAGTTGGATGCGTACAGCACAAAGCCGGTCGTTGTACCGCTCTTTAGGGGAGGCCTTTGTCCTGCAGTGGACGTCTTTCGGCTGAAGAAGAATCATTAACTGTCGAAGTCGAAATATTGGCATGGCGAAGTTGTTCGCAATTAACGTCGTTGTCGGCTAATTAGTTAAACTACAATAAATTTGCGACGACTGTGCAAACTGGACGTGTTTCGTTTGCTAATAGATAGTGTTTTTTTGTAAGGAGACGGGTAAATGTAGAAATATAGTGAATAGGTATATTAGATAACGGTGACCTTTTCATGATGACTTTTAAACTGTTAGAGTCGACGTAAAATAAAACATTTTGATAATTTAAAAAAAAAGCACTGACTGCCTTGTTGGTCTGGTGGCAAAGCGCATCGCTTTGTGATCACGAGGTCCTGGGTTCAAATCCTAGGGCGGACAAATGTAGTTTTTCTAACGGAAAATTCCCAGTATGAGTCCATAATCAGAGACATAAAAATCTCTCCGCTCCGAACTAGGATTCGAACCTCGTAATCGCTACGGCTCTCTACTCGTCACTAGCCCAACGAAGCAGTCAAAGAAATTAAAATACCTATTTTTCAGAATATATCCATGTAATCCACACAGTGTTACTACGAATATTTATGCAAAGGATTAAAAAAGCAAATCTGACAAGTTGGCGGAGGCGTAGAGCATACGCCGCCAATGACCTCCACCCACCGTGAGAAGTGGCCTGCGGGTGCCGAGCGTTGGCAGCTTGTCGCCTGACCAGTAACAGGCCTGTGACGGAAGTGCGCTGCCTCCTGCGCACCCCCAAAAGAAAGCACAAGGCATAGAGGAGAGGACTGTGGGAAATAGACCAGGCCCGCCCGCGCCGCAGATGTTTTGCCACTGGCGATTCCTGCAGCAGAGCAATTGGGCAAGAGACGGACGCCGGGGGGTTTTAGTGGGTGCGAGCCCCACATAACTGCCACATCACTAAAGCCCACGATGTGGCAGTATAGGGCAGGCATTTGCCCTCGAAAAAAAAAAGGAAAAAAAATCTGACCAGTTAAAGATTATATTGTTTTCCTTCTATTTTTTCCCTGTTAATAAGTGACAATCGCACGTAGAGAAGCCCAAGTCGAACTTTGAACCTTTGACCTGATGATTACATGGCGATCATTCAACCAACTCCGCTCTCACTGCAAAATATCTAAGCTCATGTTACAGCGACATCAGAAGGAGATAATATTTGTGTAGATACAAATATTATCTCCTTTCATTATTCTTTTGTTCTAAACGCACATTGTACTTAAATTTAAATAACTATTGGAGTCTACGAGTATAACAATAGCGACACGCATTTTAATTTGCTATTAAAGATACGAAATATTTGAAGCGAAAATTTTCGAAGACAAATTGATAAAATGCATGAATTCATTCCCAAAGATTTATTAACATAGTTTTTTGGCCATAGTATCGTGTAAACAGAAGTGCAATTAAAAATAAACTGTCACGTCCATTTCCCAAGTTAATATTTCGCTGACGATTTTCGGTCCCAATGTAGTGTTATTACTTACACATTTGATATATTTATTGTGACTTCCAAACATAGGCGCATACTATTTGGTAATCAATTATTACAATTTTGAATATTTCAAAATTGATATTTTGAATTGCTCGAGGCGACCTCGGATTGAGGCGCTTGTAGCGCTGTGCGACCGCGGTGTTCTTAATGATTACCAAGGTTAAGCAGCGTTCGACTCGGTCGGCCCGAGATGGGTGACCGTTTGTGGCATTTTCATATTCGAAGCTCTCCGTGCTTCGGAAGGCACGTTAAGCCGTTGGTCCCGGCTACCACTTAATGTAGTCGTCGTTAAGCCGAGTTGGAAGTTCCAACAGCAGGTGGCCACAACCCTGCCTCCACCAATCCGCACTGGGTCCGCGTGGTGCAGTATGACCTAATCTCTCTCACCTCGATTTGTGAGAGAAGGCCTTTGCCCAGCAGTGGGCAATATAGGCTGATATTATTATTATTTATATTATATTTTGAATTATGTTAGTGCTTATTTTTGTAATACCTCAACACAAATATGTTTTGTAGCTGAACTGAAATAAATTACGAATAACAGCATATATACTAGGAGTTTTCCGCGGCTTCGCACCCGGTCAACAACAGCGCCACCTACCGGGTCTATGGTCTTTCTGGATAATGTGGCTTTCCAATTGTGCAAGAATTATTCAAAGCGGTTCAATAGTTTGAGAGTCGATTTCAAACAAACAAATAAATCTCCTTTCTTCTTTATAATTGACTAACTGTTTCCCGCGACTTCGTACCCGGTCGACAACAGCGCCACCTACCGGGTCTATTTTATATAGTAAGAAAGAAAGAAAGAAAAGTATATTTATTAGTCCACCTAATAGCAGTACACTACAGAATATAAGATCTAACGATAACACAAAAAAAAATACAAAATTACAAATAGGTACATACCACGTAGCCGCACTAATGGGGTAACACTCAGCGTAAATCTGTGTTGCAGCGTGGACCACAACACAGCGCTGATTTTCAGTGTTACCCCAAGTGACGTGCGCCGCGTATGAAGTCTAGCTTCTCCACAAGCTAATTGCACAGCAATGAGTGCTATAGTTAAAAAACAAGAACTTCTTTTTTCGCACGAGGCAGTCGAGACAAAGTCAACACAAACTTGGAGTCAAAATAGCTACTATGTATACTTATTATATGAACCTGTACATATACATACAGTCAGCGCATATGCTCCGTCTCGCTCAGCCTTGCTCGCGCACTCAGTGCGCGCGCTCGCGCCGTTAAACGATTAGATACGTATAGTCTATGTTACTTCTGGATAAAGTAGCTTTCCAGTGGTGAAAGAATCATTAAAATCAGATCAGTAGTACCGGAGTTTATCCTGAACATCCAAACTCACAAACTTAACCTCTTTATAATATTAGTATGGATAATATCGAACACAAATAGAGACTCTTGGTACGCCAGCGTGAGAAAGAAAAGCACGGCAGTCAGCAAGGAAATGGCCATGAAGATTTCTTATTTTCAGTGCCTAGATGTGTAAGCTTAACTTACTTTCATACCTGCACGCTTTCTTACTACGCGATCGCTGTTAGCTTGATTCCGCACATCTTCTGATGAGCTCTAATTACGACAGCAATTATCCTGCTTCTTTTTGAAATAAAATGAAGAACATAAGCTGAACTCGAAAAACAATACGGCATTCAATTCCTTTGTTGTACAAGTTCCCACCGCTAAGCTAGAGATCTTCATGAGCGAGGACTTCTGGCCGAAGGGTGTCGTCTTCAGGAGATTTCGAGGAAGATTACGAGACGTCCCTGCTCAGCGCTACATGTCGCCGTCAACACATGTGTCTTAGTTTATAAGTTTTTATATATTATATGTATGTTAGTCTGTAAGGTATATATTCTATGCGCCTGTAAGTTGCACATAATATTTTTTGTGATACTTTGTTGCCTGAAACAAATGATTTATTATTATTATTATAAAGTCAAAATGCCTATACATGCCTGAAAATCACACGAACGAAGTGACGGGTACAAATAGTAGGGTAAGTATGAAGGGCTGGTTGATCGATTATTCTACAGACTTGTTATACTGCTGTCTCTGTACTGTGTGTACGACTACGTATAGAGGGGTTAAGACAAGTTTTAATTGGCCTTTTGTCATTGAGTTAAGTTTTAACTGGCTGCATATTTTACGCCGTAATTTGTTTTAGTATTTACCCATAAATTATTAGTATGGTTGAGAGTTCCAATCGACTGCTTTGTTTAACTAGTGGGGCATAAAGAAAGAAGAAAGAAGTAAAGTACATATTTGTATGCCTTAATGGCAAAACATAGGGGACTAAACAATATATATATTAAAGATCATACATATTGTAATATTGAGACCTATTTTTGACAAAAAATAATTCTGATTCTGATTCTCGTAACGTACATACAGAATACCATACACATCATGTCACAAAGATATGGGACAGCTTGGTTAAGAGCTAAGGCGTTCCGCCCACTGGATCGAATGGTTGCGGGTTCGACAATACAAATATTTGTGTAAATTTATGTCTGTAAATGCGCTTATGACACAGAAATAATTCCTCATATGGGACTAGGTTGTTTTAAAGAAAGAAACAAAAGTGAAAGATATCGTAACGCACCGCGTTTGGTTATAGCTGAAAAGGGCCCTGGTCGTTCTAGGTTATATGAGGTTTGTGGGCGTAATGAAACAAGTAGTTAAGGATTTAAAAAGCAATATTGACTAACGGATGGAAAATACACCGCTGACATAGAGAGAAGAGTGAGTGTAGGAAACAGGGTGAATGGTGCGATAGGAAAGCTACTTGGAAGCCGGCACTTAAGCCATAAGGCGCAGCTAGTCATACATAACGGAGTTCTTGTCCCAACGCTGTTGAGAAGTGTAAGAAGGAGAATGAAAGTAGGATAAATGCGGTAGAAATGCGAGCTCTGCGGAAGATGTGCGGAGTGAAGCTGACCGACCGCATTAGCAACAGCGTAGTAAGAAAGCGAGTAGGTATGAAAGATAGTATCGGTGTAAAGATGAAAAAGGGCATGCTCCGTTGGTTCGGGCATATAGAAAGAATGCCAGAAGAAAGAATGACAAAACAGATATACAATGCGAAAGTGGAAGGATGTAGGTGCCGGGGAAGACCAAGACTATCTTACCATGACCAAATAGACCGTGTCTTAGCTGAAGGGCAAGTCAAGAGTATACAATATGTATATTGATAGGATAGAGCGCATACAAAAACGTTTCCTACGTTTTGTACAGTTTAAGACACAGAAATACACAACAAACTACTTATTAAGGTGTAAAAAGTTTCACATCTTACCTTTACAGAAGCGCAGGCAGATTGCAGATGTGACTTTCCTCTCCAAATTAGCGAACGGTACTATCGACTGTCCGGAGTTACTAGGTAATCTAGGGCTTGTAACACGACCTAGGATCTTAAGGAACCCTAGCTTACTCCACACGCCGCTAGTCAGGACTACGTATAGACAAAATTCTTTCATGATACGGGCGTGTAGGACCTTCAATGTTATCGCTGCTGAAATGGACTTAGATTTGTTCAATACCAGTGCTTCTCAAATTAGAAACTTATTGGCTAGAGCATTCTTTTCTTAACTCTAGATCATATGTTTTATACCAGGTTGACTAACACTTGCGGTCGGTCTATCATAAGATGCGGGAGCGAATTTATGTTAATAGTCATAAGTGTTACACTGGATGCCGACTGTACTATTTTTCTCTTATTCTTTTGCTATCTGTGGAAATTTGTAAATGGCTTTCATTTGTTTAAATTTCATATTTTGTAGTATGTTATGCTAGCTGTAAGTTTCCCAAATATAATAAAATAAAATAAAATAAAATAAGAGTCTCCGTAACCGGCGGAGTGTGAATGAGACGAACTATGAGAGTGGAGGAAGCCAGAGAGGTATGTAAGGAAAGAACCTGTTGGAACTCTGTACTTTCTGCCTACCCCGCGAGGGAGCTGGCGTGATGATATCGATAGATACATAGATAGATTTTTGCTAATAGGAACAAACAAAATCAATAGTCGTTACTCATACGTAAAATAGCATTAATTCTATGAAAAATCACATTTATATTCCCCAAGCGGGGGCAGAGGGTACACCTCAGCACATGGGTACACACTTTTCGCCAACGTTGTTAGGTCCCATGTAATAGGGGGCGAGCCTATTGCCATACACCGGGCACAATTCTATATACTGCGAATTTTCGTTAGAAAAACTACTTTTGTCCGAACTAAGATTTGAAACCAGGACCTCGTGACCGTAAAGCGCACCATTCGCCACTAGACCAACGAGGCAGTCAACGTCTACGAGCAATATAGTAGTGAATAAATATAGTAATAGTAATATAGTAGTTAATTTTATTATTTCTAGCTAACTAACTTAGCCTGCGGCGTTAATTACTCTACTGCAAGTTTCCATCATGATAAATACGCAAAATGCGCAAATTATTAAACACAAACAAAACCCGACTCCGTAAAATATAATTAAATTACTGAAAAGATAACATTTTAAACCGTGTACTTTCTATTTAAACCTTGTATGTTTTTTAAACCTTCTACTTTTATTCATTTTAGTTTGAGTCCTACTAACATTATACAAGATGTATCGCAAAAAATGCAAGGCCTCAGACACTCCAATTAGATAATAATAATATAGTAAATAATAATACCAGCCTATACTGCCCACTGCTGGTTAAAGGCCTTCTCTCACAAATAGAGGTGAGAGAGATTAGGTCATACTCCACGACGCGGACCCAGTGCGGATTGGTGGAGGCAGGTTTGTGGCCACCCGCTGTTGGAACTTATCAAGCCGCCTTTTAGGCTTCCAACTCGGCTTAACGACTACCACATTAAGTGGTAACCGGGAGCAACGTCTTAACGTGCCTTCCGAAGCACGGGACGCTCGAATATGAAATTGCCACAAACGGTCACCCATCTCAGGCCGTCCGAGTTGCACGCTGTTTAACCTTGGTAATCGGAACGAACGCCGTGGTCGCACAGCGCTACGAGCGCCTCTCTTTTCGATTTAGCTAGTGACAATAAGATATCAACCGATGTGGTGCAGTAGACATGGTAAAAGTGTCTCGCTGTTCAGATTCGATCAGTCGTATCTGCAACAGTGCAAAGGTTCGAATCGCAATATGTCTCATCGCGTCGCGTATTCGTTGGTTCTGTGAGACGCCCAGTAAAGAACGAATAGACTATGCATTTACTGAGTTTTTAGATTTACGCGAATATTACACATGAAATAAAACTATTTTTTCGGATCTGAAAAATAGTTTTATTTCATATGAAGCATTTTGTTTGTTCAGTAAGATTAGCGCCTTTGTATACAGACTGGTGAATGTAACATCGAGATTTAGATACAAATGAGGCAATTTACGACAAACGATTTAGCGCAGTGGTTAAGAGCTTAAGCCGCTCCATCCATTGTGTCTAATAATCGCGGGTTCATTTCTCGCACGGGACAAATCCTTGTGTTACCCACAATTATTTGTTTCGGTCTGGGTATTTGTGTATGTGAATTTTCATGTTTGTAAACGCACTCACGATACAGGAATAAATCCTAGTGTGGGACTATGTCTAACATAAAAAAAAACAATCTATACAACAATTTCGAATCATATCACGTTCATGTTTCCACCGGTTCTACTGTTTTCTCGGAACATATCTCTACAACATCATAAATAAAAAAAAAATATTTATCCATTACCTTTCAGTAAATGTAAATTGAGGGTCAGTTCATGGTTAAAGAAGCTGGATTATAACGAAACTGAAAACCTTTTAACACCGTTATCCTGAATTAATAACATGATATTTTAAATTTTATATTGTGAAAAATAAAGATATGTTTGTACATATACACGCATTTATACACATTTTCACACACCTCATACACACACACACACACACACATACACACACACACATACACACACACACGAGCACGGAAACACACACACACACACACACGCACACTCACTTTTTATTAATACTACTTTTATATTTCATCTTTTTGCTTTATTTTTTTTGTGATTATTAATTTAGGAGTATTACTGTTATTAAATATGTCATTTTCCGTGAGGTGGAGATCCTGGTGATCTGTAAAACAGGTTATAATGCCTACTTCAGACACCAGTCTCTTTCGATTATTGTAACTTGTTAACATATAGGTATACTGTAAATGCTGAGAAATAAAGATTATATCATTGTATCATATCAGTAAAGATGGGCACACGTCTATGGTGCAGCGTGCCGGGACAATAAGGTAACTTTAATGCGAAAATAGGAATCATATTTATTCCATATCCCGTGGGAATTCCGAAATATTCAGCCTTATTCTTGTGTATTTTGAAAAACATTACCCTTTTTCTGCAGGGGCGGCAAAACTTTTCGCGAAGGATAATTTTATCGCCCCGTGCGTGTGCGCAAGTCAAATTAGTCTTGTCTATACGTCAATACAATACAATTCTTATAGTCGTGTCAAGCTTTAGTCACGGCACGCCACGCTACCACGTAACACAAAACGGTTAACCCACGCCTGCGGCGACAAAGCCATGACACATCTCTTCTCTCGCCTTTGCTAGCCCTGCTGGAGTGAACGGGTAAATCTATCTGTATCCAGATCCCTTGCAGGGTAGGCAGGGAGTACAGAGTTCCAACAGGTTATTTCCTTACATACCTCTGACTTATTTGGATGAATACACGAAACACAGGTTTAGTGGTGCATAGTACAGGTGGTGATCACGAAATCCCGGGTCGGGACAAAGTCTACTTTCCATTGCAAAATCCTCAAATAGCAGTCCAGAATTGGGTATTGTGCCGGATATAATAGCAATAATTTCGCCCCCTATTAAATTGAAGCCCCAACATAGTCGACGAAAGAAAAACGTCCACTGCAGAACTAAGTCCGTCCCGAGAAATCGCCACGATGACCGCCATTGTCCTGTACGCATCCATTTTGTACCTGTGACCTTACCAGGTCCCCGGTCCAGCTTGTCCGCCCACTCCACGTCTTATCAGAGACGATATGTGGGTGTATATTTTACACGTCTCCGACCCCGCTTGCGGAATAAAGGCGTAACGGTGTTTATTTAGTTAGGAGATAGGCGCTGCGAGGCCGTGGTGTACTTAACGATCGCTAAGGTCAAGCAATGTTCGGCAAGGTCGGTCTGAGGTGTGGTCTCTTTGTGGTATTTCCATTTTCGAGCTACTGTGTGCTTCGGTAGGTATGTTAAGCCCTTGGTACCGGTTATCACTTCATGTGGTAGTCGTTAAACCATGTTGGAAGCCTTATAGGCGGCTTGATGAGTTCTAACAGCAGATGGCCACAAATCTGCCTCCGCAAATCTTTACTGGGTCCGCGTGGTGGAGTATGACCTAATTCCTCTCAGCTTGATTTGTAAGAGAAGGCCTTTTCCCAGCAGCGGGTGTGGGACAGTATATAGACTAATTTATCTTTGTATATCATCACACTAGATCCGTTGCGGGGTTGGCACAGAGTACAGAGTTCCAACAGGTTCTTTCCTTACATACCTCTCTGGATTCCTCCACTCATATAGTTCGTCTCATACACGTTCGGCGGTTACGGAGACTTTTGACTTGTCCTTCAAATAAGACTCGGTCTATTTGGTCATGGTAAGATAGTCTAGGTCTTCACCGGTACCTACATCCTTTAATTTTCGAATTGTATATCTGTTTTGTCATTCTTTCTTCTGACATTCTTTCTATATGCCCGAAACAACGGAGCATACCCTTTCGCATCTTTACACCGATGCTATTTTTCATACCTACTCGCTTTATCATAATTATTATTATAATGCAAAATGATTTCAGTCAAATAACGTTAATTAAAATAACTTGGCACGTCCAAATCATTCTGGGCGGCCTACACCCGCGGCCAGGCCGTGGCCAGCCAAGATGTAATTTCCAACAAAATTCTACCTTCGGTGCAAATTTACAGCATTAAATTCGCGGTCCACATGCTTTTGCGCCACGAAACACGAGTGTGTAGCATTAGTGAACTCGCCGCTTAGAATTAATCGTTTTAAGTAAGTTCCAGAAGCGTCAAAAGTCATTAAATAGTTATTTGGTCGAAAATAATCACTTGTGCCCGGTATAGGATAATAGTCTCCCCCCTATTACATGGGACCTAACATCGTCGGCGAAAAGTGAGTGTACTCAGTACACCTCTGCCACCCCCGCTTGGGGAATATAGGCGTGACAGTGTTCATTTAAAAATCACTTACAAACCGTCAATATTATTACATTTTTACATCTACCACCCCGGACCGAAACGCTGCCTCCATTAAGAATATCCGACGAGAAACAACGGGCTTTAATAGGTTCTTGGAAATCATGTTAAACCAACACCAGTACCAAAATCTTTGGTGAAGTATACCTAAGTATATTTACTAGGACGTTGATTGACCTGAAAGTAGTAAATGTGTCTTAAGAAATAAGTGTCATGATGCATACCATACTCTATAATCCAATCAGTGATTAGATGACAATTTATTAACAAGATTGGATACTGAAATACATAAAAAGAGGATACGTTACGTCGTTACTTGACCTAACAATGGTCTAATACGTCCCATTTTAACTGTAAGGACAGACGATACCCTTGATAGTTTTAAACGAATAGTCCTTAGATAATGTTTTGTATGACCACCAGCGAAAAAAAAAAACCTTATTTTCCGTGAAAATTCTAGACACAACCAGTCCTGCTATAGTAAAGTTTTCTTTCCCCTGATACTACCAGAAGTGTGATAGGAAATCAATTCCCGTGCAATGTCGAAATCTTTGGGTTTTATTTCGATATAAGCTTTTTGAAACCGAGTATTTAGTAGCCACAACACAAGGGCAGGGGTGTCCAACCGCAGGTAATTAGTGCAAGGTTTTCCCCACACGGCAGGTGGGGACAGCGTCGGACCCGGCTACCTGACTCCCGCACTAATGATGACGTCATTAACACGGGTTTTATTCGTTGTTTACCTGTTACAGGTTAATGGGGCATTTTTCGGGGCTATTTATTCGTTACTACCTACCTGTTGAAACTCTGTACTCTTTGCCTACCCTTCAAGGGATCTGGTGACGTGTGATATAGATAAATAGATTTAATCAAATCAGCATTGTCCTAATTTATTATTATATACAGTCCTACAGCTTTGCAAAGGCCTTCTCCCCCAAATCCAGATGAGAGAGATTAGATTGCTAAAACACAAAAAGAGCTTGTATTACGAAAATTATGCGTAATGGGGTTATGCATTGGGTGCATTGATGGAATAAGAAAACACGCTGATTCCAGATGTACTTTATTCGCTGCCAGCCAAGAAGGGTTTAAAATATCCGTTACTCGTAATTTATACAATATTAAAATAAGTGTTGTCAACATTTATATTATAAATTAAACATTAACTAAAATCGAAATATTAAATAATCGACTATTAATTTCTCTCTCTATCTATCTATAGAGAGTCTGACCGACCGTATTCGCAACAGCGTGAGAAAGCGAGTAGGTATGAAAGATAGTATCGGTGTAAAGATGAAAAAGGGTATGCTCCATTGGTTCGGGCATATAGAAAGAATGTCCGAAGAAAGAATGACAAAACTGATATACAATGCGAAAGTGGAAGGATGTAGGTACCGGGGAAGACCTAGACTATCTTACCATGACCAAATAGACCGGGTCTTATCTGAAGGACAAGTCAGGAACTCCGTAACCGGCGAGCATGTATGAGACGAACTATAAGAGTGGAGGAAGCCATGGAGAGATTTCGTGAGATTTGTCTCAACGCCCCTCCCCCATCCTGCAATCTCACGTGAGATTTTTCAAAATGCATATATCTCGTTAATGCATCGGATTTATTCTAAAAAGAAAATACTTGATATTTTTATCTATCTATCTATATCATCACGCCAGCTTCCTCGCGGGGTAGGCAGAGAGTACAGAGTTCCAACAGGTTCTTTCCTTACATACCTCTCTGGCTTCTTCCACTCTCACACACTCGCCTGTTACGGAGACTCTTGACTTGTCCTTCAGATAAGACCCGGTTTGGGCATGGTAAGATAGTCTAGGTCTTCCCCGGTACCTACATCCTTCCACTTTCGCATTGTATATCTGTTTTGTCATTCTTTCTTCTGGCATTCTTTCTATATGCCCGAACCAACGGAGCATACCCTTTCTCATCTTTACACCGATACTATCTTTCATACCTACTCGCTTTCTTACTACGCTGTTGCGAATACGGTCGGTCAGCGTGACTCCGCACATCTTCCGCAGAGATCGCATTTCGACCGCATATATAATATTTTTATTTGAGACTAATCAAGACTACCGTTTAAGATTTCTGAGAAAGTAGACTAGAATTACAGTGAAAAGTAAACAATAAAATACTTAAATCGTTTAACGATTTGTGCAACTTTGCGGCGTGCGAAAAATCTCTTTAAGTATTATATACTTTTAATTAATTAAATACAATTTATCGCAATTTTACTCTATTTCTTGCGAAAAAAAAACAACAGTGGCAATCCGGGAGTGCCGACAGAAGTGAAAACTTGAACAACGTGCATGTGTATCTATGTACGTATATACACATATATATCGCGATTTTAATGATTTTTTCCCATCTCAAAAATGCCCAACGCGCCTAAGGAAGTTTTCACTTTAAAAATTACGTGATATTTGCCGAGACCCCCCCCCCCCCCCCCTCTCCCCAAAGTAAGATTAGATGAGATTCGACTCGACCCCCCCTCCCTTGATCACCTCACGTAATAATTGACGCCTCCTTAACTTATCCATGGGCTAAAGGATCCTTGTCGCATTGTATGTGAAATTTTGCTCACTTTATGCTCACTCTTAAGTTTCCACTTATCCAAGGATAGATAAAAAATTATATGTTGTCCGTCCTATTTGTTTGAATCATTATTCATTCCCCAAGTTAGTATTCAGGCCAGCTGCCCCACGTTCTGTCTCAATGTATATTAGATTACGAAGTCAAGCTCAGAATTGATATGCAGTGAAACTGCAACACTCACAGTTAGCCTATTGTCCTGCCTATAAGGCTGGATTTATCGAACGGATTCCCATATTGAGTATCAAATATGATTTAGTTATGAATTGTGTTTGCATTTGAGGTCATCCGTTTAGTCTGCAATTTGATGAATGGATTGAGGTGTGATGCCTGTTATTTGTATAGGGGTAGGCAGTGGTAAGTGACAGGGACGTATTTGAAACAGGTTTGTTTTTTTAAAATGTAGCCCCACACTAGGATTTACCGTTATTTGTCGTGAGTGCGTTTACAAACATGAAAAATCACAAATACAAATACCCAGACCGAAACAAATAATTGTCGATCACACAAAGATTTGTCCTGTGCGGGACTCAAACCCGCGACTATTAGACACAGTGGGCGGATCGGCTTAAGCTCTTAACCATTGCACTAAATCATCCGTCGAAGTTCGAGGCTATCAATAATTTATGTCACTAATCATTTCTAAATTTAATATTGTAATGTATATGACGTCACACCAGGGAGGAGATCACACAAATGTGACCACCAAAGAGGATGTGATCACTAGTGACCATCTGTGAGAAAGACGGTAGCGGGGTCCAAGAATCATCGCATCACTTCCCGCCGAGAGCAATGAGCAATACCGCGGCAGCGTCGAGTGTTCACATACTCCCTTCTCACTTCAAGCATCGCTCTGTTTTGCAAATCTCCCGACATCAGATTTTCTTTTCCCCGGAATAATATTCTTTTCTTTAACCAATGCGTTCCACCTGTTATGACTTACGGGGCCGAGACGTGGACACTCACAGTGGGACTAGTCCACAAATTCAAAGTCGCACAGCGGGCTATGGAGCGAGCTATGCTCGGCGTCTCTTTGAAGGATAAAATTCGTAACGAGGTAATCCGACAAAGAACCAAAGTTACTGACATAGCTCGCAGACTCAGTAAGCTAAAGTGGCAATGGGCTGGTCACATCTGCAGAAGGACCGACGGCCGATGGAGCAAGCGTGTCCTAGAGTGGAGACCGCGACTTGGTAAGCGTAAGGTAGGACGGCCTCCAGCTAGATGGACCGACGACCTCAAAAAGGTCGCTGGGACAGGATGCGGAAGGCGGAGGACCGTGTGCGGTGGCGCGTGTTAGGAGAGGCCTATGTCCAGCAGTGGACTACGATAGGCTGATTGATTGATTGATATTCTTTTTATAAAAATACTAGTTGAGCCGTCGAACTTCTTACCGCCAATAAAAGTTTTCTGAACTTATCTATATAAATACTATTATTTACTGTTTTCCATGCAATTAGTCGCAAAATTAGTTTCTGAACGCATCCTGTTTGACAGATACCTTTCCCTTGCAATTTCTTTATATTTTCCGACCTTTTAAACCTTCCTTAGACTTCTACAAATATTTCAAAACCAAAATTAGCCAACAGTCCAGCCGTTCTCGAGTTATTGTGAGACTAACAAACGCCAAACTTTTTCCATGCTTTTTCTAATGCATTTTTTTTCTATTTTGGAGTTTTGCCAAGAAGTCGAAATGCGAAGTCGTCAATTTGTTTTAATTTCCAAAACTTGTGATATTTAGAATAATAAATTGTAATATACGCGGAATTTAACTATTATGTATTCTTATATGTGCATGAGTGAAGGTAATTGTGACAAAGTGATAAAACGTACATTATCGACTTCTCTCTAAACGGCTGACGTAATTGGTATGTAAAGCGAACTATGCATGGGACCTTAATTATATAATACATTACCGAAACACACCTCGTTGGTCTGGTATCAAAGCGCATCGCTTTTATGATCACAAGGTCCTGGGTTCAAATCCTAGGTCGGACAAGTGTAGTGTTTCTAACGAAAACTTCCCAGTATGAGTCCGGAGTCTGGGATTGTGCCCGGTATATGGCAATAGCCTCGCCCCTTATTACATGGGACCTAACATCGTCGGCGAAACGTAGGTGGACTCAGTACACCTCGGCCACCCCCGCTGGGGAATATAGGCGTGACGGTATACCGAAACATATTAAAGATATACAAAATTTTAATCTATTTAAATATCATCTAAAGACATTTCTATTGAATAAATAAAATTATACGATCAACGAATATTCTTAAGCATTATATAGTGCAATGACAATATATATCATTTTTTAAGTAATTTAAAGGATATGTTATTAATTTATTCCTACTAGTGGTCGCCCATTGGTCGAAATTCGACCATAAATAAGTTTGAACATTATTAAGACTATACTTCTATAATCACAGATTTCGCCAAAGGTACACTGTTTATTTGCCTGTTTTTCATACAAATTATAAAATTTAAATTAAAAAAAAAAAACAAAAAATGATTATAATAAAGGTTTTTTTATTGTATCAAAAAACTATGCGATAAAGAAAATGCTGTCCATTGAACTTGACATACATATTTCGATAATTTAATTAATGATACAAAACTTCTTTGTAAGCGATGTTTTTTGTAAAGACTCTTTCATCGTTTGCTGGTTATGTTTGACATTCAGTAAGACTATAGACAAATAATTTGAAGTGTATTGTGTTGACACAATACACTTCAAATTAATTCAAATGAGTACATGGTAGTGTGTGTGTAGTCTTTTTTATTGATTTAATGTATGTTTGAAGCATAATTTAAAAAAAATATTATAATTCTGCACTCCTTCTCTATATAAACTATAAGTGTGGGAAATTTCATACTCCTTCGTCCGCGCAATTTTCGTAAAAAGGGGTACAAAGTTTATGCTTCACGTATTAATATAATGATGATGATGATAGACAAAGGCATAGATAAAACTTATATGTACATTTACCCTAAATAATATTTGCATGCCTAACTGGTAGAATATGACTTAAGAACATAAATGATAAATATAATAATAAAATCCCATATTGTAACCCATATTCAAGCAAATAAATGATTTGAATATGAATCTGAAAGTATCCATTTACTATCCAGGGTGGCGTTTATCATCAAGTTCATCGGAGAGTTGAATTCATTTAGAAATTGTTAAACACATTATTCTATGTATACGACCGTACGACATAGTATCCATGGTCAAGATAGTACGATTGACGGACGATTTAGCGCAGTGGTTAAGAGCTTAAGCGGCTCCGCCCACTGTGTCGAATAGTCGCGGGATCGATTCCCGCACGGGGCAAATCTTTGTGTGATCCACGATTATTTTTTCCGGTCTGGGTATTTGTTTGTGAATTTTCATGTTTGTAAACGCACCCACGACACAGGAATAAATCCTAGTGTGGAGCTACGTTTTAAAAAAAAAAAAAGTATTAAAAAAAAAACTATTTTATATATTTCTTTAGATTTTTATCCTTAAGAATTTTAAAAGTTAGCGAGCCTCTTTAATTCCGTCATCCACCAGGGCTTAACACCTCAAGCGTGGAGCGGGAGTGCGGTGGTTCTGTTCTTCAAAAAAGGTGACAAAACCTTGCTGAAGAACTACAGACCCATCTCACTCCTGAGCCACGTCTACAAGTTGTTCTCGAGAGTACTCACAAACCGCCTCGCCAGAAGACTTGACGAGTTCCAGCCACCGGAACAAGCTGGGTTTCGAAAAGGCTACAGCACCGTGGACCACATCCATACTGTTCGGCAGATTGTACAGAAGACCGAAGAGTACAATCAGCCGCTGTGTATGGCTTTCGTGGACTACGAGAAAGCCTTCGACTCCATCGAAACCTGGGCGGTTCTGGATGCTCTGCAGCGATGTGGCATCGATTGGCGCTATATCGAGGTGCTGAGATGTCTATATAATACCGCCACAATGACCGTCCAGCTCCAAGACCAAAAGACCAACCCGATCGAGCTGCGTCGAGGTGTAAGACAGGGGGATGTAATATCCCCCAAGCTCTTCACCAATGCACTCGAAGACGTCTTCAAGACGCTGGACTGGACTGGGCGGGGCATTAACATCAACGGCGAATACATCTCACATCTTCGGTTTGCCGATGATATCGTCATCATGGCAGAGTCACTGGAACAGTTACGCGAAATGCTGCATAGCCTAAATGGAGCCTCTCGAGGTGTCGGTCTCGGCATGAACTTGGATAAAACCAAGATCATGTTTAATGACCATGTCACGCCGGGACCGATCTACGTCGATGGTTCGATGCTCGAAGTTGTTCGGGAGTATGTCTACCTTGGACAAGTTGTCCAATTTGGTAGAAACAACTTCGAGAAAGAAATCAACCGCAGGATCCAATTGGGTTGGGCAGCATTTGGCAAGCTACGTCACGTTTTCTCTTCGCCTATTCCGCAATGCCTGAAGACTAAAGTGTACAACCAATGCGTCCTACCTGTTATGACCTACGGGGCCGAGACGTGGACACTCACAGTGGGACTGGTCCACAAATTTAAAGTCGCACAGCGGGCTATGGAGCGAGCTATGCTCGGCGTCTCTTTGAAGGATAAAATTCGTAACGAGGTAATCCGACAAAGAACCAAAGTTACCGACATAGCTCGCAAACTCAGTAAGCTAAAGTGGCAATGGGCTGGTCACATCTGCAGAAGGACCGACGACCGATGGAGCAAACGTGTCCTAGAGTGGAGACCGCGACTTGGTAAGCGTAAGGTAGGACGGCCCCCAGCTAGATGGACCGACGACCTCAAAAAGGTCGCTGGGACAGACTGGATGCGGAAGGCGGAGGACCGTGTGCAATGGCGCGTGTTAGGAGAGGCCTATGTCCAGCAGTGGACTGCGATAGGCTGATTGATTGATTGATTGATTGAAGAATTTTAAATATACAATGCGAAAGTGGAAGGATCAAAGTACCGGGGAAGACCTAGACTATCTTACCATGACCAAATAGACCAAGTCTTATCTGAATGACAAGTCAAGAGTCTCCGTAACTGGTGTAGTGTATGAGACTAACTATTTTAGCTGAATGGGGGACCCGTTTTGATGGCGACATGTGCCCATCTTTGTTTTTCATTTCATTGTACCTTTTTTTGTTTATTTATATATGGAAGAAAGAAGAAAGAAAGAAAAAATATTTATTCAGCACAGCACACAAAAAAATATATGAAAGGTAACAAAAGAAAATAAAAACGAAAAAAGACAAATAAACTGCTACTGCTTCTTGTGACGTTTGCCTCGGTGTGAGCTGTGCCGAAAGGCATTGGGCTCAGCATGTGTTGGAGGGGAACAAAGTCTCCCCCAACGCTGGTTTTCAGCCAAAGCCTCCTCAGCTACTATTTATTGTTTATAAATTTTACCCTTAATGCTGACGCAATCGCGTATACTGCGTATTACAAATACAGTAAATACCTAATTATGTAATATAAATGTATAAATAAAGAGAAATATGGACTTGTGTTGACACTTAAAATAAATGAGTTTTCTTTTTTTTTTTCTTACTAGGAGAGGGGAGGAAGCCAGAGAGGTATGTAAGGAAAGGACCTGTTGGAACTCTGTACTTTCTGCCTACCCTGCAAGGGAACTGGCGTGATGATATAAAGTAGAGAGTAACTGACGCGTTTATACACCTCACTCACGCGTAAGTTAGAGTTATCAGTTACATTTGGAATTGCCTGAAACTCGCTCCGTCGGTTCCGTCCATTACATGGGGGGGTATACTAGGCATGTCAATTTAAAATCGATTAATCAGAAAATCGATTTTTTCGAGCCGCATAATCTATTTTTTAGAGCGATCTGAGACATTGAATCGATTCAGTAGATCGAATTCCGTAAGCTGTCGAATCGAATGAATTCACGATTCAATCATAAAAAAGGGATAATCGAAAATATGACCAAATTATATAGGATATAAATAATGGCAAATCACGTTCAAAGTACTACGTTTCAAACATGAGTTTATTTTAAGTCAGGTGTCTTTTTAATAATCTCAAAATTAAACGTATTAAGAAATTATAAAAAGAAAGGAATCCAAAAAAAACCTCATTTAATCGACAAATTAATAAGAATCGACTTTAAATCGATTAATTGAGAATAATAAAAAAAAAAAAATTTGCCCTGTTAAGAAACTGTCCCACTGCTGGGCACGGGCCTCCTCTCCAACTGAGAGGGTTTAGGCCATAGTCCACCACGCTGGCCCAGTGCGGGTTGGCGAACTTCACACACCTTCGATAAACTCTTAGGCATGCAGGTTTCCTCACGATGTTTTCCTTCACCGTTAAAGCAAGTGATAATTAATTTTAAATACGCACATGCTTTCGAAAAGACAGAGGTGCGTGCCTGGGTTTGAACCCGAGACCTCTGACTTTGCAGTCCAACAGTCTAACCACTAGGCTATCACTGCTTGAGCGAATAAATCTTTTAATTTTCTCTTCAATCGAAAAACGATTCTTACGCGTTAGATCCGAATCGATCCAAGATTGATTTTCTTTTAAATGAATTGACATATGGTATACTTAGCTTAATTAAGGGCAGATCGCTTCACCCGAACCGCTCACAAAGTAGGCGAGCAGTCCAAGGGACGACCTGTACCCTTCAAAAATACGGTCGCCCTGAAAGGACATAGCCAAGAGTTACCAAGGCCCAATAATTTCCTTACTCATTAGATTGAGGCACGAATTATCGTAATAAAATGATCAGCATAGTTGATTTGATGTGAGAGAACCGCGGCGTGTTTTAATTTTGGATCAGCGCCATCTATCGGGGAATTGGTTAAACTTTATTATAGACATTTCGGTACTAATCACACTCATGTAGTCATCTAGGCCCATTACCTCGGTGGGGTAGGCAGAAGGTATTCATAGTACCAACATGCACAATTTACAATATAAAACAAATAAATTAAAATACACCGGCGACCTTAGGCGACCGGCGGCATACGGACTCCGACGAATAAGAACGCAAATCTGGAAATTGTGTTTTGGTTGTTAAAATCTTAATAATAAGATGGTTTTGGTACTATTGCGTGAAGTATTAGTGTGTGATAGTACACTAGTCTATAATGTTGTGTGTATAAAGCCTAAATTACTAATTATTTAATTACCTACTTCTGTAACAATATCACAACTACCGCTAGAACCCCAAACAAGGGTTGTGTCTATAACCATTACGGTATGCACCGGAGCGTTGGCTGTCGCCGTCCCTCCAGAGCTATTTGCATTTGACAAATTTTTCGCTGTTCCCCCTCTTTCACTTGAATTAATGATTTCGCGTGACTACCCGACGGAAATAATTGAGCGGAAAATATACATTTTTGCGGTGTAAAGTTTAGGTCTCGGTGCGAGCGGGTAGCGATAATTTTCGAAATTAAAATATAGTTCTTACGCCCCTTAATAGTACTGTCATATTTTGCAAAGGTTCTAAATTTAATTCGGAGAATAAACGTTACCCCTAAATAGGAATTAAGTCCCTGTATCATATACAACATGAAAGTAATGTTAAGATTGACCCAGTGTTTGCGGACGTAGAGCGGGTGAGGGAGGAGACATCCTCCAATCCCGCTCGCAGACGGCGCGCTGGGCGAAAGCGCAGGGAATACGCCCGGAACGACCTTCGCCCACCGTAATCTGTCGAGGTCCGCGCCAAACTGCGGACCGAGCCCGCCGGTGCCACAGAGGTCATGCTGGTGACGATTCCTGTGGCCCGGCAAAAGGGCAGTGGGACGCTGATGGGTTTTAGTGGCTGCAAGCCCCACATAACCACCCGGGCCGTGCCCTCAGCCCGGGGGTTTGCGTTAGGTATTGCCCCTCGTAAAAAAAAGGGGTTGCGGACGTAAGTATATCAAACCCGCGACTACTCGTAGTGGATCCAGTGGACGGAGTAGCCTACGATCAACCTAATTTCACATGTCTTTTCAAATTTTTAAAGTTCAGCTGATATGCTTTCTCATTCTGTATATGTTATTCTTTACCGGTAGCAAGTAACACTTATACATAGGTTCATTCATACTTATACAAAGGTATAAACTGGAATGTAAACCCTGGACCTTGCGATTTATAGTGGTCAATCGGAAACAGTGGTTTCTGAAAGTAAGAACAAAGGAAAGGTGTATAGATGTTATACACAGAAACTATATATGTACTACTTACTCAATATCAAACTTTTGTGAAACATTAAATAAATATATGTTTTATGACTGATATACACGTATTAAGTAGTTAAGTAATTAAATTAATTTTAAATTTATTTTATAATAATAATATAATATTAGCCCTGTTAAGAAACTGTCCCACCGTTGGGCACGGGCCTGTTCTCAAACTGAGAGGGTTTAGGCCGTAGTTAGTCCGGTGAAGCTGTAAAGGCCTCGCGGCCAACAGCGTACATCATTCACACACACACCGTAGTCCACCACGCTGGCCCAGTGCGGGTTGGCGAACTTCACACACCTTCGAGAAACTCTCAAGCATCGTAGCGCTGTGCGACCGCGGTGTTCTTACCGATCACCAAGGTTAAGCAGCGTTCGACTCGGTCGGCCTGAGATGGGTGACCGTTTGTGGCATTTTCATATTCGAGCGTCTCCGTGCTTCGGAAGGCACGTTAAGCCGTTGGTCCCGGTTACCACTTAATGTGGTAGTCGTTAAGCCGAGTTGGAAGCCTTAAAGGCGGCTTGATAATTTCCCACAGCAGGTGGCCACAAACCTGCCTCCACCAATCCGCAATAAGTCCGCTTAGTGGAGTAGGACCTAATCTCTCTCACCTCGATTGCTGAGAGAAAAGGCCTTTGCCCAGCAGGGGGCAGTATAGGCTGATATTATCGAGGTTTCCTCACGATGTTTTTCCTTCACCGTGATAGTTATTTTTTAACACGCACATGCTTTCGAAAAGACAGAGGTACGTGCCTGGTACCCGAGACCTCTGACTTTGCAGTCCATCGGTCTAACCACTAGGCTATCACTGTTTTTTTAAAATGAATTTTATGTGACTTAAATGCATGTAAACATTGTATTTAGTTACAAGTAGCAATAAATACTTGCTACTAAATTAACGTTTACAGGCATTAAAATCACTTAAAATTAAATTAATGTCTTAAAAAGGTAACGACTTAATACGTGTAAATCAGCCATTATTGAGGGTTTAGTCTCCACGGTCCGCTAACGTTAAGACCGCAGCCTTACGTCAGTAACAAATGGTCCGCAAAATTTACGTATTGTTAACAATATTTTGTGTTTATCGTTTTAATATTTAAGGGAAATTTGTTTGTGATAGCGAAATCACTTCCTGGTGAAGACAGGGCGTAATTTATTGATATGCAGAGCTTAGAGCGAAGAGTTTGCAATTTTACTAAACTAATTTAGGTTGTAGGCACTTTCGAATTTTTTTTTTTGGGTGACTGCTTTTTTGGTTTAGTGGCTAACAATGTGCATAGCAACTAACAGGTTCTGGGTTCGAATCCTAGGATTTCAGTTTATTTCGAGTTTCATGTAAAGTAAGCGACGTATGCTTAAAAACTATAAATTTTATTATACATTTCTGCCATTGAATGAGCTATGATTGAGAGCTTCTCAGATTTATTGTAACAAGAATTTCAATACCGGATTGGTGCATATTTACATCTGGATTCCTATATACCCCTGAAATCTAGTCTCCCCGTTTAAGATCAAAAGGTCTGGATCGTGCTTTACGCCGCTGGCCGAGCGGCGTGTTCTTGCAGTAGTACCGAAGCGCGATTTAAAAACACCTAGCCCCATACTAGGAATGATACCTGCGTCGAAGGTGTATTTACAAACATAAAATTGACACGCACAAACATCCAGATTGAAACATATATTTGTGGATCACACAAAGATTAGTGAAGCTTTGTCTGTGTAGGGATAATTACTAATGGGATTTTGAAGGCCATTTAATTCGAATTGTCGCAGATTCATCCCCGCCCATGAGAATACCCTGCGTGATCCTGATTCTATTCCAAATCGCTTTATTCCCGTGAAAACGTATGATTTATAACAATGCCGATCTATCAAATGTAGAACAGTATAAATCTGTGACGCCGTGTGTTTCTAATCGTTGCGCCATGTTGGAAGCGCCGCCATTTTTAACCGATTGTAAAAAAAGTTTGATATTTAATATCTCCGATATCTGTTGCCAGATTTGGCTATTTTTTATGTTAATAAAATATGTATTTGGGTGGCAGCCGAAACCAATGGCTTAGCACGCCTTCCAGAGCATGGTAGCGTTCGAGAAATGACATAAGCGGTTACCCATCTCAGGTTAATCGACCCGAACGCTGTTTAACCTTGATGATCACTAAAACCAGCGCGATTCCGCTGGGCTACAAGCGCTTCTATTGCCTCTATCCTACGTTATTCGGCGGTAAATCTCTAAAAATCTATCTATAACATCACGCCAGACCCCTTGCGGGTAAGGCAGAGAATACAGAGTTCTAACAGGTCCTTACAGACCTCTCCGAGTTCCTCCACTTTCATAGTTCGTCTCATACACGCTCGCCGGTTACGGAGACTCTTGACTTGCCTTTCAGATAACTTTAATAATATAAGCAATAATCACTTCACTTAAAACAATTAATAATTCCAAAATGCGACATTGCTAATTAATTATGTCAGAGTAATTAAGTAGGTACGTTGAATAATGAGGGGCTGGCAGAGTGCCGAGCGGGCAGTTTGCCGTTAAATTATACCAACACCTGCATTGCCGGGTTAGGGTGCAACTACCCTAGTACCTCCCCTTGGAGATCTGCCCCTATACAGAGGGGGGCGAGTCCGAGGCGAGTCTAGTTCCTCGTTGAAGACGAGCTTTTCATAGCCGATACTGAGAGGCACCGATGCGCTGAGTGCAGATTCTGAATATAAAGTATCCACCCTAACTAGCTAGTTATAGAGCTCCATGAGTTTCTTCTTCGGTAGGTGTTCTACAAGCATTGAAGTTCGCAGAAGTTCTTTGCAGAATTTTCCTGCTTGCAGGATCTTAAAAAGATCGTGCAGAGATCTATCAGATCCTGAGATAAGATTATGTACTTAGATTAAGTCAATGTCTCCTCCATCATCACGCCAGTTCCCCTGCGGGGTAGGCAGGGAGTACAGAGCTCCAACAGGTTCTTTGCTTACAGACCTCTCTGGCTTCCTCCACTCTCATAGTTCGTTTCATACACGCTCGCCTGTTACGGAGACTCTTGACTTGCCCTGCAGATAAGAAACGGTCTATTTGGTCATGGTAATATAGTCGAGGTCTTTCCCGGTACCTACATTCTTCCACTTTCTCATTGTATATCTGTTTTGTGCTCTTTTTTAAAAAACCGTAGCCGCACACGTGGAATTATTTCTGTGTCGTGTCGTGAAATAAATATTTGTGGGTAACATAAAGATTTGTCCCGGGCGGGGTCGAACCCGCGACCACTCGACCCAGTAGGCGGAGCGGCTTAAGATTTTTTGTGTTTCGTCGTGTTTACAAGCATGAATTTTATGTGCCCAAATACGCAGACCAAAAGAAATGTCGAGGGTCACACAAAGATTTGTCCCGTGGGATCGAACCTGCCTGCTACTTGATCCATTGAGCGGAACGGTCTTCTTCTAAGGGCCTTTCGGACGAACCAGGCTTAGCGTTACCTATGTATTTATTAAATTCTTTATGCACTAGTGGACTACTTGAGGGCGATGGAGAAACAAGTGAAGTAGGTGCGAAAATTACACAAGGCGATGGAGAGAAAAAAGTGTGGCTGCGAAAAAAATATAATATATTATGTATACTTACAATACGTATACACATACATATAATACATACAAAGAACGTATTAAAGATAATCCTGGCCCTTTACTGCGAAAAAAAGCGATCGCCCGCCATCCTGAGATCCTGGCGTAGTGCATTCCATAGCAAGATAGACTGAACAAAGAAAGAAGAGTGTATAAAATCTGTATGGTGAGAAGGGTTCAAGCGTTCACCTATTGACTAACTCGACGTTATAACGTTAAGTTGAAGGCAATTTAACGTTATAACCTCGAGTTAGTGAATAGGTAACGCTATCCCTGGTTCATGCAAGGCCTAAGGCATTGTTTTGTAGCAATATTAGCTTAATCCCCAATACAATAAATACTCATCCCCTAGTTTCATCCCTTATGCAATCTAACAGGATTACAGAGCTGTACGTTTACGGCGCAATAAATTTGCAACCCCTACGAAAATGCACCGTTTTGGAAATGCATTACCTGCATTTCCCCTGTGTCCTGACTGCCCCTGGTTGTAACATTATTGGTAGTTATGTTTATGTATCGTCCATTTTTATTGGCGACTTTGCTTGTAAAGATGTTGCTTGGTGCATTTGCGAAATTTGGATACAGGAAATATAAAGTGTATAGAATATTTTTTCGGATCACTATTTATTTTGATGATGGCGTATGTTGTTGGTACAGCAAGTTCGCATACATGACAGTATCCAGGATGCAGTAAAAAGGATCTAGCTCTACGCCTTGGGCACAATAAGGTTGTGGAGAAAGCGACATTATTTCCCCAAGATATCTGCGTTTAGCAAGGCACAAGAGAGGGTCATCCATATACTATGTTTATAGATACCAGAACATCCTACTGTGTCAAAAGAGGCTCTCGCGAGAGTTTTTAGTGTGGTAATTCCATAGTGTTCCCCAAACAAGACTGAGAAAGTTTTGGCGGGAAGTCAAAGTGTAATGTTGTCAATTTGTTTTAATTTCCAAAACTTGTGTTATTTCGAATAATAATATGCAAAGTTACTGAAATATTAACCATTATGTATTCTTATATGTGCATGAATGAAGGTAATTGTAACAAAGCGATAAAACGTGCCTTTTCGACTTCCCTCAAAACAGCCGTCGCAATTGATATGCTTTACTATCCAGGATGGGGTCATTATTTCCATTATCATCGTTTTCATCAAATTCATCGGGGAAAGACGATTTTGCATCTTACTGGATATTGGCAAAATACGGAAAGAAGAAGACTGAGAATCTTCTGAACATGTTTGTGCATGTAGAATAAATTTTATAAACGCATCCATACGTGGATAAAGGCCGTGGGTAGAGACAGATGCCGTACAGCACAGCCGCAGCGGTCGTTGTGGCGGTATTTGGGGGAAGCCTTTCTCTTGAAGTGGATGTCTTTCAACTGAAGATAGATAATTCCACGTCAAAGTAAAACGGTGGTTTGATGTCGTTTTTCTTGAAATGGTCTCGCCACCTTGTACTTAAGTAGGCCTACGTGGGCTGTTTACGAATGCTTTGATCTCTGACCACCCATTTTGGTATCAGCCGCAAAAAGAATAACAATACTGTCAATTTGATGTTTCAAAATCGCAATTCAAGTGTGAAAATAATATATTTCTTAGCGTTTCAAAGAGCGCAAACAATTTCTTATTTCCTTCTTTGGAATCGCGTCGCAGACGATTGTGTGTAAACGCTGTTTGTGCAATCCCATGTTCTGTGGTCGGTTTATATGGAATATAAAAATATTAGATCATTGGGAACTGGGGATTGCTATATTAGGCATATGTCTTCTCCAACTGCCTCGTTGGTTTAGTGATGAATAATGCGTGTAGCGATCATGAGGTCCTGGGTTCAAATCCTAGGTCGGACAGAAATAAAATTTGTCAATAGAAAAATTTCCAGTATGAGTCCGGAGTCTGGCATTGTACCCGGTATTGGCTCGCTCTCTATTACATGAGACCTAAAATGTGGCGAAAAGTGGGTGTCCACAGAACACCTCTGCCACCCTCACTTGGGGAATATAGGCCGACTGTTACTAAGATTGTTATTTTCCTGTTTCACCTGCATCGCAATTAACATGCTAGCACGGAAATTACGCATATGAAGCCAATGTTTAATGCGTTAATTGATATGCAGCAACGTGTAATTCTTTAGCGCCTTGTTTAAAGCGCATTTCGACGCGGCGTCAAAACTAACATTACCGCGTGGGGTTGGGGCATTAGAAAACGTTTAACTCGCAACTTAGATTGTGAAACCTCTGATTTGAACCCAAGACCTCATGATCGCAAAGCGCATTATTCGCTACTAAACCAACGAGACCCTTCTAAAATAATAAGCAGTACTTCTTTACGAGGGAAATAAGTATCGCTGGCCTGGCCCTTATATTTTTTTTTTAATGACGGATTTCTCTGGCTTATCCTTCAATATTTATTTTCTGATGTATATTAAACCTTAGCACTGGCAAATAGGATGGGGAATTGAGTGAAACTATCTTGCTATTGTTTGGAAACCGCAAAATTACGGCGAATCGGTTTGACAGATGGATAGTACCGGTTTTCAAGTGATGGGTATTGGAGTATTAACCACTAGTATTGGTTATTACTTTGATAAGTGTGTCGGGGTGAATAGAGATTGTGAAAGTTTTGATTATTGGAGTACTATCCACTAGTATTGGGGGTATTGGCTTTAATTTGTAATTAATCCTATATGTGTATATCTATACATATAAAAATGAATTGACGTTTCTCACAAAAACTCGTTAACAAATCAAATCAAATCAAATCATCTTTATTTCAGGCTCTAAAAAAAAACAAACCCATAAGTTGTTAGTAAACATTTGCTTAAACTATGTTAGTAAATTTACATTTATTATTTTTATATACCATTACACCAGGTGTATCCTACACAGGTGCTCCATATAATGGCCCTCAGTTTTGCTGGCAACAACTTTCAGCAGACTGTTGTCACTGTCTCGAACACGTCGCAACAGGGATGCGCATCTTTTGCGTATAATACCGAAAAAGTCGTCAGTATGCGCCGCCGCAAACATACCTGATGCGCTGCAGAACCGAGGCAGCGACAGTACCCTAAACGCGGTATAGTACAGCACGCGCAAGGCATTATATGCTTTTTGTGTGTATCTGGTCCACAGGGTACAGGTATAAAAAGACTGGCAGAATGCCTTAAATAAAGTAATCTTGACATTACTGTCACATCTCAAACCTGCGGGCCAGCATGTTGCATCTTACAGTTAGCGCCCTACGCTCTCTTTCTATATCACAGTCATCTGTGCCATCTTCCGTAACCCAGTGACCAAGGACGGTTAACGGCTGGACTGATTTAGCTAATTTTGGGTTTAAAATATTTGTAGTGTTAAGTCCAAGGAAGGTTTAAAAGGTATGAAAATATAAAGAAATTGCAAGTAAAGTAGTAAACACAACAATTTTTTGGCGGTACGAAATCCGCTGGGTCAACTAGTGTCAAATATTTATTTCTCTGTTTAGAGATATAGAAGAGCGGGGACTTCTGACACAAGTTTTTTATAAAACTTACTAGAAGAACCCATGCCCTATTAACATGTTTGTAACACATTTATAGAAATAAACAATTTATGAACTTTGTTTTTTTTTTTTTAATATCAGTAGTGTGGTGAATACTCTCCAGTCACCCCACTTTAAGTTTTTATTGGTTTAAGTTGTTATTGAAATACTGACCACTAGTATTGGGAATATGGGCTTAATATCTATGGTGGGGTGAAATTAACGTGTCGCTCGGAAATCAGCCTATGCAGTTAGTCCCACTGCTGGGCAATGGTTTTCTGTCACCTCGTGATGACGTGGACCCAGTGCGGATACCCATCCGCATTGGGTCCGGATTCCGCGTCCGGAAGTAAGTTTGCGGCCTGTTATTGAAAATTAACAAGCCGCTGATAAGGTTTCTAATCCAACTTGTCTTAACGACTTCCACATTAAGTGGTAACCAGGACCAATGGCTTTACGTGCCTTCCGAGGCACAGAGGCGCTCGGATATTAAAATGCCACAAATGGTCACCCAGACAGCCGAGACGAACGCTACTTAACCTCAATGGCTAAGAACACCGCGATCGCACAGCGCTACGAGAGCTGACAAAGATTTTGGAAACATTTTTAAGGGACATCGCTTAGCGGCCAACCTTAAATTATGTCACACGAAGGGTCAAAATAGTGTGATATCTTGTGACAAGGGGAGTCGTATCGTCACATCTATAAATTTTGAGTATAAAAAATCTTAAGTTCAACCAGAGATTGGCAAAATGTAATTAGATAAATGATTACAATTGCATTTTGTAATATTCGTTCATGATTCATGATTAAAAGTGTAATCGTAATGGTTGAAGATTACAAAATGTAATTGTTATCATTAATACACTATATTCCCCAAGCGGAGGTGGTTAATCATTAATCTGATTACATTGTACCTATCTCTGACTTCAACTATAACGTAAAACTTACCAAATATTACCAACTATTCTAAAAATTTGTCAATGTAATCATTTCTAAATTTAAAATTGCAAAATATGTAACGACACACCAGGGGGTGGGGCACACAATTGTGACCACCTGTGACAAGTATGTAGAAGGGGCCCAAAAATCATAAAATTCGTATGACTTAATTTATGAATGGCTTTTCATGTCAAAATGGCATCGTGTATCATGCCCATTTCTCTGGTAATTGTCCCACGAGTTAACTCAATGTAATTCCAGGGTAAGGCATGTAAACCAACCTTCAGAGAGAAGTGGCGAAGCAATCGGCGACCACCGGTCGAACCAATTTCACAGGGCCTTTTGCAGTAGAGGGGCCATCGTTACTTTGCCACCTAGGTATTTTTAGCACTGCAATCCTATTGATTCTTTGCTATTGGAGTTAGTATTTTCGATATCATAACGCCAGATCCCTTGCGGGGTAGCCAGAGAGTCCAGAGTACCGCAGAGTAGAAAATCGCAGTTAATGGAATGACGAGTAGTTATTTTTATTATAATTTTAGTTACCTTTTAATGACCCCTGTCCATGCCTCTGTCAGATGACGAATTGCACTTATCGCGGAACAGCTAACCCTGACTGCATTCTATGTGACAATATTACTCGTAATCTTCAACTATTGTGCGCATACTCGCATATCGAGGAAGATCCGTACGAGATCCCAGTGTTATTTTAAGATATCCTTTATGTTCGGCTACCATGCGGACGACTATGAAACGAACGACCTTTCACCGTTACCAGAATTGAAACGGCCATCTAGAAAACCTAAGCGCCGATATACAGATCAATCTGGTTTCTTCCTCGCTCATAGTTCGTTTCATACATGACAGAAAATCTTGCTCGCCCTTCACTATAAGACGAATTATTTGCATCTCTACGGATTCGCATTTCTTGGAATTCACACCTAAAATGGTTATAAATGGGACATATTAAGTAGTAAAAGTGAAGTTAAAATTTGATCTATGTATCATCATGTTAGATACAAATGTGATTTTAGGGTAGATTGTTATTGATACCTTTTAGTTTCATAAGTCAAATGTTCTTAAGAGTATCCTTAATGCTCAATATTTAATTACCACTATTTCCCATATAATTTATATTTGAATTTTCGAAAGTTTTAGTTTATTTATTGGTGAGGCTATATAGCTAGCTATACTTACAACGACCAAACAACAAGTAAGTATCTGGCATGCAAATGACAGTTGCATGCAATAATTTAGAGTTACATTCCCGTTTCTGCATTGAATTGCCTCTCGTGGCCACTCAACGGCCGCGCGATGTATGCTATAATCATTGGCCTAAATTATGCTTTCAGACTTAATTATTACGTTACTAATTCCCCCCTTCCCCCTGGATCGCCGTAAGGTGTAGACGTCCAGTGGAATATATAAAAAAAAAAAATTAGAAATTTAAAATCAAAATTGTCAAATTAAATACACAAAAAAAATTAGGATATCATAGGTGTAAAGAAGGCATTTGGTGTGAGAAGACACTACGTGAGTAACTTCATATGTTCTCCTGGTACTTAATATTTGCAATACAACCCACCAAGTTCGTATACCGCTATCAACAAGTATAATTTGTACGAAGCTGTGCCTAACTAATCAACGTCAAGGAAATACTAGGCATGCCTTTTAAGTTCTGTCGTTTCCATATTTCCCGGCAATTTTGAATTTGGAACTGGTCTATATTCGAATGTGTTTAAATACTGAATCTCAAAACAGTTGAAAGTATTAGGATTAATGCTATTGTTTAGTCACAGCGTCGATTGGAATCTGTCAGGTTACGTACGAAAATTAATCTTTCTAAGGAAAATGTTATACTTGTATTACTTAATAATTTTCTACAACTTTAGAAGAGGCCTGACACGGCTGCAGTGTTTTAAAGAGCTAACATCTGTATTCAGTGATGAAGCCCCATGTCTGCGGACTGTCGAACGCTGGTATTTAGAATTCCAGCATGGACATACTAGTGTTAGTGACAAATCTCGCGAAGGACGCCCAAAATGCACCTTGACTGAAGTTAACATCATTGCTGTGAGATAACTAATTCTCGAAGATCGTCATGTGACGTAACTAGAGATAGAGGCTCTATTAGGCATCTCAGGGACAACCATTCAGAAGATCTTGCATGAAGCGCTTGGTGTGAGAAAGCTAGTTTGCCGTTGGATACCGCATCTGCTTTCCGACGATCACAAGGCGGCCCGCGTCAGATGGTGTAAAAAAACTCTGCAAACGTTCAACCGAGGAGAGTCAAATCACGTCTACGACATCATTAGTGGTGACGAATCTTGGATCTATGCCTACGATCCTGATTCCAAACAACAATCTACAATCTGGGTCTTTCAAGACGAGCCAAAGCCGACTAAAGTTGTTCGTTCTCGAAGCACTTCAAAGAAGATGGTGACGACGTTCGTTGGAAAAACCGGTCATGTTGCGACTATTGCACTTGAAGCTCGTAGAACGGTTAACGCAGAGTGGTATACCATAGTTTGTTTACCACAAGTCATCGCCGAACTTCGAGAATCTAACTCAAAGCGACGCATCATCCTGCACCACGACAATGCAAGCTCACACAGCGCTCGTCAAACGATTGAGTATTTGAAGCAGGAAAAAGTAAAAATTCTTGACCATCCTCCATACAGTCCTGACCTAAGCCCTAACGATTTCTTTACATTTCCTAAAATTAAGAAAAGTCTTCGTGGTCAAAGGTTCCAGTCCGGTAAAGAAGCAGTCGACGCTTTCAAGTCAGCCATTTTGAACACCCCCCTTTAGAGTGGAATAATTGTTATAATAACTAGTTTGAGCGAATGGAAAAGTGTATTAAGCTACGTGGTGAATACTTTGAAAAACAATAAAAAGTACTATAAGGTTCTATTTGTGCTTTTTTCTTCAAACGACAAAACTTAAAAGGCATGCCTCGTAGCCGCCATTTTCGGATCGTCTCTTGAGACACGTCTACTTTTGCACCATTGGCTAATAACCTAATTAGATATTTGCAAATGAGGGATAAAGTACCACCTTAATCGATCCCTACTGATTACCAACTGCGCCCGCGCCTCTGGAATTGGAACCAGTCAACTCCTCTCATTGACCTTTGATACTTTAACTCCTTGTGATTTATCTAAACCTAATACTGATAACTTATGATAAATACATCCACCTCGAATACTAATATTAGCGAAATGGGGATCGACAGTACTCCTCCAAACTTTGTACAGTCAAGAAATAAAAGAATGAGAGATGAAGATTTACCCACCGAATTTACCCGATTTAAAGAGGAAATAAAGGGGCTATTCTCAACATTTATGACTGGTCAACAAAAGGAACTTAAAGGAATTATTACGAACCTTAAAGAGATTCAATAAACGAATAGTAACATTGAGGCCTCTATCACGCTTCTCACCAGCCAAAATGAGGAACTTCGTAAAAAAATAGATTTGATAGAAATACAGTCAAAAAAAGACCGTGAAAACATAATTACACTTGAAGATAAAATTTAAGACTTACATAGAAGTACGCGGAAAACAAGCATAGAAATAAAGAACGTCCCGAGGAAACCCCAAGAGACTCGCGAGGATTTAATTAATATGGTACTAAGTTTGTCAAAGAATATAAATCTCGAGCTGAGCCCACATGATATAAAAGACATTTTTAGAAGGGAAGAGGTAAATAATACCCCTATTATTGTGGAGTTGGGATCTGTCATCTTAAAAATCGACTTTTTAAAGAAAACCAAGTTATTTAATAATAAAAATAAACTACAGACAAAACATGGTTACATAATAAATGAGAATATCCCTGTCTTTATATCGGAATAGTTAACTTCTAAAGGTGCCAGGCTTTTTTTCTTAGCTCGAGACTTGGCAAAAATCAAGCAGTATAAATTTTGTTGGACTGCATTTGGTCGAGTTTTTGTAAGGCAAGATGAAAATTCGCGAGTAATTCTTATAAAAAGTGAATCACAGGTACATCATCTCTTACAAGACTCATGACTAATAATATGTTATACACATGAAAACATTTCATGTCATTCAGTTATTAGTAGGATTATTAATAGGATGCCACAATTCTATTGGGACTCTAAACCGTGTCTTATTAATTATCATTAAATTACCTAACCTTAGAACATATGTTAAGAACTTACAACATCCTACTTTAATACAAATAAAATTACTTTACACTCTATACAACACTGTAATACACTTACACACACAACCTTACTATCAGAAACTACGCATGATCATAGAAGCACTCTATCTTCACTACGAATACTCATCCAAAACAATAATAAGTCTTAAATTCGATAATCAAAGAACTCATACATTTGATGAACAAGAGAAACACATACTACATTTTACATTCAATGTAAATGGATACGAATCTCAATGCATTACAGGACTTAGACTATTCTAAAATAGCAAACTCCGATGTCTCGTATGCAATATTGAACATTTATCTACTAACTATCAATTTCAAAATCGTTCCCTGACAATATTGACTCAAAATATGAGAAGCATATACAAAAATTTTGATGACCTACAAATTAACTTGGCACAGTTGACATTCGAAGTGGACGTACTGGTCTTGACTTAATAACAAACGTCAAGTACTGTTGTTAAATAATAATACTGTATATTATACGACAAATCAGCTTAATCAAAATGATGGAGTGGTAGCGTACATTAAAAATTTTCATTTGCCACAGGTGACAGAAATTGACCTGACTTATGCATTTGCTTTCCAAATAATCATTACTAATTATACCATCTTAGGCGTATATCGATCCCCATCTAATGCTTGCGCCAACAGCTTTATCAATTCTATTAACCAACACCTGGAAACTATAGCTACACACAAAAATATAATCTTAATAGGAGATATAAATATTAATTTAATAACAAAACCAACGGAAGTATTACAACAAGGAAGTAATGGGCTGAATTATCTAGACATGTTCTCGGTACATGGGCTATTACCAGAACATTGCTTGCCAACCAGAGAGAAGAGTTGCCTTGATCATTCCTTTTTGAAACTATATAAACACTAAAATACCGCTTTTGTTGCTATTTTGACCACAACAATTACAGATCATGCTATGGTACTATTAAATATATCTCACACACAAAAAATTGAAAACTGTAATAAATCTATAAACGATATCAACTTTGAAAATGCTTTTCAATACCTTTTAAAAACAGACATATCGTTTTTTAATATATATAATGATCCCAATATACTAGCAAATAAGTTAATATCAAGGCATCTATCCGCTCAAATACTACCATTAAATCTATACCCAGTTGTAAGCGTAAACTGAAGGCCTGGATATCTGCGGGAGCAGTGCGTTGCATAAGACTAAGTAATAAAATGCAGCTACAAATAAGAAATGATCCATATAACATAATTTTGAAAATAACATACATACGCTTTCGAAATTACTGTATTAATCTGATAAAAAAACTAAAAAACGAATATGATAGAAAGCAAATAGGAGCATCTCTAGAAAATACGAAACATCTTAGGTAAAATATTAACGAAATTACTCGATTCAAAAACCCTAAGCCATCAAACTTAAATCTACTTAATATTACATCTTACCCCCTCGACTCGTTAAATCGCGTGAACCATTTTTTTGTTGAAATAGGTAAAACATTAGCGAAAGGCATTCCAACTCAGGCTACTCTACGAAATTCAGTTTCTCATTCTCACTCATCATCTACCTCGTTCGTACTATTGGAGACTGATTCTCAGAAAGTGGATGGCATATTTATGGCTCTCGATTCTGGTAGTGCACCAGGCTGTGATGATATACCCACGAAATTCCTAAAGATGGCTAGAGACTATATTGTACCCATAATCTGCCAGCTAGCAAATGCATGCTTTGAAAAAGGTATTTTACCGCAGGCTTTTAAAAAAACCATAATTACTCCTATTCACAAGGGAGGGGACGCAAGCGATGTCAATAACTACAGACCGATATCAGTTTTACCAACCATTTTAAAAATTTTAGAAAAATTACTTAACATTAGACTCATTAGCTATCTTAATAAATACGACATTTTATCCATATCTCAATATGGATTTAGAAAAGGATTTTCCACTCAAGGCGCTATTACCCCCTTGACCAAGGAGATTGTATCAAAGGTAAACAAGGGTGATTAATGTCTAGTGAAATGAAATGAAATGAAAAATATTTAATCGACACAGCGCACATTTGAAAATCACAAAATGTAGGACAGGTTGCGTAAAAATAAAAATAAAAATAAACAAATACAGAAAAAGACAAAAACAAAATAAAATTAAGCTACAATAGGCTGCTGCTGCAGCATTAGCCTTGGTGTGAGCTGTGCCGAAAGGCAATTGGCTCAGCATGTGCTGAAAGGGGAACAGAGTCTCCCCCAGCGCTGGTTTTCAGCCAAAGCCTGCTCATTTACTATTTATTGCACATAAAATTTTTACACTCAATGGTGACGCAATCGCGTACGTTGCATAATACAGATATAACACATACATAGTGGTGTTTTTGGGCCTTAGAAAAGCCTTTGATACGGTTTTCGTTCCCATTCTTCTGCAAAGACTTGAAAATATAGGTATTCGAGGAACTCCTCTTTGTCATTTTAAAAGTTATCTCCAGAATAGGACACAACAGGTTAAAATCAATAATTTATATCGTAACGAGGAAAACATAATGCTCGGAGTCCCGCAGGGAAGTGTCCTAGGCCCAACACTTTTTCTTGCCTATATAAATGATTTGTGCAATCTGCGAAGCAACGGTGGGCGAATATTCTCTTATACGCATGACACTGCGGTCGTTTATTCCGGAGTTACTTGGAAGGAGGTACAAGCTGCTACTATCAAAGGCCTGGTTGAAAAAGCTAGCTGGCTCAATTCAAATTTGTTAACTCTTAATATAACAAAAACGAATTTTATCTGTTTTACTCCAAATCAAAGAACCCAAACAGGAACGGACATTGAGTTGAGAATCCATGGGTGGGACAACACTGCTGAGCCTTTCAACTACAATTATAAATGCCCAACTATAAATTGCATTCTCACATTGAAATTGTTATGAGTCGTACTAGGAAATTTATTTGGATGTTTAAAACATTACGCCATGAGATGTCAGCCCAACTATTAAACAGAATATATACTGCCTTGGTGCAGTCTATTATAACATACTGTATACCTGTGCGCAGCAAAACCTGAAAGGGCCTAGCGATCGCTCATTAAGGTTATGTATTTCAAACCATACAGATTCCCAATAGATGACCTCTATATAAGTAGTAATTTATTAACGGTTAGAAAATTATATCTTCTATACATAACAATAAATCTTCACAAGATACTACCTTTTAATATGGAATATCTGAATAGAAGGCGGAAACATACTATTGCCCATTCCGTAAATGTTAGAACTGTCTTCGCCAGACGTCAGTATAATACGCAATCTGCATTTATATATAACAAACTAAATCAAAAACTGAATATTTACCCTATGAAGTTATATGAGTGCAAAAGAACTGTAATAGAGTGGATAAAAACACTAACATACGAAGAGGTTGAAAACATCTTAATTAGAATCAGCTAAATGACAAGAGTTACCAGTGCGCGAAACACCTCACAAACACAGACACACATGCACACTTAGAAACACACACACATAGACATTAACACACACGGTATCTACATTTACTAAAACTAAAATTGCATGTGAGCCTATATATATATATATATATATATATATATCTCTTTTTTGTTTTTGTTAATTTTATGTTTTCCTCATTTTATATATCTATAAGTCAATTTTATATTTCGTTGCTACCGCCTTAACATTGTCTGCATAAGTATATGTATAAGGGAAGTGCGAGACAACCCCACACAAGTATTCATATTACGTACTGGGGCTGCCTCAATTTTACATAAACCTACAATGTATGAGATACCAATAAACAATTTTTATTTGTTTTTATTTTTAATTATTACACACCTTTCCCCCTTCACCCTTCCACGCACGCAGTGTTTTCTTTTTGGTCAATTCCGGGCAAATGATCAAACTCCAGTCTGCTATTGAGATTTTTTAAATATAGAAAAACTACACTTTGTACAAGCTAGGATTTGTACCTAGAATTTCATGATCGCTAGCTGGTAATCCTACGTTGGGCTTCCTCGGTGAAGTTGTAAAGGCCCCGCGGCTTGGCTGGCCGGCGTTGGCTTATTAATTCTGTTATTTTTTGTATATTCAACCAATCAAGCCGTATTCGCCAAAGGCGACTTTACTGGTGTAAAGAACTATTCTGGTCTGCTCTTTGGTGTGCTATGCAGTGACTGACATATCCAATTTCGGCCGTAAAACTGCGAACACAGAGTGGACACAATACACACACTATTCAAGTAGTTACACCGTATATTACATAAGTTTTAGAACGACCATTTCATCAGGCCGAATAGCCTATAACCTACTGATATAAGCTATCCGTCCCACCAATCGTCATCAGAGACTGTCACAGAATATAGATTGCTGTTTATTCTAAATGTCCCAATTTCACACCTACCGACATTAGAGTTGGTAGCTAGCTTAAACCCTAGGCGGCCATTGCAGTTGCACGCGAATTCAGTTTGGTTCAACGGTAATTCGAATAAAGCAAGGCCATTCACTAGATTGCCTTGTTGGCGTTATTAGCGAATAATGCACGTAGCTATCACTTTTTCGTAGCGGTTCGAATCCTATGACAAAGTGTATTTTTTCGATAGGATAGGACAATGCCGTCTAATGTACCAAATCTTAAGTCATTGGGTCAAAACCGAATCCGTCTTGGATATTTAAAGAAAATTTTATACATTTTCTATATTATTAAGTATGTTTGAGATATACTTCCGCAATTCGTAGTTATTATCGATCATTTATTATAAGGTTAGATTAAAAAAACACGCAAAATTTTCATCTAAGTGAGCTTTTTGCACTATGTTATAAATGTTTCTGTTACTGTAAAAGCATTACAATATCTGATGTGAATTAATTAAAAGACTGCATATGTTTTTTGGTCGAATTTGCCGTACAAACGAAACGATATCGCGATCTAATTCGATATTAGCGCCATCTATCGCTGTTTGGGCTGAACTTCTAATATATGTCTGTGCTATGGGTATTACAGCTTTTTCGGTTTAAACCTGCCTACTTATATGAGGCTAGAAAAAATGGTTATTTGATTTAAAAAATATGCGTAATAATATGGAATAATTTCGTCGTGACGCAGTTGGTACCGACCCGTGGCATTCTCCTTTCCAATATCAGTCCGAAGTCTGGCATTGTGCCCCTATAAAGGCAATAGGTTCGCCTCCACATTAGGGCATAACACGTCGGCATAATGTGGGTATACACAGTACATCTTGGTCATCACTTGGGTGGTTTGGGAAATATGGACCTATCTTTATATCAGATTCCCTGCGGGGTGGGCGGAGCGTGCAGTTCCAACAGGCTTTCTTTACAGACCTCTCTGGCTTTCACTCTCATAGGTCGTCTCGTACACGCCCGCCGGTTACGGAGCGTCTTGACTTGCCCTTCAGATAACACACGGTCTATATGGGCCTAATAACGATTTATATCCTCGAGAGGCAATAGGGGATAATTTTGTGTGTGTGTGTTAGCCGAGGGGCCTTTGCAGTTTCACCGGGCAAGAGGGCGAGCGTACAACAATTACGCTCCAGCCAGAAGGGCTAGGGGGCAACTAGCTCAAACGCGCCGCAAGGAGAAGTGGCCCCAGCAAGGGTTTCTTCAACGTCGCCGGCGAGGTCGGACAAGTGTAGTTTTTCTAACGAAAATTTCCCAGTACCAGTCCGGAGTCTGGAATTGTGTCAGGTATATGGCAAAAGGCTCGCCCTCTATTACATGGGGCCTAACGTCGTCGGCAAAACGTGGGTGTACTCAGTACACCTCTGCCACCCCTGCTTGGGGAATATAGGCGTGACGGTGTTAAAATATTTCGGATTTTATTTCGGTTGGTATATATGTTGTATGGTTTTTAGGTTAGGTTAGATCAAGTTTTCCACAGCACTCGTGGTTACGGAAGGGACTGAGGCTTTTTACGTCTAAAAGCCATTGTTATTGCGAAGGACCTTAGAGGGATTAATTGAATTGCAATTGAAATTACAGTTGATTGATCCTACAACTAAAAAATTGATTGAATAATACCCAACACTGCTTAAGAGTCCTGGCATGGCATGTCATTGACGCCTATAAGGCCCACTTGCACGAGTCAGAGTATTGACTAACTCGAGGTTAGAATGTTCAATTGCCTACAACGTAACGTTTTCACCTCGAGTTAGTCAATAATTAACACTAACCCTGGTTCGTGCAAGTGAGCCTAAGCCTTTCAACCGTCGAGACGTTTGTCCCATTTTCCAACGTCGATACATGTTTTAAGGCATGTCTTATCATGAATAGTTAGCTTTATCCGACCCAGAAACGGTCTAAACTTAGGTCTCAAAACAATTGTGACCGACTCGCCTGTGTGCGTCCTAATTCTAGGCTTACTATTGCCGTAGCTTTAATAATGTTGAGCTTACTTTGAAACGGGCTTAATGTTTGCTTATTTGCTTAGTGAGTGAGGTGTTTGTAGTTTTATGCATAGTTTATAGCTTCATTGCGTTCATTTTAGGGTAATTATTATATGAAAATTACCTATATTACATTTTTTACAAGCTTTTATTTAACATGCAATGTTCGTATGGCTGTCTGCCTGTCTTTCCGGTTCAAATTTTGCGATCCATTTTTCAAGCACTTGCGGGTATTCGATTAAGCTGAAATTTGTCTTACGTATGTAAATCCGATGACAATGCAATAATATGGTACTATTGATCTGGTCTGATGATGGAGTCGGAAGGTGGCCATAGGAACATGTGAACTATACAACATAACCCCCTCGTATTTTGGCCTGTTAGATTGATATTGAGAAGTGCTATACAACCAGATAGTGTTCAGGGTCTCATGATGAAGCTGAAAGGTGGAATGGAAACTACCCAACTACTCAAATAACACCGCCATGTTTGGGCTCATTTGATTTGTCTTGACAAGTTCTTAAGACCCGGATGATTTACAGGTTCTGATGATGGAGCCGAAGGGTGACCAATCGAACGACCCAAGTACTCAACATAAACCCGCCGTGTTTGGGCTCGTTAGATTTGTCTTGACAAGTTCTGCAGACACGGATGGTGTCCAGTGTCTGATGATGGAGCCGGCGGTAGGCCAACGGAACTACCGAACTACTTAATATAACCTCGACGTGTTACATTTGTCGGTTGGTCTCCGATGTGTTTTTGCTATAAAAGCTTGTTTGTAAAATTTAATCCCACTGCGAGGCAAAGGTCTCTCCCATAACATATAAGTATTATAATTAAAAAATAAACACCGTCACGCCTACATTTCCCAAGTAGGGATGGCAGAGGTGTTCGGTGGACTCAAATGTGTGAGTGTATCACTAGTAGTTACTTATTCTTATATCGTACTTTATGGATACAAGTTTCACGTGTACAAACACCCAGACGGAAGTAAAATATCTGTGGGTCAATTTGTTCCATGCTTGGATATAACTTACGACCAGCTACTATTGGATCTAGGCAGAGGTGGATTATCCCTAAGGCAAACTAGGCATATGCCTTAGGCAAGCGCCTGGAAGTTTTTAAGTAAAGAAAAAAATAATTAACATAACATTAATGGGGTTAATAAATATGTACATCTTACACATTATAAAAGATTCTTTGAAGCGCGTGCATCGGCTGTAACACAAACCCTAAACGTGTTTCAGATGTCCAGGGTTTGTATAACAACTGCAAAAAAAATACCTACATAAAAAAAAGAAACGCCGTCTCGCCTTTATTCCCCAAACGGGGGTGGCAAAGGTGTACTGAGTACACCACGTTTCGCCGACGACGTTAGGTCCCATGTAATAGGGGCGAGCCTATCGCCATATACTGGGCACAATTCCAAACACCGGACTCGTACTGGGAAGTTTTCTTTAGAAACACTACACTTGTCCGACCTAGGATTTGGACCCAGGACCTCGTGATCACAGAGCGATGCGCTTTGCCATTAGACCAAAGAGGCAGTCCTATGCTACTAGACCAACGAGGGAGTATTACCAACATGAATGCTATAAAATTATTGTATACTTCTCTGATACGCTCGAAGATGAGGCTAGTGCGTGTAAACACGAAAAAAATTGTGGCTGCTTCAACAGCAGCTGTAGTTGAGGTTACTACAAGTTGGAGTAAAGAAATGCCAACTCCAACTTGGAGTTATCTCTAGCACACATGTAGGTTACTACCAACTACAGTCGTGTGTGTGTGTGTGAATGATCTACGCTGTTGGCCGCGGGGCCTTTACAGCTTCACCAGACTAGAGGGCGAGCTTGCAACCACTATGCTCGAGCCAGAAGGGCAAGGGGGCAACTAGCTCAAGGAGGAACGTCCTCGGCTTGGGCAGTCGCTATAGGGGAAGGCGTATACTAGGTATCTCGCCGTGGTGCTCTGCACCGGCCGGCGGGCAAGGGATTCTTCACCCTCGCTGGCGAGGTCGGTGTTTGATCCTGTGTGCGGCATCTGTATCAGAAAGATGCGATGTAAGGGCATCGGGAGGGACTGTAAGAACATGCCGCGGATGGCGGTAGCGGCTTAAAGGAGGGGAGTTAGGTTCGTAGTCAGGCATCGATGTATATTAGTACTAATTAAAATTAATATTATATGGCCGCTAGAGGGGGGCCCATAAGTTGCTTGCCTAGGGCGCTTTGGACATTTAATTCGCCTCTGCATCTATGACTAGGTATAAGGCTTCAATTTATAATACAAACGTGTTCCAGACATCTCTGAACACTCCTTTTGTGAATACCGTCCTCATGGTTAACACGTATTTAATGCAAAAGATACCAAAATATGTAAAAACGTCTCATAAAATATTTTATCAGAAACATACTGCACCACACGTGACCATAATTCAAACTTTAATCACAGGAAAATGTCTCTGCCATGGGTTTTCCGAAAGTTATTACTATCGAATTGATATGAACGACTGAATGCTACGCAATTTCGTTCATTTTAATTAATCATGATTGATAGTGTAAATACGAGCATCGTTAAGTATTGAAAAGGGCTTTAATTTTTATGAAATTGATTGTTGACACAGTCTTGTTGGGTTAGGTTAATTAATATTAATCTAATTGAAGAAATTTAATTTGGATTTCTATTTGAACTCCAATTAATGTTTTAAAATTAGAAATGATTATGTTGTCAAATTTGTCATAGCGACATCTATGATACATTACATGCAGGCCATTAGTAAGCTTCGTGTTGATGTAGATGTCGCTAATTATACTAATTGAATAAAAATAAATCATAAATATGTAAAAATTCATTCTTAATGCTTTTCTAAATAATTTCATAATTTTGCCATAATATATCACATGAAATAATTTCTTGTTTTATGATAGGCATAAGAAAAACAAAAAACCGATAAAACCGATACTGTGTGTCGTACAGCGTTCGTACCTACGAAAAAAAAGTTATACACAAACAATATGGTGGATCAGCTGTTTTCGTATTTCTCTAATCTCAATTTGTTTTCATAAAACGACGCATTGTTATGGTATCATAGCCATGTGTGAATTAAAATGGGTTCAATCGCATCGGTGCTGCAATGGCATTGTCAGACGTGCGGCCAGATTAACCCAACAGAGAGTGTGAAGTGTTTAAAATGTGGAACAAAACGGGTATCGAGTCATGACATTGGAATATCTAAAGAAAATTGCAGAGATTCGTCGCCGGACTACACGTCTCGTACCGGAAAAAGCGAGGGAACTACGCCAGGGTCCGAGGCGATCGTCATACCGACAGAAAACTGTTTTAACAGGTGTGTATCAATTATGTTTCTACACCTCCATTGTCATGTCTGTCAGTAGAATATCGATTTTTCTTGCCCTGTATTTTAGGTTATATTCCTATTGTATTTCGTTGTTGCGCACACAGGGAGGGAGTTCATTAGCTAAATTAGTTGTTAAAGTCCACTTTTCGGTATTAATGTGTCAGTAATTGGTAGAAAAATGTGATTTTTTGGCGGTCCTCCATTCACGATGTATGTAGGTATGTAGTAGATACCTTTTATTTACTGAAAGTCGTTATGATAGTTGAATTGATTAATTGCATTAATAACTGGCCTTAAATGTGTACTTTACACTGCTTTGTCTTATTTCTGACTGTATTTCACTGATGAACTCTGCCTTTCCAGTGTATTTATTACACTCTGTATCTGATATAGTGTGATCCAATCCAGATTAAAAGGGTACTTTTTGGATACAGAAATCACATTAGATTTATTGCCAGAGGTCTATCTATCTGTCTTTATCATCATGCCAGATCTTTTGCAGTCTCCCATCTAGAGGAAGTTGTAGAACAATAACTTTTGCAATTCCAAATATTGCATACAATTTTTAATATGTATGAATTTTAACTTGTTTTGTAAGCCGAATAAATTAATAAAAAAATGGCTCGATTGGATGTTATTTGCGTCGTTTGTTATGAAATAAGTTCAAAGGAATTGTTAGTCATTGATTTATAAGAAGTGGTTTATCGTAAAGAAATGTGCACATTTTATTATACATTAATTTAGTATAATCTATATTATATACTGTGTCTTATCTGAAGGGCAAGTCAAGAGTCCGTAATCGGCGAGTGTGTATGAGACAAACTATGAGAGTGGAGGAAGCCAGAGAGGTCTGTCAGAAAAGAACCTGTTGGGACTCTGTACTCTCTGCCTACCCTGCAAGGGATCTGGCGTGATGATATAGATTAATGTAGTATTAATCACAATAATAGTAGTGTCAAATTATTGCTTGTGTGTGTGTGTGTGTGTGTGATAGATTTTGATGATGTTTTTTGGGCTTATGGAGTCACCTGAATGGTTCTTAGCAATATTCGATTTGGTAGTTGGTGCTGTTATTGAAAGTGTTGGATGTTGCAGGAAACTGTTACTTTTTAATATATTTCAATCTAGTATTCATTAATTACATTAATAATACTAGTATCATTATATTAATACGTAAAGCAAAAACTTTGTACCCCTTTTTACTAAAATTGCATGGACCGAGGAGTATGAGATTTCCCACACTTATAGTTTATATAGAGAAAAAGTGTAGAATGCTAATATTTTTTTATAATTATGCATAAAAAATATATTAAATCAATAAAAAAAACATTACACACACTACCATGTATTTGACACGAACAGGCATATATACTCTTTTGTTTATTGTTTTTTAACTAGAAAAACAATATAAATCTATACTCAATTTGACGCAGACTTTTTAGTCTGCGTCAAATTGAGTAAAGATTTATATTGTTTTTCTTTAATATTATTTGTCAAACATAACCAGCAAGCGATGAAAGAGAAGGTCGAATTTCGACCAATGGGTGACCACTAGTCAAATTAATTGCATCAATTGCTTTGTGAAATATACCATATTTTGTACCATCTGCTTTTAAAATTTTCACTATATTCACCCATTATCATTATAAAAGAGGAATAGGAAATACCCATAAGTCTTGATACCTGCAACTTGATACTCTAGTTCTGTAGTAGCTGTTATAATTGTACTTGGTTATACATTTATTGTTATTTTAATGAGGATAACTTACACAAAGTATTATAGTACCGTTTTGTTAAGGTAGATTTGTGACCACATACTGTTGGAACAACATTTTATTTTATTTTGTTTTATTAGGATAGCTAACAGCTTATGAGTATTCTAGTTAGACACAAAGTAGCAACTAAAAGCTAATTATAAGCTATCACATGTAGAAAACAACTATTAATAACAAACAGTCACAGTGTTATTTGTTTTTTAAGCACATATAAAAGATACAAACTAACTACAAAGCAAAGGAAAAAAAAATACAAACCAACTACAAAGCAAAAATATACACAAACACAATGTTAAATAGGTTTAGACGTGCCAATTGGTCTTAACAATTTGTTTCTTACACTACCGATACTGTTGTGAAACAAATCCAAACTTATATCGTTAAGATCATTAAATGTCCTACCGGCTCTAATAAGGAAGCTGTTTTGTCTATAGTTCGTCATCAACAATCCCATAAGCCTCTTAATTTAGCCGACGGACGATTTAGCACATTGGTAAGGAGCTTAGGCTGCTCCACCCAGGCACGGGACAAATCTTTGTGTGATCAAAATTATTTGTTCCGGTCTGGGTATTTGTGTATGTAAATTTTCATGTTTGTAAACGCACCTATAACACAGGAATAAATTTTACTGCCGAATGAAGTGGTGAGCAAGACCAAGGGCTTAATATGCCGTCTGTACCCGATGATCTGCAAGCGGAGTAAAATGTCCCTTAGGAATAAGGCGACATTTTACAAAACTTGTATACGGCCCATCATGACGTACGCTTGTGAGGTTTTAGGGCACGCCGCCCGCTCCCACATCATAGACTCCAAACGGTTCAATCCCGTTTACTCCGCAAAGCCGTCGGAGCCCCGTGGTTCATGTCGATCTCCATTCCGATTTCGGTCTCGAACCTATTCGCGCCTTTATTAAAAAGGTGACAACCCGATATTGTGCGAACGCGTCCAATCATAGTAATCCGCCAATCGTAGCCGTCGCCGACTACGAACCCAACTCCCCTCCTATCAACCGCTACCGCCGTCCGCGGCATGTTCTCACCGACCCTCCTGATGCCCTTACATCTCTTCATTCGGATACAGATACCGCACACAGGATCAGACACTGACCTCGCCGGCGAGGTTGAAGAATCCCTTGCCCGCCGGCCGGTGCAGAGCACCACGGCGAGACACCTAGTATACGCCCTCCCCCATAGCGACTGCCCAAGCCGAGGCCATTTCTCCTTAAGGCGCCCTTGAGCTAGTTGCCCCCTTGCCCTACTGGCTCGAGCGCAGTGGTTGCACGCTTGCCTTCTTGTCCGGTGAAGCTGTAAAGGCCCCGCGGCCAACAGCGTAGATCATTCACACACACACAAAAGCTTAATATGCATTCCAAAGCACAGAATACTCGGCAGGTGGGCAGAAAATGCCTCGGGCATATTCCGCCTATGTGCATAAGTGCATGAAGTATAAATAAATTAATAAACGCATAAATTCCGATTTCTTGATTAACCAAGTTATCCTAGAACAATCTCTTTAGCGTAATATAGTCAGTCTTATTATAATATGGCATAAGTAAACATTGATAACTTTTCAGGATGCACAAAAAACTTTGTCTGATTATTATGGCAGCCTGAGTAAACAAACTTGTTCCCTACTTTAACTCAGTTTAGTTATTCAACTATTAGATCACTCTACCTTATTCATAAAAATCAGTAGAGGGCTAAATTTTGACTTACGCTCTGCTGCTTATAACAAAAGTTATATGCAGTTTATAGTTCCATCTCTTTCTGACGGTAAGATGTAAGATTATAATATCTGAGGCGCTCGTAGCGCTGTGCGACCGTGGTGTTTCTACCGATCACCAAGGTTAAGCAGCGTTCGACTCGATTGGCCTGAGATGGGTGACCGTTGTGGCATTTTCATATTCGAGCTTCTCCGTGCTTCGGAAGACACGTTAAGCTGTTGGTCCCGGTTACCACTTAATGTGGCATTCGTTAAGCAGAGTTAGAAGCCTACCACCCTTCCTCCTCCAATCCGCACTGGGTCCTCTTGGTGGAGTATGACCTGATCTCTCTTCTAATCTCTCACCTCGATTTGTGAGAGAAGGCCTTTGCCCAGCAGTATAGGCTAGTATTGTTGTATAATATTTGCTAAAGAGGCTGTGTTAGCAAAATAAGATATGTTGATTAATGTGTGTAGTAACATAGCGATTTTAAATATTAAATTGTATGCAACTTGACTGCCATGGGGCATGCGCGGGTGAACGGGGGTGTTTGTGTTTACATGTATAATATTTTTTCTTGAGTTTAAACAATATCTCTATATAGATCTAAATAAAAGTTAGCACTTGATCGTGTCACTTTGTAGCAAGCACTGCGCACAGACTAGGTGAGCTAGAGTATATGAACTGTTACTAGTGTACTACTCTGTACTCTCTGCCTACCCCGCGAGGGAGCTGGCGTGATGATATAGATAGATAGATAGACTAGTGTCCTACCGAAGCCGATTAACTGGCCAACGCCAAAACCTTTGGCCGAAGTTGAAGGTTTAATAACCCAAAAAATTTGGTACATCTTGGGCTACATTTTTAAAAAGTTATGTTGTCTGTATTAACTTAACGAGAAAATACCTACGACTGGTTAAAAATAGTAACACTTTTTATACACCGTCACGCCTATATTACCCAAGCGGGGGTGGCGGAGGTGTACTGAGTACACCCACGTTTCACTGACGATGTTAGGTCCCATGTAATAGAAGGCGAGCCAATTGCCCTATACCGGGCACAATTCCAGACTCCGGACTCGTACTGGGAAGTTTTCGTTAGAAAAACTACACTTGTCCTACCTAGGATTTGAACCCAGGACCTTGTGATCACAAAGCGATTTGCGAGGCTTTGCCACCAGACCAACGAGGCAGTTAATATAATTTTTAATTAACTTAAAGCATTCGTAAGTCGTAAATCGTAATAGATCGTTATATTTCACTGCTTCCTTCGTAAACTTCGGCCCATTTTGGCCGAAGCCGGAGGATTGGCCAAAGGTAGTATTTTTAATGACGGTCGAATTAGCGCAGTGGTTAAGAGCTTAACCCGCTCCACCCACTGTGTCTAATAGTCGCGGGTTCGATTCCCGCACGGGATAAATCTTTGTGTGATCCACAATTATTTGTTCTGGTCTGGGTATTTGGGTATGTGAATTATCATGTTTGTAAACGCACCCACGACACAGGAATAAGTACTAGTGCTTTTTTTCTACGGCTACGTTTATTAAAGAAAAAAAAAATGTGGCCGAAGGTGGCCGAAGCTTCTGTCGGACATTAACTGTAACACATGCTAGAAATAAAATAAGTTTATATGTCTTTAATATGTTAGTGCAGATATTTTTGTAACAAAACAGCTCTGGAACAATTTTAGATCAGAACCCAAATATCAATTAAACAAAATAATTAACAAACTTCCTAAACTTAACAATAATGACTCATATAATCATAAATGCACAAATTTAACAACACTTTATTAGGACACGAAGGAACAACTCAAATCAACTAAATAAACGATAAAAAGCACTTATAGATCACACCGATATAACAACGGAAATCGCTAGTTATGTACACCAGGCCAGTACACAGCTCAGTGCAAGTACTTTAAAAGATGATACAATAATAACAAACTATTGCTCATACAAATTAATTCCAAGTACTGTTTTGCTGAATTGGTTTAACTTGCCTAAGCTGCGTATTTATCAAGTAAACAACTATCAGGTTACTCATTTAGTCTCAGTCCAGTTCTAATAATTGTTTTGATTAATAAGCAGATATTAATTAATAAGACGCACACTGCGTGGGCGCCTTCTAGAAAGATGTGTTTACTTGCCTATAAATAGCCACCGCCAAGCAAAGTACTTCAATATCGACTAAGCTCTCTTACCGTTCGCACGAACTTTAAGCAATATTATCGACTGCTAATATTTTGTATATCTATTAATAATTTATATTGTAAAATAAATATAAATATATTTTTATGAAGTCACGCCGGCCTTTATACTTGACTAGCTACCGCACGCAAATAACCATAACAAATAAGTGACCGTCGCCGTTTGGTGCATCGGCTTTTATAGAAACTACCCCCTCCCTGCTTATAGATTTCTTTTGACATCCTACAATAACATGATGCACAGTCCCGTTCAAAAGTAACACTAAAAATTCACGTGAGTAGTTATAGTTATGATACAAACATAAAATAGGGCGTATTGTACCTTACTTGTATCACTTAAAGTTGTATTTGCATAGAAATGAACAAAAAGCAATAAAATTTTACGACCGAAGCTCACCGGTAGAACACAAAGTGGTCCGCACCCACGAGAGAAAGAGACAGTTGCGGACTGCATACGATATTATAAATGAACAAAATAATTGAAAAATGCATCAGTAGCGCAGGAGTTCCGGTCTGGGTATTTGTTTGTGAATTTTCATGTTTGTAAACGCACCCACGGCACAGTAAAAAAACAAACAAAGACAAAAAAGTATAGAATATCATAAATGTGAAGTGGTAGTAACTTAAAATAAAACACCTCACCATTTTTGGTTCCTTTTTTTTGTATAATTTTTAGAGTTTATATTTGCCCAGTTCGGCTTGTTCGGCGCGCGGTAAAGAAGCGGCTAAAAGCGTAACAATGCTAGTTTTTTAGTACCCTCCACTTTTATCTGTATTCAAGTGGTGCCACTTTTCGTGCGGCGAGCGTGTATCGACCGGTAATTGTGTTGTTGTTTTGCCAGCGGATGGTCGTGCGTGGGCTCCGCCCCGGAGGCGTCGCGCTCGTGGCGCTGCGCGTGCGGGCTGCGCAACGTGTCCGCCGCCTGGCGCTGCGCCGCCTGCGACACGCTCGCTCCGCACGCGCCTGTCTACAGGTACACACATATATTTCTTGGAAAAAAATACTTAACTCTTATTCCTGTGTTCGCCTCGCCAAGTAATTATTCCTTTGGGTAAGCAATTATTCTAGTGCGCCTAGCCAAGCACTTTTCTATGGGTCTAGCTATGCACTTTTCTTGTGGGCACACAAAGATTTGTCCCGTGTGAGATTTGCCGACCGAATAATATAGTCATAAACTTTCAAAAGCAATAACTTTTTTTCACTAAAAGGTCGAGATAATTGATTTGAGCAGCAGGACGACAATATAAGAAGCCAAAGACGCAAAAAGTCTGTTTCTGAACCGGACTCATTCACTTCATTTAGTGAGTCGGGCGGCCTACATTCGAAGTAGAGAAAGCAATTGTTAATTTAAAATACAAATTCGAATTTGGATAAAAATGTGCCATTAAATAATAATTTCTCTACAGGCTGTCTGATGATGAAGATCAAGCATCAGGGATGACGGACAAACAAAAGTCTGCCCAAGGTACCTATTTCATTTATATTCAAACACACAAACACACGGACTGAAAAAACATTTTTGGAGGTCACAAAAAACATGTCTTGTGTAGAGGTTTTACCCGCAACTGTTCGATCAAGTCAGCGAAATGGCCTATGCTCTAACCACTTGCTAGACTAAGCCGTCGTTGGTAGTATAATTTTTTTTAAACATGATTAGTATTTATACTCAATAAAAACATTTTCTATTTTTCATTTAATTTCCAGACAACACTATGATAAGGTCTAACACCCTAGCTGTCCCATCGTACAAACCGACAACAAGCTATTCCGACGGCCGACGGCTAAATCTTGACCTGCAGTCCCTCCGCTTGTCCCCCACACAACTCACGGATCACGCACACGGTGTGACACGGTCCCTCTCCCACGGATCCGTAATAAATTCCCAACAGAAATGGTGGAAGGTCGACGAGAGCAGAGGCACGATAAACAGACCGACGAGTCTCCTGGTCTCTGAAAGATACGGGCAGTGCAACCCTAGAGAATCTTTCCTCAGAAGCCTTCATACTGTGACGCGTAGACCTAAGAAATGCAATGAGAGCAAGTCCAATTGGGAGTTGAATTATGTGAAGGAATATCAGAAGGAGCAGAGCAGAGCTTTGCATTTGAAGAAGTGGTCCTGTAGCAAGTGTACGCTCGAAAATTCTGGGATTAGGACGCATTGTGAAGCGTGTCTGTCTCCTAGATTGTCTCCGCTCGCTCGGATCCCTAATTCTCGGGGATTGAGTGTGACCACGTTGGGTAGACATGAGAGTATCAGGCGAGGAGATGGGGCCACTTCCCTTCCTACTTCTGGAGGGGTTATGATCACAGTTCCAGATTGGCCAACTGGTAGCACTACTTTAGGGGCAGCGTTTCGGCGGTCCGTTAGCGCGCAGAATTCTCCAGAAATTCGTCCTACGTACCGACGGTCTTTCTCTGAGCAGACGCATGCTGAAAGACCAGTCGGCAAGGTCATATCAAGCAGGAGAAGTTTGAATGATTACCAAAAGTCCCTTGCAAGTTACTGTGGCAGTTTAACGAAACCTGACGCACGGAAAGATCCCAAAATTGATGAGATCAATGCCGAGTTGATTGATAAGGAATGCAGTTGGGACACGAATGCTGAAGGCGTGATTTACGCTCTTCCTAACAAAGGGAAGTATAAGGATCTGAATCTTCAGTTACAAGTCAATAATAACGGAACGAGGTACTCGTATGTTTCAGTGCAGGATACAAAGAATGTTATGAGCAATTCCCAGAATGAGGCTTTGTATTCAAACGATATAAGTGACGGAGATTATGCAAGAATTGATGAGCTGTTAGGTGCAGAAAATTGTATTTCTCCTGTGAGTGAAGCCAGTAATTTAAGGACTTCGCATATAGGCGCCCCGGCTAGGGAGAAAGTGTTCAATATGCTGCCGTCTGTGGGAAAAGTGTCGCATAATCCAAGGGAGCAGTCCAAAGTGCCTTCGTCACAGCAACTATCTACGTAAGTAACATTTGAATGTTTTTTGTAGTTAGACAACTGACAATGAATTCTGAAGATAGTATGAGGTTGATAGCTTGGTCCATTGTGTGATATCTATCAGGCTTTGATCTGGATTAGAAATATATACAAACATTTAGGGTCGCTTCACAAAGTCCAGCTCCAAGATCATGGGGGACTGTTTTTGCAACATAAATTGGAGATCGGATCTCTTCGCCTTCTCGAGTACGAAACAGCTCAAGAACGGGAAGACGGTTGGCTGCTTTTAATGTTTCCTACTGAGAGTATTGGATCGACCTTTGATCACAAAAGATCTGTGAAGTAAAATGGTCCGCGTATAAGAGTTATCGTAATCCATTGTGTCACATCCATCGCTTATTATTCTCAATTAGAAGAAACACATTTGGCAGTTTAGCAAGTGTTGATTCACCAACAACATGCTGAGTGTGACTTGTGAGTAGCAGTCACCCTTTTCCCCAGTATCGAACATATTCCATTGTATCTCATCAATCGCTCGCTGTCCACAGACGCGAGAACCGCATGTGACAATGTAGCTAGTGTTGGTTAATTCTGGGCGCGACTCGCGTCTACTACTAGAGGAGATACCCTATCCCTTATATCTACCTCTGATAACAAAAAATCTGGGATAAAAAATGGTTTGCATACAAGACTTTGGATTGCGACTTAGGCTAGTAGTGGCAGACATCTTATTTCCTATATCTATCGTAATCCGTTATATCACATCCATTCTCACTGTTCAAAAGAATCCCATGTTGCAGTGTAGCGGGTGTTGGATCATCTACAACACTTAAGACGCGGATTAGGATAGTAGAGCAAACACCCCATTTTCTGTATCTGCCATAATCCATCGCTCGCTGTCCACAGACGTGAGAACCGCATGTGGCAATGTAGCGAGTGTTGGTTCGCGTACAATGCGTGGTGGGCGAGACGGTGCGATGTTTGCCGCAGCGGACGCCCGCCCCACGCCGCGGTCACACTCACTACAAGAGATGTGGTCGACGTACCACAAAATAGGTAAGCGGTAGTTGTCGTTTCATCATTATAGAGTTAATGGACGATCGAACTTGGTACGGCGCTGTATGACCGCACCACAGTCTTTGTGGCAACCCGACGCAAAGTGTGTACATTTTTTTAATCCGCAAATAATACTGGCTCTCTTTCACCTAGGACTCCATTATGTACGCATCAAGTTTTTTTAATTTCTTCATCCAATGCTTCATGCAATGTTAGTCATCTACCAGCAGTTTACAGTCCACAAATACATTTACATTATTTTTTACGAGCGCAGTCTTTGGACAGTCCAGTCGTCTCTGTACTAGTCGTGCGTGAATACGTCGAAACACTACCACCGATTATATTAAAACAGATACAATCGCGTCCAGACGAGCGGATTTGGTGCGGATCGCACCAAGTGCGATGCGTATGCGATCGAACCAACCGCACCAATATCATTATATTAATACGTAAAGCAAAAACTTTGTACCCCTTTCTACGAAAATTGCGTGGACGGAGGAGTATGAAATTTCCCACACTTATAGTTTATATCGAGAAGGAGTGCAGAATGCTAATATTTTTTTAAAATTGTGCTAAAAAATACATTAAATCAATAAAAAAACATTACACACACGCATATATACTCTTTTGTTTATTGTTAAAGTCTGTGGTCAAATTGAGAATAGATTAGTATTGTTTGGCTTTAATATTATTTGTCTATACTAAATGTCAAACATAACAAACGATGAAAGAGTAGGTCGAATTTCGACCAATGGGCGACCACTAGTTAATAATAATAATGTCCGGGGTCTCTGCAAAGCTGAAGTGGGAGTGGGCTGGCCACGTAGCACGCTTGGACTCGCAGAGGTGGGCAAACGCCATCACCAATTGGACACCAAGTGAAGGTCGCAGACGACGAGGTCGACCTTGAAAAAGTTTGCGCGACGATTTGGACACCTTTGCACGTACTTCGGGGCCCGAAATAGTAAAAGATCGACAGCTGTGATAGTATAAAGGGGAGGCCTTTGCTTTGCTCAGGAGTGGGACACGCAAACAGGCTAGGAAGACAAATGTCCAGGATACGTTCGTCACGCGATCTGATTTGAATCGAGAGCGCACCAAATCCAGTATTCGGATCGCACCAAGTTCGATCGTCCATTGACGACTAATCTGTTATTAATAAATTGAAACAGAGGGCGCCTCTGAAACGTCAACAAACGGCTCTGTGTATTAATTTGTCTTAAAAATAGATGTTTATGTCTTTATCTAAATATTTTACGCCGAAAGTGAAGTAAATACCATCAGTGAACAGTGATAATGTTATCCAACGCGTATTCCAATGAATAGTGCAATTCACTCAACTTGAACATGAAGTTCTAAAACCTGTGACTAACTAACTCTAAACCACTTTAAAATTGAAATATAATTAATCAAATATACAATAACAGTGCACAAACAATTAAACTGTGACTTTTTGTGAGCAATTAATATGCAGTATGATAAAAACTGCAAAAACTCAAAGACTAGAACCGTTTTTTTTCTTTAAAGTTCAAACCATACACCTTCATATAATCAGCGACATCTAGTTGATGATAGCAGCTAAAACATAACAAGTAGGATAATGTTGCTAGTAACAATAAAATAATAACTAATGTAGGGTGACATCTAGTGTTAAAGTTAAGAATTATATATATATTACACAAACAATACGTGCATTAACTAGAGCCCAATTTGTAATCTTTAACTAACTTCACCGTGGCGTGGTTGTTTACGACTCCAGCTACGGCGGCTGCACGATAAGTTCGGCAGTTCAAACCCGAGATTGATCTTTTTGAAGAATATAAAATTTGTAAAATGAATATGGATCAAGATAATATAACAATTCGCAAAAAGTGTCAGTCAATTTCTACACAGGATCTTTCACAGACATCTATATTCGACTCAACTATGCTAAGTCTGCCCAATACATCGTTTAATGAACCGAGTCCATGTTGTGAAGAGCTACGTGAAGAAGTAAATAAGTTAAAGGCTAACTTGCTATCGGCAAATACCGAAATAGATAACATGCTCCAAGAAATTGGTACACTAAAAGGTGAGCTACAAAGGTGCAATGAAATTATAAAGTTATATAAAAAAATCGAATATACTGAAAAACCGCAATCAAAAATAGCACACACACAAAATCAAAAGTCATCACGCAAATCGAAAAGGCATAGTGTTCATGATGACTATAGATTCGACAAAATACTTCCACTGACTCAATCACCTGATACCGTAAAAGACGATATAGTGATAGAAAACATTAATGACACTGTACTTAGCAATGTAAGCAGAGAAGAACTACAGCAAGACAGTATAGATCATATACACCGCGACGTAATTACAGTACCCCACTCCATTGATATCAATAATGATAAATCTCTAAAAGAGGAACCAATAAAAAGGCCTACCTTGGAAACTTTGCAACAAGCCAAGATGACGAATACTATTGAGAAAACAGCAAATCTACAATTAGAGAATAAGAAGAAAATTATTATAATCGCGGATGAGCAAGGACGATATCTGCAAAAAACTCTTCAGAAACTTGTTGGTCGGGACTATATGGTTACTTGTTTTTGGAAACCTGGAGCCACATTACGAGAAGTACTAGCGACAGAAAAAACTGAAATACATAAATTAAATAAAAGGGACTATGTTATTGTATTGGCTGGTATAAATGACTGTAATCCATATGAGCTTCTATCCGGTTTAAAAAGTTTTTTGATAAGTGTTACAAATACTAATATAATATTGTCTGAAGTACCCTTTAACAAGTATTTAAATGAAACGAAATTGAATTATGAACTTAGGTTTGCTTGCTCTCAATATGAACATGCAACATACCTTGACATGAATTACTATGCATATCTGCCTGACAGGAAATTATCTGTCTTACATAAATCTCAGCTATTACTTAAAGAAGTACTTCGGTTGGATTATAAACTAAAATATGATACCTATTTAAATCAAAAACGTAGATCTAAATCCAATCCTTCTATTCGTCTCGACAAATGTACACAAACCGACCTAAATTATAAGCCATGTGACCCTAATTCTCCAGACAAACCCAAGGATCTTTTTCGTATATAAAAGAATTAATGTCCTTCATCAAAACATAAACGGTCTTATGCAAAAATCGGAACTATTAACTCTATGTTTGGGAGAATTAGAAAGTAAAAACCCTATTGATGTTCTTTGTATAACAGAGCATAATATGCTCAAAACCGACTCAAAACTAATTAACATTAACAACTTTACGCTGGGATCTTGTTATTATCGTAAAACACGACGTGGTGGCGCATGTATTCTTATTCGAAGCTCACATAAATTCAGGGCAATTGAAAGATTAAACACCTTCTGCATCGAAGGCGTGATTGAAACTGCAGGAATAGAACTGCTTGACCACAAAATAATAATTATCTGCATATACAGACCACCCAAAGTAAACCAAAATGATACTAACAGGTTTTTTGAAAAATTTAATGCTCTACTTGATCAATTCTCTCATAGTAAATATAAACTTATAGTATGCGGTGATTTTAATATAAATACAATAATTAAAACAAACATCTCTAAAGATTTCTTGCAGATGTTATCATCTCACAACCTTAAATTGGAATTTAACGAACCTACACGCTTAATAAGCGGCACATGTATCGATAATTTTATGTACAACTTCGGAGGCTGTACAGGTCAAATAATTGAATTTGCACTTTCTGATCATTCCGCTCAATTGCTGAACTGTCCGGTGAAAAAAAGCAGTAAATTGAAACATTGGTATATTAAGAAACGTGATTTATGTCAGGATAATGTCATAAAGTTCAAGAACTGCATAAACTCATTGACATTTCAAGACGCCCTTGATATTTCTGACCCTAATGAATCATTTAATATTTTCTATGATACAATTACACTATTCTATTACCTATGCTTCCCAGTAATTTACAAAAAAATAACTGTAAGAAAACGACTAACTTGGGTAACGCAAGGTATTAGAAAGTGCTGCAAACGAAAGCGGCAGCTGCTGTGGCAGCTTCGTAAAAAACCTACCATACAGAATGAAAATGCGTTTAGAACACTCTCGTATAGGCTAAATCGTATAATAAAACTTACCCAAAAAAGCCATAATAATAACTACATCACAAGAGCAAAAAATAAGTGTAAAGCTACGTGGAAAATAATTAATAGTGCAAAATGTAATTTTCCTAAAGACGAAATTCATGACATTAAATTATCTGACGGAACAATCACTGATGACCCATTAACTATAGCAAATTCATTCAATGACTTTTTCATTCAAAAACAATATCCCGGACCCAATAATATTGACACGTTTACTAACAGTATCCCTAATTCAATTTTTATGAGACCAACCACTTCTGACGAGATACATAGGATTATATCAAATCTAAAAAACACAAATAGTACTGGGCACGATGAAATATCCACAGTCATAATAAAACAAGTCTCATTAAATATATCCCCTATTTTAAGTCATGTCATTAACCTTTGCATAACACATGGTAAATTTCCTGAAAAGCTGAAAATGACATTGATAAAACCACTATTTAAGAAAGTTGATAAACATTCCATTACTTGTTATCGGCCAATTGCTTTAATATCTAACTTGTCAAAAGTTATTGAAAAGTCAGTACATGATAGGATTTACTCTTTCTTTGAATGTAACAATATATTTGCTAAAGAACAATTGGGATTTAGGAAAAATAAATCTATTAATATGGCTATTTATAATTTTTTAAAATTAGTCATGGAAAATGTTGACCATAAAAATCCCGTGTGTGCACTGTATATGGACCTTACCAAGGCATTTGACTGCGTAAATCATGACACATTACTAAAAAAACTACATGCATGCGGAATAAGGGGAAATTCTTTAAAGTTCATGAAATCTTATCTATCTGACAGGAAACAATGCACACAAATTACTAGAGTATGCCCTAAATTACAACAAGAAATACATTATGTGTCTACTCACAAGGAAGTCAAAGTTGGTGTTCCACAAGGAAGTGTACTAGGTCCATTATTGTTCAATATTTACATAAATGATCTTCCTAAGGTAACAAAGCATCCCACAATTTTATTTGCAGACGACAGCACTATTATATTCACCGGTAAAGAAAAAAATTCTTTTGAGTTTGAAATAACCAAAAGCATATATAATGTTATACAATGGTTGACAACAATAAACTTAAAAATTAATCTAGATAAAACAAACATAATGACATTTAAAAACAGACAATCGCAACTGGACAATATTAGCATTACTTACGACGGGACCATGATCCAAGAAGTAAATATTACGAAGTTCTTAGGATTAAATATAGATAACAGCCTTAACTGGAAATCACATGTAGAAAGTCTATGCATAAAATTAAACCAGCAATCCTATGCTCTCTATATGCTCGCTAAAATAGTAAACCAATCAGTAGTACTGACAGCATATCATGGTAATGTGGGATCCATATTGAGATATGGTATAATGTTTTGGGGTAACTCGACAGACAAGGAACGAGTGTTTAAATCGCAGAAAAAATGTGTACGTGCTATCTGCAAACTGCATCAAACGGATAGTTGTAAATTTTTCTTTATAAGTCTTAAAATATTAACAGTGCCATGTATCTACATATATGAAGCGATTTGTTTTATAAAGAGAAATTTTAATATGTACGTCAGTTATAAAAGTATACGCCACAAATTTAAAATTAATTGTCCCCCACACAAAACCGCCATGTTTGATAAGAGTATATTTTGTATGGGACCGCGAATGTATAACCATCTACCTACTAGTGTATTGCAAGTCACAAGTTATGAGCTATTTAAAACTAAATTAAAATGTTTATTATTAGACAAGGCTTACTATAGTGTCGCCGAATATTTATCAGATAATTTAGAGGACAATTCATAACTTATGAAGGATAATGTAATAATGACAAACTTAATGACATTCATAAATTTCTTTTCACAAATTGACATAAAAAAATTATATCATGACCAGTAATTAATTTTAATCGATATGTTTATAATGATGGTTCAATGTAATTATGATACTAAAATATATGATGAAAAATTCTATGTATTTGCATGCCTAACAGCAGATTATGGCGTCACAACACCAATTTGTAACATCTGTAACACCCATATTCGCAAATAAATGATTTGATTTTTAAATAATCAATTTTATTATTTATTACCTCAGGCAAGCGTTATTTTTTTAACGTTACTTTTATTACATATTGTCCGATCAAAACCGCCTACCAGCCTGCCACGCGACACAGCGACACTGACTGACTGGACTTAAGGTCAATTTCACTTAGACGTATAATATTTTTGTCATACCTCACTTGTTGAATTATGCTCTAAGACATGCTCTAATGAAAGTAATATATTATTAGGTTATTTATTATGTTCCGCGCCAATATATTTGTTCGTATTATACGTTATAACGTGTTGCTTACTACGTTATATTATTTTTTGAATAAAATCAATGCACTTGCGTGATATTGGATGACGTACTTATGCATTTATCGTGGGTTTGTGAGCGATTGCGGCGTCGCGTGTCAAATTGTTTGCAAATAAATCGTTGGTTTGTTTATTGTAATAACTGTAAATTAAAGTTAGGTTTAGTTACGTGTAAATATATAATTTATTAAATATATATTTAATTTTTAACGTTTAACAGCTCACGGCGGCGGCGTGGCGTGTTTTGCGACAATAATCAAAAGGCGTCGTTCAACGAAGCGAATTAATAACTATTATTAATAGCGTAAAAAATAATAGGCGTTTTAAAAGTAGCATATCGTCTATCTATAATCTATAACTTCACGCCAGATCCCTTGCGGGGTAGGCAGAGAGTACAGAGTTCCAACAGGTTCTTTCCTTACATACCTCTCTGGCTTCCTCGACTCTCATAGTTCGTCTCATACACGCTCGCCGGTTACGGAGACTCTTGACTTTTCCATCAGATAAGACTCGGTTTATTTGGTCGTGGTAAAATAGTCTAGGTCTTCCCTGGTACCTGCATCCTTCCACTTTCACATTGTATATCTGTTTTGTCATTCTTTCCTCTGGCATTCTTTCTATGTGCCCGAACCAACGAAGCATGCCCTTTCTCATCTTTACACCGATATTATCTTTCATACCTACTCGCTGTCTTACTATGCTGTTGCTAATGCGGTCGGTCAGCTTCACTCCGCACATCTTCCGCAGAGCTCGCATTTCTACCGCATTTATCCTACTTTCATTCTCCTTCTTACATACATATCGTTATAACGCGTTTTTAATATATAGCCGTTGCGAACACTCCTAATTAGTCTCTAAGTGCTGGTACGATGGTGTTAAAATCTCCATACTCTTTGTACAGTCCACGGCCCGTGAACGCGTCGTCAGAGGCCAGTGGAAGCAGCAAGCCAGAAAACCCACCGAAGAAGCTGACTGTACCTATAGCGTCATTAGACCACGACTTAAACAGCGATGAGCTGTTGTTTGCTGTCGGTAAGTTCGTACAAACCGTACATAAAGAATACCATAATTAGATGGAGTAAGAGACTGCCTCGTTGGTCTAGTGGCAAAGCGCATCGCTTTGTGATCCCGAGGTCCTGGGTTCAAATCCCAGGTCGGACAAGTGTAGTTTTGCTAGCGAAAACTTTGCAGTACGAGTCCGGAGTCTGGAATTGTGCACGGTATATGGCAATAGGCTCGCCCCTATCCCTCTACGGACATGAGTCTCTTTTCGGAAGCGATATCGATCAAATCAAGAACAAGCGATTTAAGCGGAATACACTAGCGACCTTAGCAATGATATACGGATTCAACGAGTGACTTAGCGACTTGGCAGCAGTAATTGGGTACTAGCGAGAGTAGTACTAGTGTGTGTTTAGTATTTGTGTATACATGCATCGCCTCATAAAGTTTTTAAAGTTATTGGGCATTGATTTACTCCGCAAATATAACAATATATAAGTTCTGTCCACAGACGATTTTTCTTGTAAAACTCTTATGTATTTTCAAGATCCGACGCCGACGCCCAGTCCTGCAGCGCCAACGTGGTCGTGCACTAGATGCACATTAGTCAACGAGTTCACAGCCGCCGCCTGCGCAGCTTGTGCCGGATCAAAACCACAACCTCATAACTATTGGTAAGTAAAATTATGTCAGGTCAATTTTATTAACGTTCGACATAATAATATTATAAATAAAAAAAAACCGTCACTCCTCTATTCCCCAAGCGGGGGTTGTTAGGTCCCATGTAATAGGGTGCGAGCCTATTGCCATATACCGGGCACAATTCCAGACTCCGGACTCATACTGGGGTTTCTTCGTTAGATGAACTACACTTGTCCGACCTAGGATTTGAACCCAGGGCCTCGTGATCAAATATATACTGTCCTTAGGCAGGGCTAGCTTTCATATCACAAATCCGGTGATAACGGACCCGCGGATTCGAGGGCTTGTGCCTGGAAGCGTTTTTTCTATTCTCACGGCACAATCGATAGCTCATACTTCTGAGCTTTGTGACAAAATGTCATTGCAGTTCACTTTTTTGTTTTCTATTTACGTTTACGGCTCTAGTATGGCTACAGGCCTAGTGAAGACATACACACAATTTTAATACGAAGACAAGCTATTCATAATAAGTTATGTAAACGATAGGTAGCTTTGGTATTAATTTTTTTAGTAAATTTATACATGGATATTTAATAAGGCAAATCCTGACAACACTGTAAACGTAAATTTGTCATTGCATTTGTAGAAACGACTATAGGTATGTACCTCTCTCCAGGTCGTGCAGTTCGTGCACTCTACAGAACCCGCAATCAGCGAACCTTTGCCTTGCATGCAAGACTCCCCCGGTCCCAAAACACGGACTAACCGTACCCACCACTGAAAACGCACACGGCGGATGTAAGTATTCTGCTCGCAGTAAACCTTTTTTATATACCTATCGGCGCTTAGGTTTTCTGGGTGGCTATTTCAGCGCTGGTAACGGTAAAGGGTGGATTTATCTTCGTTTTGAGTTTTGAGGCGCTCGTAGCGCTGTGCTACCGCGGTGTTCTTACCGATCACCAAGGTTAAGCAGCGTTCGACTCGGTCGGTCTGAGATGGGTGACCGTTTGTGGCATTTTCATATTCGAGCGTCTCCGTGCTTCGGAAGGCACGTTAAGCCGTTGGTCCCGGTTACCACTCAATGTGGTAGTCGTTAAGCCGAGTTGGAAGCCTTAAAGGCGGCTTAATAAATTCCAACAGCAAGTAGCCACAAACCTGCCTTTACCAATCCGCACTGGGTTCGCGTGGTAGAGTATGACCTAATCTCTCTCACTTCGATTTGTCAGAGAAGGCCTTTGCCCAGCAGTGGGCAGTATAGGCTGATATCATATAATATCTTCGTTTTCATAGTCGCCTGCATGGTGGCCGAACATAAAGGTAACCTTGAAATAACACTGGGGTCTCGTCCAGTACACTGATCTTCCTTGACATGCGAGTAAGCGCATAATAGTTGGAGATTAATATTGTCATATGGAATGCAGTGAGGTTAGCTGCTACGCGATACGTCCGACCGCTTGCCTTATTGCCAATCGAATAATAATGCTGCGCCGTCCGCCATCTTACATCGACTATCTGTCATCGGTGATTCGTCATCTGACAGATGTCATCTGTCATCGCTTCACAACTAAACACACTCGAGCAATCATTAAAGGCATAGAGTATGTCGTTGACAAGATTAAAATGTTACTAAAATGAAAATAATTGTAATGAATACAATACGACTACCAATAAATCAGCTTATATTTTCAAAGGGCAAAGGCATTCTCTTACAAACCGAGGTGAGAAAGAGGGTAACTGACGTGGACCTATGCGGACCCGTGCGGATCTGTATAGGCGAGTGGTCGGCAAAGAGCCATTTTTTTAAGTTTTTTTTTAAACTACAAATAGTAAAAATACATTTCGGCGCGGCAGAAACAATGAATAAAACACATGTTTGCGAGCGGCTATCCATGGTATTGTTGCTCGTCTCTTACAAGGCATGATATGTTATATTCTGTGCTTCTACTAAACATTTCGTGGAAGGACCACAGCCGAGGAGTCAAAGAGGCGCATGCGGCTCGCGAACCGCGATTTGCCGACCACTGGTATAGGCAGATGTATGGCCACCTGATGTTACTTATCGAGCCGCCCATACTACTTACAACATGGCTTAGTCAAGTTATAACTGGCGTGCTCTCCAAAGTATGGAAGCGTTGCTCAATCAAAATGTGGGCACGCAGCCCGCTCTCACATCGATAGACTCCAAACGGTTCAATCCCGTTTCCTCCGCAAAGTGATCGGAGCCCCGTGTTTCATACGGAACGTCGATCTCTATTCCGATCTCGGTCTCGAGCTTATTCTCGCCTTTATTGAAAAGGCGCCAACCCGATATTTTGCGAACGCGACCAATCATAGGAATGTGCTAATCGTAGCCGCTGCTGACTACGCACCTGACTCCCCTCCTGTCAGCCGGTACGGCCGCCCGCGGCATTTTCTTACCGATTTTCCCGATGCCCTTATTTCCCCTTTTTCGGATTCAAAAACTGCACTTAGGATTAGACACCGACCTTGCCGGCGAGGTCGAAGACTCCTTGGCCCGCCGGCCGGTGCTGGCCGGTGAGATACCTACCATATGCCCTCCTACATAGCGACTGCCCAAGCCGAGGCCGTTTCTGTTTGAGGCGCCGTTAATTGCCCCCCTTGCCCTTCTAGATCGAGCGTAGTGGTTACACGCTAGCCCTCTTGTCCGGTACTCGCACGCACACGAAAGTAAGTGGATCTCTCATCTTAGACTAGCCGAGGCGAAAGCAGCTTCACCTTGGCGCGCTCAGAGCTGGAATATGGCTGGAAGTTCTTGCAGAAGGGATTATCAGAAACGTTTAGAATATAGCCTTTCATTTTTCGGTATAAGCCCACCACACTTTCCCACTCTACTACTGTAAGCCAGGATCCACAATAATCTCTATAGATGACACCAAGGTTTGAACCTCGGGGTATTCTGGGGAGGAAACAGCAAAAATTTAAAAATAGTCAAAAATTTCATTTCTCTTCCCTCCTTTGCGAAGCGGGTGACAGAACAAAAAAAATGGCTGATTAGCCATAAAAAAGGAGAGTACAATTAAGATAAGACTAGTCACAAAACACCACAGATACGAAAAAAAGTTTTGCAGGATCTATTTATAAGCCTTTGATTTCAGTAATAGGTTTGGCAGAAACGCTTGAACTAGAAATATTCCCGAGTTTTTACAAAGTCCGTGCAGTAAACTACTCAAGACGTGTTTTGCAAACTGGCTTCAGGCTGAAATGGTATTGATATAAGCACTAATTTCTCCTTCCAGCTGGACGTAGTCCATCGCCCAGGAGAAGCGCAAGACATACGCCTGCACTGCCCCGACGGGGATCCAGGCATAAAACACCTCCGCCCGAACCTAAGTAAGATACAATCATAAACTGAGGGTTGTTATGCAATAATCTTTCAATGATATGTTTAGGTTCTTGGTCCATCTTGAGCGGGATTGCCTACTCTATATCTTCCACTTAGGATAAAAATAATCCAGCAGCCGCGTCCAGTATTAATTGCAGGCCGCGCGGTGAAGCAAAAAATTCTACAATTGTCCCGCACTTCCTACCAGCGTAATGTTGGCAGCCCGGAAAGATTACCACTTTTTGGGATAAATGTTGATGACATTAGATTAGATGATAATAAAATCATTGTTACGGTAACGTGTACTTTAATGGATATTATACTCATCTTAACTAAATATTAAAACCATGATGTAGTAGTGAACTATATTAATGCCATTTAATACTAGAACTAATAGGGATTTCGGCAAATAAAAGTAGGAAAAAAAAATTATATGCTAAAACACTAAAAATATGGACGCGTCTTTTACTATGACTATTACAGGCAAAAGAATTAATTCGATGTTTTAATAATACGGCACCTGAAGCGCTAGTATGTATATGGAAAGGTATGAAATATGATCCCATCTATATCATCATGCCAGATCCCTTGCGGGGTAGGCAGAGAGTACAGAGTTCCAACAGGTTCTTTTCTTACATACCTCTCTGGCTTCCTCCACTCTCATAGTTGTTCTCATATACGCTCGCTGGTTACGGTGATACCATCATGTTACCGTCATCCCAGGAACGACACAGGACGGCATAATTCAATTTGATTTGTCGCACGCAGAGCACATTTTTCCGTACGACGTAAACGTGTGACTACCTGCTTCGCTGGTAGGAATTTTTGCTTCAATATGATGCGCGCTCGCGGCTTCTAGATTATTTTTATTTCAAGATCTTCCAATACGTGGTTGCCAATAGAGAACCTTTCTGCCCCAACGACAGTCAGTATAACGAGTAATATGCCCTCCGCCCATTGCCACTTAAGTTTGTCGATTCTGAAGACGATTTCGATTTGATTCGATCTCGCAGGGAAACTTCGAGCATAGTAAGATGGACAGAGCGCACAGGTTCTTTCCTCACAGACCTCTCTTCCTTCTCCCCCATAGTTTTTCTTATACGGACGGACGATTTAGCGCAGTGTGTAAGAGCTTAAGCCGCTCTGCCCACTGCGTCAAATAGTCGCGGGTTCGAGTCCCGCACGGGACAAATCTTTGTGTGATCCACAATTATTTGTTCCGGTCTGGGTATTTGTGTATGTGAATTTTCATGTTTGTAAACGCACCCACGACACAGGAATAAATCCTAGTGTGGGGCTACGTTTAAAAAAAAAATAACATTCAAAATACGGGCAAAATCTAGTTTCTTTATATTTCTTTTTGTTCTCAGGCCAGAAGCGACAGAATGGCCATGTTCAGAATGTACGTACATGAATAATAGCGGGGCGCTGTCTTGTGAGATGTGTCAGTCGCCTAAAACTAGACTAATTCCGGCGGCACCGAACCACCCCTCCCTCGACGATGACGACTCACGTATGTATAGAATATATTTATTGCTGTTATTATACTTTTATTATACAGTCAAACCTGTGTAAGTAAAAAAAAACTATTTAAAAATATTTATTTAAAAAAATCTCCGTCACGCCTTTATTCCCCAGAGGGGGTGGCAGAGGTGTACTGAGTACACCCACGTTTGGCCGACGATGTTAGGTCCCATGTAATAGGGGGCGAGCCAATTGCCATATACCGGGCACAATTCCAGACTCCGGACACAAACTGGGAGCTTTTCGTTAGAAAAACTACATTTGTCCGACCTAGGATTTGAACCCAGGACCTCGTGATCACAAAGCGATGCGCTTTGCCACCAGACCAACGAGGCAGTCAATTTATTTTAGACCTTAGATTTTAGTTATAACATTGAATCTTTCTTTCACACAATATCCCTTGCAGGGTAAGCATAGAGTGATAATAATAAATCATTTATTCATTTAACATCAGTACGCGTAACAATCTTATTGGAACTTATTTAAGTAGGTATAATTAACGGCTTGCCTGAACTAAGTTGAGACCTGTGTCTCAGGCAGGATTAGTGCTGAAGCATTGTAAAAATCCGATGGTTTTATTTACAATAACAGAACTTATTTGATTGATAAGTGACTTAACTAATAACATATGTTTTAATCTACTTTTATAATAAAGTACAGCATAGTAAGACAGCGAGTAGGTATGAAAGATAGTATCGGTGTAAAGATGAGAAAGGGCATGATCCGATGGTTCGGGCATATAGAAAGAATGCCAGAGGAAAGAATGACAAAACAGATATACAATGTGAAAGTGGAAGGATGCAGGTACCGGGGAAGACCTAGACTTTCTTACCACGACCAAATAAACCGAGTCTTATCTGATGGAAAAGTCAAGAGTCTCCGTAACCGGCGAGAGTGTATGAGACGAACTATGAGAGTCGAGGAAGCCAGAGAGGTATGTAAGGAAAGAACCTGTTGGAACTCTGTACTCTCTGCCTACCCCGCAAGGGATCTGGCGTGAGGTTATAGATAGATATAATAAAATTAAAATTACGATATGCTATAACATAATATATTATCTACAAATTGCAAATGACGGATGATTTAGCGCAGTGGTTAAGAGCTTAAGCCGCTCTACCCACTGCGTCTAATAGTCGCGGGTTCGGGTCCCGCACGCGACACATCTTTGTGTGATCCACAATTAAGTGTGTATGTGAATTTTCATGTTTGTAAACGCACCCACGACACAGGAATAAATCCTAGTGTGGGGCTACGTTTTTAAGATAAAAAACAAAAAAACAATTGTTCCGTCTGTTCGTAAGACATACTTAGTAAATAAATAAAAAGCGTTTGTTTACAGCTAAAGTCATTTAATTTGTATATATTTGTGCCCTATTTATTATATTGTACAGAAAAGGTCCTAAAGGTTGAGTTTGAAAGGCAGACTATATCTTTCCGTCTCTTATTAATGATAATGTCAGCAGCATAAGCGAGTGTTTTGTGCTGTTTTAGTAATGTGTGCATTATGAAAAGTTGGCGGACTGTTAACACCCTGCAGGACTTGTATAACAGGGTAGTGGGAAAGCGAAAAGGATGGAAATTGGCAATTTTTAGAACTGCTCTTTGGGCACGTTCGAGGGGGCAGTAAAAGAGTTTTTAAAGCAAGTAAGAACTGGGTAAGCGAGAAAACTCTTTAGGTGAGAGTAATTAACTGGTCTCGTCATATTTAGCCTCTAAAACCTCTATGTATGCGAAATAGCCGCTATAAGAGAGTCGTGGACCCTCAGATATTTATGCGTGGACCTCTATAACTAAGACTGCTACTTATCTATAACTCTATAAGCGACAGTCGAGCACGCACACTTGCCATTGGTATTTAATTACGTTTATGGCATATTGTTAAATTTCTCGGAATTTCACAATGAGTCATAAAAAGCAGCCGTACTGTTTTATGTTTTCTAAAATTTCGGCGAACTTTGGCTTAGTGCACATTTGGCCCTTTTTTTATCAGTATACCTTACTGCAGTTGAATAATATCAATAGCGAAGAAAGGTTCGATACAGAAGTAGAGAACATTCCAAAGAAGTAAGAAATTTTAAATGCATTAGAGAAGATACACAAGTTTTTTGAGTACTCGGCGGTTGTTGATATGACAATATTCTATAAAATTTACGAATTACAGAAGCATGTAGTAAATGTAAAAACGGAAAAACAGAAAAAAATAACGGATTTTTTAAATAGAAGTTTAGATCTCTGTATTGCTTTGAATCAATAATATACAAGGTGTAAACTTATAAACGCAATACCTGAAAGTAACTTGTTCTAAATCGGCAACTGAATAGATTCCAACTATTTTTAAGGTATCTTACATTTTTTTTTAACTTTACAAAAAATGATTTTACTTCTTCAATGTGTTACAAAAAATTAAATTTATTCTTGATTCACAGCAATAAGGAGATTTCAAATGCATTCCTAAAACGTATTTCTTAAAAGGCACACTTACACGTACAAATTTTATTTTTAACTGGGGTATAAAAAAAAAGGGGTAAAAACCTTTAAATTTGGAAATTTCTTTTTTGTTTTGAATTTATGAAGCAATTCTCTAATCGGGGTGTCTGAGGTCTTGCGTTTATTATGTTACACCTTGTATGTAGTTTGTCATAGCGCACTGAATGACAAAGCATATTATGCAAATTAAAACAAAAGGCAAGATACATTAAGAATTGTTGGAATAAATTCAGATACCGATTTAGAACAAACTACTTTTAGGTCTTGCGTTTATTACGTTAAAGTTTGTATAAACACCGACGCACGACTTTATTGCATAATAAAACCATTTTGGCCTATATTTGGTTTATATTTTTCTTGTATTCTACATTTATAATTTTTATGTGTGCGAATACCGTGTCGCCTTCCTCTCCCATTCCCATGCGGGGGTGGCAAGGGGTTTACTTGATACACCCACATTTCGCTGACAATATTAGATCCCAATGTGAAGGACGTGTATTTTAATAAAAATCAAAATCAAAAGTTTTTTATTCATGTAGACCCAAAGGCACTTACAATAATCAAAAAGAGAAAATTATTGATTACTTAAGACTCTACCGCCCGTTCGGAAAGTCATTCCTGTGGAGAAGAAGGGCAAGAAACGCCACGGTTACCCTTTTTAAAAATGAGAGTTTTACAATTCTTTTTGTATACATTGCATTCATGGAGTATGGGAGAACAATGCGGAACGAGCTAAATAGATGTGCTTACGTATAGATTAATCATAAGTGTACTTAGATTCATGGTATCGATCAGTGTCTACATAGTCCTCTCATTTACAAAATAGAGATTTTGTAAAGGTATATAATATAAAGTATAATAAGAGAAAAAAAAGTTACTATCAAATATGTAAAGAGTACGTACAAAACAACTGGTTATAGTCCAGTCCAGTGTGATGCCGAAAGAGACAAAATTCAACAGCACTACGGTACACGTTCAATCAGACAAAGGGCAGAGGACGGACCAGTTCCAACCAGCAGCACCTGTTCACGAGTATGACCTGAAAAGCGGCCATCACTCTCCTGAACCATATTAGAGGGAAAAGAGTGGAGAGTGTGCTCCTAAAACGTGGCTCCGTACTAGAAATTATGCTTGTATTGTGGGTGAGTAAACATGAAATTCCCATACACAAACAGCCTGAACGAAACGGCTGAACGGTAATAATTTTGATGTTTGTAAATTCTTTTTTTATTGGTCTAAACAGATAATTTTTATCTTTATGTCCTATACGAACCCGTGACTTGATTCAATAAATGGAGTTTCTGGACGCTACTTTTTTGTATTTGTTCGTTTATACAAGCTGTAAAATAATAAACGCAAGACCTAAAAGTTGTTTGTTCTAAATCGGTAACTGAATTGATTCCAACTATTTTTAATGTATCTTACATTTTTTTTTAATTTGCAAAAAATGATTTTACTCTTTGAGTGCGCTATAACAAACTATTTTTTTTCTTGATTCATAGCAAAAAGGTGATTTCAAATGCATATAAAACATATTTCTCCAAACGCACACATACACGTACAAGTTTCATTTTTTAATGGGGTATAAAAGTGCTTAAAAAAAGCGTAAAAACCTTTAAATTTGGAAATTTTGTTTTCGTTTTGAATTTATGAAGCAATTCTCTAATCGGGCTGTCTGAGGTCTTGCGTTTATTATGTTACACCTTGTATAAAGTACTATGTATACACCTGTAAAGATTTAACACTTTGTCTCATTACTATTTTAATTTTGTATTTTTCAATTTAAATGTTTTTTATTCATCATACAACAATATGGTCCGTTATCGGTTAGTGGGCTTAAGGTCTAAGTGTTAGTAACATACAATAACAATTAAATATAGAATTCTGTTACCACAATACATATATACATCCAAATCAGGTATCAATACCTGATCAGTTCAGCGTGTATAACAGTCCTCTAATTTATGTATATGATGAGTGGATATTTTTAGCTTTAAAATAATGGTATAGCTACTTAAATATATAAATAAATAAAAACTACTTCTTGTATTTGTACCGGCAGCGGAAGGTTCAGATGTGGAGCGGCAAGAAAGTATGCCGATGGAGATTTTGCGACTGAGCGAAGAAAGCCACGCGTGGACTCAATGGCAGGAAGTCCTTGCGCAGTGCGCTGCCGTGAGTACAACTTTACGTACTAGTTATCTATACTAGTATTAATAGCTCAGGGACTCCCTTTTTTAGTCTTAGCAGTAAATATATATATATATATATATATATATATATATATATATATATATATATATATATATATATATATATACCGTCACGCCCATATTCCCCAGAGGGGGTGGCAGAGGTGTACTGAGTACACCCACGTTTCACCGAAGATGTTAGGTCCCATGTAATAGAGGGCGAGCCTATTGCCATATACCGGGCACAATCCCAAGAGAGATTAAGTCATACTCCACCTCGCGGACCGGAATTGGTGAAGGCAGGTTTGTGGCCACCAGCTTGGCTTAAGGACTACTACATTAAGTGGTAACCAGGACCAACGGCTTAACGTGCCTTCCGAAGCACGGAGACGCTCGAATATGAAAATGCCACAAACGGACAGCCTTCTCGGGCCGACCGAGTCGAACGCTGTTTAACTTCAGTACAAGAAACGAATTATAGTGATTCGTTGCTAGACATTGTGTACCTACATTCCATGTGAATTTATGAACATATTATTATTATATACCACTCACCTTAAACACCGCTTTACCATATCATATTTTTTGCTGGTTAGTTCTGGGCTAAGATACCTCAAACGCACTTCGACCCAATAGAAATTTTTGTGCTACCCTTTGCCCTAATGCTCTAACGTACCTGAAGATTCAAATACCTGTATCAGATTGTAGATTCCGGTAGGGGGGGAAGAGTTGATATTCCTCTAGAGTTGGATAGCCCACCCCCAGTAGATTCATTCAAACCAGTGCATCACATTTGCAGAGGGCGTGCTTCATGGTTTCAGTTTCTGTACCACAGTTTCTGCATACCACGTCGCTGGTTCATCTTATGCAGATGTTCTTTTGTACCATAATGGCCTGTGTATGCTCCCATAAGTTGCCTAGGCCTCACCCTAAACAGCGCCACGTTATTCTTCTTTGCGTGTCAGTGCTTCATATTTGTTCTGCTAAGGCCCATTTGCACGAACCAGGGTTAGCTTACTTATTCACTAACTCGAACGTTATAACCTCGAGTTAGTTGCCCTGGTTAAGTTCTTTTTTTGTGAATCTTCTTTCTATTCAAATTTGTGTCTATAAATTTAAAGAATATTGTTTGTTATTAAACCTTTCCTCGCATTTAATTCTTATTAAGTTTCGGCCTGGTTTGTTTGTAATTGCGACTAAATTATGTAGATGCTAAATGCTGAAGCTTGTTTTTAGCAATTTGTAATTATGTTTATATGTCTATCTCATTTGTATCATTAGTCTGTGAGCTTTCCTAAATCTATATATTAATACGTGAAGCAAAAACTTTGTACACATTTTTACGAAAATTGCGCAGACGGAGGAGTATGAAATTTCCCACACTTATAGTTTATATAGAGAAGGAATGCAGAATGCTAATTTTTTTTTTTAATTATACATAAAACATACATTTATTCAATGAAAAAAACATTACACACACTACCATGTATTTGACACAATACACGTCAAATTGATTTTTGTCTTTAATATTATTTGTCTATAGTCTTACTGAATGTCAAACATAACCAGCAAGCGATGAAAGAGTAGGTCGAATATCGACCTATGGGCGACCACTAGTATAAATAAATAGTCAATAGGTAACGTTAAGCCGGGTTGGTACTAGTGGGCCTAGGTGAATAGCCAGCCCGAACGCACCGTTCGTGGCCGGGCTCAGTTCTTCCCTTGTACAGGTGGTGGGCCATAAAAGGCAGACCAGCTGGAGCGATATACCTTTTTCGGGGTGGCCACGACTCAGGTAGTCTGGGGCTTAAAGGAACCACACACATACGTGTCAAAAAGTGCAAAATTTTTAAGCCGGGCTTCCGCTGCGAAATGGTAATGAGTGAGAAATAGTCGAGTTGAACAGAGTACAACTAGTTAAAATAGGTTTTACCTTCCATTTTTTGTTTGTTGACTATTGTAAATAATTCGAGGGACGATTCTGCGCAGTGGTTAAGGGCTTAAGCCGCTCCGGTCACTGCGTGTTATAGTCGCGGGTTCGATTTTACGCACGGGACAGATTTTTGTGTGATACACAATTATTTGTCTTGGTCTGGGTATATGTGTATGTGGATTTTCATGTTTGTAAACGCACCCACGACACAGGAATAAATCCAAGTGTGGGTCTACGTATTTTTTTTTAATTTGCCTTCACTGCAATAGGAAAATGAGCGAAGGGCTCTACACGAAAAATACATAGTCACATATGTCTTGACTTCCATTGCAAGCGAGTTGCATAGGCCACAAGAGGCGTCGGGGGGTGAGGAAGGACTACGGGCGGGTGGGGTGTGCAACGGAATCCGTTACAGACTCGGCGAGATATGTGTCACAGCGAACACGATTTTACCTATTTTTACTCGTTTCGTCCGTTTCGCTTACCTCTTTGACGGTGTAAGCATCTCTATGATATTTACCATAGCGAGTAAAGCTGAGTCCATACGGAGTCCTCTCGATTTACCTAAGCGGACGAGACCATTTTTAACAATTTTTTATTTGCTCAGCACATTCTGCATAACATCTTTCCAGGTGGAAACACTTCTATGAAATTTACTGTTGCGAGTTCAACGGACTCCGTACGGAATCCGTTTCACTCCAGTGGAAGCCCGGCTTTAGAGAGGTCAGCCAAAACTTGTTCGTGACTTGTTCATATGCGAGATAACTTACATACTTGTGTTTGCGCTTAATAGATTTATGCTCTGCAATGTTCCTGTTTTGACAATAGTTGATATGTTCGGCAGACGGGCGAGCCGTACGTGGATTCTTCGTTTTCCGCGTCCGCCCGCTCGCTGTACTACAGCAGCGGCAGTGAAGCTGGAGCTGCTGCCCGTTGGCTGCGTCCCCACCAGATCCACGTGGATGACCACCGCACGCCCTGGGTCGTGTTCCGAGACCCACGACCGTCCGACATCTCGCAGGGTAACACTAATGTAGTAGTTATATCCACCGAGGCCGCAGCAGCTCGTTGGCTGCCTCCCCACCAGATCCACGTGGACGACCACCGCACGCCCCGTGCAAGTCTGCTAAAGTGTGTGATCACTTACTTAGCAGGAAAGAATTAATCTGTAGATAGACTACCACAGTCAGAAATATTTATGATTCAGTGATGCTCGAGAACGGGAGCTGCATGGAAACTGATGCACCCGGAATTTTTCAAGAGATACTCTTTAAAAATATTGCTATCAATTCTCGTTCGTTAGGTATCACACTGGAGCAAAATGGTTAACTTATCTGTGACCTACTCGTAAGTAATCAATTGTAACTGTTTACAATAAGAAAGAGAATTAAACTAAAATAGACCATACTGCAGTTTGTCGGTACGTTAAATGGATATAATTGTTATTCCGCAATTGCCAGGGGCCGTTACGGGTGCTACATTGAAAAGCGCAGATTTTTTCTAAGCATTCTAATTGGTACATATCAACATAATAAACGAACTCTCATCTTCCAGGCGTCCTCGGCAACTGTTGGCTGCTATCAGCTCTAGCTGTCCTCGCTGAAAGGTCTTCTCTCGTCCGAGGGGTGGTGGTTCGTGGGGAACCCAGCGTGGGGGCCTACCAGCTTCGGCTCTGCAAGGATGGCCGATGGCTCACTGTTACAGTTGACGACTTACTTCCGGCTAATAAAAAAGGACATCTTGTATATTCACAGGTATGTATCGAATAAATTTAATTTAAAAAGATCATAGCAAGGATTGTGGTTGGTAATGATGTGCTGGAGCAAGTGATTGAGTTTGTATATCTTGGATGCGCCTTCAGTTAGGATGGGAAATAAACCGTTGACATAGAGAGAAGAGTGAATGCAGGGAACAGAGTGAATGGTGCGATGGGAAAGCTACTTGGGAGCCGGCACTTAAGCCAAAAGGCGCAGCTGGTCATACATAACGGGAGTTCTTGTCCCAACGCTGTTATATGGTAGCGAGAGCTGGGTATGTAAGAAGGAGAATGAACGTAGGATAAATGCGGTGAAAATGCGAACTCTGCGGAAGATGTGCGGAGTGAAGATGACCGACCGCATTAGCAACAGCGTAGTAAGAAAGCGAGTAGGTATGAAAGATAGTATCGGTGTAAAGATGAGAAAGGGTATGCGCCGTTGGTTCGTCATTTAGAAAGAATGTCAGAAGAATGAATGACAAAACAGATATACAATGCGAAAGTGTAAGGATGTAGGTACCGGGGAAGACCTAGACTATCTTACCATGACCAAATAGACCGAGTCTTATCTGAAGGACTAGTCAAAAGTCTCGGTAACCGGCGAGTGTGTATGAGACGAACTATAAGAGTGGAGGAAGCCAAAGAGGTATGTAAGGAAAGAACCTGTTGGAACTCTGTACTCTCTGCCTACCCCGCGAGGGATCTGGCGTGATGATATAGATAGATATAAAAAAGAACTCTTTACAAACAAGTTTTTATAGCAAACCACAACTGAGATGTCTATTTTAGTTGAGAAGAGTTTATGACTTCCTTCTGACTCCATCATTAGACCCTATACACCATACGGGTACCAGTACCCGTCAAGACAAATCCAACGAACCCAAAGACCTTTCCAAAGAACCCAGTTCCTATGGCCACCTGCCTACACCATCATCAGATCAACTCCATGGTACCATACTATTGCATTGTCACCAGACATACATACGTGTGCCAAACTTCAATCGGATACCCGCAAGTGCTTTAAAAATGGATCGCAAGATTTGAAACGGAAAGACAGACAGACATACGAACAGTGCAAGTTAAATAAAAGTTTGTAAAAAGAAAAATTTGCCTAATTATGCTTGGAATTATTTTATTTGAACACATGTCGAATTCGCGTATAATAAAGTGATTCTAAATAGGAAAAAGGCCCTTTGGTAACGGGGTGTTCGTAGCGATCACCAAGGTCACGCAACATTCGGCTCGGTCTGTCTAAGATGGGTGTCCGTTTCTGGCATTTTTATTTGCTAGCGTCTCCGTGCTTCAGAAGGCATGATAAGCCGTTGGTCCCGGCTACCCCTTCATGTGGAAGTAATTAAGTTAAGTTGGAAAACTCATGGGCTGGTTGATAAGTGCCTACTAATGGTTGTAGTAGACTCGTCTTTCGTCGGGAAAATGTACAACTCTGCCACCCCCGCTTAGGAAACATCATCATCTCAGCCTATACTTGTCCACTGCTGAACATAGGCTTGGCCTCCCCAATCGCTTTCCAACGTAACTGGTCCGATGCCACCTGCATCCAACGACTTCCTGCGATTTTCACAAGATCGTCGGTCCATCTGGCAGGCGGTCGTCCCACGCTGCGCTTGCTTCGTGCACGTGGTCTCCACTCTAGAATCTTTCTGCCCCAACGCATGCCCGATCTTCGCGCTACGTGGCCCGACCATTGCCACTTCAGCTTGCTTATCTTAACGGCTATGTCGGTGAGCTTGGTTCTTCTACGAATCTCCTCATTCCTGATGCGATCACGTAGAGAAACGCCGAGCATAGCTCTTTCCATAGCTTGCTGAGCAACTTTGAGCTTTTTTTTGAGACCGATTGTAGGAAACATGCATGTTGTTTATCCTACTTATATTATAAATTTGAAAGTTTGCATATTTGGATGGTTGGATGTGTGTTACTCAATCAGGTAAAAACTGCTTAACGGACTATGACTATACTATTCAATGCGTCAGTCCCTAAAACGCAATCCGTTACAATTTGTATGATTGAGTCAAAGTCAAAGTCAAAAATCATTTATTTGTATAGGCCAATACAATAGCACTCACATACGTCAAAATTATTACATTTTTTACATCTACCACCGGATCGGAACGCGGCCTTCAATGAGAAGATCCGGCGAGAAACTCGCCGGATCGCGCGCGCTAGTGTTTTAATCTAATTTGTTTGGCCTTTCTGATAACAATTTTATTTTGTTTTTTTTTTCATATTGTATTATACATCATTGATTAATGTTGCCGATTGAGGAGCTGCTCAAACCCAATCTGTTTTATCGTCAAGATAATCCAAAATTTTGTAATACCCTTTCTTACAGAGTCTAGTTTTAATTGCCTTTTTAAACTTATTGATAGGCATGTTTCAGATATCTATGAGTAATTTGTTGTAGAAGCGTATACATTGCCCCATGAAAGAATTACTAATTCTGTGGAGACGAGTGGAATGTACAATAAGATCATCTTTGTTCCGTGTATTTACATGATGAATGTCGCTATATTTTTCAAAATTACTGAGTTATGGAGTTTTATTTCTTTCGAAGTTTTTTTTTTAATAATTATGCCTATTTATGAACAGTATATGATTTAAATAAAAAGTAAAGCAGATTTATGATGTATTTTTGTATTTTTTGTATTCTATATTTTCAATATTAACATCGTCGGCGAAACGTGGGTGTACTCAGTACACCTCTGCCACCCCCTCTGGCGAATATAGGCGTGACGGTGTTTTTTTTTTTTTCAATATTCTTAAATACGAGTACTATATGCGTGCAATGGAATGTGATCAAACGTCTCCGTACCCATGTCTCATATTCTTTTCTTTCTTTCTTTTACTGGTCATTTCCTTCGTATAACGGTGGCGTACATTTTGACGACTTGTATTTTCTGTTCTGCTCCTTATGACCTCAAAAATAAGGTATATTTTACTGTTTGTTTCAGGCCAAAAGAAAACAGTTATGGGTGCCGTTAATAGAAAAAGCAGTAGCGAAGCTTCACGGTTGTTACGAAGCTTTAGTATCTGGAAGAGCGATAGAAGGTTTGTAAACTATGTAAAAAACAGCGTCAGCCTATATTCCCCAAGCGGGGATGGCAGAGGTGTACTGTTTGCTTGCTACACCCACTTTTCGCCGACGATGCCGATGCCTATTGCCATTTACTGGGCACAATTCCAGAATCTGGACTCATACTCGGAATTTATCTCGTTAGAAAAACTACATTTGTCCGACTTAGGATTTGAATCCAGGACCTCGTGATTACAAAGCGATGCGCTTTGCCACTAGACCGACGAGGCATTATATAACTATGTCATCATCATCATCATCTCAGCCTATACTTGTCCACTGCTGAAGATAGGCCTCCCCAATCGTGGTCCGACGCCACCTGCATCCAACGACTTCCTGCGATTTTTACAAGATCGTCGGTCCATCTGGCAGGCGGTCGTCCCACGCTGCGCTTGCCAATACGTGGTCTCCACTCTAGAATCTTTCTGCCCCAACGCCCGTCCGATCTACGCGTTATGTGACCCACCTATTGCCACTTCAGCTTGCTAATCTTAAGGGCTATGTCGGTGACCTAGGTTCTTCTACGAATCTCCTCATTCCTCATTCAATCGCGTAGAGAAACGCCGAGCATGGCTCTCTCCATAGCTCGCTGAGCAACTCTGAGCTATGTATATGAATATATCGACGTGCCCAACAAACAAAGTCCTATAATCCAGTATTTATATTTGGCGCTAGCAGTTTCCCGCGGCCTTGCGTTCATTTTATATCTATACAGAGGTACGGAATTACTATACTAATTTTCATACGCTATTTCATCTTTAGGTGTAGGTTTTTCAACCAACATTTCACCCCCTAAAAGGATGGATATTCAAAACCTTAAAGTACGTGTTTCTTCATTAAAATAGCAGGGCCTAAATAACAAGGCGCTCGTAGCGCTGTGCGACCGCGGTGTTCCTACCGATCACCGAGGTTAAGCAGCGTTCGACTCGGTCGGCCCGAGATGGGTGACTGTTTGCGGCATTTTTATATTCGAGCGTCTACGTGCTTCGGAAGGCTCGCTAAGCCGTTGGTCCCGGTTACCATTTAATGTGGTAGTCGCTAAGCCGAGTTGGAAGCCTTAAAGGCGGCTTGATAAGTGTGTGTGTGTGTGTGTGTGAATGATGTACGCTGTTGGCCGCGAGGCCTTTACAGCTTCACCGGACTTAAAGGCGAGCGTGCAACCACTACGCTCTAGCCAGCCAGAAGGGCAAGAGGCGACATACTCGAGGGCGCCGAGGCGCCCTCGGTTGGGACAGTCGCTGTGGGGGGACGGGTGCACTACTAAGTGCACCGGTCAACCGCCGGCTATGGGAGGGGATCTACTACTACGTCGTCGTCGTCACCCGTATTCTGAGCGGAAAGAAGGGATGACAAAGCATCGGGGGGGTCGATGAGAACATGTCGCGGCCGGCGGTGGCGGCAGGGGTCGGGGGGGAGATGGCCGCAAACCTGCCTCCACCAATCCGCACTGGGTCCGCGTGGTGGAGTATGACCTAATCTCTCTCACTTCGATTTGTGAGAGAAGACCTTTGCCCAGCAGTGGGCAGTATAGGCTGATATTATTATATTATAAATATTAATTTTCATGACTCTATCTTAAAAACTAATAGTAATAAGTATACTAAGTGTCTCGTGGTGTTCTGCACCGGCCGATGAGCAAGATATTCTTGCACCGGTGAGGTCGGTGTCTGGTCTGCGGTATCTGTATCCGAAAGAAGGGGAGTAAGGGCATCGGGAGGGTTGTTAAGAACATGCCGCGGGGGGCGATACCAGCTGATAGCAAGAGAGTTAGATGCGTAGTCGGCGGCGGCTACGATTAAAGGGTTCGAATGCTTGGACACGTTCGCGAAGTAGCTCGTCGTCGCCTTTTTAATATAAGCGCGATTAGGTTCGAGACCGAGATCGGAATGGAGATCAACGGTCCGCATGTACCACGGGGCACCGCTTGATTAGCACTGCCCAAGGACCGTATGTAGGGAATCAAGAGTAGATCCTAAGGACGCCAGCAGCTTCGGTCTTTGGAAATTATAACGTTTTGTGGTCTTCCTTAACCGTTCTCTTGTTCACAAGGACTTTGCACGCTCACCGGGGCCCCGTGCGAATCCGTGTCCCTGCAGGCGGGAGGCGCGGGCGGCGGTGCGGGTGGAGGTGTGCCCCTGGAACAGCTGGACAGGGACCTGGTGTGGGCACAACTCCTGTCTTCCAGGCAGGCCTGCTTCCTCATGGGAGCTAGTTGCGGAGGAGGCAACATGAAGGTAGGATAGTTAGGACTATATTTGTATAAATAAACAAACTGTCATGTCTGTATTCTCCGATTGAGGAATCATACACAGGATAGATTGACTACCTTGTTGGTCTAGTGGCAAAGCGCATCGCTTTGTGATCTCGAGGTCCTGGGTTCAAATCCTAGGTCGGACAAATATAGTTTTTCTAATGAAAAAATTCCAGTATTAGTCCGGGGTCTGGAATTGTGCCCGGTATATGGCTCGCCCCCTATTACATGGGACTTTACATCGTCGGCGAAAAGTGGGTGTACTCTGTACACCTCTGCAACCCCCGCTTGGGGAATATAGGCGTGACGGTGTTTACACAGGATGGATTTTTGTGGCGGGCAGTAACGGCAGCTACGTCAACCGAACTACGGCTACCTTAACTTTTTCGAAATTTTGAGCTGCATTTACAGATTTTGAAAAAAATCATAGCAAAAAAGGGCAATTCACACAAACTTTTTTGATGCCAGTCAATAATGTTTGATACTCATATAAGGATCAAACAACTCTATTTAACCTACTGAGTTTCGAGTACTGGAAAAGTCAGAAATCGCAAAAATACGTTTTTAGATAGATAGCGAAGGACGTTGCATATTTCTCCAGATACAAATACATAACTGCTTAAGTCTCATCATAATTTGTTGGAAAGCTTTGTTCAGTGGTTAAGAGCTCGGCCCACTGGATCGATTAGTTGCGGGTTCGATCCCCGCACCGGTACTCATCTTTATCTGACTCACAATTCCAGCTTATGCCATCCAGATTCCGTGATTCCAGCACAAGTCAAGGCAGATTAAGCAGAGAGCTCCATTCCTGAGCTCTGACGCACAACTTTTACAGGAGAGCATTATAGCGGTAGTCATAATACAGTCAAATGTTGAAGGAAATAGTTAATTACTTGCGACTGATAATTTGATTAAGCCGGTCTGCCCACTGTGTCTAATAGTCTCGGGTTCGATTCCCGCACGGGACAAATCTTTGTGTGATCCACAATTATTTGTTTCGGTCTGGGTATTTGTGTGTGTGAACTTTCATTTTCTAAACGCACCCACGACACAGGAATAAATCCAAGTGTGGGGCTCCGTTAAAAAAAAAATAGTGATAATGCCAAAACTTTGAGAATCGTAGGCGTACCGATCACTACTGCATAGCGAGTGTATGCGTTCCTTAAGTTGGCCGGTTACCGAACTATTTCATGTTTGTAAAAGGATTTACGATTGGGAATAACTCCTAGTGTGAGGCTATGTTTAAAAAACATACCTATATCCAGGTCGCAGGAATTTATAACCGGGTATAACCGTCACCAGGTGGATGAGGAAGAGTACCAGCGGTTGGGTTTACGCCCTCGGCACGCCTACTCAGTGTTAGACGTGATCGAATTAGCCGGTCCCACTCGGTTGCTTCGCCTGCGTAACCCGTGGGGACACTACACGTGGCGCGGCGCGTGGGCGCACGCCTGTCCGCGCTGGACTGAAGCTGCGCGGCGCGCAGTGCACGCGCACGCGCCCAGCCCCGACGCGGACAGGGACCAGGGAGTGTTCTGGATCAGTTTCGATGACGTGCTCAAGTGAGTGTTATGTACTGCGGCTGCGCAACCCGTGGGGTACACTCCAGTGACCTCGTCACGGCATGAAAAGTTTGAGACTCTTAGCCCAACATAGAGGGGCATGTTTTTTTGGACTTTGTGAATACTCCAAACGCATAGCGCTCCGTTTAACACTATGTTTACTTTCAAAACTTTTCCACTGCCGCCTATTTTTATATCATACACAGCTGTAAAATCCAGTGAACAGTGGTTTAACTCTGATCACAAGACCGAACTTCAAACATTATACACAATACTTAGTCAAAGTCAAAGTCTAAAATCATTTATTTGTATAGGCCAATACAATAGCACTCACAAACGCGGCCTCCGCTGAGAAGATCCGGCGAGAAACTTAGCGGGCTAGTCTTTTAATTTAATTTGTTTTGCCGATCTAATAACCATTTTTTTTTCAAAATTGTATTATACATCATTGATTAATGTTGCTGATTGCGGAGCTGCTCAAACCCAATCTGTTTTATTTAGTTAATTAAAGATACAATGTCGACGTATTGTGTATTCGACTAACTGCCCTATATTACATTATGTGTAGCCCTTTATACAAGATGTAACATAATAAACGCAAGACCTCAGACACCCCGATTAGAGAATTGCTTCCTAAAGTCAAAACGAAAAACAAATTTTTAAATTTAAATGTTTTTTTAAATCACTTTTTTACCCCAATTAACTATGAAACTTGTGCGTGTATGTGTGCGTTTTGAGAAACACGTTTTAGGAATGCGTTTGAAGTCTTCTTCTTGCTATGAATCAAGAATTAATTTAATTTTTTATAGCGCACTGAAGGAGTAAAAGCATTTTTTGCAAATAATTTTTTTTATTAAATACATTAAAAATTGTTGGAATCGATTCGGTTACCGATTTAGAACAAACTACTTTCAGGTCTTGCGTTTATTATGTTACAGCTTGTATATCGGCTACCGCGAGGTATGGGGGTCATACACCACAATACTACTCCAGACCAGAATGTGATCTAAAATATCCAGAACTTTAAAAACTGACTCATACTCAGCATCATAAACGAAGATCCGTTTCCGAAAAAGCTTTACTTTTTAGGTATTTCGACTGTATAGACATCTGCAAAGTCCGCGTTGGCTGGCACGAGGTGCGCCTCGCTGGTATCCTGCCGCCCATGTCCTCGACTCGCCACCTCACTTGTCTGTTACTAACCGCTACTCAACCAACTGAGGTGGACTTCACTTTGTTCCAGGAAGGACAGAGGTGAGTGCTAGATACTCCAGAACAAATTATTAAGACTTAGTTGTACTATTTAAAGGTTACGGTTAAAGCTGCCTCGTTGGTTTGGTGGCAAAGCACATCGCTTTGTGATCACGAGGTCATGGGTTCAAATCCTAGGCCGGACAAATGTAGTTTTTCTAACGAAAAATTCCCAGTATGAGTCCGGAGTCTGGAATTGTGCCCGGTGTATGGCAATAGGCTCGCCCCCTATTACATGGGACCTAACATCGTCGGCGAATCGTGGGTGTACTCAGTACACCACTGCCACCCCCGCTTGGGGAATATTGGCGTGACGGCGTTAACTTTGTCTATGTCAAGGGAAATTAGAGTTTTTTTCCAATGATTTCACGGATTTTACTTGAAAAATTACTTGTTGTATTTGACAGTTTAATTGGTGAAAGTTGGTTTAAGTATCTATCTATCTATCTATCTATCTATAACCTCACGCCAGATCCCTTGCGGGGTAGGCAGAGAGTACAGAGTTCCAACAGGTTCTTTCCTTACATACCTCTCTGGCTTCCTCGACTCTCATAGTTCGTCTCATACACGCTCGCCGGTTACGGAGACTCCTGACTTTTCCATCAGATAAGACTCGGTTTATTTGGTCGTGGTAAGATAGTCTAGGTCTTCCCCGGTACCTGCATCCATGGTTTAAGTACTGTAGTAAAATTTTAGATTGTGTTGATATTGATGTTTTTTGTCTTTCGTAAATGGATAAAAAAACCGTAAATAGACCGTGTTTTATCTGAAGGGCAAGTCAAGAGTCTCCGTAACCGGCGAGTGTGTATGAGACGAACTATGAGAGTGGCGGAAGCCAGAGAGGTATGTAAGGAAAGAACCTGTTGGAACACTGTACTCTCTGCCTACCCCGCGAGGGAACTGGCGTGATTGTATAGATAGATAGATAGATAGATAAAAAACCACAAAAAATCGACTGCGTAAAAAACAAATGACTGAAAAGAAAAGATATAGTTTTATTAACTCCAGTTTTGGGCCAAAATTAAAAAGTATAGTATAATATGTATATTTGGAATTAGTTATTTATTAGCCGTTCATAGCCTTATTGTTATAGCAACAAAATATTTTATTTATTTTCCCTCTTATGATTGATTATGAAAAAGTTTTAAAAATCTATGATTAATTGGGTAACAATGTAGATGAACCCTAATTTAAAATAATTATGTAAATTTTTCATGGTCATTCTTTAACGTCAAGTGTGCACTTAGTGTGAGGGCTACAAGTAATATGTTACACTACGCACTTTTGATAAATAAATAAAGGAGATTGTTCTGCGCCTATACATGATTTGCCCAAGAACCAACAGCAATGAAAAAATACTTGTTTGATTTTAAATCAGTCACAAATTCTCTTAAGGCATTTATTATTAAACGGACAAGCGCAATTGCAATATTGCACAAAAACGATTAAATTTTGAGGTTATAATTCAGTAGCCATTAATACATATGAGGTTATATTGTGTGTGTCGACTTTTAGTAAAGATGTCGACGACTTCGATATAAGTATTTACAATTCTGAAATATTCGTTTTAAATTGAAAATTGTCCGTAAAATAGATAAATAATGATAGAATGGGTCAAATGCAACACACATTTGTTCTGGGGCAATTTTCGACAATATCCTTTATTATTATTATGAACAAAGTATGGCTTTGTCTTTGTGTTTAACTCTCCATTTTCATTCGTAGAAACTCAGAGAAGAGTCAGCGCTCCCAATTGGATCTGTGTGTGGTCGTGTTCCGAACTAAATCCGGGCCAAGCGCGCAAGTCGGCAAGCTAGTCGCACACAGCAAAAGACAGGTAATTATTACATACTCGTTACTGCCTTGTCTAGTGGTGTATGCCGCGATTAGCGATCACGAAGTCCTTGGTTCTAATCCTAGGTTGGTTTTAAGTGTTATTAAGGGTTATTCTATGAAAATAAAGAATTTCATCAGAAGTCCGAAGTATTTGGTTGCTGGTATACTGCTAATGGGCTCCCCGAGTCTGGTCTGGAGACTGGTCCGTCCTCTATCCTTTTAATCATTAAACCTGTAGTATTGATGAACTGATAGTTTGTTCTAAATCGGTAACTGAATTGATTCCAACGATATTTAACGTCTCTTACATTTTTTGTTAAATTTGCAATTTGATTTTACTCCTTCAGTGCCCTATGAAAAATTTATTTTTTTCTTGATTCATATCTATAAAGAGATTTCAAATGTATGCCTAGAACTTATTTCTCAAAACGCACACATACGCGTACAAGTTTCATTGTTGATTGGGGTATAAAAGTGCTTAAAAATATGGTAAAAACCTTTAAATTTGGAAATTTGGTTTTCGTTTTGAATTTATTAAGCAATTCTCTAATCGGGGTGTCTAAGGTCTTGCGTTTATTATGTTACAGCTTGTATATATTTTTAAGTATGCAAAGTTTTTTTTTTTATATAAGAGGACTGTGTAGGCATTGATTGATACTATGAGTGTAAGTACATTTAAGTTTAATCTATACTTAAGCCCATCTACTTAACTCGTTCTGCATAGTTCTCCCATACACCATGAACACAATGTATTCAAAAATAATTGTAAAACTCTCATCTTTAAAAGAGTAACCGTGGAGTTTCTTGCCCTTCTTCAGCACAGGAATGACATTCCGAACGGATGGTAGAGTCTTAAGTAATCACTAACTTTTTCTTTCTTGACTATTCATAAGTATTTTATTGTCTACATGAAAAAAAAAATGATTTTCAAGAGAGGAAGTTTAGTTCAGCTAGCTTTACGCGGTATAGGCTTTATCACCAGTCATGGGTTCGCTGACGTTTAGAATTTGACGTTTCTAGAAATGTGGTGAGTGTGAAATAAAATCGCTTGAATATCGTATCGAGAAAATTTATAACACCGAAGGAATCGATGTTAATAAAAATAAATTAGAAACAAAAGAGAACAAAATAAAATAATCTTATTATTTATTTACGAATCAAGTCATCGGCCAGAAAATTCGTCTGACACATCGCTTTATTCGTCGCTTACGTGTATTATTAATAAAAAATCTATAAAACTCTCTGTTTTAATATGTCAAGATAACGTACCACGTGTATTTATTAATATCTTGACCATGAGAACACTAAAAAAATTAGTCAGATACATAAAATAAAGTAACTACAAGGTGTAAAAATAAAATAAAGTAACATAATAAACGCAAGACCTCAGACACCCCGATTAGAGAATTGCTTCATAAATTCAAAACGAAAACCAAATTTCCAAATTTAAAGGTTTTTACCCCTTTTTTAAGCACTTTTATGGGTATATGCACAATTAACAATGAAACTTGTACGTGTATGTGTGCATTTTGAGAAATACGGGTTAGGAATGCATTTGTAATCTCCTTATTGCTATGAATCAAGAATAAATTTAGTTTTTTATAGCGCACTGACGGCCGTTGGGGCCGAAAGGTTCTCGAATGGCGACCACGTACCGGAAGACGTGGATTGGGTAGGCCCCCTACAAGATGGACCGATGACCTGGTGAAGGTCGCGGGTAGAAGTTGGATGCGTACAGCACAAAGCCGGTCGTTGTGGCGGTCTTTAGGGGAGGCCTTTGTCCTGCAGTGGACGTCTTTCGGCTGAAGAAGAAGAAGAAGAAGAAGAGCACTGAAGGAGTAAAGCATATTTTGCAAATTTAAAAAAAAATGTAACGTACAATTAAAATAGTTGGAATCGATTCGGTTACCGATTTAGAACAAACTACTTTCAGGTCTTGCGTTTATTATGTTACAGCTTGTATACACAATAAAAAAGAGAATTAAATAAAAATAGACCATTGCGCTGAGTTTATCCCTGGAAACTGAGTTCCAATCTGGTGGTAGATTATTAATAGATTCAGAAAAAAAATACATTCCATAAATTCCGTGACACTGTTGTGCTTTAACACAATTATTTTTTTTAGCTTGAGTATTCAAGCAGTGATAGCCTAGTGGTTAGACCGTTGGACTACAAAGTCAGAGGTCTCGGGTTTAAATCCAGGCACGCACCTCTGTCTTTTCGAAAGCATGTGCGTATTCAAAATGAATTATCACTTGCTTTAACGGTGAAGGAAAACATCGTGATGAAACCTGCATTTGCCTAAGAGTTCTCGAAGGTGTGTGAACTTCGCCTATCCGCACTGGGCCAGCGTGGTGGACTATGGCCTAAACCCTCTCAGTTTGAGAGGAGGCCCGTGCCCAACAGTGGGACAGGTTCTTAACAGGGCTAATATTATAATATTATTATTGACATAAAATAATAAATATTTAAAAAAAAAATCGATTTTTTACATTTTAAAAAAACAACGATTATAACGTTTTCATTGTGTCAGACCCTAAATCGCAAACCGTTACAATTAACATAATTAAGTAATCGAATGTGTGCGGTATCTGTATTCGAAAGAAGGGATGTAAGGGTATCGGGAGGGTCGGTGAGAACATGCCGCGGACGGCGGTATCGGCTGATAGGAGAGGAGTTAGGTTCGTAGTTGGCGGAGGCTACGATTAGCGGATTTCTATGATTGGACGCGTTTGCTAAATATCGGGTTGACATATTTTTTTTTGTGTTCCGAACCTGACATGGTATATTGGTCGTGATAACATTAAAGTTTGAATCGTAACAGACGTCCCATACGATAGTTAAAATTTCCATAAGCGATATGTATATGAATCTTCACAGGTTCGCGGCTTCGTCGGGTGTCACAAAATGCTAGAAAAAGGTTTCTACCTGGTCGTATGTCTTGCCTTCAACCACTGGCATACTGGCTTGGAACTAGCTGGTAGAGCGGCTTGGCCACGCCACGTGCTGGCCGCACACTCGTCCAAGCCGCTAGCTGTGGAGCGACCAGCTCTGCACCCTCACATCCTGGCAGATGCCATCATTGGCCTGACTCTTGCAAGAGGCCAGAGGCATGAAGGCAGGCAGGGCATGACCGCGTACTACCTTACCAAGGTTAGTGGATTATCTGTACAACGTTATTTCTTTCTTTATATTTTAGTATAGTACTAGCAGTTCCACAGTTGATAACAGCGCTACCAACCGGATCCAATTATAGGTAAGAACCATCAAGGGCAACCTGTAACATAAAAATCAAATTCGGCTAAACCGTTTAGAACGAGCACAGAATTTTAAATGTATGTCTAATTGTATTGTTTGAATTATAATTATAGGAATGACAAACAGTTATTGTAATTTAGTTACCTTTAATCTTGTTTATAGACACACTTTATGCCTATAATAATTGATTCATTAAATCAATTATTATAGGCATAAAGTGTGACAGATGACAGCTGTCAGATGACGATTGACAGATAGTCAATGTAAGATGGCGGACGGCAGTAGGTTGTCATTTGATTGGCAACGGGGTGAGCGGTCGAACGTATCTCGGAGCAGCTAACGTCACTGCATTCCATGTGACGATATTAGTCGTCAATTATTGTGAAAATCCTCTGATGTTTTGCTAACAAAGTTAGGATGTCAAGAAAGATTTGTGTATCATATTAGAACCTAGTGTTATTTCAAAAGTTCTTCCATGCTTGGTCACCATTCGGATGCCTATGAAAACGAAGATTAACCCACCTTTCACTGTTACCAGCAGTGTAACGTGCCACTCCAAAAATCCAATCGCCGACATGATATAAATTAAATAATAATAAATAAATCAGGTTACTCTGTCCCACTACTGTACACGAGATTAAATAGGTTATACTCCATCGCACGACCCAGTGCGGATTGGTAGATGCAGGTTTGTGGCCATCTGCTGTTGGGACTTATCAATACAATAGGACTTTCAGCTTGGCTTGGCGACTACCACGTAAAGTGTCAGCCAGGACCATAAGGTGTACATTTTTTTAGTTTGTTTAAAAATAGCTGTTATGGTGACTTAATACGGTTGATTTCAGGGTTGGGCTAGTAGGTGTTATGATGACTTGATGTTCTTTATTCCAGGGCTGGGCTGGTCTAGTAGTGATGGTGGAGAACAGACACACGGATAAGTGGATCCACGTGAAATGCGACTGTCAAGAGAGCTACAACGTTGTCTCCACCAGGGGGGAGCTGAAGACTATTGACTCCGTGCCGCCACTGCACAGGTAAGAACTTCTCATCAGCCGACTGTTAGGGACAATCCTCTCAGCAGAAATTCACTAATCGAATGACGGACGATTTAGCGCAGTGGTTAAGAGCTTAAGCCGCTCCGCCCACTATGTCTAATAGTTACGGGTTCGATTCCCGCACGGGACAGATCTTTGTGTGATGCACAATTATTTGTTTCGGTCTGGGTATTTGTGTATTTGAATTTTCATGTTTGTAAACGCACCCACGAAACAGGAATAAATCCTAGTGTGGGGTTATCTATCTATCTATAACCTCACGCCAGATCCCTTGCGGGGTAGGCAGAGCGTTCCAACAGGTTCTTTCCTTACATACCTCTCTAGCTTCCTCGACTCTCATAGTTCGTCTCATACACGCTCGCCGGTTACGGAGACTCTTGACTTTTCCTTCAGATAAGACTCGGTTTATTTGGTCGTGGTAAGATAGTCTAGGTCTTCCCCGGTACCTGCATCCTTCCACTTTCACATTGTATATCTGTTTTGTCATTCTTTCCTCTGGCATTCTTTCTATATGCCCGAACCAACGGAGCATGCCCTTTCTCATCTTTACACCGATACTATCTTTCATACCTACTCGCTGTCTTACTATGCTGTTGCTAATGCGGTCGGTCAGCTTCACTCCGCACATCTTCCGCAGAGCTCGCATTTCTACCGCATTTATCCTACTTTCATTCTCCTTCTTACATACCCAGCTCTCGCTACCATATAACAGCGTTGGGACAAGAACTCCGTTATGTATGGCCAGCTGCGCCTTATGGCTTAAGTGCCGGCTCCCAAGTAGCTTTCCCATCGCACCATTCACTCTGTTCCCTGCACTCACTCTTCTCTCTATGTCAGCGGTGTATTTCCCATCCTTACTGAAGGCGCATCCAAGATATACAAACTCATTCACTTGCTCCAGCACATCGTTACCAACCACAATCCTTACATTCGTTCTGGTTTCTTCCCTTTCAAAAACCATAATCTTGGTTTTCTTTACATTCAAGTGTACTTTACATTCAAGTCTCTACAAAATGCAGTCGTCTTTCATAACTGTGACTAGTGTTTGCAGATCAGTGGCTGTTGGCGCTATTAAAACCGCGTCATCTGCATAAAGTAGATGGTTTACCACTAAGTCACCCATTTGTACACCTTCATTCATCGTTTTCAGTCTTTGAAGACTTTTATCCAGATATACAATAAACAGTCTAGCGGACACCACGCAACCCTGCTTGGCGCCAATTTTTAACGTTAAACCAGGGTGACCTGTTACCACCCACCCGTACGCATGCCTTGCAGTCCACATAAGTGGACTGGACGGCTCGCAACAGAGTGCCATCTATACCATACTCTGGCAAAATGTCCCAAAGTCTCTTTCGCACAACTCTCTCTCTTTTATCGTTCTCTCATAACTGAGGATCGTGACTGCGTTGCTGGACTCTTTTTATAATTTCTCTCCATCTGTTGCGATCACTTGCCAGGTGGAGAGCCTCGCTGACTGGCATCTCGAGTTGTTTCGTATTACAAAGTACATCCACAATTCTCCACACCTCGCGTCGGTCTCACTGTGGCAAAGGACATTGTTCTGCGCCCCTACATGATTTGCCCCAGAACCAACAGCAATGAATAAATACTTGTATGATTTCAAATCACTCATAAATTCTTTTAAGGCATTTATCATTTAACGGACAAGCGGGAGAATCGCAATATTGCAGAAAAAATATCAGATTTTGAGGTTATAATTCAGTAGCCATTAATACATATGAGGTTATATTGTGTGTTGACATTTAGTAAAGATGTCGGCGACATCGATATAAGTACTTACAATAATTTGAAATATTCGTTTTAGATTGCAAATTGTCCGTTAGATACGGATATTTGCCATTATTTTAATAAAATAGATAAATAATGATTGCATGGGTCAAATGTTTGTTGGTTCTGGGGCAATTTTTGACAATGTCCTTTTAGCCACTCTTGCTCACGGCTCTGTATGTAAATGAAAGAAACCATTGCTTTTTTCTGCCTCTTTCATTTTTTTCAGTTTTATTAGGAAAAAACATGTTTTATTTCTCATTGCCTGCAACTTGTTTTTTTTTTTTTAATAAAGCATGAAAAATATGGGTTTTGAACGAAATGCGAAAGTTTCAAGTTATTTCAACGCTACTCAGAAACCGTCATTAGACTAACGGAGTATATCCATTTTACCATTCCATTATTTTAATATTCCAGACAAGTAATCATCGTGTTGACCCAGCTGGAAGGCAGTGGTGGTTTCTCGATAGCTCACCGACTCACACACCGGCTGGCTGGTGGAGCCCGCCTTCAAGACTGGGCCCCCCACTCCGACGACGAGCCTAAACATAGGCCACCTCTTGCCCGAAGACTCTACGGACTACACGCACCAAGACTCATTACGTAGAGAAGAAATGGGGAACATGTCTTTAGCACAGCAGGCCAAACGAACCACACAGTTAAAAATACACCGTCACTATATTCCCCATGCGGGGGTGGCAGAGGTGTACTGTGTACACCCACTGTTCGCCGACGATGTTAGGTCCTATGTAATAGGGGGCGAGGCTATTGCCATATATCGGGCATAATTCCAGACTCCGGACTATATATACTGGGATTTTTTTTGATAGAATCACTACCTTTGTCCGACCTAGGATTTGAACCCAGGACCTCGTGATCGCAAAGTACATCAATTGCCACTAGACCAACGAGGCAGCACTACCAGCACACAATATTTGCAACAAAAAAACAGACAAGATGAGATACGAATTAGCAACGTCAATTCCAGTATGAGCTGTTCTGAAAGACCTTCCTCGTTTCCAGTGTTGATTCTGTAGCTAAAAAGCTGGAAAGTATTCAAATAATCGTATTTTAAAAGAATACAATCAGCTAAAAAGCCTTACAACCGGATCCTAGACGCGTACCATCTCTAACAAAGCCATTATAATATTGCTTTGCTACATGAAAGAGATGTTGATATACGCAGTTGATAGTTCTATCTCTTTTTTATAGCTAAGTATGTTTTAAATAGTTCCACTGAAGAGGCTATGGTTACCCTTCTGAAAAGTCGTAGACGGTCTTGTAAATTTTCTGAATATTAGCCGAGCTTGACGTTCTTAAAATTAGAAACTTCTGGGATCTTTAGAAAAAGTATTTAAAGAGTTACCGTTCAGAAGGGCTTATTTCTTGTCTTCAAAGAGAAAAACGATGTTTAAATGTCATTCGATTATAACACGCCGTCGTTGCGCCTGCTTTCTTGCATATTTGATGCACATTTTATAGTTTTCCTTTTTATTATACAGAATAGACTATACTTCTACTACAATAATTATTGTGGTTTTAGTTTTATAGAGATGATCTACATGTGTTACCATTGTCTGGCAAACAAAATACTTTTATACCAAGTATGGTACAAATATAAATATAGCTGCAAAAAAAAGATAATGCCCATATCATCATCAACATTATCAACATCCCAAATTAGTCCACTGCTGGACAATCCTCTTCGCCACAGAGCCCGATCCTCAGCTTTATGGATCCAGTTCCTGCCGACTCATCTCGCGGGGGTTGACCTACACTGTGTTTGCCAGATCGTGGTCTCCACTCCAAAACCCGTCTGCTCCAACGGTCGTCCGTTCTGCGGCAAATGTGACCAGCCCATTGCCACTTTAGCTTTCTGATTTTCAGAGCTATGTTGGTGACTTTGGTTCTATGTCGGATAGTCTCATTTCTGATTCTATCTAGTGTAGAAACACCAAGCATAGTTCTCTCCATAGCTAAGCCGAGCTAGCTCTCTCCAAGCAAGCATATCTCTCCAATGCCCATATGGAACTTGGCAACCCCAATACAATGTTATTTTCATGTAATTCTGTGTTCAGCATTATACAAACCGAATGAGTTTTCATCGAAAATCGACATCAAAAATGCTTTCCATATTAAAATAACTTGTTTCCATATTAATACACTAAGCCCATATTAATACTGTTTCCACTGATTAGTTTTTGCATCACCTGAAAATAAGTGTAGAAATAACCTCTACTGAAAAGTCACTCTTAATTTATTTTAAGAAATTAAACACATCAATGATGCGTGAAGGCAACTGAAATGACACACAACACTGACTCTTTTACCGTAAATGATAAGGTATAAATATATAAACTATAATGTATAAACACTCGATAACGACTGATATTTGATTGTATCAAGTTTTATTGAGAAACAGAGAAACTACGCCATATTGGTTATTATCGTTTCAAATACATATAAAAAAATTAATACCGTCGCGGTTACTTCCCTAAGCGTGGTTGGTAGAGTCGTACCGTGTACACCTAACCGCCGAAAATGTTAGGTTTTATGCAATGGGGGGTGAGCCTGTTGTCATTATATCTGTTAGAATTCAAGACTACAGATTAATACTGAGAATGTTTCTATACGACGAGACGAACTATGAGAGTGGAGGAAGCCAGAGAGGCATGAAGGAAAGAACCTGTTGGAACTCTGTACTCTCTGCCTTCCCCGCAAGGGATCTGGCGTGATGATATATATAGGTTTTTTCTATAGAAAATCGCGGGATCTTCCCTGCACGGGACTAATCTTTGAGTGACCCGTAAATAAATTTGTTTTAAAGTCAAACTCAAATAATTAATTTTGTAGAAGTCCTGCGGGGGCGCTTACAAATAGTCAATTTACATATTTTTTATTAAATATAATTTAACTACCAATCTACCACCGGATCGGAAAGCGGCCTCCATTGAGAAGATCCAGCGAAAAAACTCAGCGGCCTTGTCTTTTTTATTTACTTCTCTTTCTCTTTTTTCTTTTCTTTTATTTAATCATATTGTGTGGATACAATGTTTAGGTTACAATTAAATAGTTTACGATTCAGCTCCAGTGTGATGCCGTACGATCGAGATATGAATCTAGTGATGTTATCTGTAAGGAGTGTTTAAAGGATTCCAGATGGACCAGTCTCCCTAAGCAGCTCCCGTTCACGAGTATGATTGCTGAAACAGCTATTACTCCCCGCCACCTTATTAGAGGGAAAGAGGCCACCCGCGCCAGTTAAAAAATATATAAAAATAAAGGACATGATCGAAAATTGCCCCAAAACCAACAAACATTTGACCCATGCCATCATTATTTATCTACTTTATTAAAATAATGACCAATACCCGTATCTAACGGACAATTTGCAATCTAAAACGAATATTTCAAAGTATTGTAAGTACTTATATAGAAGTCGTCGACATCTTTACTAAATGTCAACAGACACAATATAACCTCATATGTATTAATGGCTACTGAATTATAACCTCAAAATCGAATACTTTTGGTGCAATATTGCGATTCCTCCGCGTGTCCGTTTAGTACTAAATGCCTTAAGAGAATTTATGGGTGATTTGAAATCGTACAAGTATTTTTTCATTGCTGTTGGTTCTGGGGCAAATCATGTGTCAGCGCAGAACAATGTCCTTTAACAACTTAGTATGGGCCCATACCACTGATGATTGCCCACAATTTAAAACTTGATACAATCCAAAAAATCACAGATAATGACTTTCATAGTTAGATATTAGACAACGCTATACATTCATAAACATAGCTACAAATATTTTTTCTACAACACAAATTAATCATTAGGCATACTTGACGATATTGTTTACATTGTCGTGGCGTGGTCTGTCATGGCCATATGTTCACATTATCCTGGCGTGATGTGCGTCACGGTAATGTGAAGCGAATCATAATAGAACACAGTTATGGCTAACTTAATCTTTTAATATTTTTTAGTATTTTAGAGAAATTGGGCTTTATCTATAGTACTTTAAGCCCTTTATTTCTAAAATATCAACTATAATTTTGCGTAACCGCGCTCACGTATGGTACTAATTCTTGCAAAATTATTTACAACATTCAGCGCTAACTTTGGAATCTGATATTATCTTCTTCTGGGTATTATTGAGATTATCTAAAATTTATTTCATCTTAATATATACCTTAGTAATTATGGGTTGAGTGTTATTGATCTGGGACTATACGGAGCCCTTATTCGCTATGAACTGAACACGTAACGTGGCGCGTTACGATAGCGTCGTGTAATTACCGTTTAATGGTACTATAAAGGTTCTGTTTCTGTGGTATGTCGGTTAACGGTAAAAATAAGAAGACCAGTAATTAGAGAGAAAAATGGTTGGTACTGGTACGCTAATTAACTGGTAAAAATGAATGAAAATGGTGACGCACACGCGATGGGTGCGCGATGGTTGATTGCGTACCAAATGCTAATGGCGCCACCTAGCGCAATACATGTACACCGTACATACCTGTACAGTAACAGAATACTATTACATTTCCATTACACGTAGTTAGTTATAGGCGCTCGTACCGCAGTGCGACCGCGGTGTTCTTACTGATCACCAAGGTTAAGCAGCGTTCGACTCGGTCGGCCTGAGATGGGTGACCGTTTGTGACATTTTCAAATTCGAGCGTCTCCGTGCTTCGGAAGGCACGTTAAGCCGTTGGTCCCGGCTACCACTTAATGTGGTAGTCGTTACGCCGAGTTGAAAGCCTTAAAGGCGGCTTGATAAGTTCCAACAGCAGGTGGCCACAAACCTGCCTTCACCAATCCGCACTGGGTCCGCGTGGTGGAGTATGACCTAATCTCTCTCACTTCGATTAGCGAGAGAAGGCCTTTGTCCAGCAGTGGGCAGTATAGGCTGATATTATTAGTTAGTTATAAATGACCCAGTAGGGTTTCATCTGGCCACATTTTAAATGCATAAGAATCTGTTCACCCCCACGCCACGATAATGTGAATTTAGTATAATACAGCAGTACACAGCCGGCCGAATAAAAGTGTACACTTTTGGAATATTTTTCATGTCTTTATTCGGCCGTAAATAGGTGCGCACCGAGTGTTATTTTTTGACAGAAATGAAGATAGTGTGTAAGTCACTTTATTTATTATTTACATTATGAAGGATATATGGTGGTTTCGGAAAAAATGAAATATAGTTTTTGGGTTAGTTTATTTGTTTTTGTAAAATTATTACGCATTTTGCGGGTTAATGTGTATTTGCTCAAATATTATAATAATAATAAAAATAAATAATTTTAACCCTGTGAAGAAACTGTCCCACCGTTGGGCACGGGCCTCCTCTCACACTAGTAGTCCACCATGCTGGCCCAGTGCGGGTTGGCGAACTTCACACACCTTCGAGAAACTCTTAGGCATGCAGGTTTTCTCATGATGTGTTCCTTGACCGTTAAAGCAAATGATAGTTAATTTTTAATACGCACATGCTTTCGAAAAGATGTAAGCAAGAAACGGGTGCAGCCGGAGTTTCAAGCCGAGACCTCCGACTTTGCAGTCCAACAGTCTTAACCACTAGGATATCACTGTTTTTATATATATATTATAATAATAAGTCCATATGTATTTGAACAGCAGGTGGCCACAAACCTGCCTCCACCGCACCGCACTGGGTCTACGCGGTGGAGTATGACCTAATCTTTCTCACTTCGATTTGTGTGTGTGTGTGTGTGCGAGAAGGGCAAGGGGGCAACTAGCTCAAGGGCATCTAAAGGAGGAACAGCCTCGGCTTGGGCAGTCGCTATGGAGGAGGGCGTATACGAGATATCTCGCCGTGGTGCTCTGCACCGGCCGGCGGGCAAGGGATTCTTCGACCTCGCCGGCGAGGCCGGTGTCTGATCTTGTTGAGGTATCTGTATCCGAAAGAAGGGATGTAAGGGTATCGGGAGGGTCGGATTTGTGAGAGAAGGGCTTTGTCCAGCACTGAGACGGTATAGGCTGATATTATTATTATTATATTATGTATTTGAAGCGTGGATGTGCTATGGACACCGTAGACAGTCGCTTTGCCTATTGAGTTTTTTAGATTTTCGCGAAGATTAAACATGAAATAAAACTACTAACTATCTTACCATGACCAAATAGACCGAGTCATATCTGAAGGACAAGTCAAGAGCCTCCGTAACCGGCGAGCGTGTATGAGACGAACTATGAGAGTGGAGGAAGCCACAGAGGTATGCAAGGAAAGAAAAAACAACCAAAAACCTGTTGGAACTGTGTACTCTCGCCTACCGCGCAAGGGATCTGGCGTGATGATATAGATAGACAGATTGATAGAAATAAAACTATTTTTCGGATTTTATCGCGGCTTGTTTTGATTGTTTCCGATATATTATTTTTTTCCCCCGGTTCACTACCATACTAATGGCCTGGATATAAATAAGGGGCTATATTCTTACCATGGCGTTTTTCCGAAACACCATACATTCAAACTAATCAATATATCACGGTAGACTTGTAAATCTTAAGGCATCATCATAAATTGTATAAATGAACTCACACATTCTCGAAAAGTGATTTTTAATTGTTAACTTAGCGATGTGTTGTACGTAGTTGTTATTGTAAATGTAATATTAATTAATTAATTAATATGTAACGCGATTTGTAAGCGAATCTCACTAAATGTAAGTATCTTGTACGTAGTACTTATTATATTGGTATTCGTTAGTTAAAAGTGCTTGTAAAATACTTAGAAATTGTTCAAACGTGATTAGTGTAAAACGACATTTTTCTGTTACACACCGTCACGCCTATATTCCCCAAGCGGGGGTGGCAGAGGTGCACTGAGTACACCCACGTTTCGCCGTCGATGTTAGGTCCCATGTAATAGGGGGCGAGCCTACTGCCATATACCGGGCACAATTCCAGACTCCGGACTCATATTGGGAATTTTTTGTTAGAAAAACTACATTTGTCCGACCTAGGATTTGAGCCCAGGACCTCGTGATTACAAAGCGATGTGCTTTGCCACCAGACCAACTCTGATATCGTTTAATTCGAGTAATAACAGATTTATGGCTAATGATCAAAATAGTATTTTTTTTTGATATGAGTGGATTTTCAGTAATGCCAGCGACACACTATAAATTTGCGCAAGTCGTTACGGTCGTCGTCAAAGACGTTACGCTGTCAAGTTGATATGCTTTCTTTTTACACTGTCACATCTATATTACCCAAGCGAGGGTGGCAGAGATGTACTGTGTATACCCACTTTTTGCCGACGATGAACAGGGGGTGAGCCCGATTACATGGGACCATCCTATCACTATTAGAGCTATCTTTTTAATAATAGAATATACTAAATGAAGATAAAAGTGGCAGCACGATTTCTCGATATTGTTACGATAACGTCAAATAGCTTGTGCTACGCCCTCAGTACAATAATAAGCAGTAAAATACTGTACATAAAAGCGCCCACAACGACGCATACTTGTTTTCAAGTCGTTGCACACAAAACGCGAAGTAATCTTCGATACTGAACTTATTGAGTAACGGCACTGTGTGCACACACAATTTGCACAAGTGTTACATGTGTCGCCTGCATAAGATTTTGCCAGTATCTTAAAAATCTTTTAAATGACGAATTTCAATACTAAAAATTAATAATTTTTACGCCCAAACAATAGTATTATGACTGAATATTAGATATTTTTACTGATTATTGTTTATTTAATTAAATTGCGTTTATTTTTTGCTGAATTTTAGATTTCGTGTCTTGACTTGTATAAAAATAAGCGGCATCCTTTTTAGAACGTTCTGGGAAAAGACAAAATCTGCGATATTTTTTTAGTATATAAATGGCATGTACCCGGTCGTCATCTGCGTGTAACGCCGTTAATCGACATCCCGGCTTTGATCAACGTAAATTGCGCATACGCAAGACAATGACAACCAAATGGTATCACACATTGGCCCAATATGATTGTACTATAAAAATTGATATTGTAATCTTCATGATTACATGATTATCATAACATTATGCTTACAATCAATAAATTTTGTTACTTAGAAATTTAACATAAATTTTGGCACAATATAATTTGTTTAATTTTTTTGTACGACTATGTGTTCATAGCTGGGGAGAAAAATGCCTCCAAAAGAGGCTACAAAAGGGGACAAATAAATGGGTAGAAATTGCGCGAAGTTATGGGTAAGTCATAAAGCAAAAGTCCCAAAGTGGGATAAAAAAAAATATTTTGCTCAAGTGTGGCTACTCTAAACACAAGGTGTTCCTCACTCTTTTGGAAAAGGCATGAAAGACATAATATATTAGGCTAGCTCTACATTTCCGCGCGGATTGTAGTAGAACTGAAATTCCGTCAGATTAATCAAATTGAAATTACACTTAAATATATAAGTGCTTACGATATTATTCAACTTGGCACAATTCCGCGAACGAAATCAATGTGAAAGTGGAAGGATGCAGGTACCGGGGAAGACCTAGACTATCTTACCACGACCAAATAAACCGAGTCTTATCTGATGGAAAAGTCAAGAGTCTCCGTAACCGGTGAGCGTGTATGAGACGAACTATGAGAGTCGAGGAAGCCAGAGAGGCATGTAAGGAAAGAACCTGTTGGAACTCTGTACTCTCTGCCTACCCCGCAAGGGATCTGGCGTGAGGTTATAGATAGATAGATAGATAGAAATCACTGTTTTTTTAACGCGCGGGATATTCGCCTAAATATATCACTTGCCATTTTCAATGCTTTTCGTATATTAATCAAGTTAACATGTTGTTACATTCGATCGATTCTTCTTTGGCCGAAAAAATAAAGTATTTTGTAGAGACGCAGTGACATTTGTCGGCGTCCATAATGTACAAGGTTTATCGTTATCGCAAGACCTCAGAGAACCCGATTAGATAATACCTTAACGAATTCAATACGAAAATCAAATTTCAAAATTTAAAGTTTTTTACCCCTTTCTTAAACACTTTTATACCCTAATTAACAATGAAACTTATACGTGTGCATATTAATGAATACGTTTTAAAAATGCATTTGAAATCTCCATATTGCTTTGAATCAATAATAAATTTAGTTTGTTATAGCGCATCGAAAGAGCAACAGCATATTTTTGCTAATTTTGGAAAAAGATCAGATGCATTAAAAATAGTTGGAATGAATTCAGTTATCGATTTAGAACAAACTACTTTCAGATCTTGCGTATAATATCTTACACCTTGTATGTGTCAGTAAAAAAGTCATACAACGTCTTATATCGTAAATCTCTATATGGAAAACGATATGCTGTTATCGTAACGATAAAAACGACCTTATTTATCCCCCGTACTTCTACACGACTTTGTTATATTACTGAATACGTTAGTAGAACGAGTAAGAGTAATGCATTAGAGTGAGACAAAAACAATCGCGACATTTGCTAGTAATCGTTAAGTATCTTGTAAATAATTAAAACTAATAAAACCGCTTTACCGTTTAGATTTAGATGTGAATTTTGACTGTTGTGTAATTTCTCAATAATGTGTTAACCAATCAGCCGATACTGTACGAAATTGGCCTTTAAATTCATGTAGTTAAAGTTTAAAATTCAAAATGACAGTGATATTGGTTAATGCCTCATCACATTTTAGAAAAATAATGTTTCGCACTGACATGTAATGCTGGCCACACACGTAACTATAAATTTGCACAAGTCTGTACACGGTACACAAATAGTGTAAAATAATGTTATTAAAATAGTATAACGATGGACACAGGTAGCTAACTCGACACACACAAGTTGCGATCTTCTGTACTAAATTTCTGTAAGAATTGTACTACATGGGATGTTCGATTGCTTTATGAAGATTACCTTCAGCTTATTCATATACTTTGTACAGATTTGCACAAATGTATGGTTACGTATGTCGCCTGCATAAAAAAAAGACAATTTGGTGTTTTATTTGGAGACGATCAGTTTTCATTCCATTAATATTCATTCACGTTAATTCTGTTAGTATGTAATGTAGACAGAGTTTAATTTTGACGAGACTTATGTTAATGTATTTGTCCTACGTTAAATTTTCGAAAGGGACAAATAATAAAACATAAAAAACAATTTTGTAATTGAAATTGACCTTTAAACTATAAAAAGAAAAAAATATCTAATGAGTTCAAATTAGTCCTTTTTATCGGAGGCAAAGACATTATAAAGCATTTTGAAGTCATTAAAACTAGTCATTTTAAATCATCATCGTCGTATGGCGGTGTACTTTTAACAATGCGAACCACGATCAGAACATAATGTCAGAGTGGAGGAGCCATTGTTTAGCCTCTGGTGTCAGCTGGTGTAGCCCCTCGAATCCGCCGCTGAATTTTCGATGTGCTGGATAGTCTGCACTGAGTTTCCACAGTCACAACAAGGAGACTCAGTGATGCCCCACCTGTGAGGATGATAATTGCACCTTGCGACTCCGGTTCTGATTCGCCGTCCGAAAAGACTTCCGCCACTCACTGGCTGCTGCCTGTTTTCTCCTGAGCTCTGAGTCATTTTAAATGAGATTAGGAAACGAAATGGAATCTCGATAATATTGTTTTCTTTATTTGCTAATTTGAATTTTAATGAGCTTTTTTTTGAAAATTAATGCTACTAACAGAATTAACGCACAACTAACTTATTTTATAAAATATTATTTTTATAATTGTTGTGATACAATTCTTGCCATTATTTGCTTTACAACGATATTTTTAAATTGTTAATGTATTTATAATTTATTTCTTAGATAAAGCTCGGGCACATTACTGTTGCGAATCGTATTGCATAAACTGTGTACGCGCACAAAAGGCGTGTTTCGTCGCTTCCCTCACCAAGTCCACTACCCTTGAGCCAGTTCCGTTTCATAAAGAAAGTATTCGCTTGTAATGTGCGCGTGTCTTTCTAGTCTTAAGTGGCCTATAATCGATCATTTGTGCAATAATTAAAAAAATGTTAAGTATCTTTTTTATACTTATTAAGTGGGTCGGAATGAACACTACTGGCGCAATACCGCACACAAATCGTGCTTTGACGTAGCAACGGAGTATGAGTTTGACATATTACTTACTACTGTCAAACTCATACTTCTGTTTTTACAGATGACTGTCAAAGTCATACTTTTAAGAAGTCGCATTAACCACCTTGCATGACGATGACAGGTCGGAGCATAATTGGACAAAAATTTCAGCGGTTTCAAAAATCATTTAATCCTGTGTAATTTTTTGTTAAAATAGGACAAAATTATACCAAGAAGCAGGACAGATTTTGAAGATGACAAATTCATATCAATATCATATTTAAATCAATCGTTGACTTTCTAATGCTAAATAAGGCTATCTTAGGCTAAATAGGTCTGCCAACGTACAACAACTTAATGAAATTGAAAATAACATGTTTGTGGGCTTCTGCCTGGCCTGGCCTCTTATATTACAATATGATTGCAAGCGAGGAACGAAAAAATTTTGCTCCATTTATAATCCTTTTTTTTTTTTAATTGTGTAAACTATTTTACGTGGTTTGTTCATGTTATTTAGACTTTCAATAGTGATATTTGATTTAATTGGTTGCTACGTCAACACAAACACGCTTTAACATTATGTAAAAAACTAAAAAAAAAACATTTGTAATAAATGTTCTAGCAATCGCATAGTGTTTTGTACCATCCTAATCATGTTCTTAGTATAGTATTTTTACAATGAACCAAACCCTGAATGCAGTTTTTTTTTTGTTTACAAAATTATTAAATGTTTAATAACCGTAAATACACTTTGTATGGAAATGTCATACACTTTCATGTGTATGACAGTGACAGTAGTCATGTGGTCCATTTATCGAGATGTCATTTCTGTACATATCAAGAGCCGTACCGATATATTAATGAATTTTAGAAAATACATAGATTTTTGAACAAACAAAGAAATGAAATTAATGAAAAATTGAGTATACTTTTATCTTCTTAAAACAATGCGCTATTTTTATCACAAAATTTGAGTTATTTATACTTAAATCGGTCACGATATTAACTATATTGGTAGGGCACTTGAGAAATCGTTTTTTTTTGTTGAAAATATAGTCCTAATAACGGATGATATTTTTTTTAATATTGGCATATTTATTTATGGTTTTCAAAATTGTGCCACCCTATGCTATTTTCTTAATCAAAACCAATTCAAAATCATTTCCCAGCTTCATTGCCAGTCACTAAAAATTATTAAGATAAAATAATGTTTTTAAACTGTATCAAGTGAGGCACTGGAGTGTATAGAAACTTTTGATATCACTTTATTTTTTACTAAAAGTGTATTTGTTTTTTGTAGCATAAATACGCTTAATTTACGTGAATGCATGTTAATAAACTATTTATGATAATTGATAAGGATAAGAAAATAAAATTATTTAAATTTGATACCGGGTTTTATTTGAAATTATAAAATTCTATAAAAATATACACCGTCACGTCTATATTCCTCAAGCGAGAGTGGTAGAGATGTACTGAGTACACCCACGTTTCGCCGAAGATGTTAGGACCCATGTTATAGGGGGCGAGCCTATTGCCATATACCGGGCTCAATTCCAGACTCCGGACTCATACTTTAAATTTTTCGTTAGAAAAACTACATTTGTCCAACCTAGGATTTGAACCTAGGGTCTCGTGATCACAAAGCGATGTGCTTTACGACTAGACCAACGAGGCAGTCTATAGAAATAATGTGGAAGAAGATTTTGAGGAGGTGACCATTTTTATTAAACAAGCGTGGCCCCACTAGGATGTATTCATGTGTCGTGGGTTAAGAAACATGAAAATTCACATACACAAATACCCAGACTGAAACAAATAATTGTGGATCACACAAAGATTTGTCCCGTGCGGGAATCGAACCCGCGACTATTAGACAGTGGGCGGAGCGGCCTAAGCTCTTAACCACTGCGCGAAATCGTCCGTCAAGCATTCGTGGTATTCCCGTGCTTTAAAGGGAAATTAAACCGTTGGTCCAGGTAACCCTTTAAGAGCTGTACAGGTGAGATTTAGCTAGCTATGAGCTAATCGCGCGATTTATAGAAGTTAGAGGTTAATACATTTTACTGCTCGCGTTTGAATCGCGAGCTAGTCGCCGGAACCTCGACTCGCGCGAGTGACAGGCGTTCAGAGATACCATAGGATTTTTCATGTAAGATGGGTACTGTGACAGTTGTGTCAAAGAAAATTATACTTTATTCAATGGCAATAAGAGGCATGACCCGTTTCTATACTTATGGTTTTAGCCCTTAATACCATTGAATTAAATATTGATTTCGTTTGGCACTTAGAACTGTAACTACCTACCTTATGTGAAAAATATTATAGGGACGCCATTGCTTCGTCCTGTACACGCGCGACAGTTAATGCGGGTGGACATATTCGAAAATATTAGCTAACTCTTTATCGATGAGGTGGAAAAGATGGTGGTGATATTGGTAATAGAATGCCCAGATTATTCTAAACGAAATTAAAACGTGAAGGTTTGGGCGATGGTAGATTTTTTTCAGAAGAAAAAAAAACATTTTTTAACTGAATGACGTCCTAGGAAACTCGCGCGTAAACTGCCTTATCTGAACATGCTTCTTGATAAGTTTCAAAAGATGGTGGAAGAGTATAACCTAATCTCTCACCTCGATTTGTGGGGGAAGGCCTTTGGCCAGCAGTGGGATATTATAGGCTTGTGTGAGAATGGAGGAAAACTAGTGTCATGGGAACCTTAGATTGGTTCTACCATGATCTAACCGATAGTGTCTTGTCTGATGAGCAATCCTGGTTTTCGAAACAGGCGATTTTATAAGACAAATTAGTTCTACTATAGTATCGCGGTGACAGTTACACCTTATAATAGATAGATGCATACTCTTTGCTGTGTAAACTTATTGTTGGTTTGAATATAGAAATACAAGAACAGTCATACAAGTATCTTATGGCCCGCGGCCAAAATCGGAACTACACCGACACGCCTATATTCCCCAAGCGGGGGTGGCAGAGGTGTACTGAGTACACCCACGTTTCGCCGACGATGTTAGGTCCCATGTAATAGGGGGCGAGCCTATTGCCATATACCGGGCACAATTCCAAACTCCGGACTCGAACTGGGAAGTTTTCGTTAGAAATACTTGTCCGACCTAGGATTTGGACCCGTGATCACAAAGCGATGCGCTTTGCCAATAGACCAACGAGGCAGTCAAATAGACCAACGAGGAACTAACGCAAGTAACATGTCGGACTCCACTCCGATCTAGGTCTCGAACCTATTCGCGCCTATATTAAAAAGGCGACAACACGACACTTCGCGAACGCATCTACCCATGCGAATCCGTTAATCGTAGCCGCCGCCGACTACGATCCGCCCCCGACCCCTGCCGCCACCGCCGGCCGCGACATCTTCTCACCGATGCCCCCGATGCTTTGTCATCCATTCTTTCCGCTCAGAATACGGGCGACGACGACGTAGTCGTAGATCCCCTCCCATAGCCGGCGGTTGACCGGTGCACTTAGTGGTGCACCCTGTCCCCCCACAGCGACTGTCCCAACCGAAGGCGCCTCTTCAAGGCGCCCTCGAGTATGTCGCCCCTTGTCCTTCTGGCTCGAGCGTAGTGGTTGCACGCTCGCCCTTAAGTCCGGTGAAGCTGTAAAGGCCTCGCGGCCAACAGCGTACATCACTCACACACACACAAGTATCATGTCACTTCAAGACAGACGCAGAGTTGCCGTTTGCAATAAAATTTACCCAAGTGCTTTTTTTAATTAGTTACCGTGCGGAACCCACCTGTTGAAATATTTTCCTAGAAGTAGGAAAAATTTACTAAACGATAACCCTAATTTGATACCACTTGTCAATGTCATCCTCGGACTAAAAGATCTTTGTGGCGCTGTATTCTAAAACTGTTATTTCACGAAGGCAATTGTTGCTTTTCCCTGTCAAAGAGAATAGGTTCGCTGTGTAGGACAAATTAAAATGGACATTTGCTGCTTTTCCGCCGACTTTTCTTTAACCCATTCTGCTTCTGAAAAACACCCTTATGCGGCGAATGTTACTCAAAGGGCATACAACGCGTTAAAATGTCACGACAGCGAAAGTTACAACGCCCACGCAGGTTTGAAAGCATTGCGATGCTACTAAAGAATCTTCGCGATGACACATTGAAAGCGTCGCAAAGCGTTTGCGTAGAAACGCAACTATGAAATGTATCGATAGATAATTATATATTTAAGATTCGTAACTTCCACGACCTTTACATCCATGTAAGTAACACTAGGCACTTAGTTGCATTAGGGTTCCGGAAATGGACCTCTGATGGCTAAGCAGTGATGTTTCCGGAGCCGTTACATCGCATGCGTAAAAGCCATTCTATTTTAATTTAGATTTTGTGTGAAAGGCAGAAGGAGACTTTCTTGAAATTGTACCTTATCTCCAAAAAATTGCAGGTGGGCAATTACTTACCCAGATTTAAAGAGGTACAAAAGATATCTAAAAAAATCAATACTACTTTACACCTAGATTATCTACCCAAGCGTGAGTGGCAGTATTATGTATCCACCTTCCGTTCCGTAATAAGGGATGAGCTCATTTCCAATTCTTTTTTTGGTTAGTTGGCCTATTGGTAGATTACTGTTTTAAGGTAAGTACGTAGACACCTGCCTACGAATACTGTCTAAAGGTGTGTGTGTCACGTGTACATGATTTGCCTCAAAACCAACAGTAATGAAAAAATGCTTGTATGATTTGTAATCACCTATAAATTATCTTCATGCATTTATTATTAAACGGACACGCGGGGGAATCGCAATATTTCAAAAAAGTATTAGATTTTGAGGTTATAATTTAGGAGCTAACTATACATCTGTAAAATCGTTATGTAAAAATATATTAGCAATAATCAAATCGATTATGGTTGTATGTAATCGTTTGATACGATAACGATGTTAACATTCGGTATATATGTCGCTTGTCTGGTGAAGCTGTAAAGGCCCCGCGGCCCACAGCGTAGATTATTCACACACACGGTAAATATGTCGGCGACTTTCATTTAAGTACATACAATATACGTTTTGGATTGCAAATTGTCCGTCAGATACGGATATTTACCACTACTAGAATAAAAAAGATGAATAATTATGGTATAGGTCACATGTTTGTTGGTTCTGGGGGCACTTTTGACGATGTCCTTTCATATCAGAATTGAAGTAGCGGTTGTAGAAAAGTGCTTATGATAATTTTGGTGAAATGTGTATCATCAAAATAATAATAAGAAAATTCTTCATCCACAGATGACATTGATCCAGTGTGTTAGTATACAGATTAACTTATAAATCGTGTTATTAAACAAAACAAAGTCAATGTATCGTGTTCAGAATGATTCTCACAAAAGCTTACATGCGAGACTTTGCAACCTGCGATTTGTTTTGCACTAATCTATCGGAGGGATCAAAAAGTAGTGAGAATGAGATAGAATATAATGACTATTGATAACTTAATAATTTATTTTTCTACATAGTTTCCGAGTCTCTCTACACACCGAGTCCAGCGCTTTTCCAAGGCTACAATCCCTTTCACAAAAAAAGTTTTGTCTTGGTCCTGCAAAAAGCTCTCCACGGCATCCATCACCTCGTTATCGTCTTCGTACCTGTTTCCCCTTAAGTATTTTTTCAATTTAGGGAATAGATAAAAATCGCTAGCCGCCAGATCTGGTGAATAAGGGGGGTGGTCAACCAATTCGAAGCCAACTTGCTGAATGGCAGCCATCGCAACTGCCGACCTGTGCGCGGGTGCGTTGTCATGATGAAACAGCACGCCCCTTCGAAGTTTCCCTCTCCTTTTCTCTTTGATGGCATTCCTCAACTTGGGAATTAAAGCTGCATAATATTGGCCTGTAATAGTGGATCCACGCTCCAGGTAATCAATCAATAATATTCCTTCTGAGTCCCAAAATATTGACGCCATAACCTTGCCAGCCGATGCCACGACACGAAACTTTTTCGGGGTCGGTGATGATGGCCGTTTCCATTACGAAGATTGCTGTTTTGACTCGGGATCAAAATGATGGACCCATGTTTCGTCCATTGTTACGAAACGAGACAAAAAGTTTTCAGAATCTTCTTAAAACTTGTCCAACAATATTCGAAATGTCAAGTCGATTTTGTTTCTGACTGTCGGTTAACATTCTCGGCACCCATCTTGCGGAGACTTTTCTCATATTCAAAGATTGTGTCAATACGGATTGAATACTTCCATATGAAATGCCCGTTTCTTGAATTAAGTATCGAATGGTAACTGTTCGAGTGCTCAATACAATTTTCTCGACATTCGCAACATTTTCTTGGGTGACTGACGTCGATGGACGGCCGCAACGATGTTCGTCTTCCGTGCTCGTTCTCCCTACTCGAAATTGAGAAGCCCACCTTGCGACAGTGGAATACGGCGGAGCAGACTCTCCTAATGTTGCCTCCAAATCGCAATGAATCTCTTGCGTCGTTAACTTTTCTAAACAGAGGTATTTAATAACGGTTCGCACTTCGTTTTTCTCCATTTTCGAGAACACGTTCCGACACTCAGGAAAAACAAAAGAGAATCGAAGATTTTTTTTTATTAATATTATAAATATGTATCTGAGCTATGCCTGCCAGTATTTTTTTTTTACTAAGGGTGATGTCGTTCTCACTACTTTTTGATCCCTCCTAGTATATATAATTTTTTTAGGCAGCATTCTCTTCAGCATTGATTACAGTTACAGCACGAAACTTATACAAAGCTTTGTGGATTACAGTGACATAAAAGATGTATAAGCATCTAAATAAAAACATTTTCAATAAAACCATCTTCATTGCAAATAACTGCGTTGAAGCACTTTATTTAAAAAGAAAATGGCTTTTTTTACTTTCATTCAATTTACGTAATATGAACTTATCGCATAATCTTTGCCGGCGGCTTTTCTTGGACTTTCTTGGACTCTCCTACAAGATCCGCCCAGAGTCCGAAGTATGGAATGATGTCCGATACATTTAATGGCAATAGCCTCACTCCTTATTGGGACTTATCATAGTCGGCAAAATGTGTACATCTCTGTCACCCCTGCTTGGAGTAGGTGTTTTTTTTAAATGCTAGAATTTTTTTCTTTTGTTGCGGTCCAAAAACATGAAATTCACATTCAAAACACCCCAATACACCAAAACTCAAACTCAAATAATTCATTTTGTACGAACCCTGCACGGGCACTTACATATAGTCAATATACATTTTTTTAATTCTAATGTAACTACTAATCTACCATTGGTTCGGACCGCGACCTCCACTGATATGATCCGGTGAAGAAACTCAGCGGGCTTGTCTTTTTTATTTAATTCTCTTTCTCTTTTTTTCTTCCTTTTTTTAATCATCTATCTATCTATCTATATCATCACGCCAGATCCCTTGCGGGGTAGGCAGAGAGTACAGAGTTCCAACAGGTTCTTTCCTTTTAATCATATTGTGTTGATACAATATTTAGTTATGTTGTAATCAAATAGGTCTAGCTCCAGTGCCTTACGACCGAGATATGAGACTAATGATGTTATTCATAAAGAGTATCTGAAGGATTTCAGGTGCACCAGTCCCTACAAGTAGCATCCGTTTACGACTGACTACTGGAACAGACATCACTCCCATCATATTGGGGGGAAGGGAGGGATCCCCCCAAACATTGGTGGGTCACACAAAAATTTGCCCCGTGCGGGAATCGATCCTAACCACTCAAGACGTCGACAAAAGAGTAATGGTACGCCCAAACCAACGCGTTCAGCCGCGGCCGCGGTGGCATGCACGGTGGCGATCAGCTCCTGCAGTAAAAGTTGTATGGAAATATTTACACCAACGCGTCCTGCGTCTTGCACGCGCTATCTGGGCGGCGACTGCACGCGCAATCTTTGGGTAATACTGATCGCCACCGGGGACGCCACCGCGGCCGCGGCAGAACGCGTTGGTTGGTTGGGAACGCGCGCAGTACCTTAAAACATTAATTTTCTTTATTTCTTTTTCGTTTTTAAATACGGGTCCTCAGTAAGACTGAAAAATATTCATGTGACGTAGGTACATTAACAAACATAAAATGCACATCCACGGACACACATACTGTAACAAATGTTACCAAAAAAAATTAATTACAAACAGAAAAAACTCTCCTTTTATATTTGTACATACCTTAAATATGTAAATATGTTTCTGTATGTAACTCACGTACAGTTTGAGGCGTAGGATCTCTCCCTAGAGGTATTCAATTCGAATCTGGTTTGAGTGGCGAAAGAACATTTCGCATAATAAAGTTTGTGCCAAGAGAATATCTGATAATATTTCAGGTATCTCAAGGAAACGGCATGGTTTGTTACTTAATACGGTTTACATTCAGTTCATTCGCGTGGTAATGTTCAGGGAAGTGGAGAGCGCCGATATGTGAACTTAACATCTCTATCTATCTATCTATAACATCACGCCAGATCCCTTGCGGGGTAGGCAGAGAGTACAGAGTTCCAACAGGTTCTTTCCTTACATACCTCTCTGGCTTCCTCGACTCTCATAGTTCGTATCATACACGCTCGCCGGTTACGGAGACTCTTGACTTTTCCTTCAGATAAGACTCGGTTTATTTGGTCGTGGTAAGATAGTCTAGGTCTTCCCCGGTACCTGCATCCTTCCACTTTCACATTGTATATCTGTTTTGTCATTCTTTCTTCTGGCATTCTTTCTATATGCCCGAACCAACGGAGCATGCCCTTTCTCATTTTTACACAGATACTATATTTCAGACCTACTCGCTTTCTTACTACGCTGTTGCTAATGCGGTCGGTCAGCTTCACTCCGCACATCTTCCGCAGAGCTCGCATTTCTACCGCATTTACCCTACTTTTATTCTCCTTCTTACATACCCAGCTCTCGCTACCATATAACAGCGTTGGGACAAGAACTCCGTTATGTATGGCCAGCTGCGCCTTATGGCTTAAGTGCCGGCTCCCAAGTAGCTTTTCCATCGCCCCATTCACTCTGTTCCTTGCACTCACTCTTCTCTCTATGTCAGCGGTGTATTTCCCATCCTTACTGAAGGCGCATCCAAGATATACAAACTCATTCACTTGTTCCAGCACATCGTTACCAACCACAATCCTTACATTCGTTCTGGTTTCTTCCCTTTAAAAAACTAAACATGCCCGTGCTATTTATTTCTTATGTCCTTTCCGGCGCATATTATTGCTGTTTACATACGCTGGGCCGTTTAACATCCACTTTATGCTCACTGCCGCGGTTTACATTCTCGCGTTGACCTGTTTTATGTTCACTTTAAACTCTGCTGCATTTCGCGATGGCTATTTTCACGTCTAGCTACTTCTGTGCTACAATGAACGCCTGTGTAGTCGCGGGTAGCAGTAAACAAATGCCGTTATGCCTATATTCCCCAAGCGATTCGGACCTAATGATCGCCATCTGCACAATACGCCATTAGACCAGTGAAGCAAACCAATATTACACAAATTTGAAGCTTCTATTAAGGTACGTCCAAACCGACGCGTTCAGCTGCGGCCGCGGTGGCGTCCTCGGCGGCGATCACGGTGGCGGTCAGTATCTCCCTATGATTGCGCGTTCAGACGCCGCCCGGATCGCGCGTGCAGGACGCAGGACGCGTTGGTGTGAACGTTTCTATACAAATATTACTTACTTACTTACACCGTGCACGCCACAGGTACGGTCAATCAGTACGGTATGTGGATACGGGATCTTAGACTAGGACGCAGATGAACTAAATGCGTTGGTGTGATCGACTTTTGCATGCAAGTTGATCAGAGGGCAAACAACTAATTACACAATTTACAAAAGAGGCAATTTTTAATAAAAAAAAATTAATTAAGTCTCTGAACTTATTGGAACTCTGAACTCTCTGCGTACTCCGGTGCTAAGGCATATCACTTGCGAGCGTGACAATATAGATCACACATGAAGAGATGGACACGGCAGCTTTAAGTGTGGTAGTTAATTTATTATCTTTGCGTGTTTATTGACAGATGGCGTGGCGAGAGCGAGTTACTATATTCATTGTAAGTAAACTGGTACGTGGTTTTGTTTGAAAATAAAAATATCCAGGTATTTTACACTGCTTACCCACTTTATAACTTTGCAGTGTATAACATTAAATTCGACCTTACGAGCGCGAACTGTCAACCGCTCCCACCGCGACGAGGGTTTCGCGCGTAAATTAAATCTGCACAATAATTCAAGCGAATCAAGTATTCATGGAATTCAACTGAAATAAGTTTTATATTACTTTGTACGGTGTAATTTTTCCTATATTAGAGATTTTCTATCAAAAAATTCTCATTAGCAGTGTGGAGTTTGCCGGATGCCAGGTATATTACTAATAATATCCCCACTTTTTACTCTGGGACCTAACCAGAACCAAGAAGCAAATACCAAGAGGAGATGGCGTAATAACATCTATACAATTAAACGTGGGACTGTGCGGGGTGGCACAACTCGAGAGGGACGTTACTCCCCACCTACATTTGTATTTGCCATCTGCTGGAGAATGGTAAAAACTAATCGATTCGTCCATGCCAATATTACTTATAAGTTCAATTATATTACGGTAGATGACATTTGTAATAGAAGTAATCTAATAAATTACGAAAAAATACTTATAAGTAAAATGTGATACCATTTGTGTGACCAGAATGTCGATCCAAGTCGTTTTGGTATGTCAAGATACATCAGTTCATTTTACGGGTGTTATTAAAAAAAGGTATTATTTAATATATATGCGAAGAGTTTTTGGCGGGAAGTCGAAGAATGACGTTGTCAATTTGTTTTAATTTCCAAAACTTGTGTTATTTCGACTAATAATGTCTAATGTTGGTGTTCTTATATGTGCATGAGTGAAGGTAATTGTAACAAAGTGATTAAACGTGACTTCCCTCAAAACGGCCGTTGCAATTAGTATGTAAAGTATCCACAGCTTTACTATCCAGGGTAGGGTACTTCATTAATTTCATTATCATCGTTGTCATCAAATTCATCGGGGATTCGAATTAATTTAAACAACCATGATTATATATCTCATTGGACACTGGCAAAATACACTTATAATTAGTGTGAAGCCATAACTTGAAGAAGAAGATATGCGAACTCGAGCGTAGTGTGAATGGAGCGAGTAGCGATGACAAACTGAGGTAACCCACGCCCACCACGATTACGTCAAGGCTTGGTGAAATTTAAAAGGCTCACTAGGTTTGGCAATCTTCTCTTCGTATTTGTCTCGTGGACCTAACATTGTTGGCAGAATTTGGATGTACGCAGTATATCTCTCTCCCGCTTAGGGAATGTAGTTATTACTTTTTATTCCTTTTTTTTTTAAATAAGCGAGTTTCTTGTCTGTCTGTTTGGTAGTTTTTTAACTTGCTATGTTGTCTCTGTTTGATTGCGTTGAGTTTCATACGGTTGGTTTGTAGTTAAGTCAGTTATTTATCGTAAGTATTCAGTTTGGCGAATTACTTAAACTTAATTGTTTTTAACTTTTGTTGCTGCCTACTATTATAGTTTATATCTATGTGTATAAATCGATCAAATTTCAACTACAATGCGAGTTAAAAACTAATATTGATTGCGCGCCATCTATAATGAGTCACGACACTAACGGACGGCATGAAGTTATGCATGTTGCAAATGAACGGCCAATCACGCGGCGAGCCCTACCAACGTCATCTGCGACGAGCTTCAGAACATTATATTCCACAATTCGAACCACGCACGATATACGTTCTTTTTTCATTTACATAAAATTGTAATTAACGAATTAAATTTATTTTGAAACGATATAAAAAAGGATTCATTTCTCTGTCGACCACATCTACATCATCTAAAAGCCTGATCCTGGATAAAGCGAGTCACGACGCAAATAAACATAAAACAATTTTTAAATCAGATCAAGCCATCTTTTTAGTCTTAAGACTTTGCAGTGGATATTGTATTACCGGGACAGCAGAGTGGACATCTGACGCTAAACCATTGTAGTGAGGAGGGGTTATACCAGAGAGAACCATAAGGTTTTTTCTTTATTCAAAACAAGCAGTTTTTCGCGGCTTCGCTCCCGATCGACAACGCCGTCTACCGAGTCTATGTTACTTTTGGATAATGTTGCTTTCTAATGGGGACATAATTATTAAAATCGGTTCAGTAGTTTTAGAGTTTATCGATGACATAAAAATAAACAAATCTTTCCTCTGTATAATATTGGTATAGAAAAAGCGTAGTCCCACACTGGAAAATATTCTTGTATCGTAGATACAAACACCCAGACCGAAACAAATACTTGTGAGTCATATAACGGACATTGTTCTGCGCCCATACATGATTTGCCCCATAACCAACAGCAATGGAAAAATACTTGTATGATTTCAAATCACCCATAAATTCTCTTAAGGCATTTATTAGACTGTTCATACGGTCGGGTCCAAGTATTTTAAGACCCACCGTAAAAATAGGCCTCAAAAACTATCTGACTACACCCGAAACCTCATGGCTGAGCGACGTTCCATGACGCTCCAAACCTCCGATGATGCTAAGTCCTATAGGCAGCTTAATGGACAGATATTGAAGTCCTTGCGACACGACTTACGGTCCTTCAATGCAAGGCGTATTGAGGAGACCATAGAGCAGAACAAGGGCTCTAAAGTGTTCGCAAGAGACGCGTCTATTGGGCAGAGCCAGTTGACGAAGCTGAAGACGGAGGACGGAAACGTAACGTCAAATAGGTCAGAGGTGCTCAGGGAGATAGAGAGGTTCTATGGACAGTTATATACCTCAGTAGCTAAACCTGTTGTTGACTTGGTAAAAGACCCAAGAGCCAAGCTAACCCGACACTGCACTGAAGATATCCCGGACATCAGCCTGTGCGAAATTAGGATGGCTCTCAAACAACTAAAAAACAACAAAGCGCCGGGTGAAGACTGAATTACTGCAGAACTTCTGAAGGCGGGCGGATCGCCGGTACTTAAAGTCCTTCAGAGGCTATTTAATTCCGTCTTGCTTGAAGGGAAAACGCCGGAAGCATGGAACAGGGGTGTGGTGATGCTGTTTTTCAAGAAAGGTGATAATTCTTTATTGAAGAACTATAGGCCCATCACACTGCTGAGCATTGTTTATAAGTTGTTTTCGAGAGTCATTACGAATCGTCTCGAACGAAGGTGATGACTTCCAGCCTCCCGAACAAGCCGGTTTCCGGAAAGGTTTTAGTACCATAGACCACATACATACGCTGCGGCAGGTTATACAGAAGACTGAGGAGTATAATCGGCCACTATGCTTGGCGTTTGTGGACTATGAGAAAGCCTTTGATTCGATCGAGACTTGGGCGGCTCTTAGATCTCTCCAGCGATGCCGCATTGACTATAGGTACATCGAAGTGTTGAAGTGCTTGTATAATAACGCCACCATGTCAGTCCGAGTACAGGGGCAGTGCACGAAGGTGATCCCCATAAAAAGAGGAGTAAGACAGGGAGACGTCATTTCTCCGAAACTGTTTACGGCCACCTTAGAGGACGCCTTCAAGCTCTTGGAATGGCAAGGACTTGGCATCAACATCAATGGCGAATACATCACTCACCTTCGATTTGCCGACGACATTGTGGTCATGGCGGAGTCGCTGGAAGATCTAGGACGAATGCTCGGTGACCTCAATAGAGTATCCCAACAAGTGGGTCTTAAAATGAATATGGACAAAACAAAAATAATGTTTAATGTCCATGTCGTACCCACCGCACTCACCGTTGGGAACTCTACTCTTGAAGTTGTCGACGAATACATTTACCTGGGACAGGCAGTCCGGTTAGGTAGGTCCAACTTTGAGAGAGAGGTCAATCGACGAATCCAACTCGGCTGGGCAGCGTTCGGGAAACTGCGCAACATCTTCTCATCCAAAATACCTCAGTGCCTAAAGACTAAAGTTTTTAGTCAATGTGTGTTACCAGTGATGACATATGGATCAGAGACGTGGTCTCTTACAATAGGTCTCATAAAAAAGCTCAAAGTTGCTCAGCGAGCTATGGAGAGAGCTATGCTCGGCGTTTCTCTACGCGATCGAATCAGGAATGAGGAGATTCGTAGAAGAACCAAGGTCACCGACATAGCCCTCAGGATTAGCATGCTGAAGTGGCAATGGGCTGGCCACATAGCGCGAAGATTGGACGGGCGTTGGGGCAGAAAGATTCTAGAGTGGAGACCACGTATTGGCAAGCGCAGCGTAGGACGACCGCCTGCCAGATGGACCGACGATCTTGTGAAAATCGCAGGAAATCGTTGGATGCAGGTGGCATCGGACCGGTTACACTGGAAAGCGATTGGGGAGGCCTATGTTCAGCAGTGGACAAGTATAGTCTGAAATGATGATGATGATGATTTATTATTAAACGGACAAGCGGGGGAATCGCAATATTGCACAAAGAGTATTAGATTTTGAGGTTATATTTGAGTAGCCATTAATACATATGACATTTTACATATATTGTGTGTGTTAACATTCAGTAAAGATGTCGGCGACTTCGATATAAGTACTTTCAATACTTTGAAATATTCGTTTTAGATTGCAAATTGTCCGTTGGATACGGATATTTGCCATTATTTTAATAAAATAGATAAATAATGATGGCATGGGTCAAATTTTTGTTGGTTCTGGGGCAATTTTCGACAGTGTCCTTTCCATATATTTAATGAGTGTCAATTTTTTTATTATCAAACAGCTGTTTTCTTTGCTAAGTATAACAAAAGTTTTTGTTTATGATGTTAGTAAAATAGTCCTGTGAGGTTATTGGTGATTTATTAGTAATCCTTTATATCAATTCACAGCCCCGTTAATATTTAATAATAGGTAGGTATTTAAATAGTGTAGAATAGAAAATCATTTCATGATCATTTATTTGCGTTCCCCAAATTATAAGTAATCTCTCTATCTTAATTATCACACTAGATTCCTTGCGGGGTAGGCAGAGAGTAAAAATTTCCACCAGGTTCTTTCCTTTCAGACCTCTCTGGCTTCCTCCACTCTCATATGTCGTCTCATACACGCTCGCCAGTTGCGGAGACTCTTGGCTTGTCCTTATAGGCCCTACAAAATGGATAGATGACCTGGTAAAGGTCACGGGTAGATGGTGAATGCGTACAGCAGCACAAAGCCAGCCGTCATGGCGGCCTTTGGGAAGGCCTTTGTCATACGCTCTTGAGCTAGTTGCCCCCTTACCCTCCTGGCTCGAGCGTTGTGGTTGCACGTTAGCCCTCTTATCCGGTGAAGCTGTAAAGGCCCCCTGGCCAACAGCGTTGATCACTCAAACAAAAAAAAACACTGGCGTCTTTTGACTGAAGATAGTTAGAAATAAAAGAGTTGTTGGTCACATCTCTCTGAACGTCGTCATAGACAATAATATAAACCGAGGTATAGCGCTGAAACATGAGTTTCATATCCGCTAACGAGTTCTGAAAAGTATTGTGTTTTTCTATCTATATCATCACGCCAGATCCCTTGCGGGGTAGGCAGAGAGTACAGGGTTCCAACAGGTTCTTTCCTTACGTACCTCTCTGGATTCCTCCACTCTCATAGTTCGTCTCATACACGCTCGCCGATTACGGAGACTCTATACTTGTGTTTTTGTGTTATGTAAAACTAGCTGTCCTTGCAACTTCGTTCGTGTTATTTTCAGGCCCATATATATCACCATGTATATCACACCCTTAAGTTTCTTTGAGACAACAGGTAGCCTATGTTTTTCTCCTGGATAAAATGTATTTCCTTGCCGCATTTGATCAAAATCTGTTCATCGGTTTGAACCGACCGACCGACAGTCCAGAGTTACTTTTGAATTTATAATATTAGTAGGTATGGATCGTTTGCACTATTAGTTCCAACAGCAACGACACCTGCCGGGTTTACTTATAGCTAAGAACCATCCGAGTGACCCCTATAAGTACTGAAAAAAATCATCGAAGTCTGTCAAGCCGTTTAGTAGGAGAAGAATTACAAACACACAAATCGGCACATAGAATTTACCTGCGACTCGGTCTGCATCGATTTTTTTGAGATTTGAGACGATTTTTTTTGGCCCATTTCCGGTCCACCTAGGACATTTTGATCGCCATTCCTCCAAATACCACAGACCAACGAGACACTTAATACTCTAAAGGTACGGCCAACCAACACGTTAAGCCGCGGCCGCGGTGGCGTCCTCGGCGGCGATCACGGTGGCGGTCAGTATCTCCCTATGATTGCGCGTTCAGACGCCGCCCAGATAGCGCGTGCAGGACGCAGGACGCGTTGGTGTGAATCTTGCCATACAAATATTACTGCAGGAGCTGACCGCCACCGTGCACGCCACCGCGGCCGCGGCTGAACGTGGCGGTTTGGCCGTGCCCTTTCTGGACGATGAAATATAAATAGTGTTGTTTAATTATTAATTTAACTATGTTAATATAAAGATTTTCATAGATCAGTTTAAAGTAATAGATCGTTAATATCCCACATACCCTGTATTGTGTATACAACGAGTAACATAATAAACGCAAGACCGGAGAGTAATTTGTTCTAAATGGATTTCAACAACTTTTATTGTACATTAAATATCTTTATTGTCCATTAATTTGCAATAAATGCTGTTAGGTCTTTAGTAGACTATAAAAACTCAAATTATTCTTGATTTATATCAACACGGAGACTTCAAATGCGTTTCTAAAACATATTTCTTAATACACAAACAAACACGTTCAAGTTTCATTGTCAATTGGGGTATAAAAGTGCTTAAAAAAGGTAGAATATGTTAAATTTGAAAATTTGATTTTAGTAATTAATTTGCGAAGCAATTATATAATCGGGATGTCTGAGGTCTTGCGTTATTTGTGTTACACCTTGTAGATGGCGCTGACTCGTAGCTCGAAAACTTACGTAAAGGAAATTGAAACCAAGAATATTCAATTATTATCTATTTTTCATTCTGTATCCCAAACATATTCACTGCAAGACAATCCATCTTTTGCCCTCAACAGGTTATCGGTCATTTAAATTATTGTTTCAGTAAAAACTACTTAACATTATCTAGTGTTTTTAAGAATATAATGATTAATATCGACGGGCCAAACAATGTAAATGACATTTGCAACTTTCGTGCCCTTTGATAAGGTTATTTATCTATCTATACATATAATAAAACTGTAACCAAGCCGAATCTGTACATTGAATATTTTTCGAAAATTTTAATTGGGGTACACTTCCTTATCGATATAGAGGCCGAAACAATTTATTTTGTCTGTCTGTCTCTTGGTGTTTTAATCACGCAAAAACTACCGAACGGATTTCAATCAAATTTGGTATGGTAATAACTTATACCCTAACTTAAAATAATAAATACTTTTTTTCCGGAAACAACAATCAATCTGGGATAATCGCGGGAAAAAAAATTATTATTTTTATTATTGTTAGTCTCAAACTGCAATTTTAAGTTAAAATGTGTGATTTTGCCTACACATGAATTCCACCATAAACTGATATCAGACTCAGGTTCGTCTCCTCACTAGAAACTCTTCGGCGGTTAAAAGCAATCGCCTGAAATTGTACATACACGTTTGATTTAAACACAAATATGATTTCGTGCATGAACCGACGATGCATTCAGGATTATCTCTTCTGGAGAAAATCTTTAACGATGAATAGCCGGTACACGAAACTTTGTATAATCATTTATTTAAGATATCTTCTTAACATAATTTTGATCATGATTCGCCAGATTACGATATTTGGTAGGGTAGGTAGAAAAGGTTTAAAAGTATCCAAGTATTGTATATATTTTTGTATGAGACGGCGTTAGCGTTGAATAAGATTGCGCATTAGAGACCTATGTCAAATTTTACAAAATAAACGCGTGCGTAGCCGCGGGTAACAGCTAGTGCTAAATATAAATACTAGATTATAGAACTTTGTTTGTTGGACACATCGATATATAATTAGATTGATAAACGTCGATAATGTATCACCTGCATGTGTTTATCAGCCAATAAACACATGCAGGCAGTGCAGTTGCAGCAGTGCAAGCGAATTACGATGTTTTGTGACGTATTGTCTATTCAATTAAACTGATCTTTAGTTTAATTAATGCCAAGTACACGTCAATATATTATAGATATGAAACTGATTTTTGCATCAATACATCATCTGAAAAACTATAAATAACTCTATCCACTGTTATCCTCGAAGAGGACCGCAGAGGTGTGCATTACGCGCCCACGTTTCACCGAGGTAGGTATTTCCCTGCTTCACTTTTGCCATATCTATACCATACCAGATCCCTTACGGGGTTGGCAGAGAGGTATAGAACTACAACAGGTTCTTTCCTTACATACCTCTATCGATTATGCCATTATCATAGTTCGTTTCATACGCGCTCACCGTATCGTATGCCTCTGTATCTAAAGTAAAATTAGCCTTATTAGGCTAGCGACTCCATCGTCGGGCTATTGCTCGCGATGCCGGCTGGTGAAAGACTCCCTGCATCTTAGTGGTTTAGGCAGGCAAAGGGCGAGAGATACTGAGAGATAGCGGCGTGTTGAGTACCGCATCATTGCAAGGGGGAAGCATAACCCTACCTTCCGGTCAACCTAGTTTCCCCCCGTAGGCGGGCACTTTCAAACTGTTAGGATGGGCCCCCAAGAACGGTTTTTTATAAAAAAATTGTTTTATTATAATAGCAAGGATTTAATTGGGAACCCGAATTACAATGTATGATTAGTCTTAAAAAATAGGTGTAGGAGGACATAGATGGCTGATTGCTGAAGGCGGGATGCTGGCTTAGCCTCTCTTTATCACGAAGGGGTACACTCCACATGTGTTTTACTCTTGCGAAAATTTCTAAGCCCATCTGCAGGGTCAATGCAAGACATCCTAGGTTTTTTAGTCGATAGGAGTCCTCACATTACCAGCGTACTCCTCCGAAGCTCGCAGAAATCCTAAGCGGGATTTTTCCTATGTGGAAAAATAAACTTGTGAGACTCAGCAAAAATCGTAAAGGGTTTGTACAGAAAAAATAGGTTAAAACACCCCACCCAGACTCTACTGCTCCGCTGTAATCTAAAGACGTGCTAATATTAACGCATTTTGCAGCTTAAAAACCTAGTTAATGTTTAGGAATGTATAGAATTCCTAGGAAATGTGTATGATACAATTTCATACATTCCCTGGCGATTTTAAGCATTTTGTACAATTCCTAGGAATTGTATATAATAACAAATTATATGAATTTCCGGTAACGTAGATATCACCGCCCAATAAAGATGCTGATATGATAATATATATTACAAAAACCAATATCTTTAAGAAACGTTTATAATACACATATGGTTTAAAAATAAGGGTTCAGTATATTAAATTATTATTTACTACTTCGTCTTGGTGTTAGTGTATACGAATTTCGACTGAATCCATGATACAGAAATAATTTTTAGTATTGGACCAGTGTTGTCATATCTACCAACTTATTGTTAGATCTACCTAGTTTGCTTCCAGTCTACTTATCTACGACCATACTCATCAAATGTACCTACTTTTTAAAATATTAAGTTACATATTAAGATCGTTTTTTAGTAAGTACGTTATTGACTGAGCGCTGACAGAGATAGCGACGGCTGATAATTAGGTTCCACGATGTTTTCCGTAGCGGGTATGGTAGCTCACCATAGGCGACTAAAGATTAAAAACTCTACCACGACTATCGACTAAAAAAGGCATTATGACCAAAATATGTTGAATAATGAAAAAAAGGGAATTTGCAGGTTAGCTTCAAGAAAGTACAAAAGGTAAGGAGTATTTTTCGTAGAAGGAACTAGAATTAGGTAGATCTACAGATTCCTGGCTCTTCATCGACTAATTTCTCAAATAAGGTTTGGCAGCACTGTATAGGATAAACTTTTGAAAGCGCACCCTTGTACGTCTTTATTCCCCAAGAATGTACCTACGGCAGCGGTGTACTGTGTGCACCGACGTTTCGCCAACGATGTTTAGTACCAATGTAATAGGAGGCGAGCCTATTTACATTAAACCGGACACAATTGAGCTTTTCAATAGTAAACGCCAACAGCATTGTCCGAGAATTGATTGTTGAGCATGATTCAATCATTTTTTTATTTTTAGAATCAGAATATTTTTTATTCATGTAAACCATTACAGTATTTATGAATCGTCAGACAAGTAAAAAACACTCTATGACCACTTCGAAATGCCATTCCTGTGGAGAAGAAGAGTAAAAAACTCCACAGTTAATGCTTTAATATAAAAAATTTACAAACTTTCTCATCTACATTTGGATGTGGGGTATGGGAGAACAATGTAGGTTAATCATCAGGTGAGTCTAAGTTAAATAAAACACATTATAATATTTATGAGAATGGCTCCATCATTTAAAAACATACTACATTCAAATGCCAGTATGTTAAATTAGTAGAAGGAAGAAAGGGAATTTTAACTAATAACAGTTGAATATCCAAGCATTTTTTTTTATCCTTCATTCCAAGCATTATTATCATTTAAATAATCTTCCATTGAATAATAAAAGTGTTCATTTTACACAAGCTTTAAACTTATTTTCACTAAGTTTAGTAACGTTAATTAGAATTTTGTTATAAAATCTAACACAATGCCCCATGAAAGATGAGTGTATTTTTGACAGACGGAATTGCGGTTGATCTATTTAATTTCTGTGTCTATCTATCTATCTATCTATATCATCACGCCAGCTCCCTCGCGGGGTAGGCAGAGAGTACAGAGTTCCAACAGGTTTCAATTTCTGTGTCGTGTATAATAATAATGACTATCACCTAGTTAATTAATTAAAGAAATGAATATAGTATATATAGTGTTTACATAAATATATTGACCTGGGATCGTAGTGATATTAGCTTCTTAGAACAGTTCTCTTAAAAAGTTGTGACTTCTCAAGTTCTAGATGGCCCTAATAGCCCTTTTTTTCAAGATAAAAACTCAATGTCAGCTACCCTACCACACAATAATATATCGTAAGACAAGACACTCTTAAAGTAGCTAAGCGGAGCTAATCCGTTTACTTAAATTCTTAATATGAGGACCCCATTATAACTTGGAGTCAAGCGTAATCCCTACGAAAGATGTATCATTGATGAACTCAAGTTTCTCATTAATCAGCATAATATCATACATAGTACTTTTCGCATTTGGTAATGAAAACCTTATACATTTAGTTTCCTTGTTAATGAACACTAAATTGTCTTAGCTCGTTATTTTAATTTACCTAATTTAGATCGTTTACGTAAATTAAAAATGGGAACGGACCCAGTACCGATCCTCGTGGACCGCCCATTTTAACTAAAGCTTTATGGGCTTTAGATTTAGATTGATATATTTGAATACACTGTTGTCTGTCGTCTAGGTAAGATTTTAAAAGATTAACTGCTTTACCATAGATTGCTTAGTGCTCCAGTTTAAGCAGCAGTTTTTCATGTTTCACACAGTCAAATGCTTTAAAAAGTTCTCCCAAGCATCAAAGATATGCTTTTCTAGAGTTACACCGGTGTCCGAAGTACAACGCCCTTTGGTGAAGCCAAATTGCTGATCATGCAAGATGTTAAAATGATCTAGCATTTGAATGAGAATTATCTTTTCGAACACTTTACTGACCACTGGAAAGACAGATACTGGCCTATAGTTGTTGGTATCTTAATACTTCTTGATTTACATACATACTAAAAACAACAGCTAAGTTTGGCGCGATTGTATGAATAATAGATTTGTAAACTTTTACTGACATTCCCCATACGTCTTCAGTTACTTTTAATTTTAAATTATTAAAGTATTTAATAACAGACCGGGGATTAGTGTACTTAAACCTGCACTCCAGCGGACAAACAGTAATGTTGTTTTTAAGTAGAGCAATTTAAAGATTTTGTTGTCCCTACAGGAACATTAGCGAAGCTTTTTTTTTAATTTTTAAGCTACGTCTCTATTTGCCTGAATGAGCTCGCGTTGGTCTAGGCAACGCAGAGCGCACTGCGTTACCTAGACCTCCCAGTTTTACTATTAACAATTTTCTAGGTGCCCTTAATTCTATCATCTTCAGATTTATTTGTTTTACTTATATGTAGCGCCTTTGCTGCCTTACATACTCTTCTAAACATTTTGGAATAATTTGCTAAGTACTTGCAAAACTTTCACTATTCGTTTGGGATCTTAGGTCATAAACTTCAAATAGCTTTTCCCTATTCCTACGAATTTCAGCGTTGGCCCAGAAGGTGAACTTGGGTTTGATTTGTAGGATGAATCAGTTGAAATTGAATGTATGATCCTAAGGTGCTCTGAAATAATAATAACTTTTGACGTCAAACGTTTTAGTTCGTCCCGTGACCATCGTGTTGTAGAGGACTCTAAACTTCGGGAACTTTAAAGCGAAAAATATAAACAATATGTAAACCTCGGTATATTTTTCGCTTTGAAGTTCCTGAAGTTTAGAGTAAATCCAAAATATGTAATTATAAATAATATAATTGCGGTGTAATTTTTCCCAACCCTGCTGAGAACCTTGGAGCTTGTGACCTGTGTGCATAAAATAATTATCATTCCTAATAAGTACAGAATTTTTAAACCACTTCTTTTGGCGATCTTTACGGTGGCCTTTGTCAAGCAGTGGACGTCTATCGGGTGATACGATGAGTAGACAGAAGCTGGTCATTTTGCAATCTTTGGGAATGCCGGAGGGCTTTCTCCTGCATCTGGACACTCAATCTCAAAAATCAATATTTTGTACTAGCTGTTACCCGAGACATCGCCGCGTGAAAACTTTTTCTAAAAGCCTAAATAAGTAATATTTTTAACATCCCGCCAGTGAAACTCCGGTCAAAATCAGTCCAGCCGTTTGAAGATTAGGTGGAACAATTAGACTAACAAACACTTTAAAGAAAATGATTTGTTTGTTATAAGTACCTTATAAACTTTCATATGCATTTAGTAAAAATCTATTATTTTGATTTTACAAAAAGACCATTCAATTTTGTTTATTTGTATAAACCTGTGGCACTGCTGCCGAAAAACGTCCATTGCAGGACAAAGGCCTCCCCAAAGATCGCTACAAGGACCGGCTTTGTGCTGCACGCATTTCATCCATCCTGCGACTTTTATCGCCTCACATTGTGGGTGGTCTGCCAACTCCACGTCTTCCGGTACGAGGACCGAGAACCTTTCTGCCCCAACAGCCGGCGAGCGATGTGCCCGACCCATTGCTACTTAATTTTGGCAATTGTGAGAACTATATCGGTGACTTTGTTTCTCCGGATTTCGCAGAGACACTGCAAACATAGCTCTTTCCGTTGCCCTTTGGCTGACCTTGAGACTGTAAGTGTGATGACTTTGCCAGCACACAATGGTCAAAGACTTTTGTCTTGAGACACTGCGGTATTTGGGACGAGAAGATATTACGTAGCTTCCCGAACGGTGTCCAGTCGGGTCGGATTCGACGATTGATCTCTTTCTCGAAATTGGACCTACCTAATTGGACTGTTTGTCCCCGGTGTACATAATGGTCTACAACTTCGAGTGTAGAGTCTTCAATTTTCACAGGATTGGGAACGGCATGGGTATTTGACATGATTTTCATCTTGTCCATGTTCATTTTAAGACCCACAATTATGAGAGACTCTGCTGAGGTCATGGAGCATAGTGCCTAGGTCTTCCAGGGTCTTAGCCATGACCACGATATCGTCCTCAAATCGAAGGTGAGAGATGTACTCGCTGATGATATTGATGTCATGTCCTCTTCAGTCCAGAAGCCTAAAAATGTCTTCCAGCGCGGCGGAGAACAGTTTTGGAGATATAACGTCTCCCTATCACTGCAGTTGGATGGGGCTCAAGTTCTGGCCATGGAGACAGACGGATGGCGTTTTTATACAAACTCTTTAACACTTCGATAAAACGGTGATCTACTTGGCACCGCTGGGGAGACTTTAGCACAGCCCTTGTCTCAATCGAATCAAAGACTTTTTCATAGTCCGAAAACGCTAAACATAGTAGCCGGTTATACACCTCTGTCTTCTGTATAACCTGCCGCAGTGTATGTATGTGGTCTATGAAGCCTATATTCTGATTCCGAAACCAGCTTGTTCGGGAGGCTGGAAGTCATCGATTTTAATAAGAGTTACATTGAACCCCAAAGAAACATAATCCGCGAATAATCCTTAGCATACCTAATCTTACTGCAGAATATGCAATTCACGGATCAATTAAAAAAAAAACACCCATGATTCACATTGTTAGCAGTGGAACTAAAATTATTAAAAAATCCATAAAAATGTATAAAACACTAATTAGTTCGCTATTAATAATCTCATTAAGTCTTTGCACGGTACTTCGGTACTTGACGGTACAGAATTAGTTTTAACTTTTTTGGTAAGTAATAGATGTTAAAGTAAGTCCAGATTAAGTATCGTGTTTTTGTTCTTTTTAACCGACTTCAAAAAGGAGGAGGTTCTATGTTCGGTTGTATGTATGCTTTTTTTTTTTTTTTTGACCGATTTTGATAATTTTTTTTGCATTGGGTTCAGTATATCTCCAAGGTGGTCCCATATTAATTTTATTGACATTGGACCTTGGACTTAGAAGATACACCAGGGAACTCCTTAACGACAAACAATAGGCATGTGTAAATTGAGATATTATGGGTATTACGTCAATCCTATAGGTACCCTACTATAGAATAATTCACTGGTCACTTAAAACCATCACTAAAAATTGTAAAATAAAAATCTTTTATAAAAAAAGGTAAACCGACTTCAAAAAGCAAAAAAATAAATATTTGAAGTCGGTGCCAAGTAACCGACTGCACCAACCAGCACCGACTTCAAATATTTATTTTTTTGCTTTTTGAAGTCGGTTTACCTTTTTTTATAAAAGATTTTTATGTTAAATAAGACGTCCATAATATTTAACATGTTATATAACATTGTAACATAGCAGCATAGTAAGACAGCGAGTAGGTATGAAAGATAGTATCGGTGTAAAGATGAGAAAGGGCATGCTCCGTTGGTTCGGGCATATAGAAAGAATGCCAGAGGAAAGAATGACAAAACAGATATAAGATGTGAAAGTGGAAGGATGCAGGTACCGGGGAAGACCTAGACTATCTTACCACGACCAAATAAACCGAGTCTTATCTGATGGAAAAGTCAAGAGTCTCCGTAACCGGCGAGCGTGTATGAGACGAACTATGAGAGTCGAGGAAGCCAGAGATGTATGTAAGGAAAGAACCTGTTGGAACTCTGTACTCTCTGCCTACCCCGCAAGGGATCTGGCGTGATGTTATAGATAGATAGATAGAGATGTTAAGTTCACATATCGGCGCTCTCCACTTCCCTGAACATTACCACGCGAATGAACTGAATGTAAACCATATTAAGAAACAAACCATGCAGTTTCCTTGATATACCTGAAATCTTATCAGATATTCTCTTGGCACAAACTTTATTATGCGAAATGTTCTTTCGCCACTCAAACCAGATTCGAATTGAATACCTCTAGGGAGAGATCCTACGCCTCAAACTGTACGTGAGTTACATACAGAAACATATTTACATATTTAAGGTATGTACAAATATAAAAGGAGAGTTTTTTCTGTTTGTAATTAAATTTTTTTGCTACTAACATTTGTTACAGTATGTGTGTCCGTGGATGTGCATTTTATGTTTGTTAATGTATCTACGTCACATGAATATTTTTCAGTCTTACTGAGGACCTGTATTTAATAACGAAAAAGAAATAAATAAAATTAATGTTTTAAGGTCGAGGAAGCCAGAGAGGTATGTAAGGAAAGAACCTGTTGGAACTCTGTACTCTCTGCCTACCCCGTAAGGGATCTGGCGTGATGATATAGATAGATAGATGGTGGTTAAATGTAGACACTGAGTGTAATATCAGCCTATACTGTCTCACTGTTTGGCAAAAGCCTTCTCTCACAAATCGAAGTGAGAGAAAGGTCATTCTCCACACAGTGCAAATCTCAGTCAAATCAGTGTGGTATCATTACGGATTAGTGGTGGCAGATATGGGAACCTTTGAAGCGCGTATTGCTGGCATTTTCCCTTAATGACGACCATATTGAGTGGCAGGCGGGACCAACGGTTTCATTAATTGTCTTCCGAAGCCCGAAGACCCATGAATTGCCACAAAAAGTCACCTGCTTCAGACTAAACTGAATGCTGCTTGAACTTGGTATCGCTAAGAATACGTTATACCTAAGTATCGGTATCGGAGTGAGGTCGAGAAAGCGTATGCTCCGGTAGTTCGAGCATATAGAAAGAATTTCGGAGAAAAGAATGGTAAAACAGATATACAATATAAATGTAGGAAGGATGTAGGTACCGGGGAAGATCTAGAGTATTTTATCATAATTGAATAGACCGTGGCTTACTTGAGGGGCAACTCAAAAATCTCCGTAGCCGTCAAGCGTGTATGAGAGGAACTATGAAAGATGAGGAAGCGAGAGAGGTGTGTAAGCAAAGAATCTGATGGAAATCTGTATTCTCTCGCGTGATTATATAAACATAGAGATAGCTAAAAAGACCGAGTACCTACCCAAAACTGTTAATCTTTTCCAGGTCCACCGTCATGGAGACAGGACACCATTAAGCTCTTCTATGAGCTACAGCACAGATCCTGATACAGTTGCAGAGTTGTCAGCGAAATATGGTTACGGACAACTCACTAACGTAAGTAGAATATCTTTCGGCCTACAACTAGGAACATGGCAAAATTGCAAGTGTCTTATATCTACTCGTATCATGGACGGCTGTCCATGAAAAAATTAAAATCCGCGGTTTTAGCCGCGTCCAAACTAGGCGTAATGTAAATACACACATTACAAGATCCGTAAAGGTTTTTTTTCGGAACTATCACAAACAGCAGCACAAAACTGGTCTTCGTGGCTGTTTTTGTAGGATGCCTCTGTCCTGCTGTGTCTTTCGGCTGAAGATAAGGGAGAGAATACAATTCGGTGGACCCATGAAATGCTGCTTTGTCAATAACTTTGACCACTACCGTTATCCATTGGCTTTAGTAAGTCAACTTGGCTACAGGAGCAGATTTCTGTAGTGGTTTCTTTTCGGTTCGGTTCCGTAACAGCATAAAATTTTGGTGTATTCCCGAAGATATTTTAATAAAGTGATAAAATCTAACCTACGCATGGAGGCGTGGCACATTATGAACAGTAATCGTATTCAATTATCGTGCGAATATATATATATATATTGTTAGCTTACATCTGGCAACACCAATAGCGCCATCTTTATTCATATGTCAAACTAAAGCTATATAAGATCACACCGAATGACATTTGGCATTTTTGCTCGAGACGACAACACGCTAACATCGTTTATCGTTTACATATAATTATTGATTGTTTGTTTGGTAATAAGTGATTTGATTTGGTGATAAGCAGTTATACAGTGTAAGTAATTCTAAGCGTTATCGTTTGATTTTATTAAAATACAGAGGTATTTCGTGTTTATGTGATTCAAGGGTAATAATAAAATGGAACTATTATATGAAATTACTGATTTTATTTAACGAATTCCCCATTCTGGACTGCTGGCCATCAGTTCAGAAGTGGGATCGCAAGAAAATTCTATCAATTTTCTTTTCACGTCCACAATAAATGCAAATATCACCTCATTCGAGGTAGTTATGTATACTAGACCAGTACACAGCTCAGTGCAAGTACTTTAAAAGATGATGCAATATAAACAGACTGTTGCTCATAGAATATAATTCCAAGTACTGTTTTGCTTAATCAGCTTAACTTGCCTCAGCTGCGTATTAATCACGTAAACAGATATCAGGTTACTTGTTTAGTCTCAGTCCAATTCTCATAACTGTTTTGCTAAATAAGCAGATATCAATTAATAAGACGTATAACGCGTGGGTTCATTCTAGAAGGAGTTGTTTACTTGACGATGCCTATAAAAGCCATCGCCAAGCAAAGTACATTTAATATCGACTCAGCTCTCTTACCGTTCGCACTAACGTTAAGTAATATTAATTGACTGCATTAATATTTTGAGTATCTATTATTAATTTGTATTGTGAAATAAATATATTTTTATAAAGTCACGCCGGCCTTTATATTTGACTGGCGCAGCCGAACGGTAGGATTTCAGTCGCGATAAGTGTTGCAGTAGTCATACCAGACAAGCTCAACGCCGTGCAGGAGTACAAGCATCGATTCCGGACCACAATCGCCTGGCTGAATCCTAGAAAAGGACCTACCCTACCTTCGAACAAAGAAATTTTGTCAAGAAGTGCCTGCAGATACTCAAAGAGCGGATATTCGGCATGAAAAATTGCAGCATTGTGTGAGTTCTGACCTTTCCCACATGTTCCTATTTTTCTGTCTACTCTGAATTTAATTGGACAAGCATCGCTAATTTCATTCAGACCCCGAGCCTGTAATTCCGGTCAAAAATCGCGGGAATTATTTGGATAAAAGGATATCGCATTATTAGACAAGCATCGCTAATTTGTGATTAGAATTTAGGATCTCACGGGATTTAGACACGCATCGCTAAGCCGTAGATCACCACTTAGGGCCGTAAGAATCAGACAAGCATCGCTGAACTTACGTAAAACATTGTCGTATTTTATTAAAAAAGAAAATTACTTCCAGTGGGGTGATCACAAGGTCCACTTGAGAATGTAAAATATTGAAAAGAAAATAAATCTTAATGAAAAGAAATTAAATATTATAAAAAAATAATAAACGTTGTTCTGCCTATAAAGGCTAAGTTAAATATTGATAAGAGTTATATTTTCGGACAAAAATCGCCGAATCTATAAACTTTTTCTTTTATTATATAAAATTTTTATTGTAAACTTTTTATGTGTTATTTTTAAATTGTATTTTTTTGTGTGTGTTATTTTAAATTGTATTTTTTTTTTATTATTTTGTTTGTGTGTAATATGTATCTTATTGTGTTTTTCAAATAGTAAAATTGAATAATAAGTGTTCAAGATATTGAAAATGAATGAAATTCAAATTATTCCGAAAGAAATTCTCGATATAATTCCGCGTTACGACGGTAACGATCAATTACTAAATCTTTATATCCAAAGGTGTGAATATGTAGTTAGAAGCTTTTCAAGGGAAAATAATGCCGCGCAACAATTGTATATTTACCATAGTGTTACAAGTAAATTAACCGATAAAGCCGCGATACTAGTAAGTAAATGGATTAATATCAATTCTTGGGATAGCCTAAAGGAACTCCTCATAGAACATTTCGGAGATCCTAGAACAGAAGACTTATATGAGGATTACGTAGATGACACTGACCTTGAGACTGATAAATACTCATATGATTATGAGCCAGTTGCAATCGACGAAGTCATAAACGAAAGCCCCGACATTATTATACCTCCACTGCTAAATTTTTCCGATAGATTTCTTGAAAACCCTCCCAAAATAATAAATATTAATAATAATCATTTTTCAAAATTGAGTGAACAAAAAGATGTCCCTATAATTGACATTGAAGAACCCCCTGTAATAGTGAATTTAAATTTTAACGATCCTTCAAAATTAACCGAATTAATACCTGTTGAAGAGGATAGTAATATAACTATTAGGATAAAAATACTACTTGATTCACTTTATAAAATAAAAGACAGTTTATTAGCGAATAACTCACCAGATAGACATACCCCAACTTCAATAAATATTCCATCTTCCGACGAAGATGAAATACTTATTATTTCATTAAAAGCTAAATTACATATGAATACCCCAAAATTAATCAGATCATTCCTCCAATATATATATTTTTATTTAATTAAAAGGTTCGCGCATAATAAAATCAAAGCTAGAATGAAATCGATTAAATTAAACAGATTGATAAAAGTTTAATAACACAATATATACAAACCTGACAAACTGAACACTCTTATAATATGGAAACGATAAACTATTATAAAATCTTTAAATTTTCTAAAATCTTTGCAGTCTATAATTTGAATTGACAAAATCAAAGTAAAATATTTTTTTTTAGATTTCGGCAGTAAATTACACGTTTTAACCGTGTATTGTTAAATTATTAAAGTTGCGAACGTTATTAGAAACACTGCATCAATAAAACTCGTAAAATTCCATTAAAAAGACGTTAAACGTCCTCCGCAGGTTCGCGCTCCTGATACTCGTACAGGCAGCCCAAAACCTGGCCCTTCAACTTCAGAAAATTGAAGATAATCCTAGAATCTTCCCAGTTAAGGAAGGACAAGCATTCATTAGCACTTATAATTGGAATATAATTAAAATATTAGATTTAAAATTTGTTAGTAACAGTATTGAATATAACGTTAACAAGTATTATGAAGTTAACGATTATTTAAAAGAAAAATTAAATGTATATTTCTTAGACGGAAATATCATAGATGCACAAATGCAAACTGAGTATATTATGAGTTTAACATTAGAGCGTTATAATCAATTAGTCCCAACAATTAGAATTAAAAGAGGTATTTTAAATCCCCTAGGTTCAATAGTTAAAGCCATTACAGGTAATTTAGATAATGAAGACGCAATCAGATACGATTCCTTAATAAGTCATATTCAATCTAAACAAAACGCTATTGATAACAAAATATCATTAGTTTCCGAAACAATTGGAGTATTAGTAAATCTGACAAACTCTACGAGAAACAATTTTATTGAAATAGACAAAACAATTAACGAAATAGAATCCATTCTGAATAAAACTCAATTCCAACATAGTAAGGAAATTGTCTTGAATACTTTCGATTTAATTATCCATAATTTTCAAATTTTGTTAACTAGGTTAGATGAGGTTGAAACAGCTATTGCTTTTAGTAGATTAAATATTTTACACCAATCCATTTTAGACATAGATGAATTGTTATCAACTCTTAAAGACATAGAGAAAATAGATAAATTAATGTATTCCGTAAATACCGATAATTTGATCAAAATTGTACATTGTATAGACATAAGAGCATATATTAAGAACAAACGAATAACGTTTATTATGTCAATACCAATTGTCCAATTAGATTTCTATAACTATTACAACCTTCATCCTTTTCCCATGTATAATCCTCATTTAAACCTAACATTCTTATTAACACCTCAATATTCCCAAATCCTGGTCAGAGGGTCAGATATACTTCCACTATCACAATCATGCAAAGAAATAGACGAAGGAGAATTCCTGTGTTATGAAGATAATTTATCTGTCACTAATGAAGACTTATGCATTACAGATTTGATGAAATTTTCTTCACAAATTACATCATGTTCTCCACTTACAGTGAAATCCTCAAAAGTCAAGGTCAAATCTATTCGGCCTGACACATGGTTACTATATTCAGGAAAACAGACATTTCTCACAGAGCACTGTGAAAATGATTTTAACCAGTACAACATTTTTGGCACTTATGTATTAACCCTAAATAATGAATGTGAAGCCAAATTAGAGAACATCACATTAAGGAAACGTCTCATTCAATTAACTAATCAAGTCTTCCATCAAGTTCCAGTTATAAATTTACCAAGCATCACAGCAGCAGAGAAAATCTACAAGCAGCCAATCAGCCTAGATGAGGTCAACTTAGAAGATCTTCAGTTCCTGTCACATGTGTTAAACAGTAAAAGTGAAAATCTCAGTGAAAACCACGTATATTCAGTGAATGTGCATAGCATAAGTTTAGGTTCTATAATCATTTATGTAATATTATTAATTGTGCTTTTGATTGTTTTATATATTTATAAGTCTAAAATATTGTCCTTATGTAAACATAAGCAAAATCAACATTCTCAAAAATCGAACGCTGATTTTGAACTTATGGAGGGAGGAGTTATGTATACTAGACCAGTACACAGCTCAGTGCAAGTACTTTAAAAGATGATGCAATATAAACAGACTGTTGCTCATAGAATATAATTCCAAGTACTGTTTTGCTTAATCAGCTTAACTTGCCTCAGCTGCGTATTAATCACGTAAACAGATATCAGGTTACTTGTTTAGTCTCAGTCCAATTCTCATAACTGTTTTGCTAAATAAGCAGATATCAATTAATAAGACGTATAACGCGTGGGTTCATTCTAGAAGGAGTTGTTTACTTGACGATGCCTATAAAAGCCATCGCCAAGCAAAGTACATTTAATATCGACTCAGCTCTCTTACCGTTCGCACTAACGTTAAGTAATATTAATTGACTGCATTAATATTTTGAGTATCTATTATTAATTTGTATTGTGAAATAAATATATTTTTATAAAGTCACGCCGGCCTTTATATTTGACTAGGTACACCAACACATATTTTGTTTATTTTTAAATGATTATAGGATTGCTACCCGCATTTGTTTATTAAGATAAATTGTGTATATTCCAATATTAAACGTTTGCGTTATGGTGTATACCACAACTTGTGACAAAGTTTGAGAGGCAGTACATTCTATCCATAGGTGATACTGTTGAATTGGATGTACTTTATCTTTTAAACGTAATCTCGAAACAAAAAAAAGATATAAAACCGTTAATGTGGGTTTTTATTGGAATTTTTACTATTTTTATGAAAATGGTAAATGTACCTTAGACAGATGAGTGTTGATATAAATCCATTAAAACTTTTTAATAATTCTGGTACAGGGAAGTTACGACGCAGCGAGTTAAATAATAAGTATTTGACATGCTGTTATGTAACGTTGATCTTATGTGGCAGAAAGACTTTAGTTGGTGAATGACATGAATATTAGTCCCAATTTAGGGTAGTCAATGTTCTTCTAGCGTTAATACAAAACGAATGACTTAAGTTTCAGTTATGTACAAACAAGCCGAATAAATATTTAACCCATTTTTTTGAATAAATATTACTGACCTAACTCTTGATACAATGTCAAAATAGCTGTCAGACACCTACCTGAATGTCATATTAGAGTCCTGCTATCCAGGCTAGATAGAACGAATAGAACTGAGAATGTGATTGCTATCACCCTATTCACTTTGTGCTACTTGAATTTGTTATTTAGCATTCAGTTATGTGTTTATAATTAAGTTCCAGTTGCAATGGAGACAAATAGACACACCCGTAGTAGAGGCCTGTCTTTTACTGACGAGGACCACGGATCACCCAGGTTGGAGGGTGTGGGTGAGCCCAGGTGCGAGGGCAGGGGTGAGCCCAGGTGCGAGGGCAGGGGTGAGCCCAGGTGCGAGGGCAGGGGTGAGCCCAGGTGCGAGGGCAGGGGTGAGCCCAGGTGCGAGGGCAGGGGTGAGCCCAGGTGCGAGGGCAGGGGTGAGCCCAGGTGCGAGGGCAGGGGTGAGCCCAGGTGCGAGGGCAGGGGTGAGCCCAGGTGCGAGGGCAGGGGTGAGCCCAGGTGCGAGGGCAGGGGTGAGCCCAGGTGCGAGGGCAGGGGTGAGCCCATGTGCGAGGGCAGGGGTGAGCCCATGTGCGAGGGCAGGGGTGAGCCCATGTGCGAGGGCAGGGGTGAGCCCATGTGCGAGGGCAGGGGTGAGCCCATGTGCGAGGGCAGGGGTGAGCCCATGTGCGAGGGCAGGGGTGAGCCCATGTGCGAGGGCAGGGGTGAGCCCATGTGCGAGGGCAGGGGTGAGCCCATGTGCGAGGGCAGGGGTGAGCCCATGTGCGAGGGCAGGGGTGAGCCCATGTGCGAGGGCAGGGGTGAGCCCATGTGCGAGGGCAGGGGTGAGCCCATGTGCGAGGGCAGGGGTGAGCCCATGTGCGAGGGCAGGGGTGAGCCCAGGTTCGAGGGCGAAGAATTACCCAGGTTCGAGGGTAATGGATCGCTCATTATAGAAAGCAGAACTCCAAAATCGTTAAGGTAACGGTAGGAACGGGATCTATAATCAGCACGAAATAAGAAAATGAGAGCTGCGACGGATTCTGACAGTTCCACGGGCGATAGGAGATTCCGTGGCTACAGACAGAAGTACGGAAACGGCCACGAGGCGCAAGGCGAGAACCGGGACGGCATCGTAGCATCAGCTCAAGTGATGGTGAGTCAAAACAGTCATCTAATAAGCGTAAAAAAGAAAAGAAAGTATCCGAAACTAACATCATTTTGGATAAATTTCTGTCTATTTTAAGTAGCGTCAGGGGTTCAGAGAAGTCTAAGCTAACATTTAATACTAATGCAATACTTGAGTTTGATCCTATGAGTAAAGAACAAACTATTTTAGTATGGATCACCAAAGTCGAATGTGCCGAAATTTATAGTTGGGAGGGGAAAGAAATAATACATTATGCCCTCCCTAAACGGGTAGGGGTAGCAAAAACTTGGTATCAAGGTTTACCTTCTCTTTTACATACCTGGGGTGAATGGAAAAAGAAACTAATTGAATCGTTTCCTTGCCGCGAGGGCTACGCTGCACTCTTGACAGAAATGTTGGCCAAACGCGTTAAATAAGGAGAATCATTGGAGCACTATTACTACGCAAAGTTTATTCTACTAAATAGGTGTAAAATTTATGGGAGACAAGCTGTAGACTGTATTTTACATGGGATTGATGATCGCGCAATAAAAGTTGGTGCCCAGGCAGCACAATTTACTGAACCCGAACAAATTCTTAAATATTTTAGAACAGTTAACATAGGAAACACTAGGGAAGGACGTGATACGATGGTCAAGATAAGACAAATCGTAAGTTCTCTTTCAACACCGCTAATCGACCCTCTAATTTTAAAGCTGGTCCATCCAGTTCTAATATACGTTGTTTTAATTGTAACGAAATTGGATATCTCAGTTAAAAATGCGAAAAACCTATTACTAAATGCTCGTTATGTAGGAGACTAGGTCATCAAGCCTCTAGTTGCTATAAAAATACAACAAATAATGGTTCGGCTAAAAATGACACTCAAACTTACAATAAGAATGAGAAGCAAGTATCCAAATTTAAATGCCATATAGACTTCGGGAGTCAATGTTCGTTAATCAGATGTAGTAAAGCCAAGGAACTTGCACTAAACATTGTAACTACTGAACTATCCATACTTAATTGAATAGGTGCAAATTGAATTACACCTATAGTGATAGTAACCGCTCCATTGGAGATACAAGGGATTAGGAAAGTTATAGAACTTTATGTAGTTGATGATTACGTATTAAGTTATTCTGCTCTTATAGGGCACTCATTTACCGAGTCGCCAGATCTTATTGCCACTAAAACCCCATCTGAAGTAACCTTTAAAAAATTGGTAGCTCCAGAATACGGATAACGTCCAGTAACAGTGTCTCAATCCCTAAAAATGCAATAAGTGTCATACCTATTAGAACCGAACCGGATTACACCGGGAGGGCTCGCGTACAAGGGGGATTAAGAGGGAAGGAGGGAAGGGAATATTACCTCCTGCCAGGTGAATATCACATTAAAGATAATCACGGTTCCTTGTTAGTATACAATGCGTCTCAAGGCGAATTGACTATTAAGTATAATCAATTACTAACCCGTTCTGTTGATATAAAATATTTAGATTCGTCATTTTTAAATTGTAGCCAAGTGTCTTTAGGGACTGTTTATACATGGTATGATATGAATTTTAGCGAAAACTTAAATGCCGCTGAAAAACGTCTGCTTAATTTAATAAATAGTCATCGAAATTGTTTTTCTAAAGGTCTAAATGACTTAGGGTTTACGCAAGCCTCTGAAATGGTTATAGGGTTAAAGGATTCAGAACCCGTTGTTTACAGACCCTATCGTGTATCTCATGCCGAAAGATCAATGGTTAGCAACATGGTTCAAGAAATGATGGATAGAGGCATAGTTGGAGAATCGTCTTCTCCTTATGCCAGTCCTATCGGTTTGGTTTAAAAAAAAAAGACCGGAGAAAAACGGTTATGTGTCGATTATCGAGCCCTTAATAGAAAGACCAAAAATGATCATTATCCCCTCCCATGTATTTACGTTCAATTAGACCAATTGGCTGGTAACAAGCTGTTTACGTCCCTTGATCTAGCCTCTGATTATGGTCTATAAAATTCCAATATCTATTGAATCGCGAGATAAGACTGCGTTCGTCACGCCGGATGGACAATTCGAGTTTAATCGCATGCCAGTTTGTCTCGTTAACGCACCTTCTGTGTTCCAAAGGACGATCAATAAAATCCTTTACGATGCGAAAGTTAAATATGCAATCGTTTACATGAATGATATACTCATTCCCTGCAAAGACGTAGATGAAGGATTAAAAAGACTAGAAGAAGTTTTACAGCTTCTCAAAAAAGGGGGTTTAACGTTGAGACTTAGTAAATGTAACTTTTTTATGAATAATAATGATTTTCTTGGTTTCGAAGTGAATGCAACTGGTATTCGACCAGGTAGCAGAAAAACAGATGCTATTACAAAATTTAAAACTCCTCGTAATCTACACTAACTACGGCAATTCTTAGGTTTATCAGGGTTTTTTAGGAGATTCATTAAAGATTATGCCATATCGGCATCCCCATTGACCGATCTATTAAAAAAGAATAGACCTTGGACATGCGACCAAGACAAAGACAAGTCTTTCAATCTAATCAAGACTCTACTTACCGAGCGTCCTTTATAGTAGCGTAGGGCCACCTATATGAAGCAGTCACCCAATTGCATACTGATGCCTGCAAAGACTGGCTGGCAGGTATCGTAATGCAAAAAGATTGCGCAGGTCCACTAAAACCTCAAATGATGAATGTAAGCTTCACTCGTATGAACTAGAGACCCTCGCAGTAGTGGCATATTTGAATAGATATAGAGTATAAAATACATAAAAATTATAAGTTAAAAAGATGGTCGTGTTTACCGTGTGATTGGGGATGAGATTAAATGGTTAGTCCCAAAAGGAGTACGTTGACAGATACTGAAGCGGAATCACGATGATATCGGTTATTACGGTTTTGATAAAACTTTGCAACGAATTAGATAACACTACTGGTTTCCCAAAATGCGCCGCTTTGTTAAAAAAATACGTAGAATCATGTCTGGAATTTGCTCATCATAAAGCTCCAGGCGGTAAATTTCAGGGTGATTCAGAAACCCAGCATTCCTTTTCACACTGTGCACGCGGACCACCTTGGTCCTTTTATTAAAAGCAAAAAGGGTAATAGCTACTTATTAGTTCTAGTGGATATTTTTACAAAATACATCAATATATCTGCTGTCAAAGATACAAAGACTCAAACAAGTATACGAGTAATAAAGAAACACGTTAGTTATTTTGGGACACCATCACGCTTAATAACTGATAAAGAGACTAGCTTTACTAGTGGGAAATTCAAGGAATTTACCTCTTTGTATGGAATAAAGCATATTTTTAACGCCGTTACAACTCCTAGAGCAAACGGTCAAGTAGAATGTTTTAATAGAACGATTTTAGATGCATTGTCCACCTCTAATCATAACAAAGATGACAAATCATGGGATGATTGTATTAAAGAACAACAACAGAAAGATACTGAGAGGTTTAATAGACGAAGGAGGTTAGGAAACAAATACAACGTAGGAGATTTAGTTCGTGTAGAAAGACCAGTGCCTCATGTCAGCAAATCCCAAAAGCTTGTGACTAAATTTCAAGGGTCATATCGTGTGGTGAAAGTGCTCCCTAATGAAAGATACTTGATTGAAGACACACCCTTGACTCGCAAAAACAATCGACGCTATGAAACCATAATAGCAATTAATAAAATACAACCATGGCTAACATTTCGTAGATACCTAGATAGCAGTGAATCAGAAAGTTATCATACTGACAGTAGTAAGCAGAAAATAATTAATGTAATGATGGGTGTCTATTTCTTATTTATCAAGGTATTGATGTATAAAACAGTTAGTTTTTATTATGAGTTATTCAATAGTTATTATTTCAGATTTATTTACAAGTCACATTTTTGGTTACTCTTAAGTAACTAAAGAATTACAAACTACTTGAATGCTGTTCAAATCTATTTTTTATATTGTGAATGAATTAGGATTATATTTTATATTGTGTAATGAATTAGAATTCAGCGTGAGGACACGCTTTGAGCAGGAAGGCCGAGCTGTTAGCTTACATCTGGCAACACCAATAGCGCCATCTTTATTCATATGTCAAACTAAAGCTATATAAGATCACACCGAATGACATTTGGCATTTTTGCTCGAGACGACAACACGCTAACATCGTTTATCGTTTACATATAATTATTGATTGTTTGTTTGGTAATAAGTGATTTGATTTGGTGATAAGCAGTTATACAGTGTAAGTAATTCTAAGCGTTATCGTTTGATTTTATTAAAATACAGAGGTATTTCGTGTTTATGTGATTCAAGGGTAATAATAAAATGGAACTATTATATGAAATTACTGATTTTATTTAACGAATTCCCCATTCTGGACTGCTGGCCATCAGTATATATATAAACCAGCAACTCTTACGAAAAATATCATATAATATTAGGATTATATGATATTTTTAGGTTTTAAGGATTATTTTCGCGGCTAAGGTCGTGGCAGACACGATTACACACCATTTTCTAATCTTTCTAATCATATTAAGTATGATTAGAATAAAAAAAGGTTGCTTTAGTTGCAAGTTATACAAAAGATAACAAATCATCATCATCATACCTATCAATGTATGATAAATTAACAGCCTATACTATCTCACTGATGGGCAAAGGCCTTTTTAAACAAATAGTGTAAAGGAGATTAATAAATAAAGTGAAAGTCAAAATTATTTATTTCTATAGGTAAATACAAAAGCTTTTACAATTATCAAAATTCTTAAATTTTTCGTTTATTTTTACAATTTCGACGGTTTCGTAGAACAAAGCCAAATAAAAGATATGCCAAACAAAATAAATGGCATTTGCAACTTTCGTGCTCGTCGATAAGGTAGTTTATGCCAAATAAACTCCTCGATGGGCGGACTAGGTCGAAATCAGATAATTAATTTCTGGTTTACGTACTCTGCGATTGGCGGCGATGGTGGGTCACACACTGATTCCATTGATTACTCATATTTGCATTATCTGAATTGCCACGGGCACCTTGCCTGATTTGATTAAGAAGGCCTTTGATTATCCTGTTTTCAAGGATGGAGATAGAGTAGCGTGAACAATTATAGGCCAATTTTTGTATTACCTGCTATCTTCAAAATTTTGGAAAAACTTTTAAACACCCATTTAGTAAAATATTTAGAAATACATTATATCCTAGTACCCAATCAGTTTGGGTTCCAAAGCGGCAAATCTACAGAAGATGAGATTACGGCGTTCGTTGATAGCATTGTTGAAAAATAGAACTTTCGAAAAAAAAAAGCCTAGAATTTTTCTAGACCTTACTAAGACCTTCGATACCGTCTCTATTGCCCATCTTTTGTCGAAATGGAAGGACTTGGAATTCGAGGCAAAAGTCTTGATATTTCTAAAGACTATCTCTCAAACAGAACCCAATGTGCCAAATAGGTTCACACATCAGTTATGCTGCGACTGTCAGTTATGGTGTTTCACAACGCTCTATTTTAAGCCCTACTCTTTTTCTCATTTATATTAACTCACTTTGTGGATTTTGTGTTCCAAACTGTTTCATTTTTACGTATGCTGATGGCATAGTATTACTCATTCATGGAAAGGACTGGATGGATGCAGTTTCTAAAGTTATAAGCTAGCTTTCCCACAACCTTCTCATACTAAATTTAAATAAGACCACCTACCTGACCTTTGGCGTAATGCCATCGTTGCAACCGAAACTTGACTCCTTTATACTCAAAATGTACTCATGCTCAATTTCTTTTCCGTACACTGGTCGTAGTTGCAAATCAGTAACAAGGCCTAGCCAAACCAAATATCTTGGAGCACAAGTCGATATTCTTTTAAACTGGAAATCACAATTAGAATCGGTAACGTCCCGTACAAGGAAACTTACCTTTATGCTTAAAAACCAGCGGTACTCTGCAGATATCCAGACACTAAAAACTGTGTACTTCGCACTCTGTCAAGCCATCTTATCATACTGCATCCTCAAAGGGCGGTGCTGAAGGTCATGACTTCTGGAACTTTCCGATACCTAACTTGTGAGTTGTACACCATTTGTCAGGTCCTTACTGTAAGACAGTTATTTATTCTCCATACCATTCCAAGGAAACACTCTTATCTTAAGTTTGACAGCGACGACTTTAAAAAAGAGACTAGCTTATAATATTTGTTCCTTAACAGCTATTAGAACGACTATGGGCAAACGACACTTTAAAGTCATTGGGAATATTATTTATAACAAAATGAACAAAAAGTGTAATATATATCCTATGAACAGGCATCAATGTAAAATTAGTGTAATTAAATTTCTTCCTACTTAAAAATTATGTTGAGTCAGAGAATATGTTTAAATTTTAATCATTCCAATTGTAGCTACAAAATAAGATATTTATAGTGCATGCGCGTAATTATTCGTCCACACCGTGCACTTTTTCGTGACTACATTATACATTTTATTAAACCTCTGCTGTGATGTCATAGTTCTCGCTCAACTTTCTAAGAAGTAAGCACTGGTGTCCATAACACAAGTTCTATCTATCTATATCATCACACCAGATCCCTTGCGGGGTAGGCAGAGAGTACAGAGTTCCAACAGGTTCTTTCCTTACATACCTCTCTAGCTTCCTCCACTCTCATAGTTCGTCTCATACACGCTCGCCGGTTACGGAGACTCTTGACTTTTCTATCAGATAAGACTCGGTTTATTTGGTCGTGGTAATAGTCTAGGTCTTCTCCGGTACCTGCATCCTTCCACTTTCACATTGTGTATCTGTTTTGTCATTCTTTCATCTGGCATTCTTTCTATATGCCCGAATCAACGGAGCATGCCCTTTCTCATCTTTACACCGATACTATCTTTCATGCCTACTCGCTTTAATACTACGCCATTGCTAATGCGGTCGGTCAGCTTCACTCCACACATCTTCCGCAGAGCTCGCATTTCTACCGCATTTATCCTACTTTCATTCTCCTTCCCAACTTCCCTCCGTCCCAACGCTGTTATATAGTAGCGAGGGCTGGGTATGTATACCCAGCTCTCGCTACCATATTACAGCGTAGGGACAAGAACTCCGTTATGTAGGGCCAGCTGCGCCTTATGGCTTAAGTGCCGGCTCCCAAGTAGCTTTCCCATCGCACCATTTACCCTGTTCCCTGCACTCACTCTTCTCTCTATGTCAGCGGTGTATTTCCCATCCTTACTGAAGGCGCATCCAAGATATACAGACTCATCCACTTGTTCCAGCACATCGTTTAAAACCACATTCATTCTGGTTTCTTCCCTTTCAAAAACCATAATCTTGGTTTTCTTTACATTCAAGTGTAAGTCATTGTTCATGCAGTCATCTTTCATAACTGTGACTAGTGTTTGCAGACCAGTGGCTGTTGGCGCTATTAAAACCGCATCATCTGCATAAAGTAGATGGTTTACTACTAGGTCACCCATTTGTACACCTTCATTCATCGCTTTCAGTCTTTGAAGACTTTTATCCAGATATATAATATACAGTCTAGCGGACAACACGCAACCCTGCTTGACGCCGATTTCAACGTCAAACCAGGGTGACCTGTTACCACCCACCCGTACGCATGCCTTGCAGTCCACATAAGTGGACTGGACGGCTCGCAACAGAGTGCCATCTTTGAGACATTTTGCCATACTCTGGCAAGATGTCCCAAAGTCGCTTTCGCACAACTCTGGCAAACGTCTTCTCCAGATCTACAAAACCGCAGAAACCTTCCGGCCCACTGCCAGATGCTTCTCTACGATGTTGTATCCAGCTTTAAATATTTAAATGTAAATTGATCTACTACTGTTACTATTACTTGTATGATGTAATTCGTAAGTGTTTCATTGTACTTAATAGTAAAGGTTGTAATGGTGGCTGTTTATAGGACTTTGTTCGTTAAACACGTCGATTTGGTCATATAAAATTACTTGTCTTGACTGACTGACTGACCTATCAACGCCTAGCCCAAACCGCTTGACTTAGAAAGTTGAATTATTAACGGCGTACTTTTACAATTACACAAGCAACCACTAAGAAAGGATGTTAAATATCAAAAAAATCTTTCCGTTCGTGCCCAAGGGGGTGAAAATAGGGTTGAAAGGTTTGTATGGAAGCAGCATTAGTTTTAAAGATATAATCATTAAAATTGATATTTAGGCTTTTCTATATAAATAAAGAAAACGGATGACTTAATCATCAAACCCAGTAGGGACTTCGCGTTGTCCTAAAATCATGGAATTTATTAAGAAGCAAGGTTTCACGGTACAAGTAACTTTTAAACTTTTTGAACAAACCATCCTCATTTTTAGATGTTTTATTGTAAAGGCGGCAGTATTTCTGAAGACATCGAAATGAAAATACTGTTAGCAAGAATCAAAGCTTTTATGAGAAGGAAAAGGACAACCTCGAACGATAAACACTAGAGCGCACTAAAAGAGCACAAGATCTACTCGCAGTTGTCTTGTAATTTTTTGGTTATCATGTTGTGAATAGATACAATGTTAAGGTTAAATATGAAGCTTCAGTGGGATGCCTTACGATCCAGATGTGATACTAATAATATTTTTATGTCTAAACGCTACTTCAATACATCACTTTCTTCCCTTATTTATTCCCAGAACTTCGCTATAGTCAACTGCCCGAATTTCATAACAACCTACTACAGTTCCTTGACCCAGACTCACTCTTCAATGGATACTTATACCGATCTCCTCAACACCTGGTCAGAGTACTTGGGCTGGAATATCACTGCCTATCCCGTGTTAGCATATGCCGTATATGACTTATATGTCAGTCAGGTAAGAATTGGATTGTTTTGAATTAGCCACTTCCTCCTTTCAATGACAGAAAATGGTTTGCTCGTTAAGTTTTACAAATTTGGGCTTTAAACTCTTTGGCTTACTAGTGGGTAGGTATTAGTAGGTAATTGAAATAAGATTTAACTTAACTTGCTTGATGATATAGATAGATACATAGATTATTTCACTTGCAATGTTCGTATGACTGTTTGTCTCTTTGATAATGGAGTCGAAAACCATAGCAACATGTGAACTATACAACGTAACCCCCTCAAGTTTTGGCTTGTTAGATTGGTATCGACAAGTACTATACAACCATATAGTGTTCAGAGTCTGATTATGAAGTCGAAAGGTGGTCAATGGAACCACCCAATTACGCAATATAACCCCGCCGTGTTTAGGCTCGTTAGATTTGTCTTGACGAGTACTTTAGACCCGGATGGCGTCCAAGGACTGATGATGGAGCCGAAAGAAAGCCATAGCAACTCCTCAACTAAGCAAGAATCTTCATTATGTTTTAGCTATAAAGGTTAGTTAAAAAAATATTATAAGGCCTATTTATATAGTATAATATAGTTATAATTTAAGGACGATTTAAGAAAGTTTCATTATGTCTTTAAATTACTATCACAAATCTAAGCAGTCTTATGAAATGTATAAATTGTATGTTGTTTTGAACAGCTCAGTTTGGGAGTGCCTCTGTCTGATGAAGTGGCCGCAATTTACCAGAACTTGGAGAGGTGGCCGGAGCAGCTATGGAGATTGCGTTCGGCAACGAAGACTATGTAGCTTTGCAAGCTGGTTAGTCGTATTTTTTATAATTAGAATCAGGATAAGAACATTTTTTATTCACAAAGACTACCACCACTTCGGAATATCATTTTTATGAAGAAGTGTTTATGGAAAACTGCTCAAGGTTTAACCCCTATCTCACCTGTTCACAAGTGAAGATGAGGCTGATATTGCTCATTGGCTCAACCTATATACTAAGGATGAGAACGTAGTTAGACCGAATTCCGTATAGTTAACAGGATCGGTCTGACCTGTCTAGACCCACCTCCTCATATGACAACTCCGAGAAACATGGCGAAATATGACTAAATTGCTTGTGCCCATGACATTGCTGGGAGGTTATTGACTAGCCACGGCCGTAGCCTACCACCGGTAAAACGGTTGTTTTTAGCATATACAATGACTTCATTATCACAAAATAAGCGAAGATGCCTTTGTCTATTTGTCTATCCTTCCACCACTCACTTATCATTGTTAGTTCTGGGGGCTTAGCACGAAAACTTTGATGTTAGCGTGACGCTAGCGAGTAATTGTGCTGTCACATTCATGTACAAGGTGTAACATAATAAACGCATGACCTCAGACACCCCAATTAGAGAACCGAAAACCAAATTTCCAAATTTAAAGGTTTTTACCCCTTTTTTAAGCACTTTTATACCCCAATTAATAATTAAACTTGTACGTGTATGTGTGCATTTTGAGAAATACGGGTTAGGAATGCATTTGTAATCTCCCTATTGCTATGAATTTAGCTAGCCATTCTGACTGTGTGGCCTGCTTCGGTCGCGTCACCGCTTACCGCGCCACTCCCCCCGCGACTCAGTCCGCCCTACCGCTCGCGAGTACGTATTTACGTACGTTCGGTAGGTACGACGCGCTGTAAAAAAATGTAAGAAACATAAAATATTGTTGGAATCAATTCAGTTATCGATTTAGAACAAACCACTTTCAGGTCTTGCGTTTATTATGTTACAGCTTGTATATTTCGTAAATTTGTGGTGTGACAAGGATGGCATATCAACTCGTTAGCGTCATGCCAGCGTCAATCTTTACGTGCTAAGCTCTCTGATCTTAAATATATGTTTCCAGGAGTTCTTCTCAACGAGTTCTTCGAGATAGCTGACTTGAAGATAGCTGGAAGTGATACACCTAGCGTGAGGGTATACTCAGCCCATGACATCAACGTTTATTCTTTCGAAGCTGTAACCCAGGTGGTCACTAAACAAGGAGTCCCAAAATACGGTTCGATGTACGCCTTAGAACTGAGAAAGGTTACAGCTACCGGAAAATATGTTGTTTTGGTAAGTAATTTCGAAGAGTTGGAAGGTTGAGGGGGAGGTGTAAACTATAATTTTCTCTCTTTTGGGTAGATTCCAGAGTCCAAAAAAAAACTAGTTTTCGCCCGAGACTTTACGTAAAAACAGCCCGAACACAAAACGTCTATTTGTTAATTTCAAATTAGTTAATAATTACAATATGATTCAGTCGGGCTAAGCAGCTGTCGTCTCCACACCCATCCTGCAAAACCTAATGACGAAAGTTATTGATTAGTGCGTCTTACCGGTTTTCACCTATGGAGCCAAGACGTGGACTTTCATGATGCTAAAGTGGCAATGGGCTAGTCACATTTGCCGAAGAACGGACAACCGTTGGATCAGACGGCTTCTGGAATGAAGACCACAAACCCCTGCGAGACGACTTTTGTCAAATAGCCGGCAGGAACTGGATGCATAAAGCCGAGCATCGGGCTCTGTGGAGCACATTGGAAGAGGCTTACGCAGTGGACCAGCACTGCATCCAGTACTGGACTAATTTGAGCTGTTTATGATGATGATGACCTTGAAATAACACATGTATTTTTGGTTTGCGGTGTTCTTATTGATCACCAAGGTTAAGCAGCGTCGGTATGAGATATGTAACCGTTTCTACCATTTTCATATTCGAGCGCCTCCGTGCATTGAAAAGCATGCTAAGCCGTTGGTCCCATTACCGCTTCATTTGATAGTGGTTTAGCCAATTAGTAAGACTTATAGCTTGATAAGTTCCAACAGCATGTGGCCACAAACCTGCCTCCACAAATCCGCACTGATTTCACGTGATGTAGTATGACGTAATCTCTCTCACCTCGAATATGAGAGAAGGCCTTTGCCCAGCAGTGGGACGGTAAAGACTCATGTTATTAGTCAGTCATGTTATTAGTATTTCATGCATACTACGGATTTTCGACTCAGGTCTTGGGTGCGTCTACGAAGATGAAATTTTCAGAAGAATCAAATTCCCAGACCGTAACAAACAAATGTGGGTCACGTTAATAATTTCCTCGTGCGAGAATCTAGCCCATGACTATTCAATCCAGTAAATGTATCATTATTTTTCTACAGCCAGTCTACCTAGCATCACCAAGCGATGACACAGTTAGCTACCTCCAAATTGACGGCTGTGATGACCTTCTTTGTGACATCGACCAGTTCAGGAATGTGACTGCCAACTACGTCTTGGACGAAGACACGTGGAGAGACCAATGCGGGTGGACCAGCGACTTGGTGGTGGACGAATCCAGCATTAATTAGTTGATCAGGAATACGAAAATGGAAAATATTGCGATCTCCTGATTGGAGTCTTCTGTATAAACCGTTATTTTTCACTAAGCTAACGGAATAAATACTTTTGTTTCTCATTTCTTTTTTTGGGTCTATAAGGAAAGAAACTTTTTTTTCAGAATGGTTGGCTCTCGGTATTTTCTGGAATCTGTCGAGATGATGTAGATTGACAGATTTCACTCTTTCGTCTTTTCTTTTTGTAAAATGTCACAACTTACTAATTATTCGTGTGTCGTTCTTGCTACTAAAGAAGTCAATGCGAGGAGGCAGACCGCGGCAATGAGCTGAGAAGTGGACATATAATGAGCAGTATAAAAACTTTACACAACTGTACCGTTTAGTATACGGCCAAACCAACGCGTCCAGCCGCATCCGCGATGGCGTGCACGGTAGGGATCCGTTACTGCATTAGTATTTGTATCGACGTGTTAACACAAACGCGTCTTGCGTCCTGTACGCGCTATCAGTGCGGAATCAGGTAGGACAGCATTTAGTAGCAAACAATCTGAGTCTAGATTGCGTCAGTCTTTACAATATGTTATAAATGCTGTGAACAAGATTCGAAGCAATCTTTGAACTCTCGGTTATTTGCTCAGCTATGTGACGTAAACGACGAAGTCTTTACTCGATAACTTCTGCACACTGAAGTTTGCTGGCTATCAAGAGGCTCTTGCTTAGCAAGATTTTCAGCTATTTTTGAATCTGTGTTGGAGTTTCTTGTAAAAATACAAGAAAAAGATCCGAATTTGTAAGAAAACAAACAATTGTAAAACAGATCTTTATTACTTGACTGATATCTTTGGTATGTTAAAGAAAGTAATTTGCAGCTGCAGGGTGATGATCTCAACTTGATTAAAACATAATCAATAGTATCGGCCTTTGTGGGTAAACACATCCTTTATAAACAAAATTTAGGCAGAAAAGAATATTTACAGTTTCCACATTTGTCAAAATTACCAGAAATGATTCAAGACAATGTTATTTTATCATATGTCACCATTATAACAAATCTAAAAGATGATTCTGCTACTGGCGCTGACGACATACCGACGCTAGTAATCAAAATAGCTCGAAGTAGTTCAATTTCTCCTCTTTCACACATGTGTAATTTATGCTTTGCGACGGGTGTTTTTCCTGATATTCTGAAGAGGGCTTTGGTTCATCCTATCTACAAGTCTGGGAGCAGAGATTGTGTCGGAAATTATAGACCAATATCAGTTCTCACTATTATCTCCAAAATTCTAGAAAAACTTTTTTTGTTCTTTTTATTTTTTTGTTCTTTTAAAAACGTAGCCCCACACTAGTATTTATTCCTGTGTCGAAGGTGCATTTACAAACATGAAAATTCATTAACTAATACCCAGACCGAAACAAATAATTGTGGATCACACAAAGATTTGTCCCGTGCGGGAATCGAACCCGCGACTATTCGACACAGTGGGCGGAGCAGCTCAAGCTCTTAACCACTGCGCTAAATCGTCCGACAAGTTTGAAGTTCCTCAAGGCAGCGTTCTTGGTAGGACCAAGACGCTCTTTACGAAATAATTTATGTACAAAAACGATACCCAACTGCAATATCATTGCGTATGCTGATGATACAGCTTTGGTAGTATATGGTAAGAGTTGGGATGATGCAAAGCATAATACGGAGAGGACACTTAGACAAGTGATAAGCTGGCTTACTGATAACCTCTTGACATGGAACGTAGACAAAACCAAATACATTACCTTCACTCCAACACGCAACCGCCAGCAGATTTTTCCTTTCCCAAAACTTGCGCGTGCCTCTCATATCAAATATTTGGGTCTAACTATAAATTGCCACCCTAATTGGTCAGTCCATATCAGTAATCTAACTTGTCATATACGTAAGTTGATTCCCATATTCAGAAAACTTAGAAACTCTGCTGACTTTAAAACCCTCTTATGCGTTTATGCTCTTGCACAAAGTCTAATGCAATATTGCATTGCTACGTGGGGTGGTACCGCCAAGACTACTATGATTTCCTTGGAACGTGCTCAAAGATCTATACTGAAAGTTATGCTTGGCAAACCACGTCGATATGGTACTGAGGATCTCTATGGGGAGTGCTCCGTGCTAACAGTTAGACAACTCTTCATCTTGTCTACTATTCTCCGGAAGTATAGAAATATTCAGTTTCAACCGATTTCTAATAGAACTGCTCTTGCCCGACGTCATCAGTAATTGTCTCTATAATGTGGCACACAGAGTGAATAATATCTACTCTCTGCCCTTAAAAAATGCAAGGATATTGTACGTAAATCGCTTCAAAACTAAAATTTTGACCAAACTGAGGAAATCATACAGGCATAACAGACTTAACTTTAATATAAATATTTTGCACTTGTAATAGTTTGCCCTTGTAATTTCATATTTAATTTTCATTTTAATTTTATATTCTTAAATATAGTTATTTTTTTTTATTTTAATATGTTGGATTAATTTTTGTTATTTAAATCCGATTTTATTTTTTCGCCATATACGTAAGCATACAAATTTAACTGTGTACCTCTATAAAACCATTAAGGGTCAAAGATGCTGACGGCTGTGACACAGTTTATACTAGTATAGCCGTCAACGTTAATCTCTTTCTTAAATATAATTAATAGTACTGGTTTCAACTAGAATAAGAGCTATTTGTATAACTTATCGTGGAATAAATGAATTTTAAATTTGAATATTTATTAGCTTATTTTGTCTTGAACCCTGCGGGAGCAGTTACCTCATTTTTATATATTCTAGCTAATAGTATTATTATGAGTGCCTCCGATGTATGCAACATTTTCTATTAATTTCTTCTCAAAGCGTCCCATTAATCGTACTTTTTACTCGAATCGTACTCAGGCATCCTTGTTTTTCCTCTTCCTCTTTTTCCTTCTATTTTCCCTTTCAAGCTATTCTGAATAAAACTGCCATGTCGCATAAAATGTTCTTATAATCTCCTAAACACACAAAATCTCTTGAAGTTCTCTGCCAAATTCAGACCCCTTTGGTTGGTTAGTTTTTACTACTGTACCAATTAGCAAGCAAAAACCTGGTTAGGTAATAATTAAACTAAGTACCATAATGTTTGTCGATTGTTAATGTTAATTGATCAGATGCCGTCTCGCAGGATGGACGAAAAGGGCGAGAGAAGCCTCCGATACATAATCAGATTGCTGAAGGAGACAGATTCCGACGACGTGCCCGCTTTTGTGGCGAAGCAGCTGCGTAGGCTGTTCCCCGTCACATTTGCTGCTGAAGGATATAATCACCCTGAAGTCTAGCCTGGCCGAGGTGCAATTCAGGTTAGAGGCTTCAGATAGAACAACTGGGACGGCACTTAAGGTGCCTCAGACCACCACGCAGGGTCAAGTTGATGAGGAGGGCTTCATAAAGGTGGGTAAGAAGAAGCCTCCTTGAAGAAACCAGTGTCTGCACCGGTCGACGATGGCACACTACTGCGTTCAGCACTACCGACGACGCTGCAGTACGTGTCACGGCTACACTACACCACCAAAGCCGATGACATTGTGGAGTATGCTCGCAAGAAGTTCTTGTATACTCTGAGGGTCGAGAAGCTGAATTCGCAACACAATGCGGCTTTTAATTCCTTCGTTGTGCGAGTTCCTACTGCCAAGTTGGAGATCTTCATGAGCGAGGACTTCTGGCCGAGGGGTGTCGTTTTTAGAAGATTTCATGGGAGACTGCGAGATACCCCTGAACAGCGCAACATTTTGCCGGCAACACATGTTACTTAGTTTATAAGTTTTTATATATTACATGTATGTTGGTATATACTCGTATTCTATGGGCCCGTAAGTTGAACAAAATATTTTTTTGTAAAATTTCAGTTGCCTGGATTAAATCACTCATTATTATTATTACCATGGTCCTTAATAGGTTGTATATCTATATTACTGTGCGGGTAACTACTGGATTAGAGGGGCTTTAGTAACCTTTTTCTGAAATACATGTGAAAGTGGATAGATGTAGGTACCGGGACAGACATAAATTAGGTCGTGTCTTATCAGAAGGACAAGTCGAAGACAGAGTCTCCGTAACCGGCAAGCATATATGAGATGAGTGGAAGCCAGAGCGGTCAGGAAAGAACCTGTCGGAATTCTGTACTTTCTGCCTACCCCGCAAAGGATGTCGCGTGATAATATAGATATTATCTAGCGACATCCTTTGCGAATATAATGAATGTAATGAAATAAGGAAGCAATTGGACGTAATTAAATTTAAAAGTAATGAAACAAAGGCGCTAACATAAAAAAAATATAACTTCGTGCATATCTTATGCACTTTCTCTGAAGGAGAGGTTGAAGAACAAGAAGATATTGTAGCGTAGCTACATTACTCTTTAATTACTTTGATAATAAAAACCTTAGATTTTATTTCATTCCATAATTTATTTTCTAATAGTATAATTAATGATCTTCAGAACATCAATAACTGGGCAAAAAGCTTTGGCCTACTGGTAAATCCGGCTAAATCACAAGCTCTCATTATTGGTGGCAGATATTTTACCAATCTTTTAGATCACCAGTCTCTTCCACAAATTGTGAACGATGCTATACCGATACCTTTTTCAGATAGTGCAAAAAACTTGGGCGTCTACATTGACTGTAATCTGTCCTGGAATGTTCACGTTGCGGAAGTAAGCAAGAAGGTTTATTACTCATTTCAGTCTCTCAAATGGCTCCAAAAGTTCCTGCCGCTTCAAACCAAAATAACTCTGGCCCAATCTCTTCTTTTACCTCTTCTCGACTATGCTGATGTAAGCTTTCTTGACGCAACTGAGGAACTCCTTAATAAACTGGAACGTCTGCAGAATCTGTGCATTCGCTTCATTTTTGGCCTTCGGAAATTTGACCATGTGACAGAATTCCGAAGGCAGTTGAAGTGGCTGCCTATACGGCTGCGTCGGGATAGTCATATTCTCTGTTTGCTTTACTCTGTTCTTCATAATACTAATTCCCCAGTATATCTTCGTGAACGCTTTGAGTATTTAGTCCCCAGGGGAAAACCTTGTCGCTCTGTCTCTTCTCTTCTTCTTAGTGCACCTCGTCATAGCTCAAGTCGATATGATGGTTCATTTACTGTGCGTGCTGTGCGCCTATGGAATTCCCTCCCACACTCTTTACGTGATAGCCCTACTTTACAGATGTTCAAGAAAAGAATTGGAGAACATTTCCTATCTATGTAAGATATTTGTATGTATGTATGTATTCATGTAGTCTATTTTATGGTAATGTATAGCATGTAGTATATTTGTAGATATATATATATATATATATATATATATATATATATATATATATATATATGTAGTTTATACCTTTTCTATCTATAAATATCTTTTATTTCCTTGCTTTTGTGTTGTACACTTATTCCTATCCTCATTTTGATCATTTGTTTCTCTTTCACTCAAAGGTTTGCTGGTGGAAAACTCGACTTTGAGTTAAGCTCGCCTTGTACGTTAATTTACCTTGTAACAATTTGTGTATGTGTACAAAGAATCAAATAAATAAATAAAAATTAAACACTAAATATAATTTTACAGTTTGTGCTGGTTTGGCACACGTAGTGATTATATTCTCTTTGATGGCATAAACTAATCATGACGTTTGAGTTGACAGTCTGTTGCTACTGTCAACTACTGTCGATTTAATGCATATAGCAACACAGTAGTATCGTATTTTGCTAAATATATTACAATTTAATAATCTGAATTTGCGGTATTTACCGCAAATTAATTACACTAAATACCTTAAAGTAAATTCAGTTATTAAATTATTTCTATTTAAAACATAAGTGTTAATACAAGTAAACGGTCAGTTGTGCGAAACGAAACGTCAGCTAGGTCGAGTTGGGAGGCATACTGCAAAAAGAAGCGTTCGATTCCGACTTTGTTGCTTACCGTGTTCGGTCGCGTCCCTGCTTACCACGCCGCAGTGTGTGTGCGAATGATCTACGCTGTTGGCCGCGGAGCCTTTACAGCTTCACTTGACAGCCACTACCGAGTAACCACTACGCTGGAGCCAGAAGCAAGGGGGCAACTAGCTCAAGGGCGCCTGAAAGAGGAACGGCCTCGGCTTGGGCAGTCGCTATGGGGGAGGGCGTATACTAGGTGTCTCGCCGTGGTGTTCTGCACCGGCCGGCGGGCATCGTTAATACGGCAACGGCAATAAACGCGCAAATAGGTTCGAGACCCAGATCGGAATGGAGAATCGCTCACCCCGCGACGCAGTCCGCCCTCCCACTCGCGCGTACTTAGGCAAGACGCACCGTTTTGACGGCACCGTCGACCTTTCCCTAGTTTTCGACAACTATAGTCGTAGTTTATTTCGAAAACCACGGCATTATTTTTTTAGTCGTGGTAAGACTGGTAGATACCTAACGGTGACAACCAAGTCAGTCATGAGCTAGACCCGAACGCTCGCTTCCCTCGCTAACTCGGAAGGGTTTAAGCTTTGGCCTTGGGCACTACCCTAGTCAGAGCTCATTCTTTCACCAGGACCCTACCGTTTCCGATTCCTAAACCCCCTGGGCAGGCATTTCGGGGCCGGTTAGGGTTTTCATTTTCTTTTTCTTCGCACCGGCTCTGTCATATCCCATCGTCATCGAAGTGAATCGGAACTCATTAGGCAGGTCGAGACGAGTCCTCTCACGTCGCCGGACGGGACACCGGTAGGGTCTCGAAAGACCAGACTACTACGCAGGCCCCTCTCCCCCCGCGTACTCCGCAAGCGGCGATCGCATGCCGCTATGTGCGACGCAACGCCGCGCCCCTCGCGCGCTCCGTGACCCTCTTCGCCACGGCGGTAACTAATGTCACAGCGTCCCTCGCGCATCCCCTTACCCCTGCTAACTGACCCATTTCTGCGTTCGGATCCCCCCGATGACTCCCTCGTCATTTTCGTGGGATAACAACTTCATTCCCGTGTCAAATGGGAAAAAGCGCGCGTAAGCCGCTCGACTCGCCCTCCCTCCCCGAAAATCCAGAGAGCCGCAAGCGCCGTCGCTGGCCCCGGCCCTGGCTCCCCCGCGCCTTTGCCATCTCGCAACGCGGCCTCGCGGAACACTCTCTCCCCACGCCCCTTGTCATTCAAGATAAGAGCACCTGGGAGCGTATTTCAAAGGCGATTTACAATCTCTATATAAATTACGGTTCGTCGGCTTCCTCGGACGAACACCGCCATCTATCCCACTTCCTCCGCGACGAAAAAATTGGCTTTCATACCAATGCCTTTGAGGAGGAGAGGGAGCTCAGGGTGGTCATTCGTGGTCTTCCTAAGGAGCTGGACACCTCTGCCATCAAGGACGATCCTCTCGCCCAAGACCTTCCGGTGCACCAGGTGCATAGGATGGTTAAGGGCCCCGACAAGTAGGCATAACACATGGTGCTGGTCGTCTTTGACCGCACCATGGCCGCAAGGTCTTTGACCTTAAGGCCGTATGCCATATCTCTGGCCTCTCCGCAGAGGCCCCACACAAACGTGGCACGCCCGGGGAGTGCCACAATTGCCAGCTGTACGGGCAGGCACGTACTCGTAACTGCCATGCGCGCCAGTGATGTGTCAAATGCGTCGGGGACACTCCCAATGCTTCGGCTCGAGGGAGACTGCGACCGCAACGCCTAGTTGCATCCTTTGCGAGACCAAGGGGCTCATCGCGAATTATCGCGTTTGCCCCAAAGCCCCAAAGGGAATGTGCCGCTAGCTATGTCTTACACGACGCCATACCCATCCCTTGCAATCCATAATGAATTTAAGACCTCACTGCCTTAAGCCCCATAGCCTATTCCTGGCGTTCTTTAACACCGCCGGCCTCCGCTCCTAACGTCACCAGGTTGGTGGTTTTCTCAAGGATCATCAACTGGACATCCTTTTGGTGCAAGAAACTTTCCTTGAGGCCACCCATCGCGATGCTAGGATCGCTTACTACAACCTTCTGCACAATCACAGAATCGGTTCCGGAGTAGGCGGTACTCTCATTTACTACTAGAGGCCCCTGCAATGTATTCCCTTCGACCCCCCTGCGCTCACCAACATCGAAGCTTCGGTCTGTCTTATCTCCCTCATCGGGCATCAACCCATTGTAATCGCCTCCGTCTATTTCCCTCCCACTAAGCTTGTCCTCAGGAGTGACTTCAAAGCATTCTTTAATCTGGGAAGTGCCGACATTCTGGCGGGCGACTTTTACTGCAAGCACGCATGTAAAGGCGCCGTACACTTAAATCCGACTCCATGTCTGACTTGTCCCCGCAGACCCACCCCTCAGGCGTAACACCAGCCTTTACTGATGAAACGGCCGAGCTTCTCGCCGACACTCTCGAGAGCCAGTGCACTCCCAGCTCTCTGCCCGTTGACCCGCCTCATGTCGATTAGATCGACAGGAAAGTCAAGCGCAGGGTGTCCCTTCCCCCCACCGATTCCTTACCTCTATAACCCGGACCGAGGGCGAGGACCTGATTAAAGATTTTAAACCAAAAAAGGTCCCCGGCTCTGAGGGCATTTCTAATCGCGAACTCAAATGCTTGTCCTCCCAGCTTATCTGCCTTTTAGTGGCCATACTCAACGCCGGCATGACGTCATGACACGTCATGTCGTGACATGACGCCATGACCTTCCCCACTATGTGGAAGGAGGCCGATGTCATTGGAATTCCCAAGTTCAGGAAACCTCGTGACTGCCCCGAGAGTTACGGCCCCATCAATCCCTCCAATTCAAAGATCTACGAGCGCCTACTTCTGGCGCGGCTCAAAGATTTAGTATTGTTCAGTGGTATTCTCATCAATGAGCAGTTTGGGTTTCGAGCCAAACACTCTTGCGTCCATCAAGTGCACTGCATCACGGAGGTTATCCTCACCGGTCTCCACAAACCCAGACCACGGGTGCCCTACCCGTGTAGACAGGTTTTTTGGATGTCGCGAAGGCGTTCGACGAAGTCTGGCACAACGGCTTCATCTAAGCTTTACCAAATAGGTGTGCCGGACAGGCTCGTGCTCATCTTACGAGACTTCCTGTCAAATCGCGCCTTTCGGTAACGCGTCGGAATGACGCGCTCTACCCCCTACTCCTTACAAGCTGAAATCCCACAAAGCTCAGCTCCCTCCCCCTCTCCTATTCAGCCTATGCACGAACGATATTCCTCGTTCGAGTAAGGGACATCTAGCCCTGTTCGCGGATAATACCACTCTCTATGTGTTGACTCGACCACTCAACAGGACGTGTCGAGGCGGGGATCAAGAGAAGTGGGGCGCGCGCAACGCGCGGCCGGTCGTCGTGCCCGGCGCCCGCACCTCAGCCAGTCAGCTGATACATACGAGGACGTGCACCCGCGTTCCTACTTTCTCTCACATATTTTATATTCTTACGTTCAGTACCCTAGACGCGACTACCACTTTATACTCTTAAACAATATAGCTAGTGTAATTATTATACAGTCCAATAGTTTTATTACCATCTCCACTGAGTTATCGACGCCACACTATGTCTCGCATAGGAATAACGCCTTCATCAGCAGCTAACTTCAGGTCACCGCCAATGCCCTAGGGGATTGATTCAGAAAGTGGCGTGTTGAGGTGAATCCGGATAAGAGCGCTGCGGTGTTCTTTTCCTGAGGAGCAACCCCGCGTCCCTCCTCGCGCTACCGCAGAAGTAATCTCAGTCAATTGGCCATGTTCGACCGACCTATTCCCTAGGCCAAACAGGTCAAATATCTAGGGGTCACCCTAAACAACACCATGTCGTTTGGAGTACTAATAACTACACCTGATTGACTGTTTTCCTTGAGCATAAATCATTAGATTTAAATAGAATCTTAATAGTCGTATTCCCAAAGAGATTAGTCATAATGATGGGAAACTTTATATCGATATCGATAGCATTTTCTAAAATTGGTAATTATATAATTGTTAGCGCATGTTTTTTTGTTTTAGTATGCCTACAGATATTGCAGCATAAATGAATAGTGTTTTATGCAATACTAAGAGCACATTAGAGTTGAACTCAGTATAGTTGCATCTTTTCAAAACATTTTACAAAAGGGTGCTTGGATGTTCGACTTAAATAGCGAAGATAACAACCGGTAGCAGTTTCAATGTAAAATTAACTTCAGATTGTTCTCTTTTAAATTAATATTTCTCTTTGAAATAAATAAAAACGTAATGAAAGGTTCAATTTTATTTTTACATGCTTTTATGTAACTTACAATGTTCGTCTGTCTGTCTATCTTTCCGGTTCAAATCTTGCGATCCATTTTTCGAGCACTTGCGGGTTATCGATAAGGCTAAAATTTGGTATACGTATGTAAGTCCGATGACAATGCATTAATATAGTACCATGGAGCTGGTCTGAATATAGAGTCGAAAGATGGGTACAGGAACATGTGAACAATACAACGTAACCCCTTCATGTTTAGGCTGGTTAGATTTGAAAAGTACTATATAACCAGATAGTGTTCAGGGTCTGATGCTGAAGCCGAAAGGTGGCCAATGGAAGCACACACTTACTCAATATAACCCTGCCGTGTTTGGGCTCGTTAGGTTTATCTTGACGAGTAGTCTAGAGTCTGATGATGGAGCCGGAGGGTGGCCAATGAAACTACCCAAATTCTCACCATACCCCGCCCTGTGCAGGGCTCATTGGATTTGTCTTGACAAGTTCTGTAGACCCGGATGGTGGCTAGGGTCTCATAATGGAGGCGAAAGGTGACCAACAGAACTACCCAACTACTCAACATAACCCTGACGTGTTGGGGCTCGTTACATTTTTCTTGACAAGTACCATAGTACTTGTCGGTCACCCTTGTGTTATTGCCATAAAAGTTTGTTTTTTGCTATACAAGATTGTTGTTAAAAAGATATTTTTAAATTAAAATTATTATAAAGTGAATGTCAAGATTCTTCAGATTGTCAATAGATAGATAGAATTACTATTATTGATTACTAAAAAACTTAACTAAGTTACGCATCTAAAATGTCATTATGCGGCTTATGTACAAAATGATTTTATCGATAAGGGTTTCGCAGTTGTATGGGAAAGTACTAATACTACATCTATAGGGAAACACAAGTATGATCTATGGTCTATGTATGTCATTAATGTCAAAATAAAACGATGGATTTGTCCCCTTTCTTATCACTGACATTACATAAGTGTAAGCAGTGCAAATAATCTTGTAAATGCTCCCTCTATGCTTCTAGTACCTCTATTTGATACACTGCCATGAATATATTAAAATGGATTGAGCACTCTGCAAAAACCACGTGAGAAAGATACTCACTTGGAGCCCTACGTCTCTTTTTAAGTAGGGTGACCAAACATTGGTACGATTATGGACTTGTTGACATATAGACTGTTAAGAAACTGTCCCACTGTTGAGCACGGGCGTCCTCTCTAACTGAGATATTTTAGACCATAGTCCACCACGCTGGCCCAGTGCGGGTTGACGAACTTCACATACCTTCGAGAAACTCTAAGGCATGCAGGTTTCTTCACGATGTTTTCCTTCACCATTAAAGCAAGTGATAACTATTTTTAATACGCACATGCTTTCAAAAAGACAGAGGTACATGACTGGTATTGAACCCGATACCTCTGACTTTGCAGTCCAACGGTCTAACTACTAGGCTATCACTGCTGTCACACATAATACACATTTAATTACTTAGTCTTAAGAATTTACTTAGCCAAGTAATGTATTTAAAAATGGTTAAAATTCTATTCTTTGCTAAGAAAACTAACCTTTGAAATTTCTTACTGTTGACTATCTTCTTGAAGGTAAATAAATGATCTACGCTGTTCGCGGCGGAGCCTTTACAGCTTCAGGTTTCAGGTCAGGCTACAGGTTTCAATCCAAGACCTCTGATTTTGCAGTCCAACGGTCTAACCACTAGGCTAACACTGCTTATTGCTTGTTGACATATAGTTAACGTATATGTTTCGGGCACTGTTTATTGCCGTAATTCTTTCTTTCTACGCATATGCCATATCTTAAATGAGTAGTAGTCAAAGTTTTTGATTAAATTGCATTTTCTTGCTGACTGTAAATTTTTTTTTGTATTTGTAAATTCAGCTCCAAATATCGCGAAAATTAAGGATGGTCTCTTAAGCCCGCTTTTCTGTATCTACAACGGTTTTGATATCTGCCCTTACTGTCCCATCTTAATCCATCCTGTATATAAAGACGAATTAAGAACCTTGTTCGTTTTAAACTCGTACTCGGTAATAAATACTTAACAGCGTATTTAAACCATATCATAAATAGGTATAGTCTGTATTAGTTCTACCTTATGGTTATCGTACTGCATCTTAATAGATGCGAGCGTGACACTGGGCTCTAGGTTAATGCTCTCACTCATCATGGTTTCTCGAGAAGTTTAAATCATAGAAAATTCAATGTTGTATCTGTGAGTAAGAGTTTAATTTTTTCTCACAATATTTTGACAGTACTCAATCCATTGGAATATATCTATGTACACTGCCAAGATAAAAAACAAAATACAGCCAACATAAAATAAAGATTAGGGATGTAGCTTTGACGTCATAAGTGAATCGATATATCGATATGTAACATTTTTAGGGTTCCGTAGCTAAGCAGGTTCAGCAGCTAGTACTGCCCCTTACAATGAAAATATAATAATGATTTTACGTATTCACAATGAATTTCTAACGATGTGAATGTAAAGAAAGAAAAAGTTACCATTTAAACTACAACACAAAAATTATATATATTGTAATTAATGTATTTAATTGATACAGCTTTTTTATTGGAATATACACCAATTCTTTACATTCCACATACCGTCACTCATTGTTTACATCTGTATAAATAAGTTTGCGTGTCAAAGAAAAAGAGAAAAACGCATAGTACCTACTAGAAGCTTTAGTATCATAAACTTAAGTCATCATAAAGTTAACTAACTTAAAGCAAATACTATATTGGCTGTAAATGTATGTAAAACATAGTATTATAGCAGAAACATACTTACCGATCTTAATTAAGTGGAAATTGAAAAACCCGACTTGTTTTTACTTGGCATATTTCGTATTTAATTTTGCTCATTTTGGAATGTGAAACGCCACAGAGAAAAAACGCAAATTATATTTAGTAATACACCTCCTAAAGGTATATGAAAATAACATTTTGTTAAATTAACGGTAGTTATTTTGTATGTATAGATAATAGATACAATTATCTATTACTACTTCAATATGTCAACTTCAAATGACAATTGGAATTGACATATCAGATTAAATTAACTGCATTTCGACGAAAGCTTGGTTCAGTTAGAGTGCTCTAACTGAACCAAACTTTCGACGAAATATAAATAGAGTTGTTTAATTATTAATTTAACTATAATAATGTTAAGTTAATCATCGATCAGTTTAAATTAATATTTATTTAGGAACACAACATAATGCACAATATTAAATCATAGCCCAACAAAACTTGGGTTTACTTGGCGGTAAGTTGAGTCTAAAAACTTTATATTACGGTAATACTAACTAAACACAAACTTAGGTATTACTTTTTCTGATTCCTTTTAACATTTTTAGTATTAGTCTCACCCGTTATCGCCGCCGGCAGACTATTCAAAATGTATGAGATGCGTTTTTTAGCGCCCTGTCACCGAAGTAGTTGGTCACCCTTGGGACATTGTATCTGCCGTCGGTCACCAAGCCCGTACTGTACATATTGCTCACTGGAGTTAAAAACTCACGACGGTCACGATTATTTGCAATCAAAAGACATTTGTTTTTTAGACTGATGGGAAGAATTTTACAAATTTGGAATAAGTTTCTATAGTTCTCTTAACAGCTATTATAATCTTCTTATTGACAAGGAGTTTGCGAAATCTAATATTAAGCGTTTCTCGAGATCGTTTATAACCCACAGAACCTATATTATGTTAGGTGGCGCTGACTCGTAGCTTACGTAAAGGCAATTGAAACCAAGAATATTCAATTATTTTCTATCTTTCTTTCTGTATCCGAAACATATTTACTGCAGGACAATCGGTCATTTGAATTATTATTTTAGTAAAAACTACTTAACATTATCTAGTGTTTTTAAGAATATGCTGATAAATATCGACGGTCCCTAAGAACCATAAGAACAAAGTTACATATCCCAAACAATGTAAATGACATTTGAAACTTTCGTGCCCATCGATAAGGTTATTTATGTATATATACGTATATAAGAATGAATTGACGTTTGTTAGTCTCACAAAAACTCGAGAACGGCTGGACTGATTTGGCTAATTTTGATTTTGAAATATTTTTAGAAGTCCAAGGTTTAAAAGGTAAGAAAATATAAATAAATTGCAAGGAAAGTAGTTAAAATAACTATTTTATTTTTCCATACAAACTGTTCGTATCTGACAAACAGGATGCGTTGAGAAATTAATTTTGCGACTAATTGCAAGGAAAACAGTAAAAGTATTTATATAGATAAGTTCAGAAAACTTATTGGGGGTACGAAGTTCGCCGAGTCAACTGGTGCCAAAAATAAATACTAGAATATAGAACTTTGTTCGTTGGACAAATATATAATTTGATTTATAAACGTCTATAATGTACCTGCATGTGTTTATCAGCCAATGGAGCAGTGAAAACTAATTACCATGTTTTGTGAGGTGTTGTCTATTTAATTAAACTGATCTTTAGTTCAATTAATGTCAAGTACATATAGATATAAAATAGATAATAGATATAAAATTGATTTTCACAATATCGCAACATCATCATAAAAACGTTAAAAACTGTCTCAAGGCAACATTGGAAAAGGAAAAAAAATATAAATACCTCTATCCCCTGTTATCCTCGAAGGGGATCGCAGAGGTGTACATTATACGCCCACGTTTCACCGAGGTAGGTATTTCTCTGCTTCACTTTTACCGTATCTATACCACGCCAGATCCCTTGCGGGGTTGGCAGAGAGTATAGAGCTCCAATAGGTTCTTTCCTTACAGATCTCTATCGCTTCCACCAGTCTTATAGTCGTCTCATATATGCTCAACGTATCGTTTGCCTCTGTATCTAAAATAAAATAATCCTTATTAGGCTAGCGACTCCGTCGTCTGGTTATTGCTCGTCATGCTAGCTGGCGAAATACCCCCTGCACCTTACAGGTCTAGGGAGATACGGGGCGGAAGATCCTGAACATTCCTAACACCCTACTCCGAGGAGTATAGCGGCGTGTTGAGTACCGCATCATTGTAAGGGGGAAGCATAACCCTACTTTCCCAACTTCCAACCTAAAGTCCCCCCATAGGCGGGCACTTTCCGAAAATATATATATTTTTAAAACACTTATTATAATAGTAAGGATTTTGGGAACCCGGATTACAATGTATGATTATGTCTGCTCTCGTATGCGGTCCGACCTGAACTGGTCTTTCAAAAATGGTTGTAAGAGGAGATGATGGATGATTGAAGGCGGGATGCTGGCTAAGCTCTCTTCTCTTCATCACTAAGGGGTACATTTCACATGTGATTTACACTCGCAAATATTTTGGCACCACTCTGCAGGGTCAATTCCAGACATCCTAGGTTTTTTAATCGATAGAAGTCTGCACAGCATACTCCTCCGAAGCTCTAAGATATCCTAAGCAGGATTTTCCCCATGTGGAAAAATAAACTTGTAAGTATCAGCAAAAATCGTATAGGGTTTCTCTATCTATCATACCATCACGCCAGATCCCTTGCGGGGTAGGCAGAGAGTACAGATTTCCAACAGGTTCTTTCCTTACATACCTCTTTGGCTTCATCCACTCTCATAGTTCGTCTCATACACGCTCGCCGGTTACGGAGACTCTTAACTTGTCCTTCAGATAAGACTCAGTCTATTTGGTCATGGTATGATAATCTAGATCTTCCCCGGTACCTACATCCTTCCACTTTCGCAGTGTATATCTATTTTGTAATTTCTTTTTGCAAAGACTTCGCATAGGGTTTCTACAGAAAAAATAGGTTAAAACACTCCCCCCAGACTGTACTAACCCCGCTGTAATCTTAAGATATGTTGAATTTAACTCATTTTACTGTTTAAAAAATCCAGTTGCTATTTAAAAAAAATATGATGAATGAATATAGAATTCCTAGGAAATGTGTATTATGCAATTTGTTTCATACATTCCTTGGCGATTTTAGGCATTTGATACAATTCCTAGGAATTGTATACAAGGACGGATTACATTAATTTCCGGTAACATAGATATCACTCTGTACGAATAATTTATTTGATCAAAACTAAGTTTTGATAATACGTAATACCCCGGCGTGGTGCAGCCATGGAGGGTGCGTGGGAAACGCCGTGTATGCTCAACGCTGGTCATAAATCAACGGCCCAATAAACAGACTGATATGATAATACACGTTACGAAAATCAATATCTTTATAAAACGTTTATAAGACTCGTGTGGTTTAAAAATGGGTTCAGTATATTGAGTTATAATAAACCAAGTACCACAGAAGCATACGTTAAGTACTAGAGCGTAGTGTTGCTTGCCCCCTTGCTTGCTCGGTGAAGCTGTAAAGGCCCCGGGGCCGACAGCGTTGGTCATTCACATACACACACACACACACACACACACACACACACGCGCGGTAAAGTGCGTACAGGCTACCTCACTTATTACGTGTCAGGTAGTAGCTACAACGTGAAACGTCCAAGAATTTTATTTTATTTAAAATAAAATTCTTAGACAAATCTATCAAATTTATTAGTGCCGTTTGGGGTAGAGACTCTGCGTCCGTGGGATCCTTGAGCACATCGCATTTTTTTTTCTTTTAAAATACATTGCCCCACATTAGGATTTATTCCTGCGTCGTTGGTGCGTTTACAAATATGAAAATTCACATACACAAATACCCAGACCGGAACAAAAAATTGTGGATCACACAAAGATTTGTTCCGTGCGGGAATCGAACCCGCGACTATTAGACACAGTGGGCGGAGCGGCTTAAGCTCTTAACTACTGCACTAAATCGTCCGTCAAATTTGCGATGTCGCCAAATTGCTGGTCGAAGTAACAGGTGACCAGAGGGCTGGCTTATACCTAGCACAAAGATTTAGTATTGCCATTCAACGTGGCAATGCTGCCAGCCTTTTGGGCACCCTGGCAAGCGACAGCGATTTGGCACAAATTTATTTTTTGTAATGTACATATTTTTGACTTATAATTTTATTTATTTTTTGTTTTGTTTTATACCTAGCTTTAAAGTTTCCATGAAATAAAACTATTTTTCGGATTTTATCGCGGTTTATTTTTGATTTTTAAGTTCCCGACGTTTCCAGTGCTTTGCAGCACCCATGGTTACGGGAGGGACTGAGGTTTTCGACGTCCAAAAGGCATAGTTGTTCCGGGGTACCCTCAAACTTCTTAATTATTTTTGTTGGTCCGATCTACGCAGAATGAGCTCACGGTGTTTTGAGGTCTCGCAGTTTTATGCTTGGTGGTAGATTTGATTATATTAATTACCGGATCCCAAGTCGATGGAAGCATCCAGCTATCTTCTCTATTGAAATAAGACTGTTTTTTAATTTCAATGGCCTCGTGAACCATCCTGTTCTTTCACGAGGATTTGTGGTCTATCAAATCTGATGTTATGGCGGGTGCGGTCAAGGACATGTTCACAGACTGCAGACTTTTAAGTTTTGTTCACTAATCGTAAGAGATTATTTTTTACTGTTTCATTTTCGTTTTAAAAACGCTGTATATAATAAGTTTTTTATGCTTTTTAGTCTGCGTTAAAAAAGTTGTTTACTTGAGAAGTCTCCGGTCTCATCATCAGACTCTGAACACCATCTAAATCTGAAGCTCATGTCAAGACAAATTTAGAAGTTCCTATGAACACCTTCCGGCTTCATCACTAGACTTTAGACACCATCTAGAGATACAGTATTTGTCAAGACAAATCCAGTGAGCCATTATAGGGTTGAGTTGTGCAATTGAGGTGTACAGCCACCTTCCGGCTTCATCATCACACACGCTCGATGGTGCCATATTCATTACATTCTAGTGCTAGAGACTACTCATTGGGAAGATAGTATAAAATCGTTTGCAAAATTTGTACCAAACAGAAAGACAAGGAAGCGAGTTGATAAATACGTGGTAATAATAATAAAATATGCCTTCATGTGCACTAGGAAACCGTAAAACAACTCGAGAAACATAAGATTATTATCATCAATTAAAACACAAACACGCTTGCTCTCTCCGCGTGTACCTCGTAGTAATTTCTTTTAAAATAGATTCTCTGTAGATATTTACTCAATGGTTCAGTATTTATTTATTTAGGCGGCGAGACGGCTTGTTTTTGGTTTGAATGCAGGCCTTTCGGATCGAGTAGCTGTGAGTTCATATTTTATTCTTTGGAAGAAACGTACTTCACCGCTAGGATTTATTCCTGGGTCGTGGGTGCGTTTACAAACATGAAATTTACATGCACAAACACCCAGACCGAAACAAATTTCTTTGGTTCACACAAAGATTTGTCCCGCGCGGGAAACGGACCCGCGACTACTCGGCCCAGTGGGCAATCTTTAAATTATAATCCACAATACGAGGCATGCCTTTTAAGTTCTGTCGTTTCCATATTTCCCGGCAATTTTGAATTTGGAACTGTTCTATATATGAATGTGTTTCAATTTTGAATCTCAAAACAGTTGAAAGTATTAGGATTAATGCTATTGTTTAGTCACAGCGTCGATTGGAATCTGTCAGGTTACGTACGAAAATGAATCTTTCTAAGGAAAATGTTCGTGCAATAATTTTCTACAACTTTAGAAGAGGCCTGACACGGCTTCAGTGTTTTGAAGAGCTAACATCTGTGTTCAGTGATGAAGCCCCATGTCTGCGGACTGTCTAACGCTGGTATTTAGAATTCCTGCGTGGACATACTAGTGTTAGTGCCAAATCTCGCGAAGGACGCCCAAAATTCGCCTTCACTGAAGATAACATCATTGCTGTGAGACAACTAATTCTCGAAGATCGTCATGTGACGTATCGAGAGATAGAGGCTCTATTAGGCATCTCAGGGACAACCATTCAGAAGATCTTGCATGAAGCGCTTGGTGTGAGAAAGCTAGTTTGCCGTTGGATACCGCATCTGCTTTCCGACGATCACAAGGCGGCCCGCGTCAGATGGTGTAAGAAAACTCTGCAAAGGTTCAAACGAGGAGAGTCAAATTACGTCTACGATATCATCAGTGGTGACGAATCTTGGATCTATGCCTACCATCCTGATTCCAAACAACAATCTACAATCTGGGTCTTTCAAGACGAGCCAAAGCCGACTAAAGTTGTTCGTTCTCGAAGCACTTCAAAGAAGATGGTGGCCACGTTCGTTGGAAAAACCGGCCATGTTGCGACTATTGCACTTGAAGATCGTAGAACGGTTAACGCAGAGTGGTATACCACAGTTTGTTCACCACAAGTCATCGCCGAACTTCGAAAATCTAACTCAAAGCGACGCATCATCCTGCACCACGACTCACACAGCGCTTGTCAAACGATTGAGTATTTGAAGCAGGAAAAAGTAGAAATTCTTGACCATCCTCCATACAGTCCTGACCTAAACCCTAACGATTTCTTTAGATTTCCTAAAATTAAGAAAAGACTTCGTGGTCAAAGGTTCCAGTCCGGTGAAGAAGCAGTCGACGCTTTCAAGTCAGCCATTTTGAACACCCCCACTTTAGAGTGGAATAAATGTTATAATAACTGGTTTAAGCGAACGGAAAAGTGTATTAAGCTACGTGGTGAATACTTTGAAAAACAATAAAAAGTTCTATAAGGTTCTAGTTGTGTTTTTTTCTTCAAACGACAAACTTAAAAGGCATGCCTCGTATTTACTCAATGGTTCAGTATTTATTTATTTATGCGGCGAGACGGCTTGATTTAGATCGAGTAGCTGTGAGTTCATATTTTTTTCTTTGGAAGAAACGTACTTCACCGCTAGGATTTATTCCTGGGTCGTGGGTGCGTTTACAAACATGAAATTTACATGCACACACACCCAGACCGAAACAAATTTCTTTGGGTCACACAAAGATTTGTCCCGCGCGGGAAACGGACCCGCGACTACTCGGTCCAGTGGGCCATCTGTAAATTATAATCCACAATACGTATTCGTTTCGGTCTTGGTGTTAGTGTATACAAAAGTACAAAACGAAAGGGGTATTTTTCGCAGACAGAACTAGACTAAAGTATTTCTGGCTCTTCATGTACCAATTTTTTATAATTAGGGTCGGCAATAAGTTTGGGACAACTAATTGTGAAAAAAAAATTGTATAGCAATATTTTCTGCCCCAACGGCCGACAGTTCTATGAGCGATGTGCCCCTACTGCCACTTAAGTTTGGCAATTCTGGGAGCTATATCGGTGACTTTGTTTCTCCTGCGGATCTCCTCATCTCTGATTCGATCTCGCAGAGAAACTCCGAGCATAGGTCTTTCCATTGCCCTTTAGGTGACCACGAGCCTAATTATGAGGTCCATCGTGAGTGACCATGTCTCGGTGCCGTAAGTCATCACTGGCAACACACACTGGTCAAAGACTTTTGTCTTGAGATACTGCGGTATTTGGGACGAGAAGATATTACGTAGCTTCCCGAACGCGGCCCAGCCGAGTTGGATTCGGCGATAGACCTCTTTCTCGAAGTTGGACCTACCTAATTGGATTGTTTGTCCCAGGTATACATAATGGTCTACAATTTCGAGTGTAGAGTCTCCAACCTTCACCTAATTGGCATGACATACGACACGGTGTTTGACATGATTTTCGTCTTGTCCATGTTCATTTTAAGACCCACTTGTTGAAGTAAGCTGCTGTGGTCATCGAGCATAGTGCCGAGGTCTTACAGGGTCTCAGCCATGACTACGATATCGTCGGCATATCACAGGTGAGAGATGTAATCGCCGATGATATTGATACCATGTTCTCTGCAATCCAGAAACCTAAACACCTCTTCCAGCGCGGTGGAGAACAGTTTCGGAGATATAACGTCTCCCTGTCTCAAGCCTAGCTGCAGTTGGATGGGGCTTGATTTCTGGCCATAGAGACGGACTGATATCGTGGCGTTTTCATACAAACTCTTCAACACTTAAATATAACGGTGATCTACTTGGCACTGCTGGAGAGACTAGCAAAGGCCATGTCTCAATCGATTTCATAGTCCACAAACGCTAAACATAGTGGCCGGTTATACGCCTCTGTCTTTTGTATAACCTGCCGCAGCGTATGTATGTGGTCTATGGTACTGAAGCCTATATTCTGATTTTGATTCCGACCATTTATCGACCGGTAGAGAGACTCTTATGCAATTACTTTACAAAAGAATAATAAGGGATAGATATATTTAACACGCGTTCTGATATAAACGACGTATGTGCAAAACCAAATTTTATATTTTTCTACAAAAACTATATTCTATATCATCACGCCAGATCACTTGTGGAGTAGGCAGAGAGTACAGAGTTCCAACAGGTTCTTTCCTTATATACCTCTCTGGCTTCCTCCACTCACATAGTTCGTCTCATACACGCTCGCCGGTTACGGAGACTCTTGACTTTTCCTTCAGATAAGACTCGGCTTATTTGGTCGTGGTAAGATAGTCTAGGTCTTCCCCGGTACCTGCATCCTTCCACTTTCACATATCCGTTTTGTCATTCTTTCATCTGGCATTTTTTTTATATGCCCGAACCAACGGAGCACGCCCTTTCTCATCTTTAAACCGATACTATCTTTCATACCTACTCGCTTTCTAAAAACTATATTATGAAATATAAATCTGCTTTACAAGAACTTTGCATTTACTGTGTTTTTAGGTAAATTTTAGATAGATAGAGAGATAATACTTTATTGTTCCACCAGAAATACAAGAAGGAAAAAAAAAGACAAGATTTCAATTGAAAGATAGTGTAACAATGGGCGGCCTTATCACTAATAGTGATCTCTTCCAGGCAACCTTTGGATGGAGAGGATCTAAAGAAAACACAAGATTTAGGGGTGTACTTAGCTAACAGAACATAGCAATACACAAATAAATCTATCATAAACTACTTGATCCTTATCTATCCTTGATTGATAACGTGATCCTATTCACACGGAAAAAGGTACTAACAGGTCTACAAGATCTACATATGTACGGTAATAAAATCAAATGGGCCACTGAAGTTAAATATCTAGGGGTTATACTAGATAAACAACTGCGGTGGCATGCACATGTTGACCATACCATTGCTAAAGCACTGAGAGTACTGAATATGTGTAGGTCAGCATATGGAAAGACATGGGGCCTGCAACCCAAAATAATGTACTGGGTGTACAAAATTATGGTAAAACCGATATTAATGTATGGATGCATCGTGTGGTGGCCCAGAACTAAAATACAAACCTGCAGGGACAATCTAATGAAACTACAAAGGACAGCCTGCCTGGCCATCACAGGTGCATTCAAAACAACACCGACGGCAGCTATGGAGCGGTTACTTAAGCTCACTCCATTACACATCGTCATTGAGACTGAGGCGAGGAAGGCGCTCTATAGACTGGAGAAAACTGGACTATGGAGCATAACAGCGCCAAGCCTTGAACATACCAAGCTAGCGCCACACAAGGAACTAGATAACATTAAGAACATGAGATGTGACAAGATCTTGACCACGCACATGTTCAACAAAAGATTTAGCACCCACATCCCTACCAGGGAACAATGGAAAAGTGGTCTAAACAAGCAAGGTAAGGAACAAATGATATGGTATACGGATGGATCCAAAACCAAGTCTGGAACAGGAGCCGGTGTATATACAGAAGGATACAATCTAAGCCAAAGCATGGGTAGATTTGCATCAATATTCCAAGCAGAGACCTATGCGATAAATATTTGTGCAAAGGAGATATTGGACAGACGAATTACAGGCAAGAGAATTTACATTTGTAGTGACAGTCAGGCTGCCCTCAAAGCCATCAGCTCCTATGAGCTAAACTCGGCACTGGCTGTGGAGTGCGCATACCTTCTTGACAGATGTGGAGCGCGCAACACGATCAGATTAGTCTGGGTCCCTGGGCACACGGGGGTTGATGGCAATGAGCGTGCGGATGACTTAGCCAAAAAGGGAGCAATGGAGAAATTTGTTGGTCCAGAACCGTTCATAGGCATACCGGATGGTGCCTACAGAGGAGCGCTGTTCAAATATGCCCAAGAACAACACGGGAGAGAATGGGAAACTAAAACAGGGCTGAGACACTCCAAGGAATTCCTTTCCACATGGTGTGATAGCGACAGCGAGAGACTGCTAAAACATAGTAGACTACAATTAAGGCAACTAATCGGAGCTTATACTGGCCACTACGGCACAAAAGAACATCTACATAAGATGAACCTCTGCAGCGACGTGGCATGCAGGAGCTGTCGCACAGAAACTGAAACCATGAAGCACTTCCTATGCCACTGCGACGCTCTGGCGGCGCGGCGAATGAAGCTACTGGGAGTGGCCTATCCAAACCCAGAGGAATTTTGGCTCTTCCCCCCTGCCGGAATCTACAGCCTGGTACAGGGAGTATTCGATTCTACAGGTATGTAAGAGCGTTAGGGCAAGGACAGCACAAAAGATCCCAGCGGGTCGAAGTGCGCCTGAGGTCTCCTCGGTCCGATAAGCCAACGACAAGATAAGATAAGATCATAAACTACTTAAATAATATACCTATATATACACAAGTAAAAATAATATACACGCGTCAAAGATAAGTTATAATATTAAGCAACTAGCAACAGCATATAGAAAACATCAGCAAATTTAATTTAATGAATCGGTGATGTAGAACTTTTTCACTTGACCTCTGAATATATGAATAGATGGAGCACTTCTTATAGAAACAGGTAGTGAGTTCCACAGTCGTACGGCTTTGACCGTAAAAGAGTTATCATAAAAGGTGCTAGAGTGTAGAGGCATTACGAGAGCCAAGTTTTCTGATGACCTTAAAGAATACGAGTTGGAAAAGTAAAGGAAATTGAATCGTTCCTTAAGGTAGCGCGGGGAAGACTGACTGAACAAAATATTGTACAGAAGACAGAGGATATGAGTATTTCGGCGAAGACGTATAGGGAGCCACTTGAGCTTAGAACGAAATTGAGATACATGATCATATTTGCGCAAGCCAAATATAAATCTTATACAAAAGTTTTGAAGACGCTCAAGTTTATTTAACTGGTCTTCAGTGAGATCTAGATAGCAGATGTCAGCATAGTCGAGAATAGGAAGCAACAGAGATTGTGCTAGAGCAATTTTAGTGGTAATAGGCAGAAAGTTTCGCAGTCTTCTAAGAGAACTTGCTGCAGCGTATAGTTTGCGACTGGCGTCTTGCAGCTGACTAGCCCAACTCATACAGCGATCCATCGTTAAGCCCAAGTTTTTTACAGTTTCACTGTACGGAATCGACACTCCATTAAAATTAATCCGCGGAAGTAAAGTCCAGTCCAACTTTGAGATAAGATGCGAACTGCCAATGATAATTGCTTGGGTCTTAGTGGGATTCACTTTCAGGCCATAATTTTTGCTCCACTCTGTTATACGAAGTAAATCATTATTGACAGTACTTATACACTCATTTAATCTGTCCAGCGAAGAATGATAATAAATTTGAAGATCATCTGCATATAAGTGGTATGAAGAAGAGATATCATGGGAAATTGAATTAATAAAGATTGCGAAAAGGAGTGGAGATAGGACCTCGCCTTGTGGTACTCCAGCCGACTTGTCACACCATGATGAGAAATTCTCTTCAAGGCAACCCGCTGCCGGCGTCCATACAGATAAGTGTGAAACCATTCGACCACCGTTGGAGATAAGTTAATTGAGCAAAGTACAGCTAAGAGAATGTCAAAATCGACCGTGTTAAATGCATTACTGAAATCCAACAATGTAAGCACTGTTAAGTTACCATTTTCCATAGAAAAGCGAATGTCATCGGTGATTTTAACAAGAGTACTTACTGTGCTATGGCCAGGACGAAAACCAGATTGGAATGGATTAAGGAGATTATGACAGGAAAGGAAATTGCTGATTTGATTGTGAATAAGACGCTTAAAGACCTTAGAAAGAAACGGAAGAATGGATATCGGACGATAGTCGGAGAAAGATTTAGGATTAGGTTTTTTAGGTAAAGGAATTATTTGCGCGTCCTTCCAAATAGAAGGAAATATGCCTCTTGTGATGGAATTATTAAAAAGGAGACAAAGGATGGGAGCGATAATGTCGATTAATGGCACTAGCATATTGCGACTTATGCCATCGCCACCCACGGCGTTGGAGGAGATTGACAGTACGCTCTTTTTAACATCACAATCGGATAGACGATTGAATTTAAAAGGAGGGTAGTCTGGAGTTGGTATATTTGAAAGATATTTTAATGTATTTGCTCTAGTTGAATCATCAATATTGGACGAGAAAGAGAAGTGCAAGTTGAGCGAATTAATATTTAAATCAGTTTGAAGAGTATCTTGGCGTGATTTGCCAACTCCAATAGACTTGAGAAATTTCCAGATTTTAGTTGGATCATTATTTTCAACAGATTCATGGATATGGCGGCGTAAAGCGTCTTAACATACCACATTGCAGCGATTTCGCGATTTAATGTACTTCGCTTTATTTTCATCGCTAGGATGGCACTTGTATTTATGTTTGGTCATCGTTTTTTGTGCATTATAAGTTTAATGTCCTGAGTGATCCATGGCGCTGGAAGGTGTTTTAATTTGATGGCTCGCAAGGGTGCATGTTTGTCATAAAGTTGGGTTATTAGCGAGTTGAAGTTCATTATTTGGTCATCCACTGACTCTGCATCAGTGACCGGTGACCAATCAATTTTACCAGCATCACTAAGGAATTCTTCCTGCTTCATACCACTAAAATTGCGCTGAAGAATTATTTTAGGCTTAGCTTTAGGAGGACGGATTTTATATGAGAGAAATATAAGATCATGATACGAGAAAGCATCAGCAGAACATTGACCGTGTTTGGCAACATGCAACGGTGAAGATACTATTACCAAGTCAAGAAGTGAGGGATTAGAGTTAGGGAAGTGATGAGTAGCACTAAGGGGAAGAATATGTAAGTTACTGGATTTGATGATAGTTTCAGGCAAGAAGGCAAGTGTTGAAATCACCCATGATGATAGTATGATTATATAAGGGCATGAGATCTTCCAAGATCTTTTCAAAAGATGAGAAATAATTAATGCGAAGAGAAGGGCTGTAATAGGCTCCGAGTAAGATCTTGGTGTGAGATAAACGCACCTCAACAAATAGATGTTCGCCGGCATTTGAAACTATTGGTTGTGGTGAAGTAGAAATTACAGCATAGGGAATATTTGTTTCAAGGTAAATGGCCACTCCACCACCTCCACCGCCAGTTCGATCGTTACGAATCAAACTAAAACCAGGCAAACAATATGACGAACTAGGAAGGCGGGGTTTAAGCCAAGACTCGGAGACAAGTACAGCGTGAATATTTTTCTGGTTAAAGGACACCTGCATATCGGAAAAATGAGCTGGAATACTTTGGGCATTAATATGAACCATGTTAAAGTTTTTTATTAACTAATTCATAAGCATTTCAGAGAAAATTCCGTTTAATCGTGTATTCCTTTTACCAGATTCTAAAACAACACTCAACATCTTATTTCGAAATATTCTTTTCTTTTTTATGTAACCCTTGGGCTTGGCAACAGCTTGGGCAAGGCCCTCTCCAAAAATTATGATGATGATAATCTATCTATCTATATCATCACGCCAGATCCCTTGCGGGGTAGGCACAGAGTACAGAGTTCCAACAGGTTCTTTCCTTACATACCTCTCTGGCTTCCTCCACTCTCATAGTTCGTCTCATACACGTTCGCCGATGATGATAATGGTTTTAATAATAGTTACATTGAACCCCAAAATACACCTAATCCGCGAATAATCCTTAGCTTACCTAATCTTCCTTCAGAATATGCAATTCACGAATGCCTATATAATAAGAACACCCCTCATTCACATTGTTAGCAGTAGAACTTAATAATTAATAAAAAAAAACATAAAAATGTATAAAACATTAATTAGTTCGCTGTTAATAATCTCATTAAGCCTTTGTGCAGCAGATGATTCGGTACTTGACGGTACAGAATTGGTTTTAACTTTTTTGGTAAGTAATAGATGTAAAGGTGAGTCCAGGAGTCCAATTATTCCCGTATTTAATTGGGACTAAGACTGAATCTTGACTGAATTGAGACTTAATTATGAATTGACTAACATTTGGTATTCTGCTCCACTGAAGTATCCATCCGATTTATTCTAATTTCGATATAATGTCAAGTTGTTTCATCTAAAATATATTGTCAATCATTTTGTTGATCACATTTTAATCTCAGCTGCCACAGTCTAATTGAAAATATCTATCTGAAATCTTCAATTTGACGGCGTTATATATATATATTTGTTGTTCATGTCAGTTCAAAATTTTATCAGAATACAGTTAAATTTTTGTTCAACTTTCGGTCCAATCTGGATTCGGTCGATGTCGATATCTTACGAAAATACCATTTGTGAGACTTTTGACACTGAGACTAGACCGAGACTGCATTTTGAACACTTTTAATTATGAGAATTGGCCACCAGATTGAATAACATGTTATAAAAGTTTTGCTAACACGTCTATATTATTTAACATTGTTAAACAACATTGTCTACATTAAAAAAGTGCAGTATAACACCGTTCTCCAGTCTACAACGTGTAACGTAATTAATGCAAGACCTCTAAGTAGTTTGTCCTAAATCGGATACTGAATCGATTCCTATTTTAATGTATGTAACTTTTTTTTTAATTATCGAAAATTGCTGCCATTCGTTCAGTCCTCCGCAGTCCTCCGTATTCAACAAAATTTACTCGTGATTCAAAGCAATACGGCAATTTTAAATACATGACTATAACATATTTCACTTAAGATGGGTACTGTGACAGTACTTAGTGTGAAAGGAAATTAATCTTTAATTCAATGGCGCTAAGGCATAACCATAGTTAATTATAGAAACGGGTCACGGAGCAAATACTCTAAATTGTTAATCTCTTTCAGGTCCACCGTCATGGAGACAGGACACCAGTAAGCTCTACTCTGAGCTACAGCACAGATCCTGACACAGTTGAAGAGTTGTCAGCGGAATATGGTTACGGACAACTCACTAACGTAAGTAGAATATCTTTCGGCCTGCATCTAAAAGCCTAGCCAAACTGCGTTTTGTATTAAATTGTAGAATTTGTATTACAAAACGGCTCGCTGTTTAAAACTGAGCCCGATTGTAAACGGTTACTTAAATAAGAAATAAAAGTTATTTTTCGGATTGTAACGCGGTTAATTTTTGATTTTTAAGCTCCCGACGTTCCATCGACTTGGGATCCGGTAAGTAATATAATTAAAACCAAAACCAAGCATAAAACTACAAGACCTCAAGACATCGTAAGCTCATTTTGCGTAGATCGGATCAACAAAAATAAATAAGAAATTTGAAGGTATCCGGAAACAACTGTGCGTTTTGGACGTCTAACACCTCAGTCCTTCCCGTGACCATGGTTGCTGCAAATCACTCGAAACATATAACAGATTGTTGCAATACGTTTTACAACAGAATGGTAGTACGTCGAACTTAACCATTTGACTGCGACATAGTTAATCTCGTTGTGCAACTGATAACGTCTTGTTCTGGTAAATTGTCATTCCCGTACATTTTTTCTTTTTCCATTGGGGTTTACGACTTTAGAAAATCAACTTAGTTTTAAGAAAGTATGAGAAAGGGTATGCTCCGTTGGTTCGGGCATATAGAAAGGATGCCAGAAGAAAGAATGACAAAACAGATATACAATGCGAAAGTGGAAGGATGTAGGTGCCGGGGAAGACCTAGACTATCTTACCATGACCAAATAGACCGTGTCTTAGCTGAAGGGCAAGTCAAGAGTCTCCGTAACCGGCGAGTGTGTATGAGACGAACTATGAGAGTGGAAGCCAGAGAGGTATGTAAGGAAAGAACCTGTTGGAACTCTGTACTCTCTGCCTACCCCACGAGGGAGCTGGCGTGATGATATAGATAGATAGATAGAACTTAGTTTTAGTAGATTGCTGAAGTGGTCTCTTTTCTACCGCAACAGCATAAAATTTCGATATGTTCCCGAAGATAATAATTAAATACAGTGATCCAGCCCACGCTTGGAGGCGTGGCACATTATGAACAATAATGGTAGACAATTATCTTGACGCGTGATCATATATCTATATACCAGTAATCCTTACAGAAACTATAATATAGATAATAAGGATTATTTTCGCGGCCACGGTCGTGGCACACACAATTTCCTAATCTTATAACCATATTAAGTATGATTTGGATAAAAACGTGGCTTTAATTGCAAGTCATACAAAAGATAACAAATTATCTTACATACCTATCTATATATTATAAATTAACAGCCTATACTGTTTTACTGGTGGGCAAAGACCTTCTTAGACAAATAGTGTGAGAGAGATAGCGTCACACTCCACCACGTGGACGTAGTGTGGATCGGTGGAGGCAGATTTGTGACCACCTGCTATTGTAACTTATCAAGCCTCTCATAAGGCTTCTAGCATAGCCTAACGACTACCATATGAAGTGGTAACTGGCACCGATGGCTTAAGGTGGTTTTCGAAGCAAAGAGATGCTCGAAAATATAAATGCCACAAATGGTCACTCACATTGACCAAGTCCAACGCTGCTTAACTTTGGTGATCGCTATGAACACCGTGATTTTGTAGAGCCACGAACCTTTACACATTATAAGTCCTTTTAATATTATTAGTGGTCGCCTATAGGTCGATATTCGACCTACTCTTTCATCGTTTGCTGGGTATGTTTGACATTCAGTAAGACTATAGACAAATAATATTAAAGACAAACATCAATTTGACGTGTATTGTGTATGGTAGTACATGGTAGTGTGTGTAATGTTTTTTTCATTGATTTAATGTATGTTTTATGCATAATTTTAAAAACATATTAGCATTCTGCACTCCTTCTCTATATAAACTATAAGTGTGGGAAATTTCATACTCCTCCGGCCGCGCAATTTTCGTAAAAATGTGTACAAAGTTTTTGCTTCACGTATTAATATATACAAGATGTAACATAATAAACGCAAGACCTCAGACACCCCGATTAGAGAATTGCTTTATACATTCAAAACGAAAACCAAATTTCCAAATTTAAAGGTTTTTACCTCTTTTTCAAGCACTTTTATACCCCAATTAACAATGAAACTTGTACGTGTATGTGTGCAAATTTAAAAGAGAAAGTAACATATATTAAAAATAGTTGGAATCAATTCAGTTATCGATTTAGAACAAACTACTTTCAGGTCTTGCGTTTATTATGTTACAGCTTGTAGATAAATGTGAAAGTTTGTATATTTGGATGTTAGTTACTCAATCACGCAAAAACGGCACACCGGAACGAACGGCACACAGTTTATTTCCTGGATAAACACATAGAATACTTTTTATTACGGATAATGTTAAGTTCCTGTCTAAAGTAAACGAGGACGCGTCTTAAAGCGTGCTGTCTTTTTTTCCATACAGATGATGAAAAGTGATAATATGATTTCATCTAGTTTTGTACATTCAATCATAAAAAGTCGGTGGCTGACTTAATTTTGACTTACGCTTAAGTCGACGTTTTTTAGGCTCTCTCTCTCTCTCCTTGGCAATTATTATTCCCATTTGATGGTGGGGTCTGCCTTCCTAATTTTCCTCTTCCACTTCGCTCTGTCGGACGTGTCGTGTTCGGAGGCATTGCAGATACACAGGTCCTTCTTGACCACATCTGCCCATCTTGTTTTTGGCCGCCCTCTGGGTCTGGGCCCCTACTTTCGTAAATAAAATACCTAGTAAGCCTTTTTCCACAAATATATTTGGGTGTAGGTAGTAGATACATAAATTCAACATTTTCTCCTTTTACTTAATTATCTATCTTTATCATCACGCCAGATCCCTTGCGGGGTAGGCAGAGAGTACAAAGTTCCAACAGGTTCTATCCTTACATACCTCTCTGGCTTCCTCCACTCTCATAGATCGTCTCATACACACTTGCCGGTTACGGAGACTCTTGAACTGTCCTTCAGATAATACACGGTCTATATGGTTATAGTATGATAGTCTAGGTCTTAGACTTCAGACTAATACTTGGAAGTTGTTCTATAATAATCCCTATAAAAAAATATCCAACCCAAGATTCGAACTCATAAACATACGGCGACAAATAACTGAAAACAAAAATAGTATTCCACATACTTATAACAGTTTAACGATCTATCAGTACACACAAACCTGTCATGGTCAACAAATTTTGTCATAGTAATATAGTCTAGGTCTTACTTACTTATTTATATTTTACGCAATTCGATAAGGTTCATCATCATCATCATCTCAGCCTATACTTGTCCACTGCTGAAAATAAGCCTCCCCAATCGCTTTTCAGCGATAAGGTTATTTATGCCAAATATAAATACTTGATTATAGGATTTTTTTCGTTGGGCACATCGATCTGGTCTAATCTTTAATTTAATTGCAGAAAGGCATCTACCGGAGCTACGAACTGGGCCAGTTCCTCCGCAATCGCTATGGAGACTTACTCTCGGATAGATACAATAAATCCGAAATATACATCCGTTCTACTGACTCCACTCGCGCCAAGATGACTATACTCGCCGCCTTGTCAGCAATCTACCCCGCTTCCGAAGACAACTGGAGCGAAGACATCAACTGGACACCTGTACCTTACACCACTGTACCTGCTAAATACGATTATGTAAGTATATCCCTGAAGGTTTAGATAAAACTCCCTTTTTTGCGAGAAACTCAGCGGACTTGTTGTTTTCCTATCTTTTTAAGGATACCTTAACCTCTAACAACGGTACTCTTATAGGATTATTTTGTTGCTCGTCTGTATGTCTGTTTATATGCCCTTTCTCTCCAGTAGGGATATAAAGTTGTAATTTATATCAAATACTGACGTCTACTGTTCCTTGGCGGTGTAAAAAAATTAAATTTATTAGCCAACGTAATCAAAATATACGGCCGTGTAAACTTAATCATCAGACCCTGTAAGGACTTTGCGTTGCCCTGAAATCATGAAATTTGGCAAGATGCAAGGTTTCATAGTACAAGTAACTTCAAAACTTCTTAAACAAACCATTATCATTTTTAGATGCTTTAGTTGTGATTGCAATCTTTAATAAGTGTTATATGAAGGCGACAGTATTTCCGAAGACATCGAAATGAAAATACTGTTAGCAAGAAATAGAAGTTTTTATGAGGGGAAAAAAGTTTTGAAGTTTGATTGGAATAGACTATAAAGGAAAAAAAAATTGATTTGCGAACTGAAAACCTCGAACCATGAAAAATTAAATTGACATTAAATTACACTTTACGGAACCCTTAAAGCACGAGTTCTACTCGCACATGTCTTGTTGGTTTTTTGGTTATCATGTCTTGTATAGATACAATGTAAAGTTTACAAAATTAAGTTACATATGATGTCCAATGTGCTGCCTTACGAACTAAAGATGATTCTAAAAAAATGCTTAAAGAGATGTCTAAGCCCTACTTTAGTATATCATTTTCTTCCCTTAATTCTTTTCAGAACCTCGCTGTAGTCAACTGCCCGAGCTTTATGACAGCCTACTACAGTTTCTTCACCCAGACTTACTCGTCAATGGACACTTATACCGATCTCCTGAACACATGGTCAGAGTCCTTAGGCTGGAATATCACAGCTTATCCCGTGTTGGCATATGGCGTGTATGACGTATATGTTAGTCAGGTAAGAAATGAATGCTTTGAATTAGGTACTTCCTCCATCACAGGACTTAGAAAACGGTTTGCTCCTTAAGTTCTGCCAATGTGCCATTATAATAGACCATTAAATTATATAATTAATAAATTAAAAGGTTGTAAGCAACTTATGGTTATAAGGAATACTTTATACTTATGTCAATGAAATAATGCCATTAGATCCATAATAATATCATAAATTCGAAAGTAACTCTGTCTGTCTGTTTGTCTTTTCACGCCCAAACCGCTTAACAGATTTTGATCAAAATCGGCATGAGAATAGACTTTATCCAGTGGAAGGATATAGGCTACCTTTTGCCTAAAAAAAGCTTAAGGTAGTGTAATACACGCCTGAAAATAACACGAACGAATTTACGGGTACAGCTAGTTGCATATCTATAAAACTCAAACCCAGGATCGAGAACCGCATATTCGTCAACCACATAATGCGACACTATATCAACGAGGAAGTCTTTTTTTAGAGATTTTTTTAGAGTGCCTAGAGTTCTTCTAAGATACTCATTTCTATAAGAGAAAGTATTCCAGAATGATTTAAAAAAGTTCCTTTCTGTCTTTAAACTATCATCACGAATTTATGCAGTTTAGACATGGCAAAAGTGAATCAGTGCAAAGATTCGAGTCCTAAAATGCCTCTTTTGGAATAATTAAATCAGTCGGCCTACCCACCGACACCGGGTCGCGTATTCGCTCGTTCTGTGAGACGGTGAGTTAAGTGAATGTAAGCTTGAGATTCAGATTCAGAATGCAATGAACTACCGAACAAGCATTTTGTTTGTTCGGTAAAATTAGCGCCTTTGTATACTTACTGGTGAATGTAAGATCGAGATTCAGATACAAATGAGGCGCTTTTTTTCTGTACAACTGTTTCGAATCTTGTAGTTCTCGACATCGACATCGACACATGTCTGAAGCAGTCTTATAAAGTGGGATAGTACAACACATTCATATACTTGTATGTTGATTTGAACAGGTCAGTTTGGGAGTGCCTCTGTCTGATGAAGTGGCGGCAATTTACCCAGAACTTGGAGAGGTGGCCGCAGCAGCTATGGACATTGCATTCGGCAACGAAGACTATGTAGCTTTGCAAGCTGGTAAGACGTGTTTTTAGAATCAGAATCAGGATCAGAATTTTTTTTATTCATAAACACTACCAGCACTTCGGAATGCTATTCCTGTGGAGAAGTCTTTATGGACAACTGGTCAGTGTTAGACCCCCTATCTCACCTGTTGGCAAGTGAAGATAAGGGCTGAGATGTTGCTAGTTGGCTCAGCCAATTCACTAAGGATGAGACCGAAGTGAGACTGAGTTCCGTATAGTTAACAGGATCGGTTTGACCTGGCTAGACCCACCTCCTCGTATGGCAACTCCGGGAAACATGGCGAAATACGACTAAATTGCTTGTGCCCATGAATTGCTGGGAGGTTATTGACTAGCCACGGCTGTAGCCTACCACCGGTAAAACTGGTTTTTAGCATCTACATTCGCAATAACTTCATCATCACAAAACAAGCGAAGATGCCTTTGTCTATTTGTCTATCCTTCCACCACTCAGTTATCATTGTTAGTTCTGGGGGCTTAGCACGAAAACTTTGATGTTAGCGTGACGCTAGCGAGTAATCGTGCTGTCACATTCATGTATATTTCGTAAATTTGTGGTGTGACAAGGATTGCATATCAACTCGTTAGCGTCATGCCAGCGTCAATCTTTTCGTGCTAAGCTTTCTGATCTCAAATATATCTTTCCAGGAGTTCTTCTCAACGAGTTCTTCGAGATAGCTGACTTGAAGATAGCTGGAAGTGATACACCTAGCGTGAGGGTATACTCAGCCCATGACATCAACGTTTATTCTTTCGAAGCTGTAACCCAGGTGGTCACTAAACAAGGAGTCCCAAAATACGGTTCAATGTACGCCTTAGAACTGAGAAAGGTTACAGCTACCGGAAAATATGTTGTTTTGGTAAGTAATTTCGAAGAGTTGGAAGGTTGAGGCGGAGGTGTAAGCTATAATTTTCTCTCCCTTGGGTAGATTCCCGGGTCCAAAAATAAACTAGTTTTCGCCCGAGATTTTACGTAAAAACAGCAAAAACACAAAACGTCTATTTGTTAATCACAAATTAGTTAATAATTACAATATGACTCAGTCGGGCTGGGCAGTTGTCGTCTCCTCACCCATCCCGATAAACCTAATGATGAAAGTTATTGACTAGTGCGTCTTACCGGTGATGGGACTGACCCGTGCGTTATGTAGAGAACTATGCTTTGAGTTTCTATACTAGATAAAATCAGGAATGAGCATAGAACAAAGATCAACGACATAGCTCTAAAAATCAGCAAGCTAAAGTGGCAATGGGATAGTCACATTTGCCGAAGAACGGACAATCGTTGTAGCAGACAGGTTCTGGATTCGAGACCACAAACTAGCAAACGCAGCGTGGGTTGTCCCCTGCGAGATGAAGTGACGACTTTTGTCGGATAGCCGGCAGGAACTGGATGCATAAAGCCGAGCATCGGGCTCTGTGGAGCATTGGAAAAGGCTTATGTCCAGTGGACTAATTTGGGCTGTTTATGATGATGATGATGACCTTGAAATAATACATGTATCTTCGGTTTGCGGTGTTCTTGATCAATATCACCAAGATTAAGCAGCTTCGGTATGAGATATGTAACCGTTTCTACCATTTTCATATTCGAGCGTCTCCGTGCATTGAAAAGCATGCTAAGCCGTTGGTCCCATTACATAATTTGATAGTGGTTTAGCCAATTAGTAAGACTTATAGCTTGATAAATTACAACAGCAGGTGGCCACAAACCTGCCTCCACAAATCCGCACTGAGTTCACGTGATGTAGTATGACGTAATCTCTCTCACCTCGAATATGAGAGAAGGCCTTTGCTCAGCAGTGGGACAGTATAGACTCATGTTATTATGATTATAACGTTCAGTATTTCATGCATACTGCGAATTTTTGACTCAGGTCTTGGGTGCGTCTACGAAGATGAAATTTCCAGAAGAATAAAATTCCAAGACCGAAACAAAAAAATGTAGGTCACGCAAATAGTTTTCCCGCGCGAGAATCTAGCCCATGACTATTCAATCCAGTAAATGTACCATTATTTTTCTACAGCCAGTCTACCTAGCATCACCAAGCGATGACACAGTTAGCTACCTCCAAATCGACGGCTGTGACGACCTGCTTTGTGATATCGACCAGTTCAGGAATGTGACTGCCAACTACATCCTGGACGAAGACACGTGGAGAGATCAATGCGGGTGGACCAGCGACTTGGTGGTGGACGAATCCAGCATCAATTAGTTGATCAGGAATACGAAAATGGAAAATATTGCGAACTCCAATCATGTCTTCTGTATAAACCGTTATTTTTTACTAAGCTAACGGAATAAATGCTTTTGTTTCTCATTTCTTTCTTTGGATATGTAAGGAAAGAAACTTTCTTTTCGGAATGGTTGGCCCTCGGTATTTTCTGGAATCTAGCGTGATGATATAGATTGCCAAATTTCACTCATTAGTCTTTTCTTTTTGTAAAATTTCCCACCTTAGTAATTCGTGTGTTGTTCTTTCTACTAAAGAAGTCAATACGAGAAGGCAGACCGCGGCAATGAGCTGAGAAGTGGACATAAAGCCGCATCTGCGATGGCGTGCACGGTGGGGATCCGTTACTGCATTAGTATTTGTATCGACGTGTTAACACACACGCGTCTTGCGTCCTGTACGATCAATATGAAGATATTGATCGCCACCGCGGACAAGTCTGGACGCGTTGGTTTAGCCTTACTTTTACTTCTATGTCCTCTTGCCTTTATGTTACTTAACGAGTGGACAGGATAAAAATGCTTATATTTCTAGGATAGCTATAGAGCTAAGTAAGACAAGTAAGAGACACCCCTGAACAGCGCAACATATATAGATGTAGCAACAAATATTCCATCTCCTCTTTCATCCCCTAGACCAGAAATTCCAAATGTGGTCGGTGTTCCAGGGGTCGACATAAACGATAACTGATTTTTGGGGTCGACGAGGTCTAAAAATCGACCCCTATTAATTAACACAAGTTCTTATTTGAAACTTTCAAGATACCGATAAGTTGTGTTACGTGTACCAACTTGTTATAAGAATGACAAACTTTTTAGTAGGAAGTATCATTGTTGTACTTTTTAAAAACTCAAGTCGATAAGCGTGCACAAGTTCGTACATGATGAAAAACTCGGCAAGTCAATAAGCGTGGACAAGTTCGTGCAAGATAATGTGTTCGAGCGTACAAGTCTTTCAGGCAAGTTTTGACTTGCTCAGTATTTGACGCATATACGCGATTTAACACGAACGAAATCATGATCAAGATCAAGTCTAACAAAGTTGTAAGATTATTTGCGTTTTGAAATTCATTGGAACTTGAATGATAATATACTCATCTACTAATTTCTTTCAAGTGATTTCAAAGTAAATTCATAGCTAAATAAAGTTATTGAAAAAGAATTTACAAAATGCTTAGTTACCTACGCGCGTTAATAGCGTCGCCATACATTTCTGAAGTTTATGAAAAAGTATCAGGGCAAGTACCAAAAAATGTTTCAATATTTGTTTAAGTATTGTTTAAAATTACTTTAGAAAAATTGTTACCTAAATTTATAAATGTTCAATTTTCTTTGTTTTAGTTGTTTACGCTGATTGCTAATACAAATTTTCTATACTACAGTTGCTATACCCAAGTTTATCAATGAGTAAATTCGTGAGCATACCTAAAAAAACATCTAGTAGCTAGGTAGGACAGCCTTTAGCAGCAAACAATCTGAGTCCTAGATTGCATCAGTCTTTACAATATGTTATAAAAGCTGTCAACAAGATTCGGAGCAATTCTTTGAACTCTCGGTTATTTGCTCAGCTATGTGACGAAAACGACGAAGTCTTTACTCGATTACTTCTGCACACTGAAGTTCGCTGGTTATCAAGAGGCTCTTTCTTGCTTAGCAAGATTTTCAGCTATTTTTAAATCTGTGTTGGAGTTTCTTGTAAAAATACAAGAAATAGATCCGAATTTGAAAGAAAACATAAACGGACAGATATCTTTGGTATGTTAAAGAAAGTAATTTGCAGCTGCAGGGTGATGATCTCAACTTGATTAAAACATAATCAATAGTGTCGGCCTTTGTGGGTAAACACATCCTTTATAAACAAAATTTAAGCAGTAAAGAATATTAACAGTTTCCAAATTTGTCAAAATTACCAGAAATGATTCAAGACAATGTTATTTTATCATATGTCACCATTATAACAAATCTAAAAGATGATTCTGCTACAAGCGCTACTGACGCTAGTAATAAAAAAAGCTCGAAGTAGTTTAATTTCTCCTCTTTCACACATGTGTAATTTATGCTTTGCGACGGGTGTTTTTCCTGATATTCTGAAGATGGCTTTGGTTCATCCTATTTACAAGTCTGGGAGCAGAGACTGTGTCGAAAATTATAGACCAATATCAATTCTCACTATTATCTCAAAAATTCTAGAAAAACTTCTCTATATTAGACTTACTAATTAGCTACAAAAGAATAACATTATAGCTGCAAAACAATTTGGCTTTATGAAAAATAAATCAACGAAAGACGCAACTTTACTACTTACAGAGAAGGTCGCAAAAAACCTGGATAGTTCATTTAAAGTTATTGGCGTATTCCTTGACATATCAATGGCTTTCAATACTGTTTCTGTTCCCAAACTGCTTACGAAAAAGGAGTTTAGCGGAATACGGGAAATAGTATTAGATATTTTTCGCTCATACCTTACTAACCGCACCCAGTGCATAAAAATTGGTGATTACACCAGTGCCAATACGCCCCTTTCCTTTGGAGTTCCTCAATGCAGCTTTCTTGGTCCCACGCTCTTTACGTAAATAATTTATGTACAAACAGATACCCAACTGCAATATCATTGCATATGCTGATGATACAGCTTTGGTAGTATATGGTAAGAGTTGGGATGATGCTAAGCATAATACGGAGAGGACACTTAGACAAGTGACAAGCTGGCTTACTGATAACCTCTTGACATGGAACGTAGACAAAACCAAATACATTTACCTTCACTCATCGTTCCAACACGCAACCGCCAGCAGATTTTTCTGTAAGAGCGCACACTTGTGAACGATTGCAATTGCCCAAAACTTGCGCGTGCCTCTAATATCAAATATTTGGGTCTAACTATAGATTGCTACCCTCATTGGTCAGTTCATATCAGTAATCTAACTTGTCATATACGTAAGTTGATTCCCATATTCAGAAAACTTAGAAACTCTGCTGACTTTAAAACCCTCTTATGCGTTTATGCTCTTGCACAAAGTCTAATGCAATATTGCATTGCTACGTGGGGTGGTACCGCCAAGACTACTATGATTTCCTTAGAACGTGCTCAAAGATCTATACTGAAAGTTATGCTTGGCAAACCACGTCGATATGGTACTGAGGGTCTCTATCTAAGAGTTGTCTAACTGTTAGCACGGAACACTCCCCGTTCCGTGCTAACAGTTAGACAACTCTTCATCTTGTCTACTATTCTCCGGAAGTATAGAAATATTCAGTTTCAACCGATTTCTAATCGCAACAAATTCAGGGTTTGTACAATGACCCCCCATAGAACTGTTCTTGCCCGACGTCATCAGAGACGATTTCTATAATGTGGCACACAGAGTGAATAATATGTACTCTCTGCCCTTAAAAAAATGCAAGGATATTGTACGTAAATGACTTCAAAAATAAAATTATGACTAAACTGAGGAAATCATACAGGCATAACAGACTTAACTTTAATATAAATATTTTGCACTTGTGGTAATTTTATGTTTAATTTTCATTTTAATTTTATATTCTTAAATATTGTTAATTTTTTTTTAATATGTTGGATAATTTTTTGTTATTATAATCCGATTTTTTTTTTTTTGAATATTTTTACTTCATTACTTATAATATATTCGTCATATACGTAAGTATACAAATTGAACTGTGTACCTCTATAAAACCATAAGGGTCAAAGATGCTGACGGCTGTGACACAGTTTACACTAGTACAGCCGTCAACGTTAATCTCTTTCTTAAATATAATTAATAGTACTGGTTTCAACTAGAATAAGAGCTATTTGTATAACTTATCGTGGACTTAGCTTATTTGGTCTTGAACCCTGCGGGGGCACTTACCTTATTTTTCTATATTCTAGTTAATAGTATTGTTTTGAGTGAATCCGATGTATACAACCTTTTCTATTAATTTCTTCTCAAAGCTTACCATTAATCGTACTTTTTACTCGAATCGTACTCAGGCAAGCTTATCCTTGGTTTTCCTCTTCCTCTTTTTCCTTCTATTTTCCCTTTCAAGCTATTCTGAATAAAACTGTCATATCGCATAAAATGTCCTAATAATGTCCTAAACACACAAGATCTCTTGAAGTTCTCTGCCAAATTCAGACCCCTTTGGTTGGTTAGTTTTTACTACTGTACCAATTAGCAAGCAAAAACCTGGTTCGGTAATAATTAAACTAAGTACCATAATGTTTTTCGATTGTTAATGTTTATCGATCGAATGCCTTCTTGCAGGATGGACGAAAAGGGCAAGAGAAGTCTCCGATACATAATCAGATTGCTGTGGGAGACAGATTCCGACGACATGCCCGCTTTTGTAGCGAAGCAGCTGCATAGACCGCCCCCGGTCACATTTGCGGCTCAAGGATATAATCACCCTGAAGTCCAGCCTGGCCTAGGTGCAATTCAGGTTAGAGGCTTCGGATAGAACAACTGGCAAGGCACGTAAGGTGCCTCGGGCCACCACGAAGGGTCAAGTTGATGAGGAAGGCTTTATCAAGGTGGATAAGAAGAAGCCTCCTTGAAGAAACCGGTGTGGGTCTGCACCGGTCGACGACACACTACTGCGTTCAGCAGTACCGACGACGCTGCAGTACAAGTAAGAGACACCCCTGAACAGCGCAAAATTTTGCCGGCAACACATGTTACGTAGTTAATATTCTATGGGCCCGTAACTTGAACAAAATATTTTTTTGTAAAATTTCAGTTGCCTGGATTAAATGACTCATTATTATTATTACCATGGTTCTTAATAGGTTGTATGTCGATATCACTTTGCGGGTAACTCCTGGATTAGAGGGGCTTTAGTAACATGTGAAAGTGGATAGATGTAGGTATCGGGACAGACCTAAATTAGGTCGTGTCTTATCGGACGGACAAGTCAAGAGTCTCCGTAACCGGCAAGCATATATGAGATGAGGAGAAGCCAGAGAGGTCAGGAAAGACCTGTCGCAATTCTGTAATTTCTGCCTACCCCGCAAAGGATGTCGCGTGATGATATAGATATATGCCCGAATATAATGAAAAAAGGAAGCAATTGGACGTAATTAAATTTAAAAGTAATGAATCAAAGGCGCTAACATAAAAAAAAATATAACTTCGTGCATATCTTATGCGCTTTCTCTGAAGGAGAGGTTGAAGAAGAAGAAGATATTGTAGCGTAGCTACATTACTCTTTAATTACTTTGATAATAAAAACCTTCGATTTTATTCCATTCCATAATTTATTTTCTAATAGTATAATTAATCGAAGCTTCGGTCTGTCTTATCTCCCTCAGCGGGCATCAACCCATTGTAATCGCCTCCGTCTATTTCCCTCCCACTAAGCTTGTCCTCAGGAGGGACTTCAAAGCATTCTTTAATCTGGGAAGTGGAAAGGAAAAGGATGAAGGATAGCATGGAAAGGCGCGTACCCTTAAATCCGACTCCATGTCTGGCTTGCCCCCGCTGACCCACCCCTCAGGCGCAGAGTGTCGGCAAGAAGCTCAGCCTTTACTGATGAAACGGCCGAGCTTCTTGCCAACACTCTCGAGAGCCAGTGCACTCCCAGATCTTTGCTCGTTGACCCGCCTCATGTCGATTCAATCGACAGGGAAGCCGAGCGCAGGGCGTCCCTTCCCTCCACCGATTCCTTACCCCCTATAACCCAGATCGAGGGCGAGGACCTGATTAAAGATTTTAAATCGAAAAAGGTCCCTGGCTCTGAGGGCATTTCTAATCGCGAACTCAAATGCTTGTCCTCCCAGCTGATCTGCCTCTTAGTGGCTATACTCAACGCCGCCATGATGTCATGATACGTCATATCACGACATGACGCCATGACCTTCCCCACTATGTGGAAGGAGGCCGACGTTATCGGAATTCCCAAGCTCAGTAAACCTCGTGACTGCCCCGAAAGTTACGGCCCCATCAATCCCTCCAATTCCCTGGCAAAGACCTACGAGTACCTGTTTCTGGCGCGGCTCAAAGATTTTATATTGTTCAGTGGTATCCTCATCAATGAGCAGTTTGAGTTTCGAACCGAACACTCTTGCGTCCATCAAGTGCACTGCATCACGGAGCACATCCTCACCGGTCTCCACAAACCCAGACCTGTCTACACGGGTGCCCTTTTTTTTCGATGTCGCGAAAGCGTTCGACGAAGTCTGGTACAATGGCTTCATCTACACGCTTTACCAAATAGGTGTCCCGGTCAGGCTCGTGCTCATCTTACGAGACTTCCTGTCAAATCGCGCCTTTCGGTAACGCGTCGGAATGACGCGCTCTACCCCCCACTCCTTACAAGCCGAAGTCCCACAAAGCTCAGCTCCCATCCCCTCTCCTATTCAGCCTTTACACGAACGATATTCCTCGTCCGAGTAAGGGACATCTAGCCCTTTTCGCGGATAATACCACTCTCTATGTCTCGCATAGGAATAACGCCTTCATTAACAGTTAACTTCAGGTCGCCGCCAATGCCCTAGGGAATTGGTTCAGGAAGTGGCGTATTGAGGTGAATCCGGATAAGAGGGCTGCGGTATTCTTTTCCTGAGGTGCAACCCCGCGTCCCTCCTTGCGCCACCGCAGAAATAATCTCAGTCAAGTGACCATGTTCGACCGACCTATTCCCTAGGCCAAACTGGTCAAATATCTAGGGGTCACCCTAAACAACACCATGTCGTTTGAAGCGCACATCAAGCGAGTCCGAAACCGAGCAGCCTTTGTGCTCGGCCGTCTTTACTCGATGTTCTGCAAGCGTAGTAAAATGTCCCCTAGGAATAAGGTGACATTTTACAAAACTTGTGTACGGCCCATCATGACGTACGCCTGTGAGGTGTTCAGGCACGCCGCCCGCTCTCACATCGATAGACTCCAAACGGTACAATCCCGTTTCCTCCGCAAAGCCGTCGGAGCCCCGTGGTTCATAGGAAACGTTGATCTCCATTACGATCTCGGGCTCCAAACTATTCGCGCCTCTATTAAAATTGTGATAGCCGATATTTCGCAAACACCTTCAATCATAGGAATCCGCTAATCGTAGCCGCCACCGACTACGAACTTAACTCCCCTCCTATCAACCGCTACCGCCACCCGCGACATATTCTCATCGACCCTCCTGAAGCCCTTACATCCCTTCTTCGGATAAAAATACCGAACACAGGATTAGACACCGAGCTCGCCGGCGAGGTCAAAGAATTCCTTGCCCGCGGACCGGTGCTGAGCACCAAGGCGAGACACCTCGTATGCGTCCTCCCCCATAGCGACTGCCCATGCCGAGGCCGTGTCTCCTTGAGGCACCATTGAGCTAGTTGCCCCCTTGCCCTTCCGGCTGGAGCTTAATTGTTGTATGCTCGTCTTCTTCCCGGTGAAGCTGCAAAGGCTCCGCGACCAACAGCGTAGTTCATTCACACACATACACAAACTGCAAAGAGAATATAATCGCTACGTTTTAAGAGGCAGAACTTCATACTACAGCACGAGATTGCAAACTGTATGTCTTGGCCAGTGAAGCTGTAAAGGCCTCGCGGCCAACAGCGTAGATATTCCCACACATACACACACAAGCAAATTGTATGGAATTAACACTTAAAGTTCAAGTTTTCTGTGCTCTCGGAGACTTTTAATTTGTTTTCAATTAATAAAAGATATATAATTAAAATATTTGTCAAAACATGATGCCACACAACTAAAATAACGTGATGTATATTGAAACGTAAATCTTTTTGGTCTAGAAAAGCAGATGAAGCTAAATTATGTAAGCTCCGGCCGGTGACTGGGTTTTGCTGTATCTTAGTAAAATGTTATTTTTTTAAAAGATGTAACTAGTTTGAAGATGCACTATTACAACTACACCTGATTGACTGTTTTCCTTGAGCATAAATCATTAGATTTAGATAGAATCTTAATCATCGTATTCCCAAAGAGATTAATCATAATGAAGGGAAACATTTTCGTAAATTGGTAATTATATAATTGTTAACGCATTTTTTTTGTTTTGTTTTAGTATGTCTATAGATATTGCAGCCTAAATGAATAGTGTTTTATGCAATACCAAGAGCACATTAGAGTTGACCTCAGTATAGTTGCATCTTTTCAAAACATTTTACAAAAGGGTGCTTCGATGTTGGACTCAAATAGCGAAGATAACAACCAGTAGCAGTTTCAATGTAAAATTAACATAAGATTGTCCCCTTTCAAATTTGGTATAATTCTTTTTTGCATTAGGTTTTTTGCTATTTTAATGTGTTGTTCATGCTTATATTGAAATAAATAAAATTGTAATGAAAGGTCAATTTTATTTTTACAAGCTTTTATGTAACTTACAATGTTCGTATGTCTATCTGTTTGTCTTTCCTGTTTAGATCTTTGGATCCATTTTTCAAGCACGGCGCCGGTCTGATTATAGAGTCGGAGGGTGAGTCTAGGAGCATGTGAACTATACAACGTAACTCCTTAACTAACCTTTGTTCTAACTCCTCATTAACTAACCTAAACCATTCCTAACATGTGAACTATATAACTGTTTAGGCTGGGTAGATTGGTATTGAAAAGTACTATATAACTAGATAGTGTTCAGGGTCTGATGCTGAAGCCAAAAGGTGGCCAATGGAAGCACACACGAACTCAATATAACCCTGCCGTGTTTGGACTCGCTAGGTTTGTCTTGACGAGTATTTTACACCCGGATGGTGTCTAGAGTCTGATGATGGAGCCGGAGGGTGGCCAATGAAACTACCCAACTTCTCAACATAACCCCGCCGTGTTCAGGGGTTATTGGAATTGTCTTGACGAGTTCTATAGACCCGGATGGTGTCTAGGGTCTCATGATGGAGGCGAAGGGTGACAAACAGAACTACTCAACATAACCCTGACGTGTTGGAGCTCGTTACATTTGTCTTGACAACTACCATAGTACTTGTCGGTCACCGTTGTGTTTTTGCCATAAAAGTTAGTTTTTTGCTATATAAGTTTGTTGTTAAAAAGATATTTTAAAATTAAAATTATTATAAAGTGAATGTCAAGATTCTTCGATTGTCAATAGATAGATAGACTTACTATCGATTACTACAAAACTTAGGTAAGTTACGCATCTAAAATGTCATTATGCGACACAGCGATATTTTGTACTGTATCTATCTATCTATATCATCACGCCAGCTCCCTCGCGGGGTAGGCAGAGAGTACAGAGTTCCAACAGGTTCTTTCCTTACATACCTCTCTGGCTTCCTCCACTCTCATAGTTCGTCTCATACACACTCGCCGGTTACGGAGACTCTTGACTTGCCCTTCAGATAAGACTGTATAAAATATTAAATTTTCGGCTTATATACAAAATGATTTTATCGGTTTTGGTATTGTAACAAAGGTTTCGCAGTTGTATGGGAAAGTACTAATACTACATCTATAGGGAAACAAAAGTTTGATCTATGCTCTATGTATGTCTAAATAAAATGTACAAGGGTGTAGCTGGTAACGATGGATTTGTCCCCTTTCTTATCACTGACATTGCATAAGTGTATGCAGTGCAAATAATCTTGTAAATGCTCCCTATATGCTTCTAGTACCTCTATGTGATACACTGCCATGAATATATTACAATGGATTGAGCACTCTGCAAATAACACGTGACAAAGATACTCACTTGGAGCCCTACGTCTCTTTCTAAGTAGGGTGACCAAACATTGGTACGATTAGGGACTTGTTGACATATAAAAATAATACTTTTAGCCCTGTTAAGAAACTGTCCTACTGTTGAGCACGGGCCTCCTCTCTAACTGATAGAGTTTAGGGCATGGTCCACCACGCTGGCCCAGTGCGGGTTAACGAACTTCACATACCTTCGAGAAACGCTTAGGCATGCAGGTTTCTTCACAATGTTTTCCTTCACCGTTAAAGCAAGTGATAACTATTTTTTTAATACGCACATGCTTTTAAAAAGACAGAGGTACATGACTGGTATTGAACCCGATACCTCTGACTTTGCAGTCCAACGGTCTGACTACTAGGCTATCACTGCTGTCACACATAATACACATTTAAGTACTTAGTATTAAGAATTTACATAGCCAAGTAATGTCATGTATTTAAAAATGATTAAAATTTTATTCTTGGCTAAGAAAACTAACCTTTGAAATTTCTTACTGTTGACTCTCTTCTTGAAGGTGATTAATGATCTACGCTTTTCACCGCGGAGCCTTTACAGTTTCAGGTCAGGCTACAGGTTTGAACCCGAGACCTCTGATTTTGCAGTCCAACGGTCTAACACTGCTTATTGCTTGTTGACATATAATTAACGTATATGTTTCGGGCACTGTTTATTGCCGTAATTCTTTTTTTCTACGCATATGCCATATCTTAAATGAGTAGTAGTCAAAGTTATTGATTAAATTGCATTTCTTGCTGACTGTACCTTTTTTTCAGAATTTGTAAATTCAGCTCCAAATATCGCAAAAATTAAGGATGGTCTCCTAAGGCCGCTTTTCTGTATCTACAACGGTTCAGATATCTGCCCTTACTGTCCCATCTTAATCCATCCTGTATATAAAGACGAATTAGGAACCTTGTTCGTTTTGAACTCAGTAATAAATAGTTTACAGCTTATTTAAACCATATCATAAATAGGTATAGTCCGTATTAGTTCTACCTTATGGCTACCGTACAGTATCTTAATGGATGCGCGCGCGACACCGGGCTCTAGGTTAATGCTCTCACTCATCATGGTTTCTCGAGTAGTTTATATCATAGAAAATTCAATGTTGTATCTGTGAGTAAGAGTTTAATTTGCTTTAGCAATATATTGACTCCATTCACAACTCCATCGATATCTATTGTAATATATCCATATACACTGCCAGGATAAAAAACAAAATACTGCCAACATAAAATAAAGATTAGGGATGTAGTCTTGAAGTCATAAGTGAATGGATCTATCGATATCGATATGTAACATTTTTAGGGGTCTATAGCTTAGCAGGTTTAGCAGCTAGTATGAAATCAAAAATAGAATAATGATTTAACGTACACTGAATTTCTGACGATGTGAATGTAAAGAAAGAAAAAGCTACCATTTAAACTACAACACAAAAATTTAATATACTTTAATTAATGTATTTAATTGATACAGCTTTTTTTATTGAAACATACACCAAGTCTTCACATTCCACATACCGTCACTCATTGTTTACAGCTATAACAATAAGTTTGCGTGTCAAATAAAGAGAAAAACGCGTAGTACCTACTAGAAGCTTTAGTATCATAAACTTAAGTCAATATAAAGTTAACTAACTTAAAGCAAATATTATATTGACTGTAAATGTATGTAAAACATAGTATTATAGCAGAAACATACTTACCGATCATTATTCAGTGGAAATTGAAAAAACCCGATTTGCTTTTACTTGGCATATTTCGTATTTAATTTTGCTCATTGTGGAATATGAAACGCCACAGGGAAATACACTTCCTAAAGGTATTTCATATAACAGTTTTTTAATTAACAGTAGTAATTTTATATGTATAGCTTATAGATACAATACTTCAATATGTCCACTTCAAATGACAATTGGAATTGACATATCAGATTAAATTAACTGCATTCCGTCGAAAGCTTGGTTGAGTTAAAGTGCTTTAACTGAACCAAACGTTCGACGAAATATAAATAGAGTTGTTTAATTATTAATTTAACTATAATAATGTTAAGTTAATCATCAATCAGTTTAAATTAATATTTATTTCGGAACACAACATAATGCACAATATTAAATCATAGCCCAACAAAACTTGGGTTTACTTGGCGGTAAGTTGAGTCTAAAAACTTTATATTACGGTAATACGGTAATTTCTGATTCCTTTTAACATTTTTAATATTAGTCTCACCCGTTATCGCCGCCGGCAGACTATTCCAAATTTATGGGATGCGTTTTTTAGCGCCCTGTCACCGAAGTAGTTGGTCACCCTTGGGACATTGTATTTTCCGTCGGTCACCGAGCGCGTACTGTACATATTGCTCACTGGGGTTAACAACTCACGACGGCCACGATTATTTGCAATCAAAAGAAATTTGTTTTTCAAACTGATGGGAAGAATTTTACAAATTTGGAATAGGTTTCTATAGTTATCTTAACAGCTATTTTAATCTTCTTATTGACAAGGAGTTTGCGAAATCTAATTTAAAGCGTCTCTCGACATCGTTAATAACCCACAGAACCTTTATTATGTTAGATGGCGCTGACTCGTAGCTTACGTAAAGGCAATTGAAACCAAGAATGTTCAATTATTTTCTATCTTTCTTTCTGTATCCGAAACATATTTACTGCAGGATAATCGGTCATTTGAATTATTATTTTAGTAAAAACTACTTAACATTATCTAGTGTTCTTTAGAATTTGCTGATAAATATCGACGTTCCCAAAGAACCATAAGAACAAAGTTACATATCCCAAACAATGTAAATGACATTTGCAACTTTCGTGCCCATCGATAAGGTTATTTATGTATATATACGTATATAAGAATGAATTGACGTTTGTTAGTCTCACAAAAACTTTAGAACGGCTGGACTGATTTGGCTAATTTTGATTTTGAAATATTTTTAGAAGTCCAAGGTTTAAAAGGTAAGAAAATATAAATAAATTGCAAGGAAAGTAGTTAAAATAACTGTTTTATTTTTCCATACAAACTGTTCGTATCTGACAAACAGGATGCGTTGAGAAATTAATTTTGCGACTAATTGCAAGGAAAACAGTAAAAGTATTTATATAGATAAGTTCAGAAAACTTATTGGGGGTACGAAGTTCGCCGAGTCAACTGGTGCCAAAAATAAATACTAGAATATAGAACTTTGTTCGTTGGACAAATATATAATTTGATTTATAAACGTCGATAATGTACCTGCATGTGTTTATCAGCCAATGGAGCAGTGAAAACTAATTACCATGTTTTGTGAGGTATTGTCTATTCAATTAAACTGATCTTTAGTTCAATTAATGCCAAGTAAATATAGATATAAAATAGATAATAGATATAAAATTTTCACAATATCGCAACATCATCATAAAAACGTTAAAAACTGTCTCAAGGCAACATTGGAAAAGGAAAAAAAATATAAATAACTCTATCCCCTGTTATCCTCGAAGGGGATCGCAGAGGTGTACATTATACGCCCACGTTTCACCGAGGTAGGTATTTCTCTGCTTCACTTTTACCGTATCTATACCACGCCAGATCCCTTGCGGGGTTGGCAGAGAGTATAGAGCTCCAATAGGTTCTTTCCTTACAGATCTCTATCGCTTCCACCAGTCTTATAGTCGTCTCATATATGCTCAACGTATCGTTTGCCTCTGTATCTAAAATAAAATAAGCCTTATTAGGCTAGCGACTCCGTCGTCTGGTTATTGCTCGTCATGCTAGCTGGTGAAAGACCCCCTGCACCTTAGAGGTCTAGGGAGATACGGGGCGGAAGATCCTGAACATTCCTAACACCCCACTCCGAGGAGTATAGCGGCGTGTTGAGTACCGCATCATTGTAAGGGGGAAGCATAACCCTACCTTCCTCTCAACTTCCAACCTAGCGTCCCCCCATAGGCGGGCACTTTCCGAAAATATATATATTTTTAAAACACTTATTATAATAGTAAGGATTTTGGGAACCCGGATTACAATGTATGATTATGTCTGCTCTCGTTTGCGGTCCGACCTGAACTGGTCTTTCAAAAATGGTTGTAAGAGGAGATGATGGATGATTGAAGGCGGGATGCTGGCTAAGCTCTCTTCTCTTCATCACTAAGGGGTACATTTCACATGTGATTTACACTCGCAAATATTTTGGCACCACTCTGCAGGGTCAATTCCAGACATCCTAGGTTTTTTAGTCGATAGAAGTCTGCACAGCATACTCCTCCGAAGCTCTAAGATATCCTAAGCAGGATTTTATCCCATGTGGAAAATTAAACTTGTAATTATCAGCAAAAATCGTATAGGGTTTCTCTATCTATCATACCATCACGCCAGATCCCTTGCGGGGTAGGCAGAGAGTACAGACTTCCAACAGGTTCTTTCCTTACATACCTCTTTGGCTTCATCCACTCTCATAGTTCGTCTCATACACGCTCGCCGGTTACGGAGACTCTTAACTTGTCCTTCAGATAAGACTCAGTCTATTTTGTCATGGTATGATAATCTAGATCTTCCCCGGTACCTACATCCTTCCACTTTCGCAGTGTATATCTATTTTGTAATTTCTTTTTGTAAAGACTTCACATAGGGTTTGTACAGAAAAAATAGGTTAAAACACTCCACCCAGACTGTACTAACCCCGCTGTAATCTTAAGATATGTTGAATTTAACTCATTTTACTGCTTAAAAAATCCAGTTGCTATTTAAAAAAATATGATGAATGAATATAGAATTCCTAGGAAATGTGTATTATACGATTTGTTTCATACATTCCTTGGCGATTTTAGGCTTTTGATACAATTCCTAGGAATTGTATACAAGGACGGATTACATTAATTTCCGGTAACATAGATATCACTCTGTACGAATAATTTATTTGATCAATAGTAAGTTTTGATAATACGTAATACCCCGGCGTGGTGCACCCATGGAGGGTGCGTGGGAAACGCCGTGTATGCTCAACGCTGGTCATAATTCAAGGGCCCAATAAACAGACTGATATGATAATACACGTTACGAAAATCAATATCTTTATAAAACGTTTATAAGATTCGTGTGGTTTAAAAATGGGTTCAGTATATTGAGTTATAATAAACCAAGTACCACAGAAGCATACGTTAAGTACTTGAGCGTAGTGTTGCTCGCCCTCTTGCTTTGTGCAGCTGTAAAGGCCCCGGGGCCAACAGCGTAGGTCATTCACATACACACACACACACACGCGGTAAAGTGCGTACAGGCTACCTCACTTATTACATGTCAGGTAGTAGCTACAACGTGAAACGTCCAAGAATTTTATTTTATTTAAAATAAAATTCTTAGACAAATCTATCAAATTTATTAGTGCCGTTTGGGGTAGAGACTCTGCGTCCGTGGGATCCTTGAGCACATCGCATTTTTTTTTTCTTTTAAAATACATTGCCCCACATTAGGATTTATTACTGCGTCGTTGGTGCGTTTACAAATATGAAAATTCACATACACAAATACCCAGACCGGAACAAATAATTGTGGATCACACAAAGATTTGTTCCGTGCCGGAATCGAACCCGCGACTATTAGACACAGTGGGCGGAGCGGTTTAAGCTCTTAACTACTGCACTAAATCGTCCGTCAAATTTGCGATGTCGCCAAATTGCTGGTCGAAGTAACAGGGACCAGAGGGCTGGCTTATACCTAGCACAAAGATTTAGCATGGCGATTCAACGTGGCAATGCTGCCAGCCTTTTGGGCACCCTGGCAAGCGACAGCGATTTGGCACAAATTTATTTTTTGTAATGTACATATTTTTGGCTTATATTTTTATTTATTTTTTGTTTTGTTTTATACCTAGCTTTTAGGTTTTCATGAAATAAAACTATTTTTCGGATATTATAGCGGTTTATTTTTGATTTTTAAGTTCCCGACGTTTCGAGTACTTTGCAGTACCCATGGTCACGGGAGGGACTGAGGTTTTCGACGTCCAAAAGGCATAGTTGTTCCGGGGTACCCTCAAACTTCTTAATTATTTTTGTTGGTCCGATCTACGCAGAATGAGCTCACGGTGTTTTGAGGTCTTGCAGTGTTATGCTTGGTGGTAGATTTGATTATATTAATTACCGGATCCCAAGTCGATGAAAGCATCCAGCTATCTTCTCTATTGAAATAAGACTGTTTTTTAATTTCAATGGCCTCGTGAACCATCCTGTTCTTTCACGAGGATTTGTGGTCTATCAAATCTGATGTTATGGCGGCTGCGGTCAAGGACATGTTCACAGACTGCAGACTTTTAAGTTTTGTTCACTAATCGTAAGAGATTATTTTTTACTGTTTCATTTTCTTTTTAAAAACGCTGTATATAATAAGTTTTTTATGCTTTTTAGTCTGCATTAAAAAAGTTGTTTACTTGAGAAGTCTCCGGTCTCATCATCAGACTCTGAACACCATCTAAATCTGAAGCTCATGTCAAGACAAATTTAGAAGTTCCTATGAACACCTTCCGGCTTCATCACTAGACTTTAGACACCATCTAGGGATAAAGTATTTGTCAAGACAAATCCAGTGAGCCATTATAGGGTTGAGTTGTGCAATTGAGGTGTACAGCCACCTTCCGGCTTCATCATCACACACGCTCGATGGTGCCAATTTCATTACATTCTAGTGCTAGAGACTACTCATTGGGAAGTTAGTATAAAATCGTTTGCAAAATTTGTACCAAACAGAAAGACAAGGAAGCGAGTTGATAAATACGTGGTAATAATAATGAAATATGCCTTCATGTGCACTAGGAAACCGTAAAACAACTCGAGAAACATAAGATTATTATTATCAATTAAAACACAAACACGCTTGCTCTCTCCGCGTGTACCTCGTAGTAATTTCTTTTAAAATAGATTCTCTGTAGATATTTACTCAATGGTTCAGTATTTATTTATTTAGGCGGCGAGACGGCTTGTTTTTGGTTTGAATGCAGGCCTTTCGGATCGAGTAGCTGTGAGTTCATATTTTATTCTTTGGAAGAAACGTACTTCACCGCTAGGATTTATTCCTGGGTCGTGGGTGCGTTTACAAACATGAAATTTACATGCACAAACACCCAGACCGAAACAAATTTCTTTGGTTCACACAAAGATTTGTCCCACGCGGGAAACGGACCCGCGACTACTCGGCCCAGTGGGCCATCTTTTAATTATAATCCACAATACGAGGCATGCCTTTTAAGTTCTGTCGTTTCCATATTTCCCGGCAATTTTGAATTTGGAACTGTTCTATATTCGAATGTGTTTAAATTATGAATCTCAAAACAGTTGAAAGTATTAGGATTAATGCTATTGTTTAGTCACAGCGTCGATTGGAATCTGTCAGGTTACGTACGAAAATGAATCTTTCTAAGGAAAATGTTCGTGCAATAATTTTCTACAACTTTAGAAGAGGCCTGACACGGCTTCAGTGTTTTGAAGAGCTAACATCTGTGTTCAGTGATGAAGCCCCATGTCTGCGGACTGCCGAACGCTGGTATTTAGAATTCCAGCGTGGACATACTAGTGTTAGTGACAAATCTCGCGAAGGACGCCCAAAATTCGCCTTCACTGAAGATAACATCATTGCTGTGAGACAACTAATTCTCGAAGATCGTCATGTGACGTATCGAGAGATAGAGGCTCTATTAGGCATCTCAGGGTCAACCATTTAGAAGATCTTGCATGAAGCGCTTGGTGTGAGAAAGCTAGTTTGCCGTTGGATACCGCATCTGCTTTCCGACGATCACAAGGCGGCCCGCGTCAGATGGTGTAAGAAAACTCTGCAATGGTTCAAACGAGGAGAGTCAAATTACGTCTACGATATCATCAGTGGTGACGAATCTTGGATCTATGCCTACGATCCTGATTCCAAACAACAATCTACAATCTGGGTCTTTCAAGACGAGCCAAAGCCGACTAAAGTTGTTAGTTCTCGAAGCACTTCAAAGAAGATGGTGGCCACGTTCGTCGGAAAAACCGGCCATGTTGCGACTATTGCACTTGAAGATCGTAGAACGGTTAACGCAGAGTGGTATACCACAGTTTGTTTACCACAAGTCATCGCCGAACTTCGAAAATCTAATTCAAAGCGACGCATCATCCTGCACCACGACTCACACAGCGCTTGTCAAACGATTGAGTATTTGAAGCAGGAAAAAGTAGAAATTCTTGACCATTCTCCATACAGTCCTGACCTAAACCCTAACGATTTCTTTAGATTTCCTAAAATTAAGAAAAGTCTTCGTGGTCAAAGGTTCCAGTCCGGTGAAGAAGCAGTCGACGCTTTCAAGTCAGCCATTTTGAACACCCCCACTTTAGAGTGGAATAAATGTTATAATAACTGGTTTGAGCGAATGGAAAAGTGTATTAAGCTACGTGGTGAATACTTTGGAAAACAATAAAAAGTACTATAAGGTTCTAGTTGTGTTTTTTTCTTCAAACGACAAACTTAAAAGGCATGCCTCGTATTTACTCAATGGTTCAGTATTTATTTATTTATGCGGCGAGACGGCTTGATTTTGGTTTGAGTGCAGGCCTTTCGGATCGAGTAGCTGTGAGTTCATATTTTTTTCTTTGGAAGAAACGTACTTCACCGCTAGGATTTATTCCTGGGTCGTGGGTGCGTTTACAAACATGAAATTAACATGCACACACACCCAGACCGAAACAAATTTCTTTGGGTCACACAAAGATTTGTCCCGCGCGGGAAACGGACCCGCGACTACTCGGTCCAGTGGGTCATCTGTAAATTATAATCCACAATACGTATTCGTTTCGGCCTTGGTGTTAGTGTATACAAAAGTACAAAACGAAAGGGGTATTTTTCGCAGACAGAACTAGACTAAAGTATTTCTGGCTCTTCATGTGCCAATTTTTTATAATTAGGGTCGGCAATTAGTTTGGGACAACTAGTGCTAGATCTTCATAAGTTTGAAAAATACTGTGAACTGAATAAATTGGACCTAAATGTATCGAAATGCTATAGTATAACCTTTAGTCGGAAACTAATTACAACCAATTGCACATATACCCTTAAAGAACATGCACTTAAGCGGGTCGACGAAATTTGTGATCTCGGTGTTATTCACGACTGTAAACTGTCCTATGAAAAGCACATTAATCACATTGCCAAGAAAGCTAACCAAGCCTTAGGTTTCGTATTTAGAACATCTTCTCAATTTTCCAGTATAAAAGTTATTAAAATTCTATACTGCTCTTATGTGCGTAGTACCCTCGAGTATTGCTCCCAGGTTTGGAATCCGCAATATGACGTCTACATCGATAGACTCGAAAGTATCCAACGAAAACTACTTAGATTTTTACAATATAAGTGTAGGGGCCAAGAACAAGTATATGCAGCGAGATGTAAGAAGCATCATATACTACCTCTAGAAGAGAGGCGAAAAATTGCTGACATTTCCTTGTTGGTGAAAATTGCGAATTCCAAAATAGATTCGCCATATCTCCTTTCTCAGATAAAGCTCCGGGTTCCTAAGAGAAACCTAAGACAACCCATCCCTCTATGTATCCCACACTGCGCTACAAAGTACAGACAAAACTCATTTTTTGCTCGTTCAGCAAACACTTATAATCAATTGTTTGACATCTCCATTCTAGATTTGTTTTTCTCAAATACGAACACATTTAAACAAATATTAACAAATAAGTGGTTCGATATGGTTCTCTAACTAACTTAATAGACACATTTTTGTTGTTTCTTTTCCTTTCTTTATTTTCATTAGTTTTTAATATTATCTCTTTTTAACCATAAAAAATAAAAATAAAATAAAAAATATCTTCAGTATCAAACAAGCTTTCGAACATATATGCGAAAACAGTGTAAATGTGTATTACTCAGAACTAAATTGTTATTAGTTTAGATATGTTTTACTGTATTGTTTTCCAAATAAAATAAAATAAAAAATAAATAAAAATAGGTCTTTCCATTGCCCTTTAGGTGACCACGAGCCTAATTATGAGGTCCATCGTGAGTGACCATGTCTCGGTGCCATAAGTCATCACTGGCAACACACACTGGTCAAAGACTGTTGTCGTGAGATACTGCGGTATTTGGGACGAGAAGATATTACGTAGCTTCCCGAACGCTGCCCAGTCGAGTTGGATTCGGCGATAGACCTCTTTCTCGAAGTTGGACCTACCTAATTGGATTGTTTGTCCCAGGTATACATAATGGTCTACAATTCCGAGTGTAGAGTCTCCAACCTTCACCTAATTGGCATGACATACGACACGGTGTTTGACATGATTTTCGTCTTGTCCATGTTCATTTTAAGACCCACTTGTTGAAGTAAGCTGCTGTGGTCATCGAGCATAGTGCCGAGGTCTTACAGGGTGTCAGCCATGACTACGATATCGTCGGCATATCACAGGTGAGAGATGTAATCGCCGATGATATTGATACCATGTCCTCTGCAATCCAGAAACCTAAACACCTCTTCCAGCGCGGTGGAGAACAGTTTCGGAGATATAACGTCTCCCTGTCTCAAGCCTAGCTGCAGTTGGATGGGGCTTGATTTCTGGCCATAGAGACGGACTGATATCGTGGCGTTTTCATACAAACTCTTCAACACTTAAATATAACGGTGATCTACTTGGCACCGCTGGAGAGACTAGCAAAGGCCATGTCCCAATCGATTTCATAGTCCACAAACGCTAAACATAGTGGCCGGTTATACGCCTCTGTCTTTTGTATAACCTGCCGCAGCGTATTTATGTGGTCTATGGTACTGAAGCCTATATTCTGATTTTGATTCCGACCATTTATCGACCGGTAGAGAGACTTTTATGCAATTACTTTACAAAAGAATAATAAGGGATAGATATATTTAACGCGCGTTCTGATATAAACGACGTATGTGCAAAACCAAATTTTATATTTTTCTACAAAAACTATATTCTATATCATCACGCCAGATCACTTGTGGAGTAGGCAGAGAGTACAGAGTTCCAACAGGTTCTTTCCTTATATACCTCTCTGGCTTCCTCCACTCACATAGTTCGTCTCATACACGCTCGCCGGTTACGGAAACTCTTGACTTTTCCTTCAGATAAGACTCGGCTTATTTGGTCGTGGTAAGATAGTCTAGGTCTTCCCCGGTACCTGCATCCTTCCACTTTCACATATCCGTTTTGTCATTCTTTCATCTGGCATTTTTTTTATATGCCCGAACCAACGCAGCACGCCCTTTCTCATCTTTAAACCGATACTATCTTTCATACCTACTCGCTTTCTAAAAACTATATTATGAAATATAAATCTGCTTTACAAGAACTTTGCATTTACTGTGTTTTTAGGTAAATTTTAGATAGATAGAGATATAATACTTTATTGTTCCACCAGAAATACAAGAAGGAAAAAAAAAAGACAAGATTTCAATTGAAAGATAGTGTAACAATGGGCGGCCTTATCACTAATAGTGATCTCTTCCAGGCAACCTTTGGATGGAGAGGATCTAAAGAAAACACAAGATTTAGGGGTGTACTTAGCTAACAGAACATAACAATACACAAATAAATCTATCATAAACTACTTGATCCTTATCTATCCTTGATTGATAACGTGATCCTATTCACACGGAAAAAGGTACTAACAGGTCTACAAGATCTACATATGTACGGTAATAAAATCAAATGGGCCACTGAAGTTAAATATCTAGGGGTTATACTAGATAAACAACTGCGGTGGCATGCACATGTTGACCATACCATTGCTAAAGCACTGAGAGTACTGAATATGTGTAGGTCAGCATATGGAAAGACATGGGGCCTACAACCCAAAATAATGTACTGGGTGTACAAAATTATGGTAAAACCGATATTAATGTATGGATGCATCGTGTGGTGGCCCAGAACTAAAATACAAACCTGCAGGGACAATCTAATGAAACTACAAAGGACAGCCTGCCTGGCCATCACAGGTGCATTCAAAACAACACCGACGGCAGCTATGGAGCGGTTACTTAAGCTCACTCCATTACACATCGTCATTGAGACTGAGGCGAGGAAGGCGCTCTATAGACGGGAGAAAACTGGACTATGGAGCATAACAGCGCCAAGCCTTGAACACACCCAGCTAGTGCCACACAAGGAACTAGATGACATTAGGAACATGAGATGTGACAAGATCTTGACCACGCACATGTTCAACAAAAGATTTAGCACCCACATCCCTACCAGGGAACAATGGAAAAGTGGTCTAAACAAGCAAGGTAAGGAACAAATGATATGGTATACGGATGGATCCAAAACCAAGTCTGGAACAGGAGCCGGTGTATATACAGAAGGATACAATCTAAGCCAAAGCATGGGTAGATTTGCATCAATATTCCAAGCAGAGACCTATGCGATAAATGTTTGTGCAAAGGAGATATTGGACAGACGAATTACAGGCAAGAGAATTTACATTTGTAGTGACAGTCAGGCTGCCCTCAAAGCCATCAGCTCCTATGAGCTAAACTCGGCACTGGCTGTGGAGTGCGCATACCTTCTTGACAGATGTGGAGCGCGCAACACGATCAGATTAGTCTGGGTCCCTGGGCACACGGGGGTTGATGGCAATGAGCGTGCGGATGACTTAGCCAAAAAGGGAGCAATGGAGAAATTTGTTGGTCCAGAACCGTTCATAGGCATACCGGATGGTGCCTACAGAGGAGAGCTGTTCAAATATGCCCAAGAACAACACGGGAGAGAATGGGAAACTAAAACAGGGCTGAGACACTCCAAGGAATTCCTTTCCACATGGTGTGACAGCGACAGCGAGAGACTGCTAAAACATAGTAGACTACAATTAAGGCAACTAATCGGAGCTTATACTGGCCACTACGGCACAAAAGAACATCTACATAAGATGAACCTCTGCAGCGACGTGGCATGCAGGAGCTGTCGCACAGAAACTGAAACCATGAAGCACGTCCTATGCCACTGCGACGCTCTGGCGGCGCGGCGAATGAAGCTACTGGGAGTGGCCTATCCAAACCCAGAGGAATTTCGGCTCTTCCCCCCTGCTGGAATCTACAGCCTGGTACAGGGAGTATTCGATTCTACAGGTATGTAAGAGCGTTAGGGCAAGGACAGCACAAAAGATCCCAGCGGGTCGAAGTGCGCCTGAGGTCTCCTCGGTCCGATAAGCCAACGACAAGATAAGATAAGATCATAAACTACTTAAATAATATACCTATATATACACAAGTAAAAATAATATACACGCGTCAAAGATAAGTTATAATATTAAGCAACTAGCAACAGCATATAGAAAACATCAGCAAATTTAATTTAATGAATCGGTGATGTAGAGCTTTTTCACTTGACCTCTGAATATATGAATAGATGGAGCACTCCTTATAGAAACAGGTAGTGAGTTCCACAGTCGTACGGCTTTGACCGTAAAAGAGTTATCATAAAAGGTGCTAGAGTGTAGAGGCATTACGAGAGCCAAGTTTTCTGATGACCTTAAAGAATACGAGTTGGAAAAGTTAAGGAAATTGAATCGTTCCTTAAGGTAGCGCGGGGAAGACTGACTGAACAAAATATTGTACAGAAGACAGAGGATATGAGTATTTCGGCGAAGACGTATAGGGAGCCACTTGAGCTTAGAACGAAATTGAGATACATGATCATATTTGCGCAAGCCAAATATAAATCTTATACAAAAGTTTTGAAGACGCTCAAGTTTATTTAACTGGTCTTCAGTGAGATCTAGATAGCAGATGTCAGCATAGTCGAGAATAGGAAGCAACAGAGATTGTGCTAGAGCAATTTTAGTGGTAATAGGCAGAAAGTTTCGCAGTCTTCTAAGAGAACTTGCTGCAGCGTATAGTTTGCGACTGGCGTCTTGCAGCTGACTAGCCCAACTCATACAGCGATCCATCGTTAAGCCCAAGTTTTTTACAGTTTCACTGTACGGAATCGACACTCCATTAAAATTAATCCGCGGAAGTAAAGTCCAGTCCAACTTTGAGATAAGATGCGAACTGCCAATGATAATTGCTTGGGTCTTAGTGGGATTCACTTTCAGGTTATAATTTTTGCTCCACTCTGTTATACGAAGTAAATCATTATTGACAGTACTTATACACTCATTTAATCTGTCCAGCGAAGAATGATAATAAATTTGAAGATCATCTGCATATAAGTGGTATGAAGAAGAGATATCATGGGAAATTGAATTAATAAAGATTGCGAAAAGGAGTGGAGATAGGACCCCGCCTTGTGGTACTCCAGCCGACTTGTCACACCATGATGAGAAATTCTCTTCAAGGCAACCCGCTGCCGGCGTCCATACAGATAAGTGTGAAACCATTCGACCACCGTTGGAGATAAGTTAATTGAGCAAAGTACAGCTAAGAGAATGTCAAAATCGACCGTGTTAAATGCATTGCTGAAATCCAACAATGTAAGCACTGTTAAGTTACCATTTTCCATAGAAAAGCGAATGTCATCGGTGATTTTAACAAGAGTACTTACTGTGCTATGGCCAGGACGAAAACCAGATTGGAATGGATTAAGGAGATTATGACAGGAAAGGAAATTGCTGATTTGATTGTGAATAAGACGCTTAAAGACCTTAGAAAGAAACGGAAGAATGGATATCGGACGATAGTCGGAGAAAGATTTAGGATTAGGTTTTTTAGGCAAAGGAATTATTTGCGCGTCCTTCCAAATAGAAGGAAATATGCCTCTTGTGATGGAATTATTAAAAAGGAGACAAAGGATGGGAGCGATAATGTCGATTAATGGCACTAGCATATTGCGACTTATGCAATCGCCACCCACGGCGTTGGAGGAGATTGACAGTACGCTCTTTTTAACATCACAATCGGATAGACGATTGAATTTAAAAGGAGGGTAGTCTGGAGTTGGTATATTTGAAAGATATTTTAATGTATTTGCTCTAGTTGAATCATCAATATTGGACGAGGAAGAGAAGTGCAAGTTGAGCGAATTAATATTTAAATCAGTTTGAAGAGTATCTTGGCGTGATTTGCCAACTCCAATAGACTTGAGAAATTTCCAGATTTTAGTTGGATCATTATTTTCAACAGATTCATGGATATGGCGGCGTAAAGCGTCTTTACATACCACATTGCAGCGATTTCGCGATTTAATGTACTTCGCTTTATTTTCATCGCTAGGACGGCACTTGTACTTATGTTTGGCCATCGTTTTTTGTGCATTATAAGTTTAATGTCCTGAGTGATCCATGGCGCTGGAAGGTGTTTTAATTTGATGGCTCGCAAGGGTGCATGTTTGTCATAAAGTTGGGTTATTAGCGAGTTGAAGTTCATTATTTGGTCATCCACTGACTCTGCATCAGTGACCGGTGACCAATCAATTTTACCAGCATCACTAAGGAATTCTTCCTGCTTCATACCACTAAAATTGCGCTGAAGAATTATTTTAGGCTTAGCTTTAGGAGGACGGATTTTATATGAGAGAAATATAAGATCATGATACGAGAAAGCATCAGCAGAACATTGACCGTGTTTGGCAACATGCAACGGTGAAGATACTATTACCAAGTCAAGAAGTGAGGGATTAGAGTTAGGGAAGTGATGAGTAGCACTTAGGGGAAGAATATGTAAGTTACTGGATTTGATGATAGTTTCAGGCAAGAAGGCAAGTGTTGAAATCACCCATGATGATAGTATGATTATATAAGGGCATGAGATCTTCCAAGATCTTTTCAAAAGATGAGAAATAATTAATGCGAAGAGAAGGGCTGTAATAGGCTCCGAGTAAGATCTTGGTGTGAGATAAACGCACCTCAACAAATAGATGTTCGCCGGCATTTGAAACTAGTGGTTGTGGTGAAGTAGAAATTACAGCATAGGGAATATTTGTTCCAAGGTAAATGGCCACTCCACCACCTCCACCGCCAGTTCGATCGTTACGAATCAAACTAAAACCAGGCAAACAATATGACAAACTAGGAAGGCGGGGTTTAAGCCAAGACTCGGAGACAAGTACAGCGTGAATATTTTTCTGGTTAAAGGACACCTGCATATCGGAAAAATGAGCTGGAATACTTTGGGCATTAATATGAACCATGTTAAAGTTTTTTATTAACCAATTCATAAGCATTTCAGAGAAAATTCCGTTTAATCGTGTATTCCTTTTACCAGATTCTAAAACAACACTCAACATCTTATTTCGAAATATTCTTTTCTTTTTTATGCAACCCTTGGGCTTGGCAACAGCTTGGGCAAGGCCCTTTCCAAAAATTATGATGATGATAATCTATCTATCTATCTATATCATCACGCCAGATCCCTTGCGGGGTAGGCACAGAGTACAGAGTTCCAACAGGTTCTTTCCTTACATACCTCTCTGGCTTCCTCCACTCTCATAGTTCGTCTCATACACGTTCGCCGATGATGATAATGGTTTTAATAATAGTTACATTGAACCCCAAAATACACCTAATCCGCGAATAATCCTTAGCTTACCTAATCTTCCTTCAGAATATGCAATTCACGAATGCCTATATAATAAGAACACCCCTCATTCACATTGTTAGCAGTAGAACTTAATAATTAATAAAAAAAACATAAAAATGTATAAAACATTAATTAGTTCGCTGTTAATAATCTCATTAAGCCTTTGTGCGGCAGATGATTCGGTACTTGACGGTACAGAATTGGTTTTAACTTTTTTGGTAAGTAATAGATGTAAAGGTGAGTCCAGGAGTCCAATTATTCCCGTATTTAATTGGGACTAAGACTGAATCTTGACTGAATTGAGATTTAATTATGAATTGACTAACATTTGGTATTCTGCTCCACTGAAGTATCCATCCGATTTATTCTAATTTCGATATAATGTCAAGTTGTTTCATCTAAAATATATTGTCAATCATTTTGTTGATCACATTTTAATCTCAGCTGCCACAGTCTAAATGAAAATATCTATCTGAAATCTTCAATTTGACGGCGTTATATATATTTGTTGTTCATGTCAGTTCAAAATTTTATCAGAATACAGTTAAATTTTTGTTCAACTTTCGGTCTGATCTGGATTCGGTCGATGTCGATATTTTACGAAAATACCATTTGTGAGACTTTTGACACTGAGACTAGACCGAGACTGCATTTTGAACACTTTTAATTATGAGAATTGGCCACCAGATTGAATAACATGTTATAAAAGTTTTGCTAACACGTCTATATTATTTAACATTGTTAAACAACATTGTCTACATTAAAAAAGTGCAGTATAACACCGTTCTCCAGTCTACAACGTGTAACGTAATTAATGCAAGACCTCCAAGTAGTTTGTCCTAAATCGGATACTGAATCGATTCCTATTTTAATGTACGTAACATTTTTTTTAATTATCGAAAATTGCTGCCATTCGTTCAGTCCTTCGCAGTCCTCCGTATTCAACAAAATTCACTCGTGATTCAAAGCAATACGACAATTTTAAATACATGACTATAACATATTTATCTTAAGATGGGTACTGTGACAGTACTTAGTGTCAAAGGAAAATAATCTTTAATTCAATGGTGCTAAGGCATAACCATAGTTAATTATAGAAACGGGTCACTGAGCATCTACTCTAAATTGTTAATCTCTTCCAGGTCCACCGTCATGGAGACAGGACACCAGTAAGCTCTACTCTGAGCTACAGCACAGATCCTGACACAGTTGAAGAGTTGTCAGCGGAATATGGTTACGGACAACTCACTAACGTAAGTAGAATATCTTTCGGTCTGCATCTAAAAGCTTAGCCAAATCGCGTTTTGTATTTATCGCAGCCTAAATTGTAGAATTTGTATTCCAAAACGGCTCGCTGTTTAAAACTGAGCCTGATTGTAAACGGTTACTTAAACATGAAATAAAAGTATTTTCTGGATTGTAACGCGGTAAATTTTAGATTTTTATGTTCCCGACGTTCCATCGACTTGGGATCCGGTAATTAATATGATTAAAACCAAAACCAAGCATAAAACTGCAAAACCTAAAGACATCAAGACGTAAGCTCATTTTGCGTAGATCGGATCAACAAAAATAATTAAGAAGTTTGAGAGTACCCCGGAACAACTGTGCCTTTTTGACGTCTAACACCTCAGTCCTTCCCGTGACCATGGTTGGTGCATATCACTCGAAACATCGGGAACTTAAAAATCATAACAAGCCGCGATAAAATCCGAAAAATAGTTTTATTGCTATCTATCTGTCTATCTATATCATCACGCCAGATCCCGGTGCGGGGTAGGCAGAGAGTACACAGTTCCAACAGGTTTTTTGTTGTTTTGTTTCTTGATTCTATCTTTATGTACCTCTGTGGCTTCCTCCACTCTCATAGTTCGTCTCATACACGCTCGCCGGTTACGGAGGCTCTTGACTTGTCCTTCAGATAAGACTCGGTCTATTTGGTCATGGTAAGATAGTTAGTAGTTTTATTTTATGTATTCGCGTAAATCTAAGGGCTTAATACAGTTACTTAAAGTTTAGACAGGTTGTTGAAATACGTTCTACAACAGAATGGTAGTACGTGGAATTCAACCATTTCACTGCGTCATAGTTAATCTCTTTGCGCCACTGATAACGTCTTGTTCCGGCAAATTGTCATTCCCGTACATTTTTTTATTTTCCATACGACTTTAGAAAGTCAACTTAGCTTCAGTAGACTGCTGAAGTGGTCTCTTTTCTACCGCAACAGCGTACAATTTCGATATGTTCCCGAAGATAATAATTTAATACAGTGATAAAATCCAGCCCACGCTTGGAGGCGTGGCACATTATGAACAATAATGGTAGACAATTATCTTGACGCGTGATCATATATCTATATACCAGTAATCCTTACAGAAACTATAATATAGATAATAAGGATTATTTTCGCGGCCACGGTCGCGGCACACACAATTTTCTAATCTTATAACTATATTAAGTATGATTTGGATAAAAATGTAGCTTTAATTGCAAGTCATACAAAAGATAACCAATTATCTCACATACCTATCTATTTATTATAAATTAACAGCCTATACTGTCTTACTGGTGGGAAAAGACCTTCTTAGACAAATAGTATCTCCCATTGACCAAACCGAACGGTGCTTAACTTTGGTGATCGCTATGAACACCGTGGTTTTGTAGAGCCACGAACCGATACACATTATTAGTCCTTCTATTAATATAAATGTGAAAGCTTGTATGTTTGGATGTTGTTACTCAATCACGCAAAAACGGCACACCGGAACGAACGGCACACAGTTTAATTCCTGGATAAACACATAGAATACTTTTTATTCCGGATAATGTTAAGTTCCTGTATAAAGTCAACGCGGAAGAAGACGCGGGCAGCAAATAGTTCCTTATAATGTAGGGGAACAACTAAAATACCATGAAACCCCAACTTTACTTACTTTATATCGCCCAATCGTATGTCAAAATTGGCAACTGGCCGATACCATAAAAGCTTTTCTTGATTTCGGGTCCGAGCTAAGTACACAAGTATTGCTTAAAGCGTGCTGTGTTTTTTCCATACAGATGATGAAAAGTGATAATATGATTTCATGTAGTTTTGATCATTCAATCATAAAAAGTCGGTGGTTGACTTAATTTTGACTAATGCTTAAGTCGACGTTTTTTGGCTCTCTCTCTCTCTCCTTGGCAATTATTATTCCCATTTGATGGTGGGGTCTGCCTTCCTAATTTTCCTCTTCCACTTCGCTCTGTCGGACGTGTCGTGTTCGGAAGCATTGCAGATACACAGGTCCTTCTTGACCACATCTGCCCATCTTGTTTTTGGCCGCCCTCTGGGTCTGGGCCCCTACTTTCGTAAATAAAATACCTAGTAAGCCTTTTTCCACAAATATATTTGGGTGTAGGTAGTAGATACATAAATTCAACATTTTCTCCTTTTACTTAATTATCTATCTATATCATCACGCCAGATCCCTTGCGGGGTAGGCAGAGACTACAAAGTTCCAACAGGTTCTATCCTTACATACCTCTCTGGCTTCCTCCACTCTCATAGATCGTCTCATACGCACTTGCTGGTTACGGAGACTCTTGAACTGTCCTTCAGATAATACACGGTCTATATGGTTATAGTATGATAGTCTAGGTCTTAGACTTTAGACTAATACTTGGAAGTTGTTCTATAAAAATACCTATATAAAAATATCCAACTCAAGATTCGAACTCATAAACATACGGCGACAAATAAATGTAAACAAAAATAGTATTCCACATACTTATAACAGTTTAACGAACTATCAGTACACACAAACCTGTCATGGTCAACAAATTTTGTCATGGTAATATAGTCTAAGTCTTACTTACTTATTTATATTTTACGCAATTCGGTATTTCGATTGTTTTTAATAATTTCAACGGTCCCATAAAACAAAGTTACAAATGCCAAAGGAAATAAATGGCTTTAAAACTTTCGTGCCCTTCGATAAGGTTATTTATGCCAAATATAAATACTTGATTATAGGATTTTTTTCGTTGCGCACATCGATCTGGTCTAATCTTTAATTTAATTGCAGAAAGGCATCTACCGTAGCTACGAACTGGGCCAGTTCCTCCGCAATCGCTATGGAGACTTACTCTCGGATAGATACAATAAATCCGAGATATACATCCGTTCTACTGACTCCACTCGCGCCAAGATGACTATACTCGCCGCCTTGTCAGCAATTTACCCCGCTTCCGAAGACAACTGGAGCGAAGACATCAACTGGACACCTGTACCTTACACCACTGTACCTGCTAAATACGATTATGTAAGTGTATCCCTGAAGGTGTAGATAGAACACCCTTTTTGCGAGAAACTCAGCGAACTTGTTGTTTTCTTATATTTTTAGGGTACCGTACCTTAATCTCTAAAAACGGTACTCTTATAGGATTATTTTGTTGTTCATCTGTATGTCTGTTTATCTGCCCGGCGGTTAAGACCCTTTCTCTCCAGTAGACATATAAAGTTGAAATTTATATCAAATACTAAGATCTACTGTTCCTTGGCGGTGTAAAAAAATGAAATTTATAAGCCAGCCTAATTAAAATATACGGCCATCTAAACTTAATCATCAGACCCTGTAAGGACTTTGCGTTGCCCTGAAATCATGAAATTTAGCAAGATTCAAGGTTTCATAGTACAAGTAACTTCAAAACTTTTTAAACAAACCATTATCATTTTTAGATGTTTTAGTTGTGATTGCAATCTTTAATAAGTGTTATATGAAGGCGACAGTATTTCCGAAGACATCGAAATGAAAATACTGTTAGCAAGAAATTGATTTTTTTATGACGGGGAATAAAAGGTTTTGAAGTTACATTGGAATAGACTATAAGGGAAACAAAAATAGATTTGTTTTAAATTGTAATATGTCATATAAAATATGTTTTCCTCGAACTGAAAACCTCGAACCATGAAAAATTAAATTGTCACTTTACGGAACCCTTAAAGCACGAGTTCTACTCGCACATGTCTTGTTGTTTTATTGGTTATCATGTTTTGTATAGATAAAATGTAAAGGTTACAAAATTAAGTTACATATGATCTCCAATGTGCTGCCTTACGACCTAAAGATGATTCTAAAAACTTTTTAAATATATGTCTAAGCCCTACTTCAGTATATCATTTTCTTCCCTTAATTCTTTCCAGAACCTCGCTGTAGTCAACTGCCCGAGCTTTAGTACAGCCTACTACAGTTTCTTCACCCAGACTTACTCGTCAATGGACACTTATACCGATCTCCTGAACACATGGTCAGAGTACTTGGGCTGGAATATCACAGCTTATCCCGTGTTGGCATATGGCGTGTATGACGTATATGTTAGTCAGGTAAGAAATGAATGCTTCGAATTAGGCACTTCCTCCATCACAGGACTTAGAAAACGGTTTGCTCCTTAAGTTCTGCCAATGTGCCATTATAATAGACCATTAAATTATATAATTGATAAATTAAAAGGTTGTAAGCAACTTATGGTTATAAGGGATATTTTATACTTGTGTCAATGAAATAATGCCATTGGATTCATACTAATATCATAAATTCGAAAGTAACTCTGTCTGTCTGTCTGTCTTTTCACGCCCAAACCGCTTAACAGATTTTGATCAAAATCGGCAAAATAGATTTTATCCAGTGGAAGGATAAAGGCTACCTTTTGCCTAAAAAAAGCTTATAGTAGTGAAATACACGCCTGAAAATAATACGAACGAATTTACGGGTATTGCATATAAAACTCAAACCCAGGATCGAGAACCTCATGATCGTCAACCACATAATGCGACACTATATCAACGAGAAAGTCTCTTCAATTTTGTTAGAGTTCCTAGAGTTCTTCTAAGATACTCATTTCTATAAGAGAAAGTATTCCAGGATGATTTAAAAAAGTTCCATTCTGTATTTAAACTATCATCACGAATTTATGCAGTTTAGACATGGCAAAAGTGAAACAGTGCAAAGATTCGAGTCCTAAAATGCCTCTTTTGGAATATTTGAATCAGTTGGCCCACCCACCGCCATCGGGTCGCGTATTCGTTCGTTCTGTGAGATGGTAAGTTTAGTGAATGTAAGCTCGAGATTCAGATTCAAAATGCAATGAACTATAAAGCATTTTGTTTCTTCGGTAAGATTAGCGCCTTTGTATACTTACTGGTGAATGTAAGACCGAGATTCAGATACAAATAAGGCGCTTTTTTCTGTACAACTGTTTCGAATCTTGTAGTTTTCGTTAATGTCTCATATCACTGTATCGTACATTGACATCGACATCGACACATGTCTGAAGCAGTCTTATAAAGTGGGATAGTACAATACATTCAAATACTTGTATATTGATTTGAACAGGTCAGTTTAGGAGTGCCTCTACCTGATGAAGTGGCGGCAATTTACCCAGAACTTGGAGAGGTGGCCGCAGCAGCTATGGACATCTTATTTGGCAACGAAGACTATGTAGCTTTGCAAGCTGGTAAGTCGTTTTTTTAAGAATCGGAATCAGGATCAGAACATTTTTTATACATAAACATTAACATTCTCATCTCTCAACACTTAAAGGTTCGCTGGAAGAGAACTCATATTTTGAGTTAAGCTCGCCTTTGTATATCACCTGTGAAATTACAACTGTAAATGTACTGTATACAATAAAGGATTAAATAAAAAATAAAATAAATAAACAATACCACCACTTCAGAATGCTATTCCTGTGGAGAAGTGTTTATCAAAAACTGGTCAGCGTTAGACCCCCTATCTCACCTGTTGGCAAGTGAAGATGAGGCTGAGATGTTGCTAGTTGGCTCGGCCAATTCACTAAGGATGAGACCGAAGTGAGACTGAGTTCCGTATAGTTCACTGGATCGGTCTGACCTGGCTAGACCTACCTCTTCGTATGGCAATTCCGGGAAACATGGCGAAATACGACTAAATCGCGTGTTGCCATGACTTTGCTGGGAGGGTATTGACTAGCCACGGTCGCAGCCTACCACCTGGTTTTTAGCATCTACATTTGCAATGACTTCAGAAACACAAAACAAGCGAAGATGGCTTTGTTTAGCTCTTTCTCGTATTGAGTTATCTTTTTGTGTTTTCTCCAGTCATGTTGATGTCCTCAAAAAAACCGGATTAGTGGAGGCAACTTTTTTTTTAAATTCTTTAACCCCTTAGGTATCATTGCTAGTTTTGGGGCTTAGCACAAAAACTTTGATGTTAGCGTGACGCTTGCGAATAATCGTGCTGTCACATTCACGTCTTTTTAGTAAATTTTTAGTATAACAAGGATGGCATATCAACTCGCAAGCGTCGTCATCAATCTTTTCGTGTTAAGCTCTCTGATCTTCAATATATCTTTCCAGGAGTTCTTCTCAACGAGTTCTTCGAGATAGCTGACTTGAAGATAGCTGGAAGTGATACACCCAGCGTGAGGGTATACTCAGCCCATGACGTCAACGTTTTTTCTTTTGAAGCTGTTACCCAAGTGGTCACAAAACAAGGAGTCCCAAAATACGGTTCAATGTACGCTTTGGAACTAAGGAAGGTTACAGCTACCGGACAATATGTTGTTTTGGTAAGTAACTTCGAAGAGTTGGAAGATTGAGGCAGACGTGTTCATGGTACACATGGAGTCACATGGACGTAGCTATAACTTTTTCACTTTCCGAGAGTCCAAAAAAATCGTCACATCTTTATTCTCTAACGGGAGTCACAGAGGAGTTTTGTGTAAACCCACTTTTCGCCAACGATGCTAGGTCTCATGTTATGGGGGGTTACAAAAATGTACAAAGTAAATCTATTTTTCGCCCGTGACTTGAAATTACATAAACATTAAAGTCGGTACAAGTTATGCTTAAGCTGTGGGAATACTATAGTTACCCTAAGTAGGTACCTTTAAATAAAATATATATGCTTAGGCGCTCGTAGCGCTGTGCGACCGCGATTATCTTAGCGATCACCAAGGTTAAGCAGCGTCCGGCTCGGTCGGTATGAGATGGGTGACCCTTTGTTGCATTTCCATATTTGAGCGTCTCCGTGCATCGGAAAGCACGTTAATCCTTTGGTCCCGGTGACCACTTAATGTGGTAGTCGTTAAGCCAAGTTGGAAGTCTTATAGGCAGCTTGATAAGTTCCAATAGCAGGTGGCCACAAACCTGCCTCCACAAATCTGCACCGGGTCCACGTGGTGGAGTATGATCATTAAGTCCAGCTGTAGGATAGTGTAGGCTGATTTTATGAGGGGAGAGGTCTGGATGTGGATCACATGATAATATGAATGTACCATTATCTATTCCACAGCCAGTCTACCTAGCATCACCAAGTGACGACACAGTTAGCTACCTCCAAATCGACGGCTGTGACGACCTCCTATGTGACATCGACCAGTTCAGGAATGTGACTGCCAACTACGTCCTGGACGAAGACACGTGGAGGGACCAATGCGGGTGGACCAGCGACTTGGTGGTGGACGAATCCAGCATTAACTAGTTGATCAGAGAGGCATTTGTTTGAGATACAAAAATAGGTGTGCTTCAAAAAAAAATACCATAATATTTGACTAAGCTAACGAAATAAATACTTTTCTTTCTCATTTCTTTCTTTCTTTCCCTTCTATATGGAGAAAAACTTTTCTATCAAAATTGGTTGGTCTTCCGTTACTTCTAGAATTTGGCGTTACGATAAAGATAAGTCAGAATTATACCTTCCTTCTTCTCTTTTTAAAAATGCTGTCCCACTCTTCTATTTAGTCGTGTGTTGCTATTACTAAACAAGTCAAGGCAAAATGGTGAACCGTGGTAGTAAGCAGGGAAGTTCACATAAAATAAGCAGTACAGAAACTTTACACACCCATACTGATTAGGATACGGCTAAACCAATGCGTCCAGCTGCGTCCGCGAAGGGGTGCACGGTGGCGATCAATTACTGCAGTAGTATTTGTGTGGACGTGTTCACACAAACGCGTCCTGCGTCCTGCACGCGCTATCTGTGCGGCGTCTGCACGCGCGATCATATGGAGATACTGATCACCACCGCGGACGCCATCGAGGACGCGGTTGGCGCTATGGTTTGGCCGTACGTTAACTTCTATGTTCCCTTCCCTGTATGTTACTGAACGAGTGGACAGGATAAATAAGCTCATATATCTAGCATAAATCTATATGTAGCAACAAATATTTGAACCCCTGTTTAATCCCCTAGACGGTGACGGACCCCTCCCGCAGGAAATCACCCGCTATGTATGTTGAATAGTTTTATCCTTTTTCACTGACAGATGCAATTTTATACGTGTTAAAAATTGCGATATCTGAACAGCCATATCTCTTAAGGGGAGAGCAAGAATTTAAAGAACACTAAACTCCAACTCAATTTGGAACCCTGTGGGGCAATTATAATTGTCGTTTTTCTTCTTTCCACTAATCTACCATTGGATCTGTTAGGTTCAGGCACCTTGTTATTAAGGAGACAACAATTGCTATGACCCTTCTTTCCTACTAATTTAAGAGTCTTTAGAGTGCATTCGATGTACGCAACTAGAACTTATTCATTTCTTTTCAAAGCGTACCTTTGAAGCGTACTCTTTGATTTCCTTATACGACCTAACAGATATATTCTCCTACAATTGACACAAGTTAATCTCGCTCAGTCAAGCTTATCCTCAGTTTTAACTCTTCCTCTCTATCCTTCTACCTTCCCTTCCAAGCTTTTCTTAATCAAACTGTCATGTGAGTTTTATTTACACACCCATACAAAATATATGAAGAAAGATGATACATCATCCTCTTTTTTCTATGGTGACAAGAAATTATTTATCTTTATTTAATAATTATCTTCTGCCAGCGATTTTGCCCGCGTAGAGTTTAGACAGAAACCTAAACTTATTCCATGATAAAAAATCTTAAGTGTTAATACAGGTAATAAACTATCTGTGTTCCAAATTTTATTCAGATCCGTCCAGCCGTTTTTGAGTAACAAACATCCAAATATCCAGACAACCAAACATACAAGTTTCACATTTATAATATTAATATTATGTTGGCTGGCTGCCTCGTTAGTCTAGTGGCAAAGCGCATCGCTTTGTGATTACGACGCTCTGGGTTCAAATCCTAGGTCGGACAAATGTAGTTATTCTAACGAAAACTCCCTCCCAGTATGAGTCCGGAGTCTGGAATTGTGCCCGGTATATCATCGGCGAAACGTGGGAGTACTCAGTACACCTCTGCCACCCCCGATTGGAAAATATAGGCGTGACGGTGTTAATTATTTATTAAGCAGGATTCTCTCAATTAGATAACTATACTTATACATAGCACTACTCTGTCGCTCACACGCGAGATCTCTTGAAGTCGTCGTCTTTGCCAAATTCAGACCCCTTTGTGTTGGTTAGTTTTCACTACTGTACCAATTAAGAAGCAGAAATCAGGGCCAAAGTCCAATTAGACTAAGTACCAAAATGATTACCATGGTCCTTTATATGGTGGCGAACTGGGCACAGATTTCGGACTGATATTGGAAATTTTTCAACAGAAAAACTACATTTGCCCGACCTCATCAATGCTATCAAACACCTATTGTCAATATTTATAACCCCATAAAACATCTTGATAAACATCGCTCTACACACAAGTAATTGTTTGTTATCAACAGTAGTTTTATTGCTGTTTGCCGGACCTTTTAATATTAAATGAAACTGTCACATCGTTAAATATAAGCCCCATTGTAAAATGATATGTCGATATTACTTCAATACTACTAGATTAGAGAGGCATTAGTAACCTTTTTGAAGAGTCTCCGTAACCGGCGAGCGGGTATGAGACGAACTATGAGAGTGGAGGAAGCCAGAGAGGTATGTAAGGGAATGACCTGTTGGAACTCTGTACTCTCCCTACCCTGCAAGGGATCTGGTGTGATGATATACATAGATAGATAGTAACCTTTTTCTGAAATACATTCGATATTGGAAGTATGTGGGTACCGGGAAAGACCTAGATTATATTACCATGATCAAATAGACCGTGTCTTATCTAAAGGACTAATCAAGAGTCCGTAATCGGCGAGCGTGTATTAGATGAGTGAAACCCAGAGACGCCGGGAAAGAACCTGTTGGAATTCTGTACTTTTTGCCTCCCCTGCAAATGATGTAGCGTGATGATATAGATATATACCCAACTATAATGAAAAATGGAAGCAATTGGACGTAGTTAAATTAAAAAGGAATGAATCAAAGGCGCGTACATTAAAAAAAATATAACATCGTGAAAATCTTTCTGCGAAGGAGAGGTTGTAGGAGATGAAGAAAATACACATAGTATATTCACTTATCGCCGAAGTATTTTTAGTCTCAGTGTGACGGGCATTCTTTATTTTATTTGGATAGCTTAATTAACAACGATATAAACCATTTATAAGCTACCACATATGAGTTACTATAGGGGGAAAAATGTTAGTAAATAAGTACAATGATGAAAGACTTGGAAACAGATAAAACACAAGATATAGTCAACATGATTACACATAAAGTAGAATAAATGGGTTTAGGCACATCGTTTCACTTCTTTCGATTTTTCTCAGGTTCTCTCGGAGAAATCTTTCCTTAAAATAAAAACTTCATCTTTAAAAAGTGACCATCACTTAGGCATGGCATACGTATATGTTGCATAACTGTTCATATTTATTTTGTAGTAAATTTTTTATTTTTAAGTTTTTCGGTGGACTGCCTCGTTCGTCTAGTGGCAAAGCACATTGCTTTGTGATCAACAAATGTAGTTTGTCTAATGAAAAATTCTCAGTATGAGTCCGGAGTCTGGAATTGTGATATATGGTTATAGGCTCGTCCCCTATTACATTAAAGCTAACATCGTTGGCAAATAGTGAATGTACTCAGTTAACCCCTGCCACCCCCGCTTGGGGAACATAGGCATGACGGTGGCATAGTTTTTCGGCTATTTAGTACGTCCTTCGATCTGGATATAATCAAAAGCTTAAAACAGGTTATTTTAGAAACCATCTAGAAGATCACAGCTCTCCTACTTATTGTAATAATTCAGTTTCCTCCTACTTATTGTAATAGTTTAGTTCAGTTAGTTCCTCCTAACTTATTATGTAAGTACAATGATTATCTGGTAATAAAAAAGCTGAGTGTGACTACTGCATAAAAACAAGGGGAAGGGAATAAAATTTAATAAAGATAATAATATCAGCCTATACTGCCCACTGCCAGGCAAAGGCCTTCTCTCACAAATCGAAGTGAGAGAGATTAGGTCATACTCCACCACGCAGACCCAGTGCGGATTGATGGAGGCAGGTTTGTAGCCACCTGCTGTTGGAACTTATCAAGCCGCCTTTAAGGCTTCCAACTCGGCTTAACGACTACCCCATTAAGTGCTAGCCGGGACCAACGGTTTAACGTGCCTTTTGAAGCACGGAGACACTTGAATATGAAAATACCACAAACGGTCACCCATCTCGGGCCAACCGAGTCGAACGCTGCTTAACCTTGGTAATCGTTAAGAATACCGCAGTCGCACAGCGCTACGAGCGCCTCATTTAATAAAGATAGAAGAAGAAGAAATAGAAGATATTTGCACTTAAATATAATTCATTCCTAATTAGGGCACAAGAAGAGGTGACGCACGACCCCCAAACACTACGGTCAGTTCGACCTGTCGCCCCAAATTGATTATCTTCGAGTATTCCTATCACGAAGGCAGACGCTTTTTACCATACAAAATCAAACCTTATACACCACAAAGATAGAACTTAAAATCAAATCGTTGCACTCCAAAGAAATTTCAACACACTTAGCCATTACATTAACTCGCTTCATTTCACGCCAAAGATTTCTTTTTAAGTGTATTATTGTTGGTATTAAATACAAGCACAATGAATTGTAGAATTACAAAATTGTTTTCATTTTCGTCGTGTACTTATTATCTGTTTTCAATAATTAAATAAATTAGGTTGCATTTACTTAATAAGTTAAGGATAGAAATATCTATTAGTTAATTGCGTTTCGAGATTACGGTTGAGACAGACGGCCGACTATATTGTCGTCTCATTATCGATCACTAATCAGTGAAAGTCTGTGAAAACTGTATTAAACATATAGACACATCAGGTGTATTATAGTGGTCATGACCTTCCCCAAAATTAATGGAAAATGGGCAACTTCATTTATTTCTTTATTTAATACTTTTTGCAATGTTGGTAGAAAGGCGAACTTAATACTTTAGGTATTTTCTATCAGTTTTTGCTAAATTTTTAAGTTATCACCATCATCATCAATCGGCCCAAATCTACTCACTATGCAGAGTGGGCCTAATATTAAGGCACATATATCTATATCATCACGTCAGATTCTTTAAAAGGGAAGCAGAAAGTACCGAGTTCCAACAGGTTCTTTCTTAAGGAGTATGTTCTTTATAAAAAGTACAAGTTGTAAAATACATCATACAAATAAAGTTTTAAGTCTATGATAGGTGTGTGATGTCAGGACTCGTAGTTACGTGACATGATAATATAATACTGCCACTTATACTTCCTGTCACTATCTTAACAGGCGACTAAAGTGGGAAAAAAAGTTTGATATGAATTGACTATCCTTTAACTGCAAGAGACTCAGCCCATATTGTGTGGGCCATTCTAAAGTCATTTTGGTGACATTAGTACGTAAACAAATATTCTAGTGTCTTTTAACACACTTTTGGAGATGAAATGTGTAGAAATCAAGAGTCTCCGTAATCAGATTGTATAAGATGATATGTGGAAGTGAAGGAAGCGATAGAGGTCTGTAAGGTATAAACCTGTTGGAGCTCTGCACTCTCTCCTTAGCACGCAAAGGCTCTAAACATATAAGTTGACAGTATGGAAAATTTAACAGTGAATCCCCAAATGCTGGGCCGAAGCCTTCTCTCATTAATCGAGGTGAGAGAAATTAGCTCATACTCCATCATGCTCAGTGCAGTTTGGTGGAGGGTCGATAGTATGTAGGTATAATTCATATTTGCGCAATAACAATTCTGAAATAAGTCAAACTGTGATCCATATTTTCTCAATAAATAACTTCAAAGTATCATCTTTAATATGTTGACCGTAGTCTCCCTGCATTCTTTAACTTTCAAATTGTTACTCTGCTTTGTCACCGTAATCTTTACATTTTTTGGTACTTGTTTGAATCATCGAAGTGTGTCCTTTCTCGTTTATATACGATACTCTTAGAAACAATTCATTTTCTAAATACACCTAATACGAGATTCGTAAGTACCAATCTTTCAATGTCGAACTTACATATCGGTAAGGGATTATTGTAGCACGCTAATGATAGCATTATTTTATTTTTAATAACACCACTAATTTATGTATTTAGATGACTAAATACATAAATTAATGGCGTTATATCATCATGCGCTTATTTACCGAGTAGCGGGTGCGACTGTGAGGTCGTACCTCAATCGCGGGCTGGTAAATTTGCATCTCTGAAGCACCATGTACACAGATGTTGCCTGCATCTAACCTGCCTGAGTGCGGAACAATAATGATTTCCATACCGATCTCATGATAAAGAATTAAAGATTCCTTATGTTTTTCTTCATCATGAGCAAGAGCATTAGCGAGTCAATAAATTATTTTTTGCAATATTATAGCTTCTAAGTTATTTCAATTTCTATAGAACTTGAAAACAAATTAGTCAATCACCCGAACGCAATGTTGGTATTCAGTTCAAGGATACATTTTTTTAAAACGAATAGTTAAAATTTAAATATCCCAACTCACTCTTTGAAGATTCAATAAATAAAGATTGTTATAAAAACGTGAAGCGAGACTAATCGTCACAGCCACAGTCGGTCGTCTGTGTTCACCGTAATATTGGTCGAAAAAAAAGTAAAACATTAAGTTGTTTCATCCGACCTCGCCCTAGTTCCATAAAGTTCCGTTTTTACAAACTTTTAAATGTCTAGATTTTTTTTAATAGATTTAAATTTCTGAAATTTAATTAGAATTTTTATTGGCAAGTCTATTACTAGTTAAATTAATCACGACACTTTAACTATTTCTAAATTATTAACTGTGTATAAACTAATGTCTCAAAATAGTCGAATAGTGTCGATTAGTTCGTTTGTTTTGTGTCAATTCCAATATATGACATCTGAATAATTTTAATATAAAAGCGCTTAATCCTGTTTTCTTAATTCGCAAGTGCTTGAAAAATGGATTACAAGATTTGAACCGGAAAGGCAGACAGACTGACACGCAGACAGACATATAAACATTGCAAGTTAAATAAAAGCTTGTAAAAAAGTGTTCTAAGTAGACTTTAAAAATCCTATTGATACATAAAACTATGGATCACACAACTATTTATGCGGATCTCAAACCTGCCCCCTTTTTATTCAGTGAACGGAGTGACATTTACTTAGAACTTTAACGGCCGAATACTCAAACGTCACTTAAATCAGACATTCGTTGAGAGCTGCTTATTTTTAAGAGCATCTTATATTTAAGTGGTATTCACAAAAGCTGCTGTCATGATTTAGGACCATGATTAGCTAAGTGTCCCTCAAATGTTTTAAATATGGCAACATTCGGGATAAAAATACGAAAAAAATTCGTTCTCGTTTACAATATTAACGATATAAGTAGTAGTTTCATTTTATGCAAAATTTCTAAAGATAAGTGAGGGGTAAATTAGAATTTAATTATTTTAAAATACACTCCCGTGATATACGTAAAAACATTTGGAATTCATAATAATTTTAAAACATAAAGTTACTAAAATTTTAAGACCTAATGGCCTTAAAGGTCCCAAACGACATAACAACGGAACGCAATAATAGTCTGTCAATATTGACATTCGATTGATGAAGGAAAACAAATTCAAGTAGAAACTAGATATCTACCAAAGATCTTTTTAATTTTGTTATCACAAATACAATTTATAATTGTTTTGTTGCCCGATATGGAAGGTAAGAAAAAGCGGGGTTGCAATTACACCAGTGCCGAGAAAGAAATTTTGTTAAAAATAATTAATACGTAAGTTTTGTGATTACTTATTATATTGTAACAGTTTTAGCAACAAAATACGAATGCTTAGTTTTCATATTCCGTATTAATTTTAGGTTTCTCCACATAATTGAAAACAAGGAGATAAATGCAGTATTTATCACTAAGAAGAAAAATACATGGGAGGAAATTACCCATCAATACAATGCCGTAGCTACGAGTGGTCACAGAACTTGGCTTCAACTACGGCATCTGTATGAAAATATAAAACAGAAGTCAAAGAAAAATGTGGCAAAAGAAAACGTAAAATGACTTTTTTTATTTTGTATCTTCTGTATATTTCATTGTGTGATGTTATATATTCAACAATATGTGATTTTTCATTGTAGAAACTACAGTTTTATGAAAAGGATGAAGTCAGCTAAAAAAAAAGCATCAGAGGATAAGGTGAACATTTTCTTTATTAAGCATATGTATTAACACAATTTGCCTGCATGCTAACTAATCTTTCCATTTTTACAGAGAGAAATTTTAAAAACTGGTGGTGGATCACATAAAAGTGTGCTAAGTGAAACTGATAACCAAATCTTAGCTATGGTGGCTCTTCAAATAAAGCCAGTGCCCAATGATGACGCAGCCTTGTATTTTGGTTAGTTATAAATATTCTTCTTTTGTGTGGTTGGTAGTCAATCCTGTGGCAGTTATTCAAGCCCAGTACTTCTCTGACTTAGATTAAATACTGTAATAATGACAGTAAATATATTTTTTATCAGGTGACATGGAGACTTCATCATCTCAAGATGTTCAAATAGTAGAAGTACATGTTGATAAGAGCTCTATAGACTCTATTCCTATTTCATCTACTTCGTCTCAACATATTAATGGTAAACTACTGTAACATTATTTTATTTTATGTAATAGACATAGAAATATCTATCCTAAATTTATTTCACTAATTTCTGCGCCTTATTTCAGAACATGAAGTAACTATTGTTAATGACAACAACATTAACACACCAAATAAAAAAACAGGTAATCTCTAAAGTTGTCATCATATAGGTGAATAATCTATTCTGTATATGTAATTACCTATTTGTTTTGTTGTAGGGAGTAAGAAGACAGTAAAAGCTAGCAGCACCAAAGAAATGTATTTTAAAACAAAGCTGGCTAATGCTAGGTTAGAACGAAAATTGATGATCAATAAATATAAAATGGAACATCAAAAATTGAAAATGGAAATGGAAATTTTAAAATTAAGATTAAAAAATCAGACTAAGAAAAAGCCTAATTAATACTTAATTACAGGGCTGCATCCTCATTAGGATTTTGCACTTTAAAATTAAGATTAAAAAATCAGACTAAGAAAAAGCCTAATTAATACTTAATTACAGGGCTGCATCCTCATTAGGATTTCGCACTGGTTTTTTTAAGATGTGAAATATTGGTTGTCGTATCCAGCACTTTATAAGATTACTATCAGATTGTACATTATATATATATATATATATATATATATATATAGTAAAAATAATAATACATATATAAATAAATAAGGACATTGTTTTGACTTTTTGGCTGTATCATGTTTATTCCATCCTATTCATAATACTGAAGAAACATTTTTTAGTCTTGATGTTTGCATATTGTCTGCAGAAGATGAAGCTAGGTTGTCAAACTACTCGTAGCCGTATGACTGGCCATTATTATTGATACATGATTTCCTGCCACTTATTTTTCTATCTATATCATCACGCCAGATCCCTTACGGCGTAGGCAGAGAGTACAGCTCTGGCTCTGGCTTCCTCTACTCTCATAGTTCGTCTCATTATTAAATGATAATGATTAAATGATAATTTTTTTTTACATTCATATTTTTTACACACCTACCTATGCAATAGATTATATACATTTAAGAAGATATAATTGGTAATTAAAAAATAAACAATATTTAACTAGAAAAATGTGTATTAATTATCATGGTTCTTACAAGAAAATTCTCATTAATGACATTGTGGCCATCCTCCATTAAATCCTCACCAGGAAAATCCTGGGCCAATATATCATCCCCTAGATGGTCATGCTGTGACATGGCAATATTGTGCAGTACTGCACAAGCTACAATTATGGGAGGGATATTTTTAGTTTTGACGCCCAAGCCAAAGTGAAGACAGGGAAATCTCCTCTTCAAAACACCGAAAAGTCTTTCGATAGGGTTTCTTGTGGAGATTTGTGCACGGTTGTAGGCTTCTTCTGCAGCTGTAGTCGGGTTTAGTATTGGCGTCATGAGATAGTTGCAGCATGGGTAGCCACTGTCTCCTACCAGCACCATATTTCCAAAGTCTCCTCGATCAAATTGAGCACAAAGAGGTAAATCATTAAATATGGTGCTATCATGCACCGAGCCTGGCCAACGTGCTATAATATGTTTTATAATTAAATTTGCATCACACACCATTTGTACATTAAAGGAAAAATAACTTTTCCTATTACGGAAAGTCTCTGCGTGAATCCCTCCTGAAATTGGATTGCTCGATTTCTTTTTGTTAAAGGTTGGAGTTTGTCACCAAATAATGCTACTAGATGTAAAACCGTGCTCTTGTCGAGGCGAAATCTCATTTTAAATTCAATGTCATCATATATTGCAAAAGCGTCCAATTTTTCTAAATTCCGGCGTATTCGGCCGCTACTCGTTGACGCTTCTTCTTCGGAAAGTGAAGATAGAGACATTTTTCACAATTTATCAATTAAATACAAAAGACAAAATAATTTAAGATTGCTTGTGAGGACTCTTAAGTTTAACGGGGTCTTAGAGCTATTTAAGTGAAGATTTGACAGATGTCAAACACTAAGTGGCGTTTGAGAATACGGTTTTTGGTTTAAGTAGCCATTTAAGCGGTACTTAAATTAAGTTCAATTAAATTTAAGACGATGATTTAAATGACGTTTGACAATACGAAAATGCAAGTTAACGACGTCTCAAACATCTAAGTGGGACTTAAATATTTAAGTAGCGTTTGAGTATTCGGCCGTAATACAGTTCTGTAATAGTACTTATTTGGACCAAATTCATATCTGCAAGGAACCGTCATCCTTTTAAATAAGCCATCATAATAAAATCCTCAGAAGAAAAATAAAAACAGGATTCTGTTCTTGATTAATAAAAAAGACAAGCCCGCTGAGTCTTTTCGCCGAATCTTCTCAGTGGAGGCCACATTCCGAACCGGTGGTAGATTAGTAGTCAGATTAGATAAAAAAATATGTAATTTGATTATTTGTAAGTATTTTTAAGCGGGGCAATTATTTGTAAGCAGGGTTTACACAAAATAAATTATTTGATTTTGTATCTTCACTTTTCCTACGAATTAAATAAGTTTTCAAATATACGTACAGAGGGCTTAGCATGAAAAGATTGACGTTAGCGTAACGCTAGCGAGTTGACATGCCATCCTTGTCACACTAAAAATTTACTAAATAAACAGAACCGTGACAACACCGTTACTCGCTAATGTCACTCTAACGTCAGTTTTTTCGTGCTAATCCCTCAGTAGGGTAGCTCGATTTAACTTGGTCGGATTGAAGTTGCCACTCTGAGCAATCGCGCGTGCATAGTCGCTAAGAAAAGTTATTGTGAAAATGCATAAAAAATTAATAAACACCATCACTCTTATATGTGTTTACCCAATTTTTGCCGACGATGTTAAGTGCCATGTAATAGGAGGGCGAGCCTATTGCCCCATTATTCCAGGCACAATGCCCGACTTCAGACTGGTGTTGGAGACTTTTCTATCAACATATTACTTAGTATCTGATCTGGGATTCAAACCATCGTGATTGCTACGCCTATTATTCGTCAACCAACGAGGCAGACCAAAAATACCTCTTACCTATTAAAGTTCAATTATGATATTTAGTTCGATAACGCATAATATAATAATAATAATAGCCCTTTATTCAGATAAATAATATAATATTATGATATTAGGCCTGTTAAGAAACTGTCCCACTATTGGGCACGGGCCTCCTCTCATACTGAGAGGGTTTATAGGCCATAGTCCACCACGCTGGCCTAGTGCGGGTTGGCGAACTTCACACATCTTCGAGAAACTCTTAGGCATGCAGGTTTCCTCACAATGTTTTCCTTCACCGTTAAAGCAAGTGATAAATAATTTTTAATACGCACATGCTTTCGAAAAGACAGAGGTGCGTGCCTGGGTTTGAACCTGAGACCTTTGACTTTGCAGTCCAACGGTCTAACCACTAGGCTATCACTGCTATTCAGATAAAGTACATAATATTTTTTTTAAGGTTTAAAGTTTATCGCTAGTTACTACAGTAATTATCTGTTTCCCTTTTGGCAAAGGCCTTTCCCAACTGTCTCCAAAGATCCCTATCTCCAGCGGCTCTAGTGCAAGTGCTTCCAGCTACCATCTTAACGTCGTCAACCCACCTTTTAAATGGTCTACCTCGTTTTCTTGTAGAGGCTCTTGGATACCAGTTCATAATTGGTTTACTCCATTTCTCCTTTCCCTTTACGACGTGGCCTGTCCATCTCCACTTTAGTCTTTCGTTTCTGTCTGTTTTTTATAGTTGCGATATTCTATCAGACAACCTTTGCCCCAGCATGCTCATTTCCATAGCATTCTGGCATGCTTTTAGTTTTCTGATATGGGTTTTGGAGAGGGCCCATGTTTGGCAACCATTACTTAGGACCGGAAGGATACATGCATCGAATAGTTTTCGTTTAATGTCCATAATAACTTATTTTTCATTATTTCTTTTAGACTCCAGTACTTTTTCCAAGCGTTTCCTATCCGCATTTCTATATCCTTTGATGTTAAGTTCGCCGGTGAGATTATTTGACCTAGGTAGGTTTATTCTTGCACGTAATCTATTGATTTATTAGTTTAGTTAGGTACATTACATTCTTTTTGTTTTCCTCTGTGTAAAATAGTGAATCACGTAGCCATTCTCTCAACAGTAAATTTTGTTGATTTAACTTAGACTTACTTATCAGATCAGCCCGCATTGTTCTCCCATTGCAAAAATTTATGGAGAAAATTGTATTTTTTTTATTTAACATGAGTTACCGGGGAGTTTCGTGCCCTACTTCTCCACAGGCATGACATTCCGAGCTGCTGGTAGTCTTTGTTACTTTCCTGATGATTCATAATACTTTAATGACTTATATCTTAGACTAAGGCTTGTCTAGACTGAGCATTGCTAACGAAAATGGTGCCATAAGCGGCTTCAGTTACACATAGGGCTGCCACCCGTACTTTATTATAAAGTGTGCGTTATTTAGGGTAAGTATACTTTATATGTATTTATATATATTTATGAAAACTATAAAGTATGCGAAAATACTTTAGTTCGCATAGTTTGATTTTTCGAAGATTCAGTTTACATAGATCATTAAAAAGAAAAAAAAATATCGCAATTTTACGTATAACGGCTGAGTGACTTAACTGGAATATTAGCAATTAAAAGCCAAGTGGCTGATGTCTGGTGTTAAAATCCGTATTTAAGGTATGTTAGGTTTTAAAAAATTCATTGACCTCACTAACGGTATCTGACCTCACTAACTTAAAGCAAATAGTAAATACTATAAACACTTCCAAATTGATACTATCTTTAAAGATGCTCTCAAGCTGTGTAGCAGAGATAAAAGTGATTGAAAATTGCCAAAACTAATAAAAAATATGTATTGAAACAAAGAAGTAAAGTGAAAGGAAGAATACTTCATTTTGATACAATTTTTTGCTTACCTTTAAAAACCAATGTACTTTATTTGCTTAAATAAAAGGTGACAACCTTAGTTACACACTATGTGGGTGATTTTTATCTACCAATAGAATAGATAAATTTTATGCCGTTTCTGCGCACGCGATGCTCAATACACACAAGTAATTCATGTAAGGTTTACATGAATAAAAAATATTCTTATTCTGATTCATGGTACTAAGCGTGAGTCGCGCATATGTGTTGCGTGGTGCTAACCTCGACCCAAACAAATTAAATAACCCGTACTGTCATTCGTGCTAAAATAAGGGACAAAGCTGACACATAAGGACTAAAAGAATTAGGGTGTAGTATATACACCCCTACACCTCATGATTTGCCCCAGAACCAACAGCAATGAATAAATACTTTTATGATTTCAAATCACCCATAAATTCTCTTAAGGTATTTATTATCAAACGGACAAGCGGGGGAATTGCAATATTGCACAAATAATATTAGATTTTGAGGTTATAATTCAGTAGTAGTAATACATATGAAGTGATATTGTGGGTGTTGACATTTAGTAAAGATGTCGGCGACGTCGATGTAAGTACTTACAATACTCTGAAATATTCGTTTTGGATTGCAAATTGTCCGTTAGTTACGGATATTTTCCATTATTTTAATAAAACAGATAAATAATGAAGGCATAGGTCAAATGTTTGTTGGTCCTGGGGCAATTTTCGACAATGTCCTTTGATAAACTGACTACGGTGTCTTCTTGTACGTTATTTTATTCTCAATTCTAAATAATGGGTTGGCCAGGTTTTGCTATAAACGTTTGGTTACGAAACGGGTTACCCATAAAGCTAACTTCTCTATACTTATAAATATGTTAAAGAAATCATCCTCCGGTAATAACGAACGATTTAGCCTAGTGGTTAAGAGCTTAAGCCGCTCCGCCCACTGTGTGGAATAGTGACCCACAATTATTTGTTTCGGTCTGGGTATCTGTGTATGTGAATTTTCATGTTTGTAAACGCACCCACGATACAGGAATAATCCAAGTATGGGGCTGCGTTAAAAAAAATGACAATTATGCGATTTTATTGCTTTTCTGAATTAAATAATATACGTAGTATTATTTTGCTAGACGACCTATAGGAAAGGAAACAAGTAATTATAATAATTACTTGTTTCCTTTCCTAGTAACAAACACTAAAATATTCATGAAATAAAACTATTTTACGGATTTTATCGCGGTTTATTTTTGATTTTTAGTTCCCGACGTTTCTTCGACGTTTAATATAGGAATGTACATAAAAATTGTTTGCTTGTTGATCTAGGGGTGTATAGTAAAAGTAGCGATTACGAGATCTTGGGTGCGAATCTTGGCTCGTACAAAATGGTGTCTTTTTAAAAATTCTCAGTTTCAGTTCGGATTTTGGAATTGAGCCCGGTATGAAGATGTACGTACACGGGCACGCCTATTTTTCCCATGCAGGGGTGGCAGAGGAATGTGTACATCCGCTTTTCGTCGAAGTTTCTATGTCCCATGCAATAGGGGGCGAGCCTGTTGCCATTTTACTGGGCACGATTCCAGACTCCGGACTTCCGGCCTCATATAGTTAGTAGATATAGTTTTCTTTTTTGTTAAAATTGTTTTTTTTTAATTTATTTTATAACAAGTTAACTGTCAAGGACATATTAACACTAAAACCTAAAATTAAAAAAACCTAATTATAAGGCCTCATCCGCGTGGACTCGTGGCAAAAATGCTGGCTCCGTTTCCTTGCTGAATAGCCAAACTAATCTTTTGAGCGAGGAATGAGGTAGATCTCTTATCACCCGAGGAGGTGATCAGCGTATATGTTATTTAATTTACAAATTTGTTGAAGCCGAACTCCATAGGCCAAGCGTTTCTATGTCAAACGGCACAAATATCTAATTTTTTAACAATAGTTTTCTATATTGAAAATTTACACTTTGTCCGACCTGGGATTCGAACCCTAGAATTCTTGATCAATAAGCATACTATTCGCGTTTAAGTTGGTTTGTAACATTTGTAACACACGTCTTAAGAAATAAAGGCGTGGTGATTTTATTTAATAAATATCTTTCTCGCTTATTATTTCTGACGCAAAGGTATTCATAACCTTCCTTCGGAAATTGATTAATTTAGCAAGGGTCAGGGTTCAAATTCTGGTCCGCATCACTGGGTTCTTCGAAAGCGATGTGCAATTTTTTACACTTGCGAATAATTAAGGAAAACATCGTGAGGAAATATCTAGAACCTGAAAAAGAATTCAGATAAGAATGACCTTTTCTAGACCCGGTTTGAGTACTACCAAGAGATAAAGCTGAATCCTCGATCCTAACTTACCGATTACCGATTTTAATTAACCATTTTGCGCACTTCTTAAATCGTAATATGTTATTCAAATGAAAAGGCTCGTGAAAATGCGTTCAGTTGTTTTTTCGTAATGCTCGAACCAACCGACGAACAAAAAAACAGTATTTGTTGTTCAGATACATTTCAGTCTTTAGATTTATGTATATCTTTGATTGAATTCTATATAAAAATACACAGTACTTTTAGTATTTTACCTAACCACCGGAAATAGCAATTATTATTATTTGCACAACCACCGAATACCAATCAAGTTCTCAAAGACGAAACATAATTAAAGATGTTTCAAGCATCTCAATAAAAAAAATCACCAATTTGCGCCAAAATCTTTCGAATTTCGCTATTAAAAATATATTTACGGAGTAGACGCCAATTTGGAAGGCAGTTTTCTGTCTTGCCTTTGTAAAACCAATTTTTCCGGTGAGTTATCTTTATCGATGTTGTTTTCGGAAAATATAAATGCTTCTGTTGGTACTATTGCTCCATTACTGTTTGGCAACCAGAGGAAGAATGGAGGGAATTGCGAAAAAATATATTCCGAAATTGACGAGCAGGAATTGTCGGTATTCTTGGAGTACTGCTGTTGACGAATATTGGTTGTAAGGTACGTGGAATGAATCTTCTGGTTATGGAGTTATGTTCTGGTTCTCCACCACGCGGAGCTAGTGCGGATTGGTGGAGGCAGGTTCGTGGCCACCTGCTGTTGGAACTTATTAAGCTGCACATTAAATAGTTCTCGGGACTAACAGCTTAGCTTGACTCCCAAAGCACGCATACGCTCAAGAAGTGAGGCTCCCCTAAACGGTCACCCATCCAAGACTGAGTGAGCTGAGCACTGCTTAACCTTAATTCACCACGGCTACGCAGCGCTACGATTGCTTATACTCAAATAATGGTCCTTTCAGTTTGATCACCTGAGTGAACAATACGAATGATTTACGTATATATAGGCATATTCACAGAAGTCTGAATCAGCCAGTGGGAATTAAGTTCTCGTCTTTTGATAACAAATATATTACGATGCCATTTTAATTATTAGTTGGTTTGATAAAATACTGCCTTTCATGTTAGCCGTGTAGTGTGTGTTTATTACTGAATAGATTATAAAAAATACCTATACTAAGTTATTGAGTTCATAGGTTAACGCGAATATTACACATGATATAAAACTATTTTTCGGATTTTATCACGGTTTCTTTTTGCATTTTAAGTTCCCGACGTTTCCAGTGCTTTGCTGCACCCATGGTTACGGGAAGGACTGAGGTGTTAGAGGTCTAAAAGGCACAGTTGTTCCGCGGTACCCTTAAACTACTTAATCTTTTTTGTTGGCCTGATCTACGCAGAATGAGTTCATGGTGTATTGAGGTCTTGCAGTGTTGTCCTTGGTTTTACATTTGATTATATTAATTACTGGGTCCCGAGTTAATAGCAGCACCCAGCCGTTTAAATTAGTATTTTTTTTTAAATTTTAATACCCTCGCGAATCATCCTTGGTTCGAATTGCTCTTTTTTGCACGAGGATTTGAGGTTAATTAAATCTGATGTTAAGACGGGTGCGGTCAAGGACATGTTGACAGACTGCATACTTCTTACTGTAGACTACTTACCTATACTTAGAACATATACAGGGCTTGTCACTATCGTTCGGGGTAGGCAGATAGTAAAGTTTTTTTTTTTTAAACTTTGCCCCACACTATGATTAATTCCTGTGTCGTGGGTACGTTTACAAACATGAAAATTCACACACAAATACCCAGACCGGAACAAATAATTGTGGATCACACAAAGATTTGTCCCGTGCGGGAATCGAACCCGCGACTATTAGACACAGTGGGCGGGGCGGACTAAGCCCTTAACCACTGCGCTAAATCGTCCGTCAACAAGTTATTTCCTTACATACCTCTCTGGCTGCCTCCACTCTCATAGTTCCTCCAATACACGCTCGCCGGTTACGGAGACTCTCAGATAATACACGATCTATTCGGCCATGGTAAGATAGTCTAGGTCGTCCCCGGTACCTACATCCTTCCACTTTCGCATTGTATATATGTTTTGTCAGTCTTTCTTCTGACATTCTATGTATATGCCCGAACCAACAGAGCATACCCTTTCTCATATTGACACCGATACTATCTTTCATACCTATTCGCTTTCTTACTACGCTGTTGCGAATAGGGCCGATCAGCTTGAACCATATCTGTAATAACATAAACATCAATGAGATGAATTGTGGAGTGGGTCGACCTTCACAAGGAAGACCAGTGACCTGGTAAAAATCGTAGGTAAAAACTGGATGGCTTCGGCGTAACGCCGATCGTCATGGCGGTCTTTGGAAGAGGCCCATAGGCCTTAAGGCCCATTTCCGCTGAAGGACACATCCTCCAGTACACATGTTTCGGCTTATGGTGATATTGAATAAGATCAATTATGACGTTAGTCATCGGAACATAAAAAGCGGTTTTATACGGTTACCGGTTCATCAATGACCAAACAATGAAAAAAACAGTGATAGCCTAGTGGTTAGACCGTTGGACTGCAAAGTCAGAGGTCTCTGGTTCAAACCCAGGCATGCACCTCCGCATTTACGAAAGCATGTGCGTATTAAAAATGATTTATCACTTGCTTTAACAGTTTAAGAAACGGTTTAAGGAAAAGATCGTGAGGAAACCAGCATGCCTAAGAGTTTCTTGAACGTGTGTGAAGTTCGCCAACCCGCACTGGGCCAGCGTGGTAGACTATGGCCTAAACCCTCTCGGTATGAGAGGAGGCTCGTGCCCAACGGTAAGACAGTTTCTTAAGAGGGCTAATATTATTATAATGATTGACCTGGTGAAGGCCGGTCGTCATTCCGATCTTTGAAGGAGGTCTATATTCTGTAGTGAACATATTTCGACTGGTCATGATTCCTTGTGTGGCTCAAGTACAACAACTCACTCTTTACCATTTTTTGTTACCATTACGATGATACTAAAGACTCGCCACGCTTGAGCAACGAACACCATCTCTTTACAAAATAGGAACCATTACTAAAAAGAATTACAAAAGCATGTCAAACTTTTTTTTATTCACTCAAATGACCGATGTCGTATTTGTACGGGTTTGTGGTTAGAAAAGGAGTTACAAAATGCACTGTAATAGGCTATGTGCTGAACTAGAGATTGAATCTTTAGGAATTTCTCGATTAATTGTGATGCGTTACGTTCGTTGAAATAGAAGCGTGAAATTCGCATTTTTCAGTTGCGTTGTATTTAAACGTAAATGTTTCGTTTAGTTTTTGTAGATAAGGAGGTACGGTTATAGGACAGGGGAGTTACTCCAATCACTTTAGCAAGACTAGTGTAATCTTACTTTGCCATGAAAAAGAGACAAAATTATAAATTGCGTCCACATCTCATTCTTTAAGAAAAGTATGATTAATAGTTTTGTCAAAGATTGTGGTAAGCGATTGATTGGGTGTATTATTATTTCGTTTGGGTAGGTATATACCGTGAAATAAAGTTAATAAAAAGTCCGAAAGCAAGTAGTTTGTTGCGTTAACGACTGCCTCGTTGGTCTAGTGGCATATAATGTGCTTTGCAATTACGAGGTCCTGGGTTAAAATCTTAGGTCGAACAAATGTAGTTTTCTATGGAAACATTCCCAAAATCAATAGGCTCGCCTCCCATTAGATGGGACCTAACATCGTTGGCATTAAGTAGGCACAGTACTCTGCCAATCCCGCTTGGGGAATATAGACGTAACGGTGTTTATAACTAGTTGGTATCAAATTAAAAACAAAATCAACTATTTTTTGTGCTTCGGAAGGAATGTTAGCCGCTGACCGTTGCTTATTCTCATCGACCCTCCTGATGACCTAAATTCCCTTATTTCGAATACAGACAACGACCTCGCTCGCGAGGTCGAAGAATATCTTGCCCACCGACCGACGCAGAGTACCACGACGAGATACCTAGTATACGACTGCCCATGCCGAGGCCGTTGAGGTGCCCTTGAGCTAATTGCCCCCTTGCCTTCCCGGCTCGAGCGTAGTGGTTGCCCGCTCGCCTTCTTCTTAGGTGAAGCTCTAAACGACAACAGCGTAGATCACACACACGGTTGGTCCCGGTTTTCATTATATATGGTGGTCGTCCACTTGATAAGTTTTAACACCACAGTGCGGATTGGTGGCCACAAACCTGCGTCCACCAATCCGCACTGGCTTCTCGTGGTAAAGTATGACGTCATTTCTTTTAATTCGATTTGTTAGAGGCGTTTATCCCGCAAGGGGACAGTATGGGCTGATTCATTATTTAGGCCCGTATTACAGGTCGAAAATTAGTTGTGAATCTAGTTAACACTAACATTTTAGTACAAAAATCACCGTCACGCCTATATTCCCCAAGCGGGGGTGGCAGAGGTGTACTGAGCACACCCACGTTTCGCCGACGATGTTAGAACCAATGTAATAGGGGGAGAGCCTATTGCCATATTATTATAAGAAGGGTTAATTGGTTAAACGATCACTGATAAGGTTTCCTTTATGTTGTCTTCACCTAAATGCCTTAAAATATGAATCATACCTACACATACATATGATAAAATATGGTTTGTTATTGATTACAATAATACCGACACCATTCGCCTGTGACATCTCAGTACGTATTAATGAAACCTCACGCCCTAATTCCCCAAGCGGGGGTGGCAGAAGTGTACTGAGTACATCCACGTTTCGCCGACGATGCTAGGCCCCATGTTGTAGGGGGCGAGCCTATTGCCATATACCGGGCACAATTCCAGACTCCGCACTTGTACTGGGAAGTTTTTGTTGGAAAAACTACACTTGTCCGACCTAAGATTTGAACCCAGGACCTCGTGAACACAAAGCGATGCGCTTTGCCACGAGACCAACGAGGCAGTCATATTTTTTTATTTAAACCAAAACTTTATTTATATTTTATCAAAGTGATCTATCTATATCATCACGCCAGATCCCTTACGGGGTAGGCAGAGAGTACAGAGTTCCAACAGGCTCTTTCCTTACAGACCTCTCTGGCTTCTCCCACTCTATTAGTTCTTCAAATAGATGTTTTCTTAATTACATTGCCGCGGACTATTCCTGTATCGAAACATACGAGTATATATTTAGATTACAGACAGTGTTGGGCATTTATCAATTGTGGGATCAATTAAGTGAAATTTCATTTGCAATTAAATTAATCTTCCTGGGGCACTCCGGAATAACCATGACTTGTAAACGTCAAACGCCGCAGCCCCTCACGTGATCATGGGTGCTTTAGAGCCCTCGAAACGTCGGCCACTTTAAAACCACAAATGAGCCGCGACGAAATTCGAAATATTTTAATTGCAACTATTCATTAAAGTCATCAGAAAGCTCTAAAAAAGCAGTGATAGCCTAGTGGTTAGACCGTTGGACTGCAAAGTCAGAGGTCTCGGCTTCAAACGCAAACGCAAGCGCACCTCTCTCTTTTCGCAAGCATGTGCGTATTAAAAACTAACTATCACTTGCTTTAACGGTGAAGGAAAACATCGTGAGAAAACCTGCATGCCTAAGAGTTTCTCGAAGGTGTGTGAACTTCGCCAACCCGCACTGGGCCAGCGTGGTGGACTATGGCCTTAACCCTCTCAGTTCGAGAGGAGGCCCGTGCCCAACAGTGGGACAGTTTCTTAAGAGGGCTAATATTATTATTATTCATCTGAAAACTTAGCTCTCGTAATGCCCCCGCACTCGGGCACCTTTTATGATAATTCTTTCACCGTTAAAGCTGACCGTTCGTGGAACTCATTACCAGCTTCTATAAGACGTGCTACGTCCATTTGCGTGTCCTGAACACTCAGGTCTCTGGTTAAACATTTTTAATTGACTGTATAGCCTGAATTATTCAGTCTCCATTTGCTCATTTTATGCTGTACATCTATATTCAGTGCTGTTATTATTCTTTATACTATTTATATTATTTAAGTAGTATATGAATGATTTCTGTTAATTTATTTATTAAGTACGTCCCTACTCTTGTAATTCCTTTAGATTCTGTCCATCCAAAGGTTGCCTGGACGGGAGCACTATTAGTGATGAGGCCGCCCATTGTTACACTACCTTGTAAATTCATAAAATTATTTTCCCATATTATGACTTGGCTGGAACAATAAAGTGTTATCTATCTATCTGATTTTTTCACGATAAATTTTTGCTCAACTCTGCTCAACCACTTGATCGCTTACCCCAATGATCGCTATGACGAACAGCTTCGTGTTGTACGCATCAAACTTTCACCCGCGACCTTCATCAGGTCGAAAGTCCACTTTGCGGGGGGCTTACCCACTCCATATTTTTCGGCACGTGATCGCCACTCAAGACCACTTTCTGCCCCAACAGCCGCCAGTTCTACAAACAATGTGCCCCACCCACTGCCACTTAAGTTTGGCAATTCTTAACGCTATGTCAGTTAGTTTAGTTCTTCTGCGGATCTCGTTATTTCTTATTAGATGCCGGGTAACTCTGAGCATAGCACTCTTCAATATATATACTATTCAAAAGAGGTCGCCCGTTGCGTCTGTTATAATACGTATATTGAGAGTAATCTTAGAAACGTTTGCACGGATTTTCCTACAATTTTCACCAATATAGAGACTGATGCACGAAGAAGCCATAATAATGATGAATCAGCTTTTACAGTTCCACTGCTGCGTAAAGATCTTCTCTCACAAATCGAGGTGACAGAAATTAGGTCATACTCCATTACGCGGACCCAGTGCGGATTGGTGGCGGCAGGTTTGTGGCAACCTGCTATTAGAATTTATCAACCCGCCTATAAGGCTTCCAAATTGGCTTAATGCTCATTAAATGGTAATTAAGACCAACAGGAAGCTTTGGGTATATAAATATATTTTTTTGCAAATTCGTCGAAGTATCTTGATATTTGTTCATTTAATTGGATAAAATCGCGGCTTCTACAAGCATCCATGCCCTGCGCTGCATAAATCGATACATTTAAATGTACAGTGTCCTCCCAAAGTTTTAAGGCGAAAATCAGCCGTAAATAATTGGTTGTACTCGTGCAAAGGCAGGGCGGGTAGTTAGTAATCAATAATTATTAAATGTCGTCGACAAATCGTGGTCTATTTGCTTCAGCAGACGACAAAAGGTCATTGCCTCCGTTTTTTGTCGCGGTCTCCGTGAGACGGTGAGGCAAGAAATTACAAGAGCCTCTGATCATCGCCACACGAGAGTATTTCGCTATTTATCCTTGAACACCGCAGACGAGCGACTAGAACGTACTTACTGACGATTAACGAGGCTATGATTGAGTTTTTAGATACGCGAATATTATCTACTTATTTTATCGTGGTTTAATTTGATTGCCGGGTTTTGTGAGCTTTACAGCACCTATGGTCGTGTAAAAGACTGTTCTTCCCGTGACCATGGCTGCTTTAAGATTTATTTGCAAGTCATATTTCTTTTTCAAATGTAGCCCTACACTATGTATAGTTCCCGTGTCGTGGGAGCGTTTACATTCAAAAAAACCACATACACCAATAACCACACCGAAAAATTTTTTTTTTAGGTCCCATTAAGATTAATGGGAGTTGAATCTACGACCACTCGTCGACCGACCACTTGGAGCGGTTGAAGCTCTTTAACTAGAAATCATGCTCATGTCGGACGTAGGAATAATTTCTAATGTGGGGCTAAGTTTTTGCTTCAAAAAGGATACTAAAATTTGTCACGCTTATATTGCCCCAGCTGGGTTAGCAGAGGTGAACTATGTACAACCACATATTTGATAGGGGGGGGGGGGCAACCTTTTGCCATTACACTGAGCACAACTCCAGATTTCGGACAGTGATTGTGATTTTTTTCAACAGATAGAGCATACTTTGTCATTGGATTCGAACTTGGAACCTCGTGAACTCTATTCGCACTGTGCTCCACTAGGGCAACGAGGGGGTTATTTTAGTTATTTTTTCTAATAAAGGCATTTCTTATTTTGTTTGGACTGTCTCGTTGGTCTAGCAGAGTACGGTACGGCTGACAAACATGAGATTTTGGCTTCGAATCTCGAATACTAGTTTTTACCCGCAACGTCGTTCGCGTTCACTTTAAACAGGAACCTTGTTTTTGCGTTAATCCAAATAATAAACTATCTGTGTTCTAAATTTCATTCAAATCCGTTCGGCCGTTTTTCAAACAAACAAACTTTTACATTTATAATATTAGTAGAATTCCACTTTAGTCATCTTGGTGATCAAAGGCGCCTTATTATTGTCCAATGATGATCCAGCGGCAAATCACCTAGGTGATTTTTATGTGAGACTAATACATCCTGGTGCTAAGAATTTTGTATTATTTAAAATCAAAATACTTAAAAAACACACACACTGTCACGCCTATATTCTCCAGAGGGGGTGGCAGAGGTGTACTGAGTACACCCACGTTTCGCTGATGTTAGGTCGCTGATGTTAGGTCGCATGGGGGCGAGCCTATTGCCATATACCGGGCACAATTCCAGACTCCGGACTCATACTGGGAATTTTTCGTTAGAAAAACTACATTTGTCTGACCTAGGATTTGAACCCAGGACCTCGTGATCACAAAGCGATGCGCTTTGCCACCAGACCAACGAGGCAGTCATCAAAATACTTTAAAAATGAAAAAAATCAAACAGATTTATTCCAGCAAATGTGAGCAAGAGTTAAGACGAAGTATTTGTAAACAGAAATCAGATAGGGTTTGCAGATAACTAAATAAGCTACAATAATTTTTAAAATAATATTCTTAATCCCTATATTATTATATATATATTGTCCCTGTTACCATTTAATGTGATAGTCGTTAAGCCAATTTGGAAGCGTTACAGGCGGCCTCCACCAATCCGCTCTGGGGCCCGTGGTGGAGTATGACCTAATCTCTCTCAACTCGATTTGTGAGAGACAGCCTTTGGCAGTGGGCTGATATTATTTATTCTCAAAATTTTGTTATTATACTGAATGATGATAGACTTGTCTAAAGTCTAAAACGTATAGAGCTGAACAATGAGCGTGGAAGAAACGAGAGCAGTCTCTAAAGAAAGAACTCGTAAGTCCGTAGACTCTGCCTACCCCGCAAGAGATCTTGCGTGATGATATTCATTCAAAAACTTCTAGCTTTCATAAAATGACGTAGTTATAGCCGGCCTCAGATCTTGGTCCATTATATTTTCTTTTCAAATTAGTTAACACTAGTTTCTGCACGCGACTGTGTCCGCGTTGACTTTAGACAGGAACCTTAAATTTTTTCGGGATAAAAATTATTCTATGTGATAATCCAGCTAATAAACTATCTGCGTGCCAAATTTCATCCAAATCCGTTCAGCCGTTTTTGCATGATTGAGTAACAAATATCGAAACACAATATTTCCATTTAGCTGACTCTGCACAGAATAATAATATTTATTACGAAGACATAAGGTTCAAGATTTGAATGAATGAATGAATTATTTATTTGTCATAACATAGGTATGGAATTAGATCTTAATACTATGAACAGTCTTACTATGTTTCACCCTAAGGGTATACAAAGGTTCATGTAAGATGACGTAAATTTGATTGATGAGTGCCATACATCCTTCCTATGCCTTTACTTCCCTTCTTTCGGATACAGATACACACAGTATCAGACGCCGACCTCGCCGGCGAATTTGAAGAATCCTTTTCCCGCCGGCGGGTGCAGAGCACTACGACGAGTTACCTAGTATATGCCCTCTCCCATAGCGACTGCCCAAGCCGAGGCCGTTCCTCCTTGAGGCGCACTTGAGCTAGTTGCCCCCTTGCCGATCTGGCTCGATCGTAGTGGTTGCACGGTGTCCTTGTCCTTGCACCTCTTGTCCGGTGCAGCTGTAAACGCTCCACGGCCAACAGCGTAGATCATTCACACTCACCCAAAACCTTATGCGCATTTACCTCGCGTGTCGAGTCGAGACACGAGTGTGCAGGTGAAAATTCTTAAGGTTATATAAAAACAGCTGACACAGGACGGGATGCCATTTTCGTTACATTGCATATGTTAAAGACGGACGCAGTGGTTAAGAGCTTGAGCATTTCCACCCACTGTGCCTAATAGTCGCGGGTTCGATTCCCGCACGGGACAAATCTTTGTGTGACACACAATTATTTGTTTCGGTCTGGGTATCTGTGTATGTGAATTTTCATGTTTGTAAACGCACCACGATACAGGAATAAATCGTAGTGAGGGGCTACGTTTTTATTTAAAAAAAAGAAACAGAAATTAGGATTTCCTCGTATATTGAAGTTAGTGTAACATTATTTACACATCTGGGTTTTATATATCTCTACAAGCCAGAGAGGTAAGTAAGGAAAGAACCTGTTAGAACTCTCTCTCTCTGCTCTCTGTCTCTCTCTCAGCCTACCCCGCAAGGGATCTGGCGTGATGATATAGATAGATAGATACAAGGTGTAACATAAATTAACGCAAGAACTGACGTATTTTATTCTAAATCGAGAACTTAAACGATTTCAACTATTTTTATTATATGTTACATTTTTTATTTAAATATTGATATCGTTTACAGTTGCTGTAACTTATTCCAATCATTCCTTGATTCTATGTATGAAATACGTTTCAATATGTATTTTTTTTTTTATTTGCATATCCGAACATTATTCCTCAATACTCCATACTTTGTAATTAATTAATTTGGGTATCTATGTTCTTAAGAGATTGGTAATTAACCCTTCCAACCTGGAAGTATGTATAATATCTTACTAAAGGACATTGTTGAAAATTGCCCCAGAACCAACAAATTTTAGACCCATGCCATTATTATTTATCTATTGTATTAAAATAATGTCAAATATCCGTATCTAACGGACAATTTGCAATCTATAACGAATATTTCAAAGTATTGTAAGTACTAATATCGAAGTCGCCGATATCTTTACTTCATCTCAACACGTAATATAACCTGAAATGTATGAATGGCTACTGAATTATAACCTTAAAATCTAATACTTTTTGTGCAATATTGCGATTACCCCGCTTGTCTGTTTATTAATAAATGCCTTAAGATAATTTTTTGGTGATTTGAAATCATACAAGTATTTTTTCATTGCTGTTGGTTCTGGGGCAAATCATGTATGGGCGCAGAACAATGTCGTTTGTAAATAAAAAATCTAATTGGGGTGTCAGGTGTTTGGTCATGATGTGAGTGCATTACAAAATCATTAAATTAATCGAGGTCCTAGGTTCCAACCCTAGGTCGGACAAGTGTAGTTTTTCTAACGAAAACTTCCCAGTACGAGTCCAGAGTCTAGAATTGTGCCCGGTATATGGAAATAGGCTCGCCCCCTATAACATGGGACCTAACGTCGTCGGCGAAACGTGGGTGTACTCAGTACACCTCTGCCACCCCCGCTAGGGGAATATAGGCGTGACGGTGTGTGTATTAAATTAATTTAATTTTAAAGTCCACGGTAAATTCACGTGTTACCATGACCAAATAGACCGTCTCTTATCTGAAGGGCTAGTCAAAAGTCTCCGTAACTGGCGAGCGTGTTTGAGACGAACTATGAGAGTAGAGAGAACCAGAGAAGTCTGCAAGAAATGAAGACTTATTCATTACAGACCTCTCTCCCTCTACTACAGGAGAGTACAGAGTTCCAACAAGTGTTGGAACGCTGTACTCTCTGCCAACCCCGCAAGGGGTCTGGCGTGATGATATGGACAGATAATTGAAGTCTTCATAAATAAAATCAATCGTAGCGATCGAGCCGTCAGTGTGCCTTCAGCCTTGCATTGAAAATTAAAGATTTCACGCTACTGTCCCACGTCCAAGCGACAAAAGAATGTTATGGATACGCCGCGATTTATTATAAAAAGTTTTTTTTTACAAATTGAATTGCATTTCTTTAAAAAAAAAACACCGTCATGCCTATATTCCCCAAGCAGGGGTGGCAGAGGTATACTGAGTACACCCACGTCGTCGCCGACGATGTTAGGTTTTATGTAATAGTGGGCGAGCCGATTGCCATATACCGGGTACAATTCCAAACTCCGGACTCATACTGGGAATTTTTCGTTAGAAGAAACTACATTTGTCCGACCTGGGATTAGAAACCAGGACCTCGTATTCACAAAGCGATGTGCTTTGCCACTAGACCAACGAGGCAGTCAACAACTTTTTAACACACTTTTAAGCTTGACCTGTAACTATGTATACAAGCTGTAACATAATAAACGAAAGACCTGAAAATAGTTTGTTCTAAATCGGTAACTGAATTTATTCCAACTATTTTTAAAGTATCTTAAATTTTTTTTAATTGCAAAAAATGCTTTTACCCCTGAAGTGCACTATAAAAAACTTAATTTATTCTTGATTCATAGCAAAAAGGATAGTCCAAATGGATTCCTAAAACGTATTTTTCAAAACGGATACATAGACGTACATATTTCCTTGTTAATTGGGGTATAAAAGTGCTTAAAAAAGGGGTAAAAGCCGTTAAATTCGGAAATTTCGTTTTTGTTTTGAATTTATGAAGCAATTCTCTAATCGGGGTGTCTGAGGTCTTGCGTTTATTATGTTACACCTTGTATATGAATCTATGTTTGTAACGGAATCTTTCAACGTGATTTTACAAGCATTTATTTAACTGTTCGTATGTTTGCCTGTCTGTCTTTCCAGTTCAAGTTTTGCTATCCATTTTTCAACCACTTGCGGGTATCCAATTGACCTTTAATACAATACGTATGTAAATCTGATGATGATGCAATAATATGATGCTGTGGAGCTGGTCTGATGATGGAGTCGAAAGGTGGCCATAGGAACATGTGAAATAAGCAACGTAACCGTGCATTTTAGTCATTTAGAAAGTGTTCAGGGTCTGATAATAATGATGAAGTCATAAGGTAGCAATGGAACCACACAGGTACTCATATAACCCCAGCATGTTTGGGCTCGTTGGTTTTGTCTTTAGACTCGCATGGTGTTCAGTGTCTGATGTTGGAGTCTAAAGGGAGCCGAAGGAACTCCTCTCGAACTAAGAAATATATGTTCGTTGTGTGTTTAGCTGTAAAAGCTTGTTTTTAAAAAGGTATTTTTAAATTTAGACTAAATCTTTTAAATGTGAATGGCAAACAGGTTCTAATAGTTTAAAGTCATTTCTTTTGATTCGTAACAAAATATATTTTAGAATTCGTGAATTACCTTAAGTATTTCTCACTCACTCCATATGATGTTGTAAATAAGTGGATATGTGTATGATGTGTACTTTAATTCCATAGCTCTCGTCCAGGTCAGATCCCTGGCGGTGTCGGTAGATAGTACATTCCAATAGGTTCTTTGATTCCAGGCAGTATTCCATTGTCTTTGAAATTCTTTGAAGTTAAGTTTGTTTATGGAATAAGTAAATTTCTATGTCAAATTGAAATAATACAGGTTCATTATAGAGAGCAACAAAAATAATATAAAATATTTCCAAGAATACGTACAAAATTATAAAAAGGGCAGTCTAATTGGCTCCTTTTTAACAATTTTAATTATTTACTAATAACACTTACTATAATTAATCAAAAAACATCTATCTCAAACAAGAATTGCAAATTTAAAATCTTATACATTTATATAAATCAACCACATCTTACCGTAATACATTACACAGATTAAGTAATCTAAATCTAATTATATTCACTTTGACTATAGTGGAAATAATCAAAAATATTACCTCAGAGCATGATGTAAACAAAACGTATTGTGCATTATCTATTGTCGAAAGATATAATGACGCGTCACAATTAAAAGGCGAAACCGCTCCACATTATTCTCAAGTCGCCATAGTTGTCGATACCGAGGAGAATTGCTTTACAAACAATATAAATAATAGTAGTTTTAACTAATACAAACAGTTGAACGCGCGGAGCCGTCAAACGAGCACCTGCCAGTGTCGAGTGATCACAAATCGAGTTATGACTGTATCCCCTTGAATCAAAATGCTAGCTAAACAGTTAATTATTACTGTAAGCTGTATTATCGTATGCAACGGACTTAGCATAGGGACTGTGAGTGTTAAACAGAATGTGAAACGTGAGGCGAACGTAGGTGATCTGTTTCCTGATTGGGTGCCTTTCAAGAACAAGCATGGCGAGGAACTCGGAGAGTTCGTGCAGGTAACCAAAGCTAAACCTAAGAAAAGATTGGCTCCACCTGTCAATTTTGTTATGAGAGCTGTTGCAGAGCCAGAAGGTGACGAATACTTTGAAAAAGCGGGGGCTGATAATGAGGACTATTTTGAAAAGAAAGAGTGGTCCGATCAAAACAGGCCCGCGCAGCCCGAAGCTGAGACCAAAGCGAACCACACACAAATATCTGAAATCGATGGTGTTGTTAACATTATTACGAAGAAACCCAATAATCCGGTAGTGGAAGCTCTTAAAAAGGCTAAACAGCAAGCACAGAAAAACGCTGAAATTACTTCAGAAAGTTCAGAAGAAGTTAAGAAAACTGACGAAAAGGTTATTGAAAAAAAAGTAAACACAGAAGACACTAAAGCTGCGGAATCTAAGAAACAAGAGAAAAAATACGAAGAGGAAGCCGATTACGAAGAAGGAAGTTCAGAAAAGAAGCAGGATTCAGCAGAAACGGAACAGAGTGAAAACGAAGCAAAGAAAGCTAGCATTTTAGACAGTGTTGATGAGCTTAAAGAACGTCACGCAGAAGAACAGAGATTTATATCAGAGAAAGTGAAAGAAGAAGAAATATACAAAGAAGAAAGGGAAAGAGATAAAATCCAAGCTCAACTTTCACAAGAAGAACACGAAAAAAATCTGCCTAAATTCAAGAAAACTGCACCTGATTATGAAGAGTATGAAGAAAAGGCCTTATCCATAGAAGATAAATACAAAATTAATCCAGAGAGGAAGAAAGAAACCGCCACGCCCGCTAGAATACCAAAGCGTACTAGCAAACGTAAAGGAAAGAAGGACAAAGCTGTAGAATCCGGCAAGCTATCAGTATTCAAGAATCCTCAGCTATACATGGTCTACGATGACGATAGCAATGAACAGTCAACAACACCTAAACCAATTAAAATAAGAGGACCCAAAGCGAAAAAACGTCTCAAGAACGATAAATTCTCGTCTAAATACTCAGCCACTACTGCTAATTCCGATGAAAGTGAAAGAATATCTCTAGTGCCACAAGAGGATGACGCGAAAGCTGGAGAACCTACCTTGTTCTTCCCTAAGAAGAGGAAAAATAAGAAGCGTAAGAACAAATATGCGACGTTGCCAGCTGATTCATCAGTCGCTGAAACGATAGCTGAAAAGGCAGCTAAGCAAGTGGCAGCTATTGTGGATCCTTCAGTAGCAGGTAGCGTGGTGACCGCAGCTGGAGCAGTGGCTACTGTCGATGTTTTATCTACGAACTCAGATGCTGTATCTGATGCTGTCCCAGCGCCTTCAGACAAGAAAGAAGAAGGCAAAAAAGAAGAAGATTTCAACAGAGAAAAGGGTGAGTGATTTTAATTTGTAACTAACGACTAGCATTCGTATATACAAATGTCATCAACGGCAATCGTTCAGGCAATTTGCACAAAGAAATCGTAAATTATATAGGTACCTAAACTTTCATCGTGAATCATTGTTTCGTGAAAACCAAATGAAATTCCGTGTAGTACTTTTTGAGATTAGCAACAATTTACATCCAAAGGCGTAGCGAGGGACTTCAGTTAATCTTATCGTATAGATATAGATTTAGCAGATGAATCTACTGTAACTAAGAGAGCTTATGCGTATTCGTTATTAAATAGATATGTGATATTTTAAATAATTAATTTCAAGCAATTATAGATACTGAAACTTATAGTTGAGTGTCTGTACCTAGGAAGTTATTAATGCCTTGCGTCTACTCTTCTCACGTTATCTGAAGAACCCAATAGATTATGAATTAATTAGACTATCACAATAATATATAGCATAAAAACACTTTCTTAAATTCCTTTTATTTATTACTTCTCAACATTGAAACAGAAAATGCATAAAATATTTATTCCTTAAAAAGCATTACCAATAAGTGTATTTTTATCACGCACAGTGGTCACAACTCAAAGGCAAAAGTTTTTAACATAAAATATACAGCTATCACTTACATTTTCGTATATCAACTAACTTTTTATACATCCCATCCAATTTACATCTGAGAAAATTGTAATATAGAAATATGCTTTACCTTTCAACGATATGGCTCCAGAATAGGAAGGGAATATGCCAAAAACACGTATACTATTTTCAAGACCTTATTTTCTCTAGTGAAAAGTAAATTTTATGCGAATATCAACCGTATTTCTCAGCGGTAAGGTTAAGTAAATTGACACACACATTACTTTTGATGGCAAAATAAAGTATGTAATGGTTACAAATACCCTAATTTCTTTGACAAGAATTTCGTTTCAGAGCCGCGGAGACGGGTCTCCAAAGTTATTATTTTGATAGTTATCTTGACTTTTATTGATAAAAATGAGTAACATTTTTGGTTATAACGAACAATATTTCTTGTCTCCCTTAAAGTAATGAGTATTTTCTTGCTAAATTGATGATGGATGTATTAAAAATGATTGGCATTTTCTGTTATTGTTGTCAATTGTGCTTGGAAAGATAGCAATATGTTTTATTATATCTAACTAAGGTAAGCATGATTAAAATTACACATGATATATTCCATTGGATAGAAATATTTTCGGGAAGAAACTGTTACTACCTACTTGTTTTGATTGCTAAAGGTATAATATTTAAAATCTAAATGTTACAAATGTTCTATCTATCTATATCATCACACTAGATCCCTTGTGGGGTAGGCAGAGTGTACAGAGGTTCCAACAGGTTCTTTCCTTACATACCTCTCTGGCTTCCTCCACTCTCATAGTTCGCTTCATAGTCTCATACACGCTCGCCGGTTACGAAGGATCTTGACTTGCCCTTCAGATAAGAATTGATCTATTTGGACATGTCATGGTAAGGTAGTCTAGTTCTTCTCCGGTATCTACATCCTTCCATGTCATTTTTTCGTCCGACATTCTTTCTATATGTCCGAACCAAAGGATTATGCCCTTTCTCATATTTACTCCAATACTATCTTTCATACCTACACGCTTTCTTACTACGCTGTTGCGAATACGGTCGGTCAGCTTCACTCCGGACATATAACGCAGAGCGGAACATCGTCCTATAAATTGTCGACCAGAAAAAGATTTACAAAATAATGCAGTGATAAATGTTTTGGTATTATTTTACTCTACTAACGAAGATAGCTCAGTGGTTAGATTGTGGACCACTAGGCTTATTTAAATAAATCATGGTGTCGATACCCGACTAAACAAATCTTTGTGAGACCCAAAACTGATTTTATAGTCTAGGAATTTGTGTATATGAAATTCGTTTTTATAAACGCACCCAAGACATAGGAATAATTGTTGGTGTAGGCCACGTTTTTCTAAAATTACTAAACATACTATTCAAAAGTAGGTATATTAATTTCCCCATGTTTTAATTGCTATATTTTAAGCATTTTCTGATATGTAGCTATATGACGTTATCTAGTTAGGTAGTCGGGACGTTCGTATATATGAAGGTACTTTTAATAGGAGTAATTGGGGGTGAGTCTATTGCTGTCAAAGATTGCTCGATAGATATCAACTTCGAGGATTCATTCGCAAAAACGTTGAAACGACAGGCGTTATTTGTTAAAACATACTATAGAAACGTACCCACTACCCAAATGTTCATAGGTAAGTGATTATTATGCAGAAACCATCGTAGAGGAAACGCGGCTTTAGATATTCCTTCACGAAAAGATAACAAAATAATTTGGAGCACTTTTAAAAAAAAAAATACTGTCATGCTTATATTCCACAAGCTGAGGTGGCAGAGGTCTACTGTGTACACCCACATATCGCTGATGATATAAGGTCCCAATGTAAGGGGGCGAGCTTATCACCAATATACCTGGCCCAATTTCGGACTTCATTTGACGATTTTTTGAAACAAACCCACACATTTCTCGACCTGGGAACCCAGGACCTCGACAGCGCAACTATTTACCACTAAACTAACAAGTTAGTTTTTGTTCCCAATTAATAGTGCACACCACACTGTGCAAGCGCACATTTTTTTTATAAAACAAATCGAATTGCGCCTAAACAATTTGTTACTTAAAAAGACATTTTATTTTACGTGTAATGTAACCACAATCCAACTCGAGATTTAGACTGTGTAATAGACACCATTTTTGTAAGAAATAATTTTGTACGCAATAAATATTACTTCGGTATCTATTTGGTAATATTATTTGTATTAATAATAATGCGAAGCTCTACACTGGGAATTATTCCTGTCTGGTGGGTGCGTTTATCTGGCTTAAGCGTAGTGGTTGCACGCTCGCCGTTGATCACACACAAAAAAGGTGCGTTTACAAACAAGAAATTTACATACACAAACATCCACACCGAAACAAGGATTTGTGGGTCACACAACGGTCACCTGCGAACCTGCGACTGCTTGATCCAGTAGACGGAGCATCTTAAGCTCTCAACCACTAGACTAAGCCGTTGTCAAAGGTTCCAAATTGGCTTAAAGACTATCAGATATCAGCTATTCAGAAGCACGGAGATACTTGAAGATAGACCATCTCAGATCAACCGAGCTGAACACTCCTTAACATTGGTGACTATTTGGGGGAGGCCTTTGCAACTATAATGATATTAGCCTATACTTTCCCACTGCTGGGCGAAAGCATTCTCTCACTAATCGAGATGAGCAGGATCAGGTCATACTCCACCCCGCGGACACAGCGCGGATTGGCGAAGGCAGGTTTGTGGCCACCTGCTGTGGCCACAAACCTACCTTAAAAGGTTCTGTTTCCGTGACTTAACGACTACCACATTACGTGGCAACTGGGATCAACGTTGGAACCCTCTTGGATGGCTTGGTAAGTTCCAACAACAGGTGGCCATAAACCTGCCTCCACCATGTATAATTTAATCTCTCTTACCTCGATTTGTAAGAGAAGGCCTTGCCTTTGCCCAGCAATTTATTATTATAACCTCAAAGAGATTAAGGGTTAGGGATCGGAAGATAAAGGAAAACGTGAGGAAAACTCCATGTCCAAGTCAACACGAAACGTAATTAGTGTGATTCATTCATCAATTCATTTCACAAATTACGACTGGTTTACCACCTATTACACTAAAACCAAAACACATCGATGAAAGATGAATGTACTAACTTCACCAATTCCTTCTTCGGGTATTACAGGTGTGGAATATTTACCTGACTAGTTCCACTACCCAGTAGACCCATTTTGAGGATTAAAGCAAGGGATCTGGCGTAAAGATATGGATAGACAAGAGAGCCATGCGTCTGTTTTTTTCTGTCGCATTCTATGAAAATGGGTGTTCTAAATACGTATGAGGGCAAGTCAAGAGTATCCGTAACCGGCGAGCGTGTATGAGACTAACTACGAGAGTGGAGGAAGCCAGAGAGGCCTGTAAGGAACCTGTTGGAACTCTGTACTCTCTGCCTACCCCGCGAGGGAGCTGGCGTGACGATAAAGACCTGTTCTTTCACCTGTTCTACACCTCCATCGAAGATTAAAAGCGTGGGATGTATACCGAACTCGTTTTCCGGACTGTTACGTTATTCAGTTCCGCTGTTGTAACCGAGACCGCGTTAATTTGAATGTCCGTAACTGATATTTTGTCAATATAGGTATCGTATTTGTGCGGTTTCATCGTTACCCAACACCCGATTCGACACTCGATTAGTGAAAGTATATTATATCGATATTGTACATTGGAGCTGGAAATTGAATGGTAGAACGGTGGTAATAATAATTGGTGTTTGGTGAGGTAAAACGGGCAGTGTAATTTTTTAATGATTTGTATAGACTTTCAGAAGCCGAATACAGCGACAATCTGTGAAATTATTTAGTCAGTTTTACTTCAGGTCCTGTAGTTCAGTTGATTTTATAATGCTACTAGTTTCTGCTCGTGACTTCGTCCGCATTGATCTTAGAGAGGAACCTACCATTTTTCCGGAATAATAGGCATTCTTTGTGTTAATCCAGGTAATAAACTATTAGGGTGCTAAAGAGAAGAAGCTAAACATAGAGAGAAGAGTGAGTGCAGGGAACAGAGTGAATGGTGCGATGGGAAAGCTACTCGGGAGCCGGCACTTAAGCCATAAGGCGCAGCTGGCCATACATAACGGAGTTCTTGTCCCAACGCTGTTATATGGTAGCGAGAGCTGGGTATGTAAGAAGGAGAATGAAAGTAGGATAAATGCGGTAGAAATGCGAGCTCTGCGGAAGATGTGCGGAGTGAAGCTGACCGACCGCATTTGCAACAGCATAGTAAGACAGCGAGTAGGTATGAAAGATAGTATCGGTGTAAAGATGAGAAAGGGCATGCTCCGTTGGTTCGGGCATATAGAAAGAATGCCAGAGGAAAGAATGACAAAACAGATATACAATGTGAAAGTGGAAGGATGCAGGTACCGGGGAAGACCTAGACTATCTTACCACGACCAAATAAACCGAGTCTTATCTGATGGAAAAGTCAAGAGTCTCCGTAACCGGCGAGCGTGTATGAGACGAACTATGAGAGTCGAGGAAGCCAGAGAGGTATGTAAGGTAAGAACCTGTTGGAACTCTGTACTCTCTGCCTACCCCGCAAGGGATCTGGCGTGAGGTTATAGATAGATAGATAGATAGGGTGCTAAACTTCATCCAATTCCGTTCAGCCGTTTTTGCGTGATTGAGTAACAAATATCTGAACATACACACATTCACATTTATAATATTAGTCGGATTAAAAGAATATGTCGTCTCTACAGTTAGTTACTACTATCTATGAAATCTAAACCATTTGATGTTTTCAAAAAACTAAGAAAGAAAGAAAGAATGACAAAGCAGATATACAATGCGAAATACAATCCTTCCAGGATATGAAAACGGCTAAACGGATTTGCATGATATTTGGTATACAGATAGTCTATGACTTGGATTAGCACAAAGAATACTTTTGATCTCATAAAAAATACGTTCCTGTCTAAACTCAACGCGTACGAAGTCGGGGTCAGAAACTAGTATATTATACGTTCTTTCACAACGGCTGCTAAAATTGAATTTAATATAAAATCGCATGTTGTTCGGATATCACCGAGTCCTAATTTTAATATACACCTTACACAACATAATAAACGCAAGACCTGAACATAGTTTGTTCTAAATCGATAACTGAATTGATTCCAACTATGTTTAATGTATCGTAGATTTATTTAAATTTGCAAAAAATGCTTTTTCTCCTTCAGTGCGCTATAAAAAGCTAAATTTATTCTTGATTCATAGCAATAAGGAGATTACAAATGCATTCCTAACCCGTATTTCCCAAAATGCATACATACACGTACAAGTTTTATTGTTAATTGGGGTATAAAAGTGCTTAAAAAAGGGGTAAAAACCTTTAAAATTAGAAATTTGGTTTTCGTTTTGAATTTATGAAGCAATTCTCTAATTGGGGTGTCTGAGGTCTTGCGTTTATTATGTAACACCTTGTATAAGTATATTATTTTTATTACAAAAAGTAGCCGTGGGGTCCTTCCCCTAAATAAAATCAATTTCCTTGCCGAATTTGACTAAAATATGTTCAGGGGTTTGGGCGTGAAAAGGTAACAGCAGACAGACGGACAGAGTTACTTTCCAATTTAAAATATTAGAACGGATGTTCCACAAAATCCATCTATTTATATCACCACGCCAGATCCCTTGCGTGGTAGGCAGAGAGTACAGAGTTCCTACAGGTTTTTTCCTTACAAACCTCTTTGGCTTTCTCCACTCTCATAGTTCGTCTCATACACGCTCGCCGGTTACGGAGACTCTTGATTTGTTCTTCAGATAAGATTCGGTCTATTTGGTCATGGTAAAATAGTCTAGTCTAGCATTAATTATAACTACTTATAACCGCTGAGGCGCTCGTAGCGCTATGCGGCCGCGGTGCTCTTACCGATTTCCAAGGTTAGGTAGCGTTCGACTCGTAGGCCTGAGATAGTTAACCGTTTGTGGCATTTTCATATTAAAGCGTATCCGTGCTTTGGAAGCCACTGGTCCTGGTTGCCACTTAATGAGGCAGTTGTTAAGCCAAGTTGGAAGCCATATAGGCGGCTTCATAATTCCAACAGCAGGTGGCCACAAACCTCCCTCCACCAATCGCACTAGGTCCGCGTGGAGTATGATTTAATCTCTCTCACTTCGATTTGCGAAAGAAGGCAAAGGCTTGGGAAATGGACCAGCAGTGGGCAGTAAAGGCTGATTTATCATTACCACCGACGCTCTTATAATCCCCGAGCGGGGCTGGTAGAGGTACACTGTATTCACTCAAATATGGCCGATGATGTAAGGTCTCAATGTGATGTGTTATGATTACTCACACACACACACACACACACACACACACACACACACACGCCATTAACTCAGCGACCCAAAGTAAATCTTGGCCTCCGAAACGAGAATCCGCCACTTCTCACGGTTCTGCGCGATTCCCTGCCGGTCTACGGCTTAGAGCTCAAGCAAATCCGTCTCAACCACGTCCTTCCAACGATACCTATGATGACCAACCGGTCGGCGGCTGATTAGTCGGCCTAGATAGGCCATTTTTACACAGAATTATGACTTCTGCTTTCCTGTAAACACTTGGTGATGGATTAAAAACTCTTAGACTGGTTTGCTATTCATCTAAAAGTCTGTACTAATGCCAAAGGCAAAGGCCTTCTCCCGCAAATCGAGGTATGAGAGAATAGGTCATACTCCATCACATGGACCCAGTACGGGTTGAATTAGCCAGGTTGGTAGCCACCTGCTGTCAGAATTTATCAAGCCGCCTATAAGGCATCCAACACGGTCGCCGGGACTAACGACTTACCGTTCCTTTCGAAGAAAGGTTGTTGTTGCAAAGTAAGATCGTGTATATGTCTTTTGTTACCTAACTACGGAAAAGCCAAAAGGAAGGGCTATATTTTTATTAGGAGCATGTTTGTATTTACGTATGGTCCTTCGTAACGCCTAAACTACTCATTCGATTTTGGTGAATTCGATGTTATTATGGTCCGACTGACATAGGCTGCATATTATATAAACAAAATCAATTGACGGATGATGTAATCCATAAAAGTGGCAGCCTCTCTGATTTTATTGTGGGATGTTAAATAAATATAGATACTCGTATAATACAATATATAATATACTAAAGAACAGGAAATCAATTACAGTATAAAAAATTAAAAAAACTGTAAGATAATTAAACCTTTTTTTCTTAGTAGTAGGTAGTCCAATTATTACAACACTAGTCCTATGACCAGTTCAGCAATTTACATAATATTTACACAAAAAACGAGGATTTAACTTTATTACGCACTGCAGGGGGCAGTAGCATTATTTTATTAGCTAGTCCATTTCTATGATTGCTATAAAAATAATAGAAAATCCGTGAAGCATTTTACGATTTGTTTACTCTGTCCATCGATTCGTTCTACTTTTTCTATAGGTACCTACAATATGACGGAACAATTCTCGCAAACTTCTGTCGCAAAACTAATGAAATATTTTAGTCCGGAGACGTGACCAAACTTTAGAAATGCATTACAGCCGTATCTCTGCTTAATCACCGGTTAATTTAACTTGGTGTTTGCGCTTTTGTGATTCGAGTGTACTTTTGTTCGGTGTCGATAATGCAATTAGCAGTTGGTTAAGAGGATTCTTTTATTAGTTTTGATAACGTTCCGTTGACGTTTCGTCATTGCAATATTGTGAACGTTTAACGAATACATCGTGAGGAAACTTCTTTGAAAAAGGGGACCGAATAAGATTTCGAGATTTTGTCATTAATTTCGGTGTACTAGTGATTTCCAATCCTAGGTAACACAATGTAATTTTTCGATAGAAAATTTTCGACTATGAATTATGCCCGGCATATACACAATAGGCTCGATAAAACAACCGTCATTTTACCACTCGACGTGTTTATACAAACCGAGCATTCGGCCCGATGGCTGGGTCGCCATTGTGCTCGTTCCGTGTATGCCGTAAGTAGCCTGAGGTTGGTGACCTTTCTGGCATTTTTTGGTATACTTAGACCGAGTTCCGAATCAGTCTGATTGGGCTAGACCCACTTCCTTGTAAGGCAAATCCGCGCAACATGCCAGAACACAAATGGTTCGCTTAGAGGCATGACTTTGCTGGGAGGGTGGTGACCAGCCACGGCCGTAGCCTTCCACTGGTGAACGTGATGCTCGTTTAGCATTGCCCAGGGATCACGTTTAGGGAATTGAGAGTAAACCTTACGGACGCGAGCAGCTTCGGGTCCTCTACCATTTCTATTTTCGAGCGTCATAGCTTTGAAAGGCACAACGCAACTTATCCCGTTGGACCCGGTTACTGATTAGTTAAGTAAAGATTGAAGCTTTATATATCTATCTATCTATATCATTACGCCAGCTCCCTCGCGGGGTAGGCAGAGAGTACAGAGTTCCGACAGGTTCTTTCCTTACATACCTGTCTGGCTTCCTCCACTCTTATAGTTCGTCTCATACACACTCGCCGGTTACGGAGACTCCTGACTTGCCCTTCAGATAAGACACGGTCTATTTGGTCAAATATATATATATATATGTATATATATATATATATATATATATATATATATATATTTATTACAAAAGCAGGTGGCCACAATCTTGCCTCCAATAATACGCACTAGGTCCGCGTGGTGAAGAATTACCTGTTCTCTTTCACTTAGATTTGTAAGGGTAGGCCTTTGAGCACCAGTGGGACAGTATTTTTTTTCTAGCATTTAGGGCTGCGAAACTCACTTGGATCCTTGGGCTTTTGGGCTGCCCTTTGACTTAGACAGTATAAACTAACTTATTTATTTAGTAAATCTGTGTCGTACCCTGGTTGAGTTAGGTTAGAAGGAATCTTTTAGTAGTACCCTTACAATAAGGCGGAGAAGTGGAACATCATGGTGATTTTAGTCGATATGCTACTGCGGCTCCCACGCCTCACGCAGCGGGGCAAGACTGCAGCAGATAGCCTGACACTCCCCCGTCTCTTCCTAAATACAGACGCAAAACAAGTCTTGTTATACTCTTGTTAGACTCTTTGGAACACGGCTCGGAGGGGTACCGGGGCGTTCCTAGCAGAGATCCTGGAACCCAACCAAAGTATCGATGACGGCTACCGTTTTGGGTTTTTATTCGGTAGGAGTCCAACACGTCCCGCCAGCTTCCCCAGAGGCAGATGGAACTCCTAAGCAGGATGTATATCACGTAAAAAAAAGGTTAGTCTCAGTAGTACCGATGAGTAGTTATGTCAAAACATATCTCTAATTGTTCTCCCAAATATCTGATTCGGAATTTCGGAATGATTCCATTCCGAAACATTCCACTCGGTATGATATTTCGATGTTTAACAACCGGTAAATCGAATGTTCGCTAGGTGATGGATAGTAAACATGATTTTCCTTATAGTCAAAGTAATGAAATACGCAAGAATGATACGGTATTTTAGTTGGCCCGATATCGAAATACCTCTTACTATGTACTAAGAACACCTCAGCCTACCTTCTTTGAGGTAACTCTCAGAGGAGGAGTCATCAAATTTTTTTATTCAATTATAACATAGCTCCACACTCGAAAGTATTGTGTCATGGGTGCGTTAACAAAGTTGAAATTTGCACACAAATCCCCAGACCGACATAAAATCTTCGTGGGTCTCACAAAAATTTGTCTCGTGTGAGCATAGAACCCGGGTCTATTCTATCCAGAGGGGGGAGCGGCTTTAGCTCTTAACCCAGTGGTTTGTTTTTATCGCGTGGGAAATAAAAGGGCAGAAGTCCAACTTTGCAATTAGTCAAAGGCTTTTTAGGATGACGATTGCAGCAATAGAACGGTATTAGATAGCTTGCAAAAACAAAGTTATACTAAACGTTACGGTTACATACTGTATTGGCACAGTCGATAACATAAGTAGCTTAACATTCTCAAATCGCTTGCACACTTTTGTGTTGCATCAAATCCATTACATTTCTTGATCTTAATATGTTTGAATATGTTGCAAATGATTTAACTTTGACAATGTTTACCAACGTCTGTCAAATAAAGAGTATTATTGATTTGAAAAACTAATAATTATTCTCCTTACTTTGTTGATTGTACTTTTACTGGTCCAGTAACCAAGCCAGTCATAATATTTAGCTAGATATTGCTATCTTAACTGCCTCGTTGGTCTTATCTAATGGTGCATAGTGTGGCTGGCGATTCAAAGGTTCTTTTTCTAGTGCGTAAATCTCCTGAATCTGGGATTGTGACCTATATAATTACGATAGCCCGATATTTTATTAGGCCTTACTAAAAAGTAAAAAAATCTATAGGTATAATGATTGATTACAGCTAATTCAAAACACTTTCTCCTTAACCGCAATGTAATAAATCCTGATAACCAATTGATTTTCCCATCATTACGACTTTCACTAGAGACACTTTCGGTTTGTGGACAAATATCATTATCTATGGTGCGTTAAGATGGTCACGGAATGATGTTTTTTTTTGCTATGGGCCTGTTCGCTGTAGATTGAAGGTTGGATTTCACCATTTTGGAGGTTGTTGGGAGGTCGTTGAATGACCCTCATGTAGTTTTATTCGTGGTGCCGAAATGTAAAGATTTTTTTAACCTATATTGTCCCACTGTTGTGTTGCCTAGTGGTTAGACCGTTGGACTGCAAAGTCAGAGGTCTCGGGTTCAAACTGATTCGAAAACATGTGCGTATTAAAAGTTAACTATCACTTGCTTTTACGGTGAAGGAAAACATCGTGAGGAAACCTGCATGCCTGAGAGTTTCTCGGAGGTGTGTGAAGTTCGCCAACCCGCACTGGGCCAGCGTGGTGGACTATGGCCTAAACCCTCTCAGTTAGAACCAACAGATGGACAGTTTCTTAATAGAGCTTATATTGTATTGCCCCACTGCTGGGCAAAGATCTCTCCCATAACCTTCAAGACCGATGTTTTCAGCCGTCTCCGGCCAATCCTTCCGAAATGCATCCAAGTCGTCACGCCAACGCTTCCTAGGCCTGCCTTGACGTCGATGCCCATCTGCAGGCACCCATTGCTTAACGAGTAGCCCATCTCTCAGGTTGCAAATATAAAGATTATAAAATATGAATACCGTCACGCCTATCTTCACCAAACGGGGATAGTAAAGATGTACTATGTGCAACATCGCCTACGATGTTAGATCTTAACGTAATAGGGGGTAAAATATTATACTCCGCACACTTCTAGACTAAGAACCGATGCTTGGAAATTTTTTGACAGAAGGAGAGACTTTTTCCGACCTAGAATTGGAACCTAGGACCTCGTGATCGCCATGCACACTATGCGTTATTAGACTTATCAGGCAATCACCCTCATCATCTCCATCTATACTTGTCCACTGCTTAGCATAGACCTCCCCAATCGCTCTCCAGCGCAGCCGGCCCGATGAGGCAATAGACGAGATTTTCAAATCATTTAAACCAAGGACCGCCGGCTTTAAACCAGTATTATTACCATTTTTTTTCATTGGGCGAGCTGTGTCCCCTATGGGATCTTTGCGACTTCGTCGTCGTTTACAAACATGGAATTCATATGCACAAACACCCAGACCGAAACAAATATTTGTAGGCCACAGAAAGATTTGTCCCGGGCGGGGCTCGAACCCGCGACTACTCGATCCAGTGGGCGGATCGGCTTAAGCTCTTAACTAATGGACCTATCCGTCGGTCATTTTGTGCTTCTGATGGCCAATTTTTAAATTTAATTACATTGAGACTGGACGTTGACTGAATTGAGATTTAATTACGAATTGATTCACAGTATGTCGGTCCATTATATACGAGTATTGCTAAGTTATCTATACATATAATACAAGACAAGAGTCTCCGTAACCGTCGAGCGTGTATGAGACGAACTATGAGAGTGGAGGATGCCAGAGAGGTCTGTAGGGAAAGAACTTGTTGGAACCTTGTACTCTCTGCCTACCCCGCGAGGGAGCTGGCGTGATGATATAGATAGATAATGAAACTGTAATCTAGCCGAATGTGTACATTGAATAATTTTTGAAACTTTTAATTGGGGTACACTTCCTTAGCGATATAGAAGACGAAAAATTTTTTTTGGGTTTCATTGTCTGTCTGTCTGTCTCTTTGTGTTTCAATCACGTTAAAACTGCCGGAAGGATTTCAATGGAACTTGATATGCTAATAACTTATATTCTTACCTAAAATTTAGAAGAGTTTTTATCCCGGAAAGGAAGCATTCCGGGATTATCGCAGGATAAACCATAAAGAAATATTATTATTAGTAGCTGCAATGTTACGTTAAAATATTTTATTTTGGCTACTAATGAATTTCTCCATGAACTGCTATTAGACTCGGCTTCATCGGCATAAGAAACTCTTCAGTAGAAAAAAACACGCGCCTGAAATTGTTTATACACATTTGATTTAGATACTTTGATTCCTTGCATGAACCGATGATGCAGTTGGGAGTGTCTCTTTGAGAGTGAACTCTTTAACGATGAATGACTCAGACACGAAACAATGCATATTCGTTTGTATAAGATACCTACTAAACATGATTTTGATCATGACCATCAACTATGTACTATTTTTATGATAAGGCTGACATGATGTGTACGGATTTTAAAGAAACTTAGTATGGAGTTTTCTTAGGTCTTAGAATAAAATACAGGATCTGTGCTATTCCGGAAAGATCGAGACCTAACTATTTCAAATCACCAAAAAAATGCATGCATAGCCGCGCGTATCTGCTAGTAAAATATAAAATCTATTTCTGATCGCATGCTAATCTCGGCTGCTACAGTTTAATGGGTGGTTTCAATATTTAACTTATGAATAGATTAGCTTATCGGCAATAGAATTTTGAAAGAATTTCCGTACAATATATGTCAAAATTTTATCTGTCTAAGGCAAATTTATTCTTAAGTCAAATATTGAAACCGGCCGTAAATAATCAGATCTAACTGTAATAATAGTAGCCCTGTTAAGAAACTGTCCCACCGTTGGGCACGGGCCTCCTCTCAAACTGAGAGGGTTTAGGCCATAGTCCACCACGCTGGCCCAGTGCGGGTTGGCGAACTTCACACACCTTCGAGAAACTCTGAGGCATGCAGGTTTCCTCACGATGTTTTCCTTCACCGTTAAAGCAAGTGTTAATTAGTTTTTAATACGCACATGCTTTCGAAAAGGCAGAGGTGCTTGCCTGGGTTTGAACCCGAGACCGCTGACTTTGCAGTCCAACGGTCTAACCACTAAGCTATCACTGCTTTTCAAACTGTAATCATCTGAAATCTTCAATTTGACGATTGTAGTTGTCAGTTCAAAATTTTATTAGAATATCCTAAGAGAATATCCTTTACATTTTGTTCAACTTTAGGTCCGATCTCGATTTGTTCGATGTCATTGAAGAATTTCATAAATTACGAATACTATTGTAAAATTTATGGTATTAAGTTTAAATTTGCATTTTGAATACTTTTAGTTACGCGAGTTGGCCTTTTGTTTATCACCTTATTGGTGTCGCCTAGCCAATTGGATTGCAGCGAAGCTCCTAATAGATAACAGTTAGCTAGTATCCAACTATAAATTCAATCAACCGCCTCCATGATAACGAGAATGGCTTAAACTGACGCTTAGTTCAAGATATCGGTCAAGTGCGAATTGAATTCTGGGAATAGAATATTATTCATACTTTTTAAATACGAGTATTATGTGAAATCTTAATGTGTACGAGGCGAACTATAAGATTGGAGGTAGCCAAATAAGTCTGTAAGAGACCCGTTGGAACTATCTACTATCTGTCTGGTCCGCAAAACGTCTGGCGTAAAAATATTTAAATGAATAGACAATAAACTAACTATCTATATCACCAAGCCAGATACCTTGCGGGGTAAGAAAGTAAAGAGTTGCAACAGAGTTTTCTTAAGCTTTTATTTTAATATTATGAATCGATAAGAAACATAATAATGTATTTAGAGATTTTAATCTCTGTATCGAACCAAATTATCTTATGAAATTGTAAAAATGGAACAAAACAATTGCTTGCTTTGGCCTGAGTGGGCAAAAGGGCAAAGGCGGTAGATCGAAACGCCGCATTCACTTAGAAGGCCTTTATAAACGTCCCACTGTTGGAAAAAAGCCTTGTCACAATTTCAGGTGAAAGATACACTACACCACCGCCGAGATTAGTGGAAGCAGGTATATAGCCACCTGGTGTCGAAAATTATCAAGTCGCCCACAAGATTTCCAATTTGACATAGCGTCAATTATATAACGTTGTGACTGCCTCGTTGGTCTGGTGGCAAAGCGCATCGCTTTGTGATCACGAGGTCCTGGGTTCAAATCCTAGGTCGGACAAGTGTAGTTTTTCTAACGAAAAATTCCCAGTATGAGTCCGGAGTCTGGAATTGTGCCCGATATATGGCAATAGACTCGCCCCCTATTACATGGGACCTAACATCATCGGCGAAACGTGGGTGTACTCAGTACACCTCTGCCACCCCCTCTGGGGAATATAGGCGTGACAGTGTCAATTATATAATTCATTTCAATTCATACTCACCCCAAGTCAAAGGGTTAAGTCCTCGTAGTCGTTGGTTTAATGCTGCTTTGTAGACACAATCTGACTGCCGTCTTTGGGGTTCTGGTTTGGGCATGCTCACTATAATGTCTTTGCATGCGGTGGCTTTCTGGCGCGAGTCACTCCCTTCCCTGCAATATGGTCGAGGGGAGTGATGGCTGTTCCAGTAGTCACTGGTCCATCTGGAATCCTTGAGACACTCTTTATAAAAAACATTATTAGTCTCATATCTCGGTGGTAAGACTGGAGCTAGATCGTAAACTTTTTAATTGTAACCTAAACATTGTATCTACACAATATGACTGAAAAAAATTGTAAGGAAAAAAGAGAATTAAATAAAAAAGACAAGCCTGCTGAGTTTCTTCGGCGGATCTTCTCAGTGGAAGAGTGCGTTACGATCCAGTGGTAGATTAGTTGTTAATTTAGGTTTAAAAAAACATTAAATTGACTATTTGTAAGTGCCCCGGCAGGGCTTATACAAAATAAATTATTTGAGTTTGTGTTTAATGTCCCTTGACTCCTATCACTTGAGATATCGGGCTAAGTCGAGGGACGTTGGGTGATTTCGCTTGATGTCTTGTGTCCTCACGACACATGCCTTCCGAAGTATAAAACGCTCGAAAATGTCGTCACAAAAACGCCACCATCGGTCACCCATCTCCGACTGACCGAACCGAACGCTGCTTAACCTTGCTGATGGATAAAAGGCGTTCAGCAGTACTACTCCTTGAATTAAGGGAACAAAATATAAAAAAAAACCGTTACGCTTGTATTCCCCAAGCGGGGGCGGCAGAGGTGTATTAAGTACACCCACGTTTTGCAGACGATCTTAGGCCCCGGGCACATTTTCAGACTCCGGACTTATACTGGGAAGTTTTTGTTAGAAAAACTAGATTTGTCCGACCTAAGATTTGAACCCTGAGAGTCAAATCGAACCTTCCTGGGACCTCGTGATCACAAAGCGTTTCGCCACTAGACCAACGAGGAAGTCATTATTTTTATTTTTCCAAAACTCGTACGGGATCCTAAAACAAATTCTTTTTTGTGAAGATGAACTAATATTATTTTTTTCTCAAGAACTGATTACTTGAGTGGGTACGAATCATTAAGAAAGAGTTACTGGTACTGCACACTAGCTGGCATATTAAATCCCCCTCTTTAAGAGGGGAGGCTTTCGTGATAATAACGACAAAGTGCATTTCTTACTTAGCATTTTCTAATTAAGATTAAATTCTATCACACCTCGTTGGTCCAGTGGCAAAGCGCTTAGCTTAGTGATCACGAGGTTCTTGGTTTAAATCCTAGATCGGACAAATGTAGTGTTTCTAACGAAAATTCTTAGTATTAGTCCGAAATCCCGAATTGTGTCCGGTATATGGCAACAATAGGCTCGCCCCCTATTACATGGGACCAAACATCGTCGGCGAAAAGTGGGTATACGTAGTTCACCTCTGCCACCCCCGCTTGGGGCATATAGGCGTGACGGTGTTTATTTTATTTTTCTATAACATTTGGCAAAATATAGAAGTATATTTTCTTCGCTTCTCTTCTTCGTATATTTGAATGGTGACCGACATTCTAACTTAAGATTGAAATATACAGGCTGACTCGGAATTAAGGTATCATTCCAGTTATATATACACTTAACTGACGATTTAGCGCAGTAATTAAGAGCTTAAGCCACTCCGCCCACTGTGCCTAATAGTCGCCAGTTCGATCCCGCACGAGACAAATCTATGTGTGATCCACAATTATTTGTTTCGGTCTGGGTATTTATGTATGTAAATATTCATGTTTGTTAACGCACCCACGACACAGGAATAAGTCCTAGTGAGGGGTTAGGTTCCAAAAAAATATTACTGGCGGTTCGCCAAATCATTCGCGTTATTTTCAGGCGTGTATTTCACACCCTTAAGATTTTTTTGAGACAAATGGTAGCCTGTATTCTTCCCCTGGATAAAATCTATGGCTATGCTGAATTTGATCAAAATCTGACCAGCGGTTTGGGCGTAAAAAGTTAACAGACAGACTTTCGAATTTATAATATTAGTATGGATTAAAAAAGAAATAGCCCACGTTTGTCTTGGGTGCGATTACAAACATGAAATTTATATACATAAACATCCAGACCTAAACAAACATTTGTGGGTCACACAAAGATTTGTCCTGGGCGGGGATCGAACCAGCGCTAACTCGATCCAACGGGCAGAGCGGGTTACGTTCTTAAGGTTTGGTCAAACAGCCTACGGAGCGCGACGGTAGCGCGACGGAAACGCTCGGCTACATTCGGTTGTGACGTTACCGTCGCGCCGAGGGGGGCTGCGCTGTGTGGCGTCTCCCATACATTTCAGTACATTACAACTCCCCAAGCCGCCCACCATCGCGCTGCGTCGGCTATGTGTCGGGGCCTTTATTCACTGAACCAAGCCGTCCGTAAACGTCAATCAAATTTTGTTTTACTTTTTTTTATTTTTTCGATTCGTTACTTTTTAGTTTTCAATAAAAATGTTTAATTTGATTGTGTATGTACGGGATAGTCAAAATAAGACAAAAATTAAAAAGTGGTAGAACAGAGGTTGTTTAGATTGAATTTGGATTAAATGTTAGTATTGTCGTATCTTCACCGTCTGTGACGTACTTTATGATTAGCAAGCTAGCGTTCAAACCAAGTAGCTGATTGTTTAAACCAAGTGATAGTGTAAAAACTACTTGGCTATTACAGATTTCGCTGAGTTTCACGGGTTTTACTCGGATCTTTCGTAAACTTGCGCGAGAATATGCAGATTCCTTTAGACACATACTCTTTAGAAATAATATCATTAGTCTCGTATTTTGGTCGTAAGGCATCACATTACAGCTAGATCGTAGACTATTTAATGGTAACCATTGTACCACAATACTTTTGAAAAAAGAGAAAGAGAATTACTTGAAAAAGACCAGCCCGCTGAGTTTCTCGCCGGATTTCCTTATTGGAGATCTCATTCGACCCGGTGTTAGATTAGTGGTTAGGTTAGTCTTTAAAAAGACTTCAAACCCAGATCGGCCGAAGCAAGGAAAACATGATCAGGTGGTGATTAACATACAGCACTCATCTACGGGGTTTGTGCGGTGCAACCCAAACGATGACCCACCTTATATCACGCTCTGCGTGCCCTAACACCTGCACGCGGCAATTGATGTCTGCTTCCGACAATGCAATCCGTGTGGCCACCTTCTGGGCCGTATAGTCATGTTTGTCGTCGAAACGCTAAGAACAAGAAGTGTTCAGATTAAATTTGAAAAATGTGAATTGACAATTTGCAAATGCGCCTGCAGGGATTATACAAAATATTTTTTTTGAGTTTGATTTTCAACACGTAGAGGCCTTTTGTAAGAAATCAATGTTACGGAGGTTATTCACTATCTTGGAGACGCACGGAGTGCTTAAGTACGGCAGTGTTTGTTACGATCACCAAGGAGCGTTCGACTCGTTGGTCTAAGATAGGTGACCGTTTGTGGCATTTCCATTTTCAAGCGCCACCGTGCTTTGGAAGGCATGTTAAGCCGTTGGTCCACGTTACTATAGCTTGTGGTAGTTGTAAGCCAAATTGAAAGCTTTAATGACGTGATTAGTTGCAACAGTAGGTGCCCACAAACCTGCCTCCGCACTAAGTCTGCATGGTGAAGTATGACCCATTATCTCTCACCTCGATTTGTGGGGCCTTTGCCCAACAGTGGGATGGTATAGGCTGATTTATAAGTTACCTGCTTAGGTCACAGATGTTATTATTAATCTATTTATGTATTTCCAGGTGGTGGGAGGGCGTACAGTTCGGAACATGATGAGGAACACAAGGAGCTAGGCAAGAAGGCTTATGAGGTATGAATCTACTGAGTTCTTAGATTTACGCGAATATTACACATGAAATAAAACAATTTTTTTCGGATTTTATCGCGGTTTATTTTATGGTTTTTGAATTCCCGATAAAATCTGAAAAATAGTTTTATTTCAGGTATGAATCTTTTATATTATTTGCTTCTTACCATCCCTTAGAAACTTATTAGAATATTTAAACATTGACGGCTTGCTCCATGGTTACGGTTAAATGTTTAGCCGCTCCGCCGACTGGATCGAGTTGTCGCTGGTTCGATTCCCCCCGGGACAAATCTTTGTGTGACCCTACTGTTTGTTTGGATTTGGGTGTTCGTGTTTGTAAACGCACCCATGACCCGGAAATAATATCCCTAGAGTGGCGCTACGTTCAACAAAATATGTACAGCGCGTAGCATAATTAATGCAAGTACTGATTTTGTGACAAGAATTTCCTACGAAGCGTAACTCTAACAACGGACGGTAGCTTTGACAGTTCACTATATGTTATATTTTTCTAGAATAGATGTTTATATTTTTCTATGGGAATTCCCTAATCTATCATCCCATACAAATCGCTTGCGGAGCGGCGCGCGGCGGTAGGCAATATTCAATTATTTTAATTATAGGATTAATTAATTGAAATTTGGATTGCAATTAAATTAATCCTTCTTAGGTAATTAGTAATAACAATGTCTTTTGGACGTGAAAAGACTCAGTCCCTCCTGTGACCAAGGATGCTGAAGAGCACTCGAAACGTCGGGAACTTAAAAACCAAAAATAAACCACCATAAAAATCCGAACTATTTAAACTTAGCGCAGTGGTTAAGAGCTTAAGCCACCCACAGTATCTAATAGCTGCGGGTTCGATTCCCGCACGGGACAAATCTATGTGTGACCCACAATTACTAAAACAAAAAAAAATATATTTATTCCGGTATTTATGTATGTGAATTTTCATGTTTGTTAAACGGGCCCACGACACAAGAATAAATCATAGTGTGGGGTTACGATTAAAAAAATGCAAGTTATTTATTTCTTAATTTCGCCCCACTCTGCTGGTATACCCTTCCATCCGTTGGTAATACTCGTACTTATCGTTTTTTATAGGAATAGTTTCAGCTTACGTCTTATAGAAAATGGTATTTTTTCTTACTCAACCGAGTCGTTGAATAGATATAAGAACCAGGCATAACTAGTCAGTGTTTTTTATTGGCCTATACAAATAAATATTTTTCGATTTTGATTTTGATTAGTTAGCAGGTCGTCGCACAATTTATAAGCACGACAATATTTACCTAACAGTTTATCTATTCTTATTGTCATTTAATTAGTTTATTTCTTAATTAAATTTGTTTTTGAATATCGGAAGAAAGAATGACAAAACAGATACACAATGCGAAAGTGGAGAAATTTAGGTACCTGGGAAGATCTTGATTATCTTACCATGACCAAATAGACCCTGTCTTATCTGACGGGCAAGTCAGGAGTCTCCGTAACCGGCAAGCGTGTATGAGACGAACTATGAGAGTGGAGGAAGCCAGAGAGGTATGTAAGGAAAGAACCTGTTGGAAGTCTGTACTCTCTGCCTACCCTGCAAGGAATCTGGCGTGATGATTTTTTTTTTCTAACGAAAATTTCCCAGTATGAGTCCGGAGTCTGGAATTGTGCCCGGTATATGGCAATAGGCTCGCCCTCTATTACATGGGACCTAACATCGTCGGCGAAACGTGGGTGTGCCACCCCCTCTGGGGAATATAGGCGTGACGGTGTATATATATACACACCGTCACGCCTATATTACCCAGATATATATATATACAAGGTGTAACATAATAAACGCAAGACCTCAGACACCCCGATTAGAGAATTGCTTCAAAAATACCAAATTTCCTAATTGAAGGTTTACACTTTTTTTAAGCATTTTTATACCCCAATTAATAATGAAACTTGTACATGTATGTGTGCGTTTTGAGAAATACGTTTTAGGAATGCATTTGATATCTCCTTATTTCTATGAATCAAGAATAAATTTAGTTTTTTATAGCGCACTGAAGGAGTAAAAGCATTTTTTGCAAATTTAGAAAAAAATATTCAATCATTCAAGAATCAATTCAGTTACCGATTTAGAACAAACTACTTTCAGGTCTTGCGTTTATTTTGTTACAGCTTGTATATATATATATATATATATAGATTAATTAAATTAAATAACACTACATGATGATTTCACGAAGTTAACTTAGCGCACCGCGTTTGGTTATCGTAAAAAAGGGCCCAGGCGTAACATAAAGGAAAATAATAGAAAAAGAAAATAGCAACCGCAATGCAACTAATTGCGACACAATCGAGTTGGGACGGCTTATCGATATCTGGTTTGCAATTGTAATGCAATCAGAGTACGGCGACTTGCAATGATCGTCCGTGCATTGCCAACACGGTATTGTGGTAGTAACCCATTGTCCTAGGTCTGTGTTTTCCAACTTGTGGGTCGCGACCCCCTGGGTGGTGACGAAACCTCTATAAGGGGGTCATGAAGGTAGATAAATATATAACACTTTATTGTTCCACCAAAGACACAATACAGAAGTACAATTTTGTAAATTTACAAGGTAGTGTAACAATGGGTGGTTTTACCGCTAATAGTGATCTCTTCCAGGCAATGTTTGTGAAGCGAAGCCTTAATAAAAGAAAAAAATGTTTAAGATAATGTTAATTAAAGGACATATTTTGTAGGTTATCACATTTCACATTAATGTGACGGTGCACCTGTTTTTTTTGTTAACTAATTTGTCCCATCTCGGAACCGTTTTTGCTACTTGCGATATAATAAATGTAAAAATATGTCTAAGTACTTATAGTACTTAATTATGTATTTAAACGAAACCTTATTAAAAATTTATAAAAAATTGGTACAGTCTTGATATTTGTACGAATAAAATATAGGTAACAAACAGCGGATTGAGGCAAGGGGGTCGCAAAAATATTTCCACACAAAGGGGGTCGCGTCTTAAAAAAGGTTGAATAAGACTGACCACATAAAAAGATATCGTGGATAATCGTGCAAAACTGCGTAACTTACAACAGACAATATCGCGTAAATTAGGTATAGAAAACTTAACAGGAGAATCAAAGAAATAAATATTTTCACTTCTACTTATTTACTACCTGTCTGAACTCGTAGATATTTAAAAATGTACATGCTTACCATTTTCATATTTAAATGTTCAGACACATATTATATTGGTACAGGAGAGAATAATTAGTTTTTTGGCTCTTGTGTGTGTGTGAATAATCTACGCTGTTGGCCGCGGGGCTTTTACAGCTTCACCGGACAAGAGAGCGAGCGTGCAACCACTACACTCGAGCCAAAAGGGCAAGGGGACAACTAGCTCAAGGGCGCCTCAAGGAGGAACAGCCTCGGCTTGGGCAGTCGCTATGGTGGAGGGCGTATACTAGGTGTCTCGCCGTGGTGCTCTGCACCGGCCGGCGGGCAAGGGATTCTTCGAGCTCGCCGGCGAGGTCGGTGTCCGATCCTTTGTGCGGTATCTGTATCCGAAAGAAGGGATGTAAGGGCATCGGGAGGGTCTTCTGTAATACTTTACAGGAAAACCAAAAAGGCCTTATTTATGCATTATTGTGTGTTGTAAAATGTGACGTAAGGTACATCTACATGCACCTTACACCACATTTTGTTTTTAAATATTCACTTTATGAAATCCACGTTTAAGCATACTCCCCTGTTAGAAATATATACCTACTGTATACTATACTACTTTTACAAGGGAAGAGATGAGTGCGTCCACGAATGACGCGATTGAGGTAGCCATTCCTTGAGTGGGACAAATATAAACCATTGACACGAAAAAGAAAATACCTATTATACTAAAGCGAAAAAATAGATGATATATATGGTTGGGTGAATAAAATAGTAACATAACTAAAAAAGCAATGACAGGAGAAATTTAAATTTTTAGTTGTAACAGTGCCCATTTAAATACTCATTTATTTTCCATATATTCTGCTAGCTATATGCTAATATGTTTCTCCTCGGATATTGAAGGCCTTGTTCTGATTCAGTGGTAGCTGTAAAAACAAAGAATAATTTTGACGTTTGTATGTGCTTTTTGGACTATATAGATACAAATATATATTTTTACTTTGGAAATTACTTTGGAGATTATGGAAAATTTTGACTTTAGAAAAATAACATTAATTTTTGTATGATATTTTCGCATCGCATCGCATCGCGTTGTCATGTTTGTCATATACCTAGGACATAGGGTTAACCTAGCTTATAGCACAAGATTTAGATTTAGCTCAAGTATAGTTTGAAAATGTAAGGGGCGATATGGAAGATAAGATGCATGAGGTGATTGATGTAATGAATGAGAGAAGACTGGATGCTCTGTGTGTAACAGAGACTAAGCGGAGGGGCAGTGAAGCCTGGGCATCTTTCGTTCCGTCGCCTGGCCTCTGGAATGAGAGACTGAGAGTGGAGGAAGCCACAGAGGTATGTAAGGAAAGAACCTGTTGGAACTCTATACCCTCTGCCTACCCCGCAAGGGATCTGGCGTAATGATATAGGTAGACGGACGATTTAGCGCAGTGGTTAAGAGCTTGAGTTTGAGCCCACTGTGTCTAATAGTCGCGGGTTCGATTCCCGCACGGGACAAATCTTTGTGTGATCCACAATTATTTGTTCCGGTCTGGGTGTTTGTGTTTGTGAATTTTCATGTTTGTAAACGCACCCACGACACAGGAATAAATCCTAGTGTGGGGCTACGTTTTTAAACAAAAGAAAGAAAGAAAGAAGATAGTTTGAAGAACTTACTTATCAAATAAAACAAAGGAATAACTGATAGCAAAATGTGTTGGTAACCCAAATCACTAAAAGAAAGTAAACCTACCTATCTACGTTTAGGACCTTTTTAGGTGGGTTAGGAAACGGATATTTTTTTTATCTGTGAGAATAATTTTAGCGGGAATCACAGATCATGACCGGAGCCATGAAACTCATGACTGGGTGGTAATGAAAGCTATGATTTCCGAAAAAACAACAAAAAAAAAACGGCGTCTAAGAATGCGCCTGAGTTTGGCAACTATCGAGTATGATTGAGCACGTCACGACATAAATATGACATCTTGCATGACCATATTACGACAATTACAGTAGATAAAATAATGCTTTAAAAAATAAAAATGCTTTAGACGTTTTATCGCCCATTAATCACCATCACAAATGCCCGGTTCCTATCTATCTCTATCTATATCATCACGCCAGCTCCCTCGCGGGGTAGGCAGAGAGTACAGAGTTCCAACAGGTTCTTTCCTTACATACCTCTCTGGCTTCCTCCACTCTCATAGTTCGTCTCATACACACTCGCCGGTTACGGAGACTCTTGACTTGCCCTTCAGCTAAGACACGGTCTATTTGGTCATTGTAAGATAGTCTAGGTCTTCCCCGGCGCCTACATCCTTCCACTTTCGCATTGTATATCTGTTTTGTCATTCTTTCTATATTATTCCTATATTTATTGAAAGATCCGTTTTGCAAACTGTCCGTGGAATTTTCTACGACACGTAAGTCTTTGTATAACAGATGGTAACTTTGACAGTTTACTGACGTTAAAATTTTATTTAGAAATACCCTAATCTATGATAGATCTATCATTTTCATACAAAATTCTATCGGAACGTAACTAAGAGCCCTCTTATATCATCTTCATACAAATTGCTAACAAAACGTAACTAGGTACTCTGCTATTCGTTACTAATACGAGTGGTTTATCTGTGGGAACAGTTTCAGCTAACGTCTCGTAGAAATTGTACTGTTTCTAAGTGCCAATAGATCCTTGTCGTAATACATTTTTAAATGTCAGCCGGGGCGTCACGTGCCGTCCCGCTCCGTCGGCTATGTGGCGAAACCTTTATTTCGGTAACTACAACATGTATGCACGTAATCGACATAAAAATATATTATTATGTTCGGGATATTTCAGTATTATTAACTTTGTCGGCTGCGTTTATGGTTAACCGACGCCTAATAGGGAGTAAGAAACAAATAATTTTATTTTAATGTTATGATTGCTTTGTTGGTCTAGTTGTGTAGGGAGACTTGAAATCAGGATGCCCTAAATTCAGAAAAAATATTCGTGCGGTTTTTCTATAAAAAATCTCAGTAGTTTGGAGTCTCGTATTGTGCCCTGTAGGTTTAATTCCGATAAGCTCGCCCATATTTACCAGACGAGAGTGTCAGAGTTGTATTGTGTATACCGAAATTTTGCCAACGATTTTACGCTCCGATTGAAGGAGGTGAAGTCATGGCCATTACACCGGGCATAACTTTGGACTCTAAATTGCTACTCAACATTTTCGATGGATAAATCCAATAACACTTTCGAAAACAATACCTCCTGATCGCTACTAATGTACTACCAAACCAACGAGGCAGTCAGAATAAAACAGAAACATTGTTACAGAATAGGTTTCACGCAGGTTTACATAACTGAGTCCAACAGACTTAACTGTTCACAAGTTACGAACGAGTCGGTTGTTATTATGGCGATTGTACATGATGCATAACTGTCGCTGTTTGACTTATGCAAGTTAATTACAACGTACAAAAGACCGCGTAAATTAGAGTGTGAGTTATGTCACCAAAAAAAAAAAAAACAAATAAAACTGATGGCCGCCGAATTAGGCGGAATGGAATAGGAAAGGCTAGAATTAGGTGCGACGCTGAACTATTATCAAATTCTACTGAATAACCAACAGTCGCACATCGATCTATTTTTTTTTATTTTTTTTTTTAATGTAGCCCCACACTAAGATTTATTCCTGTGTCGTGGGTGCGTTTACAAACATGAAAATTCACATACACAAATACCCAGACCGGAACAAATAATTGTGGATCACACAAAGATTTGTCCCGTGCGGGACTCGAACCCGCGACTATTAGACGCAGTGGGCAGAGCAGCTTAAGCTCTTAACCACTGCGCTAAATCGCTAAATCTATGATTGCAGCATGTGGCCCGAAGGGGTTCTATCCGTCGTTCGTCTATATTTTTGGGCGACTACACGCCACACTCAGTGACTTCTGTTCTTCAACCAAAGTGACGTGTCGCACAGAGATTAATTTCCAACATTGAGCTAGACGAAATTCAATTTTCTCAAAATGAAGATAAGTTGAAAATAAAATTTTGATGTATTAAGGAACATTTGCTTCATATTGTAGTTTAATATTATTGCAAGTAGGTACTTGCTATGTCAGAGTCGTATCGAGAGTCAAAGTCAAGACATTGATATCGACCGTTAATTGCCAATCCGGGATCCGTATCCAAACCACAATATGAAGCAAATGTTAATTAAAACGTATAAATTTTCTTTTCGACCTATCTTCATTTCAAGAAAATTGAATTTCGTCCAACTAAATACTGGACATCGATCACTGTGGGGCGACAAGAAACAAGTCGCGCCATGTTGCCAGACTTGCCGAGAGACGTCCCTCTGACATTATAAAAAACGTGCCGTGTTGCGGTACATTTGTCTCTTTATAAATATGAGGCCTTAAGATAGGTGTCTAACCGTTAATAAAACGGACTCAGTAGATTGCTAAATGAGGAGAGTTGGCCCGAAACTTACACGATGTAACATAATTACCGCAAGACCTGGAAGTAGTTTATTCCAAATCGGTAATTAAATTGATTCGAACAATGTTTAATGTATCTTACATATTTTTTTTAATTTGGAAATATATGCTGTTACTCCTTTAGTCAAATAACAAGTAAAATTGATTCTGGATTCAAAGCAATACGGAGATTTGAAATGCATTTCTGAAGCCTATTTCTCAATACGCACACATACACAGACAAGTTACGTTGTTAATTGGGGTATAGAAGTGCTTATAAAAAGAGTAAAAAACTTGAAATTTAGAAATTCCGTTTTCGTACGCAATTTGTGAAGCAATTATCTAATTGGGGTGTTCGAGGTCTTGCTTTTTTAAAATACACATAACGATGAATAAAACGCTAGTAGTCCGCGCATTTTGCATGTTTACTGGCATCGTGTACGAGCACCTTTACGATGAAAAAAGCACGTATGGAATCTATTATTGTTGGTACAAAATAAGAACAAATCGTACGTACTTCCAATATTATTATCCGAGATACTAATACTATAATTGGTAAACAAGATGGCGCCTCGACATAAGCCTCCGCATCGCAATTTAAAATGGAAGATATTGAAGAATAAACCCTGGTACTGTTATTATGTCGACGTAAGTTATGTAGTATGTTTATGTGTTAACACTTAACATTATATGAGGATAAATGTCGTTCACAAATGTGTTTACTTAGAATGATAATTAATACCTTTACAGCGTGCTAAACTAGTGAGTAAATACTTTAATTTTTAATCGAATTTTGTTTTGTTTTTAACATAAATATACACGTTTAATTAATAACATAAGTGTTCTAAAATCTTCAGTATATGAACTTTTCAAAAATGTATAATAATATAATAATATTAGCCCTGTTAAGAAACTGTCCCACCGTTGGGTACGGGCCTCCTCTTAAACTGAGAGGGTTTAGGCCATAGTTCAACACGCTGGCCCAGTGCGGGTTGGCGAACTTCCCACACCTTCGAGAAACTCTCAGGCATGCAGGTTTCCTCACGATGTTTTCCTTCACCGTTAAAGCAAGTAATCATTTATTTATAAAAGGCACATGCTTTTGAAAAGACAGAGGTTTGCACTGACTTTGCAGTCCATCGGTCCAAACACTAGGCTATCACTGCCTAATATCTACAACTGTATATATTAGTTTGAAATTATCAATGACCTGAGATATTTTTATAACGGTAGTTCTAGCAACTTGCATCATTTTAACGCGTCGTCACGCTAGCTATGGTTGGAACGAACTAATTTGAAATTAGACCACACCCATACTTGTGACCTTATTTATCGGGCCATTTTTCGGGGTGTCGCTTTTAATCACCCTCATATTCCCTAAGCGAGGATGGCGGAGGTGTATTGTGTACACCCACTTTTCACCGAATATGTTAGATCCCATGTAATAGGGGGCGAGTCTATTGCCATAAAAATGGCAGAATTCTAGACTCAGGAAAACTATTTTTCTCCGACCTAGGATTTAAATTCAGAACCTCGTGATCAAAAGCACATAAATAGCCACTAGACCAACAAGAAAGTCGCTTTTAATCAACAAATAATATACCAATGTTTGTGATAAAAACATTCTAGTTGTCTGTAGCGGGCTTCTATGAGTTCACACTTAAAATCAATAACAATTGGTATCGCTATCATTGTGAATGCGCTCATTGTATTATTAAACATACATTATTATGATCTCGGTCTATTGTATTAGAAATGTTTTATAAATACTTTCAAAAAACGGTTTTGATGACACACGATATGTGTGAGAATGGAAATTTGAAAGGGGTATTAGGTATGTGATTAGTTTCGTTTTATTTATATCTTCCCCGCGAGATGGAGTGACGATATACGTCGGATAGCCGGCAGGAACTGGATGCATAAGAATCAGAATCAAAATATTTTGTATTCATGTAAACCATTACATTAATTTTGAATCGTCAGAATAGTAACAAAGACTTCAGAATGTCTTTCCTGTGGAGAAGAAGGGCGAGAAACTCCACGGCTATTCTTTTAAAATAGTATGTTCCACTTTTTATCATATAAGTTTTGTTGTGGGGTATGAGAGAACAATGTAGTATCAGGTCATAAAGGGATATGTCCAGCTGTGGGCTAATTTGGGCTGATGGTGATGATGATCTATATCTCTATCTACATAGATATATACTTATTGTTGGAAACTATTGGTATATCTTATTGTTAATACGTGAGTTTTGAAAAATATGTATAGATTTAGCGCGCGATTTAGCGACGGACGATTTAGCGCTGTGGTTAAGAGCTTAAGTCGCTCCGCCCATTGTGTCTAATAGTCGCAGGTACGAATCCCGTACGGGACAAATCTTTGTGCTATCCACAATTATTTGTTCCGGTCTGGGTATTTGTGTATGAATAGTCATGTTTGTAAACGCACCCACGACACAGAAATTAATCTTAGTGTAAAAGAGACATTATGGTTTTTATGGTGCCTAAACTACAGTAGATCCATTATTGGGTGATAGAATACTGCCACTTCTACGTCCTCCAAATATCGTACCATTTAATATTGAACAAACTTCTTATTGGAAACATCGTTCGTCATAAACTCGTAAGAGTAAAAAAGAATAAAATAAAATAACTAACAGTTACTTTCTTTTTTATTAGTTTGGACTGCCTCGTTGGTCTAGCAAAGCGCTTTGCTTGTGATCACGAGGTTCTGGGTTCAAATTCTAAGTCGAAAAATAAAGATTTTCTAACAAAAACTTTCCAGTTTGAGTACGGAGTCTGACATTGTGCCCGTTTTATTGCAATAAAGTCGCCCCTTATTAAATGGGACCTAACATCGTCGGCGAAAAGTATACTCAGTACATATCTGCCAGCCCCGCTTGGGGAATAGAGGCGTGACTATTTATATTAATAACTTTTGTAGCAGAATAGATTTGTTTCCAAAGTAGCTTATAGGTAAGGATTAAGTCTCAGTAGCCAGAATAGTTGAGACCTCCAGGGCAACTTAGCTGCAGACATTTTAATTCAATTTACTATAATTTAATTCTATTATTTAGAAGTTAGTCCTTCGAGTTGCCCCTACTATTGTCCTTCGAGTTTACTCGAACGAACGAATGTAACTCTTTGACAGAAAATGACTTTTTTACATAGATGCTTGTGAGTCTCTCTATTCTGTTTTGAGTTATGAATTGCGGGGTATTTTAAGTAAATTAATCTACAACAATAACAATTATTCATTGGCTTGTTGGCTATAGCGTAATCTCTATTTATAATGCTCACCTTCGCATCCTGTTACGTGAGATGAACCTCGTAAACGAAACGAAAGGTCCGTTCGTAAAGAATTATTTACAAAACGAGAATTCACACTCACAGTGAGTAATATTGCTTGTACGATAACTTATTAGCTATCGTACACGTCTAAGACTGCGATTTAACTTAGTCATATTGCAGTTAGCTCCTCCTAGCAGTTGCGCGTGCATAGTCGCTAAAACAGATATAAAAAAAAATGTGTTAAAAATTAATTACCCTATTTCGTTCGATAAGGAGTAGTGACAGATACAAATTACATGATACAAGGCGTGAGACGCGCATCTGAGTTACGTAGCGTTAACTTCAATTCGATTAAGTTAAATCGTCCGTACTGTAATTACAAATCCCGACCTAAAATAATATAAATTTAAAAGAGAAACGTTCGTTTTCTCGTAGTAGGGCTTACAAAACAAAGTTCAACAAGTCAATTACACTCTCTCACGGGTCCATTGTAGGAGATTCCTTCTTGATTTTAATTAAGCCACCATCCTCAGATATCGCGCAATTAGCGATTGCGACCAGTTGCACAGGTGTAGCAATCGATTGGTCACAATTGCGATATTCTATTTTAATTATTGGCATGACAATCATGATTTTCGTGATTGAAAATGTATTTGAATAAAATAATTTCATTAGATATAATTAGACAGTTGAGAAATGGAATGATGTAATTTGTTTCAATTAAATACATGTTTATTATTTGATGTAAGGAATTAATTTAATATGCAAATATTTAAATTAATATGATAACTGCAATCAGAATTTAATACAAGGTACATACAACATTTTTAACGAATAATATATTCGATTATATAATTATCTGGCGTGATGATATAGATAGATAACATAATAAAAACGATGACTTTAATTTTTTCCGAGCTTCACCCTCTTCTTAACAAACCTATGCTTTATTTTTTTTCGTGGATCATAAGAAAATAATGCAGTTCTAAAATCATGTACATACTAAAATTATTATTATCTACAACAATAATTTACTAACATATTAATTTATACCAAAAATTATAACAATTTCTGTAACAACCAGTTGTATCTAAAGCCTCATTCACACGATAGGCCCAAATTAATAAAAAAAAAGTATAATATCCGAGACGCATTTTGTAGGCGTCGCGGTCATATTTAATTTCGAAAACTTTTAGTTTTAAAAATGAATTTCATTGGCTTTTGTTTGTAGTTTTAATGAGAAAAACAAATTAGTGATATCATTATTTCATCTATTTAAATAAAGCGTCAATTAACCTAAATACTTGTGGCTATCGAAGTAGGCTACATTTTTATGTAGTTTAAACAGTTTTTGTATATCTGAATGTTATCCTAGGATACCCTGTATGTCAAAGGCTAGTCTTTTTCGTTTACAAGTATTCACATTATTTTTGTAGATAACATCTGAGTCTTCGTTACATGGTTAAGACACAGACGACGGACGATTTAGCGCAGTGGTTAAGAGCTTACTCCGCCCACTATGCCTAATAGTCGCGGGTTCGATTCCCCGCACGAGACAACTCTTTGTGTGACCCACGATTATTTGTGTCAGTCTGGGTATTTGTGTATGTGAAATTTCATGTTTGTAAACGCACCCGCGACGCTGCAATAAATCCTATCGTGGGGCTACGTTTTTTTTTAAATACAAATATGTCGTCTTTTTATGCGCGGTTAGATCGCGACGCGCTCAACTAAATTAGGGTCTAGACTAGCTAAATATATCGATTGATTGCAATGCGGTCTATGCACTGTTTGCTTTAAATATCACATCATAATCATCAATTAACCTCACGGGAGGATCACACATCACACCTTTAGGAGCCGAGTAAAAAGAAAAAACTTCAGAAAGAACGCTTAGCGAAACCGAAGTAATAGCGCCGGCTGGCGATTCGTTGCGACCATATTAGCTTCGTGTTAAACGGCGAGTGAAACCAAGGGGCGCAGCTTCTTATACTATAAATCACACTTGTCTGTACCCAGAACGAAACGAGTTGCGATAACAATATCACGAGCGGCAAGACGCGAGTAAATCGCGCGAAACAACATTTAGTCGGCCCGTGATTCGACTCTTGTACGCAAGTCAAAACAATTTTTTACACGTCAATACAACACCATTCTAAAAACGAGTTTTTTATGTCAAACTTTTATCACGGCGAGCTGCTATGCTTGCACGTAAGACAAGACGGTTATCCCACGGCTAGGGCGACAAAATTCGTACATATATATTGTCGCCCCGCCAGTATTAGGTTTGCTGTTTAACTTTGGACTCGTTCACAGGAATTATTTGAAGCATCTGTCGTTGATACGCAGACTCACTGCGCTTAAAAGTCGTTAAGTAAGAGACCTTACGACGTAAAGAAATATTTCGATTAGTATATGTTTTAAGCGAGATGTCGCTGGCTGAGTGGAATAGAGACACAACTAAAAAACAAGAACAGAGTAAATCAATCTTTTAGGTTTTGAGATTAGAGTACTAATTTAAATAAACAAAATTGAGAGTTATGTCATTTTTATATTCGGGTAGCGACATATCAAAATGTAAAAGAAATTCATGTATAGTTACTCTTACATTTTAATAATTTGTCTGCTTTGTCTATGTACCGAAATTGAGAAGCTTTTTTATAATTCTTAAAAATGGCACTCATTAGTCTCAATTACGACGGGTTTGACTAACGGCTTAGTGCCGGTGGTTAGCGCTTAAGTGGTCGCCGGTTCGGTTCCGGCACGGGCCAAATTTTTGTGTATGTCAGTGAATGTCAGTAAATATCATGTTTGTAAACGCACTCACGACACAGGCACAATATAAGACGTGAGGCTATTTAAAAAAAAAATGTTCCAGTGACCCAAGCACAAATAATTTCAAATTTATCTATATCATGCCAGTTCTCTTAATGGGTGGGCAAAGAGAGAAGAGAGAGAGAGAGAGGGCAGAGATTTGTGTATGTGAAATTTCATGTTTGTAAGCGCACCCACGACACAGGAATAAATCCTAGTGTGGGACTATGCTTTATATTAAAAAAAAGATAGTACAAGGTTCTTTTTTTAAAACTTTTCTCGCTTTCTATACTCTTATAGTTCGTTATATATAGTTACATTAGTGTTTCTCTTTATTTACAAACGTTGGCTGAAACCTAATACAATTTGTTATTTAAAGTTTATTCACAATATGAACTTGCTAAACTATACGTTATTTCTGCCCCTGTCTATTTAAAAAGAAGGAATCAAAATAAATTGCCAAACAACTTAAAAAAAAATCGGATTATATGGGTTCGATTTTGACACCGAAGCTATGCATTTTTCTTTTTACTTAGAATCCCTTTTTAAAAATGCACACACTACTTACTTAGAAACCGGTCATTAGTAGTGATGCCCAAAATCAGTCTTGCTCTTGGTCTTGAATTTTTGTAAGACCAAGGCCGACTCTCCAAGACTTGACCAAGGCCAAGACTGATTCCGCGAGACTTGCGGTCTCGAAGTTACGTGAGTATCTTTTTTTATTTAACGCCTTACCTGCGATTTGAAATTAGTTCTGTCTTTTTATTGCTTTGTGTAGGTGTGTGTTTTTGGCAAAATGAATGCGAACAAAAGTGCGTGCAGATTGTGCCCGAAACTTTAAACCTATGCCTCGGCTCCAGACTGAAACTCTTGGCCGCGCTAGGATCTGCGAGCAGCTTGGTACCACCAAGCTACTCGCAGTTCCTAGCGCGACGACCCATACATATCATATCACTTCGACCCATAACAGACATTTCGACCCATATCTTATAAGAATTGAGAGAGATCAAGGTAAGTCAAGTATTTGATACAGTAGGTAGGTTCATAGAAGTAGGTACCTACTTAATTAATCATTATAAATCTAAAATAAAATAAAAAAACGAATGAACTTTTTGGTTTGTTGCTAATTGCACCTTTTATAAAATCAGCGCCTATAGACAAGTTGACAATCTACTGTCGTTAACGCTAATAGAAAGCTATAAAATGTATGGGGATGACATTTTGCAACGAAAAGTCACGTGGTCAAAACAATGCGCTATCGATTGCGACAAGAGAATAGAAACAAAACGCTTGCAACTTGTCTAGGCCCTCTGAACCGACACTCATTAAATCATTTTAAAAGAACATATGTATAGATTGATAAGAAGCATTAGTTCAATGACTCTTGCGAGACTCTTGCTTAAGACTAAGACTGAGTATGCATTTGGGTAACACTAATCGTTAGTCTTAGGCAATAAACACACTAACCCTCCTACAAAGCTCAGAATTGGTGTCGGCGACTCTATATTAATAAAATCACGTCGATGACTTACACCTTTGTGAGCTATCAGGCGTTATCTTGGCGACTTGCATGTATGCTACCGACTACATTCAACGTATCATCAGTCACTAACTACCAAGACAAAGTTGCTTATCTTTGGCCGACGAGAACGTTTTCCAACTTGAAATCAGCCCGCCGGCTTAGAGTTGGCGACCTTATATTTTTATAATCATAGTTATAGGCGCCAGGGGCTTGTATGTATGCGGGCTGTCCAGGGACTTGTTTACAACTTGCGTATGCGCTCATTTGACCGACTGCATTAAACGTATCTGCCAAAATAAAGTTGTTTGTCCCATGCCACCGACAATATTCTCTAACGAAGTGACGGTAAATTTAGCGCAGTGGTTTAGAGCTTAAGTTGCTCCACCCACTGGGTCTAATAGTCGCGGGTTCGATTACCGCACGGGACAAATCTTTGTGTGATCGACAATTATTTGTTCCGGTCTGGGTATTTGTGTATGTGAACTTTCATGTTTGTAAACGAACCCACGACCCAGGAATAAATCCGAGTGTGGGGCTGTTTATATATTAAATAAAAAAATACAACTTAAAATAATGTGATGTCGCCGACATGACTACGTCGGCTGATCGGCAGGTCGGCTGGCTTAGTGTGTAGAGCGCTTTACGATCAATCGAGCAAGAAATCCTTAATCATTTTCTTAGAATATTTATTCTAAGATCATTTTATAATACTGCATTTGGGTTTAGAATTGTTTCTAACGAGATTTTTTTTTCACAAGGATTTTTTCGCACGCGGCATGACAGTTTAGCTGGAGTTGTCGTGTGCTTTAAAATTTACCAACGTTTTTTTTTAATGCAGAGATATATTTTAAAAGAGATTTTTTGTTTGTTTTCTATAATTCAATTTGGGTTACGGTGTCCACATGGTGCAGCTTGATTAAGTTTGTTGAACAAGCGCGTCTGTTCTCTCGAGTTAGTGTCACCGTGCGGACCCCCCTGTTGAAATTCCCTGCCATTATTTTTACTAAATGCTAATCCTACCCCTCATTCAAGTGCCAAAAGATCCTTGTAGGACTATATTTTAATTTTTTTTAACTGTATATTATCAAACACTGTTGGATATCGCAATAAAATAAAAATCTTTTTACTATCTGTTCTATTAATAGAGTGTACACATTTGTGCGTAACATATTTTAAAACTCTTCCTACCATTTGTTCTATACACAGAATGCACAAAGGATACTGTCGAAAATTGCCCCAGAACCAACAAACATTTGATCTATGCCATCATTATTTATCTATTTTCTATCTATCTCTATCTCTATCTATAACCTCACGCCAGATCCCTTGCGGGGTAGGCAGAGAGTACAGAGTTCCAACAGGTTGTTTCCTTACATACCTCTCTGGCTTCCTCGACTCTCATAGTTCGTCTCATACACGCTCGCCGGTTACGGAGACTCTTGACTTTTCCATCAGATAAGACTCGGTTTATTTGGTCGTGGTAAGATAGTCTAGGTCTTCCCCGGTACCTGCATCCTTCCACTTTCACATTGTATATCTGTTTTATTAAAATAATTGCAAATAGATCAGTATCTAACGGACAATTTGCAATCTAAAACAAATATTTCAAAGTATTGTAAGTACTTATATCGAAGTCGCCGACATCTTTACTGAATGTCAACACACACACCATATAACCTCGTATGTCAATGGCTACTGAATATTAACCTCAAAATCTAATACAATTAGTGCAGTATTAAGATTACCCCAATTGTCCGTTTATTAATAAATGTATTAAGAGACTTTATGGGTGATTTAAAATCATACAGGTATTTTTTCATTACTGTTGGTTCTGGGGCAAATCATGTATGGGCGCAGAACAATGTCCTTTGTACCTGCCATATTTGAAAATTTCCTTTTTACCATCTGTTCTGTTAACAAGGTTTAGACATGTATACGTACCATATTTTAAAATCCCTTCCTACCATCTATCCTATTTACAGAATGTACACATTAGTACGTAACATATTTTATAATTCCCTTTCTAATATCTGTTCTATTCACAGGGTGTACACGAAGAAACCAAATCGGCCAAAGGGCATCATGATAAGGAAAATCATTTGGGTCAATACGATGACCACGGCGGCACCGACAAGTTCCACCATGATGAAGCAGGGCATTATGGCATTCACCACCATGAGGAACATGGCAAGAAACATGCTAAGGTATGATTTTATAAAGTACCTGCTACCCGGGAAGTATGGTAGGCAGAAAATATGGGATAATTCTGTACCTGCAGTGAGGCAAAACTCAAAAACATTAAAACATAGTTTTGAGAAAATTCAGTTCAAAAGTTCAGTCTCTGTCTTTTCAAAAATTTCTCAGTCTTTTCGTTTAAGAACAATAAGTCGGGGTATTTTAGGAACTATAAGGCTCGAGTGATCATTTTATGTGAATTTAATTATTCTGAAATTTGCTTACTTTGTTGCAACTCTCATTTTAAGTCTTAGAAAGCACGGGAATAAGGTTGAAAACTAGCATTTTTTTATCTAAATGGCTATAATTTGAGTTGTATCACCTGTAACTAGAAAACGAGTAACAGTATATACCTACAATTAATTTATCAAATCCTTTAGATTTGTTTTTTTCGGATCAGTAAATATCAATTTATATGGTAACCAGCTAGGTAAAATCGATAAAAAAATATCTGTACAACTATAAATTGTGGTTGCTACATTAACGACAGTAGCGCCCTCACTTTGTTTCGTTTTGACAAATTTCCTAAAGTCCTTAGAGTGTCCTAGTCTTTTACAAATAGTATCATTTAATAGCTAAAGCCGTTCTAAAAGCTAATCAGATCGCTTCAAAATTCAATTTTCTTCTAGCACCAAAGTTCTAGAACTTATAAAAGATATTTTCTTGCTCATACTTGTTGATATAACAAAATTCACGTTGTATCAGTCCCCATAGGTTAGAGCCCTACCTATTAGGTTAGAGCCACACGGGTAAGGCGATTGTGAGTCGACGGCGATGCGATTAAAATATGTTAGTAAAGCTTTCCATCAAGAATGAAGGAGGATGCGTAGCGAGGGATGTGTATAAACCCCTAAACTCCTAACCTCACTAACTATATTTCAGCTTATTTGGGCGCGACTACTTAAGCCAATTTTACTTAATAATCGTAACGTTTGTAACGATCAGCTCGGTTCGGCGTTTGGCTCCGTCACCCTGTGATGTGTGATCATTTATGGCATTTCCATTTGCGATCGTCCCCGTGCATCGTGAAGCATGCTGCCGTTGGTACCTTGCTCCATATGATAGTCGTTAAGCTTAGTAAAAGCCTTATAGGTGGCTTAGTAGGTTTGAATAACAAGTGACTACAAACCTGCCTCCACCAGTTCACACTAGGATTACCTACTAAAGTATACCTTATTTTTCTTAACTCGAATTGTGATAGAAGGCCCTTGCCAGTCAGCAAGGGTGAACTGCCCTACTACTGAGTGGGACAGTTTTTTTATGCTATTTTCTAGATTCATACAATCCTCGGCATACATTGTTCTTCATCGCTGGTGGAAAAAAATTAAAACTAGTGGCTTACATAATTCGGACACCGCTATTTGTTAAAAAATAATTTAATCTTAGATCAAATAAAATAGAATAATACGTGGCATACCTACTGTAGTCCTATATAATTGATTCTGTCGGACTTATATCTTTGAAAACACCAAACGAGTTGTTGGACAGACATCTCGGTAAAATTGGCACGTATTCCTATTTCATTTTTGGGCGATTTGACCAGCAAATAGTTCTAATGAATAGTAAAGAATGAAAATGCTAATTAAATCCCTAAAGACTACCCATTCGGAATTCCTTATAGAGAAGGAGGGCAAGAAACTCTTCGATTACTTTTTTAAGAATGAGATTTGACCCTCTTGTATACAGTATTATTCATTGGGCATAGAAGAATAATGTAGAACGAGCTAGATGGCCTTAAGTATAAATTAAGCAAACAATTAGAAATACATTAATTTATTTGTTCACGATAAAGGGAACACACAGTAAGAAGTAATACATTAATAAACCACACAATAAGATGTAACACTTTTAGCAGTAAATGTTCCAGTGATGAAAATGATAAACAAACAAATTCGTACGAGTCGTTAGAATTATGAAAAATAACCTTATACTTGACAATTTTGTTTCCTTATTCGAAGTTCATGCTTAGAGCAACGTAGTTAGAGATTACAAAACAAAAATCAGTCGTGAATCTAGTTTTAAAATCTGTTTTTTGTACTAAAATGCTAGTTTTAAAACTAGATTCACGATGATTTTCGTTCAGTAATAAGGTCCTAAATGTATTTATATCATAGATTTTTGCTGATCTAAAGTTTCGTAATATCGCCGACGCATCGCAATCGCCTTCAATGTGGCCACGTCTTTAGTTTGCAAACTATCGTGTCACCTCTCATGAGATATGTATGAAGGGAACTTTATTTTTAATAGAATTAGTAATTTTCTCGGTGTGGAAAAAGTATAATATTTTTCATGGCTGTATAAGTAATAATTATGTTAAAAATTAATCGCTCACAGAAAGTACATAATCTTTAATGTTTGGAAATTTAAGGCAACGTTAAGGGACGGTCAGACTTTAGATGGGTAACTACTAGCCGAACTTGACAAGAATATTGCCATCCTTCGGAGGTCAAACTTTTGTCTGTGTCAGCTGTTCTTACGGGATTATCAAATTTCTGATTGATAGCTAATAACAGAGTTAAGCTACATATTTTTAGTTAGTTTTAAGCTGTGGGAGAACATTAAAGAATGCATAAGATGTGTCTCCTAGGATTAGGAACAACACCTCAATGAAGAGAAACAGCTAATATGCGATATCAACTCCTGAGGTAATGGGAATAAAGATCCAAAACCCAACAACTAATCCAACCCTCCTCAAAATCCTTATGTTTTAGTATGAGGAATCCGGCAAACATTCCAAGGGGCACAGCACGAAAGGCAGCCACGACATCCATAAAAAAGAAGAATACGAAAAGAAAATTGAGTTCTTCGAAGAAGAAGGTGATTCCGGAGAAGAAGAGAAACACGGAGGTTACAACCAAGAGCACGGCCATTCAGAGGTAAGGTTTTTGAAAGATGTTGTATAGCAGGCCACATTTGGACTGATGGTTTATCTCCAAATGCATGTTGAAAACGGTGTGGCTTAGTGGTTCTAGCGTAAGCTGTTCTGCACATATTCTGGATAGAGTAACCGCTGGCTGGATCCTCATATGGGACACAATAAGACATTCTGCTATCAGTATTGATGAGTCGCCGATTCAAAACCCACATGGGACAAATGTTTGTAACGGTCAGGATGTTTGTGTATCTGTATTGCGTGTTTGTAAAGGCACCCACAGGTGGCCACAAACCTGCCTCCGCCAATCCGCACTGGGTCCGCGTGGTGAAGTATGACCTCTCACCTTTGTGAGAGAAGGCAGCACAGCAGTGGGACAGACAATGCAGAAATTATTCCCATTGTGAAGCAAGTTTAAAATAACGATATTAATGTAGAATCAATCAAAATTGTCATAACAGTCCCTTGTCAATCATAAGAACTAAATAGCAATGGGAAAGCTTAACTAATTGTATTCTCCACTAATTTGAACTAACTCCATGCGTTGAAGTATGGCATTTTCTCTCATCCCGATTTCTGAGAGACCTTTGCCGAGCACTGAGCCTGAAAATACTGATTTATAATACAAAATGGCCATCTCCCACTGCAACCCCTAATTTTAACAAGTCCATTACGATTAAATAATTGTCTTTAGGCTTATAAACTCGCGCAGACGAATAAATAAAATTCTAACGATGATAGCTTGGTCCAGTCGTCTATGCGTAGGCAGCTTGGTACTTTGCATCAAGTAGTCGATGATTCGATCCGCGCATGGTACAATATTTGTGTCGTTTCAAACCACTACGGCTATATCACGGTGCACCTGTGCCGTGAAGTTACGAGATATTATGATTTCTTTGACATAGTACAGTCACCATGCTAATAATGCGATTAGAGAAAGCTAGTAATCGACCACTAGGTATCAAAACGGTCCTCATAATGCCTAAGAGTGATTTACTTTATTTCGAATTTCCGCTTTGGCTTAAAAATTCGTCAGATCATGATAAAATCTATCTATCTATCTATATCATCACGCCAGATCTCTTGCGGGGTAGGCAGAGAGTACAGAGTTCCAACAGGTTCTTTCCTTACATACCTCTCTGCATTCCTCTACTCTCGTAGTTGGTGCATAGCAGGCCACCCTTGGACTGATGGTTTATCTCCAAATGCATGACAAAATTTATATGAAATAACTCTGGTGATCTTTGAGGAAGGCCTAAATCCTGAAATAGACGTCTTTCGGCTAAAGAATAAGAATCAAGATGATTATATATATCTTTTAAGGAAGAATGAAAAAAATATCTGCGACCGTAAAAGAAATATTGAAGATATGATGTTTCTAAATGTCGAATCGGTAACCATATTTTTTAAAGTCAGTTAAAAAGTATTACAACCGTTAAATTTTAATCATAATATTAAAAATGTTGGTTTAACAATAGATATATTGTAATAATCTTTAATGCATTTCGGAATAAAATTGGAAAATTCTTTACGAAATTGAACCTTGATTTCCAGACGGTATTTCCAAACTATAATTTGCATTCAAAGAAGCCATTATACACTTAATAGACGTATAATTAGCAGTATAAGCAGAAAAGTTGGCAAAAAGTAAACAAAAGCGTTGGTTGAAAAACAGCGTGTTAATTGTTTTATATTGGTTGAGAGATTTGAAGTTTTTGTCAAATCTTGCTACAGGTTCATTGTAAAATATTTGTATAATTTTAAGCGGAAGTTTTTTCGTATTACTGTGAAGTGTGTGTTCTTAGAGACGGTTTCCTGAGACTTAGAGATGCATGTGTAAAATAGGGAAATTCATGTTTCTCTTTACAACATTTCCTCGTTGGTTTAATGGCGAATAATGCGCGTAGCGATCACGAGGTCCTGGTTCCTAGGTTGGGCAAGATGTAATTTTTCGATTAAAAAATTTCAAATACCAGTCCGGAGTCTGGCATTGTGCCCTCTAAAATAGCAATAGTCTTTCCCCCTATTACGTGGGACCTAACATCGTCGCCGAAAAGTAGGTGTTAAGGGGTGCTGCTATAAGTTTTGTGACCTTGGTCTGCCTGAAAAAAATGGTATAGAAATAAAATATCACCACATACCGTACCTAATAACATATTACAAAGATTGTCTTTTGATGAAAAAATGCGATATGTGTGTTATAAATAAAAAAAGCAGATTGAGAAATTCCTAAAATTATATTATAATATTAAGTAGATGCTTTGCGAAATATTTGCAAAACAGTCTAGAATCTAGATTATATCAGCTAGGCTGATTGATTGAAATTGAATTTTAAAGACTTTTTTGGGTACACAGTTTTCGTAATATTTACAGTATTACATTTTGTTGCAAGTCGATTCAAGGTTTAGTGTTTCATAATTATTTATATTAGGCGCTTTATTGATAAAATAATGTCATTTTTCCTGTTAAGTAGGGAGGGAAATGACTGTGTGGGAGGGGGTTATTCAAGCAAAAAATACAACACGCCATATTCATATTCTTCAAGCGAGGAGGCAGGGGTGTACTCTGCACACCCACGCACTCATTTCGCATTTAGACATTTAAACTATCTTATCTTATCTTTTTGGTGGCTTGTCGGACCGAGGAGACCTCAGGCGCACTTTGACCCCATGGAATCTTTTGTGCTGTCCTTGCCCTAATGCTCTTACGTACCTGAAGGATCAAATACTCCCTGTATCAGGCTGTAGATTCCAGCAGGGGGGCAGAGCCGTAGTTCTTTTGGGTTTGGATAGGCCACTCCTAATAGCTTCATTTGACATTTATACTAATATATATAATAGATTTATACTAATATAAAAGGGTGTTAGCCTATTGCCGTTACAGCGGACAGGACACATTTTGGATTATGGACGACGACTGATTATTTTCAATGCACTTTAGATGTTTGATAGGTAAAATAGAGAAAAGAAAAATAAGGAACGATACGTTAGTTTTTACTGATACATACAGGCAGTATTGGTTGGAACGTAGGTACTCGTAAATAACTTAACAATTTAGATCGAATGCTCGTATCCAAATGTAAGTTAGCAACATAAGTCACCGAACATCCTCTATTCATCGAATTGCTTATTTTCCAAATATCGGTCCAAACTTAATAATCACAAGATCTATCTATATCATCACACCCTTGCAGGGTAGGCAGAGAGTACAGAGTTCCAACAGGTTCTTTCCTTACATACCTCTCTGGCTTCCTCCACTCTCATGGTTCGTCTCATACACGCTAGCCGGTTACGAAGACTCTGGACTTGTCCTTCAGATAAGACTCGATCTATTTGGCCATGGTAAGTTAGTCTATTAGCAACATATTCTGTGACTATTTGTATAAAGGAAAATAATGAGCTTCATGTGATGTTTAACATGACACTCTGTTGAGTGCGCAAGCGATTTGGAAAACTGAGAATGTTTAGCAATTAATGTCACTGCGTTCATTACGTCTGAACGTTCATGATGAAACGCACCTTTGGTCTAAAATTTACAATGGCTTAGCTAGCATCCACTACTAATTGTAATATACATGAATACAATATGGCAAAAGTTACCAAGGAATCTTGTCGTCTGTATTCGGTTACCACACAGCAAAGAAAGCAGAGGACTAGGTATCTTGCAACTATTCCCAGTCCGGTTTTCCTAAAGTTTCACTCAAGTTTAGTAATTTGTGATCTTCAGGTACCGACTACACGAGCGAATAAAACGCAACCATTTTATGATGTGACTAATACCATTGAGTAAATGATAAATTTAATCGGAAACCATAGCAAATATTTGCTGAATTCGATTGATAGAAAGTATATTTAAATAGTCAGATTTGGCGATTTTATGACACCGTAATATTAAAAACTTGAAGTCTTAAACCCTTGAATTTAGTTAAATTTTACATTTGAATTACACAAAGATATGTGTTATTATAATTCAAACACACGTTAAAAGAAGTGCGAAAACCTATACGGCCAAAATAACCCACAATTTAAAAGAGATATTGATCACACATCAAACTAAATTAGGAAATTGAGTGAAATATGACACGTATTACCCTTGTTTAACATTCTGGTAGTAGGTGGGGCAGTTATTGTATATATTAATAAGTTCTAATATCAAATCAGTAGCGAAACAAAACGCCGCGTTTCTTACGCTCATGGAGCGATCGCATAAATCGTTCCAATTAAAACTTCCACAAGTTTTCTAGCATAATTTCTGAACATAATATCTCTGTTGTGAGCAAATGGAACTTTATGACAGCAAATATTAGTCGTTACACAGCTTAACCGAGCTAAGCTTGCAACTTGCAGTTAAGTTTATGTGACTTTCTAATTAAGTGCGTGGGCTTGTAATATCATTTTAAACTTTAGATTGGATAGAAAAAATGAAATATCAGGCATTTTGCGGTCTAATATAGCGTGGTCTTTTGGTCTGAGCGTGGGTGAACGTCTTAAATCTGAACGTTCTTTTTTATAAACTTGATTCGGCTGTTAGTGGGTTCGGTTTACTTAGCCCGTTTGGTTCCGGCTGCAATTTGTGGTAGACGATAAATCAAGTTGAACACTTTATGTGCGGTTTGATAAGTTCCAATGATCATAAACCTGACTTCATCGATGCGCACTAAGTCTGCGAGAAGAAAAAAGACCTAGGGTCTAAGCATGAGTGTAGAGGTCTGGGGGTATCAATTTTGAACGGTTTTTATTGTATCCCTGGTCGTTGGTCGGTCTTATCATGTTCACCAAGCACGTTAGTCATGCGGTAATTGCTGGATCAAGTTGTAAGCCTTATTTGAGGTTTGATAAGTTATATCTAGATATCTGCCTCCACTAATCCGCACTGGGTCCGCGTTGTGGAATATGACCTCTCACCTTTGTGAGAGAAGGTCTTTATCCAGTAGTCGATAATAATAGGCTATATTTCTGGTACAAGTTATAACATTTTATGTGTTCTGTTCCAGGGCGGACACTTCAAGAAGGGAGACTTCCAAGCGGGCCACGAGGAGCATGCCAAGGGCGAGTCTGGCGACTTCTCCAAGGGTGGGCACATGCACGTGCACAAGGTAATAAAACCCAAAATATCACTTACCGTTAAGTTTATACTAATTGGAATACCACCTTTTGATTTCGTTGTTGCGTAATATTTCAAGCCATGAGGTTTATATTTGAATGCATTTTTTCCATTGTATGACCGAACCATCACTTCTTTCTTCTAGCAACGGATTGTAGGTGTAATCTACTTAGCGTCCAAAAGCCGCTAGGGTGTTAGCATTTTATTTAACGTTACTTATAGGAGAAAACTTTAGAAGTTCTTCAGCTCCATATCTCCAGCAAAGAGTGACGCATAAGCAAATTTTACCACTTAAAATCATGTACGATGCCTGTACTTTTGACATGTTGATGGACTTCTGAGATCTCCAAATTGAACGCACTGTTATGGCCTGTATTGTGCTTTGCATGTTTAAATTCTGAATAACAGCTTTATTAGAGCTGATGGCTGCTACAAACTGTGCTGATGAAAGAGCCTCCGGGGCATGCAGCGCAAGCTGTTAGTGCACCCACGGCGGCTGTCATCAAACGTGGCATGAACTATAATGTATTTTACATGAGTAAGCCACAGTAAAGGCAATGTAGAACAGCGGGTATCTACCCGCTAATCTACCTAGAAGTCGCATAGAGCACATGTCTGTGTGCTTGGTTCTTAAACAGAGCGCTAGTAGTAAGATGCTCTACTGAGGGCACGAAAACTTTGACGCTAGCATATAATCCTGCTGTCTCGTTCATATTTATCTAGTAGCTTTGTAGTTTGACAAGGATAATAAATCAACCCCCTAGCGTCACGCTTACAATGTCTTCATAGTGGGCTCTCTGTTTATGTAGGTTACATTTATTGTGCCCGTACGGAAAAAGGTCGAGTCTGTGTGTGTGTGAGTGATGTACGCTGTTGGCCGGGAGGCCTTTACAGCTTCACCGGACTTAAGGGCGAGCGTGCAACCACTACGCTCGAGCCAGAAGGGCAAGGGGCGACATACTCGAGGGCGCTTTGAAGACGCGCCCTCGGTTGGGACAGTCGCTGTGGGGGGACGGGGTGCACTACTAAGTGCACCGGTCAATCGCCGGCTATGGGAGGGGATCTACGACTACGTCGTCGTCGCCCGTATTCTGAGCGTAAATAATGGATGGCAAAGCATCGGGAGGATCGGAGGATTGTACCGTCGACATGATGTTTAACAGTCATAAAAACACCAACTTAAATTGTAACTTCTCTTCCAGGGCCACAAATCAGCAGCAGGTGACGACGGCCATGGTCGACATGGACACAGCCACTTTGAGAAGGAAGGCCAAGATTCAGGCAAGAAATGGGTCTACCATCACGGACATCCAGCCAAGACTGCTAACCTGGTAATGATTGATCGACGAGCTGAAAAGTACTACCACGGCCCACAGTACTACGGATAAATCTGTATCACTTTTGAGAAGTTAAAGGCACGGTTACACGCAGTGACTTGTATGTGCGAAGTTTGTGCATAATTTTGTGCAATAAATACTATATTTTGCACGAGAATGGCATAAGAGGCCTGCAAGCGCTAACGACTTATTAAAAAAGATTGCGGCAAATTACCTACATCTATTGAATTATGAATTTCAGATCCTAATCAATCTGTGAAATACTGTCTTAATATTTTTTTTTGGCCTGTGCAAATTTGAATTTGCGCAACTTAGTTATAGCGTATAGCCGTACCGTAAAAGCATGATATAAAATTAATAGTTATATTTATCTATTTATTTATACTAGGGAAGATATACGGGTTTTTTCTTCGATTTTTCGTATGTGCAGTGTGGTGTTTAGGCAACGAATACGCGCTCTAATTTACAGGTAATGTTCTACTCTACCATATGTTACTATGCCAATTTTCGGTATTCCGTGTGTTTAAAAGTCCCTACAACTCCCCTAACAATTACCCGAGAAACTAAAATCTGTAGTCTGATTTATAGAAACTCGGTGTCTTATCGACAGATAAGTAACCGAGAGAAACGTGCGTAATAATAATAAGAATTCATGGTAGAGCTTATATTTAGTAATAGAAGTTCTTAATTCTCTTTTTAAGTGATATCGGTATCTCTTTCTGATGTAATGACTATATATGTCAGCTGTACACGTTGTAATTACATTCGCTTACGCTGAAATATCAACCGATAGCGAGTTATAGGTAATGGTATTTCGAATTGATATTCTTCATACCTACTGTTATGATATATCGCTGCTTATATAACTAACTATATTAATTTAATAAGGGCCTTCAAAGAGTTTAGCGGTGCTTGAGAAAGCATGCTATCACGTTCGTTATTATTCTTTAGACGTGTGTGCGAGTGAGATGACATGAGCCTGTTTAAATCACATTTAAAGCAAATATTTGTAATTTAACTGCCGGAATAAGCAGGGTATCTATGTATACGCTTAAATATATTCTTATACAAAATAATGCTGTTCTTATCACACACATAAGTTATACTGCCCTTGATGCACATCATTGTGTTCTATAACTAAAAATCTAACAAATGAAAAATTCAAGTTTAAGAAAATTAAAAATGGCGATGGATTGTATAAATGGCGGCGATAACAAAAGTCATTCATGTGTGAGATTTTTTTCAACATTTTTCAAACAATTTTAATAAAGATTATTTCATAAAACACCATACAAAAGCTTGGATTGATTATACATATTTCTTGTCCAAACTATGCTAAGACTAAACGTTTTATAGCGTGAGAATAGCTACGCACTTTTTTATCTTTTTCTGTTATCGATCATTTGACATTCGAAAGAAGAAAACGAAGCATTGTGTGACTATTCCGCCGCTATCCATTTTTTATTAGTATGAGGGTTATAAATTTAGTTTGCCTTAATAGTTATATGAGCATAAAAATACTTATTATATTTTTTTAATCTGCCGCTGTATTAAAAACATTAAAAGTTATCATAAATTTATTTGTTATTTTATGCTACGTTAGTATTTTTTAAATAGCTATTTTATAACTTAAAGGCGTTTTGTTGTGCGTTAGAATGTCTAAAAGAAATATATCAAAAAACGGGTCTAGATTTTTTGACGTCTGCTTAAAGCTTACTGCATTGTCAAAAATATAAAAAAAATAATTAATTAACTCTGACACCGAAATCTTAACGAAAGTATAACTTTAGTTACCTATTATTTAATGTTATTCCTGTTTCTTTTATAAGTTAGGTTATTTAGTTTAACGTGTTATTAATATTATTGTAAATACTCTTTACTGTGATGGAAAGAAATGATTTGTAAATAGGTTCCGTATCTGCTTTTTTATGAATAAAAAGTATGTTTTGATAATAATTTGTTTTGTTTAATTTAGCTCCAATTTTATAAAGTTAGGGAGATGTCTTTGGTGTTACCTGCTCTTGAGTGCCGCATTGGTCCATTGGTGTATAGTGCGATAGGCGAACGATCGGTCTTAGTTTTGAATCCTATCTATCTATATCATCACGCCAGATCCCTTGCGGGGTAGGCAAAGAGTACAGAGTTCCAACAGGATCTTTCCTTACAGACTTCTCTGGCTTTTGAATCCTACGTATAACAAAGTGTGTTTCGATTAGTTCACGGGTTCGATCCCCAATCTTTTGTATGACCTACAAAATATTTGTTCTGGTCGAGATTTCAATACGCAAAGGTTTACGCGAGCAAAGACGCGGGAAATTTAGAGTTGCATGAAATAAGATTCTATAGGTAAATAGGAATAGTCCCAAGACCCTTATAAGGTAGTAATCTCTGATCGAGTTTCAAAGAAAACCCTCAAAGGGTTTCCTTTGAAACTACTTTTAAGAACCAGTGAGTATATCAGAATCAGAATAATTTTTATTCATGTTATGGTAGTGTTTATGAATTGTCAGAAAAGTAACAAAGACTCTACCACCACTTCGGAATGTCATCAGTGTGGAGAAGAAGGGCAAGAGTCTCCACGGTTACTCTTACAAACTAGTATTTTGAGATTTTATTCCATCTACATTTTGTTGTGGGGTATACGAGAACAACGATTTAGCGCAGTGGTTAAGAGCTTAAGCTGTTCCGCCCACTGTTTCTAATAGTCGCGGGTTCGATTCCCGCACGGGGCAAATCTTTGTGTGATCCGCAATTATTTGTTCCGGTCTGGGTATTTGTGTATGTTATTTTCATGTTTGTAAACGCACCCACGATACAGGAATAAATCCTAGTGTGGGGCTGTTTAAAAAAATGTAGTATCAGGTGAGTCGAAATTAAATTAACCAAGTTATACTATTCGTGCGAACGGCTACATGGTTCTCCCATTTACAGAGAAAGTAATGAGAAAAAGAAATGATTAATTTTATTGAATTATTATAAGGGGGAGAGGGATATTAAGTAATAATAGCTGAACAAGTTATCCATATTAAGGTGAAGCTGGAGCAGCACCTATCCAAGCATTTGTCTAGAATATAATTAGATCGCTTACAGAGCGTACGTTTAATACAATATTTGAATTTATTTTCACTAAGTTGAGTGACGTTAAGTGGGATTTATTATAAAATCTAACAGTGCCCCATGAAAGATGTGTAAATTTTAGACAGGTAAAATTGCGGATGATCTGTACTCAGATGTATTCACTTGATTATACTAATAAAAATTAGGTATAGGTGTGCATAGTACACCTACATTTCGTCCCTGTATTTTGTCCAAATGTGAAGTCTGACGTTTTACATCATCATCATCATCATCATTTCAGCCTATACTTGTCCACTGCTGAACATAGGCCTCCCCAATCGCTTTCCAGCGTAACCGGTCCGATGCCACCTGCATCCAACGATTTCCTGCGATTTTCACAAGATCGTCGGTCCATCTGGCAGGCGGTCGTCCTACGCTGCGCTTGCCAATACGTGGTCTCCACTCTAGAATCTAGACGTTATACATACGTAAACATAATTGTTTGTTTGTTAAAATTACACATTTTTTTTAGTGTTCCGTAAGTCAAAATCACTTTGTTGTAGATCTGTCTGTCTTTCTGAGGGTTAAGACTCTTTATCTCAGGATCGAGTCTCCGTTAACATTGGGCAATTATTACTAAAAATAATCAAATCATTCGATCGTTCCGTTTATGCGAATACAATCGAATGACAATAATAATTCTTCGATTGTTGGTTGATTGTTGCTCAGCGTTTCGACCGCGCGCCCATAACTTTAGTAACGAGTACGCGATCGACGGTCGAATCGAACGCACCGTCGATTGTTCTGGCAATGATCAATAGATTTGAATTGTAACGTGTTTTTAATTTTTTATATATTTTATGTACATAAGTAATTATACTTATAGAAAATTAATTCCAAAGTATTTTTATGAATTATACTTTCTGATCAACTAAAAATTATTGCTAACAATCGAAACGTTTCCCCCGTATCGATGGTATCCTGCGCGTTGGTAACGCACCGTCGATTTTCATTCATTTGTCGATTGTTATTCGATTGTATTTTTGTGAGTACGAATGAATTGACAATCGAATGTGTGTAACTACAATTTTCGATTCATTCGATAGTTTTTGTTGGCAACAATCGCCCATCGCTAGTCTCTATTCGTTAGATACATCTGTATCAAATATAAATGTATGTCAAGTACATAAGTGGCAGTGGACGGGGCACATTGCTCATAGAACTGATGGCCGTTGGGGCCGAAAAGTTCTTGAGAATTGACCAAGTACTGGAAGACATGGAGAGGACAGAACCCCTTCAAGGCCTTCAAGGTGAACCGGTGACCTGGTAAATGCCATGGGTTAAAGCTCGAAGCGATCTATAGAAGAGAAATTTGTGCCGCAGTGGACATCTTTTTTTATTTTTTTGTTTTTTAAAAACGTAGCCCCACACTAGGATTTATTCCTGTGTCGTGGGTGCGTTTACAAACATGAAAGTTCACACACACAAATACCCAGACCGAAACAAATAATTGTGGATCACACAAAGATTTGTTCCGTGCGGGAATCGAACCCGCGACTATTAGACACAGTGGGCAGAGCGACTTAAGCTCTTAACCACTGCGCTAAATCGTCCGTCATCTTTCGGTTGATGTAGATGATATCTCATCTTCAGCTCGTAATAATTACCTTCGGTGGCCTCATGCTTCTCAAAATTAGAGTCAGGATCCTTTGAAATAATATAAAACCATGATCTAACACTGTTCAAAGCTCCGGCCCTATCTAATAAAACTGGTATTGTTTTGCCAGTTCCAATTATAATTTATGACGTTTCCCGATGATTCTGCCAGTGCCAAGTTTGACAAGTTTAATAAGGCAAACAAAACAGACATCTAATTACTAGCAAGAATTAAGCAGTTACTTACATCAACCCCCCAGATTAGTAGCGGACTTACACATTTGCCGCCAGTAGGCTATTTATTCGATTTGCCGCCCCTACTAACCTCTGCAACTCAATACCCTATAGTATTTTCAATCAATGCCAAACGAAATTATACTCTATTCAATGCCAATAAGAGACATGACCCGTTTCTATACTTACGGTTTTATGCTTTAACACCATTGAATTTTGTTTGGCAATAAGAATTGTCACTACTCATCCTATCTGAAAAATATTATAGTTCACAATAATATTAATTACTTTACTTTGTCAATGAAATTGCAATTTTATGATTTGTGTTTTCGTCAGCATTACATCCACATTTTCGCGTTATTAGTATGATTGTGAATTGAGGGATCGTTGTGTCCCTAGATCATTCTTACAACTCACGATTTAGTGGAGTTACCACAAGAATTAGTCTTTGGGTATATTTTTGAGCTGAGAAAAGCTCAATCATGTACTACTTATAAAAAAAAATTGAGCAAACTTGCCGCCCCCCTAAAATTTGCCGCTCTAGGCTTAGCCTACTCAGTTTGCTGGTAAATGCGCCACTGCACCTGGGCAACTTGGGCAAACATTATACACAAGCAAAGTTAATAAGTCTTGTATGACTTATTTGTCAAATTGTCACCTTTCGCCCGTCATTGTCACTTGCATTAAACAGGGCCCAGGTGTTATATTAAATGACAAAAAATAACTTTGACAACAAAACGCATTTTTTTGCAATTCGTCACGTTCATGGCAAAGGTTCGGAGGTGTTTTCAAATGATTTCCAGGAAAATTCAGAAAGTTTCGAGTTAGAAATTTTCTGTTTGTTCTGTGTAATTTCTGTTTGTTGAATTGTCTGATGTTAAATTGATTTAAATGAGGCTTTTGGGGATGGCATAAAGAAATGGTTTTCCAGTTTTACATCAGAAAATTTTTATTGGCTTTTTTTTGAAAAATTTTCAGTAGCAATCCTTGGTCTGGAATTGTACCCTTTATAATGGTAATAGGCTCCCCACCGTACACCTCCCGTACTCTCCGTTGGCGAATATTTTTTTTGTGTATATGTGGGAAATATATTTTTAAATGAGGGAACAATGTAGCCATTCTCATAAATAGTATAATTTGCTTTATTTAACTTAGACTTACCTGATGACCAACCCTCATTGTTCTCCTATCACAACAATAAAAAAATTAAAGTCTTATTAGAGTGATGAAATACAAATGCAAATTTCATACCCGGTATAAAAAGTATCGCAACCCACGTGATTATGATGTGTTTTCACTATTAAGACGCAGGTCTAAATCTCTAATTGAAACATGTTTTAATATCTATATTGCGGGCATCGAATCAAACTTGAGTCTTAATATCAAATCATATCGGCGATAAACTAAAAGCATAAACATTACTAATTGCATTCCTAAAAAAATGTTTTATGTTGAGAAAATTGCTGAAAATGGCCAAGATCTTGCAAATCTTTTTGGAGAATACTTCTCGTCCGTAGTCTTATCGAACCCTATAACCAACTACATCCCCAATTTTGCATCTCACACAAACTCCATACCTTAAATTAATATTAAAGATGTAAATTCTAAATTAAATGCCGTTTGCTTCTAAATTTATCCAAGTTCTTTTTTCAATTAGTACCCGTGTGGACCGACCTGTTGAAATATTTCATTGGAAGTAGAAATTTTTTTAAATGGTAACCCTAATTTCACACCAACCCTGTCAATGTCATGCATTGGCCAAAAGATCCTTCTAGCACTATACTACTACTGTGATCCCATTACGTTCTATTTTGACCTAATGAACAACTTCAGAGATGACTAGCTCCTATAAATGACATTTCCGCCAACCGCTCTGAAGCTTACATTTTCCAAAGAGAATATAATTACTACGTGATTTTTATTTCAAACAAAATACGATGTATCTACTTACATGCGTAAAAGCTAAGTTATTATAATATCAGAGGGCTTAGTACGAACATATAAACGTTATCGTAATGCTATTGAGTTGACATGCCGTCGTTTTTATACTAAATATTAATACATAAAAACGAACAACTACACAAAGATCTCAAAATGCCTACAATCAGAGAGGAAATAGTAACACCAAGTCAAAGGTGGAAAGATACACCAAGTCCTACAAAGACAGAATTGCAAACCACCCTAATGTACTGGCTCAAAAACTCTTAGACAACCGACATTGTTTACGTAGACTAAAGCGCAAAATTCCCCAAGATGTGCTTTAGTTAAGGTACATGATTAGTTAAGGATTGGAAGTGGCACTGATCGCATTCCTGATCACGTCTCCATAACCCCAACAAACCCACGGCTTAATGTTCCATGGCGGTGACAGATTGCTGTGAAAAATAAGACAAAAAAAAGAATGTGACAGCGTTCTCGACAAAGTTACTATAACCTCAAATTTTTCGTACTTAGGATTAGAAAGGACTTAACACAAGCATATGCTTGTGTTAAGTCCTTCGAGAGAGATTGACATCAGCGTTTTATCGACGAGAAAGCGTGCGGTCACTATCATATTTATTTGGTAAATCTATACGGTGAAAAGGATGGCATTACAATTCGATAGCGTTACGCTAGCGAGGGTCTGTTCATGCTAAGCCCTCGTGACGCATTCACTTCAAGTGTTTTGTTTATATTTACGAATAGCATAATATTTGCTTGATACCATGATGGCGGGATCGAATTGCCATAAGTTGCAAACTACTACGAACTAGGCTTATTGGGAAAACAACCTTGAAAGCTCTACATTATTACTACGTACATAGATATTTCCGGCCAGCTTTAAAGGTAGGCGCTCGTAGCGCTGTGCGACCGCGGTGTTCTTACTGATCACAAAAGTTAAGCAGCGTACGGCTCGGTCGGCCTGAGATGGGTAACCGTTTGTGATATTTACATATTTGAGCGTCTACGTGCTTCGGGAGGCACGTTGAGCCATTGGTCCCGGTCACCACTTAATGTGGTAGTCGATAAGCCAAGTTGGAAGCCTTAAAGGCGGCTTGATAAGCCAACAGCAGGTGGCCACAAACCTGCCTCCACCGATCCGCACTGGGTTAGCGTGGTGGAGTAAGACCTAACCTCTCTCACCTCGATTTGTGAGAGAAGGCCTTTGCAGTGGGCAGTATAGGCTAATATTATTTTAAAGGTAGATCAGATTAGAAAAATGACATAAAATTCAATAGAAAGCTAGCATGACGGCCGACATTTACCAGATAGGGATGGCAAAGATTTTTTCCCCACATTTCTCTGACTCACTGTCTGACCCACATTTCTCTGAGATTGTTAGGTCTCAATGTGCAGCGAGCAGCAGCAAGATTATCGTCGTTTTACAGAGAAAAATGTGGACTGCTAGTAAGAAATATTTAGGCAGCTACCCTATTGTCAGTGCACCGGTAACACGTTGTCCGATATAAGATTCGAAGGCAAGACCTTGCGATCGCCAGCTGCCCTGTACACCACTGAACCACCGAGGCGGGCAAAGAAAAGTAGGTAGTTAGTAGAACAGCAAAAAAAGTATTGTGTTAGTATAGTTTGTTCCGCGCTGTAGTATTCATAATAACGTTTGGAACAACATTCCCGCATTGTGGAACACCGTACCGCTCGCTAATACGCATTAAGTACAGCCAGCAGAAATATTGAATCTTACATCCTACTAATCCTACTGTATTATAATAATAATAATATTAGCCCTGTTGAGAAACTGCCCCACTGTTGGGCACGGGTCTCTTAGAGGGTTTAGATCATAGTCCATCACGCTGGCCCAGTGCGGGTTGGCGAACTTCACACACCCTAGAGAAACTCTTAGGCATGTAGGTTTCCTCACGATGTTTTCCTTCACCCTTAAAGCAAGTGATAGTTAATTATTTTTTTGTATTAATATATAAGAATATCAGCCTATCCCCACAGCTGGGCAAAGGCCTTCTTTCACAAATCGAGGTGAGAGAAATTAGGTCATACTCCACCACGCGGACCCAGTGCGGATTGGTGAATTGGTTGTGTATTAACATTTTTTTTTGTGCTATCATCACGCCAGATCCCTGGCGAGGTAAGCATGGAGTATAGAGTTCCAACAAGTTTTTTTCTCAATACCTCTCTGGCTTCCTCGACTCTGATAGTACGTCTCATACACACTCGCCGGTCACGGAGACTCTTGACTTGTCTTTCAGATAAGACACGGTCTATTTGGTGATGGTAAGATCGTCTAGGTCTTTCCCGGTACCTACATAAGGATGTAGGAACAGTAGGATACAGTGGAAGGCCACTGTCGCATTATATTCGTATTATCTCTTTTGTAATTCTTTCTTCCGACATTCTTTCTATATGCTCGAACCAATAGAGCTTACTCTTTCTCATCTTTACACCGATACTACTTAATGTGTACTTGAAATATTAAGTTTATTATATAAGCACTGTCATGCCTATATTTCCAAAGCGGGGCTATCTTTCTATTTATATCATTACACCAAATCCTTTGCGGAGTAGGCAAATGACTGTCTCATATCGTCTACTCTTATATTTCATCTTATACAAGCTCGTTAATTGCACAGACTTTTATCTTGCTTTTCAAAAAAAACAACTATTAACGAAAATCCCCAGTATCGATTATTTGATATATTAACGGTTAGCAAAAGACAACACCCAACAAAGATATTATCGGCTTTTGATTCAAACTCAGGACCTCGTGATCACCATTCTATTTCCTGCTAATATTATAAATGTGAAGGTTTGTATGCTTGGATGTTTAAATGTTTGGATATTTGTTACTGAATCATGCAAAAACGACTGGACGGATTTGGATGAAATTTGGCTCACAGAGTTTATAACCTGGATTAACAGATAGGACTTTTTATATGTACTTTACATTTTACTTTAATTATATACAAGTGGGTGTACTAAGTACAGCTCTGCCAACCCCGCTTGGGGAATATAGGCGTGACGGTGCCTTTTTATCAGACATATACACATAACAGATAAGATATTATTTATTACACACTCATTTTTCCCGCGACTTCATCCGCGCTGATTATAGACAGCAACCCTAATATTTTTTCGTGAACGTGGTGCTTTACAACTGGGCTTATCCTAGTTGTAGTCTCCTTTTCTATGGCTGATCTGCCAATTTTTTTGTGTCTCCCGCTTTGCAAAGGAGGGAAGTGGAATTTTGATTTTTCCTACTCCTCCTGTTTTTCTTTCTAATTAAATTTGTTGCGGGTTCCAAGACAATTAAAGTGCTTCCCGGGACACCCCAAGGTTCAAACCTTGGTGTCATCTAAGAAGACTATTGTATATCCTGGCTTACAGGAGTTACAATGGTGGGAATGAGTGGCGGGCTTAGTCCCAAGGTAGACAGGAACCTAATATTTTTCCGAATTAAAAAGTGTAATATGTGTTAATGCAGGTATTAAACTATTTGTGTGTCAAATTCCATCCAAACATCTAATCATACAAACTTTATACACATTTACAATATTTGTAAAATTAAAATACTATATTTTAGTCCTTTTAAAATACAAGTAATCTAGTTTACATAACAAACAGAAACTAATTCATATGAAACTGCAATTAAGTAAGTTGGTACTTAATTTTCTTGGGCAAACTTCCGTCCCCTCACTTTACATTCATAAGCCGAATTTTTTATATTCATTAGCATATTTTGCAACTTTGGAAAAGAAATTAAGTGATTTCAAATAAAAATGGAGGCTGGGTAGCGAAATTACGTGATGTTACGTTGGCCCGTGCAAGCCAGATAAATTGATTGATATCATTCTAGTGGTTGGAGTAAAGGCAAATTGAATGATATTATTGACTACAACTATCTCTATCTATCTATCTATATCATCACGCCAGCTCCCTCGCGGAGTAGGCAGAGAGTACAAAGTTCCAACAGATTCTTTCCTTACAGACCTCTCTGGCTTCCTCATTGCCTCATTATTGTTCTACTCCGCCCAATATCTATCTATCTATCTATATCATCACGCCAGCTCCCTCGCGGGGTAGGCAGAGAGTACAGAGTTCCAACAGGTTCTTTCCTTACATACCTCTCTAGCTTCCTCCACTCTCATAGTTCGTCTCAGACACACTCGCCGGTTACGGAGACTCTTGACTTGCCCTTCAGCTAAGACACGGTCTACTTGGTCATGGTAAGATAGTCTAGGTCTTCCCCGGCACCTACATCCTTCCACTTTCGCAATGTATATCTGTTTTGTCATTCTTTCTTCTGGCATTCTTTCTATATGCCCGAACCAACGGAGCATACCCTTTCTCATCTTTACACCGATACTTTCTTTCATACCTACTCGCTTTCTTACTACGCTGTTGCGAATACGGTCGGTAAGCGTGACTCCGCACATCTTCCGCAGAGATCGCATTTCGACCGCATTTATCCTGCTTTCGTTCTCCTTCTTACATACCCAACTCTCACTGCCATATAACAGCGTTGGGACAAGCACTCCGTTATGCATGGCCAGCTGCGCCTTTTGGCTTAAGTGCCGGCTCCCAAGTAGCCTTCCCATCGCACCATTCACTCTATTACCTGCATTCACTCTTCTCTCTATATCAGCGGTGTATTTCCCATCCCTACTGAAGGCGCATCCAAGATATACAAACTCATTCACTTGCTCCAGTACATCGTTACCAACCACAATCCTTGCATTCGTTCTGGTTTCTTCCCGTTCAAAAATCATAACTTTGGTTTTCTTCACATTCAAATGTAAGCCATTGTTCATGCAGTCGTCTCTCATAACTGTGACTAGTGTTTGCAGATCAGTGGCTGTTGGCGCTATCAAAACTGCGTCATCTGCATACAATAGGTGGTTTATCACTAGATCACCCATTTTTACTCCTTCAGTCATCGCATTCAGTCTTTGAAGACTTTTATCCAGATACACTATAAACAGTCTAGCGGACAACACGCAACCCTGCTTGACGCCGATTTTAACGTCAAACCAAGGTGACATGTGACCACCCACCCGTACGCATGCCTTGCTGTCCACGTAGGTGGACTGGACGGCTCGCAACAGGGTGCCGTTTATACCATATTCTGGCAAAATGTCCCAAAGTCTCTTTCGCACGACTCTATCAAACGCCTTCTCCAGGTCCACAAAACCGCAGAAAACCTTCCGGCCTACTGCTAGATGCTTTTCTACGATGTTGCGGAGGGAGAAAACTTGATCCGAACATCCTCTTCCAGACCTGAAACCTCCCTGTGCCTCACACAACACTCCATCGGACTTCTCGCGCCACTAAATAAGACATAATGAGTTCTGAGCACAAATGATAAAATATCTCTTTCATTTTACATTAATCTATCAACCCATGAATTCATTCTTATAAAAACTGTACCTTATTTAATGTGTTAAAGTTTATAATAATAAATCAGGTTAAAGTCCTACTGTACTCTAGCTTCCTCCACTCTCATAGTTCGTCTCATACACGCTCGCCGACTCTCTTGACTTGCCCTTCGTATAAGACACGGTCTATTTGGTCATGGTAAGATAGTCTAGGTCTAGAAACAACTTGGTCTAGAAATTATAGGTTAGGCTGTTTTGCGCACTGTATCGAGAAGTTAAGAGCTTAAGCCGCTCTGCCCACTGCGTCTAATAGTCGCGGGTTCGAGTCCTGCACGGGACAAATCTTTGTGTTATCCACAATTATTTCTTGGGTCAGGGTATTTGTGTATGTGAATTTTCATGTTTGTAAACGCACCCACGACACAGGAATAAATCCTAGTGTGGGGCTACGTATAAAAAAAAGAATAAAGAATAAAGTCGCAAGTTTGATCCCATCACGCAAATTCTTGTGCGACTTATAAGCATTTGTTTCGATCTGAGATATAAAGCGTGTGAATTATTTTTTGAGTGCACCGGAATAATTCAAAGAGTGGAGACAATGATTTAAAAATAAAAACTTTGTGTAATAAGCGAAACCATCAGCGGTAGGTGTTGGAAAGATAGGCCAGATAACGTGAATATCTCAACAAAAACACACAAATAAAAAAATACCAACACTTTTTTTGCAAACACTACCCAATGCAATACGCGCTACTAGCGACGTCCAGTATGAATCGAAGCAAACATTGTATTGTTTCATCGTTCTAACACACAGCAGTGACGAGTGGACAACATACATGTGAGCATGGTTTGGCCTTTATCAATTGTAGAATCAATCAATTGAAATTTCATTTGCAATTAAAGGGCATTGTCAAAAATTGCCCCAGAACCAACAAACATTTGACCCATGCCATCATTATTTATCTATTTTATTAAAATAATGGCAAATATCTGCATCTAAGGGACAATTTCTATATAATATAAAATCTATCTAAAATAAAATCGTCGCCGACATCTTTACTGAATGTCGACACACACAATATAACCTCATATGTATTAATGGCTACTGAATTATAACCTCAAAATCTAATACTTTTTGTGCAATATTGCGACTCCACCGCATGTCCATTTAATAATAAATGCCTTAAGAGAATTTATGGGTGATTTGAAATCATACATGTTTTTTTCATTGCTGTTGGTTCTAGGGCAAATCATGTATGGGCGCAGAACAATGTCCTTTGTCCCCCTGAGGTACTTCGGTATAACAATGACTTTTGGACGCCTCAGTTCCTTCCGTGATCATAAATGCTTAAAGGACTCGAAATGTCTCAAACTCGATAACTTTAAAACCACAATTAAGCCGCGACTAAATCCAAGTGTGCCGGGGAAGACCTAGACTATCTTACCATGACCAAATAGACCGTGTCTTAGCTTAAGGGCACGTCAAGAGTCTCCGTAACCGGCGAGTGTGTATGAGACGAACTATGAGAGTGGAGGAAGCCAGAGAGGTATGTAAGGAAAGAACCTGTTAGAACTCTGTACTCTCTGCCTACCCCGCGAGGGAGCTGGCGTGATGATATAGATAGATAGATAGACGAAATCCAAAATGTTTGAATTGAAACTTAATTATTCACAATTAATTTTTGCCCAACTCTGATATGAGCATGGCTGGGCCCTTACCGTCGGCGACGAATATAAACCTCGTAAGTGTCTTAAACGAAACAGATATGTTGAGAGTCTTGCAGAGATTTTCATTTTAAATGAAAGACTTTTATTTTGACCAAATTTGCATTTGCAGTTATAGATGGCCTTCTTCTTCGTCTTCTACAAGTTATGGCTTCACACTAATTATAAGTGTATTTTGCCAGTGTCCAGTGAGATATATTTTCGTGTTTGTTTAAATTAATTCGACTTCCCGATGAATTTGATGACAACGATGATAATGAAATTAATGAAGTACACCACCCTGGATAGTAAAGCGGTGGGTACTTTGCATACCAATTGCAACGGCCGTTTTAAGGGAAGTCGAAAACGCACGTTTTATCACTTTGTTACAATTACCTTCACTCATGCACATATAGACCAAATAATGGTTAAAATTCCACCAACATCACACATTATTAGTCAAAATAACACAAGTTTTGGAAATTAAAACAAATTGAAAACATCACTCTTCGACTTCCCGCCAAAACTCCTGTTAATTATTATACTGAATTTGGGTGCGTTCAAGTTATACGATAAGATTTTATTTTATCTGTATAAAAATAATCCTATTAATATCGCCGACGTTATACGCTATTAACAAATTCCGACAACTTTGGACAAATGTCGTTTTTCTAACGAAAAATTACCAGTATGAGTCCGGAGTCTGGAATTGTGCCCGGTATATGGCAATAGGCTCGCCCCCTATGGGATGGGACATGGGACCTAACGGCATCGGCCAAAAGTGGGTGTACTCAGTTCACGTCTGCCATCCCAGTCTGGGAAATATAGGCGTGATGGTGTTTATTTTATTTTTATTAATAAACGTTTAATATAGTCCAGTAGCATACAGTATTCTCTCTTTCATTTCGCAAAGTTATCGTAACGCGCCGCATTTGGTCATCAGAATAAGGGCCCTGCAGTCCGAATCGTGCTAATATTACAACGCCATTTGTTGGCGCACTTACGCCGTATCAGGACACATATAATAAGCTCTAATATCGCAAGTTGCGTGATTCGGACTGGATTATGTTTTGTCTTGAATAATATATTTGACTGTGTGGAGAATACAGGGGCGATAATTCTACCAATGGAATTACGTAAAAACTGAACGTAACTGTTTTCGTACTGCAGTCAACTGTAATTGTTTTCGTATACTAGTAGAATAAGCCGCCAAGCTCAAGTGGGGCTGGGCCCGACATATCTGCCGCATGAAAATTAACCAATGGGCCAAAATAATAAAAGAAAGAAATACTAAAAGACAACGCGGTAGACCCAGGCGGAGATGGCGGGACGAACTGGACAACTTTTTGAAAGACTGGCCTGACATGGCAACATACAGAGAGGAGTGGAAAAAGTGGAGGGAGGCCTTTGCCCAGCAGTGGGACACAAATGGCTTATAATAATAATAATAATAGTAGAATAGCTAGACTCTTCATTGGTAGCGGTTAAGATTGGTTTTTAGCAACACTTTGTTACAAAAATTGCCCCCCAGCCCCTCCCCCTACCTCAACGCGAGCCTCAGCAAACATCTGATATGCATTACAAAAGCACGGTAGACCCAAAAGCACTATAAAAAAAATCACCGTCACGCCCATATTCCGGAGGTATACTGAGTACACCGTTTCGCCAACGATGTTGGGTCCACGTAATAGGGGGCGAGCCTATTGCCATATACCGGGCACAATTCCAGACTCCGGACTCGTACTGGGAAGTTTTTCGTTAGAAAAACTACACTTTTCCGACCTAATATTTGAACCCAGGACCTCATGATCACAAAGCGATGCGCTTTGTCACTAGAACAACGAGGCAGTCAACAAATGTGCGCGTCCATATGCAGGTATGTTAGCAAAATGCCAAAAATAAAATGTTATTTTTTTCGTTAAAAAAAGAAAAACGTAGCCCCACACTAGGATTTATTCCTGTGTCGTGGGTGCGTTTACAAACATGAAAATTCACAAACACAAATACCCAGACCGGGACTAATAATTGTGGATCACACAAAGAATTGTCCCGTGCGGGAATCGAACCCGCGACTATTAGACACAGTGGGCGGAGCAACTTAAGCTCTTAACCACTGCGCTAAATCGTCCGTCAATGGTACCCTGGTATTGATTTTAACGATAGATTAATGGCCACAGTCTGAAAAACGGCGGGAAAAATAAGAGCACAAGTATTGCTGTGGGCTTATTTCAAACTAGTTCAATCCAACCAAAGCCAACGTAAAGACGCGTCGCAAGAGTTTGCTAAAATTTCGGAATTAAAATTATCTGAGATCATTAACAGTTTGCATTTGGCGGACGATTTGGCGCAGTGGTTAAGAGCTTAAGCTACTCCGCCTGGGTCGAACAGTCGCGGGTTCGATCCCGCACTGTACAAGTCTTTGTGTTACCCGCAATTATTTGTTTCGGTCGGGATATTTATGTATATGAATTTTCATGTTTGTAAACGCACCCACGTCACGGGAATCAACACCAGGGTAGGGCTACGATTTTCAAAATAACTTAAGTTCAGATCATGACTTTATTCGTGATCCGTAAACTAATACGAGTCATATGTCAATGTTAACGCAACCAGTAAAATATATATGCGAGATAACTGCTACACGAATGCACTGAACATAAACCTCGAGTTACGTTTTAATTACCCGTGTGTAGTGTGTAAAGCCACACTATAAGTGCCTCATTATTGTTCTACTCCGCCCACTAAATCTGACATAATGAGTTCTGCGCACAAATGATAAAATATCGCTGTCGTTTTACATTAATCTATCAACCTATGAGTTTATTCTTATAAAAACTGTACCTTATTTCATGTATGTTAAAGTTTATTATAATAAATCAGGTTATAGTCCTACTACTGGACAAAGGCCTTCTCTTACAAATCGAGGTGAGAGAGAATAGGTCATACGGGTACTTCGCCACGTAAACCTACCGCGGATTGGCAGGGGCAGATTCTAGGGGTCACCCTAAATAATACCATGACTTTCGGACTGCACATAAAGCAAGTTCGTAACCGAGCAGCCTTTGTGCTCAGCCGTCTTTACCCGATGATCTGCAAGCGGAGTAAATTGTCCCTTAGGAATAAGATGACACTTTACAAAACTTATGTACGGCCCATCATGACGTATGCTTGAGGTGTTCGGGCACATCGCCCGCTTTCATATCGATAGGCTCTAAATGGTTTAATCCTTTCTCCGCAAAGACGTCGGAGCCCCGTGGTTCATATGGAACGTCGATATCCATTCCCATCTCGGTCTCGAACCTATTCCCGCCTTTATTAAAAAGGCGACAACCCGATATTTCGCAAACGCGTCCAACCATAGGAATCCGAAAATGTTGCCGCCGGCGACTACGAATCTAACTCCCCTCCTATCAGCCACTACCGCCGTCCGCGGCAAGTTCTCACCGACCCTCCCGATGACCTTACATCCCTTCTCTCGGATACAGATACCGCACACAGCACAGCAATCCCTTGCCCGCCGGCCGGTGGAGAGCACCACGGTGAGACACCTAGTATATGCGCTCCCTCATAGCGACTGCTCAAGCCGAGGCCGTTCCTCCTTGAGGTGCCCTTGAGCTAGTTGCCCCCTTGCCCTTCTGGCTCGAGTGTAGTAATTGCACGCTTACCCTCTTCTCCGGTTGACAAACTTCGTTGGATATCCAGATTTCTGGAGAACAAGCCATAGGGCCTCCCGTGAAACAAGTGACAGACAAACAATTTTACTATATTTCACCGTATATGTCGTAGACACGATACGTTTTTTTTTCTTGTTAAAAGCTTCCTCTTTCAAAAGAAAGCAACAACAATCGAAACTTTCTTAGTAACGCAGTAAATAACCGATAAAATATTTTTCAATATCGCAATAAACAGTTTAGCTTCCGCTTGGAGTGTTCTGTATTGTTTTGTTATTGGATTCTTGGTTCGCATGTTGGTTTAACTCGTTCTCAACTTTTAAATTGCTTGTCTTTCTATCTTGTGCACGCGTCCTGGAAATTATGAAGTGGGTTTCTTTTAAGGCAATAAGGTCCATTATACAGGTTAAGAATTATTCTCATGGATTTACTTGAAGTTGGTACTTCATTAGGTCGCGCGAAGATCGGACAGGCGTTTGGGTAGAAAAATATTAGAGTGGAGATCATGTTTTATAGTATTTTTTACATAGGATGGGTAGTGACCGTTCTAATTGCCAAACGAAATCATACTTTATTTAATCCGTTTCTATACTTTTGGTGTTATGCCTTAAGACCATTGAATTACATAATGAACATTATCTACTATTTCTATCTTATAAGATTCGTCCCCCTAAAACTAAACCAAAGACCTTTCTGCAGCGCAATTTTGGTGCAATGAGCCTTGTTCGTCTTCAGGAAGATGCAAGAAAAATCGAGTGGTCCACCGTTGAGCAGGACGACACTATTAATACCAAAATCACAGTCTTCAACACTTTACTCACTGAACTTTTCGATATACATGCTCCTATCCGAGAGGTAAAGATGAAGCATCTTCCTGCTCCTTGGCTGACTGAAGGCATTAAGGTTCTTATGGAAAAGAAAAACCGAGCTAAGTCAAGATATAAGGTTGATTCTAGGGATAAGTACCGAGACAAATATCATCGCGCTAGGAACCGCTGTAACACAGCTTGCAGGGATGCACAGAGGCGTCATATCCATCGTTCTGTCGAAAACGGGGATCCCGCTAAAGTCTGGAGGTTCCTCCGGACCTTAGGAATAGGTAAATTCCGCCAAGACGTTGCCTCAATTGCCATTGACGTAGAGCAACATAATCAGCATTTCTCTAGGTCGTCAGCAATGGATAATAGTATTAAAGTTAGCACTCTTCACTCTCTTTCTGCACTGATTGCCCCTGATTAACCTTCTTTAATCTTTAATTCTGAATTGTACACACACAGAAAATGTTACAAAATAAAAATAATAATAAAATAAAATGTACAGAGGCGAGTTTAACTCAAAATTGAGTTCTCTAACAGCAAACCTTTGAGTGACAGAGAGACAAAACATTAAAATAAGGATAGAAATGAGTCTACAACACGAAGGGAATAGTTTTAGATAATAAAATGATAGAATACATATAGATAGAATATATACCTATAAATATATTCCACACTATACCATAAAATATACTACTGGATATAATACATACATACATATAACTTACATAGATAGGAAATGTTCTTTAATTCTTTTCTTGAAAATCTGCGGAGTGGAGCTACCGCGTAAGGAGTATAGAGAGAATTCCACAAGCGCACAGCACATACAGTGAATGAGCTATGATACCGGCTCGATGTATGCCGAGTAATACTAAGAAAAAGAGAAGATAAAGAGCGACAGGGTTTTTCCCTGGGAACTAAATACTCAAAGCGTTCCCAAAGATATGCAGAGGAGTTTTCTTCTTCTTTCATAAATTCAGTAATTTCTTGAATATGCATAATATTCTGAATCCATATCAATCTGGTTTCCACCCTGGTAGTACGACTACTGCATTAGTGAATATCTCTGACGACATTCGGCTTGGAATGGAAAACCAGCAGCTGACTGTTCTTACTCTTCTTGATTTTAGCAATGCATTCAATACAGTTGATCATGATATCCTGCTTGGCACGCTGCGTTCCATTAATGTTTCCTTTCTGGCGATCGACTGGTGTCGTAGCTATCTGTCTGGACATCGGCAACGTATTCGCATAGATGATACTTTTTCTTTCTGGTGTGAAGTTTCTGCCGGCGTACCGCAGGGGGGTGTGCTATCACCACTGCTTTTTGCAGTTTTTATCAACTCAATTACCAACGAGTTAACATCGTCCTATCATCTTTATGCTGATGACTTACAAATATACTCACAGGCGAATTTTGCTCATTTATCGACTGCCATCCGAACTGTGAATTTCGACCTTAATCATATTATTTCGTCGAGTAAGTCACATGGCCTCACAGTTAATCCAGCTAAAACACAGGTTATTGTTACAGGCAGCCCTTGGTATATCTCTAGAATCAACTTTGATCAACTTCCTGGGATTAATTTCAATGGGGTCCATATTCCATATAGTGACAAGGTGAAAAATCTTAGTGTTTTCTTTGTCGTGGAGACCACAGGTTACTGAGGTTAGATGAAAAATCTTTGCTTCGGAAGCTTCTCTTAGACGTCTGCGAAATTTCTTGCCTATTCGCACTAAAATTGCGCTTGCTCAATCCCTTCTGTGCCCATCCTTGACTATGCTGATACTTGTTACCTCGACTTGTCCGCGGAGCTTCTTAATAAATTGGAACGGCTTCAAAATTTCTGCATTCGGTTTATTTGCGGCTTACGCAATAACCACGTGTCCAAATTTCATTCGCAACTTAAGTGCTCCCTGTACATGGTCGTAGAGACGTACATGTCCTGTCTCTACTTTACACCGTCATATTTAACCCGTGCATCCCTATATATCTTAAGCAACGTTTCTGCTTTCTCGCTTCCACCCAGTCTCGTGACCTTCGTTCCTCTGATACACTTCGCCTTACAATTCCTTCCCATTCATCTAACTTCTTCACTAATTCTTTCACTGTTCAGAATATCCGACTCTGGAACGGCTTACCTGAGCCCATAAGACGCGCTAAGTCCTTGGATATATTTAAGCGTGACATTAAAGCACATTTCCTTCAAATTTAATTTAATACTTCTAGTTTCCTGGTTTCCCTCTCTAATTTCTACTTCGCTCCTATTTCACTCGTTTCGTTTCTTAACTCTTATACTTATTCTGTCATTTATTTATATTATGTATAATAGGTAAATTTGGCTTTTTTATGAATATCGCTTGAATTGTTTATTATTATTATTTTAGTTAAAATTCTATTAGATTGTTGCACTCTACCCATTATTATTTTTATTTTCTGAAGGTTTCTTGGAAGAAATCGCTTTAAGCGATAAGGCCGCCTTACTGTACCGATAACTATGTCCAATACTTTTCTTTCTATCTGTAATTTTTTTTGTGTGCAATAAAGTATATTGTATTGTATTGTAAATATTAATTTCGTTTGGCAATTAGAACTGTCACTACCCATCCTATGTGAAAAATGATATAGCATGCGCAGCGCTGGACGATCGCCCACCAGATGGAGCGACGATCTTGTAAGGATCGCAGGAAGTCGTTGGATGCAGGTGGCATTGGACCGGCTGCGCTGGAGAGTGAGATGATGAGGATGACTTAATAATTCTTCATTATATTTATACCAAGTGGATCGTTGACCTGGTGAAGACCGCTGGTAAAAGCTGTAAGCGTACAGCACACAACCGGTCGTGTAACGATCTTTAAGGGGGGGCCTTTGTCCAGCAGTGTACGTGCATGCTGGTGATGTTTGTCTTAAGCCCATATCCTTAGTCACATTGATGAATATCCTACCATCCGGTGAGTATGTAGATAATATTGTACGCTTTAATCGGCCCAACCGCGCGGGCGGGCCATCACACACGCGAGCCAACAAGTTTTAAATCAGAAATATCGATTTTAATATCAGAATTATACAATTTTTTTATCATTTTTGAATCCAGTGAGTTATCTTTTATTATAATATGCGGTCGACTAAAGTATATTCAAATTCAAACGTTTATTGCTTTCCATAGTGTTTATAGATGGTTAAACATTAATATTGTACAATTATGGACCCTGTCGGGCGCAGCAAAGTTAGGAGAGAGGAAGAGCGTCGATTATCTCAATTGGGAACATTATAGAATATATTATATAAAATAATCTATATTTTTTATTACAATTATTTATTATATTTATTATTTATTTTAAACTTTATTTATTCTTACTTATAATATATTATCGTCTATTAATTTTTCATATTTAATTTAAAATTTATCATTCATTTATATTCATCTATAGTGTAGTAGGATTTGTTTATTAAAAATATCTTTAACTCCTTTATAAATGTAGTGTATTTATTATCTTCTTTAATGTATTCTGGCAATTTATTATAAATTTTGATAGACATCACAAAAGGACTAGAAGAGTGCGAGTGAGTTGTATTCGTGAGTTTGGGAGGTTTAATCTATTTTTGTGTTTTAAAGTATATTTTGTGGGCAGGTCTTCGCGTCTTGAGTAAAAGTCAGGATGTTTACGAACGAATTTCCATATTTCAAAGATATATATTGTTTATCCTTCGATCCGGATTCTAAAATAAACGGCTTAAAGATTCAGGCTCATAATATGGCACCGAGAATTCTTCTTGCGCGTTCTAGACTTTTAAGCTAATTTAGCGTCATCTGTCGGAGCTTAGTGGCATCTACAAGGTGTAACATAAATAACGCAAGACCTGAGAAACCCTTATTACATTATTGCTTTACTAATTCAATACGAAAAGCATACTTCCAATTTTAAGGTGTTTCTTTACCTTTTTTAAGCTCTTAACGTTTGTATGCGTATTGGGGTGTGTGTAATAGAAATACATTTAAAATAGCCGTTTGCCAATACTTTGGATTAGTATTAAATTTTGTTTAATAAACCGCACAGAACGAGAAAAAGCGTTTTTTAAAATTTTAAAATATAACTAACTTTATAAATAGTTGGAATCGATTCAGTCGCCGATTTCGAACAAACTACTTTCAGGTCTTGTGTTAATTATGTCACACTTTGTATAGGTTTAGTCCATGAAATACTGAATGGGAAGGGAACTCGAAAATGGGGTATTATGCCGAAAAGTGACATTTATATGTAAGTCTAAACGACTATTTACGTTTTGAGTCTTCACGATTTTTATTTAGTTTCCCATAGATATTAAAAGGACTACATATTTTGTCCTGCATCCAAAATCGGAATAACGCTGTCATTATATGAAATTTCGCTTCCAGTTGCACAGTTCAGAGATGGGCAAAAAGTAATCAGATTAATGATTACAATTGCATTTTGTAATACTCAGAAGATTCAGAATCGTTGAAGATTACAAAATGTAGTTGTAGTCTTGAAACATTAATACACCATCACACCTATATTCCCCAAGCGGGAGTGGTTAATCATTAATCTGATTCTGATTGACGGACGATTTAGCGCAGTGGTTAAGAGCTTAAGCCGCTCCGCCCACTGTGTCTTATAGTCGCGGGTTCGATTCCCGCACGGTACAAATCTTTGTGTGATCCACAATTATTTGTTCCGGACTGGGTATTTGTGTATGAATTTTCATGTTTGTAAACGCACCCACGACACAGGAATTAATCCTAGTGTAGGGCTACATTTAAAAAAAAGATTACATTTTGCCCATCTCTGGCACAGCTGCCGTTTGCTATGAAATTTACCCAAGTTCTATCTTTAGCAGTATCAGTAACAAGAACATACATACCTGAAATAGGTCTGGAAGTAGAAAAAATTTACTGCCTGTCATGTCATCCATGGGTCAAAATATCCTGGTAGCACTATATTTTGAGACAAGAGAATAGAAACAAAGCGCTACTCACTTGGTTAGGTCCTCTGTATAGTATAGCGATTTTTCCACTTCGTTATTCAGTTATGGAACCCTTGTTGAGTTAATCTCTTCCAACATTTTAACATTTTTCTTATGGGTGAGTAATGGGAAACCGTAAGTACATGTCAAATATCTGTTTACTCACAAAATAATGGATGCTCTCGGCTAAGCCAATTCAATGTTTTCCGGTATATGAAATGTATTTCGTACGTGTCCTTATCTTTTGGCATAATACATTTTTGTTTTGGTTATTTGAAGACAAAAAGAAAAAATATCTACCAGTATAAAGCAAAAAAATATGGCTCAGCACATATTAGAAGAAAGTGGAGAAGCATTACTGGAGGTTGTCCGTCAGCTTTGCGAAAGTGCTTCTTATTTGAGCCACGGAAGAAATGGTTGCTGAACATTAGGGAGTGGACTGGAATTGCCAGCGTTGAGCAGTTGTTCTGTATGATTTCCCACTGCTTATTTCCCAACGGACGATTTGGCGCAGTGGTTAAGAGCTTAAACCGCTCCGCCCACTGGGTCGTATAGTCGCAGGTTCAGGTCACGATTCTAGCACGGAACAATTTTTTATGTGAACACAATTATTTGTTTTGGCCTGGTTATTTGTTTAATTTTTATGTTTGTAATGGCACCCACCCCTCAAAGCTATGGTCAAAAGTGACAGGTCGTGGGAAGTGGTAGTGACCTTATGTTAGGAGATCATGACTCTGAAAGAGGCGGCGGAGCGGATGAGGGAGGCTGACCCTCTAGCTGATACGCTCCGTCGCCGTAGACTAAGGCGGTTACAGCGTTTCTACGCCAACATTATGTCACCTTGGTAAGGGTCTGCACGCGATAGGAAAGACTACCCGTTGCCTGCGCCCAACAGCCGGCCCTCGAGAGGACAGTGCATGTCATGTGCTCCCGATACGCCCTTCAAAAGTAGTGTACGGAAAGGTATTTTACTTGTCGTGGATGGTTGCGTATGCATTCCTTGAACCCGCCCCAGCCACAGCGACAAGTTGGAACACGGTGGGGATTTAGCCGGTAGGAGTAGCGGAATAACTCCTCGCTTCGCCCTAGCGAGCAGGTATCCTATGTAGGTTTTACCCCACCCCAAAAAAAGGTAACATACATCGAAACATACAAACATTCGCATTTATAATATTAGTAGGACTAGATTACGAAATACGAACAAAATCTATCTATTTATATCGTCACGCCAGATCCCTTGCGGGGTAGACAGAGAGTACAGAGTTCCAACAGGTTCTTTCCTTACATATGACAGCCAAAACCAGCAGCATTTGAATATACTTACGCATCTATACATACTCGTAGCTAGCTACTGTAGAAATTAGTTTGAAATTACTATTAACCTCAATTTTTTTTATTAAGGTCTCGCCACATAGCCGACGCATCGCGACGGGAGCGCGACGGTGGCGCGGCTTGGAGAATTGTAATGTACTGAAATGTACGGGACAGGCCAGATAGCGCAGCCCTGCTCTGCGAGACGGCAAACGTTACAACCCGCTGCTGTCGCGCCCGACGCGCTTACAAACGAAGCACGGTGGGAGTAAGACGCCAATACGCGTGCGAGCGGGATGCTAATGTAGAGCGGCGTTTGGCCGGCGTATGTCGCGCCTGCAGGGTGATCGTGATGTGCGCGCCGCGCTGCGGACCGTCCGCCGAGCGTTAGCCGAACGCCTCCGTCGCTCCGTCGGCTATTTGACCAAACCCTTATGGTAGTTTTAACAAACTGTGGCATTTTATCTCGTCCTCATGTTGGTTACGGTTGAATCGAACTAATTCGAAATAAGACCACACCCATAGTTGTGCTCTAATTTGTGCGTGTTTTGCGGACTGTCACCTTCTAGTACAAATAATATATCTATGCCTAGGAGGGTTACATAAGGGGTAAAAAATTATCGATAACGTCCCATCTGGGATACGGCTAGTTTCTTAAATGATTGCTATTTACCAAGTGAACTTATTTTGTTCATGTCTGTCTATGCGGATAAAATTTTATAATCCGTTTTACAAACTGGCATCCGATTGAGCGAAAATTTGGTATAGGTATGTAAGTTCGATGACAATGGAATAAAGTACTATAGAATTGGTCTGATGATGGATTCGGAAGGTGGCCATAGGAACATTTAATCTACGTAAAATAAACCCCTTGTATTTCGAGTCATTGCTGTAAACTCAAATGGCGTCCAAGATCTGATGATGGCGCCGGAAAGAGGCCATAGATACTTCCCAAATAAGCAAGATGTCTCCATCTTGCTTTCGCTATATTTTTTTATAGTTATTTAAAACTTTTTATAATAATATGTATATGTGTATATAAATTTATCCACAAAGTAATTTGTTACGAATAAACCGTCAAAAGTTATGGTGCCCTTGGGAAATTGGAATATATATCAGGGCCCATCAGCTAGTAATGAAAAAGTTTTTTTCCTTAGTTCCATTACGTATGTTGAAGTTGGTGAAATGTCTGACTCGAAAACAAAGGGACATAGGTTTGTGTTTTTGTAAGTTATATTTTACTCCTGTATTTTTTAGACAGAGGTTTTATTCCTCTTAGCACGTTATTTTTTTGTTTCACTGATGGCCAGTTACAATATTCAACTCAAGGATAAATTTGCTTACTGTCAGTAGGATTTTGACAGATTTTCCATAGAAAATATATCAAAATTCTATCCGTAGTAGGCAAATCTATCCTTGGGAGAAACCGGCCGTTATGCAGCGTCTCCTGTGCGTGTTTTTATACATTATAGATAGTGGCAAAGCTCATTGCTTTGTGATCACGAGGTCCTGGGTTCAAATTCTAGGTGGGACAAATGTATATTTCTAACGAAAAAATCCAAGTATGAGTACGCAATTGTGTTTGCAATTGGTATATAGCAAAAGCTCGCACCCTATTACATGGGATCCAACACCGTCGGTGAAAAGTGGGTGTTCTCAGTATACCTCTGCCACCCCCGCTTGGTGAATATAGGCGTGAAGGTGTTCCAGTTCGTTGTTTAAGTTTTTTGTAAAAAATAAAGGCGTGTATAGGCGTGAAGTTTCACGCCTATACTCCCCAAACGAGGTAGCAGAGGTGTGGTGTGTACACCCTTATTTTGCTGACAATCTGTATTCAACGAAAAATCTGGACTGTGGACTTCTACTGTGAATTTTCTGATATAAGAACCTCAATAACACTTTGTTATTAAGGTTCTAATATCGGTAAAGGTACTCTCTGCCTGCAAGGGATCTGGCGTGACGATACAGATAGGGATAGATAGATAACACTTTGTCTGACATAGGATTCGAACCCAGGACCCAGACCACGTAGTACGTACGTGCACTAGACCAACAAGACAGTCACAAAACATTAACTCAAAATATATTTGATTTCTTACCCGTGGTCTCTTACTCAAATAATTTTCTTATGTATGTTCTCAAAACCTCTAATTAGCGACGAAATGAGTTTGGAAGAAGATAAATCGGATCCCATCCCTCTTTACCTTGACTGGAGTGAAACGTGCCAAGTTTTTTGTCACCCTGGAAAGGAAAAACATTGCTTTTGCGAACTTCTAACAAAAAAACCGCCATGCTTATATTCTCCAAGCGGGCATAGGTGTATTGTGTTATGTGTTACAAATATATAGTGGGACAAGGATATTAAGAGGCGCTCGTAGCGCCTTGCGACCGCGGCGTTCTTACCGATTACCAACGTTAATCAGCGTTCGACTCGGTCGGTCTGAGATGGGTGACCGTTTGTGGCATTTTCATATTCGAGCGTCTCCGTGCTTCGGAAGGCACGTTAAGCCGTTGGTCCCGGCTACCACTTAATGTGGTAATCGTTAAGCCGAGTTGGAAGCCTCAAAGGCGGCTTGATAAGTTCCAACAGCAGGTGGCTACATACCTGCCTCCATCAATCCGCACTGGGTCCGCGTGGTGGTGTATGAGCTAATCTCTCTCACCCCGATTTGTGAGAGAAGGCCTTTGTCCAGCAGTGGGCAGTATAGGCTGATATTATTGTTTACAAGGATATTTTGGCTCGTAGATGACATCGACAGGGTTGGTGTGAAATTAGGGGTATCATTTAGGAAAATTTTCCTATTTCCAGAGAAATATTTCAACAAGTGGGTCCGCACAATTACTAATTAGAGAAAAAACTTGGCTAAATTTCATAGCAAATGGCAACTTTGCGACTGTCATGAAGTGACATTTCACTTGATAACAGCAAGGAGTTGCCACTCAAATCAGAAACCGCCAGTAAATATATTAGTGCTCAGGGTTAGGCAGCATTTGGCAAACTACGTCACGTTTTCTCTTCGCCTATACCGCAATGCCTGAAGACTAAAGTCTATAACCAATGCGTCCTACCTGTTTTGACTTACGGGGCCGAGACGTGGCCACTCACAGTGGGACTAGTCCACAAATTCAAAGTCGCACAGCGGGCTATGGAGCGAGCTATGCTCGGCGTCTCTTTGAAGGATAAAATTCGTAACGAGGTAATCCGACAAAGAACCAAAGTTACCGACATAGCTCGCAGACTCAGTAAGCTAAAGTGGCAATGGGCTCGTCACATCTGCATAAGGACCGACGGCCGATGGAGCAAGCGTGTCCTAGAGTGGAGACCGCGACTTGGTAAGCGTAAGGTAGGACGGCCCCCAGCTAGATGAATCGACGACCTCAAAAAGGTCGCTGGGACAGGCTGGATGCGGAAGGCGGACGACCGTGTGCAATGGCGTGTGATAGGAGAGGCCTATGTCCAGCAGTGGACTGCGATAGGCTGATTGATTGAAATTTTTTCTACTTCTAGAGAAATATTTCAACAAGTGGGTCCGCACAATTACTAACTAGAAAAAAACTTGGGTATATTTCATAGCAAATGCCAACTCTGCGACTGCCATGAATTGACATTTCACTAGATAACAGCATTAGTTCCGATTTTGGAAGCAGGCCAACAGACCCTTGTATAACTGTACATCCAACCTAACAACCTTTGAGTTTGTAATATAAGTAGGAGTTGTCACTTCAATCAGAAACCGCCAGTAAATATATTAGTGATCACAGAGCAACCTTTATTTACTTAATGTAAAAGAAAGAAAGAAAGAAAAATAATTTATTTTGTGCTCACACAACTAAACACAAAAGAATAAAATCAGTAACAAATGTAATTAACATGACAAAAGAGTAACAATAAAAAGGTAGAAATGCAAAGCAGTGATTGTGTGGGACCCAAAACTGGTCCCTGCCTCAGCTAATGCCGCAGCTGTATTATGCTGCAGCGCTGATCTTCCGGCAGCGCCATATTTCGGTAACATCACGGGCGGTCTCTTTCAGATATATGTATTAAAGTCTAAAACAACTAAGGCATATATATAAAAAGCGCTCGAGCAAACGAGGGGGTAACAAACTAGAATTATAATTAAAAATTTGCACTGTGGAAACCTAAACTTTCAAAAACTATTTTCAAAAATATATTATTATTGTCTGTGGACTGGAAAGCTTAATTGTGTGTGTGAGTGATGTACGCTGTTGGCCGCGAGGCCTTTACAGCTTCACCGGACTTAAGGGCGAGCGTGCAACCACTACGCTCGAGCCAGAAGGGCAAGGGGCGACATACTCGAGGGCGCCTTGAAGAAGCGCCCGTAGTCGGCGGCGGCTACGATTAACGGATTCGCATGGATAGATGCGTTCGCGAAGTGTCGTGTTGTCGCCTTATTAATATAGGCGCGAATAGGTTCGAGACCTAGATCGGAGTGGAATAAGGTAGGTACTACACTGTTCGTATGACGAATTAGTTTTATTACTGGTGACTATAATGCTATCAATGTGTGTGTGTGTGTGTGTGTGTGTGAGAGTGATGAACGCTGTTGGCCGCGAGGCCTTTACAGCTTCACCGGACTTAAGGGCGAGCGTGCAACCACTACGCTCGAGCCAGAAGGGCAAGAGGCGACATACTCGAGGGCGCCCTCGGTTGGGACAGTCGCTGTGGAGGGACGGGGTGCACTACTAAGTGCACCGGTCAACCGCCGGCTATGGGAGGGGATCTACGACTACGTCGTCGTCGCCCGTATTCTGAGCGGAAAGAATGGATGACAAAGCATCGGGGGAATCGGAGAGAACATATCGCGGCCGGCGGTGGCGACAGGGGTCGGGGGGGGGGGGGGGATCGTAGTCGGCGGCGGCTACGATTAACGGATTCGCATGGGTAGATGCTAATTAATTATGTTCGGCGTTTCATCAAAGAATTATTTGTTTAATAATCGGGTCAACTCGAAGTTATGAGTTTACGCCTAGCATAAGCATGGATGAAAGTGTAACAAATATATAGTGGGACAAGGATATGTTGGCCCGTAGAAGACACTGAAGGCGTTGTTGTGAAATTTGGGTTATCATTTAGTAAAATTTTCGTGCCCCCAGGGAACTATTTTACCGCTACCGAACCGCTAGTAAATGTATTAGTGCCCATAAAGTTTAATTACTTGAGGTAAAAGCTTAATTAATTATGTTCCGCGTTTTATCAAAGACTTATTTGTGTAATAATCGGGTCTGTTTTGTTTTATCGGTACTCGATGTGACACGAAATTTCCATAGGCGAAGCGCCATGTGATGATATCACCCTATTCTTTGTATTAACACTCTATGCAGAATTTTAGAGATCCGCAACTATTTCATTTATTTTATAGTGACGCATTTTCTTAAATAGTGTCGATGACGGGTTGGTCTAGTGGTTACAGCATAGGCTCGTCTACTACTGGATCCTGGGTTTGAACCCGGCAAGTGATAAATCTCACAAATGTTTTTTTTGGCTTTGATGGTTTTGTATGTCAATTTCCTGTTTGTGAAGGCACGCACAACACAGGAATTATTCCTAGTGTAGGGTAATGTTGAAAAAATAATGTCATAGTTTTTATTATTTCATAGACTGGTCTCGTTAGTCTAGTAGCGCATAAAACGACTAGCGACAACAACATCATTAATTCGAATTCTAGGTCTGAAAAAGTGTTAGTGGGGTCTTTCTATCTAAACATTATAGGTGTGGCCGGTATAATATGTCCTACCTTTATTATATTAGGACCTAATTTCGTCGGTGAAACGTGCATCTGTACAGTACAACTCTGCCGACCTCGCTTGAAGAATATCTAGGTGTAACGGTATTTTTTTTTATGCTATTTCAGAATGCTTTAACTTACCCATTTGCTTAATATGTTAGTTTTCTCATTTTAAAACGTAATGATTTTTAGATTTTTTCTGAAAAGTTACTTCGTTCGATTTAAGCGAAAGTCCCACTAATAATTATTTCTGCATTGTAAATGCGTTAGTAACATGATTAACAACATTGAAAAACGCATACTGATTTTTTTCAACGCTGAAATTAGTACGGAACCTCGTACTGTACCACGCTTCTTTCCTTCCACTTCTCCCCCTCTGAATGTTATCGTCACAAGGCAGATAGCATCACGCAATACAGTAGCGGTGTGTGGGTGACTCGACAGCCCACTCTGACGTCATCTTAGGTCCTAAGTTCTAGGTATCTTACGGGAGAAGGTTGGGCAGATTAGTATCGGTGCCCTCAAGAAAAATGATATGTAAGCACGAACGTACTCTGTCAAAGTAAATGTCTGTCATAATCCTACTAATATTATAAACAGAGGAATAGGTAGTGTTTAAGATAAGCCGCTCCACCCCACCGTACAGTAGTCGCGGGTTCGATCCTCGCATAAGATAAATCTTTTTGTGACCCACGAAAATTATTTCGATCTGGGTATTTGTGTATGTGAATTATATATTTGCAAAAGGATCCACGATACAGGAATAGTGTGGGGTTATTATTACGAAGATTATGCGTGATGGGGTTCCAGCCAAGGAGGGTTCAAAATATCCGTTACTTGTAATCATATAATTTTAAAATCAGTGTTGCCAACATTTCAATTATAAATTTAATCCTTACTAATATTATAAATGCGAAAGTAACTCTGTCTGTCTGTCTGTCTGTCCGTCGCGCTTTCACGCCAAAACTACTGAACCGATTTAAATTAAATTTGGTACACAGATAGTCTAGAGCCTGAGACAGGACATAGGCTACTTTTTAATGCGAAAAAGGGGTTGTAACGGGTTGAAAGGGGAGGATGAAAAGTTGTATGGAAGTATCGTCATTTTTAAAGCTAGAAGCTTGAAACTTATTTTTTAGTCTGTTGATTCGATATAAATAAATATGACATTCAAAGGTTGTAAAAGTTTTACCCTCGAGGGTGTAAAATAACAATTGTGAATAGGGGATATAAGTTTGTATGGAAATATGTAAGGTTTATGTGAATGTTTTATAAGTTTGCGACAAGAGACAAAATATTAAATGCTGCCCAAAGACACTATTCCACGCGGACGAAGAGGCGGGCACAGCTAATATAAATTAAAATCAAAATATTACATAATGGACTATTAATTATGATGCAAAATAATTCAATGAATGTAACCGAAATAAGATTAATTAAAAGCTATTGTGCATTCCGTCCCGTTGATACTTATGGTTGTGACACCTTTTCTCTTTCTTTTTCCTCCTCCTTCCTTATGTTTTGATCAAAAATGTACTTTATAGTAAATCTGTCTGCCATAGTAAATAACAAAAGTCTTATCCTAAGGACAAGTCAAGCATCTCAATAACTGGCGAGCGTGTATAAAACGAACTATGAGTGGAGGAAGCGAGATAAGTCTGTAAGAAAAGAACATCTTGGAATTCTGTGTTCTGTGTTAAATAGTGGTTAGACTGTCAGACTGCAAAGTCAGAGGTCTCAGGTTCAAACCCAGGCACGCATCTCTGTCTTTTCGAAAGCATGTGCGTATTATAAAATAATTATTACTTGCTTTAACGGTGAAGGAAAACATCATGAGGAAACCTCCTTGACTAAAAGTTTCTCGGAGGTGTGTGAAGTTCACCAACCCGCACTGGGACAGCGTGTTGGACTATGGCCTAAGCCCTCTCAGTTCGAGAGGAGGTCTGTGCCCCGCGGTGGGATAGTTTCTTAACAGGGCTAAAATTATTATATATAATAATATCAACCTATTATATCCCACTGCTGAACAATGGCCTTCTCTCACAAATCCAGGTGAAATAGAGATTAGGTCATATCCCACCACATGGACCCAGTGCGGATTGGTGGAGGCAGCTTTGTGGCCACCTGCTGATGGAACTTATCAAGCCGCCTGGCTTCCGACATCGCTTTACGACTACACATTAGTGGTATCCGGGACCAACCTCTTAACGCTCCTTCCGTAGCATGGAGACGCTCGAATATGAAAATACCACAAACAGTCACCCATCTCAGACCGACCTTGACGAACGCCGCTTAACGTGGGATCGCTAAGAACACCTGAGTTGCACAGCGCTACGAGCGTCTATGAAATAGATAGATGGGGAAACTTGTACGGAACCTTCTGCTGTACCACAGTTCTTTCTTACCACTTCTCCCTCCTAAGTATTGTCGTCACGGGGCAGATAGCATCATCCAATACAGTAGTTCTGTGTGGGTGACTCGACAGCCCACTCTGACGTCATCTTAAGACCTAAGTTACTTAGGTATCTTTCGGGAGAAGGGGGCACAATTTAGTACCAGTGCACTTAAGTAACAATGTTATGTGTATAACAATTATTTAAAAAGATCTTTTTAAATACAAGGTTTCATATCAAAAACACAACACAGATATCTTGTTTAGTTAAGAAGTTCCTGTGGCTTCCTTTCGGCTCCATCATCAGACATTGGGTCACACCATTTGGGTCTAAAGTACTCATCAAGGCAAATCCAAGGAGCCGAAACGGTGCGGTTATATTGAGTAGTTGGGTGGTTCCATTGGTCACCTTTCGGCTTCATCATCAGACCCTGAATACTACCTAGTTGTGTAGTACTTGTCAATGCCAACTTAACAAGCCCAAACACGAGGGGGTTACGTTGTATATTCCACATATTCCTATGACCTTCCAACTCCATCATCAGACCAGCTCTATGGTACCATAATATTGCATTATCACCGAACTTACATAAGTATGCAAAATTTCAGCTCAATCGGATACCCGTAAGTGCTATAAAATGGATCACAAGATTTGAACCGGAAAGACAGACAGACACACATACGAGCATTGCAAGTTAAATTAAACTTACTTGAAAAAGTACTTAAAATTTGATCCCTTTCGGGGTAGGCAGAGAGTACGGAGTTCCAACAGATTCTGTCCTTACAGTCCTCTCTGGCTTCCTCAACTATCATAGTTCGTCTCATACACGCTCGCCGGTTACGAAAACTCTTGACTTGTGCTTCAGATAAGACACGGTGTATTTGGTCATGGTAAGATAGTCTAGGTCTTCCCGGATACCTATATCCTTCCACTTTCGCATTGTATATCTGTTTTGTCATTCTTTCTTCCGACATTCTCTATATGTCCGAACCAACGGAACATACCTTTTCCCTTGAAATTTAATATTGAAATATTATTAAATCACCTTGTACTGTCTCATTGCTGCACACATAAAGCACTCATACCGCTGCGAGGTCATCGTGTTCCTAGCACGAAGGGTAAGCAGCGTTCGGCTCGGTCGATCTGAGATGGGTGACAACAAAAATGGAAAAAATTCGACTATCTCCCTGCTTCGCATGACACGTTAAGCCGTTGGTCGTTAAGCCAGGTTGGAAGCCTTATGGGCTTGATTAGTTGTCATAAAAGTTGGCCACAATTCTGCCTCCACCAACCCGGAGTGGGTCCGCGTGTTAGAGTAAGACCTAATCTCTATCACTTCAATTTGTGAGAGAAGGCCTTTGCCCAGCAGTGGGAACACATAGGCTGATTTATTGTTACTATTCAGTATCGTCGGCGAAGACTAGACTATCTTACCATGACCAAATAGACCGTGTCTTATCTGAAGGGCAAATCAAGAGTCTCCGTAACCGGCTAATGTGTATAAGACACCCTGAGAGTGGAGAAAGCCAGAGAGGTCTGTAAGGAAAGTACCTGTTGGAACTCTGTGCTTTTTGCCAACCCTACAAAGGATCTGGCGTGATGATATAGATAGATAGATCATCGGCGAAATATGAATGTACACAGTACACTTCTGCCACTCCCGTTAAGGGAACACTTGAGAGCACGCATATCTAAGTGTCGATTTTCTTTATAGAGCACCTTATTCTTTCCTTACAGAGAGGTTTGTAAGGATAGAGCCTGTTGGAACTCTGTACTGTTTGCCTACCCGCAAGGGATCTGGCGTGATGATATGGATAGAAAGATATGCATACTACCAATCATTACTCTATAGTAACCCCAGTAAAAGTTAAAGAAAGAGTGCGAGAGAGACAAAATAAAATGCTATCAATCACGAATGACACATTAATATTATCAGCTTGAAGCCGCCATAAAAAAGTTGTTAAAAACCTACAATACAATACTTTGATGACGACAATATACATAAATATACTGTGACGAACGGCTTGGTCTATTGGTTAAGACCGTAGGCCACTCTGCCCACTAGTCTTGGGGTCGACCCCAGGACAAATCTTGGTGTGACCCAAAAATATGCCAGTCTGGATGTTTGTGTATGTGAATTACCCATAATATGTGTAAGAGAAACACCAACGATACAGGAATAACTCCTAGTGTGATGCAAAGTTATTATTTAATAAAACAAGTTATATAGTCTGCGACTGCCTCGTTGGTCTGGTGGCAAAGCGCATCGCTTTGTGATCACGAGGTCCTGGGTTCAAATCCTAGGTCGGACAAATGTAGTTTTTCTAACGAAAAATTCCCAGTATGAGTCCGGAGTCTGGAATTGTGCCCGGTATATGGCAATAGGCTCGCCCCCTATTACATGGGACCTAACATCGTCAGCGAAACGTGGGTGTACTCAGTACACCTCTGCCACCCCCTCTGGGGAATATTGGCTTGACGGTGTGTGTGTGTAAGTTATATAGTTAGAAATATTTTCAGATCTCGCACAATTTCTTCACAAACTTTTCCTTCACAGCACTCTAAGGTTCAAATACATCTTGAACCTTAAAATTTGTGAAGCTACGTGATTAAAAATACACATAGAACTATTACGACAAAAAATGATCATAGTTAGGATGATACAGCAAGAAGAAACTTTTTAAATAAATATAGGAAGAACCTGTTGAAATTCTGTACCCCAACTACCCCTAGTAGGGATTTAGTGGATACAGTAAGGCTGCTCTATCGCTTCTAAAGACGAATTACAGGCAATCTTTGGGACTAGACGTTGATGGCGGGATAAACTGGACTTAATCTTAAAAAAAGTTGTCTTCAAAAACTACAGGAAGTCCTTTACCCGACGATGAGAATAGGAAAATAATAAATTTTAGGCAAAGGACAGAGATATCCGTACTTAATATTATAAATCTGTACTTTATATATAAAAAAGTAAACCTGCCTGTTTGTTACCTTTAATAGAAATAATAATACATTAAATTTGTCAAGAAGATAGATTGCATCCTGATAAAGGACAAAGGTTACATTTAGTCCCAAAAAAATTACTCAGAAGGAGTCACGGGTAACAGCTAGCTTAAAATAAAAAGAGTAAAGTGCAACAATGAAATAAAATTCAATAAAAATAATTTAAACATACTATATGAACGTAAAAAAGCACACAAGTATTTGTATTAAAAAAAAAAATCGAAAATCTCAATTTTTACAAATATATTCATAATCTATTTATCTATCTATATCATCACGCCAGGTCGCTTGCGAGGTAAGGAGAAAGTATAGAGTTCCAACAAGTTCTCCCCTTACATACTTCTCTGGCTTCCTGCACTCTCATAGTTCGTCTCATACACGCTCACCGGTTACGGAGACTCTATATTCATAATACAGACAAATAATGAAATAAATAAATTCCCTTTTTGTTTGTTACCTTCTGTTTTTATCTCATCGTAATATGTAGCGAACTGTAAGTCTCTGCTTACCCTAATAGGAAGTTGGGGTGAATTTAAGTATGGTTCATATATTGCGTGATGACTAAAGGCAATAAAATTAAAACGGTTCAAAATTCATTTATTGTATTCATTCATTGATTTGCCAACCCTTCCTCCAACTGTATCAATTTTAGTGCCTTTAGTTGCCCCACTATATTTGTTCATATTAAGTTCATTTAAGAAAACCAGGCAACAAATGATTCCTTCCCCGGTGAAACTGGAAGGGCCCCGCGGTCAACGTTGATCATTCACACACACACAAAAAGTATGATTATTTATCTCGCCACTAATCTCCCGTAAAGTTTTACCACATCATAAATATTAAACAATGACTATAAAAAAGGTTTCCTGCCCACCGCATCGCTTGTCCGCCTAAACGCCGCCCGCCCAACCCGATTGGTCGCACTTCGCTTATAAAAGCGCGCCGCCTAACAGCGAGCGCACAGTACGCGGGAGGGCGCGAGTCGGGACCCATTGAGTGACGTGTGCGTTACACCTTACGATTGTCGTAATTACTATCAGGTAAGTTTAGTTTTTAAGTTTTTTTTTAAATGATTGCAGGTTGGGGTAAAAATGAAATTGTTGGAGGTTATGTGTGTCAGTAGTTCGAGTTGAAGAAACGATAATTATTTTTTATACTTATCTAAATTTAAATTAAATAAAATAGGACGCGTATAGAAGAACATGAAACATTCTTTTTCTATTTATTCAATTTAAAAAATATGTGTAGAAAATTTTCAATATGTTTCTAAGAAGAAATGTGTAGAATAGAAATATTTGTTAAAGTTTACGATAAAAGTTAATTTTGAAAGTTAAACGAATTTGAAAATTAATTATCATTCAAAATTTCGTAATAAAATATTTAATATCGCCGTAGTATTTTTGTAGAAAGAAAAACTTGAATAATATATTTTTCCGGAAATTTACACCACAAAATAACGTTAAAAAATAATGTATATTATAAAAAAATTTATTATCCAGTTCTTGTCCACGTAAGCATTTGTTCTAAAGATTTTAAAAATAAAACCAAGTTTTCAAATTCAGTCATTAAAATGCGATCTTACAAAATTGGCCTTCTAAATTAAATCGTGAAACACAAAATTGTACATAATTAACAAATTAATATTAAAGTTCAAGAACTTTAACAACTACGCACCTAACATTAAACGTTTCGTGATATTGCATTTGTTCCCATTACGATATTAAATTATTTAAATCCAGCTTAAGTCCAACTTTAGTTTGCAAGTTCAGCTTTTCACCCTAACTTAATTCGACCCGACGTTTTAATTACTGAAATTCCTAAAATTAAGGTAAAATATTGGATATAGTAGTTTAATATATAATATATATAAAATTAAGGTAAAATATTGGATATAGGCTTTAAACAGAGAGAAATATTTATCACTTCGGGTGGGAGTCGAAGCCACGTAATCTACCATGCTGGTGCGGGGCTAAAATCTTGAAATTTAGATTTTTGTAGGTAAAAATACAAATCAACATATACTTACCTACTGCTAGAAAAATGATTGCCTTTACACATCGTGGTAACATAGAATTTAGATACTTTTTCCCGTTAATTTTGATGTACATCCATACTAATGTTATAAATTTGAAAATAACTATTGTCTGTGTCTCTACCTGTCTGTTTGGCTATAACCTTCTCACGCCTAAATCGCGGAACAGATTTTGATAAAATTTGGCATAGAGATACACTTTGTTTGGGAGAAGGATATAGGCTACTTTTATCTTAAAAAAAAAACGGTTAAGGGTGTGAATAGGCGATGCAAGGTAATATGGGGAAACCATCATTATGCAAGTTAGGCATATAAAAATTCATACGTATATTTTTGGTAAGAAACAAAGGACTACGTATTTCAATGTTTTTGAATCATCTTTTAGGGCGGTAAAAACCTATGTCAAATTATAAAATATCCGCGCGCGCAGCCACGGGTACGAGTTACTTTACAATATGCAAAACACGGTCACAGCTTAGCTGATGACGCGCTTGCTTTGCAGTGGCTTTTTGATTACTTCCTTCCCTCTAATATGGTCGAGGGAGATGATGACTGCTCAAATAGTCTTGCGGGGACTGGTCCATCTGGAATCCTTTAGACACTCTTTATAAATAACATCTCTCTATCTCGGTCGTACGGCATCACACTGGAGCTAGATCGTAAACTATTTAATTGTAACCTAAACATTGTATCCACACAATATGATTAAAAAAAGAAGAATTAAATAAAAACAGACAAGCCCGCTGAGTTTCTTCGCCGGATCTTCTCAGTGGCAGCCGCGTTCCGATCCCGTGGTAGATAAGTAGTTAAATTAGATTTAATAATAAAATGTAAATTGACTATTTGTATTGACTGCCTCGTTGGTCTGGTGGCAAAGCGCATCGCTTTGTGATCACGAGGTCCTGGGTTCAAATCCTAGGTCGGTCAAATGTAGTTTTTCTAACGAAAATCCCCAGTATGAGTCCGGAGTCTGGAATTGTGCCCGGTATATGGCAATAGGCTCGCCCCCTATTACATGGGACCTAACATCGTCGGCGAAACGTGGGTGTACTCAGTACACCTCTGCCACCCCCTCTGGGGAATATAGGCGTGACGGTGACTATTTGTAAGCGCCCCCTTATACAAAATATTTGAGTTTGAGCTTAACTATTATCACATTAAGGGGTAACCGGAACCAATAGCTTAACGTACCTTCCAAAGCACGGAGACGCTTAAATATGAAAATGCCCCAAACGGTCACCTATCTCAGACCGACCGAGCCGAACCTGCCCGACTGCAATAACACTGCGGTCGCATAGCACTAAGAGCGCCACTAAATAATATAATTGATTATATACAATGTGTTTTGTAAGTGATTATGGTTTTTGAAATTCTAAAAAACGGCATATAAGATAACCTTAAAAGTCGAAAAAAATTTTAGTCTGTGACACTATTTGAGGGGAGATGTGACGATATGAAAAAAAATTCCATACGTCTTCCTATTTCTACTATCTATCTATATCGTCACGCCAGATCCCTTGAGAGGTAGGCGTAATTCTAATACGGCTTAAGTCAATATAGATAACTCAGAATGCGTAAAAACTTCTTGTGTTTTCACGGCGGCCTGAATAAACAAAATTTGTTTTGTATCAAACGTTCTGTCCCTTTGCTTTCGATACAGATACTGATAAGTAAAAAAACGAATAGATGTTGTTTACATTGGTACGTAGGTCTAGTACCGAATAATGAGCGTAGCAATCGCGAGGTCTTGGATTCGAATCTAAGATCGGATGAAATGTAATTTTTTGACAGGAAACAAATCAGTGGATTTGTTTCCTGTCAAAAAATTACATTTCATCCGATCCGTCCGGAGTCTGGCATTGCGACCAATTTAATGTCGATAGGCTCACCTTTTATTAAATGGGAGCTAATATTGTCGGCGATAAGTGGGTGAAGAGCACCTCTATATCCCCGTTTGGGGAATAGAGGTGTGACGGTATGTTTATGTAGTTTTGTTCACTCTACTTAATTCGTAAAAGATCGTTGGTTGGATAAATACATATATATATATAGGGCGTATATATATAGGGAATTATTATTATTACTATTACATGAGATCTGATAACTTATTGACAGTGCAGTCTGGTCTCGTCTTGGCAACATTTTACATGAAAATGTTTTTGGTGGCATAAAACTTTCCAAAAATATTTTTAAAAAGGGTACATTTAATACCAACGAAAAAAAATATGAATCAAATGGAAATGCTAGGTACTTTTAAATTGAAAACAATCGTTCAGAGGTTTTCTGATTTAGCATATCCGGATTTAAAAATAACATCAACCTGCGTTCAATAATCCGCACTGTGTCCGCGTGGTGGCGTATGACCTATTCTTTCTCACCTCGATTCGTTGGAAAGCCTTTTTCCAGTGATTTTATTATAATAGCCTATATTGTCTCACTGCTGGGCATAGGACTTCTCCGACAAATCAAGGTGAGAGAGGTTAGGTCATACTCCACCACGCGGACATAGTGCGGATTGGTGGAGACTGGTTTGTGGCCAACTGCTGTTGGAAATTATCAAGCCGCGTATAAAGTTTCCAACTTGGCTTATTAAGTATCTATCTATATGATCACGCCAGATCCCTTGTGGGGTAGGCAGATAGTACAGAGTTCCAACAGGTTCTTTGCTTACATACGTCTCTGGCTTCCTTTACTCTCATAGTTCCTCTCATACACATTCGCCGGTTACGGACGGATACTCTTGACTCTATAATTATTGTGGTAAATAATAAGTACCACACAAGAAAGAATCATTGGTTTATGGAAATGAGAGTTGGATGGACATAAAACTGGGCTATTGCAAAAGAATCAAGATAATTATTTTGCTAAGATTCGCTGATTTTACCCGAATATTTGAAAGACTTGCGAAGGGACATAAATCGAACACATAGAGGCCCTTTTCGAGGAGTTAACATAATTATGATTCTCATGATAAATGTTTAGTTTGCCAGTAAATTAATAATTAAATTAAACATGCAAGCCCCTTAAGCATGTACCTCCTGGAAGTTTGTTGGTAGTGCCATAAGCTTTCCAAATATTTGCTCAGAAGGCACGCCAGAGTATAACGTGGGGACTGTACGTGATACAGCGACTGCATTGACGCTGAAAAGTACTATATTATAGGTATACAGTGAAAATAAAGTGGTTACCTAATTTTAAATGAAAGTATTTTACCAACTGCCTCGTTGGTGTAGTGGCAAAGCGCATCGCTTTGAGATTACGAGGTCCTGGATTCGAAGCCTAGATCGGACAAATGTGGTTTTTCTAACGAATAACTTCCCAGTATGAGTCCGAAGTCGGAAATTGGGCCCGGTATATGGTAAAAGGCTCGCTCCTATTACATGGGACCTAACATTGTCGGCGAAACGTGGGTGTACTCAGTACACCTCTGCCACCCCCGTTTGGGGAATACTCAAACCTAATTTTATTTTATATTAATATTCCTATCAATCTTTGAAATTTATAGTTACGTTACATTAGCGAAAAACGCCGTAACGTCACTGTAATCTATATTTACCGAGTCTAGCAATAATTGTTAGTATAATTATAATATTAGCCCTGTTAAGAAACTGTCCAACCGTTGGGCACGGGCCTCCTCTCAAACTGAGAGGGTTTAGGCCATAGGGTTGGCGAACTTCACACACCTTCGAGAAACTCTTAGGCATGCAGGTTTCCTTAAGATGTTTTGCTTCACCGTTAACGCACGCACCTGGGTTTGAACCCGAGACCTCTGAATTTGCAGTCCAACGGTCTAACCACTGGGCTATCACTGCTTTAATGTTTGTACAAGACAAAAACGCTGGTTTTTCTCACAGTTATGGCAATAACACTAGAATTATCCTTTTAAAATAATACTGATATACTAATCCTTTCCATAAACCAATAACTCCTTCCATAAACGCATACTTAATAGCTCTTTTATCTGACAGGATCAATTGTGGATCAGTTCGTTTGACGGCTTAGCCTAGTGACTGAGATGTTAATTCATTATTTTTCAATTCAATAATTTGTTCTTCATATTCCTGTCACTCAGGTCCGTTATTTTGCCCAACTTCAGGCTTTTATCCACGTCTCTGAGTCTGTTTTCTACTTTAGTGATATGGAATGATAAAAATGTATCTTTTTATCTCTATTCATCCAAATCAAGTACGAAACATTACAAACTTTAACATTTACTCAAATATGTGGCGTACAGTTAGCAAAACAATCAGGTATTTATTTATTCAATTAAATTCAAAATAATTCTTTTGAAACAGGAACATTGTGGTATAATTTGTCAAAGGGAAGATCTTTCAGCCAGACGGATGTTGTGTCTGGCGGAGCCTGCCAATCTCCCAAGAGTTGTTGTCTGGGGCTCGTATATATGCAAACAGAGATGGTCAAAATGTAATCAAATTAATGATTAACCAGCCCCGGCCGGCGAGCTCGGTGTCTGATCCTGTGTGCGGTATCTGTATCCGAAAGAAGGGATGTAAGGGCATCAAGAAGGTCAGTGAGAACATGCCGCAGACGGCGGTAGCGGCTCATAGGAGAGGAGTTAGGTTCGTAGTCGGCGGCCACTACGATTAGCAGATTTCTATGATTGGACGCGTTCGCGAAATATCGGGTTATCGCCTTTTTAATATAGGCGCCAATAGGTTCGATTCCGAGATCGGAATGGAGATCGACATTCCGTATGAACCTTGGGGCTCTGTCGGCTTTGCGGTGGAAACGGGATTGAACCGTTTGGAGTCGATCGATATGAGAGCGGGCGGCGTGCCCGAACACCTCACAAACGTACGTCATGATGGCGCATGTTATATGTTATATTATATACAAGTTTTGTAAAGTGTCACCTTATTCCTAAGGGACATTTTACTCCGCTTGAAGATCATCAGGTAAAGACGGTCGAGCACAAAAGCTGCTCGCTTGATGTGCGGTCCGAAAGTCATGGTATTATTGCGCCTACTGGGTTGAGTAGCCGCCGGTTCGATCCACGTTTATGTGTTTCAGTCTGGGTATTTTTGTATGTGATTATCGTGTTTGTAAACCAACGACGCAGGAATAATTCCTAGTGTGAAGCCACGTTTTTTTTTAAAAAGAATAGAAGAAAAACGAACAATTTGTCTTACTGCTTTACTAACTAAAGTGAACTATTCATCACACTTCACTTATATTGTTTCTTATTAAATTGGACCAGTATTTTTATATCTAAGACGAGATGTTATTTTAACCTTTAGCGTGAAAAAGGTGGTAAGTGTATTTTCTTCTGAAAAACTAAAGTTAAATCTACTTTTATCGCTGACCTTACATTTGTAACAGAAGTGTGGTACGGACATGAGTTTATTAAATTCCATTTAGATATGTTTGATAATATGGAAAAGGTTGGTAGTTGGTAAAGGGATGGATAAAGTTTATTAATAATATTTTATGAAATGTTTCAACTATTTTTGACACTCACAAGGTTCTCTAGAAAATTAATATAATAAATAATCATAAAAAGCAGTGATGGCCTAGACTGTTGGGCTGCAAAGTTAGAGGTCTCGGGTTCAAACCCAGGCACACACATCAGTTTATTCAAAAGCATGTGCGTTTTAAAAATTAACTATCACTTGCTTTAACGGTGAAGGAAAACATCGTGAGGAAAACTGCATGCCTAAGAGTTCCTCAAAGGTCACACTGGGCCAGCGTGGTGGACTTTGGCCTAAACCCTCCGAGTTAGTGAGGAGGCCTGTGACCAACGGTGGGACAGTTTCTTGACCGGGCTAATATTATAAATAATTATAAACCAGCCTTTACTGTCCCACTGCTGGGCAAAAGCCTTCTCTCAGAAATTGACGTGAGAGAGATTAGGTCATAATTCACAGGATTGTGGTCTGTGGTTGGAAGTATGAAGCCGCCTAAACTGCTTCTAACATCTTTAACGATTACCACATTAAGTGATAACTAAGACCAACAACGTGCCTTCCGAAGCACGGAGGCGCACAAATATAAAAATGCTACAAACGGTCACCCATCTCAGACCGACTGATTCAAACGCTGCTTAACCTTAGTGATCGCTATGGACACCGCGGCCGCACAGCTACGAGCGCCTGAGAGGAAATAAAGGCCATGTTTAAAAAAAAGAAACATTTCAAACGCCTAAATTTTCAAAGCAGTGGTGGCAGGGGTGTTCTGTTTACACCCACACTTTGCCGACGGTGTTTGGTCCTAATCTAATAAGAGGCTAGCCTATGTCTTTATACCGGACCGATCCAAAGATTTTAAGCTGCTACTGATAATGTCTGAAGATAAAATAGGAGGAGGCGGCGGAAGTTAGACCGAGTTCCGAATAGTTACCAGGACAGGCCTCCTCGTTAGGCAACTGCGGACAACATGCCGGCACACAACTAGGTGGCATGGCGACATGACTTTGCTGCGAGACTTGTTATCACCTTAGGTTACAGCCGTGGCTATCACAAGTAAATCGCGTTATGTAACAAAAAAACAGTTTAAAAACTGTAACCCGACCACGGAATAAACGATTAAATATTATTAAAATAGTTTTTCTGCCGCTTGGTATATTTCATATTACACTATATCTATATTTATGAATTTAGAGTTTTCTCTTTCAATTAATATCCCACGCGATATGACTGCAAAAAAAATCAGAGCCCCCTCCTTTTTTCGATGTAGCATCCGTCACATTAATTTAGTTATTATATAATGTAGCTTGTGATACCCGGACTATAATACCGAATCGATTTTTTAGTTTAGGCGTTACTGTGGAACATACATACAAACATACATTCGGCTACAAATATAACTCATCCTTTTGGCTTTTCCGTAGTCGGAAAAAATAATTGAATAGTCGAAATAAATTTTTTGGTAAAGACGTCGTGAGGAGTCTCAGTTGCCACCTAAAAGTTTGGTCATATAGCCTACGGAGCGCACCGCAAGCGCTCGGCTACGTTCGGTCGTGACGTTTGCCGGCGCGCCGAGCGGAGCAGCGCTATGTGACGTCTCTCGTACATTTCGCGCCGCATCGGCTATATGGTAAAACCATGGATATAAAACCTTCAATCCACCGCCAAATATAATTAAAAAATAAGCCCCACATATTATATGTGTTATCATTTTGTGTTTACAATATTATCGGGTCGCGTGAAGAGGTTACAACAAACGGCACTTTGTAATATAAAAGCAACGCGCAATCAGTGTCGGCATACAAACGTTACTTAGACATGGTTATTTTATAGATAATATCATGTGTAAATGAGTTTCGGGCTCATCGTAGTCACAAACCAAAATCGCTACTTTTGTATACGATCAGAGATTCTACAAACAAATTTTTGACCGTATTTCACCTAACACATCGAGAGTCCATCCAAATGGCGAACGTGTTTGAGATGAAATAAGAAAGTAAAGGAAACGAGAGAGGTCTGTAGGGAAACGAGGGATGACATGATAATCTAGATAGAAAAAAAACAAGTGTGTTTTTTAGTGGATGTCGTAAACGATAGTTAAAATTATTAATCATAATAATATTAGCCTCCTTAGCGAGGTCCTGGGTTCAAATCCTAGGTCGGATAAATGTAGTTTTTCTAACGAAAATTCCCAGTATGAGACCGGAGTCTGGAATTGTGCCCGGTTTATGGCAATAGGCTCGCCCCCTATTACATGGGACCTTACATCGTCGGCGAAAAGTGGGTGTACTCAGTACACCTCTGCCACCCCCTCCGGGGAATATAGGAGTGACGGTGTTAATATTAGCCTATGCTGTATCTCTGCTGGGCAAAGAACTTCTCTCACAAATCAAGGTAAAAGAGATAAGGCCATACTTCACCACGCGAACCCAGTGCGGATTGGCGGAGGCAGGTTTGTGGCCACCTGCTGTTGGAACTTATCAAGCGGCCTATAAGGTTTTAACTCGGTTTTAAGACTACGAATAAACGTGCTTTCCGAAGCAAGGAGACCCTCAAATATGCATATGCCACCAACGGTCACCCATCTCAGTCCGACCGACTCGAACGCTGCTTAACTTTGATGATGGCTAATAACACTTGCACGGCCCTGTAAGCGCCCATAAAAATGGTTAAAATATAAAAATCATTTGACATCGATACGCAGTTTGTCACCGTAATATACTCATCCATGTACATGTGGTGCACCTTCCACCAGTCTGCACTACACCCGCCTGGTGGAAAATGACCTACCTTCGATCTGCGAAAGAAGTTCTTTACCCAGCTGGGCCAGTACACATTGATAAATTATACAGTTAATTACAGGCTCTTTGAAATTAGAATGTTGGTAAAATTTGGCATATAGTATTAAGTATTTCAAACTGACTACTCCTTTTAACTAATTTACGTTATGGTATTTATCCCCACAGTCTTCATTTCCAGACTAGGAATCATTCCTTCACACACACATCACGGTATTTCAATATGAAATTCACATACACTCGGACCAAAATCAAGGAGTCAAAAATTTGTCCGGAGCGGAGATCGTATCCGCAACTACTGAATCCGATAAAGAAAGCAGCTAACACCACTAACCAGTATAGATCAAGCCATCGTGCAGTCAAAATCGTAGGTAACTTACTAACCCCAACATAAATGGCAACTTGTCCCCCCTTCTAAATTTTGGCTAGTGACACCACCTTGAACTAATTTAGGATCCATCGATTAGTATTAGTCTTGAGGTGTTTACCTCCGTAATGTTTCAGCAACCGCTTTAGGATCCTTATTCGCTGTGGCCGATTGAACACTTAACGTCGCGCGTTAAGATAACTTAGTGAAATGAATCACAATTAATTTTATTTATCAACACCATTATCATCATCTCAACCTATCCTCCCTCGTCCACGGCTGAACACAGGCTTCCATAATCACTCTCCAGCGCAAACGATCCGCAACGACTTCCTGCAATCCTCACCGTCGAACATCTGATAGGCGGCCGTCCCACATTACGCTTGCCAATACATGGTCTCCACTCTACAATCTTTCTGCCCCAACGTCCGTCTGATCTTCGCGCTATGTGGCCCGCCCATTGCCACTTCAGCTTGCTAATCCCATGGGCTATGTCGGTGAATTTGGTTCTTCTACGAATCTCCTCATTCCTGATTCAATCACGTAGAGAAACGCCGATAAGCTCTTTCCATAGCTTGCTGGGCAACTTTGAACTTTTTATGAGCAATATTGTGAGATACCATTATATTAGAAGAAAAATTTCTTGTTCGATTTCGAACCATTATAGTATTATTGAATTGTCAGGAAAGTAACGAAGACTCTACTACCAATTCGGAATGTAAAAGAGCAAGAAACCACACAACTGAAGTTTAGTCTTGTGTAACCATTACACGCATTTAACGAATTTATTACACACGCCGCGGTTTATTAGCGAATAAGGGCTCAGGTAATTACATAAAACAAAACCAAATATAAATCATTAAGTGGATTTAATTACTCGGCGTATTCCTCGTGCATAGGCACGGGTGTAGGGTTGTTATTAAATCAGTAATTTTGCTTATGCGGTGTAATTTTAGTCGCCCTGGGCCGAAAATCTAGGTGATGTATCCAATGCTTTCTGTTCACTGGTACTAAATTATTTCCATAAGTTACATCACCATAACTATACTAATTCAGTCTACTAAAACAACTTTTAACCAAGCTCAAAATTACATTGAGGGGCGGCGCGGCCCGTCAACTGGCTGGTAGATACCTTCGGTGCCGGATTTTACCCTAGATATGATATTCAGATAGGTCAGTAGGTAGATGTTACTTGCTGAAGTGCTTTATTCATTTTATTTATTACCAGTGAACAGTAGGCATTCAGCAGACAGCAGTGATAGCCTAATGGTTAGACCGTTGGACTGCGAAGTCAGAGGTCTCGGGTTCAAACCTAGGCACGCACCTATGTCTTTTCGAAAGCATGTGCTTATTAAAAATTAATTATCACTTGCTTTAACGGTTAAGGAAAACATCGTGAGGAAACCTGCATGCCTAAGAGTTTCTCGAAGGTATGTGACGTCCTCCAACCCGCACTGGGCCACCATGGTGGACTATGGACTAAACTCTCTCAGTTTAAGAGGAGGCCCGTGCCCAATGGTGGGACAGTTTTTTAACAGGGCTAATCTTATATTATTATTTAGTAGGCATTGGATATATCATAAAAAAGTCTTTCTCGGGCAGCCAGTGTCTACATAGTCCTCTCATTTACAAAATAGGGACTTTGTAAAGGTACAAAATAAAAAAGTATAATAATAATAATAGTAATAGGCCCGCAGGGCGGCTTGTGGCGAGGTGTTAGTGAATAACGACACCACGGACCCAAGTGCTTCAGAGAGTCGGTCAGGGCCCCCAACTCGGCGTGTCTTCGTCGGTCGAGTGGAAAACGAAGGGTGCCCGTAGGACTCTCGGCTCTGGCTAGCCTTTATTGGCCGTCCAGAGAGGAGCCGCTTTATCGACGTAGGAAGATAATGCGGCCCTACGTCGATGTACTCCAGGGGTGGCAGTGTTAAAGGGCATAACGCCGCGAGTAACTTCGGAGAAAGCGCAGCACACCTCTCTACACCCCTGAGCCGCTCACACCGGTGTTGCCCTCAGTTGTCCTAGGATAACCGTTTGAGGGCCCATCTAGTAAGCGGCGAGTAACCGCCGGCCACGGGTAATTAGGTATCACTAATTATAGCCGGTGTCCGTCCCCTTTGAAATAGTCCAGTTTTTGTCCATCAAACCTCATTTACATAGCCCTTGTTTTCTTTCCATAATTTACAATAGTCCTTGCACCTGCCGGGGTCAGTTCGCTGGTTATGTTTCTTCATTTGCAGCAAGTGATCTCAGTAGGTGGCTTACATCACGTTAACTTCTCGCAAAGGGCCTCTACGTGTTGGTCGAGCATCAGCCGATCCTCCCGATCCCGCTCAGCCTCCTCCTCCTGGACATCACAGACTCGCAGAAGGAGGATACGGCCCCTCACGCCGATTTCTCTGCCAGCATAGCCGCTACCACTGCCGGCAGAAACCTCTTAACTCCTGGCCCAAGTCGTCCGTCGTTATTTTAATATTAACGACCCGCCTCGGCTTCGCACGGATGAATAATATACATAAAGCTTTCTCTGGAAGCACTCTTTCCATTGGTGAAAACTGTATGAAAATCCGTCCAGAAGTTAATAAGTTTATCGCGTTCAGGCAGACAGACGCAGCGGGGACACTTTGTATGAAACAAAGTTTGAACACAATTCAAGGTAACACAGCGATTTTAATTGTACTTCTAAAACATATCCTACTATTTTTATATCAAAACTAAAAGTGAAAAGGTTTTCGTATTGCATTTACAAAATTACTTTATAATTCAATTATCTAATTGGGGTGTCTAAGGTCTCGCATCATTTACACCTATCTATATATATTATCACACCAGATGCTTTGCGGGGTAGGCAGAAAGTACAGCGTTCTAACAGGTTCTTTCCTTACAGATAGCTTTGCTTCCTTCACTCTCAAAATGTGGATGAAAAAGTATGTAAAAAAAATATTTTAAAAGAGTAACCGTGGAGTTTCTTGCCCCTATCCACAGGAATAACATTCCGAAGTGGTGGTAGAGTCTTTGTTACTTTTCTGACAATTCATAAATACTATAATGGCTTACATCAGGGATTCCCAAACTATTTTGGGCAAGAGACCCCGTTTTCAAAATGATCTTATACCTCAGGCCCCCATAGCCAAATTACTTTAAAAATCATATCTCTAGTTTTTTACCTATTGCTACAAAACACTTACCAATTAAAAAACATTGCAGTTAGTTAAGTGAGTAAAGTACAACAATGATATTTCCTACTAAAATATTAGCCATTCTTATAACACGTTGGTACACGTAGCACAACTTATACACTATCTTGAAAGTTTCAAATAAGAACTTGTGTTAATTAATAGTGTTCGATTTTTAGACCTCGTCGACCCCCAACATCAGTTTTCGTTTATATCGACCCCTGGGAAACTGATATCGACCCCTTGGGGTCCACCAACATCCATCAACCATTTTGTAACATGAATAAAACATATTCTGATTCTGATCCTCATAGTTTGTCATACAAGCTTGCCAGTTACAGACACTCTTGACTTACCATCATGTCATTTTACACGTTGTGTATATAAGGTAAGTGCTCCACAGTTCTACTCTTATCGCGATACACAAAAGCAACGCCTCCAATACCATTAGTCTTAGCAAATAACCTCTGAGAGGATTATTAATGTGTGCAAGAAACTCCTTAGTGAATAATGAAGCATTATCGTCTAATTAATCTCCGCCTAATACCTTTTTGTTCAGGGAAAGGTGACTAAAAACTAATTCTATGATACTTGCCACATACAAATACCTTTTTGTCTGTAGCGTGACTAGGTGGTAACTAGCGATATAGGCTACCCACGTAGTCTAACGCTTAAGACATTTTCACGTGCACACGGCCATGATATGGTCACTGTGATATGTAATGTTAGTGTAAGTTTAATAATATTAGTCCTGTTAAGAAACTGTCCCACCGTTGGGCACGGGCCTCCTCTCAGACTGAGAGGGTTTATGCCATAGTCCACCACGCTGGCCCAGTGCGGATAGGTGGTTCTGTCTGTCTGTCAGTCTCAGGGGTTCTGGGACTTTAATGTCTTTGCTTGCGGTGGCTGTCTGGCGCGGGTCACTCCCTTCCCTCCAATATGGCCAGGGGAGTGATAGTTATTCCAGTAGTCATACTCGTGAACGGGTGCTGCTTGTGGGGACTGGTCCATCTGGAATCCTTTAGACACTCTTTATAAATAACATTGTTAGTCTCATATCTCGGTCGTACGGCATAACACTGGAGCTAGATCTTAAACTATTAAATTGTATCCGCACAGTATGAATAAAAAGAAATAGAAGGGAAAGAAAGAAAAAGAATTAAACAAGCCTGATAAGTTTCTACGCCGGATCTTCTGAGTTGAGGTCGCCTTTCAATCCGCTGGTAGATAAGTAGTTAAAATAGAAAATGTAAATTGACTATTTGTAAGCCCCCGCAAGGCTTATACGAAATAAATTGAGTTTGACTTTGCCGAGCTTTGTCTCTTTATATATCTATGTCATCACGCCAGATCCCTTACGGGGTAGGCAGAAAGTACATAGTTCCAACAGGTTCTTTCCTTACAGACCTCTTTGGCTTCCTCCACTCTCATAGTTCGTCTCATACACCCACGCCGGTTACAGATACTCTTGACTTGCCCTTCAGATAAGACACGGTCTATTTGGTCCTGGTAAGATAGTCTAGGTCTTCCCCGGTCTTCATCCTTCCACTTTCGCATTGTATATCTGTTTTGTCATTATTTCTTCCGACATTATTTTTATATTCCTGAACCAGTGGCGCAGACCCTTTCTTATCTTTACACCGATACCATCTTATTTTATTCGAGAGCGTTGTATTGTGTTGTTATAAAAAAAAACGTTTCCCTATGCTAGGCGTTCCTGTGTCATGGATAAGTTAATAAACATGAAATTGATGTACACAAACGCCCAACCCAAAAACAAATATAGACACAAAGATTGGTTCCATGCGGAGATCGAACCCTGAGTTGTAGGATCTTTTTAAAGAAAAATTCTCGATAGCGTTCCGGAACCTTGAATTATGAAAAACACCGTCACCCCAATATTTTCCGAGCAGGGGTAGCAGAGGTGTACTGAGTACTTTTCGCCGACGATGTTAGGTCCCATGTAATAGGGAGCGAGCCTTTTGCCACATTCCAGACTCCAGAGTCATACTGGGAATTTTTCGTTAGAAAAAACCCAGGACCTCGTGATCACAAAGCGATGCGCTTTACCACTAGACCAACGAGCCAGTCAATTATGTAAGGTATAATGGTAATACGCAGTAATAGCCTAGTGGTTAGACCGTTGGACTGCAAAGTCAGAGGTCTCGGGTTCAACCCCAGGCAAGCCCCTCTGTCTTTTCGAAAGCATGTGCGTATTATAAATTAACTATCACTTGCTTTAACGGTGAAGGAAAACATCGTGAGGAAACCTGCATGCCTAAATGTTTCTCGAAGGTGTGTGATGTTCGCCAACCCGCACTGGGCCAGCGTGGTGGACTATGGCCTAAGCCCTCTCAGTTTGAGAGGCGGCCCGTGCCCAACGGTGGGACAGTTTCTTAACAGGGCTAATATTATTATAATGTTAATAGGCTCGTCCCCTGTTACGTTTGGGACTAACATCGTCGACGATATGTGGGCGTATATAGTACTCCTCTGCCACCCCCGCTTTGCCTGACGGTAGTTTCTTAAGACAATATCATAAGTCTTAAACTTTCCTCATCTTTGTTACTTAAGGATCATATACGAAGAGCATTTTTGTACGTAAATAGATTTTCTCAATATATGTCCTCTTAATATGCCACTAGGAATAAGCGAAAAATGTCACGCCATTTACGCATTATCTGTTAATTAATATCATTACTATCACAGACAATGATATTTAACACGAATTCTATATAAAAACAGCGGCGTTAGTGACGCGCTTGTTACGACGACGATATCGATAAAATAAGTAGAGTATTACGACAACATTAAAAATAGAGGATAGGACCGAAGATGCTTCTTCAAATAAAGTTGACAGAAGCTGACGCCGAAGGTTATTTTGATGATTACGATAACTTTAAATTTTAATCAGGTGGAGCCGACGGAACAACCAAAGGTCCTTTTTCTTTGGCCAAAGTCAGCTGAAGGCTAAAGTTTGGCCAAAGATTACTGCGCAGTATTTATTTCCTTCATTTTCATTTTTTTAAAAAACCTAGCCCCACACTAGGATTTATTCCTGTGTCGTGGGTGCGTTTACATACATAAACATTTACATACACAAATACCGTTTCGTACCGTACCGTACCGACTAGTTATCCGGAGAGTAAATCGTACACTCTTTTTGTAGAACCCCAAACTATTAATAAATATGTAAAACCCACACATGTCGACTTTTACTGGTCTTCCAAACGAAGACTTTCTATTTTATTATGGTAACGTTGAATGCTTCGAGTAAATTTTGCGGAAATTTTGACCCATATACATCGTACGAGTATATTGTGATGCGCTTCTATAACCGCTACTGCGATGAGATTGTGACAATAATTTATAGATAGATAGATAGATAGAGTATTCTTTATTGTACACCAGCGAAAATACAACAGAGAAATACAATGTGATATTATCTTAAGATAGAGGCACAATTGGCGGCCTTATTGCTAAGAGCAATTTCTTCCAGACAACCAGTACGTAGGAAGAAGCAACAGATAAAAATAGAGAGCAGTTGGTGGCGTACACTATAAAGATATATATGTTATACGATACCACTACATACATATTGATACACAAGACTTGATGTACAAAACATAAATATTATCAATTTGTCCAATTGTGACAGCAATTTATTACATTATCCAACCAGGAAAAAGTGATCTTTAACCATTCTTGTAAAAGATTGCAACGACTTTGCACGTCGGACCGTTACAGGTAATGCATTTCACAATCGTACAGCTTGACTAGTGAAGGATTTATGAAAGAAGTTTGTGGAATGCATTGGTGTTTTCAGCCTCAGATTCTTCGATGACCTTAGGAACCTCAAATGCGTTTCATGAAGGAATTCAAACCGTTTTTTGAGGTAAGAGGGAGTTGTCGGATTATATAGAATATTGTATAAAAGCGATAGTATGTTAGCATTCCGGCGATGGTGGATTGGCAACCACTTCAGTCTTACACGAAATTCAGAAACATGGTCATATTTGCGTAAACCAATGGGTGTTATCGATAAACACTGAACATCACTTTATTTTTCTCCTAATATTCTTTTCGACACTTGGTTTAGCTACCAGCTGTTTCTCGGGAAAACTGATTTTATTTGATTATTATCATAACGATTTGGTATGAGTGATTATAGCGTAGGCCGCACCTCTTAGGAGACCAAGTAGGCTTCGTTGCCCGTACAGGAAAACTGTTTGCGAAACTCAAATTTGTTTCAGTGTGAGTGTTTATGCATGTGTTCAATTTAAACCCATCTAGACACTGAAAAAATCGAAGGAGGAGCTAACGCTTTTTAGGACAAAGAAATCTACCTATCTAACTTTATCAGTACGGCAGATCCCTTGCGGATCCTAGAGATGAAAAAAAAATACTTTTTGTATGTTGCTTATAATCGTTTTCATAAAATTACGTATATTTAGTGCCTTCGTATAAAGTTGTCCAATACTTAACTCTAAGCATAGATATTAAAATCAAACTAAAATATTCAAACCGGCCGTAAGACACATAGATTTTATTACAGTGTACTCTTTATATAACACATAATCGTATACTATCCCACTGCTGGGCTAAGGCCTCTCACAATCCGAGTTGAGAGAGATTAAAGTCTTTTTCCGAGTCATGGGTACGGTGACGTTTGGGATTTCACGTTTCTAGAAATGTGGTGATGATAAAATTGCTTTAAAAAAATCGATTGAGTGTCGTATCGAGATAATTTATACCGGAGATGAATCGATTTTAATAACACTAAATTTGGGAATAAAAAGAAACCAAAACACAATCATTTCATTATTTATTTACGAATCAAGGGATTTTTTGAATGATTTGCGAAAATCGTCTGTCAAATTGCTTAATTCGTCGCGCACGTGAATTATTATTTAAAAGTACGTATATTTAGTGCCTTGGTATAGTTGTCAGAGGAAAGAATGTCAAAACAGATATACAATGTGAAAGTGGAAGGATGCAGGTACCGGGGAAGACCTAGACTATCTTACCACGACCAAATAAACCGAGTCTTATCTGATGGAAAAGTCAAGAGTCTCCGTAACCGGCGAGCGTGTATGAGACGAACTATGAGAGTCGAGGAAGCCAGAGAGGTATGTAAGGAAAGAACCTGTTGGAACTCTGTACTCTCTGCCTACCCCGCAAGGGATCTGGCGTGAGGTTATAGATAGATAGATAGATAGGTATAGTTGTCCAATACTTAACTCTAAGCATAGGTATTAAAATCCATTTTCGCCTAAACGTTCAATGGTATACAACCACTAACAATTTCATAGCCAATGTTTAAATCAATAAAATATTATTTTAAGATTTCATGTTATACACACTAATCTAAGAAATGGTTAAATGCGTTTCACGTAATAGGGAAAAACAGCTGAACGGATTTGGATGAAATTATGATTTGGATGAATAAAATTAAACACCGTCACGCCTATATCCCCCAAGCGGGGGTGGCAGAGGTGTACTGGGTACACCCACGTTTCGCCGACGATGTTAGGTCCCTTGTAAGAGGGGGCGAGCCTTTTGCCATATACCGGGCACAATTCCAGACTCCGGACTCATACTGGGAATTTTTCGTTAGAAAAACTACATTTGTCCGACCTAGGATTTGAACCCAGGACCTCGTGATCGCAAAGCGATGCGCTTTGCCACCAGACCAACGAGGCAGTCAACTAATAATTATACACTAAAAATTGCCGTGTGCAGAGTTTGAACCCGCCACTACTCCGTCTAGTGAACAGAGCGGGCTAACGCTCTAACAGCTATACCAAGCCATCGTTATTTTCAGTAACTGCGTGTGCGAGTTTATACACTCACCCACACACATACTCACTAGGACTTAGTTCCTTAACCTGTTTCAAAGGTAAACAATGTCTCTTTGTACAAACAATGGAAGGATGCTTCGAATCCGTTAACCGTTGCCGCCGCCGGCCGGGACATGTTCTCTCCGATCCTTTGTCATCCATTCTTTCTGCTCAGAATACGGGCGACGACGACGTAGTCGTAGATCCCCTCCCATAGCCGGCGGTTGACCGGTGCACTTAGTAGTGCACCCCGTCCCCCCACAGCGACTGTCCCAACCGAGGGCGCCTCTTCAAGGCGCCCTCGAGTATGTCGCCCCTTGCCCTTCTGGCTTGAGCGTAGTGGTTGCACGCTCGCCCTTAAGTCCGGTGAAGCTGTAAAGGCCTCGCGGCCAACAGCGTACATCACTCACACACACACACACACACGCTTCGGGCTATATTTCACCCGTCTGGCCCATACGTGTCGATAGGCACTTGACAGACAGACGATAGTTATCCAATGGCCGTTCTCTATCCAATTCAAGGATAGATTTGCTTGCTGTCAGTAGAATTTTGACAGATTTTCCATACAAAATATGGCAAATCCGTAGTATCCGTAGTAGGCAAATATTCTTAGGTTAAATATTGAAACCGGCCGTAAAACACGTAGATTTTTTAACAGTGTACTTTTTAAATAATACTTCATCGTATATCCCACTGCTGGGCTAAGTCTTCTCACAAACCGAGTTGAGAGAGAATAAAGTTGTTTTCAAGAGTCATGGGTACGGTGACGTTTGGGATTTGACGTTTCTAGAAATGTGGTGATGATAAAATGGCTTAAAAAAAATCTATTGAGTGTCGTATCAAGATAATTTATACCGGAGATGAATCGATTTTAATAACAATAATTAAGGAATAAAAAGAAACCAAAACACAATCATGTCATTATTTATTGATTTGCGAAAATCTTCTGTCAAATTGGTTAATTCACCGCGCACGTGAATTATTATTTAAAAGTCTATTAAACTGTCTAATTGGTGTGTCAAGATGGAGCAGTCACGTTTTATGACGTAACTATGAGCATACCGTCAGATACATAGAATAATATAATATCAGTCTATACTGTCCACTGCTGGGCAAAGGCCTTCTCTCACAAATCGAGGTGAGAGAGATTAGGTCATACTCCACCACGCGGACCCAGTGCGGATTGGTGGAGGCAGGTTTGTGGCCTCCTGCTGTTGGAACTTATCAAGCCGCCTTTAAGGCTTCCAACTCGGCTTAACGACTACCACATTAAGTGGTAACCGGGACCAACGGCTTAACGTGCCTTCCGAAGCACAGAGACGCTCGAATATGAAAATGCCACAAACGGTCACCCATCTCAGGCTGACCGAGTCGAACGCTGCTTAACCTTGGTGATCGGTAAGAACACCGCGGTCGCACAGCGCTGATAGAATAATATTCGTAAAAATCGCCGATCGATTTTATATAATTAATAAAAAAATTGATCGACTATAACGATACATTGTGTCATTCCCTAAAACGCAAACCGTTCCAATTTACATAATTATGCAGTAGAATTTCATGTACTTTTAAGTTTTTTAAATAATTACGCAAATTTATAAACAGTATATGATGGGTTTTTGGCGGGAAGTCGAAGAATGATGTTGTCAATTTGTTTTAATTTCCAAAACTTGTGTTATTTCGACTAAGAATGTGTAATGTTGGTGGAATATTAACCATTATGTGGTCTATATGTGCATGAGTGAAGGTAATTGTAACAAAGTGATAAAACGTGCGTTTTCGACTTCCCTCAAAACGGCCGTTGCAATTGGTATGTAAAGTATCCCCCGCTTTACTATCCAGGGTGGGGTACTTCATTAATTTCATTATCATCGTTGTCATCAAATTCATCGGGGAGTCGAATTAATTTAAACAAAGAAGATTATATATCTCACTGGACACTGGTAAAATACAATTATAATTAGTGTGAAGCCATAACTTGAAGAAGAATAAGAAAAAGAAACAGTATATGATTAAAATGCAAATTCAAATAGATTGTTGGCTTATCTTTATATTCTTTTCCAAAATACAATATACGTGAAATGGAATTTGATTTAAGAAAAAAACTATAGTTCATACTCCACCACGCGGACCCAGTGCGGATTGATTAAGGGAGATTTGTGGCCACCTGCTGTTGGAACTTATCAAGTCAAGGCATCCAACTTGTCTTAACGACTTCTACATTAATTGGTAACCGGGGCTGGATTAACGTGCCTTCCCAAGCATGGAGACCCTCGAATATGAAAAAGCGGTCACCCATCTCAGACCGACCGAGGCGAACGCTGCTTAACCTTGGTGATCGCTAAGAACACTACTACAAACATTACTACGAGCGCTTCTACTGTACCCTTGACTACATGCTTTTAAGACATGTGCGTGTGTTTTTCTATCTCAGAAATCGACGACATGATTTTTTTTTTTTTTTTTTTTTTTTTAAACGTTGCCCCACACTAGGATTAATTCCTGTGTCGTGGGTGCGTTTACAAACATGAAAATTCACATACACAAATACCCAGACCGGAACAAATAATTGTGGATCACACAAAGATTTGTCCCGTGCGGGAATCGAACCCGCGACTATTAGACACAGTGGGCGGGGCGGGCTAAGCCCTTAACCACTGCGCTAAATCGTCCGTCTATATTAATAATAATTCTTTAAATATTTTTCTTTGTGTCAGTTTCTGAGGTTCCATACTGCCACATCTCGATGTTAAACCCGGTATTCCTACCTAACTGCACACACCTATCGATAATAAGTACGATACGTCTCAAGATCGTTGAAGAACTAAAGCTCGTGAAGAAACTCTCGCCCAATGTTTGTGTTCGCTAAAAGCACTGTTTGTTAAACTTATATCCGCGGGTGCGTGTCACGCGAAACGAACTCTTGTGAATAGAAAAATAATGGCGTTAAAACAAATATTTCCTTGTTATTTCATTGTTACAGGTATACTCCCACTGTTAGGCAAAGTCTTTCTTTCATAAATCGTGGTGAGAAGGGTCTTACTCCACTGTGCGGTCCCAGAGTCAATTTGTGTAGGCAGCTTTGTGGCCACCTCAGAATAAATATATCCAGAACGCGTCCAGTCAGAATTTCAGTCAGCCAAAAATTCATTTGAGTATCATTTGCGGACCATGTGTCTATAGTATGCCCACATTTACGATGACAAGGACCATTTAGCGTAGTAGTCAAGAGCTTGAGCCGCTGCGCCCACTGTGTCTTATAGTTCGCGGGTTCGATTCCCGCACGGGAGAAATCTTTGTGTGACCCACAATTATTTCGGTCTGGGTATTTGTGTATGTGAATTTTCATATTTGTAAACGCACCCACGACACATGAATAAATCTTATGGTGGAGATTGGTTTTAGAAAAAAGAGTTAATAAACTTGTGCTAGAGATTTCACCCGTATTTCCAAAAGTTTCTTGTTTCACTGCTCCCTTTTATTACTTCTTTTTTTCATTGTTGTTAATTTAGTTCTCTAATTTATACAAATACAAGATCAAAATTGTTTGAAAGATCAAAAGTGTCTTATTTTTCTGTCTCATCTCTCCACACTCAAAGGTTTGCTGGAAGAGAACTCATATTTTGGGTTAAGCTCGCCTTTGTATATGACTTGTGAAAATTACAATTACCTCAGTACTGTATAGATACATATATAATATATAAAAATAAAGCATAAAATAAAAAATGAAATAAAATTGTCTGCTTTTTAAACGCATGCCAGGGCAACCTTTAAGTAAGTCAACAATGTTCAATTGTACTTAATATAAGGATTTCTGTTTATACTTAAACCATTGCATGCTTTGTTGGTTGCTATAATATTTTTTTTTAAAGTTTGAGCCGTGATTTGTTCTGGACTTCATATTTACTACGCTATCAGTACTTCTATCTATCTATAACATTACGCCAGATCTTTTGTAGTGTAAGTATGGAGCACCAATTTCCAACAGGTGCTTTCGTTAGACCTCTCTCGTATCCACTCTCATAGTTCGTCTCATACACGCTCGCCGGTTACGAAGACCTTTTGACTTGAGATTTAACAATCAAATCAATAGTTAAACAAGTTTAACTTATCGCAACTAGATACCTGTCACAAATAGTTTTACACCAACCCTCAGAGTCTGAGAGGCCAATGTCTGTTATTCGAAACTTCTCAAACTTCCCCCGTTTCAAAGGAACTTCAAAGTTTTGTTCAAAGATACTGTATTGTTTAATAAAGTAGCGGCATCGTATGATGGCACTCTTTGCAGTTTACAATCGTAGGTAATATCAAATTATTTTGCCTGTTACCTTTTCACGCCACCGCTGAAACGATTTTGATAATTTGTCAAAGAGATAGTTTGCATCCCAGGGAAGGAAGGGGGTGCAATAAGGGATGATAGTTTGTATGGGAAAACCATAATTCTCGAGTTAGGTACTTAAATAAAAATTGATATTTAGGTTATTGAAAAATAATAATGTGTTTCAGAATTTTAAATAACTTTGTCCTTAAAATACGCGAACAAAGTTGCGGATACAGATAGTAGCGAACTTTACGAATTTTGTGACCTTGACCATGAATGTCACGCTTTTAATTTCCACGTGGACCCGGCAGTGATGTTCTGCGTTCACCCACATATTGTCGATAATGTTAGGTCTCAATTTAATAAGGGGCAAGCTAACTGGGCACAGCTCCAGACTCAAGACTGTTACTGAACTTTTTTGATAAAAGTGGTACATTTTATTCGACCTAGGATTCAAACCGAGGACCTCGTGATGGCCACCTGTTCTATGAGCGTGACCAACAAGGCACATGGATATTAAAACACTGTCACGCCTATATCCCCAAGAACCCTCTCTTGGCAGAGGTGTACTGAGTACACCCACGTTTCGCCGACGATGTTAGGTCCCATGTAATAGGGGGCGAGCCTATTTCCATATACCGGGCACAATTCCAGACTCCGGACTCATACTGGGAATTTTTCGTTAGAAAAACTACATTTGTCCGACCTAGGATTTGAACCCAGGACCTCGTGATCACAAAGCGATGCGCTTTGCCACCAGACCAACGAGGCAGTCATTACTGATAACAAAATATTAAATTTATTAGGAGTCGTCAAAAGTGCCTTTGTATAGTGCCGCTAGTTTAAGATAACGTGTTCAAAATATAGATTTTTTTTAATTTCTCTATATATCTACATCATTACGCTAGATCTTTTACGATGTAGGCAGAGATTACAAAGTACCTACTGGTTCTTTCTCTGCAGACCTTCGTTAACCATCCATCAGATAAGACACGATCGACGACATTCTTGGGTACATCAAATTCAAAAAGTATGTATAATTGGCAATTCGTAAGTACCAATAACGTTTATATGAAATAAATTATTTGAGATTGATTTCACCATGATTGCACCTGTTCGATTATGGAAGGTTAGTCAAGATCTGTGCCAGTACACTGTATCCTTCCATTCTCGTATCGTTTATTTGTTTCGTTACTGTCTGGTCAAGCATTCATTCTGTATGTCCGAACACCAGAGCATGTCTTTTACCATATTTATTTATCAAAAATCAAATTTAGTTTTCTTTACCAAACAGTGATAGTCCCTAAATCACGAGGTTTATGGTTCATATACCAACTCTCCTCTTTGGATTATTCCAAGATTAATGTGTGACTATACCAAGTGCTTACTTGCTATAGTCACACATTAATCTTGGAATAATCCTACTACGTGATGGGATCTCCATATCCTATAGTAAAAATCGAAAAGCATATTAAATAATGTACCCGGAGAATGACCCCTTTCATAATCCTGCCTACCCAGCAAGGGATCTGGCGTGACGATAGAAATATTAATATCAACAAAGATAGAAGTTCAAGCTGCAAGGTCGAGTGCGCCGGACGCTCCCAGGTTCATTTCCTGCGCGGGTTCCTGCAGGAAGCCGAGATCTCAAGTTGGTTCCGATTAGATATTCCTTGAGCACTTTACTTAGCTTGAAACAGTATAAAACGTAGATCGTCCATTCTATTGCCCTATAATGCAACAGCTAACACAATTGATGAACAGACCCATATTGCCACCTGCACACAGGAATTATATAGTCGTCTTCGACTGAATGTTTTTTTTGTGTGACCCACATTGCCACGCCTGTATTCCTCAAACGGGGCTGGCAGAGGTGTCATATGTACAGTCACATTCAGCCGACGACGGGCGTGTATGCGACGAACTACGATAGTGCATCCAGAGACGTATGTAAAGAAAGAACCTGTTGGAACTCTATACACTATGCCTACCCCGCAAGGGATCTGGCGTGATGATATAGATAGATATATAGATATTTATGTGTGTAAAGGCACACTCGACACAGAAATTATTACTAGAGTGGGGATACTTCTTTGTTAAAAAAATCAATCGTACCAATCTACACATGTTTCCGAATTTTCGATACACACAACCTTTTTTACACAATAACGTCGCTAAGATTCTAAGAGTTAAAAAGACGTTCATTACCTCTCTTTTCTTTGAGAGAGTTGCCTATTACGCACTCGACCCTTTTTCGAAGCTCTGTGAGCGTTTCTTGAAACAGGAGTTGCCCTACTATTTATGTTACCCGTATGCGTTCAAATGTTATTAAGTACGAAAGAAAAAATATATTTGTGCGACAAGGACCTTTTTGCCCGTGACCAAAATCGGTACTAGTGCTGTCATTAAGTAAAATGACACTTCATAACAGCCATAGTACCCAAGTTTTTGTTTAAATCAGTAACCGTCCGGACCCACCTGTCGAAAGATATCCTTGAAGGTAGGAAAAGCTTACCAAAAAATATAAGTCTAATTTCACACCAACACCTGTCAATATCATTCATGGATGATGGGGTACTTTGGCCCATGGGCCAAAAAACCCTTGTAGCACTATAAGAGTTTGATTATTACTCTTCTTATTCTGTATTATTTTTTTATTTCGCTGCAGGCTTAAGGTTGGTCGATGTGGTTAAAAATTAAAAAGCGATCCGGAGCTGGCAGCCTTATGTTTTTCAGGACACAGTGAACACCTAGTCAAACTACTCTAGAGTATCTGGATATACTTTACATAAAGTCAGTGTTTTGTCAAAATATATAATAAGGTTGAAGATTCAGAACCATGCGGGCGTACAAAAGAAAGAATATTAAGGAATTACATCCGCAGATTGGCATGGCAATTGTGGGTGGGTGAATCCTGGACGTCGTGATCACCAAGCGATGCGCTTTGCCACTAGACGAACAAGGCAGTCATCCGTCAGTCAGTTTCCAAAATTTAATAGTGTATATAATAAACAGAGGGATTCATGATAGCTATACAAGACCAAACAATTGAGACTCGAAACTATCAAAAATATATTATGAAAATCCCAAACCTTTCCACAGACCTTTGCCGCAAATGCAATAGCTCTTTTGAAACGATACAGCATATAATAAGCGCATGCAAATCAATTGTTTAGACTGATTATAAACATAGCCATGACCAAGTTGCAAACATAATTCATCAGAAAATAGCCCGTATACTAAAACTTACAACAAATCAACCTGTACCATATTATAAGTATACTGCAGAGGCTGTTCTAGAGAATTGTGACTACCGTCTATAATATGATCGCGCTATATTAACAGACAGGACTACACATTACAATAGAACTGACGTTACTATACATAACAAAAAAGACCACACAGCTTTCATCATTGACATAGCCATACCAAACACACATAAGCTTCAGAAAACAATAGCCAATATATTGTCTAAGTATACAGACCAAAAAGATGAAATCAAACGTATGTGGTGATTAAACAATGTTACCATAGTCCCTATAGCACTATCAACAACTGGTGTCATCCCCAATCAACTACATCAATCGTTACGAGCACTCAACCTTCCGCCTTCCTTGTATATTACTCTACAGAAAGCTGTCATATTAAACACCTGCAGAATAGTTCGCAAATTCCTACAGACTGACAAAGACCATTCTAACCCATCCTCACCATCCAATATACAAATACAGACAGATAATCAAACAAGCACTTATTCATTACCGAATCAAAGCCAGAATCTTCCCAGTTACCATTTGGCTTAGGCCCGTGTTAGCTCGGTATACCGATACCATCGAGACATAAAATATGTAAAAATTAAAATAATTTATTTATTTATTCTTTATGCACTTTTATGTACATAGGCGGACTTAATGCCTGAGGCATTTTCTGCCAGTCTACCTTGGGGTGGTGTAGAGACAAGTGTGGCAGGTGCGAAATTACACGAATTGGAGAGGGTAAAGAAAAAAAAACAAAAAATATGTAAATAACAACTAATTAACTATACATAATACTTAATATATACAAATTATATATAACGATAATATACATATTTATATATACCACAAATATATACATATATAAATAATTATACAATGTATACATAAACTAAAACTGTGCGACATAACAACGTAAAGCGACTAACATTGAGAGGGGTTCAACCTTTGGTGTAGATAGTCTTGTAGACTTTTTTTAAAAGAGGAACGATTAGTGGCCATCCTGAGTTCCAGAGGCAGAGCATTCCAAAGAAGGATAGACTGCACAAAGAAGGAAGAATGAATGAAATCAGTACTATGAGGGGGGCACTGAAGAAGACGGTAATCTTTATTTCTTTCTCAAAAATACAAACATGCTCTGATGACTAGTATTGCAACAGTTACTAAATGTGTAGGTATGTTTGAGAATAAATCTAGAACCATTAATCTAGTTCTATTAGTCCCCACACCAGGCATAGCCTGTATCGCGTGGACCGATATATCAGATATATTATTTTTTACAATAATTAACATTAAATCAATACAAATACAAGCGTGTTACCCGAAATTTCGTCAACCGTCTCCGATCTCCCCTACGTATTCTGACCAATAAAAAGTGATCGAATTCCAATTCCAATCACGAAGCTATATACGAATAATAATTACCATTAAATAACATTTGAAAGCAAATACACGTGTTATTAGACATCAGAATTCAAAAGTGATATCATAACAACGGATTCAAAAGTGATATTATAACAGCGATTCTGTTCTAATTGGTGCCCCGTATCATTTCCTCCGACAATACTGATTTAACTTGTATTGATTTAACGTTCCTTGATACGAATTTCAACATTCAAAGAGTTAGAAATTGGTTGGTGGTGAATTGATTTGAGTGTAATTGATTTCTAGAAGTCTTAATTATCTATTCATAGGTTATACGGTACACATGACTTAAGTAGTTGTTGAAAGGAAGACAATTACTCCTTTGATAGATGTAGGAAAGTGACGAAGTGAAAATATAAAAGCATTTTTTTGGTATAAAATTAAACACGCATTAGACTGCAAGTAAAAATGTCGTCATGCCTTTATTTCTTAAGCGGGGGTGGCAGAGGTGTACTGAGTACACCTACTTTCCGCTGACGATGTTAGGTCCCATGTAATAGGCGACGAGCCTATTGCCATATACCGGGCACAATTCTAGACTTCGGACTCTTACTGGGATTTTTTCGTTAGAAAAACTACATTTGTCCGAACTAGGATTTGAACCCAGGACCTCGTGATCACAAAGCGATGCACTTTGCTAATAGACCAACAAGGCAGTGAGGTTAAAAATAAATAGTTTCCATTCTTAAAAGGAGTCCAAATAATGACTATACAACTCGTAATGATGCGTTCATAAATATTTATTTTTTTAATTTAGACTTTGTTTTATTATTATTGATGACATTACTTGTTTAAGTTAATAAAAGATATTTATAAGTTTATAACGAAAGCAAATTAGACAACAGATAAAAAGCCAAATAGATCAACGGACGGCTTCATTCAGTGGTTAAGATGAAGCCGCTCCGCCCACTGGTGCGAGCAGTCGTGGGTTCGATCGCCGCACGGGACAAATCTTTGTGTGACTCACAAATATTTGTTTCGATCTGAAATCTATATGTGGGGCCTTGTTTAAAAAAAAACGAGCAAGCCTTACAGTAGTCTCATATGATGTGTAACATCTGACATGTTATCCTACTATGAAATTGAGATGACTCATTAGTCAAATCAAATAGCGCGCGCTTTCCCGGTTTCCTGTAACACATTCCTTTCCTTTTCCAAAATCACTCCCACAAAAAAACCAGCAACCGAGAGGAAAGATGCTACACATCAAAAAATCAAATTTCGTTACACATTCCCCAATCATGTAAGCGCTGAAAGAGGTACACCTCTTGTCCTCTTGTCTGTATGGTATAGTTACATATTAAATAAATAAATATTGTGTACACGGTACACCATGTATCTATCTATCTATATCATCTCGCCAGATCCCTTGCGGGGTAGGCAGAGAGTACAGAGTTCCAACAGGTTCTTTCCTCACATACCTCTCTGGCTTCCTCCAATCTCATAGTTCGTCTCATACACGCTCGCCGGTTACGGAGACTCTTGACTTTTCCATCAGATAAGACTCGGTTTATTTGGTCGTGGTAAGATAGTCTAGGTCTTCCCCGGTACCTGCATCCTTCTACTTTCACATTGTATATCTGTTTTGTCATTCTTTCATCTGGCATTCTTTCTATATGCCCGAACCAACGGAGCATGCCCTTTCTTATATTTGCACCTATACTATCTTTCATACCTAGGCGCTTTCTTACTACGCTGTTGCTAATGCGGTCGGTCAGCTTCACTCCGCATATCTTCCGCAGAGCTCGCATTTCTACCGCATTTATCCTACTTTCATTCTCCTTCTTACATACCCAGTTCTCGCTACCATATAACAGCGTTGGGACAAGAACTCCGTTATGTATGGCCAGCTGTGCCTTATGGCTTAAGTGCCGGCTCCCAAGTAGCTTTCCCATCGCACCATTCACCCTGTTCCCTGCACTCACTCTTCTTTCTATGTCAGCGGTGTATTTCCCATCCTTACTGAAGGCGCATCCAAGATATACAAACTCATTCACTTGTTCCACACCATGTACACAATATATAACCATAGCATAGTAACTTTGTTCCTATTCATGTTCCCTTAGTTAAATCCAATTATCAACAAAATGCATATGTATGGCAAGCAAGTAACAGTCTTAATAAATTTTGCAAAGTAAATGATTTTGATATATTTAATGGCAGTGTGTCGACGGCGAGGCGAATACTAAGCAATGAATTTTTCTCATCTATGTCTTTGCAATAGAACGTTGTAATGGTCTAGTTAAGTCTTCTTCACCTGTCTTTTTTATTTTAAATTAGATTCATATTTGGTCATGTTCGTGATAATCTTAAGCCTATACTGTGTTTGAACGTGAAGATCAGTAATTGGCCTTCTGCAGCTTAGACTTACATTTATTGTATCTGTACGTAATGTATCATGTGCTGTTGATCTTTCTACAAATAAATAAATAAATAAAAATAAATAAAGAAACAAGGTGTAGCATAAATAACGCAAGACCTCCGACACCCCGATTAGATAATTGCTTTACAAATTCAATACGAAAAACAAATTTCCAAATTGAAAGTTTTCTACACTTTTGAAAGCACTTTTATACCCTAATTAGCAATGAAACTTGAACGTGTATGTGTGCGTATTGAGAAATGTGTTTAAGAAATGCATTTGAAATGCATTAAGAAATCCGTATTGCTTTGAATCAAGAATAAATTTAGTTTGTCATAGTGTACTGAAGAAGTAACAGCATATTTTGCCAATTAAAAAAAATGTAATGCAATTTTTAATGTATCTACATTAAAAATTGTTGGAATCAATTCAGTTATCGATTTAGAACGAACTACTTTCAGGTCTTGCGTTTATTATGTTACAGCTTGTATATAATACCAAACTAGACAAACTGGTTTAATTTCTGACGCCAAACTGCAACTGAGAATTGTTTCGAAACCTATAGAAACCCCAAAAACGTTCTCCGGTCCAAGATTTAAACCCTTGACCGCCGTCAGTAACCTAACGAAGCATTTCAAACAAAATAGCATCGTTATAAAACATAACACATAGTTTGTAACTCATCCAATTAACACAACCGCCATATCTAGCTCATTATATCATCGCATATAATTTATTTACTTTTATGAGCCGTCAAACGGTGTAGGTATCGCTTAAAAAAATTGCATAATGGAATTTTTAATCATACTCTAATAATCAGTCAAGTCACTGTAATGGAACGTGTATGAGACGAACTATGAAGGAAGCAAGATAGGTATGTAGATAGATAGATAGAGTACTCTTTATTGTACACCAGTGATATTTACAATTAATTACATACAAAAAAAAAGTAGGTACAATTGGCGGTCTTATCGCTAAAAGCAATTTCTTCCAGACAACCAATGTATTGGAAGAAGCAACATACGGAGTAGGGCAGTTATGGTGGCGTACACTATAAACCTCAATATAACATACTGTCATCATTTTACTTACATACATATCATAGTTATAATACAACATTATATATATATATATATATATATATATATATATACATATATTCACATATAATATATATATATATATATATATATATATATATATATATATATATATATATATATATATATATATATATATACATATATTCACATATAATACTATGCAAATATATAAATATATCTTACACACAATACAGAGAGTGTGCAATAAAGAGTTTATAAATGAACCATCTTTTTAAAGGACGCCAACGACTGTGCACGACGGACTGTTACAGGCAATGCATTCCACAAGCGAACGGCTTGATTAGAAAAGGATTTATCAAAGTAGTTGGCAGAATGCATTGGTGTTTTCAGCCTTAGGTTCTCCGATGAACTTAGAAACCTTGAATGTGTGTCGTGGAGGAATTCAAATCGTTCTTTGAGGTATGTAGGGAAAGACCCTGTTGAAAGACTGTATTTGTTAAAACAAATATGTCTGTACCTTCAATGAAAGGTGATACAAGTCGAAAACTTAGTTTTGAAAAAAGCGACTTTAAAGTTTTAAAAATTCCTTTCAGTTTTTCTACTGCACTTAATTGAATATTGATAACGGTTATTAATAGACATTTAATTAAAGATTAGATTATTAAAAAATATTTTAAGTCGTTTTCTTAATATTAAGTAAAATGTACTCTTATATTGTTCGATACATAATTTTAAATGTAAAATGATGCCTGCCTCGTTGGTCTAGTGGCAGAGCGCATCGCTTTGTGATCACGAGGTCCTGGGTGCAAATCCTAGGTCGGACAAGTGTAGTTTTTCTAACGAAAACTTCCCAGTACGAGTCCGGAGTCTGAAATTGTGCCCGGTATCTGGCAATAGGCTCGCCCCCTATTACATGAGACCTAACATCGTCGGCGAAGCGTGGGTGTAATCAGTATACCTCTGCCACCCTCGCTTTGAGAATAAAGGCGTCACGGTGTGTGTGTGTGTGTGTGTGTGTGTGTGTGTGTGTGTGTGTGTGTGTGTGTGTGTGTGTGTGTGTGTGTGTGTGTGAGTGTGTGTGTGTGAGTGAGTGTGTGTGTGTGTGTGTGTGTGTGTGTGTGTGTGTGTGTGTGTGTGTAAAATGATGTTAATATACATGAATGATTACACATTTGGATTAGGTTTAATATGGAAGTGGTGTCGAATGATTTAAATATTTCACATTTAAATCACTATTTAAAAATGGGTTCCTCTGAAATAAAACTATTTTTTTTTCGGATTTTATCGCGGTTTATTTTGATTTTTAAGTTCCCGACGTTTCCTTTGCGTTGACGTTTGGGTTCCTCTATTAAATTACATTGGTGTACACTGACACAAGTGTAGTTATAGCAATTTGCACCATTTTTATCCTATTCCTGTCGATCCTGTAAAAGGGGTTATCTCAAGCTGTATAAGTAATACAAAAAAAAAATTGCAACAATCAGCTTAGATCACTTTGTAAAAATTAGAAATATGTATATGATCTCACACATTGTTAATTCTGAAAATTGCTTAGTTCTGTATGGACGATTTAGCGCAATGGTTAAGAGCTCAAGCCGCTCCGGCCACTGTGTCTTATAGTCGCGGGTTCGATTCCCGCACGGGATAAATCTTCGTGTGACCCACAAACATTTGTTTCGGTCTGGGTATTTGTGTATGTGAATTTTCATGTTTGGAAACGCACCCACGACACAGGAATAAATCCCAGTGAGGGGCTACGTTTAAAAGAACATGTTCCGTATCTTTAATGAAAGGGAATTAATACAAGTCGAAAAACATAGTTTTGAGAAAATCGACTTTAAAGTGCAAAATTCCTCTCAGTTTTTCTACTGACCCTTAATTGAATATTGATTGCGGTTATTGATAAACATTTATTTAAAGATTATTTTCCTCAGTCTCAAGAAATTATTTTAAGTAGTTTTCTTAATATCAAGTAAAATGTACACTTACATTATTTGACACAATTTTTTTTTCGTACTTTATTCTGTTAAGTGATATTTATTTACATGTATCATTGCACACTTGGTTTTGGTTTAATGTCGAAGTGGTGTCTAATGATATAAATATATATTTCATATGTTAGACGCTATTCTACTAAATAACATCGGTGTACACTGATACATGTGTCATTATATCAATTTGCACCGTATTTAATCTATTCCCACTATTCCTGTAAAAGGGGTTAATTCAAGTGAAACCAGTAATGCAAAAAGATATTTGAACAATCAGTTCCGTTCACTTTGTGACAATTGGAAATATATCATCTTTCACATTGTTGATTCAGAAAAATGCTCAGTTATATTAATGTGCACAAAAATTAACTTTATTATTTTAAGCCTTAGGCGCATGGGGATTAGATTGAAATAAGCGGATTTTTTTTCTGATGCAAAATACGAAAAGTATTATAGCTCGAATTGTATCACCTTTGACTGAAGGCACACAAATATTAGTCACGTGCGGAGATGGAACCTGCAACCACTCGATCGGCGGAACGGCTTAAGTTTCTAACCACTGGACAAATCTGCGTAAATTTTAAAATTGACACATATTTAATGCTCCCTCTTATTCTCCTTTTTTAAGTTATGGCTTCACACTAATTTTAAATGTATTCTGCCAGTGTCCAGTGAGATGCATAATCGTGTTTGCAAGATTTAATTTCTAAATTAATTCAACTCACCGATGAACTTGATGATAATGACATTGATGACGTACCCCACCCTGGATAGTAAAGCGATGGATACTTTACATACCAATTGCAACGGCCGTTTTGAGGGAAATCGAAATAGTACGTTTTATCACTTTGTTACAATTACCTTCACTCATGCACATATAAGAACACATAATGGTTAATATTCCACCATCATTACACATTATTAGTCGAAATAACACAAGTATTGAAAATTAAGACAAATTGACAAAATCACTCTTCGACTACCCGCCAAAACTCTCATCTGTAATAATCTTTCTTATTCTTCTTCTTTAAGTTATGGCCTCACACAAATATTTAAGTGTATTTTGCCAGTGTCCGGTGAGATGCATAATCATGTTTGTAAGATTTAATTTCTAAATTTATTCAACTCCCCGATGAACTTGATGAAGTACCCCACCCTGCATAGTAAAGCGTTGGATATTTAACATATCGATTGTGTTAGCCATTTTGAGGGAAATGGAAAAAGTACGTTTTATCACTTTGTTACAACCTTCACTCATGCACATATAAGAATACAGAATAGTTAATATTCCACCAACATTATACATTATTACTCGAAATAACACAAGTTTTGGAAATTAAAACAAATTGTAGACATCACTTCGACTTCTCGCCAAAATCTCTTAATTTTATAGATATAACGCCATTCGAGAAAATACTCATATTTTAAAAGTCACTGGATGTAAAGTGTGGACTTTTATGTAGCTAATAAATTTAAAACGCGTAGTTCCTTACCCGGTTATAACCGGTTATAAATTAACTATAAAACTGTCAAATACCCCGTTGACCGCCTCGTTGGTATAGTGGCGCATGATGCGACTGGCCATCACAGGTTCCGGGCTTCGAATCATTTAGACACTTACTCTTTAGAAATAACATGATTAGTCTGATATCTCGATCGTAAGGCGTCACACTGGAGTCACACTGGTCATCTTAACTACTTAATTGTATCATAAACATTGTACTCACAAAATATGATAAAAAAAAAGTGAAAGAAAATTAAATAAAAATGACAAGCCCGCTGAGTTTCTCGCCGGATATTCTCCGGCGGTACACTAGTAGTAAGATTAGATCAAAATAAATGTAAACTGCCTATTGTAAGTACCCCGTAGGGTTTATACAAAATAAATTATTTGAGTTTTAGTTTACCAGCGGGCCACGCGTAGAACTTAAGTCGCGTGTCTTTCTATTTTATTTCCAGACATCCTTATGACATTATGTAGAGAATGATTTTACTCTTTTTGTTAAAGCACTTTCATAGGATGTTGTGTTTGTCCATAACTAGTTGTACAATTAGTTTAATACTCCTCTTGCGAAGTTGTATCTTCAAACCAATGTAACAACTGTTGAAGAACCTAAATATAAATGACAAGATTTCCAAAGACATAGTCAGAGAGAGACAGTTTGAAACGTTTGATCAGTGTGTGGAACGGAGAGGATCTGTCGCAGGTACGGTTTGGCAGGATTTGTCAAAGGGAAGATCTTCTTAAACCAGACGTGTCATATGTCTACGGGGCCTGCCACTACCATGTCCAGAGCTTGTATATACGTCACGCGTCGTAAGAACACCCATATCGCATTCTAGACATGTATGGCTGATGGTCTTCTAGTGTTTTTGTTCGATACATTTTACATAAGCGCCATCTGTTTAGAAGTAGTCGCAACTTTGTAGCAATGTGTAGGATCGTTACAAATGACGTATTTAGCGTATAGTCACCGCGTAGTCGTCACGTAGACTCGCCGTAGACGACGCGTAGTAACCACGTACAGTGCGACAACGACATTTTGGGCTGTGGATGACATTGACAGGGGGACGTTGGTGTGAATTTAGGCCATGTTTTTCCTCGGAAATATTTCAACAGGTAGGCCCGTACGGTTACTAATTAAAAAAAGAACTTGGGTAAATTTCATAGCAAACGACAACTGCGACTATCATGTAGTGACATTTTACTTGATGACAGCGTTAGTTCCGATTTTGGCCGCAGGTCATAAGATCCTTGTATGCCTGTAGTCATTGCTATAATCATTCCGTAATTACCGCTACAATCAATGTCAAAATTAATTATCCACGTACTAACTACGCGACTTATACGCAGAAAGACGCGGCATCTACTAAATACCTACGATCGACATTTACCTATGCCAGACCAACGCCCAGAGGGAAGTGACTTTATGCCCTTAACGATCTGCCGTATATTTGACAGCGCCAATACTAAATGACTTGTTGCTATCATAAATATGAATAATTTATTTGAATGCGCAAATTCAGTATCCAGTTGCTAAGATATTTACGCTCGATGTTTCGTGTTAATAAAGCGAGGTATTTAGTTGTGATAGGCGTTAGAACTTAGATGTGGAACAGACCCTCTCGAAAGCGGACCGATAACCTGTTTAAGATCGCGGGTTGACGAACAATTTGGTATAGTTAAGAGCTTCATCCGCTTCGCTCACTAGATCGAAGTCATGGGTTCGATCCTCTCACGGGACAAATCTCTGTGAGACCCACATTCATGTTTGTAAACACATCCACGACAAAGGAATAAATGCTAGTGTGGTGGTACGATTTTTTTTTAAATAGATGGACATACACTGAACCAAGCCGGTGGTTATGTGGCGATCTTGGGAGGGGTCTTCATCCCGTAGTGGACGTCTTTCGCCAGAAATGTAGTCGTTGGGCTACATTTCTCCAAACAGTACACAAACCTGTGTACTAGTGCTACTTTTAACTAATTTTCGTTTTATCTATCTATATCATCACGCCAGATCCGTTGCGGGGTACGCAAAGAGTACAGGGTTCCAACAGGTTCTTTCCTTACAGACCTCTCTGGCTTCCTACACTCTCATAGTTCGTCTCATACACGCTCGCCGGTTACAGAGACTCTTGACTTGTCCTTCAGATAAGACTCCGTCTATTTTCGTTAATGAAATGACAATTTTATTTCCAGTGATTTCGCATGCGAAATTTCACAGGCAATGATTTTTAATTCGCTAAGAGCTAGTGTTAAGAACCGTCGCCCGCTACTATTTACTACTTAAGTGAAGTGAACATCCCAGTGCATGATAAGTGAGACGAACTATGAGAGTAGAGGAAGCCAAAAGGTATGTGTGTAATAAATAATTGAAACTGTTCTCTCTGCCTACCCCGCAAGCGATCGGCGCGATGATATAGAAAAGGATAGAATAGATAACATCACAATAATATGAGACGTCATATGAAGTGTAATTTTAGCAGCTATTGTAAAAAAATAGCTGAAGCGACAAATGAAAAAAAAGAACATCTTATGAATTTTCCTACGTTTCCTTGGAAATGTTTTATACTTTTTGTGTACAAGGATCCGTAGTTGCGTGGTAGTATAAAAGTGTCACAACAGACGTCTTAAGGTGTAAAAATAATATTAACATCGATCGAGTACCCAGCCAAGGCAATAGGCGTATTCGCCCTGATTTCATATAGCCCACGTAAATATGGAGAAACCTATTTTCGGATTTTTGTGGTCTATTTACACTACCTAGTAAATTTATAACTTGAATTTCCATGTTGTGTATTTTTGGAGGATCAATAAAGTGTTATCTGTCTATCTATCTATCTGTCTTAATATAATAGAAGGTAAGCCTATTGTTTTGATACCGGGCATAATGTTAGACTCGAGACTGCGACTAAGAATATTTTCGATAAAAATCCTTACTTAATTCAACTTAGTATTTGAATGCAGAACATCGTGATCGCCATCTACATCACGCACTATAAAACCAACGAGGCGATCACCTGTGTATGATTCTAGATTAATAGCATTTATATCTGTCTTTACATTTTACGATCAATTTTTACGGCTTTGTCTGCCGCCTGAGCGGCGACTTCCGTCCAAAGATATTAAAGCTTTCTACAGTCCAAGGACCTTTTGGCCCGCGCCCAAAATCAGAAGTGGCATCAAGTGAAATGTCACTACATGACAGCCGCAGAATTGCCGCTTACTATGAAATTTACCCAAGTTGCTATATTCCCTAAGCGGTGGTGGCAGAGGTGTACTGTGTTTACCCCCCCCCCCCCCCCTTTCGCCAACAATGTCACGAAATAGGGGGCGAACCTGATGCCGTATAAGCTAAGTCAAAAATTATTTATTTATTTGCCAATACAATAGCTCTTACAAACGTCGAAATTATTACATTTCTTACAAAATTATTACATTTTTACACCAGGCACAAATCCAGACTGGCCTGATACTAAAAATTTTTCAACAGATAAACTACATTTGTCCAACCTAGGATTTGAATCAAGGACATCGTGATCACAAAGCACATTATTCCCCACTAGACCTAGGCAATCAATATAGACTATAAATAGTAATGTAGAAAGCTATCAAAATTGGCGGCTAATTCATTAGGAATAACATAACAATGGTCGTATTGCAACTGACATCTGCCTTATTAAGGAAACCGTGTATTACTGAACAACAATGACAGGGTACACTGTGTCTATATTGAACTATCGATGCTGTTTATATGTATTCTTGCGGTATTCATGGAATATGGTATAGAACAGGGATTCCCAAACTATTTTGGGCAAGCGACCCCTTTTTTTTACCTGATAATCTGCAAGCGGAGTAAAATGCCCCTTAGGAATAAGGTGACACTTTACAAAACTTCTATACGGCCCATCATGACGAACGCTTGTGAGGTCCGCAGCATGTTCTCACCAACCCTTCCGATGACCTTACATCCCTTCTTTCGGAAACAGATACCGCACACAGGATCGGACACCGACCTCGCCGGCGAGGTCAAAGAATCCCTTACCCGCCGGCTGGTGCAGAGGATCACGGCAAGACACCTAGTATACGCCCTCTCCCATAGCGACTGCCCAAGCCGAGCCCGTTCCTCCTTGAGGCGCCCTTGAGTTAGTTGCCCCCTTGTCCTTCTGGCTCGAGCGTAGTGGTTGCACGGTCGCCCTCTTGTCCGGTGAAGCTGTAAAGGCCCCGCGGTCAACAGTGTAGATCATTCTCACCCACACACAGACCCCTTTCCAAAAATGAACTGATACCTCCGACCCCCACAGCCAAATTACTTTAAAAATCCTAACTCTAGTTTTTTCCTATTGATACAAAATACTTACCAATTTAAAAACTTTGCGGTTGGTTAAGTGAGTAAAGTACAACAATGATACTTCCTACTAAAATATTAGTCATACTTATAACAAGTTGGTACACGAAACACAACTTATACAGTATTAATTAACTTGTGTTAATTAATAGGGGTCGACTTTTAGACCTCGTCGACTCCAAAATCAGTTTTCGTTTATGTCGGTTTCCCAGGGAAACCGTTTTCCCAGGGGTCGATCCCAAGGACTCGATATCGAGCACTTTGGGAATCCCTGGTATAGAGGGTAATCTCAAGGGACTCTTATAAAGCAGACCGCTTGCCCATAGATGTTTTTGAAATGTGGTGCTGGAGAAGACGGCTCTGAGTACCATGGACCGCGCATAGGATCAATGCATTCTTATTGACCGAGCTCAAGATCACCATGAGATTCTCCACCATATGCACTCGCAGGATTTTCAAGTTTTTCGGCCCCATAGCCAGGAAAAAGGGCGACAACTTCGAAAAGCTACTGGTCACTGGAAAAGTAGAAGGTAAGAGACCAAGAGGCCGTAGCCTTATGCGTTGATCCGATCAGATCCGATCCGACCTGGGCACCACAATTTCTGAACGGCCGAGAACCGAGCTGGTTGGCGGAACATAATCTGATATCGTTGTTTCTGGAGGTCACGACCCTCAACATTGAGGATATCGACGCGAGGAGTAGGAGGATAGAGGGTACTACTATTATTATTACAAGGTTTTATTTAACTTGCAATGTTCGTATGTGAGTCTATCTATCTTTCTGGTTCAAATCTTGTGATCCATTTTTCAAACACTTGCCGGTATCTGATTAAGCTGAAATTTGGCATACGTATGTAAGGTCGGTGACAATGCAATAATATGGTACCGTGGAGCTGGTCTAATGCTGGAATCCGAAGGTGGTCATAAGAATCTGTGGACCATATAACGTAACCAGCTCGTGCACCACGGCGAGCGGTTAAATTTGTATTAATGGGTACTATACACCAGATAGTTTTCAGTGACCAAGGTGACCAATGGAACCACCCAACTACTCCATATCACCTCGCTGCATCTGGGCTCGTTAGATTTAACTTGACGATTTTTTTTAGACCTGGATGGTGTCCAGGGCCGGCAGGAACTCCTCAACTAACCAAGATATCTCGTGTTTTCTAAAGATATTTTTAAATTGAAATTATTATTTAAGTTACTTTGATGTATAAATAACTTTGCAAAAAAAGAGCAACCGACTACAAAAAACGCAAAAGTAATACGAGTATATCTAAGTTAACTAAAAAGCTAAACATAAATATTTGAAGTCGGTGCCAAATAACCGACTGCACCGACCGACTGACTTACCACTGCATATTATAGCGAGTCTCCCTCTCTCTCTATCTCTCTCCGTGGCAATCATTATTCCCATCTGATGGTGTCGTGTTCAAAGGCATTGCAAATACACGGGTCCTTCGTGACCATATCTGTCCATCTTGTTTTTGGCCGCCCGCTGGGTCTGGGCCCAGATATGTTTAGATTGCCCATAACATTACCCTATGGCTGCTATGGTGAGCCTGAGCATCAATAAAAAACCTTTTAAAACTAACACCAATAATAAACTGCGATTATAACTGCCAATGTTAAACTAAGTATTTACAGTATTCGTCTCCGACCACTTTCACTAACGTCTCGTTGTGATTCGTCAAAATCTCTAAATTCCACAAAAAATTTACAAAAAAAGTATATCAGTAACGGGATTAAACCGTCAAATTTAACGAGATTGCGTCCGTTGCGATATCATAACGAGAATGGCCGCGAACAGATTAAATTGGAACAAATAAACCAACGACAGACAAATTGGTTAAAGTGTCGCCTTGTATGCTTGATATCTAGGGTATGTGTGTATGTGTGTGTGTGTGTGTGTGTGTGTGTGTATGTGTGTGTGTGTGTGTTGTTGGCCGCGGGGCCTTTACAGCTTCATCGGATTAGAGGGCGAGCGTGCAACCACTATGCTCGAGCCAGAAGGGCACACAAGGGAACACAAGGAACACAAGGTCCTGGGTTCAAATCCTAGGTCGGACAAATGTAGGTTTTCTAACGAAAACTTCCTAGTATGAGTCTGGCATTACGCAACGTATTACATGGGTCCTTACACCGTCGGCGAAAAGTAGGTGTATTAAGTACACCTTTGCTACCCCCGCTTGGGGAATATAGGCGTGATGGTGTAACATAATTAACGCAAGACCTGAAAGTAGTTTGTTCTAAGTCGGGAACTGAATTGATGCCAACAATTTTTAATGTTACTAATTTTCTTAATTTTCAAAAATGCTGTTCCTACTTTAGTACGCTATAACACATTAATATTATTCTAGATTCTTTTTTTTTTAACGTGGCCCCATCTAGGCTTTTTTCCTGTGTTGTAGGTCCGTTTACAAACTAGAAAATTCACATACACAAATACTCGGACCGAAACAAATAATTGTGAATCACACAAAGATTTGTCCCGTGGGGGAATCAAACCCGCGACTATCAGACAGTGGACGGAGCGGCTTAAGCTCTTAACAACTTCGCTTAATCGTCCGTCAAAGATTCAATTTTTTAAATGCCTTTCCTTAACATTTTTCCCACTACACACACAAAAACGTACAAGTTTAATTATTTATTAGGGTATAACATTTTAAGCTTAAAAAAAGAAAATAATAATTTGAAAATTTGGTTTTCTTATCGAATTGGTGAAGCAATTATCTAATCGGGGTGTCTGAGGTCTTCCGTTATTAACGATACACCTTGTATACAAACAATTTTCCGATTCTAACCCTTCACGACCATCTACGTTAAGTTATAAAGTATCAAACTTAAGACATAATAGACTTATAGATTTACCGTAAGTAGTGTTAAACGAGTTCCTAGTTGCTCAAAGTGGAGTGAGTTTTATCGGCTTACTATTGGAGATTAAAACTTTATGAATAACAGTTTTTAAGATGCAACGATACGGTATATATTTAAGTACCAGTTACCAGAGACCAGTATAAATGAATAGACCCACAATACCCTAGAAACGTTCAATGTTTTTATTACGCCATCTATTGATAAGCACATGAAGTTATCAACGCAAAATAAAACCCATAAAAGCAATTTATATTTTTAACGGAATTCGTGGAGTACATAATAGACGAATACTTAATAATTCTATCTATCTCTCTTTCTCTATATCATCACGCCAGATCCCTTACGGGGCAGGCAGAGAGTACAATGTTCCAACAGGTTCTTTCCTTACATACCTCTCTGACTTCCTCCACTCTCATAGTTCGTCTTTCAAGAGATTCTTGACTTGTCCTTCAGATAAGACTCGGTCTATTTGGTCATGGTAAGATAAAGTAGGTCTTCCCCGTCCGCATTCATCCTTCCACTTTCGCATTGTATATCTTTGTCGTTCTTTCTTCTGACATTCTTTCTATATGCCCGAACCAACGGAGCATACCCCCTTTCACTACTTAAAACCTATCTTAGTTTTTAGCCTATATTTTTACTAATACTAATTTGACAGTACAAAATAAAAATATTAGCCTATAGGTACTACTCCACAGCTGGACAAAGACCTTTGCTCACAAATCGAAGTAAGAGAGATTAGGTCATAATCCACCACGTGGGCCCAGTGCGGATTGCTGGAGGCAGGTTTGTGGCCACCTGCCATTGGAACTTATCAAGTATTGCTTCCAATTCGGCTTACCAACTACCACATTAAGTGGTAACCGGGAGACTTAGCGTGCCTTCCAAAGCACGGAGATATATATTTTTAGTGTTTCATTTTTTATGAATTTATTATCAGTATGACCAGTACAGCTGCTCCTACATATTGACACGAAGCAATACCATGTATCCATATTCTAATAAAAAATAGCGGACACTACTGAAGAATGAAATTAAATCTCGTTATTAATTTAAATTTCTTGGTTTCAATGGCTGTCACGAAGCTTTTCAGGGTACGAGTCAGCGCCATCTATGCATAATACAGGATTTATGGGTCACGAATTCTCGAATGGCTATTGTCAGTACGTTCATTTAAACTGGTCTGCTGCAATGCACATATGAGACAGCCATGAGAGGATAATTATCGTATTGGGGTCCATCGCTTCTGGGGAAGCCCGTCCAGCCGACCTGGTCCGAATCGGCGAACACAACCAAAATGGCAATATTTATAACATTGACTGCTTACAAATAGAACACAACTTACATTAGCATGTTTTAATGATGGGTGTATTATGGCAAAACTGAACTTATTTGTGGAAGTGGCGTCTGTAAATTAAAAATGAGAGAATATGTTTTGTTATAAGAATCAAATTAAACAAGTACATAGCCAATTTCAAGTGTTTTATACACTATGACACTTTTATATGTTTGACATAAACTAAAATTCATGAAATTAGAACACTTTTGTAGCCGTGGGTCAAATATTTTTACACAGTCGGGCCTATTGTGTTTTATTAACAATTTCTTTTTGTTTAACTGACAACATCTGACATGACGGACGATTTAGCGCAGTTGTTTAGCTTAAGCCGCTCCACCCACTGTGTCTAACCGTTGCGGGTTCGATTCCCGCACGGGACAAATCTTTGTATGATCCACAATTATTTGTTCCGGTCTGGGTATTTGTGTATGTGAATTTTCATGTTTGTAAACGCACCCACGACACAGCAATAAATGGTAGGGCGGGGCTACGTTTTTAAATAAATAAATAAATCTACGTGATACAAAGCGTGATAGATGTTGAGTGCTCACATTCCGCTCACTATGATAGAGGACAAGCCTATAGCTATTATACTGAGCCAAATTCGAGACTTCGGATTGCTACTAATATTTTTTTGGTTGAAAACCTTCAAACAGTGTCTAATCTCTTCGAACTCGACCTCGTGATCGGCAGCCGCACCATATGGTACTGGACAGTGTTGAGAATATTTATTTAAGATTTCTAATGCAATAAAATTAATCCCCCTAAGGTACTCAGGTATAAGGAATAACAATGAACTTTGAATCGCCTCAGTCGCTCCCGTTACAATGGGTGCTGCAGGGTACTCGAAACTTTGGAAACTTAAACACCAAAAATAATCCGCGATATAATCCAATTTCAAATATTTTTTACGCGATGTAGGTACCAGGGAAGACCTAGACCATCTTACCATGGCCAAATAGACAGTCTTATCTGAAGGTCAAGTCAAGAGTCTCCGTAACCGGCGAGCGTGTATGAGACGAACTATGAGAGTGGAGGAAGCCAGAGAGGTATGTAAGGAAAGAACCTGTTGGAACTCTGTACTCTCTGCCTACCCTGCAAGGGATATGGCGTGATGATATAGATAGATTATTATTATTAGTTAGCCCACATTGTACCACTGCTGGGCAAAGGCCTCCCTCCATCTCCTCCACTCTACTCTATTCAGGGCTATTGAGCTGGCTAATCGTTTTTAAAGGAGTCCAGTTCGTCCCGCCATCTCCACCTGGGCCTGCCGCGACACCGTTTAAAATTGGGAGGAACCCAATTGGTGATTATTTTTCCCAAGATGTGTCAGGCATGCGACAGACATGACCAGCCCAATCCCATTTCAGCCTGGCAGCTTTTTGGCCCACATCGGCTATTTGTGTCATATAGATATAGATAGATAGATAGATAGATAGATATAATCCGAAATATTTCAATTGCTATTTCATGTTTTCACTATTATTTTTTGCCCAACTCTGGTACTGAACCAACGACACGACAAAAAGCTTTACGCCCTACTATAATACCAATTGGTCCAGTGATTAATAGCGTAGCCCCTGCCCACTGATTCAAACCGTCGAAGGTCCGATCTCTGCATGGGACATATTTTTGTGTAACCCACAAATGTTGGTATTGATCTGGGTATTTTGTATGTAACGTTCATGATTGTAAACGCAACCACGATACATAAATAACTCCTAATGGAGAAGATACGTATTTAAACAAAATAAAAAAAAAATTAAGAAAAGGTAAACCGACTTCAAAAAGCAAAAAATAAATATTTGAAGTTGGTACCGGTTAGTACAGTCGGTTACTTGGCACCGACTTAAAATATTTATTTTCTGCATTTTGAGGTCGTTTTACCTTTTTTTTAAAAGATTTTTATTTTACTATTTTAAGTGACGAGTGAATTATTTGCTAGTATTTATATACCTTTATTAAATTATTTTGCTGAGTTGTACAGTAAGTTACCTACAGGATTGATATAATAACGATAATAACGGAATCTATACATTCGAGCTGTTCGCCGTTAAGGAGTCCCTCGGTGTATCTTCAATGTCCAAAGTTCAATACCGATTTCATTAAAATTGGACCACCTCAAAACAATACTAAACCCAACGCAAAAATATTCATCAAAATCAGTTCATAAATAAAGACGTAATAAAAAAACACAGACAAATTGTCAACCTCTTCCTTTTTTGAAGCCGGTTAATATTCTGATTAGTTCTATGGCAGGGTACCTATAGGATTGACTTTATACCCATAATCTGCGTATTCATATTGTTTTTCGTTAAAGAGTTCCCTGCTGTATATTCAAAGTCCAAGGTCCAATACCGATAAAATTAAAATGAGACCACCTTGGAGCTATACTGAACCCAATGCAAAAAGAATCATCAAAATCAATTCATAATTGGCGGAATGACGCGACCATTACATACATACAAAAAAAAACATATAGTCGAATTACACGGTACGGTAATATACACGGTGTAATTTTAGACGTCCTGGAGCGAAAACCCAGGTAATGTGTCTAATGTCTACTGATCACTAGTACTAAAAAGAAAGGAACACTTTAAAAAGTCATATATGCATAACAATACTAATTTGGTAAAACTAAGCCCAAAATGACATTGATGGGCTGTTCAAAAATTTCACCCTAGCTAAGATATTTCGATAGATAGATGATTTGAATAGTCAGTAGATGTTACTTAATCTATCTATCTATATTATCACGCCAGATCCCTTCCGGGGTAGGCAGAGAGCACAAAGTTCCAACAGATTCTTTCCTTACATATCTCTGGCTTCTCATAGTTCGTCTTATACACGCTCGAAAAAACACATATACAATGCGATAGTGGAAGGATATAGGTACCGGGGAAGACCTAGACTATTTTACCATGTTACTTAATGAAGTGTTATTTTTTACTATTATTTTTATTATCAATGAACAGTAGACATTGGATACATCACTAGGGTCATCGCTCTAGAACTACTAAAATTACACGGTGTATAATTAATATTTCCTAATATTTCCTAGGAATAAAATTGAAGTAGAGCTAATAGATCGGAGTTCGAGTCGTCTTCATGTCGATTTTTATTTGCCTCCGTTTGCTAAATCAGATCGGACGATTCTATACAAATACTTTCGCCATGCATTTTCAACATCTTACTGTGCATTTAAATTGCTTCTAGAATTCTGAACTTTAAGTTTTTAGTGTTAAATTTGAAATTGTATTATCACGGACGATTTAGCGCAGTGGTTAAGAGCTTAAGCCGCTCCGCCCACTGTATCTAATAGTCGCGGGTTCGATTCCCGCACGGGACAAATGTTTGTGTGATCCACAATTATTTGTTCCGGTCTGGGTATTTGTGTATGTAAATTTTCATGTTTGTAAACGCACCCACGACACAGGAATAAATCCTAGTGTAGGGCTACGTTTTAAAAAAAAAAAAAAGAAAAAGAAAGGAAGTATTATATAGTTATTAGGTTATCTTTCTTTTGCAATATATCATTGTCCAGTAAAAATGGTTCTAGAATTATGAGCTTTAAGTTTTTGGTGGATAATTTTAAATTGTACTATCGTGTAAGATGTTTATCTATCCATTGAAAAATCTCAGTATCCAGTTACAATGCTTTTAGAATTCTTAGCTTTATGGTTTTGATTATAAATTTTAAATTGAATGTTGGTATATTAATAACTAAATTATTTTATTAAGATATAGCAGATAAGTCAAAATCAAAATATTGTCTTTGTATAGGCCAACAATAGCGCTTAAAACGTCAAAAATAATTACGTTTTTTACTACTACCACCGGATCACACTGAGAAGATCCGGCGAGAAACTCAGTTCTTCAACTTAATTTGACTGGACTTTCTGTTTATCATTCTTTTTTACAAAATTGTATTTTGGAGTTCCCAAATGAGGAGCTGTTCAAACTTAATCAGTTTTATCGTCAATAAATTCCGAAATATTATAATATCCTTTACATAAACTAATTTTAATAGCCTTTTAAACGAATTAATAGGCATCTTTCGGATAACTATGGGTAATTTTTGTTGTAGAAGCGTATACACTGCCCCATGAATTTGTGCCTACCCGCGATTGGAACTCATAAGACTATCCAGGCTATCAAGATCAAGGCGTCCAACTTGGCTTAAAAACTACCATATAACAATACTGTAAACGTCAATTTACTCCGTGGATATGTAAAAACGACTATTATGATATATCCCTTCTTAATCAAAAACAAACAGCCCTTAAAGATCCCTCGGACTATTGACTGTGATAAAAATGTCGGGATCAGAACAAGTCACTGTTTAATAATCGCAAACAACCGACCACGAGTACTTACGAGAGCTTTAGTAATATCTGATCAATGGGATCAAAAATAGGTAATAAAATAATATTTGCCCCGTTAAGAAACTATCCCACCGTTGGGCACGGGCCTCCTCTCAAATTAGAAGGCTTAGGCCATAGTCCACCACGCTGGCCCAGTATAGGTTGGCGAACTTCACACACCTTCAAGAAAGTCTTAGGCATGCAGGTTTCCTCACGATGTTTTCCTTCACCGTTAAAGCAAGTAATAGTTAATTTCTCTTCTGACCTCTGATTTTGCAGTCCAATGGTCTAACCACTAGACTATCACTGCTGCAAAAAAGTTATCCAACGGAAATAACCAGAAAAAATGACAGTCCAGTAAATAAGTGCTTAAGTCGTTCCGTCCTATGGATCGATAAGTTACGGGCTTAATACCCGCGTGGGACAAATCTTTATGCGACCCACATATATTGGTTTCGGTCTGAGTGTTTGTATATGCGTATTTCGTGTTTGCACCATGCACCCATGACACAGGAATAATCTAAGTGTACCTACATTTGTAACAAAAAAAAAGACCGACGTAATAATTCGTACCAAGACTCAACTTTCAGCCTTTGCTACAAAGGTAACAAATCCGATAGAGATATATTAATAAATAAGAAAAGCTTTTATAAAAATCTACTCTCCGTAATTTTTCAATAATGCAGAATCAGGGCGCCATGTTCTTTCCTCTTCATAAATGTAGAGCCCTTATGAGGTGCTTAACCCGATGCTATAACCTCATTGACTTCATCACGGGTTATAAAGTTTCACAGACTAGAATAAGCGGCAGTGACGTAGCTATTAGTTACCTCCTTGTCTCTTCGTTGCGTCAACAAATTTTTTGATTTGTAGGATCCATGTTTATATACCCTAAATGGATTGACCACTCTGCGAACATGACGTGATGAGAAGGATACACACTTAGAGCCCTAAGTCTCTTTCTAAGTAGGTTGACCAAACATTGGTACGATTATGAACTCGTTGACATATAAGAAACGTATAACTCGCGGGTACTGTTTATTGCCCTAAATCTTTGTTTTCTACGCATATGTCACATCTTAAATGAGTAGTATTGCCCTTTTTTTGCTGACTTTACATTTTTTCAGAATCTGTAAATTCAACTCAAAATATTGCAAAAATTAAGGATAATCTCTTAGGGCCGTTTTTCTGTATCTACAACGATTGAGATAGCTGCCCTTACTGTCCCATCTTAATCTATCCTGTATATACAGACCAATTGAGAATCTTGTTCGTTTTGACACGGTAATAAATGGTTTACGGCGTTTTAAAACCATATCATAAATAGATATAGTCCTTATGGTCACTGCATCGTAATGAGTGGGAGCGTGACACCGGGCTCCAGATTATTGCTCTCACTCATCATAGTTTCTGGAGTTGTTTAAATCATAGAAAATTAAATGTTATGTCTGTGAGACAAGAGTTTAATCTTCTTTAGCAATAATTGGACACTACTCAATCCTTTTAGGGTTATAAATTCTTTTTTTTTTTTTTAATAAAACGTAGCCCCACACTAGGATTTATTCCTGTGTCGTGGGTGCGTTATTGTGGGTAATTGTGGGTCACACAAAGATTTGTCCCGTGCGGGACTCGAACCCGCGACTATTAGACGCAGTGGGCAGAGCGGCTTAAGCTCTTAACCACTGCGCTAAATCGTCCGTCAATTCATGGTAGGATCAATCAATTGAAGTTATAATTGTAATTAAATTAATCCCCCTTAGGTACTCCGGAATAACAATGACTTTTGGACGCCAAACACTTCAGTCCCTCCCTTGACCATGCTTGCTGTAAAGCACTCGAACTCGGGAACCAAACCAAAAAATAAACAGCAATAAAATCCAAAATAGTTTAATTGTAAATTAATTTTGCACAATTAATATATGTCGATTCGTAGAAGAACCAAGGTCATCGACATAACCCTTAAGATTAGCAAGGTGAAGTGACAATGGGCGGGCCACATAGCGCGTAGATCGGACGGGCGTTGGGGCAGAAAGATTCTAGAGTGGAGACCACGTATTGGTAAGCGCAGCGTGGGACGACCGCCTGCCAGATGGACTGACGATCGACGTGACGACGACCGACGATGGACGTGAAAATCGCGATGGAAGTCGTTGGATGTAGGTGGCATCGGACCGGTTACGCTGTAGAGCCATTGGGGAGGCCTATGTTCAGCAGTGGACAAGTATAGGCTGAGATGATGATGATGAATATATGCCGAACTCTGCTCGAGGTTACTGCCTCTGGCCATTCTAAGCTTTAGCCTTGTTTCAGATATGGTCGTTCTGACATCTAGTTATCTATGACTGAGTGAAAGCTAGCCAATTGTATTATTCGGTGTATCGTGCGACAAGGATACTTTGGCTCGTAGATGACATTGACAAGGGTTCGTGTGAAATTAGAGTTATCATTTCGTAAAACTTCTAGGGAAATATTTTAACAGGGGGGTCCGCACGGTTGCTAATTAAAAACGAACTTAGCTACATTTCATAGCAAACAGCAACTTAAGAGAGCTTAAGCCGCTCCGCCCACTGCGTCTAATAGTCGCGGGTTCGATTCCCGCACCGGCCAAATCTTTGTGTGATCCACAGTGATTTGTTCCGGTCTGGGTATTTGTGTATCTGAATTTTTATGTTTGTAAACGCACCCACGACGCAGGAATAAATCCTAGAGTGGGGCTACGTCTTTAAAAAAACAAAAAAAAAAATCTGCACCGTCACGCCTATACTGGGGAGTAAAAACTACACTTGGCCGACCTAGGATTTGAACCCAGGACCTCGTGATCACTGCCTTGTTCGTTTAGTGGCGAATAATGAGCGTTGCGATCACGAGGTGCTGGGTTAAAATCCTAGGTCGGACAAGTGTAGTTTTTCTAACGAAAACTTCCCAGTATGAGTCCGGAGTCCGGAATTGTGCCTGGTATATGGCAATAGGCTTGCCCCCTATTACATGGGGACTAACATCGTCGGCGAACAGTGGGTGTACATAGTACTCTGCCACCCCTGCTTGGTGAATATAGGCGTGGCGATAGTGTCCTTTTTTTATATTAATGATCTATTTGAAAAGTGCGTAGAACTTTTAATCGACGAAAATGCATGAAATGTGTGAACGTAGATGAAGGGAAAAAGGTGTGAGAGAATCGTAATATGTATGCAATAAAACTATTTTTACTATTTGACTATTTGACTGCCTCGTTGGTCTGGTGCCAAAGCGCATCGCTTTGTAATCACGAGGTCCTGGGTTCAAATCCTAGGTCGGACAAATCTAGTTTTTCTAACGAAAAATTCCCAGTATGCGTCCGGAGTCTGGAATTGTGCCCGGTAGATGGCAATAGGCTCGCCCCCTATTACATGGGACCTAGCATCGTCGGCGAAACGTGGGTGTACTCAGTACACCTCTGCCACCCCCTCTGGGGAATATAGGCGTGACGGTGTTTAAAACTATTTTTCAGATTTTATCGCGGTTTATTTTGATTTTTTATTTCCCGACGTTTTTAGAGCTTTGCAGCACCCATGGCCACGGGAAGTACACAGTACACAGTTCACCTTTACGTCTCCCGCTTCGGGAACATATATTCAATTATATCACTGCTACACAAAAAGTAGCAAAGTGCTAAAGTGGAAGGATGCAGGTACCGGGGAAGACCTAGACTATCTTACCATGACCAAATAGACCGGGTCTTATCTGAAGGACAAGTCAAGAGTCACGGACGATTTAGCGCAGTGGTTAAGAGCTTGAGCTGCTCCGCCCACTGTGTCGAATAGTCGCGGGTTCGATTCCCGCACGGAACAAATCTTTGTGTGATCCACAATTATTTGTTCCGGTCTGGGTATTTGTTCGTGAATTTTCATGTTTGTAAACGCACCCACGACACAGGAATAAATCCTAGTGTGGGGCTACGTTTTTTAAAACAAGAGAAAAAAAAAAAACAAGAGAGTCTCTGTAACCGTCGTGCGTGTATGAGACGAACTATGAGAGTGGAGGAAGCCAGAGGTCTGTAAGGAAAGAACCTGTTGGAACTATGTACTCTCTGCCTACCTCGCAAGAGATGCGGCGTGATGATATAGATCACTGCTACACAAAATAAACCACGTTGAAAAGTTACCTCAGTTCCAACTTTTATTTCCCTGGACAATATTGTTTTGTTATTGTTTTTGTATTAAGGAAAGAACCTGTTGGAACTCTGTACTCTCTGCCTACCCCGCAGGGGATCTGGCGTGAGGTTATAGATAGATAGATAGAATATTGTTTTGAAAATAAAAGAAAGTTCGGTAGTTGATTTATTATTTACTATCTGTGTGCCAGATGGGGTTGCCATCGGTCATTTTAAGACCCCTTATTTGACTCCATAGGGAAGTAAATTTCCTTGGTGCCCACTTAAGTTATATAAACTAATGTTTTGTCTCCTCACAGGATTTACAGAAGTACCTGAGTTGTGTGTTAAGAGCCCACCGCGATTCATTTATCGTCCGGGAGAGTGAGTGATGCGATTACTTTACCAAACAAAAAATAAGAGACGGAGATATTGAGGGTATTTGCAAAAACAAATGTAAACATTTTATAAAAAAAAAACTACACACCGTCACGCCTATATTCCCTAAGCGGGGGTGCAGAGGTATACTGAGTACACCCACGCTTCGCCGACGATGTTAGGTCCATGTAATAGGGGGCGAGCCTATTGCCACATACCGGGCACAATTCCAAACTCCGGTCTCGAACTGGGAAGTTTTTGTTAGAAAAACCTAGGGTTAGAACCCAGGACCTCGTGATTACAAAGCGATGCGTTTTACCACTAGACCAACGAGGCAATCATAAAAAAAAACTTCTTTACAAAATCTTTGCTATGTTACGTTATCAAGTAAATTCAAAATCAATAGAGATAACTTTAGATTTTTTCTATAGAAAAAACATCGTTTTTTCGTGTATTCATTTTACCAGATTCTAAAATATACAGTCAAAAATCATATTTCGAAATATTAAGTCCCTAATTCACATACTTCTTGAAATAGGCTGGAAAAAAAACACGTAACTAGGATTTATTCCCGTGCCGTGGATGCGTTTACAAACATGAAAATTCACATACACAAATACCCAGAGCATTAATTTTAATTATGGGTTACACAAAGATTTGTTGCGTGCGGGAATCGAACCCACCACTATTAGACACAGTGGACGGACCGGCTAAGCTCTTAACCACTGCGCTAAATCGTCCGTCCGGCATCGATTACAAAATCGCGTTTTTTTCTCGCGGTAGCCCCTTAATTTGGTTTACTGCGGCCACATGGTGTATAATCATAATAATATTAGTCCTGTTAAGAAACTGTCCCACCGTTGGGCACGGGCCTCCTTTCGAATTGAGAGCACTTGGGCCATAGTCCACCACGCTGGCCCAGTGCGGGTTGGCGAACTTCACACACCTTTGAGAAACTTTAGAAAAATTGACGACGATTTAGCGCAGTTGTTAAGAGCTTGAGCTGCTCCGCCCACTGTGTCTAATAGTCGCGGGTTCGATTCCCGCACGGGACAAATCTTTGTGTGATCCACAATTATTTGTTCCGGTCTGGGTATTTGTTTGTGAATTTTCATGTTTGTAAACGCACCCACGACACAGGAATAAATCCTAGTGTGGGGCTACGTTTTTTTTTTTAAAAAAAATAAAAAAAAATAAATAAAAAAATAAACTCTCAGGCATGCAGGTTTCCTCACGATGTTTTCATTCACCATTAAAACAAGTGATAATTTTATTACGCACATGCTTTCGAAAAGACAGAGGTGCGTGCCTGGGTTTGAACTCGAGACCTCTGACTTTGCAGTCCAACGGTCTAACCACTAGGCTATCACTGCATATAAATATATTAAAACTTAATTAATAAAGAGCGAATATGAAATACTAAACACTTATGTTGGACCCATGTGTGTCCTTAGAAATATACTCAATTTTAATTTGGATAATTAAAAACAGATTTATGAGGCGTTTATAAGGCTGCAATGCCAAGGTCTTCTATCAATCTGGTGATAGAAATAAATGTCTTGTTTTGGGAAACACTAAGAAAAGAATTAACGTATTATTAAGAATTGAGACAAATAAGACTGCAACCGCACCAGAAAACAGTTTAGAGAACTTGGCACGAAAATATTGACGTTAGCGTGACACTATCGAGTTGATATGCTATGCTCGTCATGCTACACTAAATAAACATGAAATCGCACGGATCGAACCCGCGACTACTCAATTCAGTGGACGGAGCCGCTTAACCACTAAACCTGTCTGTCTTTTATAGGGATTGTCTATTTATATCATCACGTCAAACCCCTGCGGGGTAGGCAGAGAATTCCCACAGGTTCTTTTTAAAGTTTGCGTGATCTTAATATAGAATCTGCATTGAAAAGCGCCCACATTCTAGTTCTGAGCAAAGACTTCATTGACAATATGATACGTAGGCGATAAAGATATGTTCACTTCCCTGCCAACTGCCCTACGAGTTGACTGAGTGTAAACGCATTTATATGGGTTATGTGATCTTAATATAGAATTCGCATTAAAAAGCGCCCACGGTATACATGCTTCTGAGCAAAGACTTCATTGTCGAAATATTACGTAGGCGATATAGAACCGGTCAGGTGTGAGTTCGGGATACGTAATCAAAGTTCTGTACAGATATTTGTTTTGATAACACTCGTTTTCCTGAAAATCTATGTAACGTAAACGGGTGATTTATTATCAACTTTTTGACTGTTTGCTACAACTTTGCGATCGATTTAAACCAACTTCCCGATAAGCTAGAGGCATACATTTTTAAATGATATTCAATAAGAAAATTCACACCCCAGAATAAAGAGAAGCAAGAAGTAGGAAATATTTACGTTTTTTTCCCTAAAAAGTGAAAACAGTTTAAAATGAAAAATTGATATGATTGAGACTCTTGATTCGACCTTCAGATAAGACCTGAATCATTATTTTTTTTTACTTTTAAGTCTTTTATTAAGACATGGTGAGTATATTAAAACAAATCTTTTTCTTCAAATTCTCTCAGACACGGACATCGCTGTAAAACAGTTTCGCTTATTTCCGTTGGAACCCTAAAAGTGTAAGCTCTGTGAGGTTTCTACATAAAAGGATTATAAATAAAACACACATACACACGCCCAGAGTGACCGGGGACAACTTAGACAGAATAATTTGCATCTTAATCGATCACGCACTGTGGCTATTGGGGAGAGATTGACAAATACATTATTAAAAATATCTAGCTATCTATATCATCACGCCAGATCCCTTGCAGGGTAGGTAGATAGTACAGAGTTCCAACAGGTTCTTTCCATACCGACGTCTCTGGGTTCTTCCACTCTCACACAACACGCTCGCCGGTTACTGATACTCTTGACTTGCCCTTCAGATAAGACACGGTCTATTTGGTCATAGTAAGATAGTCTAGATCTTCCCCGATACCTACATCCTTCCACTTTCGCATTGTAAATTTGTTTTTTCCTAATTTCTGTCGGCATTCTTTCTAGAAATATGTATTTATAACGACGACTTTGTTGTGCCATTCTACACTCGAAGATTAACTAGTAGATAATACAATATGTAGATTACGCATGGATAAGTCATGTGCGCTGCGCTTCAGAAAAAAGAATTGTAGGCACTCCATAACAAAATATAGATGGAAAAAATTTAAAAATGCAAAATATATGTAAATTAAAAGAGTAACCGTGGAGTTTCTTGCCCTACTTCTCCACAGGAATGACATTCCGAAGTGGTAGTAGAGTCTTTGTTACTTTTCTGACGATTCATAAGTACTATTATCGTTTACAAAACTATTTAGTTTTTAAAATATTCTGTTACCCAAAATGTAACCGTGCAGCCTTCGGTTAAAATGTGTGTTTGTGAATGTGTAATAGAAATACACAATATCACACATACGAATGTGTGTGACTTTGTGCATTTCTATTGATTGATTTAAGTACTGTTGTATCCATTGAAACGGTAAGTTCCAATGGATAAGTAGCCTTAACGTCGTACATTCTAAAAATTAATCTTGTTTCGCTAAATAAAAACTTATTCAATCGTATATACATCTCTGAGAAACAAATCATCGTAGATCCTCTATTCGGAGATAAGCCACGCTCTCGTAATTACTTCTACATGACACAAGTCTGTTTTCCTTCACTTCCCTCACAGAAAAGGGAGCGATTAACGCCGTTGCTAACAGCCACAACGCCGCGCCCCTGCGGCCATTTAATTTTTTTTTATATGTATATTAATGTAGTAAAAAGAATTCAATTTTAGAGTATCACCGGAGTTTGCCGCCTTGTTGTTGTACCGCCTAATGTGGTGGTCGTTAAGCCAAATTAAAAGCTTTATGGGTGACTTAATAAGTTTTAACAGCGAGTGGTCACCAAACCTGTGTCTACTAATCCACATGGTAAAGTTTGAACTAATATCTCTCACCTCGATTTGTGAGGGAAGGGCTTTGTCCAGCAGTGGGAGGTAAAAGGCTGATCTATGTATATTTATATAGTAAGAAGAAATAAAAAATAAATACTTAAAACAATCACTCTTATATCCCCAAGGGGGGATGTAGATGTCATTTCGGCGACTTACAATAGTGGGAATGTGTGGCGGGCTTAGTCCCATAGAAAAATAGTATAAATACGAGGCATGCCTTTTAAGTTTTGTCGTTTGAAGAAAAAAACACAACTAGAATCTTATAGTACTTTTTATTGTTTTTCAAAGTATTCACCACGTAGCTTAATACACTTTTCCATTCGCTCAAACCAGTTATTATAACATTTATTCCACTCTAAAGTGGGGGTGTTTAAAATGGCTGACTTAAAAGCGTCGACTGCTTCTTCACCGGACTGGAACCTTAGACCACGAAGACTTTTCTTAATTTTAGGAAATGTAAAGAAATCGTTAGGGCTTAGGTCAGGACTGTATGGAGAATGGTCAAGAATTTCTACTTTTTCCTGCTTCAAATACTCAATCGTTTGACGAGCGCTGTGTGAACAGTTATATCAAAAACATTGCAAGTGATGCTGCGATTTTCAACCCAGTCTAAAAAGCTCGTAGCGCAGACTATGCAGTTTTTATGCTAACAAATAAAATTTAACGCAGCATAAATATGGACGACAGTAACACAATGGTCCGTTTTGCATAATGCTCATGCTGAAATTACGTATTATGCTGGTAATAGAAGAACCTTTTGTATTTTTAACAATGTGAATTGAAAAAGTTAGTTGCATATTCCTATTGTGCGATTTAGACTTACGTATTGGGACTTAGCCCGCCACACATTCCCACCATTGTAACTCCTTTAAGCCGGGATCCACAATGGTCTGCTTAGATGACGCCAAGGTTTGTACCGTGGGGTGTCCCGGGAAGAGCTTTAATTGTCTTGGAACCCGCAACAAATTAAATTAGAAAGAAAAACAGGAGGAGTAGACTTACGTATATCGAAAATTAAGGGACCACTTCTATGAAGGAACAACATATTTTTAAAAAAAAAAACGTAGTGATCACGGAATAAAGAAGTACTACTTCTCTGTTGTGTGGTAGCGATCACGAGGTCCTATGTTTGAAAGTGTTTTTTCGAAGAAAAATTCCCTGTGTGTGTCTGGTGTCATGTCCTTAGTATTAATAATAGTTCTCACCTCTCAACTCACCCCAAAAGTTGGTGCACACAGTACAGCTCTGCTACCCCCGCTTGGGGAATATAGGCGTGACGGTATTTTTTATTTAACTTTTATTCTTTCTATTTATACCATCACACTAGATCACTTGCGGGGTAGGCAGAGAGTATAGAGTGGTTTTTCCTTGCAAACCTCACTGGCTTCCTCCACTATCATAGTTCGTCTCATACACGTTTGCCGGTTACGGAGACTTGACTTCCTTTTAAATAAGGCATGGTTTATTTGGCCATGATAGGACAGTGTAGGTTTTCCCCAGTACCTACATCCTTCCACTTTCGCATTATAAATCTGGCTAATTAAAAATCCAGCGTTTTGTTGTATATTAGCAAAATGGAGGTCCAATTCTCGTATCTAGCGCCATCTAGTTCGTCATTACCGCGACTAATGAAGCTTCAACGCTTTAAAATATTAAGTGCACAGATTTTCAACGCCTATCTCTTCGATCTGGTCGAGTCATGCCTTATCTACGATCTCAGTCTATTGAGAGCAGGTGAGCTAAGCATTCAAGAGTTAAACCTGCTAATTTGTTAGCTCTGGGTTATTAAGATTAATACAATGCTTACAATACCCTTTGTGATAAGTAATTTTATTAAAATAAAGGCATTTCAGGTAAATATCGGTAGTTACTACTACTATTTTATCATCACGCCAGATTCCTTGCAGGGTAGGTGGAGAGGATAGAGGTCCAACAGGTTCCTTACTTACAGACCTCTCTCTATCGGTAGTTATCGTTAAAAAAAGCAAAAAATACCGATTTTAATTCGACTCACTGAACTTACTTGCCCATTGAGGAGTTTCTTCATCAGGTCAGGATGATATTTATATGGTACTGTACTAAACGAAAAAAAATTAAAAAAAAATCTTTGTTTTTAAAATACAGTACAACCAAGTATTACCTACAATGGGCTTAACAGGACTAAACAGCAGTGATAGCCTAGTGGTTAAGCCGTTGGACTGCAAAATCAGAGGTCTCGGGTTCAAACCCAGGCACGCACCTCTGTCTTTTCGGAAGCATGTGCGTATTAAAAATTAACTATCACTTGCTTTAACGGTGAAGGAAAACATCGTGAGGAAACCTGCATGCCTAAGAGTTTCTCGAAAGTGCGTGAAGTTTGCCAACCCGCACTGGCCCAGCGTGGTGGACTATGGCCTAAGCCCTCCCAGTTTGAGAGGAGGCCCGAGTCCAACGGTGAGACAGTTTCTTAACAGGGCTAATAATATATATCTACTAATGGTACGTCGTATAATAAAAGAAAAATATCCAAATCCGAAAAAAACACACGCTGTCCCTCCCATCCTCTCCAACCGGGGATTATCGTACACCCAAGTATCGCCAATGATGATAGGGTCTCAATGTTATGAGAAGCGGGACTTTTGCCATTATGCAGAGAACAATTCTAGATTCTGGACAGTGACTGAAATTATTTTCAATAGAATAAATATTTTAATTTAAACAGACCTTTTTAGAAACACACACACACTGTCACGCCTATATTTCCCAAGCAGGGGTAGCAGAGGATTATCGTACACCCAAGTATCGCCAATGATGATAGGGTCTCAATGTTATGAGAAGCGGGACTTTTGCCATTATGCAGAGAACAATTCCAGATTCTGGACAGTGACTGAAATTATTTTCAATAGAATAAATATTTTAATTTAAACAGACCTTTTTAGAAACACACACACGCACACTGTCACGCCTATATTTCCCAAGCAGGGGTAGCAGAGGTGTACTGAGTACGCCCACTTTTCGCAGACGATGTTAGGTCCCATGCAATAGAGGGTGAGTCTATTGCCATATACCGGGCACAATTTCAGACTCCGGACTCATATTGGGAAGATTTCGTAAAAAAAACTTTATTTGTCCGACCTAGTTTTGAACCCAGGACCTCGTGAACATCAGCGATGCGCTTTGCCACTAGACCAACGAGCCAGGCAACCTTTTTAAAAATAAGCTTTTATAACAAAAACACAACGAATATATCTTGCGCAGTTGAGGAGTTCCTATGGTTACTTTCCGACTTCATCATCAGACCCTAGGCACCATCAACAGATCCTGGACATCATCCTGGTCTAAAATACTCGTCAAGACGAATCCAACGAGCCCAAACACGGCGGGATTATATTGAGCAGTTGCGTGGTTCCATTGGCTACCTGTCGGTTTCATCATCAGACCCTGAACACCATCTGGTTGTATATTACATGTCAATACCAATCTATCAAGCCTAAACACGAGGGGATTACGTTGTATATTCCACATGTTCCTATGGCCAGCTTCCGACTCCATCGTCAGACCGGCTCCATGGTACTATCCATGGCATTATCACCGAACTTACATACATAGGCATACCTACCAAAGTTCAGCTCAATCGAATGGGTATTCGATTGACCTGAATTTTGGTGAGTGTATGAAACCTGCAAGTGCTTGAAAAATGGATCACAAGATTTGAACCCGAAAGACAGACATACAAACATAACTAGTTAGATTCAAGACTCGAACCTAAGACTTTGGGATCGTCACCCGTACCATGCGCTATTACACCAACGAGGGAGTCATTTCATAACCGTGCCTATCCCCATGCCTAAACTATCATTCCCCATACCTAAACTATTATTTCCCATACCTACACTGCCTCGTTGGTCTTGTCTCGAATAATGCGGTTTGCGATCACGATGTCCTGGGTTTAAATCCTAGGTCGGACAAATATAGGTTTTCTATCGAAGAATGCCTAGTATCAGTCCGGAGTCTGAGATTGTACCTGATATATGGCAATAGGCTCGCCTCCTATTACATGGGACCTAACATCGTCGGAGAAAACTGAGTGTAAGCGATACACCTCTGCCATCCCCGCTTGGGGAATATAGGCGTGTTCTAGTTAACCTATTATTTCTCGACCACAATAACCATTTCGCAGGACATCATTATCCGTATCTGTTTTTATAGGCCATTTTATTTCCATTTAAGTCAACTTAACAACGAGCTTCAAGTTAACTGCTAATACTTTAAAGTTATGACATAACGGTCACTGGCGTGTCAATTTAATACTTTTTATAGCGCATAGCAGGAGACCGATCATGATAACTTTTATTTAGGCACCGTCACGTATGCCCTTACTTCCCTTCTTTCGAATACAGATACCGCACAGAGGATCAGACACCGACCTCGCCGGCGAGCTCGAAGAATCCCTTGCCCGCCGGCCGGTGCAGAGCACCACGACAAGACACTTAGTATATGCCCTCCCCCATAGCGACTGCCCAAGCCGAGGCCGTTCCTTCTTGAGGCGCCCTTGAGCTAGTTGCCACCTTGCCCTTCTGGCTCGAGCGACAAGAGCTCGACAAGAACTAGCCCAGATGATGTCCTAGGTCTGAGAATGGAGTTGGAAGGAGGGCATAGGAAGTCCTCAACTCAGCAAAGTATCTCCGTTGTGTTTTCGCTATAAAAACTTGTTTTTAAATGATTTTTTTTACCCCCTCCCGCCCCCTTGACGTGTGACGTCATTTAGGAATGACCCCTATTTTACTATGCACAAACGTTTATCGCACTACCTCATCTCGAGAGCCTCAAAGCAGAACCAACTTAAGTTAAACTTAAGACAGAAGATGGCTTTTAAATCGGGTTAAGTTATACGACGCCGCATGTGTGAAGTTGCTTGTAAAACTTTTCATTATGATACTACAACGTTACAAATGCAAGTGGCGTCAAACTGATATGAAACTTTGTTCCGGGTGGATAAAGTTTAGATTTTAATATCTTTTTGTTGTCAATTAAAGCGTTATTGTAATTGTTATTACTAAATGCATTTGCATGAAGCACTCATGGAATATAATTGAACAAAGTATGAAAAGTAGACGACGACGGATGAATTGTAATTTTTCTATGAAAAATACCTCAGTATCAGTCTAAAGTCTAGTATTGTGAGAATAAGCTTACCTACACCCTAGTACATTGAAATATAACAACATCGTCAAAAAGTAGGTGTGGATACACAGTACGCCATCTTCGGTTTACCGTCACGCCTATATTCCCCAAGCGGGGGTGGCAGAGGTGTACTGAGTACACCCACTTTTCGGAGACGATGTTAGGTCCCATGCATTGGGCGGCGAGCCTATTGCGGGAAGTTTTTCGTTAAAAAACCTACATTTTTCCGACCTAGGATATGAACCCAGGACCTTGTGATCACAAAGCGATGCACTTTGCCACTAAACCAACGAGGCAGTCCTAAGTTTATATAAAATTAATATTTTTAATAAATAGTGCACTGCGCTCCATGACAAAAAATTCTAATATGGGTCACAAAGCCGCAACACTGAAATGGAACTGGGCTGGCCACATCTGTCGCATATGTAACACAACTTCCCACAAAACTATTAACGATATCGTGGCAGGCCCAGACGGAGATGGCGGGACGAGCTGGATTCCTTCTTGAAAGGCTGGAGATTAAAAGCCGAAAGCCAAACAGCGAGGGGAGGGAGGCCTTTGCCCAACAATGGGACGAAAATGGCTGATAATAATATTAATAATTTTTGATTTATTGCATATCGCATAATATGCTTATAGGTTATATAGAATAGTGATTCCAAATAATGATATTGAAAAATTAAACCTTTTTTCTCTTTCATTTGTCAGAATCAGAATCAGAAATCATTTATTGCTGGAAACATGGTTACACGGATATTACAAGCTTAATTATAGTTCAACATGTTTCGCCAAATAATTGGCATGCAATATGTAATAAATAATATAATAAGAATACAATAGCTTTTCAATCAATAATTCAGAATCAAACATACATGTCAATCACTCACTAGTATTATTTACATGGATCATAAATGTCGAAAAGAGTCAAGAAATCATAAATTAAATAAAATTAATAAATGAAAGAATAAAATGTCATTAATATATATTTTTTAATTTAATAGTAAGTATCTCGTAAGTAAGACTGAAATAAGACATTGTTACAGGCTAAAATTATTACAATTAATGTCGTCACTGCAGAGTTAATGGAAATTAAAGAAATTATCAGAATTCTGTAAAGGGGCTTAGTTAAATAGACGGTGATAATTTGAGGAATTAACATATTTAACTACGAACTTAGGATGTGTAGGTAACACGTCCTAAGTTCGAAGTTTAATTACTTTTCACACTCTTGAAAGTATAATCTAAGATATAAAACATTTTAAAAGCCATTTTGAGAATTAATAATTTTAATTTAAAAAGACCTTTTCAAAAACAAGCTTTTATAACAAAAACACAACGAAGATATACTGCTCCGGTCCATCGTCAGACCTTGGACACCATTCGGGTCCAAAGTACTCACCAAGACAAATTCAATGAGCCCAAACACGGCAGGGTTATATTGAGTAGTGGGGTGGTTCCATTGACCACCTTTGGCTTCATTGTATAATACTTATTATTACCAATCTAACAAGCCTAAAAACGAGGTGGTCACGTTGTATAGTTCACATATTCCTACGGCCACCTTCCGACTCCATCATCAAACCAGCTCCACTGACTTTGCAGACGTATTCCTAATTTCAGCTTAATCGGATACCCGCAAGTGCTTCAAAAGTGCATCTCAAGATTTGAACCAGAAAGACAGACAAACCGACATACAAACATAACTAGTTAAATAAAAGCTTGTAAAACACACTGTCCGATTCAAGACTCGAACCTAAGACCTCGGGATCGTCACCCGACGGGCTACTACACCAACAAGGCAACCATTTTATAACCGTCCCTATCGCCATATCTAAACTATCATTCCCCCATACCTAAACTATTATTTCCCATACCTACACTGCCTCGTTGGTCTTTGCCTCAAGATTTGAACGGAAAAGTCAGACAGACATACGTACTCTGCAAGTTAAAGAAAAACTTGTAAACTAAATACCGTCATGCCTATTTTCCACAAAAGGGGCAGATGTGTAATGTCCCAAAGTCATTTGGTGGGCCTGATACTATTATTGTGGGCACAATCCAGACTCTGGACTTCTACTGCGAATTTGTCGGGAGTTTAACCATTTTGACCAACCAATAAACTCTCTTTAAAAAAGCAAGGGATGTGTTTCCACGGAACACCCGAAATGGAGATAGGCTTGTACTAAATTGTACTCCTAAGACTGCACTATGCCATAAAAACTGTTACGCTGTGTCTATTCGGATCATTAATAAACCTCTCTCGAAAGATCTCCCAGTAATCCAATTTAAGAAGCAACTAAAAATATGGCTTTTATGTTGTGTTTTATTCAGTCAAAGAATGGATTGGTAGTGATGACATTAACTTTTATTAAATAAGACATAAGTTATTATTAGATGTATGACGAATGAAATGAAAACGATAAATAATTTATTTCAATCAATCAATCAATCAAATCAGCCTATTGCAGTCCACTGCTGGATCCCCCAAGGCCTCTCCCAATTTGCGCCACAATACACGGTTCTCCGCCTTTCGCATCCAGTCCCACCCTGCGACCTTCTTCAGGTCGTCGGTCCACCTAGCTGGGGAGCGCCCTACCTTACGTTTGCCGAGTCGTGGTCTCCACTCTAAAACTCGTCTGCTCCATCGGCCATCGGTTCTTCGACAGACATGGCCAGCCCACTGCCACTTTAGCGAGCTCACTCTGCGGGCTATGTCAACTACTTTGGTTCTTTGACGGATAACTTCATTTCGGAGTTTATCCCTAATTAATAATTTATTTAATATATTTTAATTAATAATGACCTGCTTAATGTTTGCGTGTCCTCTAAGTGACAAAACATGCTGAACTAATTGATTGATAATAGTTTTGTAACAAACACCAAATATATTCTGACCATGTTTTAAGCAAATAAATAATTTGATTTAATTTCTTGTCTGGCCTAGGGATCAAACAAAATACCCAGGTTCCAACAGGTCCTTCCTTATAGACCGACAAGTATCATAATAATATCAAAAACAAGAAGAAAATAAAAACTTAAGCTCAAGTAGAAAGGAAGCTGCTAACATTGCCACGCTGGATGGCCGTCCATTATCTCCGTTGTTTTCCGTATATTCGTCAAAATAGTTGTCAGTATTCCGTTTGCCAGCTTATACACGATGTAATTTTAGTCGTCTTGGAACTAAAGCCCAGGTGAAGTATCTACAACAATAAAAAATAATAAACCAAATGCACAAATACCGATATAAAAAATCTTCCTTTAATATCATATCATCTTTAATAGCTAGCACCCTCTTGTCCGGTGACTCTATAAGGTCGGGCGATTTCATATTACTTTAAATTATGAATTAATTTAGTTTAATATAGCGGACTCAAGTTAAAACAGATATTTTAGCAAATTAAAAAAAAAGTAATCTGTATATATATGAAAATTAATAGCTTTGCATTAGTCTCGCATAAACTTGAAAATGGCTATATCATCTTAAATACATTACAAAAAGTGAGAATCAATTCCGTTACCGAAGAAACGAATTTCAGGTCTTCTGTTGATTATGTAACAAGTGGTATAGGCACTAACAGGTATGTTTAGCCAGCAACAACATAACCCTTTCATAGTATGCTTAGGCAATCCACATTGTGTTATCGCACCCATTTCTACTTTTAAATTCTTTTGATAAACTTCGCAGACGTTAACATAGGTTCATGTTTAAACTCAGTACACCGCCACACCAAAGTTGAGACATTGTGCAGTTTGTCGTAAGTTTCTCCGGCACACCTGAAGTTGTCCAACCTGCTTACGTCTTGACGAGTACGGGAATAATTTTTAAGGCTTCTTTTTGTCGACTCTTTCCCTTGAATGTATGTAACTTGAAATTAAGAAATATGGTAACATACTTTAAGTGTACACGGAAATGAATAAATGGCTTCATTATACAAGATTTTACAAGAAGATAGGTCTAGTCCGAGCATACCCATTCGAATCTCAGACTGAGTTTCGGATCTATATGATCAGGCTGAATTTCTGTCTCCTCAGACTAGTTCGGATTAAATAGGCTTGATTTTCACTTTCCATGGAGGTCATTTGCTGACCAGTCCTCAATAAAAATATCTTAAGCAATCTTGTACGCATTAAAACTCGAATATTGACTGATGAGCACTTCATAAATTTAACTGTTGTTACTGTATCCTTATAGACTTATCATCTATAAGGATACACTTTGTCACAGGAGTTCCCTAGTTATAACTTAAGTGAGCACGTATCTGTGGGCATTTTACATATCGCTCAGATAGTTTACAGTACATATCATAATAATAACACAATGATACACCCATAGCTAAGTTAACTTATTTTAGCTTAGCACTTGATCAATAGCCCGCTTTAAGCGGAAGTACTACTTACTATTTTAAGCTAAGGTTAGCTCGAGTAGCTGTTGGCATTTTACGTACTACTTAAATAATTTCCTACTCACACATCAATATGGTAGATGCCTATAGCCTCATGAGCTAAACCGTTGGATGACAGCCCTTGTGTTGCCGCAAAACTCAAGAGACGTACGATCATGATGTGTGATTGTGATTACGAGCTTCTGGGCTCAAATCCTAGGTCCGACAAATGAAGTTTTTCTAAAAAATTCCCCGTATGAGTCTGGAGCCTGGAATTGTACCCCGTATATGGCAATAGGATCGCCCACTATTACATGAGACCTAACATCGTCGGCGAAAAATGTGTCTACTCAGTACACCTCTGCCACCCTCGCTTGAAAAATAAAGGCGTGGCTGTGTTTATTTTTATTTTATTTTACAAAAAATAAACACTACTTTATAATTTTAGTTTCGAATATTCGTGAATTACATAAAGATTTGTCTCGTGTGGTAATTAAAATCGCGACTTCTCGATCCAGTAGGAGAGTAGCTTAAGCTCTCAATAACTGAACTAAGCCTTCCTTTTTAATTAGACTTAAAATTATATACAGACGGGTACTCCTCACATTTTTACGTCATTCTCGTTGCATGTCGCGCGTGGGCAATCTCCGTATATTTTTAATACGTTTGTATTTACCACAATACGGGAAATTACTTGTTCCGGCAGACATAAAAATTTGTGAAAAAATACGAATCGCGGTGGCAACTTTAGATACCTACCCCGCAAAACAGTCAACATATAAAGTCTTAGGCTTACAATGTCGACACATCCTAACATACATAACTTTGCAACACAGTAGTCTTAGTAGTCTTAGCTGAAGGGCAAGTCAAGAGTCTCCGTAACCGGCGAGTGTGTATGAGACGAACTATGAGAGTGGAGGAAGCCAGAGAGGTATGTAAGGAAAGAACCTGTTGGAACTCTGTACTCTTTGCCTACCCCGCGAGGGAGCTGGCGTGATGATATAGATAGATAGATAGATGTAACACAGTAATTTGTTGAATTCGCTCAGTTGCAAACAAATTGTTGGCAAACGTATCGTACTGTTATTAATTTGCTCATCGTTAGCAAACCGTTTCAATACTGGACCATAAACTTTGTATTACCGATTTATACTCTCCGATAAATCGGACACAAAGTTGATGAAGCTTGTATAAAAACAGACGTTGCCTTTATGTAAGTATCATTACGGGTATGCAGTGATGATGGAGATACTTAAATGGATTCCATATAAATGGATAGGTTATTATGACTAAATCTTTAAAAGAAAATGAGGGTAAAATGTGTCTATATATCTTTAAGAACTTTATATCTTAGCAGAATTTAAAAGTCCGTGTAATTAGAAGAGTATTATCGTGGCATGCTGCTTGATTGACACGGCCTGAACATTTTACTCGTTAAGTCGCATTTTATGTATTTTACACTAAAAATCAAGTCCTTATAAATGTGTTTAGGAACGCGTGTTTAGAACATATGCATATGTTGTGTGTATGTGTTATTGCGTATATATGTATCAGTTCTAAAATAAGGTTTAAAAAAATCTATCTATCTATCTATCTATAACCTCACGCCAGATCCCTTGCGGGGTAGGCAGAGAGTACAGAGTTCCAACAGGTTCTTTCCTTACATACCTCTCTGGCTTCCTCGACTCTCTAGTTTAAAAAAATAATAACATAAAACACCGCCACGCCTATATATTGCCCAAGCTGGGTGGCAGAGTTGTTCATTACACCCAGTTTCTACCAACGATGTTAGGTCCCATGTTATAGGGGGCGAGCCTATTGCCATATATCGGGCATAATTCCAGACTCCAGACTCACACGGGAAAGTTTTTGTAATAAAATCTTCATTTGTCCGACCTAGGATTTGAACCTAGAATTTGCCAACCACCGAGGGACCAACTAGGGAATCAAAATAATAACACGTCTCGTTCATTTCTATCAGAGTTAATTGACAATCCTTGCATCCGATTTTAAATCGGAAGGCGTAGAGTTTGTCCATTTTAAAATAAAATATAAGTGATGTTAAAGCTGTTTCAGTAATTCAGCCCGTTTAATAGGGGGTATAAATATTTTAATGTCATTTGCAGATGACTAATTAAAATCAAGGAAATCCCCTATTAATTTGAAAAGGACATTGTATTGTACCGTGCTATGCCATAACGAAGTAACCGAACTAATACCTATCTCAGGGGTACATATTTCACTAATTTTAACTGGTGCAATAGCAGTAAGAAACCAATTACCGTGGTTAAGATAGTACCGTGGTTTATTAGGTTCTATGTGATCCTGGATTCTAATACTAGGTCTGTTTTCTTTGGATTTCTCCAATAGATGGACCGATTAACGAGGAAAGTCTACGTATATAATTTATGAATATTTTGTGCAAATTGACAAAAAAAAATTTCTTTTTTTTTTGAAGTGGCCCCCACACTAGGATTTATTCTTGTATCGTAGGTGGGTTTACAAACATGAAAATTCACATACACAAATACCCAGACCGGACCAAATAATTGTGGGTCACACAAAGATTTGTCCCGTGCGGGAATCGAACCCGCGACTATTAGATACAGTGGACGGAGCGGGTTGAGCTCTTAACCACTACGCTAAATCGTCCGTCAAATATTATAATATTGATATTAGTCGACTAAATCGAAAAAATCGTGCCTTCTCAAAACTTAAATAGCGTGTGCTCTAGATAGCTGAAAAAGGTTAGAAAAACGAACGAGCGAAATGATCTGCGAAGTACGATCCCCACATTTCACCACCACTACTCATGCTCTCATGCAGTTATACGCACAAACTTACAGACACGCGCAACATTAACGAGGTCACACTTACAGAAATAAAATGCATTGCACATGTACTATCAGAGAAATTGAAAAATTCAGTACTGCAAAACCAGTTAAAATTGCATTTTAAGCTTACCTAGCTTAAAATGCAATTTTAACTGGTTTTAACGATATTTTTATATAGAATGTAGCAGCACTAGTTCGAAGCAAGCCTATAGACTGATAAACATACCACTGCCTACGCCTCTCCGAGGTCAACAAGTCATCTGGACGATAGATTTTAATAGTCGCTATAATGTTACTTGGTCATGCTCACTAGAATGTCTTCGCTTGCGGTGACTGGCTGGCGCGGGTCACACCCTATCTTTCAATATGGTCGAAGGGAATGATGGCAGTAGTCATACTCATGAACGGGTGCTGCTTGTGGGGACTGATCCATCTGAAATCCTTTAGACACTTTTTATAAATAACGTCAGTAGTCTCATATCTTGGTCATAAGGCATCACACTGGAGTTAGATCGTAAACAATTTGATTGTAACCTATACATTTAATCCACACATGATTAAAAAAATAGAAAGGAATAAAGTGAATTAAACAATAAAGACAAGCCCGCTGAGTTTCTTCGCCGGATCTTCTCAATGGAGGCTGCTTTCACATCCGGCGGTAGATTAGTAATGAAATTAGATTTAAAAAAATGTAAATTGTCTATTTGTAAGCGCTCCAGCAGGGTTTATAAAAAATAGATCAAAATCAAAAGTCAAAATCAAAAGTTTTTTATTCATGTAGACCAAAAGGCACTTATGAATAGTCAAAAAGAGAAAATTATTATTACTTAAGACTCTACCACCCGTTCGGAAAGTCATTCCTGTGGAGAAGAAGGGCAAGAAACTCCACGGTTACTCTTTTTTAAAAAATGAGGTTTACAATTCTTTTTGTATACATTGCATTTATGGAGTATGGGAGAACAATGCAGAACGAGCTAAATAGATGTGCTTAAGTATAGATTAATCATAAGTGTACTTAGATTCATGATATTGGTCAGTGTCTACATAGTCCTCTCATTTACAAAATAGAGATGTTGTAGATAATTTCAGTTGGACTTACTTGACCTACTCAAACTGCGTCTAAATGCATTATTTAATACGTTGACCATGGCATTATTTTAATGCGTTTATTGAGACTAAAACGATATTTTTAACGCCTTATTTGAAACGAATTAACATTAAAAGTAACGTTCATGCCAAGGGGACAGGAGTATTACAAATAAATCAAATGTGCAAACAGGAAAAGTTATTGTGTAACATTGATCAAAATCGAATTTGTATTTACATAGGCACAGGGCGAACTTCCAGTTGACACTTTATCTAGTAAATAGTTGATAGTTTGCCAAAAGATTAAAGTAAGATTGTTAATCCACGAATACGCTTAGCCCGCATTCGCACGAGCGCTTTTTCTACGGGCGTTTTTTTTACAAAAGTGTGTAAGCTATTTGATAAACTGAGAATAGTGTACGACTTCTGTTGCTGACCGTACTATTATGAGATTATTTCTTGAAACTATCGTAACCGCGTTACGTGTTTCATTGCTAATAATGGTCCAAGGCGGTTTGAAAAACGATGGAAATGAAGTGCATAACTAATAATCAACGGAAATGCATGAGGAGATGTATATACTTAGATCAGAATTGGGAAAAATTATTTGAAATTAATGATTACGACCACATTTTGTAATTTTCAATAATAATTGAAGCTTACGAAATGTAATTGTAACCGTTTATCATTAATCTGATTACATTTTGCCCATCTCAGACTTATATGAAACGAAAGAGGTTTTTTTGGTGTGATGTATGTATCCTCTATCTGTATCTCAAAGGCAAGAAGTAACGGCATCGGAAGAACCGGTAAGGATATGACGCGGACGGCGGTAGCGGCTGATAGGAGGGGAATCAGGTGCGTAGTCGGCGGCGGCTAGGGCAAGGGTGTTCGAATGGATCGACGCGTTCGCGAAATAGCGGGTTGTCGCCTTTTTAATATATGCGCGAATGGTTCCATACCGTGATCAGAAATGTCAGAATCGTAGTATGTGGCGAACTGTAGCCTCTGACTATCCTAGTGATATAAAAGCGTGATGTAAAATTTACCTTCCCCTCTAAGCCGGTCTATGTGGGATAGAAAGAGTTTCCCTAACCTACGACATCTATATATAATCTAAAACAATAAGTTTCAACTACAGTACTGAAACGACAGTTTTCTAGCGCAATATAAGTTCCGGGAATAGCGCGTTGTTTACAAAACCATACGATTGAATTTTAAATGCGACATTCCTTTAGAAGAGGCTACCAGCTTCACAGACCTCATGCTAGACGAAAATATACCTTATTTCAGAAGTTGTAGAGTTCAGATGGAAGCTCAGGGTATAGTGGATAAGCTGGTACGGGCCAACCTGAAAGGAAGTGATACGCGGTTTGTGTGTACTGATAGTTCGTCTAACTGTAATAACTTTGTGGAGCACTATTTTAGTTTTCAATTATTTGTTGCCGTATGTTTATGGGTTCGAATCTTGGGTTGGATATATTTTTTTTTTAGGTATTATGCTAGAACAACTTAAAAGTATCAGTCTGAAGTCTAAGACCTAGACTATCATACCGTGACCAAATAGACCGTGTATTATCTGAAAGGCAAGACAAGAGTCTCCGTAACCCACGAGCGTGTATGATACGAACTATAAGAGTGAAAGAAGCCAGAGAGGTATGTAAGGAAAGAACCTGATGGAACTCTGTACTCTCTGCCTAACCCGGAATCTGGCGTGATGATGTAGATAGATAGATATATAGCTGAAAACTAAAATAGTGCCCGGTATAATGACAAAAGGTCCTTCTATGTAATAAACATTTGCAACCTTACAGTACAGTATCGATATGTGAATGTTTTAATAATTAAAATATTATTATTTTCAAAAGACTTTAAAAAAAAAACACCGCCACACCTATATTCCCCAACGGGGGTGGCAGAGGTGTACTGAGTACACCCACCTTTTCGCCCACGATGTTAGGTCCCATGTTATAGGGAACGAGCCTAATACCGGGCACAATTCCAGACTCCGGACTCATACTGGGAATTTTCCGTTAGAAACACTACATTTGTCCGACCTAGGATTTGGACCCGGGACCTCGTGATCACAAAGCGATGCGCTTTGCCACCAGACCAACGAGGCAGTCAGTTCAAAAGATTTTTATAAGCTTTTCATTAACTTACAATCTTCATATGTCTGTCTGTCTACCTGATTTTCCGGTTCAAATCTTGGGATCCATTTTTCAAGCACATGCGGGTATCCGATTGAGCTGAAATTTGGCATACGTATATATTAATTAACTAATCAAGATATCTTTGTTATAGTTTGTCATAAAAACTTTTTTAAAAAAGGTATTTTAAACTAAAATTATTAAAAAAAACATATTTATGACATAATCACAACGAAAATATCTTGCTTAGTCAAAGAGTTCCTATGGCTTTATACCGGTTTCATCATCAGACCATGGACAACATCCAGGGCTAAAGTACTCGTCCAGACCTATTTAATGAGCCCAAACACGGCGGAGTTATATTGAGTAGGTTGGAGGTTCCATTAACCACCTTGCGACTCCATCTTCAGACCAGCTATACTACTCTATAATACCATATTATTGCATAGTCACCGAACTTACGTATGCCAAAGTTCAGCTCAATACCCGCAAGTGCTTGAAAAATGTATCACAAGATTTGAACCGGAAAGACAGACAGACATACCAACATTTTTTTTGTTTCATTTAGCCCAGTTAAGAAACTATCCCACTGTTGAGCACGGGCCTCCTCACAAACTGAGAGGGTTTAGGCCATAATCCACCACGCTGGCCCAGCGCGGGTTGGCGAACTTCACACACCTTCGAGAAACTCTTAGGCATGCAGGTTTGCTCACGATATTTTCCTTCACCGTTAAAGCAAGAAAGATAGCAAGAATAGTACGCACATGCTTTCGAAAAGACAGAGGTGCGTGCCTTGGTTTGAACCCAAGACTTCTGACTTTGCATTCCAACGGTCTAACCACTATGCTATCACTGCAGACATACCAACATTGCAAGTTTAATAAATATATCTATCTATCTATATCATCACGCCAGATCCCTTACGGGGTAGGCAGAGAGTACAGAGTTCCAACAAGTTCTTTCCTTACATACCTCTCTGGCTTCCTCCACTCTCATAGTTCGTCTCATACACGCTCGCCGGTTACGGAGACTCCTGACTTGTTCTTCAGATAAGACCCTGTCTATATCGTCTAGGTCTTCCCCGGTACCTATATCCTTCCTCTTTCGCATCGTATATCAGTTTTGTCATTCTTTCTTCGGACATTCTTTATACATGCCCGAACCAACGGAACATACCCTTTCTTATCTTTACACAAGTTAAATAAATGCTTGTAAAAACACCGTCACACCTATATTCCTCAAGTGGGGGTAGCAGAGGTGTACTAGAAGTGCAGGGTAGCAGTAATGCGTATACTCACATATCGTCGAAGATCTATCTATCTATATCATCACGTCAGATCCCTTGCGGGGTAGGCAGAGGGTACAGAGTTATAACAGGTTCCTTCCTTACATACCTCTATGGCTTCCTCCACTCTCATAGATCACCAAAGATATTAGATTATAATCTAATGTGAGTGAACCTACTGCCCTTATCGTACTACGATACGATTTTGATAACTTAATCACGCAACGGCAAAACGGATTTGGATGAAAGGATATTATCCAAAATTTCCCCAGAACCAACAAACTTTTGACCCATGCCATCATTATTTATCTATTTTATTAAAGTAATGGCAAATATCCGTATCTAACGGACAATTTGCAATCTAAAAGGAATATTTCAAAGTATTGTAAGTACTTATATCGAAGTCGCCGACATCTTTACTGAATGTGAACACACAATATAACCTCATATGTATTAATGGCTACTGAATTATAACCTCGAAATCTAATACTTTTTGTGCAATATTGCGATTCCTCCTCTTGTCCGTTTAATAATAAATGTCTTAAAAGAATTTATGGGTGGTTTAATAGCATACAAGTATTTTTCATTGCTGTTGGTTCTGGGGCAAATCATGTATGGGCGCAGAACAATGTCCCTTGGCTCTCAGATAGTTTTATTTTTACTGGATTAACACATAAAACACTTTTTAATCCATATTTCAAAAACTTAACCGTCACGCCTATATTTCCCAAGCGGGAGTGGCAGAGGTGTACTATGTACACCCACTTTGCGCCGACGACGGTTGGTCCCATGTTATAGCGGGCGAGCCTATTGCCACATACCGGGCACAATTCCACACTCCGGAACCTTACTGGGAAGTTTTCGTTAGAAAAATACATTTGGCCGAGCTAGGATTTCAACCCTGGACCTCGTCATAAAGCGATGCGCTTTGCCACTAGACCAACAAGGCAGTCACATATATTACAAAGCAATCAGCCTATATAGCTGGGTAAAAGCCTTCTCTCACAAATCGAGGTGAGAGAGATTAGGTCATACACCACCACGCGGACCCAGTGCGGATTGGTGGAGGCAGGTTTGTGGCCACCAGCTGTTGGAACTTATCAAGCCGCCTTTAAGGCTTCCAACTTGGTTTAACGACTACCTCATTAAGTGGTAACCGGTACCAACGCCTTGTGTCTTCCAAAAGCTCGCATATTAAAATGCAACAAACTCCTATAGTGGAGCTAAAAGCTGTAATAATGTGTGTGATATAAATAATATAATAATTATTAAACCGGCGAGGCGATTCAAGGGTTTTCATTTTTTTACGCGAAACCAATTTTTTTTTTTAAATCATAGTAGCCTATGCTACTCCTTATAATATGTATACTACTGAAACCACAGCTAACACTGAAAGTCTCGTCAAAATCGGTCCAGCCGTTTCGGAGATTAGCCGGAACAAACAGACAGATAGACAAAAATTTAAAAAATTGTTACTTTGCTACAAGTACCGTATATACTACGTATATATATGTACGTACTTATACATGTATTTATTAAAAAGCTGTTATATTGACATTACAACCCGGCACCTCAATTTTATTTATTTGTATAATGTTTAAATTACTAACTCTAATTTTTAGTACCTTGTGTATGACTATGTACTGTTGTCTACGCGTGTGTGGCTAAATAAATGTCTTTTCTTTCTTAATTCTTCCCCTTAAGATCACCGCAACCATACCCATTAACATTAATATAAATTAATTGTAGATTGGACTCAATTTCCTTATCAAAGACGCAAAGCAAACTTGTTCAATTAGCATGTACTTACGACCCGGCCCGGCGGCTATTGTCCAGAATTAACCGGACCCAATCCGTGGTTAACCGTACTCGAGTTTGCGAACGATTAGTATGTATTAAGTTTTTGGCAAGTTAGCTAATCGCTGGCTCTATTGTGAAAACTTTTGATCGTAATTTGGCTAAGTCGTAGCTACTTGAATAGTCTGGGCGCTTATTCGCTATGACCGACCGCAGTGAGCTACGATTACTTTGTGAAATGATCCGTTAATCTTACTCCAATTGCATATAGAATACTATTACTAATCATTTTCTAATCAAGCCGTTCGCTTGTGGAATTGCCTCTGACAGAAAGTCGTGCAGTCGTTGGCGTCCTTTAAAAAATGGTTCACCACCACTTTCTTCAATTATAAACTTTCTACTGCACACTATGTCAGTTAAAGGCTTGCCCACCTGCTGCCATAACATACATTTATGAGAACGGCATACTCACGTGCCCTTAGTGTGCACGGAGTTTCGCCGCTACGCGTACGTAGTACGTAAGATAGGCTACATAAGCCATCTTCGCACCAGCGCCATTATTCCGACTAGGGGTGGACTACTGGTCGCCATGACCGAAATCGGTCGGATCAATCGTCATCATTGTGTGTAAGATATATTTATATGCATAGTATTATATGTGTATATATGTATGTAGGTAATATGATTACAATATGTTTTATCTAAGTTTACAGTGTACGCGACCAAAACTGCCCTATTTCTTATGTTGCTTCTTCCAATGCATTGGTGGTCTAGAAGAAATTGCTTTTAGCAATTATACCGCCAATTGTACCTATAATATTAGCCCTGTTAAGAAACTGTCCCACCGTTGGGCACGGACCTCCTCTCTAACTGGCAGGGTTTAGGCCGTAATCCACCACGCTGGCCAGTGCGGGTTGGCGAACTTCACACATCTTCGAGAAGCTCTTAGGCATGCAGGTTTCCTCACGATGTTTTCCTTCACCGTTAAAGCAAGTGATCATCAATTTTTAATACGCACATGCTTCAAAATGACAGAGGTACCTGGGTTTAAAACAGAGACCTCTGACTTTGCAGTCCAATGGTCTAACCACTAGGCTACCACTGTTTTATTGTACACTGCAATTTTACCTAGCTGTTGTTACTATTTTTGTATGTAATTAATTGTAATATCACTGGTGTAGAATAAAGAGTCTATCTATCTATTACTGGATCATTTCATGAAATTATCGTAACGCACCGCGTTAGGTCCAGGTGAACAAGGGCCCTAAAACCGAAAAGAAACTCAAGGACTCTTCAAATGACGCTCATCTAAAGTAAAAAATCTAGTGTTTTGCAAAGCTTCGTAATTTCTAAAAAAATTGTTCACATCAGCATTTATATCTTTTCGTGTATCTTTTTATGAATAACAGCAGTAATATTAGTTGATAAATAAACATTCAGCAGGTACAGTTCATGGTGGCGAAGCTTGCCCTAGACGGGCCCCGTATCAATATTTGTTGGGGGGCCCTTCTAACTAACTGCGGCGAAACCCGACTGGAGGATAGAAATTTTTCACAATGGTGACTTGCATTGAATAAAATTAACATATATTGATAATAAGTTATTACTTACAATAAATGCTTCTAGGAGCTAAGTTAGTCAATGAATTCAACATTTAAAGGGTCCTTGCTGCGCAGACATGACCAAAACTCATGTATAATTAATTGGTCATATTGATCATGTGTGGTAATGAATCCATATATGATATGTTTGTTTCTTTTCCGGAAAGTTTAGCGTACGGCCAAAGTTTGAGTGAGATTATGGATAACATTTAACGAATTTTGACTTACACGGGTTCGAGGCCCCTGTAGCTGGGGTGGCCCGTATCTTTGATAGGGCTGATACGGCGGTAACTACGCCCCTGGACGGTTGACGATCATCAAAGGAATGATAGCGAGATGCCATGCCTTGTCCTACTAATATTATAAATGTAAAACTTTGTATGTTTAAATGTTATAAACGGCTGAACGGATTTGGATGAAATTTAGCACACATATAGTTTATTACCTGGATTAACACATAGCATACTTTTTGACGGACGATTTAGCGCAGTAGTCGCGGGTTCGATTCCCGCACGGGAAAAATATTTGTGTGATCCACAATTATTTGTTCTGGTCTGGGTATTTGTGTACGTGAATTTTCATGTTTGTAAACGCTTCTACGATACAGAAATAAATCCCAGTGTGGGGAAAGGTTTTAAAAAAAAAAAACTGGAATATTGTAAGATTCATGTTTAACGTCAACGCGGACGAAGTTGCAAGCAGAAACAAGTAATCAATAAATGTGGGTTTCAAATCAAATAATTTATGGTAGGTAATCAAATAAATACGTATTTGTGTCATTTGCCGTTATAACACTGGACCTATATAGTTTCAACACATAATAATTAAAAACAAACAATAATACCTGATAATCTCCTCAGATATCAGTAGGGCTGGCTCATTCCTCGCTCAAAAAAATTAATTTGGCTATCCAGCGAGGGAATGCAGCCAGCGTTCTGGCCACCATTCCACGTGGACAGGGTTTGTTTGACCAGGTTTTTACTTAAAACATATTTTATAAATTACATTAGGTATACATTTTTTTAATGTAAATTTTGGTTTTGAATGTCAATGTTTATTAATAAATTCGCTTCATCTTGTCTATTGGTAACCACCGCCAGCCAATCTAAATATTCTTGTCTGGTGAAGCTGTAAAGGCCCCGCGGCCAACAGCGTAAATCATTCACACACACACACAGACACACACTAATCTAAATATTTATTTTATCTTATTTTTTGTGTATAGATTTCTTTTTAATCTATCTATCTATCTGTATCATCACGCCAGATCCCTTGCGGGGTAGGCAGAGAGTACAGAGTTCCAACAGGTTCTTTCCTTACATACCTCTCTGGGTTCCTCCACTCTCATAGTTCGTCTCATACACGCTCGCCGGTTACGGAGACTCTTGACTTTTCCATCGAATAAGACTCGGTTTATTTGGTAACGGTACCACGACGGTAAGATAGTCTAGGTCTTCCCCGGTACCTGCATCCTTCCACTTTCACATTGTATATCTGTTTTGTCATTCTTTCATCTGGCATTCTTTCTATATGCCCGAACCAACGGAGCATGCCCTTTCTCATCTTAACACCGATACTATCTTTCATACCTACTCGCTTTCTTACTACGCTGTTGCTAATGCGGTCGGTCAGCTTCACTCCGCACATCTTTCGCAGAGCTCGCATTTCTACCGCATTTATCCTACTTTCATTCTCCTTCTTGGGACAAGAACTCCGTTATGTATGGCCAGCTGCGCCTTATGGCTTAAGTGCCGGCTCCCAAGTAGCTTTCCCATCGCACCATTCACCCTGTTCCCTGCACTTACTCTTCTCTCTATATCAGCGGTGTATTTCCCATCCTTACTGAAGGCGCATCCAAGATATACAAACTCATTCACTTGCTCCAGCACATCGTTACCAACCACAATTTCTTTTCAATGGATTGTTCAAAATAATTAATCTACTATTTACATTTCGGGATTCCAACACGGAAACCTTTTCGTCGTCGAGTCGTTCTTAGCTGTTGAAGTTTTACAGTTATAACACTCAATTTGAATAGGTACATTGCACAGATACTTTTTTTATTTTGTATGCGAATTTACGGATTGCTTAAATAACCTTACGTTTAATTTTACTTTCAAATTCGATCGTTACTCAAAAACTTCGATCCTCTCGTACCTAAGCCGTTTCTACGAAAAACCTGCAACCCTTATTAAAAACAGAAAGGGTTTGTTTTACGATAGCATCATCCCCAAACGGGTTACGGGACCAATTTATCGAATATTGTTTTTTTAGGACAAAAATTCTGAAAACCCCGTTAATGTTGTGTTTAACTTTGTGTTGTATCAACGATTCCTTGCAACGGTTGCCCCTCTTCAACAAGAAATATAATTAAGTAGATAATATCCAAAATTTGTATTAAATACCAAATAGACCGTGTCTTATCTGAAGGACAAGACTCCGCAACAGAGTGGAAGAAGCCAGAGAGGTCTGAGAGGAAAGAACCTGTTGAAACTCTGCACTCTCCGTCTACCGTGTAAGGTATCTGGCGTGTTGATATAGATAGATAGAATATCTTCAATGACCAAATAAACAGTGTCTTATCTGATGGGCAAGTCTCCGTCAGGAAGCGTATATGAGTTACATAGTTCGTCTATGTGAGTGGAGGAAGCCAGAGAGGTCTGTAAAGTAAGAATCTGTTGGAACTCTGCACTCTCTGCGTACCTCGCAAGGGGTCTGGCGTGGTGATTTTCGTGCCTCTTGAAACAACCCCTTTGTTACATACGACTCTTTTGTTCTTTATAACTTTAAGGTTTCGCCACATAGCCGTCGCAGCGTGACGGAGCGCGACAATGGCGCGGCTTGGGAAGTTGTAATATACTGAAATGTATGGGAGACGCCACACAGCAGCCACGCTTAGCGCGACGGCAAAGGTCTTGACTCGCCGCCGTCGCGCTCGACGCGATCACAAACGAAGCACGGGGGAGCGAGAGGCTAATTAATACACGAGCTAGCGGATCGCTAGTGTCGAGCGTGAGCCCGGGCGGCTCGAATTCGCTCTCGCAGTGTAACGTGTGCGCCGCGCTGCCGACCGCCGACTGAGTGCTTTCCTCGCACTTCCGTCGCGCTCCGTCGGCTATTTGACTATTGCCTTTATAGAGCTGGGATTGCCTCTTTGGTCTAGCAGTGCATAATAGCGATCACGAGATCCTAAATTCAAATCCTAGGTGGAAAAAATGTGTTTTTCCTGTTAAAACTCCTCGAACTACGAGAGTGGAAGAAGCCAGAGAGGTATGTAAGGAAAGAACCTGTTGGAACTCTGTGCTCTCTGCCTACCCCGCAGGGGATCTGGCGTGATGATATAGATAGATAGATAGAAAACTCCTCGACTGCCTCGTTAGTCGAGTGGCAAAGCGCATCGCTTGGTGATCACGAGGTCCTGGGTTCGAATCCTAGGTTGGAGAAGTGTAGTTTTTCTAATGAAGACTTCCCAGTACGAGTCCGGAGTCTGGAATTGTACCCGGTATATGACAATAGGCTCGCCCCCTATTACATGGGACCTAACATCGTCGGCGAAACGTGGGTGTACTCAGTACACCTCTGCCACCCCCGCTTGGGGAATATAGGCGTGACGGTGTTTTTTTTTTTCTCCTCCATAATTGTCCGCACTTCTGGAGTCTGGTATAGTGCCGGTTATAATGACAATAGGGTCGTTCTCGATTTTACTAGGACCTGACATCAACGTGTACACCGTATACCCAATATACCTCTGCCACCTCCGCTTGGGTAATTTAGACCCGTATTATAGAACGAAAATCAGTTGTGAATCTAATTTTAAAACAAACATTTTAGTACAAAAATCAGTTTTTAAAACTACATCCACGACTGATTTAGGTTCTGTAATACGCGCCAAAAATATTACACACAAAAATACAATACAATCCAGTCTCAATACACGAGTGAAAAACACAAAAAAAAACACGCACAACCTTACTTTTACCCTCAAAGAGTTTTTTTCCTGAGTTCGTTTAAATACTCTTGAATAATTACGAAAAATACATAATAGCCGCACACATGACGCTTCAAAGGTCACAGGATGATTGTAAATAAAATTAAAGGGGGGTATAAAGACGTTTGGGCGCGATAAAGACCCGTCAAATGAAAAGAGAAGACGCGATTTGTCCCACTTAAGTCTCACCCGCATTTTAGTAATTTTATCCTTACACAATAGAGTCAAGATACAGAAGCTCCATAACACTTGAGACCAGAGGACGTATTTTTACTTAACCCTGAGGAGATGTTAGCAGTGAACATACATATAACATGTATTTTTATTCTATCTTTTTACCGATATCAACAAGCCAGATCTCTGGCAGGGTAGGCAGGGAGTATTTATATTGAGCTATTATTATAACGAGTATAACGGAGCTTGTCTTTGGTGGACCGTTGACCGTGTGCCGATCTTTAGGAGCGGCCTTTATCCTGCAGATCATATTTTTGTCTGATCGTGTCCGTACGTTCAAGATGTAGCGGCCGTATACATCGCTACATAGTTGTGACTACCTACCAATAGATGGCGATCCTACCGCCATACATCTCTCGAACGTGACATTAGAGTGCGCACGACGTGTAACATATATACAAGCCCCCGACAACAACTCTCGGGGCTGGAAGATTTTCCCTTTGACAAATATTAAAAAAAAAAAAAAAAAAAAAAAAAAAAAAAACCTGTCACAATGTTCCTGCCACAAAGATAAATTCAGGAAAGGTTTTGAATACAAAATACTTTTGTCTATTTGTTCGAGCATCACGCATAACCACGGACATCGTTTTTGACAGATCCTTGGCAATAGTTGGTGTTGGTAATCCCTTGCGGAGTAGGTAGAGAGTACAGAGTTCAGGTTAACAGGTTCTTTCCTTACAGACCTCTCTGGCTTTCTCCACTCTCATAGTTCGTCTCATACACACTCGCCTGTTACGAGGACTCTTAACTTGCCCTTCGGATAAGACATATTTGGCCATGGTAAGATAGTCTAGTTCATTCCCGGTCCCTATATTCTCAAACCAATGGAGCATGCCCTTTCTCATCTTTACACCGATACTATATTTCATACCTACACGCTTTCTTACTTAAAAAGTGTGTACCTTGATTTGAGAATTCCCAGATATGTTAAATTCAGATCAAAAACCGCTCATACATTTAGTTGCTTAGTTTGTACTACGAGTGTACTGCCTACACCATCTGGTGGTGTCGATAACTCAGTGGAGGAAATGGTAATAGAACTAGCGGACTGTATAATAATTACACTGGTATATTTTTCAGAGCTTTACAGACGTAGTCGAGTCTATGGTACTGATCGTATAAAGATATAAAATATGTGAGAGAAAGTAGGAACGCGGGTGCACGTCTGATGTGCGGGCGCCGGACACGAGTAGAACCCCTCTACTCTTGGTCCCCGCCTCGACACCTCCTGTTGAGTGGTTCATTCAACACCATCCAAATGATTCCCTTACAGGTTCACAGGTGTCAGAGGTATTTCATTTTTCCATTTTAATACCATCCTAATAATATTATAAATGTAAAAGTTTCTATGTTTAGGTGTTTGGATGTTTGTTACTCAATCACGCAAAAACAGCTGAACAGATTTGGATGAAATTTTGCACACAGATAGTTTATAACCTGGATTACACATAGTTCAATTTTTATCCCGGAAAAATTTTAAGTTCCTGTCTAAAGTGAACGCGGACGAAGTCGCGGACAGAGACTAGTAAGTCATAAATAACGAAGGAAGGAAGGGAAGTCAAACTTCTGCATTCTCTCTGTACTGCGTCGTGTGTTGAGCTATTGAACATTCAGGGACTTGTCAAGACGAAGTTGGTGAATAAAGAATTGGTTGATCTCCTATAATTTATATCTGGCGTTACTTAGATACGTTTGCTTATGATTACTAACAACCTTTGTACTTAGAGTCAGCAACAGAATTCGTTGAACGTGATTAAATTTTAAAGCTAAAAAAACTAAGCATCACTTCTTTCTTAAGTAGAATGCTACACAAATTTTGTAGCCATAGACAAAAAACAAACAACAGAGGGCTTCGCACGAACACATAGACGTTAGCCTAACGGTATCGAATTGATATTTGCTATCATTTTCACAGTACAAGTTTGCTAAATAAAGATGAACGTGACTGCAAGCTTTCTCGACAACGACACGATAACATCAATCACAAAAAAATCATCAAAATTAAATAAAGTCTAAATTAAATAATTACATAAAGGCAGTATGGTTATAAGGAAAATATAAAGGCGAAAGGCTCGCCTCCCATTACATTGGGAGTTTTTTTTCTAGCCTGTTTGACTGGCCCTCTCCTGAGCAAAGGCATCCCCTTTATACTTCCACAGCTGTCTTTTGTCGACCTTGTCGTTTGCGACCTTTAATTGGTGACGGCGTTTGCCCACCTCTGCAAGTCCATGCGTGCTACGTGGCCAGCCCACTCCCACTTCAGCTTTGCAGATTTCATACCTACGTCTGTAATACGGGTAATGGAACGCAGAGTAGTGTTTGTGATGTGGTCAATCCGTTTGACACCTAACATACTGCGTTCCATAGCTCTCTGTCAAATCTTGATTTTGGACTCCTGTTGCTAGGTTGATGACCATGTTTAAGCACCGTAGGTCAGGATGGGTAAAATACACATGTCGACGAGTTGGGAATATGTATAAATAATATATTTTGATAAAAATACTTTTAAGAATACTGCCTCGTTGGTCTAGTGGCGCATAAGCGTGTAGTGATTAAGAGGTCCTGGGTTCAAATCCTAGGTCGGACAGAAATGTAATTTTTCTATAGAAATATTTACAATATCAGTCCGGTGTCTGGAATTACGCCCGATATAATGAATGACTATAGACTCTCCCCTTTTTACATAGGGCCTAACATCGTCGGCGAAATGGGTGTAAACAGTACACCTCTGCCACCCCCGCTTGGGGAATATAGTCGTGACGGTGTTTATTTTTATTTATATTTTACTTTGAAACATGAGGGTGCTATGTTCACCCTAACCGTGTGGGGAAATTCTAGCATAAGATTCTTATTTAATTCATGTCCTATCCACAAATCTATATCTCTCTCTTGCAGAATGATCTACACATCTCTCTCTGTTGTTCTCTTCATCGGAGCGGTGGTCTGCGCCCCCGAGCGCATGCAGAACGACCCCGACCCCCACAGCATCCGCGACCCCAACGAGATCCAAGACCCCAACATACAAACCCACGAAGACCACGTCGCCGCCCTCGAGAAAAGATCCCCACAATACGACTTTGGACTTGGGAAAAGGGCCTATAGTTACGTTTCGGAGTATAAAAGGCTGCCTGTTTATAATTTTGGTTTAGGCAAGAGGTGAGTCACTCAACCCCTAGCTAGCGGAAATTGTGCTATATCAACATGATAAACCGGCTTAGATATTAACAGTCTTTTTTCCACCTCTACAGAGAGTAAAAGCCAGAGGTCTGTAAGCCTGAAGTCTGCGGGTTAGGCAGAGTATAGAGTGTAAACAGGTAAACCTGTTGACACTCTATACTCTGCCTACCCCGCAAGGGTTCTAGTGTGATGATATAGATAGATCGTACCTCCAGATGTTGCTTAATCTATAAGCTAAACCTCCATGTCCAAAATAAGTTGAAAAAATTTGAAGAAATGTGCCTGAATATTTACGACCCTTCCTGTCACGTTAACACCTTGGAGATATAGGTATGTACTCCAAATCCCCTGCCTATTCCTTAGAGGAAAACTGGAGATGAAAAAGTTCTTCGCTGCCAATTCAAAAATGGTTCTATTTCTATTTTCTATTCTATTTTTTAAAAACGTAGCCCCACACTAGTATCTATTCCTGTATCGTGGGTGCGTTTACAAACATGAAAATTCACATACACAAATACCCAGACCGAAACAAATAATTGTGGGTCACACAAAGATTTGTTCCGTGCGGGAATCGAACCCGCGACTATTAGACACAGTGGGCGGAGCGGCTTAAGCTCTTAACCACTGCGCTAAATCGTCAAAGAGAAGAACTTTTTATTTTTCTAAGTGTGCAAGAATTTCTGAAATATTTTAAAAGCAAATCTTCGCCGTGAATTGTGTTGACAAATATGTTGCCATTAAAATATTTTAAGATTCTTTAAGATTTTGCACACTTACTTCTTCTTCAAGTCTCAACAACCCTTTGGTACATACAACTTTTTAAACTGACAGCTAAGACAGTTTTTTTTCCTACCTTATCCGCGTTGAGCCGTTTAAATAAAAATATGACTATCAAATCTTCCAAGGAATATAAAGTATCGTGAGGAAAATACGGGAAAAACACAAACGATTTGATTCTCCCCTTCCCGAGCTCAAAAAGTAGTAGTAGCTATTGGATCGTATCTCACCTGACTAAAAGTGACGATGAGCCGAAGATGTGGCTTGCTGACTCAGTAATAGCCTGTTCACTCTGAAATAGGCTGAGGAGACGGAAATGAGATAGAGTTCCAAATCGATATGATCGGGCTAGATCCGCTTTTGGTAATGCAACTCCTACCGGAACGCGACCGGGTCGCTTGGCGGCATGCCTTCGAAACTCCCGAATTTCTGACCGCAACTAAGTATTTCTCCACACAATGTTATGTTCCTCTACATTCCTCTTTTGTTGGTACAGGTCCCGGCCTTACTCCTTCGGTCTAGGCAAACGCTCGGTAGAAGAAGACCAGTCTGATGAGATGTCCAGTGACATCGACCCTGCAGCTTTGGCTGAAATCTTCGACCACTACGACGATGCAGGTATATTTCCTTAAATATATCATCATTTGTTAATGCAGCCGAATGCGAGCTCCGCGGAAAATGCGCAGAGTCAATCTGACCGACTGCGTACCGACGGCGTTAACACACCAGTTTCGAAAAAATGTTAGTTTAGATACTTGCAATCACGATAGACCGTCTTATCTGATAAATAAAGTCGAGAGTCTCCGTAACTGTCGAGTATGTATGAGACGAACTGTGAGAGTAGGGGAGGCAAGAAAGGTTTGCAGGGAAAGACCTTGCTGGAACTCTATACTCTCTCTTACTCCTTGTGGATATTGTAGAAGGTGACAAACCCTCGAACATTTATCAGGCAGCCCTAATGGGCTGCAATAGAGATGAATCTGTGGCCATGATCGGCAGTTTATTACAATACTTCCATAACATAAACTGTGTGATCCTTATGGTTACCTAATGGTCACTGAATCAGACAGCATTATTGTAAAACGTTGATTTTTCTTCACAGTTTACGAAGCGAAGCGCGCTCGGCCTTACAGTTTCGGCCTCGGCAAGAGATTCGCCGACGACGATGCTTCCGAAGAGAAACGAGCTAGATACGATTTCGGCCTCGGAAAGCGACTACCTTTATACAACTTCGGTTTAGGAAAACGGGCTAAGAGTTACAACTTTGGCCTGGGAAAACGACTAAGCAGCAAATTTAACTTCGGATTAGGAAAGAGGGAAAGGGGCATGCATCGCTTCAGTTTTGGCCTCGGCAAACGATCGGCCGAGGACGCTTCTGCCGAAGACACCGACAGTTATCTCGACGATTAAATTTTGTTAGTCTATAAAAATTATGATGTTGAGAATTTACGTGGGACACTGTTAATTTACTTTAAACGCCAAAGATTTGTCTAATCATAAGATCGGCTTGTGAAATATCCAGCCAATTTTTACAAGACAATCCATTCATTTTTATTATTTTTTTATTATATTTACAATGTTCCGATGATTTATCTAGGTATTAAATAATTTTAATAAATTTCCACGTAAACTTTCACTTCGGGAGTTAATTATTAGCTATAATAAACCCTATGACTGCATTATTCATTTAATTTAGAAATTTTTAAAATTTGTTATAGCAACGACTGCGAGATATAATGTATTTTTGTGGTATTTTAAATATTATTAATTGATTCCGATATTTATCGTGATTGTACTACTTATTTTATTTTATTAATTTACTTCGATAAATGATTGGTTGGACAGATTTAATTTAATAGCGATAAGTATCGAAATAATTTTGTATATTATTGTTATTAAATATAGATTATATCTGCGTACGTAATAAACGGGATAAATCAATCACTTTATTCTAGTCAAATTGTGGAGTTACGATTACAAAAGATTACTCACAATAAGTATTATATATTAGTCGAATTTATGTTATAAATACATTATAATCAAGACAGCCTGTGTTTTTATTTAACCCTGCCAGCATCAAAGGGAAACCTTTAGAAATCGTCTATTTCTATTCCTTTATATTATCTTTGTTAATTTTTATCCTGAAAATATTTCTTCAAAAGAAACGTCTCCTAAGACTTATCTAGAATCATAACTTGCCTGTGGCTTTGTTTTGTGGGAATCGGTCCTCTGTTAGATATTTTCTCTTATATTTCAATGTTACTTTCGTGATACACGAACGACGATGATATTTTATAAATATCACAAGTACGAGATTTTATTTCAATTTAACAGTTCTTTATAGGTTAAACACTTATATAATTAAGCCGTCTTAAACTCAGAACTTATTGAAAGATATGTATTTATTACTCATATTTTAAAACAAAAATTATAATTTATAAAATTAATGAACGTTTATAGTATTCTTATTAATTTTTCTTTAGCAACAACTCAAAATTACTTTGAGCAGATTACAACACAGTCTCACGATATAAACGATGGGACCCAAGCACTACATGCTCTTCGTGATATACCCGGTCCCAGTCTACCACTCTGAAAAATTTCATTCAAATCCAAGGCATCCGTTTCAAGATAATTGGGAAACAAACATTCAAATTTAGCTACGCTGCTACCGCAAGCGAGCAATAAACATTCGGCTATGAAAATTCGTTAAGTAGGTACAGACGTTAGCATATTACTAGGTAGCATTAGCAAAGTTAGAAGGCAATCACGAAGATTTAATAACAACAAACATCCACGAATAAGTGCAAGGCTCGCGACGGAACTTTCGAAGCTGTATCATACTTACGTACTCGCGAATAATTTCTCGCAGTAGAGCAAACATGCACTCTATTTTATTCAATGTAAAACTCAATGCTAAATTCAATAAAAATTCAGTGTTAAACTCAATATAAATTTCACTATTAAATTCAACAAGTAATTCACTGCTAAATTCAATATAAAATTCACTGTTAAATTCAATTTAAAATTCAGTAATACATTGAATACAAAATTCTATGCACATTAATAAATTATAGTATACGTCACTAACTGCCCTAGTTCTCTCTACAGTTATTTGTCTGTGGGTTGTCTAAAAGAGATCGATTTTAGTAATAAGATCACCAATACACCCTAGTCTATTGTTTTCTGTTTGTTGTGAATTATTAGTGTACAATAAAATACTCTTTCTATATTCATATAGAAAGAGTATTTTATTGTACACTAATAATTCACAACATTTCACTAATTTTCACAACATTCACACAATTGTGAGGGGTACATCACCATCCTAGTGCCCCAAGCCAACCTCACCTGCTCGTGGTGCACCCTGCCAAACAGCAAACGAGGCTCTGGTGACCGGCTAATGGCGGTATATCCATTGTCAAACTGCGCAGCTAAATGACAGACTGGTGACGGGCAGCAGCGCCACTGGTGCGAGAAGCCGCGCTCTGCGATCTCCAATCCGCCTGCCCAGCGTGGAGATTACGGGCATTACCTCCCTATGATAAGCCAAAACAACCCACGGCCCCCAGTTCCCGGCAACCCTGCTATTCCTGACCACGGCGGCGGTCACGGTAACGGCAGGGTGGGGGGTGCTAAGAATCTCCGGGTTACGAAAGGCCGCCAAAACCGACTGACCTTAGCCACGTATAACGGACGTACGTTGCGGCTCGACGAACATCTGGCGCAACTAGAAGAGGAACTGAGACACATAAGATGGCACGTCCTTGGATTATGCGAAAACCGAAGAAAGGGAGAGGATATCGTAACCTTAAAATCGGGCCATCTTATGTATTTCAGAGAAGGAGACCATCAATCTCAAGGCGGCGTCGGGTTCCTTGTCAACAAAGTCCTCTCTGACAACGTTGAAGAAATGTCCAGTGTATCGACAAGGGTTGCGTACCTTGTGATTAAATTAACCGAGAGATATAAGCTTAAGGTCATCCAGGTCTACGCACCAACATCAACACACTCGGATGATGAAATAGAGGATATGTACGAGGACATATCCAAAGCCTTACACGACACCTCCAAGGGTCACTTCAACGTTGTCATGGGGGATTTCAACGCAATAGTGGGAGTACAAACATGTAGCGAATCGGTAGTGGGTCGACACGGATTCGGTAGCAGGAACCATAGAGGACAAATGCTCGTCAACTTCCTGGAAAAAGAGGGGCTATTCTTAATGAACTCTTTCTTTCAGAAACGGCCCCAACGGAAGTGGACGTGGCAAAGTCCCGACGGTAACACTAAAAACGAAATCGACTTCATCATAGCGGACAAGAAGCGCTTATTTAGAGATGTCTCAGTGGTTACAAGGTTTAAAACGGGTAGCGACCACCGGCTTGTGCGAGGCACTCTGGATATCGATTATAAGCTGGAACGTATCCGTTTGATGAAGTCCACACTCCGACCTAACCTGCTCCAACACGTAGTTGGGTCCGAATCGTTTCAGTTGAAACTAAAGAACCGATTCGCTGCTCTGGAAAACACAATTGATGACGATATCGATGAGGAACTCGACCAGGTAGTTGACATCCTAAGGGAAGAGGGAACAAGGTTCTGCAAGATGCGGCGCAACGGAAAGAAATCGAGACTTTCAACGGAATGTCTGCAACTCATGGAGAAAAGACGCAAAGACCCCGCAGTCACATCGTCAGAACAACGGGCATTGAATAAAAAGATTACGAAGCTGGTAAGACGAGACGTCCGACGCTCTAACACATGCCAAATAGAAAGAGCGATTGAGCGGAATCGGGGGTCAAAAGTCTTCGCACAACAGCTTGGCCGGAGCCATCTGACGAAGCTGACCACTCTAAGCGGAAGAGTCGTCGTGTCGGTGCCAGAAATTCTCGCGGAAGTCGAAAATTTCTATTCCCAACTTTACGCCAGGCAAGTTAACCAACCGGAACCCGACATAAGGGATCTAAGAGCCACCCTAACACGCCACTACACAGACGAGCTGCCAGAAGTCAGCCTTGACGAAATCGAGATGGCTCTAAGACAACTTAAAAATGGAAAAGCCCCGGGTGATGACGGAATTACTACGGAGCTCCTAAAGGCAGGAGGTACTCCTATGCTCAAACAACTTCAGCGTATATTTAATTCCGTTATCTTCTCTGGGAGAACTCCAAAGGCATGGAACAGGAGTGTAGTCGTTTTGTTTTTCAAGAAGGGAGACAAGACCCTTCTGAAAAACTATCGACCGATTTCCCTCCTAAGCCATGTCTACAAGTTGTTTTCTAGAGTCATCACAAATCGCCTTTCGGGAAGACTTGACGAGTTTCAACCAACGGAACAGGCTGGTTTCAGGACAGGATATGGCACTATAGACCACATTCACACAGTGCGGCAGATTATGCAAAAGACCCAGGAGTATAATCAGCCCCTGTGCATGGCATTCGTGGACTACGAGAAAGCCTTCGACTCCATCGAAACCTGGTCTGTTCTCGAATCCCTGCAACGTTGCCAGGTCGACTGGCGATACATCCAAGTGCTGAGATGCCTGTATGACGCTGCAACAATGACCGTCCAAGTACAAAATCGGCGGACTAAGCATATCCCCTTGCATCGAGGTGTGAGACAAGGCGATGTTATCTCACCTAAATTGTTTACGACTGCACTGGAGGATATGTTTAAGACGCTGGACTGGAAAGGACGCGGCATTAACATTAACGGTGAGTACATCTCGCACCTAAGATTCGCGGATGATATCGTCATTATGGCAGAGACATTGCCGGAATTACAACAGATGCTGTGCGGCCTAGCTGATTCTTCCCAACGCATTGGCCTCCGGATGAACATGAATAAAACCAAGATTATGTTCAATGAGCATGTCATTCCGGAGCCAGTAAATGTAAATGGAACTACTCTCGAAGCTGTACGAGAATACATCTACCTCGGACAAATACTACAATTAGGTAGAAACAACTTTGAGAGAGAGGTCCGCAGGAGGATACAGCTGGGCTGGGCAGCGTTTGGGAAACTACGTCAAGTCTTCTCGTCGCCTATACCTCAAAGTTTGAAGACAAAAGTCTTTGATCAGTGCGTCCTACCTGTCATGACATACGGAGCCGAGACTTGGACACTTACGGTGAGACTAGTCCACCAAATGAAAGTTGCTCAGCGGGCTATGGAGAGAGCTATGCTCGGAGTTTCTCTGAAAGATCGAATCCGGAATGAGGTGATCCGACAGAGAACCAAGGTCATCGACATAGCTCGCAGGATCAGCACGCTGAAGTGGCAGTGGGCTGGCCATATTTGCCGAAGGACCGATAACCGCTGGAGTAGACGTGTTCTCGAGTGGAGACCGCGGCTTGGCAAACGTAGTGTGGGACGCCCTGTAGCTAGATGGAGCGATGATATACGGAGGGTGGCGGGCAGCGGTTGGAGGAGAAGAGCCGAAGATCGGGCTCAATGGCGTGCCTTGGGAGAGGCCTATGTCCAGCAGTGGACTGATACGGGCTGGTGATGATGATGATGATATTCATATAAGACAATCGTAACTCCACAACATAGCTAAGTAATTGTAAGTTACGATTAAGTATAGATAAGACTTATAAAATTGTTTTGAATGTAATCAATTATGGAATATACAAATTTAAAGTTTAATTATACAAATAATAGTGAGAATGCATCAGCGAAAGTTTATTTATTTAAATCCTTTTAACCTAAAATACACTTATCAGAAATTTATAGGGATTTCCCGAAAAGAGGAGTTATCAAGATGGAGATTTCTCAGAGTCATGTTTTTGAGAAATATTTCTGTTGATGGATGGATTTCTTAAAATGAGGAGTCATCAGAAAGGAGATCAGAGATGATTTTTTAGAATGAAGGTAATATTTCGAAATGGAAAATCAGAAAAAAGGAGATATATCTCCTTAGTAGAGGCATATGATTTTCTTGAGCATTTGATTTTTTTCAAAAATATTTTTGTCAATTTCTGTTGCCTGAACTAAATAAATTATTATTATTATTTGTGTGTGCATGTGTGTGTGAATGATCTACGCTGTTGACCGCGAAGCCTTTACAGCTTCACCGGGTAGTAGGGCAAGCGTGCAACCACTACACTCGAGCTAGAAGGGCAAGGGGGCAAGTAGCTCAAGTGCGCCTCAAAGAGGAACGGCCTCGGCTTGGGCAGTCGCTATGGGGGAGGTTGAGGTTGTCGCGAATAGGTTCGAAGCCGAGTTCGGAATGGACTTAGTAGAGGTTGCCCAGGATACTATATATACAGAATGCTTGACACTTTACACACTATAACAGTATAGTCACATTTTGTTTTGACTGCCACGATAGTCTAGTACCTGGCTTCGATTCCTAGATCGGAAAAATTCCCAATAAGTCCGGAGTCCAGCGTTGTGCCCGGAATTATAAAAATAAGCTCGCCAAAAAATGGGTCTACACTAGGTATTTTTATTCCTGTGTCGTAGACGTCATTGAGATAATTATTGTCGTAGATGAGATTTTAAATTCACACAAACAACACCCAAAACATAACATTATATAACAATAATATTAGCCCTGTTAAGAAACTGGGCTCCTTCCTTACTGGGCTGGAAGCGAAAGAAAAACTTAGAATGCCCCAGTAGCCTTACTTTTGCTAGGCTGGTGGTAAGAGTCCACCAAAGGCAGTAACGTCGTCCGATCAAGGACCAGAAAAGGAAAATTCGGAATAAACCCTATACCAACCCGTCTGGCCAGCGTGGTATAGTAGGCCAAAAACCTCCTAACATGATAAGGCACCTAAACCAGAGGCCCCCAGTTCCCGGTAGTCCCGCTGTCCGCTGCCACGGTAGCGGTCGCGGTAACAGCGGGGCAGAGGGTGCGAAGAATCTCCGGGCTACGACACAAGGCTACCAAAAACACCTGACCCTGGCTACGTACAATGGACGCTCTCTACGGCTGGACCAACACCTCACTGAACTTGAGGTAGAACTAGGTCGCATAAACTGGCACATATTGGGGTTATCCGAAGTCCGAAGACAGGGCGACATACTGCGACATACTGCGACGACATAGCCGAAGCCATGTATGAAGACATAGCCAAGGCATTACATGGCACCACCAAGGCTCACTACAACGTTGTTATGGGGGACTTTAATGCCAAAGTGGGAGTAAAAGAACGCGGCGAAACGATAATCGGACCCCACGGCGTAGGGCGCAGAAAACCACAGGGGGCAGATGCTGGTCAACTTTCTGGAGTCGCAGGGGCTCTTCTTGATGAATTCGTTCTTTAAGAAGAAGCCTCATAGAAAGTGGGCATGGCGAAGCCCCGACACTGTGACGAGGAACGAGATAGACTTCATCATGACTGACAGGAAGTCTATGTTTAGAGACGTCTCCGTGATCAACAGGTTTAATACCGGCAGCGATCACCGACTTGTCCGAGGCGCTCTAAATATAAACCTCAGGGCCGAAAGGCGTCGCATGATGAGGTCTACTCTCAGACCTACTGCGCCTCAAATAGCTTTAGGGTCCGAAAAGTTCCAACTGGAGCTTCAAAATCGTCTCGACCTGCTGGAAACCGAAGGCAATGTTGACGAGAAAACCGACACAGTGGTCAAAACGCCACAGGATGTGTCTCGAAGGGTGTTTCCCGGCAAAAGCGGTAACAGAGAGTCTAAACTCTCGCTCGAGACTCTTGAACTTATGAGGCAGAGACGGGAAATGTCATCCACGCAGGCGTCTTCGCCGGATGGGAGGAACCTCAACCGGAAGATCCGGAAGCGGGTGCGACGTGACCTCCGATGTTCCAACACCCGCGCCATCGCGGCTGCGATTGAACAGAACAGAGGCACCAAAGTCTTCGCTCGCCAGCTAGGTAGATCCCATCTGGCGAAACTTAAAACTGCGGGTGGCAAAACCGTAACCTCCAAGTTCGAGATACTCAAGGAAATTGACAGTTTCTACAAAGACCTGTACGCATCACGGATGACTAAACCCACGAGACCCAGCGCTGACGACCACAGAACCCCACTCACACGCCACCACACGAAAGACATACCTGATGTCAACCAGGACGAGGTCAGAGTGGCTCTCGAGCAGCTCAAAAACAACAAGTCGCCAGGCGATGACGGAATCACCACTGAGCTCCTAAAAGCAGGCGGGACTCCAATCCTGAAAAAGCTAGCGAGTCTCTTTAATTCCGTCATCCACCAGGGCTTAACACCTCAAACGTGGAGCGGGAGTGCGGTGGTTCTATTCTTCAAAAAAGGTGACAAAACCTTGCTAAAAAACCACAGACCCATCTCACTCCTGAGCCACGTCTACAAGTTGTTCTCGAGAGTACCCACAAACCGCCTCGCCAGAAGACTTGACGAGTTCCAGCCACCGGAACAAGCCGGGTTTCGAAAAGGCTACGGCACGGTAGACCACATCCATACTGTTCGGCAGATTGTACAAAAGACCGAAGAGTACAATCAGCCGCTGTGTATGGCTTTCGTGGACTACAAGAAAGCCTTCGACTCCATAGAAACCTGGGCGGTTTTGGATGCTCTGCAGCGATGTGGCATCCATTGGCGCTATATCGAGGTGTTGAGATGTCTGTATGATACCGCCACAATGACCATCCAGCTCCAGGACCAAAGACCAACCAGATCGAGCTGCGTCGAGGGGTAAGACAGGGGGATGTAATATCCCCCAAGCTCTTCACCAATGCACTCGAAGACGTCTTCAAGACGCTGGACTGGACTGGGCGGGGCATTAACATCAACGGCGAATACATCTCACACCTTCGGTTTGCCGATGATATCGTCATCGTGGCAGAGTCACTGGAACAGTTAAGCGAAATGCTGCATGGCCTAAATGGAGCCTCTCGAGGTGTCGGTCTCGGTATGAACTTGGATAAAACCAAGATCATGTTTAATAAACATGTCACACCGGGGCCGACCTACGTCGATGGTTCGATGCTCGAAGTTGTTCGGGAATATGCCTACCTTGGACAAGTTGTCCAATTTGGTAGAAACATCTTGGAGAAAGAAATCAACCGCAGGATCCAATTAGGTTGGGCAGCATTTGGAAAACTACGACACGTTTTCTCTTCGCCTATACCGCAATGCCTGAAGACTAAAGTCTATAACCAATGCGTCCTACCTGTTATGACTTACGGGGCTGAGACGTGGCCACTCACAGTGGGACTAGTCCTCAAATTCAAAGTCGCACAGCGAGCTATGGAGCGAGCTATGCGCGGCGTCTCTTTGAAGGATAAAATTCGTAACGAGGTAATCCGACAAAGAACCAAAGTTACTGACATAGCTCGCAGACTCAGTAAGCTAAAGTAGCAATTGGATGGTCACATCTGCAGAAGGACCGACGGCCGATGGAGCAAGCGTGTCCTAGAGTGGAGACCGCGACTTGGTAAGCGTAAGGTAGGACGGCCCCCAGCTAGATGGACCGACGACCTCAAAAAGGTCGCTGGGACAGACTGGATGCGGAAGGCGGAGGACCGTGTGCAATAGCGCGTGTTAGGAGAGGCCTATGTCCAGCAGTGGACTGCGATAGGCTGATTGATTGATTAATTGTTAAGAAACTGTCCCACTGTTGGGCACGGGCGACCTCTCAAACTGAGATGGTTTAGGCCACAGTCCACCACGCTGGCCCAGTGCTGGTTGGCGTTTGAACCCGAGAACCTTGACTTTGCAGGCAAATGGTCTTACCACTAGGCTATCACTGCTTATAATCATCAGCATCACATCTAAGACAGGAGTAAAACACTTTGCTTAAGTAACTAACTCTCGTTTATTCCGAAAGAGTAAGCAAAATTCTACTAATGATGCCCACATTTCATTAATGATAATAACTACCAGTGTAATAGAGGAAACTTAGCGCTTAGGGACGGACGATTTAGCGCAGTGGTTAAGAGCTTAAGCCGCTACGCCCACTGCATCTAATAGGCGTGGGTTCGATTCCCACACGGGATAAATCTTTGTGTGACCCACAATTATTTGTTTCGGATTAATTATTAGTTATTTGTTTTGTGTATATTTGTGTGTGAATTTTTGTGTTTGTAAACGCACCCACGATACAGGGATGATTCTCACCGATCCCCCGATGCTTTGTCATCCATTCTTTCCGCTCAGAATACGGGCGACGACGACGTAGTCGTAGATCCCCTCCCATAGCCGGCGGTTGACCGGTGCACTTAGTAGTGCAACCCGTCCCCCCACAGCGACTGTCCCAACCGAGAGCGCCCTCGAGTATGTCGCCCCTGGCCCTTCTGGCTCGAGCGTAGTGGTTGCACGCTCGTCCTTAAGACCAGTAAAGCTGTAAAGGCCTCGCGGCCAACAGCGTACATCACTCACACACACACAGTGATGAATCCTAGTGTGGGGCTACGTTAAAAAAAAACTCTCTCGCCACCATCGCAATTCCAGACTCGACGACACAGACACGATTCGAGATACTTTTGAAAGAGAAACCTTAACTTTGCATAACCTAGAAATTTATTACTCTTAAGGCTGTTACTGAGATTTCGATGTAAAAAATATAATAACACCTTGCCCGTCCTAGGATTCATACCCAAGACCTTGTGATTGCCAGCTCCACCATATGCCTCTAGATCACACTGTCACGCCTATATTCCCCAAGTGGAGATGGCAGAGGTATACTCTGTAAACCTACTTTTCGACGACGAGTTTGTGTCCCGTGTAGTAGGGGATGAGCCTATTGCCTTGTACCGGGCACAGTACGGACTGATACTGGGAAAATTTTCTATAGAAAAATTATATTTGTCCGACCTAGGATTTGAGCCCAGGACCTCTTGATCGCAAAGCACATTATTCGCCACTAGACTGCCGAGGCAACTAAACCGTATAAAAATATTTTATTACTAAAACGCTACGTGTGTCGTGCATCGTAAAAACTGAAAAATAAATATAGTATAGTGGCTGACCAACGAAGATACGGAATTACGGCCTGTTCAGTAACTAAATATATAACCTTTTAATAGTCTTGTAAAAATGAGCGCTGAAGTCGAGCGTTTAGCGCTGAGTCGACGCTCGCGAGCTTTGAAACACGTAGAAGACGCGAGCGTTTTAAGCGCCGACTCAAGCGCCTTTACAACACCACCTTATAACCACGTTATCCTTGTTGGTGTGATATTTTGGAAAAGGGACGGAAATGTGTTACTGGAAACCAGGGAAGCACGCGTTATTTGTTTTGACCACGGACGATTTAGCGCAGCGGTTAAGAGCTTAAGCCGCTCCGCCCACTGTGTCTAATAGTCGCGGGTTCGATTTCCGCACGGGACAAATCTTTGTGTGTGTGAACTTTCAAGTTTGTAAACGCACCCACGACACAGGAATATATCCTAGTGTGGGGCTACGTTTTCAAAAAAAAGAAAAGAATAACCAATGAGCGCTATTTAATTTGACCAATGAGCGCGCGTGTTGGATCCGGGGAAGCGCGCGCTATTTGATTTGACCAATGACCGCGCGCTATTTGTTTTGACCAATGACCGCGCGCTATTTGATTTGACCAATGACTGCGCGCTATTTGATTTGACCAATGACCGCGCGCTATTTGATTTGACCAATGAGCGCGCGCTATTTGATTTGACCAATGACCGCGCGCTATTTGATTTGACCAATGACCGCGCGCTATTTGATTTGACCAATGACCGCGCTTTTTGATTGACCAATGAGCGCGCGCTATTTGATTTGACCAATGAGCGCGCGCTATTTGATTTGACCAATGACCGCGCGCTATTTGATTTGACTAATGTCCGCGCGCTATTTGATTTGACCAATGACCGCGCGCTATTTGATTTGACCAATGACCGCGCGCTATTTGATTTGACCAATGACCGCGCGCTATTTGATTTGACCAATGACCGCGCGCTATTTGATTTGACCAATGAGCGCGCGCTATTTGATTTGACCAATGAGCGCGCGCTATTTGATTTGACCAATGACCGCGCGCTATTTGATTTGAACAATGACCGCGCGCTATTTGATTTGACCAATGACCGCGCGCTATTTGATTTGACCAATGACCGCGCGCTATTTGATTTGACCAATGACCGCGCGCTATTTGATTTGACCAATGACCGCGCGCTATTTGATGTGACCAATGACCGCGCGCTATTTGATTTAACCAATGACCGCGCACTATTTGATTTGACCAATGAGCGCGCGCTATTTGATTTGACCAATGAGTCATCTCAATTTCATAGTAGGATAACATGTCAGATGTTACACATCATATGCGACTACTGTAAGGCTTGCTCATTTTCTTCACTTTCCTGGGGTGTATATAATATGTAACCCACTTTAAATTATTCCTATGGTGTAGGTGCGTCAAGAAACAAAAAAATCACATTCAGTAACACCCAGACCGAAACAAATATTTGTGGGACACAAACCAAAACTCAAATCGTTTATTTTGCATAAACCCTACGGGGGTGTTTACAAAGTGTCATATTTAAATCTATTTTAACTTACTTATCTACCCCGGGATCGGAACGCGGCCTCCGCTGAAGATCCGGGGAGAAACTCAGCGGGCTTGTCTTTTTAACCGACTTGTGTCTTGACTGTCTAATTCTCCATTCCTTTTTTTTCATCAATTTTTTCCTCATTTTTGTATTATACAAAATCATTAAAGCGATCCGGCTCCAGTGTGATGCCTTACGACTGCGTAAGGCATCACACTGGAGCCGGATCGCATTAATGATTTTGTATAATACTATAAGACTATTTTTAAATAACATATATTTAATATAATGAAAAGCTAGTGGATTCTGGGTGGGCCAGTCTCCACAAGCAGCACCCGTTCACGGGTACGACTACTTGAGCAGCCATCACCTTCCTCGACCATATTAGAGGAAAGGAAGTGACTCGCACCAAATAGCCACTGCAAGCATAGACTTTTTAGTGAGCATGACACAAAGATTTGTCTCAGATTTGTCTCATGCGGTGATCGAACTGCCCAAGTACTCCAGTGGGCAGAGCAGCTTAAGCTTTTAACCACTAGACGAAACTGGAACGATTTCTTTGACCGGTAAAAACGTGTCGTCCAATACAGGTGAAGATGGATGCTGTGCAAAAACATTAATATATCTCTTACAATATTATTATTTCCATGAAGAATAAACATATCTTCAAGTAAAATAAGTCATAAAATAAGTATAAGAGGCGGGTCATTGCCATTATACATCGAAATTAAGACCTCGTGATCGACAGACAAACTACACATAACTATATCGACGATGTCGTTGATGGATCGTCGGCGAAATGTGAGTGTGTTAACGTGACGGTGTGTTTCGAAAAACACAGTGAAATAATTTTCTGTGGCATGGCAGTTTGCTTGACTCCACTCATTCGAACTATATCTAAGTGGCATTTTAATTAAACTCTCGCGTTATTACGAAATTAACGGATTCAAAGCTTGTTTCGGACCTCTGGGATTTTCGATATCTGGGATATCTATTGAAAACTTGCTGCCCCCCCCCCCCCCCCGGCTTTGCACGGGTGTACTAGTAAATAAAATAAGACCAAATCTTTAGGTACAGTACGACCATGAGTTCTATAAATTACTATCACTAGTATTTTAAAAAATAGCAGGTTTTCACAAAACAACTAAAACAACATTTTTTTTGATGTAACATCTAACCTATGTATAAAACAATTTAAGAAACTAAACATCTAAACGTCAATCTGTCGATTCTGTCAATATTTTTTAAAATCTCCCTACTGTCTTTTGTCTCACTCACTAAATTTTTTATATGCAGATTTTTAATCCTAATTTTTCACTTTTCCGTACAATTTTTCAAATAATTTTTTCATACAAACGTTTTCCTGACAATTACAAACAAACCAGCAAAAAAGAATTAGTCAAATAGGTGCAGCCGTTCTGAAGTGATGCGCTTACATTCATTCGGCCATTTCGGCAATTGATTTTTACTTATATAGATTGTCACTTGTTAACCTTGAAATATCCATCTCCTTGAAAACCCAAAATCAAAGAGGCCGAAAAAAGAAAGATGGGATATAATGTATGCTATGTATGTATGTGTAATGGTATAGATGTCTATGATAATGTGCCCAAGAAATGACGAGAAACTCACCTTCTGTATATTGGTACCAAAATTATCTCAGCAAAATGTGAGTGTACTATGTGGGGTACATAAGGAATATAAACCTATTATTTTTGTTAAGTAATTAACTTTGCAGCGGTGATAGCGTAATGGTTAGACCATTGGACTGCAAAGACAGAGGTCTCGGATTCAAACCGAGGCACGCACCTCTGTCTTATCGAAAGCATATGCGTATTAAAAATTAATTATCATTTGCTTAACGGTGAAGGAAAACATCGTGAGAAAACCTGCATGCCTAAGAGTTTCGCGAAGGTGTGTGAATTTCGCCAACCCGCACTAGGCCACCGTGGTGGACTGTGGCCTAAACCCGCTCAGTTTGAGAGGAGTGGGACAGTTTCTTAACAGGGCTAATATTATATTATTATACAATTAACTTTTATGTATGGATTATTCCCACCCTCAAATAAAAATTAATAGCTAAATTTAGGTTCTTATAGCTTGACCCAACGACGGGACGGGTTAAATTATGTTAATCATGAGGAATTATTTTTTAAAGCACACTTTCCACTTGATATTTAGATAATTTCTTAAAATTATGGGAGGGTTAATGATAATTAGGGTTATCGTGATGCGGAATGGGTTAACGTGGATTATCTTAATTGGTATGTCTATTTTTGCCCATAATACATGGTGCTATTTTAGTCGTACCGGAGTGAAAGCCTAGGTGACGAATCCAATGCCTACTGTTCACTGGTGATATAAAATAAATAAAAATAACACTTTAACATAACATCTACCTACTGAATTATCCTAATATCATAGTTACGGTGAAAATCCGGAACACCGAATGTATCTACCGACCAGCTGATAAGCCTCTCGTCATTTTGTGTTTGTTAGTTATAGATGGTTTTTAATACACTAACTTCTTTGTGTGTGTGTGTGTGTGAATGATCTACACTGTTGCGGCGGCGCCTTTACACTACGCTCGTGCCAGAAGGTCAAGGGGGCAACTAGCTCAAGAACGCCTTAAAGAGGATCGGCCTCGGCTTGGGCAGTCGCCATGGGCGAGGGCGTACACTAGGTGTCTCGCTGTGGTGCTCTACACCGGCCGGCGGGCAAGGGATTCTTCGACCTCGCCGGAGAGGTCGATGCGTGATCCTGTGTGCGGTATCTCTATCCGAAAGAAGGGATGTAAAGGCATCGGGAGGGTCGGTGAAAATCACTAAATTCATAAATTAATATTATTATGGAAATGTTACTTATTGGAGTGATTTTTATTTCTTTTTTTTTGTATCAGAGAACAGTAGTAGGCATTGTATACATGACCTGGGATTTCGCTCAAGGGTGACTAAAATTACATCTTGTATGTACGTACAGTAGGTATAGGCTGATGTTTTGAATTCTCGTGGAATTTGCAGGACTAGCTGTACTGGTAATAATTTTTATTAATTTGTTTATTCTTTATGCACTTCTACGAGGTGTAACATAATAAACGCAAGAACTGAAAGAAATTTGTTCTAAATCGGTAAATAAATTGATTCTAACTATTTTTAATGTATCTTATTTTTTTTTTAAATTTGCAGTTTATGCATATCCTCCTTCAGGGCGCTAAAAAAATTAAATTTATTGTTGATTCATAGCAATAAGGAGATTTTAAATCTTATATCTTATACACGTACAAGTTTCATTGAATTGGGGTATGAAAGTAGTTAAAGAAGGGCAAAAACCTTTTAATTTAGAATTTGGTTTGAATATATGAAGCAAATTTTTAATCGGAGTGTCCGAGGTCTATCTATCTATCTATATCGTCACGCCAGCTCCCTCGCGGGGTAGGCAGAGAGTACGGAGTTCCAACAGGTTCTTTCCTTACATACCTCTCTGGCTTCCTCCACTCTCATAGTTCGTCTCATACACACTCGCCGGTTACGGAGACTCTTGACTTACCCTTCAGCTAAGACACGGTCTATTACGGTGTCCGAGGTCATGCGTTTATTATGTTACACCTTGTATACAGGCGGACTTAATGCCTGAGGCTTTTTCTGCCAGCCTATCTTGAGGTGGAGGTTAAACAGCTGTGGTGGGTGCAAATAAAAGGGTATTAAATAAAACAAGGGTATTAAATAAGCAGTGATAGCCTAGTGGTTAGACCGTTGGACTGCAAAGTCAGAGGTCTCGGGTTCAAACCCAGGCACGCACCTCTGTCTTTTCGAAAGCATGTGCGTATTTAAAATTCATTATCACGTGCTTTAACGGTGAAGGAAAATATCGTGAGGAAACCTGCATGCCTAAGAGTTTCTCGAAGGTGTGTGAAGTTCGCGAACCCGCACTGGGCCAGCGTGGTGGACTATGGCCTAAACCCTCTCAGTTGGAGAGGAGGCCCGTGCCCAGCAGTGGGACAGTTTCTTAACAGGGCTAATATTTAAATAAAACAAGGAATAGAAATTACGACGAACGAATTATTTAAAACACAAAACTAAATGCATAATAATATCAGGCTATACTGCCCACTGTTGGACAAAGGCCTTCTCTCACAGATCAAGGTGAGAGAGGTTAGGTCTTACTCCACCACGCGAACCCAGTGCGGATTGGTAGAGGCAGGTTTGTGGCCACCTGCTGTTGGAACTTATCAAGCCGCCTTTAAGGCTTCCAACTCGGCATAACGACTACCACATTAAGTGGTAACCGGGACCAACGGCTTAACGTACCTTCCGAAGCACGGAGACGCTCGAATATGAAAATGCCACAAACGGTCACCAATCTCAGGCCGACCGAGTCGAACGCTGCTTAACCTTGGTGATCGGTAAGAACACCGCGGTCGCACGGCGCTACGAGCGCATCATACTATATATAAAAACATACCTATAATAAAATATATATTATACATAAATACCATATTATAAATAAGAATTTTGCATACATATACATACATACATAATTATACTATATACTAGCTGGTACCCGCGGCTGCACACGCGTTTATTTCGTAATTTGACATAGGTCTCTAAAGCGCAATCTTATTCAACGCTAACGCCGTCTTATAAAAAAACATTTACAATATTTGGGTACTTTGAAACCTTTTCTATCTACCCTGACAGGGTAATATCGTAATCTGGTGAAATAATATTTAAAAAAAGGTAAATTGCGACCTAAGTATGTAACATAGTTTTGTCAGTACATGTCGTGTCAGCCTTATCGTAAGAATATGCAGTGCATGTTTATGATCAAAATTATCTTAAGATATCTTAAATAAGTGATTATATAAAGTTTCGTGTACAGTTTCGTTTCATCGTTAAAGATTTTACTCCAGGAGATACAATCCTGAATGCATCGTCGGTTTATGCACGAAATTATGTTGAAGTGTTTAAATCAAACGTGTATGTACAATTTGAGGCGAGTGCTTTTAACCACTGAAGAGTTTCTCGCGAGGAGACAAACCTGAGTCCAATATTAGTTCATGGAGGAACACCAAGAGACAGACAGACAGATAGTTAGTCAGACTGACAGACAATAATTCAAAAATAAAAGTTTCGGCCTCTATATCGATAAGTAAATGTAACCCAATTAAAATTTTCGAAAGATATTCAATGTACAGAGTCGGTTTTGTTTCAGTTTTATTATATGTATTATTATTATTATATGTATAGATGAACCAGAACGTTTGATATAAAGACATAAAACTGCTAACATTTACAAGAATCCGCCAACATTTCGTCCTACTGATAGTTCTGATCTTTTTTCTTAAAGAGAGACGATTAAAATCAAGAAGAAAGTGATACTGAACACAAATTAAAAAAATATGTCCCATAGTATTGGAGCCTAACATCTTCGGCGATATGTGAGTGTGCACAGTAACGACACTACTGGCTCCTTCACTTTCGGATGATCAACGAAGTCTATAATTGTGTTCAATAGTAATTGGCTTGTCCCTTTAATTGTACCCTATCATCGTCAGCGATGTGAATAAAGGCAGTACACTTGTATCACCCTCGCTTAGGAATATTGGCGGTTAATGGTGTTATTTCCCTTATATTTTTTTTACCGCGGAATCGGAAGTGAAGACACTTTTTAATTAAACTTTAAGATCCTCCATTATGCTCATATTTTAAGGAATGCCATTTGGAAGCTTTTTTGTTTGCGTCTGAAACGGTATTGAGTTGAATATAATTATAGCAATGTGACATCATTAGCGGGTCACAACAAAGACGATTGAATGCCTTCAAGAACCCGCGATTCTTTGTTCCCGGGCGATATTTTTAGACCCACTCTTGACAGCTGCCTATATTATTCAAATTGAGTTAGAATTTTCCAGTCGAGAGAAGTTTGTGAGGACTGTTGGGTACTTGGGCTATTATTTTTATACAAACAACGCTATGTAGAACTAGATTGGGATAGACATTTCTGTGTGGATCCTGGCTCACAGGAGTTGCAGTGGTGGGATATAAGGCGGGCTTTGTCCAGGTAAGAGAATTTTATTGGATTTGGTGTTTGGATTTGATCAAGAACTTATATAATTGGTTTATGGAATATTTAAAGAAACTGATATCCTCATAGGACTATAATATTACTGACATCATAAACAACAGGCTTAGTTTTAATTAATTGTCCTAGATTAATTTTAATTTTAGCAAGAAACGATCAGCTTTTTCATAGAAAAAAAATATTGACAATCGACAAAAGGTATTGAACAGCTGAAAGTCTTTCTAATGAAAACTGAGAGTAAAAAATGGCGGCTAATTTAAATAGATTTGGTCGTGCAACCACGGATGATAATAATATTAGCCCTTTTAAGAAACTGTCCAACTGTTGGGCACGGGCCTTTTATCAAACTGAGAGAGTTTAGGCCACCATGCTGGCCCAGTGCGGGTTGGCGAACTTCACACACCTTCGAGAAACTTTTAGCGATACAGGTTTCCTCACGATGTTTTTCTTCACACAAACCTCTGAAACCTCTGACTTTGAACCAACAGTCTAACCACTAGGCTATCACCCCGAATGAACTAAAAATAAATTGAATTGATACTTGAATACTTTTATGACTAAAAAACAGTAAAGCTTAACCAAACATGAGTTTATGATTTAAAGGAACACACAGGAGAGTGGAGGAACGAGGGTGGAAAAGGAGTAACAATAATAATAATTGTTTATTTCTGAACCAAGATACATATTAACTAATTAGTAAGTACAAACACGTACATAACCTCAAATGTGTTTCCCAGTAGTTCCCAAACTAAGCCCAGCCTGTATCTCAGGATACCGATTACAATTAAAAGAAACAAGACTTAAAACCGTAATAAAAGAGAACGGAACGGAAACATCGTTGGTCTGGTGGCAAAGCGCATCGCTTTGTGATCACGAGGTCCTGGGTTCAAATCCTGGGTCGGACAAATGTAGTTTTTCTAACGAAAAATTCCCAGTATGAGTCCGGAGTCTGGAATTGTGCCCGGTATATGGCAATAGGCTCGCCCCCTATTACATGGGACCTAACATCGTCGGCGAAACGTGGGTGTACTCAGTACACCTCTGCCACCCCCTCTGGGGAATATAACGTGACAGAAACATTAAAATTATAAAAACTAAGTTAAATATTTTAAAAAATAAAGCTTAGTATAAGCTATCTACCATGTGTAAACATTAATAATTATATTACATACCTATTATAAAAAATTACATAACATTTGTTTGGAAAGGGGTCTCCTTGTGTCTAACACGATATTCCAGCACAAGGACATACATATGTATACGTGGAGAAGGAATGAACAAAAAAGCATGATAGATCTGATCCTGGTTGATAACCGTCTCCGAAGCAAACTACAAGATACGAGTGCGTATAGAGGCCCCACTCTGGAATCAGACCACTATCTCGTAGTTGCGCGGTTTAGTGGTCTGTTCAGGAAGTGGAGGCACTGGCGAGAGCGTATCCCCTTCGGAGACCTGGAAAGATTAAAGGTCGAAAAGTTGCAAGATGAGAGCGTGAGGAGAATGTATGAAGACAGAGTCCGGGACAAGTTTCTGACAGCAGGCTTTTCGGACTCAAATGTAGATGAATGCTGGAATAGCCTGAAAGAGAGTTTGGTGGAATCCGCGAAAGAAGTATGTGGTTGCTCAAAGAAGCATATTACAGCAAAAGGTGATGCATGGTGGGATGCGGAGTTGCAAAGCTCCGTAGAAAGTAAGAAGAAAGCGTGGCAGGACTATGTATCTTCTTTGAACCTGAATGCCAGTATGACAGAGATGAGGAAAGAAATATACCGGCAATGCAAGAATGCCACTAAAACTTTAGTGAAAGAAAATCGTGAAAGAGCCAGTATGATTGAGGAGGAGAGGCTGGCGAAGAACTTCGAGAACAACACCAAACTCTTTTGGAGCAAGGTGAGAAAGGCTCGAGGTGATTCGTCAGGCTCCAGAATGGAAAGGATAAAATCTAAAGATGGTGACATTCTTGCAGACACACAAGCTGTGCTAAACCGGTGGAGTGAATATTTTGGAGAAATATATGGAGATGACCCGGATGCTGATGCCGCAGACGTGCCCAAAGGCGAGATTGCGGCACCAGAATCAACGGAGGACATCACTATGGAAGAAGTTGAATGGGCGATAGGAAGTATGAAAAACGGTAAAGCTGCGGGAGTAGACATGATATCTGCCGAGATGATCAAATATGGTGGAACTTGCGTCCGGGACGCTTTCCGGGCCCTTGCAAACCTTTGCTGGAGGACCGGTAGAGTCCCTACAGATTGGCGCCGCGCAGTCATAGTACCCTTGTATAAAGGCAAGGGTTCACAATATGACTGCGCCAATTACAGAGCCATCAGTTTGATCAGCTTGGCAGCCAAGGTGTACGGTAAAATTATTGAACGGAGAATGCGCGTGAAGTCCGATGAAATGTTGTGCGAGGCACAAGGGGGTTTCAGGTCTGGAAGAGGATGTTCGGATCAAGTCTTCTCACTCCGCAACATCATAGAGAAGCATCTGGCAGTGGGGCGGAAGGTTTTCTGCGGTTTTGTAGATCTGGAGAAGGCATTTGACAGAGTTGTGCGAAAGAGACTTTGGGACATTTTGCCAGAGTATGGTATAGATGGCACTCTGTTGCGAGCCGTCCAGTCCACTTATGTGGACTGCAAGGCATGCGTATGGGTGGGTGGTAACAGGTCACCCTGGTTTGACGTTAAAATCGGCGTCAAGCAGGGTTGCGTGTTGTCCGCTAGACTGTTTATAATATATCAGAACAAAAGTCTTCAAAGACTGAAAGCGATGAATGAAGGTGTACAAATGGGTGGCTTAGTGGTAAACGATCTACTTTATGCAGATGACGCGGTTTTAATAGCGCCAACAGCCACTGATCTGCAAACACTAGTCACAGTTATGAAAGACGACTGCATGATCAATGGCTTACACTTGAATGTGAAGAAAACCAAGATTATGGTTTTTGAAAGGGAAGAAACCAGAACGAATGTAAGGATTGTGGTTGGTAACGATGTGCTGGAGCAAGTGAATGAGTTTGTATATCTTGGATGCGCCTTCACTAAGAATGGGAAATACACCGCTGACATAGAGAGAAGAGTGAGTGCAGGGAACAGAGTGAATGGTGCGATGGGAAAGCTACTCGGGAGCCGGCACTTAAGCCATAAGGCGCAGCTGGCCATACATAACGGAGTTCTTGTCCTAACGCTGTTATATGGTAGCGAGAGCTGGGTATGTAAGAAGGAGAATGAAAGTAGGATAAATGCGGTAGAAATGCCAGCTCTGCGGAAGATGTGCGGAGTGAAGCTGACCGACCGCATTAGCAACAGCATAGTAAGACAGCGAGTAGGTATGAAAGATAGTATCGGTGTAAAGATGAGAAAGGGCATGCTCCGTTGGTTCGGGCATATAGAAAGAATGCCAGAGGAAAGAATGACAAAACAGATATACAATGTGAAAGTGGAAGGATGCAGGTACCGGGGAAGACCTAGACTATCTTACCACGACCAAATAAACCGAGTCTTATCTGATGGAAAAGTCAAGAGTCTCCGTAACCGGCGAGCGTGTATGAGACGAACTATGAGAGTCGAGGAAGCCAGAGAGGTATGTAAGGAAAGAACCTGTTGGAACTCTGTACTCTCTGCCTACCCCGCAAGGGATCTGGCGTGAGGTTATAGATAGATAGATAGATAGACACAACAACAACTTACAAGGAGAAAAGAAATGAAACTTCTATAGACTATTCAAAATATTGTAATAAAATAGCTTCATGCCCTCGTAATCGAGACTTTTCAGCCAGTTGTTGACTTTGACCGTTGCTTAAGGTCAAGAATATTTTTTTCAAATCGCAGAGAGTTAGAGCTTTGTTATAAATTAAAGGATAAACATAAAACTGGAATCTTTAAGCGAACTAGGATTTAACTGTAGGCAATTTTAGCTTAAAAACTCTTGTCCGTAACAGAGTGTCGTAGGCCACATAGAAATTATAGTATTCTAACATTACATTCTTTCGCGCTAATGGTTTATATGTCCGCTATGGAAACCTGATACTTATTAGCTTTGACATATGGAATCAATTTCTTGTAAGTCTTCCAATCCAACGCATTGTCTGAAGACTCAATGCATCATCTATGCAATCCATCAATTCATGCCTTGGAATTTAATAAGATTTTCATTCCAAGGTATTAAATTTAATTAATATAGAATTTTATGTAATGATAACACAAGTTTAAACAAATTTAACGTATATCAAAATCAGTTCGTCCATGTCTATGATTCACTAGTATTCAATATTGCCAGCTCTCATGAGCTGGCAGTAACTTTTTAACGTTTTCATGCCACCGTCATGCCTATATTCCCCAGAGGGGGTGGCAGAGGTGTACTGAGTACACCCACGTTTCGCCGACGATGTTAGGTCCCATGTAATAGGGGGCGAGCCTATTGCCATATACCGGGCACAATTCCAGACTCCGGACTCATACTGGGAATTTTTCGTTAGAGAAACTACATTTGTCCGACCTAGGATTTGAACCCAGGACCTCGTGATCACAAAGCGATGCGCTTTGCCACCAGACCAACGAGGCAGTAACGTTTTCATAAAAGTTAAAAAATCACTCTCAGCTTTCATTAGACAGACTCTATCACGCTATCTATACGCTAACGTTTATATTTTATTTATTTATTTAACATAGCATAGATAAGACACACAAGTTTACACATTTTATACAGATACAAAATATTATTGTTTTACAATATATAGGAACACCTGCATTTGAACTAGGTGAGAACCTGTATCTCGAAATGCAGTTCTTCCCTCAGTAAAATTGGGCGGTCTATTTGCCATTTTACAATATCAAAGAGGTACAAACATAAAACTGTACTGTGATAGTTTTCTATATTAATTAACTTCTCAGTATCTTCATATGAAATACCAACCAAACTAAAAAAATTACAACAAGCTTCTTTAATAGCGTTACGCTAACGCCAAATGATGTGTGCCTAACCCTCTGATTTGAGTAAGACCATTTTAGTATATTATAATATATATCGGCGGATATAATGAGTTCCTGTAAGGCATTAATACTGTATATTTTTAAGCTTTTGGTGTTCCTTACTCACGCATTTTGGAGTTCCACGCCTCGGGCTATTTAATTCTTGCAAAACGCTTTTTCCCGCCTCAAAATCGTGATATTTTGGGCGATAACTCTTTATTTTAAAATCCGTACTTCCAACAAAGCAACAGAACTTTGAGATTCATGAATGTTAAGCGACAATATTTTGTTTTTGTGTTTGGTTAGATGTTATTATAAAATTACCAAATACATAATTTTGAAATTGTTTTTCTAGAAGTAACATAATAGATATATAAAAATTACAGGGGCACTCCGGGAGTGCCGACAGAAGTGAAAACTTGAACAATTACGTGTGTATTTTTTGAATCGTCAGGAAATATTTTTTTTCTATACTGAGGTGTCGGTAACGATAAGTGTGGCGAGTTCAATCGTTTTTTCCCATCTCCAAAAATTACAGCGTACTTGTGTATCTATGTACGCACATACACAATATATGTACATACTTATATACAGAGGTGTCGGTAACGGTAACAGTGTCGCGAGTACAATTGTTTTTCCCATCTCAAAAATAGGCCCAACGCGCCTAAAGAAGTTTTCACTTCAATAAATTAACAAGATGTTAGTAGGTACGTAAAGGGCTATTAAATAAGAAGAAATGCAACACATTATATAAAAGACCTTATAAGTACGTACGGCCAGCCTCTTACTAGTCACTCACATCAGTGAACATTCTTATATTTTTGAAAATCGCTTGTACACTGTTGTTATAATAATAATCTATCTATATATATCATCACGCCAGATCCCTTGCAGGGTAGGCAGAGAGTACAGAGTTCCCACAGGTTCTTTCCTTACATACCTCTCTGGCTTCCTCCACTCTCATAGTTCGTCTCATACACGCTCGCCGGTTACGGAGACTCTTCACTTTTCCTTCAGATAAGACTCGGTTAATTTGGTCGAGGTAAGATAGTCTAGGTTTTCCCCGGTACCTGCATCCTTCCACTTTCACATTGTATATCTGTTTTGTCAATCTTTTATCTGGCATTCTTTCTATATGCCCGAACCAACGGAGCATGCCCTTTCTCATCTTTACACCGATACTATCTTTCATACCTACTATAATAATAATAAATAATAAATCATTTATTTCAGGCAACTGAAGTTTCACAAAAATAATTATGTGCAACTTACAGGACCATAAAATATATAACTTACAGACTAACATACATACAATATATGGAAACTTATAAACTAGGACACATGTGTTGTCGGCGACATGTTGCGCTGTGCAGGGGCGACTCGTAATCTTCCACGAAATCTCCTGAAGACGACACCCTTCGGCCAGAAATCCTCGCTCTTGAAGGTCTCCAGCTTGGCAGTGGAAACTCGCACTACAAAGGAATTGAATGCCGTATTCTTTTGCGAGTTCAGATTCTCGACCCTCAGAGTGGACCCTCTTCTTACGGGCGTACTCAGCAATGTCCTCGGCTTCAATGGTGTAGTATAGCCGAGACATGTACAGCAGTGTCGTTGGTACTGCTGATCGAAGCAGTATGCCATCCTCTACTGGTGCAATCTTAAACCGGTTTCGTCGGGGGGGCTTTTTCTTCTTCTCCACCTTGATGAAGCCTTCCCCATCAACTGGACCCTTCGTACGGGCCTTCCCGGTTGTCTTCTCGGCGCGCGGGTGGCGGCGGCGGCGTGATCACGACGAGAAGTAGTCGTGTTTACGTTTGACGTCACCGGCGGGGCCGCGGAGCTGGTGCGGTGGACTGCTGGTGGCGGGGGGCCGTAGCAACAGCCGGCGACGCATAGGCCAACTCATAACTGTAACTGAATTAAATTTATTATTTTTCCTAATAGGCTACGACGAAGGGTCGATCTGACGAGGAAGGCTTCATTAAGGTGGAGAGGAAGAAGAAGCCACTTCGACGAAACCGGTGTGGGACTGCGTCAGTCGACGATGTCATGCTCCTTCGTTTAGCAATATGAACAACGCTTCTGTACGTTTTTATTTGTGTGTGAATGATCTACACTGTTGGCCACGGGGCCTTTACAGCTTCACCTGACAAGCTTCTGTACGTGTCACGGCTCCATTACACCATCAAAGCCGATGACATTGTGGTGTATGCCCGCAATTAGACCATGTACACTCTGAGGGTCGAGAAGCTGAACTCGCAAAACAATACGGAATTTAATTCGTTTGTGGCGCTAGTTCCCACTGTCAAGCTGGAGACCATTATGAGCGAGGGGTTCTGGCTGAATGGAGTCGTGTTTAGGAATTTTCGTGGTAGACTCCGAGACGCCCCTGCACAGCGCAACATGTCGCCGAAGGTACATGGGACTTAGTTTATAAGTTTAATATATTATATGCTTGTTAGTCTCTAAGGCATTTATTATAAAGACCTGCAAATTGGATTTAAATAAATATATTAGTATTATAGGTGTGTCGCTAGTAAAAAGTGACAATTTGGACACCTTTGCGGGTACTTCGTGGGCCGAAATAATAATAGATCGAAGGCTGTGGAAAATATTAAGGGGAGGCCTTTTCTCAGGAGTGGGACAGTAAAAAATGCTATTATTCGGTTTGGACAATATTCACTAACCACCAGATTTGAAGAATAAAGATTTTTACCAATTTAAAAAATAACAATTTTCCGTGGCTTTTATTATTGACTGTATATTCTAGGTATCTAGTGGTATTAAAAAATACCAACTATCATTATATTAATACGTGAAGCAAAAACTTCGTACCCCTTTTTACGAAAATTGCGCGGACGGAGGATTATGAAATTTCCCACACTTATAGTTTATATAGAGAAGGAGTGCAGAATGCTAATATTTTTTCAAAATTATGCATAAAAAATACATTAAATCAAAAAAAAAAACATTACATTCACTACATGTATGTGACACACACATGCATATATACTCTGTGTCTATCGTCTTACTGAATGTCAAACATAACCAGCAAATGATGAAAGAGTAGGTCGAATTTCGACCAATGGGCGACCACTAGTTTTTATAATTGCGTAGGCACGTTGTGAGCCACAGCCGTCAAGAACGACAAAGAAGCCACATACATAATTAGAAGAATAAAAAGTTATGGTTTTGTTTAAATATTAACACCAAAAAAATTTTGGTGTTAATATTTAAACAAATGAACATACATAATAGATACCGGAGATTGAGTAAAACCAAAAATTACCTGAGAAACTACTTCAAAGTTGAAGATACATCACTATATTTTTAACGAAGTGAAGGACTAAGTGATGGTTATTAGATTTTTAATATGTTCCAGATCTGAAATATAATACATACATAGGTATTTTAATTAAATAGGAGTCCATTTTTAAAATTTGTGACGACTATAATTTGTTATTATTTAGTCGTTGATATGAAATAAGGCATTTGCCCAGGAGTTGGACAATAACCTAATAATAATATATTATATTAAACTACGCTTAATATTGGTCGCTTACGATGGGCCTCATAAGAAGGCTCAAGGTAAGCGATGGGGAGAGCTATGCTCGGAGTAACCCTGCGGGAGGAACAAAGTTACTGATATAGCACTCAGAATCGCTCGTAGAATTGTCGGCCGTTGGGGCAGAAAGGTTCTTGAGCGGCAACCACGTACCGGAAGACGCGGAGTGGGCAGGCCTCCTGCAACCGACCTGATGGACCGATGACTTTATGAAGGTCGCGGGTAGAAGTTGGATGCGCACGGCACAAAGCTGGTCGTTGTGGCGGCCTTTAGGGGAGGCCTTTTTCCTGCGGTGGACGTCTTTCGGCTGAAGAAGAATACACACAAATAAAATCTACGCGCACTATTTTACTGCTTATTTGAATTTATGGGAAGTAATCTTCATAACTGAAATGGCATTTATAATAATATTATAAGGCAAAGGTTTTCTCTCACATATCGAGGTGAAGGAGATTAGGTCATACTCCATCACGCGGAGCCATTGCAGATTGGTGGAGGCAGATTTGTGGCCACGTTAAGTAGTACCCGGTAGCTTTAGGTGCCTTCCGAAACACAGAGACGCTCAAATATGAAATCTCACAAACGGTCACCCATCTCAGACCGACCGAGTCGAATGCTGCTTAACCTTGGTGATCGCTAAGAACACCGCGGTTGCACAGCGCTACGAGCGCCTTAAATTGCATTCAATTTCATTTATTTCAAAAATTAATTTACCTGCCAAAAACAAAGGGATCAAACAACACTGCACAGCAATACAGCCACTTAGAACTTTAAAATAAATAAAGTATATAGTTACCTAAATATTCAAGTGTCACATTTATATACCAACATATGGACATTTATAAATTTTCAAAGCGTGTAAGTATAATAAAAATGATTTACATCACACGGGTACCCCGAGCGCCATGTGTATTTAAGAGCGACGGACGAGTGACACCTCTAGCGTTCTGATAAATGGACTGTCGTTTTGTGTCACTTACTTTTTATGCAACATAATGATAATAGTTCTTTAAGATGTTTTGTTTTATCCAAAGTGGTGCCGTAAAATACACTAGCACTTTAAAAATAATAAAAGAAAAAATTGTCCGACACAAGGAATTATTTCTGAGACGTGGAGGCGCTTACAAAAAAAATTTACATGCATAAATATCGACGGCTCTCTAAAAAAGTTGCCCCACACTTGGGTTTAGTCCTGTGTCGCGGGTGCGTTTACAAACATGAAAATGCACATACACAATGCCCAGACCAAAACAAATAATTATGGGTCACACAAAGATTTGTCCCGTTCGGGAATCGAACCCGCGACTATTAGACACAGTGGGCGGAGCGACTTAAGCTCTTAACCACTACGCTAAATCGTACGTCGCAAAATTATAATATATATGGTGGAATTGTTCTTCTCAAAGAATTTTAAAGGGAGGTCGGCTCCAGACATGTTGCAAATCACACATTAAATCACATGGACCACTATAAATTTAAATACAAACGACGGTTTAGTCTTTGGACGATCACGATACAGGAATAATTCCCAGTAATAATACTAATTAATAATAAATCGTCCAGCACTGTCCCACTACTGCGCTAAGTCCTTTCAGAAATCGAGGTGACACTGATTAGGTCATGTCCACATCACCACGTGGATCCATTGCGTATTGGAGGCAAGTGTGTAGCCACCTGCTGTTGGAACCTATCAAGCTGCCCATAACGCTCCCAATTTGGCTTAAAGACTACCACATAAAATGGTGAACAGGACCAAATGCGTAACGTGCCTTCCGAAGCAAGAAGACGCCCGAAAATGTAAAGCTACAAACGATCACCTATCTCAGACTGACCGAGACAAGCGCTGATTAGTACCTTAGCCATCTCTACAAACACCGTGATACACACAGCGTTAAGAGTGCCTCTATTCAATTGTCAGTGCGGAGCAATAAAAATAAAACATGAATACTAAAATGAATGCTGCAGATAACAAACGCCGACAAATTGGGTGATTCTGGCCTATTGTGACGCATGTAGAGGCTTAAATACTACATTTGGAACCCCACTTTCATAGTAGCGCTTCTTCAAAGCGCGATAATAAAGCGCTGGAATGAAACAACCAGTACTTCTTTTTGAAAAACGCTTCGGCACATCGCGTTCAAGTAGCGCCCGTTTGAAACGCTGGCTAACAGAATTGTATTAGGATTCACTGAGTGGTGTGCAAATTGCGATCACGAGGTCACCCTTCAGATACTTCAAATCCTAGAGTGGATAGTAAGCTTTCTGATGAGCTGATTTCTAAAAAGGAGGTTCTCCATTCGATCTGTATGTACCTATATATGTTTGTATGTCCGCGATTTTCTCAAAACTACTGATCCGATTTGGATAGGGTTTGCTCTTGTGTGTTCTCTGAGTGGCGAGAACACTTAAGCTTCGAATCCCACGCCAACGTCACAGTGGCCGAGTGAAACCGAAACACAGTCGAGCGTCTCCCTGCTGTACTACCTTATATGAGAGGAGTCACAGACAAGATTGGCTACATCTTGAAGCGTGCTTCAATTAAAACATTTTATAAGCCGCCGAAGATTCCGAAGAGAGACGCAATACAATCCGAAAAATAGTTTTATTTCATGTGTAATATTCGCGTGAATCTAAGAACTCAGCTTTTATTTAGCTTGGTTTATTTGTATGTCTGTCTGTCTTACCGGTTCAAATTTAACAAGTACTTTCTGGAGACCGATTGTGCTGTAATTTGTTATACGTAACTTCGGTGACAATACAATAATATATACCATGAAGCTGGTCTGAAGATGGTACTCGAAAGTGGCTATAGGAACATGTCAATTACACATCATAACTCCGTCGTGTTTGGGCTCTGTAGATTTTTATTGTGATAAATAGTCTTGAAATAAGAGCTTGATGATGGAGCCGGAAGATGGCCATAGGAACTTCTCAACTAAACGACGATTTGACGGGCGATTTAGCGCAGTGGTTAAGAGCTTAAGCCGCTCCGCCCACGGTGTCTAACCGTCGCAGGTGCGATTCCCGCACGGAACAAATCTGTGTGTGGCCCATAATTATTTGTTTTGATCTGGGTATTTGTCACGCCTATATTCCCCAGAGGGGGTGGCAGAGGTGTACTGAGTACACCCACGTTTCACCGACGATGTTAGGTCCCATGTAATAGGGGGCGAGCCTATTGCCATATATCGGGCACAATTTCAGACTCCGGACTCATACTGGGAATTTGTGTATTTGTGTATGTGAATTTTCATGTTTGTTAACGCACCCACGTCACAGGAATAAACCCTAGTGTCGACCTACGTTTAAAAAAACAAAGCATCGTTTTGTTTGTTCTATAAAAGTTCGTTCTTGAAAGAATTTTGAAGTTCATAATTATTACCTACTGACTGTCAAGCGCTTTTCCTCGAACGTTGATATTGTTAGATTGATGAAATTATTTTACCTGAGTGCGGTATGTACTTACTGCATCTGTCTCCATTATCATGTTGGAAGCACCACAAACATTGAAGTAAAAATTGAACGCATGGGAAACAAACTCGCGGCGTAACATGTAACATCTGGTATGCGAATCACGCAATATTGGCGAGCAGAGTGCAGGCGACAAACAACGCGCGTGCCGCCCGCGGTTTTGAAACATAATTTAGTTCAGAACTATATTGAATGCATACACATATTTTATCGGGTTTCAAAAGGGTTTATCAAAACTTTTTTTCGACCAAGGTATTATTATTGATGCCAGGACCATTGATGCATCCTTGTGATGACGAGACGCACTGTGCGCCACCATGGCCCTATTTAATAAAATATACATAACATATTTCTTTAAAAAATGAATAAATTGTCGCATTGTCATGACATTGAGTTGTTGAATGAAACATTTTTGTATTATTGACTAACTTGTAAAATTGTCACATTATCACCCTATCGCCTGCAATTGTTGCTTTCACTAAACAGGTTACAGCAAGGCACAACCAAACCTACGAAACTATCAATATTATTATTTATTATATCTATATATTATAGGCTCGCCCCCTATTACATGGGACCTAACATCGTCGGCGAAATGTGGGTGTACTCAGTACACCTCTGCCACCCCCCGCTTGGGGAATATAGGCGTGACGGTGTTTTTTTATATATATTATATCTATATAAAAAGAATATCAGTAGCTTTGAAAAATATAGCGACATTCATCATGTTAATACACGGAACAAAGATGATCTTATTGTACATTCTACTCGTCTCCACAGAATTAGTAATTCTTTCATGGGGCAATGTATACGCTTCTACAACAAATTACCCATAGATATCCGAAACATGCCTATCAATAAATTTAAAAAGGTAATCAAAACTAGACTGTGTAAGAAAGGGTATTACAAAATTTCGGATTATCTTGACTATAAAACAGATTGGGTTTGAGCAGCTCCTTAATCAGCAAAATAAAACAATGCTGTATAATAAAATTTTGAAAAAAAAAAAAATAGTAATCAGAAAGGCCAAACAAATTAAGTTAAAACACTAGCCCGCTGAGTTTCTCGCCGGATCTTCTCAGTGGAGGCCGCGTTCCGATCCGGTGGTAGATGTAAAAAATGTAATAATTTTGACGTTTATAAGTGCTTAGGTATTGGCCTAAACAAATAAATGATTTTTGACTTTGACTTCGACTTATATCATACCTTACGGAGTAGGCAGAGAATACAGATTTCCAACAGACTCTCTCCTGTAAGTCTCCCCACAGAGTAGTCTGTACACTCTCGCTTCTTTCGCTAGCTAAAGCTAGCTGGTTACGAGACTCTTGAGTTGCTTATCAAATAAGACACGGTCTATTTGGTCATGGTAAGATGATCTAAGTCTTCCCCGATAGCAGCGCATCGGTCCAGGGAGCGAGTTTTAGGTCTCCCCTAACGGCAGGCTCTTCATAATACATAACAGAAGGGCACCGGTGCGTTCCTAGCGAAAATCCCGTAGCGCCTACGATTCGTTAATGCCGGCCACTGCGGGGCTTATATTTGGTGCAAATCCGACACTCCCGCCCACCTTTCCCGAGGCTGGCAGATATCCTATACAGGATTTTTTTTTGTTTATAAAAACGTAGCCCCACACTAGGATTTATTCCTGTATCGTGTGTGCGTTTACAAACATGAAAATTCACAAACTAATACCCAGACCGGAACAAATAATTGTGGATCACACAAAGATTTGTCCCGTGCGGGAATCGAACCCGCGACTATTAGACACAGTGGGCGGAGCGACTTAAGCTCTTAACCACTGCGCTAAATCATCCGTCATTCCGTTTCCCGTGTAAAGAAGTCTTCCCCGGTTCCTTCATCCTTTCACCTATAACAAAACACCTCATGTAACTACTGATCCCAGTAAAAATATTTGTGTCCCAAGAATAAAAAATACTTTCTAGTCTTTTTAAACACTGCTGTTGCGACGATATTTCCTCGCTTTGAACTAATTAATTACCATTTAATTATAAACTCGCGAGTGGCGGAGACGTACAATGGACACCCGGTAATTAGTCAACGGCTGAATCAAATATACAAGAAACGGGAAAAATCTGCGAAATAAAATTCACATTCCGACATTTTTCTCGACTAACTGGAGTTTAATTAGTTCAGTGATATTATTATTCATTTTTGATTGCAAAATTTCTAAAGAGTGATGGATGTAAGAGATTTCCGTTGAATAAAATATATTAAAGAAAATTTTATAAAGTTGTTCTGCCTCGTGATTATAAATACTAGTGGTCGCCCATTGGTCGTATTTCGACCATAAATAATTTAAATTATATGTTTGAACATTATAAAGGTTCTATTGTCAAAGACTATACTTCTATAATCACAGATTTCGCCAAGGCTACACTGTTATATGCCTATTTTTTTTTTAAATTATATGAAATTTTACTAAAAAAAATCCAAAAAATTATTTAAATAAAGAATAACTTTTTTTATTTTTTTTATCGGAACAAAAGACATGCGAATGCTGTCCATTGAACTTGACATACATATTTCGATAATTTAAGTAGTGTTACAAAACTTCTCTGTAAGCGATGTTTTTTGTAAAAACTCTTTCATCGTTTGCTGGTTATGTTTGACATTCAGTAAGACTATAGACAAATAATATTAAAGACAAACAATATTAATATATTCTCAATTTGACCACAGACTTTGACAGCATATGTGTGTCAAATACATGGTAGTATGTGTAATGTTTATTTATTGATTTAATGTATTTTTTATGCATAATTTTAAAAAAATATTAGCATTCTGCACTTCTTCTCTATATAAACTATAAGTGTGGGAAATTTCATAACTCCTCCGTCCGCGCAATTTTCTTAAAAAGGGGTACAAAGTTTTTGCTTCACGTATTAATATAATGATGATGATGATGATATGAAACACTTGGTTCAATTCTAGGTCGGACATTGTTATTCCGGTTGTTCTATCGAATCGTTTTACCATTATCGATCCGTGTTTGGGATATGCCCGATATAATGGCAATAGTATCACCCCCTTTCACTTTGAGACCTCAATAGTCGGAATAATACGCAATAAACGTCTATAATCCTTGTTTGGCGAATTAAGGCGCTACCGCGATCGACCGGTAGAGAGACGGTGATGCAATAACTTTACAAATGAATAATAAGGGACGGATATATTGAGGGAGTGCTCGGAAATAAACGACGTAAGTGCAAAAAAAAATATAATTTTCTTAAAAAAAAACTATGAAATAAAAAACTGCTTTACAAGAACTTTGCTACAATTATTCTCTATGTTTTTAAGTAAATTCTTTTAACTAGTTCTTTAACGTTTCGCGTTAGAATCAGAAAAGGTCGTGTATAGTATTGATTTTAACAGATTCTAAAATATAGAGTAAAATTCATATTTCTAAATATTAAGTCTCTACTTAGTTTTTAGATTTACGCGAATATTTCACATGAAATAAAACTATTTTACGGATTTTATCGCGGTTCATTTTTGATTTTTAGTTCCCGACGTTTCGAGTGCTTTGCCGTACCCATGCTCACGGGAGGGACTCCCGTGAGACTAAAAATCAAAAATAAACCACGATAAAATCCGTAAAATAGTTTTATTTCATTAAGTCTCTAATCCATGTAATTCTTGAAGTGTAACTTGAGGCGAAACGGTCGTTGTTTTTTTATATAATATAACCGTTTACCGTTTTATAATAAAAAGTCCTCGATCTGTTGGGTCAAATAGTCACGGGTTCAAATTCCGCACGGGACAAATCTTTGTGTGACCCACAATTATTTGTTTCGGTCTGCGTATTCGTGTATGTGAATTTTATGTTTTTAAACGCACCCACGACACAGGATTAAATCTTAATGAGGGGCTACATTTTTAAATAAATAAAAATTAGTAAGCAAGCGTAGCAACAGCGTAGTAAGAAAGCGAGTGGGTATGAAAGATAGTATCGGTGTGAAGATGAGAAAGGGCACGCTCCGTTGGTTCGGGCATATAAAAAGAATGCCAGAGGAACGAATGACAAAACAGATATACAATGTGAAAATGGAAGGATGCAGGTACCGGGGAAGACCTAGACTATCTTACCACGACCAAATAAACCGAGTCGAGGAAGCCAGAGAGGTATGCAAGGAAAGAACCTGTTGGAACTCTGTAGTCTCTGCCTACCCCGCAAGGGATCTGGCGTGATGATATAGATAGATAGATAGATAGATGTCATGCACCCAACGCTTTTTCACAATCAAATTATTTCGTTAATCTTTCTACTTTTTAGTTCTACTTAAGTTATTGTTTTTTTTAAAACTATAAGTTATTTTCTGTATTAAAGCTCTTATAAAAGGAGCCATAAAATAAGTATTATTTTTGAAATTCTGTCGTATTTCTATATAAACTAAAACTCACTACTCTGCGAATTAAATCACTGCCTACCCCGCAAGGGATCTGGCGTGATGTTATAGATAGATAGAAAAAAAAGTAATAGTACGTAGTGCAAGTACAAATGAAAATATTGGCAATAATTACCGCAAAAACTTACTTATAATCAATTTTGTGAGTACAACATGTTTACAGTAAACCCGCATTCGCACGAGCGCTTTGATACCGATCCTTACTAAAACCCTCGAATAAAACAAACGGCATACAGAAAATTTTTTGAAAGGCGCTTACAACGCTTCACCTACGCGCGTTCATAAAACGCTCGTGCGAATACGGGTTAACTTTATAAACAATTTATGGGACGATATGTCAAGGTCACTTTCTACAAGCTCTTGACCGACCTTTGAATCCCACCATCCGGTCAGTAATTTGCTAAATCGACCGATAATGACATATTGCATATGCAAAGACAAAGCTTTTCATTCGAAATGAAACTTAAAAATCATAATGATAAAATTCAATCTGGAATAGAATGATAATGATTGATACAATATTGCTAATCTCCGTCCATTTTTATCGGTTCAATTGGGTAATCACACCCTATTTTCAGGTCGAGACAACAAAATAACAGAGTTCCTCGAGGTGAGAAGGGCCGAGGACGTGCTAGAAATTTCAAATTAAAAAGGTCCACTAAATGTTCCTTCAAGCTTTATAAAACAGCCCCCAGAATTGGTTGACAATCCAATATTAACTCAATAAAAATACTTCATAGTATATAAAATGATCTATCTATCTATCTATAACCTCACGCCAGATCCCTTGCGGGGTAGGCAGAGAGTACAGAGTTCCAACAGGTTCTTTCCTTACATACCTCTCTGGCTTCCTCGACTCTCATAGTTCGTCTCATAAAATAAATATAAAATGATTATATCAGAAATGGTTATTTTCTTAAAAAAATAATATATGACGTTTTTGAAACTCACTAAAAGTATAAAATAATTTGAAAAGAACAACATGAGGCGCGTGCAACACAATTATTATGAGTTTATCTCACTTGTTTTCATCATGTCTGAACTCTACTACCTACCCCACAAGATCTTGCGTAATGATATAGATAGACAAATAAAGAGTCTCCGTTACCGGCGAGCGTCTATGAGACGAACTATGAGAGTCGAGGAAGCTAGAGAGGTATGTAAGGAAAGAACCTGTTGGAACTCTTTCCTCTCTGCCTACCCCGCAAGGGATCTGGCGTGAGGTTATAGATAGATAGATAGAAATAAATAGATAATTTTAGAGTCAGAGTAAGATTAAATCTTTGGTATACGTTTCTTCAGGGAGTTAATTAAATTAAAAAAAAAACAACTATGTGACGCGATAGGTACTAACATCAATGTGATAAATTAATTTAAAGAGGCCTTTTTAAAAATAAGTTCTTGTAGCAAAATACGCCGAAGGTGTTTTGTTTAGTTGAAGAGTTATATGGTTTCCTTCCAGTTGGAAGGAAACCATATCAGACCGTTATCAGACCGTGGACACCATCCAATGGGATGCGATGTGCGATGGGAAAGCTACTTGGGACCCGGCACTTAAGCCAAAAGGCGCAGCTGGCCTTACATAACGGAGTGCTTGTCCCAAAACTGCTATATGGTAGCGAGAGCTGGGTATGTAAGAGGGAGAATGAAAGTAGGATAAACGCGGTGGAAATGCGAGCTCTGCGTAAGATGTGCGGAGTGGAGCTGACCGACCGTATTCGCAACAGCGTAGTAAGAAAGCGAGTAGATATGAAAGATAGTATCGGTGTAGTCTCCGTTGGTTCGGCCATATAGAAAGAATGTCAGAAGAAAGAATGACAAAACAGATAAACAATGCGAAAGTGGAAGGATGTAGGTACCGGGGAAGACTTAGGCTATCTTACCACGACGAAATAAACTAAGTCTTAACTGAAGGACAAGTCAAGAGTCTCCGTAACCGGCGAGCGTGTATGAGACGATCTATGAAAGTGGAGGAAGCCAGAGAGATATGTAAGAAAAGAACCTGTTGGAACTCTGTACTCCCTACCCCGCAAAGGATCTGGCGTGATGATATAGAATAGAACATGTCTAAAGTTAAGTGTTTAGCTATTGCTATTATTTTTAAAACAATACTCACATCCGAGGCTATTCTCTTAACATGCATCGCCAAATCCAGCCCACATAAATAGGTATTGATTAAATGGTAAGCCGCTTTGCATAATTTGTTAGCAAATTTGATTTCCATTTTATACAAATTGAGGTTTTAGGTATACACGGCTTAGGCGGACCCCAATCTGTAGGTTTAGTGGTCACTATTTGTGTGGGCCCTGTAAATGACCGCGTGTAGGAGATAGTTACCTATTTAGTAAATCCGACTGGTCGATTTGACTCGGAGAGTATTAGATTTGATCTGTTCTTTCACTCCGACTAATTGAACTGGCTAACTAGTTAAGTAGAATAGAAATCGATGAACCATTTTTCTAATAAAATCCATGGCTTGGTCTGATACTAAATTTGGTATTTGTTCTTGGCAAAACAATGGACGAAAAAGTAACTACTAAAGAAAGGGGCTTTCCACATTACAACAATATTCAAAAATCTTACGTAAAACGGACGGCTCGGTTCAGTGGTTCAGAGCTTAAGCCACTCGTCCCACTGGATCGGGGAGTCGCGGGTGCGATTCTCGCACGGCACAAATCCTTGTATGACCAACGAATGTTTTGTTTTGGTCTGGGTGTTTGTGTATGTGAACTGCATGTTTGTAAGCGAATCTATGACGCACAAAGAAAGCCTTCTGGGAACCACGTTATAAGAAAATATTTTTAGCATCGATTTCGTCTAGTTGTCTAAGCGTAGATCGCTCAGTGCATCGAGTGGTTGCCGCCCGGGACAAATATTTTTGTGTTCTACATATTATATTTGTCGATCTGAGTCTATCGATCTGAGTTCGATCGCAGATGTGCAAACGCACCTACAATCCGCACCCAAATATAGGGAGATGATGTTAAGAAAAAAAAACTCGTAAAGTCAAGTTGAGAATACCCTATATTTTCTGAATTGACATTTGTCCGAAATCATGATAGCAGCCCGCTTTCTAATTAGAGTGGTATCGGACCAACGAGTTAAAGTACTACTGCGATTTCAATATACAAATACCCTCAGATCATAAAAGAGACACCTATTCTTATGATCTCAGGAAATGCCACTAAAGGTCACACATTTCAGACCGATCGAGACGAACGCTGCTTAAAATTAGCTGAATAAGAACGTTGTTTAGGGCTAATTTTTCCTTCATCAGATAAAAATTATTCATAGGATCGAACCAAACAAACAAATTAAAAAGTACATTCTTATTAATAAAATACTACAATAGTATCAGTTTTTTATTCAGTCAGGTCATTTAAATGATAGTTAGCTTTCATTTGGTGGTTGAAAAGTCAACGGAAGGTCTGTAACCTTCCAGACTGATCAGTTATCAGCCGTTTCCAGCCAATCCTTAGATTACGATATTAATTATTGATCTGGTTCAATTATGATATTTATTTTAATTGAGGGTTGATTTATGCCCATGAGATATTTGCCCAGAAAACGGACCATATAGGTTTTAAGAAATCTATCTATCTATAACCTCACGCCAGATCCCTTGCGGGGTAGGCAGAGAGTACAGAGTTCCAACAGGTTCTTTCCTTACATACCTCTCTGGCTTCCTCGACTCTCATAGTTCGTCTCATACACGCTCGCCGGTTACGGAGACTCTTGACTTTTCCATCAGATAAGACTCGGTTTATTTGGTCGTGGTAAGATAGTCTAGGTCTTCCCCGGTACCTGCATCCTTCCACTTTCACATTGTATATCTGTTTTGTCATTCTTTCCTCTGGCATTCTTTCTATATGCCCGAACCAACGGAGCATGCCCTTTCTCATCTTTACACCGATACTATCTTTCATACCTACTCGCTGTCTTACTATGCTGTTGCTAATGCGGTCGGTCAGCTTCACTCCGCACATCTTCCGCAGAGCTCGCATTTCTACCGCATTTATCCTACTTTCATTCTCCTTCTTACATACCCAGCTCTCGCTACCATATAACAGCGTTGGGACAAGAACTCCGTTATGTATGGCCAGCTGCGCCTTATGGCTTAAGTGCCGGCTCCCGAGTAGCTTTCCCATCGCACCATTCACTCTGTTCCCTGCACTCACTCTTCTCTCTATGTCAGCGGTGTATTTCCCATCCTTACTGAAGGCGCATCCAAGATATACAAACTCATTCACTTGCTCCAGCACATCGTTACCAACCACAATCCTTACATTCGTTCTGGTTTTAAGAAATAAAAATTATAATTATTTTTTCCATACCTTTTATGTTCATCAAAGTGACGCTATCCGACTCCAACTACACACACGTCTTTTACGCTTAAATAATGTCTCCGAACTATATCGAAAACTCAGCGTTTCTTTTAAGATTTATTTTTTACAGACAGTGTCAAGAGCCGTAATTTCGCTCAAGTGCAAAGGGTACAAAAAGACCGCCCCTCCCGTGCCAAGTTTAATCTTATTAGGAACTACTCGCGTCCGTCCTCACGGGGGCATTAATTGGCGGAAGAGAAAAGGGTACGTCCTTAAAGAATATTTCTAGTGATTTAATTCGCAGAGTAGAGTTAGTTAGTTTATATAGAAATAGGAATGAATTTCAAAAATAATACTTATTTTGTGGCTCCTTTTATAAGAGCTTCAATACAGAAAATAAGTTATAGTTTAAAAAAAAAACAATAACTTAAGTAGAACTAAAAAGTAGAAATGTTAACGAAATAATTTGATTGTGAAAAAGCGTTGGGTGCATGACATCTATCTATCTATATCATCACGCCAGATCCCTTACGGGGCAGGCAGAGAGTACAGAGATCCAACAGGTTCTTTCCTTACATACCTCTCTGGCTTCCTCTACTCTCATAGTTCGTCTCATACACGCTCGCCGGATACGGAGACTTGTACTACAGATAAAATCCGGTCTATTTGGTCATGGTAAGATAGTCTAGGTCTTCCCCGATACCTACATCCTTCCACTTTCGCATTGTATATCAGTTTCGCATTGCATGACATCTAATGTTATAAATAGTTATTTGGTAGCTATTTATAAGAGTTTTATTTAGATTATATAGTATAAAACACCGCAGCTTTTTCGGCTTGCTATTAAAGCGTGTTTTTTTAGTTTTATAAACTAAAATTTTTTTTCTTATTTTTAGTCTTAACACAACACCAAAAGTAGTTAGTGCAAAAAATACAGATTGTATATACTTAACCTGTAAAATATAATCCTTTTTTATCCTGATAATCCTTGTCAAAATATTAAGCCAAAGTTATACATAGTTACAGGTCTAGCTAATAAAAGCGTGTTTAAAAATATGCAAATACTTTTAATAAATAAAAACCATGATAATATTTTAAGGGGATTCCGCGAAAAAAAAGGTGTTTTTGAACTCCATTCACTTCAAGAGGTTTATGGATTAGAGACTTTATATCTAGGAGTATGATTTTTTGGTTTATATTTTAGAATCTGGTAAAAGGAATACACGTTAAATGAATTTTTCTCAATAGAAAAAAAAATCTAGTCATCTCTATCGCTTTACATTATCTGATTCCAACGCGAAACACTTAAGAACTAGTCATTAGAATTTACTTTAAAACATAGTGAATAATTGTAGCAAAGTTCTTATAAAGCAGTTTTTTATTTCATAGTGTAGTTGTTTTAGAAAAAGATGAAAATTTGTTTTTGCATTACGTCGCTTATTTCCGAGCGCGAGCTCAATATGTCCCTTATTATTCATTTTTTATAGTAATTGCTCTTCCGGTCAATAAATGGTCGATTGCGGTAGGCCCTTTACTGACTACGACTTGGTCTAGTGGTTAAAGGGAAGGCTCCTCGAATCGCTGGACCGCATAGTTGAGAGTACGATCCCCGTAAGAGACCATTTTTTACCGATTATATATCTGTGTTGCAAACGCATCTACGACACAGGAATCCTTGCTAGTGTAAAGCCACATTAAGAAACAGGATTTACGCGCATTTCCTACGCATTTTTTGAAAAAGCGGTGTGTTTATGTTGGCCTATGGAAAGAAATATTTCAGGAAAGGATAAACCCATTTAACGAGGTATTTCTGAGAATAGCGTATTGATTCTAGTGTAGTTAGTCGGAATAGAATGACAGATTTGAAGAATATCTATCTATCTATCTATCTATATCATCACGCCAGCTCCCTCGCGGGGTAGGCAGAGAGTACAGAGTTCCAACAGGTTCTTTCCTTACATACCTCTCTGGCTTCCTCCACTCTCATAGTTCGTCTCATACACACTCGCCGGTTACGGAGACTCTTGACTTGCCCTTCAGCTAAGACACGGTCTATTTGGTCATGGTAAGACTATAACAATACAAGATACCGTATCTTGGCATAAGCTCACCCTTTATTACATAGTGAAATGTCAGTGTACTTACACAGTTTACACCTCTGCCAACCCTCACTTAAGGTCTGCAGGCGCAACTGATTTTTTTACCAAAATAGTTCAAGATGAGACATATTTAATTTAGAAATAATCTATCTATACGATCACGCCGAACCCTTGCAGGGTAGGCAGAGAGTACAGAGTCCCAACAGGTTCTTTCCTTACATACCTTCTGACTTCCTCCACTCTCATAGTTCGTTTCATACACGCTCGCCGGCTGCGGAGACTTGACTTGTCCTTTAAATAAGACACGGTGTATTTGGCGATGGTAAGATAGTCTATCTAGGTCTTCCCCGGTACCTACATCCTTCCACTTTTGCATTGTACATCTGTTGTCATTTTTACGTCTGACATACTATATGCCCGAACCAACATCCAGCATTCTTATCTTTACACCGATACTATATTTCATACTTGCTGGCTTTCTTACTACGCTATTGTAAATACGGTCGGTCAGCTTCACTCCGCACATCTTCCGCAGAGCTCGCATTTATCCTATTTTCATTCTTCTTCTTATATACCTAGCTCTCGCTGCCATATTACAGCGTTGGGACAAGGACTCCGTTATGTATGGCCAGCTGTAGCTTTCCCATCGCACTTATCATTGTTCCCTACACTCTCTTCTATGTCAGCGGTGTATTTCCCATCCTTACTGAAGGCGCATCCAAGATATACAAACTCATTCACTTGCTCCAGCACATCATTAGCAACCACAATCCCTGCAATCGTTCTGGTTTCTTCCCGTTCAAAAACCATAATCTTGGTTTTCTTTACACTCAAATTAAGCCATTTTTCATGCAGGCGCCTTTCATAACTGCGACTAGTGTGTGAAGAGAAGTGGCTGTTGGCGCTATCAAAAGCGCGTCATCTGTATATAGTAGATAGTGTACCACTAAATCACCCATTTGTACACCTTGATTCTTCACACCTTTAAGGAATAAAAAAGGAAATATGTTGAAACATTATTTATTTCAAATAAAATACAATATATATTATAACTACTATTATTGAAAATTAACTAAATATGACTACATGTCATCATCAGCCAAAAGACGTCCACTTCTGGACAAAAGCGTCCACCAGAGATCGCCACAACGACCGGCTTTGTGTTGTACGCATCCAGCTGCTATCTGCGACCTTCACCAGGTCATCGCTCCACCTTGTAATTACGTAAATATTTTACGCCAGCCGCAAAACATTAATAGTAAAAGGCCCTGTCCCGAAGGTCCTAGGCCATTGGTTTTTGTTACATACCTACAACCCTACCTATTACTTTGACGAGTTACTTTTTGAGTACAGTAAATTTAAGTATATAGACTTGTTATATTTTCAACATTCCGCGAACCGCGTCACTGGCCGCACTGGATGTTTTTCTACCTTACCGCTACATAGCTCCCTTTGTTTACGGTTTTTAGCGGAAGTCAAAAAACTGACACGAAACACCCACTAAGTGTTGCCGGTTTAAACTCTTTTTAGAATTATCGAGATAACAATTTCGAAAAAAAAAATTATGATCAAAAAAATTATGATCAAAAATCTTAAGAAATATATTAAATACAGAAAAAGTACGAGGATGGAAGCTAGTGGGGATATTTTTATTCAAACAATATTATTTCGGGAAGAAAAATGTTGTGGGGACTTTTTACAAACATAAGAGAAACACAGAGTGATGCTTGAAGTACGAAGGGATCAACGGTACATGCGGGAAGTGACGGCAATGGAAATTTGTAAACCGGGTATAGGTTAATTACGGAAGAAAAAACCATAAAACTACTTCACTACGGGAACCGGTGATACACTGCAATACACCTCCGTTACATATATTTTTAGTTTTTCAATAAGTTTTATCTCTTATATGGTGCAATAGGCATGGGCAAGTAAGTGCGGCGGCGGCTAAGCGGCGGATATGCGCGGTTAGCGAGCATTAGGTCTGCGGTGCGTAAACTCAAGGCATTTCCTCTAGTATTTTCTGCCGTGAGGTTAATAGTCTAGTGCGCAGAACAAGGCGACGCCGCGCTTGATCCAGTGCGGCTGCGGCCGGTGCGTGGCCAGCTCGATGGTCATCACGTAGTTGGTGGAGTGCCCCGTCGTGGACAGCGTGCCCGCGCGGACCAGCGTCTTGTACGTGGGACACTCGTACAGACCCTGCTGCAGCCTGTGGTTCTGCTCCGGCTTCATGTAGATTATCGCCATCTCTGAAAACAACTTTATTTTTAAAAAATGTAGCACCCCACTTGTAATTATTCCTGTCTTGGGTTCACATACACAAACACTCAGCCGGTAACAAATATTTGTCATACAATGTGTCCAATGCGGGAATTGAAATCGTGACTACTCGATCCAGTGGGAGAGCGGTTTAAGCTCTGAACCACTGAACCAAGCCGTCCGTCATTCAATTCATCATCATTATGAATCGAAGAATACCTTGCCATTACACAGTATTAACTAGTAAGGAAGGCAAAAGGTTTATGAGTGACCTTCCTGCATTTGCGTGCATTCAATCCCATGTCGAAATGATTGTATACGAAACTGTAATTTCGTAAGAAATGTTGTCCGGCTTGTTGTGTCCTAGATCTCCAGGAACAGGCCACGCACGAGCACCCGTCGTCCGGCTTGTTGGTGCCTAGTGATCTAGCTACAATACCAGTGTAGAGCTCCTTGGGGCGGCTCTCCTCCAGCGACATGCCCCCCATGTTCCAGCGCGCACCCTCCAGGGACAGGCCGCGCACGCAGCACCCGTCGTCCGGCTTGTTGGTGCCTAGTGATCTAGCTACAGTACCGGTGTAGAGCTCCTTGGGGCGGCTCTCCTCCAGCGACATGTCCCCCGTGTCCCAGCGCGCACTCTCCAGGAACAGGCCGCGCACGCAGCACCCGTCGTCCGGCTTGTTGGTGCCCAATGATCTAGCTACAGTACCGGTGTAGAGCTCCTTGGGGCGGCTCTCCTCCAGCGACATGTCCCCCGTGTCCCAGCGCGCACTCTCCAGGAACAGGCCGCGCACGCAGCACCCGTCGTCCGGCTTGTTGGTGCCTAATGATCTAGCTACAGTACCGGTGTAGAGCTCCTTGGGGCGGCTCTCCTCTAGCGACATATCCCCCATGTTCCAGCGCGCACCCTCCAGGAACAGGCCGTGCACGCAGCACCCGTCGTCCGGCTTGTTGGTGCCTAGTGATCTAGCTACAGTACCGGTGTAGAGCTCCTTGGGGCGGCTCTCCTCTAGCGACATATCCCCCATGTTCCAGCGCGCACCCTCCAGGAACAGGCCGTGCACGCAGCACCCGTCGTCCGGCTTGTTGGTGCCTAGTGATCTAGCTACAGTACCTGTGTAGAGCTCCTTGGGGCGGCTCTCCTCTAGCGACATATCCCCCATGTTCCAGCGCGCACCCTCCAGGAACAGGCCGTGCACGCAGCACCCGTCGTCCGGCTTGTTGGTGCCTAGTGATCTAGCTACAGTACCGGTGTAGAGCTCCTTGGGGCGGCTCTCCTCTAGCGACATATCCCCCATGTTCCAGCGCGCACCCTCCAGGAACAGGCCGTGCACGCAGCACCCGTCGTCCGGCTTGTTGGTGCCTAGTGATCTAGCTACAGTACCGGTGTAGAGCTCCTTGGGGCGGCTCTCCTCTAGCGACATATCCCCCATGTTCCAGCGCGCACCCTCCAGGAACAGGCCGTGCACGCAGCACCCGTCGTCCGGCTTGTTGGTGCCTAGTGATCTAGCTACAGTACCGGTGTAGAGCTCCTTGGGGCGGCTCTCCTCCAGCGACATGTCCCCCATGTTCCAGCGCGCACCCTCCAGGAACAGGCCGCGCACGCAGCACCCGTCGTCCGGCTTGTTGGTGCCCAGTGATCTAGCTACAGTACCGGTGTAGAGCTCCTTGGGGCGGTTCTCCTCCAGCGACATGTCCCCCATGTTCCAGCGCGCACCCTCCAGGAACAGGCCGTGCACGCAGCACCCGTCGTCCGGCTTGTTGGTGCCTAGTGATCTAGCTACAGTACCGGTGTAGAGCTCCTTGGGGCGGCTCTTCTCCAGCGACATGTCCCCCATGTTCCAGCGCGCACCCTCCTGGAACAGGCCGTGCACGCAGCACCCGTCGTCCGGCTTGTTGGTGCCTAGTGATCTAGCTACAGTACCGGTGTAGAGCTCCTTGGGGCGGCTCTCCTCCAGCGACATGTCCCCCATGTTCCAGCGCGCACCCTCTAGGAACAGGCCGTGCACGCAGCACCTGTCCTCCGGCTTGTTGGTGCATAGTAATCTAGCTACAGTACCGGTGTAGAGCTCCTTGGGGCGGCTCTCCTCCAGCGACATGTCCCCCATGTTCCAGCGCGCACCCTCCAGGAACAGGCCGCGCACGCAGCACCCGTCCTCCGGCTTTTTAGCCGGTGGACTCGCCAACGCCTGTCAACACAATATGAAAATCTGATGAAACTGAAAAAAATAAATTACACTGTATTAATTAGATATTAACGGCGTTCAAAATGGCGGCAAAATACCGCGCGGTGATGCGCTGTAAATCTATATAAATAAAAACGCGTGACTGCACGCTTCACCCGCACTGCGGCTGCGAATTATTTCAACTCTCTCTCACTCCCAACTCTCGAACCCAGCGCCAGCAGCCCGGCCCGGCTGTGTAGCAAATTCGGAAACGCCCTTATAGTTAAGGCGATCAGCCGTTAGAAAAACTTAAAACTCAAATCATTTATTTTGCATAAAGGTCTTCTATCACAAATTGAGGTGAGAGATTAGGTCATACTCCACCACGCGGACCCAGTGCGGTTTGGCGGAGGCAGGTTTGTGATCACCTGCTGTTGGAACTTATCAACCCATCTATATGGTTTCAAACTTGGCTTAACGACTACTACATTAAGAGGTAACCGGGACTAACGGCTTCACGTGCCTTCCGGAGCACGGAGGTTGTCAAATATGAAAATGCCACAAATAGTCACCCATCTCAGGCCGACCGAGAAAACGGTGCTTAGCCTTTGCGATCGCCTAGAACGCCGCGGTCAATTAACTAACGTTTTTATACTCTATTGAAACGGACGATTTAACGCAGTGGTTAAGAGCTTAAGTCGCTCGGCCCACTGGGCCGAATAGTCACGGGTTCGATTCTCGCACGGGGCGAATCTTTGTGAGACCCACAATTATTTGTTTCGGTCTGGGTATATGAATTTTCATGTTTGTAAACGCACCCACCACAGGTATAAATCCTAGTGTGGGGCTAAGTTTGTATTAAATAAAAAAAAATGTTTTTGGTGGGTACTTTAATACCTCCAAAGTACAATCAAGACCAATAATATGTAAGCACTTAGGATATTCTCATAGCAACATCTATATTCAATAACGCAGGTCCTTATAATAACTTCATCTACATATAACCTTGACGGACCTCGGATTACCTCGATTCTCGGTTACCTCAAAGCAGTATGCGGCTGTGTCGATGGCGATGACGTGTTTCCTGGCGTAGTTCTGCAGCGCGCCGGTGAGGAAGGCCTGCGGGAAGTAGAAGCCGGAGATCCAGAACACCTTGGGGATGCCGTTGTCCGCCCACTCCTGCATGAACCGCACGCGCAGGCACAGGTCCTTCACCCACGCCGCTGCGGATCATATCTTTTAATCACACCTTCAGGCCTTCACTTCCCAAGCCGGGGGCAGTCGAGATATATTGTGTACACCACGACGCAAATATAAATAGGAGATAACCTAAGTTAGCGAGCCTGTGGAATTTCTAAAAGCCTTGACGTAATCGTGGTGGGCGTGGCTTACCTCAGTTTGTCATCGCTACTCGCTCCATTCACACGATGCTTAAGTTCGCATAGCTTTTAAATATTCTCTATCTATACTAATATTATAAAGAGGAAAGATTTGTATTTTTGTATGTTTGTAACGAATAAACTCAAAAACTACTAGACCGATTTCAAAAATTCTTTTCACCATTAGAAAGCTACCTTATTCAGAAGTAGCATAGGTTATACGAGGAGGGATCAAAAAGTTGTGAGAATGAGATAGAATATAATTACTATTGATAACTTAATGACCCGGAGATGACCCGGATGCTGATGCCGCAGACGTACCTAAAGGCGAGATTGCGGCACCAGAATCAACGGAGGACATCACTATGGAAGAAGTTGAATGGGCGATAGGAAGTACGAAAAACGGTAAAGCTGCGGGAGTAGACATGATATCTGCCGAGATGATCAAATATGGTGGAACTTGCGTCCGGGACGCTTTCCGGGCCCTTGCAAACCTTTGCTGGAGGACCGGTAGAGTCCCTACAGATTGGCGCCGCGCAGTCATAGTACCCTTGTATAAAGGCAAGGGTTCACAATATGACTGCGCCAATTACAGAGCCATCAGTTTGATCAGCTTGGCAGCCAAGGTGTACGGTAAAATTATTGAACGGAGAATGCGCGTGAAGTCCGATGGAATGTTGTGCGAGGCACAAGGGGGTTTCAGGTCTGGAAGAGGATGTTCGGATCAAGTCTTCTCACTCCGCAACATCGTAGAGAAGCATCTGGCAGTGGGCCGGAAGGTTTTCTGCGGTTTTGTAGATCTGGAGAAGGCATTTGACAGAGTTGTGCGAAAGAGACTTTGGGACATTTTGCCAGAGTATGGTATAGATGGCACTCTGTTGCGAGCCGTCCAGTCCACTTATGTGGACTGCAAGGCATGCGTACGGGTGGGTGGTAACAGGTCACCCTGGTTTGACGTTAAAATCGGCGTCAAGCAGGGTTGCGTGTTGTCCGCTAGACTGTTTATAATATATCTGGACAAAAGTCTTCAAAGACTGAAAGCGATGAATGAAGGTGTACAAATGGGTGACTTAGTGGTAAACCATCTACTTTATGCAGATGACGCGGTTTTAATAGCGCCAACAGCCACTGATCTGCAAACACTAGTCACAGTTATGAAAGACGACTGCATGATCAATGGCTTACACTTGAATGTGAAGAAAACCAAGATTATGGTTTTTGAAAGGGAAGAAACCAGAACGAATGTAAGGATTGTGGTTGGTAACGATGTGCTGGAGCAAGTGAATGAGTTTGTATATCTTGGATGCGCCTTCAGTAAGTATGGGAAATACACCGCTGACATAGAGAGAAGTGTGAGTGCAGGGAACAGAGTGAATGGTGCGATGGGAAAGCTACTCGGGAGCCGGCACTTAAGCCATAAGGCGCAGCTGGCCATACATAACGGAGTTCTTGTCCCAACGCTGTTATATGGTAGCGAGAGCTGGGTATATAAGAAGGAGAATGAAAGTAGGATAAATGCTGTAGAAATGCGAGCTCTGCGGAAGATGTGCGGAGTGAAGCTGACCGACCGCATTAGCAACAGCATAGTAAGACAGCGAGTAGGTATGAAAGATTGTATCGGTGTAAAGATGAGAAAGGGCATGCTCCGTTGGTTCGGGCATATAGAAAGAATGCCAGAGGAAAGAATGACAAAACAGATATACAATGTGAAAGTGGAAGGATGCAGGTACCGGGGAAGACCTAGACTATCTTACCACGACCAAATAAACCGAGTCTTATCTGATGGAAAAGTCAAGAGTCTCCGTAACCGGCGAGCGTGTATGAGACGAACTATGAGAGTCGAGGAAGCCAGAGAGGTATGTAAGGAAAGAACCTGTTGGAACTCTGTACTCTCTGCCTACCCCGCAAGGGATCTGGCGTGAGGTTATAGATAGATAGATAGAATTTTAAGGGTTTTGTTTTTAATAAAAAACTAGCTTAATTTTACGGGTTTTGTTTTTAATAAAAAAGTAGCAGTTTCCCGCGAATTCGTACGCCGTCGACAACAGCGCTACCCACCGGGTCTATGTTATACTAGGAGGGATCAAAAAGTAGTGAGAACAACATACTCATTGGTAAAAAAAAAAACTGGCAGGCATAGCTCAGATACATATTTGTAATATTAATAAAAAAAAATTAATCTTTATATATAAATTACTTGGATCGACATTTTGCTCACAGATATGGTATCACATTTCACTTGTAAGTATTTTTTTCATAATTTATTATATTAATTCTATTACAAATGCCATCTACCGTAATATACATGAACTTACAAGTAACATTGACGTGGACGAACCATTTAGTTTTTGCAATATTCTGCAAGATTGCAATTACATATCTGGGTGGGGCGTAACGTCCCTCTCGCCCTCGCTTCTACCCGCGCAGTACCACGCTTTAATTATATAGGACAATCTTATTACGCTATATCCTCTTCGAATTTGTTTTGTGGTGTACTCTGACATTTCACAGACGATGTTAGGGCCCCCAAGCAGGGGTGACAGGTGTACTGTGTTCACCGAATATGTTAGGGTTCAATGTAATAGGGGTCAATTTCCATTTTCCAATTCCAGATAATGACCGGGTACAGAGTTTTAGCGATTGCGTAACCCCTTTGTCGTAATATTCTCCACAGAGGGATAGTCTTTTGAAGATCATTCATCTATAACATCAACCTAGGTCACTGAGAGACAGAGAGGATACGCACCCTTCAAAGTTCTCTCGCCTCTTCCTCTATGAGAGTGGAAGAGGTGAGTGAGTGAGGAGTAGAAGGTCTAATCTTAAGGAAAAGAACCTCTTGGAACTCTTCTATGAAAGACTACGGCTCCTCTGCAGATTAGTTTACCTCAAAATAAAAATTGATTACCGAGTGGCTTGAGCGAGGGGTAGGCCTTGGAGCTCCACATGAGCGGCACGACGTTGCGCGCCAGGCTGTTGGCCATGTTCTCCAGCGCCTCCGACATCACCACCAGGCCTTTCAGTGCCTTCAGCAAGTCCCTGGAGCAATAGGAAAGCAAGTTACATGCAGAAAGAGTCTTCGTGATTCTTATTCTTAAAAAAAACGAGCGAGCCTTACATTAATCGCATATGATGTGTAACATCTGACATGTTATCCTACTATGAAATTAAACTCATTGGTCAAATCAAATAGCGCGTGCGCATTGGTCAAATCAAATAGCGCGCTCATTGGTCAAATCAAATAGCACGCGCTTCCCCGGTTCCCTGTTGGCACCATCTCACAGCTATCTCTCCGCTACCGCGCGCGCTCATTGATCAAATCAAATAGCGCGCTCATTGGTCAAATCAAATAGCACGCGCTTCCCCGGTTCCCTGTTGGCACCATCTCACAGCTATCTCTCCGCTACCGCGCGCGCTCATTGGTCAAATCAAATAGCGCGCGATCATTAGTCAAATCAAATAGCGCGCTCATTGGTCAAATCAAATAGCACGCGCTTCCCTGGTTCCCTGTTGGCACCATCTCACAGCTATCATTCCACTACCGCGCGCGCTCATTGGTCAAATCAAATAGCGCGCGATCATTAGTCAAATCAAATAGCGCGCGCTTCCCCGGTTCCAACGCGCGCGCTCATTGGACAAATAAAATAGCGCGCGCTCATTGGTCAAATCAAATAGTGCGCGATCATTAGTCAAATCAAATAGCGCGCGCTTACCCGGTTCTACCGCGCGCGCTCATTGGACAAATCAAATAGCGCGCGCTCATTGGTCAAATCAAATAGCGCACGCTTCCCCGGTTTCCTGTAACACATTTCCGTCCCGTCTCCAAAATCACTCCCACAAAAAATATCCAGCAACCGAGAGAAAAGTTGTTACACATCAATTAATTAGAACTTTTATGTCAGTTTTCCCTGACGGTGAAGGCCTCTACGAACGCCTTCGATAAAAACCTTGCAGCAGTATATACATATAGTCGGAAAGAAATTATAGTATGCAATAAACGATTGAGTATTGAGTGTACACTCATATTTCCGAAGTGTATTTTTGTGTGTATTTTTCACTTATCTTGGATATGGAGGTTTCTCATATAGGTTTAAAAAACACAGAGGTAGTACAAGCCAGTATTAGGTGGGTTTTGTGATGTGTGTGTGAGTGATGTACGCTGTTGGCCGCGAGGCCTTTACAGCTTCACCGGACTTAAGGGCGAGCGTGCAACCAGAAGGGCAAGGGGCGACATACTCGAGGGCGCCTTGAAGAGGCGCCCTCGAGTAAAAATTATTTATCACTTGCTTTAACGGTGAAGGAAAACATCGTGAGGAAACCTGCATGCCTAAGAGTTTCTCGAAGGTGTGTAAAGTTCGCCAACCCGCACTGGGCCAGCGTGGTGGACTATGGCCTGAGCCCTCTCAGTTTGAGAGGAGGCCCGTGCCCAACGGTTGGACAGTTTCTTAACAGGGCTAATATTATATTATAAAACAGATATCTCACCTCAGTGAATTGTTGATGACACCCAGAAGCCTATTGTATCTGATGACTTCCTGTATCAGCACAGTGTTCAACGACTCCTTGTACGAGACGGGGTACCTGGGATAGAAATTGACGAAACTGCATAAATTAAAGATATTATTTTAAAATAAAATAAAATATAATATATATCTAAATAAACTACCTCGCTGGTGTAATAACGCATATATGCAGTCACAAGGTCCTGACTTCGGGCATTGTTGTATTTATATAGAAATATTTATATAGAAATATTCTTAATAGCAGTCCTTCTTCTTCTTCTTATTTTAATGAATTGCCCTACACTTTAACAGTGTATTTCGCCAATGTCAAGTAATAATAGAGTATAACAGTAAATTATATCAATTGGCTTCTTGTCGCCATTACAGCAAAAAAAAATTCGAAATTTTGGCCTGGCCTAATGACATATATTAGGATCTAACATCATCACCGAAATGTACATTGTACATCACTGCCACTCCCTTTTAGAGAGTATTGGCGTAACGGTATTCATTGGTGAAATTGTATCTATCTATATCATCAAATCTTATTAACATTCTCATCTCTCAACACTTAAAGGTTCGCTGGAAGAGAACTCATATTTTGAGTTAAGCTCGCCTTTGTATATCACCTGTGAAATTACAACTGTAAATGTACTGTATACAATAAAGGATTAAAATAAAAAAATCACGCTAGATCCCTTGCGCGGTTGGCAGAGAGATCCTTTACACAGTTCCAATAGGTGTTTTTCCTTCATACCTCTCTGGCTTCCTCCACTCTTATAGATGGCCATTGATATTTTTTTATATTATAAACATTAACTATCACTTGCTTTAACGGTGAAGGAAAACATTGTGAGGAAACCTGCAGGCCTAAGAGTTTCTCGAAGGTGTGTGAAGTTCGCCAACCCGCACTGGGCCAGCGTGGTGGGCTATAGCCTGAATTCTCTCAGTTTGAGAGGAGGCCCGTGCTCAACGGTAAGAGAGCTTCTTAACAGGGCTATTATTATTATATACGCATTGGTACTATACCAAGGAAATATAAAAGACGGTCTTTGTGAATACGCCCACATAATGATGATTTAAGTTGTTTACTGCGCTGAGACGCTCGTAACGCTGTGGTATCCTGATGTTTGATGCCACCACCAAGGTTAAGTAACGTTCGTCTCGGTCAGTCTGAGATGGGTGACCGTTTGGGGCATTTTCATTTTCAAGCTTCGCTGAGCTTTGGAAGGCACGCTAAACCGTTGGTCCCGGTAACTACCTCACGTGATAGTCGTCATGCCGAGTTGGGATCCTTATGAACGGCTTAATAAGTTCCAACGGCATGTTACCACAAATCTGCCTCCACCAATCCACACTGGGTCCGCGTGGTGGAGTATGACCTAATCCCTCTCACCTCGATTTGTGGGAGAAGGCCTTTGCCCAGCAGTGGGGTAGCACAGGCTAATTCATTCACTACGCTGGTTTGTGGGTACTCACGTGGCAGCGATGTGCTTCTGGTCCAGGATACGAGGCAACACCTTAAGAATGTCCTTGGCCGCGTTCTCCGTCATCTCCTCAGCAGATATCCCCTCGCCACCGCTCACCTCCTTCGGTTGGAGATTTCTTAGGGTGTCTATAAAAAATTGATAAAATGACACCCGGCAGTGTACATTTTGGATAGATGTATTTATTACCCGACTGGCACTAAAAGATAGTAATCGTTTTTCACATCGCATTGTCACGAACCTATCCCGCAGGGATCTGGCTTAATGGAAATTTAGTAGTCTGTTATGGAAACAGTCTTTATATACTATATGGGTTGTTTGTGTTAATTTAGGTGAATTGTTTGAAACTCTACTATACTATACTTATCCGTTACAAGAACGGATAAGTATAGTATAATCGGAAGATCTTTGATTACTCCTAAGGGGAAAAGGTCTTCGTGTAAGTGAGTGTTTGTAAACGCTTCCGCATGTAACTTCATGTGTAAATGCGTGCGTGCATTAATGCATATTTGACTAAGTACGCGCGTGCGTGCATGCATAAATGCGTATATGAGTACGTGCGTGAATGCGTGCGTGGGTGAATAAATGGCTATTGAAGGACATAAACACCCTGAAGTCTAGTCTGGCCGAGGTTCAATTCAGGTTGGAGGCTTCGGAAACTACCATCCGCGAACTACAGGAAGAGGTTGCGTCATTGTGTGGCGCTAGCCCCGAAAGTAGGTCGCACGAGGCCTCTAATGTGAACGTTCGTCGCGGGGCGCAAAATGCATCTGTCGGCAGTTTTGAGTCGGCCGATGAGTCGCCGGCTGTTACTACGGCCCCGCGCGATGCACCGCGCCCCGCCCCCCGCAGTACTCCGCGCCTCGCCGCCAGCACCGCGGCGCCGCCGGTGACGTCAAAAGTAAACACATCTCCTCGTCGTGATTACGCCGCCGCTGCCGCCCGCGCACCAGAGGAGACAACTGGGAAGGCACCTAAAGTGCCTCGGAACTCCACCAAGGGTCAAGTTGATGAGGAAGGCTTCATTAAGGTTGAGAAGAAGAGGCCTTCTCGAAGAAACCGGTGTGGGTCTACACCGGTCGATGATGGTCCTGCGTTTAGCGATACCGACGACGATGCAGTACGTGTCACGGCTACACTACACCACCAAAGCCGATGACATTGTGGAGTATGCCCGCAAGAAGTCCTTGTATACTCTGAGAGTCGAGAAGCTGAATTCGCAACACAATGCGGCTTTCAATTCCTTTGTGGTGCGAGTTCCCACTGCCAAGCTGTAGACCTTCATGAGCGAGGACTTCTGGCCGAGGGGTGTCGTATTCAGAAGTTTTCGTGGAAGACTGAGAAACACCCCTGTACAGCGCAAGTCGCCGAAAATACATGTTATTTAGATTATAAGTTCAGTATATTATTATATGTATGTTAGTCTGTCAGGTATATATTCTATGGGCCAGTAAGTTGTATAATTATATTTTTGTCAATTTCTGTTGCCTGAATTAAATGAGTTATTATTATTATTATGTACCTCGCTGAGATTCACGGGCTTTACACGGACCTTTGAAAGGCTTGTATGGAGACATAGGTCCAACACGTAGAAGCCCTTTGCGAGAAGTTAATGTTATGTAAGCCACCTGCTGAGATCACTAGCTGAAAATGAAAAAAACATAACCAGCGAACTAACCCCGGCAGGTGCAAAGACTATTGTAAATTATGGAAAGAAAACAAGGGCTATGTGAATGAGGTTTGATGGACAAAAAGTGGACTATTTCAAAGGGGACGGACACTGGTCATAATTAGTGATACATAATTACTATTATTATTATAAATACGTACGTGAATGCGTGCAAGAGTGAATGTGCGCGTATGCGTGTAAGATTACATTTTTTAATTTTCTTTTTTACTACGGGTGCTTACAGATATTTTAACAAAATAACATACTGCTTAATAAGCAAATTGCCTAAATATAGAAAACAAGACCAACTTAACTTATGATAAATTTTAAAGACGTGGACTGATGTAAACTATTAATACATTAATTTGACTTGCTGCTAAATAAAACGGACGGAGCGTGGATAGAAAATGTACTATTAAATTTAATATGAACGTTGCAAAAAGCCTGTGACATGTTCCAGAGAGCACAGGAAGGAAGTATGACAGATTTGCAGTATTGCCAGGTTGTTGGAAGGTTGCGTTCATATCTCAACATGTACAAATAGCACTTACTGATATTAGTGGTGGTCTCCGACATGGCGTAGCTGATGTTGGCGTTGGCGTGCAGCCCGAACAGCGCCGGGTCGTCGTTCAGCGGCAGCGTGCGCATGTACTTCGTGTAGTCCTCCAGCGACGTGGATGATGGTTGCTGTGGTAATATTCAATGGGAGTTATACCACTTATACTGTACGTATGTAAAAGGAACTTAAAAATATGCGTTTCTAACGTAGCCGAACATAATCCCAAGTACAACGAACTTACTGCATAGACAAATACAGAGAGAGTCGTTTGACAATGTGGTGTGTACCTAATATGAGACAATTTTCGTTGACGACGTATCTAACATTTCTGGTGTTATCCAAGGACTAATTTTTGCGCACAATATTGTTCCTACATCATTGTTGGCAACAATATAACTATATTAGTGGTTGTACCTGCATTTTATAAATTCAACCTAGTGTGTTCTATTCAAACAAGTAATTCAGGAAGCACAACTCTTATTCATCTCACTTGTACGCAAACCCTTGAAAAAATGAAAAAACAGTTTACGCCAACGAAGGTCAAGGGCGCACAGCAATGACTGTCTTGTCCATTTAGTGTATAGGTACAATAAAATAGAACGAAACCATAAGATCACTCAAAGCCATTTTTCTCATACGGTAATAATATGTAAAAGCTTATAATATTTGGCATAGTAATGGATTCCAGTGCCACGTACAAAATCCGATCATTTCGTCGTTTAGTCAGTACTTGAAAAAATATTTATTTTCATCCCTCTATCAATTACTGTAAGCAACCAGTTAATACAACCCAGGTGGTCAGCCACTGACCTGCTTGTAGGCGCCGTACTCGTCGAATATGTAGCGCTCGCTGAGCACGGCGGTGGTGTAGTAGTCGGCCAGCAGGCACAGCTCCTAGTGGTCAGCCACTGACCTGCTTGTAGGCGCCGTACTCGTCGAATATGTAGCGCTCGCTGAGCACGGCGGTGGTGTAGTAGTCGGCCAGCAGGCACAGCTCCTAGTGGTCAGCCACTGACCTGCTTGTAGGCGCCGTACTCGTCGAATATGTAGCGCTCGCTGAGCACGGCGGTGGTGTAGTAGTCGGCCAGCAGGCACAGCTCCTAGTGGTCAGCCACTGACCTGCTTGTAGGCGCCGTACTCGTCGAATATGTAGCGCTCGCTGAGCACGGCGGTGGTGTAGTAGTCGGCCAGCAGGCACAGCTCCTAGTGGTCAGCCACTGACCTGCTTGTAGGCGCCGTACTCGTCGAATATGTAGCGCTCGCTGAGCACGGCGGTGGTGTAGTAGTCGGCCAGCAGGCACAGCTCCTAGTGGTCAGCCACTGACCTGCTTGTAGGCGCCGTACTCGTCGAATATGTAGCGCTCGCTGAGCACGGCGGTGGTGTAGTAGTCGGCCAGCAGGCACAGCTCCTAGTGGTCAGCCACTGACCTGCTTGTAGGCGCCGTACTCGTCGAATATGTAGCGCTCGCTGAGCACGGCGGTGGTGTAGTAGTCGGCCAGCAGGCACAGCTCCTAGTGGTCAGCCACTGACCTGCTTGTAGGCGCCGTACTCGTCGAATATGTAGCGCTCGCTGAGCACGGCGGTGGTGTAGTAGTCGGCCAGCAGGCACAGCTCCTAGTGGTCAGCCACTGACCTGCTTGTAGGCGCCGTACTCGTCGAATATGTAGCGCTCGCTGAGCACGGCGGTGGTGTAGTAGTCGGCTAGCAGGCACAGCAGGCAGCGCCGGTCCCAGTCATCCGTAACGCGTCCTCCGTAATTAATATGACCCGCAGTATAAGTCAGCATCTGTACAATACATCCACATATGAGCGCAGCTACGTAGAGGGCATACATCTTAAAAAAGGGCATACATCTTAAGCGTAGGAGCCGTAGCTTCTGGAACAAAAACCTCAAAAAATATCCAGCCTCATTTAGGGAGGACTGGGGTATGAACTTGCACCGTACTAAAAACCTTTCATTTCTCTCCTTTGATAACAGACAACAGCTTTGATATCTCCAGTCGAAACATACTACGGACGCATCTAGGAGTCGCTAATCGAATTATTCTTATACAAAACTGATTTATTAGGCAGACCCACATATTTTGGGATACAATCTACTACTATGAGTCTGAATCTTAATTTTTATTGCAATCTATGGTGTGTATCCATTAAAAAGGACGAATGAGTACTAGAATCAATGAATAAAACAATGATCAAAACAACTATTAAGTAGGAGAATGTATAATGGCATAAAAAAATAAGGAAATGACGAATGAGTACATAATAATATTTTAGTAGCGATCCATGAATCTATAGGTGAGTAAAAGAATGAAATAATAAATGATTTTCAGTGATGTGTGTTTAGGGCGACTGGGTGTAGGGAATGCAACGGTGTTATTCGTACAATAATGTTTAATATATTGATTGTGAAGCTTACGTTCTACCCTATTACATAGCAGGGCGGAGCGTCACACACTACAAATTGAAATAACGAATGAATGCAAAGATAACATTATAACACTGACTCGCGAATCTATAAAAGAATGAAATAATAAATGAATGAAACGACGAATGAACGCAAAGTCACAACTGAAGCACTAACTTGCAACTATACATGAATAAAATTTTAATAAATAAACAAAGTGACATTATAGCACTAGCGTATAAATACAAAGTGACATTGCAGCACTGACCCGCAACGGCACCTCTATGTACTCGTTGAGGAACATGTGCAGCTGCGACAGGCAGATGCGCAGGTCCCCGTCCGTGAACTCGTACGGGATGTTGAACCCCAGCGGGCCGAACTTGCGCCGCTCCAGCACCACGCCATGGAACAGGCACAGCGAGAACAACAGCCACTATCAAACGTTCACCTTTATTATCTATCTATATCATCACGCCAGATCCCTTGCTGGGCAGGCAGAGAGTACAGAATTCCAACAGGTTCTTTCCTTACATGCCCCTCTGGCTTCCTCCACTCTCATAATTCGTCTCATACACGCTCGCCGGTTACGGAGTCTCTTGACTATAATTATTCTATTATTTATTGTCTATATCAGTGATAGCCTTGTGATTATAGCCGTGCTATCCTACTTGTTAGACTATTGCACTGCAGAGTCAGGGGTCTCGGGTTTAAACCCAGGCTCGCATCTCTGTCTTATCGAAAGATTGTGCGTATTAAAAATTAACTATGCTTACTTTAACGGGAAAGGAAAACATCGTGAGGAAAGCTGCATAACTAAGATTTACTCGAAGGTATAAAGTTCGCCAACCCGTTCTAGGCCAGCGTGGTGGATTATGGCCTAAGCCCTCTCAGTTTGAGTGGAGGCCCGTGCTCAAAGGTGGGACAGATTCTTACCACGACTTATTAATATTATTTAGTGTTTGAGAGGATAACTCTTTAAAAGACCCGCAGCTGCCTTTGACGAAAGCCGAGGTAGATTTTCTGTCTTAACCTAGCATCAACTAAATATTGACCCGCAATAATTGCTTAATAATATCAGCCTATACTGCCCACTGCTGGGCAAAGGCCTTCTCTCACGAACCGACGTGAGAGAGATAAGGTTATACTACACCACACGGAGCCAGTGCGGATTGGTGGAGGCATTTTTGGGGCCACGCATTGTTGGAACTTATCAAGCCCCCCTTAAAGGCTTTCAACTCAGCTTAATATTAACCGTGACCAACGACCTCACGTGCTTTCCGAAGCATAGAGATTCTCGAATATGCCACAAACGGTCACCTATCTCAGGCCCACCTAGTCGAACGCTACTTAAACTTGGTGATCGGTAAGAACACAGTAGTCCCACAGCGCTTCAAGCGCTTTAATACTTGCTTGCTTGATAGTAAATTGATTTATCAATTAAATAGGGCGTTTTGACTCACGGGCGAAGGTAGGTCTCAAATATTTTGTTTATTTTGATCTAAGGCAGCCTACATGGGAAGACTGAAACATATTGCAATTTCGCCTGACTAAAATCCCCCGCGACCTTCGACACGTCAGGGGACTTGGGGGGGTTCCCCGAGCCCGGGATGTTAATTACACTCCTTCAGTGTATAGAGAAAAATCTCAAACGCGGCTGCTATTGAGTTACTCACGCAACCTATCGCACGTCCGCTCAAATAGTGTCACAACTCAAAATTGTTTCTTATTTTATCATTGCAAGTTACAGAAATACGCGGAGTCGCCTCAAAACACCTTAACAAAGCGGCCGCCATTGCATCGCATACCATTGGCATGGCATTTTATAGAAATTACACACATAGATTGTAAAAAAATATTTTTTTAAGTGAGGCCGATTATATTCAGTGTCTTTGCGTGTGACTTAAAGATGGGAAGCTGTGTGCCTTTTAAATAAACCGCAGCAATTTTGATAGTTTCTATAATTCCGTGCGTTTAGTTACAACAGTTGCGACGATCAGAGACGTTATTATACAAAAAAAAAGAAAGAACGCGCTCCGGTTGGCGACGACGCTAATGGCCGGTGTAATTGGTCGATGGTGCCCGCACCACCATACCCAAGGCCTATATTGGCGGATGACGCCAATGATACGCCCTGGTTGGTGCTTCAACATTTGGAAACGATTATTGAGTTATGACGCTATTTGAGCGGAGGTGTAAAATCACTATCTTTTCAACATGGTGAGTTTTGTATCATAGTCTTTGCTAGCTACAATATCAAAACGGTTGTAAAACCTTGAAATTAGGAACTTTGCTATCGGTGGAATTGAAATACTCTGTGAAGTCTGGAACTTGATTCATGTACGCTTTCAATAAATTCGCCTTTATGCCTCTTGGGGGCTCCACTGTCATCTTATACCCTGGAATTCAAACAATAATAAGGGAATTAAATAAATCTTTCGAATTTTATCTATCTATCTATATCATTACGTCAGATCTCTTGCGGGGTAGGCAGAGAGTCCAGATTTTATAGCGGTTTCTTTGCTGATTTAGATCTCGTCTTATTTATCTTAATCTAAGAACTCGAGAAATTGACCCCATAGTCATGTTACCGGGAAACAGTCATATGACTGGGTTTCAGTTTTCAGTGTTCCGCAGTAGCGTGATGGGTAAACGAGTGTGGAAATCTGCACCAGCTTCAGTTAGATCAGCACATTTAGACAAAAATTCCACTCCGACATTAGTACATGCAATTAATATTCCCACAAGACAAGGAGATATAAACCTTATTCCTATTAATATGACAGGTTTTTAGTAACAACCGTTTTATAGTAGCGTGAAGGAGAATAGCAAGGTTATGGAAGAAAGCCACAAGTCTTTGTCACCAGCTCGGGCTGAGTATGCTCCACGTTCAGACAGAAAATTGAATTCGACATTATCACAACCAATCAATATCCCAACGAGTCAAGGAGATGTATACATTATTCATATTGGCATATGACTGGTTTCCAGTCCTCACCGTTCTGTAAAAGTGCGATGGGGAAGAACGGCTAGGGTGTGAAAGTCAGTGGGAGTATGCCAAAGGCCGTTATGGACCAGCTCTAACTAAACATGCTTCGCGTTCAGACAGAATTATACTCCGACATTGATCTAAAGACTCAATACCCCAACGAGAGAAGGGAATATACGTATGAAAATCAAAATTGTCACGATTTCCGGTAATATATAAATAATTCATTTAGTTTGTATTTTAAAAGCATTTTATCTGACTTTTAATTGTTAAAGAAAATAAATAAATACATCAACGGTTTTTTTTTTAATTTAACGTAGACGCTGATTTTAAATGGTATCTGATTTGACTCAACTAAAAATATAAATTGATTAAGCCGGCCATTTTTAAGATAGTTCGATTCGAGCGCTCGAACAGAGCAGACGTAGTAATCGAGTGACCAGGATTTGTTAAAAAGTGTATATCATATACCCATACGGAACTAATGTTCGAAATTAAAGGTATTTTGATAACGATATATTAAAGGTGTTTTATTTTTGTTTTTTCTCAAAATATTTTTTTTTATCATGTAGAGCAAAAAAAACACTTTTAAATAGTCAAAACAGAAAAAGTTAATGATTACCTAAACTCTACCACCCATTCGGAATGTCGTTCCTGTGGAGAACAGCAATAAAGTCCACAGTTACTCTTTTAAATGAGAGTTTTACCATTCTTTTTGTATACATTACGTTCATGAGGTATGGGAGACCAATGCAGAACGAGTTAAGTAGATGGGCTTAAGTATGGATACAACGTAAATATACACTCATGGTATCAATCAGTTTCTACAGTCCTCTCATTTACAAAATAAAGACTTGGTGTGTAATAAAAAAAATATAACAATCATAATAAGAAAATCAAAACCGCTTAATATATAATGAGTGCAAACAAAATACTATGTATGCTTTATTTATATTGTCAGGTGACTGGTTTTAAATTCTTACCGTACTAAAGATGTGCGATGGGAAAGAACAGCTAAGGTGTGTAAATCAGTAGAAGTATGCCAGAAGCGGGTCGTAATGCACCAGCTCTAACTAAATATGCTTCACGTTCAGACAGAATTGCACTCCCACATTGATTTAAAGACTCAATACCTCAATGAGAGAAGGAAATATCCATATGTACGCTTTATTCACATTGTCATATGACTGGTTTTCAATTCTTACCGTTCTGTAGAAGTGCAACGGGGAAGAACGGCGAAGGTGTGGAGGTGAGCCACAGGCGGAAGTCTTTATGCACCAGCTCCGGCTGGATGTGTTCCACGTTCAGCTCCAGCACCGGCATCCAGGACGGAGACAGGTGGCAGTTCTGCACAGTAATAATTTTCATGGTAAGTCTAGTGGTCTTAGCGCTCGCGCCCGAATACGTGATGTAGTACCCCCATGACATTCGTTTCGGATGGGATGTTGTCAGAATCCTTTTTGATAGTGGAGGAAGCCAGAGAGGTATGTAAGGAAAGAACTTGTTGGAACTCTGTAGTCTCTGCCTACCCCGCAAGAGATATGGGGTGATAAAAGAGATAGATAGATAGAATCATTCATCAACCTATAGCCATATACCGGGAACAATTCCAGACTCCAGACTGATACCGGTAATTTTTCTATAGAAAAACTTCATTTTTCCGAGTAAGGATTTGAACCTAGGGGACCTTGTAATCGCACAGGGCATTATTCACTACTGCAGCAACGAGGACTAAAGTAAAATGATCTGAAGGACAAGTCAAGAGTCTCTGTAACCGGCGAGCGTGTATGAGACAAACTATGAGAGTAGAGTAAGCCAGAGGTATGTACGGAAAGAACCTGTTAGAATATTGTAGTCTCTGCTTACCCCGCGAGGGATCTGACGTGATGATATAAATAGATAGATAGATTAAGGAGCTTGCAATGAATCTTAGTATATGTATTGCGCTATGTTTTATGCAAACAAGAACTTGATCTATAGAGGTCTTACATAGATACATTCATAGAGTTGCCAATGTACTAATTACTATAGCAGGTGTTTTTTTTTGTGTATACAATTTGCGTCTGTAAGGCTTAAGATCAAACACTAGATCCGTATTACAGAACGAAAATCTTTTGTGAATCTAGTTTTAAAACTAACATTTTAGTACAAAAATGAGTTTTTAAAACTGGTTTCACGAGTGGTTTACATTTTGTAACATGGGCTTAAGAGAGTACTATTTGGAAAATTGAAATTTAAGACTTAAGTTAGGTCTAGATCGGAACGTACTAAGTATACCCAGCAGTGGGTAAATAAATGCAGGCTATAGAACACCATGGACTAAGGTTCATAGTAAATAAACGTAGGGAACGTACTAAGTATTGGCAACACACTGTTACAATTACACTGCGGTATTGGCAACACAGACAAAATGGACGCATCATTTTCGTTGACAATAAAAAAAAAAAAACACCGTCACGCCTGTATTCCCCAGAGGGGGTGGCAGAGGTGTACTGAGTACACCCACGTTTCGCCGACGATGTTAGGTCCCATGTAATAGGGGGCGAGCCTATTGCCATATACCGGGCACAATTCCAGACTCCGGACTCGTACTGGGAATTTTTCGTTAGAAAAACTACATTTGTCCGACCTAGGATTTGAACCCTCGTGATCACAAAGCGATGCGCTTTGCCACCAGACCAACGAGGCAGTCAAATCGTTGACAACTATAATAATAAATATGTTTTTTTTATTAGGCGTCGTGCCCCATAGTGTGTTAGTACTACACTTTATTTTGTTAGTAAAATATTATATTGAGGCATTACGAAACATAATTCATCTAAGGAAGATTTATCAAGCCCCAAGACTTATTATGAAAGGAACATTTTTTTTTTAAACGTAGCCCCACACTAGGATTGGATTTATTCCTGTGTCGTGGGTGCGTTTACAAACATGAAAATTCACATACACAAATACCCAGACCGGAACAATTGTGGATCGCACATAGATTTGTCCCGTGCGGGAATCGAACCCGCGACTATGACACAGTGGGTGGAGCGGCTTAAGCTCGTAACCACTGCGCTAAATCGTACTGTGTACCCCCACTTTTCACCGACGATGTTGCATCCCTTGTAATAGGGGGCGAGCCTATTGCCATATACCGTGCACAATTCCAAAATTGTAAAAATGTAAAGCTGTGGTAAAAAAGAAGTAGAAGACGGAGGATTTAGGGCAGCGGTTAAGAGCTTAAATAATTGTGGGGTCACACAAAGATTTGTCCCGTGCGGGAATCGAACCCGCGACTATTAGACACAGCGGGCCGTTCGGCTTAAGCTCTTAACTACTATGCTAAATCATCCGTCAATATTTAAATAATACGATGTCCGATTGCGCTACTTACATATGAACCTGTTTTTTATTTATTTTTGGGGTTAAAAGAATTGTTACAGGTAGGAACGCCACATGACGCCATAATTCAATTTAATTTGACACGAGTAGAGCAAGGGCAAGTCAAGAGACTCCGTAACCGGCGAGTGTGTAGGAGACGACCTATGAGAGTGGAGGAAGCCAGAGAGGTGTGTAAGGAAAGAACCTGTTGGAACTCTGTAGTCTATGCCTACCCCGCGAGGGAGCTGGCGTCATGATATAGATAGATAGATAGATAGACGACTAGAGCACGTTGTTTCGCGTTACGGTCGCGTGACTACTTGCTTTGCAGGTACTATTTGTTGCTTCAACTCCATGCGCGCCCGCGGCTTCTAGATTATTGTTGTAGATACATATAAATGTATACTATAGACAACTTACCTGAAAGAAGACCCAATTGCCGAAATCGCAGCCAACCTTCATCATGGCCTCAGCGAGCGGCCCTTGCCCTTGTCCCAGCGAGATGCTCTCGAAACGCTTACCCATCTTCATCTTGTCAGCGAATTTCAACAAATCTGTAAACATACTCGTAGTATACTTTATTTATAAATAGCTTTTATCCAAAGCTTTACGCGTAAAATTTTGTACTTTGTTGTGCCATCATGCTACAAATGCACGCGCATGCACGCACGCATCGATTCTCAAAGGCGCGTGCACGCACGCACACGCGCACGCACGCATGCGCACGCGCACACACGCACACGCACACGCGCACGCACGCACGCACGCGCGGACGCACGCACGCACGCACACACACCGTCATGCCTATATCCCCAAGCGGAAGCGGTGTACTGTTATAATTTTTTTTTACTAAAACCCCAGAGTTTATTTTTGTGTCGCGGGTGACCGGAACAAATAATTGTGTATCACACAAATATTTGTCCCGTGCGGGAATCGAACCCGCGACTATTAGACACAGTGGGTAGAGCGGATTAAGCTCTTAACCACCGCGCTAAATCGTACTGTGTACACCTAGTTTTCGCCGACGATGTTGGATCCCATGTAATAGGGGGCGAGGAGATTGCCATATACCGGGCACAATTCCGAAATTGTAAAAATGTTAATCTGTAGTAAAAGAGAAGTAATAAAGAGCGTACCAGCAGCTGGGTCTGTGCCGGTGGACAGAACAAAGATGATGGGTGCCATGGGGTCGGACTCAGCGTACAAAGCTGCCAGGTCGGCCGGCTGGGGCTCCACGAAGCGAGCGCCCAGACCACCCACCACGTAGTCCTGAACAAGACAAGAACGACTTTACAAATAACTCGCAGATTTAACCTCGCGGCCGCTTTGTTACTGTATTTTAAGCCGATTTCGAGCGTCTATGCAACCAGTTTGAGTCTTAAACTCAAGTAAAACTGACTCTTCCAGTCTGCAAACCACTGTACTTCAGTGCTTTGTTCAATCATTGAATTGTGTGCCTAGGGAAAGCAATGTGGCACGGGTATTTGGTTACCAAACGCCATCGCCACCACTGACTTGTTCGGACCATTTTTTTTTTTTGTGGCAATTGCGTTTACGTTATGCCATTGTACAAAGTTTACGAATATTATTCAACTACCCAATGAACTTGATGACGAAGATGATAATGAAATTGATGACGTGCCCCACACTGGATAGTAAAGTGATGGATACTTTACATACCAATTGCGACGGCCGTTTTGAGGGAAATCGAAAAGGCACGCTTTATCACTTTGTTACAATTACCTTCACTCATGCACATATAAGAACACATAATGGTTAATATTCCACCAACATTACACATTATAATTCGAAATAACACAAGTTTTGGAAATTAAAACAAATTGACAACATCACTATTCGATTTCCCGCCAAAAAGATCTCTTGTTCGGATCATAAAGGCACAGTTAACATTATCACCCGTATCTATAGACAAGTATTTACTTAGCCAAGTAAAGACATGTGTTATAATTCTATCAGTCGAAATCAGATTCTATAATCAAGTAACCGCCATTACTTACATAAGCAAAAGGAAGAATCTTTTGACAGAGTATTTCAGATTTTTTTGGAACTGGCAATATTACGTCTTAAGTTTGGTTTATTATTGAAAATGTAGAAAATGTTCACAGGTGTGTGTGTGTGGGTGTGAGTAATGTACGCTGTTGGCCGCGAGGCCTTTACAGCTTCACCGGACTTAAGGGCGAGCGTGCAACCACTACGCTCGAGCCAGAAGGGCAAGGGGCGACATACACGAGGGCGCCTTGAAGAGGCGCCCTCGGTTGGGACAGTCGCTGTGGGGGGACAGGGTGCAATAAGTGCACCGGTCAACCGCCGGCTATGGGAGGGGATCTACGACTACGTCGTCGTCGCCCGTATTCTGAGCGGAAAAAATGGATGACAAAGCATCGTGGGGATCGGAGAGAACATGTCGCGGCCGGCGGTGGCGGCAGGGGTCGGGGGATGGGGGATCGTAGTCGGCGGCGGCTACGATTAACGGATTCGCATGGGTAGAGCGTTCGCGAAGTGCCGTGTTGTCGCCTTTTTAATATAGGCGCGAATAGGTTCGAGACCTAGATCGGAGTGGATGTTCACAGGTACAACAAAAGTATGCACAGTCACAAGTAATGATATTTGCTTAAGTAATGAAAATCGTAAGTAATACTTAATTAAGGATCACTTGCATGAACCAGGGTTACCGTAACTAACGCAGAGTTATTGAGTAACTCGAGATTATAACGTTAAATTGTCTTCACCTTAAGGTTAAGGGTACTTTGACTTTGTTAATAGATAACGCTAACCTTGGTCCGTGCAAGTGGTCCTAATAAATCTAAATTTTGACATTTATTAACTTGTAATAAATCTATTTTACGGATTATATCGCGGTTTATTTTATTTATTTTTAGTTCCCGACGTTTCGAGTGCTTTGCAGCACCCATGGTCACGGGAGGGACTGAGGTGTTAGACGTCCAATAGGCATAGTTGTTTTACCATCTGTCAAGTGTCAGATCCCTCTACAAGATGCAGGAGTTTACGCTTGATTGTGAATGTGGTCTCTCTTATATAGGACAAACAAAAAGACCGGTAAAAACTCGGGTTAAAGAACACGTAGCTGACCTAAAACACCGTCGCTCAAAGAAGTCTGCAGTCTGTGAACATGTCCTTGACCGCACCCGCCATAACATCAGATTTGATAGACCACAAATCCTCGTGAAAGAACACCGATTCCTACCAAGGATGGTTCGCGAGGCTATTGAAATTAAAAAACATCCTAATTTCAATAGAGAAGATGGCTGGGTGCTTCCATCGTCTTGGGATCCGGTAATTAATATAATTAAATCCAAAACCAAGCATAACACTGCAAGACCTCAAGACACCGTGAGCTCATTCTGCGTAGATCGGACCAACAACAACAAAAATAATTAAGAAGTTTGAGGGTACCCCGTGAACAACTACGCCTATTGGACGTCTAACACCTCAGTCCTTCCCGTGACCATGGGTGCTGCAAAGCACTCGAAACGTCGGGAACTAAAAAAAAAAAAAATAAACCGCGATAAAATCCGTAAAATAGTTTTATTTCATGTGTAATATTCGCGTAAATGTAAGAACTCAATATTTATTAACTTTTGACATTTTTCAACCACAGAACGGACGATTTAGCGCAGTGGTTAAGAGCTTAAGCCGCTCTGCCCACTGCGTCTAATAGTCGCGGGTTCGAGTCCCGCACGGGACAAATCTTTGTGTGATCCACAATTATTTGTTCCGGTCTGGGTATTTGTGTATGTGAATTTTCATGTTTGTAAACGCACCCACGACACAGGAATAAATCCTAGTGTGGGGCTACGTTTTATAATTTAAAAAAAAAAAAAAAAAAATGATGTACTAAGTAAATTAAAAGTAATTACTTAGACACGCTTATAGATACGGGTGCTAGTAAATAGTTGAGCATATTAGTACGGCCAACAACATAAGTCGGTTAACATTCTCAGTTATTTCAAATCGCTTGCACACTTTTGTTTTGCATGAAATCTATTATTTTGGTTGATATACATAAATTTGAATACATTCCTAATAATTTGGCTTTGACAATGTTCACCAACATTTGTAAAATAAAGAGTATTGCCGATTTGAAAAACTAAGAATGTTAAGTGACTTTAGTTGCTAACTGTATTAGCAGTCCTTTAGTTGCTAATCACGCACACAGACGCACGCTCCGCGCGGCTTTTCGGTCGACTTTTTTCTACTTCAACTGACGTCACCAACTACGCTAGCTATGGTTCGCAGTATATTTATTTGTCCCCTTATGTATATTGTTATACTTTAATATTTAAATTTAACTAGGCAGGCATATCTGTCCCGCTATGGGGAATAGTAATCAGTAATATAAATTTGTAATTATTACTGTACAATATAAGTTACCTGTAAACCAGGCACCACTTTGTCCGGTCTTAGGCACTTGAGTACGAGCAGCTTTTGGAACGCGTCCAGTTGTGCGTCCATGGGTTTAGGATATGGCAACCTGCAAACAACGAAAGGACTAGCAGGTAGCATCACGTAGTGGGACATAAGAAGTAGAAGCAAGGTATCGAAATAGTAGAACAGACTGAAGCAGAAACAAAGAATTGAAGTAACAGGGGGACATACGAAGTATAAGAAAGAGATCGAAGTAGCAGGAGGCCATACCAAATAGAAACAAGGGTTCAAACAATAAGAATATATCAAGCAATACACAAATCTCATATGTAATAAAATTTAATGCAAAAGTGCGGCTGCTTATAAAAGAGTGTAAGGAATGGCTACGTACATATATAAAAAGATTCCAAATTACATTAAATTCATTAATAATGATAAGGAATTTAAATTAAATGTGACGGTAATTTTTGACTATATGATAGTAGTATTTGATGTTTCTTTCTTGTGTTTTTTCTCTCCCTTAATATCATACACTTAAATAATTAAACTTAATTTTAAATCAATTGGACATTCTATAAAAAAATTCAATAATAATTTTGTGTTGGTACATTCAATTAAATTTGTATACCATTATGGTGAAACATACTTGAACTCGGAAAAAACCATGTACTAACCGTCTAATTTTTAACCTATTCTTTTACAAATAAATATTTCATTCATTCATTCCAAGTAGCAGGGGAATATACGAAGTAAAAAACAGACAAAAAGTAGCAGAGAGATATATAAACGTAGAAAAGGTACAACGCAAAAGAGGACTTTCGAAGTAGAAATGGTAAATACGCAGAAAAGAAGTAAAATAGAAGGTAAGGACTTATAAAGTAAAAGGAAGAGTGAAGCAGATCTACATAAATAAAGAAAGGGTACAACACGAAGGACAAGGACTTTCGACGCGAAAATGGGAAATACAAAGTAGAAGGGAGCGTACCAAGACAGGGTACATACAATATACGAAGTAGAGGAGAAACTATCGATATTTATATAAAAACCTCTAGACTTACAGACAGAGAAACATACGTCACTGAACTTACTTCTGTGGGTTATAGGAGTCGTAGTAAGATTTGAAGAACTTAAGCTGGTTGGGAAACTCCTCGAAGAACGACTTCATGGTGGAGAGAGCTCCCAGCTGCTGCAGGTCTATCCACATACGGGGCGATATCCACTTAGGGTCAGGGTTCTCCAACTCCTGAGAAAGGATAGTGGATGTAGGTTCGATGACATATACTTTGATTTATTTACTTCTACAGATACAGCTATTTGACAGTATGGAGTAGTATATACTCCGTGTATTTGAGTGTTATCAACTATTACAATTATCTTATTATCATTATATTAATACGTGAAGCAAAAACTTTGTACCTCTTTTTATGAAAATTGCGCGGACGGAGGACATGAAATTTCCCACACTTATAGTTTATATAGAGAAGGAGTGCAAAATGCTAATATTTTTTTTTTAAATTATGCATTTAAAGTACATTAAATCAATAAAAAAACATTACACACACTACCATGTATTTGACACAAACACGTCTATATACTCTTTTGTTTATTGTTAAAAAGCCTGTGGTCAAATTGAAATTAGATTTATATTGTTTGTCTTTAATATTATTTGTCTATAGTCTTACTGAATGTCAAACATAACCAGCAAACGATGAAAGAGTAGGTCGAATTTCAACCAGTGGGCGACCTCTAGTTTTATTTAAAGTATACTAGCTTTTGCCCGCGACTTTGTAGGCGTTGACTTAAGACAGCTACCTAACATTATTCCAGGATCAAAAGTATTCTCTGTGTTCATCCACGTAATAAATTATATGTATGCCAAATTTCATCCAAATCCGTGAAGATATTTTAGCGTGATTGAGTAACAAACAAACAACTCTCACATTTATAATATTGGTAGGATTACCATGTTGGCCGTGTTTATAATTTACTCAGAGTACAGTGGAATAAGTTTGATCTGTCAAAGTGCTGACTTTAAAAACAAATAATAATAGCCCTGTTAAGAAACTGTCCCACCGTTGGGCACGGGTCTCCTGTCAAACAGAGCGTTTAGGCCATAGTCCACCACGCCGACTCAGTGCGGGTTGGCGAACTTCACACACCTTTAAGAAACTCTTAGGCATGCAGGTTTCCTCACGATGTTTTCCTTCACCGTTTAAAAACAAACGACTTTTTAATTTTTCTTCCACTGACTTTTTAATTTCGGTCCAATGGAGTCATGTAGACTTCTTTTTACAATATTGCGAGTGCTGACTCTAATATACGGATATTATATATACGGATATATAACAGAAGTAAGCATGTTTGTTAGGATCTATCCTCATTTACACCGAAAAGTAAGTGAAAATTGTAAAGATGTAAAAGACGATTTGTGATTTTTTTTTGTGAAAGAAACTTTTCACAAAATAAAATTGGGGGTCTGTCCAAGAGCGTGCTCGTCGCGACCCCTGCCAGTCATTATGGCTGCAATCTTGGACCGAAGACGTACCGCAGTGCGGGCTAGGGCGTCCCCCCGAGGCGACGCGTACCGGCCCGCCCCCGTCGGTACGAATATAGGTGGAAGCGGCGATGGGGGCCGCCACCCATCACGCCGGGCCCGAACTGGCGAGTCGTGGGGTGCGGAGTGCCGAATAGGCACTTGGAATGTAAGAGGTGGTATGGAAGATAAGATGCATGAAGTGATTGATGTGATGAAAGAGTGACGCCTGGATGCTCTGTGTGTAACAGAGACTAAGCGGAGGGGCAGTGAAACCTGTGATCTGATGGAACGATGGCTCTGTGGTCTGGGGTACCGCAGAGCGGTCGTGCCAGCATGGGGGTGGGTATCTTGCTGTCCCGTCGCCTGGCCTCTGGAGTGAGAGATTATGGCCTGTGCGATGCGAGACTTCTCTGGGTCTGGGTTTAAAACTGGGTGTCACTAGAGTGTTTTTGGTCGCAGCATATGCTCCCGTAAGCTCGTCGACACCCCAGGACCTTGAGAAGTTTTGGGATAATGTCAGGGAAGTTCTGGATCTGGCTGAGGCTAACGAAAAGGTGATTTTGTGTGGCGATCTGAACGGATGGGTAGGAACCAGGCGGCCAACTTGCGACGCTGCTCTGGGTCCTTATGGTGATAAGAGAGTGAACGATGCAGGTAAGCTCATTGTAGATGTTTGTTTGGAAAGGGGTCTCCTTGTGTCTAATACCGATATTCCAGCACAAGGACATACATATGTATACGTGGAGAAGGAATGAACAAAAAAGCATGATAGATCTGCTCCTGGTTGATAACCGTCTCCGAAGCAAACTACAAGATACGCGTGCGTATAGAGGCCCCACTCTGGAATCAGACCACTATCTCGTAGTTGCGCGGTTTAGTGGTCTGTTCAGGAAGTGGAGGCACTGGCGAGAGCGTATCCCCTTCGGAGACCTTGAAAGATTAAAGGTTGAAAAGTTGCAAGATGAGAGCGTGTGGAGAATGTATGAAGACAGAGTCCGGGATAAGCTTTTGACAGCAGGCTCTTCGGACTCAAATGTAGATGAATGCTGGAATAGCCTGAAAGAGAGTTTGGTGGAATCCGCGAAAGAAGTATGTGGTTGCTCAAAGAAGCATATTACAGCAAAAGGTGATGCATGGTGGGATGCGGAGTTGCAAAGCTCCGTAGAAAGTAAGAAGAAAGCGTGGCAGGACTATGTATCTTCTTTGAACCTGAATGCCAGTATGACAGAGATGAGGAAAGAAATATACCGGCAATGCAAGAATGCCACTAAAACTTTAGTGAAAGAAAAGCGTGAAAGAGCCAGTATGATTGAGGAGGAGAGGCTGGCGAAGAACTTCGAGAACAACACCAAACTCTTTTGGAGCAAGGTGAAAAAGGCTCGAGGTGATTCGTCAGGCTCCAGAATGGAAAGGATAAAATCTAAAGATGGTGACATTCTTGCAGACACACAAGCTGTGCTAAACCGGTGGAGTGAATATTTTGGAGAAATGTATGGAGATGACCCGGATGCTGATGCCGCAGACGTGGCCAAAGGCGAGATTGCGGCACCAGAATCAACGGAGGACATCACTATGGAAGAAGTTGAATGGGCGATAGGAAGTATGAAAAACGGTAATGCTGCGGGAGTAGACATGATATCTGCCGAGATAATCAAATATGGTGGAACTTGCGTCCGGGACGCTTTCCGGGCCCTTGCAAACCTTTGCTGGAGGACTGGTAGAGTCCCTACAGATTGGCGCCGCGCAGTCATAGTACCCTTGTATAAAGGCAAGGGTTCACAATATGACTGCGCCAATTACAGAGCCATCAGTTTGATCAGCTTGGCAGCCAAGGTGTACGGTAAAATTATTGAACGGAGAATGCGCGTGAAGTCCGATGGAATGTTGTGCGAGGCACAAGGGGGTTTCAGGTCTGGAAGAGGATGTTCGGATCAAGTCTTCTCACTCCGCAACATCGTAGAGAAGCATCTGGCAGTGGGGCGGAAGGTTTTCTGCGGTTTTGTAGATCTGGAGAAGGCATTTGACAGAATTGTGCGAAAGAGACTTTGGGACATTTTGCCAGAGTATGGTATAGATGGCACTCTGTTGCGAGCCGTCCAGTCCACTTATGTGGACTGCAAGGCATGCGTACGGGTGGGTGGTAACAGGTCACCCTGGTTTGACGTTAAAATCGGCGTCAAGCAGGGTTGCGTGTTGTCCGCTAGACTGTTTATAATATATCTGGACAAAAGTCTTCAAAGACTGAAAGCGATGAATGAAGGTGTACAAATGGGTGACTTAGTGGTAAACCATCTACTTTATGCAGATGACGCGGTTTTAATAGCGCCAACAGCCACTGATCTGCAAACACTAGTCACAGTTATGAAAGACGACTGCATGATCAATGGCTTACACTTGAATGTGAAGAAAACCAAGATTATGGTTTTTGAAAGGGAAGAAACCAGAACGAATGTAAGGATTGTGGTTGGTAACGATGTGCTGGAGCAAGTGAATGAGTTTGTATATCTTGGATGCGCCTTCAGTAAGTATGGGAAATACACCGCTGACATAGAGAGAAGTGTGAGTGCAGGGAACAGAGTGAATGGTGCGATGGGAAAGCTACTCGGGAGCCGGCACTTAAGCCATAAGGCGCAGCTGGCCATACATAACGGAGTTCTTGTCCCAACGCTGTTATATGGTAGCGAGAGCTGGGTATATAAGAAGGAGAATGAAAGTAGGATAAATGCTGTAGAAATGCGAGCTCTGCGGAAGATGTGCGGAGTGAAGCTGACCGACCGCATTAGCAACAGCATAGTAAGACAGCGAGTAGGTATGAAAGATAGTATCGGTGTAAAGATGAGAAAGGGCATGCTCCGTTGGTTCGGGCATATAGAAAGAATGCCAGAGGAAAGAATGACAAAACAGATATACAATGTGAAAGTGGAAGGATGCAGGTACCGGGGAAGACCTAGACTATCTTACCACGACCAAATAAACCGAGTCTTATCTGATGGAAAAGTCAAGAGTCTCCGTAACCGGCGAGCGTGTATGAGACGAACTATGAGAGTCGAGGAAGCCAGAGAGGTATGTAAGGAAAGAACCTGTTGGAACTCTGTACTCTCTGCCTACCCTGTAAGGGATCTGGCGTGAGGATACAGATAGATAAATTTTAAACTTACTTTAACATCTAAAAGATATATACCTATTAACTGCGTATACCCTAATCTCTGGCTTACAGCAAAGCAAGAATATAATGGTTTTGATAAAAAGATGGTGGTGCACGCCCTGTTCCATCTTGGCTCGAAGTGACCCACGTACCTGTTCGATCTTGGCTCCGTTGAGCAGGAAGTTGAACTCTGCGGCGCGGATGATGCCGCGGTCGAGCAGAATGCGCGCGCACACCAGGAACGCGAACAATAGCTTGTGTCGCTCGAACAGGCTCCGACATACGTTCTGGTACAGCAGGAACGTGAAGTGCTCGATTATTATCTCCACGCGCTCGATTATGTCATCTGGAACAAATAATAATAATAATTAATCATTTATTCATTTATTCATTCCATATTCATATTCATTTATTTGCATTCCACAATATGTACGTAGTAGATGGTAAATTACATTGCAAATGAGACAGCTGTGGACCCAGCAGGGCACAGCAAAAGATACAAAGTACAGCTAAAGTTTGTTTACAGCTAAAATTATTTAATTTGTATATATTTAGTGATCTATTTATTCTATTGTACAGAAAAGGTCCTAAAAAAGTGAAAAATCTATTAGTATATATATATATATATATATTGAGGTTGAGTTTGAAAGGCAGACTATATGTTTCCGTCTCATATTAATGGTAATATCAGCAGCATAAGCGAGTGTTTTGTGCTTTTTTAGTAATGTGTGCATTATGAAAAGTTGGCGGACTGTTAACACCTTGCAGGACGTGTATAACAGGGTAGTGGAAAAGCGAAAAGGATGGAAATTGGCAACTTTTAGAACTGCTCTTTGGGCACGTTCGAGGGCAAATGTCGATATTTGTAGAAAATAAGGCCTCTACATCATCGTATGGCGATGTACTTTTAATAAGCAACCTGCGATCAAAATATCTAGTACTAGTAGTTGGTGCCACTTACAACTAAACTATTTAATTGTAACCTAAACATTGTATCCACACGATATGAATAAAAAAGAGGAAAAGAAAAAAGAGAAGTAAATAAAAAAGGCAAGCCCGCTGAGTTTCTTCGCCGGATCTTCTCAGCGTAGGCCGTATTCCAATCCGGTGGTAGAACTGTAGTAAATTGACTATTTGTAAGCGCCCCTGCAGGCCTTATACAAAATAAATTATTTGAGTTTCAGTTTGTATGTGTTAGTCGTTAAGCCGAGTTTTAGCCGAGCCGAGCCTAATAGGCGGCTTGATAAGTTCCAGCAGCAGGTAGGTCCGCGTAATGAAGTATGGCTTACCTCGATCTCTTACCTCAATTTGTGAGAGAAGGCCTTTGCCCAGCAATGAGACATTATAGGCCGATATTATCATTTTTATACCGCCTTAGTTATAAACGCTGTATAGAAAGGGAATAGTTACTTACTCATCCCTCTCTTTCTGTCATCAATAATTTAAAATTCAAACAAAGAAAACAAAGCACTGCGTAACTATACCGCCGCTATATAATGGTTATAAGCATGTATATACTCACCGTTAGGTTCTGTCTCGGCCATGGCGCGTACAAACAGCTTGACAAACCACTCGAGCGAGTACTGGTACATGGGGTCGACGCCGGCCATGTCGGACAGGCAGAAGAACAGGATCTGGCCGCGGTTGGCCACCGGCACGTACCCGTCGCGAGCCTCGTCGATCTCCAGGGTAGTCTTCTCTATGTCCTCCACTTTTATCTTAAGAGGGGTTTTAAAACGGAATTTTCAGGGAGGAGGCATTTATGAACCCGTAGAAGGCATAATGTATCGTCAAAGGGCGATGTTAACACTGCAATGAAGGCAGCATTCCAGTCGTGTGAAAACTGTAGTTACATACTTAGCATACGTCCGTCCGCGACGGAGCGCGCCGCAAACTGACGGGCTCCTTTTTTGTGTGTGAATGATCCACGCTGTTGGCCGGGGGGCCTTTAGAACTTCACCGGACAAGAGGGCGAGCGTGCAACCATTACGCTCGAACCAGAAGGGCAAGGGGGCAACTAGCTTAAGGGCGCCTCAAGGAGGAACGACCTCAGCTTGGGCAGTCGCTATGGGGGAGGGCGTATACTAGGTGTCTCGCCGTGGCGCTCTGCACCGGCCGGTGGGTAAGAGATTCTTTGACCTCGCCGGCGAGGTCGGTGTCTGATCCTGGGTGCGGTATCTGTATTCGAAAGAAGGGATATAAGGGCATCGTGACTCGGTGAGAACATGCCGCTGACGGCGGTAGCGAGTAATAGGAGGGGAGTTAGGTTTGTAGTCGGCGGCGGCTACGATTAGCGGATTCCTATGATCTGACGGGCTTCGCTACCGGCCGCCGTGTTCATGATAGTCGCGTCCTGAGACCATTGAGTTAGTAAGTACTTCCTCCAAGAGACGGTATTGCTACAACAAATAGCGCGCAACTTAACGACCGCGTGGTTAGCGAGGATGTTTCTCTTCATGCATACTAATATTATAAATTTCAAAGTAACTCTGTCTAGCTGTCTGCCTGTTATCTTTTGACGCCCAAACCGCTGAACAGATTGTGATTGAATTCGGCAAGGAAATAGATGTTATCCAGGGAAAGGTCACAGGCTACCTTTTATCTAAAAAAATACCTTAAGGGTGTGTAATTCAAGTCTGAAAATAACGCGTACGATATTGCGGGTACCGCTAGTAGATAATAATATATTATGTTTCCAGAGTTGCCTAACATTATATACAGTGGAGCATATTATTTAAATTAAACGTAGCATTCTCAAGTGTCATGTTGGAAGAAAGTGAGCTAGCGTGAGTGACAAAAAATCAGTTGAGGTGTCTCCTCTAGTACTTACTTACTCAATGGCACAGACTTTCGTTTGCGCCCCCAATACCAACGATATCTCTGCATGGAGTTAGGCCGTGCACTGCGATAGAATTTCGTAGCGCATTTCGTTAAAACTAGGCACGATAAAGAAATTGAATCAAATCTTAGAGAAAGATATTGGAAAATGTCGTTTTCCAAAAATGTTGTTTATGTAAGCGCAAATAAAGCCATGAATGTTGTTAGATTATTTTCTGTGTAAACTTTTCATCGATTTTGTACAGCCAGGGTCACGATATTTGGCTCGTTTATCTTTGTATAAAAATATTGTAATTCACACTTAAAAAATACCACAATAACTATACATTTCGACAGATTAACCGCGCTGCGTACAATGTTTTAAAATACTCACAATAATCTCAGCGCTCTTGATCTTGATGGCTTCCAGGGTGAGGATCAGCGGCAGGTCGTCGACCGGCGAGCCCTCGCTGTTGGACAGCCCGTACAAGATGGCCGCCTGCATCTCCGCCAGCTGCGACGCCAGCTGGGCTCGGGACACGATCAGTTGTCCTCGAAGCTCCTCTAAGTCTGGACGCTCTTGGGCTACTACTATTGATAGGAGCTGCTCTGCCAAACCACTGTAGAGAGAGATAATGTATTTAGCAACCGGGTTAAATATTAGATGAGTGGAGAGTCTCCATGCTTCAGAGGGTACAATAAGCTGTAGGTTTCTAACCTCACCATGGGCTGTTAAGCCAAGTCGAAGGTCTAATCTGCTAAACCGCCATAGGTAAAGAGGTGATATGATAAGCGATATTGGACGTAGCAAAACATTGGATAAATGGAGCGTCTCCGTGCTTCAGAGGGTACAATAAGCTGTGGGTTCCTAATGTTGTCACTAGACTTTGGTCGTTAGGCCAGGTCCAAGATCTGGCGGTTAGAAGCGACAACTCGTTGACAGGCAAGCCCTTGCTATTGGACAGCAGCCGCGACGCCAGCTAGACTCGGGACACGACCAGTTGTCCTTGAAGCTCCTCTAAATCTGGACGCTCTTGAGCCACTACTATTGATACCAGCTGCTCTGCTAAACCACTGTAGGGAGAGAGATAATGTATTTAGCACCCGGGCTAAACATTAGATAAGTGGAGAGTCTCTATGCTTCAGAGGGTACAATAAGCTGTAGGTTTCTAACCTCACCAAACCGGGGTTGTAAAGCCACAGTAAGACAGTATGACAGTAAGCAAACCTATCTTCGAGTTATATATTGAAACCGGCCATAAGTCAAATCGAAGGTATAGAGGTGAGGATAAATTTCAGGTAGTCAACAGGCCCTTGCTATAGGAGAGCAGTAGCAATGCTAGCTTGGCTCGAGACACGATCAGTTGTCCTCGAAACTCCCTTTAAGTCTGGACGTTCTTTGGCTACTACTATTTATAGAAGCTGCTTTGATAAACCGCTGTAGGAAGAGAGATGCTGTATTTCAAACTCAAACCGTTCATTTTGTATAAACTAGAGATGGGTTGTATTAGGTAAATCAGGTACTAAGTACACCTGTTCCTAGTCTGCATAAATACCTAATCCAAATACCTATTCCACCTAATCCACCTAATCTCAATGATCTCATACACATACCGTTACTTAGTGATCTCAATCCGCCTATTCTATATCAAATCCTGATATCGAATTATCGATATTTGAATTAATTTAATGTTAAATTGTTTTGTTATATTGAGTCATAATAACACTTTTAAGAAAATGGAAGTTCGAAAATGGAATCAAATTTTTTTTTTGATTAGATTTGATATTTCTTCACGAAATTGGTTGAATAAACTAATACTTGTTTTCTATTTTATCATTTAATGATATATTAGTGATGAATTGGTATCTTCCCTTCATACTTATTACAGGCTTAGGACTGTTAACTTACGAATGTATGAAGTTTTGAGTCTTGCGATATTAAATATTCCGCAAAAGTTTAGCGTTTGCAAGATGGCGTATTTAAAAGATTTCAATTCATTATATTTACATTTGTTTTATATCAATACGCATTGTATAGCGCTGTCTCGCTCCCTTACACGTAAGCGGGATAGCAAACCGATAAGCATATGAGTGAGTGAGAGAGCGCGGGACAGGTGTGAGTGAGCGCGCTAAACGGCTAAACATTAGATTATATTGAATATGAATATTAGGTGGATTAGGTATTGCCAGAATTGGATTAGGTGCCGCCTATTCTCGTAAAATACCTGTTCTTTAGATCTGTTCTAATAAATACGACTCATCTCTAGTATAAACCCTGCGGGGGTGCTTACAAGGCGTCATATTAAAAAAAAATTAACTTACTAATCTACCACCGCATCGGAACGCGGCCTCCACTGAGAAGATCCGGCGAGAAACTCAGCGGGCGTATCTTTTTTGTTTAATTCTCCATTCATTTTTTTATCATTTTTTGTATAGATACATACATTTTTATATTTTACAAAATCATTAATGCAATCCAGCTCCTGTGTGATGCCTTAAGACTGAGATATAAGACTATTTTTAAATATATGCTATAATGAAAAGCTAGAGGACCTCGACCATATTAGAGGGAAGGAAGTGACACGCACCAAATAGACACTGCTAGCATAGACTTCTTAGTGAGTGACTTTTTAGTTAGTATTAACCCAAAGGTTACGCAAACATGTAAAATTGGGTCAAATCGTCTTTACAAAACATGCCAGATGTTACGCAATGTTAGACGCGGCTAAAGCTCAGATAGGTGATCGTTGATAACATGATAAGAGCCTCTCCTTGCATTAAAAGGTACGATAAGTTATCGGTTCCTGCTTTCGCCAATGCGGTCGTAAGTTGAAGTTTTAGCATTAGGTTAGGAACTACAGAAGGAGCAGTAGGGAGCATAGATTAGGACAACTATTTCACGGGGCCACATATTGCCAGAGTATTTTAATCCCAAAATAAAACTCCTCGCAATTCTTCTGGCACATTATATCAATGTCTTTAAGAAATTTGTTTGGTTCAGTCAGTCATTGAGATTGCCTTAATTCTATTTTTCTGTTGGATGACTCATAAACGTACTTCTAACCCCCCACCTCAGGATATTCCCTCACCATTAACAAGTGCATCGAACAATATAAGTAGTTTAGTTAGCTAAATCCAAAAAATAATAATAATAATCCATATTTTAATTTGATCTATCCCGAAAGGGTAAGGTGTAGTGTACACAGCATATATTTCGCCAAAGTATTTTGTCGAAAAGCGAATGAGCCTGCCATCAATTATATAGTATATCCTTGGCCTTGACCCATAAAACTAGGTTATTTAAATGTTCTGTACCTTGGCACGAGCGCAAAGTTGACGATCTGCACCTTGACGGAGGTCTCTGGCGTATACTTGGGGTTGGGCAGCTTCGTGGTCATGTACAGCCGAAAGCCCGCCATGAACGGGATTAGAGAGTCTCCCAGTTTCAGCACTAGCTGGCCCGCTTGCCGGAAATACTGGCGCTGATATCAAAAATTTTATTTAAGCAACACTCCCACACTAGGAATAATAGGAAATCTTCTAAAAAGTGATCCGCGTTAGAGCATATAGGCATTTTATTTTATTAATCCAAAAAGTATAGTTTTCTACGAGAAAAACCCCAGTATCTGTCTGAAATTTCTTAACTTCGCCGACGAAAAATGTGTGAGCATAGTACACCTCTGCCAAACACGCTTGGAGAATATAGGCGTGACGGTGTGTGTTTTTATTTGACTAGCAATACGGAATCCTACATGCAGCTAGGACGAAATCTTTAAAACGACGTGAACTCCCTGGCCTGTCTCCTCAACTCCCTGGCCAAGATATACGAGCGCCTACTTCTGGCGAGGCTCAAAGACTTCGTAACGTCCAGGGGTATCCTTATCGACGAGCAGTTTGGCTTTCGAGCCAAACACTCTTGCGTCCACCAAGTGCACCGCATCACGGAGCACATCCTCTCCGGTCTCAATAGACCCAAACCCATCTACACGGGCGCCCTCTTCCTAGATGTCGCGAAGGCATTCGACAAAGTCTGGCACAACGGCTTGATCTACAAGCTCAACCAATTTGGTGTGCCGGACAGACTCGTGCTCATCTTACGAGACTTCGTGTCGAATCGCGCCTTCCGTTATCGCGTCGAAATGACGCGCTCCACTTCCCACTCCATCAGTGCTGGAGTCCCACAGGGCTCAGTTCTCTCTCCGCTCCTGTTTAGCCTTTACACGAACGACATTCCTCGTTCGAGTAAGGCGCATCTAGCCCTATTCGCGGATGATACCGCTATCTACGTCTCGCATAGGAATAAGGGTTTCATTACCAGACACCTTCAGGCATCCGCCAATTCCCTAGGGAATTGGTTCAGGAAGTGGCGTATTGAGGTGAACCCGGACAAGAGCGCTGCGGTGTTCTTCTCCAGAGGTGCCACCCCGCGCCACTCCCTGCGCCGCCCTAGAAGTAATCTCGGCCAAGTGACCATGTTCGACCGACCCATTCCCTGGGTCAAAGAGGTCAAATATCTAGGGGTCACCCTAAACAGTACCATGTCCTTCGGCCCGCACATCAAGCGGGTCCGTCACCGAGCATCATTTGTGCTCGGTCGTCTCCATTCGTTAATCTGCAAGCGGAGTAAAATGTCCCTTAGAAATAAGGTGACACTTTACAAAACTTGCGTTCGACCCATCATGACTTATGCGTGTGTTGTGTTCGGGCATTCGGCCCCCTCTCACATCGATAAACTCCAAGTGGTTCAAAACCGCTTCCTCCGTAAAGCCGTAGGAGCCCCCTGGTTCGTACGGAACGTCGATCTCCACTCCGATCTAGGTCTCGAACCTATTCGCGCCTTTATTAAAAAGGCGTCAACACGTCACTTCGCGAACGCATCTACCCATGCGAATCCGTTAATCGTAGCCACCGCCGACTACGATCTCCCCCCCGACCCCTGCCGCCACCGCCGGCCGCGACATGTTCTCACCGACCCCCCCGATGCTTTGTCATCCCTTCTTTCCGCTCAGAATACGGGCGACGACGACGACGTAGTAGTAGATCCCCTCCCATAGCCGGCGGTTGACCGGTGCACTTAGTAGTGCACCCGTCCCCCTACAGCGACTGTCCCAACCGAGGGCGCCTCTTCGAGGCGCCCTCGAGTATGTCGCCTCTTGCCCTTCTGGCTGGCTGGAGCGTAGTGGTTGCACGCTGGCCTTTAAGTCCGGTGAAGCTGTAAAGGCCTCGCGGCCAACAGCGTACATCATTCACACAAACACACACACACACACACACAAAAAAATTGACAAAATGCCAGTTTTCATCAAAAATCATTAATCCAATAGCTCAAAACATTGCGCGTTTTTTCTATAAACGTATGGAGGTAAGGTCTTACTTTCAACATAGGATCGAAAGACTAGACTAGCTCTTAACCAACGTTTTCGTACAGTATAGGGTTGCAAAATCATAGCGCAGGCTCGAAGTTACCAAGTCTCTTGTTTAAGGTCCCACGCGATCAATACTTTTATACTGTCTCATCACTATCATTACCCAAAAGTCTGCCATTACAGAACAAAGGCCTCCCCAAAAATTGCCACGACACCAGTCTATAATATCACATTTTGGTCTAAAACTTACTTTCAACACAGGATCCAAAGCCGGATCCAGCTCTTGGCCAACGTTTTCCATCAGTATCGGCTTGCCGAACCGTAACGCAGACTCGAAGTTTCTCAGCAGGTCTCTGTCATTCGGCTTGCATACGAGCAAGCCTTCGATTTTACCCTGAAAAAGAATGGAAATGAAGAATTGTATCACGTTTTAGACTGCTTACCTAATGAACATAGGATCTTTTGAAGCTTTTTCTCACCGTGAAGCCCAAAAAGAATACCTTTTTACACGTAACATAGATAGTGGAATATCTGGCAGTTGGTGGAATGGGATGGAAATAATGATAGTGAAACTCAAAATTAATTAATATAAAAAAAATACATTTTTATAAATAAACAACAAGCAGGTAATAATGCAATATAAAACCGCCTATGAAAGGAACATTTGTGGCAGGAAGATCTCCCAGCCAGATGGGTGTAGTGTCTGGCGGGCCCTGCCACTCTCCTCACTCGGGGTGTCTGAGGTCTTGCGTTATTTACGTAACACCGTGTATATATTACACGTCTTGCACACTGTACTATCGCGTTCTAGACATATATGTTGGATCGTCAGCACCATTTATTGGTAGGTAGTTGAAACTACGTAGCGATGTATAGGGTTCCTACAATCAAAATTAAATGTATACAACATTTCGTGACTACGCTATCGGACATTAAGGACTTCCTTCCATCAAAATTAAGCAACATATCAAAGTTTAATTTCGGTATGACAAGAGGATGTGATTCTAAGACAGCTTGCAAGATTTGACTTAACACAAACTTAATAATAGCCCTGTAAAGAAACTGTCCTACCGTTGGACACGAGCCTCCTTTCAAACTGAGAGGGTTTAGGCCATAGTCCACTACGCTGGCCCAGTGCGGGTTGGCGAACTTCACACATCTTCGAGAAACTCTTAGGCATGCAGGTTTCCTCACGATGTTTTCCCTCAACGTTAAAGTGATAATTATTTTTTATTACGTACAGGCTTTCAAAAAGACAGAGCGGCGTGCCTGGGTGCAGTCCAACGGTCTAACCACTAGGCTATCACTGCTTGCAAGGGAATATTGCAAGTTAAATTAAACCTAGTAGAAAAATACTACCATGGCGCGGATCCACTTGTTGGCCTGCGTCTGCGGGTCGATGATGAGCGGCCAGCGCCGCGAGTTGGACATCAGCACCGCGGACTCCACCGACATGGGGTCCCGCGGCAGACCGTACATCTGCCAGTTCCTGCGCACACGTACACTTATCAAGCGTAGAGACCTTTTCCTTCTTCTTCGCCTTCCGACTAGACCGTGTGTCCCATTCACTTGGGGTCGGCCTTCCTTGGCCTAGATGATCACCTTTCCCTATTTTTTTTTAAAAACGTACCCCCACACTAGGCTTTATTCCTGTGTCGTGGGTGCGCTCACAAACATGAAAATTCACATACACATAAAGATTTGTTCCGTGCGGGAATCGGACCCGGGCCTGTTCGAGCCAGTGGGCGGAGCGGCTTCAGCTCTCAACCAATGGGCTAAATAGTCCGCCAATGCACTGAAGCAGAGAAGAGAGGAGCCCTGCGGAGCTAGGATGATATCAACATCAACAGCTTAAAGACGTCCACGGGTGGACAAAAGCCAACCCCCAAAGATCACCAGTACGACCGGTTTGTTACTGTACGCATCTATTTTATCTGCAACATTCATCAATCATCAATCTACCTTGTGGCCGGCCTTCACTTTAATTTATATTATCGTGAAGTGGAGAGGCCCCCCAGCCAGCATTAGAAATTCAGGAAACTTGAATATTATAATACTACTGATTAATATTTTCACTACTCCACTCTCCGCTCCAGTATAGGCATATAGGTGCTGGGTAAAGGGATGGTCCATTAGGCCCCTCCCCTAATCGGAATTCGGAAAAAATCACGAAATAACACAAGGGAAGAGAGGTGTTATGAGATATCACGAGCATAAGCGGCGCGTGACCTTGACTGGTCTTCAAATTTTTTAAGATACTTTAATCGAAAAAATATACGTGTTTCTGGGTGGGGGAAGGGAGGGTTAGGCTAAAACCTCACCACGTATCATGTGATTAATGGACGACCCCAAAGTTATTTTGGTGATTTGTGGACGTATAGAATGTTCTGCGTACCTTGCGAGACCCCTTTATACTTGTCTGAATGTTTGTATGTTTGAGCGTACCCCGCGAGAACCCCTTGTGTTTTTATGCAAAAGACATAACTTGCAATCTTTCATTATTTACTTATAAAATATAATCTGTGTATCATTAAGGACAAGCATGACATTACAGTGTATATAAACTAGTTATGATCTTATTTTGTTTTATTTACTAATGTACTAAACAAATGACAATCGCAAATATAAAACTGAAAACGTCAATATTATGTACATTCAAAACCAGGGCGGTATCGTGTTAACTTTCATATATCATATATATATATATACAACATTACACAAGTGACGTAAGCAATAATAATAATAATAATTAATAATAATAATAAGCCCCCCAAAATCCTACCTTACGTCCGTGCTGAACATCTTGCCACGTGGGGGGCGGACACGCGTACTAATGAAACTTACGCGGCTAACAAGGCCAAGGTAAACTCTGCGATATGAAAATGGTACTAACAAGAAGTAGAGTTCCCCAGGCGGGTACCAGTGGTAACTCCACTGGAGAATCCCGCCCCGAGCCTAGCTCGGGCAGCCCCTCGTACTCTGGGGGGGGCAACATGTCGCAGCTACCTATCCAGTCCCAGACTGTTGTAGGTATACAACAAAACCCAAACAGTAGACACCCTCCATTGACTTTAACAGACTCAACAGACTACTCCCGTCCAAGTTCAGCTACTCCAACCTTAAGTGCTACACAGGAAGCTAACGCTTTCCAACCTGCGTCCACTAAGGCTGGTAAACCCCGCGTACGCATGAAGTGGACTAATGATGTTAACTTATTCATCATGCGTACATATTACCGCGTTACCAAATTAGAGACCGACCTGACGATATACAGAAAATTATTACATGAACATTTTATAAGACAATATCCTGAAGTCAATGTTTCGGAACAAAGGGTTTCAGATCAAAGACGTGTCATAATCCGTAACAAAATGATTTCTGATAAAATCTTAGTTCAAATCAAAGAAGAGGTTAGAATAGAATTGGAACAGATAGAGTCCTCCCCCTCACAATCAATACCTCTTGCAGCACTATCTCTGCAATCCTCACAACATACACAGCAAAATGTACCAGACACAAATTTACCATCCCAATCAGATTTATTTTCTCACACGCTTCCAAGCACACATTCTCATAATACACTTAGAACACCGCTTACGTCAAACTCACATGCATTTACACAGACGGAAACAACAACTATTTTAATGGTAAACGAAATTGAAACCCTACGACCTACACCATTACCAGATACCATAGCACAAAAACTACATGACAATCTTCAAACAAATTTAGTCAAATACGCGGGAACCGACCCTACACTCAGACCGAAACTACCTAAACTGAAATATAGTGCACAGCTCACACAACTAACTGAAATATTCAACAATAAAATACTAAACCACTTTTTCTCAGAAGATTCTCAACTCATCGACATCCATACTCTTATCTATTGTAGTGCTCTAGTTATATCACTTGAATTGGGATATAAAATAAAAGATGAAGAAAGTAACCGACCGCAACGCAATATCGAGAGAAAACCCACTTGGCAAATTAGAATTGAGAAAGACATAGCACAATTGAGATCAGATATAGGCCGTCTAACACAGTTCATCAACAATAACAGATCGAAGAAAGTAGTAGACAGGGTTGAAATAATTTTAAAAAATACAAAGATACATAGCGTTCACGAAAGTAATAATAGAAAACCGGAAGAATATTTGGACACTTTAAAACAAAAGTTAGCATTGAAAGCCCATAGACTAGCAAGATATAAAAAGGCACTTCTAAGGAAAAATGATAACAAATTATTTCACACAAATGAAAAGCTATTCTATAGGAAACTGACAACAGATAATGCTAATTCGAAGCCGAATGAGAGTGAGATACCGAAAGTAGAGGATCTTGAGAATTTTTGGGGAGGAATTTGGGAAACAGATACACAACATAACGAAGAGGCGACGTGGATAGCCGAAGAAGAATCCAGATGGGAAGGACTAGAGGTAATGAAGTTTGAAGAGATAACAGAAACAGATATCAAGAACACTGTAGCGCGACTAAATAACTGGAAATCTGCTGGAATCGACAGAATACATAACTTCTGGTATAAAAAGTTTAATACGCTCCATAAGATCTTAGCTAAAAACTTAACTCAGATAATCCACAGACAACAAAACACACCAGCGTTTATAGCACAAGGTATAACATATATGTTACCAAAAGGAAAATCCACAACCCAACCATCACAATACAGACCGATAACATGCTTACCCACCATATATAAAATCCTCACATCTGTTATTGCACAGAAAATTAACATCCACATAGAAAACAACAACATCCTCTCAGAGGAGCAAAAGGGATGTAGGCGAGCCCACATGGGATGTAAGGAGCAGCTAATTATTGACTCACTAGTTCACCGACATGCCACAGTTAATAAGAGAAACCTACATTGCACTTACATAGACTACAAGAAGGCATTTGATAGCATTCCACATTCATGGCTATTACGTATTTTACAAATATATAAAATTAATCCAGTTATAATTGAGTTTTTAAAAAATACAATGAGTCTATGGAAATCCAAATTACATCTTAACCATATTATTACTAGAGAAATACATATAAAGAAAGGTATATATCAAGGTGACTCCTTGAGTCCCCTGTGGTTTTGCCTCGCCCTTAATCCAATATCTCACATGCTGCGTGAACGCAAAGCCGGATATCATCTTAAACACGATAATATCAACACACGTATATCACATTTAATTTATATGGACGACATTAAACTTTATGCAAAATCAGAAAAGGAAATGAAACTATTAATAGATACAACGGTAGAGTTCAGTAAAGACATTAACATGCAGTTTGGCCTGGATAAATGCAAGGCGATACATATAATTCAAGGTAAAATCCGGCCCGGTGATTACGCAATAAGTGATGAGGAAAGGATAATAGCTATGGACCCGAACGAACTTTATAAATATCTAGGATATCACCAATCCAAAGGTATTGATCACTGTAAAATAAAAACATCTTTATTACGGGAATATAAATATAGAGTTAATGCCATATGTAAAAGCAAGCTAACAGGAAAAAGTATAATAAAAGCTATAAACACTTTTGCTACACCTATTTTGACTTACTCGTTCGGGATCATAAAATGGACTAAAACAGATATTAACCATATAGAAATAAGCACCAGAACTATTCTCACAAAACATAATTATTTACACCCAAAATCTGCAATAGAGAGAATGACTCTGAAAAGAGAAAACGGAGGGCGAGGACTAATTAACATATATTTACTCTGGATAAAACAAATAACTAATCTTAAATTATTCTTCCAACAAAAAGCTAGACACAGTGATTTGCACAAGGCAATAGTTAAAAATGATTTCAACCATACACCACTAAACCTGACAGTAGAGAATGGACCAAGTACCGAAATGCATTCAGAACAGGAAAGAACAGAACAGTGGAAGAAGAAGGTGTTACATGGCAGACACCCACATGACTTAGACCAAGCATACGTAGACTCTATAGCATCCAACAAATGGCTCACCCTAGGATCCCTATTCCCAGAAACGGAAGGCTTTATGGTGGCCATTCAGGACCAAATCATCAATACTAAAAACTACAGAAAACACATAATCAAAGACCCAACACTCACAGACGACAGATGCAGAAAATGTCACAGCCACCCTGAAAATATCCAGCACATAACTGGAGCATGCCCTAATCTTACACAAACTGATTATACACACAGACACAATCAAATAGCAAACATCATACATCAAAATCTCGCAATCAAACATCACCTCATACCCAATACAAACACTCCATACTACAAATACAATCCTAGTCCTATTCTTGAAAATAGCACGCACAAAATCTACTATGACCGCGCAATACTTACCGATAGAACTATTCACTATAACCGCCCAGATATCACCCTGCAAGATAAAAAGAGTAAAACCACTTACCTGATTGATATTGCTGTCCCAAACACCCACAACCTCCAAAGAACAATAGCTGAAAAAGTACATAAATACACAGACCTTAAAGAAGAAGTAACAAGAATCTGGAAGCAGAATAAAGTGTACATTGTTCCAGTTGTATTATCGACTACCGGGGTAATACCAAAATACCTTCACCACAGCATAAAACTGATTGATCTGAAGCCCACCATCTACATATTACTACAGAAAGCCGCTATACTAAACACCTGCCGCATTGTGCGGAAGTTTTTGCAAATAGAGGAAGACACCAACGAGACTGACGGACAGACTGACTTAAACACATGATTATTCTACATGTCATTTACTTGGCTTTGCCCGTAAATGGCATGAACATACCTGCGCAAGCTGAGAAAAACAACCAACATAATAATAATAATTTTTATTGTCATAAAATTGAATACAATATTTTGTGAAGTCCCTGACATCTGTGCTAGGTAATAACCTGTGTTACAGAAGTCAGTGCCCTCTCCCATGGTGTAAGGTGTTAAATTAATTCATAATATGAACAAAGCAAATTATTATAAAAATAAAAACAACAACAATGAATAGAAATTAGACAAGGGAATTTAAATGTTAAAATTCTTAAGCTATAAAATATAAATTCTGTGCGCGCGCGTGTGTGCGTGTGTGTGTGTGTGTGTGTGTATGTACGTGAGTAATGTAGGACAAAGTACGTGTTTACTAAAAGACAAAGGTATGAGAGTCTTATGAAATTGCTTTTAGTATTCGTTCTGTGTCTTCATAGTTTAACGACTGCAGCCATTTATTAAGTTTCTGTTTCACCGTGTACCGTGTATGTGTATATATAAAGAGACTTTTGTGTATTTTATTGTAAATCCGAGAGCTTAAAGCACAGAAGTGTCTTCGCGCAAGTGCAGTACGACACTTAACCAATTGACAGACTGGAAATCCAATTCGTCGATTTGCTAGATTTTTATCAAGAGCTAGCATGGAGTGTCGCCGCAACACAGTTCGAAGGATGTAGAGCTGCCTTACAGTAAGAACTTGAGCATCTAAGTACAACTGAGTAGTGGGATAGTCTCTTTTTTTAAAAAATATTACCTTGAGGACTGCTCGCTGAGCTCGTTCTGCCCTCAGTATTACAGTTTTAAAAGTCCCACCCCACACTGGTATGCAGTACGTAATTATGGACTCGCAGAGACTGCGATAGACTAGTGTAGAAGTATCACAGTCAGCGGAATGTCTAAGCTCCTTGAAGAGATATGTTAGTTTTCGAAGTCGAGAGCAGAGGGAATCAATGTGTTCACGCCAGTCCAACCTTGCGTCAATATGCACTCCTAGATATTTTATATTAGGAACCATAGCAAGACAAGGACAAGTACACTGTGAATTGTCCATACATGTGTGTGCCTCAATCTTATTTGATTCAGGAGGTGTTTTGGCTGAATTAGGTAGGAAAAACTGGATAACTTTTGTTTTTGAAATATTAAGAGTGAGTAGATTAGAAGATAGCCAGTCCATTATCGTGCGCAAAGAGAGTTCAGCTCGTTGTCGGGCCTTAATCCAGTCATTGTCGTATACAAGCAGGGCTGTGTCATCTGCATATACGAACGTGTCACATTGTTCGAGGGGTAATAGACATAAATCGTTTATATAGATTTGGAATAATGTGGGCCCCAAAATACTACCTTGCGGAATTCCGTAGCTTAGGTTATTTTCATTACTAATAACGGAATCAATTTTGACTAATTGGCTACGTCCATTGAGGTAATCTTTGTAGATGTTTAGGGTATCATACATACCTGATCTGTACAGCATCTCCAAGCGTGGACAGAGGCGTAGCACCGTGCGTGTGCGGTACCTCTACCTCCTGGCAAAAAGGTCCACCATTTACATTCAGCCCATTCACACAGCAGTATGCAAGGAAGTGGACATGAAAATAAGCAGTGCGGACATGTAAAGTTTTAACTACTCTACTAATTGTCATATCTACTTCCTTGCTCACTGCCGCGGTTCACATTCTCGCACTGGGCAGTTTTATGGCCATTTCTACTACCTTGCGAGGAGAGCGGAACATATAATCATGTAATCAAAAGACATTGTCAAATAGCCCCAGAACCAACAAACATTTGACCCATACCATCATTATTTATCTATTTTATTAAAATAACGGCTAATATCCGTATGTAACGGACAATTTGCAATATAAAACGAATATTTCAAAGCATTGTAAGTACTTATATAGAATTGACTGTAAAATGTAGTAGGCGTACCTATTAGCTATCTAGATTGCTTGTCTTGTTATACACTAAATACTTATATAGATAGTTCCTTAGTGTCTATAGGTATCTATAAAAATATAACTAATCCTTATCTATCTATCTATATCATCACGCCAGATCCCTTGTGGGGTAGGCAGAGAGTAGTGTTCCAACAGGTTATTTCCTTACATACCTCTCTGGCTTCCTACACTCTGATAGTTTATATTTTTGACTACACCATATAACCTCATATGCATTATTGGCTACTAAATTATAACAAAATCTAATAAGTTATTTCTGTGCAGTATTGCTATTCCCCCGCTTGTCATTTCAATAATTAATACCTTTAGAGAATTAATGGGTGATTCGAAATCATACAATTATTTTTTCATTGCTGTTGGTTAAAGGGCAAATCATGTATGGGCGCAGAACAATGTCCTTTGATAGTCTTTTACTATCTACACAAATCATCACTACAGATTCCTTGCCGGGTAGGAAGAGAGTATAGAATTTCATAAGATTCTTTTCGTACAGACAGTTCTCTCGCCAAGTATTTCTTATTTTATAAAACTTTTCCCGCACAGATAAACATATTGTAGTGTCGTGGATGCATTTACAAAGATATTTTGGGTAAAATTTGATCAGTGCGAAAGTCAAAAAGCTATATGAGTAATATCATAATACGAGGTGTAACATAATAAACGAAAGACCTGCAAGTAGTTTGTTCTAAATCGATAACTGAATTGATTCAAACTATTTTTAAGGCATCTTATTTTTGAAGTGATAACTTCTTATGGGAGGGTAAACCGCTTCGTAACGTAACGCGTGACGGCGCCGTCTGTCTGGCTTCCCTTTCTCTCACGCATACGGCAGAGGTAGGCAGGCTCTTCCTCTCTCACTCTAACCCACAGCGCTCTTCACTTTCTCTCACGCATACGGCAGAGGTAGGCAGGCTCTTCCTCTCTCACTCTAACCCACAGCGCTCTTCCCTTTCTCTCACGCATATAGCAGAAGTAGGCAGGCTCTTCCTCTCTCACTCTAACCCACAGCGCTCTTCCCTTTCTCTCACGAATACGGCAGAGGTAGGCAGGCTCTTCCTCTCTCACTCTAACCCACAGCGCTCTTCCCTTTCTCTCACGCATACGGCAGAGGTAGGCAGGCTCTTCCTCTCTCACTCTAACCCACAGCGCTCTTCCCTTTCTCTCACGCATACGGCAGCGGTAGGCATGCTATTCCTCTCTCACTCTAACCCACAGCGCTCTTCCCTTTCGCTCACGCATACGGCAGAGGTAGGCAGGCTCTTCCTCTCTCACTCTAACCCACAGCGCTCTTCCCTTTCTCTCACGCATATAGCAGAAGTAGGCAGGCTCTTCCTCTCTCACTCTAACCCACAGCGCTCTTCCCTTTCTCTCACGCATACGGCAGAGGTAGGCAGGCTCTTCCTCTCTCACTCTAACCCACAGCGCTCTTCCCTTTCTCTCACGCATATGGCAGAGGTAGGCAGGCTCTTCCTCTCTCACTCTAACCCACAGCGCTAGTTTAAGTTATCACTTCTGTTGGGCGTCCCGAGACGCACAATATTTTTCTTTTTACACCGTCACGCCTATATTCCCCAAGCGGGGGTAGCAGAGGTGTACTGAGTACACCCACGTTTTACCGACGATGTTAGGTCCCATGTAATAGGGGGCGAGCCCATTGCCATATACCGGGCACAATTCCAGACTCCGGACTCGTACTGGGAAGTTTTTCATTTGAAACACTACACTTGTCCGACCTAAAATTTGGACCTCGCGAACACAAAGCGATGTGCTTTGTCACTAGACCAACGAGGCAGTCAAAGTTTTTTTGTTGAATTGCAAAAAATGCTGTTCCACCTTTAGGGCGCCATAATAAACTAAATTTATTCTTGATTCAAAGCAATACGAAGCAATTCTCAATACGCACACATACATTTACAAGTTTCATTGTGAATTGGAGTATAAAAGTGCTTAAGAAAGGGGTTAAAAATGTTAATATGGAAAATTGGTTGTTTTATTTAATTTGTGAAGCAATTCTCATGGGGGTGTCTGAGGTCTTGCGTTATTTACGTTAACCTTGTATAATTTATAAGATATAAATAACAGAATGACTAGATCAAGTGGTTGTCTAGATACCTCTATATGATGTATCCACTCTGTCAATAACTTTCTTCTAAATTCGTCGGTAAATGGAGTGATGTACCCAACGGCACCTAAATGCGAAAAATAAATATATTTTGGGGGAGGCCTGTGTCTTGCAGTTGACGTTTTTCAGCTAAAAAAGAAGATAGACAGAGAGTAGGGTTGCAACAGCAGAGGTTTGTAAAGAAAGAATCTCTTTCCTTACAGACCTATCTGGCTTCCTCTACGCCCATAGTTTGTCTCATACACGCTCGCCGGTTACGGAGACTCTTGACTTGCCCTTCAAATAAGACACGGTCTATTTGGTAACCCCCGGTCGTCCCCGGCCGTCCCCGGTACCTACATCCCTCCAGTTTCGCATAATAATAAGATAAGAATACATTAAATCATGCCAGAGGGCTAGCATTCGATTTTTACCATGCAAGAGAAAGTGTAAGTGCAAGGATGTAGGTACCGGGGAAGACCTAGACTATCTTACCATGACCAAATAGACCGGGTTTTATCTGAAGGACAAGTCAGGAGCCTCCGTAACCGGCGAGCGTGTATGAGACGAAGTATGAAAGTAGAGGAAGCCAGAGAGGTATGTAAGGAAAGAACCTGTTGGAAATCTGTACTTTCTGCCTACCCCGCAAGGGATCTGGCGTGATGATATAGATAGATAGATAGAAGAACAACTTTTGACCAAGGTTTTGTAATAGTATTAGTTAGCCGAATCGTAGCGCTGTCTCGAAATTAACAAAACGAAGCCGTTATATGTAAACGTTTTTACATATATACTCCATGTATATCTTTGCTTTAACTCGGAAGTCTATAATATCTCATTATCATCAGCCAAAAAACGCCCATTGCAGAACAAAGCCTGGCACAAGGCAGGACAATTTGACATGCAATTTCCAGTTTATTTTTCAAAAGAAAGGTCTAAAGAATCACAGTTTCCATATTAAAAAAGAAAATATTAAGGAACCATTTATATGTCGTATCCTATTATTTGAAAATCAGTTAATGGAATGGCTAGCAGTTACTTTCATTTTAGTAACCATGTAATGTTGTCATAGCCATACTCTATGATCGCTAGAGTTTGTTCAGTTGTGAAGGGATGACAGATGACATCTGTCAGATGACAAATCAACGATGACAGATAGTAGATGTAAGATGGCGGTCGGCGCTGCGTTGTTAGTCTATTAGCAACGGGGCAAGCGCTCGGACATATCGCGGAGCAGCTAACCTCACTGCATTCCATGTGACTTAATCGCCGGACGAGACTACAGTGTTATTTCAAGATTTCCTTTATGTTCGGCCACCATGCGGATGACTATGAAAACGAAGATAAATCCACCTTTCACCGCTACCGGCATTAAAACGGCCATCCAGAAAACCAAAGCGCCGTTATATATTAGTATCATAGGACTAGGCTCACATGCACTGAGGAGTATGTCTCCGATTAGATTGACACTGGCGATATCCAACTCCCCTATGGTTCTGATCCAACGGACGCGCTCGCTCGACAATCCGTTCAACAGTCTGCAAACAATCGCTGCTTTATTCTCTTTGAACGACCCCTGGATTACCCAGGGAAGTTAAATGTATTCTATGATACGTCAATGACCATATTGTTTATACAATCGTACAAGAATCTTTTGGCCCACGGCCATAATCGGAATTAGATCTGTCATCAAGTGAAATGTCACTATATGACAGCCGCAGAGGTGCCGGTTGCTATGAAATTTACCGTTACGCCTATATTCCCCAAGCGGGGGTGGCAGCGGTGTACTGAGTACATCCACGTTTCGCCGACGATATTAGGTCTCATGTAATAGGGGGCGAGCCTATTGACATATACCGGGCATAATTCCAGACTCCGGACTTGTACTGGGAAGTTTTTCATTAGAAAAACTACACTTGTCCGACCTAGGATTTGAAACCAGGACCTCGTGATCACAAAACGATTTGCTTTGTCACTAGACCAATGAGGCAGTCTCTATTATACGTCAACGAACATATTGTTTATGCAATCGTAAAATGATCTTTTGGCACGCGGCCCAAATCAGCACTAAGTCTGTCATCAAGTGAAATGTCACTACATGACAGTCTCAGAGGTGCTATTAGCTATGAAATTTACCAAAGTTCTTTTTTTAATTAGTAACCGGGCGGACTCACATGCTGAAATATTTCCTTGAAAGTAGAAATTTTTTACTAAATGTCAACCCTGATTCCACTCCAAAGCTCACGTGTCAATGTCAACCATGTGAGGCAGGAAAGTTGTGGCAGGATTTGTCAAAGGGAAGATCTTCCAGCCAGAGGGGCGTTGTGTCTGGCGGGGCCTGCCACTCTCCCCGAGAGTTGTTGTCGGGGGCTTACATGTTACACGTCGTGCGCACTCTAATATCGCGTTCTAGACATGTATGGCGAATCGTCAGCACCATCTATTAGTAGGTAGTCGCAACTATGTAGCGATGTATAGAGGTTGCTACACCTGAGCCGAAAGATCCTTCTCTCACTATAGTCTCTATTTTAACAATATGGTTATTATAGATATAAAATGCAAGGACTGCCTGCCTCGTTGGTGTAGTGGCAAAGCGCATCGCTCTGTGATCACGAGGTCTTGGGTTCAAATGCTAGGTCAGACAAGTGTAGTTTTTCTAACGTAACATCCCAGTACGAGTCCGGAGTCTAGAATTATGCCCAGTATATGGCAATAGGCTCGCCCCCTATTACATGGGACCTAACATCGTAGGCGAAATGTAGGTGTACTGAGTACACCTCTGCCACCCCCGCTTGGGGAATATAGGCGTGACGGTATGTAAAATGCAAGGAAAGAGGCACGTTTCATGACATTTAACTAAATTTTAGCAATTTTTGCATTTCTGATGTTCATGCACCGAGTGTATCGCACATCTAGATTTTTATAAAGGAATGAAATATTTGACTACCCCTTCCGGAATATGAGGAATAGCTGCGAGTGATATTATGGCACGTTATGTGTGACCTATTAGCGCGGTCCATTCTGGCCAAGCACTGGTTAATGTCTTCCTCCATCTTCCGTTTCTCTTCCTCTTTCTCCTGCAGATACGCGTTCAACTTGGCGATTCCCTCCAGTAGAGCTTGCATTTTTGCTTTGGCGTTCGCTAGCATGGCTGTAAAAATAAAAATATGATAAAATATCATTGTACAACGTTATTGTACAATAGGGTATATGCTTAACTTTTTTTATATTGATATAGATAGTTAAGTGGACGTCAAATCGAGAGAAAGCTTTTACCAACAATTGGCTAGTTTAAGCAGCCGTCAAATCGAGAGAAAGCTTTTTTCCCAGCAATTAAACAGTTTAGGCAGACTTATAAATGGATGTCAAATCGAGAAAATCCTTTTTCCCAGCAATTGAACAGTTTAAGCAGACTCATAAGCGGACGTCAAATCGAGAGAAAGCTTTTTTCCCAGCAATTAAACAGTTTAGGCAGACTTATAAATGGATGTCAAATCGAGAAAATCCTTTTTCCCAGCAATTGAACAGTTTAAGCAGACTCATAAGCGGACGTCAAATGGAGAGAAAGCTTTTTTCCCAGCAATTAAACAGTTAAGGCAGACTTATAAATGGATGTCAAATCGAGAAAATCCTTTTTCCCAGCAATTGAACAGTTTAAGGAGACTTATAAGCGGACGTCAAATCGAGAGAAAGCTTTTGCCCAGCAATTAAACAGTTTAGGCAGACTTATAAGCTAACTTCGAATCGAGAAAAGGTTTTTTCTTAGTAAACGCCGAATCTACTTTGTATATTTCTGGTATATATGAGGTACCTTCGACAGCGGCGAGTTCTTTAGTGGCCCTCGCGAGTGCCTCCTTCTTGGGCGCCACGGCCTTGTTCACATGGAAGAACTTGTACATCGCGTGCACCCACATGCACAACGACTGGCACGCCTTCGACACCTGTACAATAACAACTCTTGTCTTAAGAGCTTTTCCTTGCTACATACTCCCCAATTGGTGGGCTATTACACCTCTGCCTTATTACTATCAACATTAGCCGAAAGAGGTCTATTGCAGGACACAAAAGCCAGTTGTTATTTAGGGGGAGGCCCCAAAGATCGCCACGGCGACCGGTTTCAAGCGAACTTGTCCATCGCTACCTATCTTTTTTAAAATCAATATGAAATTCTGCGCAGGGTCACTCAAGTGGTTACGTGGAATTCAACATAAACTCTAATATTTTTTTTTGTCATATAATATAAACGCGAATAAATAACATGAAATAAAACTATTTTACGGATTTTATCGCGGTTTATTTTTGATTTTAAGTTCCCGGCGTTTCGAGTGCTTTGCAGCACCCATGGTCACGGGAGGGACTGAGGTGTTAGAGGTTTATAGAAAAAAGACCCATACTTATAGGTACTTAAACGGTGAATCTCACCACCATCCAACACAGTTAGCTACCGTGGGTAAATCTTTGTTTCAGAGAGCACAAGGGATCTGTGACAAGAAACATCTGGCTGCCGAGCTTCAACATGTCAAGCAAGTCCTGCACAACAATAAGCTTCGAGTCCCACGCCAACGTCACAGTGACCGAGTGAAACCAGCCACAGTCGAGCGTCTCCCTGCTGTACTACCTTACTTAAGAGGAGTCACAGACAAGATTGGCTAAATCTTGAAGCTTGAAATTAAAACATTTTATAAGCCGCCAAACAAGATCAGTTAATTTTTACCATCTGTCAAGTGTCAGATCCCTCTAGAAGATGCAGGAGTATACAAGCTTGATTGTGAATGTGGTTTCTCTTATAAAGGACAAACAAAAAGATCGATCAAAACTCGGGTTAAAGAACACATAGCTGACCTAAAACACCGTCGCTCAAAGAAGTCTGCAGTCTGTGAACATGTCCTTGACCGCACCCGACATAACATCAGATTTGATAGACCACAAATCCTCGTGAAAGAACACCGATTCCTACCAAGGATGGTTCGCGAGGCTATTGAAATTAAAAAACATCCTAATTTCAATAGAGAAGATGGCTGGGTGCTTCCATCGACTTGGGATCCGGTGATTAATATAATCAAATCCAAAACCAAGCATAACACTGCAAGACCTCAAGACACGGTGAGCTCATTATGCGTAGATCGGACCAACAAAAATAATTAAGAAGTTGAGGGTACCCCAGAACAACTATGCCTTTAGGACGTCTAACACCTCAGTCCCTCCCGTGACCATGGGTGCTGCAAAGCACTCGAAACGTCGGGAACTAAAAATCAAAAATAAGTCGCGATAAAATCCGTAAAATAGTTTTATTTCAAATAATATTAAACCCAAATTTTTTCAATTTACACATCTGTCTCTCTCAACTTACTAGATTTTCTTTTAAACGTATCCCCACACTAGGATTTATTCCTGTGCCGTGGGTGCGTTTACAAACCTGAAATTTTATATACACAAATACCCAGACCAAAACAAATAATTGAGCAGTTTACACTTAAACTACTCGCCGTGGTATACACTTAAACAGCGTTTATCTTGAATACTCAAATGTTAAACCAGCCAACGGTGTGCGTCAGCCGTACTCGCTCCGTAGATAAGGAGGATCGCTCACCTTAAGGATCCTGACTCACTCCGTAGGTACTCACCTTAAGGATCTTGACTTACTCCGTAGGTACTCACCTTAGGAATCTTGACTCACTCCATAGGTACTCACCTTAGGAATCTTGACTCACTCCATAGGTACTCACCTCAAGGATCTTGACTCACTCCGTAGGTACTCACCTTAAGCATCTTGACTAACTCCGTAGGTACTCACCTTAACGATCTTGACTCACTCCGTAGGCACTCACCTTAACTCACTCACTCCACTCCACTCACCTTAAGGATCTTGGCGGGGTCGTAATCAGGGTTTGCGATAAACCGCTTGAGTTTCTTGATCATGTCCTCGGTGATGGCCTCCTTGTCGTACTTCATCAGCGACTCCAAGAAGGCCGTGGGGTCGCTCAGCATCTGCGAGCCTGGCTTCCAGTAGTTCAGCACTTTCTCGCCAAACGACGCGCCTGGCTCCTGCGTAACGAGGATAAAAACACCGCAACCCGTTTCATCGAACCACCGTTCTATCGAAACCGCCAATTTACAATTGCTGGATTTACTAATAGGGCAGTAAAGATGGGTCCCCCTCCAATTTATTTCAAAGACGTAGCCATAGACCTGAAATTATTCCTGTATGGCGCTATTCCGCGCCTGGTGCGGGAATCGAACCTGCGACTACCCAATCTAGTGTGTGGAGTGGTTTAAGCTTTTACCGACCAGTCCGTCCGTCAAAATGTGGATAGATAACGGACACTAGTGTATCCATATGGGTAAATGTATGATTAAAATTGTGGTTAAACATTCTATAACCTTATTGTACTAGTAAATTTTATACTGATATAAGTGTGGTATTCGACCGACAATAACTTTGTTCGATGTACAAAGAAATCTGACTGCCCTGTTGGTCTAGGAGCAAAGCGCATCGCTTTGTGATCACGAAGTCTTGGGTTCAAATCCTAGGTTAGACAAATGTAGTTTTTCTAACGAAAACTTTACAGTATGAGTCCGGAATCAGGTATATGGCAATAGGAACGTTTACCTATTACATGGGACGTAACATCGTCAGCGAAACGTGGGAGTACTCAGTACACCTCTGCTACCCCCGCTTGGGGAATATAGGCGTGACGGTGTTTATCTTGGAAGTCGCCAAGGCAAGGGCGAGCCGCAAGTCTCCGTCTTACTCTATTGCAAGTGTGCACATAATATTGGAAGTCGGCAAGGCAAAAGCGAGCGCAAATTTTTGCTACGGTCTATCTACCTTATCTATATCATCACGCCAGTTCTGTTGCGCGGTAGACAGAGAGTACAAAGTTCCAACAGGTTCTTTCCTTACATACCTCTCTGGCTTCCTCCACTCTTATAGTTCATCTCATACACGCTCGCCGGTTACAGAGACTCTTGATTTGTCCTTCAGATAAGACACGGTCTATTTGGTTATGGTAAAATAGTGTTACGGTGTGGAAATAATCTGAGAATCGCATATGCAAAGGTGACTTGATGAGTCACTCTCTTGCATTATTTTGGCTATAATGTGAGTACCTTGATGGGCTTGATGTCGAAGACTACGCAGAGCGACTCGATGACGAGCACGACGCCGGCGGGCGGCTTCTTCATGGCCTTCACCTCCACGATGTCGTTGCGGTTCAGCTCTTGAAGCGCTTTTTCAGCCGCCCGCAGCGCCGGCAGAGCCTCCTCTGTAACAATACACCATTTTTATAATAAACTAACCGACCCCGTTGGAAATTATTGACTAGCTGACTCGACAGTTTTTATAGTAAACTTTCGACGTAATATTGATAAATTGTATACCTTACCCTTCTTCGTGAATCAGTATATCTATAAGTGAACACCCAATAAAAATCCATATCATAATGTGTGCGTGCAGGGCTTAAAATCGCGAATATTTGATATCAAAACCAGATAGATTGACCTCAAGTACTTGCCAGAGCGCTATATAGATACCTATCGAGGTGTATCTCTAATACCTTCTTTAATTTCATGGTACTAATGTAGTTCTCATACACCAACCTGTTTTGGTAACTATTCCGCCAAAACAAGCCAAAACAAACTCAACGTCTGCTGAGACACATTACTGCCTTTTGACGTAAATACGTCTTTAAAATTGCTTACATAGTGGGAGGCAAGTTAAAATGATGATAACAAAATCGGGGGATACAGTATGGTGTTGCCTCTATCGTGATCTATAATCTCCATCCTAAATTCAGTTACAGCATTGGATAGCTTAAGGATCAAAGAATTTATTGCCAAGCGAGGACTGTGACGCATCGCGCGCGGTAGTGGGGAAGCGCCGCCATTTTGAGGTCATTTTGCTGTGTATCGAGATTTACACTTAGTATAACTTTTGATTCGGAAAAGCTACAACTTTCGTTTAAGTTTCAATCGCCAGCTCTCTTCAAAAACTATCGATTATCTAAATACAAAACATTAGTTTAAAATAGTGACAGTAAATATAAAAAGATGTTAAAATAAAAAAAAATAATATCAAACATATGAAATAAAACTACTTTACGGATTTTATCGCGGTTTATTTTTTTTTTATTATTTTTAGTTCCCGACGTTAAAAAAAATAAACCGCGATAAAATCCGTAAAGTAGTTTTATTTCATGTGTAATATTCGCGTAAATCTAAGAACTTAATATCAAACATATATAATGTCGGCCTATACGCGTCAAAAAGCCAAATCCAAATACAGAGATCCCATACGGTTGGAAAGGGCTTCTCAAGAGCAATCAAATGGTACCAATAAAACACCATATGACCGAGTCAAGCAGTGCTGGGAACGCAAAAGAATGAATGCGGCCGAGCGAATCAACGACGGTGCCAATACATCTGCAGCTGGGGCCGTTGAAATTATGCAGTTGCACGAAGAAAAGGAAATAGTTGCCATTATGAACAAAACATAGAAACCCGAAGGACTTCTTAGTATTCAAATATGATTATGATATACATAAATAATTATATTTATATTACCCGTTACGTAAACGTATTCACGTAGAACACAAGGCCGTGTCCATGACACAGCCACACCGTTTTTTTTTTCCGTTTTTAAATTTCCTATGTGTATTGTAAAATGCGACTAAAATAATTTTATTTTAAAAAGGGCCTTTTCAAATGCTCTTATAGCAAAAACACAACAAAGATATCTGGCTTAGTTGAGGAGTTCCTATGGTTTCTAACGCATCAAAACAAATCCAACGAGCCCAGATAAGGCGTGGTTATATAAAGTAGTTGAGTGGTTCCATTGGCCAGCTTTCGGGTTCATCGTCAGACCGTGTACAGCATCTAGTTGTGTAGTACCAATCTATGAAATCTAAACACGAAGGGGTTACGTTGTACATTTCACATGTTCCTTTGGCCACCTTCCGACTCTATCATCAGCCCAGTTCCATATTATTGCATTGTCCGGCCACTTTGCATACGTGTGATTAATTTCAGTGCAATCAGATACCCACAAGTGCTCGAAAAATGGATCACAATTAGGCATGTCGGTTCATTTAAAGAAAAATCGAACTTTGGTTCGATTCGAATCGTACGCGTACGAATCGATTCTCAATTACATCGAAGCTCAAAAAATCGATTTTCGATTAATCGATTCGAAGTCGATTCATATTAATGTGCCGATTGAAAGAGTTTTTTCTGGATTCCTTTTTATAATTTCTTGATACATTCAATTAAGAGATTATTAAAACACAACTGAGCTAAAATAAACTCATGTTTGGAACGTAGTATTTTTGACAATAAACGTGTTTTGCCATTATTTATTTCCATGATTTACACAGCCTGAATCGTGAATTGAATCGATTCCGACGGCTTACGTATTCCATCTATTGAATCGATTCAGTGGTTCAGATTGATCTCAAAAATCGATTATATGACTTAACAAAATCGATTATTAATCGACTTGCCTAATCACAATATTTGAACCGAAAAGACAGACAAACATTCGAACATTGCAAGTTTAATAAAGGTTTGTAAAAAATCATTTGATAACTATCGAGCAGGCTATCACAGAAATAATCGCACTGCTTATTACATGTATTTTAAGATCATTTTGCTACGTCTCTGACTACCACTTATGGGGACATGGTCATGGAAGTATGTAACAATGAATACAGACCCAAGTCCCTCGTCGCGTCTTCCGCCATGGCACTGGTTGCAGCCGCCATCTTCTCCGCAACTGCTTGCTCTTTCTCAACTTTCTCACGAGCCTCTTCAGCGATGGCCTAGGAAAGGAATTTGTAGAAATTTCTGTTCTGTATGGATTCGTGAAGGGGTAAGTTCCAACTTGCTTAATAACTTTATTCCTATTTCAGACAGCACGTTAAGCCGCTGGTCCCAGTTATCACTTTCCTTAACGACTATCCTATGGGGTAATTGTTAAGAAAAGTTGGAACTGCTGGGGGCGGCTTATGGGCTGCTTGATAATTTCCATCAGATGTTCACAAACCTGCCTCAAACTGGCTCGAGCGTAGTGGTTGCACGCTCGCCCTTAAGTCCGGTGAAGCTGTAAAGGCCTCGCGGCCAACAGCGTACATCACTCACACACTGTATGCTTTAGGTCTAAACGGTGGAGCACGACCGACTTCTGTTTCAAGAGGATATTGATTCAGAGGATTTATATTTAATCCAGTTTTATAATCTTTGTTTGTAGTGCAATGGCTGCCTCGGTGCTATTTCAGCGCATAGGACGGCTAGCAATCATTTGGTTTAAGGTTGAAATCAGTAGTGTTCCCAAATCTGGAATCGTGCCCGGTATAATGGAAAAAGTCTCGTATTTATCAGGGAACAAATGTCAACGAAATCGAGCGCAGTCGGGCGACGACGCTAGGCAATTAGCCCCGCGATCTCGTTCACATTTGTTTAGTCGATTGCAGCATGTCTTTCGTTCAGAATACGGGCGACGTCGACGTAGTCGTAGATCCCCTCCCATAGCCGGCGGTTGACCGGTGCACTTAGTAGTGCACCCCGTCCCCCCACAGCGACTGTCCCAACCGAGGGCGCCTCTTGAAGGCGCCCTCGAGTATGTCGCCCCTTGCCCTTCTGGCTCGAGCGTAGTGGTTGCACGCTCGCCCCTAAGTCCGGTGAAGCTGTAAAGGCCTCGCGGCCAACAGCGTACATCACTCACACACACACGCACACACACACTACTGTCCCCCAATTTATACGAGGCTGTGTACTAACAGTGTCGATGGCGATCTGTTCGATGACCTTCCTGGTCTCCTCGGCGGCGCGTTCCATCAGCGGCTTAAGCTCGGCCAGCTCGATCTGCAGCTGCTTCACTTCCACCTCGGTTTGTTTCAGCTTGTTCAACCCTGTGATTACCAAGTATAGACCATAACCTTAGAAAGCCGATTCCATATTCCTATGGTTCAGTGTGCTTACAAGCAAAATGCATAATATAATCAGATCAAGCAGATACTTTAACGTGTAACGGACGTAATGTCAGCTAACGCGTCGGCCTGCCAAGGTAAGCCTTAACCAAAGCCAAAGTCAAGCCAAGCCAAGCCACGCCGAAGCCAAGCCACGATACTCGATTCTCGTAACTGTTAATCGCTGCTGCCATGTTGACATACCCCTGATACCCTGCCCAAATGCTACTGCCGAACTAGTGTGGATGTATCTATATAAGCCTTAGCGAAATCATTTGTGAATTATTCTAATACAAAATTAAAAGAGTACAACGAAACTCTGCTTCATTTTATTTCTATCCGTTTCAAACGCAATGTCTTATGTGGTAGATATTTATCCTACGAGTAGTATGACTAAATTGGAAAAAAACTTTGTACAGAGTGTAAGATTTTTAGATGCATGATCATTTCTTTGCATGTACTACTTATAATAAAATAAATATTTCCCCCTTGCAGTTCGGGCATTGAACATGTCTGCGTAGACGCCGAGCGTCTCCATGTAGGACATGGGCGTGACGTAGTTACAATACTCCTGTCAAAACTAATCAGTAGAAACAATACTGACCAGTTTTCAAAGTGTTGGACTCCTTCAGTATGGCGTTCTGTTGCTTCTTGAACATGTCAGCGTAGGCGCCGAGCATCTCCATGTAGGACATGGGCGTGACGTAGTTACAATACTAACCAGACGCTATGGCAACTCCTGTCAAAACTAATCAGTAGAAACAATACTGACTATTTTTCAAAGCGTTGGACTCCTTCAGTATAGCGTTCTGTTGCTTCTTGAACATGTCTGCGTAGGCGCCGAGCATTTCCATGCAGGACATGGGCGTGACGTAGTTACAATACTAACCAGACGCTATGGCATCACCTGTCAAAACTAATCAGTAGAAACAATACTGACCAGTTTTCAAAGCGTTGGACTCCTTATGGCATTCTGTTGCTTCTTGAACATGTCTGCGTAGGCGCCGAGCATCTCCATGTAGGACATGGGCGTGACGTAGTTACAATACTAACCAGACGCTATGACATCTCCTGTCAAAACTAATCAGTAGAAACAATACTGACCAGTTTTCAAAGCGTTGGACTCCTTATGGCATTCTGTTGCTTCTTGAACATGTCTGCGTAGGCGCCGAGCGTCTCCATGTAGGACATGGGCGTGACGTAGTTACAATACTAACCAGACGCTATGGCATCTCCTGTCAAAACTAATCAGTAGAAACGATACTGACCAGTTTTCAAAGCGTTGGACTCCTTCAATATAGCGTTCTGTTGCTTCTTGAACATGTCTGCGTAGGCGCCGAGCATTTCCATGTAGGACATGGGCGTGACGTAGTTGAGCCGATTCAGCTGCGCCAGGAAATGCGAACTCGCGTCCATTACCGACTGGTGCACGAAGCAGCACACCGACTGAGAGATGGTCAATAACAAAAGTAGATTAACAGATTCAAATGCACTGATCGACTCAGCTATATCGCAAACATTTATTATTATTTCGCCTGAAGCTTTTCAAAGGAGATTTAATAAAAGAGACGCCATCTAAGCGCATAGACCCTCAGCCTTTCTGTCTTCTGTTAAAAGCGTTGATAGGATAAGGTTCGTTTTAAAATGTTACAGATACCTATACATCAGGGTTTAAAAGGCGAAAAGTACAAATCATGACTTTTAAGGAGGATGAAAAATCAAAATTATTGTTTTAAGCTGTAGCTTTTTTTTTGGTCGCCCAATGGTCGAAATTCGACCTACTCTTTCATTGTTTGCTGATTATGTTTGACATTCAGTAAGACTATAGGCAAATAGTATTAAAGACAAACAATATTAATCTATTCCCAATTTGACCACAGACTTTAACAATAAACGAAAGTCAAATGTTTGTCAAATACATGGTAGTGTGTATAATGTTTTTTTATTGATTTAATGTATTATTTATGCATAATTTTAAAATAATATTAGCATTCTGCACTCCTTCTTTATATAAACTATAATTGTGGGAAATTTCATACTCCTCTGTCCGCGCAATTTTCGTAATAAGGGGTACAAAGTTTTTGCTTCACGTATTAATATAATGATGATATACAGATTTGATAGGAAATTATAAACTGAGTAAGAACATTTAAAAAAAAAATTCGCCAAAATTCCCATAACGACCTTGAACCCCGAGGAAAAGAATATCACTAGTGTGACACAACACAAAAAATTGGTTAGTTGAATTAGCACTCGTGATTGGTTGCTCCTGTTATTGCTAAAAGGAAATATGTGTCACTGTATTCCAACCAAAGTGGCTAAAAACATCGAAGCAAACAGAACTGAATCAAAAATAGCTATTTGTTGAAATTCACGAAACACCAATATTAAAAGACGCTAAAATTAAAACGTTTTAAAGTCCCACGCTGCTTTCATATAGACTTTCTTTTCGGATTGCAGGTTCGAGTGAAACGACATCAACTTTTAGGCCCGTACTACAGAACGTAAATGAGACGTGAAGTAGGCAAAAGTATGTCCCAAACATCTATTCAGAAATATATCGCTAAAGAACTTTTATGTACGCAGAAATCAATGTTACCTTAGATGGGAGCCATGTCAATTGATCTCTAATTTAATAACCAGGTTAAAACGTGGAAACAGCTTAATCACAAACAGAATTTTAACATTTGTTTTTTTTTTCGTTAAAATTATTGTCTTTGATTTTTAATTAAGCCCGCGTTAAGATATGTTGTGCAAATGTCAGGGACCAGCTAAAAATCAGTGTTGTGCATATATGTTCAGCGAATACTGAGCTGGTTACCTTGCCACACTTGTTTGTTTTTATTTTATCGACGCTTACTCTTGTGTACTTTTTTATTTATTATTTATTTTAGTTGTAATGTGTGTGTGTGTGTGTGGCAAAATAAATGGTTTTAATAACTGATTTTTGTACTAAAACTTTAGTTTTAAAACTCGTTTTCGTTCTGTAGTACGGACGTTGGTAGGGGGTATTCAACTCACCACCATAGACTTTAGGACTTTGTCCGTGGTATTCAGCTCAGGCATGTTGTCGAAGAAGTGGCTGGCAACCGACTCCAAGGCGGTTTTAGGCCACTCGCTGTACCAGTCGATGGTACAACAGTTCACGAGAGATGGAAACTGGCGCAGGCGGGAACGGAATATCTGAGCGACAATTTATCAATTACTTAATTTATTTCTTTTCAATGCACTTATGTAGATAGGCAGCCTAAATGCCTGAAGCAGGAACGTATCATAAAAATATATTTTATTGCTGAATTGTTTTAAAAGCTTATTTTTAAGTTGCAAAGTTAGTATGTCCGGTTCAAATATTGTGATCCATTTTTCAAGCACTTGAACTGATTGAGGTGAAATTTGGCATACATATGTAAGTTCGGTGGAAATGCAATAATATAGTACTATGGAGCTGGCATGGTGATGGCGTCAGAAGGTAGCCATAGGAACATATGAACTATACAACGTAACCACTTCGTGTTTAGGCTTGTTAGATTGGTACTGACAAGTACTATACAACCAGATAGTGTTCAGAGTCTGATTATGAAGCCAAAAAAAGAAGCCCATGGAATAACCCGACTACTCAATATAACCTCACAGTGTTTAGGCTCGTTAGATTAGTCTTGATGAGTACTTTAGACCCAGATGGTATATCCAGGCTCCGATGATTGAGCCAGAAGGAAGCTATAGGAACTCCTCAGCTAGGCAAGATTTCTTCGTTGTATTATTGCTTTTATAAACTTTATACTAATTCATTTATTTCCCAGACCGAATCAAATATTTGTGGGTCATACAATTGGTTCCGTTCGGGAATCGAACCCGTGACTACTCGATCCAGTGGGCTGAGTCGCTTAAGCTCTTAACCATGGGACTATACCGCCAAATGATGTGAACTGTTTTCGCAAACTTTTACGATTTATCTTTTTTTATATGTCTGATCCTATAGGGCCAACAGTCTGAGCGTGTTTGTTAAAACCAAGTTTTAATATTTTTCACATAAGATGGGTAGTGACAGTTCTAAGTGCCAATCAATCAATCAGCCTATCGCAGTCCACTGCTGGACATAGGCCTCTCCTAACACGCGCTATTGCACACGGTCCTCCGCCTTCCGCATCCAGTCTGTCCCAGCGACCTTTTTGAGGTCGTCGTACCATCTAGTCGCGGTCTCCACTCTAGGACACGCTTGCTCCATCGGCCGTAGGTCCTTCTGCAGATGTGACCAGCCCATTGCCACTTTAGCTTACTGAGTCTGCGAGCTATATCTGTAACTTTAGTTCTTTGTCGGATTACTTCGTTACAAATTTTATCCTTCAAAGAGACGCCGAGCATAGCTCGCTCCATAGCCCGCTGTGCGACTTTGAATTTGTGGACTAGTCCCACTGTGACTGGCCACGTCTCGGCCTCTTAAGTCAAGTGCCAATCGAAATTAATATTTAATTCAATGGTATTAAGGCATAAAACCAAAAGTATAGAAACAGGTCACGCCTCTTATTGCCATTGAATAAAGTATAATGTTCTTTGACACTACAACTGTCACAGTACCCTTCCTTCATGAAAAATACTATAACAGTCACACTTTAAAAAAACTTATGTTAGACTACCTCGTTGGTTTAGTGGCAAACAATGTGCTTTACCATTGCGAGGTCCTGGTTTCAAATCCTAGGTCGGACAAATGTAGTTTGTCTAACAAAAAACTGCCAGTATCAGTCTGGAATGTACCCGGTATATGGCAATAGGCTCGCCGCCTATTACCTGGGGCCTATTAAAAGTGGGTGTACACAGTACACCTCAGCCACCCCCGCTCGGGGAATAAGGGCGTGTTTAGTTTTATTATATACTATATACTATATACTAACAACATCATCATAATACGACGTCACGTTTTGTTGACTGTATCGATCGCGGCAATTTTATCATGTATAACATTATTTTGATACACCTTCGCCTCCACGAGACAGGCCTTGCCTAGTGTAGAAGGCACCAGTAACTCTAGCTTCTCATGTACCTTTTGTCTAATGTTTAGTTTTTAAGGATTTGCATGTGTCTATTTTTTGGAAATAAATAAATTTATTTATTATTATTATTTATTATTTATTTATATTAGTTTATACACAATAATAGTAATGTGGATGTAGGTATATAATCTAGCAGCCGATAATTTTTTATAACTTATTATTAAGATTATATTAATTAGTCGATTATTATGTAGTCTGCATCAATTATAATAAATTAGTATTGTGTAATGGCAACACTAGGAGGCGGAGAAACGTTCTCGCTTGAGACATCTTTCGAACAACACGGGAAGAGTAATACAGTGAAGACCGGAGAATCTGTTCTTTTATATTTCACAGTCGCCGCCTTAACTTCGTGCGGCTTTTACTTAAAGGGGCATTTATAGTCACCTCGCCTATGGGGCTCATGACGATGACGATGTGCAAGTTGGTGCGCACGCGCCGCTGGTAGCACGAGAACAGGTTGGTTTTGGTGGCCGGCAGGTTCAGCTCCATCACCACGTGGCGCACCGACATGTAGATGTTGTCCAGATCCTCGGCTTCGTAGATGTTGGGCACGTCGCCGGACGATAGAATGTTGTTCAGGTCCTCGAGGAACGACTCCATTTTAATCTGGTGATGAAACAATGATCGATAATGATACTACCGTGACAAAAAATGGGTTTATACACCTTTTTTCAGGTTGCCTTGTCCGAGAAAAAATGATTGTCACGTTCCTTTTTTCTCGGAAATATTAAAACGTAGAAGCTTGGAACTGAACATAGTGGCGTATCAGGTTCTGCCTGTGGGTACTGATCCATCCGAAATCCTTTAGACACTTATTCTTTAGAAATAATATCATTAGTCTTATATCTAGATCATAAGACTACACTGGAGCTAGATCGTAAATAATATTATGTAATTGTAACCTAAACATTGTACCAACACAAAAACCAATAGCCTGGTGAGTTTTTCGCCGGATCTCCTCAGTGGAGGCCGCGTTCCGATCCGGTGATAGATTAGATAAAAGAAAATGTAAATCGACAATTTGTAAGTGCCCCCAAAGGGTTTATACAAAATTTGAGTTTGAGTTCGACGATACTATCAATGCAATGCAATCATCGCACGTTTATGCGATCGACCGCGAACCATAAAGACGCCATCTACGTAGTATTCAGGGTGCCTATGCGTCAGAAAACGGGAAGAAAGTGCCCCTGTTCTCAGTGCCGGCCCACAGCATGTATAGTCTGCTTAAGGTGGTCACGCCACTTCGTCTGCCCGTACGTTATTATCGTATTTGATCGATGATGCCATCGGCGCACGTTCATTCGAGCATCTACCAAAAAGGACACTGTCTACATAGAATCCCCACCTGTACATCGGAGAACAGGAAGAGAATGCCCCTGATCTCAGCGTTGGCCTTTTGCATGATCTGCTTAAGGTCTTCGCGCCACTCGGTCTGCCCGTACGTTACACATATATTAGATCGTAAGTTCGTACGATCAATGCGATACGATCGTCGCACGCTCGTAAGCGAGACCACCAATAAAGACACTGTCTACATAGAACCCTCACCTGAGCATCGGAGAACAGGAACCGACCATTACCGAAACAAAAAACAATAGCCTGGTGAGTTTTTCGCCGAATCTCCTCAGTGGAGACCGCGTTATGATCCGGTGATAGATAAGATAAAAAAAATGTAAATTGACAATTTGTAAGTGCCCCCAAAGGGTTTATACAAAATTTGAGCTTGAGTTCGACAATACGATCAATGCGATGCAATCATCGCACGTTTGTGCGATCGACCGCAAACCATAAATACGCCATCTACGTAGTATTCCCACCTGAGCATCGGAGAACAGAAAGACAGTGCCCCTGTTATCAGCGCCGGCCCTCAGCATGGTCCGCTTGAGGTCATCGCGCCACTCCGCCTGCCCATACGCCTTGGTGATCTCGATTTGCAAGCACGCCAACTCCGCCATGTTAGCCGCCAACCGGGAGAGGGATTGACGACCTGGGAAATGAATAATTGGTATCAAGCACAAACATTAAAATATACTGAGTTCTTAGATTTACGCGAATGTATCAACTGAACCTGTTACCACTTGTAATAAAATTATTTTTCGGATTTTATCGCGGTTTATTTTTGATTTGTATGTTCCCGACGTGCTTTGCAGCACCCATGGTCACGGGAAAAGGTCACATTAACATGCTAGAAGTGAAATTGCGCACGATTTCATCCGAAACCACTGCTTTGTCACAAATACATAGCTTGAAAAAAAATTGACAGTTTCACACACACTGACAATATTTCTATAAAAAAAAAATACTTTTCGACGAATTGTAATTCATTAGATTAGATTTATTTTTGAACTTGTATTTTGAACTATCTATATCTATCTATCTATATCATCACGCCAGATCCCTTACGGGGTAGGCAGAGAGTACAGAGTTCCAACAGGCTCTTTTCTTACATACCTCTCTGGCTTCCTCTACTCTCATAGTTCGTCTCATACACGCTCGCCGGTTACGAAGACTCCTGACTTGTCCTACAGATAAGACCCGGTCTATTTGGTCATGGTAAGATAGTCTAGGTCTTCCCCAGTACCTACATCCTTCCACTTTCGCATTGTATATCAGTTTTGTCATTCTTTCTTCGGACATTCTTTCTATATGCCTGACCCAACGGAGCATACCCTTTCTCATCATCACACCGATATTCTCTTTCATACCTATTTGCTTTCTTACTACGCTGTTGCGAATACGGTCGGTCAGCTTCACTCCGCACATCTTCCGCAGAGCTCGCATTTCCACCGCATTTATCCTACGTTCATTCTCCTTCTTACATACCCAGCTGTCGCTGCCATATAACAGCGTTGGGACAAGCACTCCATTATGTATGGCCAGCTGCGCCTTTCGGCTTAAGTGCCGGCTCCCAAGTAGCTTTCCCTATTTTGAACTATACTTAGAAAAATAAAGTTACAAGTTTTGGACGACTTTCCGCAAATTTGCAAATGCATATGCTGCCAAATACCAACTTCACGTACAATAATCCACGCAGTACTGAAGCAGTTCATGATAATTTTCTGACAGTACTGAAACAGTTCATGATAATTTTCTGACAGTACTGAAGCAGTTCATAATAATTTTCTGACAGTACTGAAGCATTTCATGATAATTTTCTGACAGTACTGAAGCAGTTCGTGATAATTTTCTGACATCTGTGGTGGCAAGGTC